>CM076600.1:128219166-130830833 GCA_038502835.1 Octonoba sinensis
TTTTATTATTTCAATTTCAAGTTCTATTATTTTGAGTTTTTTTATCAAGTGAGCTTACCCCATGACCCATTTTACCCCATCCTACCCTACTCATTTTCTTTGCGCTTGAAACAAGTAAAAACTTGTACTTCTGATATGCAATATCAGTGGTAAGTTCATAGCCGAGGGGCGGGGGGAGGGGGAGTGCGTTGTAATGTTGGCGTGTAACTGCAATTTTACGTGACATAAAAAATAACTAATAATTCAAGAAGTTTGTAAGTTTTGTTTTAAGTTAAATTTCAATAATTTTCTCACGACATTTCATGCATTTTGCTCTCTCCCAACTGTTTTAGAACTACTTAGGCGAAACTTTACTCTCAGTTTCGCTGTTTTGGAACTTTCAAATATAAATACTGACCTAATTGACTTCCGTTAGAATGAAAAAGCTGTGCGTAAAATGGAAAACGTAGCAAGAGATCTTCGCATGACAAAAATTCATTGCAACGGTTTTCTTAGCGTAGAATCTATTTATAGAAATGTCCATTTACAAAAATTTAAATTGCAGCTATGAATTTCATTATAAAATATTATTAAAAACAAACGTTTAAAGAGAATATTATGTTTTTTAAAAATTTCTAAAAAATATATCATAAATTAATTGCATCTTGCAACTAATAATTGTTTTAAAATATTAATTTTCTCGCATGAAAAATGCGACAAAATGTTTCTCAAAAATATATCAAACAATTGTGATATTTTGTTACATGCGCTAAAAATAATAACATACAAATCCCATGTACAACAAGAGGCAAATGGAAAACCTTGCTGTAATTTTTATGGTCCCCTCCTCAGGACTCTGAACAATAACTTCTTCCCTCAGCATCTTTTGCCTGTGTGAAGTGTGGGAAAAAAATAAAATAAAGGGCAAAAATGGAGAAAAAAGTCTTGTTTTTACAGACGTTTTAAACTTGAAATGACACCAATCAAAGAAGGATACGCAAAACATCCCCAGGATTTTCATGCGCAATATTGTCTACAAAAATCCACATTGCTACAGTTTGACTCTATGAGGTCACATGGTACAATTCAGCCAATCATGATACCACTGTCAAGACAGCTGTCTCAAGAGAGGCAGTCGAAAGATCAACGATGTTAATGTCTGGTGAATACGGAATTCGACAGCGGTCTTGACATAGGTTCTTTCGAATATTGGCTGGACCGGCTGTTTGACCGTGTTTGGTGTAAGGCCGTAAAGTGTGTGTTGGACTAGGGTCCGACTCGACCTTACAAATACATTGTTGTTTCTTTCCCAATAAGAGACGGCAAAAAAAAGTATAAACATTAAAAAGAATAATAAAATTAACCTTTTCATTAAATTTTAGTTTAGTTTAACTAAACCGGTACGCAGAACTTTGGAAATTTTAAGAACCGGTATGCAGAGCTTCGAAAAAGTTTAAGAACCGGTGCGTACCGGCTGAATCCCATCACTGTTTAAATTTAATTTATTATAATGGATTTATACTCTATATGTGTTTAAAAATAGATTATGATTATAATCTTCTATTGTCATTCCGTTACTATGATTCTGTGTCATTCCGTTACCTATAAATACTACATAAAAATTAATAGCTTTCAAATCAGAAACTTACCACAGTATTTTAGACCCAAAACCTATTTTAAAACCGATTTCTTTTAATAATCCACACATTTTATTAAAATAGTATGTCCTTTTTGTACTATTTTCCTGCTGTCCTATATTTTATACATTTTCCATTGCGACCCCTGTTAAAATAAGTTAATAAGTACTTTTTTCCATTTCTGTCTAAATCAAGTAGTTTTCATAAATTTCAGCTAGATAAATTACATTTCGTCTTATATGCCAGAAAATACAGTACCTATGAAAAAAATTCGAGGTTCAGGAAATTGTTTTGAAAGTTCAGGAAATGCAAATCCTTACTACTACCACCCCTGCCTTCACTGAAAAAAAGGGAATTGCACAAAGTTCAGTTGGAAAAGTAGTGTCGCCCATCCTAAATATTTTCTCTGGTTTCACCACTGTGATACTGTCATTACACATGGCAAGGACACTGTGTAACTCACAATTTAATTATAACATCAAGGAAATTTTTGGAGTCCAATCAGGGAGTTATCAGGTTTTTTTTCCCTTGGATTCTGTTGCCACCATGGTTTAGCTGAGGCAAATATTTGGCTTTTAGGTTGATTATTGAGTAGTTTTTGCATCCACATTTCTCCAGTATTATAAACTACTGATAAGCGCTGAAAATTGTTCAGGTTACTACTGAAAACTTTTAGATTAGAGTGGCATCTCTGAATCATGATCCATTCATCTAATGTGTTTTAATTTTAATAATAGTACCTTTTAGTTCTACTTAATGAATTCCATTCACACAATAAATAATGCAGTGTGATAAAATTTAAAACTAAGTAGTTTAGAATTTAGAATATGTAGTATCCTGAATTACGTTTCATCCATGTTCCATAATAAGTTTAAGGTTTTTTCCTTGTGAAATATTTTTGCATCTTAGAAATTTTCAATAAAAATATCTGATTAAAACAAAGTTTCTGTTTTTAGTAAGAAGTCTGTTTTTAAAATAGAAAAATGAATAAAGTGCACACAAATATTCGATTTTTTACAGCTTTCAACAGTAAAAGAATTCAGATTAAATTTGTTCATTTTTTACTACTGTTCTTTAGTGTACTATTATTCCTGGTAGGGTTAAATTTCATTTGAATCATGCATTTGTATTAAAACTTTGTTCATTTTTATTATCATTTAAAAAAATCAACCGCAGTGAAAATAGCTTAAAATGTGTTTTTGCATAATGCTTAACATGTCTTAATATTTTTATAAGTCTAACATAATAAATATCCAATGTCGTTAAGGTGTGTTTTAAAAAATAAAACAAATATCTGATTTAAATTTAAAAAAATCTGATTATTTTGGTTTTAAAAAACAATAAGAAAAAAAAATCCCGAACTCTGCTCCCAGGGGACACTTGATAGTACAGTGACTTTGATTGCTGAACAAAATTAACTTGATTCAAATATGTTTTCTTTTGTTGCATAATATTTTAAAATTTTCATTTGTTTCATTGAGAAAATCATACACCCCCGAAATTCGCTACTAATTGGTTGGGCACAGGGCTGCAAAAAAGCCAGCTTTTTTAAAAAAAGGCCAGACTGGCCTGCTTTTATTAAAAAAGACCGGTCTTTATTGGCCTTTTTCAATTAGACACGATACTATTTGCTATTTGTGCTTATGCTATGCCCATTTATGTTGCTACTGTTAATTTGTGTAAAATGAAGCTTAAATCTCTCTTTTAATAGAGTTAATTTTAAAATTAGATTCAGAATTATTTTGTTGCACAACATGAATGCATTTTACAATACTGATTATCATTTTTGTGTTTGTGTGCTTAATTTTGTGATACTCTCTCACTAAACCTTTCCTAATATTAAAGCTATACAGAATTGATTTTTTTCAACACAAAAAAAGAAGGAAATTAAATCCAGGTTGGGACGGGAATCAAATTTAGCTTCTTCTATAGTCGAGCACAAAATCTAATGTTAATACATATAAGAAGCTATTCTATTACAAATTCAAGTACATACTTAAAATTGATATTTTAATGTTAAGGATTTAATTACTTTAAAATAATTCAGAATACTGAAACTTGTAATAAAGAACCATATTCATTAATTTTTTATCATATATTTTACACGACAAACAAAAAAGTCTCTTGCTCAAGGCGAGAAGAGTAGGAAAAACGGTGATTTGAAGCAACTGCTTTCCTTTAACAAAATATTACTTACATAATACTTATTAGCTAAACAAGTGTTTACCTACAGCACTACTCATGGAAATTTTTTTTAAAAAGTCATCTGTGGTGAGTAGTCGGCTCGCTTTTATATAAGGAAATTTTTTTATATACATAGCATTAAAATTTTTAAAGATCAATATCATTGTAATACAATTTAACGTTGACCAGCAGGTCTGCTTAAAGATGGGCATCTTTTATTTTATGCAATTTATTTGACAAAATAGCTTTTATATTTATTTGGATCAGCGAACTAGTTAACTAATTCAGTGGCACAACAGCCCATTGGGGGGCTTGGCCTACTGTGCTCATTAGTACTGGGCGATGTCTAATTTTTGATACCGCGATACATCGTCAAAGTAGTTTTCAAAAAAAGTTATTTCTCGATTTTCTGAAAAATGTTAGTTTTTGCGATTAGAGTTTTTATTAATTGTTGCTTTAATGCTGACTTAATAGCATCAAATTTTGCTTTTTAAATTTCTTGTAGTTATATTATATTTATTTTTTGGAATGAACTCATTTTCGCGTGATACAGAACATTCGCGAAATTGAAATTCAGCGTTTCTCGCATTTTCCCGGTAGTCTTATCTTTTACTGCAATTAAGTGACTAGAGAATATAGAATCATATCAGAATTTGACGAAATTCTTTTCTTTTATTGTTTAATTAAAAAGATTAAAATAATATCAGGAAAAGTCTAGATTTTTTCGATGTTTTGCCTCAAATGTAAGTCGACTCCAACTTCGTTTTTTGTGTTAAATTCCGCGACTTATAGGCAAAATGCTATAAATGAGCAAAATGCTAATAAAAACTTCCAGAGCAAATTATATGGGCTCTTATGGTACTTACAAAATTTTTTGAATGAGGACCCAAAATTCGCAAATCGCGGGCCCGAGCTTTCCGGATTTGTGGTTCTATACTATATGTTAAATTCGCTGTATAGCTAAGCAAATATATAAAAGAAATTCATTTGTCATAAATCAAATATAAAACACTAATAACAATAATATTATGAAATGATATTTTACTTTATTTCATATGAATTTTGAAAAAATAAATTCTACTCTCAAAATGACATGCCTACAAGTACAGTACAGAATCTCTTATCCGGCATGCTCGGGACCACCGCTATCCCGGATAACTGAATTTCCCGGTTTTTTGGATCACTAAAAAATGCGGATATTCGGAGGTTTATCGAACCCAAATTACAATAACAAATGCTAATAATACTTCAAAATAAGTAGAAAATAGAAAAGAAATACTTTTAAATTAAGAAATATAAAAAGAAAAATAATTAAAAAGGTTTTATTCAATAATAAAAAACAACGTTTTTCTTTTGCGCACTAAAAAGGTAAAAATACGGTAGCAACGCCGCTACTGAATTTTGGTCTCAATTTTCGGAACTAATCGCCATATTTAATTTTATTTTATTAGAAATACTTCAGAAACTAATCAAATCATGATTAAAGTGGTAGAATACTGCATTGTCATCTGTTTCTGAGCTATAAGTAAAGTTTCAGAACAATAGCACATCGGGAAATGGTCGAAAATTCGATTGCTGGATGTTTCGAGCAACCATTATGTGCGTTATTTCGTCTATAAAAGAATGTTGCCCCATTCCTGCTATAATTTCTTTAGTTAATTCAAAGCAACGATCGTTAGACACAGCAGGCAAAATGTCATTATTTTCGTCTTCCTCGCTATCTTGATCTTTGTCATCGTTCGGGTGTGCACCATTTGTGTGATTTCCGAATCGGACATCTTGTTTATCATATTATTAATTTCGTAAAATCTGATCATCAATCATTTTTACAGCAATGAATGATTTCAAAAAAGAGGAAAACGAAATGTAAGAAGCATGTTTACCTGAAGAAACGCGCGAATTTCATACTTGCGTAAAACGACTTCGCTTTTGCGAACTCGATTTTAATTCATTTTCACAGTTGCAATTTTTGTTGCCTTAATATCAATTTTAAATTCTTATTACCTTATTGCTGCTCTTAAATAAATAAAAAAATATATAAAACAAAAAAAAATGAGGTTTAATTTTTACACGATTGCGGAAAATTCGCGAATCTGCGGTATTAGAAATTTTCCGAACTTTCGTATAGCCCGACTTTGTTGCAATTCGTCTCCGAATACTGACGAGGCGATTAAATAAATGTAGAAGAATCTAATTACTTATTTCTTTCATGTTTAATTATTGAAATAAAATAGAGAAAATATTGGGTTTTCTCAAGTATCGTTGAAGAATTTTTTTGTCTTCTAATTTTCATCTGCAAGTAAGATAACGCCCCCTCCGCTAAAAAACATCGTTTTTAGACTAAATTGTTCGACTTATAAACACTGAATGTGTTACTTGTAACGGAAAAATGTGTATTTTTAAAGGCATTTTTTTTTTTAAAATCGTATTTTTACTAAATGGCAAAAAAAAAAAAAAAAAAAAACGCGAACTTTTCCAAAATAGCGGGAAATTCACGAAAAAATTCCCGGTTTTCTGGTTCCCGGATAAGAGGTTCTGTGCTGTATATAGACATCATTTTTATTGAACACAACTTAAATCTATTACCAAGTTTAAAACTGAAAATAATTATTTCGGAAATTGAATTACGAGCGAACGGGCGCCCGCCCCCTTTCTTCCCGCGAATTTCCCTTAGGTGAAAATACCGATTAACTGCCCATCCCCCTCTGATTGACATTGTAATTATAAAGAAGGAATAATTATCAAATTAGAAAAAACGAGCCTTTTACAGAAATCGCTATCGCAAAAAAACTGACAATGAGTAAAAAAATTGCTCAATTTACGATCCTCAATATATTCCCTAAATTTTATTTTCAGAATTAAAAAAATATTAATTTCAACTTTCATGTTGTGTTTCAAGCAACGCAGTTTCAAAATGACACGAAACGTCGTCGTTGGGGTGCGTATAGCCGTGCAAGAATCTTCAATTTTTACAAGTTACAATAACAATATATATTCTGAAGTAAAAAGTAAAAATAATTTCTTTTTAATAGCAATAGCTAAAACATCTACTTATGTATATTTCATGAATTTAGAAGAATCACGCATTAATAACGAACTAAAAAAAAGCATTAAAAAAATACTGACGAATTGGAATAAGTACCGTTACACAGATTTACCGAACACAAATTAATTATTTTACTATTAGTAAACTGTTTGTGAAAATGTACTATACAAGTGTTTCCTATTTTGTAGAAGGAAATAAGCTTGTTTTCGGTTGAACTTTTTCAGAAGCTGAACAACGTTTTTATTATAAAAGAGAATGAATGAATTATTTTAAGTTTAATTCAAAAACATACATCTAGTTTTTTCAAACTTATTAAATATATTTTTTATGCATTAAGAAAGTTTTAAATACCATTTACAAACTTAAATGCAAAAAATAAATAAGTCACTTAAGACATATGGCAGATTTTAGCCTATTTTAGTAAAAAGAAAAAAAAACATTTCATTTTCGCGAGCTTTTACCGTTTGTCAATTAATGAAAAGCAAAGGAAACGAAATATTTTCCCAATAATAAAGAACCCCATCATTTATTCACTTCTAATTATTGCCATTAGCAGACCCAAGTCATAAGTTAGGAATGCACACGCCACGCTAACTTTTTGAAAAGAAGAACCAACACACAAAGGAGCGCCGACCACGATTTCGTCGGCAAACGTTGATAGCACATGGTTCACCCACTTCAGGAAGAGCAAAGAACAAGCGCTTACGAAGAATCGGGTATCATCGTCAGTCTCGATGTTATCGAAAACCGTGATATCATCCTCAGTCACGCTATATCGGAATCCGTGATATCATCGCCAGTCACGATGTATCGAAATTCATAATATCCTCGCCAATCACGATATATCGAAAACCGTGATATTATCGCCAATCACGATATATCGAAACATACAGCAATGTGAAATCGAACATCGCGATGAACGTGTAATACCAGTATTTTGTAAAATATCGATATATCGCCCAGTCCTAGTGCCCATCCTAGCTTTCGAGATCGAGGGAACTGGGGTGCAGAAGCAGATATTCCAGTCAAGTGGTCGGCCTGATGCAGAATCCCCAGTTTTAGTTCCCAAGCATGCTTGGTCCTCATTTTATCGACCCCACTGAAGGGATGAAAGACTGATTCGACCCTGCCCAGCCCGGGAATCGAACACGGGACCTGTGGCATGGTAGCACAGAAGGCTACTACTGGGACCTTCGCAAGTAGAAAAGAGAGGGGGAAAACATGTTGTGGGCCTGGTCCTCGCGAAACGGGAGATTTGTTAAGCGATGGAAAGCAATGCTGCGTTTCGATGAAATTTTCGTTGCTCTATGAATAATTTCATTAGTTACATAGATAGCAAGGGTTCATGCAGCAAACGTTTTGTTCTTAGAATTGAACAGGAAACTAAAAATATGTTTTTGAATATGATGGCTGCATTATTTTTTTTATTCCGCATTTTTGTTTTTTGTTTTGAATTACTTCCTTTCAAAGTTTTAAACTTTGCCAGAGCCATGTTAGCCTACTGAAAAAAATTCTAGCGTTTTCCGCGAGGCACCACGAGGAGGTATGGTTAGTCTTTGCTCTCTACCCCCCCCCCCTCCTTATAAATTATTAACTTTAGTTATCTTTAAGTTAAATTATAACTTGTTATTTTAAAATACAGATATTATTTTTCTGTGTTAAAAAATCAATAATATTTATATTATTCGGCAGAACTAGATTTCAAAGTCATGCACTTGCGTTTCTTTACTTGATTGATACTCGGGTTCTTTTTTCGTTTTGTATAGTTGTTCAAAAAAAAAACGTCCAAAAATGCAGAAACACATTTCAAAACTAGTTCTCTTCCAGGGCGATTGCAACTTTTACACTCTTCATTCATCGTATCATATTCTTCAAATTTTTCTTTGATCGCAGCTTTCAGAACACCTTTGACGTTCGGTAAAAATAAGTCCTCGTGATCGCTCAAAAGAAACTGAAACATTTTCTAACTAATTACAGAAGCTTTTCCAAGTTCTGGATTGGGATGGGTTAATCGGCCCCTGGCGATGTCAAAAAGATAATTTTCTGTCATTTCAAACAAAACTGATTTTTCTGAAGCTAAAAATGCAACACAAGAATGACACTGCAAGTGGTTTTCAATTTTGTAAGCCGCATAACCAGAAATATAAATAAATAGAGGTACATTATCTTCTTCCTCTTCGGTGTAATTACAAAAATCAACCCCATGAAAACTTATTTCTCTTTCAGTATTTTCATATTTTTCTTCGGAAAAATCAAGCAAAAATTCTAAAAGTGTAAACGATCCATATTTTGTAGAATGCAAGTTGATAAAACTTGTTAACTGCAATTTTTTTTCTGCTCGTATAACCTCTTAAATAGTTAAGTTATAATTTCCCACGTGGAGTTGAAGATATTAGTCTGATATGACGAAGACTATTAACAAAACCACAATCTTGAATGACCAAAATCATTTTCTGCATCATTTCAAGCAATTCGTTATCTTAAATATCTTAAATTTTACTGGAAATAATCCAGCAACATCTTTATTTTTGGAATGGACTGATGATATCATGAATTGCTTGCACACTTGTTGCTCTTTGGTGTTGTCTGTTATAAATGCTACTAACTTAACAACGTCAATATTTAAATGCACATATATCGATTACGAATTCATTAAAACATAAAATCTAGCTAGGGAGATCAGCTCACACATTAAAAAAGTAGATAATTTTCTAAACTCATAAAATACATTTAAAATCCCTTTTTTCCCACTTTAATTTAAATCAGTTTATCATGAACAATCCTTTAGACTATTACTACAAATTACACAAACTAATGCATAGGAAACATTAAAAATACTATTAATCGATAAAGGATTTTCTAATTTAAATATCATACATCGATTTGATTACAATTGGTTTTTAGAAAGAACGTTATGGGAATGAAAAATGAGTATTTTTCTTTTAATTGGAAAGGCTTGCATTGATATTTATTTGTTGAGTAAATTATTAGGGAGTAAATATTTAGCTCATTGTTAAAAAGCATTGTGAAAAATTTGCCATAAAAATTCATGTGCCACTGTTATTGGCACATAAGATATGCAAAATTTTACCGATAAAATAAGCAGAAATACACGTAGTGCTATGCGAGACGGAAGAAATTTCCCATCGCTTAGCATTCGTTAACATGGTGTTTAACAGGTTTGGACCAGGCCCACAACAAAAAATTTCCCCCTTTCTTCTCTCCGTGGGGGTCCCTCTACTACTCAGCCACTGGGCCCCTTTAAGAAAACTAGTTAAGGTTCTGCAAAAAGTAAAAAAAAAAGGTGCTTTAAAATACACAAAAGATTATTAGTTAAAGACTAAGGCAAATGACTGGTAGTATTTAGTTCATATAGTAGTGCCAAGTGAACTTTTGAATTCTTAGTAAAAATCTTTGAAAATAAATTGTTTAAATTATATTGAATCTATATAAATGTTTAATAAGGAGCACCTTCTTTGTTATTTTCTGTAATGTATCATTCTATTAAATAATTTTCCTCCTTATTTCAAGTATTTTGCTATTGCGGTAATAGTTTAATTGTATAAATGATATAAATATAATTTTTCATTTAATACTTTTTTAGAAAAAAATTGTTAAAAATTTTTTAAATAACAGCTGGCTTTTATTTAAAAAAGCTGGCCTTTTTTAAGCGGTTTAAACCAAAAAAAAGCCGTCCGTCTTTTTTTGGCCCGGCTAAAATCTGGCAGCCCTGGTTGGGCAATGGCTTTTTTCCCCTCTTGAGGTTTGATTCTAGTAGTTTTTCTGCCTGAGTCTCATTTGATTGAAAATTTAATATTCTTAGCATTCATATTCTATTGCATAATTCTCCAAAAAGGTTAGTTGTGTTACTGCTTCCATAGCTGCTATAATTTCATGCAGCTGTTGAAAATCTTGATCTTACAACTTTTGAGTATAGCAAGTACAGTCACAAATCATCTAAAATGTCAGACACTAGAGTTTCTAGTGTATTCAAATTGAATGTTTTAATTTGAACTTGTAAAGTAAAAAATTCTTATAAGTAAAAAATAATCTCCTGATTCACTCCATTTTGAAAATGCATTGTTTTTGAAATTGTCCGAGAGTTTGAAATTTTTTTTGAAATGATTAAAGTATAATGAAATAAAAGCATTTGAGATAGACAAATGTTACTTTTTTTATTTGTAGTAGTTTTATGATTGCAATTTGTGTTTTTGTAATGAATTCATTGTTGCCTTTACAGAGTTTTTTAATTGTTGCTTCTGTTCCTACTGTATGATTTCAAAGTATCAATCCAAATTGAGTATGTGTATGTGGTGGTTGTAGTGGGGGGTATTCAGTATTTTTACCCAAGAAAACGGGGGGGGGGGGGGTTCAACGTTCATTCAATTTAAAATACTTGTTCAGTGTTTTATGGTATAAACAGAAACACCTCGATCGATCATTGAGTGAATTAATTCAAAATTTTAATTGAAAAAATAGGTTTTTATTGTAGTATGTTTTTTCAATTTATATATTATGTGTTATTAATGATCATTATCAAATATGCTCTATTTTGTTACTTACAAGTGGAACATTTTCAAAAGTGAATTGATTTTCTGGATTTTTTCTTTAGATTGATCAAATTTTGTTCCACTTAGTCTTAATATTTGAAATTCTACTCTGTAATGTTCTGAAATTTACTTTCCTCTAGCTTTTTTGAGAATAAATAGCTAAAAATAATTATTGTTGCTCATTATCTTTATTATCCTAACTATTTGCTTTAATTTCAGGAGATCTCATTGGTGAAATACTAGTGTTTAGGGAAAATCAACCTATTAACAATGTAGAAGAAGTGGCAGTTGGAGAAAACGTAACTTTTTTGTTAAAACTTAGAGATCAAAGTGACTATTTGAAATCAGCCAGTGTTGATTATGCCTGGAATGTGGATATGGAGCGAGTATTTGAATTTGATAGTTCCTTTGTGTATAATTTTAGTGAACCAGGAATGAAGCACATTAAAGCTATTGCTACAGCAAATTTTTTAAACAATGATTTTAAGTATGGCAGTTTTGAGACATTCGTGACTGCCAAAGGTAATTTTGTTTCATTATTTTAAATACATAAAACAGTGTAAATTTTTGTTATTGATTTTTATTTGAACATTCTTTGTTTGACGACTATATTGGTGACAGTTTAGCAACATAATTGCTGCTTTAAAAATTTCTTTTTAAAATTACATTGCCTGCATGAAAGTTATTTTGTAAAAAAAATGGTATTTATGTATTATTTCATTGTTACAAATATGCTTTGAAATTTATTATTTTTTTTCACTGATTGAGATAGCCGACCTTTTGCATTTTACAGACCAAGATCTTAAGGGGGAAAAATGTTTATGTTTTGTAGTGACCTACGGTCAATTACTTTACTGCTTCAAAGAGATAAAAAAACTGCTTCTGTTTGTTGATTTTCACTTGAGAGTTAGTTCTCTTAAGCATTCGGTTAACTATGTTACGTGCTGTGCTGCATTACTGATAAAGCTTAAAGCCCTGTCTTATTAATACACTGATATTAACAAAAGTTTCTACTTTGCTTATGATGTATAATTGTAAATTAATAACTTAAATGCTTATTTCTATGCCCTAAATGAAGCTTTGACATTTTTCAACTGAATAACATATCCCACCTTATTGCCTGTGCCCACTTAGAAATCTCATGTATATTCCTTTTTGTTCTTCATTGTCAACAATCTCCATAACTTAGACATTATCTGTTATTCACATCCTCTCTCTAACATCGTAAATAAACATAATAAATGACAATGGCCTAAATAATCTTTTGGAACAGCGGTTAAGATGTCAGTCCGTGAAGACTAATTACAATGATGTAACTAGAATTTTCTCCTGGGGAAGTGGAGTCCTTAAATTACAATTTTTCAATAGGTAATATTGCTTAAAACCATTAGGAAAAATAAGGCTCAAGGTGGGGGTTGTCTGTTGTCCCACAAAACCACATCCCGTCAGCGAGTTTCTAACACTCTATAAAGTTTTCCCACCTATTCTAACATAACACAATTTGCTAAGAAGAGAACAAGTGGTAAATTTATGAACGCTTTTGAAAAATCAATATAAACAACATTTCCACATTTTTTATTGTTTAAAGTCACGGTAGCTTTGAAACAAAAAGTGCAATAAATTAGTTGTATATGATCTACCTTTCCTAAAATCGTACAGCAAGCTAGTCAACAGATCATTAATCCCCAGAAAACTGATAATTCCCATCTTGTTCAGAATTTAAATATAGTAGAGTATTGTTTATAGAGCGTTTTATTGTGGTCTCAAATTTTAGATTTAGCTAGAAGGGTAAATCAATTATATTATACTACGAATTTTGATAGACCCTTCGCGTCATATAAACAATACTCCACTGTAATTAAACAAATAAATAAATGACAAACTACTAAATTTGAATGCATAAATATTATGTTCTGCCTTGGCTTCAGATGAAGAGCATCATGTTAGCTAGTTTCAGGTCAGTGCCACAGTCCTCGGTAGATATTACTAAAAATCTTGGATAAATATTATCCACAGGTTGGGAATCCCTGGTTTACAGGTTACTATGGTCAGTAAGGTTTCAATAGATATTAAGCTGAAGTATTTTTAATTGTCATTATTTTTGATGTATGCTTTTAAAATGAGCTAAAACAATTATTTTCTTATGCTGAGAAATAAATATTCAAAAGTATTTATAAATTAATTATATTAATTTTGTTATTTTCAGACCCAGTGAGTAATGTGACTATAATAGGAAATCCTTTTATTCATCATTCAGAAAGTCTTGATCTTCGTGTGCAATGTAATGGAACGTAAGCATGAATCTTTTTTTGATGCTTCTTAAAGATTTTAATTTTTCTTTTTAAAAACACTTACCTTAATATCCTAAGAAGGAATCTCTTTAAATTGCTTCAAGTAAAGCTGTTTAAAAACGTACAGTGTGGCGATTGAACCGGGAGATCAAAGACAGTTAATATAAATTTTATGGAGTATATTCTTTGCCCCTCCTGCCTGGAAATTTTAAAAATGATGGGCCTAGAAAGTGGTCGCTGTGGAATCATGGTGCAGACATCATAAAAAAAGTTTTCCACTTCACAATAGTTATGGGGAAAGTAATGAAGTGAAAGTAGTTTCAACTTTCTGTAATAAGTATTTTGTCAGAAAAAAAAATTGAAGACCTTAGAACTTGAACACATTTTGGGTGCAGCCTTCAAAAGACCTTAAATCTTTCTGAAAATTTTGATTGGGAATTCTGTAAAGACAACTATTGCTAAGAATGATACAGTCAGGGTTGTTTGACCATGGTTTAAACCAAATGTTTTTTTAAAAAACAACTTGCTTTAAACCAAATCGTTTTTCATTTATTTTGCACATTATTAAAAATTGAAAAATCCAATTTATGCAGAAATTACAAGCACAGCACTGGATAATTAATAAATTTGAAAATTAACAAACTTTTTTTAAAATCAGTACAAATTTTTCTCATCTCCTATCTACAGACTACCTATGTCAGACTATTTGGGTTTTTCTAAAATTAGCTCTGAAAAAGCTAATTTGAGAAAAACTCTTCTCAGTCATTATAAAAATTAAAATATTGCAATTGTAATTCCTGGAGTTAAGGAATATATATTAGAAATAATAAAGTATCTTCATAATAACCAATTTGCAAATGTATGTTACAGATAACAATTTTTAAAAAACCAAACCTTTTTCATTTACTTTACACATTATAAAAAATTGAAAAATCCAATCTATGCAGAAATTACAAGCACAGCATTCGATAAATGATGAATTACTGAATTTGTAAAGTAACAAACTTTTTTTTTAATCAGTGCGAATTTTTCTTTTTTTCCTAAATTATTCTCTCTTTTTTAAAAATATAGTTATTCTTTAATCAGGAAAAATAAAGTTTGTACTTAAAAAAAAAAGAAGAAAATAATAGTGATAATTTCTAAGCCAATGTTGCTGATTTGTATAAGTGTTATGGTGTAATCATTTGTTGATCTTACTGATACTGTAAATCAACACATATTATTTTTAATATATCTTTCATTGATTTAGTAAAATATGCTTTTGTTAAAACTCAACCTGCATATTAATTATTTCTTTAATATAATTTGCTGAAAGGTTAGTAGTAGTAAAGTATTATAGTGTGTTAATACAGTAAAACCTGTCAAGTTGACCACCTATGTAAGTTTGCCATCTGTCTAAGTTGACCACTTTAGGTCAGGAACGGAATTAGCCCTATATTATTTAACGTAGAAAAACCTTTGTAATTTGACCACCTGTCTATATTGACCACTTAGTACACCAAATTTGGGTGAAAGCATCATAAAAAACCCTCTGTAAGTTGGCTGCAAATTATTGCTATATTTATTTATTTATCTAATTTTTCAAAGATAAAAAAAAAACTTAAATCCAGGATAATGTTTTGTATACTATAATGTTAGACCAGTATTTGTCTGGATGGATGAAACATCAAAATAAAGTTTGTCTAAAACTTTGTGTAAGTTAACTATTCAAGAAAACTACTATGAGCCTCACTCTTTTGTTCTTTAAATAAGTTACTTCTTTTTCTTCTAATTGGTCTAGCCATTTCGAAAAATTATGTATTTTTAGGGAATCCTTACAATCAATAAGTAAACTAACACATTTATCTTTAACCAAGTGCTTTAATTTTAAAGTTATATAGGTTAACTTGTTAGTCATTCAGATTAAATTTATCTAATGGTATTTTAGATAATTGTTCAAAATAGCTAATTACTAATTTTAAAGTAACATTAATACATGATGTTATATTTTAATTAGTCACAAATGAATAAACGCATAGCGTAAGAAATGAAAAAAAAAAAAACATTCCATCCTCTATAAGTTGACGACTAAAGTGCTGCACCTATATTAGGTAATTAAAATTTAAGGTTTTAACTTATAGTTACTTAATTAATTATCAATAAATTAACTATCAATAACATTTATTTACAATTAAAGATCTAAAATCTCCATGATTTTCTAAAAGTCAAATTCTTTTTCACACAAATGCTATTTAAATAAAAAAAAAAACGGTTTAAACAAAAAAAAAAAAAACTTTTTTTTTCCAACCCTGGATGCCGCCTTTTTTTTTTTTTATTGAGGGTCCCTACCAAACACAACAAAAACGTTTCAAACAATTTGACATTTGGAAAATAATTGATGACAAAGCAAAATGCCCATCAAAGTATTCTGTATGAATACTACTTTAATTAAAGTATTTGTTTTATTTTGTGTGCTTTTTTTATAATGTAAATAGTCCCACTTACTTTCGTCAAAATTTTTTCGCAGGATTTTTTATGTGTGAAAATATTACTTCTTCCCTGAAATTTTGGGATAGCAAAAGTTGACTGTATATATATGTATAATATATATTGAATATTTGATTTACTAAAAAAAGTTGTCTGTTTCAGGCCACCATTTGCATACTGCAGCAAAATTTTAAAAGAAAATGTAACTGTGGAAAATTTTACTTGTAATCAACTAACATTATTTAATTCTTGCTCAATGAAGATTGGTTACTTCATTCCAGATGGTGATCATCAGTTGGGAATATATATAAGTAATGATGTAAAAGAAGTTAAAAGAATAATACTTGTAAGGGTGTACAAAGGTAAACAATTATTACTCACTTTTTATGATTTTTAATATTGCCCAGTTAGTAGAAAAATATTACATTTCTTTTGAAACTAGATTTTGATAATTGCATTATTTGTCTTAGTTCTATTTAAATATTATTGCAACATCTCACAGAAATGAATCATGGAGCATAATCAAAACTTACCATGAAAAGTTGAATACATAAATTATATGTGGTACCTTAGTTGTATCCCAAAGGACTAACCATTGTGTGATTAATATAGAAGCTAATATTTTTGTCAGTAGTACGTATGTTTAACAAAACCAAATTTTTTCAAGGGTCTGTTTTTAAAATTGTAATTTTTTGACAGGTTGATTTTGGAGAATAAAATTTTAGTAGGGTCAGGTGAGGTAAAGTGGTCCTATGGCAAATAAAAAACTATTGCTTTGAAATAAAAAAAGGGATTAGCATGAATGATTTGTTTAAGCTTTTAATAATTAGGAATTAAATTTTACATTTAAAATTATTTTAATAGCAACTCTTTAGATGAAGTAAACAGTAAATTTTCTTGTTTATACAGCACTTTTTTAAAATTGAAACGGCTCTTTTAACTTCTCTCTGCCATTTTGTTTTAACATTAGATTGCCCATACCAGTCATTTTGACTGTTTCGAAGCTTCCATTTTTGCATAATTTGTTACTAATTATAGTGCAACTTTCAATTGCATTGGATTTCCCTAATACACAGTGAGTAGGACAAGTTAATGTGGCTGAAAGTTTTATTGTAATTACTAGCAACTTGGTGTAAAATAAAAGTTTAGAAATGGTTCAAAACAGCCTTGGCAATCTAGTGTTAAAGTATTCGCAGCAAAAATGGACAGTGCAAGAAGCTTTACACAGATCTCAAAAATACTTCCTCACTAACCATGAAGCTGTATTTTGTTTATATATTATTTTACAGTAGTTAAAGTAAGATGGGGTAAAGTAGTTATAGTATAAAGCTTAACATGCATCAATGTTCTAAAATTTCTCTAGGTTAATGAGGTAGACCAGGCCTTAACTTGCATAGGAATTCACAGGAGCTCAGATTCCATATATTTTTTCAATGTGATTTTTTAACTATTAGAGGGAATTCAGGCTATTTATGCATGAAAATAAATTTTGGAGACTGCAGGGCTCTGCTCTTTTGTTAGAAATTAAGCCACGAGGCAGGTGTTAGTTAAATATTAATTTTACTAATACCATATTACTTTTTAAAAAATAACTTTTAAATTTTAGTAAACAGGATGAAACAACCGAGTTCAAATGCAATAGAGATTGAAATTGCTATAAGACTTAATATAATGATCTGTTTGGTATTGAATACTTTTTAGAAGCACTTTTAATGAAAGAATTTTCAAGAAATCAATAGTTCATTTCTAAACAGACTCATTATAAATATAAATATTATTATGCTGTAGATGTTTAGAACTAGCAGTACTTCAAACACGAACAATACATAAAAGAGAGAGAGAATTAAAAATAGCTAGGTTAAAAATATGTATTTTCCTCCCATTTTGATTTTTTATAAGCTATAATTATCTCCAAACTCTCTTATTTGCAATGTTTTCTTAATACATAATCTAGTCATTCATTAAAAGCTATTTTAAATTTTTTCATGGAAAATTTTGAATTTTATATTTGTTTTATTATATGCATTAAATTAAAGAACAGACTTACACGCTCTGATATTTAGGGACTAAAACCTAAGAATACCTGCTATTATGTGTCCTAACATTGTTTTGGTACGTAACTTCGTTTTAAGAGCATCTATGCAGCAGCAAAAGAGACTGAAGTACCTTACGAGACGTTACGAAGATGAGGCCAACTGTCGACCATAATAGAGGGCCTTAATAAATTCAGTTGGGTGAAATAAAGTTGTTTCCTTTCTAAAATGAACCTTTGTTGAGTATTTCAAAATATTACAGTTATTAATACTTTTATATGTTTTTTTTTTTTTTTTTTTCAATTATGACCACTTTACCCCCACCCCATGGAGTAAAGAAGCCATAAATACATTCCAAAAAGGTGTCATAAAATTATGTTACTTAATTTTCTTCTGCTCAAAATTTAATACAATCTGTTTTTTAATGAGTAAAGTAGCCATACATCACAAAAAAAGGCATCATAAAATTATTTTACTCAATTTTTTCCAGCTTAAAATGAAATGCAATCTGTTCTTTAACCACTTTACGCATTTGCCTGTGTCCGAGTGAAAGTTACCGGAAAGTTTTCCCATGTCTGTGTGTTGTTTTATTTCTAATGCCAGTCTGAGATCCGTTTACACTTTGTTTGTATAATATATTTTGTCTATGTAACTTTTACCCCCCCCCCCCCCAACCTGACACTGCAAAGAATAACTTACACTATACTAATATTTCAGAAAAAAACTTGTGCTTTAAGGGGTTAATGATGTAATGTAAAATAGCAAGCAAAAAATCGGCAGGATTTGCACAAATTCTTAATTTATGGTCGACAAAAGTTGAAAAACGTTGATTTTATGACCATTTTCCCCACCTGACCCTACAGAAAGTTTTTACAATTGGTATTTAAAGAAAACTCCTTTATGCTTTCAATATGTTAAAAGAACTTTTAATATATACGGAGGCACAAATGCAACCCCATTTTATTTTTGCAATTTTCATTGTACGGCTTAAAGAACACACCGTATGGCCACCAATACTTCTGAAATGTCACGAAAAAGTCCCGTAAAGGTCAGAATTTCACTTTTGAAATCCTGTAGAATCTCTGATAAAGCTGGGAAGACATCTTAGCAGTCAGTTTTTAAGTATCTGTTGGAACTAGGTTGCACTTCGGTAGTGTGGAGAAAAAAGAAACTACTTACAGTTCTGGAAAAAATGGCTCTGTTAGGCGTAAAAATACAGGTCTGTCTATCTCTTTACATTCCAAAAATCATATTGATTCATTTAAAATTGAGCCCTGGGGAGTGCAAATAAAGTGCTCAATTTCATTACATTTGTACGGCTTCTTAAAACTAAAAAGATATGTTACTGACTATTTTTCAATTTTGTTTTTCATGATCGAATGATTTAACCTCACTCTAAATATATTTTTTCAAAACTTTTATTTAAGACCTTATTAACGTTACGGGTTAAGAAAGCTGCCTGCCTAGTGCTAAAAAGTTGCAGTTTCCAAGTTTGAATAAGACATTTAACTTAAAAAATTCATATTTTGGAAAAAGTGATCTGTTAGGCAGAATTTTTCTAAGATAGCAGTGGTAGCAGTGCAAATTACTTTTTTCTTTTGTATCGAGAGATACTTTATTTTCTTCACCTTTATTGTTTTCAAAACTACTGTTTTCCACAATGTCTTATGCAGATGTAAATGTTTTAATTCATAAACATTTGAATGGAATTGAAAAGGTTATTTAAAATGATGTAACAAAATATACCAATCTTCAATCTTTAGGCACTGAAATGAGGCTACTTTTCTTTATATTTTCTGTTATTTATGTATTTTTAAACTTATTTTAATATAAAATAAATTGAATTTCAATTATAGGTCTTTCTTGCTTATGCATATTTTTCTTCCGTTTCACTTTTGCTTATGTATATTTGAAAGATTCCTCAATTTTATTAAAGTAATATAATGACTTTTTTTTTTTTTAGTTGCTATAAATCATACACTCTCAACAATCATAATACCGACAGTCTGCAGTATCTTAACCCTTATGATCATAGCTGTGGGAATATCTTTCTACATTCAACAGCGTAAGCAATTAGCTGTTGAAGTTGCTAATTTTGATTTTCAAGATGATTCTGATTCATACATTGAAAAAACTTTCTTTGAAAGGATATTAGATTCAGTAACATGTAGATCCTGTCCGACTAATCGGTTACCTTGTAATAGATGGAGTGAATCTGATCCTTTATTAGGTGATGACTATAACCCTAATGTATAATCATTAAAGTGAAAAGATTTTTTGTATTGAAATATGTCTCTTTGCACTAGCACTGTTGGTCTAAAATGGCAGAACTTGTACTGTGATATGTTTTTCTTTACTGTCTAAAGCTAAATTGTAATAGCTTGTAAATAAAAAATATATTTATCCATTTGATTGTCTTTGATGTGTAAATGTCCAGTTTAGATGTGATATAATGCTGGATTAAGTAGCTTTTTTTGTTTTTAAAAAAAGAATAACTAAACCTGGAAAATAAAGAATTAAACTCGTTAGGTTAGGGCAGGGGTCAGCAACCTGCGGCTCGAGAGCCACATGAGACTCCTTGGATGTGAAGCTGCGGCTCTTTAGTTCCACACGCATAAAAAACATTTAAAAATCGTTCTCAATCGAGTAACGATTCTTATGTTTCACTGCATAATACACCAAGAAGCTCTTTGTGCCCAAACATTTCTGGCCGAAATAGTTGAGGTTATGAATTTGGTAATCAAGATTGTTAACAGCATCTTGTCAAAAGCACTCTAAAATCGTCAGTTTAATGAATTCTTAAACAAAATCGAGACTCGGTATTCCGACCTTCTTCTTCACAATAAAGTGCGATGGCTGTCCAAAGGTATGGTGTTGAAACGTTTTGCTTTGTGCTTGAATGAAATAAATACATTCCTCAATGAAAAGGCATTAATCACCCTGAATTAGAGAACGACAAATGGTTGTAAAAATTTTACTTTATGGTGGATACCACAGTGAAATTAAATGAATTGAATCTAAAACTGCAAGGAAAGGGAAACCCAGCCTATGTTTTGGTAATAGAATTGGTTTGTTTCGAAGAAAAAACAATTCTTTTGCAGAAGATATTCAGAGCAGTAAATTACTTCATTTTCAATTTCTAAAGAAATATCGCGATAAAATCAGTGCAACTGTTGGCACGAGACGAATTACTTCAGCACAGTTATAAAAAAAATTAAAGATGAATTTGCTGACAGATTTGAGCAATTCAAAACCACTCTAGTATTCATAGTAAACCCTCTCAACACAAATAGTAACGAAATCCACATTGAGTTATTTGGAATTGATACTGGATCTGTAGAAATGCAATTGATCGATTTAAAAAATAAAAGCTTTGTGAAGGGGAAAATTTAGAGTTGAAAAGCAAGTTGGAAAGAGTTGGAGGTTTAGAAATGTATTTACGTAACGCAACAAAAGTGGACAGCTTTAAACGAAATGCCGTGAGTTGAGGCACTTATATTCGACGCATGGGATAGTCTTCCAGATTGCTACAGTGAGGTGAATAAGTTGGCATTTGGAGTGCTGACTATCTTCGGATTGACATATTCGTACGAGCATGCGTTCTCTTGTATGGATATAAGTTAAAGTCAAGTAAGAAGCCAACTAACAAAGGAAAATTTAGAGTAGCATTTGAAACTTAAAACAACAAATTATGGGCCAAATTTATCCAAACTATCAAAATAGCCCAGGCAAATTAGACATATGCTTCCCGAAAAATCGTCTAAAGCTGGAATATGTTTTAATACCTTTTGGGGGTCCCAAATAAGAGCCCTGTGAGTTTGCGATGGATTCTGACTTCTGCTTAAGTTTTGGGAGTAAAAAAACCACGAAATGTTCGCACGTTTTTCAGTCTTTTGCTTATAACTCCAAAACGACGCTTCCTCCTACAGAAAAGTTTACTATTAGCTTTTTTAAGAGCATTAAGTTCTGCGTCGAATGGTTTTTAGTACGTAAAAATCGGCCCAGTAGTTTAGCCGCAATCGAATTTCAAATTTGGGCCATGTTTTATCAACTTGGCTGAAAAGTTAATTCAGCCCTTTAAATGGTTATTTTGGGAACGCTTGATAAGGCGAAATCATATGAACAACAGAACAACATAAACTTTGTTCTATCTAGTAGAAATAATTCAAACTAAAACAATAGTTTTGCTGAATTTCCTTGCCCCCTTCAAATTTTATAATTTTTGTTATTTGGATGGAGATTGATTATACAATGTTATTGAATTTTGGAACATAATTTTCTCTGAACTGTTCATTCCCATACAATTCTATATTTATTTTGGAAGTCGCATTTAATGTTTCTTTTAATTTTTATTATCGTGCTTTAGTAAAGAGTATATGGGGGGTGGGGGAGGGAGAGTGAATGGGGGATGCCGTGATATAATAAAGTTAATCCAGCCCTTTGAATGGATTATATTATGAATAATGATGTTTTATTCATTGAAAATCAACAAAGAGGGGGGTCACGGCCCCCTCTTTGGAATTTCAAGTCAAATCCCCATTTTAAATAAAATATTAAATATTTATTGTATTGGGGTTTCAGAAATTCTAGGATCCGCACCCGAACACTCTAAAATGATATGTGGTTTCAAAAAATACGAAGGCATTACAGTGAATAATGTTATATTGAAAGTTGCAAAAGATGTATACATAAATACCTTTATGTAAAATGTATACGTAACCGGTAACGATATAAATTGTGTACAGAAAGATGTATTAGTTGTATACATGAAAAATGTGAATATGTACAAGATGAAATATGTTCAAGAATATGTATGCATGTGAAATATTACAAGGTACTCATGTTGACGATATCTTTCACCGTTTAGGAGAAAACTGGCTCTTCGCCTATCACGTCATCTAGCTCCTCATCCTCGGAATCTTGAGAATGAGGATTCATTTCTTGCTCTCCGGTGATATCAATCTCCTCGTCACACTGGGTGCGATCCAGTATAACATCCTTGTCTTCAGAGATGGAATAGAGGCATGCGTGCCCTTGGCAGGTCATGCAGATAGTGGTGCATTTTATCCCTGCCTTCCTACAGGAACAGGCTGCTTTGCACCCTTTTTTACATGTGTATGATATGGAGTTGAGAAGTTCTTGTGGGGCCGGTGGATCCGTCAAAATGATGGAAGTTAAGGCCATTGGTGGTTATTTTCCATCCCCATCTCTGTGGCTGTAGTACATTACTCGTCCATACCTGCACTGGTAAATAAGCTCTGAAGGCTGTAGGAGGCAAGGACGCAAGGTCGATTTTTTTTTTGAAAGGGACCCCTGGAAGAGGTCAAATCTCACTTGATTGAGGACTTACTGCTGCCACCGCGAACGCCTGCATTTGCAACTTGGTCAGGGGTTGAGATCGGGTCAAGAAAAATAGAGGCCTGATGAAAGCGGTTTTGGTCTTCCCTAAATCTCTTGATCAATTTATTTTCCCCGGTGAAAAATTAAGAAGGGATGTCACACCCGAAAGCATGGAGAAACAACGGGGCATGCTTTCTCATGTCTTCAGGCCCATAATGGTGGAAAATGCACATTTGTTTAGAGCATATGTTGTTCATAGACTCTTAAATCCATTCGGACCATCCGAAAAAACTGTTCAGTCTGTTTTAAAAGTCATTAGGACAACGCATATGCCATAGCGAACATTCCGATACAACGAAATATTTTCCCGGTTCCTTGCAGTTCGTTGAAACGAGATTTCCCTATTTATATATACAGGAAAAAATGTAATGACCAGGGGAAATTATATCACGTCATCCCCCCTTCTCTCCCCTCCCCCCAAATACATTTTACTAAAGCACGATAATAAAAATTAAAATATACATTAAATGGGAGATTTCCAAAGCAAATATAAAATTGTCTGGGAATGAAAAGTTTAGAGAAAATTAAAGCAATCTCCATCAAAATAATCAATCAATCAGAATAATCAATCTCCATCAAACTAACAAAAAAATAAAATTTGAAGGGGGGGAAGGAAATTTAGCAAAACTATTGTTTTAGTTTAAATTATTTCTACTAGATGGCGCACTTTTGAAATTCCATTGCGGCCAAACTACTGGGCCGATTTTGACATACTAAAAACTATTCGACGCAGAACTTAATGTTATTAAAAAAGCTAATAGTAAACTTTTCTATAGGAAGAGTCGTTTCGTAGTTATAAGCAAAAAACTGAAAATTTCGTGGTTTTTTGACTCCTAAAACTTAAGCAGAAGTCAGAATCCGTCGCAAACTCACAGGATTCTTATTTGGGACCCCCAAAAGGTATTAAAACACATTCCAGCTTTAGACGATTTTTCGGGAAGCACGGCCTTTTTTGGTCTAATTTGCCTGGGCTAAAAACCATGTAAACCAACGCTCCCATTGAATTTGTTTGCTAAAATGTGTTATTGTTTTTTTTTTTTTTTTTAAGTACAAGTTACATTGTTTACAAGTACAAGTTAGTGTTGTAAGTAAATGTTTGTTTTAATTTTTTACTTAAATAATACATAATTATCTAATAATGCCATATATATATTATCTAATTTGTTGTGAAAAACATTACTTATATATGAAAATAAACAGATATGAATAAATAGATTAGTTTTTTTTTTATCCAAAAAATTTATTTATGCAAGTACTATTTATTGCTGGCAAGGAAAAAATTTGTGGCTCTTTAAAAACTTTGAAATTTTTCAAATTGTAATTTTTGGCTCTTCCGACTCAAAAGGTTGCCGACCCCTGGGTTATTAGGGGATACCTGTGGTATTTCCCAGAGCTACAATCTTCAAGTTGATGAGTTATTAATATTTTAATCTAAGAAATGATGCATCAAGTTTTTTTTGGATTCATTCATGATACAGTGAAAAGTATATTTCATCATCCAGTATTGTTCAAGGAAGCAGAGAAAAAGACCATAAAACAGCAACACATTAATGGGGCAGAAAACATTTTATTGGAAGGTTGTGCTACAACAGGTGTTCGAAATTAAGACCAGAAGTCGTCTGGCAATTATCTGGTATGCTCTGCTCAGTCCTTCTTACGGTAGGGCATACCTGATTTTGTAACAAGTCCTACCTGAACTTCGTGATGCAGCACAGGTTCCTTTGTTGCTGCGCTGCTCCATATGGTACCAGCATGACGGGGCTTCTCTACATTACGCAATTATCGTTCGCCGACACCCCAGCGTAACCTTTGGACAGCCATGGATATTTGGCCTGGTTCATTGGCCTGAGAGTCATCTCTGTACCCTCTAAACACCCTGAAAGTTTGCTGGTCTGGCTGCAAATCATCCTGTATATGCACTGGTGTGCTAAAATGAAAGACAAAGTTGTAAAACTGGCATGTCAGTGACATGAAGGGGCAGAGTGGACTGGAAGACGAATCATTTCACAACTTTGGAACAAAATGCAAAGTACAGGAGAAGGTGTTCAATGGTTCAGCTGTGTTCATCCACAAGCATGCTAGGGAACGATTGGAATATTGCCCTACAGGCCATAAGGAATAGGCAACAGACAGCGGGAGAAATCACTAGACACATGGCACAGGGGATTGGAGGACTGAGATCATGTTTTAACGTAGCCATAAAGCTGCACAGTGCTGGTCTGTTTGCATGACTATCTGTTGTATGGTGTGTAACTTGATCCCTTGCTCATCGGAGAAGGCACTGTATGTGGTGCCGGGAACACCAGAGTTGGGCAGATATTCTATG
Source organism: Octonoba sinensis (assembly GCA_038502835.1). Lineage (NCBI taxonomy): Eukaryota > Metazoa > Arthropoda > Arachnida > Araneae > Uloboridae > Octonoba > Octonoba sinensis. The sequence goes on from CM076600.1 coordinate 128,245,079, forward strand.
GGGTTGAACACTCTTTACTAATGAGAGCAAATTTAATCTGAGTAGCGATTATTATTGCATACTCATCTGGTGAGAGCAAGGAATCGGCAATAACCCCTTCAATATCATTGAAAGGGACCGGTTTGAAGATATCTATGTTGTTAGGAGGCAGCATGCTTGGTTTCCGAACCAAGCTTCAATTTTGAAGGAGGTTCAGTCACCGGCCTGCAATTGCAACAAGATTCTCTTGCTGTATATGCATCTTTTTAGAGGCGCTTAGCTTCACAGTTCCTTTTCATGGACAACAATGTTCCATGTTTTCGCTCAGTAGCTGTTGACGATTTGTTGGAGAGTGAAGATATTGAACCCATTGATTGACTGGCAAGGTCTCTGGATCTAAATACTATCTGGCATGTATAGAACTTTCAAGGGAGATGCTTGGCAGCTCATTACTTGCCGCCACTAATGGCTCAGGAGCTCCAATTGGCGCTACAAGACAAATGGGCAGCAAGGTTTCTTTTTATTCTTTGGATTTCTTTTTTAGTCCATTTTGCTTACATTACTCATGTTCTAACGTCTTGGGGGTATTATGGTAATATTTTGGAAAGCTTTTGTGCAAAGTTATATTGAAAAAAACTCTTGTGCTTAATTTTTGCACACTAGTGCATAATATATACAGTAAAACCTGTTTAAGAAGTTTCTGCTTAAGACCTTTTCCCGTTTAAGAAGTTATTAATTTCAATACCAGTTTCATTCCTATCTTCCCAATGTTAAAATAACCCTTTTAAGAAGTTTTGATTTTAGTTTTTTTACGCTTAATAAAATTTTCATGTCGGTCAATTTTTTTCTCAAACGACACTTTAGACTCCTAAAGTTTCTTGGTTTTCATGTTTTTTTTTCAATCTACATAGTTATTTTTATTTCTAATGAAAAAAGATCAGAAGGTTTAGAGAAGCTGTTTTGGTCAATTTTTTCTCAAGGGTACCCTTTTCTCTATACCAAATGTTCCAGAAAAACAGGTGGATTAGTCAGTTGTCATGAGAATGATGATGACTGATAAGGGGAGAAAGCAATGTTTGTAGAGCCTGTGGGAGTGTCTATTTTATGTCAAATTTAAATATTGCCAAATAATATCATGCCTAAATATCATAAAGTAAATTCATCTTCAAACATAGAGCCTACCCGTTTAAGAAATTTTTTCTCTCAGTCGCCTTGAAAACTTCTAAGTGGCTTTTACTGTATATACATATATATACAGTAAAACCTCGTTAAAACGCGGGTGTCGGGGGACATGTTTGGCACCCGCAGTATAGTAAAACTATACCACGGAACCATATGACGAAATAATACTTGTTATTGTTGCATCATTTTAAACTTTAACAATTACTCGTAACTTTTCTTCTGTAGTACATATTTTTTTCTTCTTTGCTCCATTTCATTCACTAGTTGCTGTGCAGGAAGCACACATCTCAAATGCGCAATCAGTCCATTGTGCAATATGTTATACACCAACTGTGTTACAAGAAAAAGGGGGCTTAAAAATCTTAATTTAAAAAAATTAGCTTTAGAAGAGAAGAATGCACTTCTCAAAGAAACAATGTTTTAAGTCTCCATACACTGGAGTAGATGTTTATTTTTCAGGAATGCTAAAGAAGCTGGAATACAAAAGTTGATAACGCTATAAAAGTAGTTACACACGCATAGCTAGGCTTCTGAAAATGAAAGATATTTAACAATTGAACTGAACAGGGCCTGACAGATTGAGCTCCGCCTATGTCAAGATCAGGGCGATTGCATCCGACCTTTACATAGAAAAGAAAAATTAATACGTCGGGGGACATGATAGTCACTGCGGTATACTGAGACGCGGTATAAGGGGTTTTTACTTTATATATATATATATAAACACACACATTAGAAAATCGTTATAATGCACTCTTTGGAGCTAAGAGGTTTTACATTGTAAGAACTTTGGCATTATATAGAAAATTTTATACTTTCATAACATAATAACAGAATAGGTAAATATATTTTCAAAGTTTGAAATAAAATGAGAATTAAAGTTATAAATTATCTAACTTAATCATCATAAACATGCTTTTGCAATCAAAATAATTTCCTTTTCCTACACTTTTGCTTGCTTTGCACTTTGGTAATGTACAATGACAATCTGGTACTACTTTTGCACTGTGAATATTATTTTTCATTTAAAAGTTTTGAATCAAGGTGATAATATGGAAGACTTTCAAAAGTTAATTTGCAAGAGTTTTCTGTTATTTTTGCAATGTTATATATTGGGTTCTTTAACTGCACAACTTACTAATTAATTCTGAAATGTTGAGAATTGTCCAGGGATAAAATTCAAATTTCCAAGCAAAGGGGAGAATTCCTTAACTTTAATAAAATGATTTTTATAAAAAAAATAGAACCGACTTCAAATTATAAATTGCGCTAAAAAGTGAAAAATAAATTAATCCTTTTAACAACATCGATGTGACTTTTAAACATAGTTTTAGAAATCGGTGCAAAATTAGGATAGATAAAATCTTTTGCAATCATGAATCCAATTAGAAATATATATATTTTCGCAGAATTAGCAACAGTTCTAATGTGAAGTAAAAAATGGTGCAATGGTAACTAGACTCATAATTTTACACCGACTTCTAAAACTATGTTTAAAAGTCACATCGATGTTGTTAAAAGAATTAATTTATTTTTCACTTTTTGGCGCAATTTATAATTTGAAGTCGGTTCTATTATTTTTATAAAAATCATTTTATTTTATTCTTTTTAGTGTAAATACATGTTTTATATAAATACTCTATTGCTAAAAAACCCATATCAAAGGGCAAACCTTCTTTAAATGAATGGCAATAAAAATTAATCACTTGTATGATAAATTCCGTTTTGAAGTTGATTTTAGCAAAACAAACTGATTGGATTAATTTTTGCCTCAGAGAAGCCGTCAGTCAAACTCTTGCTGTAATTGCTTTTAATATTATAGCCCAATGGCAACAAACACTTTTTTAACAATGACTTTTATATTTATGAATAGTTTTCCCAACAAAGAAAAATCAAGCCAAGCCTTTCCAACTATAATAAAGAATACTTGTTTTTCGCCCGTAACCTTTTTTCTAAAAAACTAATGTGGTCAAATTGATTTGCGATATTTGAGTTAGACGACCCTCTATCGATTAAAGAAAAAATCATCAAAATCGGTTCATTTAGTCAAAAGTTATGAATGAAAAAACAAAAAATTCTGCATTTCCGCCCATAACTTTTTTTCTAACTGTCGAATACGGTCAAACAAAGGTATGGGACCTATGGGAAACCACCCTCGATCAATAATAAAAAAAAAAACTCATGAAAATCGGCTCACCCGGTGAGAAGGAGTTGGACAAACAAACAAACAAACAAAAAAAAAAAACGACATACAAACAATATGAATGTATAACCTTTGTGAAGTCTGTTAAAAATGGATGGGGTTACAATTTTTTTGGAGGGAAAGAAATTTAGTAATATTATTTGACTGTCTCTGGCTTTTATGAATTCCCATATTGCAAAAGTATTTAAATCCTAGTCAAATACAAGTTTTGTGTTTATCAAAAAGGGTATACAGTGACATAACCACGATTTTACCCGGGGGGGGGGGGGGGGGCATAACTCCTTCCAAAGAGCTCAACTCTTCAAATCCTTCGTAGTTGCACTCTTGTTTGTACAAAAGGAGTTCATTCGCATTTATAATGTTTTTGACAATTTGTTCCATCAAGTGCTGATAAAAATTAAATAAAAGTAATATAAAAAAATATTCATTCACACTTTAAAGATTAATATTAATTATTTCCAAAGAGAAAATTCTACTTCCTGTAAAGGATGCAACAAAAAAATTGCAGATTTCACTTCTGTATTGTATTAGAAACAGAAAATAGTTGAAGCGGCAAAAATTGTTTTTAAGAAAATAAGCTTTTTAATTTTAAAGATACACATAATTCATAATTTTTAACTATCCACATAACACATCACACTTGATTAAAATTTACTTTTTAAATAATAGTATCGGTGAATTTATATATAAATAAAAAATGAGGATTTTCACGTTTTCACTGAAACTTTTCAACTTTCAAACTTTTTTCAAAGAGGGAATCTGAGAAATTTGGACAGGAATCCTGCTCTAAATTTTAGCCCGTTATGTTTTATAAGGTCTTCTACGATATTTATATACATATACATATGTGTGTGTAAATTTTTTTAAATACATTTTGTATCTGCTCATGAAGTAGTTCTTTAACTCTAGTTTTCTATTAGTGTTTCAAAACTCCATAGTCGAACTGTAAGTAAAAGAATTCAAGAAACTACAATCATAGGACATCAACTCAATTGTTTGTCTGGTTTATAAAGAAAGTATTTCTCAATTATGATAAAATTCAGCAATTTTCTTACAAATTAATTTTTAGTAAGAAAAGGTACAAATTCATTTTGAATTGTCAGTCCACAATTACCGCAATTTGCTTTGAACAATAATGTGGTCTTAATTTAAGCATACATTTAAAGTAAAACGATACAGTAGGTAAGGAATCACAGGTGGAATGCTTAGTTTTGCAGTTATTACAGGAAAATATATATGTTTTTCAAATAAAAGCATATATGTAATTTGTGATGCAGCTTGAACTAAGTTTTATCTTGTATACTTTGTTCAACCACTAATAATGTTGTATGCTGCCTAGAGCATAAGAGTATGTATGTCTTTGGCATAATGGAAGGGACACTTGAATAATTTCTATAGCTGTAGTTAAAAAGAAAATATTTCAATACTTTTTAGTCGTGTGATATTTAATTCAAGTAATATTAGCTTCTATTTTGTCTAATTGATCTAAGAAAATAATCAATTAAAAACAATGAAATAATTATGTGCCTAATACATTAAAACATTAATTGCTTCTATATGCTGAATAAATGACAAATGGCAATTGTACTAACTTGCAAATATTCTGTGAAAAGTCGGGGCTGGAAAATTGGAGTTACTAAAAAAATGTGTCAACCATCAATTAGTGGCGGAATATTCGTTAAATCACTAACAAATATATGTAAAAGAGTCAGATTCCATCCTTTTGCTAACCGACTCTGCAGCCCCGGTGACATCCTTATGCAACAAAATGATTTAGGAGTTATTTTTAAATGAAGTTTTTTTTATGTGTGGCATTTAGACTTACATGATCTAGTCAAAAAAATATTTCTTCATCATAATACCTCCAGTTGAAATAGTTTGACTGCTAGAATTGGATAGCTTTGCAATATATCTATCATCTGAACACTCTTTAACACCAGTAGAAAGTTTTTGACATTCAACAGTGCAATTAGTTTTATGTTTAACGCTATCTTGGTACATAAGTTGATTACATTTAATCTTTTGTTCAGAAAGAAATGTGGATGGGGTGTTTGAATCTGCAATGCCAAAACTATTTTCCTTCTGACAATTCAAGTTTGACGTTTGTGTCGATGCATCATGAGTATTAATATTTAATTTAATTCTGTCAATAACATCTGTTTGAGAATCATTTTCACGTCTTTTGTATGAGGTTTGTACTGCTTTACAAATTACAGAATGGTTAGGAATGGTCTGGCAAAGAACATCTTGCATAACTGCAGATGGTTTATAATAAGCATTAATATCAGTTTGGCATGCTTTATTGAAAGTTTGTCTATCTGTTGTAGAAATTGATTTTTCAACTTGCTTAAAGCACTCTGCTTTTTTAAGTGTTTCTTGTACATTAAATTTAATAAGATCCCATTCATTTAATTGTGCTGTACATGCATCGTTCATCTTGTATTCATTATGCTTGTGGATATGACTTTCGTTATTTTGAATCGCATTAGGATTTTCATTTTCAATGCATTTGGAAGCAGCTTCTTTCAAAATCATAAAAGCTATCAAAATATGAGGATTTATTTTTGAAGTTGTTACATAACATTCCACTTTGTCACCAATTTTAAGGGAACTGAAGCAATCTGTACAATTTTCATGCTCATTACATTCAAAAGAAGACTTCATGCAAAAGACATTCTGACATTTATCTTGATTGCTAATTCTTGCAATACATGAATCATTAGTCATTAGCTTGATTTCTGCAATCACTGGTTGCAAAATAGGGATACACTTGTTTTGAAGAGAATACATCTTTTGATTTGCATCAAATTCCTCACTTGTTTGCTTAGTTTTAAAGACATCAGTGTTTGACTTAATGGATAATGCATCACTATTTATTTCATTTGAAAAAATTGTATTTGATTCAGAATTTCTAGCTTCCATTCGATTTTGATTATGTGTTATGATTAAGTTGTCCTCTTGCTTTAAAAATTCAGCCTTTAATTCACTTGAATCTTTGCATTTTGTTTCAGCCGTTATCGTTTCTTGACTTGCAGAGCTAAAATTTCTGTCATGTTGTAAATGTTTTAGGGTTTCTAGTTTATTTGAATCATTGACAAAACAATTGAATTTTTCAGAATTATAGCTAAAAAAATTTCTATCGGAATGTTGCATAAGTCCTCCATTTTTGTCTTCAGAAATACTCAAACGTCTAGATTTTGATTTCATATTTTTTGTTAAAAGTATACTTTCATTCTTCTCAGAATCTGAAATGTCTATACATTCATTACAATCAAAATCTGGAAAATGATTATCATCTTTATTATCTAAAATATTATCTTCAGATTCAAGTTCAATTCCATTTCTAAAATTTTTATCACATCTTTCATCTTTAAAAGCTACCTCTAATAACTGAAATTGACTTTCATCTTCTACACCAGTTAGAGTTAAGTCACTATTAGGGAAACACAAATTAATATCATTGGATGAAGAGCGGTTTTCTGCATTATATTTCTGATCAATATTTTCCTTGTCACTGACTAGTTCAGAATTGCAGCTGAATAGCCCATAATAGACGTTTTCATTTCCATGACTGCAATTTTTTTCTGTATCAAGATTTACTTCACCAGTGTTGTTCAAAACACATTCTTTGTTGCGCAATTTTTCAAAACTTGATGAAATATTTTTGAATGTGATTAATCCATTTTCTGTAATAAACATGTCACTTTCTAAAAGTATATTCAAAAGAAATTTAGAATGTTCATCTGAAGGAACATGAGGCAAAAGAGAGTTACTTTGTAAAATTGTGGGTATTTCTGAATACCTCATAGTAACATTTTGCTTTAGCCATGAATTAACACAATTAATAAATTCATGAAGGAAATCACATTGTTTTGTGCTTGAATGAATATCCTTATTGCACAAAAAGAACTCATTTAGCTGTTTAAATTTTAACTGTTTAAATTCAATCTTTTTTGACTCCTTCATACTTTTTATTTTTAAAGATAACATTGTCAAAGCTTTCACAATTTCCGAAATTTCAAGTTTAGGATTGAATTCAAGACGACCGTTTTCTGAAATTTTGAAAAATGTAAAGTGACGTAAACATGTTTCAAGTTGCTCCAATACACTACTTCCTTTAAATGCCTTAATCCATTCCTGCTGATCTTCAGTGCACTCAAGAAAAATAGAACTCAAATCATCAATTTTGATTGACTTATTACTATGCTTAAAAGAGTTAAAGTAGAATACACAGCATACACGAAGCAAGAATGAGAAAGCTTCAGCGAACGTATTCCCAAATCTAAAAGAATCACAAACAGCTAAAATGTCCACTTTGTTTTCATTAATATGAAGCGACTTTTCTTTGTATGCTGGATGTAATTCAATTGTTTGAGATCTAAGAATAAATTCAGAGTGATTTTCAAAAAATTTTATAAAGTTTTCACCCTTATAATGTTTTTCCATGTAAATAGAGACATTGGATGGAGCTTCAGAAAGCTTTTCTATTAAACTGTTAATTTCTGTGCTAAAGGCTTTTTTTTCTTCTAAAACCATAATGAAATAGTTTGCTGTTTCTGTCTCAAATTTTTGGGTTGACAACATGTCTGCTTCCAGAATTTCTAAGCAAACAAACTGCAAAGTCATCACAAATTCCAAGATCTGCTGTGATATTTCAAAGTATTTATTTTTATATCGATGAAAATTTGTTAAAGAAAACATATTTAAAAGTTCTACAGTTTGACCTATCAAAAATGGAGACAAAATTTCATTCAAATATTTTGCACCTTGTGATTCCTTTAGGTCAATTTCTGTCATACAATTAAAATTACTATGTTCTGTCATGTGTGCTGTATTTGGAATTTTATGCTTTTCATGCATTAAGTTATCATCTGTAGACACAGAAATTCTACAGGTGGAATCAAGTATGCTATCTAAATTTTCAGTAGAGTTATATTTTGTATTGCTATGGTTTGATGACTCTGATGCTTCTGAATCAGATTTTGTTTTGCTATGGCTTGAAGACGTAGTATTTGACGACTCTGATACTTCTGAATCAGATTTTGTATTGCAATGGCTTGAAGACTTAGTATTTGTTGACTCTGATGCTTCTGGATAAGATTTTGTATTGCTATGCCTTAGTGACTCTGAATCATTTACAAAAATTTCTTTATTGGAGAAATTGTCACTTTCAAAGTCTTGCATTGAGGGACTGCTAATGTCTTGATCATATTTTTTGAATTTGTTGTGATTCTGATCTGTCTTTTCAGGTTTTAAAATCCTGTCAACAAGAATTTGCAAATGTTCTGCAGAAAGCTTATCAGGCACTCTATAAGCTTTTTGTATTTTCTTCTTAATACTTTTAAAAAGTTTATTCCAGTTATTTGAAAGAGAAACTTCTTCATACTGATTAACTAAAAATATATTTGGAGCATCGAATAACATATTTTTGAAACTCGAATAGTTATCTCTAATGTAACTTCTCACTTCTTCTTGAGCTTGTGAAAGATAACCACTTAATTTATCAATTCGACAAGGATGACACTTTTTATTTATTATATCTGCAAAAAATTCGAGTGATATAATTAACTGTTCAACATGTTGTATTTTTGGAATGCATGGAAGTGGAGATGATTCATGCTTTCTAGTTTCTGTTTCAATATCAATATCCAATGTTACTTCATTTTGATCAAGACCACCTTTTACTAATGATACACATTTATTTTTATCAATGTGGAATATATGCGAGAATTTACTGAAGAAAAGGGTAATATCTTTTTTTGCATATGATGTGAAGTACCACTCTACATAACTCGGAAAATTGCTCAGTTTTAAATCATTAAAACATTTAAAATTAATTTTGCTATTTTTTCCCAAGAAATGTCTAAAATATTTTACAGTTAATTCTTCATAATATTTTTCATCATGAGCATGCTCAAAATCACAAGCATCATTATCAAGCTGTTTGTTTGTAGTTTTTGCTTTGTTATGTATTAGAATCACTTCATTTTCATCATTGACCAAAAAGTAATTTTTTCTTTTTTTAAAATACTCCAGAAAACCATCACCTTTACATTTTAATTTAACATATCTCTTTACAACAGGCGATGCTTGAGACACAAAACCTCTAAGATTCTCAAAATAGACTGGAGAATTATAACCATCAAGCAGGTTTTCAAAAAATGCAAACACTTCTTTCTGGTCCTCTTTGGTAAATGCCATTTTGATGTTTTCTACAAAAGATAAAAATTTAAAGGTTTTTATTTAGAAAAATTAACTTGTGCAAATGAATTTATTATTTTAAAATTCAGATTCACTTTTAATCTTAAAAATAGAAATAAATTACTGCATGATAAAAGTATAACAAGCTCATAACCAGGGCTGTGGAGTTGGTGGGAAAAATGACCGACTCAGAATTTCGGATTTTAAAGACTCAGACTCTCTTACAAACAGTATTGAAATCAGATTTTGCTTAGTGGGGGGGGGGGGGGGGGGGGACCAAGGCCAGCATTAGAAATGCACTGGATATTGATTTTTCGGATATCTGGTGACCCTCGCCCACAAAACACGTACTGCATATCCGGCTACAACATTTGAAACCTGTAAATTCTGTATATATTTTTAAACATTTTCCAAATACAGGGCTGCTCTAAATTAGTGACAAAAGTGACTAGTTTTTGGAAGAAAGAAAGAAAAAGTGACAATTGTTTCCAGAAAAAATGACTATAATGTATAGTAAACAATAAGTTCTTCTGAAACTAAACGAGCCTGCCTGTGCAAACATCGATTTTCTTACATCAATTAAAATTTATATCTCAAATGGCTTAGGCTCAAAGTTATTTTAAATATTTGTTGTTAACAGTTAAAACAGATTTCTGAAAAGATTTTTTTTTTTTTGGTAAGAAGAAAACCATTGATTAATATAAAAATAGATAAATTGTTTTTCTCAAAATGTAAGGCAGGTTTCAGTAAATTTCAACTATTTAATGTATGTGTGTTTATTTATTTATATTATTTATTATTTTAGTAAAACAATTTAAATTCAAGAACTTTTTTAACATGCAAGTGTAAAAACATAGAAAATACACTTTATAGAGGTGAATTAAAGCAAAAACATCTGCTAAAATAAGGAATAAGTTATAAAAATAAATCTAGTAAGAGACATTTTTTATAATACTTCTCAATTGTTCCTAGTTTTAAGTATATAGCGTTGAAATTTGAAATTACAACGCTTTATGCATAAGAAAATTATTTCACTTTGCAATTGCTGTCAAACATTGACTTTTCAAATGTCCACTAACCCCTCTTTTAAAAAAATGTGAACACTAGATCAAATAGTGGAAGAGCAATAGTGCTACGTCACATTCATATGCAGCATAAATATATTTTCTCCACTACTTTACCTTCTAGTACTAAGTCTTAGGCATGCCATAATGGCAAGAGGATAAGAGAATGGCAGTCATCTCAGTATGATAGAAAATTCAACCACTACCTCCTCCTCTTGCCTGTAAGCTTGAGGATGGTACTCTTGCATAACCATGTTATGCAAGAGCCAGGGTCAGTGTTAAAGGAGGGATTTAGTTAAGATCCTAAAACTCAAATAAAGCAAATTTTTAAAAATTTTTTCTTCTGTACATGTAGCATTTTTAAAAAATTAAGTATAATGCGTGACACAAAACGAAAAAATTAGTTTTGTTTAACTTTACTGTATATATAACCCCGTCAATTTCCGCCCATTGCTTTCCACTTTTAAATGATAGCATTTGTTTTGTTGAACAATATATTTCTTGGACTCTTTCCACCCTTAATTTCTCTAAAAAATCTGTAATTTTGGCTTATTTTCCGTATTTTACAAGATCATTGTGGATTTACTGGTATGGAGATGACAATGTTACAGGTTGAGAATTGTAGGTTTCTTTCAGCAGAAAAGGATGCATTCAAGAAATTTATGAATAAATTTTTTTTCCTAAGCTTATAACTTTCCTGTAATATTTTAATGTTAAATTATTAACGTCACAATTTTCATCATGTCTTTATTTTCTTCAGAGTGGATTTGATTTACAAGATGTCATTTATATCAAATACGTTCTTAGCTTTTCCTGCACTTTTTGTTTGGTTGAAGTGCAGTTTAGGCTGCAGCAGCATTTGATGATTTTTTTAGCAATAGTTTAGAAAAATTAGAATTTTTTTCTGATGGAATAAAATGATTGCAGGTTCTATGTTATGCTAAATTAAAGTTTCTGTAAAGTATTTAATGCCATTGCTGCAAACTATGTTTTGAAGCATTAAAAACTTTCATATAACACATAACTGAATTTTGTAGCAGGAAACACCAAATTTTTATTATATATGAAATCAAATATATTAATACTTGATGAATTCATAAAAATAAAATGAAAATGAAACACCTGAATAGCAATAACATTTTTGAGTATTTATTTTCTTAAACAAAAGCCTCGTAATATTTATCAAGGAGGAGGTGATTAAAAAAGGGTCGGAAAAATAAACCGAATTTTTAAGGATGAATTATAAAATTATAGCATAATTTTAACTATTTTTCAAATTTATTCTTTTTGCCCATTAATTTGTTTTTGTGTAATTATATTTAAAAAAAAAACATTTGCAATAGACAGCAAATAACAAATGATTACATTGTTTGATGTCTGATGTGCAAATCATAGTTTACTACTTTTAAAAACAATTGCTTTATTTATGCAATTTAAATTTACAGGATTTTTAACCTACATTTCTTACCTCATCGTTCTCAAATAAACTCAAAATAATTCATTGAATTAAGGAGTTTGATGCATTAAAATTTTGCTTCGTTCGCATTAAATAACAGTCATAATGTTTTAACAGCTATCTCCAACGTTATTGAGCTAAAAAGATAAATACTACATGTTTTCGAGTTTCGAGATTTGAAACATAAACCAAAACTTTTTATTGATGCCAAATACATCTTGGCAATATTTTTCTCCGATTTGTTTGTTTGTTTTACGACCATTTCAGGTCACATAAATATTCGAGTTTATTTGCTATTCTCAAGGATATGCTTCAAACTCTCGTCTAATATGACAGATAGAACAAGACAGCACAACAGATTTTAATATACAAAGAAGGAAATACACCCAGGGCAAAGGTGGGAATCGAACCCACGCCTCTTTCTCTCCGCGCAGGGAGGCACCGGAGCCAGTCGATTTGACCGCTCAGCCACTGACCTATAAAGCTGGATTCACACACGAGCGTCTGAATTCTTAAATTTCCCCTATGCTATGCGCATGCGCTAGGAACAAACTCGCCAAATCAGTTATCGCCAAACTTACTGCTATCTTATATTAACCTTTTTCTTGCTTCAATCATGGAGAAAGGATTTATTCCTGTGCGCGTGTTCTTTTGTGTAATTAAGATAACTGAAGTAGGTTTTGTTGTTAAAATCTTTTCTTCAATTAATGTGTATTTAATCAATCAGGCGATCCAGTTTTAAACATGATTCTTTTCTTTTCCATTTTATTGTTCAAGTTTGTTTCTTGTTCTGGTATATATTTCAGGATTTTTTTGTTTGTATAACCAGGAATTGTATTCAAACCGTAAATATCATAGAAATGTAACTTTTCTGCTAAATCCTGTACATATAGAATGTTCTCTTGAATATAAGTGCAGTTTCTTCCGTAGTGTTTTAAGTGTAATGCAATTTCAAATATCCTGCTGAATAAAGCATATTAGCTGCGATTTGAATACTTTGCACCATATTATGTGGTGTAAACTTTAATCAGAGAATGACTAAAGCTTAAAATTAGATAGGTATCTTTTTGCAACGATGCCTTAATACTTAGAACCAAGGTAATTTCAAAATATCATTCTAATTTCAGCTCAATATAACGTTCGTAGTGAACAATATTTTTCATTTATTCTTTAATTCCTAGGCAATAGGTATATGTTGAATTTTTAACAAAATTGATGTTTTAGAGCTCTAAATTTGTCCAATAGTTTGAATCAAATGTTTATACTTTATTCGCTTCTCATGGATTTTATTATTTTTTTTTTTTTAGAGTCATTGCGAACTAAGAAATGTGAAGTTCTAGTTGAATTTTAGCCCTGGTGCAGATGTTTTAAAATTCTGCATCATGGTTTTAATTTTACTGGTAATCTGAAGCTGACAAAGAAATTAGGAATTTTCTCTTGATAATGTACTAATGTGTGCATACATGAAAAAAAAAAGTCATTGAAGTTAAAATTTTATCCAGTAAATTTCATTGTTATTCCCCTGCAGTTCAGCTTGCACTCTTCTGTTTTTATACTTTATTTGCTCTTAATCTCTTTATGCTTTTAGAGAATGCAACTGAAAAAATATCCTTACTACTAGGAGAATTTTAGCCCTTTAGACAGTAGAAGATATTCCAAACTGCAACAAGGGTTTAATTTCACTGGTGAATATTTTTAAAAAGTGTTGGTAGAAATAAAGTGTTTTTATGTGTTTGGTAATATGTCATTTCTGTGTGTGGGCAGAAAAAATGCATTAGAATATTTTATCTAGTAGAACTATTTTATAGCTTATCATACCCTCTAATGCATATTATTTATATCAGTTAATAAATTGCAAATGATTATTCTTGTCCCTAATTTATTCTAATAAAGAAAATGAATTCATGTGTTGGTACACAAGCACTATACATATATTTCCAAGTATAATTCTTCTGTATATATATATATATAGAATTTATATTCGTATATATGTGTGTATATATTTACACATATATTGCACTTATTAGTTTGGATTCAGTGATTGTTTTGTTATTATATTAATATTCTTTGCTTTTTTTTTTCAGGACTTGGGCAATCCTTTTACAGGTTTTGTAGTGATCTAATTAAATTCAATTCCTGATTTTTAAGGTTTATATTGTGTTTCTTAAAGTAATATTTTTCATTAATCATATTGAAGTGCATTGGGAAAGTTATCATGCAATGTCAGAAGTTACATGTACTTGAATTTTAATTAACAGATATGACTGCATTTGACAGTAAAAGCTGTTATTTTAGGTTTCATTGATTATATGAAAGTAAGCATCTTCTCATCAAATACTATATTTATCAATGAAAATGAAATTTAAACTGCTATTTAGTTTTAAAATATTAATACTGAGTCATAATAATATAATTTAAAATGCAAACATTCTCAAATTTTGTGATGCACTAAATGCAAGCTTTCAGATTTACGGAGTACAAACTGTTTGAATTACTGCTCAACATGCCAGATATATCTACTGTTAAAACTGAAGTGTATTTATATTATTTCCTATATATGGGGGGTCCGGTACATAATGGATTTTCTCTTTAAATATGTTACTATCCATTCATATGAAGTCTCATAGACAGTAGCGTAGTTATGGTTGTTTGCAACTAAAATGCCAAAAATATATGGGAAATACTTGGGTACCCGTTATGAGAAAATTTTATATTTAGAGCTGCTAAAAATAATTTCTCCATCTTAAAGTTTTTTTTAATTTTATCATGCCTGAAATGTCTATGAGTATTAAAAAGTCCTTCCAGAAAGGTGAAATCATGCTGTATTTAAGTTTCTAGAAAGGATTTACACATTTATAGTTCATATATAATTTTAGTGCCTTTATTTGTTTCATTTCAACATGAGGCACAGTGGAACATCAATCTGTTTAAAACTGCAGCTTAATTAGTTTACTTAAATTCACATGTACGCATAACTTCCAAAGTGTTTATATGGAAATAATGGTAATGAAAATAGTAAATTTCTCAATAATAAAATAAATATTTGAATAATATAGAAACACTAAAGTCATTCGTTATGTTGTTGCGAAAATTTTTAATATAAAGGACATCACATTCATTGGAGGACATTGGTATGCTTCTTCCTGACCTATATGTGTCCTCAGGAAATTCATGGATGTGCTTTCAAATGTGGCTTACAGTATTTCATCATTAAATTTTAAAACTTACAATAATCACTTAATAAAATTTCTCAGTTTCAATGGTTTCTCTTTTATTTTGATTTCCTTTAAAATTTGGTAATTTTATTTCGTGATATTGTTTGCATTATGTTTCTTAGACCAAAACACATTAGAATGTAATCTCAGGAGAAAATGTTTATATCAAGTTAATCTAGGATGGTCTATGGTCCACTGTATCTCAGGAATGGGGGCACAGTGGACTATTTTGTTGAATCCACACAACTTATATTTTTACTCATAATGCATTCCAGATATTGTTGCAAAAAAAATAAGGTCATTACAACAAAAGTTTGAAAAATATCTGTAATTTTTTCAAGCACATAGCTTTTTCCTGTTTTTTACAAAAATAAGGGCAAGGGCTCCACTGCCCTGGTCTCCCCTGTAGTGCAACAGTGTCAGATTTGTACATTTTATAAATTTACATATTTTGCCATCAATTTTTTTCTGCACGTTTGTACATTGTGCAGAAAATGAGCATATTTAAGGGAAAACTTGCAGGTTTAAATCCCCCATCTGCAAATAGCCAGAATCAATGGCGTACGCAGAATTTCTTCAAGGGGGGGGGGGGGGGGGCTCATAATGTTCTGAATCTACTAAAAGAAATTCGAGTATGTAATAAAGCATTATTATTTAGGGCTCAAGGGCAGGGGTTTAAACCCCTAAACCCCCCCTTGCGTACGCCACTGGCCAGAATCAACATACATGTACTAACATTAGTTCCCCCTAAGATATTTTTCAATATGCAGTAGCTCATGGTGCAAAGGTATTAAATATATGTGCTTCATAAATTCATATATGTATTAAATTTATACAGTAAAACATGTAAAATTGGCCACTTTTGTAAGCTGACCACCTGTCCAAATTGACCAATTTTCTCAGGAATGGAATTAGATCTATATTATATAATGTAAGGAAACCTTTGTAACTTGACCACCTGTCTATATTGATCACTTATGTAAGCCAAATTTTGGTGGGAGTATTATGAAAAACCTTTTGTAAGTTGACCGCCTAGTTATAACTATACATATATATTTTTATCTATTTTTGCAAAAGATTTTTAATAAAACTAAAATAACTTCTCCAGAATATTTTTTATGCCATTGACCAGTATTTATCTGGATGGAGGAAACATCAATATAAAGTTTACCTAAAGCTCTTTGTAAGACACCCATATGGGAAAACTACTTAAATAAGTTTCTTCCTCTTCTATCTGATATAGCCATTTGGAAAAATTATATATTTTTAGGAAATCTTTACCATCGTATAAGTAACTTACATATTTAATGAGATATATATCTTTATTTTCTAAGTACTTACTTTTAAAGTTGTATAGGATACATATGTTTGCAAGTCATTCAGGTAAAATTTTTCTAAGCATTTTTTAGATAATTGAAAGAAATAGCTAATTACTATTTTAAAGTAACGTTAATACATGAAGCTATATTTTAATTATTTTAAGTAGTTACAAATGAATAAATGCATAAATGACAAAACAAAATCCTCTAAACACTTTATAACGTTGACCCCCTAACTAAGTTGACAACTAAAGTGCTGCACTGCAACTGGACATGATACACAGGTTTCTCTGTATATAAGTGCAAACTATTTGAATTACAGTTCAATATCTCACTCTTTTGAATGAAGAATGTATGGTATTGGGGAAAACAATAAATTTCGTTTTGCCAAGTTGTTTCATTTTTGAATTGTGTCACTTTTCTTGCATTTAACATTTGAGCTATATATTGAGCCAAAAAGCTGCCATTGTGTCCGGCAAGAGTCCGGAGAGAGCAATAAATGACAGAAAATACAGTAATTTTAAGTTTTGCACACAGCAATAACTTTACGTGTTCGCAGAAATGTTAAGCGTTTTACTGAAGGTAACACACATAATATGAATTCCAGGATTAGGATTAAGCAAATAGTAAAAAACGTTCGATTCATATGCGAGCGTCGGTGCAATTAATTGTAGATAGATGCTCAGAAATGCTACTGATTTTGTCAGGCGAAAATGATACGCAAATCCTTTTCGTTCTCGATTTAAAATCAATGCTTAGATGAAATGTAAATTCTCTGTTTAGGAAAAAAAAATTATATATCTAAGAATTATTTTTTTTTAAAAAGATCAGATCTAGAAATTACAAGATAAAATTGAATTGTTTTTATTTGCTCTAGAATTAAATATTTCTTCAAAATGAGCTGTAAATCAACTTTATATAATCAAGTGTAGCATTGTTATAACACTTAAATGCCCTGTTAGCTTTCTTATTTTTTTCCTAATAAATATGCAAGCATGAGACAACTTTTAGAAATGCTAAAAAAGGCAGTTTACTAAATTGTGACCCTGCTAACTGTAAAAAGCATTTCTAAAATAGGAATATTGTCCCTTGCATTTTGAAACCTGTACACTAACTACAAAGAGTATAACATACAGACGATACACTTTTGCCAATGCGTAAAAAAATTGTGCCTTTGATACTAAATATTAATAAGAAATGCAAAATGCTTTTATAAAAGTAATATGCTTATGCTAATAAATACAAATCTCATAAGAAAAGCATTGTCTTTTTATTTTCCTCTTTCAAATAACTCAACAGTGTGCACATTAATTCTGTACTCACACATTAAAGTCACAAAACAAAATTTTGAAGGAAGAATTTATTGAAGTACTTAATCATAATACTGAAATCAAAGAACATTACAAGATTTTGATCATACATAATTATATATACAATAATTTGAAGACAATAATGGGCAGAAGAAGTACAATTTCTATATTTCAGCCTGTACAAGTCAAACCAGTCTTTTCCATAACATTTGTAAAAAAGATAGTGTGACATAGCATTTACAAATATAACATGCAGAAAACATTTTCCAACAAGTTGTTTTCCAGGAATTAAAAAACAGTATTGAAAATATAATTTAAATTCGGTTGCACATGAATTACTAATTTGGCCACAATTTACAATGATTGAATATGATTTGGGAATTTTACAAAAGAAAACTTTGCAAAATGTATTGTTTTAAGATACAATCACTTTTACAATTCTAACTAACTAACTGACTCAATGGCACAACAGCCCAATGGGGGCCATGACCTACTGAGCCCATCCCAGCTTTCGAGACCAAGGGCCCTAGGAGGGAGAAGCAGATGTTCCGATCAAGTGACGACCTGACACAGAATTCCCAGTGTTAGTTCCCAAGTGTGCTTGGTCCCCATTTTATCGAATCCACTGGAGCGATGAAAGGCTGAGTCGATCCTGCCCAGCCCGGGAATCGAATTCCGGACCTTTGGCATGGTAGCTCAAAAGGTTACCACTCAGCCTCCATTATCATCCCAATGAACAATTTGATAATTACAAGTCGATAATAATGAGCCGGTGCTGTGTGGTCACCCGGATTGCCCAGCCAAAGATCCGCACCTAGTTTTGACAATTTATGTTACCAATACACATGTATTATTGACACCTACATATGGAATGTATGAATTACAATAGTGTCAATTTTTTATTCTCGCTTTTGCTTTTGGTATAGTTTTGCACTTTCTTGTGTTATGTAATAAATGTGTATTATCAGTCAACAACTATATGAAATACTACCAGTGAATTTTTGTCCATGAAGCATGCAAAACTGAAGATATGTATATGTTTCAAACCGACAATATTGATCACGTGATACGTATAAGATTAATAAAATAATTTTTATAAAAAAACAGAATTGACTTCAAATTAAAAATTGCGCTAAAAAGTAAAAAATAAATTCATTCTTTAAACAACATCGATGTGACTTTGAAACAGTTTTAGAAGACGGTGCAAAATTAGGATAGATAAAATATTTTGTAATCCTGAATCAATTACAAATATATATATTTGCATAATTAGCAACAGTTCCAATATGAAGTAGCAAATGGTATAATGGTAATTAGACCCATAATTTTGCACAGACTTCTAAAACTACGTTTAAAAGTCACATCGATGTTGTTTAAAGAATGAATTTATTTTTTACTTTTTAGCACAATTTTTAATTTGAAGTCGGCTCTGTTTTTTTATAAAAATTGTTTTATTTTTTTCTTTTTAGTGTAAATACATTTTGTATATAAATACTCTATTTTTTAAAAAATCCATATCAAAGGGCAAAACTTCTTTAAATTAATGGCACTAAAAACTAATCATTTGCATGATAAATTCCCTTTTGAAGCCTATTTTAGCAAACAAACTGATTGAATTTATTTTTTGCCACAGAGAAGCCTTCAGTCAAACTCTGGCTGTAATTTCTTTTAATATTATAGCCCATGACAACAAACATGTTTTTAACAATGCTTTTATATTTATTAATAGATTTCCCAACAAAGAAAAATCAAGCCAAGCCTTTCCAATTAAAATAAAAAATACTTATTTTTCACTCGTAACGTTTTTTCTAAAAAACAAATGTAGGCAAATTGATTTGCAATATTTGAGTTAAACGACCCACTATTGATTAAAGAAAAAAATCATCAAAATCGGTTCATTTAGTCAAAAGTTATAGATGAAAATACAAAAAAAATACTACATTTCTGCCCATTACTTTTGTTCTAATTATCGAATATGGTCAAATGAAAGTACGGGACCTATGGGAAACCACCCCTGATTGATTGAAAAAATATCATGAAAATCGGTTCATCCGGTGCAAAGTTATGAGTGGACAAACAAACAAACAAAAAAAAAAAAAACATACATACAATACGAATGTATAACCTCCTTCCTTTGTGAAGTCGGTTAAAAAATAAGTAACAATGCAAGAACATAATAAATAACACAAGCATTAAATAATTATGATTTAATGTAACTACTATATTAAAACTCACTCCTCCTAGTCTAGGGATAAAATTGGTTTGGATGTGAAGCAGTGGTGTAGTCCTGAAAAAAAAGTTGGGGGGACGCTGATACATAAGAAAATAAGCAATTGAAATCAAAAGTGGGGGGGACGCTTATGTTAAAATGTAAAAAGGTAGGGGGACGCCGTCCTCCCTCGACTACACCACTGATGTGAAGTTAAGGGTCAATACTCATTAAAAAATGTGCAAGCAAAATATAGAACAAAGAATATTATTTTATTTCAACACAATTTCTGCAAAAACTGAACCAAAAACAATTCTCCCCAACTACAAGTCTAAAAATATACTTACATGTATAAAAATACTGAGTAGATGTACCAAATGGTCAGTTGTGCATCTTTAATCAAAAAACGGCAACCCACAGCAATGCCAGTGTCCAAAAAAGTTATTTCCAAGGTAAAACAAGCTGCAAAAAAAAAAGGCAAATGTTAAGAAAGCATGTTGGTGATCGTAAGTGAAGCACCACACACAGCAATTAATTTACGAGTATTCCGGTATTTATCAGTTATATAGGCAGTAGTGCCTGGAAAAAAATTGGGGAATGCTTATAGATACAAGCATAAATTATCGACATCAAAAGCTGTGAGGGGATGCTTGTGTTAAAATTTTAAAAAACAAGGAGGAGAAAAGGGTGTTTTAAAGTAAATATATGGGGGTACACCGTCCTCCTTCGATTACACCTGTGGTTATAGAGCCCACATTGACACTGATCTATAGAATTGTTACCAACATGAATTCATTAGTTGAGGTGTTAGTTAATATTCCGATACGATAAAACTAAATATTAATTGCACTTTAATTACATTTGATTTGGCAATGTTTTTGCATCTGGGTAGCATGGATCCTATAATTAGGTTTAAACAACAGGTCTAACCCAGAACAAATTAGTGATCAACTTGTTTTACTATTAAATTTTGATATCGTTAAAGTTTACATTGATTTTGGAGAAGCAACTCAGGTACTCAGGCTTGCCTGCATGTAACCTCAGCTTGTTTATTGTAGGAACTACGTTTTAATATACCAATAAAGAAACGAATATAAATTAAAACTTTTTAAACATTTAAGTAGCAAACTAAATTAAAATGCAAATTTTCTTCACAGTCTGACATGAAATCACCTCGACAAATAACAATGTTAATAAAAATGATTTGTATAAAAAACAAATCTGTCGACAGAGTGATCTTTTAACCTGTAAATTATGAACTGAAAGTGATCTTTCATACTATGGATCTGACTTGTTCATGAAGTTATGTCAATGAATTCAACTGACAGCTAACTAGTTATGTTTATGATATCGGTGATAAGTGCTTTATATTTTTACAAAAGAAATGAATAAATAAATGTCCAGTGCAATAAGCAAAATATTAAATTCGAGCAACAAATAAACATTAATACGCAAATGTGGTACCATAGTAGATAGGTAAAATTTTCTAAAATAAAAATGCAAATAAAGTAGCGCCGAAACATTAAATGCACTTATGCATCTTTTCAAACTCTACGCTTTGCTACTTACTATTATTACATTATTTTTCTCATATCGTGATTAATAAATCAAATTGAAAATAGAAGATTCTAAGAAACAAATTTTAAACGCAGTATTGTGTATTACAACATAAAACAGCACATTACTCTTAATGCTTTAATATAAGTGCTTGTGCTGCACAGAAATAGTAATAATTATAAATCACTCACTTGTGCTGCGTTTCCTATTAAACACAACAGTAAACAAAACATGGCCGAAGCTCTCTCTTCTTGCTTCATTATGATTGGCCAAGCAATTCGTCTGTGACGGACATTCCTGTTCGGTAACCATGACAACGGGGTTAAGCCACGTTTTTTCCGTCGGATTTCGTCCGTCCGTGGCGTTGTGTGAATCCAGCTTACCACGGACGGACGAAATCCGACGGAAAAAACGTGGCGTTACCTCGTTGTCATGGTTACCGAACAGGAATGTCCGTCGACGGACAATATCAAATCCATTTGATATTGTCCGTCACAGACGAATTGCTTGGCCAATCATAATGAAGCAAGAAGAGAGAGCTTCGGCCATGTTTTGTTTACTGTTGTGTTTAATAGGAAACGCAGCACAAGTGAGTAATTTATAATTATTACTATTTCTGTGCAGCACAAGCACTTATATTAAAGCATTAAGAGTAATGTGCTGTTTTATGTTGTAATACACAATACTGCGTTGAAAATTTGTTTCTTAGCATCTTCTATTTTCAATTTGATTTATTAATCACGATATGAGAAAAATAATGTAATAATAGTAAGTAGCAAAGCGTAGAGTTTGAAAAGATTCATAAAAGTGCATTTAATGTTTCGGCGCTACTTTATTTGCATTTTCATTTTAGAAAATTTTACATTTCTACTACTGTACCACATTTGCGTATTAATATTTATTTGTTGCTCGAATTTAATATTTTGCTTATTGCACTGGACATTTATTTATTCATTTCTTTTGTAAAAATATAAAACACTTATCGCCAATATCATAAACATAACTTGTTAGCTGTCAGTTGGATTCATTGACATAACTTCGTCAACAAGTCGGATCCATTGCATGAAAGATCACTTTCAGTTCATAATTTACAGGTTAAAAGATCACTCTGTCAACAGATTTGTTTTGTTTACAAATCATTTTTATTAACATTGTTATTTTTTGAGGTGATTTCATGTCAGACTAAAGAAAATTTGCATTTTAATTTAGTTTGCTACTTAAATGTTTAAAAAGTTTTAATTTATATTCGTTTCTTTATTGGTATATTAAAACGTAGTTCCTACAATAAACAAGCTGAGGTTACATGCAGGCAAGCCTGAGTACCTGAGTTGCTTCTCCAAAATCAATGTAAACTTTAACGATATCAAAATTTAATAGTAAAACAAGTTGATCACTAATTTGTTCTGGGTTAGACCTGTTGGGTAAACCTAATTATAGGATCCATGCTACCCGGATGCAAAAACATAGCCAAATCAAATGTAATTAAAGTGCAATTAATATTTAGTTTTATCGCATTGGAATATTAACTAACACCTCAACTAATGAATTCATGTTGGTAACAATTCTGTAGATCAGTGTCAATGTGGGCTCTATAACCACAGGTGTAATCGAAGGAGGACGGTGTACCCCCATATATTTACTTTAAAACACCCTTTTCTCTCCCTTGTTTTTTGAAATTTTAACACAAGCATCCCCTCACAGCTTTTGATGTCGATAATTTATGCTTGTATCTATAAGAATTCCCCAAGTTTTTTTCAGCACTATGCACTACTGCCTATATAACTGATAAATACCAGAATACTCGTAAATTAATTCCTGTGTGTGGTGCTTCACTACGATCATCAACATGCTTTCTTAACATTTGCCTTTTTTTTTTGCAGCTTTTTTTACCTAGGAAATAACTTTTTTGGACACTGGCATTGCTGTGGGTTGCCGTTTTTTGATTAAAGATGCACAACTGACCATTTGGTACATCTACTCAGTATTTTTATACATGTAAGTATATTTTTAGACTTGTAGTTGGGGAGAATTGTTTTTGGTTTAGTTTTTGCAGAAATTGTGATGAAATAAAATAATATTCTTTGTTCTATGTTTGCTTGAGTATTGTTTAACGTTTTTTAATGTGTATTGACCCTTAACTTCACATCCAAACCAATTTTATCCCTAGACTAGGAGGAGTGAGTTTTAATATAGTTACATTAAATCATAATTATTTAATGCTTGTGTTATTTACTACGTTCTTGCATTGTTACTTATTTTTTAATCTTATACGTATCACATGATCAATATTGTCGGTTTGAAACATATACATATCTTCAGTTTTGCATGCTTCATGGACAAAAATTCACTTGTAGTATTTCATATAGTTGTGGACTGATAATACACATTTATTACATAACACAAGAAAGTGCAAAACTATACCAAAAGCAAAAGCGAGAATAAAAAATTGACACTATTGTAATTCATACATTCCAATGTAGGTGTCAATAATACATGTGTATTGGTAACATAAATTGTCAAAACTAGGTGCGGATTTTTGGCTGGGCAATCCGGGTGACCACACAGCACCGGCTCATTATTATCGACTTGTAATTATCAAATTGTTCATTGGGATGATAATGGAGGCCGAGTGGTAATCTTTTGAGCTACCATGCCAAAGGTCCGGAATTCGATTTCCGGGCTGGGCAGGATCGACTCAGCCTTTCATCGCTCCAGTGGATTCGATAAAATGGGGACCAAGCACACTTGGGAACTAACACTGGGAATTCTGTGTCAGGTCGTCACTTGATCGGAACATCTGCTTCTCCCTCCTAGGGCCCTTGGTCTCGAAAGCTGGGATGGGCTCAGTAGGTCATGGCCCCCATTGGGCTGTTGTGCCATTGAGTCAGTTAGTTAGTTAGCATTGTAAAAGTGATTGTACCTTAAAACAATACATTTTGCAAAGTTTTCTTTTGTAAAATTCACAAATCATATTCAATCGTTGTAAATTGTGGCCAAATTAATAGTTCATGTGCAACCGAATTTAAATTATATTTTCAATACTGTTTTTTAATTCCTGGAAAACAACTTGTTGGAAAATGTTTTCTGCATGTTATATTTGTAAATGCTATGTCACACTATCTTTTTTACAAATGTTATGGAAAAGACTGGTTTGACTTGTACAGGCTGAAATATAGAAATTGTACTTCTTCTGCCCATTATTGTCTTCAAATTATTGTATATATAATTATGTATGATCAAAATCTTGTAATGTTCTTTGATTTCAGTATTATGATTAAGTACTTCAATAAATTCTTCCTTCAAAATTTTGTTTTGTGACTTTAATGTGTGAGTACAGAATTAATGTGCACACTGTTGAGTTATTTGAAAGAGGAAAATAAAAAGACAATGCTTTTCTTATGAGATTTGTATTTATTAGCATAAGCATATTACTTTTATAAAAGCATTTTGCATTTCTTATTAATATTTAGTGTCAAAGGCACAATTTTTTTACGCATTGGCAAAAGTGAATCGTCTGTATGTTATACTCTTTGTAGTTTACAGGTTTCAAAATGCAAGGGACAATATTCTTATTTTAGAAATGCTTTTTATAGTTAGCAGGGTCACAATTTAGTAAACTGCTTTTTTTAGGATTTCTAAAAGTTGTCTCATGCTTGCATATTTATTAGGAAAAAAATAGGAAAGCTAACAGGGCATTTAAGTGTTATAACAATGCCACACTTGATTATATAAAGTGATTTACAGCTCATTTTGAAGAAATATTTAATTCTAGCGCAAATAAAAACCATTCAATTTTATCTTGTAATTTCTAGATCTGATCTTTTTAAAAAAATTAAATGTTAGATATATAATTTTTTTTCCTAAACAGAAAATTTACTTTTCATCTAAGCATTGATTTTAAATCAAGAACGAAAAGGATTTGTGTATCATTTTCGCCTGACAAAATCAGTAGCATTTCTGTGCATCTATTTACAATTAATTGCACCAACGCTCGCATATGAATCGAACGTTTTTTACTATTTGCTTAATCCTAATCCTGGAATTCATATTATGTGTGTTACCTTCAGTAAAACGTTTAATATTTCTGCGAACATGTAAACTTATTGCTGTGTGCAAAACTTAAAATTACTGTATTTTCTGTCATTTATTAAGCTCATTGATAAGACCGATGAGGTAATGATATTATTTATGTTCGTTGAAAATAAACAGAATTTTCTTTTTATGCAATATGAATATCAATATTAAACAAACATTTATCTCTGCGCGACACTTTTATGAAATGAAATCGCTGCTGAAACCGAATGAAAATTCCACTTTATTAAATGCATTGTCTGCTTCTGAAATCGATGTCTAAATACAGAGCAGTCAAATGACGAAGGCATCCCATTATTGGCTCATGTAAAGAGCTTACGCCTTGCAACCATTGGCTGAAACCCACTGCCCGTCGCAGAACCTTTGTAGTGTGAATTGAACTCACGTTTCTCCGTCACGGACGAATTTTGTCCGTCCGTCTGTCGGTTGTATGTGTGAATCCAGCTTAACTGAAGCCCCTTTTTCCGATTTTTGCTCTTGATCATGAAGTATAAAGAAGGAGACATATCTCCTACGTTTGGCAACAGCTATAAACGGCACAAAAATTTCACTTTTCCGCCAGGATCGCTGCAGTAATTATAGTAACTCGGCGCATGCGCAGAAAGCACGTTACGCATGCGCAAAAAGTGAGACGCAGAAATTTAACAGACGCGAAATGTTTACGCTTTTAGTGATCTGTTTTCAGCACAGTTTACTTTTGTGCTTCTATGTACATCTGTGATTTCCATTACATGCCACTTGGAAGAAATTAATTTAACTTGCAGCGTATGCTCAGAAGTAAATTCACAAAAGCCAAGATTACCCTAGATCTAATTTATTAAAACTATTAGTTATTATTAACTTAATGTTCATCGGTCCAAAGATGAAGAACTATTTCAATAACTGCATACATGTGATTTTTCCACTAATTAGCAGAATTCTGCGAATTTAATCCTTCAGATTCGAGGACATTCGCTTATGATTGTTTTTTGTTAAAATAAAAAGGAATTTTTTTTGCGTTCTATTCATTTTGCAATGTTTCACAAGGCACATCTTTTTTTTTATTTCAACATTCAACTGTTTATTAAGTTTTGATACAAAGTAAATACACAAAATTCCTTTTTATTTTTAAAACATTAGCTTTGTTTGAATAATCGTCGATATAAGGCAAGCATAAAGTTTCTAAATCATTTAAATAATTTAGAAGCAGCTCTCAACAAGTACTCACCATCACCAAAAGAGGGTTTTTTAAAACAAGATTTTTAGTTATGAAATTAAAACTGGAAGCCATTGTTTTGTGAAATAATTACTTAGTGTATTCTTTTAGTTTATTTGTTGTGATCAGTGGTGTAGTCCTGGAAAAAAGGGTGGGAGGACGCTTACATATACCAACATCAAAAAGTGGGGGTACGCTTATGTTAAAATTTAAAACAAGTGGGGGCACGCTTGCGTTAAAATAAAAAGGTAGGGGGACGCCGTCCACCCACGTTCCCCCTCGACTACACCACTGGTTGTGATCAACTAATTGATGTATGCTTCAGAGAATCATGTCATTGATTTCTTGCTCAATAAACAGATACAGAACTAACTATTGTAGTCGGGGGAGGACACCGGGGGACGGTGTTTCCCGACCTTATTTTAACAATAAAGTCTGAGTCCACCCACTTTTGGATTTCAATAACTTAGTTCGCATATGTAAGCGCCCCCCCCCCCCCCCCACATTTTTTACAGGACTAACACCACTGCTAACTAATATGTGTGCAAAACGCTCAGAGTCGCATACGCTCTGAGAAAAATATAAATTTTGTAATCGATAATCTGATATTGCCGAAAAAATTAAAGGATGTAATTACTGATATTGCTATACGAGGGTAAAAATAATCCACTTTGTTAGTAAATCCAGGTATGTGATTATTCTGCGATGCCAGTTTTCCTCTTCTTTTTTCTCTTTTTTTAATAAAGTTCTCTTCTGCCATTCATCACATGGCATACTTGTTAAAATTTACGCATTTTAACATTTTATATGCATCCCCCCCTCCCCCATTTTGAAAGCCAATTGCATCTGCTTCAGTAAAATTTGCTCGTTTCTATAATACCATGTGATTATATTGCCTATTACCATTATTTTCAATCCTTATTATTTTTTATGCTATGTACTACGCTCTTGTGAGGAAAACTTTTCATAGTTTGATGTGTAATGTTTTTGTGCAGGCAAACGTTTCTTCAATGAATATTTTTGAGGATTTTATTAGCAGCAAGAGACAAAATTCTACAAAACAGTCTGAAATTTCTCAATTTTTGTGTAAACATAAGTAATTGTATTCAAAATTAAAGTGAATTTTTCACTTTTTTAATGCGGGAAAACCTGTACGTAAAAAACACAGGTTTCACTGGCGTAGATAAGGGGGTGGATAGAATTTGACCAATTTTTCTTCGAAAAGAATGAAATTAGCAGACTTCTCCCGAAGAACCCCCTCACCCACAATCCGGATCGAGCTACGCCACCGACAGGTTTCATGTATTTTTTAGTTTCAAAATTGTATTTTTTTAAAAAGTAATTGTATGGTGGGATTGTTCTGTATTTTACATGTTATTTGTAAGATGGTTTATAGATGTGCTGATACAGCATCTTTAATGCACTGGTGTAGTCCTGAAAAAAAAGTTGAGGGGGGGGGACGCTTATACATACGAAAAGCAATTGAAATCAAAAGTGGAGGGATGCTTATGTTAAAATGTAAAATGTTTGGGGGGACACTTGTATTAAAATAAAATGTAGGGGGATACCGTCCCCTTGCGTCCCCCTTTGACTACATCCCTGCTTTAACCCCTTGCCATACTTTAACGAGTCTGACTTGTGATGAAGATTTTAACACAAACATTAATATCACAAGTCAGATTCATGAAGGGATAGTCGGGCCAAGCATGAATATCACGAGTCAGACTCGTGAAGGGATAATCAGATGACTATCGATTACGCCCGAGTTTGGTCAAGCTAAATGGTACGGCGAGGGGTTAATGTGCATATTATGCATACAGATTGCCATCCTGGTACATGATCTCATACAAGACGATGAATAACTTGCGGCATACCACGCAAGGCCGTATCCACAGTCCCCCCTCCCCTTGAAGTCCCAAAAATTTTCGCAATGTGGCCTATATTCCTCCCAGAAGCTTTCCTTAACAAGTGTGTCAAAGTCATGTCCCCCCCCCCCCCCCCCATCGAAAAATTTCTGGATTCGGTCTTGATACCACAGTTTTGCTTTACACGATCAAAAGATTCAAAAACCTTCATACAAGAATAATCCTACAGTGATAAAGAGCATGATTTGCATTTAACATTTTTTTATTAACACAGTACATAATTAGAGAAAATTGAGAAAGTTTTTAAAATCACATACATGTCTGATTGTCAAAACAAAAAGCAAGATGTAAGCGGAGTAGTTTATTTTCCAAATTAGTTCGAAGTTTTAAAATATCATAAGTTATTTTATTTATAAAATAAATGCACTCGATAAAACATTAAGTGCTTGAAAAACATGACACAAAATTTTTTAATTTAGTGAAATAAAGGTGTTTTTTCTTGGTAAGTAGTTGGTGGTATTCTTGGTAAGGTTAGACTCAATATGAATCATGCATTTGAATTGAAATTTCTTAATCTATATTATTATTGGAAAATTGTCTAAATGAGAATAGCTTAAAATATATTGTTTAAGATGTCACATTTTTATAAATAAATATCCAAAATATTTAAAGTCTGGTTTAAAAAATTGAAAAATGCAAAGTCTGATGTTTTGAAAGTAATATGTTAGTGCATAGCAATTTTAAACAATTGTGTTATACAGCCATGGAAAAAATTATAAGGACACGGTTGAAAAATGAGTATTATATATTAAAATAATCATCAACTGCAAACAAAATCAAATTTAATTAACTACTTGTAATTAGGAAACATTAGAAACTTGTTAATATGAAATTAAATTACAGTAAAATTATTAAATCATAAATTAATACAAATGTATTATATGAAATATGGAAAAAAATATAGGGACATTAGCACATATGTCTCGAAATAAATTAGTATTTTACAAAATTACCTTTTTTCTCAATTGCCTTTATTAATCGTCCAGTCATTGACTCAGAAAGTTTAGTTAAAGTTTGTTTAAAAATGTTTTTCCATGCCAAATTAATGGGTAATATCAGTTTGTCTTTATTTCCATATTGTGTCCCATTTTTATACACTTCTGTAGCTAAAATGCCTTACAGATTTTCTATGGAGTTTAAATCAGGGCTTCTTGCCGGCCAGTCCAAAAGTTTCACTGAATTGGCCTCGAACCATGAACATGATGCACAAGACACATGGCAACTTGCATTGTCTTGTTGAAACAAATAATCACCACTTGTGATAAGGGGTGCTTCAGGTAATAAATTTTCAGCTAACATGTCAACATATGATTCTGAATTCAAGCGACCTTGAATGGACACCATTGGTGTTGTTCCATTGGCTGCAAAACCTGCCCACACCATCACAGGACCTCCTCCGAACTGTCGTTTGGAAACAAATGGTCTGTCTTTTTGCAAATCATACCAGTAATGGCAAAAACCATCTGGTCCGTCCAAACTAATTTTTTTTTCATCAGAAAATACGACGTCTTTTCATCTAGACACAAAAGAAACGCATTTCTTCGAATTCCAATCTACGCTTTTTGTGAAGTGTTTTGTAAGTGGCGGACGTGACCGTAGTTTAGTATATCTAACATTGGAATCCTTGGCAGAACATTACGCACTGTTCGACTAGTGCACAGTAAATTAATATTTCTGTTTTAATTTGAGTAGAACTGTTTTTTTAAGCAAGCTTGAAGGACAATTGAACGAAGAGTGGAAGGCCTACCTGTACGCTTTTTCTTTCCATACTCCTTTGGATTCCGACACATTCTTTTGTAAAATTTCTTATTTCGAGTAATTATTGCAATCATAATCAAGACTCAGAGTTTGATATGTTATACATATTTAAAGCAAATGCAAAGATATGCTAAAAAACAAATAGCACTGTAGTAAATACACAAGTTTTTGATGCATTATTTAAAAAGATTTCAATGTACAGTGATTTTTTTCAATTTTATTTATAACATTCAATCGTGCTAGATGAGCAGCAAAGCAAAGCTACTATTAAATTTCTTCCAGTTTAGCGTTCCAGTAAGAAAACTACAATGCACATAAATTAAAAACAACTGGAAGCGTTTAAATTAGTTCATTTGGAACAATACTTAAAAAATGCTTCTATTACAAAATGAAAAATTCAACTTTAAAAATTCGAACTTGTAATCAAAGTTTTAAAATATGGTGGGGCACTCTTCGTGTATCAAAATAATACACATTTTATTTTTAAAAGTAAATTTTGCATTTTCAATCAAGATACGTTGTACAAATTATGTCTTAAAAACTAAAACAGTAAAAAAAATCAATGTAAAAATCAGAGCAGCATTGAAATATTCACACAAAAATTCAGAGGCACTTCCAAAATAAACAAGAAAAAAAACGTAGAGTCCCGAACTGCGAAGTTGAAATAATTCACACAAAAATACAGAGGCACTTTTGCAAGAAAAAAGCGAGCCGAAATGTGAATTTAAACCCAAACGACCAGAACCAATGAGAATCACCAAAATCGTAGCAGACGACGGAGGGCGGGGCTTTGTAACCATATATAAAAGTATTTTTATTTTAATATCTAGGTGCCTCATAGCATATTGAATCGAAACATATTAATCTACATGATCTCTACTAGTTGTGTGAAAAATAGCTTTTTTTTCCTCTCATGTTTTCTATTTTTCCTGGCGAAAATAAAATCGTCCAAATTAGCACTGAAATGACCTAGCTTTCCGTACAAGGTAGTTACTCTGGCAGAGGCATCTGAAAGAACTACGTACTACGCAAAGCTGCAAATGAGACAGGCGGCTAAACATAGGGCATCCACTTTGCGCGCAAATTTTGTTCTGTTACAAAATCTGAGTATTTAAAAGACAAATAATGAAAATGTAGAAGAGATTGCTTCTGCGCTCTTGTATGGATGATTCTGATTTGAAATTCTCCGAATTTTCTAAACATTTTCAAAAACCGAAAATTAAAAAAAAGAAAAAAGTTTTTTGAAAATTTTTTAATTTATAATTCTTGATATTTCTTTGACAAATAATGTATTATCTATATATATGCTTTATCCCTTCTGTCTTGTGAGATGCAGAATATTTTGCGTTTTGAAAACTCAGAGCGATGTTTCTGGAAAAAATGGACTTCTATAGTAGTGATATAACTGTCTGGTCATCACATCAAATTGCATGTTGTTTGTCTTCATTTATTCACTTGTAAGATCTTTCGAGCTAATATATATATATAGCACGTATGTATTATGTGTGTGTGTGGAGGGTGGTTCACCTAATTATATAATTTTCATTAATATATACTTTTTCAAAAAAAATGAAAATATCAGTTTTTTTAAACTGAAAATTACCCTTGTATCTGAATATCTGAAAAAACATTCCATGAAAAGCAATATTCAGGTTTCACTGAGGCTAATGTATATTTTTAATTCTTAAACTGATTAACGTATTATTCTTCATAAGGGTCTTTCGCTACGCCCTTATACAGGGATGAGTATCGACCAACATAAACACTCAATTTATCTATTACAGAAAAAAAAAAAGAAAAAAAAAACGGCCAACATGCAATTTGACAAAACTGATTTAAAGTGTGAAAAAAGTGTAATTAACAAAATAAAACCCATTAAACGCAAAAAAAAAAAAAAAAATTGAAAAAAAAAGCAATAGAAATTACAGACACGTGTTTCGGGGGTACAAGGAACCCCTTTTTCAACTTTGATAAATATCTTTTCATCTACAACATATTTTTAGCCCTGAAAAAGGACTCCATATAAGCCCCGAAACACGTGCCTACCTTTTTTATTAGTACATTAGACCAGTGATCCCCAACCCCCGGTCCGCGGACCGGCACCGGTCCGTGGATCAAAATTTACCGGGCCTCCCATTTCATTGAAACTGAATTTGAATTCCTAGGTTTATACCCCAAATTAAAAACATCCCCCAGATGGAACCGTCTCATTGCAAAGAAACAAACTCAGGGCTCTCATTGATTTAACGTTCTAGTAAGTGTTAAAGTAAAAAATAAAGAAATGTTAAATCACTTTATATTTTTTGGTGTAACTGTTTTTTTTTTTTTTTTTAAAGGAATGTTTAAATACAATTAAATAAGTAATAGATCAAAATAAACTAAAATATACACAATGAATGCCCCCCCCCCCCCCCCCCCAGTGGGCCATGGTAAAATTCTCAAGCGCTGACCGGTCCGTGGTGATAAAAAGGTTGGGGGAACACTGCATTAACGCGTTGAATGCTGAAAATCTGTAGTGGTTGTTTTACGTGTGCCTAAAAGTTTTAGGAAACCAATAACGTTATTATTTCTCGAAATATTTTATTTTACTGAACACCCAAAAGCAATAAAAAAAGAAAGAAATTTAAAAAAAAAATAGGAGGAGGGGGGGGGGGGAAGAAAGAAAAAAGAAAAAGAAGTGGGTCGCTCAAGCGCCGCGGAATAACAAACGCTAATCATATAGAAATAAAAGAAAGACATAAACACAATTAATTGTCTGACATTGAGTAAATTAATTAATTAATTGAATAGAAAAAAAAAGAGTAATATTAAAATTACTCTCTTGAGCAGTAAAAGATTGCACCATCTATGACTGAATTTATCTCAAGTTTGGTGTTTGTTGAATGAAACCAAAAAAAAAAAAAGGCGTCATACGATTGATTTGCTGGTTCATGAATCCATTTATCATACCTAAAACTACTGTTCCCATCCTCCACAGTAATTTAATCTTTCCTGTTAATTTTGTTTAGTTGTAGAATTATATGATTATATGCATTGTAAAAGAGTTTAAAAAATCAATATGTATATAGCTACCTTCTCTATAACTTCCATAAGGACATATAATTATCCGTTCAAATATAGAAGAGTCAAGTGTAGCAGCAAAAAAAAAAAGAAAGAAAAAGAAACTATTACCAGAAAAAAGGTGCAGAATTACATACATTTCTAGGTCCTAAATAGTCCAATTTAAAAATCATGGGGGGGGGGGGGGGGGGGAGAGCGCGGCTCAAACATTTCCAATTGCGCAACTTTTTTTCAAAAAGAAAAAAATTAATAAAATTAACAATTAGTTTGGCGAGCTTTATTTAGAATTATATTGGCGATTTTCTGTTGAAGGTTTCTTCCGTCTGCTCGTGCGGTGCGGTGTGTCCGTACTGTTTCTGGAGTATTATTACCACGTGTTTGGTAATTTATTTTTTATTAAGAAATTATTTTCGCTCTTATTAAAATATTTTTTGATTTATTTGTTACTATTAGAGTACATATTTTCGTGTAATTTGAGCAATTAATGTGTTAATTTTACTACTTTAGTTCAGTACACGTGGTTGTATCTTTCATTCTCATACCTAAATTATAATTCTTTGTCGTTCAACTCTCGTCAAGCAACTCTAAATCGTTAACATTTTATGTAATAAATAGGTATTGTTATTGCTTATCAAAACACAAGGGATATTCTAAATAAAATAACCTATAATTCACTTGATATCATAGCTTAGAGTAAGAACATTAAACTGTCCTCTTCAATAACATTTTCATTAAAACTTTTCAAAGGCAAAGTTGACAAAATACATCAACAAACACATCAGTAACAAATTTAACTGTCATAAATTTTGTGATTTTAAGAAATTTTCTATCTTTGTTTTTTTAGCTGTAGAATATATAGATAGATACTACAAATCATATTTACAAGGTAGGAAAATGCAATTAATAAAAAACTTCAATGACTTTAAAAATTACCTAAAAATAATAAATTAACCATATAAAAAATAAAAGTAATACGGCTTACCTGGATAATAAATCATAAAACAATTCTTAAGGATGCTGTATTCAGCTTTCCAAGTGAAGATGCATTTCTATTTAATTCTCACTGAAACAGAAAAGAAAATAATTATTGTCAATCAAGCATTACGATTGACAGCTTTACTTTACAATTTAATAAAAATATAAATATTTTTACACTTCAAATAAAATAAAGTATTAATTTGATTATGCAGGATCTCATTAACTGAAAAGAAAATAAGAAGTTCTAAGAACTAATGATGAAGATTTTTTATAAAAACTTAAACATAATAAATTTATGTTTGCATAATTCACAATAACAGCTTTCTTAAGAACCTGATTTGTTAATTTGAAGAAAACATAAATGAGATATAACATAATCGCAAGTAATTTTAATTAATTACGTTAAACATTTTGTTCTAAAAATCCATTTGACGAAAATTACAACTTGGGAAAATGATACTAAAACTTTAACAAAAGCTGCCGACTGCCGAGTGCACTTTTTCAGTACGGTGCAAGGTGGTTTTGTTGCCTTCCCAGAGGGCCATGCTCTACCCGTCAATCTAGAAAGCGCTAAACAATTGAAACTGGCAAACCAATATCGCCAATAGGGTTGTAGTACACTTTTTTGGTACGTGCAGCCGGGTATATGCAGCCGGGTACGTGCAGCCGGGAAATATAATATTCAAA
This sequence comes from Octonoba sinensis, assembly GCA_038502835.1. Classification (NCBI taxonomy): domain Eukaryota; kingdom Metazoa; phylum Arthropoda; class Arachnida; order Araneae; family Uloboridae; genus Octonoba; species Octonoba sinensis. Next base: position 128,280,469 of record CM076600.1, read on the forward strand.
TAAGATGAAGGAAAGAAATTCAAAGCAGCTGCAACACAGGTGTTGCAAAAAAATAAACAACGGGGGGGGGGGGGGGGGGGAGCGATCAAAAAAGGAATGAAATAGATATCAATTAGTCTGAAAAAGGAATTATAAACCATAAAAAATGATTTGGGTATATTATGTGTGAATATGATGAAAAGTTGTGGTTAGCTGAAGTAATTTCACCAGAAAAAAAAAATTTGACTCTTATTTTTGTTACACCCTTCAAGAAAATCATCATTGGTTGATTCTCCAAAAACCTAACAATGTCATGTCCAAGCAAAATATCTATCACAAGAATGGCTTGACATAGGTAGTTGTTATTTTTTGTAAATTTTAAAACACAATTTTTCCTATGTATTCCCCTGCATATAAAAAAAGATTACTCATTTACTATTGCCTAGCAAAATTTTTAAATCAGCGGAAAGTCACTCTCCCGGCCTGTCCGAATCTTTTTCTCAAACTTTATTTATTTATTTAAGAATTTCACATCAGCATTTAACAAATTAACTTAATAATAGTACACCATATATACTTAAAGGTATAAAATAATATTTTTTGACTGTATTTAAGCATTTAACTTATCAAGGTATATCATTTTAAACTTTGTCCCAAGGTTTTCAGGTCACTCTCCTGGCCTAGGGAAGTTTTCAATAATTTTAGGGAAAATTGAGGAATTTTTAGCCTGATACAAGGCACAACACTGTTTATTGCCATCATTCTGTTGGATTCATTAAATACTTTGAAAATCTGATTCACCTGGTGTTTCTATCATAGTTTTGAAGTTTCAAATGTAATTTTTTTTGATGTCATTCTCCTGTACAACAATTAGGGTTCCCACTGAATCTTTACCACTCGGAATAAGGCCTTTTTATGGCTTTTATGCTTATTAAAATAAGGCCTTTTTATGGCTATTTCCTCCATTTTTTAAACTAAAAAAAAATTGCCTGCTCTCAAATTTTCACAATATATGTCGTACGAATTAAGGAAAGTATAAAGCTTCTTGATACTGGCACAGCCAAAAAAGTTTTGTGCCAGAACGATCTACCTAATATTTATCCTGTGTGTGTTCAATTTACTTAAAAAGAGGTGCAAAGATTTTGCTTTGCGTATTAATATATAGACTAGCAGCGTTGCACGGGCTGTCTCAAATACTGCTCATTCCCCGGAGGAGGATTTGATTCGAAAAATTCTGCTCTTTAAATTTACTAGAAATGGTAGATTCAATTAAAAAACCCCACTACATTAGCCCCAAAACGTCCCTCCCCCCCCCCCCCTTATAAGGAGAAAAATAACTCTTAGGACAATTAAAAATCCAAAATCCAACCTGAAAACAAATTAAACAATGTGCAAGTATACTTATATGCACCAAGACTTCCATTATAATAACGGAAGTCTCGATATCTTATATATTTAAACGAGCGATTCTTTTATACATATGTATACCATGTCAGAGGTATCAAATTTCGGAAAGGTCCCCGGTCGACTCTCTCCAATTTTGATGAAATTTTGATTGGCAACACTTAATTTTCAATTTATCGCTTGATGATTAAAAAATTGTTGATATAATTTGTGCACTTGTCAAAGAAACCGTAGTTGCGTTAATAATTCTATTGCGTAATATCACAACTAGCAAACACAAAAAAGAACTCATTTGCATTGCAATGTTTGCATTTTGGCTTTAAGGCAGTGGTTCCCAACCTTTTTTTGTGCCATGCCCCACCTTAGCCTTTCTAAAATTCTTGTGCCCCCCCCCCCCCTATGTAGCATGCATAATTTTTAATACATTAAAAAAGTGAACTCTATACTTAAGAAACTTTAATGATAGGTTTTAGGAAGAAATCACACGAGATTCCCCGCGGAAATCTCGTGTGATTTCTTCCTAAACACGAAATTCCCCGCGGAATCTTGGGCCTGGGCCCCACGTTGGAAAACACTGCTTTAAGGCGTTAAATGCGTGCACATTAATTAATTTTTTTCAATAAATCGCAATATCTATATGGTTTTCTGTGAATAGACTTTGCTTGCTGCAATTCAGTAGCACTTCCAAAGATTAAAATGTCTTTTAATTTATTTACATGGCTTTGGACTATTTGATGTACTATATAACTTTGTCCTGTAAAACAGAACTAGGAACGGAACACTCATGCCCTCATAGTTCATAAAAGTTAAGATATCCCTCAATATAAGAGACGGACCGTTCTACCCACTACTCAAATCAGCAATGCAGGTATGGTTTATTAATGGAATAATATACTCTCTACTCTTATTATTGGTTATTCTCCTTAGCTGAGAAATTATTCAGCTGACAGGGAACTGCAATGATCTAGAATACTCGTGAAAATTTATAAAAATTGACAGTAGTTATTATCATTATCGATCATTGGACCTTATTAAAATGCAATTCTATAATTGTCTTACTGTAAAACTCTTTTATTTGCAGTTTTTGTACTTCTGATCACAAAAGTTTGGAAGATGGCAACTTATTGCATCCCCTGTGGGAATTTGAGTTCTCTCATTTTTGATGTTTATTAAGCTTTCTTGAAACACACACTGGTTTCTTCTCATTTTCATTAAAATTTTAACTTGAATATTTCTGAACGAAAGCCCGCAATCTTTGGAATGCTAGGTAGATAGCTTTAAAATGGAATAAAGTTAAATGCTGAATCACTTTCACAAGTTCAAGTTTACTTATGTTTCAGGTACGTCTTAGGCCAATATTAAAATTTCTAGAAAATCGTTGTAATAGAAACTATTTGTCAGATTTAAAAGTATCCACAAAGTCGAACACCAATTTCACACATTAATCTATGATGCATGATTTAATTCTTCATTCTTGTTTGTTAAGAATCTAAAACTATCTAAAATGAATACATTTTCTGTATTGTTTTGGAAGCAATAAAAATGAGAATTTCACCCACAAGTGAAATAGAAATGACAGGTTTTTATGCAAGCTTTAGTATTATTTACTTATTATTTAATTCAAATTAAAGAAATACTATTGTTTATTAAACTTTCACCTTACTCAAAATAGTTTTTCGAAGATATTTTAAAGAGTTAATATTTTTATTTCATGGATATTTACATACCTATTTTTAAAACATCTATTAACATTTAATGCATTTGAACTGGAATATATTTTCATTTTCGAAAACCCCAGTAATTTTACCAATAGAGCTATTCAAATATTCATGATATATTCTAGGCTTTTCCATTTCTCTCTTACACAATATTCACAATAAATCAATCTACCCAAACAACGTCTGACTTCCACTTTTTTAATAATAGCAAAATAAAAGTACCATATTTCCCATAATAATTAACTATTGACAGCTTTTGGGAGCAAATGCGAAGTATAAAATACAGTGGCGTACATAGACTTAGGTGCGCCCCCTGCAAGATTTATAAGTGCGCCCTATCTTTGGCTTACCACATAAAATTAAAACAAAAACAATACGGTGAAGAGATATTCTGGTATTTATTACAATTAATTTTAATTTCATTTAAGATAATTTAAATCGTTTAAATCGTATTTATTATTAAAAAGCGGAATTCCGAAAAGGTAACGAATTGAAACATTGCATGCACTTATCAGCTTGAAATGAAATTTATCTGAATAATACGAGAAAATAACGCACTGTCTTAAAGTAATTACATTTAAAATTTCGTTAGGGGTTGTTATTATATATTTATAAAGTGAATTAAATAATTATAATGATACAAAGGTGGGGGGGGGGGGGACTATTCGTGCTCAAATTCGACACTAGTTGACTAGTTGGACAAGAAAATCAATGCTATATTAATCTGTGTTAATAGATATGCGTCATCGTTTTTTGCAATTAAGAAATTTTTGACCAAGTTCGTTGAGGTGTAAGAACCCTAACGCTTTCTATGCTTAAAACAGCAAAACCACCCAATCTTCCTTCTGTCATCGAACTTCTGAGGTACCATTTGATTAGCTTCAGTTTGGAAAATGATCTCTCTGCTGATGATGATATTACTGGCAAAGTTAGAAAGAAAGAAAAAGCAGTGCATACGTCTGGGAGACTAGACGATAAAACATTGTTCTCGATCAACTTCAGCTATATTTGTCAAGTGTCTCTCCTTTTTTTCACTTGCCAAAATGTCTCGCTAACTAATAATTTATGATGTAATTGAGATTGATACATCGTTTTGGTAGTTTTCGCAAAATGTAGTTGCTCTTTATCAGTGTACTCTGTTAATGCTTTGGGACTTAAAAAATTGAACATACTGTTAATTGGAAAATTAATTGATCAAACCTTTGATGAATTTGGTTGACCATTATATCAATAGCAGCATAAAAAGCTTGAACTTTGAAGCAGTAATATGGGTCCCTAAACTGAGAATATTTTCCTAGTTCATTGAAAAAACATTTAACTTTCATCTTTCTTTTAGAGGGTAATGAAGTTTCGGTTTTGCACATCTCTGCAAGCTCTTTTGCTTCATTCACTAAGCTATCAAAGTCTAATACGAAATGCTTGAAGAAAAGTTATGTTCTTTTCTGGAAGGCAACTGGCTTCATCCAACGATACTCCAGGATTTTGAATTGTTTTTGAAGTTAAACTAATATTTTCTAGTATTTTGCTTTGAAATACTAGCATCAAAATGAATTTGAAGGCAGACATTTGTTTTTTCAAGGCAGTTGCTTTTGCTATTTCCATGCCTTTAGTTTATGTTATAATGATACACGAAAGGCAATTTAACCAAGCTGCGCAAGTTAAATTTCATTGCTGTTAAGCAGTCAGATTCTAGAATCACGCGTTACATTGAAATACACACAAACATGTAGTCTATTCTGTCTGCGTGGAAAAATAGACTGCATCAGTGTATTGCTGCAATACGGCCGCCATCTTGCTGAAGTAGTATTCAAAACTTAGTGTAAAAAATGGAATTATATACAGATCAAAATAAAAACAGTTTTAAGTCTCAAACTGTATTAGTTTTTTAAATAACTCTTCAAAACCGGGTCATTACTTTTGCCCCACCCTGTACGTACTTTCATTTTCACGCTATGTATTTTTTTTTTTTTTTTTTGCTCTATTTATTATTAATTATAAGCACTAAAAAATATTTTCATTTTAAATGTTTTCTTTAAATTTTACTTATAATGGAAAAGCTTATCACAAAATAAAAACAGCTTTTGTGAACATTTTTTACTAAATATACAATTAATTGATAAACATTAAAGCTTCAAGATAACCCATGGATGACATGCCGTTGCAAAAAAAAAAAAGAAAAAACGAGTATAACTGAGAAGATTTGCAAAAATTTAGAGTTATTGGGTGAGATTAGTTCAATTGGGAATCAAATTGGTCGATTTTTTCCCATCAATTTTAGCAATTGCTGTGAGTTACATTTAAGATTCAAACATAGCACAATATGATGCATTTTTATTCACATGATTCAAGCAAATGCTAAAAAATTGGGCCTTTGATCATATTTTAGGGTTTTATCTACTAAATAGGGCCTTTTAGAGGGGCCCCTATAGACCAATCTCAAAAATAGGGCCTTTATAGGACCTTTTTATGGCCCCCTGGATAAAGTAACACTTATTAGTGTAAAAATGGTAACTGCGATAATTATGCACTGACTTTAAATCATGTTCAAAAATTGCATTGTTGTTAAGGTAAATTAGCTTTCATGAGACGCGATTTACCCTAAGTTTGTCGCATTTAAGACGTTTTTGACCAGATTTATGGCACATCGCCAAGTACGAAAATAAAAATTCATCGCACGTGTCTTTTTGGTAATAATTTGGTTCGAATAATTTAAATATTTTTTTCTTAGATTTCAAAAACACCACACTATGAAGATGTGTAAGCACACCAAAATTACGCTTGCACTTAGTTTTTAATTTAAATTGACAACCACCACCATTATATTTGATGTTTAAATACTTGTGGTTTGTATTTTCGTACTGAATTTTTTTTAATGCCAGGAGTATGATTTTGCTCGTAGAGCATTTTTTCGATGCTATTTTTGTTGTTTAACGTAATTCTGGTAGGGCTGTTTCGCAAGTGGGGCCACCTCCTGCGGTTTTGATTGACCTATTCATTTACTTTCAAAATTTTTGAATATTGTAATTATTTTCTTTGGTAGGGAAGCCTTGTACGTTTCTTTTTTTCCATGTGCCAACTAGAATGGATTAATTATTGTTGTATAGTGGAACATACAATTCAACATGGTAAGCATTTTTATTACTTCTCAGAAGTGTTACCACTTTATTTCACAATATGTTTTGCAATATAAAAACAAGCAATTAAGCAATAGTGTATTTTTTGTAGAGGATTCAATAGCCCCAACTAAATTTTCAAGAATACGATCAGAATTTATTCTACCGAAAAGATTACTAGACTATCTTTTTCTGACGGCGACCTGTCACGAAGGCAGTGTCTGTTGCCGGGTCCTGCCGCTCAACCTTCCTATTGTAATTTAATTGCTGTTTATGGCCTAAGTTGTAAAAGGCTTCCCCGACAGTTAGATTGCTTATCTCTATCTTTTTCGCTGGTATTCTTTCGGTTGTGTTTACATTTTATTTTAAAAGAGCAATACAAGAAAAGATTAGCTTTCTTTTACGAATCACATACAATACTCTCCCAATAGTGTAACAGCATTCTACAATTGTGAAGTCAAGAATTACTTCGGTCGTTAGCAAAGGAGAGAGTTGACATTGATTGATACAACCTCACTGAAAAGGAAAGCTTTCCCACGAAGTTGTCCAGCGCAAATCCCCTTTTCTATGTAATACACCCCTTCAAAACACTGCAGGCGCCTGAAACCTGACTGCAAAAAGGGTGAAATTGGATCATCGTCTCGACAGTTACGATTTATTTCTTTACGTTTTGTTTCGCGGGAGAATAGATTTTGATGCTTTTAACAGTAGTTGTCTTTTATTTATTTCCCTTTTTTAGCCTACTTTCCCGTAAAAGTAAAAAAAAATAATAATAAAGCATGAAAGAAGGCTTAATGTATCGTGAAAATATCGTTAAAAATCAAGAAAAGTCAAAAATAAGTGAAGTAATTAAATAAAGATTGAAAAATAAAAAATTTGAAATTAGGGTATTGAGATGGGGAAAAAGTGTGTCTGTCGGTCTGTCGGTCTGTCTGTCTGTCGGTCTGTCTGTCGGTCTGTCTGTCGGTCGGTCTGTCGGTCTGTCTGTCGGTCTGTCTGTCTGTCGGTCTGTCGGTCTGTCCCCCCCTAATAACTTTTGAACGAATTGTCCGATTGGAAAAATTCTTTTTGCATTCGAAAGATCTCGGCGAGGACATCTCATTTCTATATTTCACTTTTTGATTTGAACAATTTTTTGTTCAATTTTGAACAGTTCAAAAAATTTTAACATTAGCGCCTATGGACAAAATTGAAGCAAATTCTGTAAACTCTGGGCACAAGAGCCAAGTTCCTATTGAAAGCTTATTGAAAGGAGTTCTCGGCGTGAAATATTGATTTGAACAGTTTTTGTTCATTTTTGAACAGTTCAAAAAATTAACACAGAGCTTACGGGGAAATTTCAACCCTATATAAATCCTGATCTAACGGACCGATTTGCTTGGAACAAACTTTATCGGAAAGCTCTTATAACGTAGAACATGTAGAAATAGAAAGTTTATCCAGAACGTACGAGCCTATTTTGCTATGAAATTTTTTGATCGGGATTTTCAAGGATATTTCTCAGTGACTCAATGAGTGAAATAATGAATGAATGAATAAATGAAAGAGTGAAAGAATAAATCAATGAATAAATGAATGAGGAAAAGAATGAATGAATAAATTATTGAATAAATGAAAATATAAATAAATGAGTGAATAAATACATGAATGCGTAAATGAATGAATAAACACTTGAATGAGGTAACGAATGAATGAATAAATGCATGGCTGAATAAATGAAAGAATGAATGAGTGAGTGAATGAATATGTATTATCCGTTGAAAAAGGTATATTTTCAATAATTAGAACTAAAGATAAATAATAAAGAGAGAGAAAGAGATAGCTAGATTATAAATTTGAATTTGGTGTATACGGGAAAGTAGGCTCGTATAGTTCTAGACGGAACTTCTTGTTTTTTTTTAAAGTTCCGTGTATAGCCCGCATCGTTATATTGCCCGCACAGGGGTGGACTGGCCCACCGAGACATGTCCCGGTGCGCCCTTTCATCCACAATAAAAATCTTTGCGACATTTTTCGCCGACTAATTTACAGTAAAAGAAGTAAAACAAAATAATCTGCTTTTAATCCGTGACGACAAAACTTGATTTAAAAGAAAGGGAACCAATTTTCATGATATCACAAAAAAAATTTCACTAAAATGTACAAAATAGCTTTCACAACACTACAAGTTTTTGCTTCTTATTGTAAAATACTAATTGCTTTAAAATCATAAAATACAGACAGTATAATGCTAAATAAGATTATTTTTACAAGAAATAAGTTCGTAATTTAATGTTTATAAAGTTAAAAGAAAAGCAACATAAAATTGAGGAAGAAAAGAAGTCACTGAATCGTGATTTTTTCAAGTATCAAAAAATAATGCAGGCTCATTTCCTATTTACAACCTGTGACATACAAATGGCAAAAAGTAACTTATTTTAAAAATATTACTATCTTAAATAAAAATTTGTGTGAGTCAATGCCTTTTTTTTTCTTTGAGTCTGTTTTAAAATGCTTTTGCAATTTAAAAAAAATGGCATGTTTAGCTCTTCATTTCAAAAATTTGCAGGGAAGAGTTCTGCCTCGGATTCTCATCCCCGTTTTGAACTTCATATGAAGAAATTTTTTTTTCAAACTTCAGTTTCAAAAAATTTGCCGAAAATAGCCCCCCCCCCCCCCCCCCCCCGCCTCATCTAGGAAAATTAGATTCAATTTGAGTTTCCCCAGATCCCTACGCTCTTAAGCAGGAAAAGGAAATTTAGTAAATAAGCATTACTATATAACCAAATAAGTTTATATAAAACGTGCAACTAATTAAATACTATACACACATCTTATTAAATATATTACCAAACAATTGAAAACAAACTGCATTTTATTCACGAAATTTTAAAACGCAGTTTCTTAAAAGAGAGCTTTTACCAATAATGCCAAAAAAAAACTACCCGAAATTTTCAACGATTAATAATAGCATATTTCACTTCAGTTTTATAATAGTTAATGCATACAAAGATGAAACATTAAAAAACCAACACCCTATCGAATTTGATGTTCCGTAATAAGACGAAAAGTAAAGGGACTTCTCTCTACTACGCATATTTTAAATAAGACCCATATTATTTATAATTATTATTTATAATCATTAGGGATCTTGAGTTGAGCACGGAGCAGTGGAGCAATTACGCTTTGTTCGAAACTGGAGCGGAGCCGGAGCGAAGAAACTTCTTGTGCTCTATTATGTACTACAATTTTTTCTTTAATTTTTTAAAAATTGTATTCATGAAGTTAAAAGAGCTGTAAGATTTTTATGAGAGTTCTTCATAGTTATATCTTATTAAAAATAAAAGGGAGAAAAATACATATTTTTACCTAGCTATTTTTAATTCTCTCTCTTTTTCATGTATTTTTCTCAGGGCCGGCCCGATGGTATACGGCGCCCTTGGACAAATCAAATTAGCGCCCCAAACCTCCTCTTCACCACACGCAAACTTAGAGATTATTGCTCCACATTATATATTAAATAGAAAAAAAAATAAAGCAGTGTTTTAAAGTTTTCTTGATTAACTGTTTAGCAAAACGAAATTTCATGCTATTTTATTATATCTCAATTAAGTAGAAACTGAAGAATGACAATATTTTTTTCCTTTCAGGTGGGTTGCAGTATTGGTCCTCAACCATTGCAGACCTAGTGCGTTCCCAGAGATTGGTACCATCTCTTTCAGTGGCACCACAATGAGTGTGTGCCATTGCCGCGCTTTTTTGACGCTCAGTTTCCACCTAGATGGCGGCACCCGAGCTCTCGTTGATGCAAACAGCACTAGGAATTTTAATTCTGCCGAGAGTATGCATGCTAAACGCATACTCAAGGGATCCTTAACATACCGCATAATCATACGACATGGGCGCAGACGATTTTCTGCATCTTGAAAATCCACCGACTTGCGCTAGGTTTGAAACTGCGAGATTGCGAGTATGAGGCCTGCGCCTTACCACTACGCCACCCTGTCGACAGAATTTTGGTATTAAACTATAAGATTTGAACAATTTTTCGTTCAATTTTGAACGCTTCAAAAAATTTTAACATTACCGCCTGCGGGCAAATTATGTAAACTCTGGGAGTAAGATCCAAGTTCCTATGAACAAACTTATTGGAAGAAGCTCTCGGCGTGAAATAGTTTTTTATTTGAACAATTTTTGTTCATTTTTGAACAGTTCAGAAAACTAACATAGCGCGGGGAAATTTGAATCCTATATAAATCCTGATCTAACGGACCGGTTAGCTTGGATCAAACTTTATCGGAAAGCTCTTATGATAATGGTTCGAAAATAGCGGTAGTTAGTCGTATTTTGCAAATAAAAATTACTGTTTGACGACCGCGATTTCACATCTAGTCGTCATTTTTGACGCCTAACCTTTCATAAAACTTTTAGTCTGGCAACCGCAATTTTTCACCAAGTCGACACTTTATACTTTTTTTTAAAATCTAGTATAACTTGTTACTACATTCAAGTAAATAACTCTTGAAAAAATAGTTAAGACAATTGACTCATAATTTATTTTATTAGGCACTGAAATAAACGTGTATATAGATTCATAAATTTAAGCAAAATTACCACCTTCTCAAAAGTTACTCATGGAAATTGATTTTTGAACATTTTCCTCTTATTTATCGATAATTTTCTCAGTAAAATTGTGATGTTTTGAAATATTTTTTAACATTTGAACAACTGTCTTTATACTAATAAGTAGTTATCTCTGCGAAGCAGTTTGAATTATTTTAAAAGGACGCCTAGGAGAACATTTTTGGGAACTAAAACAAAACAGCTAAGTGCCAATGACGCTTAACTTTTACATTCTAATTTCGAACCTTGCTTATGACGTAGAAAATGTACAGATAGGAAGTTTATCCAGATCTAACAATGCCTACATTCCTAGGAAATTTTTTTATTGGGATTTTTAAGAATATTTTTGAATGAATGAATGAATGATTGATTAAATGAATGAATGAGCAAAGGAGTGAATAAATGAGCGAATGGATGAAAAAATAAATAAATTAGTGAATAAATACACGAATAAGTGAATGAATGAATAAATGAATGACTGAATAAATGAATTAATGAATGAGTGAATGAATATGTATTAACTGTTGAAAAAGGTATATTTGAAGTAATTAAGAACTAAAGCTAAGAGAGAGAGAGAGAGAGAGAGAGATAGCTAGATTATAAATTTGAAGTTGGGTATTTATGGGAAAGTAGGCTCGTATAGTTCTAGACGTAACTTCTTGTTTAAATTTGTTTTGAAGCGCTAGTTATCTGCTGATGACTCGGAGAGCCTATTGCCTCGAGAATCGCTTTGTCGTTAGGCCCCCTCCCCCTTCCACAAACTGATTGGTTATCGAGAAAAGGACGTTTTTTTTTTTTCTGGTTGATTTCAATGACTTTTATGTTCTCAACAAATGTTTTTACACATAAAAAGTTTCCATGCAATGTTGTAATTTAGTGCACTAAAATACAATATCAAACCGCCAACTAAAATAAATAAACTAATTAATTAAGAAAGAAAGGAAATGTATCGTAGACTAAGCTAAAAATTTTTAAATTATTCTCCCCCCCCCCCCGCCCCACTTGCCTATGGGAAGATATTATAACTCTTATTTTAAGTTTAAGGAAGTCTTAAATTGTAACTGTGCTTGCTTCGCGAACAGAAAAAAGAATGTTATCGTGACTACTTACGGCACCCTTTATTTCTCTCTATGGCACCTAAAATCTCTATATACTAACCAGTACTCTGCTTTCTGGAGCTTGCGAATCAGCAACTACAAAGTTTAGCATGCTAAACCCATATGCATGTGGGTCATGCAATGAGTCAATGAGTAGAAATAAGATATTCGTCAAGATCGCAATGAGAAGTTTGGGGGACTCCTGGCTGTAAAATAAATGTGGGGCCCCTTAAAATATTCTTGAAAACATTAATGTGAGTGCTCAGCATTTGAATTGCTTATTTTTTCATCCAGTTCCTATTCTGTACAACTTGCATGAAACATCCTTTATTGTGAGGTCCTACCTGAGTCCATGTGGTCTACAATATGGGTGAGGGAAAGAAATTTGAAATGAAGGGGCCCCTTTTCAATTCGGGGCCCTTTTCGGCAGCTAGGTCCACCCCCTGATCTTCATTTTGCCGCTTGAAATTGGCTTGTAGGTCGTTATAAAATCCTTTAACGTTAGCAGCTTCGACAAATGAGCAAGCAATAATATTTCATGTTGAAGTGTCGCATTTAGCTAGTGTTGGGCCGTAGCCCTTCAGTATTTGTACAGTTGCGTTGTGTGTGCATTTTTTAAAATTAAGAATTGAAGTCTAAAATAAATAATGGGAGTTTTTAAAATAATCTAAACACAATATTATAGAAGGAACATTTATTAATTCTTAAAGTATCAAAAGTTCTTTCGCTCTCCACGGAAAAAAAATAAATTAAACAATTTAATTTTTCAAGCTTATGATTTCTCGAAATTTAAATAAACATAATTAAGAGTTGGCGGAAAAGGAGTAATGGGATAAGGGAGCCCAGAGGATTTTACATACCCTTCATGAAAATCGCTGCGGAGGTCTGCATCTTCAGATCTGACATAAGCGGGTTCCAAAGTCAGTCTCCTCTCTTGGGTTCGGGGCCGTGCTTTTTATATCCGGTGTTGGAATGCAGAGGGTCAGAAATGGGCAGCGGACCTCTCCGTGGGAAAGTCAAGCGGACAGCCGCGATGACCGGAAAGGAACGCAATCTAATACCCTCTTATCTAACCCCTCTGCTCAAACCGGATACAAAACTTTGCACGTGTTTGGGGCTGCTGTTTTCACAGCCCCACACTAGTTTTGATTTTTCAAGCTCATACAAAGCAAGTCCAATGGGGCCATCGATCACTGTTATGTCTAAAAGTCTTAAAACTTTTGTAAGATCGCGATGTGGTGCATCCTAGGAAAAGTATAATGAAGGCAGATGCAAATAGTTATGAAGAAATTAAAGATATGTAGAACAAAATTTTAGATAAAAAATTTTCCCCTCCCTATTTGGGGGCCCCTTAGTGCGGGGGCGGCCCTCGGCGATCGCCGACCAGCCGACCTGGCCAGTCCGGGCCTGGTTGAAGTGTAAGTGTAATAAATATGGAAACTGAGCTCCCGTGAATTCCTATGCTAGTCAATCCTTGGTCTACCACATAAATTAACCTAAAGTAATTTTAGAACATCGGTGCATGTTAAGCCTAATACTATGACCACTTTACCCCATCTTACTTAAACTACTGTAAAATAATATATAAACTAAATCTAGCTTCGCGGGTAGTGAGGAAGTATTTTTGAAATCTGTGTACAACTACCTGCACCGTCCCTTTGCTGCAATTTCTTTTTAAAAAAATGCCAGAGAGAAGTTAAAAAAAAAACTGTTTCAATTTCAAAGTGTTGTAAAAACAAGCAAATCGAGTGTTTTCGCCACTTATATAGTGGCTATTAATATAATTTTGTATGTAAAATTTAATTTTTAATTATTAAAAGCTAAAACAAAAAGTTTAAACCAATTCCTTTATTTGTTTCAAAGCTATAGCTTTTTATTTGCCGTATGTCCACTTTACCCTATTGACCACTTTACTCCACCTGACCCTATCGCAATGAGAAGTTTTAAAAGATGTAAACTTTAATATTTCTGTAAATTAAGATTTCAATCTTTACTTATTAGTCGATCTTTAGTTACAAAACTAGTTTACTGCAATGTAATTTGTTATTCTGCACACGATTAATTTGCTTTTAAGCCCGGACGGCAAGGGTACAGAGGTTTTCGGCAACGATTCAGTACAAAGTTAACGGAAATCCGATCCCGTACAAGCCAAGTTCTCACATTAATTAGACACGTTGTATATTAAAATAACTGTATGGAAATTTTTACATAGACGCAGTTTACAAATACCTATGTAAGGGCATCGTTTTCATGAAACTAGCGTTTATAATTAATTTTCCAAAATTCGAAAACACCTCCAGCATGTAATACAATGTCGCCCACGACGAGCGAGAGAAAATTAAAACTCATTTAATTGACATTAAATTTACTAATCGTCCGGGAGTTACAAAACTAGTTTACTGTTATGGAGTTTTTACCTCTCACCCATAGCCTCATCTCCATGCACAAAGGGGGGGGGGGGATTTTTTTGTAACCCAGAGATACATGTCTGCATTTATTTTATGTATTTCAATATTATAACACATATATCATAACATTAATATATTTAAATTTGTTGCTCTATTCTTATAGTTTATTAATTTTGTTTTTGAGAATTTTGTGACAATTGCTGAAAGTTTTGAGGATGCAGTATTTAATAAATCTTTTTAAAAGATTAAGTTTTGCAGACAAGAATTTAAATTAACCTAAGGACACAGCAAAGGTCTCCATTAAGTAGAAATATTACTCTAATTGTATTATAGAATATTCCGCAGAATTGCAGAATGGTTCATTTCAAAGAAAAGGAATATTTCATTTTTCCTTAAGGCAACGAAAGAGTAATTAATCAAAGTGCATATTAAAAATAATATTTAAAAAAATTTTATGGGGTGGGCACAGTGGCGTACGCAAAGGGGGGGGGGTTTAGGACCCCTCTTGAGCCCTAAATAATAGTGCTTTCTTACATACGCGAATTTCTTTTAGTAGTTTTAGAACATTATGACCCCCCCCCCCCTTGAAAAAATTCTGCGTACGCCACTTGATGGGCACCACAATGACTAGCGTAACCTTAAAAGTAGTTTACGCACTTACTACATTGTCTCCTAACGTCATCCTCCAGTAAAACAGCAGAAAAATCAGACCTTAAAAGTAGTTTACGCACTTACTACATGGTCCCCTAACGTCATCCCCCAGTAAACAGCAGAAAAATCAGACCTTAAAAGTAGTTTACGCACTTACTACATTGTCCCCTAACGTCATCCCCCAGTAAAACAGCAGAAAAATCAGACCTTAAAAGTAGTTTACGCACTTACTACATTGTCTCCTAACGTCATCCCCCAGTAAAACAGCAGAATAATCAGACCTTAAAAGTGCTTTACACACTTCTTACTCAGTCCCCTAAGGAGATAGTGGGTTGCAGCCCAAAACAGGTTCCCTTGGCGATGACGAATAAAACTTAAGTGATCCATATTTGGCATCGTATAGCTAAGAAATGATTCTATTTGGCGCGGGACCGCATTTCGTCGCCAACGAGACCGATAGTGAAGTGCAGCCAAATTAACCTTTAGATTTCGGCGGTACAGCATATGTACCGCAAAAAAGTTTGGCCTTCCTTACGGCTCCGGTACAGCATATGTAGCAGACCTTTCGTCCCCTTCCTGAGCGGAGAGAGATCCCCAGGAGGTGAGAAAACGAACAAGAGTCATTAGCATTTCCTGTCTTCACGAACTAGTCTTGGCGAAATACTCGGCGCTGATTTACTATCTGGCGAGTAGCTTCAATGTGTTCTGGTTTAGTCACACTTATACCCTGTCAGATAACATTTATGTTTATCTTCTCGAAAGTATGCTCCGCTTTCGAACCTTTCACAAAATTCCAATTAATCAAAACGGACTCTTCACAAAATTTCAATCAATCAAAACGGACCCTCCATAAAATTCCGAGATCCAAATCGCATTTTCCACACAATTATTTAATAAGTAAGCGGCAAATAATAATAAAAAAAATTATAACTTCGTTTAAATTTCGAATTTTCACGAAAGTATTTGATTTTTCACAAAAATCTTTTCAAAATTCACAAAAAAAAAAAAACAAAAAGACTGAAAAATGGTGTATCGACCTATATATACGTAATATGAACTAGTCCAGCATCTGGTTTAGGAGAGGCTCATTAGTAGAATATCAGCAAGTAAATCGGGAGAATTTTGTTATATATATGGAAAAAGAATTAGAAAATTATTAACATAAACCTGATCATCAAGAGATTAGATGTATTAATGTGGTCTTCCCCGGAAACTTATCGAGATCGAAGTTCTAAATCCGCAATTTTGGGCGTCTATAGATGATGTTAGACAGGGGGGGGGGGGAGGGTTGGTTCTCGGTCTTTTTCCTGAAATTTTTTGAAATTCAAGTCATAAAACGCATATTAGGCTATCTTTGATGACGTCACAAGAACATCTGAAATTATTACACACACCAACTCCAACTCTAACTAAGAAAAAAAGATTGTGTCCAGTCTGTGCGTGTGCAGGGGGAAGGGGGAGTTTCGACCGTTTTGACTCTTTCTCAAGCCTTCTTGACCTCATCCCTACCTTCTTTCATTCACGTGAATTAGAAATGCTGTATGTAAGTCTCTTCCTGAAATTTCTCTTTTTCGAAAAACATTTGATTGTTTGATTTTCTATATATGAAATTTTTAATTTCAATCCTATTTTTTATTTGTTTGAAATACAAACGCCTACGAGCCCTGCAAAAACTTTTAACATTTCGAATTGGGGTAGTATTTTGCAGTGACACTTTAGGGATTTTTTTTTTTTTCAATTTGTTTTATTTTAAATATCATGTCTACCGTAACTTACTTTTGCTTTCCTTTCTCCCTTTTCATCAATTTGAAATATATTTCGGAGGCCCATGCATTTTTGTGCGATTTTCGCAATGATATTTCGAATTAAAAAATAAAAAAATATGTAAATATAGCAATACAAAACTGTCGGCTCCCGACTTTGAAATTGTTACGTTAATCTATCTGTTTATTTTTTGCTTATTCAAGCTTGCCACTTGTTTCTATAATGCATTGAATTCTCTCTCTTTTTTTTCGTTAGAAAGGAAGGTTGGAAACGCGCATTTCAACTGCCCTTAGTTAGGCAATTATAATAACATCGATTTGCCAATGTCAATACATAATATTTTATAATTGTTTTTTTTTTTAAGTTTTACTGAAAAGATATTTTTTGTAATTCTTATTCATCCATTCCCCTTTCCCCTTTCTTTGTTCTTTTTTCCCGATTACTATCTTGCTTTTTTCTGCAAACTGAGGAGGGAGGGGATGTAAGATTTCCGTCTCGTGATGGCCCTGAACAAAATGCCAAAGTGGTCATTTTGAGTATTTTCGAGCCCAGTTTTCCTATTCGATATTTTTTAGGGAACAATAAGTCCTGCCCTATCTATTTCATTGGTATTTTAAAGAAATATTTGAAAGAAAAAAACAATCTTTAAAAACACTAAAAGATAACTCAATTGGATGAAACACTTTCAGTATTTCTCATATTTTTATTCATTCATTCCCCGCCCCCTCTTTTTTTTCTTTTCCCATTGGGACCGTTCACAAATGATGTCACGCATTTTCCCCACATATTTGATAACATTCCCCCCTTGTCACATGTCACGATATGTTGTATAAGTAGGATGTCACACTTCTTATCACACCCTAACCTCCCCTTTCCCTGTCACACTTTGTCACAATTTCACGCACCCCCTCCCCCCTCGAAGCGCGATATCATTTATGAAAGATCCCATTACTATTACTATATTGAAATTTTGTGACCCCTTTTTCCAAAAAACCTCTGGGGGGGGGGGGGGAGGGGGTTCCATCCGCCCTCGTGAGGGCACTGAACAAAATGCCGATGCGGTCATTTTTAATTTTTTCGAGATTAGCTTTCCAATTCGATATTCTTAAGGGAACGCTAAACCCTGCCCTACTACCCAACGGTATTTTAAAAGAAATATTTAAAAGGGAAAAAAGAAGCGTTTAAAAATACTAAAAAATGACTCAATTGGATGGAACACTTTCAGTATTTTTCATATTTTGGTATTAATGTAAAAAAAAAAGTTTTTTTGTCGCTCTCAGAGTCACCCCCACCCCCCAGGTTATAATAGAGTTTGCAGCCCGATGTGCTGGCGGCTGGCGGTAACACACTATTCTTCAAACTCTTTCGTTCTACGTTCTCTAATAAAAAACACATGTACACTACGCTGCCTCAAGTCTTAAATTCCGTTCATGAAATTGAACAGATACAGAGTTGGGAAGCGGAGCCTAAGATAATCGGACTTTGTAAGTTGAAATGATGAGGGGAACGTTAGTACAATAGGCCGCGGGTTCGATCTCCCTTTTCGTAACAAAGGATCTCACCCCGAAGTCGTCAGCTAATAGAAAAGGACTGAGCTTTTCAGAAGTACAACAGACAAACAACCTAATAATAGGAGTTGGAAGTACATTCTGTGTATCTTCGGTATATGACCTCTCTTCAATTATATGAGTGAATTTACGGGTCTATGTAGTAAAAATACTAAATGAAAATTATCTCTTATCCTGCGATTTTTCAGTTATTTAGGATAAAGTGAATCCGTTTTACTGCTGCTTAAGGCTTTTCTATTCTTTAATTCATATTTATGAATTTACTTGCTCTGTTCATAATCACTTTTTACTGTGGTATACACCGTCAAGCAAAAAGTAAACTTAGTAGAAAAATAGTAATCTAATAATGCTTTCTTCAAGATTTTATACTTAGAAAGACTAGGAATCGTTTCGAAAAGTAAACAAATTGCGTAAAACTCAAGAAAGTGAAAGCAAATTAAATGTCAGATATGAAATCACAAAAAAAAAAAAAAGCTATTTTATTGAATCGCTAACATAACGAATAGTCCCAACTACTCAACAAAGGGGAATAACCCTTGTTATTGTTAATTTTTAGTCGAATTTAGGCAGCAATTTTGGTGGCCTTAGCGCAGCAAAATTTTTTTAGACAAACATAGAAAAACTCACATTAGATTTCAAAAAAAGCAAATAAATAAAATAAAATAAATTGCAGTCCAAAAAACAAAAGGGGGGGAGGGAATTATTTTCTTCAAATTATTATTATTATTTTGTTCTGTTCCTTTTTTTAACCTTTTCGAAAAATTAACTTTAGAAATCGTGTAGTTGCTTCGAATTGGCGATTTGGAGCAGAAAATAGCGGCTGACCAAGGAAAGTTTATTTTACTGCAACCCATCTAATGAAGTCAATCACACTCAAAAGAGGTATAATGGGAGCTTGAGGACTAGTCATGACCCCCGTGGTTACACTGAGGGGAAAAAAATTCCTGAATTTTGCCGTTCTATGGATGATTTTTGGAAGCTCAAGCGCCATAATCTAAAGGTTAAGAAATTCCTGAAACAATTAAGCTATTTTTGAGTAATATAAGGGAAAGAAGGAAACAACAAATGAAAATGACAATAATTCCGGCCATTATAATATTAAACATGTTGAATGTAACACGTAAGAATCATTCTACAAAAATCACTTTTTTTTATTTGGAAAGAGTTCATCAGTAATATTTTCTATTTCAAATGGACTTACTTGCGTCGAGACATTTGATGTGGCGTACGATTTCTTAAACTTAGGGGACCTGATCAATTGAGGCCTGGGAACCGAAGAGCAATTTTTTATGTTTCTTGTGTGAGTTCGCGGTGGTCTGACACTCGATTTCATGAACGTACTATTCAATTCCTCCAAAAGTGCGCCTTCAAGGATGTTGAGTTCAACGATTGATGCAATCCATGAAAGAGTGAAACATGTATATATATCTAGCCATCTAAGTCGCAAGTCGGAGAGTTCATGCCAGAGGCATTTGTTTTGAAATATCTCAATTGCAGTGCAACTCTAGACCGTAGCCAGAAATTTTTTTCAGGGGGGGGGGGATACTTTGAAACACTTAAACTGACTTTGAAACACTTATGTTGAGGAAAGTATCAGAGAGGAATATATGCAACATTGCGAAAAATTTCGGGGAGGGGGCCTGCCCCCCCCCTCCCCTCTGGATACGGCCTTGGTGCAACTTACGTACTTATGGCATCTTTACTATCAGTGGTGTAGTCCTGAAAAAAAAAGTTGGGGGGACGATGATACATAAGAAAATAAGCAATTGGAATTAAAAGTGGGGGGACGCTTGTGTTAAAATGTAAAAAGTTTGGAGGGACGCTTATATTAAAATAAAAAGGTAGGGGGACGCCGTCCCCCCTCGACTACACCACTGTTTACTATGTGCTGGACAGTTGTCCGAGAAATTTTCTGTTTAATTTATTTAGTTGTAATTCATACTTAGTGTATATTTATTAGGTGCTGGACAGTTGTCCTGGAAATTTTTCTTTTAATAATTATTTAATTGCAATTCCTACTTGTTGCATATTCATTAGAGGCTGGACAGTTGTCCGGGAAATATTTAATTTAATTTAATTATAATTCATACTAATTACATGTTTATTTGGTCCTGTACAGTTGTCCTGGAAATTGTTTTCTTTTTATAATTGTTTAACTACAATGTATTTTAATATTTTAATTCAGTATGTCCCAGGTATGTTTTAGAGTTATGTCCAACAAGAGTTAATGCAGTTCATGATTTGAAGCAAGTTCTGAAGGAATGAATGAATAATTATTGCTGTTTCTTTTGCATTTTAATGCTGAATGGTATATGACAGGAGATTTGGTATTGATTGTTCATCAATTCTTCTGTTCTAGCTTTTCAGTTTATGCAAATTCAATACTTTGTATCTAAGTACTGCATTTGTTTTCTTGTCTCATGTTTCTGCTTTATAGTACTACTCTCTAATGTGCAGTGCTGGAACTAGTGGTGTAGTCCCAGAAAAAAGGTGGGGGGACGTTTACAGTACAAACATCAAAATGTGGGGGTACGCTTGTGCTAAAATAAAAAGGTAGGGGCATGCCGTCTCCCTTTGACTACACCACTGGCTGAAACCAATTGCATTAGTATTTATTGAGACTTGTTTGTAAAGTTTTTATTTCAGTCGAGTTTTCTAAAAATTGAGCTTTAAAACAAGTATTGTAATAGGGATCATTCATAAATGATGTCGCACTTTTTGCAATATATTTGACCCCCTTTGTCACACATCACGCTATATTATATTAGCTTCTGTACCTGTAGTGTTGCAGTTCCGAAACAAAGCACTATGTTATAGATCACATTTCTAATTCTATTTTTGAGCTTTTGAGGACATTTGTGAGCATAATAATAATATTGAACATATGTGTACTTAATTTGTATAAAATAAGATCACGTTTACTACAAAGATGATAATTAGTAGTAATAGTAAAAAATATTAATCGTTTGAATTATGAAAAATGACCCGCTCTATTTATCGTAAAAGTCTACATGCCCAAGATTTCCTTTTAAACTTTTAACTAGAAGTATATTTAAATGTTAACAGCATTGGAGTTTTCGATACAAAATTGAAATCAATGAAACTTTAAAATCAAATTATAGAAATGAAAAAAAATCTTTAAAAATAAATTTAATTTGCTGATTTTAAATGTATTTATAGAGATCAAAATGTAAGATGACGCACTTTCTTGACCCCCCCCCTCCCCCTCCTCAAAGCTAGACATCATTTATTAATGAACTCATAAGGATGTGGCTAAAATTATCGGCAAGTCGTCAGTGTGCAGATCCAATGTTATGTAGTTTACTTTCTATTTCCATTGTTTGTGCATCATTTATTCTATAAAATCTCATATTTAACTTTAAATATTATTATTATTGCAGCTTTTTTTATCCGACGCATTAAAGCATCCAACTGAAGCACAAAATGAAGGAATTGCAATAAATTTATTAAAAACATTGGGAAAATAACTCGCAACAGCTCAATCACATTGGATTTCTCAAGGCTTTTGATGCTAAACGAGATCACGTGACACCGACATCACGTGATCTGTGACGACACGAGAAACAGGTCCATTGACCATAGCTAGCTTTTAGTTGTTAATATAGCATACGCAAAAATCCCAAGAGAAGATTCATATAAATTAATCCGTAGCCCGGGAAGTTTGGAACAAAACAAACAAGAACTGCTTGCAGTCAAAGTGAAAGAAATTAACGGAAACAATATGAATGGTAATCTAGCAAAAATTGAAGCAGGAAAAGATGCATATTGTTTATCTATTAATAAAGAATTTGAAATTGTGTGATTCTTTATAAATATCTCCTTAGTTGAAGACCTTGAATTTTTGCCAACAAATTAAATATTCTGAAGTGAAACATTTTTATCCCCAAATATCTGGTTTAATGGCAACGAACCTGACGCAGTTTGTTCGAGTTTTGGTTTGGATTTCTCGTTTTTTATGTCTGAGCAGACCAAACAGAACTTGAAACGTAAAAGCTATGTGCGTAGCTTCTTTTGAACTGTAATTTGTTGTGAAATTATTTCATAATTTTAATGATCAAGACGTTTTGTCCTTCGTGTATCTGAATATTTTAATTTCGGATCATGCTTATGAACATACAAAAAATCTTTCGGTAACTCCAGTTGAATCAAACACAAGAAATAATGCGATAAAAAAGAAGTTTTCCTGTCCCAAGGGCAAGATGACTTTCGCGAGAGAACAAAATGTTAAAAGACATATTTTGAAAGTTCATCCATTGCACGCCAAAGATTTACTCTCAACAAGCACCGAAACCGAAAACTTGCAAATATGGAGGTGAACATTATAAAAGGCAGTTCAATAAGCACTATAATTACACTTATCCTCAACGAAAGGTACACTCAATTATTGAACTGGAATTCGAAGCAATTTGTTGCCCTGAACGGCATGGAAATTTCCAGAAAAAAGATATATTTAGCCACTATAAATAGGATCATGATGTTGAACTTAAAATTGAAAGATTACAGTTCCAAACTATCGAAGAATTTAATACTTCGAAAGAGGACATACCCGTAGCTTCCAGTTCAAAATTTATTTTACAAAAGACTAAGAAAATCTCAGATGTCTCACTTAATTACTTTGCATGTCATCGATCTGGTTTCTTTTAAATCACAAAGGGAAAAGGTTTTCGCCGCCTAAAAACGAAAGGTTCTACAAAAATTGATAGTTTATGCCCTTCAAATATTAAAGTGAAGCAAGATATAGACACAGAAAACAGACCTCTGTGACTGGTAGTGTGCCAAGAGGATCCATTTATGTTCAAGGGAGAAACTGCTGATGTCTGCCGTCAATGGCAGAAAAAAAAATGTAGCAGAAATATGTATATGAAAACAAGAGCAGAAATATGTAATAAAGCTGTATTAAATTCCTTCTTGGTCTCCTATAGGCTAAGGGTAAAGTGGAAATTCCGCATATCGTTCTTTGGTCAAAATTCCAATAATTAACCAAATGTTCCTTAACAAGAATTTTCTGCTGTAATTAAAAAGCAGTTTACTTTGTTTTTATGAGAAGATTCATACTGTTACTAAATGTCTGCAAGTTTTTTCAAATAAAATAGTAAATTATCTCCAGAAAAATAACAATAAGAATAAATAATTTATTTAACTTCATATTTATTGGAACTTCAGTGCAGAGAGCAATCAGATGTGTACATGGTAAGAGAAGAAAAAAAAGTTTCTTTTCTGAAACAAAATTCAGATGCTGCCAAATAGTTGGCATTAGAAAATATCTCAATGAGCATGTTTTTTCAGCAGGGTTCGTTGATTTAAATCAAGTGATTTTTTTTTTTTTTTTTTTCAAAAAAAATCATTGATTTTACATTGCTAGAAAGTGTAAAAATGAAATATGTTGCAATTACAACCACTGTTTCAAACAAAACTTCCTAAGGTCCATGTGTTTGTGCGTATAACATATTTCATAAGTTTAGAACTAATTACTATTTTTTAAATTTTACAATATTACTGTTACATGAACCATTCTGTGTTTTTTTTTAATAGTATTTTAGATAGTTTATTTCAATTTAATAAATGCCACACAATAAATAATTCAGAATGATAGTGTTTAAAACAACAATTGTTAGAAATTAGAATATGTATCCTTAAAGTTTCATCTATGTCCCTAATAGCTTAAGGTTTTTTCCTTCTAAAATATTTTTTATCATAGAAGTTTTCAATAAAGATATTTGATTAAAACAAAAAGTTTCGGTTTTCAGTAATGGTGTGAGCATATAATTTTACTAAATGGGTATAAACATTTCTGGCTTTTTCATTTATAAAACCTATAATATTAAAGCACATTCAATGTAAAAATTAAGTAAGCACAATTGTTACTTTTTCCAGCTTTCAACAGCAAAATAATTCAGACTTAATTTGTTCATTTTCTCTGTAATTATGAGTGTACTTCCTGATAAACTTAAGTTTCATTTGAGTCATGCAATTGTATTAAAAATTTGTTTATCATTATTATTATTAAAAAATATTTATTGCTGTCAGACCCGGACTGGCTCCCTCTGGGGTCTTCGGGCAGATAATTAAAAGGGGCCCCCTAGCGGGGGGGGGGGGGAATCGTGGGTCCTTCCCCGGAAAATTTTCGAAAATTATATGTCTGGAAACCATATTTTGCTCTTTTCTGGTTCTTATAAAGTAGTTAAACTAAAATAACACTTTATATTAAATTAAAAAACATTAAAGCAGTGTTTTAAAGTATTCTTGACTAACTGTTTAGCAAAACGAAATTTCATGCTATTTTATTATATCTCAATTACGTAGAAACTGAAGAATGACAGTATTTTTTTTCTTTCTATTGGGTTGCAGTATTGGTCTTCAACCTTTGCAGACCTAGTGCGTTCCCAGAGATTGGTACCAGCTCTTTCAGCGGCACCACAATGAGTGTTTGCGATTGCCTCAATTTTTTGACGCTCAGTTTCCCCCTAGATAGCGGCACCTGAGCTCTCATTGATGCAAACGGCACTAAGAATTTCAATTTTAACGAGAGTATCCATGCCAAACGGATACTCAAGGCATGTTTAATATGCCGCATAATCATGCGACATGGGCGCAG
Source organism: Octonoba sinensis (assembly GCA_038502835.1). Classification (NCBI taxonomy): domain Eukaryota; kingdom Metazoa; phylum Arthropoda; class Arachnida; order Araneae; family Uloboridae; genus Octonoba; species Octonoba sinensis. The sequence continues at coordinate 128,305,389 of CM076600.1, forward strand.
ACGATTTCTTCATCTTGAAAATCCACCGACTTGTGCCAGGTTTGAAACTGCGATCTTGGGCGTATGAGGCCTGCGGCTTACCACTACGCCACTCTGTCAACTGAATTATGGTATTAAACTATAAGATTTGAACAATTTTTCGTTAAATTTTGAACGGTTCAAAAAATCTTAACATTACCGCCTATGAGCAAATTATGTAAACTCTGGAAGTAAGATCCAAGTTCTTATGAAAAAACTTATTGGAAGAAGCTCTCGGCGTGAAATATTTTTAGATTTGAACAATTTTTGTTCATTTTTGAACAGTTCAGAAAAATTGACATAGCGTGGGGAAATTTGAATCCTATATAATTCCTGATCTAACGGACCGATTAGCTTGGACCAAACGTTATCGGAAGGCTCTTATGACCAAGGTTCGAAATCAGCGGTCGTTAGTCGTACTTTGCAAATAAAAATTCCTGTTTGACGACCGCAATTTCACATCTAGTCGTCACTTTTGACTCCTAATCTTTCATAAAACTTTTAGTATGGCAGCCACAATTTTTCACCAAGTCGACATTTTATACTTTTTTTTTAAAAACTAGTATAACTTGTTACTACATTCAAGTAAATAACGCTTGAAAAAATAGTTACGACAATTGACTCATAATTCATTTTATTAGGCACTGAAATAAACGTGTATATAGATTCATAAATTTAAGCAAAATTACCACCTTCTTTATAAGTTACTTTTAGAAATTGATTTTTGAACATTTTCCCCTTATTTATTTTTTCAGTAAAATTGTGATGTTTTGAAATATTTTTTAACACTTGAACAACCGTCTTTATAGTAATAAGTTGATTTTCTCTGTCGAAGCAGTTTGAATTATTTTAAAATGACGCCTAGGAGAACAGTTTTGGGAACTAAAACAAAACAGCTAAGTGACCCAAAGACGCTCAACTTTTACATCCTTTAAATTTTGAACTCTGCTTATGACGTAGAACATGTACGGATAGGGGAAATTTGTCCAGATCTAACGAGCCCATATTCCTAGGAAATTTTTTGATAGGGATTTTTAAGAATATTTTCGAATGAATGAATGATTAAATGAATGAATGAACAAAGGAGTTTAATAAATGAGAGAATGAATGAAAAAAAAATAAATGAGTGAATAAAGGGCGTAAATGTAATGAATAAATGAATTTGGGGAATTGTAAACCCCCCCTTGAAAAGTTATATTTTAAGTAAATTTTTGTAAACAAAAAAAGGAGACAAAGCTGTTTTAAATTTGAATTGGTTTCCTCGGGGAAAAGCTCGTTGCTAGATGGAACGGGTTTTTAAAGTTTTGAAGCGGGAAGATCTGCCCGGACACGGTCCACCCTATTCACCTGGAGAAAATTTAAAGAAGAAAGGGGTCTTTTGGTTTTTTTTAAATGCTCTGTTCCCAAAGTGTTTTTAAGGGGCGAGTCCCACTTCCACCCAAAGTTGAACTGGAGTTTTCTGTTTGGTGGAGGGGTTTCTACTTTTTGGGTTTTAAAAATTTTTTCATATAAAAAGCCAAGCAATGTGCAATTTAGAGCAAAAATACAATTAAACCCCCAACTAAAATAGCCTTTTTAAATTTATAGATAAAGGAAAAAAACGTAAATAAGGTTAAAAATGTGCAAAAATTTTTTCTTTTCCCTTATTACAAACCATTGTTGTTTAATCAATTCTTAAAGTTTCTTGCCAGAACAGAAAAAATTTTAATTCATACTTCCCCCATTTATTTATCAAAATGCGTAGAATTTTACCTTAAAACACTTTGCTTTTGGAGCTTAATCAGCAATATTAAAGGATTAAAAACATAATTTTAAAGTGATATTCGCCAAGGCGTAATTTGGGGACCGGGTTTTGGGGCCCCCCCCTCTAAAATATTTTGTTAAAGTGAGTTAAATTTAAATGCAAGTCCAATTAGGGCCCCCCACAAAAAAAAATTCTTGGCTTACGCCTAGGCAAAGAACAGATCTATTTTTTCCTAAGAAAAAATTTTAAAAAAATATGATAAAAAATTTTTCTTCCTCCCTTTCCCCGAGTGGGGGGCCATGACCAAAATACCGGGTTTTTGCTTAAATATTAAAGGGGGATATTTTCATCCTTTTCTTTATAAAAAACAAAAAACCCCTTTTTAAAAACATTTTTAAAATTAATTTTTAAAAAGCCCCCAAAAAAGGTGGCCTTTTTTTAATCACCGTCCACACAAGACAGAAAAGGGGGATTTAAGGACGCCTTTTTTTAATCACTAACAATGGCTTTTCTTTCCTTTTTGATTTTCTTTTTATACCCAAAGATAGCAGGTTTGGGGGAAAACAATCGCCATTTTTAAATTTCCTGGAAAAATATTTTACCCCTTTGAAAAGGAGGGTTTTTTTTTCTGGGAAAAAAAACTGGGGGATTGGTTTAAAAAACAAAAGACCCTTAAGCAACGGGGGGGGGAGGGGCCCAAAGGACCCCCAAGTGCCCCCTTTTCCCCCGGGGAAATAACCCCCGCCCCCGGGGAAACTTTTTTAACCTGTCTTTTGGGAAAAAAAAAAATTTTTAAACGAAAAAAAAATAATGATACAGCCTTTTGATGCTTGAAGCGTAACCTGTTTTGGGAGCCGGTGAAGGGGGGAAACCACCTGGGGTTTCCAAAATGGGGGTAAACGACCCAAACCGGCGGAAAACATTTTAAAGGGCCCACCAAAACCAAGAAAAAAAAAAGGAAACCGTTTATCTCTCAATTCCGAGGAAAAGACTCACCCCGGGAGCATCAACAGGGAAAGGATAAGAAGCCTCCCCTTTAAAGGACCCTGCATATGGTCTAATCCCCCCGACCAACAAAAAAGGAAAAAAAATGAAAACCTTTTTTCGCAAAATGCGAGCCTCATGGAACCACATCTGCCATAAATATACGTACAACAGTTTGGTGCTTTGTCCATCCTTGCCCGAAGGTTACATTCGTGGAAATGGCGACCCTCTAACTACCCATATTGTGGAAGTAAGCTAATGCCTAATGGACCCCTGCTTCTACGATTGCGGGAAATGGATGTTTGTGCTGTTGTTGCTGGAACAAATCTTAGTTCTTTTATTTTCTTTTTTAAACTAGCAATTCGTAAAATCAAATCAACATAGAAACGCTTCCGACAAGGGGGGCGGGGGGAGGGCTCTTGCCCCTTTGCGGATGCCTCTCCTCGAATCATATTCTCTTTTTTTCCCAACCATTTTGCACAATAAAACAGAGACCTTGATTGACCTTGGCAGTTGGGAATTTAGTGGGTTCTTGTGGTCTTGCAAAAGTCTCCTTTGCTCGCCTGCGCACAAATTTTGATTATGAGTAAAAGAAAAGGTGAAAGTATTTTGTCCTATTTTGGGAAGAAACCCTGAAGCAGGAGAGGTATGGTTGTTTTTATCTAATTTTTTCGAAATAATATTTTAGCTGCCCCCTCCTCTTTTTTTTTTTTTTTTTTTCAATTTTAGTTTCAACTTTTTATTTCTTCCTCCCATGCTGAGGAACTGCTTATTACTCCTCCTTTTTTCGTTTTTTAACTTCATAGGGGATGATGTCACACTACTTCGGGTGGGGCGGCGGGGGGGGGGGGGGTCGAGAGATTGTGACAAGGGGGGGATAACAAGAAGTGTGACATTACACATTTTGATTTCTATAAAAACGTGTAAAAAACCAGCAGATTAAACTTATTTTTGATAATTTTTTATTTTCATAATTTGATTTTAAAGTTCCATTGATTTCATTTTATATTGAAAATACGGATGCTTATTAAGGTTTGAAGTCACTTCTAGTTAAAATTTTAAAAGAAACTCTTCTTCGGTATTTACTTTTAAAATAAATAAGTGCGGGTCATTTTTCAGAAGTCAATTAATTATTTTTCACTATTATGCACTAATTATCTTTTTTCTATTTTAACCTTAATCTAATTTTATGCTATTTAAGTCCACGTGTAATCATTATCATTTATTGTTATGCCCACAAATGTCGTTAAAAGTTAAAAAATAAAACTAAAAATGTGATTTTTTAACGTAAGTACTTTATTTCTGAACTGCAACACTGCAAGTACGTTGCACACACTGCAAGTATTCATGTAATATAGCGTGACACTTGGCAAAGGGGATAGGGTTGTGTTGGAGAGTGTGATTTTGTGACAAAGGGGGGGAGGGGGCTCAAATATATTGAAAGAAAGTGTGACACTGTTTATGAATGGTCCCATAGAGCGTTTATAATAACATTGCGAAGGTGAAAAATACCGTGACAAAATTACACTTTCACTTAGCCTAATCATAAATGTACATTGAACAAAAAAGATCTGAATTGATTGGTTCTCATTGGCTGCAATAGTGGCACAACTCAAAAAAACACGCGTTTCGGACTAAGAACAGATTGTAAATATGAAAATACATTCTTTTCAGCAGCAATACTAGCACAACTCATAATTCAATATTAGGCCTTAAGATGTCTTAAAAGCGTAATTTCTCTTTTCTTTCTTTTTTTAAAAATTGTGATCTGATTTTTTTCGCCGATGGGGGGGGGGGGGGGGGAGTTGACTTGCTCCGAGGGGGTAGCCCCCCCCCCCGAGAGATGCCTGAAATAAACACGGAGTATATCTGTAATGACAAGTATTGATGACTAGTAAATTTTGAACTCTTGTGCACTGCTTATTGGTGTTTAGTCTGTACATTTTTAGGGTGACCCCCCCCCCTTTCCCCAACCCTAGTTACGCCTATGAGTGAATAAATACATAAATAAGTGAATGAATGAATAAATGAATTAATGAATAAGTGAATGAATATGTATTAACCTTTGAAAAAGTTATATTTGAAGTAATTAAGAACTAAAGCTAAACGAAAGAGAGAGAGATAGCTAGATTATAAATTTGAAGTTGGGTATATATGGGAAAGTAGGCTCGTATAGTTCTAGACGGAAGTTCTTGTTTAAATTTGTTTTGAAGCGCTTGTTATCTGCTGATGACTCGGAGAGCCTATTGCCTGGAGAATTGAAGGAGAAGAAAGGATCTGTTTCTGGTTTATTTTCAAATGTTCTCTGTTCCAATGTGTTTTTGAAGCGTCGCTTTGTCGTTAGACCCCCTTCCACAAACTGATTGGTCATAGAGAAAAAAACGTTATTTTTTCTGGTGTGATTTCAATGACTTTTATGTTCTCAACAAATGTTTTTACATATAAAAAGTTTACATGCAATGTCGCAATTTAGAGCACTAAAATACAATATCAAACCGCCAACTAAAATAAATAAATTAATTAATTAAAAAAGAAAGGAAATACATCGTAAACTAAGCTAAAAATTTCAAAATTATTTCTCCCCCCCCCCCCCCCTTTCCGATGGAAAAATATTATAATTCTTATTTTAAGTTTAAGGAATTCTTAAATTGTAACTATGCTTGCTTCGCGAACAGAAAAAGAATCTTATCGTGACTACTTACGGCACCATTTATTTCTCACTATGACAGCTAGAATCTCTATACTAACCACTTCTCTGCTTTCTGGAGCTTGCGAATCAGCAACTACAAAGTTTAGTATGATAAACCCACATGCATATGGGCAGGCTTGGAGTCGATTACAAAGAAACGTAATCGATTACGATTACGATTACAAAGTTTATTTTTAAATCACGAACCCTGCTATAAAAGGAACAATGTGCAACTTTTCTTAATCTTTACTGTCTTCTATATCTAATGTATAGAACAGGGTTCGTGCACTCTTAAGGTACGCCTGATTTCGTTACTATAATTGGAACAATGAGCAACTTTTCTAGCTCTTTATTGTCTTCTATATCCAATGTATAGAACAGGGTTTGCACACTCTTAAGCTACGCCTGATTTTGTAAGTACCTTCCTACCAGTAATTGTATAAAACTATCTACTTGATAAAGAATTAATTGCGAGTTCGTTAATAAGGAAGATGCTAGCCCAGGAACAGAAAGAGCTGAAAGGTGAGTGGTTTTAACAATAAGAGTTTGAAAAAAAGCAAGAAGACGTTCCAAGCAACGATGTCGAAGACGAAGAAACTAAAGAAGGAAGCAGCGAGTCCAGTGGACAGAAGTGCCGAGGCCCTTCTCAGGGCCGGCGAGGTAACACCCGTCAACGCGGCCTCAGCCCCGGACGAGGAGAACGACTCCTACGCCACCTGTGCATTTGGAAGAAAACTGGTTGATACCAAGTTACATGATTGGCCTTGTCTGCAAAGTCGAATCGAAAAAGAGAGTAGTGATACAGCCTTATTGATGCTCAAAGCGGTAATCACAGTCAAGTTAGCTTGGTTCCGAGACTACGCACATGAAGGGAATGAAACCAACCTGGACGATTTCCAAATCTACTGCAGCCTCGCTAACGCCCTGGTCAAAGTCAGCACCAAGTTTGTTACCTATGAAGCGGAAGACGATTATAAGGATGAAATCTCCCACCTTAAAGACCAACTTGAAAAGAATGAAAAGGAATGCGTTAAGCTACGTTCCGAGGTACACAGACTCACGGAAGCACTCAACGGAAAGGATAAGAAGCCTCCCACAAAAAATTTGAAGAGAAGACCAGTAGTCATCATAAACGAAGGTAATCCAGCTCTCGCATTAACTAAGATAAAGGAAAAACACAATGAAAACTATGAAATTAAGCTTGTTAAAAACGAAGTAAAAGTGTACCCCTCTACTGAAGACGGACACCTAGCGGTCATCCGCTATGCCGAAGAGTGCAATAAGGAGTACTACGCCCCAAGGTTCGATCAATGCCCGCCCATCAAAGTTATTTTAAAGAGACTCCCAACCAACTTTGATCCCAAAACCCTGGAAAAAGAATTAACAGCACAAGACAGGAAGCCTCTCCAGATGAAGCAATTCCGCGGGAAAAATGGACCTTTGCCCATATTCTGCGTGCAATTGCCGCACACTGAAGAAAACTTGAAAATATTCAGAGAACCCCTCACTATAGACTGTTTCGTCGTCAAGACGGAAAAAATGAGACGCAGACATGGCCCCACCCAATGCTTCAGGTGTCAGCGGTGGGGTCACAACTCCTACGCATGTAACATCAGAGAGCGATGCAAATACTGCGCAGGCAGCCACCGATCCAAGGACTGTCAGCAAAAAGAAGGCCCATCGCAGTGCGCAAATTGCCACGCAAAAAAAAAAAAAAAAAAAAAAAAAAAAAAAAAAAAAAAAAAAAAAAAAAAAAAAAAAAAAAAAAAAAAAAAAAAAAAAAAAAAAAAAAAAAAAAAAAAAAAAAAAAAAAAAAAAAAAAAAAAAAAAAAAAAAAAAAAAAAAAAAAAAAAAAAAAAAAAAAAAAAAAAAAAAAAAAAAAAAAAAAAAAAAAAAAAAAAAAAAAAAAAAAAAAAAAAAAAAAAAAAAAAAAAAAAAAAAAAAAAAAAAAAAAAAAAAAAAAAAAAAAAAAAAAAAAAAAAAAAAAAAAAAAAAAAAAAAAAAAAAAAAAAAAAAAAAAAAAAAAAAAAAAAAAAAAAAAAAAAAAAAAAAAAAAAAAAAAAAAAAAAAAAAAAAAAAAAAAAAAAAAAAAAAAAAAAAAAAAAAAAAAAAAAAAAAAAAAAAAAAAAAAAAAAAAAAAAAAAAAAAAAAAATCGCATGATTATGCGGCATATTAAAGATGCCTTGAGTATCCGTTTGGCATGGATACTCTCGTTAAAATTGAAATTCCTAGTGCCGTTTGCATCAACAAGAGCTCAGGTGCCGCCATCTAGGGGGAAACTGAGCGTCAAAAAATTGAGGCAATCGCAAACACTCATTGTGGTGCCGCTGAAAGAGCTGGTACCAATCTCTGGGAACGCACTAGGTCTGCAAAGGTTGAGGACCAATACTGCAACCCAATAGAAAGAAAAAAAAATACTGTCATTCTTCAGTTTCTACGTAATTGAGATATAATAAAATAGCATGAAATTTCGTTTTGCTAAACAGTTAGTCAAGAACACTTTAAAACACTGCTTTAATGTTTTTTAATTTAATATAAAGTGTTACTTTAGTTTAACTACTTTATAAGACCCAGAAAAGAGCAAAATATGGTTTCCAGACATATAATTTTCAAAAATTTTCCGGGGAAGGACCCACGATCCCCGGGTTAAAAGTGGTTAACGGGGCACGAAGGTTAAAAGTGGCCCCGCTAGGGGGCCACTTTTAACTATCTGCCCGAAGACCCCAGAGGGAGCCAGTCCGGGTCTGACAGCAATAAATATTTTTTAATAATAATAATGATAAACAAATTTTAATACAATAGGGAAGTTTTCGATTTTCTAATTTATTTTTAATCTACAGAATAACATATTTTAACACCATCTGTGCAAAAAATTTTGTTATACGATTAGTGTTTATTTTTTAAATAATTTTTGAAATTCATGCGCAGTCAGGGATCGCGAAAAAAACTTTCTGCGCATCGGGCATGATTTGCGTCACAGGTTGGATGACGTATATAGCTTGGCGAGCGTAAAGCCAGCCATTCACAAGCGAGCCATGTGGAGCGAAGCCGTTTGGAGCTCATCTATTTGGATAAAAAGATTTACAAGTTCAAATCTGCATGTATATAACAAAAGAATTAAAAAACAGTGGCCTAAGCAATGGTTACTAAATAAAACACATACACACGTAAATCAAAAATTGGATACATCGGATTGCCGAACTGTTTGCGAATGAGCGAACGCATAATTTGAGCTTCTGAAGCTTGTTTATGTTTTAATTTTTGCAGAAAATAAAATGAATTTCGCCAATATACAATAAATTTAGCCAAAAATGAGTTTGGATGTAATAAAAAACTCAAATCTCTACTATGATGAAGTTTACCTGTTGGAAGGAAACATTTATTGATACATAGACCACGCTTTTCGCAGTGAAGATGGCCGAATGGTTAAGGAAGAAAGCTTGTACACAATTCAATCTTGGTTCGAGTCCCGGGGTATTTAATTTGCGTTTTCTCCAGCAAATGTTTTGCTGCACCGTTGATTTTTGATAAACTAAATATAACAAGAAGTTCCGTCTAGAACTATACGAGCCTACTTTCCCGTATACACCAGCTTCAAATTTATAATCTAGCTATCTCTCTCTCTTTCTCGTTTAGCTTTAGTTCTTAATTGCTTCAAATATGCCTTTTTCAACGGTTAATACAGATTCGTTCAATCATTCATTTATTCAGTCATTCATGTATTTATTTACTCATTTATTCATTCATTATTTTGTTTATTCATATAATCTTTCATTAATTCAAAAATATTCTTGAAAATCCCGATCAAAAAATTTCATAAGAAAATAGGCTCGTTAGTTCTGGATGAACTTTTTATGTGTTCATGTTCTACGTCATAAGAGCTTTCTAATAAAGTTTGTTCCAAGCAAATCGGCCCGTTAGATCAGGATTTATATAGGATTGAAATTTCCCCGTAGGCACTATGTTAATTTTTTTTTTGAACTGTTCAAAAATGAACAAAAATTGTTCAAATCAATATTTCACGCCAGGAACTTCTTCCAGTGAGCTTGTTCATTGGAACTTTGATCTTGTACCCAGAGTTTACATAATTTGCTTCATTTTCGCCCATAGGCGCTAATGTTAAAATTTTTTGAACTGTTCAAAATTGAACAAAAAATTGTTTAAATCAAAAAGTAAAATACAGAAATGAGATGTTCTCGCCGAGATCTTTCGAATGCAAAAAGAATTTTTCGAATCGGACAATTCGTTCAAAAGTTATTAAGGGGGACAGACCGACAGACAGACCGACAGACACACTTTTTCCCCATCTCAAAACCCTACTTTCACTTTTTTTATTTTTCAATCTTTATTTAATTACTTAACTTATTTTTGACTTTTCTTGATCTCTAACGATATTTTCACGATACATTAAGCCTTCTTTCATGCTTTATTATTAACTAGGCGTGCCGCCCGGCGTTGCACGGGCTAAAATAATAGATTGAGGGCGGCGGGCTACGCCCGGCGCTGCGCGAGCTTAAATACAACACGGAATTGAAATTCTTTATTATCTATCCATACACAGACATACAGACCCGGACCAATATTAATAAGCAAGGGCTTCACGTGAGCCTTAAATTTTAAAAGTTTACATAACCTTTTTAAAATGTTAAAATTTTTTAATTTAAAAGAACAAAAATTTTTCAAAAAAAAAGTAAAATATAGAAATGAGATGTCCTCGCCGAGATCTTTCGAATGCAAAAAGAATTTTTCCAATCGGACAATTCGTTCAAAAGTTATTAGGGGGGGGGGACAGACCGACAGACCGACAGACAGACAGACCGACAGACAGACCGACAGACAGACCGACAGACAGACAGACCGACAGACACACTTTTTCCCCATCTCAATACCCTACTTTCAAATTTTTTATTTTTCAATCTTTATTTAATTACTTCACTTATTTTTGACTTTTCTTGATTTTTAACGATATTTTCACGATACATTAAGCCTTCTTTCATGCTTTATTATTATTTTTTTTTACTTTTACGGGAAAGTAGGCTAAAAAGGGCACTTTATTTGGCGTTTTTTTCTCGTGCAAGGGGGGGGGGGGGTAATTAAAAGATAAACTGTTAAAATTATATATTAAATTAAATATTCATTGCGTAAAATATTTTTTTTAGAATGAATTCGTCGAACAGACCCTATTATTAGCCTACTTTCCCGTAAAAGTAAAAAATAATAATAATAAAGCATGAAAGAAGGCTTAATTTATCGTGAAAATATCGTTAAAAATCAAGAAAAGTCAAAAATAAGTGAAGTAATTAAATAAAGATTGTAAAATAAAAAAATTGAAAGTAGGGTATTGAGATGGGGAAAAAGTGTGTCTGTCGGTCTGTCGGTCTGTCTGTCTGTCGGTCTGTCTGTCGGTCTGTCTGTCTGTCGGTCTGTCGGTCTGTCCCCCCCTAATAACTTTTGAACGAATTGTCCGATTGGAAAAATTCTTTTTGCATTCGAAAGATCTCGGCGAGGACATCTCATTTCTATATTTTATTTTTTGATTTGAACAATTTTTGGTTCAATTTTGAACAGTTCAAAAAATTTTAACATTAGCGCCTATTGACAAAATTGAAGCAAATTCTGTAAACTCTGGGCACAAGAGCCAAGTTCCTATTGCAAGCTTATTGAAAGGAGTTCTCGGCGTGAAATATTGATTTGAACAGTTTTTGTTCATTTTTGAACAGTTCAAAAAATTAACACAGAGCTTACGGGGAAATTTCAACCCTATATAAATCCTGATCTAACGGACCGATTTGCTTGGAACAAACTTTATCGGAAAGCTCTTACAACGTAGAACATGTAGAAACAGAAAGTTTATCCAGAACTTATGAGCCTATTTTGCTATGAAATTTTTTGTTCGGGATTTTCAAGGATATTTCTCAGTGACTCAATGAGTGAAATAATGAATGAATGAATAAATGAAAGAGTGAAAGAATAAATCAATGAATAAATGAATGAGGAAAAGAATGAATGAATAAATTATTGAATAAATGAAAATATAAATAAATGAGTGAATAAATACATGAATGCGTAAATGAATGAATAAACACTTGAATGAGGTAACGAATGAATGAATAAATGCATGGCTGAATAAATGAAAGAATGAATGAGTGAGTGAATGAATATGTATTATCCGTTGAAAAAGGTATATTTTCAATAATTAGAACTAAAGATAAATAAGAAAGAGAGAGAAAGAGATAGCTAGATTATAAATTTGAATTTGGTGTATACGGGAAAGTAGGCTCGTATAGTTCTAGACGGAACTTCTTGTTATTAATTTATTAGTTGCTAAATTGAAGCATTTTATGTGGATACAAGATATTATTTCTGAATATATATATATACGGGGGGATTTCTTGTTTCTTTGTGTTATACTTTTGTCGTTGTGCTCTTTCTTACATTTGCGTTCGATCAATATGTCAAATACTAATTACAAGTATAGTTTTGTACCTGGATGCACATCAACGACTAAAAACACTACAGGCAAACGCTTCATTAATGTTCCAAGGGACCCTAACTAAAGTTCGAAAAGCGTGGCTATTTAAATGCAGAATCGATGTTTCTATGAAGTAGAATTTTCATTGCTGTGAAGATCATTTCTGTAAGTACAACTAAGACATAACAACATATCTACTTAAAAATTACAGTACCGGTTTACATTTCGTTCGTGCCTAATAGTTTTCAAAACACAAATAAATAAATAAATATATATACATATATATAATACATATAACAGAAAAATGGCATAATTAAGGCCCTTAGGATTATTTTTATCTTAAAATTTAAATGATATTAGTGTAAGAACAACACGAGCTGATTAATTACAATACAATGGAAATAACACAGAACCGGAAAGAAATAATTTGAGTGCAGCAAAGCCATATCCAGAATTTGGTTTCGGGGGGGGGGGGGGGGGTTAACTTGGACACACTTGTGTTAAGAAAAGTTTCAGGGAGGAATATATATGCTTCATTGCGAACATTTTCGGGAAACCCCCTTTCCCGCTTCTGGATACGGCCTTGGAGTGTAGAAAATACTTCGAGTTATCGAAAACGAGAAAGAAAATTTTCCTGTTCAAGGGATAAAATTACATTAAAAAGTAATGAAAGTATACATAAATAGCTTGATTCAAGACATCGAAAAATTTAGGTAAATTGAAAGTTGTATTATTACAAGTAGGAAATACACATTATTCTTTGGCAGCAGTGCAACTCTCAGCTGATTCAATTTTATTTTTTTGCTTCTTTGACTACCATAGCAACTTGGTTAGGGCTCTTTAATTTGTGCCCAGGACATACACTACTTTTGACTGTGCTAATTCCTGCTGTCCTTTTTAGTTGTGCATACCCAACAGCTGAATCACCATATATATTCTTCTCTGCAAGAGCTATTTATTAAAAATATCATAATTACCTTCGGGATCATTCATAAATGATGTCACGCTTCGAGGGGGGAGGGGGGTTCTTGAAATTGTGAAAACAGTGTGACAAGGGAGGGGAGGGGGTAACAAGAAGTATGGCGTCATGCGTTATGCAACATAGCGTGACATGTGATAAAGGGGGGGAGGGGGCCCGCTGAAGTGTGACAAAGGGGGGGGGGGTCAAATATATTTGAAAAAAGCGTGACATCATTTATGAACAGCCATTTCTCTGTATAATTTTTGAAAGATTAAACAAGGACTAAAGTATTTTTCAAAATAATAGAATGAATTTAAATATAATATTTATAACCCTTTTTAAAAGAATTTTTTTGAAAGCATTTTAAGGGATTCCAGACTTAAGCAGAAAAATATCAAGTTAAACATGATATACCACGATTGGGAAATGAAATTTAAAAGATTCTGTATGGCATCTAACTACACTACCTGCATTTTAAAGTCAATAAAAGTTGCAACATCGTTTGGCTTAATGCTTTTTCTATGCTAATTTGCAGGCACTGGCGTAGATAAGGGGGTGGTTTTGGGAATAACCCCCCCCCCCCTGAAATGGTGAAGATTGTCTAGAATTGGACCAATTTTTCTTGGAAAACAATGAAGTTAGCAGACTTCTCCCGAAGAACCCCCCTCCCCCCCCCCGAAATCCAGGTCCAGCTACGCCATTGTTTGCAGGTGTTTTTTCACATGAAAAGGAAACACATGATCAATTCAAAAACCTCACCAATGTTTTTTTTGAGTTCCCACTTGAACCGCAAGTAAAAAAACGGAATTTTCTTTAAGTAAAAAAAAATTAAACATCGAAAATCCTTTGTAGCATAATAATATTCTTCATTTCAAAAATATAAGATTCATTGCCAAGAAAGCGATAAGCTAAGTAATATGCATTACACTAAATAGCATGATGAACTTCACTGGGGTTACCAAAACGTTACCAAAAAGTCGCCAAGCAACAAAAATACACGTAACTGAATAAATAAAACGAATTTTAACTCGGAAATGGGCAATCAAAAACTTGTTGTCTAAAAGGGATCCTACAATCCATGATGAATAAGAAAAATATAAACAATAGACAGTAGTTTAATTAAATGGACGCACGTTTAGTTAAATGAATCGTTGAATGAACACTGCAAAATACGAGGAGTTCGAAGCCATTAGAGGCGCGAGGTGCCCGCTGACATCAGACAGTGACGTATTAGGCTCCGCCTCGTTTTTTGTGGATGGGATTTTTAAAAATTAATTAAAAATCAATGTTCAATTTTCTTTGTTCGGCATGGGTGAATTCTTTTGTTTCATAACTGTCTTAACAATATCTAAGCATCAAAATAGGAAGATTCTGTAGGTGGAAACTTCCCTATTGCATGATCAAATGAAACTTAAATTTATCAGGAAGTACACTCATAATTACAGACAAAATGAACAAATTAAGTCTGAATTATTTTGCTGTTAAAAGCTGGAAAAAGTAACAATTGTGCTTATTTAATTTTTACATTGAATGTACTTTAATATTATAGGTTTTATAAATGAAAAAGCCAGAAATATTTTTACCCATTTAGTAAAATTATATGCTCACACCATTACTAAAACCGAAACTTTTTGTTTTAATCAAATATCTTTATTGAAAACTTCTATGATAAAAAATATTTTAGAAGGAAAAAACCTTAAGCTATTAGGGACATAGATGAAACTTTAAGGATACATATTCTAATTTCTAACAATTGTTGTTTTAAACACTATCATTCTGAATTATTTATTGTGTGGCATTTATTAAATTGAAATAAACTATCTAAAATACTATTAAAAAAAAGCACAGAATGGTTCATGCAACAGTAATATTGTAAAATTAAAAAAATAGTAATTAGTTCTAAACTTATGAAATATGTTATGCGCACAAACAGATGGACCTTAGGAAGTTTTGTTTGAAACAGTGGTTGTAATTGCAACATATTTCATTTTTACACTTTCTAGCAATGTAAAATCAATGATTTTTTTTGAAAAAAAAAAAAAAAAAATCACTTGATTTAAATCAACGAACCCTGAAAAAACATGCTCATTGAGATATTTTCTAATGCCAACTATTTGGCAGCATCTGAATTTTGTTTCAGAAAAGTAACTATTTTTCTTCTCTTACCATGTACATATCTGATTGCTCTCTGCACTGAAGTTCCAATAAATATTAAGTTAAATAAATTATTTATTCTTATTGTTATTTTTCTGGAGATAATTTACTATTTTATTTGAAAAAAACTTGCACACATTTAGTAATAGTATGAATCTTCTCATAAAAACAAAGTAAACTGCTTTTTAATTACAGCAGAAAATTCTTGTTAAGGAACATTTGGTTAATTATTGGAATTTTGACCAAAGAACGATATGAGGAATATCCACTTTACCCTTAGTCTATGGGAGACCAAGAAGGAATTTAATACAGCTTTATTACATATTTCTGCTCTTGTTTTCATATACATATTTCTGCTACATTACATACATTTCTGCTATTGACGGCAGACATCAGCAGTTTCTCCCTTGAACATAAAAATGGATCCTCTTGGCACACTGCCAGTCACAGAGGTCTGTTTTCTGTGTCTAATATCTTGCTTCACTTTAATTTTTGAAGGGCATAAACTATCAATTTTTGTAGAACCTTTCGTTTTTAGGCGACGAAAACCTTTTCTCTTTGTGATTTAAAGAAACCAGATCGATGACATGTAAAGTAATTAAGTGAGACAGCTGAGATTTTCTTAGTCTTTTGTAAAATAAATTTTGAACTGGAAGCTACGGGTATGTCCTCTTTCGAAGCATTAAATTCTTCGATAGTTTGGAACTGCAATCTTTCAATTTTAAGTTCAACATCATGTATAGTGGCTAAATATATTTTTTTTTCTGGAAATTTCCATGCCGTTCAGGCAAGAAATTGCTTCGAATTCCAGTTCAATAATTGAGTGTACCTTTCGCTGAGGATAACTGTAATTATAGCGCTTATTGAACTGCCTCTTATAATGTTCACCTCCATTGCAAGTTTTCGGTTTCGGTGCTTGTTGAGAGTAAATCTTTGGCGTGCAATGGATGAACTTTCAAAATATGTCTTTAAACATTTTGTTCTCTCGCGAAAGTCATCTTGTCCTTGGGACAGGAGAACTTCTTTTTTACCGCATTATTTCTTGTGTTTGATTCAACTGGAGTTACCGAAAGATTTTTTGTATGTTCATAAGCATGATCCGAAATTAAAATATTCAGATACATGAAAGACAAAACGTCTTGATCATTAAAATTATGAAATAATTTGTGATATAAAATATTTCACAACAAATTACAGTTCAAAAGAAGCTACGCACATAGCTTTTACGTTTCAAGTTCTGTTTGGTCTGCTCAGACATAAAAAACGAGAAATCCAAACCAAAACCCAAACAAACTGCGTCAGTTTCGTTGCCATTAAACCAAATATATCGGGATAAAAATGTTTCACTTCAGAATATTTAATTTGTTGGCAAAAATTCAAGGTCTTCAACTAAGGAGATATTTATAAAGAATCATACAATTTCAAATTCTTTATTAATAGATAAACAATATGCATCTTTTCCTGCTTCAATTTTTGCTAGATTACCATTCATATTGTTTCCGTTAATTTCTTTCACTTTGACTGCAAGCAGTTCTTGTTTGTTTTGTTGCAAACTTCCCGGGCTTTTTTCCTCGTAAAAGTTCTCTTTGAATTGTACTACGGATTAATTTATATGAATTTTCTCTTGGGATTTTTGCGTATGCTATATTAACAACTAAAAGCTAGCTATGGTCAATATGATTAGTGAAAAGGCGAGGAAAAGAGTAATTGGTGCCATGCTATCTGAAAATGTTGGAAATCCAGTCTGTTTGCTGGGAGAATTTTTACAGGTAAACGCGATAAAACACGAAAAATGTCAATCTTATCTTCACTTTTATTAGTGGATACATTATTATAAAATAATATTGAGATCTCTTACAATGTGTAAACTCTGTTTCATTCTATAGTGAGCCATTCCATGAAAACAGGTAAATGGCTAGTCAATTTGAAAATCATTTTTATGTGGATAATTTTGGTATGTATTAAAAGATAAAATGTCAAATTTTATGTTTTGAGTAAGAAATCAAAGTTTATTATTTCTGGATTGGCAACACAGTACTCTATAGATGGTTGCCTTGTGCAAGCAAGTTCATTGAGTTTTCGAACCAATTTCGCATGATTGCTTTGGATAAAAGAAATCAACAAAATCTCTTGAAGTCAACTTTATAGGTAAGTCTAAAGTTTAATTATTTTATTTTATTAAACTTTAAGACCTAAGAGATATCTCAATAGCTATACTATCACACACAAAAAGCTTATTTTTTGTGTCCCGCACGTGACGAAAAAGATGAATATTTTCAGTTAGGTTAAAAATAAAACACATTTATTTTGTTTAAATGACATTTCTAAAGCAGATTAATGTAGTACACAAATCCTATGCTAGTTCTAGCTTTTAAAATTATTTTTACTTATGAAAAAATCCAAAAACAAAACTGTCCCGCACGTGACGCATTACATATAAGAAACACAATTCCAATTTCTAAATGTTGATAAGAATTTTATTTCAACATATATTGAATTCTTTAATGGGTTTTAGTTTTTAAATTGCGTTACCCTAAAGCAATTATGCATCTTTCATATTTATGATAGCTTTTGCTAAATTATGTACTTAATAGAGCATACATTTCTAAAATTTTTCACCTTCATTACAGAATGCCCTATCGTTTCAGTGATCATTTATGTTTCAGAACGCATTTCTCAAATCATATACAAAAACAAATATGACTAATAAGCTAGTTTAAAATATTAACAATAAAGCAACTACATTTTTTATCGATGAGTTGTTTGGAAGGGTAATATTTTTGAGTTTTTCAATATTTTATATAAGATTGTAACAACATAGCTTAAACATTACATGAGATTTATTTTAGAAAGTTTATTTAGAATTAGAGCTGAATTATATTTCAATTTTATGACTTTTTGACAATAACTTTTCCTAATATTCTAACTTTTTAACATTAATAATTTTTTTTTTTTTTTTTAACAGAAATGGAAGGATTTAAATCATGCGCTGAAAGAATGAAAATGACGAGAGGAAAAAAAAGGTCGAAATTTCCAGAAGGAAGAAAGTAAAAGGATAAATGGACTGAAAAAAAGGAGGAAAGGCTATATGACTAAAGCCGAAAAATAGAAGCAAAAGCTCTAATACTGCAAGTGGCCAGAACACCCTGAAGAAAAGATAAAAAAGGAAGTTGAAACATGCAAACCATGGCATATTGTATCAAATGTTCCAGGGATTCAGCAATATCACATCATACAATGGAAAGAAGAAAGTTATTTGCAAAATTACTACTAATGACACCGAAAGAGTGATCAGTGATGAAGAAAAGGAGAAAGTTAAAATTTTAAATCTGTGCAAAGGCGACTGGGTGGTGGTTACTTTCGACTCCAAAGCATTCCTAGTAGTAATATTACACATGGAAAGTCCTTACAAAATCAAAATATCTGTAATGCATAAAGCAGAAGGGACATCAGGGATGTACTCATGTCCAGTTCCATGCGTTTGCATCACATATGAAATGCATGAGATTTTGAAGAAAATGTCTCCACCAATAATTGTGAATAACCGTGGCCAATTTAAAAAATGTAAACTTTGTTTTTGTTTTGTAACTTTTATGTTGTCTTAGCTTTTTGTTTGGATACATCAATAAATGCTATGAAAATTACTTTGAAAAGTTTCATTTAATCACATTGCTCCAGAAATTAATTTTAACATTAAAAGTGTATAGTATTTTATGGGTCTGGCAAGTAAAGTTATGTTTTATACTAAAAAGTTAGTGATAAGTTGAATTATTGTATACTGTCACGTGTGGGACAGCATACAATTCTTACAAGTGTCCCACACGTGACGGTCTCATGCAAAGTAAAAAAATTAATTACAAAAATAATTACATTTATAGAAAAATAAAAACTATTGAAAATCATTTAAAGATGTATACATTTTATGAATAAAAATGCAGCAATTTGATAATTCATTCCAATTAGCTGAATTTTCTCTTTCAACTTGAAAAACTAACATCTAATATTTCAGCTGTGTCCCACACGTGACACTTGATTCAATGAGTGTAAATAATATGTTTTGATACTTTTTGAAAATATATTAGTCCTAACAAATAGAGATTTATGTGTAGTTCATGGAAATCTCATTAGATTTCTTTTTTTAATACATATTATAGATGTTATGGTACTATTTATAAGCAAAATGTGCGTACAAATGTCCCACACATGACGATGGAATGGCCCTAGTACGTAACTATCGTATTGACTTCAAGCTGCCTGGCCGTATTGTCCGTGCGGGAGATGATTATATTTTTTATTTTCAGAATTCATTTGTTTATTTTAGTTATTATTTATATTAATATTGTTTTTATATGTTTTTTTTTTTTATCGGGAAACACCTATACCATCAGTACCAAGACTCGTTAAATCAATTTGTGTGAATATTGGTTTTAAAATTCACTAGTTATTATAGTAGTACTTAAATATCCTCAATCCCCCATCTTAAACTTTCTCCCTTCCTCCCTCCCCATTATTAAATTGCTGCAAACATACGATGCAGAAGTGGTAACATTATCTGATTTTCTATTGTAAGAAATGAAAAGCATTTTTGCCCTTAAGCAGAAAATACAATGTGGGTAAGTCCATGTCAAATCAACCAATAAAAAAATTATTTTTGAGGTCAGTATTTTAGATTGTAATGATTTTTTGCCTGTTTATTATACAGACTTTGAAGATGAAAAAACTGAAGTTTTGAAGTTTTTCAAAAATTCCTTCCAAAGCTATAAATTTTTAAAGTTTTGACAAAATCATACATTTTGTAATAGAAATATAATTTCATGGCAATTTAAAGCACAAATGAGCATTAACCAGCAAACCGTTTCAAACGAGCTGAGCTCGGGTTGGCTTTTCGTGGCCCTAATTGGCCAGCCCGAGGAAAACTAGCCAGAACATTGGGCTTTCTTACAACGCATATTCTTCCCTCGAGAGTACTTTTCCCCTTTTTGCGGAACCACAAAGCTTGGACGTACAAGAAGGGGCATCATTTGAATGCGGCCGCTGTCAATCTACCTCCTTTCTTTTGCTGGTCTGTGGTCCCTAAGTCCCTGATGGCTCATTTCCACATGGATGAGCTTCACCTTTGATGGCCCGTTTCCATGTGGGTCTTTCTTCCTAAGCTGCATGCTTCTTTGTATGAGAGTACAAACGATGTTACTTTCATTCATATCCAGTGTTTTTAAAACTATTTTCATCAAATTATCTGCTGATTCAATTTTACTTAGCAAATTAATGATGCAACCATTATTTAGTGAATATTTCGCACAAATCGCAACAGAAATGGCAATTAAAATTTATTCAAATGAAATATATTACATCTGCTGACCTTCTAATATAAAGGGCTCCAAATAAATTGCCTGGAGGTTCAGGTTTTCGATGTTATCTGAGTAAAAAATGCAATTATTTCAGAAAAACGCAAGTGTTATGGTTCTAATATATATACTTAATATAATTGCGGGGCTATAATATTGATCAATTTTGCACTTAATTTTCCCTTTTTACCATAACGACGATTTAAAGAAATAGAAGCAAAAATAGAATAATACTTAAACTTCAGTGTTTATTATTAATCTCTTAATGATATTACTCAATTAAGAAATATATGCATATGCATAGAAGGGTTAAAATTCACATTTTTAAGTGCAGGGGAGGATCCCCATCAAGCTTTATAGTATATGGAGAAGATTGCAATTTTTTTGGAAGGGAAAACAACAGTAACATTTATTATTTGACTATCTGTATACTTTATAACCAAAATGTGTTTTTTCCCTGTTTTGATAATAATATTGGAAACATTACATAAAAGTGAAAACAGCGGATTTTCGCGTTTTCATCGAAAATTTTTTAACTTTCCGCAGGTGGGAGACTTCTTACCGGATCTGAGAAATACACCCGCCCTGAATTTTAGCCCTTGATATACAAATGAAAATTTTAAAAGATGACGTCTGCGCCATGACCCCCCCCCCCCCCTCCTGTAAATATATATTACGTACATTCAGAACTGGAAAGTAAAATTAACTCGGCTAGCACAATGGCATAGTCCTGGGTAGGGGAGAGTGGGGGGAGGAAGCTTACAGATGCGAACATAAATAAGTAGGGGGCGATTGAGATGCAATAGTGAAAAGGTGGGGGCTTGATATAAAATAAAAGCTGGTGATGCCGTTCCCCGACGTCACCCTCGACAACACACTCATCAGTTATTACTTATCACTAGAAAGATTTTTTGTTTTGTCATTTTTGTTTTCGTGCGGGATTTTGAAGGCTCAAGAAACATTAAACTGAAATACCAACCGTTGAAGCTGGAGGAGTAGAGTAGAAATGAAACCTATACTTAATTCCTTTGTAGGTATAAAATATAGCACAAATGAAGGAAATATACAGATTGGGAAGATTGTTTATCGTCCCAATCTGTATTTTTTAGTCCGCAATGTAAATTTTAAAAAAAGTTCAACAATTAAAAAAAAAAAAAAAACACAAAACAGGATAAATAAACGCATAAGTTTCCTAATTTTGCATAAGTTTTTCCGTATTCCTAATATTTGAGGAAAAAACTGCTTTTGTCCCCCTCCCATTTTTTTTTAGTTATTTTTAGAAACGCACACACACTTTTAATTTATTCCTGTGTTTACCTCTTTCAAGGTGTGTATGTATATGTGTATAACATGAAATAAATAAAATTTTAATAACGTCAATACTGATTGGTTACGAAAAAATAAATAAATTTAGGAGTCCTGAAGCTCCAGAGAGTCTGATGAGGTGGAATGTGATTGACTGCCTTCCTTTTCTTTTCTTTTTACAATTTTTAACATCCCATATTAAAGAAAATTTTCTTTCTCTGATATTTTACGTGTGATTGTTCTTTTCTGACTAGTTGCCCAGAAAGGGGACGTAAACCCAGGTTTGTCTGGGCATATATACTGAGAGGATGCCAGTAACTATCCAACCCTCAGAGTCGCAAACACCTTTATTCTATGCGGATTGCTTCATTAGCAGCTGCGTCTTGAACAATGGACTCGCATATTTTTCGTATAAGACGCTGTATTAATATACATGTAGGCAGACAGAAACACATACAAACACACAGACACACCCACACATATACATATATATATATCTATCTAAAAGCGATAGCGCACCACCACCCTTCAAAAAAAAAAAAAACAAGGAGCTCCAAAACTAATGACCAGGGTCCGACACGTCCCGGGCGACTAAAAAAGTGCCTTTGCGACTAGTTTTTCAGGTGGCTACTATGTTCGCAAATGAAAATATTATAGCTGGCTCTTAAAAATTTTCCCTGGCTCCTAAGATTTTCGCATTTTTGTCGGACTCTGCTAATGACCTCCTAAAATCGTCTAAAACCTCCTAAAATCAAACCCTTTAAAATTAAAATGACGCATTTTTGCCATGACCCCCCCCCCCCCCCCTCTGGTGAGCAGACCTGCTTAACATTTTTGAGTACTTGCACCAGACATTCTGAGCCCACAAAAACGAAATGAAGCATTTCATGATAAAAAGAAGAAAAAGAATTGCTAAACTCCAAAAAAATCAGATGCAAAATCAGAAGTTGGGAGTCTAAAAACTAATTCCTTGTGGTCTAGTATTTATTTTTTCCGGGAAGGAGCACTTCTCTTAATAATTTTCGCTGAAAGCAAGTGAAATAATGAGAAGTAGTGGGAACCAGAAATCAAGATGATTTTCCAGAAAATAGTGATAGTGTGTGGAAGCCATAGGGGATTATCCTGTCAAATGCATGAATTTTTGTTCAATACTGTCTATAACAACAGATAAAACACACCTTAGCAAAGTCATTTTTGAGCCCTTAGTGGGGCGGTAAAAAATACACATGCAGGAGTTTCAAAAGGAACGAAGTGCTGATAAAGCGGGTTTCAAGAATGGTTGCCTTTTGTTCCGTGTTTCTTGCTATTTTGTGTGGATCATTTTTTTTTTTCTGAATGCAGCAACTCTCTATTTTACATCGGTAAAAGTAACTTTTACTTCCTTATAAATAAACTGCTAAAATGCATCCCCCCCGAAAGAGAAGCGGATTGGACGTTATAACCGTAAATTCACTAAATACGACTTCGCTAGTCGATATATATAGTATGTCTATGTACTATGTATATGTCTATTGTGTCAATTTATATATGTGTGTGAGGCAGAGTATGAGCTGATCGAACAATGCTCCAGATTATCGTCTGTGCTCTTCCCTCTTAGTAACGAAAACCAGAATAACCAAGAATGTTATCATACGAGCTCTCCTCAATGCTATCAGTCTCAGACATCATGTAAAATTCATTCAATTTGCAGCTAAATAACTGACAACTAACAGCAAAAAAAAAAAAACAAATCAGAATAATTTGACATTTTACAACCGTTGTCAGAACATAAAGTTTTATCCTAGTATCCTGAAACTGGGCCGTGGTAGCCTAGTGGTTAGCACATCGAACTTCCACCTGGAAGGTTGCGCGTTCAATACCCACTGAAGACCACCATGTATACTTGGGGATATGTGCATGTAAAATCCGTAGACCCCACTACCTCTCCCCGTGCGTAAGCAATCCTAAGGCCTCGGCTAACAGGTAGGGGTCTGGTGGAGAAAAGTATCCTGAAACTTTTGACAAAAATAGTACAAGGTGCAAATTTTCCTCCTTCCACCTTTTCTATCCTCCCCATATATATATATATATATATGTATTGTATATGTTTGATACTTTTCGGTTCTGCCGGGCCATTTGTGGAGCAACTAATCCTGAAACCTAGCCAAAAAATAAAGAAATTAAGCTGGTGAGATTTTGCGCTCAGCTAACTGAAAATTTATAATTTAAAAATATAAATAATTTTATATGTATATAATATATATATATAATCAAAAGTCAATAAAGTGAATCAAACTGTGAAAAGGCGCACGAGGCAGCACACTTAAACAGTTGCAAATATATGTATGAAATAGAGAATATATATATAAAAAATTAATGGGTATGTGAAAAAACAACAATATAAAAGGCTGAACGTGGGAAATCACAAATATAAACATTCAAAATGAAAAAGAGCCTGCCTCTTCATCAGTGGGAGGGAGCAGGAAGCATATATAACGAACTATTGTCATTGCAGGTTTCTGAGAAATCCCAGCATAGCATGTGAGAAAAAATTTTTTAACAACAAAAGATATAAGACTGGGAGTTGCAAGTCAAGTGAATAATCAAAATAATTTGAATAAATAATTGAACTTTTTTTTCATTTTGAATGTTTATATTTGTGATTTCCCACGTTCAGCCTTTTATATTGTTGTTTTTTCACATACCCATTAATTTTTTATATATATATTCTCTATTTCATACATATAATATATATATATATATATCATATTATGTCATGTTAAATTAAGAGAAATTAAATTTAGAAAAATGTCAAGATATTTTATTGAAATGCGGTACATTAAGAATAGAATATAAAAACGAAATAAAAATCAAAAATCATCAGTTACCTTTTTTTTAACCTTGTAAAGAGAAAAGTGTTTCGATTCGCCCTATTTTACGGTGTTTTATCTCGAAAAGGCTCATTGAAAATATGTAATGGGCCACTCATGTATACAGTGACCAGACGTTCCGCCTTTTCTCACACTGTCTCACGGGGCATATGCCCCACCAAAGCCCTGCTTGTACTCCAAACGAGAAATATATAAATATACCAATTTCTTTTCACACGGTGTTTTTTGTGGATGTTCATTGTCAAAAAACGCAAAGACGTCATAAAACATAAACAAACAAATATTTTTCATTAATAAACCGTTTATTGCACTGTTGATCGTTGATCTTCATCTGTAATCAAGAGGAAAAGCCAAGAGTTCGTCCCCCTATGTTTCTCATTATAATTTACTCAAAATCCGCCAAATGAAATGAAATTTTACGTCGGTTTTCCCACAAGATACAAAGTGGGTAAAATATCTATTTTTGAAAGTAGGCGAAAACAAAGGTGAATTCGGGGGGAGAAAGGGCGGGGGGGGGGGGGGGTCTCATGTCAATTTATTTTGTGTGTCAAATCTGGAATTCTTTCGTTTGTGTGAAAAACAAAACCTCTGAAAAATATATGTATGCCCCCTCCCCATTACACGTCCTGAGTTTTAGTTTTAAAAATATGGTCACATTACTCATAAAGCATGCCATACAAATATATGAAAGCAGACAATCACACCAGCATCTTTTTGGAAGGAAAAAAGGGATCCTAACAAAAAGTTGCTTTCTAATAACTGATAAAACCAAAAAGAAAATGCCTCAAATGTTTAGCTCAGGAGATATTAGCAAAAATTAGTGGATCAACCAGAATTTTATTCTTTAGTCATAGCAGTTCTTGTACTAGAGCTGACAATATGGCTTAGAACCAAAGATGGGGAGGGGGGGGGGGAACTTACATATCCCAGCCTCCGCCTTGGTAAGTTGAAAATGAACTAACTTTTTACAGTGAATTTTCTTACCGCAATCTTACCGTCAAAACATAACACTGTAGAAAGTTAGTTCATTTTTAAAAGGTGTATTACCAAGGAACACATAAAACCGCAGTGGCGTAAAGAGTTAATTTTGGAAAGTACATATCGCTATTATAAAAAAAGGAAGTGATATTTAATGTTAGTATTTAATTATTGTTGTAGTTCAGAATTACAACGTGGTAAAAACTAAGGAATACACTACATCAATCTAATTTCTCCTGTTTAAAATTGTTCAGAACAGAAATAAATTTTATCAATTTGTAAATATTACAAGGAGGGGCATCTCGTGTATAGAATGATCTCCCTTCCTCTTCACACACGGCTCAAAACATGTGACACACATTGAGCCTTGCTCTCTGATTTCAGAGACAGCAAAGACTTCTTTTTTTGTACATAGTTTAGATAAAATCATTTATACTTTATGATGAAGTTTTTTTGAACATAAGTAGAAGGAATAAATTTTATTTTCCTGCAAGAAAAATCCTGGAGGGGGGGGGGGCGATATTTAAATAGTCTTGGCACGCCATTGTATCAAAATACTATGTGAATAACTGTTTTTACCAAGATGTTCCTAATTTACAAGTGCCTCAACTAAGTTTCAAATCTTTTGTAATGCATTATACGAGTATCTATATTCATATTTTCAGCTAAATAACGTATGCAAAGCACTAATTCATCATAAAAATGTCAACACTCCGTTACATATGATTTCTTAAAATTCATATCGATGCCAAATTTGAGCTTAAGGTAGGATTAAAACAAAATTCTAGATATTTTGATCTTTTTTTGCTTTTCTTTTCTTTTTTCTTTCTTAATTTATATTTCAGACTAGTTGTTATTCATAAAACAACTCTGATTCATCAGAAAATATTAAAATTACTATATGGTGTTAAAAAAGTGTTTTAATGAATTGAACCATTGTCATCGCTTTTTCGTATAAATGTTCGCAATTCTGGAATAATTAAATATTCAAATTTGTTTTCTCATTTTTCTAAATCTAGCATATTTTATCTGTGAAGTAATGGGTGAGTTGCATAGATATTTCACTTAACGTTATTCTTTTACTGCAAATTTTGACTTTCAAATATTAGAAAAATTGACATGTTATGGTAATACGTAAAAAAATTAAAATAACGAGATATAGCAATTCCGAAACCTGAGCAAATAACTAATGAAATCTCCGTTTTAGCTGCTTCTAAAACGTGTTTGAAAACTTGTTTGTGGTCAGTTCATCCGTGAATGCCCATTGCACCCAGGAGAGAAACCCCACAATCCTTCCATGAATGGGAAGGGGACGTTCTTTCTTCAAAGTGCTCTTCTATTCAGCAGGTGCTTTGATTGTCAGACGTGAAATTTTGGACATGCCCATGCAAGGGGGTTTAATGTTGTTAGAAAAACAACTTCCAGACAGATTTCGGCCTAACGGTTAGAGGATCTTTTCTTTTCAATTTGGGAAACGGTTTACTGGTTAAAACGCAGACATATGTTTCGAGATTGCTTGGAATCGTTTTTCAATGCGACAGGGAGCTTCTAGATGCAAAGCTTCATTTGGATGTTTTGCATCTAGAAGCTCCCTGTCGCATTGAAAAAGGATTCCAAGCAATCCCGAAACATATGTCTGCGTTTTAATGCTCATTTGTGCTTTAAATTAACTTGAAATTATATTTCTATTACTGTTTACTTGCACAAAGTTAAATTATTATTATCATAAATTTTGCTTTGTTTGATCATCTTTAGACGGCTGTAATTAAAAAACTATTTGACCTAAATAAATTAAACTTGTACTGTTTAGTTCAGTATTTTATGGGGTTTTATAAAATATATAGCATGACACAGATACTTAAAAAAAAAAAAAAATTATAAAATTTAAAATAATTCAAAATTGAAATTTTTAATTTTTTTGAAAAAAATTTATTGTACTTGGCTTCTTTTTAGCAACATGTATGCAAAATTTCAAGATGGTGTTCCTGTGGTATCATGATGAAAAAAAAAAATTTCTGTTTAAACATTTACATTCATAAAGAGATTTTTTTTCATCATGATACCACAGGAACACCATCCTGAAATTTTGCATACATGTTGCTAAAAAGAAGCTAAGTACAATAAATTTTTTTCAAAAAAATTAAAAATTTCGATTTTGAATTATATTAAATTTTATAAATTTTTTTGTTTGCAAAACAAATTTTTTTTTTTAAGTAGCTGTGTCATGTTATATATTTTATAAAACCTCGTAAAATACTGAACAAAACAGTGCAAGTTATATTTTTTTAGGTCAGATAGTTTTTTAGTAACAGCTGTCTAAAGTTTCATGAATATGCAAAATTTATGATTTCGTCAAAATTTGAAAAATTTATAACTCAAAAACGAATGAATATAAAAACAAAAACTTGGTATTTTTCATCTATCATATGAATACTCCACTTGAGCCAAAAATAAATGAAAACCAAAGACACGAGGTTTTGACCATTGGTTGATTTGACATGGAATTACCCATATACATCATGGAACAAAGTGCTGAACTGCAGAGCAATTTGCGGGTAAATGACTGTTAACTTTTTTATGGAAGCATGTAGCTGTCAAAGGTCAGTCAGTACATTCAACTAAGTAGATGATATGAAATAAATGTTTTTTAGGAAAGATATTTCTTCCTGCATATTGGTCCTAAGCAGAAAGCTATTAATCTATGCTTAGTGCAGGTTCATTTAAATAATTACGTCATTCATGCGAGACAAACTTCATTTTGTAATTATATAAATGCTTGCGTGAATAGATGCATGAAATGGAAATTGTCTTATATGAACTAGGGATGAAACCAGGGTTGGGTTTTTGACGTCAAAAACTAGATTTTGACATGACATAGGTATAATACCGGTTTAAACTGTCAAAAACCCGTCAAAAACAATTTGTCAAAAACCTATCTCAATCATCAGCTGACCTGATTTTTACAAGAAATTACGTAAATTTAAACAACTGTTGCTACTAACAAATGTTGAACTTGATCAAATTTTGATTAATGTAACAAACAATTAAGACATTTTTAGATAATAACTAATAAAAAAAAATTGGGGATTATTTATTTTAACTCTCAGAAATAATATGGCAAAATAAATGATTAAAATAAACATTTTCATGAGTTAAAAGGTAATAATACATCTATAACATTAGGCATTGAATTATAACATTAGGCATTGAATTTTAATTATGACATATATTATTTTTCCAGTCGATCCTTTCAAATTACTGAAATTTCAAAACCTTGGAAGCACAATATATATATATATATTTGGATACTTGACAGAATTGAATAACATTAATATAAACTGATTATCCCAGTATTCAGCTAAGTTACTAGATAGACTAAATGTTGCAAATAAACTAGATGACATATTTAGAATATTGCTAGAAAATGTTAAGACTTTTGTGCTGTCTAATATGAATCCCGAATTAGAAAAATAATTATAAATTATTTCAAGGTTAAGATTTTTTTAACGCTAATAGTAACAGAATAAAATGGTTTTTTAGTTCTTTGGTTTTGGGTAAAATAATTTGTTTGAAAAAAAAATCGACTTGCGTTTTTGTATTTAATTATAAATATGCTAACAGCTCTACCAGCAGCATTCATACTGAAAATATTTATGAATTATTACATGTTTTATGACCAGGGTTCGTTGATTTAAATCAAGTGATTTTTTTAAAAAAATCATTGGTTTTACGATGTTAGAAAGTGTTGTAAAAATGAAATATGTTGCAATGACAACCACTGTTTGAAACAAAACTTCCTAGGTCCGTCCATCTGTGTGTATAACATATTTCATAAGTTTAGAACTTACTATTTTTTCAATTTTGCAATATTACTCTTATTCTTCAAGCATGTTAACAGCAAAGCATCATTCATCCAATCATTCAAATTAGAATTCATAATAATCATGAACCATTCTGTGTTTTTTTATCTTAAAAATAATATTTTAGATCAATTTAATAAATGACAAATAATAAATTATTCAGAATGATAGTGTTTAAAACAACAATTTATCGAATTTAGAATATGTATCCTTAAAGTTTCATCCATGTCCCCTTTTCACTTGAGGTTTTCCCTTCTAAAATTTTTATCATAGAAGTTTTCAATAAAGATATTAGATTAAAACAAAAAGTTTCAGTTTTTTGTAATGGTGTGAGCATATGATTTTACTAAATGAGTAAACATATTTCAGGCTTTTTCATTTATAAAATAGAAAAATGATTAAAGTACACTCAATGTAAAAATTAAGTACACAATTGTTACTTTTTTCAGCTTTCAACAGCAAAATAATTCAGATTAATTTGTTCATTTTCTCTGTACTTCTGAGTGTACTATTATTCCTGGTAGGGTTAAGTTTCACTTGAGTCATGCATTCTCATTAAAATTTGTTTATCATTATTGTTATAATTTTTTTTTATTGCTGTGAAAATAGTTTAAAGTGTGTTTTTGCGTATTGATTAACATGCCATATTGTTTATATGAATGTAACATAATGAATATCCAAAATATTTAAGGTCTTTTTAAAAAAATCAAAAAAATCTGATTTAAATAAAAAAAATCTGATTTAAATTTAAAAAAATCTGATTTTAAAAATTTTTTTTTTTTTTTTTTAAATCAAATAATCCCGAACCCTGTTTATGACTAACATTGACAAATCTACAAATGTGTAATTAGCACTAATTTTGGTCCCTGTTGTACTCTTACTAATGAAACATATTTTCTAAAATAACTACTGTTATTTATAAGCAGTAATTCTTATTAAAAATGTCGAAATGTAAAGAAAAATATGTTTTCATAATTGCCCACGTTTTGGGCTCATAAAAGATGCTTTGCGAAAATTCAGTGGGCATTTGCCTTACGCAGATCACTAATATGAAGCACAAAACATATTTTTTTCATTCAAGGTTAAAACCACTTAAGAGGTGACAAATTAACTTTTCTGTAATATATTTTGAGCACTACTGTATTAATGATCAATTTTAGTTGTGAATAAATTTCACATACAAATATGGGTTTTTGACATTTTTGACAAGGAGGTTTTTGACGTGACAGTTTAAACCATGGTTTAAACTGTCAAAAACTGTCACGTGTCAAAAACCTGCCAACCCTGGATGAAACAAATATACAACCATTAATCGGTATTATTTGTCCCTGTGGCCGAATTTCGCCCAAGTTTCTTCTGTCCCTC
Source organism: Octonoba sinensis (assembly GCA_038502835.1). Taxonomy (NCBI): domain Eukaryota; kingdom Metazoa; phylum Arthropoda; class Arachnida; order Araneae; family Uloboridae; genus Octonoba; species Octonoba sinensis. The sequence continues at coordinate 128,336,135 of CM076600.1, forward strand.
CTCGGCTACACTACTGGGCAAGATCGTATTCGGCCTGGCAAATTATTGATCAACTATTCAGCGAAATGCTTGTTCTATAGTATATTGTGAATGGAGATTATGATGCAAAAATAACAAATTTTCTGTCAACATTAAATTGCAAGCTTTTTTTCTTTTTTCAATGAATCTTGCATATGTGTAAGAGCATATGTTTGTTACAATGGAAATGGACTACATAAAATTTTATTTTGTTATGATTCACAGAAGGGAGAGAAAATTTTGGAGGTAGACTGATTTGTTGAGAATATTAGATAAGAGAGAAATGTGACAAGACAATGACAAGCCGAGTACATATTATAAATATCTGCTACCAAGCTACCATAGGGATCATTCATAAATGATGTCACGCTTCCAGGGGGAAGGGGGGTTCGTGAAATTGTGACTAAGTGTGACAAGGGGAGGGGAGGGGTAACAAGAAGTGTGACATCATGCATTATGCACATGTGACAAAGGGGGGGGGGCGCTGAAGTGTGACATATTGTGACAAAGGGGGGAGGGGTGTCAAATATATGGGGAAAAAGTGCGACATCATAACTGTCCCCATAAGTTTTATTTTGCGATTAAATTTCAATAATACAGTTGCGCTCGTTTATAGCAAAGTTGTATGTAGAGAATTTACAGTTGGTTATAGCATAATAAATTTCAATACCCCTTTTGTTTCGTCGCGTAAATTTCGTTATAAAAGAAGTGTTAACTGATTCACATGCAACTGTGAATCAGTTAACACTTCTCATGTTTAGATATATAAATATTATTTTAAAAATCCATAGCATATTAATCTTTATGGGTTCCAAAGTATGTTGATCAAACTTTCAAGCAAGATAAAAGTGCAACATATAATAGTACACTAAAGCCTCAATAACTCGACACCCCAAGGGAATACAAAAACATGTCAAGATAAACGGGTGTCAATTGTTAATATTGGTCCGTTATATTGTTATTTACTTACCATCCTAGTTATAAAAGCCAATTCCAGTGAATGAGATTATCCCTATTTATTATTTATCTATTGTTATTATTATTTTGAAAAGTTATGAATTTGAAAAAAAATATATATATATATAAACAGAGTACATCAAATCCAACTACCTCAAGAGAAAAAAATACATAATTTTTTGTTTTGTTTTTCCCTCTGCAGAGAAAACATAAGTAGAAAACGCTGAATGACGCCTACAGCTTTCAATGCCTCGTGCCTAGACGGAGTTGCAACTTGGTCATCTTCATTCGAACTTGATCCATTTTCAGCATTTAACGGATTTGCAGTTTAATTTATAGCTTCTAAGATCTCTCTATCTTCTAGAGGTCCTGAAGTGATCAGTTCAGAGTCAATATTCAGATATTCCTCACAAATAGTGAAGCTCCCCAGGGTACAAGGGGAATAAGGGAAACTTCCAGGAACACATTCCAGAAAAGAATTGGTTTATTGACGAAGAACCATCACTGTAAAATTCTCAGAATTGTACACTGTGAAAAAAAATACCGGAAGAAAAAGTTATCAGGAATACAAAATGGAGGTCAAATTATAAGAGTTCCTGGAAATTATGTGTCAAGTTAGAGAGTTTTCGCCCATTGAAATTAGCATTTGGCCAACCATTAGGGGAGGGAAAGGGCTACTTACTGAGGAAGTTGTGTTTTTACACCATTATTTATTATAAAAGCGGCAAATAATAATAAAATGTTTCATCACTATATGTTTAAATTTTCACAAAATTATTTGATTTTTCACAAAAATTTCTTTAAAATTCACAGAAAAAGGATTCTTTTTAAAAAGGCTGGATCGACCTCTGATGAGTGGAAACTTATTTCATATTAATTAACTTAGGAATAACCTCTCATCATACTCTGCACTATTCCAATGCTGAATTAAGCCCCCTCCAAAGGCTGTGCTCCATGGAATCAGCCGTGCATGACCCATGAAATGCACATCACCCTTCTTGATGCACATCAGTCCCATTTTTCATGCATTTCAAAATCAGATTGCATCTACTTCTGAAAAACTGACTTGTTTTTGTTTGCGAGGTGATTCTACTTCTTGGACATCAATAACAGGGTTCGCACGGTCCTTACAAGTCCTTATAAACTCCTTACATTCTGGTACTCCTTAATAAGGACCCTTATAGTCCTTATTTTTCATTTACAGTCCTTTTTTTCGTAAAAGTTCATCGTCATTGCAGCAAAAAATACGTAATCCTAATTTCCACGTGCAAGCAAAGAAACGAATGCGTTCCTTTCTTTGCGTAATCGTTTTGCATCCTTTACAAGAATCATATTGTTTTCCTTTCAATTATTTTTTAAGTTTAATTATGAAGTAAACAAATAAAATTTATTTTTATTTTTACGAAAATCTTACCGTATATACTTGCGTATTATCCATTCGCATGTAAACCGAACCCCTAACTTTCAGACAAACAAACGGAAACCCGCGTGTAAGTAGACTTCCCTACTTTCAAAGAAAAATAGGGAACGTTTTTGCAGCAGATTTTTAGATATTACAAATGTTTTAAAAAGAAGAGAAATGAAATGTAATTACAATCGAAAACGTATAGTTTGATTTTTGCCATCGCGATTTTTGTAAAGGGTCCGTTTTTCAGTTATGTTTTTTGTTAATGGTTGCTTTTATTCTGAAATAGTAAAAATATGTTTTTGCGCTTTAACTTCTTCAGACATGTAATTTTTTCGTATTTTGACTGAATTCCGTATTTTCGATAATTTTGGAGATTAAGAATTTAGTTTCCGCGAAAAATCCATAATTTTGGAAAACTATCTTCTTTTTTTGCTATGCAAATCTTTGAAAGAAACGCGCTAACATACATACCCAACAACTTTTACAAATTAGGAGTAAAATTTACGCATTTTGTCAGTTTTTTGCACTTTCAAGTTTCGGTCCCGATTTTTTATGCATTTCGAAATCCGATGTCATCGGCTTCGGTGAAACGTCCTAGTTCTCATTTACTGTCCAATTCTGCCTCGTGGGTATCAGTAACTTAGCGCTGACCATTATTTTTTATCTTTATTAAGTTCTAGTTTCTGTAGTAAAGAGCTTGCACCGACGTAATTTTGCCACGCCCACTTAAAAATTTTCCCGAAAATATAAGAGTTTTTTCGAAAGTTATTTTACGTATTAGTGATTATATCTGTTAATTGTAATTATTATATATTACAACCTTATTAATAATCTAGTTAACAAAATGTTTTTGTCTAAAATGTCCCCCCCCCCCTTGTATGTAATTTTATGAGTTTTTTTTAAATTTTTTGCGGTGTTTAGCATTAGAGGTTTTTCCTTTCAAGTACTCATTATAATACTGTTGCAAAATAAATTGGCAGTTCTTTCTGCTTTCATTCATAATTAAAAAGCATGAAAAAAAAATCAGCAATCTTCTGTTTGGAGATTTTTTCAATATTATAAAATAATTGTTAAGTTTGAGAAAAAATAAGATTAAGGTTTTTGATAGTGCTTCTTCTTGATCTTAGAAGTTCATTAATCCAGTTACAATTTTCTGCGCTTTTTGTATAGTTAGGTGATAATAGGTGAAGGAAGGAAGACTACAAGCAGGATTTTAAAAAAAATTATTCTATTTATTGAAGTAACAAAACCCATAACTGATGCAGAAAATAACTACTTTTATCCATTTCTGTCTTATTCAAAAATTTTTCGTAAATTCCAACCTAGTAAATCATATTTCAAAGTTGGAAGAAAATTGATCTCCTACATGAAGTGGTTATAACTGAGGAAAGGAGAAGGTCAGTGGCGTCCTCCAGAATAAAATATGAGCAGCATCTAACAGAACAAAGGCCGTAGTAACAGTCTGCCTCTGCCAAAATGAAACCAAAAAGAACAATTGATGACATACATTTTTTAAAGCAAAAGAAAAGGTGTATTCAAAAGGAGAAATCCGAGTTAGAAAATATGGCAGAGGATTTGGTTGAAAAAGCAGAAGCAGCAAAAGATGTTCAATTGTTTATAAAATCTAATAGTTACAGAAAAAGATCAGAGGAAAAAAGCCAGGAAATTAATTTATGTAGGAAAATAGATGAAAAGAAGAAAAAGATTGACTCTTAATTGAAAAGTTTTTGTTCAATCCTTATGCTTTCATTAATTTTCATTTTTAGTTTTTCAATTTGTAAATGCCTTAAAGTTAGTGATATTTCATATGGGATAGAAATAATTAGCTACTGATTTCACTTCCTTTAACACTAGATTTACCGGGCCGTTTTCAACCATTTCTAAACTTTCATTTTACATCAAGTTGCTACTAATTATAATAAAACTTTCAGTCACCTTAACTTGTCCTACATTAGGAAAGGCCAATGCCATTGAAAGTTGCACTATAATTAGTAACAAATTATGTTAAATGGAAGCTTCGAAACCGTCAAAATGACTGGTTTGGTAAATCTAGTAACAAAATTATTTTGAAATTATAGCAACTATGTCTTGTAATTAATGTTGAGAAATGTGATGTTTATATGAATATTTGCTTTTTATGATAAATATCACTAAAACATTTACATAAACCAGGGATGCACAAACTTTTTTGGGTGAAGGGCCAAAAAATTAGAAAGTATCAGATTGGGGGCCAAAGTAACGTAATGTTTTATTCATAAAAATACAGGGTGTTTCAGTTTTTATTTAGAGGTAATATGTACAAATTACATGTATTAATAATGCACTTGGGAACAGATTATTAAAAAAAAAAGTTTTAAAAAATTAATGTAAATGAATTCAAACAAAATGAGGTAGGTATAAGATTTCTAAACAATTAATTGCACAGCATTTATATATATCAATGAAATGATTGGTCAAATGGCAAAAAAGAGGAATACTAAAACTTTTTGCAAAAATGTGTGCAAATTATGAAAATGAAACAAATGGAAAATAAAAAGGTAATTTAAACTTAGAAAAACACAGCATTATTCTCAAAATTATCACTTTATAATTTAGAAAATTTTTCTTTGACATTTTATAATGTAAAATTTAAAATATATATTAAGAGTTAAAATGAGAAATTAATTAAAAGTGCAAATATAAATACAGAAGAAATAAACACACATATGTTAAATAGCAAAATCAAAAAGGCTGTGAGTCTGTACATCATGTTAAACCCTTGCGATTCAGAATTACCACTAATCAATTTGGCTCGTAGAATTGTTTTTTTAACTAACCAATTACAAAATCTTATTAGTTAAATTGGCATAGTAATATTAAATTTATACATTGCTACATGGACAATAAAAAATTCCTTTATCAAAAATCAACATATCATTATTTTGTGCCATGGCATATAATTAAATTTAAATCCTTTACTCACTAGTTTTCCTGCAGATTAGAAATTTACCTTTGTGAATTAATGTAAAAAATCGTTATTTATTTATTCATTTCCTAAATACATTTCAACGGGAAATTTTTTAAATTTTGATAATAAATTACTTTATAAAGTAAAATAATTATTCATATTGATATTATTAATTCTGAAAATTAATGTTTAATTAATAAATTTTCATTCATTCATAAAAAAAGAACGATGGAAATCGATTGAAATTTCTACTAATTCGAATGCAAATACGAAAAGAAACTTTACTGTAAAGATGGCTTCTTTGCATACATCGCAACTCTTTGAAAAGCCAATATTTAGTTTGGTTTTCAAAGCCACAAAAAGAAAAAAATTGTAGCAAATACCAATAGAAAAGCGAAATAAATCACATTAATATATATATATAAATAGAAATCACAAAACTGACTTTTCTGGTAAGAAAAAAATTTTAAAGTACAAAATTTAAATTCAGAGAAGAAACGTTTGCATGAAAATTACTACTCACATTAATGAGATGGGTGGGATTGAAATTTTGAAATTATTGATTCATGTTAGGCTCAAAACTAGTTGTAGCAATCTGTAGAATAGACCAGTGCTTCCCAACCTTTTTTCCCCTGCCCCCTTCGAAGATCCGAAAGAAAATGGCGAACCCCCTTCTGTAGTCGATAGTAACGGGTGACAAAACTATAAAATTTGCTAGCACATTTTCCATCTTGTACAATACTTCATAACAAAAAATGAAAACATGATTATTGTAAAACATCTAAGTTTAAATAAAACTACAGCCACAAATATTTTTTTCCTTTTCCATTAGTTGTTATTTTTCAACAATTATTAGGGTAGTAAACATATGTATTCCTGAAAAAAAAGAATTATTTTCCCGATAGGGTCCACTTTCCGGTTGAAATATACAAAATTCGGTAACATTTAGAAATTTAAAGGAAAATTAAAATTTTCATATTTTCAAATTTCTAATTGCCATAATGCAAAAGTTGGCATACAATGATAAATGTGAGTCCAAATTTAAAATTAATGAATAAATATTTTTTGGTTCCATTTTAGGGTCTGTATAATGAGAAATTAGCCTAAAATAATGCAAAATTTTTCCGACTCATTCTTCGCGCTTGCGAGGAAAAAGTGAGAATTGGTAGGAGAAACATACGTTCTAAAATTTAAATCAAATCAATAAATATCTTTCGGTACCAATTTGTGATAAAAATGTTAGAAATCAGGAAAATAGAAATAAGTGCATTTCAAATTTTGTATATTTGCTTTCGGTGCCAGTCCCCTACTTTTCTGCACTATCTGAAAAATGCATTAAAAAGAATCATTTTTGGACTCCTTTTTAATACGTTTATGTAAATTTAGTATATCGTTTTTTTCTTTTACGTTAGCGATAAAAAATTCCGCCATTGCAATATTATTTTCGCGAACCCCTGGGGGTTCGCGAACCACCGGTTTTGAAACGCTGGAATAGACAAGGTTTTCATCACTAATTCTATTTCTAGTTTTCAATGGGGGGGGGGGGGGGAGGAACTCACTCAGACTCAAAAACATTGAAGTGTTATGAGCATGAAGCTAAACGAGGCACAACAAAAACCGTTGACTTAACCCCCCCTCCCCCTTTAGATAAAAATATTTTTTTATTAGATTTTTTTATAAGGCTGCAATAAAAAATAATTATAATTAACTGATATGGTCACTAAAACTTAAAATAATTTTCGAAAAATTCCTTATTTTCTGCCGCATTTTCAAGTGGGCGTGGCAGAATGACGTCCGTGCAAGTTCTTTACTATAGAAGCTGAAGCTTAATAAAGATAAAAATAATGGAAAGCTCAAAATAACTGATGTCTAAGAGGCAGAATCGAACAGTAACTGACAACTAGGAAGTGTTTCAGAAGTCGATGCATTGGGATTTCGAAATGCATAAAAAAGTGGGACCGATCCTTGAAAGCGAAAAAAACGGACAAAATACGTAAATTTTACCCGAAATTTGTAAAAGTTGGCCGGCATGTAGTTGACAGGTTACTTTCAAAATTTTTCATAGAAAGAAAAGGAAAAAGCCTTCCAAAAGTAACGATTTTCGCCGGAACGAAATTCTTAATTTCCAAAATGACCAATAATTCGGAATTTTGTCAAAATACGGAAAAATCACTTGTCTGAATATGTCTTTCAGTCCATGTGGAAAAGACACTGCATCATTGCTTTTACTATCTAATAACCATAACTAATACTGACTTTTCATTAAATTTTCTGCAAATTATTTTTCAATGGATTCATCCATGGGTTTATTACTACAAAGTAGAAGTATATTGAGATAAAAAAAATATTGATTCACATTTCGTACAGAATCTAAGCTTCTAATGTGTAATGGTTATCAAAACATTTTTACAGCGAAATGTCTAGAAAATAATAGAAAAAAATTTAATAAAAAAAATTAAAAAAAAAAACTTCGCTTTTGATCGTTATTTTACCATGAGCCTAGGAGAGTAAAATACCGAACAACCGCTCCTTCCTCTTCTTGAATTTCCCTTAGGTGAAATTACTGAATATCCCCCTCCCCCCCATCTAGATTGCTATTGAAATTATAAACAAGGACTAGATGCAAAACAATTAACAAAATTTGCAAAGGGAAAAACGAACTCTTTAACAAAAATCGCGATAGAAAAAGCGGATAATAGCTCAAAAATGAGCGACTGCGATCCCAAATATGTTTTTAAGATTATATTCTCATTCTTTTAAAAATGTTTATTTCTAATTCGTGCGCAATTAAAAAAAAAACTCATTTTCAAAATAGCGCAAGATAGGCGAATAAGATATTTTTATTTTACAAGTACAAAATATTCGATCTGAAATAAATGAGCTACAAAAAATAATTTTAAAAAATAAAGCAAGGTGTAAAGGTTCTTTGCATCAAAATCAAAGGATTAATTATTCATATGACATTCAACAAAGAGAACAAAGTCCAAGATGGCGTAAAATGAATCACCGGAAGTTTCTTTTTCCACGTGGTTTACATGTTGCTTTAGTTGCAAAAAAGACAATTTTTGATTGTTTATTCTCTTGAGGGCGCATCCGCTTTGCGTATATATCGCTTTTACTTTTACTTTTTTTTTTTTGCTCATCGGCAGGCACTCCTAGGAGAAGACGGTGAGAAGCTAGCTCTCTGCTTAGCGGTAGCTCTTGAATACACGTGCGTGCTTGCTCTTGCTCGACGTTCGTAGTTCGTTGCGTCAATGCGTTCAATGCTTTATTTTTTTCGAATGCGGAGACGATCTTTTAACTACGATTTGTAAGCTTTTTTTTTACAATTATTTTTTCTTTCGTATTTTTTAAAATTTTATTATATATATTCTTTTTTATCAACTATATCAGCGGGCGAATTCAAAAGGTTCGGCGGGCCAATTTTGGCCCGCGGGCCATTGTTTGTGCATCCCTGACATAAACTTTATTTTGCTAGTGCAAATTTACTTCTGCTAAAATTATAACAGCAATGGTATCAATATCTTTTCACAAATAACAAAGTTTTCTTTTCACTCAAGCTAAAACGTTTTCATAGTATAATGAGAATCAAATATTATATTTCTTCATAATTTTGATTTGTTCATGATCATGAGAAAATGGCAATCTTAACATCCCACAAATTAAAAAATGTAATGGAAAAATAATGTATTGTTTATAAGTATCATACTTAATTTTACAAAATTATAAATTACTCTTAATTCTGTGATTTTCATTACTTGCCTGTCAGCTCAAAAGAAAGGATCTCGCTATCATTTACAACACAATTAAAACCTACACACTTGTATTTTTTTAATAGTTTTCAAGTAACATTAATGTAAGTATTTTTAATAATACTACTATAAATTTTATGTAATATTGTTTCCATTTGTATGTAAAGAAGAAATATATGATTGTAAGGAGAAGGAAGATTTTCTCATTATTTTTGTTTTTAAATTCTTTATAGTCATAATTCTTTTTCCCATTTGTTTAACTGGCTTATGCATATATTTTTTTGTAGAATAATCAGTTTTAAATTTTTCAATATTTTGCATTACCACAAGCTTTTTAGAAGTGAGTCAAGGGAGTGTCTAAGATACATTTAATAAGAATTCTATGCAGAGTTCATAGCTTGGTAAAAATACATCATGATAAGTTTATAAATGTCACGATATATGTTCGCTAACACTGCTTATTTTCTACCTTGACAAAGTTCTTACAAAGTCCTTATAAAGTCCTTATTTTCTATTAAGCAAATCTTGTATGAACCCTGAATAACTTGGTGTTTACCAATTTTTTCTTTGCTTTGTGCAATGCTTATTAGTGTTGATGTACCATTATTTGATGTATTTTAACCGAACAATGTTTAAGATCTTGATTGATAAACCACCATTCAGCAACTGATGCACAATCAAAAGCAGGGTGACATGGGATGTATTTTCAGTAAAATACAAATTCTTAGTGTACCTATTTCCTACATTTTAATCTAAGTTATGCATCATGTTCCCTTTAAAATTTTAGCTATAGTTAAGCATACATCCTCATATTTTAAAATTTAGTTGCAGTTTAGAAGTTGTCTTTTTTCTATGACGGTTGTTCGAACGATTCTTTGGTAGATGTGACTTGTTTGTGGAATTTTATATTTATTATGAACGATAGAAAAAAATGAATGAAAAATTATGCAAAATACAAAAAAAAAAAAAAAAAAAAAAAAAAAAAAAAAAAAAAAAAAAAAAAAAAAAAAAAAAAAAAAAAAAAAAAAAAAAAAAAAAAAAAAAAAAAAAAAAAAAAAAAAAAAAAAAAAAAAAAAAAAAAAAAAAAAAAAAAAAAAAAAAAAAAAAAAAAAAAAAAAAAAAAAAAAAAAAAAAAAAAAAAAAAAAAAAAAAAAAAAAAAAAAAAAAAAAAAAAAAAAAAAAAAAAAAAAAAAAAAAAAAAAAAAAAAAAAAAAAAAAAAAAAAAAAAAAAAAAAAAAAAAAAAAAAAAAAAAAAAAAAAAAAAAAAAAAAAAAAAAAAAAAAAAAAAAAAAAAAAAAAAAAAAAAAAAAAAAAAAAAAAAAAAAAAAAAAAAAAAAAAAAAAAAAAAAAAAAAAAAAAAAAAAAAAAAAAAAAAAAAAAAAAAAAAAAAAAAAAAAAAAAAAAAATGATGTGCATCTCATGGGTCATGCACGGCTGATTCCATGGAGCACAGCCTTTGGAGAGGGCTTAATTCAGCATTGGAATAGTGCAGAGTATGATGAGAGGTTATTCCTAAGTTAATTAATATGAAATAAGTATCCACTCAACAGGGGTCGATCCAGCCTTTAAAAAGGCTGGATCGACCCCCGAGATCCTTTTTCTGTGAATTTTAAAGAAATTTTTGTGAAAAATCAAATAATTTTGTGAAAATTGAAAATTTAAACATATAGTGATGAAACATTTTATTATTATTTGCTGCTTTTATAATAAATAATGGTGTAAAAACACAACTACCTCAGTAAGTAGCCCTCTCCCTCCCCTAATGGTTGGCCCAATGCTAATTTCAATGGGCGAAAACTCTCTAACTTGACACATTATTTCCAGGAACCCTTGTAATTTGACCTCCATTTTGTATTCCTGAAAACCCGCCTGTAAAACCATTTTTGTTCCCAAAATTTTTGGGAATTTTTTCCCCTTTGATAGCTTCACCATTTGTGAGGAATATCTGAAAATTGAACTGATCACTTCAGGACCTTTAGAAAATACAGGGTTGCCACAGAAGAAATGGAACAAAAATAGTTGCTTTAGTAGCATAAAAGCACGAAAATAGTAGCCTAAATAGTAGCCACTGCTCAATGACAAACAAGTCTTAATTAACTAGTTCAGTGATGGGTACTTACTTATTACATTCGGATCTTATATCTCTACATAAAGAGTTGCTATGAATACAGTGTAATTTATAAAAAAGCAATTGCAGTTTTATATGAAATAAACACGTTTCCGAGCATTAACTTTCTAAACTGAAATAACTATTTCATATCTACCAAAGATTAAAAATATCAATGAATAAGTAGAAGTTAAAAAAAAGATTGAAATATGAGAGAGAAGAGCAAGGTTATTAATAGAAAATAAACATACTTGAGATTTAAACACACAATAGCTGATCTCTTATTTAGATACGTGTATAATATTGAGCTACTTGATTAATGAAATTTTAAGACCAAGAGGAGACAATATCAAAAACATTAAGTTTACTTTTTTTCAAATTTAACAATTATTTTATAATATTGGAAAAACCACCCAATAGACAATTGCTAGAGATAATCAAAAATTTTTAAAAATCAATTTGAAAATACATGGCAAAGAAAAAAAAACTTTGGAAAAAATATTTTTTAAAACTAGATTATTAACTAGGCTGAAATATTTAATTCTTGTAATTAACTTGTATGATCACTAAAACTTACAAGAATTTTGACAGAAATTATTTTATTTTCGGCCGAATTTTTCAAGTGGGAGTGACAAAATGACACCCGTGCAAGTTTGTACTACAGAAGTTGAAATGTAACAAAGATTAAAAATTATGGTAAGTTCAAAGTTATAGAGCTCTAAGATGCAGAATCTGATAGTAAATGAGCACTAGGAAGTTTTTCCGAAGCCTATGCAATCGGAATTCGAAATGCGTAAAAAATCAAGACCAAGCCTTTAAAGAGCGAAAAACAGAAAAAATGCGTAAATTTTACTCATAGTTTGTAAAAGTTGGCAGGCTAGGCTACTTTCAAAACTTTTCATTAAAAAGAAAGAAGGGATTGTAGTGGAAATGAAATTCTTACTTTCCAAAAATACAGAAAAAATACATGTCTGTCTATGTGATGATTGGGTGTTTCGGACATATCGTTGCAATCCTTCGCCGTGCAACACAGTGGATATTGTGGTCAAGCACCACTGCCATTGGTTGCCAGTGTTCGAGAGAAAAGGTAAGGGCTACAGAAAAATAAAGAGAAAAGGCGCAAATCGCAATATTGAAATGCATATCGCGTGCACACAGCACAGCTTGTGTTGACTACCAAATCACCCATGAAAAAAGCAAACTAACTCCTTTCATTGGCAGCAGTATCAGCTTCATTGGCAATTGCTTCAAGGTCAATATGAAGAGTAGGCAGTCGCTTGGGCCAAGATGGAAGTTTGAAAAATTATGGCACAATTTTCCGTGAAATAAAAGAAAATTTTTTTCTCAAAAATATTTTTTGGTGCATTTGAATAAAAGAATTTCAAAAGAGGCAAAAAAAAAGTTGCCTAATAGTTGCCTCTTGGAAAAATTTAGTTGCTTTTCGCCTGATTTCGAAGAAAATAGTTGCCTTAGTCGCCTGATGCAAAAAATAGTTGCTTTTTAGTCGCCTGTGGCAACCCTGAAAATAGAGAGCTTAGAAGGTATAAATCAAACTGCAAATCCGTTAAATGCTGAAAATGGATCAAGTTCAAATGAAGATGACCAAGTTGCAACTCCGTCTAGGCACGAGGCATTGAAAGCTGTAGGCGTCATTCAGCGTTTTCCACTTATGTTTTCTCTGCAGAGGGAAAAACAAAACAAAAAATTATGGATTTTTTTTCTAATGAGGTAGTTGGATTTGATGTACTATTTTTATATATTTATTTTTTTTTCAAATTCATAACTTTTCAAAATAATAATAACAATAGATAAATAATAAATGGGGATAATCTCATTCACTGAAATTGGCTTTTATAACTAGGATGATAAGTAAATAACAATATAACCGACCAATATTAACAATTGACACCCGCTTATCTTGACATGTTTTCGTATTCCCTTGGGATGTCGAGTTATTGAGGCTTTAGTGTACTATTATATGTTGCACTTTTATCTTGCTTGAAAGTTTGATCAACATACTTTGGAAGTCATAAAGATTAATATGTTATGGATTTTTAAAAATAATATTTATATATTTAAACATGAGAAGTGTTAACTGATTCACAGTTGCGTCCTTTTATAACGAAATTTACGCGACGAAACAAAAGGGGCATTGAAATTTATTATGCTATAACCAACTGTAAATTCTCTATATACAACTTTGCTATAAACGAGCACAACTGTATTATTGAAATTTAATCCCAAAATAAAACTTATGGGGCCGGTTATGATGTCCCACTTTTTTCCCATATATTTGACACCCCCCCCCCTTTGTCACACTTCAGGGGTCCCCCTCCCCCCCCTTTGTCACATGTCCCGCTATGTTGCATAATGCATGATGTCACACTTCTTGTTACCCCCTCCCCTTGTCACACTTAGTCACAATTTCACGAACCCCGCCCCCTCGCCCCTGGAAGCGTGACATCATTTATGAATGATCCCTATGGTATTGGTAGCTGATATTTATAATATGTACTAGGCTTGTCATTGTCACATTTCTCTCTTACCTAATATTCACAACAAATCAGTCTACCTCCAAAAATTTTATATAGTCCATTGCAACAAGCATATGCTCTTACACGTATGCAAGATTCATTGAAAAAAGAAAAAAAAGGGTTGCAATTTAATGTTGACAGGAAAATTTTTTTTTTTGCATCATAATCTCCATTCATTATATACTATAGAACAAGCATTTCGCTGAATAGTTGATCAATAATTTGCCAGGCCGAATATGATCTTGCCCAGTAGTGTAGTCGAGGAGGGACAGAAGAAACTTGGGCGAAATTCGGCCACAGGGACAAATAATACCGATTAATGGTTGTATATTTGTTTCATCCCTAGTTTATATAAGACAATTTCCCTTTCATGCATCTATTAACGCAAGCATTTATATAATTACAAAATGAAGTTTAATGTCTCGCATGAATAACGTAATTATTTAAATGAACCTGCACTAAGCATAGTTTAATAGCTTTCTGCTTAGGACCAATATGCAGGAAGAAATATCTTTCCTAAAAAGCATTTATTTCATATCAGCTACTTAATTAATCAGATAATGTTACCAATTCTGCATCGTATGTTTGCAGCAATTTAATAATGGTGAGGGAGGAAGGGAGAAAGTTTAAGATGGGGGATTGAGGATATTTAAGTACTACTATAATAACTAGTGAATTTTAAAACCAATATTCACACAAATAGATTTAACGAGTCTTGGTACTGATGGTACAAGTGTTTCCCGACAAAGAAACTTATAAAAACAATATTAATATAAATAATAACTAAAATAAACAAATGAATTCTGAAAATAAAAAATTTAATCATATCCCGCACGGATAATACGGCCAGGCAGCTTGAAGTCAATACGATAGTTACGTACTTGTCACATTTCAAGTGAATGCTTCAAATTGAGCATTATTAATTACTTTTATTACGTTAAGAACAACGTACAAGTTACGAAAACACTGAGCACAACAACATAGAACTTAGAACGAAAAAACACAAGATATCGGAACACAGTTACAGTTACAATCGGTTACAGTTAAACTTATGCACTTAAAACAATTTATGTCACATCTCCCCTTTTTAACAAGTTTCATATATACACTATTTACAAGTCAAGTCTTTTTATGGGTTTAACAACTCTCCCGGATCGTGTGGTCATAATGGGCTTGTTGACAGCATCCGGATCGGGATCAGGCGCGACTGGTACAGGATCAGGATTCGGCGACTTGACACTAGAAGGCTGAATAGGAACTTCAGTTGTTGACTGGTTAATTGAAGGATTACCTTGATCTGGCCTCGAGTGAATTCTATTCCTCCTAAGTTCACTTCCAGCAGCAGTTTTCACTAAGTATGAACGTGGAGCATCCAGCTTTTCCAGAATAGTTCCCGGTGTCCAGTCTCTGCGATTTAGTTGAACGTACACTGGTTGATTAGATTTTAAATTTTCTAGATTTACATGTGATCGGTCATGGTATTTCTTTTGCATCTCCTGATTATTCAATAAGTTCTTATAAGTCTCTGCTCTTGTAAATTTTGGTTTTAATATATTCTTTTTAGTAGGCAGTAGAGATCTCAATGATCTTCCCATAAGCATTTGTGCCGGCGATGGTAAATGATGTTTTGGGGTATTATTGTATTCAATCAGTGCCAAATTTGGATCTCCATTATCTTCCAATACCTTCAGCATCAGATTCTTGATTGTGCCTATTGCACGTTCTACCATCCCGTTGGATTTAGGGTATCTTGGTGAAGAGGTGACATGTTTCACGTCATATTCTTTAAGAAAAGCTTGAAATTTATAACTGTCAAATGGCGGTCCATTATCTGAATGCAGGCATTTCGCTATTCCATGTGTTCTAAAAATTAGTTTCAATGCACTTATGACAGCTTCTGCGGTTTTCTGTTCGACTTTTCTCGCTTCAATAAATTTTGAATGATAGTCTATGGCCACTAAGTAATCTTTTCCTTTCAAATACATAAAATCTATTCCGACATCAATCCAAGGATGCTTGGGTATGTTGTATGGTATCATCACTTGTTTTGGGTTTGATTTTTGAAATTTCTGACAAATTCTGCAACTGTTTATAAAGTTCTTGATTTCTGTTGTCATATTTGGCCAATAAATAGAGTTTCTTGCTTTATTTTGACAAGATGTTATGCCCTGATGTGCAACATGTAATTTCTGTAGAATTTCACCACGCATTTTCTTAGGGATGACTAACTTATTTCCAATAAATACCAAATCATCATGGTAATGCAATTCCGACTTCTTATCCCAATACGGTTTTAGATTTTCGGAAAGTTTCTTGTATTCATTAGGCCATCCGTCTTGTATGTAAAATTTCAGCTGTTGCAATTCTTCATCTAGCTTGGTAGCTTCTTGAAGTTCTTCGGTTTTCTCATCACTAGCGCTCAAAATGGTGTGAACAGTAGCGGCTCCTGCTTCTAAGAAACTTGTATCCACATTGGCATCAATTGGAGACCGTGATAGTGTATCCGCTATGTACAAATATTTTCCTGGAACATGCACAATTTTAAAGTTGTATTTGAATAGTTCCAAAGCCATTCGTTGTAATCTTGGAGAAAGTTTCTCTATAGGTTTTTGTAATAGTCCAATTAGCGGCTTGTGGTCAGTTTCAATTGTAAACTCAGTTCCATAAATAAAATAGTGGAATTTTTTACAGCCATTTAAAACAGCTAACAGTTCCTTTTCAATTTGGCTGTACCGTTGCTGTGTTTCTGTGACAGAACTGGAAGCATACGCTATGGGGTGATCATCTTGTATCAAAACACCTCCTAAACCATATTGGCTGGCATCAACTGACACAATTGAAGGTTTTCTTATATCAAAGTAAGCCAAGACTGGAGCATTAGTAACGCACAATTTGAGCTCTTCAAATGCCTTTTGTTCATTGCTGGTCCAAAGAAACTCAGCATCTTTACTTAATAATCTACGAAGACATCCTGTTTTGTTTGAGAGATTGGCGATAAACTTTCCTAAGTAGGTTATCATTCCTATAAATCTTTGTAATTCGGCTTTGCTGGTTGGAGCCTTAAAATTTAGAATTGCTTCAATTTTTTCATTATTTACCAAGATTCCTTCATCTGTTAATTTATAACCAAGATATCTCACAGATTTCTTCTCAATTTGGCTTTTTCTTAGTGAGAGTTTTAAAACACATTCTTGAGCTCTCTTCAAGACAGATAGAAGTCGACTATCATGTTCGGCTTCCGTCTTTCCAAAAATTAAAAAAAACATCCATCAATTTTTAAATTTTTTAACTTCGGGGGCCTTTCCTAAAGGGAAAAAATGTTGTAAAATAGGTGTCAATGGTACATATTTCCGGTAAAAGGGGAAATAATGCATATGGAAGGCATAAACAAAAATTTTTTATCTGCCAAAAGGGGGGTAGAAATTTGGAAAACCTTTTTTTAATTTTTTAAAGAGCCTTTCCATGCATAAATTGGATTTTTGCAAAAAATGGAGAAATCTGTAGGCATTATTTTAAAACTTGCTTTAAAAATTTATTTTGCCTTAAAAGATCCTATAATTTTTGGGGAATTTTTAATTTAATATCATATACATATGACGTTTGCCAATTTGGAAAACATTTTCATACTTTTTATCGAGATTATTAATTGCATCTACATTTTTAGCAATATTTCTATCAATTAAACCTAACTGTTCACATGCTTTCAGCCCTAAAATAGCATTTGATTCTTGATTTACAACATAAAAATCAAATACATGTAATTTATTTTTGAATTCACAGCACAAATTACAAGTTCCTAACACTTTCAGATTGTGCCCTGTATATGATTTCAAAATTTTGTTTGTTTTGTTTACTTTTGATCTTTCATCTATTTTCTTTAACAAATTAACAGGAATTATATTAACTTCAGCTCCGGTATCAATTTTGAATGGTATTTCACAATTATTTATAACAATATTTTCTCTCCATTCAAACTTTGAAGTAGTTACTTCACTCACAGATTCCAACACAAAAGAATCAGTATTATTAGTCGACAAAACAGAGGAATTATGTTCTATTTCATTAACTTTTTTATTTTTGCATGCAATCGCAAAATGATTTAATTTTTTGCACTTATTACACCTTTTCCCCCATGCTGGACACTTCCCAAAAGCATGTTTTGTTTTCCACCTTGAGCAACAGTTATTTTTGAAATAATCCTGTTTCTTTAATTTACTTTTGTTTTTGTAATTTCTATTATGCCCTACGTCACATAGGCGTAACCAGGGGGGGTTTGGGGGTTCAAACCCCCCCTTTGGGTATTGACTTATTGAGGCACATTTAGGCTCACAAAATTTCTGGCTACGGCCTTGCAAAGCACATATTTTTTTTCCCCTAAGAAAATTAAACACATATGCATATGATTTTATTTCCTCTTTCTCTGAAGGGTTGTGATCATGACCAAAGTATGCAGCTCATAATAAAGAGGACTTTTCATCTGGTTATAATCAACCCCCTTATCACCTTGGGGCGGGGGGTTACAGCAAAAGGTGGCTTCAATCACCGTACAACACACACACAAACAGAGATCCTTTCAATCACTCAAGATGGTTTTCTTTCCTTCTTGATGTCTTTTTTACCCAAAGGCAGCAATTTAGGTATACAATCGCACAAGTAATAAGTTTCGTGGAAAATATTCTCTACTATGATGGAGTTTTGTTTTCTGATAACCCGGCGCTGGGGTCTGAAAATGAAGGACCCCTAGCCAACAATTGCCCTAATGGTTTAAACCCTCAAGCCAGGAAGTGATGCTCATCAAGAAACTTAAAGAGCAATTTGTATTTATTTATGACTTCCTGTCCAAACACCCATTTTGGTAAAATCTTTTTTGTAGATGAGCTGATTGGAAAACTGATGAACTGTATTTGCATTGCATTCTCATTTACAGATGTTCCCTCATCTCTTATATTTGAAATGTTTTTTTTTTCTTATTATGGTCCATCACTGATTGCATTACGACTCTGGAAACCATCCGTTCAACGTTTCCAATCTCACTGCTACGGTTTAATGCGGCATTTTAATTTACAATCAAGTATTATTTATATTTAAGCTAAATTTTTAGTTATTTTCGATACATAATAATGTTTGCACTGCAGCGATGGACACGTTCGTCATCCAAAAAGAAAAGAAAATTCAATTCAGACGCTTCTACTTCTGAGGTATGTTTTGCTACAAATTTAACAAAATTTTTAGAAATTTATTGTGGGGATGATCATTTTTGTAGGGGAATTTGGATTTTTTTCCCTAAAATTCCACTATTTCCCAGTTTTAATATTATGAATGCCTGGACATAGAAGATTGCTTATGAATATTGAATTTATGAATGATTGAATATTGAATTTTATGAATGATTGAATATTGAATTTTCTATTGCGTTTGAATTAAAAAATAAACTAATAGATCTAGTAATGAATGTTTAATGTTTTTGTGAATCAAGGCCGTATCCAGAAGGGAAGGGGACCCACGCCCCCCCCCCCCCAGAAATCTTTTGCAATGTATCATATATGAAACTTTGCCCCCTGAACTTTGCTTAACATAAGTGTGTCGAAGTCTGCCCCCCCCCCCCCCCCGAAAAAAATTCTGGATACTGCCTTGGCTCCGGAGCAGGGGGAGGGAGTTAAGAATTAGGAAGGGCAGTGCATGCTTCAAAATCATACCCTTTATATACATATATATAGATATATTTGACTAGA
Source organism: Octonoba sinensis (assembly GCA_038502835.1). NCBI lineage: Eukaryota > Metazoa > Arthropoda > Arachnida > Araneae > Uloboridae > Octonoba > Octonoba sinensis. Next base: position 128,355,590 of record CM076600.1, read on the forward strand.
AATGATGTTAATAGGAATTTTTTTACATATATGATAGCTTTTTGATGTATATATAGTAGACCTATGTTTAGATCTTTGGTGAAGTTAGAGGAGTGGGTATTTGGGGCTTCTGCAACTTAAACTTTTGTAATTGGTCTTACATCTATAATACTTAGGCTAACTCTGGAGGCAAGGCTTCGAGAGCTCTCCCCAGGAAACTTTTTGAAATCTTCCTAGCAATGCAATTTTGAGATACTTTGGTGATGTTAGAGGAAACAGAAAGGAGTTTGGTTACTCCCGCCCCCCTTTTTTTTCAAAATAAAGTCCTATGTCTTTTAAGTTACTTTTGGTGTCGCTCGTGATAGTGTTCAATGTCCTTTCCTGAAAGTGTTTCTGAAAGTAAAGTGCCTTAAAAGCGTAATTTCTCTTTTCTTTCTTTTTTTGCCAGGGGGAGGGGGAGAAATGGACTTGCTCCGAGGGGGTAGCTACCCCCCCCCCCCCCGGGAGATGGCTGAAATAAACACGGAGTATATTTTTAGAGACAAGTATTTATGACTAATAAATTTTCAACTCTTTTACCCTTCTTATTGGTGTTTGGTCTGTACATTTTTAGTGTGACCCCCCCCCCCCCTTTCACCAACCCTAGTTACGCCTATGCTACGCCAGTATTATTTCTTGTAGTTTTGATAACTTCCACTACTTCTGATTTCCTATCAGACCCTTCCTTCATGTATTTTACTTGAATTTCACTTGATTCCTTTGCCCTACAGTATTCCACTGCTTTTTCTAATCTCAAATCTGAATCCATAAGTAGTTTCTCTTTCACGGAACAATCCCTTATTCCAATTATCAATAAATCTCTTATCAAACTATCTTCCTGATTTTCAAAAGAACAATCCTTAGCGAGATTTTTTAAGTTGGTTACAAAAGAATCAACAGTTTCAGTTAGTTGTTGTACACAGTTAAAAAATTTGTAGCGTGCAATTACAGTATTTTTCTGTGGTTCGAAATAATTATCAAAACGTTGGATAACTGTATCGTATTTCTCAGCATCTGCAGCAGCTAATTTAAAGCTATTAAATATATCGATACATTCACCTCCCATACAATTCAATAACAAAGCACACTGGCGTAGATAAGGGGGTGGTTTTGGGGATAAAACCCCCCCTGAAATGGTAAAGATCGTCTAGAATTTAACCAATTTTTCTTGGAAAACAATGAAATTAGCCAACTTTTCCCGAAGAAACCCCCCCTGAGATCCAGGTTTAGCTACGCCACTGACAAAGCAACTTTTAACTTATCGGATTTACCTGTCTTTTCCGATGCTTCCAAATACAGAGTAAAACGCTGCTTAAACTTTGACCAATTTTCGGCCAAATTTCCTTGTAATTTCATACAACTGGGAGTTTTCAGATCCATTTTGAATGCACCGCTGCCACCATGTCACATTTCAAGTGAATGCTTCAAATTGAGCATTATTAATTACTTTTATTACGTTAAGAACAACGTACAAGTTACGAAAACACTGAGCACGTGAGCACAACAACATAGAACTTGGAAGGCCGTGGCTATTGAACCGAACAGTCGGTAAAATAGCTCCACCGCTATTTAGCCGAACAGTGACAACAGCGCCACTTTAAAAGAACTAATCCGAGCATTTGCTCGGTTCAATAGCAGTTACATTATTGAACCGATTTCTTTGCTCGGTACAATAGTGGCTATGTTATTCAACCGATCTTAAACTGTCGCACATGAGTTTGGTAATCGGTTCAGTAGCGGTAATGTTATTGAATCTTCGTGAATCCCAAGTCGGAACATTATTGAACGAATTGATTATTGTTTGAGAATTTCTTAAATTGCGTTTGATAATTAAGTTTGAATTAATCTTTACTTTTTCTTTCTTTCTTTTTTTTTGCAGTATCCACAGTGCGCATTAATTAATTTTGCTCAATACATATCTATAATCATATTCAAAAAATATTGTCAATAATTAAACTCAATTTCAGTTTAAACTGTCTCGTATGTGTTCAGAAGCATTAGTTTACCTAAAACATTTTTGCAGGGGGGAGGGCAAGCCCCCAGATCAGTTCCAACTTGCTATATATATAAATATAAAAATAGGGCACAAAAATAATTATTAATTCCGTAATTTTTTTGTCTAATCGTACTCGACATTTATGTATCTACTACATACCCGTTTTATCCGTATACAAAACAAAGAATATAATTTGACCAGAAAATTTATTTGGGTGTAAAATTGCAGATTAAATTAATGTAAGGAAAAAATTAATATAAGAGAATAATTTTGGTATAAAGTGAGTTGGAAAGATGTTTGGAACAAAGTTCCTTTTTTAAATTGATGGACTTAGGGTTATTTAAGTAGGAGCTCTCCCCCCCTCCCTTTCAAAGGGCTTTAAATTTGCCTTTTTGAAGGAAGGAAAAAGGTCTACATTTCCCGTATCAGGGCCGGCCGGAGGGAGGAGTGGTCGCCCTATTCTCCTGCGCAATCTAAAAAAAACAGGCCAATTTATTCAAAAAATTCTAAGGTATTTTTATTTTCCCAAAAATTGTTAAGCGAAATGTGCAGTTTTGAATTTGTTTCAAGAGGGGTAATGCCGGGCTCCTCATTTTGGCAATTACGCGGGGAGGAGTCAATGGATCCCCCCCCCCCCCGACCTAAAGAAATGCACTGAATTTATGTGTGTTTTTATGTATTTCGTTACATTTTTACCTATAATATGCATTAAAAAAATCCCTTTTGCCCCCCCCCCATGGAGAATTTTTAAATGAAGTGCCTCCCCCCCCCCCAAATGTGCTTGTTATAGTCGATTGAAATGTGAATTTTTCAATGTGGCGGTACGATTCGACACCTTCAAGAGCAATCTTCTGTCCTGGCCATTAGGTACCTTTTGGCAAAGCACGGAAGCACTGGCTTTCCATCAAGAAGGTCCGAGGTTCTGGCCCTGCCTCCGGCAGACAACCTCCTCCACCATCACCTCCGTGTCCTCACACGTCGACCGCCACATTTGGTGACCCGGCAATTACACGCAACGAATGGAGACCCTATCACCTCATAGATGGCGCCACGAGAACACTCGCACTCATCCGCCCGACCGAGGCGCTTGATCACGAGCTCTCATCAGCGCCCGACCGCGGATACGAGCCTCCAATCTCGCCAGAACGCCTGGCACTGGCGCACCCATCTATAGTTGGTATCGTTCACTCCTCACCTCCATACGTCGTTCACTCGTTCACTGGAGGGGGAGTATATGTGGCGGTACGATTCGACACCTTCAAGAGCTATCTTCTGTCCTGGCCATTAGGTACCTTTTGGCAAAGCACGGAAGCACTGGCTTTCCATCAAGAAGGTCCGAGGTTCTGGCAACCTCCTCCACCATCACCTCCGTGTCCTCACACGTCGACCGCCACAGTATGCTATTACAAATTTGCATTGAATGAGTTATCAATTGCTTAATTCAATATACAACACATATTTGTTAAAATAAACCTTTTATCGTGGTTACATATCAAGTAATACTTTTCTTTTCCTTTCGTAATTTATATGTATATATAAAGCCTTTGTTTAAATTGCCTTGTTATGCATGCACATGTATATCATCAGAGGTTTTTTCCCCTTTAAAATTTTGAATTTCACTTGTGTATAATGATGAATGAAATGTGAAAAAAGGTGAGAAATCCAATACTATTACTCAATAATTTATTAACCACAAGTATTTTATTACATGCAAAACCATGTATCGACAATAAACAAGATGAAAGGGATGTGTTTCATGAATTTTTATTCAAGAAAATAATACTATAATACAAAAGGGAAGAGTAGTAACAAAGTTAAATCAATTCAATTTATGTGTAAGTTCTCAAAACTTATTTATCTGCACAAAACTGTCAGGCATAAACTTTGTGCCTGATAAACAGGGCTCTAGGAACGTGAAAAAAAAATGTAACCAGTAAAAAGTATCCCCTCCCCCTTCCCAGCCATTTTCAACTTTTCTTTCAATTTGAAATTTGTTACAATACAGAAATTAAAAATTACATAAAAATTGAAGTGGCTGTTTTATATCTGCCAAGATATAAACATAGTAATGCATAAAAGAAGCGCATCTCTTGTGCTTTATCCCACAAAATATCAAACACATTAAAAAGAACAGAAAAAATAATCTAGAAAACAAACATTATGCAATTTAATTAGATTACTATAAAACCTTGAATTGCCCAAGTCCTGAAAAAGAGAATATTAACCAAACAATTACTTAAGACAATCTAATCAATACAATTTATATATATATTATATATAGTACACTGGAATAAATTAGGCGCATTTACGATTTATTAGTGATGTAATGTGCATAAGAGTGTAAGCTAAACTATAGAATAATTATACTCAGAAAAATATTTTAATGCATTTTTTCCACGCACAGAAATATATTATCAAGAGCATACACATACTTTATTTCTACCAACACTTTTTAAAAATATCAACAAGTGAAATTAAATCTTTGATCCATTTTGGTATAATTTCTGCAATGGGGCTAAAATTCACCTAGTTTAGTTAGGACTTTTTTCCACTTGCATTTTTGAAAGCATAAACAGAGATTATTAAGAACAAATAAAATGTAAAAGTAGAAGAGTGCAAACTTAATTGCTGGGGACTAATAATAGAACCTACTAGACAAAAGCTTATACTATAAAACAAGATTTTTTCCCTCTTCATGTATGCATTCTTCATGTATGCATTACCAGTAAAATTAAAACCATGATGCAGAATTTCAAAACATCTGCATCAGGACTAAAATTCAACTGGAACTAATGTGTAATGACTCTCTGAAAGCAAAAATATAAATCCATTAAGAGTGAATAAAATATAAAACATTTCATAAATAGTAATAGAAATATAATTTCACGTTAATTTAAAGCACAAATGAGCATTAAAACGCAGACATATGTTTCGGGATTGCTTGGAATCCCTTTTTCAATGCGACAGGGAGCTTCATTTGGATGTTTTGCATCTAGAAGCTCCCTGTCGCATTGAAAAAGGGATTCCAAGCAATCCCGAAACATATGTCTGCGTTTTAATGCTCATTTATACTTTAAATTAACGTGAAATTATATTTCTATTACTGTTTACTTGCACAAAGTTAAATTATTACTATTTCATAAATACCTGACAAGTTTTGAGCTCTAAAACATCAATCTTGTTGAAAATTCAGTATATACCTGTCACCTGGGAATTACACAATAAAGCATAAATGAAAAAAATTGTTCACAATGCACATGCTATATTGAGCTGTAATTAATTAGAATGATAAATTTTTAAAATTAGCTTGGTTTAAAGGCATCGTTGCAAAAAGGGAAAGAGGAACTTCGCGATATTTTACAGTACACAATGCTCGATTGAAGTCCTAACGCATATGTAAATTAATGCTATAGATTTCGAATTTGTCATAAGAAAAAACAATTTCTGGCCCTGAAATAAAAAGTTTTAAAAGTAAATTACTTTAAACATTTATTAACAAATACATATCAAGAGAAAATTATCGTAGATATAAAACTTGTTTTTTAGCCTACTTTCCCGTAAAAGTAAAAGTAAAAAAAAATAATAATAAAGCATGAAAGAAGGTTTAATATATCGTGAAAATATCGTTAGAAATCAAGAAATGTCAAAAATAAGTTAATTAAATAAAGATTGAAAAATAAAAAATTTGAAAGTAGGGTTTTGAGATGGGGGAAAAAGTGTGTCGGTCGGTCTGTCCCCCCCTAATAACTTTTGAACGAATTGTCCGATTGGAAAAATTCTTTTTGCATTCGAAAGATCTCGGCGAGAACATCTCATTTCCATATTTTACTTTTTGATTTGAACAATTTTTTGTTCAATTTTGAACAGTTCAAAAAATTTTAACTAGCGCCTATGGGCGAAAATTAAGCAAATTATGTAAACTCTGGGTACAAGATCCAAGTTCCAATGAACAAGCTCACTGGAAGAAGTTCTTGGCGTGAAATATTGATTTGAACAATTTTTGTTCATTTTTGAACAGTTCAGAAAAAAAAAAATTTAACATAGTGCCTACGGGGAAATTTCAATCCTATATAATTTCTGATCTAACGGACAGATTTGCTTGGAACAAACGTTATCGGAAAGCTCTTATGGCGTAGAACATGTACAAATAGAAAGTTCATCCAAAACTAACGAGTCTATTTTCCTATGAAATTTTTTGATCGGGATTTTCAAGAATATTTTTTAATTAATGAATGATTAAATGAATAAGCAAAAGAATGAATGAATAAATGAGTGAATAAATACATGAATGACTTAATAAATAATGATTGTATGAATATGTATTAACCGTTGAAAAAGGTATATTTGAAGCAATTAAGAACTAAAGCTAAACGAGAAAGACAGAGAGAGATAGCTAGATTATAAATTTGAATTTGGTGTATATGGGAAAGTAGGCTAGTATAGTTCTAGATGGAACTTCTTGTTAAAATACCGAGTTATAACTCTTTTCTGAACAATTGCTCTTTAATGGCATCTAAATTGTTTAGGCATTCTGATGAATTATCCATTTGTTATTTAGCTGTTTGGTAAAAGTGAAAAATGATGGTTGTTTGTTTCATATTGAATTAAAGTTTGAATGGTAGGGACCACAAATAAGTGTTTGACTTATCCGACAGGTTCGAATTAAGTGTGTTTGGCTGAAACAAAAAAATAACATTTGTCAATACATCAGGACGGAGATTGCAAACGTAGTTCACCCTAGCAGTAATTCGTTTTAAGCGTGTTTTACTGCGATAGGTTTGAATACTTTTAAGGATATTTAGAAAACCATATTTCTGTACACTGATTTAAAGAATAATTCCTTATCTTGTAAAAAAAAACACACATCATTAATCTGTGACGTAGCTAAGTGGGGACGGCCCATCCCGGCAGTGGTGTAGTCCTGGAAAAAAAGCTGTTCAAAACAAGTGGGAAACTGCTTGTGTTGCTCAGCAATGAAGGAGAAAAGACCACTTTAAAAGCTCCACAGAATGAGTTGCATGGCCTTTTTTACGAAAACTGAAAGTTGTAAACACTAATAAAAATGTAATAATAGTGTAAAGCATTTCTCAAAATTAAAACATTATAAGGTTCATTTCTACAACAAATAAAAGTTTAAGAAACAAATGCAAAATAAAGTAATCAGAACGTAATAAAATTCCATACTTATTAAAGATTGATAAAAATATACAGCAGGCAAACTTTCAAAGAAACTTCCTTTAGTAAGAAAAGTCTGCTCTTCAAGAGAAGTTGAAAAGTAGCAATTCTCTTCAAATTTTAATACATATATCATTTGATATGTGAAGAGTCAAAAACACTCTGAATTTTAATTTGTTTCTGCTTGTATCCAATTTTTAACGAGTTCATATAAAAATTGACATTGAGACTTAACATATATTCAAAATTACAACTGTACCGGAATAATTCTACACGGTGGCCGAGCGGTCTTAGTACCAGTTTCCGCCCGCTGCTTGCGCGCAGTAACGAGGTCGTGGGTTCGATTCCCACCTTGCCATGGGTGTATTTCTGTTATTTCCTCTCTTTGTGATGTATTAAAATCTTTCTTGTATTGTCTTGTGCTATCTGTCATATTGGACGACAGTTCATAAGCGAGTCCCGAGACTAAGCGCACGAACTGGAAAATAAATGTAAATGTAATATTCTACACATATAGAAATAGCTAAAACACTCAAGACCAGTGGTGTAGTCCTGGAAGAAAAGTTGGGGGGGACACTTATGCATAGAAAGATAAGCAATTGAAATAAAAACTGGGGGGACGCTTATGTTAAAATGCAAAAAATTTGGGGGGACGCCGTCCCCCTCGACTACACCACTGCTCAAGACTATGTCAAAGCAAAACAATACCTTAAGCAGTAATTATAGGTTTGAATACTTTTAAGGAGTAAGAAAACCATGTACTACGCTGCAAATAACAAAAGAATAATACTTTATTTTGTAAAAAAACATACATTAATGCCGAAAATAAGGAAAACTAGCATAGATATGGAAAACCGAACATAAATTTTGATTTTTATAAAATAAAACCAAAACATACCTGTTGATTCAAATACTTTTTGACTTTCTCCTCATAGTCAGCTGGAAGTCAACGTTCTTTCGGTAAAGAATTAAATGAGGTTTCTGAAACCACATGTCTGTGGTAGCCGAGAGAATTTTAGCAAGAACATAAAAATAATTTCGCAAATTAATTAGTTAATAAGAAATAAACATACTTGGATTGCCGGCTCCCATCCGTGCATCACTTTTTATGCAATCTTCCCCCTGCCAATGCACGTGTACTTGATCGTATAATATTTCAATTCCAGTCGTGGACGGTCTACATCGTTGTATTTGTTAGCTGCGTTAGCTAATGTTTTCGACTCCCTCTTCCAGAACGTTATCTGCTCAGTTAAAAGTAGAAAAGAAAATGATAGAAAACAAATCCAGCTCAAGGTATTTGTATTGTATCATTATATGGAGTTTTTAAAGGTTTATTGTTTCCCCCTTCGTGGCCTGGTGTCACCCCTGAACGAGTGATACCCGGCGCCAGCAATCCCTTAGCTACGCCACTGAATCTTGCAACAAGAATGCGAAAACCCTTCAGAAGACAAATTCAACCATAAACCGACAGCAACTGTATAATGCCTTATTACAGGAATTATAAAACCTGATCTATCTTAAGATTTAAGACGCATTATAATCAAGATCGCTTGTGAAATGCTCAATCAAATATATCCGCCTATTCATATGAAATAATAAGGCATCCCTTTCGTATTTGCTATAAAGTCCCTAGTGTAGGGATGGCTTATTCCGATCGGACCCGGTCTGAAGGACCCAATCCGCAAATGGAACTAGTTCCGAGTTTAGTTCCATCACTGACGTTATCGTTCCGGAAGTTATTCCGAACTATTTCCGGTGTGGAGGAAACCTGGTCCGATGGAACTAATTCCGAGTTTAGTTCCACGCATATCGTTCCGGAAGTTATTCCGAACTATTTCCGGTGGGGAAGAAACTTGGTCCGCTGGAACTAGGTCCGGATTTCTATTCCTTCATTCCCTGCGGATGATATCGGTCCGATGGAACTGCTTCCATGTTTTTATTCCGATCGGAAGCAGAACAACAGCTCGGTCCATTGGGAATCGGACTATTTCCATGTTCTTATTCCGGTTCGAAACAGACTCAGCTGTCCTCAATCGTCGTTTTTAATGCTCTTTCCTTTTTAGTTCCAAGCGATACTTTACTTTAGTTCTTTTGAGGATATATTTATTGAACTACTTAAAGTAAATCCTTGCTTATTGTAATAAGTTACAGCATGCTATTTGTTTTAGGAAAATAGCATTTCTTTATATAGGTAGTCAAAATAAACTATGAGCCCCTTTTTTGGGAGAGAGGGGGGGGAGATCTGATTATGTCTTATCCGTAAAAGAAAATAAATTCTTTTAAGAGTTACGTGTTTTTCATTCTTTAATAATTAAAAAATTACATCATAGATTTTTCTTTCTTTTTTTGAATACACTAAAAAAAAAAAAATCAGTTTCCATATTTTGTGCAATAAAATATAAATTATCCAAATTTTGCTTATATGATTAAAATGCGAATTAATTATCATTATTATTATTATATTATTACTATAAACAGCAAAACCCAGTTTAGTATTTTTAAATTGCATTTGATATGGCAGAAATTTCAGATGATACTATTGTCCTAACAACAAAATCCTGTGATGGTAAAAAGAAAATTCTTCTCTCAGTTATAATAATAACCAAAAAAAAATAAATACTGAATTATTTTTTATTATTTCTGTTCATTCTTTCTTTGCTAATCTTTTCTTACATTTTTCTCCCCCTTCAATCATTTAAACAATTCTGTTTTCCATATTTTGTGCAACAAAATATAAAATCAATTAAGTTCCCTTTAAATAACCAAAAGTTTTTTAAAAAATAATTTGGGTAATCAGAAATAGAAATGTTTAATTTTAAAACTAATCTTAAAATTCTGCAGATTTTTTTTTTTTTTTTTAAGTTGCAAAAGAACCCTATGTAAGTGGCAAATTCAACTGTGGTGCACCAAGAAAAAGAAAGAAAGAGAGAAAAGAAAAGAAAAATATATTGAATTAAGAAAATTTAACTTTTGTAAAGAACGGATTAAATCCCTAGTTTGACGCTCCGATTAAAACCGATTAATAGAACTATTTATTTGTATAAACTATTAGAAACTAAAATTGAAGAATACTGAATGTGTGCGCGCGAACATGTTTTTAAAAGCGTGAAATTAATTTGCCTGATACTTTTGAATTTGCTGCTTAACCCTTGATGAGGTGGTAGCAGAATGTTTCTTTTGTATAAAACAAATGATTAATGGTGAACGCTGTCGTGAAACATATATGAGTACTTCGAAATCATTTTGAATTGATTCGCATTTTCTCTTTTATTATTTGTGTTGCAGTCAAAACACTTCCTGCAAACAGTATTGTGCTTGAATATATGCTTTTGTTAAATAAAAATTTGGGTATTTAATTTGTGTAAATTCATGCACCAACTCTGATTCGTAACTTCAACGCACTGATCTTTTCGTTTTTAATTTCAAGTAAAATTTTTCAAGGATTGATTTAATAAATTTCTGACTTAATGCAGTAATGAACGTGATTGCTTTATATTATTTTACTCAATTATGTCTGTTCAAGTTATTTCGTATGTTTAATAGATCATGAATTTTTATGTTTTATATTCATGAATGGAAATTCTATTGTTAGTGTATCATTGAACTTTTCGTTACTTACGCTTTGTAGAGTTGCGATTTCATTAAGTTGAGCCACCTTCCCCCTCCCCCCCCCCCACACACACAAGCATGGTGACTTCTTTTGTACACGTATTTCGTTTATTTTTAAATTTTAGTTGTAATGCTTTCTCTGTGATAAAGTTTTTGCAAATAAAAACTGTTTACTAGAAATATACATTTGTTGTTGTAATTATTGTTTGTTGTTATTGTCAAATCCATGAGATTTAAAGCATGTCATAGTCTTAGAAAAAAAAACATTATAAGGATGTAATGACTTAGAATGAGATCTATATCAGTAAATATTAAATTTTTTCTAGATTGAAATTATACTGTCTTTTGAAAGGAATATATAGTAATCAGAGATACTGGATGCTGGATGCCAATCAACACGAATTGGCGGTGGGGATTTTTAAGCTTTAAGAAAAAAAATTACAACTTGAAGTACAGAAATAAAATTTATAAACATCATTATGAATTGATCATAAAACATATTCTAAAATGAATTGCCTAACGTATACCCAAAAAAAAAAAAAAAAATATTGTAAAATTACAAAAGAAAAAAGTGATAAACGAGGTGATTTTTGCGTATTCGAAAAAGCACTTTATTCTGAATGAAATAAACGCTTAAATTTTGATGGGATACAGTAAAACTCTGTTTCCCAAGTGAGGGTTAAACGAGCACCGAGCATCATTGCTATTCATGGGCGAATGTAGGGACTGCAATTTCTTGACGCCATAACAGAGTTGTCACTATAAACGATGTTACTAACTATAACCAAGTTCAACTGTATATTATAAACGCAAGCATACACGCACATATATGTAAAGGCATATCTATCCATGTGCATCAATCTATACATCAATCTTGGGTATTTATAAATTGAGGGTATTCGAGGGTATCGTAAAAATTCTAATGAAAAAAGTTTATGAGAAAAAGATTTTCGTTCTAATTAATGACAACGGACACTTGATGCGTCCCATGCACCAAAAGAAAGCAGAAAAGGAAAGCTGACAATTTGTGTCTCCCGCAGAGCCAGACACCCTGACTACAGCCAGCCACTATGCTTCAGAAAATGACATCGAACGATAAAGATCCAAAGACTGGATATTCTGTAATCTGGATCAGAAGCAGAATAAATAAAAACCTCTTCCAAAAAAAAAAAGGAACCGCTTATACAATATATTTAAGAAGGGAAAACCGAGCTGCTTTTTATAGAATTGCGAGCTGCGCTGAATTAAGAATAAATATTTAATTCCTTCATTAAGCAACATGAATGACACATCATTGCCATTTTTTTGCTATAACGGTTGGGATCCGCGAAAATGTTAGCGGGAAATGAATAAATGAGGCAAAAACAAAGTGCCTTAGCCAAAGCAAACTATAACAGAATTCACATGATTCTCACGAGCGATCAACTACTCTCGAGCTCGTTGTCTGAAAGTTCTAACGTATTTCTATAATCCTAGACCTTTTGACTTATGGTCCCAAACTCTGGCACAAGTTGCGGTCTCACCCGCCGAATGGGTCAATGACTTCCCTTTTGTTTCCCAAGTTTGCAGATCACGTGAAAAGGACCTCACACTTCAGACTATTTGGCAAGGTGTGGGCTAAGGATGCAGTCACCAGATGTTTAACTAACTGGTCACGTCACTAAATCTTTGCATTAAAAATGAATGTTTAACTAATAGGTCAAGTCGGAAAACTTGACCATTAGCTTGTCATCGTCTTCACTCATTTGCGGTGTCAAATGCAAAGTTCGATGTCATTTATAATATCTTTGGTATGTTTGTAGCATTTAATCAATCATCACACCAGTGACAATCAGAAATGTATTTTTACGGATCCCAACCGCTATACATTGACCATTCATGTGTAAATAAATAAGTGAAGAAAAAAAGAAATCAATTAACTTTTTATGTGAGTTATTTTCATAAACGCACATGAAAAAAATTGGGGATCCCAATTGTTATAACAAGTTATTGAAAGAAAAAAATAATTCCACATAGGCGAGAGCAAAAATGACAAATAACAACAATCATAATAATGAAATTGTTTCTCATTTTTAATCTTCTTTTGGCATGCTCGTTACTATTTACAGCTTTTTATTATAATAATTACTAGTATTATTAAGATCCACTTACATAACGCATGAATATTTCGCTTTTTTCTTGAACAAATTGCTATGACGGTTGGGATCCGTAGATTTGCAAACGAAGCACGATTGTTCGTGTTCATTTTGTATACTTCTTGTACCGTAAAACGCTTTTAAAATTTGAAAGAAAAGATTTCCAAAAGATGAAAAGAATTGAACTAGTTTTGTGTTTGAAAATAGCGGTTTTTGGTAGGCATATAATTTAAGCAAATTTGAGCCTCAGCAATTTTGAATAGTTACTATTTTTCTCACAAGGTGGCGCCACACAAACAAATTTGTCGGGAATTTTGAATCGGGTTGAAAACGTTGATTTTTTAACGGCAACACTGATATACATATATACTGAGAAACATTTTGTTCTACAACCCCCTCCCTCAAAAAAGAGAGAATAATAATAATAGAAAAAATTAACACACGGTGGAAAGTTTTTTTTTCTTAGGTCCGAAGGAACTAGTTCCTGGAACTAGGTCCGAGGATTCAAAGGAAGGAAAGGAACTAGTTCCTTAAAGCGAACTAAAACTTCCATCCCTACCCTAGTGCCTCGAGGATGGATTTCGGGTTGCTTTACGTTTTACGAAAAGGGTTGCAACGCTGACTTGGCGAGATGGAAAAGAAAAAAAATCCACAATCTATTTTTGGCGATTAAAGGCCGCTTTTCGTTTCGTGAACGTTTTTAAAATAAAACTCAAATTCTGATTTTATTTTTGTAGAGTTTCTTTCCTCAAAAGAAGATAAAAATTATATGAAATTAATAAAATTAAAATGTGGAAAAAAATTAAAAAAGAAGCAGAAAAAAATCATTGATTTTTTTTTCTTTTAATCTGACTTTAATCTTCAATTAAAATCACCGCAATTATCTATTTCAGAACTAATCGTTGACAGTCTTCGAATTATTAATCGAAAATACCTTAATCGTTCACTCAATAAATATAATAAGCAAGGGAAAAGCATGGGAAAATGAGATAAACAGATAAAATGAATCGTGCCTTTGAGACGAGTTTTTCCCAGGCCGAATAGCTCTGGTATAGTCCACAGGCTATATACCCTGGAAATTCCCTGGCTGAATAGCTCCGGAGCTATTCAGCCTGGAAATTCCCAGGCCGAATAGCCCCAGAGCTATTCAGCCTGTCCCAGGCTGACGGCTTTGGGGCCAGCTGCTGCGATTAAAGGCCCTGTGTACCAAAAGTCTTTCGTTCAGCCGATTGTCATTCAGAAAGTGACAAGTGACACTGATGTACAACATGAATTGATTACTGTTAACTACTTTCAGATTAGTTTTTTCCACAAGGAAACAGGAAATGAAATAAATATCTCACTCATTCGAACTTTGAAATACAAACAACTTTCATTTTTTTTATTCTATAAAATAAATAAATGAAAAGGATTTCGTAACAAATGTCCATTTTTGGTTTTTGTAAACTTATGTGTGATACATCGGTTTAATTCTGACCACCTCAAAGAAAACAAGAATTTCTAAAGGGCAAAGTCTTGCAATGCTATAATAAATGTCTGTGGTTTTTTAAATCTGCATCCGAACAGAATAATTTGCTTTCGAAAGTATCGCTTTTTTTTTTTTGGCTCGGTAAATTGTGAGCCTGGCTTTTTAGAAGAATCATTAACCTTCTTAAAAGATTTAGAGTCCAAAAATAAATTTAAGGACTGTGCTTTGATTATCGACAGTATGTCGATTCGTCAGCAAGTTTTGTGGGATGAATCCCGAAAAAAATATTCCGGATATGTAGAGTGTGCAGGGGTGATTGATGAAAAAGAAGACTGCTTGGCATCAGAAGCATTAGTTTTCATGGTGGTTTCTCTCACTGAGAGGTTTAAATGCCCCGTTGCCTATTTTTTTGTAAATAAATTAAATTCGCAAGTTTTGGCTGAACTGATAAATGTTTGTATTACGAAACTATTCTTAATAAATTTAAGAGTATGGTGCATAACAGCTGATGGGCTATCAGCTAATTTACTTGCATTCCAAAAGCTGGGATGCAAAATATCTGGCTGCACTTCTGAAGCAGAAATGCAAACCTATTTTGTACATTCTGCTTCAAAACAAAAAGTTTATGTTGTGTTTGATGCATGTCACATGTTGAAATTATCTAGGAATGTTCTGGCCGAGCGAAAATTACTGTCATCAAATAGGGGAAATATATATTGGCATTATTTAAAAGATTTAAATGCAGTTCAGGATGACATTGGCTTTAAGTTTGCCAACAAGCTGAGCAGCATTCACATAAATTTTCAAAATAAAAAAATGAATGTTGCTGTTGCTGCACAAACCTTGAGCTCCAGTAATGCAGATGCACTACAATTCCTGTTAGAGGCTAAAGATCCAAAATTTTGTGGGGCAGAAGCTACCATCCATTATATAAGGATGATAGACAGAATTTTTGACTTATGTAATTCACGAAATCCCTTTGCTAAAAACTTTAAATCTCCTCTAAGACTTAAAAATCGGTTTTGGTGGGAAGCTGTTTTTAAAGAGACAATAGATTATTTGATTAACTTAAAAATTGATAAGGTTCCCGTCTTGAAAACACCCAGGAAAATGTTTGCATTAGGCTTTATTGTCACAATTAAATCAATAAGTCAAATTGCTATTGAAATATTATCTAGAGATAGTAATCCTTTGAGATACTTTTTAACATACAAAGTATCTCAAGACCATATTGAGCTATTTTTTAGTAATATAAGGGCTTGTGGGGGATATAACAATAATCCAAATGTAGCACAATTCAGATGGGCCATGAGAAAATTGCTTTTGGTACGCAACATTGCATCACGAAATAGCAATTGTGCTGACAATGATGTAGAACTTCCTTGCTCCATTTTGGAATTTAGGTCACAAAAACGATCTGTCACTGAAACTTCAGAGGAATTAAACGATGAGACAATATTGAAGTACACAAGTTTATTAAATGATGAAGATCTTTTGAATTATCAAAAGAATATTTTATATTATATTGGTGGATTTATAATCAGAAAAATTTTATCTAAATGTAGCTGTATTAATTGTGTGAAAATGTTAACTACAAGTAATAGTGAGCACTCTTACTCCAAACCTAAAGTTCAGAGTCCAAAGTCTTTTACTAATTTCATCTCCAGAGGTTATTTAAAGTTATGTTCAGACACAGTTTTCAAAATTATATGTACAGCAGAAAAGTCTTTCAAATTACTTATTTTAAATGGGATGTTAAGAAAGAATTTAAATAATACCATTCTAGCTGTAACAAATAATTTTTTACAAAGCAATAACATTAAGTTCAAACATGAAATTGACAATGAGATTGGGTGTGAAGAATTGCATGAAGTTCAGATGACTAAAAAAATAATTGAATATTATCTCAAAATAAGATTTCATTCTTATGAAAAAATTTTGACAATAAAAAATGTTTACAAAAATTCAGCATCTGTGCGCCAAAAGTTAACAAAATTGGTTCATTTTAAGCATGTGTAAACATAGGAAGCAAAGCTTTTCTCTGTAAAGAGTTAAAACATTACAAGTGAAAATAAATAACTTGAAACTCATGTGTCTTAAAGTTTCATATAACGCACATCTTTATTAATAAGAATGTTAAATCTGAGAATTAATTCTCATTGTATAGTTTAGGAAATTTGCTTAGTGCATACTTTAGATTCTTTTTCATATTTAGTAGCCAATTGTAGTTTTCATTAACTTCAAAATATGCAGTTTTTGAGAGCAAAAGTTTTTTTTTTTTTTCAAAATTACCCAAATCAGATTTTGGGATTTGGTGCCTGCTATTATTGAGGATAGAATATTTTTAAGGCCTCCTCCTTTGATTTTAATTTTAAAAAGTGCAGTTATTTTTCCTTGAACATTCTATCACCCCTGTTATACATAGTTCAACGGTTGCAGCTGTCCTTATGTTTTGAAAAAAAAAAAAAAAAATGGTAAAATAACCTATATTTCTTACTATTTAAAAAATACTAAAATTTTGTCACGTTCAAGAATCACAAAAAAAATTTCTGAGTGGTATGTCAGTACTTTTGGACTTTTCTCCAAATTTATGAAACTTTTCTTTTTGAAATTATTGTTTACCTTATTAATAAATGGCATTTAATTATTTGTGTTAAGTACGGAGCATATGCCAAAATACAACAAATCTAATATAAATTTTAATTAATACTAATTTCAATAGAAATACTATTTAAGACTTACTATTTGTGAGTTTATGTGTTGAAAAAGAATAAATACATGAAATAGTTATGAATCTTTACAAGATTAATTTTTTTGAAAAATTACTTTTCTAAGATGTGAAGCCAAATACTGTGAAATGACCCTGAATTACTCTTGATTTATTTGAAGTTCGAACTATCATGTTGGTAATTTCTGATATTGACCATTGTATTCCTATATAAAGATGTGCTATATTGTTACTTACCATCTAATAAATTTGTATTTGACAGATAATTTGCTATCTTCACTTAAAATAAAGACTGCAATAAATTTGTTTTTTGTAAATATATTTGATGTATTGTCATTTATTTCCTTCCTCGAGAAACATGTATTTATTTAACTTAACTACAAAAATATATTTGTAACCATAAATGTAAATGCTTAAAATTATAAATGTTATTTAATGAGCTTTGCACTAAGCCCTTGGGTGATCCTGAGTCGAAAGTTTTAGAGACTTCCGGAAAAAAAAGTACAAATTGGTTTTCTGAAACATTGTTATTTATTTAATTTTAATATTTATTTGATGAATGATGTAATTCCCTTTTCTTTTTGCTTTCGGAAGAGCCGCATATTTAAGACTTCAAAAATGAATACTGGTTCAGGAAAAAAGCCTTCCGGGTATTAATATTATAGTACTTTGATTTGAACAATTGATTTATTTTCTTTATGAGCTTACATATCCATACGTAAGTAGAGCGGGGGGGGGGGGGTGCTCATCCAATTATGTGATTTATATTTTCGTAGTGTATACGTTTTCCGATAACCTTATGTGAAGTTGAGAGATTTCTTTGGAAAGAATCGCCTTTGACTAAGCCATTTTTTTTAATTAAAAGAGAACCCTCCCCCCTTCATGATAAAACTGTATACTGTAACGGCCCTTATTTTCGCGAGGCCGTCGTAATCGCGAAAATTTAAGCCTCGTGAAATACTTTTTTTTCAACTTTCGGTTCTGTTCATATAAAATTCGCGAAATCACCGATATTCGCGAAAATTACGGCCCGCGAAAATAAGGGCCTTTACAGTATATAAAAAGAAGTATTAATAAAGAAATGTACAATAACAAGTCTTTAAAAAAGGGCTGGGGGTACTGGACGGGAAATTTGATCGGAATGGAAATGACGCAGTTTCAAAATATGCACTGCCGCGCTAATTTATCGAGCTATTGCTCATCGAAGGAAATTTGATGATAAAATTCTGGAACTTAATACCGAAGCCAACATTAACATTTATTTCGAAAATGCTTTTTTTTTTAACATTATTGCTGACTTTTAAAACTTGTCTTAGCGTTTTTTGTATCGATAACCAAGCACCGCGCATAGTAAAGCATATGTTCCGATGGGTAAAGAGTGCGTCTTTTACCAGGCTCGCTTCTCGTGGCGTGACGCGGTCTGAGCAGACGACGGACCGCGGACTTCTCTCTCCTCTTAGTTTATAGCTCAATGACTAAATGTGGGTTTGAACTTACTAAACTTTAAAGGAAGGGCTAAACTTTAAAGGATTATATGTGATAATATGTTCAAATTTTGTGTGGAATATACTATGAATTATAACCAGTCAAGAAAATTAAGTAGAGGCTTGTTGGAACGTCATTATAATAATATATTAAAATAATATGGTAGTTTGGCTTAAAGTTCCTCTGATAAAGGTACCCACCAGAGGGGTGAGGGGGAGCTTAGGGGTGTTTTTCAGTTTTTGAATAAAATTCTACATTTTGGCTGGAACTACAACAAGTTGTAAAAGATGTGACTCAAAAATTAAATCTTATATATGAAACAATATTGACGTTAATGAAGAAGAAATGTTATATTAAAATGAAATTCTGCTTGTCATAACAACAATATAAATTTAAAGCTAAGCTTTTTGCTTTGGTTCAAGATTTTTTTTATTATTTGTTTCTATTTTGGTTTAGTATGTAACTGAAACTTGACCAACATTTTGTGTATCATAATGTGACGAAGGTACCCACCAGAGGGGGCGGGGGGATTCGGGTGGGGGAGGGTTCAGTTTTTTTTAATAAAATTCTATATTTGTCTGGAACTACAAAAAGTTTTAAAAGATGTGACTCAAAAATTAAATTTTTTATATGAATAATATTGACGTTAAAGAAGAAGAAATGTTATATCAAAATGAAATTGTTCTTGTCATAACAGCAAAATAAATTTAAAGCTAAGCTTTTTGCTTTGGTTCAAGATTTTTTTTATTATTTGTTTCTATTTTGATTTAGTATGTAACTGAAACTTGACCAACATTTTGTGTGTCATAATTTGACAAAGGTACCCACCAGAGGGGGCGGGGGGATTTGGGGGGGGGGTCAGTTTTTTTAACAAAATTCTACATATGTCTGGAACTACAAAAAGTTTTAAAAGATGTGACTCAAATATTAAATGTTATATATGAAACAATATTGACGTTAAAGAAGAAGAAATGTTATATCAAAATGAAATTGTTCTTGTCATTACAGCAAAATAAATTTAAAGCTAAGCTTTTTGCTTTGTTTCAAGATTTTTTTAATTATTTGTTTCTATTTTGATTTAGTATGTAACTGAAACTTGACCAACATTTTGTGTATCATAATGTGACAAAGGTACCCACCAGAGGGGGCGGGGGGATTTGGGGGGGGGGGTTCAGTGTTTTAACAAAATTCTACATTTGTCTGGAACTACAAAAAGTTTTAAAAGATGTGACTCAAATATTAAATTTTATATATGAAACAATATTGACGTTAAAGAAGAAGAAATGTAATATCAAAATGAAATTGTGGTTGTCATAACAAAATAAATTTAAAGCTAAGCTTTTTGCTTTGGTTCAAGATTTTTTTTGTTATTTGTTTCTATTTTGGTTTTGTATGTAATTGAAACTTTAGCAAAACTTTGTGCATCATAATGTGTTTTTAAATAAATGTAAATTTAAAAAATAATTTTAATCTATATTTAAAAAAAAAATCTAACACAAAATTTTAAGCATGCAGTTCATTTAAAAAATGACATTGCAAGTGTTTATTTTTTTTAAAAGTATACATCAGATTGCAATGTGCTTTTTAAAAAACTTATGGGATAGTAATTACTGTAAATTTTTTTTATTTATTTATTTATGTTAAAATATAGTACATAGACATATAGCCTTTCTTTCTTTAGGTAATATTAGCATAATAATGCAATTATTTTCAACAGCTCATTCACACTATATTGGACTAAAAATCCCTTGTCTTTAAAATGTATAACAATATTCTCTTAATAAAATACATGGTTTTCATTTAAAACTGCTTCCGAAAACTAAATAAAAACATTTTTCATGCTTGTGTTCACCTAAACGACAGCCGTCTATTTATTGCTCCAAATTCTTTTCTAGAACAGATGACTGAATATTTTTTAAAAAATCACATGTTTTTTGCACCTCCTTTTTTTTAATACTGAAAAAAGTGAGAAAACTAAGGCGAGTAAATGATTCTTTAACGTTCGCTCTGCTAATCAGTTACCTCGCTGTCGATGCTAGCGCTACCTACTGGTGGCTTAGTTTCGTTTTCAATATTTTCGCGCCGACGGCACACTAGGTATTCTAGCCACTGTATTATTAGCATGCCCCATGCCGTTTCTAGCGTGGATTCAGAAGGATTATAAAACTAGGAAATGTTTTCTGAAACAAAGAATTTTTAAATTTTTGTAAAGATTAATCGTAAGTAAAACATTTACTTATTTATTTCTGTACATAGTTTAAACTATATAGTTCTTTTTGCACAATTGAAAGAGGAAAGAGCATGTGGATCGCTGCTTGCTTAGACAAAAATCATCAATGCTATTCTCTTTTTCGAAAAATTAACGGTATGCTGAATTCATCGCTTTACTTAATCGATCAGTTATCATCGTCTTTAATTAAGATAATGAAATTTTCGTAGTACAATTATAGAGCTTATGACTTACAGATTTATTTTTCGCTCCAAAACTACGTTCAGTCCAATATTTGTTTTGTATATTATATGTGTTACCTTCACTTCGAAGCCAGTTTTAAACTAATTTTCTTCCAAATGTAGATTTCTGTTAGACATCTCTTAACTTGAAATAATGACTTCCTTCACCGTACATGAATGTGTCTCATGTACATACATGAGAAGCATTTTATCGTATGCAAAGTTTTTCTCGTTTTTTTCGTCTAAATAAGTGTCAGACTAAATTTCATCATTTTTATTGTTTGGCTTTGTCAATATAGTTCAGTAGTGTCATTTTGTTAGATAATTAACAATTATTTTTCTGTGATAAATGCTTGCTCATTTTATTAATTTAAATTGCATCTATGATATCTATACTTTCTTGGCGGAACAAATTTTATTGCTTGACAAAATTGGAATCTTCAAAGAAAGTGGTGGCCGAAATATAGATTTTTGCTTTTGGCTTGCATAAGATGTGTTTGTCTGATCAATGGAGCTTGTATGTTTCACAAATAACGCATTTGTTAATTTTCTTCTCCTTGAATAATAAAAACTCTATTTAGCTGTTTATTTGCGTTCATAAACAGATTTATAGTCTGCTTAGAATTATATTATGAAATATGACATAGATGAATATGTCCGACATAATTCATTACTTTTTGTTGTTTTAATGAGTTTCATCCAGTATTTTTTGCAGGAACAATCCTTATACTTAACTTTGCACTTAATGAATTGTCTACAGTTTGGAAAAACATTCCATTCTAATGCTTGATGTGGTGCTTGAAGCAGATTATTCCTCTTACATATTGTCAAAGCTATTGCAGGAACAATCCTTACTGAATTTTGTACCTAATGAATTGTCTACATTTTAGAAAAACATTCTAATGCTTGATGTTGTGCATGAAGCATGGGTTATTCCTCCAAAATATTGTCAGAGCTATTGCAGGAACAATCCTTACTGAATTTTGCATCCAATGAATTGTCTACAGTTTGGAAAAACATTGCATTCTAATGCTTGATGTGGTACTTGAAGCACAGATTATTCCTCCTAAATATTGTCAAAGCTATTGCAGGAACAATCCTTTCTGAATTTTGTACCTAATTGTCTACATTTTTGGAAAACATTATTCCATTCTAATGCTTGATGTGGTGCATGAAGCACGGGTTATTCCTCCTAAATATTGTCAGAGCTATTGCAGGAACAATCCTTTCTGAGTTTTGTACCTAATGAATTGTCTACATTTTGGAAAAAAATTATTCCTCCTAATTAGGCAGCTTTGAGTAAGAAGAAGCCTGGTAAAGAATCTTCCAACAAAAGAATTTTGAATTCTAAATTCATTTGTATGCGAGCAAAGCTTTTACTTGTTAAACTAATTACTTTTGATTCGTTGACATAATCAATGAAATATACCATAATTTAAAACAATATGTAAGTATAGTATAGTGTTATAAATGTTTGAAATTACACATTCTGTATGTATACTGTTAAAAAAAATTGAGTTTGTATTTTTGAGTTTTGAAGTTTTTACATAATTAATTTAACATCAATAGCAACATGGTTTTTTTTAATTTATAATTTTCCCCTTTGTTCCTCTGCCACCAAAGCTATCCTTCCTCTCGACTTATAAGAATGAATTATAAATCAACATAGTAAATGTTTATTCTCTTAATTTTGTGGTTAAAAAAATATAAAGCTACTATGAAACACTGATGTAATACATTCAAGCTCCTGGTTTATTTGCAATGGTGTAATCAAATAATGTTAAAAGCATTCAACTGTAGAGTTCATAGATAAAAGTAAGACAACTTTCTTGACATTATAACTGTTGAGGACTCTGCATGAGGTCACAGTGGTCAAATTTATTTAAAATTTCTCTAGATCACTAAAATTACAATTGGTATTGTAGGTAAATGAAGAATGATGACTTTATTAATTTGTTTATTTATTTTCAGGACAAATTCCATCTCCATTTCCAAGATTTAACTATTTGGGATTGAATAATGAAAGGAAATGGTTGGACAACTGCATGAAAACTTAAAGCATACTAGTTGAACTTTGACATTGCATGTCAGGTTAATGCACTTACCTGCTGTAAAGTCCGAGTTTTGCTGGTAATAATGCTTTAGAAGGAAATTCAAATGTATTCTTTATTAATAATGTAATAAAACATTTATGAGGATAACTTCGCACGATCTGATATGCATTGTGTTTATTGGTTATATTTTCAAGTGGTTTGGATGGAAGCCTGTTTCTCTCTCTCTCTCTCTCTCTCTAATGAGCTAAGAAAGTTCATTTTCTGTCATGGTAAATAATATTTCTTAGCTGACTGATTAATTGTTAATAATTTCCTTTGTAAAAATAAAATAAAAACATTTTTATTTGAGTACTATTCCATATTCCTTTAAACAATTGATCTTTTCTTTTCACCATAAACAATAGCTGCATGTGTTCTGGAATATTAGGTCTAGCCAATTCTTTCAAAAATGAATGGATAAGCCCATAAGAGAAATGATATTTAGATAGATATTTTCTGTAGTAACACCTTTTTGATGTCTTATTTTATCTCTTTTTTTTTTTTTTTTTTGCTGACAATAGGAGTCTCAGACAATTTTTTTTTTCTTTTATCTATTTTTCAGTGTTTTGATGCATCACTGCTATAAACATGTAAATAAATTGATTTTTATATCAATAAGTCGAAATTACTTTCTAGCAAGTAATTTTGACTTTTTTAGTGTGCAAATAATTGTTTCTACATGTATGTGTGAACATTCTCGAAGATTTATTTGCATGTAATTAAAAAAATGAAAGAATAAGTACTTGATACATTGTGCCCCATAGTCGAAGCAATGTTTTCCCAATGTGCCTTGAATGGAGTACATTGAAATATTTTAAAGCAACTTTTTTTCATTTATTTTTAACATTGAAAGTTATTATAGTGCAAATTAAATAGTTGTGAGATCAGATCATCAGTAGTCTAACATCTAATATAAAATAAAACTTTAATTCACCAAAAAAAAGAGCTTTGTAAACATTATTATCCCAATCTGCCTTCTTATCCCCTATTCTCGGGTAAAATAAAAGCTTCTATCGAATTTTTCCTGCTCAAAAGATCAGTTTATGGAGAAGGGATGAGAAACCTGAGAAAGAGAAGTGTGGAACATTCTTTGGTTTTGGCGGGAGCTAGCCAGGAGCCCAAGGGCTCGTTTGAGGGAAAGAGGGCAGGGGGGGGGGGGGGGGCTGGCGAAAAGGAGAAAAGAGTTGGAGGCTTGATTGGCTGGCTGGACAGCAAGGCGGTAGCTTCAAGGCAGATTGACAGTTGCTGAATGCACTCCCAAGCTCGAAATAAAGGAAACGTGTATTCCCTCAGAACTATCTCTTTATTGCATTCAACATCTGCAGATCATTTGTTACTTGTTAGCATTGTCTAAAAATATCCTACTGTTCCAGTACTGAATTAAAAGAGATGAATCTTGACTTTATAGAACGTATTTTCGCATATTTTCTATTTTTCATCCTGTAAAATAATAACCAAAAACTAATTTCTTTAATCTTTTTCAGAATATTCCTTTTTATATTTCTCATTATTTTCCCCTTTTTAGCCTACTTTCCCGCTTTCCCGTAAACGTAAAAAAAAAAAAAAAAAAAAAAAAATCAGAAAAATATCGTTCAAAATAAGAAAAAGTGAAAAATAAGTGAATTAATTAAATAAAGATTGAAAAATAAAAAATGAAAGTAGGGTTTCAAAGACGTGGAGAAAGAGCGCTTAGCGTGAAACTTTTTTTTTGATTTGAACAATTTTTGAACGGTTAAAAAAAATTAACATTAGCGCCTATACGGAGAAATTTCAATCTTATATAAATATAATCTAATAGACGGATTTGCTCAAACGTTATCGGCAAGATGCTATGACTTAGAGCACGTAAGATACGAAGCTCATTCAGAACTAAACGAGCCTGTTCTTCTCCCACGAAACTTTTTGATATGAATTTGTAAGAATATTTCTGAATGAATGAGTGAGTGAGTGAATGAATATGTATAAACCGTTGAAAAAGGTGTGTTTGAAGTAATTAAAAACTAAAGCTAAATGAGAAAGAAAGAGAGAGATAGCTAGATTATCATTTTGATATTGTTGTATAGTGTATAGGGGAAAGTAGAATCGTACAGTTCTAGACAGACTTTCTTGTTATTTATGAGTTGTTACGAATGTTCTGCATTTACGAGTAGTTCCATAATCTACTATAATAAATAACAAACTTAATTTTCCACGACTATGTGTGACACCTTCCGTTGGTCCCTTCAACAAGGCCAAATAGGGCTTCAATTCGAAAAACTTCCGTACGATAGCCCGAAAATCCATTTCTTTTGATGCCAGTAAACAGGGTCGGTCTGAAGCATAAAGAAGAAAAGAACAGTGTATAAGTTTAACAAGGTTACAAGCTTTCTGCATGTGTACCTCAAAATAAATTTTCAATTTTTAAAAAACAGAAGAAAATTACGTGTCTTTTTTAGATGCAGAGATTTCTTCATATTCTTCCGCAAAATTATGGACTCAACAAAGGAAATCCTTGGTCTTGATGACATTTCGCTAAGACTGGGAGAGGTGTACCAAAACTGTCAAATCGGGCGAGGTGCCCCACCAAAATTATTCCCAATCGAAACAGGCCCCGCAAGTCTTAAGGTCGGCTTTGCCAGTAAAGATAGCCTAACATGCGTTTTTATTTCTTAAAATTGGAAAATTTCTGGTAAACTGCCAACATCCGCGAACTTTTTGTATAGGTAATACATACATACGCATAATAATGTACCAAAGTTTTAAAAAAAGGAGATAACCAAATCGACCCCTTCCCCCAGTTTTTTGAAGAAAGAAATAAAAAGCATAAATTTTATGGAAATGATCGACCGAGCAATAAGGCTAAAAGTTAATGCATTGAACAAAGATAAAATTTTGCTTCTCAAAGTATCTAAATCGATTACGTTGCTTGTAGATGTCAACAAATGAGGATGGATTTCAAATCTTATTTGCAAGCATGGAGGAACCCTTTAATAATAGCAGTGTTAAAAGCCTTGGGGAACATTTCATGAAGACATATGCACACAGATTTCAGGAAATCGCTGCTTGTTAGAGAAAACAACAAGGTATTGATACAAATATATATTTAGTGTCCTTCCATCGAATTTCAAATGCTCTTTTCTTATGTTAAGCCAACAATATGATAGATTTGTGCCTTTCAAAAATTATGGATTACACAAACAAGCTCAAAAGCTTGTGACAGAATTAAGCACCCTTAAATTGACCTAAGATCCTAAGAAATGAAGTTTATCTCAGACCGACATAGAAAAGTCGACGAATTACTTTCTCTAATGTCATTAAACAGGAGAATTATTTTATAGTCTTCAATTCCTCTTCTGACAACAGATATGCTGCAACTGAAAAGTGACGTGCACTTGCGAGGATTTTGTCATCGGAAATGTTTTGTGAAAAGCGTTCTCATGTTGAGCCACAAAAGATGAAATTTTTAAGGCGAAAAGATGAACATTCAGTAAAAAATCATTGCTGCAAATAGTTTTTCACATAATGAATCATTAAACGACTTGCCATGTTGTTCAAAAAATGAAATAATAATAATAATAATAATAATATGAAAGTATTACAATGATTCATGACTGTCTTAAAGCGATGGACAAAACATAATTAAACGAATATAAATTGTTTTTAAAAAATATATCTCAAAATTTGGATAAATTGAGCATTGAAAACGAAGAGTTGTAATAAACAAGAACAAGACATGCTGCCATGTTCAGAAACATTAACGTTCTATTCACCACCGGAGGATGAATGCCCTGAAGTTTCCGACAAATGACTTAAAAGACAAATGCAGGGGCGGATCCAGGGCCAGGCGACAGCCCAGTGCGCCGCGCAAGGCTCATCATTTTGGACGACCAATTGATTACCCTGACTTTTGACCCCCTGCCCCCCTGAGAAGAAAAATGGAAATCATGCATGTTTTTATGTATTTTGCTGTTTTTTACCTGTAATATGTACTGAAAATATACCGATTTGCTCCCACACACTCGAAAATTTCAAAATGATGAGCCTGGACCACCTGCGTCAGCCCCATGAACTATTTTTTAATTACTGACTTGTAATTAAAAAAGTTCACGAGGATGATAATAAGGGACCCGCCAAGGTATTTCGCCCAAAGTCCTGTAAAGATTAGGTTCGCCACTAGACAGATGAATGAGAACTTACTAAATCTATTTCAGATAAACTTAACTCTTAATTTAACGTAGTAGCATTATTTTTCATTAAATAAGCAAAATCGTGAAACAAAAGATTGAGTAAAATAATAAAATCATTATGGTAATATAGCAGTAGTAGTATACAATATGTTATAAATTATAGTTTTGTTAAATAGCAACTAGGTGTATTTTGTTTAATACCATATCAACTGCATTTTTTCTCGTAAACCGATGTGATTTTACCAAGGTAGATGGTTTTCTTTTGGTCTGAGTTTAGTGTTTCACTTTTGAAGTTATATTTCTATACTTGAAAAATAATGATTTCCGCTGCTACTGACTAGTGGCGGGGGGAGGGGGCAGGCCCTGACTATCGCACGGGCATCCTGGGCCTGCGCCCTGGGCAGGAACTCTCTAAGGGGCAGGAAATTTTTCCATAATATCATTTAAATTCCTTTTAAAAATTGTAACAGAAAATAATCAGTTTAATTAATAATAACTGCCGGCAATTCTTCATAATAAGAAGTTATTCTTAATAATAGCCAATTTCACGTTGACCGCAGGGCACGCGCACTCATGCATACATGTAAGTCAACCATTCCAAGGGGGCAGGAAAAGTTCACAGTGCCCTGGGTGGGAGTGGGGGGGGGGGGGGGGACCAATTTGAGTCGAAAAAAATCTCAATACTCACAGCACTGCTTCAAAATCTGTCGCTTTGCCGTTCATGCTCAACCTGTGGCTCACAGGCCGTATGAGGCCCATTGAGCTTTTGTGATCGAAGTAGCCCAGTCAAAAGGTAGTCAACAAATTTTGCATGCCATAATATCAAACCTATTTTCACGCAAGTACGCCTAAAGAAAACTTTCCGCTTTTTCATATACAGAACGTGTGAAATGTTGCTGCCCATGTGACAGAGAAAAAACTTGACCTGTTGAACGTTGAACTATGTCATACTGTTGTTATACACATTACACATGCCTTTACTTTGGAATAGAACAGTCTGTTACATACCTAATATTTTCAGTAGTATATTTATATTTGCATTTATGTTAGTACAGTAAAATACCGTTAAAACACGGGTGTCGAGAGACATGTTGGGCACTCGCGTTATAACATAACCGCACCAAACCGGAACCAAATAATACACGTTTTTTGTTGCATCATTTTTAACTTTATCAATTACCTGTAACATTTCTTCCCCCTATAGTATATTTTTCTTTCTTCTTTGCTGCCTATTTATACCCTAATTGCTGTGAAAGAAGCACACATCTTCGTTGCGCAATCAGTCAAGAGAAACAAGTCAGGACGATTGCACCCGATTTTGAAATCCAGCTATTTTGTTCTAGGCTGAAAGAGAGAAAAGGCATGAAAAAGATGTACCTCAAGCCTATCACAATAGGGCTTTATCCTGTTAGTGTGTCTGGTGGGGGGATTTGTGCTCTTTGGCTAGAATATTTGTGTGCTCCAGCTGGCTTTATTTACAATGGTAAATAAGGAATGACCTTTAAATGGCAATGATAAAGTGCGGTTTAAACGTTGAGGGGCATGATAGACACCGCGGTATATCCGATTCCATGATATAACGGAGTTTTACTGTATTATTATTTTGAATTTGTAAGGAGCAAAAATTTAAATTTTGATGAGTAGGCGAGACTCTCTACGCTTTATGTCGAGAGGAGATCACAAAATTTTAGGAGGGAGAAAACCGCAATATTTCAGTAATTCCAACTCTTCCTATTCTGAACTTTCGCACATTTGATGTTTAGCCTATCTTCCACAACCCTATCCAAGTTCTTAACGAGTCTACTTTTCTTTCCCTAAAATCATATAAATATTCTGAAATGTAACAAATGTTTTAAGTCCTCATGCACCCATTAACAAATCTGCGGGAGGGAGACTACGACCCAACTTTTTTCAACGGAGGGGATTTACGAAATTATAGCGAGAATTTTGCCCTGAAGTGATTATATAATAAAAGGTTATGGGTATATAACTACAAAAAACACTATTTAAAAAAATTGCATGGTTACTAATTAAATCCTCTGAATATTTATTCTTAAATATTAAGAAAGAAAGAAGAAGAAGAAAAACATTAAAACCTCCTAAATGTCACCTGTTTTTTTGAAGTTCTTGGAACTCGATTCGTATAGCAATGCACTGGTTGCCTTTAATTTACGTATTTTAGACCGGGTTTGTGATTTTTTTTTTTTAAATAAAAAAAGGGGATTTTTGTATTTAATCCTTGTGGGTTCACCCCTTTTTGATTGCACTAAAGAGCCTTTTATTGACCCCAGCGTACCTGAAGTTACTTCATTATCATCTTGCATGTATTTTTCAAATTTACACACTACTGTCGGCCCGCTTTGGGATCATTCATAAATAATGTCACGCTTCGAGGGGGGGGGGGGTCGTGAAATTGTGACAAGGGGAGGGGAGGGGAGGGGGTAACAAGAAGTGTGACATCATGCATTATGCAACATAGCGTGACATGTGACAAAGGAGGGAGGGGGTGTCCGCTGAAGTGTGACATATTGTGACAAAGGGGGGCGGGGAGGGGTCAAATATATATAAAAAAGAGTTTC
Source organism: Octonoba sinensis (assembly GCA_038502835.1). Lineage (NCBI taxonomy): Eukaryota > Metazoa > Arthropoda > Arachnida > Araneae > Uloboridae > Octonoba > Octonoba sinensis. Next base: position 128,385,493 of record CM076600.1, read on the forward strand.
ATTATTTATGAACTGCCCCTTAAAGGAATACCGTCTATTCCAGCATATTTTATTCGATTAAGCGGGGTATTCGATTATGCGGGGAAATTTTCTTTACCTTACAGAAACTGATAATATTGACTTGAAACGTAATAATAAATTAGTATATCTAATTAAAAGAAGTTATAAATGTTAGTGTTTAAAAGTTGTTTTAAATAAAATAAACAAAAACAAAATAAATAATTAAATACATTATTATATATTTTTAAGCACGAAATAAAATGATGAAAAGTAAGGTGTTGCTAAAAGATCAACTTGAAAATTCAAAAATTGTTCTTATTTACTTATTTATTTTTCAAATTCAACGAAGTTTTTTATAAAAAATTCAAAAGCAGACTAGTATTTTTGGATTATCCGGGGAAATTATTCGATTAAACTGGGATCTCTAACATTGCGTCTAAGGGAAATATTAGGTTCCGGAAGGTTTTATTCTCATAAGCGGGGTATTCCTTTATCCGTTACCCGATTAAGCGGGCTGTCAGTATTTAATGAGAAAAAAGAAAACCAACAAAGGCACAATCTAAGTAAAATTTTGCTCTTGTATTAAAAATATGATAATTTTCAAAGAAAGCATAAAATAACTGAAGAGGTATTTTCAATTGTTATAGAGCTGAAACGAATGGCTTTTGCAAGTGTATTTGTAAAACTCATGAAATTTTTCATTACATTTCCTATACAGTTATCTTAGACAAAATTGTAACATATCCTCTCTTTTTTTCGCTGACTTAAAAAAAAAAAAAAAAAAACACACACACATTTAACACGATTAAAAAAAATAAAAATAAAAGATGAAATATATCAAACAATTTTGTGCCATGCTGTAATGAGCACCCCCGGTTTGAAATTAAATAGATGTTGATTGGGCCTCTCAATGCTATGTTTACAAGCATACTGTTATAATGAAAAACAGTTATAAACAATTATAGACTGACGTTCAAAATTTCGCAGTCTCGATGCTTTACAATGATAAAAGGGCGGGAGGAGCGACATGAAAATACTCTGAATTTCATAGCTGGTCATGAAAAGAACACAGAATCTTGGAGAGGGGGTCAAGAAATTTATTAAGAAATTGGAAGCTATCTTCAGTTCCATCCGCCGGCCGTAATAAGTGACTACTCCCTTCTTCTTATGAAAAACTGCTTCAGGAATTCCGCAGCATTTTTTTTTTTTTTTAGTGCAGTTCTGTTCAACTTTCTATGTTTAAAGTAGGCTAAAAATGCCACTGGAGGAAACACACTCACGGAACAGATTTTGTGTTAGTTTGGAAATGAATTACAAGTTTTGCCTTTAAAATCCCTTCTCTCTCTTTAGAAGAATCTCTATTCTCTAAAAAATATGCTTCTCTGCACTCTTTCAGATAAAATTGTTCTTTCGCTACTGCTCCCTCAATATTTTTTAAGGTGCAAGTCAGTCGATTAGAGATCAATAGTATGTTTTCCTTGGAGTCTAACCCCAAAAACCCAAATCATCCTTTCTCTCGCCCCCCCCCCCCCCCCCCACAAACTAACAAAATGAACGAGCGGAGCGACTTCCTCCTGCCTCTGATGATCCCCGATTGGCATCGAGTCGACCACAACAGTTACCCCTCCCCCCCCTCCCCATCTGCTACATGAAGCGGGAAAGCGCACTTGTGTTCCATTCCACGAAAGGGCGACATGCTTCGGGGCAACTGGTGCTGAAACTTAAATAATTCCCTTAGAACTAGCAAACAGATCCAATTAAAAGCACGAGGCATTGAAAGAAATAAGTTTTATTTTTCAAATTTTCATGTGTTAAAATTTATTTAACTTTCCCGGCGAAGCGAGGAATTTCCTCCCTACAAATCGTTTCCAAATTTACCAAAAGGTCAGAGGGTCAGACATGAATTACCGAAAAAGGAAAATTTTTGGGTAACCTCCTATGAGAGTAAAAAAAAATATACATATTTCAAGCGCCTGAGTAAAAAATATATACATATCCGAAATTCGAAAAATAATCCTTGAATATAAAAAGTTTTTTCATTTTTAGGTTTTTTTTTTTTTCAATTATCGTATAATTTTTTATTTTATCTATTTATTTATTCATTGTTAATATTTCCAATATTATTACTTTTCTTGCAAACAAAAAACAAATAAAACTTTTGTTAGTATTCTTATAATTTGTAACAAAACGGTTTTTTTTATTTAAAATTGCAAAAACGTATTAATTGCAGATTTGCTTCAAAGGTACAACGGTGCAATATCTACATCGGTTTGGTCTTTTTATAAGAAATCATCTCTTTGAAAATAGCAAATTTATTAAATGAAAATTTTTGCTACAGATACACTTAAAAGAATTTCTTAATCTTTCAATTCCATCAGGGCCTTATTTACCGTTAGGCCCGGGAGGCTAGGGCCCCCTAATTTTGGTTATTATTATTATTATTTTTTTGCAATTTAAAATTTTTTTAGAAAAATATTTAAAAATAGCATCTTTCAAAAACAAACTGTTAGTGTTATGTTGCTTCACAGAAAATTTGTATTATTAAATTATTTTAAAACCACAAGGAATTTTCACTTTGGAGGCCCCCAAATTTTGGTCTGACAATTTGAAATTTGAAAAACAAATTAGTTTTTGCGCTTTGGGGGCCCCCAAATTTTGGTGTGACTGGCAAGTTTTACAAACACATACTGAATGTTATGTTTAATAAAAATTTGTTGCGTGAGGGGCCCCCACACATGAGTTGTGCCTATAGTGATTCAAAATGTAAATCACGTCCTGAATTCCATAACTCCTTATCATAGCTCTCACAAAGCTCCTTACTTTTACTATTTTAAGAAAAAATTATACATTTCATAAACATAGTTTATATAAAAACAAAACAAAAAAAAAAAAAAAATTACAGAATTAAAAGACTTCCTTGTGTTTACAATTTTACAGGTTTATATCTTTCAACCAAAATGAGAATAAAGAATCCTTATTACATGAACACATAATTACCTATAGAGGCTTCATTTGCATCTAGAAAGTGATCCTAATTATAATTTCATTAAAAAAAATAAATGATCGTATAGGCTAAAAATATGCACAAGCAAGAGTTGCTTTTGTTTAATTTTTATACATTGCTCATTAATTAATATACTACATTACTTACTTCCGAATATGAAAAGAAATGATTTAATGCTAAAATCCTGAAAGTACTTTTTTCTTGAAGTTGGCATGAATACAAGCTTATCAACAAAAAAAATTGAAAAGAAAAATTGAATGTTCTCAAATTAGAAAATGGAAAAAAAGTTAGGTAGATGTTACAATACATCATGTTTATGCGTACAAAACCAACATCTAGAGATTTCATTTAAAATTTGCTGTCACAAAAAAAAAAAAAAAAAAAAAAAAAAAAAAAAAAGGTCCATCAAAAGTTGTAAAGAAATTTATTTTATTTTAACATTGAAAATTCAAAATTCATAGAGCTATTTGCTCTTACGTATTTTTCCTTTCTTTATTAAATGATTTAAATATTTAATATAAACTTTTAAAACCTAAATAATCTTAGTGAACATTTGTTGTGCCTAAAAGTAAAACATTCAATACATTTAAAGCATATTATTCAAAACTATAACTATAAGATAAAGGATTATTTTCCTTGCAATAGGAACTGAACTACTGTCATTTAAAAAATAATAAGTAAATTAAATATAATAATTCAGTATATCTTAGTTATGTATCAAAAATAGCACCAGCAAACTATGTTTAAAAGTGCGGTTGATAACTTTTCTTCGCATAATAAAAATTAAAAAACAACGTAACATTAGGCACAAGTTTTGCAATAATGGCAAAATTTGTGCCTAATGTTACGCTATTTTTAATTCTTACTTTGTAGCACAAAGGTTTACTTTTTATTTTCTTTGCATATAAATAAATAAATGTGTTGAATTCCAGTTGTAATTTCGGGTGGAGTTCTTTTATTTTATGGGAAAGATTCCTTGCCGAGATCCAAAGTGATCTGCTGATAAGCGCGTTTCAAAGAAAGGAAAGCTTTGAAGTTTGAACGAAAATGATCTGAGTGAAAGAGTCAACAATAGCTTCAATCCGGAAACTCTCCTCAGGGGGTGTTGATTTTCCCGCCAAACAATTTTTTTGCTGGCTGTCGTAAAGGAAAGCGCCATGAAAGCGATGAAGATGCCAATAAGGTAACCTAGAACCCAGGATTGTTCCTGCATTGACCGCTTCGTAACAGTTATTATACGATTTTAATGTTATGGTTTTTACGGAAGTGATTTAAACTATTCATCGTTTATTTGACATTCTCCAAAGCTCAAATGTGACATTAAGTAATTCAGAGTCAAGCACATTTTCTCAACCAAGTATGAAACAGGACATGTCATCCACTGAACTAAAAGAGCAAGGAAACAGACTTTTTAGCGCTAGAAAGTTCGAAGATGCTGTATCTTGTTACAGTAAAGCTATTGTATGTTAAGGCTAGCCCTGTTAAGTAAATAATTATATGAATAATTACATTGTTGTATTCTCGCTGATACCCATTTTTACTTTTCGCATTGTACAAAATAGTGACTGCACATTTAAGTATTTTTTTTTTTTTTTTTTGAACCCAGTTCTCGTCAAGTTTGCAATGCAAAATGTTTTTGTTTTTTGCTAATTTTGAGATCAAATGCAGTGAAAGAAACTGCTCAGATACATAAAATTGAATTTTATGAAATATATAACGTTTATTATAATTTTCATCTTTAGGTTATCGGATATTTTAAAGATGATTACATAGTTTCGCAAAAGAGTGCCTTATGTTTAAGCTGCTATTAAGAATTTCTGTTTCTTATATTTCTACAATGAATTTTATTTTACTGCAATAGTTATGAATTCTAGGATATTTTTCTAGGACAGCAAATTACTCTAAAAATATAGGTATTTGCATTACATATACTAAAATTGGAATTAAAACTCATTCTTACAAATGCGCTCAATTTATCCATAATGACTATTGCAATTAATTATCTGAAAAAAATGATATGCATTATTCAACGAAAAATATAGTAAAAATAACCCTTAATGCAACACAAAATCTGTTTAATGAAGCTGTCCAAATTTATTATCCCAATATCAGACACCATTGCAAAATTTATAACTTTCATCAATTCATGTGTATTTTACTATAAACTGATGGATGCCTACTTTAACCAAACTAGCAATGCCACTAGTTACAATAAATAGCAAATGTTTTAGTGTTATTAAAAAATCATTTTTTTAAAAAAACCTTACAGACGCATGAATTAACCAAATAACAATGTTAAAAAAAATAAAGAACTCATGTTAACACTGATTTTGCTGTTCAGTATTAATCCCAAATTGCTGCGAACGTACAGTCCAATGTGACTGACTGGTACGACAAGAAATTTTTCATTAGTTTTGAGCAGTCAACCAAATTTATGCACTCCTCGACATGTAAAATTGCTTGCAATTCCTTTTACACGAATGAATATTGTAGGTATCAATTTGAAGCCACGTTTCAAAAATGGACCATCAAAATGTAAATAATCATTGCTTTTTCTGGATAATAAAAACTATTGAATTAAGTTAACACACATCAACCTTTCGCTCGCTTTCTTTAGCAATACAAAAAATCTCCTCCAACTCTAAATAGAAAAGAATACTACTTAAAAAGAAAAGAAAGAAACATTTACTAAAAACACACACCCGAGGGGGACCAGCATGCCTGGAAAACTGTTTTTTTTTTCTCCCGGCATGCCCCCAGAAAAGATGAGGTTTAGTAGCACGTGCCAGGCTTATATATGAAAAAGTTATTTTGCATATTTGGAAAAAGTCTCAAATGATATTATTCAAACTTCATTGCAAATAGGGAAGAATTACCATTGAGGTTAGATCTGCCAACTAAAAGAGCTTTTGACTTTAAAGATGTGAACACAGGAATAGTAAAACTACAGGAAAAGAAATACTATGCTATACTGCTGTTTTGAGTATATTGGTAAATGGAGATTTAGTTTTATGAATTTAAGAATTGTTGATTTTCATTTAACGTTCAACATTACAGTTTATCAAGTTTTCAAACAACCTCGTATTTTCCGGCATGCCGGGAAACAACCAACGCATTGAGTGCCAAAACTTCGCCTCCCTCGATTTTACCTGCATGCTGGCTGATGCGCGGGAAGACGGTAACTTGTTTTTAATTGTAATATTTTAGAAATGCTTTGTGTCAAGTACGTATTTAATGAAGTATTGTATGAGCATTCATTTTGGGGAAAAAAAAAAAAATAAAGATAAAAATATATTAATTTTCTTTTTTTAGATTTTAAATCCTCAGATTCCTACCTACTTTACAAACAGAGCATTATGTTATCTTAAGCTTCATCAGTGGGAACTTGCTTGCCAAGATTGTAGAAGAGCACTTGAATTAGATTGTTCATCAGTTAAAGGCCATTTCTTTTATGGACAAGCTCTGCTCGAACTAGAAAATTTTGACGAAGCTATAAAATATTTTCAGAGAGGTGTGTATACCTTATATAAATGTTATATTTAGCATTAAGAATAATTTAATATTTTTAATGGTTGAATTTTAATTCTTATGGATTGCTGTGTTCTTTCAGAATTATTTACAAAGTTTTATTTTTAATTTATAATTGTTATATTACTATTCAGTCCATATTCTAATGAAACTTTGACAAATGACTTTTCATTGCGGTAAGCTATTTGGAGATGGTTTAGTCAAGTAATGGTCTCGTACAAACAGCAATTGGGGGCCCTGTCAAAGCGATATTGATTATTTTTATCAAAAATAGTGATCCTGCTATCCATTTTTAGAAAGGTGCTGAATCAAACCCTTTTTTAGTGACTGGGTGTATTGCTCTCCTTCTAGATTGTTATTTGTTCTTTTGCAATTAAATGCCCAGTAGCAGAATTTGCTGTACGAATCTGTAGCACCAGATGATGTGGAACCAATTTTACAATCATAAAAAATAGCAAACTATGCATTTTAAGAGGCAGATTTTATAAGAATCAGGCAGGTCATTATACATGCCATTTTTGATTTTGTTGAAATTTTTATGGTGGATTCTTCTAATGATTTTAAAAGATACATATATTTTTTTTCTCTAAAAAAATTTTTTTTTGACCCCCAAAAATTCCTAAAATGCATCATGGCCCAGTATTTTTCTCAAATCGACATCTTTTTGCATTTGATTATTTCAGTGCATTGAACATCGGTCAAAGTACTTCTTGTGATTATAATATTAGCTTCAGTAGTTAAAGTGAATAATGTCATAAATTTAATGGCTGACCTTCAATGCAACCTGACAGGGTTCGACAAACTTTGTCGCGGAAAGTGAAAAAGTGCCATATCTGAGACCTTCTGGATCCATGCACTGAGGGTCAGCCATAATTATAGGGGTTAACTTGTGTAGTACTACTCAATATTAACTTAATTAGCTCGTTTGTTACATGGCTGACCCTCAGTGCTGTCAAAAAACACATACTTTTTTAGCTAACAAATTGAAAAAATGCCCCTTTTGGTGACCCTGTATTTCTGTGCATTGAAGGTCAATGTGGAACTTAATAATTGCATTTCATAATATAAGGCCCATATTTTAAAGGACAATTGACAGAACTTTGGCTAATGGTAATGTGAGCCTATGGAGCTTACTTTTAGGCATTATGGAAATAGAAAATACAGTAATAAAGCATACAATTAGCTATATACATATTCAGCCTATAGCTTATTCACTAAATATCATTTCTTATTATTTTATTTGTGACTATTCAATATGCGAACATATTTTGAAAATGTTTTCTTTTTTTTAAATAATTTTATTTGTAGCATAAGCAATAAATAAATAGCTTTGTAAATGTTAGCAATCATATTCAGAGAAACAATTTTCCATGGAATGTTATGCTCTCCAAAATTGAAAAGAGAGTCAAAAACAATGTTCATCATTTTAGTAAGACTTTGTTATTGGACACCTTAAAAAAACTGTTACAAATACTATTTTTTTTTTCATATCCTAATGATAAACATTGATGTTTACTCTTTTCAACATATTCTGGTGTATATATTAAAAAAAAAAAACCCTTTTTTTTCTGAAATTCTTCAGATTACAGCATTTAACTTTAAGGATCTGGCCACTTCTTTCATTATAGACAACCTGAGAACCAGGCGCGGTCCCAAGGGGGGGGGGGGGGTCAGGGGGTCGTGATCCCCCCCCAAACTGCCTTTCTTCTGACAAAATTTAATTGGGAAATCAAAGCTTCAATACAGCTTCAAAGGAAGTTCCTAAGTTACAATTGTTTATGACCCCCCCCCCCCCCCCAAAATATGAAGTTGGGAACGTGCCTGCTGAGAACAAAAAAGAAGAGAGATTTTCAATTCTGAGAACAAAATTGAAAATGGCTACAAAAACTATTTTAATGTGTTTTCTGCATTGTTGCTTATTCATTTTCTACTATAATGCACAGTGTAAAACATAAAATACTTATTAAAAACCTTTTTTTTTTTTTTAATGGGGGAAGGGAATTCTTTAGATCACATCATTTATCTTCCAGGATTTGGCAACTTCTTTTATTATAGTGAACACGAAAAAAAACTAGTGGAAGCAAAGGAAAAAACAATTTCCAATAGCCTGAAACAGCAGATGACCAAGATTGGGTTCATCAAAGTGACATCTTGAAATGCTTAGAACCACCAGCCATTCAGGGAACCACCAACAGATTGTCATTTGTTTTTATAGAAGACCAAATTTCGGAATATATGCCATAATTTATTTAAAGAGTGGATTTTAGAAAATAAAAAATAAACTGTTATTTTACAGCTTTCTATCTTGTCTTATTTAGAAACTTGTACGTATTTTTTTTAATTCAAAATCTTACTGTACAGCTAATTGTGTGCTTTATTAGTGTATATGTTCCATTTCCTTATACTTTGAGGCAAGCCTTGTGTGGTAAACGCTAATAATAAAGATCAATATTTATCATTAGGGTAAAAGCATAATTTGTAACAGTTTTTTAAGGTGTTCAACAAAAAAGTTTTACCAAAAGGATAAACATTATTTTTGACTCATTTTTCAATTTTGGACCATTCTATGGAAAATTGTTTCTCCGAATGTGATCGCTAACAATTACAAAGTTATTTAATTATTGCTTATGCTACAAATAAAATTATTGTAAAAAAGATATGTTTGCATATTGAATAGTCACAAATAAAATAATAAGAAATGATATTTAATGAATAAGCTATAGCTAATTGTATGCTTTATTACTGTATTTTCTATTTCCATGATGCCTTAAAGTAAGACCCATAGGCTCACGTGACCATTAGACAAAGTTCTGTCAATTGTCTTTTAAAATATGGGCCTTATATTATGAAATGTAATTATTAAGTTCCACATTGACCTTCAATGCACAGAAATACAGGGTCACCAAAAGGGCATTTTCTCATTTTGCTAGGTAAAAAAGTACGTGTTTTTTGGCAGCATTGAGGGTCAGCCATGTAACAAATGAGCTAATTAAGTTAATATTGAGTAGTACTACACAAGTTAACCCCTATAATTATGGCTGACCCCCAGTGCATGGATCCAGGAGGTCTCAGATATGGCATGGCACTTTTTCACTTTCCGCGACAAAGTTTGCCGAACCCTGCCAGGTTGCATTGAAGGTCAGCCATTAAATTAATGAAATTATTAGTTTTAACTACTAAAGCTAATATTATAATCACAAGAATTACTTTGGCTGATGCTCAATGCACTGAAATAATCAAATGCAAAAAGATATCGATTTGAGAAAAATACTGGGCCATGACGCACTTTTGGAATTTTTGGGGGTCACAAAAAATTGTTTTTAGAGAAAAAAAAATATAGGTATCTTTTAAAATCATTAGAAGAATCCACCATAAAAATTTCAACAAAATCAAAAATGGCATGTATAATGACCCCCTCATTTGCCTGATTCTTATAAAATTTGCCTCTTAAAATAGTTGACCTATAACAATAATACACGAAGACAGTGAATATAAAATTTACTCCATTTTTAAATAAATTAATAAAGAAGTTCTTACTAAGGTAGTGTTCCTGTTACGCGTTTTTCAAAGGGCGCGGCGCCCTGCCCCTTTTTCAAAAAGTGCTGATGCGCCCTGCCCTGTTTTCAACAGAAAAATGCACCCTGTCTTTTTTTTTTTTTTAGAGTTTGAAAAAAAATTGTATTGGACGAAGATTTTAAGGTACGACCGATGCATCGGCGCCAATTGTTCAAAAAATTAGCCATCGGCAGCCGATGTTAAATTAAAAAAAAGTCGGTCCATCCGGCCTTAAAAAACATCTAAAAGCCCTCATCCTTACACGCAAGATCGTTCAATTGCGCGTTATTAATCTTAAGTTCATCTACTAGATACTTTTCTTTACAATATTTTAAACGTTTATTTCCAGTTATCGCGCTATTTTAAAGTAACACATTTTCAAAATGGCACGGGACAATTTGAGCGCTCAAGAATCGTTAATTTAAAAGCTCAAACAAAATACTCTATTTGATTTAAAATGAATGTGTTGCATAAAATAATATAATAAGTGTTGCAGTTTCCTTGCATCAAAATCAGAGGATTCCTGTAACCCATTAACAAGAAAACGAAGTTGAAACGATGAATCACAGGCACGTGTTTCGTGCCCGTGCCTTACAAAGTCGCTTTAGCTGATGTTTTTTTCTTGTGATTGTTTATTCTTTATTTATTCAGTTTTGTATTAACTAGTATTACTATTAGTATCTGAAAAGAAATGGGTGAAGAGAAAATCTGATCAAAAAATAATAGCCCGATCGGGAAATCTTTTTTTCTTTCTGCTAGATACACAAAAGCTATTTTCGGTACTTTTAATTCCGAAGTAAAAAGAAATTAGCGTCAAAAAGATATTTTTCCACGTGAGAAACATAGGCGTTGCATCGCCATTTGGATGTTTTTCAAGGTCGATGGGCCGATGTTTTTCCGATGTTATTACATCGGCGGCCGATAGCGATGTCTAGTTTTTTGAACTATCGCCGCTGATGCATCGGGCGGGCCCTAATGCTTATTTATTTAGTGCTCATTTTAAAAGGTTTAACTATATTTCTCAAGAAATGTTAAAATTTTAGGCAAGTCTCTTTAAAAAAAATTAATTTAAACAGAAAGCGAAAAAATATCCGGATCTTCGAGGTTCTACATGTATTAATGTTTTATAAATATATATATAAAAGGAATGATTTAAATGATACATAACTTTTTTAATTACCATTCTGCATGTTCTAGTGGTTTAAAGCGAATATTTGCCATCGGCCAATAGAAAAGGAAAATAATCCGTAATCGGCCATCTTTGAACAATCGGCATTTTCCCATTGCTGTCGCTCAAGCCCTAGATTTCCTTTGATACAAAGATTGATGAACATAGCTGTAACCTTGCCACCATCAATGGCTAAGATGGAGAGTATTTTCTCAAGTAGCATTAATTGTGTCCACTCACAGAAATAGACTTAAAGTAGAAAATACTGACAATTTATTAATGATAAACCTAAATGTCAGTATAAACTATGATTCAGCTGCTAAAAGTTGGCTCACTAAAAAAAAATTGTACATTAACTTTTTGCTCCCAAGGGTTGTTTCCCTGTCCTGTTGTTGAGGATAATAAGAAGACCTTGAAATAGCTTATGTATCTAAAGTCATTTCTGCAACCAACTGTCATGAGCGTATTTAAGATGATTCTTTGTGGCATCGATTTTCCTAGTTTTCTTGTGCACTTTAGGTGGAAGCTTTAGGGTAAGGACAATGATATCTGTCTAGGAGTGTATTATTATTCTTTTAGCTATGGAAAAGGGAACAAGTTCTCTGTTGAGAGGAATTATTTCTGTTGGAATTACCTTTACAGCGTCCACTGCTGTGCAACTATGCGCCATAACAATTTTTCTGCTACAAACTGCGTTTTCCAAAAAAATTGCGCCAAATCTTGACTTTCAAGGGAAAAAAAACAAATTTTAGTTTTTTTCATGTCAAAAATCAACATCATTTATTACATTCCCCCTATCAATTAGGTTTTGGACTTTGAAGTAGTTTGTCAGTAAATATTAGCTCTATCCTCGTTTAAGAACATTGAATAAATATGTACCAGAAAATTGAACAGCGAATGATGTATTATAGCAAAAAATGTGAGACGATTTCCAATATTTTGTAATATTTTCTCTTATTTATAATTTTTCTTTGTAAATAAAAATCATATCTCTTACCGCTATTTATTTTATGAATATTTTATTTAGTAAATTTTTCTTGAAATAGATCAAAAAGTTTACCATTTCATTGAATGTGGAAAGAAAAATACTTTGCGTTTTTCCTAAGTATACTTTGTATTTTCCAATATTTCGGAAATAATAATCAATATTGTTGCTTCATGTTCATATTGTTGCTATTGTTCCATGTGCAAGCATTCGTTCTCAGGAGTTGATCCAGTGTTTTTAACAGGGTTCGATTTTTGTGAATTTTAAAAAGATTTTTGTGAGCATTCAAAATTTAAACATATAGTGATAAAAATTTTATTATTTTTTTGCTGCTTACTTTCTAAATAATTTTGTGAACAGTACGATTTGGTAGCTCGGAATTTTGTGAAGGGTCTGTTTTGATTAATTGGAATTTTATGACGGGTCCAAGCACTGACACAAATATCCCTTGGCACAATCCCTCGTTCTGCAATCTTTTTGCATCTGCCACAAAAACTGGATATTTTTCATTTCAACTATTTATTATGTTTCTTTTCAAAGTAAATATTTATTTTTATTTTAAATGAAAGCTTAGTTTGAAAATATATATTGAAAAAATATATTATTAGTTTGAAAATACATATTGACTGGCAGGAAACATGGAGTAGTAGTTAAGGGCAATTATTCTCAGTGGATTGATGTTTCAAGTGGTGTTCCACAAGGTTCAGTTTTAGGGTCCATATTATTTATTATTTTTATTAATGATATTAGTGAGAGTATTTCTGGGAACATGAATATTTTTGCAGATGTCATCAAAGTCATGGGAATTGTTGATGCAGAAAAACATGTCAATCAGCATCAAGAGGATTTAAATCAAATTTTTAGGTGGGCAATTCCTGGTCACTCTTTTTCCGGGGTAAATAATGGTCATGCATTTTTTAGTTTTATAAATTTGAATAACAATAAAGATATCTAATTAAAGCAAAAAGTTTCAGTTTTTAGTAATAAAAGGAATGAACATATGATCTTACTAAGTGGGTAAATTAAAAAATATTTCAAGTTGCCATTTTATTTATAAAACAGAAAAACAAATAAAGTGCACTCAATGTAAAATTAACTGCACATAATTAATTGTTTGATTATTTATTTCAGCTTTCAACAACAAAAGAATTCAGATTAAATTTGTTCATTTTTTCTTTACTGTACTGCTTTTCCTGGTAGGGTTAAATTTCATTTAAATCGTGCATTGATATTAAAATTTGTTCATTTTTTAAATATTTAACATATGATATTTTTATAAGTGTAACATAAGAAATATCCAAAGTCTGTTTTAAAAAATAAAAAAAATCCAATTAAATGAAAAAAAAAATCACGAACTCTCGTTTTTGAATTCAGCACAGATCTGAAATGTTTATAAAAAGTCGAAACTCCTGAAAATCCCCACAAATTATCCAGGCTTGTGTAATTTGTAGCTTTTTGTTGCTTAAAAAAATTCAACATTTTCATTAGTATTTAAGAACATTTATTGCTGTATTCAGTTCATTACAGCAATTTCAGCTTAAAATATTTGGTAAACTGACCTTTGAGTTTTTACAGCTAGTGATTTAGCAAAAGATCAAAGTCGAAACTTTGGTGATGACATTGCTTGCCAGCTAAGGATAGCAAAAAAGAAACGGTGGACAGTTCAAGAAGATAAAAGAATTGATCAAGAAATTGAATTGCAATCATATCTAAATAAACTCATACTTGAGGATAAGGAAAGGTAATTTTTTGTTTCATTAGCTCTTTTAGTATTAATTACCTTAAAATGTCTTTTAAAATTACAAAATATACTTTATTAATTCCTTGTTACTGCAAAACCAAAACACATGTATGCAGTTTTCATTGAAGATTTGTGCCAAACAAAGTTAGAATTATCAATGTATCATATCAAACTTTCATTCTTAAGTTAATTTCCAAGATTTTAAACAGACTTGTTTAGTTGTAGTTGGATATGTACACTGAACTAATATCAAATTTTTTCCCTAGACAATTAACTCTATTAGAAAATTTGGGTGTAAAAAGTAAAAATGAAATATCTAGACTTACTGAAAAATATGTAAGTACTTTTTGAAATTTACCATTGTTTCATAGCTTTGTTTGTTTATTCATTTTTCTCTTGTCCTTTTTGTTTTCTTTGGGGAAGGTGTATTTTCGATAGGGATGTAACAAAAAGTGATTTGACCAAATACTGAATATTTGGCTATTTCTTCCAGGCTGAAGCCGAATATTCAGCCATTCTTCTAGACCGAAGGTAGAAGACAAATATTTGGCGAATGTCTTATACCAAATATAGAATATTCGACAATTCTTCTAGACCGAAGGGCGGAGACAAATATTTGGCGAGTGGGGAATAATAAAAGTAGTGAAATATTTGAAAAAGTTATTTGCATGTTTAAAGAGGAAGTGCATTGTAAAATAAGTTATATTCATCCCTTTCATCAGGGTTGGCAAATGCTATAGACCAAAAACAGGCTTTTCTTTTTTTATCTTACGATTCTATGGAGTTGATGGGGAAGAAGTTGTTGAAGAAATAAATGTGTTCAGTCAGCTTTATAAAATAAGTTACACTACCATTGACTTATCAGGTGTACTGAGCTCGCCTGACGAAGATACAAGTAATAAAAATGAAGAAGACGACTCCCCTGACCATGACTGCGACGACATCCCAGACAAGATGTTAAAGGAAAGATTTCTTGATCAGTAAGAAGGGGTTAAGAAAGGGTTTATTAGACCATATAGGTGTGTAATAAACATGCCGTTAATCTTCCCAAATCTTAACAATGCTATACCAAATTATCCTTTCGTTGCCAGTAACAAGCTGTTCTGCTAAAAGAACAATGAGCAGATTAAAAATTGTTAAGAACAGGCTCCGAAGCAGCATGGGAGGTGTTTGGTTGTCCAATCCAACATGCTCGTTTTAACATCCGAAAAGGACATTCTGAAGGCAATCTCTAATGCTGATATAGTAGAAAAATTTGTATATACATATATTAATTTTTTTCTTTTTAGTGGCAAATATTAATGCTAGTATTAGTATGTATACTTAGTAGTTGCAACTACGCAACTGGTTGGCTGATGTCTTCAAGGTAGTGGAGTTATAATCGAGTTACCTCAATCATTTCTTATGTCTATCAGAAATATTGTTGAAAGTTATAAAAATAATTACTCAACTTAGAACCATTCGCAATTCTTTTACAGCAATTCGTAAGTAAAATCTTTTAAAAAGAAAATAATAGAAATTGAACTGTTAGTAAAACCCCCAATTTTCATCACAATTCCCCCCCCCCCCCCCCATCCCTTATATTCAATAGAATTTCGAAAGCATAAAGGAGGCTGTTAAAAAAAAAACCAGGCAAAATGTTCTTTTTTTGCCATTTTTAACCCCCAAATTTGGAAAAATTTTCTATAAACGTAGTTAACGTGACGCTAGCCTGTACCCTCCTCCTCCTTAAAGTACGTCACGTGGTTTTTGAACTGCCCCAAGGGTATGGTAAAATACTTTTTTTGGAGGGGGGAATGCGCCATAACCTTTTGGGGGGGGGGGGGGATGGGCACTTGCTGCCTTTCTGGATATTGAAAGGACCTTTGATTGTGTGCCCACTCAAGTTATTCTGAATGCTCTTATGAGAAAAAACGTCGATCATCTGGTGTGCACCTTTACCGGATGCTTACTATCTACTAGATCAGTGCAAGCAACTCTTTTAGGCTACACACTTGCCGTTACGAACTGCAAAGGCTGCCCGCAGGGAGATGTACTTTCACCTCTTTTATGGAGCCTTGTTGTTGATGAAATATTAAGTAGAATTAATCTATCAGGTGTGACCTGTATTGGTTATGCAGATGACATAACCTAGTAGTAAGAGGAAAACTCCAGGATACTGTGATTGGCCTCATGAAATCTGCCCTCAAAAAGGTTGAAAACTGGTGCAAGGAAGTTAGCCTGACCATGACTGCGACGACATCCCAGACAAGATGTTAAAGGAAAGATTTCTTGATCAGTAAGAAGGGGTTAAGAAGGGGTTTATTAGACCATATAGGTGTGTAATAAACATGTCGTCCTGGCAAGACAAACCTTGTACTGTTTACTAGAAAAGGAATTAAAGATGTGCAAAGTATAGAATTTTTTAATACTAAACTTGCATACTCTAACGAGGTTAAATACCTTGGTATCATTTTTGACAAGACTTTGACTTGGAATAGTCGTGTTGAATACAGCACCACTAAGGCAAAGAGAATATTCTGGGCCTGCAGACGTGCAATTAGTCCTAATTGGGGCTTTTCACCTAGTATTGTCCATTAGATCTATACTAAAGTAATCGTCCCCATTATAACTTATGGATCTATCGCATGGCGGAACAAAGCCTGCCTTGTGACAACAATGAAAGAGCTTACTAGTCTCCAAAGAATGGCAACTATATCAATGACAAGTGCCATGAGGACTACCCCCTCTCAGACCCTAGAGTTATTACTAGGCATTCTACCACTTTATAAGCAGGTAGAGATGAAAGCAATCCTTTGCTCCCAAAGAATAAAATTTCTAAAACTAAGGAAACTTTCTTGTGAGAGATCCTTATATAAATTTGATACACTGATTAAGGATCACCCATTGCTTTCCATGAATTCGGACTGGATGCTTAAACGTTTTGACTTTGAGTCAAAACACAATGTTATATTCTCTTCCAAAGCTGATTGGGAAAACCCTATTAAGCTTATTGGCCACGCCAACGAAGTTTGGTTCACGGATGGATCTAAGACTTCCCATGGCACAGGCTACGGTGCCTTTTGCCCAAATAAAAAAATTAGCATCTACTCTTCTTTGGGAAGGCTAGCAACTGTATACCAGGCTGAAGTGATGGCCATCCTGGCATGCGCAAGTAATTGCCTAAATAGAAGCATCTCGCAAAACCATCAAAATCTTCTCTGATAGCCAGGCTGTTCTTTTGGCACTACTAAAACACTGCTTCTCATCAAATATTGTTTGGGATTGCTATAACACTGGCCGGACTGGCTGCAGTAAATAAGGTGACTCTTTATTGGGTCCGTGGTCACCGTGGCATTTTTGGCAATGAAATGGCTGACCAACTAGCTAAATTGGGCACAGAAACTCCTTTCATTGGCCCAGAACCAGTCCTTGGTCTGCATTACAGCCTAATAAGAAATACAATTAAGGAAGTCCTCCTAAAAGAGGCTCATAATGCCTGGCTTAAAAGCAACAATCAAAGATAGACGAAAGAACTTAACCAAAATTACCCTTGGTTAAGATCTAAGGAACTGCTGAAACTCAGTAGAAATGAGATTAGGGTGATCATTGGTCTTTTAACTGGTCATTGCAATCTCAAGAGACATCTTAACATCATGGGCATGCTTGCTGACCCAATGTGTAGAGGATGTCATGCTGTAGAGGAAAGCTCTACACATATTTTATGTGAGCGTGATTACTTCTCTGCTCAACGATTTGAATATCTTGGATATCACTATATCGAACCCTGGGAATTACCCAATTTCCCTGCTAATTTATTGCTGAAATTCGTCTCAGCCACTGGTCTGTTCCAGACTCACTAACTTGGGGTTTTTAGTACAATAGACCTGAGGTCGCAGTGCTAGT
The DNA here is from genome assembly GCA_038502835.1 of Octonoba sinensis. Taxonomy (NCBI): domain Eukaryota; kingdom Metazoa; phylum Arthropoda; class Arachnida; order Araneae; family Uloboridae; genus Octonoba; species Octonoba sinensis. Next base: position 128,403,359 of record CM076600.1, read on the forward strand.
GCTCCTCAGAGCCACCCCCAAAACAATTCATTCATTCATTCAAACTGAGAATTTCACCCACAAGTGGAATAGAATGGAAAAAACATGGAGAGCTAGTGCATCATCAGGAGGAAGGATGGGTTTTTCCACATTGCAAGTAGGATAAACAAAAATTTGCAATTTCCCCCAAGAGTCTTCCAACCACTAAAACAAACAAAAGACAAATGAACTGAACTCATCAAGCACGTTGCGTAAAAAAGAGACAAAGTGAAGTGTCTGTTGTAGAGAAAGGCAGTTATGCAAAAACCGGAAAAACCTTCATTAATAAAAAGAAAATGAAGAAAAAAGGATGAAATTCTTAAAATAAATAAAATAATAGTTTGGGTGCTAAGTTAAACCGTAATAAGAGGGCTAATAATACTTACAGACATTAAGCCAAATTGAGAGGACATCTTTTGAGAGAAGAAAAACAAATTTTGGGTAGTGTGTGTTGTGCAATAAATACCTTCAATGAAGAAATATGAGTAAAAATTTATTTTTGAAGTGAAAACAACAAGATGAGCTTACATTTCTTATATTATTTTGGTCAATGATTATTGTCGCAAAACCAATGTGGTCCCTTGATTTAGTTCCATACATAAAAGGAGCTTTAAATTATGAAATGTTTTGTCTGTTGTCTTTGTTGCAAAATGAATTGAGAAAAGTTTGGTGTCAGTTTAAAGTACAAATGTGTGTATGACTCAGTTTAATTATTGGCATTGTAATTGAAGATGTGTCAATCTAAATCTTTAAGATCAAATCAGTAATCTGTCACAAATGTGATTGTAAAATATATGAAACGAAAGCTCATCATTTTTTCCTTTTCAAAAACTATTCTAAAAGTAGGTAAAATTTTTAAATGCAGAAATTTTCATTTTCTATATGGCTATGTAGCTGGTCTGCTGTAATTCAATAGTGATTTTTTATATAAAATGTAAGATTGAATACATTTAATGATTTAGAAGATTTTTAATCTTCTAAATCATTAAATGTATGTCAAAATCATTATGATATGTCAAAAATTTATTCGTATCTTGTGCTACTGAAAATAAGTATATTGCAAAGACGGATTAAAGGGGAGGGCGGTAGGTAGGGTTTGTTGATTTAAATCATGATTTAAATTGCGATTTAAATCAAGTGAGTTTTCTAAAAAAAACATTGATTTTAATCAAGTAATTTATAAAAAAAAAATGATTTTAGAATGTTAGAAAGTGTTATAAAAATGAACTATGTTGCAATTACAACCACTGTTTTAAACAAAACGTCCTAGGTCCATCTGGCTGTGTGCATAACATATTTCATAAGTTTAGAACTAATGTCGCCTAATAGCTTAAGGTTTTTTCCCTTCTAAAATATTTTTTATCATAGAAGTTTTCAATAACGATATTTGGTTAAAGCAAAAGTTTCAGTTTTTATTAATGGTGTGAGCATATGAGTTTACTAAATGGGTAAAAGTATTTCAGGTTTTTTCATTTATAAAATAGAAAAATGATTAAAGTGCACTCAATGTAAAAATTAAGTACACACAATTGCACTTTTTCTTCAGCTTTCAACAGCAAAATAATTCAGATTCAATTTGTTCATTTTCTCTGTACTTATGAGTGTACTATTATTCCTGGTAGGGTTAAATTTCATTTCAGTCATGCATTTGTAGTTAAATTTGTTTATCATTATTATTAAAAAATATTTATTGCTGTGAAAGTAGCTTAAAGTGTGTTTTTGCAATTGATTAACAAGCCATACTGTTTCTATGAATGTAACGTAATCAATATCCAAAATATTTAAGGTCTTTTTTTAAAAATGATTAAAAAATCCGATTTAAATTTAAAAAATCTGGTTTGAATTTAAAAAAATCAGGAACCCTGGTCGTAGGGTGACTACATCTCTGAGAGCACAATTTTAATAATTTTATAATTTATTTATGTATTTATCTGTATATGTATATTGATAAAATGCACATGGAAATGAAAGTTCTGTGAATAGTTTGAGTCATTCAAAGTTGTAAAAATGTCATTTACTCCATGCCCCGAATCCATCGACTGTTACCATAACTTCATTAAATAAGCTGTTTCTTTAAAAAACTTTCTTGCCAAAGTCATGCATGAAAATGTAGGGGCCTGTGATTAGGTTATTCAAGGATTTACAAGAATCGTCCTCTATGTGAGCAATAGTTTATTAAATAATTTTTTGTGATGAAAACTTCATTTATTTTATTTGATTTGAATTTGAATTTATATTTTATTCATTTTGTTCCTTGAGAAAGTTACATGCGGAATGTTGTTCAAAGTTTATATGTATGTTCTCAGAACTGCTTCTACCCCTAAAACTGCAATAATCTATCACTGGTACATTGTATGTTACTGTATTTAAAATATGTTGTGAACATTTATTTTTTTCTAATTGTAAAATATTGACTTATCAAACAACTAGTTATTTGAAATCAATTTTAGTTGGTATGTTTTAATCTAATTTTTTGTAGGACAGCTATCAACAAGAATTAAATAGTATGTTTGAAAAACTTGATGAGAGAAGAATGGTAAGCAAATCTGTAGCTATAATTTTGTATTCATTTTATTTGAATTTTCTAATCCATTCATCTTTGGGGAAGATGGGTCCAGTGTGCGCAATTTTCATAATTTTAGCCAAATAAAAGACACTAAATACTATTTTTAATGCATGAAGTATTTTTTAGTACAAAATTTACTTTTACTTTCAACTTGGTAATGTATTACATTGTTTGACAATCTAGTTCTTTAATCATAATTTTTTAAAGCATGTTTTTGTTAACATATAGTATGGACAAGCTAGAATATTGTGTTAAAAACAATCTAATACAAGTGGGTACAAAAAGACATTTTTTACAACAAAATAGGACTTTGTGAGCTTGTCAATTGAAAAAAGTAACTGTTAAAAAAAAAACTCTATCAGACCTTTTTATGCTTTCCATTAAATTATATGAAAATTATTTAACTTGGAATTTTACTATAAAAAACTTTTTTTTTAAATTGAAATTTTAATGTTTGTAACAGAGGGAGCTTTTTTCTAGAAAAGTTACTAGTAACAAGAAAATGAAAAAGGACCGCACCAGAATTTTTTATAGAATCTTCTTGTATCTTTCCCAACTTGCAGCTATATTACATAGTATGAAATTAAAGCAAAATTAATTATAGAATGATAGAAGAAACAAAAAATAAAAAATATATAAAAGCCAATTCTATTTACGATTTAAAGCGACTCAAAATAGAATGGCAACTATGAGCTAGGTATTTACAAATTTAAAACATAATAATAATGAATAAATAAAAACTTAGTTGGGGGGACTTTTCAATGGCAGCTACCAATTAAAAAAAAATAACATGAAAAACAAAGTTAACACTAGAAACAGAGTTGACCTGTGCAGCCCCTCTCAATATTTGTTGCTCAGTAACTCCAATAATAGGTAACTGAATGCATTGTAGCTTTACGACTTTTCCTGAATGTGAGCCTAATTAAGTGTTTATTTACTCATCATTGTTTTCTCCTCTTAGGAGCAAAAATATTGAATCTTATATCTAGAATGACAGAAAGGGCCAGTGTGGCCCCTAAGGTATTACAGAAAAAACTATTAAATTCATTGTTTCTTCTAAAGACTACAGTAGGAGAAAGTGTCATTTAGTCCAGTTTGACCTTCATCTTCCTTTTACAACTGGTTTGAATTCAAAATGTTGAACAAATGCTATAGCTGGCTAGCCGGACAATGACAACTGCTCTTTGAAAGAGAAATAAGTTTTACATTTTGAAGAGGAAAAGGAATTACCACAGTATACTATCATACACTCGGCTTTTGCGTAGGTCTTGGGGAACATGTTTTGGGCAAGGGCGTAGCCAGGATTTCCATTAGGGGGAGGGGGCGGAAATGATACTCAAATGATGTATAGCAAATATCAGGTATGTAAATAATCATATTTTGAAGAAAAAGGGGGGGGGGGATGTGTAAAAATGTATTTTATGCAAAAAATGAAAGAAAAAACTAAAATACTACCCTGTATTCAGTTACAAATGCTAATACACTTTAAAATAAATAAAGGATACAGAATATTTGTGTGTCAAGGAATTTTTAAAACCAGGTTTGTAAAATTAAATAAAAACAAGTAATTTTCAGTAAATTTAATAGTAATTTTTTAAAAAATAAACTGTTTAAAAATAAACAGTTTATTTTTAAAAGTATTATTCAAAATAAGCTCCATCGGCTTAAATACTTTTATTACAGCGGTTTAACAGTGGTTCGAATGGTTGTCCCAGCTCAAATTGTGGGACTGCCTTCAAAGCTCGCGTCGAAGCTCTTTGCACACAGTGTGCCAAAGAATTTTTAAGATTACAGCTGGAACTAAGCTTACAGTGGTGCTATCTGTGTTATCGATCATTCATGAAACTCCTTAACTATCAGCTGATCCACTGCCTCAACCTCAATTCATTTGTTTACTATTTTTTTTACTTTGATGACATTGACACTATACAAACAGCTTTGATGCGAGCTTTGGAAGCAGTCACACAATGTGATCTGGAACAAACATTTGAATTGTTGTTAAACCACTGTAACAAATGTATTGAAGCTGAAGCAACTTATTGTTAAAAAAAATGTTTAAAGAAATATAATTACTAGTTTTTATTTTATTTTATAAACATAGTTCAAAAAATTCTTTGACACTGTGTTCTTTGACACACTAAATTGAAGGTAACCAAGCCCAACTTCGTCAAATGTGAAGTTTCAGCAACGTGGTACAATTCCCATGGTTTTAATGGTTCAAACAATATAAAATATTTGTAAGCTATTACCAGTAAAACACTTTCGAATGTCCAATTTTACAATTTTTTGCGGTAGTGAAACTTAACAGTCGGCTCCGAACAACAATAACACTTCCTCAATTCCTCAACAACGGCTACTGTTCTTTACTGCCATCCGATCACCAGAGGAATAATGTTAAAACTAGAACCTCTGGATAACAACAAACAGTTCGTAAATTTGTCAAGACTTCAAAAATTACTTTTCCTCTTTCTGTGGTTTTTTACAACCAAGTGAGGGAAGGAAAGGCTAGCAAAACTAAAATTTTTTGTCCTCAAGGTTCTTATCACTCCTCAAAATGTATAAAGTAGAAAACCTCCCTATTGCTTCAAAAAATATTGGTATATCATGGTAAAAGCCTTTTAACAACATCAGCCCCAAAAAATGATCATAAGAAAATACACCCCCCCTCCCCATTCTCGAATTAACAGCCTGAAAACACAATCTGCAAACAAGACACAAAAGAAGTGAAAAGTCTTTTATTACCTGCTATTTTTATCATCATTTCCAGAAGTGGTTGGTATTGAAAGAATGTAAGAGAGAGAGACATATAAAGAAAATGCCACACACATGGGATGGGCCGCCATCTGTTGCAAATCTTTATCTTAATTCATCTCGAAAACTAATCGTTTTCTGCGCTTCAGTATGGTTTTATGACACCTTTGTCGTCAAATAGTCATCCAGGAGGTTGTTTGCTTATTTATAACATTCGGTTTCTTTCTGTAAAGCAAAATAGTGCAGCCAGAATCTTGCATTCAAAATGAATGCAAGGTAACAAACTAAACATGCCTGATCAAGGGAGGGGCAATTGCCCCTTCCTAGATGCCCTCTTGCCCTGATCTTGGGAGGGGCATCTGCCCCTCCTAGACCTCCTAAAACCTTCCAAAACAATTTGGTTTTGAGCTAAAGTTATCACTAACATATGCAAGGTGTGGTTATGATTACCTGGCCACTAATTTCATAGAAATATTAAAAGGCCTCGTAATCCTTCATAAATGTTGTCACGCATAACAAGGGGGAAGGGGTTCGTGAAATTGTGATGAGGGAAGGGGGTAACAAGACGTGTGACATCCTGCTTATGCATAGCGTGGCATATGACAAAGGCGGGGACGGGGTATGTTCAAATGTGACATTTGTGACAAAGGGGGTATGTTGAAGTTTGATGTTTCGTGACGAGGGGGGAGGGCGTCAAATATATGGGGAAAACATGTAACATCATTTATGGATGGTCCCTTGGGTAAAGTGGCTACTTTTAGAAAAAGGTGGTAACTACTAAACTAATCTAAACACTACTAAACTTATTGTATCCATTGGACACTGGTTACTTGCTGAAAACTTGAATAGTATCATAGAATCCAAGTCTACTGTTTTTAACGAGAGACTCCTTTTTTTTTTTTTGCGTCTGTCTCCCAATCTCCCATTTAACATAATTTTCTCCTGGTTTTTGTAATTCTCGCTTTAAAATAAATCAATGAAGCTTCAATCTTTTTTTTCTCAATAGATGGAGCTCATGATTGTAGTTACTCGCCGAGTAGTTTTCATGTGGTTTTCCCGTATTTTCCCGAAATTCTGTATTTTTGGTATTTTTGAAAAGTCAAAATTCAAAATTTCGGTTCCCCGAAGATTCATAATTTTGGAACTCTTTTTTTTCTTTAAATGAGAAAATTTTGAAGCATGCGTAGATACTTGCTTTACGAAACTATTACAAATTAGCAGTAAAACTTCCGCATTTTGTCTTTCATATGCTTTCAAGTGTCAGTCCTGATTTTTTTAAAAATCTGATTGCATCCACTTCAGTAAAAGTCCCTAGTTCTTGTGTACTACGTAATTCAATCTCTTGCACAACAATTTTTGGTTTACTATTATTTTTAATATTTTTTTGCGATTCAGCCTCTGTGGGTAGAGGATTTGCACTCTTCTGATTCTGCCACACCCACTCAAAATTTCAGTGAACAATTTTAGCCCTTGTTTTAAAATTTTGGTGATCATATTAGTTAGTTATAACTATTAATATTGCATCCTTATTAATAATCTAGTTTTTAAAATATTTTTTGCATAGAATTTAAATTTTTTCATTGTCTTAGTGTTAGGGTTTTTTCCCTTTTTGGTTATTGTTACAAATTAGATAAATAAAATTTATTCCTATTTTCATTCACTATATAACTAAAAAATGGCTAAATTCTTTTAAAAAATATTTTAGAATAATTTATTTGTTAAGTGCACTCCAGACGTGGTCGTGATATTTTGTTTAAATTGTTGTGGTGTAGATGTAAGCTAGTAAGTATTTGGGAGAAATGACTTTTTATAATCTAACTAAATGTAATTCTTGGGATTTTGGGCATTCCGCACAGTAATGCCGTTGCTGTAAAATGAAACCGAGTTTCATCCAATGCTGTCAAATGAAAATTTAGAGAAAATATATTGCTCATAAAAAATAATTTTGCTAGAAAATGTTATGATCAAACATTTGATGATAAATTTTTTTCAAATACTGCTGTAATGTAAATTAAAGAAATTAATTTTATTTGTGTAAGTCAGTTTAATTGTTGATTTTGTGTGTGTGTGTGGGGGGGGGGGGGGGGGAGGAGTTACTGAAAAAACTTGGTTTTTTCCCTGCAAGGTTGTCAAGTATGTGTATGGTTTATTTTTTTATATTCTAAGTTGAATTCTTTCCCATTTTCCTTTGGTATTTCTCAGCATTTATCACTTTCCCCTTGTATTCACCAGTTTTTCTTGTTATTTACTAATTTCACCCTGTTTTTATGAGTTTTTCCCGCTGGGACGGAAAATATTAGTTTTGGACAGGTGCAGATTAAACAGGAGGCAGTCCTTGTCAGCCCGCAGGAGTCCCTTCATTGTTTCAAATTTCTTTTTTACCCCCATTTTGTAAATCCCATGGATTTTAGAAGGGTCCCCAATAGACAAACGATATTTCATGCAAATTTTACAGACTAGGAACCGATTGAAAAAATGAGCAATTTAAAATCTATACATTAAAAATCAACATTTTCAAGAATACTTTAAGAATACTTATTTATTTTACTGCCAGGGGCCCCTAAATTTCTTGATATGCTCCTGGTTTTGGACAGAAAGAATCCAACTGTCTTCTACTACAAAATAGCAGCCAGAATATTTTTTTTCAGTTTACACAGCTTATACCTTTTAAAGCTTTTAAGTTTCCATTTTATTCTGGCAAAAACAGATGAAAAATGCCAATTCTGTGCGTACTACCTTTTAAAATTTATTTTATGTTTAGTGACACCCTTCATAGGTTCAGTGGTAGTAAATTAACATAATGTACTATATAGAATCTTAAAAATATATTTGAATGTATATGTAACTGTTCTGCTCAACCGTACTTATTTTCCCCCCATTTAGAAAAGAGAAGTGCCTGACTATTTGTGTGGAAAAATCAGTTTTGATATCATGCGTGAACCTGTAATTACACCTAGTGGCATTACTTATGACAGAAAAGATATTGAAGAACACTTACAGGTTGGCATAATGTCTTTACTTTTCATGTATGAAATGAAAAATAATTACTTATTTGTTATCTTAAAATTTTATTTATTTTATAGTTTTTTTTTTAATGTGCTTGAGGATTAATTTATTGTTTTTAATTTTGTAACATTGCAATAAATGTTATGATATGAATTCCCTGTAATTAGATTTTGGTTTCCTAATCTTATGTAATTGTTTCCACAATAGTTTTGAAAAAAACAATAAAATGACTATTAATGCAATTAAACAATTACATTGCATATCTCTTACGATATTCAATTATTTCTGTGCGTTACTTATTTCTTGGAGTCACAATATCAATAAGTTTTATTTTTACATAAAAATTTGTGTAGGTATTGTATATGCCCTCGGAGGCATCTAAAAATACGATAGGCCAGAAAATGGCAGGTGCGGGGGGTCTCTGGGCCCCTTGTAGGTATTGTATATATATACAGTCAAACCCCATTAACGCGAAACGAATGCCGTTCCCCGTCATATAATCTAAGAACTAGTGCTAAATTAATCATTTAAGACGAAATTGATTATTTGAACAAAATCCCGCTTAAGACAAAAAACAAAATTTTTCAGTTGAAAAAATAAAAATAAAATAAAGGTGAAAAAGCATCCTTTGATATGAAATTTCCTTGGAGCTTTGGAAGCTTGAAAGTTCTGTTGTACTTCACTTCTAGGAATTCTATGAAAACATTAAATATGAAACAGCTGGTAAAATGCCTGCAGTTCATTCATGCTAATCCTATTTCTGACAGACGCTGTGCAAGCACGTTTGTGCGGATCAGTGACACGAAAGAATTGACAAGGGACACCTGCAGTAATGAGCATAGATAAGTAATGGACACTTCCATTATGGGACAATGGGGTAGAGTTTCAAAAGTTTGGGTCAGGAAGATTCCCCAACCAGCTGGTTTTCAAGGGGGAGAGTGTCAAGCAAGCATTCTTCTCTTTGTTTCCATTCCTTTCACTGGTTTATCATTTTGACGCTCAATCTATTTCTTGGAAATGAGTTGCAAAGAGAACAACTTTGGTCACACGCAGAGTAGGGATGTAACGAATAGTAATTTGGCCGAATACCGAATATTTGGCCATTTCTTCTAGGCCGAAGCCGAATATTGGGCCAATGTCTTAAGCCGAATACCGAATATTCGGCAGCCGAATATTAACATTTCTAGAAACCCATTGTAATAGAAAAATTTGTCAAATTTAAAATTATTCACAAAGTCAAACACCAATTACACACAATCTATGATGTATGATTGAATTCTGTTTGTTAAGAATTTAAAACTATTTAAAATTAATCTATTTTCTCTATTGTTTTGAATGTAATAAAATTAAGAATTTCACCCACAAGCGAAATTGAAATGACAGGTTTTATGGTTGTAAGCATTAGCATTATTTTACTAATTATTTAATTCAAATGAAAGAACTACTATTTCTTAGTGAATTTTTACTTTGCTCAAAACTGTTTTATGAAGATATTTTAAAAGTTATAAAGGTTAATATTCTTATTTTGAGGGGTTTTTTACATACCTATTTTTAAAAGATCTATTAAAACTTAATACACTGAACTGGATAATATTTTTATTTTCAAAAACCCCAATAACTTATGCTATCTAAATATTCATGATACATTCTAGGCTTTTCACATTTCTTTCATACCCAATTTTCACAATAAATCAGTCTACCCAAACAAAGTCTGACTTTCACTTTGTTAATAATAACAAAATTAATTTATCATATTCTCCATCATAAATAACTAGTGCCAACTTTTGGGAGCAAATGCTAAATATAAAATACAATTTTACAACTTTAAAATCTATTTTTGCTCAGTCAAGCCTAAAACAAGGTTTAAAAAAAGTACTTTTTTTCTAAATTATTTTTATTTATTAAAACTATATACTAATGTACTTCTTTGCAATAATTATAATGCAATTTTAACTGTTTGGAATCTACTAATTTCTTTATTTTTTTACATTTCTACTGCAGCAGAACTTTTCGGTCAAGCAGTCCATCAATATTCGGCCATCAATATTCGAATTTGACCTTACCCAGTATTCAGCCAGGTGATGAAATGACTATTCGGCCAAAGGGCCGAATAAGCCGAATACCGAATAGTGGCTGAATATTCGTTACATCCCTAATGCAGAGTAAATGCTGAAGGAATTTTTAGTTTTGAGTTAGTCCTGTGCAAAGTGCAGTTGCTTTATTCGAATTCTTAATAATGAACCATAAACAGCAATCTTTGACATTAGAAACAAAGCAAAAGATCCTAAATGAAGTTGACGATAAATCACACGGAACGAAGACACTGAACGAAGCTACGGCAGCATTACAAACTGTGCAATAATTTTTAATACTGCAAGAGTATGTCTCACGTGCGTTAAACACCAATACTTCTGTAAAAGGATGTTATTTCAAAAAATTGAAGAAAAAATCTATAACGCATTTTTTTTAAAAGTAATGTCTGCACAGGTAAATAAAACTAAACTCTTCCATTCTGATAATTGTTTTTAATACTGGTTTAGTAAATTTCATATAAATTTCCTAATCAAAATATAAATTCGTATGTGTGTGTGCATTTTTGTATAAATATACTTTTGGTTTCTATATTTTCTGTATCATAAGAAACAAACACTTTTACTAATTCAAAATCCTGTAACCATCGGTTAATGCGAAAAATTTTGGTGTCCCCCTCGACTTCGCGTTAACGAGATTTGACTGTATATATATATACTGTAAAGTACCAAACAAGCGCGCCCCCTATGATTTCCTTCAATTTCCTTTCTGTGAAAATACCGAATAAGCACCCCCCCCCCCCCCAAACTTGGATTCTCATTGCGCTGACCAAGAGAAAACTCATACCTTCCATTATCAGTTCCCAGAAGGGATTATTAAGTTCCCTTGGAATTGCAGAGACTAAACAAAGCTCTCCTCACTACGGAGGGGAGGGGAGAACGAAAAAAGTTGAATACGTGCTTTCGTTCCGATAAGCTTCTGTCTGAATCCCGGTAATCACATTAGTTCTCCTTGCCTCAAGGCTTGCTTGGCCTTTTTTTATGGGGGTCATTTATGAGATCCATATGCGCTTGTTATACCGCCAAAGAATACTGGTCATCCTTTGTCCTTATTGCACGGGAAGAGTTTTTTTTTGTGATTGACAGGCGTTTTGAGAACTCCTACAGTTCTTTTTTATGGCAAGACTTTTTTTTTTGAATGCAATTAACAATTGATTCAATAACAATTTGACAAAGAATTAAAACCAAAATCCCATATTTAAAAGCCAAAAATTAAATGATTAATTCTTGGCCGATTGTCAGATTCGCGAATTTTTCACAATATTAATTACATGGACAGTAGTAAATAGTGAATGCAGTAAGGCTATAACAAATTAAATATGAAATTTTTATTTATTATTTTATTTCAAAATAAAAGCTAAGAAAAAATCTTAATCCTGAAAACGAAGGCTTTACAAAAATTCTCTGTCGCAAAAACGAAACCTTTTCACATTATTAAATTTTAAAAAAGCCTAATATTTCCGACCTTATTAAACATCAAGTTGACTATATCCTTAAAAAAAATCTTTGGGCATTGAATCTACGTATTGTTTAAAAGAAATCAGTTCTGTTCAGAGCCGCTGCAACAGGGAAGTTCAGGAAAGGAAACGGGCGTCAATGTGGAGCTGTCGCTGGCGCCGTTTCTCTACTCGCTCTTCATCTAAAAAAAGCTGAAAGAAAAATGGGCATGCAAAAATATTTTTGCATATCCATTTTTGATAGATTTTACTTGATTAAAATTTTTTCTACTATTAAAATTACCTGCCCCGGGTTACGAGTAATATATATTTTTTGCGTCCCCACCTCCGATTTTTTGCGCATTTGACGTGCTATAGCTCGTCCACAGCATTGCCGAAGCTACTTTCCTTGTTTTATTCGGGAAGGGGGCGCTTATTTGGTACTTCACGGTATGTATATATATATATATACATATATGATTTAAAAACATTTTGTTGTCTACATTATGCAATTTATTGCTTATGCACTCTATGAAAATTGCTTTTGAGGAACAGAAAACTTCTCTATAAAAAATTGTAATGGCTGCTTGGTATACATCAACTGAAACAAAGTTTGGGGTCAGATGCAGTAAATCAGTGGTTGCTGCTGTCCCATAATTCTCATTTTCTGAGGGGGAGGGGAACGAAAAAATGTCATATGCATTTGGCCTGTTATTTTAAGTAGGGCTATCTCAGGGTGGTGACAGAACTGGGAAACCAAAAAATGTCAGGGAATTCTAGTTCTGGAAAAATCAGGAAAACAAGCAAAATTTTCCGAAAATCAAGGAATTTTTTCTTTTTTTTTTATTTATCCTGAAGTTCCAAGGGTCTTATCTATAATCAGAGGCGTAGCTAGGTGGGGGAAAGGAGGGACAGCTGTTCCCGGGTGCAGCGTTAAGGGGCGGCAAATTAATGTTAATTTACTTTCATTTAAATGCGAAAAGAAAATTATTTGAACTGAAGAGGTGTGAATATGTTTGACAAGAAAGTGGGAACACCGCAAACCATATAGGGAATGACCAATGTAGCACAGGAGTACTTGGGAAATCGGACAAATAATTTTGCGAAGCCAAAGTGTCCCATTTTCCCCTTAGAAGTGAGTGGTCGCTAATAAAAATGAAAGTTAAAAGGGTTGCTTTTTAGAACTATTTATCATTCAGGAAGCAGAAAAGTTTTTTTAGGATAGGGAGCTGTTTCCCTTTTAGGGTAAAGTGAGTCGTACATGGGATAAATTGGTTATAATTTAAAAAATAAAATAAGAAATCATAATATATAAGTAATAATAATTATAATAAAAATAACAAACACTCGTGGAAAAGTATTGTAAGTAGTAACCATATTATTAAAAGAAAAGAAAAGAGGCACAGAAGATTTATTTAAGTTTTGAGTTCAGAACTTGACTTAATCAGCGATGTAAATGCTGCCTTATTCACTCTACCAAATTCATTAAATTGTGGAATATTTATGTACTTTCAGTAGAATAACAGTGAGCACTTGTGCTGAAAATTTGAACAAAGTTGCGGAATAAAAAACAAGACATTGAATTAGATTTTAGAATGTGGGAAAAAACAAAAAGTGAGACAATATTTCCCAAACCCAAACATTTGTGACCCTCTTGACACATAAAGCTTGAAGGGAAGTCTCCCCTTCACTTAAAATTTTGAAATTTAGCCCCTGCAAGAAATAAAAGTGTAAAGCATATTGAGTTATTTAGGACCCATACCAAGAAAGGGGCCATATTGAGAAAAAATATGATGTCTGCACCACATGATTTCCTTGTACTAGATTTACCAGGCCATTTTCAACCATTTCTAAACTTTCATTTTACACCAGGTTGTATGCCTATTAAATAAACAAGAAGTTCCGTCTAGAACTATACGAGCCTACTTTCCCGTATACACCAAATTCAAATTTATTATCTAGCTATCTCTTTCTCTCTCTTTATTATTTATCTTTAGTTCTAATTATTGAAAATATACCTTTTTCAACGGATAATACATATTCATTCACTCACTCATTCATTCTTTCATTTATTCAGCCATGCATTTATTCATTCATTCGTTACCTCATTCAAGTGTTTATTCATTCATTTACGCATTCATGTATTTATTCACTCATTTATTTATATTTTCATTTATTCAATAATTTATTCATTCATTCTTTTCCTCATTCATTTATTCATTGATTTATTCTTTCACTCTTTCATTTATTCATTCATTCATTATTTCACTCATTGAGTCACTGAGAAATATCCTTGAAAATCCCGATCAAAAAATTTCATAGCAAAATAGGCTCGTACGTTCTGGATAAACTTTCTATTTCTACATGTTCTACGTTATAAGAGCTTTCCGATAAAGTTTGTTCCAAGCAAATCGGTCCGTTAGATCAGGATTTATATAGGGTTGAAATTTCCCCGTAAGCTCTGTGTTAATTTTTTGAACTGTTCAAAAATGAACAAAAACTGTTCAAATCAATATTTCACGCCGAGAACTCCTTTCAATAAGCTTTCAATAGGAACTTGGCTCTTGTGCCCAGAGTTTACAGAATTTGCTTCAATTTTGTCCATAGGCGCTAATGTTAAAATTTTTTGAACTGTTCAAAATTGAACAAAAAATTGTTCAAATCAAAAAGTGAAATATAGAAATGAGATGTCCTCGCCGAGATCTTTCGAATGCAAAAAGAATTTTTCCAATCGGACAATTCGTTCAAAAGTTATTAGGGGGGGACAGACCGACAGACAGACCGACCGACAGACAGACCGACAGACACACTTTTTCCCCATCTCAATACCCTACTTTCAATTTTTTTATTTTTCAATCTTTATTTAATTACTTCACTTATTTTTGACTTTTCTTGATTTTTAACGATATTTTCACGATACATTAAGCCTTCTTTCATGCTTTATTATTTTTTTTTTTTACTTTTACGGGAAAGTAGGCTAATAATACATACTTTTTAACTACTTAAAAATGGATTCAAGTGCTTTTATATATTACATGTAAAAAGTTATATTTCTTAAATACATTATTATTATTTAAATGAATTTTCCTGCATCTGTACCATAAAATACCGTACAAACAAGTGCCCCAGATGGAATAAGCGCTTCCTCCCTTTTCCCTTCACATGAAAGTACTGAATCACCCCTCCCCCAACATGAATTGTCATTGAGAGTATAAATAAGGATTAGAAAAAACAATTATCAAAAATCGCAAATGCAAAAAAATCTTTTAGCAAAATTGCAAAAATGAATTCTCAAATACAAGTATGAAAATTGCATTTACGATGTTAAATAAATTGATTAAATTTTATTTTCAAAATATTTATTTCCAACTTTTACGCTATGTTTAAAACAATGTACTTTCAAAAATGGATATTATATATGAATATATACATACCTTTTCACAAATAGCACTGAAGGTTTAATCCAAGGAATAGTAATAATGTTTTAAATACAGTATTTTAGAATAAGATAAAAATCAATGTAATTATTTCATTTAGTATTTTTGGTTTGTTTTGTAATTACTACTTATTTTGCTCTTTATAGAGAGTTGGGCATTTTGATCCAGTGACACGTACTCCTCTTGTTCAAGAACAATTAATTCCAAATTTGGCTCTGAAAGAAGTGGTTGATGCTTTTATCACTGAAAATGAATGGGCTGTGGAATATTAATTTTTATATTGAATGTTATATGAGTTGCAGAGTACTATGAAATTCTTGAATTCAAACTGTTGTGCACAACATGCATCACTGGTCATTTATTGTAAAATTATTAAATTCTATATTGTTCTTACTTCATGGTTTAATTAAAGAGAAAATAGCTGATAGTTGTTAAAAAAAAAAAATAAATAAACATAATTAGTTTTTCTTTTTAAATTATAAATGAAAATATACACAATTTATAGCAAGGTTAAGATTTTCATTTTGAAAAAGATGCAGGTTCTAATACTATTTGGTTTTTAGAATAGCATTTCATTTTGAAAGGCAGTTAAGACCCAGCTAAATATTTTCTAGTCTTGTATATTTTCCACCTTTGCCATCATTTTTGCAGTACTTTTTATGTCATAATTTAATTTATTGATTTTGGATTTTTTAATTTTCATAACTTTAATCATTCTTCAAAAAATCTTTATGAAGCTACCACTAATGTTTGATGAAATAAAAAGTGGGTGCTTTTGAGATACTTTTTAACATAAGCTAGTACACTTAATGTAATATGTTGAGCATTTTTTAGTGACTACTATAAAAATTAAAGGTCTAAAGATAAGTTTATTTTCATTTAAGACTTCAGATAACATTTGTTGATTATATTCCTTTTCTGTCCCCCCCCCCAAAAAAAAAAAACATTAACCCCCCTAATTAAATATAGCTACCCTATATTTAATTTTTTTTTAAACTGAACCTGTGTAAATAATATAGCTACAAAAATTAATTAGCAATGACTCAATGAGTTGAAAACAAGACAAAAAAAAAAAAAGTTTAAAATCTGACTTCAGTACATTTTTTAAACTCGAAGATGCATGATACTTAGTTGATACAAAATTATAAATTCTTTCACTGAATCAGGCTCATTTGCACTTAAAAATATAGGAAGAATACTATTTAATCCTTTATAGTATTTACCATGAAATAAATAAATGAAGTATTTGCAAAGTTTTGTAGGGAAAATGTTAATTTGAGATAAAGTATCTCAAAGTACTTTATTATATATTAAAAATATTAATTTTTAAAAATATTCTTAAAAATTAAATTTTAACAATTTAAGGAATAACAACCAGGGCGGTCACCTAAGAACCTGAAAGCTATAAATAGTTCAGGAATTTTAACAAGAAGGTAAGAAATTCAATTTTCAGATGTTTGAAGAGGATAGTGTAGTAATAATGAATGATTTTACATTTTAAATTATGACACTCTCACTTCTATCACGTTCCGAATATGCATAGCTGCTATCTCTACTGAAAAATTCGGGATTCCGAATTTCGAGGTAAAATCCACTAGGCAACAACTTAAGAAAAATGTGAAATCTTCCATGTTCTCCTACATGTTTTTTTTAAAAAAAAACTATTCTAGTGTTTTAACTTGCAACATCTGATTTAATATATTTACATGTTTTTGATAAATCCAAATACTTTTATATCTCTTTCTGGCAATATGGAGGTTCCTGTTACTATAAGGTTTTGTTTGTTCTTCTTAAGGTTTGTTTTGCTAAAGTTTAGATGAATATTTCGGGTCTTGTTTGGCAATGTTTTTTGTTGTCAAACACGAAACAAAAACACTTTTTAACAGAAAAATGTATACACAATTAATAAATGTGTCATTTGTTGTTGAGATAGTAATGGTATTTCTGTTCTTTTTCCTAGAATTAAAAAGTAATAGTAATTCTAATGCAAGAAACTTACAATGTGTCAAAGGATATCATATGATGCCTACGTTTCGAAATATTTCCCCCTTTTCCTTGTTTTTGGTTTTTTGTTTTAATGAAAGAGTTTTATTTATATGTATGAGTGAAATTAAATGTGATTGTTGGATATTCTTCCCTACACTACACCTTTGGGGTTAGTCAAAAATTTATTTTATTCAATTTTTAAGGAAAATACAGTTGACGCTCAATTTTATGAACACTTTAGGACCATGAAAAATATTCGTAAAATTGGAATGTATTCTTCCAGTGGCAGATTGATAAACTGATCGTAAAATCTTGAGTGTTCTTAAAATCAAGCATCAATTGTATAATGTTGAAGCTGTAAAATTAATCTTAATAGCCACCTGCTATTAAGAATAATCTGTTCCTTATAGTGTACCAAAAATTGGAACAGTTGAATCACAAATTTAATTTATGTAGTTTTTTCTAACTTGGCTTCATTGCACAAATCACGTGTTCTCCAGCGGCAATGCATTGTATTAGACTGGTGCTTTAAAATTTTTACCAATTTCTATCCCAGTTCTCTAACAGTAATATAACTTATAATGATGCATTCCATTTTAATATCAGCATTATTTCTTTTAAATGTGATTTCTTCCATGAAACAGATACAAGGGAAATGTCATTCATTATGTTTCTGGGAGCATGTAATTTTGAAATGAGTTTTTTAAATACAAATATAATTTTCATATAGATAAAATTCCAAGAAGAATAGCACCAATAAGCATTTTTTTGTCACCTTACTACTTTATTTTCCTCTAATACAAGGTGTCATGTGATAATTAGACTAATTATTAGATTTATTTATGCTACTCAACAATAATTTTATCATTACTTATTTTTATTTTAAGTTGTAGCATCAAAATTGCAGGCCAACCTAGAAATTAACATTTTGAAAGTGAAGCAAAAAACCTTCAGTCATTTCTATTCCAATGTCCCAAAATTTTCAATCCATACTCCTTCCTCCTATTATACACAAACTAAATTTGACAGGTGTCAAGTCGTTTTTTTGGGCTTGAAAATAACACGTTTGCTGTGCCAGTAATGAAGCTATTGGCCCAAAGCCAATATAAGAAATCTCCCCATCAATAAATGAACCCTCTCAAGGTCTGGTGCCTTCTTCTTGAGCTATTCCATAACCTTTTAAAACCTTAATTTTTTTTCCAAGCAGTTCATTATCTCACTAACTAGTTGAATTGAAATTTATCTGTTGTTGCAATTTACTATTAACAGTAAAATATTCTTATTTATTAGCTTAGATATTAAATTTATTTTTTGATGAATCATTAGTAATGGCATCAAATTGAAACCTTTTAAATAAATTATGATTGCATTTCGAAAAGTCGAGGAAATTCAATGTGCTCAATTGGTGGCTACCCTGAACATTTTCTCTGTTAAACATATTCAAATGTATTAATTTAACAGGAAAAGTGTTGTTATTTTAACTGCGTACCCTGGCATAAATCTAACTTTGATATTGAAAGAGTAGTACTGCATAGAAGTACATTAAATTAAAAAATAATAATGCATTTTAAAATTCCATTGAAATAAAGCTCCCTGTTGAAACTGCTAATTTCAAGACATTTTAACTCAAATTATGCATTTTAAGTGAAAAATGAACATTTATAGAAGGTTTACTGTTCTTCAGGAATGCCGTATTTTGTTATCAGTTTTATCTATTACTTTATAAGTATGTATTATAAGTATTTCAAAACAGCACAGTAGGAATAGCAAATTTGGGTGTAATTTATGGGTTATATTCTGAACAAACATTTTATTTCATCTTTCATCAATTTGAAAATTAGAACTTTCTTAATTGGATATGGTGCAATCTGTATTATGTATAGCTCAAATTCCATTTATGACAAAGCTTATTCCAAATACATTTGTCATATTTAAAATTTAATCATTAATAGATTGAAATCTAAAATGCTCATGTATATAGTGGAAGGAAATGTCAATAAAATTGTATATATTTGTTATTATGTATAAATTTGTTTGGTAGCTCTAAGTAAAATAATTTCTTCTTAGACTAAAATGAGACCATCTAGCATGGGATTTTTAAGTCAATTATATTTAATTTCACACCTAATTTTACATTTTGTAAACATTCAAACAATCTCAACTTCAGCATACAAGGTCACAAACTTGTGCAGAGCTCTAGTAATGTGAGTACCACTCTAAGAGGAGTTCAGATTACACCCGTAAGGTGGTGAACCATGGAATCTTTTGATGAGTTAAGTAAAAAGAAGCATTTCTAATGCATCTGAGGTATGGAATTAATGAATGTAAAACAAAGTGTTTGTCAGTTTCGTATTAGCATTCGATTTCAGGTGCTAGTGCGACGAGGCAAGAGTTTGGGTGTTGACAGTCACCAATAATAGCCAAAGCATGTAGTTTCATCAGTATGCATTTCACAGTAAAATTGTTCGAAATGCATTCTGCTATCTCGTCCCTATGTGTTTGAATGGTTTTGTGAATGTCCTGTGATTGAATTTCGGGCACAGATGAATTTGTTCTTTAGCTAGTCAAATTTTTTCTGCAATGTGTACTCATGGCTTTTCAAGAACAATGTTGTAACATTATTATTTTTTTTTTAATGTTTGGGTATAACACCTTCAGACACTTTAGAAATGCTAAAGGTGTGTCGTGACTCCACCATGACCAGATTGAAGGTAATTAATGGTATTACCGTTTCAAAGACGGACAAGAATCTTTCTCCGAAAGATTAACAATTTGACGAACTGAACTTGCGACTTCACGGACTAAAGAGAACGTTTAGTTGGTATATGAATGTGTTTGCACAGACCATTGACAAAATTTGGCTTGTGAATGAAAAAATTATTCTAAACAAACAAATTACAACAAGAAAGAATAACCAATATTTATGAAATTTTATTTTATACAGATCATAAAAATTTTGACTAGAAAGTTTTGATCAATGTGATTGAACAATATATAACAAAGTTAAATGTTTCAGAAACACAAAAATATATAACATAGGGGCCGTTCATAAATGATGTCACGCTTTTTTCCCATATATCTGACTCCCCTCCCCCCCTTTGTTACAATATGACACACTTCCGCGGACTCCCCTCCCCTTCTCACACTTTGTCACGATTTCACGAACCCCCCCTCGAAGCATGACATCATTTATGAATGATCCCATACATTTCGAAATGCACAAAGAGGGCACAATTTTAATTATTCACATTAAATCTCCAATATCTATACAAAACATGATTTAGTTTTTTTTTTCTCTATTTATATAGATTATATTATCACAGACTTTATCTTCTAAAATATAATTGTGGTTATTTTTGAGAAAGAGAAAGCCGAGACACCTTTCTTAAAAGCAAATTATTTAAAATGTCGGTAATGCCAGGAAGGTCGAAAATTGTTTCAATAAATTCATCCATTCCTGATCTGAAACATAAAAGTAATTTCATGAATAAAAAACTCAAGAAAAGAGTTATAGAAATAGAGCAAAACCTCTCTATACATAAATGAGACTAAAATACTTGTTTGTAATAGAGGGGTGTCAGCAAGACAGGGTTTTTCCTGTTGATTTTTTAACCCTCTATCATATGTAGACTAGACACCGTACTGTTTGCGATTGCTTTTTGAAGTTTCCTTTATAAATGATTACCTAAAAATTTTTCTAAAGTATGCATATTTTATTTATTTTGTTTTCTCAAATCCAAAATTAAATAAATCTCAGTTTATGAGCTGCGGAGGGTAAAATAAATAAAATTTTAAAATAAGTGTAATTTAATTATTATTTTATTTGTCATTTTTTTTCTGTTATCTCAAATCCAAAAAATTAAATCAGAGTTGTTCAGTGATTGATAGAGAGTTAAATGATCTCTCCAGTACAGCCATATTTATATTATGCACTTTTGCATCTAGAAAACTATTTACTTCATTAATTTTTAAAAAGTATATAAAATAATTTTTTTTACAAAATTCTTATTCAAACTCATGAGCTAATCCAATATGATGTTAGTCACCCACACTTGTTTTATTCCAATACCAGCCAATGGGTAACTATTTTTAATTCTGAACTTTAAAGCATCGAGACTGGCTGCTCTCCTGATGTAGCTGCAAGTTTATCAAATTTTTAAAATTTTTTTTTTTTTTCTTTTCTTAGCATCTATTTACCAACCATTCTATTTGAAAAATGTGTTTTTGTATTAAGCTGCAATTAATCTATGTTTGTCCAACACCAAATTCATCAGTAACACAACAATCAATAAAAGAATCAGTACACCTATGTTATTATTTTAACTATTTTCAAAAAAGTATTACTTTTTCTTTTTGTGATCTTAGCATTTACCGCCATTCTAAGGACACTTGAAAACTAACAGCTTTTACAGTTAAAATCTGCTTTGTACAAGCTTTAACCCTATTAAAAAATAGAAAATTTAAAAGGTGCATAATTTGGGCTACTAGGTTAGTAAATGGTCTCTCAGGCGCAGATTATGAGGATAGATTTAAAAGGCTCAATATGTATGTCTAGAGCAAACTAGGGTTAGAGGGAAATAAGTCGGTTATTTAAGTTCATTAAAAGAGAAAGTGTTGATGGGCTGCATGTATGCACAAAAGGTAGAACCAAAGGTCATTGTTTTAAGCTTTTCAAATCTTAGGCTAATCTTGAAATTAAGAAAAACTACTACTTTAATAGGTTGTAGGCAGCTGGAATAGTTTACCGTAAGCAACTATTACTTACAGTGGGATAAAAACTTTTAAGATGGCTCTTGATGATCATTGGGGATTGTTAAATCAGCTAGGACTAGCCTAACTGGCAGCCTGCCTGTTGCTGGTTATCACTTTTGTATTTGTTTGTATTTAGCTACTTGTTAATATTGTTTCAAACTTTGATTAGTGCAGATTGCGCCATCCATTTTGCCAGATTTTTTGGTTCCCAATGCAGGAAAGAAATTCACTTAGATGCAAAACTGGAAATGGCCATTTCTTTATTTGAAATGAAATAAACTATATTCTTATGAAAATATTTTAAAACTATATAATCATGGCTTAATTAGATATATGTGTATTTGATATGCAACATAAATAATTCACAAAATACTCACGGAATTACACTTAAGAACTCATAAAGATGCTACAATGAAAGGAAAAACTGACTAATGAATAATTGTATTCTTGTCTAAACTCACAAAAACATTTTAAAAAATTCTTAATGTTAGAATTTGGAAGGGAGGAGGCATCAACATCTAAAAATATTTTATTTAGGTGTGCAGTGTGAGAATACATATATCCTTTCTTTGCAAAACAAAATTTTTTTGCATTACTCATGTTAATTTTGTTTTGAACTTGCTTTGCCATACATGCAGACTTGAAATGATTGTTTATAACTGCACAATTTTGTTACTGCAAACAACTCTAAAGCTAGAAAAGATTAAAACTCTTCAAGTATAACATTGGATAGCAAACTTATTGAGTCATAAGTAGCCTAGGGGTTTGAGCATTGGCCTCCACTATCCCACGCCATTGGGGCAAACTGCATACCTCAAGAGGCCCAAGTTCAATCCTTGTCACCACCAAATACCGAGTACATGCAGAATATATGATCATGAAGTTCGTGGATGCAAAAGCCCTGGAAATGTCCCTCCCCTTCAATACTATGCCAAAATTGTGGAGATGGACGATAGATGCTGCCATCTATGATCTAGGGTGGGAATCGGACTCCTGACTATCCCGGCCCCTTTTCTCTGAGGAGCAGTCCACCCATTCTTCCTTGCTTTGCAAAAACTCAACAACAATATAAACTTATTAAAACTATAGAATGATTGAAATTAAATATTTCAAAACAGAATTCTTACAAATATAAATCAGAATTTAAGACAATCAATGTAATAATATATAAAAATAATATACAAAGGAAATGCAACTTACTGGGATAAAATGTCCAAAGTAGAAGTTGGCTCAGAGGAAAAAAGATAGTTAATAAGTCGACAGCCATGAATTCGAGCAGCTTCAGATGTAGATTTCAATAATTTCAAAGTAATTGTTTGCAAATTATGAACCTAAAAACAAAAATGTACACATTTTTCTTGAAGAATTCACATTTAATATAATAATATTACAATACAAAATTATGTTCAAATAAGATGATGGCAACATGTTAATTTTTCTTAAAGGGGGTTTCAAAAAGAACAGTACAACCTTGAATTTTTATTATAAAAAAAAAAAGATGGAGAAATGTTTCGCAAATATGGATTAAAAAGTTTTTATTGACTATGTGTTTTTGGTCAAGGATAAGTAAGCATGACTCAAAAAGAAACCTCAATGTATTGGGTTATCAGCTTGCCATCTAAACTTTGTATATGCAGAGGGGCAAAAAAAAAAAAAAAAGCTTATGAAGCACTGTACTGCAGATCTTGCTTATTTAGCTCAAGAGATATGCTTTGCATTGATTTTGCTCCCAAGAAATGTGTTGTGTACTCAATCCACCTACACGATACTAGTGCTAGGATGACCACACCACATACCTGCCAACTTTTACATTTTTTTATACTATTTACAAAAACTGGTCAGTTTTTACGGTTTTCTGTTCATAGTCCATTTTTTAATTTTCTCTAGTTAGGAAACAGGAATTTTGGTGGGTTTTACAGAAACTCTTGTGATTTATCCAAAACTGAATCAATTACAGTATGGAACCAATTATCCAGAATGGCAGTGTCAGACCTATTCGGGATAACTGGATTTTCTGTATAACTGGTTGCTTGTCGATGCTGCATCTACTGATCATATTTGTACTCCGAATATATGTATCTATCTTTGTTATTCAAAATTATAATAGAATAACTAGACTAAGAATCAGGTACAATCAATTAATATTTATGCTTAGATATAATCAAGACTTTACCTTAGAATAAACTAAAATAACTTTATAGAAAAATAAAAAACAGCCCTGTTCTAAATGCATCAAATCCTGAGTAATCGATGATTAATAAACCGGAAATTGTGTACTTACAGAGAAGGAAAGGAAAATAAGACTTGCTTGCAGGTTGATTCATAGGTTATGTAACATTGTTCTCCAGCTTTTACAAAAATGCCGAGACATTGATGAATTTTAAAAGATAAGATTTTATTCGCAAAATAAATAAAATGTAATTTAAAAATTATACAGTATGTCAGGATAAAATATATATTTTCCATTTTATACCAAAATATTACATTAAAAAATATTTTTAAAAACACAAAGTTAAAAATTACTGAAATAATTAGCACATTTTAATGAGAAAATTAGTCAGTTATTCCATCAAAAATAAAAATCTGGCTAACTGTATTCCGGAAAAGAGATTCTATACCGTATCACCAAATTCAGCAATTTTTTTCCAAGTTTTGTTTGATGACTATTATGCAGTCTTTAAAGAAAATGATTGATTTATATTCAGTACCGGATCTTGGGAGTTGTCTGTTGCGGGGCAAAATTTAAAAATGCTGCCCCCCTCCATCCAATTATTGTTTATATTTCATAAACTTTTATGTTCTGGCTATTTTTGTGAGGATTTTTCCGATGGGGGGGGGGGGGGGCGGCACTGATAAACCCATAAAACTTCTGTTCATGTTCCCACAACATGGTCCTTTCAGCTCAACATTAGGGGAGGGGGATAGAGCGATATGAAGAGTGCCCCTGAACTGGAGATTTGAAATTCCGACAGCTCCTGAGTAAATCAAATTTGGGGTTCAGGTATTGTAATTGAAATGAAAGAAGCAAGGTTCTTGTGAGGGATGCAAACATTTCAAAACAAACAGAGCACATGACTACCTTCTTATTCTAACAAAAAAATAAGCATCTGAAATAAAAATAAGGACTTTTTTAAGGCATTTAAAATGACAATAAGGACTTTCTAAGGATCGTACAAACCCTGCCTTGGATACACTCGTGAAGAAGTGTAGAGATTAAGTATCCAAAGTACTTATTAACCCACAGTGCAAAAAGCACCACCTTCAAACAACAGTATAAATTAGCATTGAAAGCTTTAACTATACTCAAATGAGTTGTAAAATTTCAGTTTGAAATAAGTTATGTTTTTTTATA
Source organism: Octonoba sinensis (assembly GCA_038502835.1). Classification (NCBI taxonomy): domain Eukaryota; kingdom Metazoa; phylum Arthropoda; class Arachnida; order Araneae; family Uloboridae; genus Octonoba; species Octonoba sinensis. The sequence goes on from CM076600.1 coordinate 128,428,753, forward strand.
AAACTTTGTTATCAGGGTTTGATTTTCTTATCAATTTACTGAAATCTTAAAATAGTTTTTTTTGTAACAAAAAAAAAAGTTTATACACTGAATATTTTAATTTAGAACTTATAACATGTATAGTTTTAGAATTACCAAGTGAAGTGCGTTTGACGTGCATTCAGCAAAATTTGCTAGGCCTCTTCCTACATGTGCTAACACATCACTGGAATCATCAGTTAAAAATATAAGCAACTCACACAAGGCTGTAATATACTTATGAGAAAAATTCTGTAAAGAAAATCAGAATTGGTAAAAATAATATAAAATGCCAATTTAAAGTAATAAAAACAAAAATCAATTTGATATGTAGTATTAATTTAATAATTTCAAGCATGCAGGGCTCCCACTGCCTTAACACAATTTGTAGCAACTTTCGTAGCAGGTAAAATGTCCTTTTTGTATCAGTTTGGAACAGAAGAATTTTAACTTTTGTATCAGTTTGGAGCAGAAGAAATCGACTTTTGTATCAGTTTAGGAGCCGAAAATATCAACTTTGTACCATTTTTGGAGGATTCTTTTCTTTTTTTTTTAAATATTAAATGGCTGTTTTAAAGCAATGTCATTTTCATACATCAAGGGTAAGAGCAGTTTCAAGTCTTCAAAATGATAGGAAATGTAAACGTCAGTCATCCTTCAAAAACTGGATTACTTTTATATTTCTTAAGAAATTATTCATAACCTATTCAAAAAGTAAGACTAACTAAACCTATAACCCTTATAAGGGTGTTTTCAATACTTTTCTCAAGAAACAGATTATTTTTTTAAAAAATGTTTTATTGTTTTTTTCTTCTTCTAATAGTTAAGAATAGCTGGAAGAAAGCTTAAAATGTTCTTCTTTTCAAAAATCATTGCACTTTTTTTGTTTAATAGCTAAAACACTATTCTTTCAAGAAAATAAGCAAAAACTAACGAATATGAAAGGTTCAACTATTTTAAACTATTTATCATTTGTTTTTTAAATGGTACTTATTTAGGTATAATCATTGTGATTATAGAAACAGTAAAATTTTCAATGAATTAAATATAATTTCATATTTTATGAAAAAATATATTTGAAGTTGATCCTATTTTCAACCTGCAGTAATATTTATTATTTTTCTGATTAAAAAATATTCCTTTAAATTTCAATCCAAAATGCTCACTTGGATGCTTTGGAAGTAATTAATGGCACTAAAAGTAAATTGCTGAGTTTTATAATTTTTCAGCAAGAAAATTCAAGAACCAAATTATATTTTTCAGTTCTATAATAGAATGGCAAAATGTATTTCTTAATTTTTTCCAACAATTTGTCTTTACATCTTTCAAAATTGTGCAATAGTTACAATTAAATTTCAAGAGTCCTAGGGTTACAGCAATTGGATGCTGAAAGGAACTAAATTGAATTAAAAGAAAGAGGAAATGCGTGATAATTTCGTAACTTTCAAATCTAGTTAAAAAATTTAAACTTTAAGCAAGTTTACTTTTATGAGGTCGTTCATCCACAACAAAATTTCTATTTCTTCTAATAATATTGCTTAACATACTTGTTAAAGATTATCAATTCATTAAGCTATACATGGTTTTTTTTTTTAATGATTTTCTAACTTAACCCTCTCATGCATGAAAGCCTCATATGAGGTGACATACATTTTTGCTTCAAATTTTTATGTAAATTCGTTTTGTGCTGCAATTTGCATGTCGTCCTCATCTAGACACTCCGAACAGTTCTTGGAAGCCACAAAATGTTTCATAGGATATTCAAGATTGTTAAAAGATTAAGATATCTTTGGGAGTCCGTGGAGGATTCAAGGAAGAAGAGAAAATCTTAGTTTCGAATCAAATTCTGCTTAGTTATTTTGAAGCGTGCTTTACATTACTGGGAAGTTTGTTGTTATTTTACAGCTTCTTATTCCTTATAAATGAAGTTTTAATATTCAATTTTGCCATGTTTGTTATTATATTGAATAAATATGGCAGAAAAGCATAACATACAAGAACACTTCATACAAGAACACGAATTTTTGACTATGCAGGACAAAATTTCTAAAAACAAATTATTACACAACAATCCTGAGATGCTAAATTAGTTTGCGGTGTGTGAAGTTTTTGTTTATAACAGAAATAAATAAATGCATGCATGAGAGGGTTAACTAATTGTTTTACTTATTTTGTTCTTTATATTTATGTTTTATGTTTTTGAATTGCTTGTGGTTATACGATATAAATTACAGAGCTTAAAGAGTAATGAGAAAAGAAAAAAAGCTGAAATTCAATGTTTAATTTTACAGCGTTTTGAAAGTCTACCTCTAAACACTTTCGGGAACAAATACATATTTTCAAACAATGTTTTTATTTAAAATAAATATACATATTATTTATTTACTTTGAGAAGAAACATTATAAATAGTTGAAATGGAAAAAATCCGATTTTTATAGGGGATGGCAGCAATCTTTTTAACATCTGTTCTGTTATTGATTTTTCACATTGATTAGTATTTCCTAAACATTAGACGCTAAGTTTATTTTTTTTCACGTTTCATGAAATTAAACTTTTTTTATCTATTTCAAGAAAAATTTACTAAATAAAATGTTCAACATAAATACTGATAATAGGAATGATTTTTTTTTTCTATAATACTTCAAAATATTAGAAATCGTATCATTGTTTCTTCCACAAGCGTGGGACACCACTCATTTTGATCAAGTTTCTCATCCATATTTGATGTTCTTAAGAGAGGGTAGAGCTAATATTCATTAATAAACTGCTTCAAAGGTAAAAAAATTAGTTGACTTAAGGAAAAATGCATCGAATGATGTCAATTTTAAGGTTAAAAAAATATAATATCTAAAATTTTTTCGATTTTTTTTCCGAAAATCGCCGTTTGGCGCAAATTTTGAGAAAAAATGCATTTTGTAGCACCATGTAGCAGAAAAATCTTTTTGGCACAGTTTTGCGCAATTGGCACAGCCGTGGGAGCCCTGAGCATGTTCACTGCACACATGTTAGCACCACAAGGAAGGAACAAAATATTCTCACCTTTCTAGTATATTTTATTTCAATACAGTAGGGAAAAAAAGTATAAAATGGTAAAAAAATTGCATATATTTACTACCAATTTATCACTGCTTAAAAAGCAACTTTCAAAAGTAATTAATTTAAATATTGAAGGTGAGATGGATATTACTATCTTCACAACTATTATCACTTTTGGAATTTTCCAATTCTCACAAGCCGGGGCGTTGTTGCACATAATGCAAGGCCTATTTATGCAATGCTTTATTTATTTGTTATTTTTATATACACATTACTAATCCTTAATGATATAATTGCCGAATCCATCCACAAGGAAAAAAGAGCATTAACACATAATAACAATTCCTCATAAAATACAAAAATACTTCAAATAATCCCACAGCCAATTCACATATGGTCATAGCTCAAACAGTGGAATTTTGAGATAAGCCACCCAAGACATTGGTCATCTATGAATCAAAATCATGAAAAGAAAAGGCCTTTTGTCAGGCCATTCAGATAGCCAATATATTATCTGTAAGGTAAAGTGCTCCAAAGCAGACACACACAAAAAAAAAAAAAAAAAAAATGCTTTTTTATTTGAGGGTGTCAGTTTTAGGGCACTTTACCTTATGCTCGTAACTTTTTTTTATTTTATGTTTAAGCATTTGATTATTTGATTTCAGAAAAACTATAGCTATAGTTAAACAACATGCGAAAAATTAAATGTAAATTGTGAAGACTTAAGAATTTAATATAATTACTCCTTGATAAAAACAAAAATATATAACATAGTAGATGCTTCAATATTTTTGATGTCGAGTTTTTTAAGAACTTGACAACTCTTTTTTTTCTGAAATGTACAAAAAGCAAATGAAATGAATGCAGATAAAGTCAAAATTAAAACATTAATCAATCTTAATTGCTTTTATTTGTGTTTTTATTATTTACATCAATCTTTTTTGCACTCGAATTTTACTCCAAAATTTCTTTCTTTTTTCATTTAATTGCAAAACTTTAAAAATAATAATGGAAGTACTCACTTGGTCCATCTGCAATGAAAAATTTGCAATGATGCACACAGCATTGATTAACACATTTGGAGAAGAACCTTTTAGAAGATATAATAAAGGAAGTCCTCTTGAAATATCTTCCTATGAAAGGGAATCAGATTTATCTGAATTAAAACCAAAATATGACATGCAGTTTCCCACAAAAAAAAAAAAAAAAAAATCATACACATAAACATAGTTCAGGAGAAGTCATGAAAACATCTAACCTGTAATATTAGTTGGCGAAATGTATCAGAGCCAGCAGAAAAATGCATTATCATTTTTGATAAACATGTCTGCATCTAAATAAAAGGCACAATAATCAGTATTTATAGTAAGGTGATGTAGTTGGTGTTTATAATCACAACTTTGATGTGACTTTCTTCATCAGATTAATTTGAGCAGCAAAGAGCAAAGTTATCTTAAGGTTGGATGTTGTCAAAATTTCTACATTGTGACCCATTGCTTATATTATGTAAGGATGTTCCCATGATTTTAAAAAGGACCCTTAAATGATTGACTTAATCTGACAACATACCCGATTTTTTCTTCTAAAATACTATAAGAATAAAATTGAAGTTCTAATGTCTGTTGTTGCCAAAAAGTTACTGAAGATACTATTAAATTGTTTTTTACACATACAGTAATAGCCATGAACTTAAAACCGTCCATGTTTTTAAGAAAAAAGTAGCTTAGAAAAGTATTGGGCGGATAAATAACATTTCCCAAAACTAAAAACATAATATATATGATAAGCAATAATTTTTATTCGATGCAGCAGCATTATGCAAATACATATTTGAGCAATATTACTGAAGCTTTCTAGCACCTGGAGGGTTTTGGAAATATTACAGCTGATTAAGATTACAACATTATGGTTCAACTATCATATGGAAAATTTCAAGAAAATGGAAATTTTTGATGTATTTGGGGGGGGGGGGGGGGGGAAACAAGTGGTTAAAAAAGAAATTACCTGATAATCTTCATTTTGCAAAGCATCAAACAAGTCTGCTATGAGATGTTTATGATTCTACAAAGAAAAAAAAAAGACATTTAACAACACATATAAAATTTTGAAGTAAAACATGCAAAACTTTTAAATTCATCTTAATTTTCACAAAAAAGATTTAATAGAAGTACTTAAAACAAGCCCGAATAGGAAATAATTTTTCAATGCACGTAGAACTGTTGATACTTTGTGTATGGTGGACTCGAGTCCTGACCATGTTGATAATTTATTAGAAAGCCCAATGACTGCCCTTTAGTCATCCTGGTAACGATGATGTTAGGGCGGCCATGTTGCTGCATATTTTGTTTAAGTTATCATGCTGGTGGTCTTTGAATTTCTTTTAATTACGCTTTAGTGTTATTTTTTTATTTAATGTCTATGTCTGAAATGAATGTAGTTTGTTTTTAACTTTTCTCCACTTTAACTTGGTGGACACTTACTCTGCTGAACTTAGGATGTATTAGACTGGTATGGTCAAACCTAATAGCCATATCACATCATTGTAGGTTAAGGGCTTCCCACGGCAAACTACTGTATGCTGATTTCTTCCGTGAATGGAGATTTCGAGAAAGTAGAAACGGCAAACTTCGAAGTTAAAGATTGGACTTTGTTTGTAACAGCGTTGTCAGATTTGCTGCCTGGGTAGCTACCCATTTTCCCCGCTGGGCTGGGTTTTTTACCTTAGAAACCCATAGGTTTTTTTGGGGAAAATGGATTCTAAAAAATTAAAAAATAATAATCCTTTGTAAAATATTTCTTTTTGAAGAAACTTCTACATATGTCAATACTATTTAATAAATTTATTGTTTTTAATTTCCATAACTCAAAATTAGATATACAAAGAAAAAATTTCAAATTATGTCATAATAAAAAAAGAAATAACAATTACAAGATAGTTGAGGAAAATTACTTGTACAATTAAGAAGCAAATATTTATATTTATTATTAACATAAAAGTTTGGAAAAGTTAAGCTTTATTTACATTAAAAAAGGATTTATTTTCAATGAAAAAAAAACACTTCAAGATAGCATATATCCTATGTGAAAATGTATAAATTTGCATTTTCTGTATTTTTCAGACAAAAGCAGTTTTGGTTTAGAATTCTCTTCTTGTTTCTTGTGATAAGAATAGTTTTTATTTTGATCAGACCAAAATGTATTTAGTGGAAAAACAATTTTGGTTTAGATTTGAAGAAGTTAAAGCTTTAGTTACATTTTTTTTAAAATGAAAAATGAAAAAAGCACTTCAAGACATCATATATTTTATATGAAAATGTATAAATTTACATTCTTTCTGTACTTTTCAAAAGTAAAAATAATTTGGAAGCTAAATTTTCAATTTGTAAAATGCTAATACCATCTTTCTTAAATATTTCTTTATTAAAATTATGCTTAGATTTGTTGAATATATTATAATTGTGATAATTAGATGATGAAACATATGTGGTATGTACCTATTAACTATATAGAAGAAAAATCATGAAATAAACCTATACAAGCAACAAAATGTAATTTATTTGTGTGGGTATATACATATACGAGGGCTGTAAATTAAGTAATGGCAATATGGTATAAATCAAATTTTAATGATTTGACAATTGCATTACATTCCTTCTACGTAACCACCAGCTAAGTTTATCCCCTTTTTCCAAATGTCGGGAAGCCTTTGGAGACCACTGGCAAGGCGTTGATCTTTGAAGTGGGCGACGGAGCGCCCTACTGGTACGGAAGGAAATTACTGCACAGCTGCAGCGTCATGAATTTGGTGGCTTCGGAGGGGTTCCGATATAAGTGCATTTTCGTCACAGGCTTCACATCATCCTCAATAACTATATGTCACTTTTTTGTCACAGGCAGCCTTGATTTTAAGCCATGACAGGTGATCACTTTTGAAAAGATGCTTTAGGGTGATAGAAACGAAACTCTGCACTTTAATGCCTCGTAACAACTAGCCTTCTAACTAGATCGACTGATTTTTGCCCTCTACACATCGGCAACAGCGCCGCCTTACCACTCCCACATCCTATTTGCACATGCCCACTCTTCTGCGTGTTTTTACATTAAGTTGCCACTATTTAATTTACAGCCCTTGTATATACAGTCGAGTGCCAAAAATCCGCCGACCTGAAATCCGCCAACGTCCAAAATCCGCATTGATTTCGTCCCAAACTGGTTTTGCAGAAAAGTCATTTTTGCAAACGTAAAACTAATATATTTTTGGGCCACAATCTGCCGATGACAAATTTAGGCATGTTAAATCCTCAACTATGGAGTAAAAAGATACTCCCAACATTATTACAGTACCGAACCCCGAATTCAGAATCCCAAAATTCGGAAAATCGTAACAATCGGCACTTTTCCCGAAAATTTCCGATTTTTTTTCCTTGGCCAATTTAGAAAAAAATTTGATCTAAGAAGCTGTTAAATTAATAAATACCAGTAAATTTTGATTCAAATAGAAGCAATATTGTAGATATGTTTCTGATTTACATGAACTAAACCTAGGAAACCAAAATAAAATCAGAAAACCCTACTATGTTGAAAGATGAAAAATTGATTTCTTGAGCTCAGTTAAATATCTTTTTTCCCTATAAAAAATTAATTTTTTTCCCCTTAAGTTCTTAACAGTTCGTTTTTCAAGTTTTATTCCCTTAAAAAAAAGAGAGAAAGAAAGATAAAGGAATTTGCTCCCTTTGTTTCTCTGTGGTCATAAATGGCGCCCAGTAACTTTGCAATTTATACAAATGGCTGGCATTTTGGCTCGACTTCTTTGTTAATATTTTTTTTAGATGTTGATGCAGCTCCTATTTTCTTTTTCATGCAATTGCAGGTGATTAGTGAAATGGTGAACTACCATGTGTGGGAATGGTTTATTTTTGCTGAATTGTGTTGTAATTTGGAGCGTTTTATTAAAATCCATGAATAAGTTATCTTTTTTTGTTTGGTAAAATATATTAACATATGGATTTACTTACCTTTTCAAAAAAAAATTACTTATTTATCAACCCATTGACAGAACAGGGCAATTTGAAGTAAAATGCTCTTATCAACGTCGATGTTTACGTAAATCCGCAATTTTTGGTCTTGTAAATCCGTTATTTTGGGTCGGGCTCCAAAATTCGGAAAATTCCGAAATAAGGCCTAGGTCTACCTTGTGGTTAAAAAATAATGTTCTTAAACATGTTTAAGGGTGGGGGGAACAAAAAGATATCACATTATTTGCTTATAATTCACACCTGGGAAACTTGTGAACTTTTTTTTAACATAGTTAACTAAAGTGGCCTGAAATCCGCAAAATCCTGAAATCCGCACAACCACTTCTCCCAAGTTGTGCGGATTTTTGACCCTCGACTGTACATAAATATATGCGCATATGTTTTATTTTTTCAAACAGTAATTTTTCCCCAACTTTAATTTATAAATATCTTTAAACTATTAAATAATTTACCTAGGATGCTCTGATGATGAATGAATCAATCAGAAAAGCGTTTAGAGAATATTATTTAATTTTTTACTGTGTCACCCATACTAATCACCGAGTTTAAAAGTTTGCATACATATACATGAAATAAGATCAAAGGAAATTAAATTAAACATTCAAGTAAGGTAGTTGAAAAAAAAAAGTACTTTTGTTTTAATAAAAAGGAAATAAAATTTGACCAAAACTGTATTTTAGTGCTTGCTAAATTATACATATTCTAATATAAAAATATATACATGTATAAGATACACTAATAACTTGCTGGAAAAAGAAATTTCATTTTCCCCAAAAAGCCCGGGTTTTTTAAATAAAATCCACCCAGGGTGGGTTTTTTACAACCCTGGTTTGTAACAGATTTTGATGTTCTTTACATTTTGCAATTTTGGTGATCCCTCAAGATGAATGTTAACTTTGATCGGCCGTGAAGATCATCATCGACGGGGGAGGGGGGGGGGGGGGGAATTAATTGAATTTGTGTTACTCATAAGTTGGTTATTAGAGGAATTTTTCAGAAGAATTTAGTTTCTCGTTCAAATCTTAGAATTTATTTGGATCTAATGATGAAAATTAAGGAACATTTTACCAAATAATGTGAAAAAAAGGAGGCTGCCTCCAATTGGTCAACTTCTGAGATATTTTATTTTGACTTTACCGTATATAGACCTGCAAATTGTTATCCAAAATGTAACTTAGTCTTACCATAGATAAATTACAGTGGGATAATTACTCACAATGAGCATCAGATATGACTTTTCCCTTAAGAAAAAGAAACTTATGGAAAATTGCCTCTGGTGAAGACCGGAGATGGGAAAGTAATCAGAGAAGACCTTGAAAATTTTTTAATTTGGAAGCAGTCTGCAATCTCATTAATTTACTTTTTTATAGAAACTCCATATCAGCTGATAGCAAAAAATGCGACAATGCTGCAGAATGCTGGAAGAAATTAAAGCTGCAATTCTTTCCAGAGAACCAAATGTGTATGCATGACTTTTTTACGAGCAGGTTGCATGTCGAAAAGAACCATCAAAGAAGATAAATCTTTTTGCAGCCAGATTGCAACGAATTTTAGAGGTTGACCCCACATTTCCTGAGACCATAGTAAAATTCCAACTCCTCGGATTTTTGCGAAAATTTTGAGAAAACTACCAGGGTTTACTATTAAAAAAAAAGGAGACAATTTCACATTTGAAAATATTGTCATCAACTTGGTGATACAGGAAAGTAGGCAGGAACTCCATAGGCTAGATTTGTATGACAGTGGCCCTTCTACTTCACGTACCCAAGTCAAGAAAAAAGTGGTTTGTCATCATTGTGGTAAGCCTGGCCACATCCACCCACAGTTACCTGACTGAAAACCTGCTAATCCCCAAGCCAGGAGATCCGAACAGCCTTTCTAGTTCAGAAGTTCGAGATCAAAGTCCAGAAATCCTTATTGGAAAAGGAACCTTAAGAGATGGACACCTAAGGACAGGTCAATGCCTAACACTAGAGGTAAGTATACATCTTGATACATTTTTGAGGCTAATGTTAGCTATTTTCACAAAAAGCCCTCAATGTGGGTGTTTGACACTGCTGCTAGCTATCACTTCACTCACCCACACAGCAAAAAGTGGCCAATGCCTTCCTCTGAAATTTTTTCCAGAGTGGCCTCCTTATTGGTTTTTGATCTCCAAATCTTTAAAATACTAACTGCAAATATTAAATATCTTTTTATGTTATTTTATTTTTGTATTGTTGAAGAACCACTATTTGAATAAACACTATTGACACAGAAAAGTGTTTTTCTCAGAATATTCAAAGTGACTCATGTGTCAATCAAAAAGTAGTAAATGATAAGTACACATTTTGTATAAAAATTTCAAGAAGTTATATGAATATAAAAAACCTTGCTTAATTCCAAAATAAAAGCTGAAGCAAAATACATAAATACTTTTCATTTGCATAAATTTTAATTGCTAACATTTAAAATTTGTATTAGTACTTTCAGTTTAACTGCATGTGATAATAATTTGTATATTTTTAAAACTTTGTACGTTAAACTTGGAAAATATTAAAAGCAGGTACACATGCATTGGTGCAAATCAGATGAGACTCATCCACAACTTCATCACTACAATTTTTTTTTTTGGGAGGAAGGGGAGAGAAAAGGAAAAAAAAAAATTGTACCTGTAATATAAAGTCGTGGTGATCAAAATTACAAACTAACAATTGCAAAATTCTTGCAGCAAATACAGCAGCTGTTCCAGTACAACTCACAACAGCAAACAGTGAGGGAACAAATCCTTCTGTTAGTGCTGTAAAATAGTTAGAAATGACCAAATATAGACATAGTATATATACATATTTAACTTTTCTTTTTAAAACAGAGGATATCTGAATAAAACGGAACGTCATATTTTTTACCGATTGCCTGCTACTTAATAAAAGCTAAATAAACTATTCTACATTTAGAGATGATGTGAGTTTTGTTTTTGTTGTGCTTCTATAAGGATGTTGTATAATCCACCCAAGTAATAAATTCATGAAAACTTATAAGGAGGTAAATTACTCAGTTTCATTTGAAAATATTTTTTATTTGAAATTAATGCCATTAAGACATCATTAACTTGAACATGTATTAGCATTTAGTAGACGTTAAGGGGTGGTTATAACAGAAAAGCAAACATTCTTATCCATGTGCCATTCAAGAAACGCATCTGGGAAACGAAATTCCCTAAAACTTGAACGGTTTTATCCCTTTCTGCTAAGAGTAGAAGTGTCCACATGTGTCAACTTCATAGTCAGACCGTAGATGTGCATACTACTGATGAAATCAGTTCCAAACAGTATAGTATCACAATCAATAAGTTTAATGCATTATTTATTATTGCTGTAATGTTTGACCTTTTACAAAAACGTGCAACTGATAATTAAGTGATAGTATACCACAACAATACAGTAATTATATCTTTTTTAAGAAAATTTTCTTTTTATTATTCAAGAGTAACATAACTTATGTTTGTGTGCATTTGTTTTATGAAAGTAAAGTACAAAAATATTTAATATTTGGTCCAATAAATTACTGAAGTTTCCAAAATTATTAGTAGTCGGTTGGTTTGAGACAAGTAAAAATCACTTCAGACTAATAAAATAAAACTCAATACTCAGTGGGACCATTGCTCAATTGTTATCAACCGAACCACTTTATATATTTACAATTTTTATTTATATTATCTGTATAGTTATAGAAATTTTTCGCATTCACATTTAGGTAAATTTAAGGAAATAAAATACATAAGTATTAAAGGCGAAAATCAGGCATCCATGGTAAATTTTCCCAATAAAAAATCCAAAATATTTATGTGCAATAATACATGATTAATATTTTTTCAGTTAACTCCTTAGTTGATTTTATTTATTTATATTTTACCAGTGGAAACATTTTCCAACTTATGTTGCACTTTTTAACATTTTAAATTACAAGTTTATCTGATTGAACAGAACTTTTTTAAAAATTGCTAGGATGTACTTAAAATCTTTACCTTTTATTCTAATGTTAGGATCCATGCATAACAAATTTAAGGCACTTAAGGAATCATTCAACAATTCATTACAATCACGTGATGTTTCCAACAAACTACAATGTTAGAAAAAATTTCATGTAGTTCACGCAAATCTGCATCAAGAGAAAACTTTCTTGCATTATGATACATTCATATAAAATCAAAATTCAGCTTAAATAAAATAAATGGTTAATTTTAGATCATAAGATGCCATTTGGCAGCGCTGCCAAGGTAACGGACAAACAACACAGAGGACTCTGCAATGAAACTTATGAGCAACTTTCATCCTGGTAACAATTAGTGACCCAGAAAACCAACAATGCCGTGATACCAGCACCGAAACTCACTGTATCTCATGATTACATGATTTCTTGCTGCATCTTGCATTGATGATTATAGCACAAAAGCACCCAAGCATCTTGATAGTCTGCCGCTCACCAATCAGCTAAAATAATGTTCCTAAAACCAGTGGTGTAGTCCTGTATAAAATGTTGGGGGGACGCCTACATATAGAAACTAAGTTATTGAAATCAAAAGTGGGGGGATGCTCGTGTTAAAATTAAAAAAAATTGGGAGAGGCTTTTGTTTAAATAAAAAAGTAGAGGGACCCCTGCGTCCTCCCTTGGCTACACCACTGCCTAAAACCTCCCTGCATGTGCCAGAATGATGTTCCTGCCACCTTCTTGCATATACTTAACAATATTCATGATGCCTTCCTGCGTATGTCTGAACAATGTACCTGGCATTAGCATTCATTTGGTTCTTGCATCACTCTTTTTCCCTAAATCAAAAGATAATTAAATGCTAATTACATTGTGTTCCCAATGTAAGAATACATGTTTTATTTGGCCATGATAAAACAATAAAGAAAAAAAACTTGTGTTATATTTTTTAAAGAGATTTTATTGCATATTTTAATAGCATCTAATAAATAAGGGCGTAGTTGTGGTGGTGCCATCTGGTGTCATCCAACTACAGCATGTTAGGGTTAATACTGCGCACCTATCAGGTGACCCTTTACAAATGGCCAGCATTTTCTGACTTTGAAAAGGTCAAATTCCAAAAAGGCAAGTGCCTCCACATTGGGAATCCCTATAAGTAATAGCTTTTATTGGTTTTTTGCGGTTGCTCATTGTGTAAATACATTGCTTTTGTTGTGCTTAGTACATCAATTTTAGTGTGTTGACAGATCGCTTTTTATTTTACTTCATTTTTATTTTTAAGATTTGATCAGGGTTGCCACAGAAGAAATAGAACAAAAATAGTTGCTTTAGTAGCATAAAAGCACGAAAATAGTAGCCTAAATAGTAGCCATGGCTCAATGACAAACAAGTCTTAATTAACTTGTTCAGTGATGGGTATTTACTTATTACATTCGGATCTTATATTTATACATAAAGAGTTGCTATGAATACAGTGTAATTTATAAAAAAGCAATTGCATTTTTATATGAAATAAACACGTTTCCGAGCATTAACTTTTTAAACTGAAATAACTATTTCTTATCTACCAAATATTAAAAATATCAATGAATAAGGAGTGAAGTAAAAAAAAAAAGATTGCAATATGAGAAGAGCAAGATTATCAATAGAAAATAAACATACTTCAGATTTAAACACACAATAGCTGATCTTTTATTTAGATACATGTATGATATTGAGCTACTTGATTAATGAAATTCTAAGACCAAGAGGAGACACTATCAAAAATATTAAGTTTACTTTTTTTCAAATTTAACAATTATTTTATAATATTGGAAAAATCACCCAATAGACAATTGCTAGAGATAATCAAAAATTTTAAAAAATCAATTTGAAATTATATGGCAAAGAAAAAAAAAACATATTTGGAAAAAATATTTTTTAAAATTAGATTATTAACAAGGCTGAATTATTTAATTCTTGTAATTAACTTGTATGATCACTAAAACTTACAAGAATTTTGACAGAAAATATTTTATTTTCGGCCGAATTTTTCAAGTGGGCGTGACAAAATGACGCCCGTGCAAGTTTGTACTACAGAAATTGAAATATAACAAAGATTAAAAATTATGGTAAGTTCAAAGTTATTGAGCTCCAAGATGCAGAATCTGATAGTAAATGAGCACTAGGAAGTTTTTCCGAAGCCGATGCAATCGGAATTCGAAATGCGTACAAAATCAAGACCGAGCCTTTAAAGAGCGAAAAACAGAAAAAATGTGTAAATTTTACTCGTAGTTTGTAAAAATTGGCAGGCTAGGCTACTTTCAAAATTTTTCATTGAAAAGAAAAAAGGGATTTTCGTGGAAACGAAATTCTTACTTTCCAAAAATACAGAAAAAACACATGTCTGTCTATGTGACGATTGGGTGTTTCGGACATATCGTTGCAATCCTTCACCGTGCAACACTGTGGATATGGTGGTCAAGCACCACTACCAGTGGTTGCCAGTGTTCGAGAGAAAAGGAAGGGTTACAGAAAAATAAAGAGAAAAGGCGCATATAGCGATATTGAAATGCATATCGCGTGCACACGGCGCAGCTTCTGTGTTGACTACCAAATCACCCATGAAAAAAGCAAACTAATCCCTTTCATTGACAGCAGTGTCGGCTTCATTGGCAATTGCTTTAAGGTCAATATGAAGTGTAGGCAATCGCTTGGGCCAAGATGGAAGTTTGAAAAATTATATCACGATTGACGATTTTCTGTGAAATAAAAGAAATTTTTTTTCTAAAAAATATTTTTTGGTACATTTGAATAAAAAAATTCCAAGAGAGGCAAAAAAAGTCGCCTAATAGTTGCCTCTTGGAAAAATTAGTTGCTTTTTCGCCCGATTTCGAATAAAATAGTTGCCATAGTCGCCTGATGCTGAAAATAGTTGCAAATAGTTGCTTTTTAGTCGCCTGTGGCAACCCTGTTTGGTTGTTTAACATTCCTTTTTTTTCTTCAGACATCCAGCACTTACGTGTGCACTCTCATTCTTTTAAAGTTGTCATTCGATTACATATACACCGTATAATTCCGAAAAAGCCCCCATCTCCAATTATCCCCCCATGGGGCAAAAAATTAAATTTTCAGTGAGAACCTAAATTCCGTTTTCCCCCATCCCATAATCGCAAAGAAATCTGATTTCAGTTGCCCTCTCTCTTTAGAAACTACGTAGAAGTCAATCAGGGTTGCCAAATTTTTCCGTCATCGAGCAGACAAAAACATTTGGAAAAATAGCCAAATACGTGAGCTTTTAATCAGTAGCCGCGGAAAAAAGTAGCCCGATCGGCGAACTTTTGCCCAATATGACAACCATGTAGCCAAGGTAGGAGGAGGAAAGCGGCTGCGCTCCAAAGACTCAACCAATCAGCGAGCAGTTGTATCAGAGCGCCGTTTCCTTGCATCGATGCACGAGTGTTTGAGTTTGAGTGAGCCATTTTAGGTTAGCATTCAGCTGTGAATTCTAAGAGCAACTTTTCTTCTGTCAAAATGCAGCGCTTGTTGAGCTACACTGTGTCAAAAATTGAATGTCATAGTGAATTTAATTATTAGTATTACCTGAATTAAATGTATTCTCATTTACTATATATTTTTTTAAAGAAAAAATAAAATAAAAGAGTGTTAATCCTACTACAAAATCGGGTATAGAACTTCCGATTATCCCCCCATGCTATAATGCTAAATTTCAAGTTTTGCCGAAATTCCGATTTTCCCCCAATGGGCAAAAGGCAAGACTTTCAGGGGGAAAAAGGGTGGGGGGATTTTCGGAATTATACAGTATATATATATATATATATAGCTTTCTGTTGGATAATAAAGATCTTTACAAGCATGGAACCAGTAGCAAAGCTAGATATGGATTTATTTATTAATTTTTGGCTGGGGGGGGGGGGGGGTCTGCAGGTGAAGTGAGCTAATTTCATTTTTTACAAGAAAAATTGGCAAATTCTAGACTACCTTCACCATATCAGGGGGGTTAACCCTCAATCCCCCCTTATCTACGCCAGTGCATGGTACATGGGCCGTGGTAGCCTAGTGGTTAGCACGTCGGACTTCCACCTGGAAGGTCGCGCGTTCGATACCCACTGAAGACCACCATGTATACTTGGGGATATGTGCATGTAAAATCCGTAGACCCCACTACCTCTCCCCGTGCGTAAGCAATCCTAAGGCCTCGGCTAACAGGTAGGGGTCTGGTGGAGAAAAGTGCATGGTACATATTATTATTAGTGAAATACATTGTCTACAGTCATTAAATATTTACTTTTATCAAGAAATTCTTTAATGACAGAATAAGATCTTGATCAGCACAAAAATGAAAAAAATGTTCTGTACAAAATTCTATTTATAGATGCTGTTTTTGTCTAATAATGCGCTTTTTTTGTATTAATTTAGCTAAATTTGGTGTAAATTCATTTAATTTGCATGATTAGATTGCTTAGTTTTCGAATAATTATTTGAATATTGTTTTTTTCTGCTGAGTTTCCCTGCATTTTAGTGTAGGTTTCTATGTGTTTGGCGAGATATCACCAAGTTGGTATCATTTTTGCCAAGCTTGGTGACTTTTCCAACCTTATATATAACTGCAGATTTTACAGGAATTTTCCTGTTTATTCATCATTTTTGAGACCCAAGACAAAAGGAGCTCTCACTAGTAAGTTAGTTCATTTTATAGTTTCCGAGTTAGTTTGAGTTTGCAATTCAGTCAGTTGTCAAATTGTGCTCAGAGCTTAGCTGCGCACTTGATTTTGTTATTGTGTTTGTGTTCGTATTTTGGAACCAAATATGTGACTGTTGTTTTATGATAATTGTGCTACTGTTATAGGATCAAACATTTTGGGAAGTGTATATTTGTAAATAAAATTGCTGTGGGCGTTTCAAGGACTTGAGTCATTCTTCCAAAAGCAAGTGAACTCTGGTGGTTGGAAAATTTTTAACAATATGATATTCATACTGCCGAGATACAGAAAACCATTGTTATTATTATTATTATTTCGGGCTATAACACCAGGACCGTTGTGAGGTAAATTCGGTTGAGGAGTGGCCGAAAAAATATTGGGAGAGAGAATGATTGAAGTACATATACTATATTTTTAAAAAAAAGTGTCTTCAAAATGAGTTAAATTTTTTTATGCAAAATTTTTGCATCCCAAAAAATTTTTAAATGCTGATTCTAGCATTCTAGCTGAATATGCCAACATGGTGAAATTAGCACATTGTATCATCGGCATAATGAGCTGTTGTTGAAGTGAGCTTTGGACAAATTTAACAGCAGACAATAAAGATAGAAGTCGGAAGTAATCATGTGAGTGGTAAAAAGTCTTCAAAATGAACAGGGCCATCAGTGAAATTAATTTAAAATCAGAGATGATACATTGAAAGTTTTCTTTAAATTATGCAGACATAATTCAAACACAGGAATGTTAATATTCTTTTGTATATTCCTTGGAGAAGAAAAACAAACTGCGGAATAGAATTTTAAAAATTAAGACATTCATCGAATTTTGTTATTTAGCATTATTAATTATACAAATCATCAGTTCAGTAGAACATAATTGAAATGAATATTTTAGTATATGGATGACAAATGAAGATAATTTATACTTTTTTGACAAAAAATGTGTCAAAAATATGGTTGATTGTTTATACAAAATGAACAGGGCCATCAATGAAATTAAATTAAAATCAGAGATGATACATTGAAAGTTTTCTCTAAATTATGCAGACAGAATTCAAACACAGGAATGCTAATATTCTTTGGTATATTCCTTGGAGAAGAAAAACAAACTGCGGACTAGAATTTTTAAAATTAAGACATTCATTGAATTTTGTTATTTAGAATTATTAATTATACAAATCATCAGTTCAGTAGAACATAATTGAAATGAATATTTTAGTATATGCATGACAAATGAAGATAATTTATACTTTTTTAAAGCTTTCAGGCATCCAGCTTCAACAAGAAATGAATTTAACATCATGCTCTGAGTTATACTGTGTAAGGCAGAAGCAATAGCACACTGAAATGAGAAAAATCCAATCTTAAAAACTCAGGGTTCGTACGCTTTTGGCAAAACCAAAAATAAGGACTTTCTAAGGACTTTTTAAGGACCTACAAAAAATTTTAAGGACCTCATTTTTCGAAATATACAAACTGTTATGTTTATTTCAAAAGGAAGCATTATTGAAAGAGGAAATTGATTTAACATCGTATTTTTATTAGGAACAGAACACAACACAAACACTTTTACGGAGCTATCTTCGACTTGTTGCTTTTCTAATGTCCAATACAGTCAGGGAGTTAAAAATTATTGGAACTAGTAATAAGAAGTACACAACACAAGCATTAATCATATAGTATAAGCAAATTATCATGATATGAAAAATTATCAAAAATGGTTAGTGCTATAAAATACAAGTTAAATGAAAAACAATTTAAATAAAAAAAATTGTTAAAGAAAACGCTGCACTTTGTCTTGAGAATTTGTGTTAAATTTCGATTTTTTTTTTCATTTTACTTAACTTATTTTGCCAGCATCTCAATTTAGGCTTACTTAAATTTCTATCTCTGCCATAAATATATATTTTTTAATTATTTAGAAGAGCTTGCAAAAATTCAGGGAAAACTTTTTCAACTTGAGAAAAATATTTCATTTTAGAAACAACATACAAATAAAAAATGGAGCTTATTCGCTTAAAACTTTGTACATTACCCTCAAATAGTACCTACCAGAATTTCACTAAAGTAAAGTTTCGAAAAATTGAACATTTTCTTTAAATAAAAAATAAAACAGGCAGACTACAAGCTGCAAATACTAAACCAACTGTCAACTTTTTAAATAATTGATATATTTACAGGATGCAGAAAGATAAAAGTCTCAAAAGTTGCGCGTGATTTTCGGCGAAGCACATGCTAGATGTTAGCAAGTTTCCGAAAAATAGAGGTTTTTACATTTTCGCGTTATAAGTTATGAAAATTCATGTAAATTAATACATGTCTTTTTAAAAAGTTTCTTGAAAAATTTTCTTGTTTTGTAGTACAATCCCTTTAGATAAAAATAGTTGCACATCAGCTTCAAAAATCGGATCTTTATGCAAAAAATCAAATTTTCGCAGTTCACAAATAAAAACAGAAAACTAAAGGAAAACGGAGCATTTGGCAACTACGTTGTGTAGGTTTAAGAAGAGGTCGATTCCTTCAATTTACAGCAAATTAAGAAATTTCACGAGACAAATTTTGATTAACGCAGCAAATATCCATCATCTCTCACACAACAAAACCCCACAGCGAACGATCGCGAAGCCAAATTGGTCGATAAAAATTTACTAAATATTAAAACATAGCTTTAAAACAAATTTTCGATACGGAAATTTATTCGATCTAAAAAAAACAAAAACAATGGGCGAACAAACTGTTTAGCGAAAGATCAGCTGAAAAGCGATTGGGATAGTTGGCAACTCGGTGCTTATTATAGTGTAAGACGTAAGAAAAATGATAATAAAAATAAATCATTCTTTTACCTTTAACGGTATAAATAAGCGATAATCATACAATGCAATTGTTCATACACAAAAAAAGCTGAAAGTTTTTTTTTAACCTACATACTAGTTAAATGTATCTCTTTTATTGAGGTAGATGTCAACAATATGCATCTTTGAAGTATTTCCCCCCCCCCCCTTAAATTAAAGAAAGTTTCAAAAGCAATATTTATTTACTGATTACCTATTAAGAGCTGCTCCTACTTTCTATTGATAATTGTTTAGAATGTAGATGATTTAGTAACAATTTTCATGCAAAAAAAATATTTATTTACTTTGTAACTAAACTTAATAAATAGTATCGAATCACAAATTTGAAATCCCAAAATTCGGCCCTTTTCGAAAATTCCCGATTTTTGTTTATTTATTAAATTGTTCCCCCTCGAGTCCTTAAAAGTCCGTTTTCCAAATTTTATTCCTTTTTCTTTTCTCTTTTAAAAGCAAAATGAGCGAACTTGTGTAATTTCTTTTTCTGTGGTCTTAAATGGTGCCCAGTTACTGGGCACCATTGCATTTTGTACAAATGCTTGGTGTTTTGATTCGACTTCTCTACAAATATTTTTTTTTTTTTTTTTTTTTTTAAGATGTAGCTCGATTTTTTTTTTCATACAATTGCAGGAAATAGTAAATTGGGAGCTGCCATGTGGGTGGGTACAAGTTCATTTTAACTGAATTGGGTGTTGTAGTTTGAAGCATTTAATCAAAATCCATGAACTTTTTTTTTTTTTTTAAATATATAACACATCAATTTACTTATAACTTTTCAAAAAAAAATAAAAAAAAAAAAAAAAAAAAACAAGAGTTAATTATTTATCTACCAATTGAGAAAACACTGCAATTTGTAGTAAAAATGCGATGATGTTTATGTAAATCCGCCATTTTTGGTCCTGTCAATCCGCCGTTTTAGGTGTCCGAAAGCCGCGATTGTACCGGACCCGAGCAAACCAAATTTGAGGTTCGATTAAGTAGTTGAAAGGAAAGAAGTTTGATTCTTGTGAAGAATACAAAAGATAGCAAAACAAATAGAGCGCATTGGTACTTTCTTATTTTAACAAAAAAAAATTAAGCACCTGGAGTAAAAAATAAGGACTATTTAAGGACTTTTTAAGGCCTTAAAAATGAAAATGAACATTAAGGACTTTCTAAGGACCTTTAAGGACCGTACGAACCCTGCAATCATCAAAAATATATATCGGAATATATTTTTACAGAAAACAGAACTGAAGAGGCATTTGCTTATCATCGTATTATTTCATTCATTTAGATGTCTATAGGTGATACAAGTTTACAAGAATGGCAATCTGGAGAATTCTTTTCTCTGAAACTATTCAACATTTTCCCGCAAACACACAAATTACATTTATGAGTAAGAATTAAAAAAAGAGAGAAATGAATTAAATAGTTATTAAGAAGAGAACAGTAATGACTTTATAGTGACTTTTTCTGTGGAATAAAAAAGAAAAAAATTACAAAATCTTACCTTTAAAGCCAAATCTCCATTAAAGGTCATGGACAACATAATATGGATGCCACCTGATTCTATAACCTGAAAATGAAACATTATACAAAATTATTCCTGGTAGGGTTAAATTTCATTTGAATCATGAATTCGTATTAAAACTTTGTTCATTTTTATTATCATTAAAAAATATCAGCTGCAGTGAAAATAGCTTAAAATGTGTTTTTGCATAATGTTTAACATGTCTTGCTATCTTTATAAGTGTAACATAATAAATATCCAAAATCTTTAAGGTTTATTTAAGAAAAGAAAAAAAAAAATCCGATTTAAATTTAAAAAATCTGATTTAAATTAAAAAAATTTGATTTTTTTGATTAAAAAAATTAAAAAAATCACAAACCCTGATTTTTTGTGACACTCAGACCTGTACCGAGTTGCATAACAAACTAATACCAGTTTGCCTACGTCTGGTGCAGGTTAGAAAGAAAGGGAAGTCAAGATAAAAGAACATGGTACATGCTTTACTGATAAAGAATTGTAATACTACTAAAAATAAACTTTGGAATCTTTGATAAAGTAAAAACTTACTTTGCACAAACCAGAAGTGGTTTCTGTAAGGTTACATAATCCAGTAACAGCTTCATATTTCAAATTCTAGAAGCAATAAATATATAAAAATATGCTAATAATAGACAATTATCTTAAAATAACATTAGAGAATATTTTCACCGAATAAATAACTTACCATATCATCACACTTAGATTTAGTCATCAATTCAACAATCAACATGCAATTAAGACACACTTTTTCTGGCTCATTTATGTCAAAGTGAGGCAAGCACATCTAAGAATATAATGAAAGCAATATTTTCTACTCAAAGACAATTAAGGGAAAATAAATAAAAGAAAAATAAAAAGCAGAGAAAAATGCATAAGAAACCCATCTTTATAACTATACAAATTAGAAATCAAAATTTTGCAAGAGAAAAGAGAAACAGCTGCTATTAAAAACGGACGCACAAATATCTTAACAATTTTGCTAATCTTTTATGGTGATGACACAACTGCAGTACAATGAAAATTTCTTCTATCACTATGCTAATTAGGTATATGGTGCAGTAAGGCAGTGGCAGATTTCATACTTCTACCCATGCTTCTACCATATATGAACTCCTGGAAATTTGTCGCTCCAGCCCCTCTGCTTTCCTCACTTTTTGAAACTTATGCCATTGGTATTTTTGCGAACTTTGCTGCCCTATACCTTACTCTAGTAGCACATTCAAAAACCTTTCTCTAAGGTACGATAGCTAATGATTAGAAAAATATAGCTACTGCGATAGAAAAATCTACATTTTTTTGAGAAATATGTGTATTTTAAATAACATGTAACACCAGAAATATATGCTAACGATTAGTTGAATTCCTTACAAAGGTTGACTTAAAAATAGTCAAAAATTTTATGTTTTGATAATGAGCATTACCACATTATTGTATTATAATATCCAGTAATTAAAACTTACATTAACACTCTCTATACATATACAATCCATACACATACAATCAAATTATAAATAGGCTGTAAATACAACATTTTAAAAATGCTACATTAAAAAAAAAAAAGGTTATGAAATAAATACTATTGGAAAATAAATTTAGTAATATATACGCATAACTAAAAACTATGTTTCAAATCACTTATAAAACCTTTCCAGAACAACATTTGGAGCAAAATATTTTCCCGCAGTTTCTGCAATGATGTTTTCTTCTCAACTGTGAAAACTTCAAACCACAATGTAAACAACTGTGTGCTTCCCCATCAGGTACCCAGCTAAAAATTCAAAAAGCAAATGCAACTATTTTGAATACAACAATATAAGTAAGCAATATAGCAGCATGAAAGTGATAAGTTAACGTACCACGGTTTCTGAAAGGTTGCTTTTGGAGATAAACTTCCTTTATCCCCATTTAATATAGGCAATGCAACAGTTATTCCATCAATTACTAAGCTATCAGGAGGAGAAAACGGGTTCATTTTGCTGCAGTAAATTTACTTTAAAAAGTACACATTATTTTCAAAACGAACTTTTCTACACATTATTAGACATGCAGACAAAAACCAAAACGGTGGACGCCAGTTCGCATCCCATTGGAATCGTGACGTCATGCCAAGGGGCGTGAAGCTCTGACGTCACTCTGTTTAAGCCGCATGCGAGTGGACTTGCCGTTTTCGTTTTTTGCGTTGAGTGTGTGAGTATAGTTTTTGCTTCTAACAGATCTAAGGAAATTAACGTTCCAGATAAGAGGAGATTGCTCTCATTTATTATTGTTATTAAAGCAATATAATTTTTTTTCAATAAAAACTTTGTGTATTTTTTTTTACTACTGTTAATTTTTTTTAATAAAAATGTGTGTTTTTCAATAGAACACTCATTTTGTTTTGAATGAAAATAAGGAATATTGGGAAATGTACAATTTTTTTTTTCAGTTAATTTTTCTGAGAAAATTTAAATCACCTCCAATTAGTTTTAAAAAAAGTATTGTGTGTAGCATATTTTAAAGGAATTAATGACAGAAATAATTTGCAAATACTTTTGATTTAGAATATGAGATTGTTCACTAAAACTTTGTCAAACTGCAACCAAACATTAAGTTGAAGTATGATTTAGATTTAAAAAAAAAAATCATATACATTTGTTCATAATTCGTTATTTCTTTTTTATGGCATAAATCCCAAACAAATTAAAATTTGAAATCACATTTGACTAATTTGAAAAAAAACAAAAAAAAAAAAAAAAAAAAAAAAAACAAATCGGATTACTTGAACGCAAAAAAAAAAAAAAAAAAAACTAGGTGTGAAATCCTCATAAATAAGAAACAAATTAAAATTAGCAATCACGTTCGACAAATTTGAAAACAAAACAAAACAAAAACAAATTGCATTAGCATCAAACAAGTTTGAATCTACAGCAAAATCTTTATAAGAAAATAATTTGTGCTACATAAAAGTACCACATCATGTAATCATGCAACAGATACTTGCATACCAAGATGACATTCAATCCTTGGAGACTTTCAAAAAAATTCAAGATTACTGAAAAAAATATGAAGGACACAATTTTTGAAGGATTACAAATTTTAAGGATCAAACTGAAGAATTAAAATTGCAACGCAAATACCATTTGAAAAATAAATCAATAGATCTCTAACAAACAAATCCAATTTTTTTTTAAAATTGATAGTAAAAAAAAAAAATCAAAAATAATGTACAAAGTATATAAAGCAAATTTGTGTGCACACTTTTTTTTTTTTTTTTTTGAACACTAGGCAAAACCATATTTACAAAAGCAATAATCAAACAATATAAAAACATCTTGTAGAAAGAAAAAAAATATATATCGATTGAATACAATCGACCAGAATACTCAAAGATGAAAAATATGCAGCATTAAAAATATAATTAATTAAACGTGACATTAAATCTAATAAAAACCTCCATTTTTTTCAGTTGTTTTTAACAACACCCATTAAAAGCTTGATTTTATATTAAAATTCATAATATTTTGGATAAAAAAAATGTTGTTGTCATAATTTATCATTTAGTATCATTTGTTTCCTTAAAGTCTGAAAACTCCCGACATCAAGCATGCTCTTAGGTGCCCTCGAAGTGATCTAGCACAATAGGTCAGATCCTCAGTATTCTGGTCGATTGTATTCAATCGATATATATTTCTTTTCTTTCTACAAGATGTTTTTATATTGTTTGATTATTGCTTTTGTAAATATTGTTTTGCCTAGTGTTCAAAACAAAAAAAAAAAAAAAAGTGTGCACACAAATTTGCTTTATATACTTTACATTATTTTATATTTTTTTTACTATCAATTTAAAAAAAAATTGGATTTGTTTGTTAGAGATCCATTGATTTATTTTTCAAATGGTATGTGTGTTGCAATTTTAATTCTTCGGTTTTATCCTTAAAATTTGTAATCCTTCAAAAATTGTGTCCTTCATATTTTTTTCAGTAATCTTGAATTTTTTTTGAAAGTCTCCAAGGATTGAATGTCAGCTTGGTATGCAAGTATCTGTTGCATGATTACATGATGTGGTACTTCTATGTACCACAAATTATTTTCCTACAAAGATTTTGCTGTAGATTCAAACTTGTTTGATGCTAATGCAATTTGTTTTTGTTTTGTTTTCAAATTTGTCGAATGTGATTGCTAATTTTAATTTGTTTCTTATTTATGAGAATTTCGCACCTAGTTTTTTTTTTTTTTTTTTTACGTTCAAGTAATCCAATTTTTTTTTTTTTTCTTTTTCTTTTTTTTTTTTTTTTCAAATTTGTCAAATGTGATTTCAAATTTTAATTTGTTTGGGATTTATGCTATAAAAAAGAAATAAAGAATTATGAACAAATGTATATGATTTTTTTTTTAAAATCTAAATCATACTTCAACTTAACGTTTGGTTGCATTTTGACAAAGTTTTAGTGAACAATCTCATATTCTAAATCAAAAGTATTTGCAAATTATTTCTGTCATCAAGTCCTCTAAAATATGCTACACGCAATATTTTTTTTAAAACTAGTTGGAGGTGATTTAAATTTTCTCAGAAAAATTAACTGAAAAAAAAAATCGTACATTTCCCAATATTCCTTATTTTTATTCAAAACAAAATGTGTGTTTTATTGAAAAACACACATTTTTATTGAAAAAAAAAAAAATTAACAGTAGTAAAAAAAAATTACACAAAGTTTTTATTGAAAAAAAATTATATTGCTTTAATAACAATAATAAATGAGAGCAATCACCTCTTATCTAGAACGTTAATTTCCTTAGATCTGTTAGAAGCAAAAACTACTCACACACTCAACGCAAAAAACGAAAACGGCAAGTCCACTCGCATGCGGCTTAAACAGAGTGACGTCAGAGCTCTACGCCCCCTGGCGTGACGTCACGATTCCAATGGGATGCGAGCTAGGCCAGAAAAGGGGGGGAGGGGAGGGTGAAACGATCACGACGATAAGTTTAGTTGTTTATAAACTGAAACTGTTATAATCACAGAATAGAAAAACAGGTGGCTACGTGTAAATAATGGAAATGTTAATGATTGCTTCTGTGCTCTTGTATGGGAAAAATGGACTTCTGGCATATACTTTTTCAAAATTTTTTTGAAAATATCAGATTTTTTTTTACAATGCATGCAAAAGCAAGGTACTCCGGAGTTGCTATGCTAGAAGACGCGGCCAAATCACCATCGTTTTTAAGCAATTAATATATATAATCGACTATATATTTTGATGCAGATTGAAAATTTTGTATATATTTTTTGTACCTTTTTTATCACTCAAATAAAAAAAGAAAAAACTTGTTAGTTCAGTTTTTTGTCTCACAGTACAGCAGCCTACTCTTAATCACGAGTAAAAAGGGATTATAATAACTTTTTGAGAACAGATAATTTTGTGTTCTTCATAAATAGAAAATAGATAATTGCTCATCGACTACTGTTCTTTTCACTGTGTTTAAAATATTTTTTCTCAGCAGTTAAATGTTTAATTTTTATTGAAAATGTTTGCAAAATTTATTTCCATATTTGTGCAAATTGCATGCAGAATGTAAAATATGTATACAAATGCTGTATAAATTGCTTCAAAGCAATATAAATATATGTATTAAGTATTTATTATGATACAGTACATCTTGATTGAACACTTCTCTATGGACTGTTAAATGCTATCATTACATCAGTAAAATCTGGCAATAATTAGAGCAAGAAATAAGAGTAATTATCTGAATTCTTCTCATCTTTCAGAACCAGTTTTATGAAAGAATATTTCATTTTTTAAGTACTCTTTTTTTTTTTTTTGAGCTATTTAATATGGGTTTACAGAAAAAGATGAAAAAGTTTTGTAATACTATATAATTTTTGTTATACTTCTTGCTTTGTAAAATATTGAAATGTGCTAAAGATTTATTGCATATGCATGAAGTGTTGACCTGTAGCCTAATATAGATATCTAGTATTGAGTATATTCATTAAAAAATTTAATTACTTAATCATATTTTCCTAAAGTGAAGATTTGAAAATAAATTTTAAATATTTTCAAAAGTAGTTATAGGAAAATAATGGCTATGCAATTATAATTTGTACTTTTTTAATTTACATTGCTCAAATGTATGTTATGCTATAGGCTTAGTACAAGTTTTGCATATGTAATAAATCTGTAGCATATTCTGATGTTTTATGAGTACCCATTAACCATTCATTTGAGACCTCCTGTGGATATCCAAGCTATATTATTCCTTTATTCAACAGATGGAGAGCTCTTGGATATCCAAGAGATAACCTTACAACGTCAAGATGTGTTAAGGGATATCTATTAGATGTCTTCAGGATATCTCTGAGATATCCTGGATATCCATGAGATATCTAATACACGTCGCGATATCGTGACGTCTCTGGGTAGTCCAACAAGAGCTGCAACCTTTTTGACGTTCTGTGGATATTCAGCAGATACGTGGATGTCTCCGGGATATCTCATGGATTTTGTTATATCTACTGAACTTATCTAATAGATATCCTATGGATGTAATTTGGAGATTCATGGTTGTCTGGGATACAGAGTTCACCAAGGCTAATGCATATTTTTATTTCTTAATATTCTAAATTCTAATTTACGTATTAATTCGTCTTAGGGATTATAACTAAATAAGCGGCCAACATATGCAATTTGACAAAACTGATTTAAAGTATGAAAAAATCTTTCATTAAAAATATAAAACGCATTAAGCGAAGAAAAAAAAAAGGGCAATAAAAATTGCAGACACGTGTTTTGGGTATACAAGGAATCCCTTTTTCAATTTTGATACATGTCTTTTCATCTACAAGTTTAAAATTTTAGCACTGAAAAGGACCCCATATAAGCCTCGAAACACGAGTCTAACAAAATTATCAGTACATTAGACTACGCGTTGAATGCTGAAAATCTTTAGCGTTCTATCTGTCCAGGAAAATCAGGAAATCGGCAAATAATGTTATTGTTGCTCAAAAAGTTTTATTTTACTAAACACCTAAAAGAAATTTAAAAAACGGGGTGGGGTGAAAGAAAAAAGAAGATGTGGGTTTATCAAACACAGCGGAATAAAATGAGCTGATCATGTGGAAATATATAAACACAATTAATTGCTTGACATTGGGCAAAATAAATAAATTAATTAATTGAATAAAATAAAAAAAGTAATAATAAAATTACTCTCTTGAGCAGTAAAAAATTGCACCATCGATGACTGCATTTATTTCATTTTTAGTGTTGCTGATTGAAACTAAAAAGGCGTCATACGATTAATTTTCACGTTCATGAATCCATTTATCCTACTTAAAACTACTAGCCCCAACTTTCACACTGTTTCAATTTTTTCTATTAATTTTGTTTAGTTGTTGAATTATATGCACTGTAAAAGAGTTCAAAAGATCTATATGTACTTTTAGTATAGCTACGTTTTCTAGAATTTATAACATATAATTATCCTCAAATATGGAAGAGTCTAGTGCATTGAATAGCAGCAGCAAAAAAAAAAGAAAAACTATTACCGTAACCAGTTGCCCAATTGCATACATTTCTAGATCTTAAGTAGTTGAAATTTATTGCAATGCGTAAGAAAATATTTTTGCCAACATTTGAATTTTCCCATTTAGTAATGTCAGCAACATTTTAAAATAAAATTCAATTATTAAAAGTTTATCAAATAAATCGCATATTTAAAATCAATTGCTTTTTCCGAATTTTTTTTTCAAGACTAATATACTCTCATTAAAAAAAAAAAAAATGCATGTTTTTCCCCCTTCACGTATGATTGATTCGAAAACAATATGGTGTTTTAAAATTTATTTAAAAATTTTATATAAATAGTTTTTAGTATCTTGCAATGAAAAACACGCTCATTCTAAAAGTGTGCAACTTTCGATTCTCTTCGTTTGCGATGACGTCATAAGATTTGTGACGTAGTATGATTTAACCAATGAAACGGCAGATGAGTAAAAGTGGATGCCCTATGTTTAGTCGCCTTTGTAGACGACACGCGGCACCTGAGATTGAAGCTCTTTTCACGCAGAGGATCTCGTGTTTATACTTGGGGCAAAACTTGGTGTATTGAATGTTGTGTTAATTTCCCCGTTCGTAGATGTTATCAAGGTACAATCTTTAGTATAGAATCTGGTACACCATATAATTTCAACGTTTTTTACAGGTTCTAAGTTGCACGTACATTTTTCATATCCAATTTCTTTAGCCTTAAATATTGCAATGCTTTGCAGTTCATTAAGCAAATTGAATTAAAGCACAACCATAAATAACATTTCATAGGTTCCAATATTCAAAACTGGCAACGCATGAATTAATTCTGCTCCTTTAGACTGATAAGTAAGTGTTTTGATATCAATATAACTGAACTATTAGGCTGAGTAGGAAACAATATATTTTTATCGCAGGTAACTTTGCATGATATTAAGCTTTAAATTAAATAAACAATAATTTTAGACAGAATACTATTTTGAATCATTGTAGTACGCTATATTATTTAATAACATTCCGGAGTTTTACATGCACATTACCCCTTCCCCGAAAAAAAAAAAAAAAAAATCCTTCTTATGGCACGGGCTTATGTACTGAAAGCAAATAGTTAATTTATGTACATTTGTCTTTCTATAGAACTGTTAAAATAGTTTAGGTTTCTTGCTACAAAATTGTTCACTAATATATGATTGACACTCCCCTCTCTTATTTTTTTCTCCCTTTAAATTTATGTTTATTTATTTATATGTACAGCAATTCCCATATCTCGAGCTTCGACTGCTCGAAAATCTTGTCAGGTCAAAAAATTATTTACCCCCAACCTTTTGAGAAGCCCTTTTTTATGTATGAGAATTATCACTACAAAGGGGGAGGGGAGCGAAGTTCCATGTAAAGCAAAATAATAGGCCTAATGGTAGTACAATTATGATTTTGAAAGCAGATTTTTGTATACTTTTTATTTGAAGTTTTTGTAATCTGACCTAAAATGCAGTATTTGTCCTTTCTATTTCAATTAATCAAGAAAATGTATGAGCAAAATTCTAAAGACAAGTATGTTTTTTTTGCAGCTTGCAATTCCTTAAATTTAGCCCGTAATCAGGATTTTCTTCCGGGGGAGGCAGTTGAGTAACTTGACTCATCCCTAACACACAAGATGTCTATAGTCTTGGAACCAAGCAGAACTAACTGAATTTTTATCTAAAGGCGTTTTTTTTATGGGAAACTTTTTATTTTAAAAGTTTTATTTATAGCACGTAAAACTTCAAACAAATGGTGGTGGGGGGGGGGGGGGGGGGGTTGCTGACTACGCCTTGAGCCTCGACAGTTATAAATTAAAAACTTGATGACCATGTCAAGATTTTCGTGCAAACTAATGCAAAAATCCCATTTTTGTACAAAGAAAACTAATGATAATGTAGCAAAGTTGTGTTTCACATTTAATGTTTTAAAACCCTCTGCCCACTTTAAACTTCTACTTACGATTTCTATTTTCCAAGACCACGTATATAAAAAAAAGATTAAAAAATCATGCATGTTGTACTGTTGTTGCAAAACTCTAAGGTCTCAATTTCGTTTTTATTCAAACTCTACAGGTAATTTTTTTTCAATATTACCTGCATATTATGCATTTAAATAAAAGATTCTACTCAAGCTGAGTTATTAATTTAAGCTAATTCAACAAAATACAAATAAACGTAAATATCGAACTTAGAAAACGCAGTTAAAGGGATAAATTGTCCTACTTAAACTTCTTGTTAATCAGAGACGTAACCATGTTTAAAAAAGTATTTTGCAAAGCTTTGGATTTTTAACCCCAAACAATCCATCTGTTTTTTCCGAACAATCCATCCGAAATTTGAAACTCATTTATTATAAGAGCAATGAAGTCCTAAATTATTTTTGTGTTATTTAACCATTTTTGATGCATTGAGACCCTTTAAATAAACTTCATTAACCCCTTAACGCATTTGCCCGTGTCTGACACGGGAGAAAGTTACCGGCAAATTTGCATTTCCCCGTGTCTCACACGGGCGGTCTTGTATCTTGCGTTATATTATTTCTAATGCCCGCCTGAGATCCGTTTGCCCTTTGTTTGCATAATTTTCTTATATAAATTTTACCCCACCAATAGCTCTTTAGTCACCCCCTGCAACTGAAATTGCCAGTTTATACTATACCTATAAATTTTTACAGTTTATACTATACCTATATATTTTTACAGTTTATACTATACCTATATATTCATTTTCTGTCAAAAAAAACTCGATCATTTTTTACCAGCTTTCCCGAAAAAACTCGTGCTTAAAAGGCAAAATTTTGTGACGATACTTAGCAATGTCGAAATAGAGGTCAAATATCATTTTGAGATAAAATTGAAAGCTATGACCAGTTGGTTTCCAAAGTCACCACTTTGAAGAGATAAGTTAAGTTTTTTCTTTTCTTTTTCTTGTTTCCTTCAGAGTTGATTTTGGAAAGATAACGCACTTCTCTTGTAGGTTTTGTTGAAGTTCTATAGTTTTCTCTCGGTCTGATCTTCCTAAAACACAGAATTCTTTTAGGAGTGGAGCGTTGGAGCGGAAAAGTGGCATTAGTGACCGGAGCTTCTGTGGGTATTGGTGCCGAAATTTGCAGGGAGTTAGTGAAATACAATATTACAGTTGTTGGTTGCGCACGAAGTGTAGAGAAAATACAGAAGATTGCTGAAGAAGTGAAAAATGCTCCAGGCCGTTTGGATGCTGTAAAGTAAGTATTCCCCTTTCTAGCATCGGTAACTGTTTCAGCTAATTTTATCTCTTGTGCTAAGACACACACAAACACGCTTCCAAGGTGGTAAGAGTTCTTAAGTACACCATCTTACCTGGGCTCGAAAAAACTTTAAAACTTTACATGCCCTGCCGGGCATGTTTGTCTAAAAAATACATGCCCGAACAAAATGTTTACATGCCCATAAGTCGTTTTATTGCATATTAATAAAAACATTTGAATTTGTCGTATAACATTAATCAGACAAAAAATTAAATTAACAGCTTTATATCTGAATCAAGAATTATTTTAACATTAATCTAAATATTTACATATAAATATTACATAATAAGTCGTTGCAAGTCAAAACTTGCAAAACTTAAATTGCATTTCCAATTTTATTGTTGACATGTTTGCCCGTGAACATGTATTGTTCGATAGGTGTGAGACAAGTGTTCTATTGCCGCTGAAGGCTCAAAATTATCTGGTTCTACACCAGTGATTCTCAACCTTTTCAATGCTGCCGCCCCCTTAAGGAATGAAGTTTTCAACGCCCCCTTTAAAAAAAGCCGTTATTTCGGGGGGGGGGGGGGGGGGAATAAGAGACGAAAGGTTTTCGCAATTTTCTTCGCACCAAAATGCGGCTATTAAAAAAAGATAAATATTTTCAAATATAGCATTCAAATAAACATTCGAGTGCCTATTTCGGTGCGATGGTTGTACTTTTTGGTTCAAGGTAGTTTCGGTTCAACATTTTTAGTAAGGTGAAGGTTGCAAGTTCCCTCTTGCACGATTTCTATTTCTTTCTGGTCTCAAGACTCGTCATAAAACTTAATCCGTCTCATCCAAAGCCCAAAACATGCTCATCGCCCCCTACCCCCCAAAACATGCCCACCGTCCCCCTACTGCCCAAAATATGTTCACTGCCCCCAGTAGCTCCCTACCGCCCACGTTGAGAACCACTATTCTACACAATCAACGGCAATTCTCAATAGACTAGACAAACTGCAACGATAAGGGCTTTTTTTTCGATTCGTAGCACTAAATCCCCTCTAGCATGGAGATGTGTTAGGAGAAATGCAGAGCATAATCTCCGCAAGTAGGTTAATATGTATAAATAATTCCTGTTTACTCCTTAAAAACATATTTGAGCTCCGGTAAGGATGCGGTGATTTTTCAATGAAATACGAAATAATAAACGTTTTGGAAAGAAATATTTGATTAAAAAATCACATGCCCTACCGGGCATGAGGGGTAAGGGTAGAAAATTCATGCCCGATAGGAATTTTTACATGCCCCGGGCATGTCGGGCAATATCATTTTCGAGCCCGGTTACGCTAGGTTAGTGTTATTAATCGTTTAATGTAGTTAAAACCAACGGATTCATTATATGAAGACGGAGAGAAACATTTTCTAGAAGAAAAAGAAAGAAAAAACAACCTTATACAAATTTAATAGAAACATCCCACCTGAAGTGTAACAGTGTAAATCCAAAAAAAGTAAAAAAGGCTATAAATTCAAAATTACAGTCCGACCCCGGAGTTTTGGACGAATCTAGTCCACTTTTAGAATTATAAACTGGCATATAACATCAACTCGGAAGAAATAAAGTATGCTAAACGAACTAAAACGAGATCAGAGCACGGCACATTCCTTATACCAGCAGTTTCTCTCTTGAACAAGAATCGATTCTTCTTGGCATTCTGCCAGGTACAGATCCTCGTTTGCCGGTAGGACTGTGACACTGTAAGTACGTTTCACTGAGTTCTTCGTATACTAACATTTACAACTATAAGAATCCAAATTCCGTACTCTAAAAGGCAGGCTTGCTTTGAGAAAAACATATACAATTTTTTTTTAACCCTTTGAAATACAATGACGTATCGATGACGTCAGAGTCTGCACCGAGACTTAAACTGAGTAACAGGTCGAGGACATTAAACTCTGCAATGGCACATGAAATGAACGTCTTGGATATATATGAAAGCCTGCAATAGCTAATTTGCTGACAGGGTGAAGTTAGCGCATCGAGTCGGCAAAATGAGCTACCTTTGAAAAAGAGCTGCTTCGGACATCGGAGAAGTGATTGCGTGACCGTGTACAAGCTATATGAACAATCGTCAAAATGAAAAACAAGTGTCGTGTGTGACAGTAAAATGTCACACGACATGCCTACACGAATAATTATTATTTCTTTTTTTCCTGTCAATATTCTGCACACACTAATAAATATAAATATTTGTATATATGTGCACTTAATTATCTTTTTCACTCGATGATTTTGTGAATCTGGAATCAGTACTAAAAGTTAAATTTTATCTCAACTTGCCGAGTGAACGAAGTCACCGTTTGTAAACTCAAAATGCCATGTTATTGAAGCCCCTAAATTTTTGTTAAAAAGCGTGAAGAAATGTAAATTTGTGTAAGTATGTTGACTATTTTTATTTTTTTCGAGGCAAACTTAAAAATTTCGAAGTGCCAACTCCAGTTGATTTTCCGACTGGATGAAGTTGCTGGGGTGGGGGGGGGGGGGGGGAGACACCCCACTCTCCACCCTCCTCTGATAGGCCTGACTCCTAGAAGTCATTGTATGGGCAGGGGTCAAAGTTATGTAAAGTTAATGTAACTGTACGTAATTTTATTTGTATGTCAAGGGGTTCAGAGCCATCGGGATTGTTCTTTTGTGTGTGATGACGGTCTTTTTCATTCTGCATTTGATCAATTTTATTTTTATTTAGAATTTTAAATTACTTCTTGAATCTTTTCCGGACGGATTAACTTGCTTGTTTTTTTTCTCTTTTAAGGTTAACCAGAAAAAAACTATGTAAATTTTGCAACTCTTGAAACTCCCCATATGCCTGTAGT
Source organism: Octonoba sinensis (assembly GCA_038502835.1). Classification (NCBI taxonomy): domain Eukaryota; kingdom Metazoa; phylum Arthropoda; class Arachnida; order Araneae; family Uloboridae; genus Octonoba; species Octonoba sinensis. The sequence goes on from CM076600.1 coordinate 128,463,511, forward strand.
GGAGTTTATTGGTTGGATTTTCTTCAACTTTTAATTTCCGTTTCACATTTCCATTTAATTCCCACTTATTTTATATAAATTTGTTGTTTGCAACTTACGAGCAAGATATTTACAATAATTTCTATTGCAATTCATTATTTAAATATTCATATATTTTGCCAGTTTTGAATTTATTTCAATTTACTCATATTCATCATATAAATATTTTATGTACATATACAGTAGCACCTAGGACTTTGCTTGGGGGAGGGGGGCGGGAGGGGCCAGATCTCGATTAGTGATGCATCGATGAATCCGTACCAGATATCCGGCTCTAATGTTTAAAACCTGCAAATTGCTGCATATTTTTAAACATCCCAAGCCTTCAAATAAGTTTGTCATTTACACATGTATTCTCAAAACATGTTGCTTGATTAAATTTTAGAAATAAAATTTGTACACGCAGGATAACTGCATCTTTAGCGCAGTGGCCGGATCGGACTCCGATTATTGAAAAAAAAAAATATCGGTCGGATGCCGAATACCCGTTGCCTTCTGGGGAGAGGGAACCGTCTCGTTCGTCCACCCCCTGTCAGTGCGCCGCTGTACATATACATGAATATTTCAAAGAAATTATATTTTTGCATTTCTTAGGTGAATGTACTAGGACTTTGCATATGCACCCGAGAAGCGGTGAACCTAATGAGAGATAAAAGTATTGATAATGGGCAAATAATTCAAATCAGCAGGTAAGTGGTAATTATTTCCACGCTGTACTTTATGGTAACTTTTGACGACAAATTCAGAAAAGTTAGATTACGTCGAAAAGTAAAAATTTCGTAAACAATAAAATACGAAATATTTGAGTGGAACTACTACTTCACTCCAAAAATTTTTATTACATATGAAATTCTTTAATTCTGCATTTCTCTTATTCAATATAAAACACTTTAAAAAAAAGTTTTTTTTCTGCCGGTCCAAGCTTAGAATAATGAATTCTGATGGTTGGAGGATCAAATTAGAAATTTCTCCCCAGCATTAGATTGAATAAAAATGCTTAAATTTTGGCATACAGTTTTCAAAATAGGCAAAGCACCTAACATGAAGGCCATAAATTTTAGACTTCAAAAAGAATGTTCTGGTTCGAAGAGCTGCCCCCCTCCCCAACTTCCCTGTAGCATTTGGATTTTTCTGGTAGGCATAATAGTAATTGTATGTTCCCACTGCAGGAAAATAATTAATTTAACACATTTCCATACATGGCCAATAGCAGATATACCTGTCTAGGGTAATACTAAGTAGTGAGTTGTTCCCGTGAGAGATTGTATTCAGTTAGTTTAACGCTAAAGAAAGGCTACCACGATATCATTCTCAAAGACATAATGAACTAAATTTATGAGAACGTATTTTTTACTAATACTGCGTCTTTCTTAGAATTTGCAGTGAAAAGTGGACATTGCTTTTATACATTCAATCATAAGAGAAATTTAAGAAGTGAAGTTTGATTCTTTTGCTAGGTCAAAACTATATAGTGGATTGAGACAAGTAGTCAGTTGTACAACAGTATAGTGGTTGTGATTTTTATTTGCTCATTGTGTTCTGTTTTGTATACTTATAAGCAGGGTTACAAATTCTAAAAAAAAGTTACTGATCCTTCGATTTAGTAAGCACACTCATACAGTTCGACCACGAACTTTTGATAGTTGGACAGTTCTGCGCCTGGCAGGAAAAAACGAATCCATTCGAGTTTTAGGGAAATTCGTTTTGCCGCGTTTATTTAGTACGCGGATCAGAACGTTTGCTTCACTGTTTGTTGAAAGCAACTAAATTTAAATATTGTTATACAGTGTTCCCTCGCCACTTCGCGCTTCATGTTTTGCGGTTTCAGTGCTTCGCGGGTTTTTCCAAAATATTCATCAAAAAATAAAAATAAAAAGTTACAAACATCTCGGCAGCCACATTGCAGAAAGGAGCGTTGTTTCGTGTTGATGCGCGAGAAAAAAAGATCCCTGTATGTCAAACAAAGAGATGAGTTGTCTCAGAGTCCATTCCATGGGCTCTCATAATGTTGATTAATGTTTATTACTGCATAAAGTTTTGTAATTAACCTTATTAATTAGCACTGACACGTTTAAGTAAATACTTATACTGTTGTAATTTTTGCCTTAAATGTGTAAAGTATAAATACTGTTTACATATTCAACCCTACACTGCGCAAATTTTTTTTTGCGGTAGATGTCGATTTTGTAAAAAAAAAAATCCACCTGGAGCCAAGTTTAGAAGATTTAGGGGATACTATATCAACTAATATGATCTTACATACAAAATAAAATGAAAGACTGGGCCACTTGTTGAAAATAACACAAAGCAAGAGATTAGTGAACGAAAAGGGAGGTGTTGTTTAAAAATAACACGGCGCAGTGTAGGGTTAAACCATCCGTGTACCAGCAAACACGAATATTCCTAGGGGCAAATCTTACTTCGCGGTTTTTCAGCTTTCGCGGAAGGTTCTGGTCCCCATTAACCGCGAAAAACGAGGGATCACTGTATAGCATCAGTTCGGAAAAAATCAAGTATTCTAAACGAACTAAAACGAGAACAGAAACAGCACATTTCATATACCAGAAGTCCTCCCTTGAACATGAATGGATTCTTCTTGGCATTCTGCCAGGCAGCTTGCTCTGGATGACGGTCGAACTGTACATATTCATGCTAACTGGTCCGTGGGTTTACTAACCAGACCAGTACATATTCTTGCTTACTGGTCCTTCGGTCCTGTAGCATGAATATGTACTTGTGTGCCGTCGCCGACGATTGACTGAGTTTTATTTTTGTAGCGTGATCAGAATGAGGTAGTACATTTTCTGCAAACTACAAAAGTTAAGAAAATTCAGATGCACGAAAAAGTTGAAATAGGCTCGGATTATGATTGTTTTTGTACACTCACATATCGCGCCACGGAAACAGAAGTAATACAACTTAAAAATTTGAGTTTGTGAGTTTTCTTCTTACCAAACAATGTAAAATCGTTTTGAAAACACTAACAGATGAAGCGAAGCTACAATATTAGGGATAATATTTGTTAATCGGTTACAAAATATAATACAAATTTATGAGATTTTAAGTCTTTGATTTGTAGGACGACTGATTTTTTGATTATTTTTGCATTGGGCCACTTCTGTTGCCAAGGTGTGATATGATCCTCTATGTCTAAAGATTTGTTCAAATCAAATTACCATAGAATGCACGAATTGTATCGAAACCTAAACTGTAGTGTCTGGCGGTTTCAATTCAATTTTAATAATTTGCCAAGAAATGTTCCATTGAATAGCTACAGCGTTCTGAATGCAGTTCATTAAAATAATTGTTAAATATTTAAGAAAAAATTAAAGTGAAAGGAAAGTTATTTCTTATTTTATTGCACTGCTATAGTTTTAAAAGTAACGTTCTATCGTGTCTGGTTCCGAAAATCTGCGATACTAAAACAAATAAATAAATGAATAAACTATTTCATTATCTAACTAACATTTCTGATTTATTTAGCATGGCAGGGCATAGGGTACCAGCTCAAGGAGTGAGGTTTTATTCCGGGACTAAATTTATGGTCAGAGCTCTCATAGAGGGATTGAGACGCGAGCTGAGAGCGATCAACTCACATATACGAGTTGCGGTAAGTTTACGGTGTACCATAGATACGATCTTTTTTTAATTGTCTTTAACGTGTGTATATTAGTTCTATTATTCTGAGCTATCCAAACAGGAAGAGTGGAATATTTTCAATTGCTTTTTCTTTGCATCATCAATATTTTATAGAAGCATTTAAATGTACTTAATTGATATCGTAACAGAGATGTTCATTATAACAGTAAGCTTTTGGAAGTATTTATACAATCAGACCTCGATATAAAGTCACCGCTCGGGACTTCACGAAAATGTCCTTATAACCGACTCATACACCTTTGATATTCAATGAGCTGTTTGGAAAAATGACCTTAAATGCGGGTGACCTTATATCGAGGTGTGACTATTAGTAGTGGGCTACCCAGGTCCATCATGTAAGATGCAGGTGAATTTAAAACTTTCCTATTTAAGATAGCCTTAGTTTAGAATTTGAGGAAGCATAATGCTTTACAGTTTATGACTGTTTATCTTCATTCCAAAGTTTTTTAACATTGTATAATAAAAATAATAATAATAATAAAATATTAAAACTTTAGAATGCAGATGAAAATTTTTGAGAAAGTAGGCTATAAAGGATATTTAAAAAATTGAGGAAGTCCAATGAATACCATAGATCCCATTTCGTTGGGGGAAATATTATTAGAACGTATATACGTAAATAATGATTGTTTTATTTGAAATAAAAAAATGCTTTGCTTTATGCCAATTTTAAATTATGCTAATTTTTTTTAAACCCTGCTCCGCAGTTGCATACCATGCTATTCTTTTTTTTTTTTGTAATTCCTTTCGCTCCCCTCCTCCCCCCCCCCCTCAGTGTATAAGTCCAGGTGCAGTTGAAACCGAATTTTTCGAGCGGCTTCGAGGGAAGGAAATTGCACAAAAGTTTTACAGTAGTCTGACCTGCTTACAAGCCAAAGATATAGCTGAAACCGTTTTGTACATACTACAGATGCCTCCGCATGTTGATATTAACGATATCCTCATCAGGCCGGTAGAACAAAAGGATTGATTACTACTTTCCCAAGAAAATAAGTATAACATGTGATTCTGCTTATGTAATCTGTCAATAAAATACATTAAAATGAAGATTTGATGCTTGATGTCAGTGTGAAATTTATTTAATTTTTGAAAAGAAAGGGAAAGGAATTCAAATAACGTTCCCACCTATAGACATGCAAAGAAAAATTAGAACAACAGGTGTAGGCAAAATTAAACTAATATTTCGGAAGTCAAAAGATTTATTGAATGCTTATTTTGGAAAGATTAAGCATTTTAATATTTCAAAATAGCTTTTTTTTAAACACAAATTTGTGGTAAATAGAATTTATTTGATTATTTGCCAATGACAAACAATTTGCAGCTAAGATATTAGCTATCTTCCTATTACAGCACTTTTCGAAAACAGAATTACATTCTTTATATATATATATAAAACTTGAATTCATAGTTAGGCGAATTACGGTCCTCATTTGTCGGACGAATGTCAACTTCTATTAAACTGAAGATTTTATATTATTGAAAATAAATCTATTCTAATGCAGTTATAAAAAGAGAGTAGGGGAAAGATTTTAACAACAGGTTCTTCTGTCCCTCCAGAAATAAAACATTTAAAAGTTACTTAGCGTTCTAGCAATGTCGTTTTTCAGTTTAAAATGGTAGAGACTTCTAAACTGCAATCTGTAGTCTCGCCGAATAAGGTCAAATATGAATCTGGGGTTTTGAAAGAATACTATAACATTAACATCCTTTATAAATCGGCTCGCATTTAGAAATGGGCACATTGAGCACCTGTCCGTGGGTGCTTTAAAGACCAAAAATATAAATTTTATAAAATCTTGAAGCCAGCCAAAGAAAAAAAAAAATAATCACAAAGCTTAATCTTTTAATAATGCGTAAAAAGTTATAACAAATAAGAAAATAATTCTAAAGAGTAAAAGAAAGAAAACTCCATTGATTAGGTGAAATATTCTAACGAATAAGCGAACAATTTTAATAATTAAAAACTCCAATACGTAAAAAAAAAATTCCAATGAGTAAGAGAGAATTCTAATAAAAATAGGAAAAACCCTGAGCGAAAATTAGCAAGAAACTAATACAAATAGAAAATTTCTTACTTTCTTCGTTGTAAAGTGAAAAATAGTGGGTAATGAATAAAAAAATGAATAAGTGAGGACAAATTGAAAATGATAAGTGAAAAATTGCGATAAATACAAATTCTAATAAATGAAAAATTCTTTCTAATGAGTACTTAAAAACACAAACGAGCAAAGCAAAACTTGCAGTATGTAAGGAAGAAATCCTAACGAGTGAAGGGAAAGTCTTAATGACTAAGTAAACCTCGTAAGACAGAATGGGAGGAGACTTTATTGACACAATAATACAAAGAATAAAACTTTGACCCCATTTCCAGTGATTAAACGTGTCACAATCGAAGATTAGTTGCGATGAAAAAGTATTTCTTTATCCACATTTGTTCAATCCTCTATCAGCAGCATTAATACACTTAAAATGGACCAATCTTTATAGTAGAAAAAAAAAATCTACAATTGTTTCCATTTATTGATAAGGGGACGGGACGTAAGTTTGATTTTTCACTATTACTTAACGTCTACGACAAGTATTCTAAAACCCCAGTAAAAGTAAAAATGTAAAGTGACCGAGAATGCCTACCTCAAACAAAAAGATACAGGAAAGGGAGAGGGAGAGGAGGAGGAGGAGAAAGAAGATTAATTTAAAAACACGTTTAACATTTTGCAGCGATCTGGAACGGAGCATGAGCGGAGCCGGAGCACATAAATGCTCCGACTCCGGTGTTTCTTCACAACTCTTCCTGTGTTTCTTCACTGGTGTGGCTTCACTACTCCGGTGTTTCTTTTAGTTATAATTTCATTAAAGATTTGAAAATGACTTTTGGCATTAAAATTAGTTCCGAGTAACAAGCGACAATGAATGGAGGATGGCTTTCCATCTTTAAGTTTATTCAAAAGGATTAAAGACGATAATGTATAAGAATAGAAAATATTTCTACTACTCAATAAAAATAACATAAATAAAATAATAAATTAAAGAAATAAATAAATAATATGTTTTCCATTACCATTACTTGGAGCACGGAACGAACCAGGAGCGTAAGTTAGAACAAATATTTAGGAGTCGGAGTGCAGTAGCTGAAAAACGTTGTTCTAATTTCATGAAATTTAAGGTGTGAGATCCGAATTTTTCCAAACGAAGAACACTTGTAACTTTATTTCGTTCAAAAAACAGGCAAGAAATTTCGAGAGATAAGGGAAATGTAATCCGTAATCATTTTGTACACTGTACTGTAGTGCTCTTTGTTGCTAATGTGTAAGGCAAGTAGCCATGATAATCAAAAAATCAGTCGTCCTACAAACCAAAAACTTAAAATCTCATGAATTTGTATTATATCTTGTAACCGATTAACAAATATTATCCCTAATATTGTAGCTTCGCTTCATTTGTTAGTATTTTCAAAACTATTTTACATTGTTTGATAAGAAAAAACTCACTAACTCAAATTTTTTGGTTGCGTCACTTCTGTTTCCGTGGCGCGATATGTAAGTGTACAAAAACAATCATGATCGGAGTCTATTTCAACTTTTTCGTGCATCTGAATTTTCTTAACTTTTGAAGTTTGCAGAAAATGTACTACCTCATTCTGATCACGTTGCGAAAATAAAATTCAGTCAAGGTGTTATTGACGGAGAGAGAGAAAAGTTTCATTAACATTAATTCATTTTATTTCAGCTCATTTCCTTTTAAGCCAACTTTTGGAGTATATTTTTGAGTATACATACAAAACGGCAGTATCCACAAACCGTCTGATATTTAACATTCTATGTTCGAAAGTAATGTATTTAATGTTTAATAATTAAACAACTTCAATAAATAAATGAATAAATAAACAAATATAAACAAATAATAATAATGACGTTTAATGTACGATGCGCCATTCCAAAGAAGTTTAGTGGTACTCACTGAAAGTTATAGCCACACGACCATAACATACCTTTATTACGGTTAAATTCTTTAATGCAACATCAAATTCAAAATTCTCATGAAAGGAAATTGCGTTATCGAGTTTTCTGTATTGTTTTTTAAAATCTTTTATTTTTCATTTATTCTTAATTATTTAATTTGATTTTATTAAAGATGAAACTTAAATATTTTGAAAAGTGTTCGCCAAACGTGGTGCGTAATTGAACGTGATGATCTTTATGTACATCAAACACTGAACGTACGCATTATCACATGAGCATTGAATACCACTGAAATCTCTTGACTCATTGTTAAAAAATAAATAAAAATAAAAATAATGAAACAAAATAAAAAATAAAACAAATAAATAAATACAAATGTATATTTTTAAGAGTAACAAAAATATCCTACATATCGAGCATAATAGAAAAGTCAATAGATCATTGAGCTTAGTAGAATTTGAAGACATTCAACGAAATAATTAGTCAGTTGCTCTATTCCATGGAAGTTAAGAATGTAAGAAGTATTGAATTCATTAGCTCAATACTGAATCAAAAAGGGAAATCCTTGAAAATGAACTTTACTTAGTTTCAGAAGGAAGATAATATGATTACAGTCATAGAAAACGATAACACTTATCAAATTCTTGGGCAACGATAACACGAGGAAATTAAATATTTGACGAAAGATAGAACTACAACTAAAGATTTTAGAAGATTTTTACTCAAGTAAAAGGTAATACATTTTGTGTATAAGTAGTTAATATTAGCTAATTAACGTACCTAATTAACGTATTAATTCGTCTTAGGGGTTATAACTTCCCCTATCCCTTCTCGATATGCCTTTATGCAGGGATAAGTACCGAGCAAGATACACCCTCCGTTTACCTATTACAAAAAAAAATATATTATAATTTTATTTATTATAATTTATAACTCTATTTAACTTGCGACTAGTGCAAATGAATCGCAGAATCTTTTTCAATGTGTTCTGACAGTTGCTAAGAGTGTTAATGATAATTTGTTAATGTTTTAAAAATGCTTTTAATTCACTCCTCAAGGACTTAGATCCGTGCAATTAGCTACACATTCAGAATGAGGGAAAGTTAAAATCTAGGTAATAAAATTTTCAAATTTAATGTTCGTAAATTCAGACTCTATGCTAATGATATCTTTGTCTGGTAATTGAGACAAACAGTTGAGGACTCGAAAGTTTTATTTATAACTAGCTGACGTGCCTAGCATTGCACGGATTATTTCGAACATTTTATCGTTCCCTGGCTGCGAAAAGAAAGTCACGTATCACATATCCTACATTTAACCGTAAATAAATATGGAGAAATTTAGTTGAAAATCCCAATTAGAAGATAGGCAACAGTCGTTAAAAATGTGCATTAGAAATCAATTTCAAATCAAATCATCATTATATGATATTCTTGTTAGGCGAAACCCATCAGTCTACAGGCAACAGTTCTTACATATTGTCAACAGTTTAACTCAAGATACCCATCAGAATAAAGATAATGGTTATCTATCAGAAAAAAAGTCAACGTGTTGTAAGAGTGCTACACATTATAAGACATGCAGATGAAAACCAAAACAAGCAGAAAAAGGGGGGGGGGGAGTGAAACGATCACGACGATAAGTTTAGTTGTTTATAAACTGAATCTGTTAAAATCACAGAGTAGAAAAACGGGTGGTTAAACATAGAGCATACATTTTTACTCATCTTACATTTCATTGGCATACAAAATGGCGGCACTTAAAACTGCCTATAATGGAAATGTTAGTAGAGATTGCTTCTGTGCTCTTGTATGGGTGATTCTGATCCAAAATTCTGTGAACTTTTTAAACATTTAAAAAACCAAAAAATTTAAAAAAAAAAGGGTTTTCGAATTTTTTTTAATTTTTGAATTATATATTTTTTTGACAAATAACATGTATATTTGCTTTTTTTTTCTGTCTTGCAACAAGCAAAATATTTTGCACTCAGAAAAACATAGAGCAATGTTTCTAGAAAAAAATGGACTTCTAGTAGTGATATAACAGTCTGGTCATTAGGTCATTAACATCAAAAGTTGGCCGTTTTCATTTAACCACTCGTAGCATTTTTTGAGCTAATGTATATATAGCACGAATGTATTATGCGTGTGTGGGCGGGAGGGGTGGGAGGTGTTCACTTAATTACCTAATTTTCATTAGAAAATCATCGTGTATACTTTTTTTAAAAAGTTTTGTAAATATCAGATTTTGTTTTACTGAAAATTACCCATGTGCTGTTGTATGGGATAAAACATTCTACGAAAAGCAATATACAGATTTCACCAGGGCTAATGCATATTTTTAATTCTTAATATTCTAATTAACGTATTAATTCGTCTTAGGGGTTATAACCTCCCTTATCCCTTCTCGATACGCCTTTATACAGGAATAAGTACCGAACAAGATACACACTCAGTTTACCTATTAAAACAAAATAAATAAATAAACGGCTAACATATGCAATTTGACAAAACTGATTTAAAGTATGAAAAAACTTTTAAATAAAAAATGAAAAAGCATTAAGCGAAGAAAAAAAAAGGCAATAAAAATTGCAGACACTTGTTTCGGGGTTACAAGGAATCCCTTTTTCAATTTTGATAGATGTCTTTTCATCTACAAGTTAAAAATTTTAGCACTGAAAAAGAACCCCATATAAGCCCCGAAACACGAGTCTAACGAAATTATCAGTACATAAGACTACGCGTTGAATGCTTAAAATCTTAAGTGTTCTATCTGTACCTAATCAGGAAATCGGCGAATAACGTTATTGTTGCTCAAAATGTTTTATTTTATTAAACATCTAAGAGAAATTTTAAAAACGGGGGGGGGGGGGGGGGAGAAAGAAAAAAGAAGACGTGGGTCTGTCAACACCGCGGAATAAAAGACGCTGATCATGTGGAAATAAATAAGCACAACTAATTGTTTGAGATTGGGCAAAATAAATAAATTAAGTAATTGAGTAAAATAAAAAAAAGTAATAGAAAAATTACCCTCTTGAGCAGTAGTAAAAATTTGCACCATCGATGACTGCATTTATACCATTTCTAGTGTTGTTGATTGAAACTAAGAAGAAATAGGCGTCATACGATTAATTTTCAGGTTCATGAATCCATTTATCCTACTTAAAACTACTGGCCCCAATTTCCACACTGTTTCAATTTTTCCTATTAATTTTGTACTTCCACAGTTTCAATTTTTCCTATTAATTTTGTTTAGTTGTAGAATTATATGCATTGTAAAAGAGTTAAAAAAAATCAATATGTACTTTTAGTATAGTTACGTTTTCTAAAATTTATAATGTATAATCATCCATTCAAATATGAAAGAGTCAAGTGCATTGAAAGCAGCAGCAGCAAAAAAAAAAAAAAAAAAAAAATATTACCGTAATAAGTTGCACAATTACATACATTTCTAGGTCTTAAGTAGTTGAAATTTATTGCAACGTGTAAAGAAAATATTTTTGTCAACATTTGAATTTTCTCATTCAGTCATATCAGCAACATTTTAAAATAAAAATCACTGATTCAATTATTTTCATTAAAAGTTTATCAAATAAATCGCATATTTAAAGTTAATTGCTCTTTTCCGAATTTTTTTTCTAGACTAATATACGTCTTTCATTAAAAAAAATTCATGTTTTTCCCCCTTCACGTATGATTGATTTGAAAACAATATGGTGCTTTAAAATCTATTTTTAAATTTTACATAAATAGTTTTTAGTATCTTGCAATGAAAAACACGCTCATTCTAAAACTGTACAACTTTCGATTCTTGGTGTATTAAATGCTGTGTTAATTTGCCCGTTCGTAGATGTTATCAAGGTACAATCTTTAGTTTAGAATCTGGTAAACCATATAATTTCAACGTTTTTATAGGTTCTAAGTTGCACGTACATTTTTCACATCCAATTTCTTTAGCCTTAAATATTACAATGCTTTGCAATACAATGTTTTGCAGTTCATTAAGCAAATTAAATTAAAGCACAACCATAAATAACATTTCAAAGGTTAAAATATTCAAAACTTGCAATATGAAGGCATGAAAAGTAAGTGGTTTGATATCAATATAACTGAACTATTAGGCTGAGTAGGAAACAATATATTTCTATCGCAGGTAACTTTGCATGATATTAAGCTTTAAGTTAAGTAAACAATAATTTTCGACAGCATACTATTTTGAATCATTGTCGTAAGCTATACACTAAGCTATTTTTTACACTCCGGAGTTTTACATGCACATGACTTCTTCCCCCGAAAAAAAAAATCCTGCTTACGGGCTTATGTATTGCTAGCAAACGGTTAATTTATTTACATTTTGTCTTTCTATAGAACTGTTAAAATAGTTTAGTTTTCTTGCTACAAAACTGTTCACTAATATGTGATTGACACTCCCCTCTCTTCTTTTTTTCTCCCTTTATATGTATGTTTATTTATTTATATGTGCAGCAATTCCCATATCTCGAGCTTCGACTGCTCGAAAATCTTATTAACTCAAAAAATTATTTACCCCCAAAATATTACAGATCAATCTAATGTTAATTTCAGTTCTTATGTCGAATATTTTTAAAAGAGAAAACGAAATTTTTTCGGGAAAATCGCCGCTCAATTGGGTTGAAACACGCAGAAACATGTTTCCAGGAATCACTCACACCCATAATTTTCTCTCAGAGCTGAGGGGTCAGAGAACATTTTGAGAAGTCCTTTTTTGCTATATGAGAATTATCACTACAAAGCTTTTCCATGTAAAGCAAAATAATGAGACCCAATGATAGTATAACTATGATTTTGAAAGCAGATTTTTGTATACTTTTTATTTGAAGATTTTTTAATCTGAACTAAAATGCAGTATTTGTCATTTCTATTTCAATTAATCAAGAAAATGTACTAAGAAAATGTATGAGCAAAATTCTAAAGACAAATATGTTCATTTTGCAGCTTGTAATTCCTTAAATTTAGCTCGTAATCAGGATTTTCTGCCGGGGGGGGGGGGGGGGCAGATGAGTAACTTGACTCTTTCGCAACACAAGATATGTCTATAGTCTTGGAATTAAGCAAAATTAACTGCATTTTTATCCAAAGGCGATTTTTAATTTTAAAAATTTCATTTATGGCACGTAAAACTTAAAAAAAAAAAAAAAAAAAAGGCGGGGGGGGGGGGGGGGTTGGGAGAGGAGGTTGCTGGCTACACCTTGAGCCTTGACAGTTATAAATTTAAAACTTGATGACCATGTCAAGATTTTCGTGCAAACTAGTGCAAAACCCCCATTTTTGTACTAAGAAAACTAATAACAATGTAGCAAAGCTGTGTTTTACATTTAATGTTTTGAAATCCTTTGCCCACTTTATTAAACTTCTACTTGCAATTTCTATTTTTTTAAGACCACGTATATAAAAAAAGATTAAAAAATCATGCATGTTGTACTGTTGTTGCGAAACTGTCAAAAGTCTTAATTTCGTTTTTATTCAACTCTACAGATAATTTTTTACCAGTATTACTTGCATATTATGTATTTAAATAAAAGATTCTAATCAAGCTGAGTTATTTACTTGCTTAAGCTAATTCAACAAAATACAAATAATCGTAACTATCGAACTTAAAAAAAAAAACGCATTTAAAGGGATAAATTGTCCTACTTAAACTTCTTGTTAATCATAGATGTATAATTTTAAAAACAATATTTAAAAAAGTATTTTGCAAAGAATTATACAATCATAAAGCTTTTAACAACAACTGCGGTTATAGGAAAAAGAAATTCAGCTTTGGATTTTCCCCCCAAAACAATCCATCGGTTTTTTTCCGAACGATCCATCCGAAATTTAAAACTCGTTTATTATAAGAGCAATGAAGTCCTAAATTATTTTTGTGTTATTTAACCATTTTTGATGCATTGAGACTCTTTAAATAAACTTCATTAACCCCTTAACGCATTTGCCCGTGTCTGACACGGGAGAAAGTTACCGGCAAATTTGCACTTGCCCGTGTCTCACACGGGCAAGTGCACACGGGCCCGTGTCTGCACGGGCAAGATCCGTTTGCACTTTGTTTGCATAATTTAAAAAAAAAAAAAATCGTGCTCTAAAGGTCAAAATTTTGTGACGATACTTCTTAGCAATGTCGAAATAGAGGTTAAATATCATTTTGAGATAAAATTGAAAGTTATAACCAGCTGGTTTCCAAAGTAACTTTGAAGCGATAAGTTGAGTTTTTTCTTTTATTTTTCTTGTTTCCTTCAGAATTGATATTGGAAAGATAACGCACTTCTCTTGGAGGTTTTGTTGCAGTTCTACAGTTTTCTCTCGGTCTGATCTTCCTAAAACACAGAATTCTTTTAGGAATGGAGCGTTGGAACGGAAAAGTGGCATTAGTGACCGGAGCTTCTGTGGGTATTGGTGCCGAAATTTGCAGGGAGTTAGTGAAATACAATATTACAGTTGTTGGTTGCGCACGAAGTGTAGAGAAAATACAGAAGATTGCTGAAGAAGTGAAAAATGCTCCAGGCCGTTTGGATGCTGTAAAGTAAGTATTCCCTGTTCTAGCATCGGTAACTGTTTCAGCTAATTTTATCTCTTGCGCTATGACACACACAAACATGCTTCCAAGGTGGTAAGGGCAAGGCTAGTGTTATTAATCGTTTAATGAAGTTAAAACTTCCATTTTCGACATTTATTTTTTAGTTGAACTCCTCTTCCTCATAAGTGCTTTTGTACTTCTTGTGATTACGGTAATATCTCAATTTTCAAATCAGCGGATTCATTATATAAAGACAGAGAGAGAAACATTTTCTAGAAGAAAAAAGAAAATTAAAACATCCTTATACAAACTTAACAGAAACATCGCACCTGCAGTGTAACTGGGTGAATCCAAAAAAGGGAAGAAGGCTGTAAATTCAGAATTACAGTCCGACCCCAGTTTTGACTCTTGGGCGCTCCTGAGTATGGCTGAAAAGGATGGATCCATTCCAGTTTTAGATTTATAAACTGGTATATAACATCAACTCGGAAGAAATATAGTATGCTAGGAAAACCAAAACGAGAGCAGATATGGCACATTCCTTATACCAGCAGTTTCTCCCTAGAACAAGAATGGATCCTTCTTGGCATTCTGCCAAGCATATGTCTTCATTTGCCGGTAGGACTGTGACACAATAAGTACGTTTCACTGAGTTCTTTTTCGTATACTAATTCGCGACAGTTCAAATAATAGCTGGAACTGAATTGTGGAAAAGTAGCGTAATTATACTGCATAAAAATCCGTACATATCTCTAAAAACAAGAAGGCCCATAAATGATTATAACCAGAGTTCGACAAAAATGCGAAAATCTTAGGAGCCAGGGAAAATTTTTAGGAGCCAGCTACAATATTTTCATTTGCGAACATAGTCACCACCAGAAAAATTAGTCGCCAAGGCATTTTTTTAGTCGCCCGGGCGACCTGGCGCCTGTGATTTGTCGGACCCTGATTATAACCATCCAAAACTTTATTTAACCTCAGATAAATGGGAATTTTTTTTAAAAAAAAGTTTGTTTGAAATTTTCAATTGCCTCTCCTGAGAATGTCGCTGATTTTGATTAGTATCCCTCTTGCAGCACTGATGGCGCGATATAACTAAAGTTATTATATTATAGTACGATTTGTGAATGTACTTTTGCAGCTGAATGGATAATAGAATCTGCCTCAAATTTACGAGGCTAATTTTGACTTTTAATTTGTTAAAAGTTAAAATAAAAGTAATTTTTTTACGCAACATCGATACGACTTTTAAACATAATTTTTAAAGCAGACGCAAAATTATGACAGTCTAATTATCATTACACCATGTAAAATAACAAATATTTTACATTGAAACTGTAGTAAACTCTAAGCCATATTTGTAATTAATTCATAATTACAAAACTCTCAGGTCATAATTTTAATTTATCATAAAAACCTCCTTTGTGAAGTCGGTCAAAATTTGCACTGTATATTTTACATAAAAACATGTATATTTTTAGATGTGATTTATCAAAAGAGTCGGAGATTCTGGATATGTTTCATGGAATAAGACAAAAATATGGACGCCTGGACATTTGCATAAACAATGCTGGATTTAGTTATGAATGTCCCTTGTTATCGGGAAAAACAAGTGAATGGAGAGATATGCTGGATGTAAGTAATTTAAAAAGCTCTATATTTTTAAAAAAATGCGTTCGATTCTTTAACTTTTATATTGTAAAGACTTTGATGGTCTACAGTCAAACAAACTCAACACAGCAATCCAAGCGAATCAACTCGGGGAAATATCTTTCAAATTATGTTGTATTTCCATTTTACTCGAAGCAAAAAAAGTAGGTTGCGCATTTGCAACTATAAGAAGCCAAATCAAGTACTCTAAAATGCAGGCTTGTTTTGGGAAAAACATATACAAGTATTTTGTTAACTCTTTGACATACAACGGTGTCTCGATGACTTCAGAGTCTGCACTGGGAGCTAAAATGAACAACAGCTCGGGGACATTAAACTCTACAACGTAACTTGACATGAATGACGTCTTGGATATATATGAAAGTCTACAATAGCTAATTTGCCGACAGGGTTAAGTCAACACATCGAATCGGCAAAATGAGCTACTGTCGATGTGAGCTGCTTCGGACATCGGAGAAGTGATCGCGTGACCGTGTGAGCAATATGAACAATCGTCAAAATGAAAACAAATGTCCGTCTGTTACAGTAAACTCACACACGACATGCCTACACGAATACAATACCGGATCTTAGAATTTTCCGAGACGGGGCAAAACGTAAAAATGCCGCCCCTCCAACCAATTATTGTTGATATTTCATATAACTTTTATGCGACGGCCATTCTTTTTTTTAGAACTTATCCCTTTTTGCGCTATGATGAACCCCAACTTATGGTAATGTTCCCACCCATGGCCCTTTTAGCTCAACATTAGGAGGGCAGAGCCATATGAAGGGTCCCTCTTAACTGTAGATATGAAATTCTGACAGTTGAAGGGGGGTCCGGGGGTTCTCCCTCGGGAAAATTTTGAAAACTATATGCAAACTGGTGCATTTTGAGGCCTTAGGAGACACTTTGGGACTTCAAAAATTAAAAAAAAAAAGGCAAACAAAAACTTTTTGAAATTCAAACGCTTTTACTCAAAAATAAATAAATAAATAAAATTTCATAAAAAATTGCCATTTTCTTTTAAATCCAGAGGGCATGACCCTCCCCTCCCCCTGCTTCTTACTAACGCTCATATCGAAGAGCCAAGTGTTTGCCTTCTGAAACGACATTTACAAGCTCTCACCTCTTCCCAAAAGGAGGCTTTGGAAGTTTCTAAAAGAAAAACCATCGGGTATTGTCTTTGCATAGCATGATTTATGCATATTTCACGACCACGAGGAGAAAAAAACCTTGACTTTTTAAAATTAAATTTTTTAATTTGGACATTTCGAAATTGGCCGCCTCCTAAGCTCAATTTTAGAATTTCCAACGGTTTATACAAAAAAAAAAAAAAAATTCTATTAATCGGTTTTAATCGTTAGAAAAATAGCTGATCAATGATAAAATCTGAGCGCCGAACTAGAATTTTAATTCTCTTCCAAAAGTTCTTAATTATATATTTTTAAAATTTTCTTTATTTCTCTCTCCTTTTTTTTTTTTTCTTTTCTTTTTTTTTTTTTTTTGTCCATCACAGGTTGAATGTGCCGCCTCCCAGAAGTGCCGCCCGGGGCATGGGCCCCGGCTTGCCCCACCCTAGATCCGGCACTGCACGAATAATAGTTTTTTTTTTTTTTACCTGTCGATGTTTTGCACACACTAATAAATATAAATATCTGTATACATGTGCACTTAGTTTTCTTTTTTACTGTATGATTTTGCGAATCTGGAATCAATTCCAAAGTCAAAAATGCTGATTTTATCTGAACTTGCCGAGTGAACGGAATCACCGTTTGTAAACTCAAAATGTCATGTTATTGAAGCCCCTAAATTTCATTAAAAAGCCCTAAATTTCATTAAAAGAAATGTAAATTTGTGTAAGTATGTTGACTATTTTTATTTTTTCGTGGCAAACTTTAAAATTTCGAAGGGCTGAACGTGCCGACTCCAGTTGATTTTCTGTTGACTGGATGCAGTTCCTTTTCTCCACCAGACCCCTACGTGTTAGCCGAGGCCTTAGGATTGCTTGAGCACGGGGCGAGGTAGTGGGGTTCACTGATTTTAAATGCACGTATCTCCAAGTGTACATGTTGGGTCTTCAGCGGGTATCGAACGCGCGACCTTCCAGGTGGAAGTCCGACGCTCTAACCACAAGGTTACCACGGCGTTTGGATGAAGTTGAGGGGGGGAGACACTCCACTCTCCACTCCTCCATTAGCGACGGTCCTGACCCCTAGAGGTCTTCGTATATGTAGGGGTTAAAGTTATGTAAAATTATCGTAATTGTACGTAATTTTATTTGTATGTCAAGGGTTAACCGATTAGAGCCATCGGGATTACTCTTTTGTGTGTGGTGTTTTTGAACCTGCATTTGATTGATCTTATTTTTATTCACAATTTTAAATTGCTTCTTGAATCTTTCTTTTAATTTCCGTTTCATTTCCATTTATTTCGAACCTATTTTATATAAATTTGTTACTTGTGACTTAGGCGCAAGACATTTACAATAATTTCTATTGCAATTCATTATATTAATATTTACTAGCTGATCCCCGCAGAACATCTGTGGGTTAACCATTTTAAAATCGTAGAAAACGCTTTAAAATTCGGCAGGCTTAAGAAAAGATCGCTATATATAGACAAGAAAATGATCGCTCGATTTAAACAAACTAAGGTGTTGCCACTCCAAGGAATCGGAAATTAACCATTTTGAAAACATGAAAAAAAAAAAAAAAACACTTTAAAATTCGAAATGCTTAAGAAAAGATTGCTAGATATAAACAAGAGATTGATCGCTCGATACAAACTAACGTGTTGCCCCTCCAAAGAATCAGAAATTAACCATTTTGAAATCATGAAAAAAAGCTTTAAAATTCGAAAGGGTTAAGAAACATGAGAATGATCACTCGATATAAACAAACTAACGTGTTGCCATTCCAAAGAATCGGAAAATGAAATGTGAGCTATCAATGCAAATACTTTTAAAGAAATAGAAATAAATTTGTTAATGTCCATAAGTTTCGATAATAATTACAAATATTATGTTACTTTTCACTGTTAATAATTGAACAAATTTTTAAATACCCTTTCACCATAGTTTGTTTTTTGCATGATGTCACTATCGTACCGCAAAATTTAATCGTAGCTGGTGCACGTTAAGTGAAATATATAGTATATGGGAACATTTTTCCATTTTTTGATTTATTTCAATTTACTCACTTTTATCATATACTCGTAAATATATAATGTACATATACAGTAGTGCACCTTTGGGGGGGGGGGAGGTCACGATTAGTGATGCATCGATGGATCCGTACCGGTATCCGGCTCTAATGTTTAAAACATGCAAATTTATTTATATTTTTAAACATCCCAAATCTTTAAATACGTAATAAGTTTTTCATTTACATATATTCTCAAAATATGTTGATTGATTAAATTTTAAAAATAAACTTTGACATGCAAGATAACCGCATGTTTAGTGCGGTAACCGGATCGGGCTCGGAATATTTAAAAATTGATAACAAAATCGGTCGGATACCGGATACCCGATGCCTTCTGGGGAGAGAGAACGGTCTCGCTCGTCCACCTCCCGTCGGTGCGCAGCTGTACATATCCCTTGAATATTTCAAAGAAATTATATTTGTGCACTTCTTAGGTGAATGTACTAGGACTTTGCATATGCACCCGAGAAGCGGTGAATTTAATGAGAGATAAAAGTATTGATAATGGGCAAATAATTCAAATCAGCAGGTAAGTGGTAATTATTTCCACGCTGTACTTTATGGCAACTTTTGACGACAAATTCGTTAGATTGCGTCGAAAAATATAAAAATTTCGTAAACTATAAAACATGAAACATTGCACACCAAAATGCGCAACTAATCAAAGAGATAGCTATGTATCAGGTAGAGCAGTCAAGTTTAATGAACAAATCATAAACATATAATAATTTCGGAAAAAAATATTCTTACCGAAAAAACACATCTAAGTTATAATAATCTGTAAAATAAAAATATTATTTACTATATAATCAAATTGTTTGTGAAAAATATTTATTTATATCCAACATAATCACCGTCAAAGCAATAGTTTTAACGAAACTGGAAAAAAGAGCACTGCCACTTTAATATATATAAAAAGCGCAGACGATAAATAAATTAAAACAAAGAAAGAAGGATTAAATTAAATTCGCGTTTACATTAAGTGTCTGTTTGTCGCCGATAGCTTATAGATTGCTTGAATAAATGTAATGCAGTTGCCATTGTTGTAACATATATCAAATATACTAATAATCAAAAAATTCTCTAGCATTTTGAGTGAGGCATCGCTAGGTTTGCAATATCCGTTAAAAATTAAGCTGCTTATATATAAGATAAAGCACTTGAAGAAAATGTTTTTTTTTTCTGCCTCCAGGTCCCGGCTAAGAATAATGAATTCTGACAGTTGGAGGATCAAATTAGCATTTTATTTCAGCATTAGATTGAAGAAAAGTGCTTAAAACACGGCTTTTAAAATAGGGAAACCATCCAACATGAAGGCCATAAACATTAAGTTTTAGATTTCAAAAAGAGTGTTCTTGCTCAAAGAGCTCTACCCCCCCCCCCCCCCGACTTCCCTGTAGCACTTGGAGCTTTCTGGAAGGCATAATGGTAATTGTATGTTCCCACTGTTAGAAAATAGTTAATTTACATATTTTAATGCGTGTCTAATAGCAGATATATCTAACTAGGATAATACTGAGTGATTGTTCCCGTGATAGATTGTATTAACCCCTTGAAGCACGAGTTTTTTTAGGAGAAACTGGTAAAAAATGTTCGAGATTTTTTTGACACAAAATGAATGTATAGGTATGGTTATAAATTGTTTTTGACAATTTCAGTTGTAAGGGGTGAGTAGACAGCGGGGGATGGGGTAAGAGTTAGAAAAAAAAATATTATACAAACAAAGTGCAAATGGACCTCATACGGTCATTAGCTATAAAATAACTCGAGATACAAGATCGCCCGTGTGAGACACGGACATGTGCAAATTTGCCAGTAAGTTTCGCCCGTATCAGACACGGGCAAATGCGTTAAGGCAGGGGTCCCCAACCTTTTTCTACTTAAGAGCACATACCAAAATATCGATCGAACGGCGGGCACCATTTATTTTTTTAAGGTAAATTTATAGTTGCTGTGTGTGGACATAGTTAATAATACATAGATATAATGTACAAAAAAATAAATTTAAAAAATTAATTTAACATACGAATATAATTAGTATTAATATTGTGTAAAATAAATGATTACTAAATTTCTTGCAAATCATACGAAGTATAAAAATTATTTATAAAATATATAAAATACAGTCAATGTCATCTTTGGCACTGCATTTCACTGGCCAGTGCTTCATAATTGGGTGAATATGAGGAAATTCCTGTTCGCAAGACATCGTCAAGGTGTTCGTCTGTAAGTAGCGGTCTATATTTTGATTTTATGATATTCATTGTCGAAAACAATGTTTCACACAAGGATGTGGAACTAAACTACTTTAACTGCTTTATTTTATATGCTGCACGTTTCAAAAATGTAAATTTATTTCTGTCAACTATGTTCCAGAATTTATACTTCTTCCTTTATTCATAGTTATTTGACCTTCTATTCATACACTCTAATTCTAAATGTTCTCTAGTTTAAAATGGAAAACTGAAACATTTTATCATTGGGCACAAGCAGCGGGCGCACCTAGACCGATCGACAGGCGTCATGGTGCCCGTGGGCATAGGGTTGGGGACCCCTGCGTTAAGGGGTTAAGTTAGTTTAACCCTAAAGAAAGGCTATCACGAAATCATTCTCAAATACATAATGAACGTATGTTTATGAGAATGTGTTTTTTACTAATATTGCGTCCTTCTTAGTATTTGCAGTGAAAATTGGACAGCCCTTCCATACATTCATGCATAAGAGAAATTCAAGAAGTAAAGTTTGATTCTTTTGCTCTGCCTAAACAGTATAGTAGTTTAAGTCAAAAATCTTCACCACGGCAGATTTATTTGTTCGTTATGATCTGTTTTGTATATTTATAAACAGAGTTATAACTTCTAAAAAAAAGTTACTGGTCCTTCGGTTCAGTAAGCACACTGGTACACATTTATGCTTACTGGTCCTACGGTGCTGTAAGCATGAATATGTACTGGTGTGCCGTCGGTTGACTGAGTTTTATTTTCGTAATGTGATCAGAATGCGTTAGTGCATTTTCTACAAACTACAAAAGTTAAGAAAATTCAAATGCACGAAAAAGATGGAAAAGACTCGGATCATCATTGTTTCTACACACTCACGTATCGCGCCACGGAAAAAGTGACACAACTAAAAAATTTGAGTCTTTGAGCTTTTTTCTTATCAAACAATGTAATATCGTTTTGAAAACAGTAACAGATAAAGCGAAGCTACAATATTCGATATTCGGGATAACATTTGTTAATCGGTTGCAAAATAGAACACAAATTCATGAGATTTTAAGTTTTTGATTTGTAGGACGACCGATTTTTTGACTATTTTTGAATTGTGTCACTTCTGTTTTCCGGGTGTGATATCATCATCTATGTCTAAAAGATTCGTTCAAATCAATTAACCATAGAATGCACGATTTGTCTCCAAATCTATACCGTACAGTGCCTGGCGGTTTCAATTTCAACAATTTGCCAAGAAATGTTCCATTGAACAGCTACAGCGTTCTGAATGCAATTCATTAAAATTGTTTTTATGAAAAAACTTAAAGTGAAAGGAAAGTTATTTATTATTTTATTGCACAGGTATAGTTTTAAAAGTAACTTTCTATTGTGTCTGGTTCCGAAAATCTGCGAAATTAAAAAAAGAAATGATTAAATAAAAGAATAAACTATCATTTTCTGAATAACATTTCTGTTTTATTTAGCATGGCAGCGCATAGGATACCAACTCATGGAGTGAGTTTTTATTCCGGAACTAAATTTATGGTGAAAGCTCTTGCAGAGGGATTGAGACGCGAGCTTAAAGCGATCAACTCACACATACGAGTTGCGGTAAGTTTACGGTATACCATAGATACGATCTTTTTTAGTTGTCTTTAATTGTGTGTATATTAGTTCTACTATTCTGAACTATTATTCTGTTATATCTTAAATTGCTCTTTATTTGATCTCAGTATTTTATAGACACATTTAAATGTACTTAATTGATATCGTAACAGAGACGTTCATTATAACAGCAAGCTTCAGGAAATATTTTTTATACAGTCAGAGCTCGATATAAGTTCACTCCTTGGTACTTCACGAAAATAACCTTATAAGCGGATTGACCTAAAAACAGACTCATACACCTTGGATATTCAATGAGCCGGTTCTTTAGAAAAGTGACCTTATATGCGGGGTGACATTATATGCGGGTGACCTTATATCGAGGTCTGACTACTTAGTCGTGGGTTACTCAGTTCTATCATCTACGATGCACGTGAATTTTAAACTTTCCTATTTAAGGTAGGCTTGATTTGGAATTTAAAGAAGCATAAGGCTTTACGGTTTATGACTGTTTATCTTCATCCTAAAGTTTTAACATTGTATAATTGTAATAATAATAATAAGAATACAATATTAAAACTTTTAGAATGAAGATGAACATTTTTGAGAAAGTAGGCTATAAAGGATATTTAAAAAATTGAGAAAGTCCAATAAATAACATAAATCCCATTTCTTGGGGGAAAATATTGTTAGAACGTATGTATGTAAATAATGATTGTTTTATTTGTAATTAAAAATGCTTCACTTTATGCTAAATTTAAAACATACCAATATGTTTTTTTCACCTTGCATCGCACTTGCATATCATGCTATTCTTTTTTTTAATTCCTTCCTTTTCCCCCACAGTGTATAAGTCCAGGTGTAGTTGAAACCGAATTTTTTGAGCGGCTTCGAGGGAAGGAAAGTGCACAAACGTTGTACAGTAGTCTGACCTGCTTACAAGCCAAAGATATAGCTGAAACAGTTTTATACATTCTACAGATGCCTCCGCATGTTGATATTAATGATATCCTCATCAGGCCGGTAGAACAAAAAGATTGATTACTATTTTCTTAAGAAAATAATTACAACATGTCACTCATCTTATGTAATCTGTCAATAAAATACATTAAAATGAAGATTTATGCTTGATCTCAGTGTGAAATTTATTTAATTTTTGGAAACGAAACGAAAAGGCATACAAATAATATTCCTACCTATTGAAATTCAAAGAAAAATTAGAGCAACAGATGTAGTCAATATTATACTATTATTTCGGAATTTAAACGATTTATTGAATGTTTATTTTGTAAAATTAAGCATTTTAATACAGTGGAACCCCGCTATTCGTACACAATTCATTCCAGGAGGTAGTTCAAAGGGCGAGTGGTACGAATGGCCAATTACACTGTGCAACACGAAAAATGTCCTTTAGATGAAAATGCCTATTTCTTATGAATTTTTGGCTGAAAATCACGAATCTTCAATTATTTTTTGCCTACCACGTACCATTTTCCCAAAATCTCACATTTTAGCTTTTTACGTATTTTCTGGATAAATGTGCATATTTTCGTAATTTATCGACTTAGTTTATTATAAATTATATCTTTCTCAATGACAGTGAGAAATGGACATTTCTCGTTGTCATTTTAGAGACCTTTTTAATTAATTTGGGTTACTTTAGCGAAATTATTGGCAATAAAAGCTTTATCTACATTCTCGAAGTTTTGAGTCATTTGCAGGACGACATAGGCATTTTGTGTACTATTTTGAGGAGAAAGAAGAAATAGTATACTGCTGTGATGGGAATGTACTATTGCAAGCATTAGGAGATGAGCACAATTCAGCAGAATGGCACTTGTTTATCAGTGCTCCTCTATTTAAGTATTTTTTTCCTATTTATTCCTGTAGCATATTCTGCAAAGACAAAGGACATTTCAAAATTGTGAGTGGCTAAAACATATCAAATGAGCCACTTGTAAATCTACAATGCCTTTTTTCCACAATTGCACATTAAACTTGGTTTATCGAGATATTTGTGAAAGCTCCGGACAGAGAAGGAGTGGCTTTCTTGCATCTCAGGAACAAATTCAAAAATGTAAGTGAGGCAAAAGTAAAAAAAAGGATTTTTACTGGCCCACAACTTAAGGTAGTCCTTTCATGATGAAGAGTATGAAATCAAACAGCTGTAAGCCGAAAAATCAGCCTCGCTGGCCTTTAAATCAGTGTGGTAACGTTTACTTGGAAATGAGAAAACTGAAAATTGCGAAGATCTTCTTGGTGACATGATAAAATGCTTTTGTATTATTGGTTGCCATATGTCCTTAAAACTACACTTTTTGGACCCCGTATGGACGTCTTTCCTCAAAAATTTGGCTCAATTAATGATGAGCAGGAGGAAGGTTTCATCAGAGACATCTCTGTGTTTGAAAAGCACTTTAGCGGTCGATGGAATGGAACTATACGAATTGAATATTGCTAATCTGTTGTCAGGGCACACCAACAGATGCCCACAAGATGAAACAGCCAAAGAAATCATTTTAGTTTTTGTGTTTTCAATAAGTAAGCCTCAGTTACGTTCTTCTATAGCAAAATTGCATAAATATGACAAGTGGGTCTCCAGAAAAAACGGTACGTGATGGACCATTTTAGCTTGGATATTTGAATCAAGCATCTTTTGTTTATATAGAATCACATAAATTCATCTAAAGGACAAAAAAAAAGTTAAAATTTGTTGCACAGTGTTATTTTTTCACATAAGATACAATACATATTGGATTAATCCGTTAAGGACCCAAAGATGGTTGCTTATTTAAACCTATGAAAACCAAATGTACAGTACTGTACTTGCAATTTTAGACGAATAAGGTCAAATATGAATCTAGGGTTTTGAAAGAGAATAGTATAACATTAAAATCCTTTACAAACCGGTTCGCAATTAGAAATTGGCACATTAAGCACGTACCCGTGGGTGCTTTTTAAAGATCAAAAATATGAATTTTATAAAATCTTGAAGCCCGCCAAAGAAAAACAAATTAATCACAAAGGCAAAATCTTTTAAAAATGCGTGAAAAGTTCTATCAAGTAAGGAAAAAATTCTGAAGGGTAAAAGAAAAAAAACTCCATTGATTAGGTGAAATATTCTAATGAATATGCGAACAATTTTAATAATGAAAAACTCCAATACGTAAGAAAACAATTCTAATGAGTAAGGAGAGAATTCTAATAAAAATAGGAAAAACACTGAAGGAAAATTAGCAAAAGCTAATACAAATAGAAAAATTTCTTACCGTCTTAAGTGAAAAATAGTAAGTAATGAGTAAAAAAATGAATAAGTGAGGAGTAATTGATAAAGGATAAATAAGTGAAAAATTGCGATAAATACAAATTCTAATGAACGAATTTTTTTTTCTAATGAGTACTTAAAAACACTAACGAGCAAAGCAAAAATTGCAATATGTAAGGAAGAAATCCTAACGAGTGAAGGGAAAATCTTAATGGACTGAGTAAACCTCGTAAGACAGAATGGGCGAAAACTTTATTGACACAATAATACAAAGAGTAAAACTTTAACCCCGTTTCCGCTGATTAATCGTGTCACAATCAAAGATTAGTTGCGATTAAAAAGTATTTCTTTATCCACATTTGTTCAATTCTCCATCAGCAGCATTAACACACTTAAAATGGACCGATCTCTATAGAAGAAAAAAGACTACAATTGTTTCCATTTGTTGATAAGGGCACGGTACGTAAGTTTGATTTTTCACTATTACGTCTGCGACAAGTATTTTAAAACACGAGTAAAAGAAAAAATGTAAAGTGACCGAGACTGACTACCTCAAACAAACGATACAGGAAAAAGAGAGAGAGAGAAAGAGGAGGAAAAAGAAAATGTATCAACACAAACTTAACATTTTTGCAGCGATCTGGAACGGAGCATGTAGCAGGAGCGGAGCTGGAGCACGGAAATGTGCTGTGCTTCACTACTCCGGTGTTTTTTAAAATTAGAATTTTATTAAAGGTTTCAAAATGACTTTCGGGATTAAAATTAGTTCTGAGTGACAAACGACAATGAATGGAAGATGACTTTTCATCTTTAAATTTATTCAAAAGGATCAAAGAAGACAATGAATAAATATAGAACATATTTCTACTACTCAATAAAAATAATATAAATAAAATAATAAATTAAATGAATAAATAAATAATATGATTTCCATTACAATTACTTGGAGCACGGAACGAACCAGGAGCATAAGTTAGAACAAATATTTAGGAGTCGTAAAGGAGTAACTGAAAAGCGTTGTCCCAATCTCATGAAATTTAGGGCGTGAGATACGAATTTGTCCAAACGAAGAACACTTGTAACTTTATTTCGTTCAAAAAATAAGCAAGAAATTTCTTTCGAGAGATAAGGGAAATGTAATCCGTAACTATTTTGTACCCAGTATTGTAGTGTTCTACGTTGCTAATGTTTAAGGCAAGTAAGCCATGTTACGTGTTATCGACGGAGAGAAAAAAAGTTTAAAATTAACATTAATTCATTTTAAGCTCATTTCTTTTTAACCAACTCTTGGAGTACATTTTGTGTACAAAGCGGCAGTACCCACAAACCGTCTGATATTCTATATTCGAAGTCCACAAATCATCTGGATATTCTATGCTCGAAGTGCATAGAATATCCAGTGCACGTTTGTGACGGTAACACACTTGCGTTTGTGACGGTAAGTGCACAAACCGTCAACATTCTATTTTCGAAAGTAATGTATTAAATGTTTAATAATTAAACAAATTCAGTAAATAAAAGGAATAAATAAATAAATATAAACAAATAATAATAACGATGCTTTAATGTACGATGCGTCATTGCCAAGAAGTTTAGTGGTACTCACTGAAAGTTATAGCCACACGACCTTAACATACATTTATTAAGGTTAAATTCTTTAATGCAACAGCAAATTCAAAATTCTCATGAACGGAAATTACGCTATCGAGTTTTCTGTATTGGTTAAGTTTCTTTTAAATCACTTATTTTTTATTTATACTTAATTATTTAATTTGATTTTTATTAAAGATGAAACCTGCATATTTTGAAACATGTTCGTCAAACGTGTTGCGTAATTGAACGTGATGACCTTTGTGTACATCAAACACTGAACGTACGCATCATTCCATGAGCATTGAATACCACTGAAATCTCTTGACTCATTGTTAAAAAATAAATAAAAATAAAAATAATGAAACAAAATATAAAATAAAATAAATAAATAAATACAAATGTATGTTTTTAAGAGGAACAAAACTATCCTACATTTCGAGAATAATAGAATAAGAAATAGATCATTGAGCTTAGTAGAATTTGAAGGCATTAAACCAAATAATTAGTCAGTTGTTCTATTCCATGGAAGTTAAGAATTTAAGAACGATTGAATTCATTAGCTCGATACTGAATCAAAAAGTGAAATCCTTGAAAACGAACTTTACTTAGTTTCAGAAAGAAGATAATATGAGAACAGTCACAGAAACGATAACACTTATCAAATTCTTGGGCAACGATAACACGAGGAAATTCAATGTTCGACGAAATCTAGAACTACAACTAAGGACTTTTAGAAGATTTTTACTCAATTAAAAGGTAATATATTTTGTGTATAAGTAGTTAATATTTATTTATTATAATGCATAACTGTATTTAACTTGCGACTAGTGCAAATGAATCGCAGAAGCTTTTTTCAATGCGTTCTGGCAATGGCTAAACGTATTACATGACAATTTGTTAATTTTTAAAAAATGCTTTTAATTTACTCTTCAAGGACTTAGATCCGTGCACATTCAGAAGGAGGAAAAGTTAACATCTTGACATTCAATGCGTTCTGGCAATGGCTAAGCGTATTACATTGACTATTTGAAAATTTTTAAAAGTGCTTTTAATTTACTCTTCAAGGACTTGGATCCGTGCGCATGCAGAATGAGGAAAAGTTAACATCTGGATAATAAAATTGTCAAATTTAATGTTCGTAAATGCAGCATTGAACATTTTATCATTCCCTGGCGGTGAAAAGAAATGAAATCATGTGTCACATATCCTACGTTTAGCCGTAAATAAATATGGAGAAATTTAGTTAAAAATCTCAATTAGACGATGGGCAGCAGTCGTTAAAAATATGCATTAGAACAGTAAAAGTTCTTAAAACTCATCATTATATGATATTCTTGTTAGGCAAAAGACATTAGTCTACAGTTCTTAAATATTGTCAACTGTTAAACTCAAAATCCCCATCAGAATAAAGATAATGGTTATCTATCAGAAAAAAAAGCAACTTGTTGTAAGAGGTTTTTGACCCTCTTACAATTCGGTTAACAGTCTCTAAAAATCTGGGCCGTGGTAGCCTATAGTGGTTAGCACGTCGGACTTTCACCTGGAAAGTCGCGCGATCGATACCCACTTAAGACCCCCATGTATACTTGGGGATATGTGCATGTAAAATCCGTAGACCCCACTACCTCTCCCCGTGCGTAAGCAATCCTAAGGCCTCGGCTAACAGGTAGGGGTTAGTTATCTCCATTACAATATGAACAACATTTCCTAAAACTTCAAAGAAAATGGGGCTTTAATCAGAGAAATAAATATTTAGCCAACAGAAAAAAACGAAGAAGAAGAAATAATAGCACCATTCTACAATGGTAAATAAATATGTACATTTGACTTAACAAATGTTAAGCCCTTAACAAGTACTGACGCTAAAATATATAGTTTGAAGGAAAGAAATGTCTAAATCCAGTCCAATTGGCGCCAATTAGAGTAAAAGCATTGTATGACGGAAAAACGGTTTAGCAGTGCAAAAGTTAACGAAATAGGCATTTTTTTATTTTAAAAAAATGGCGCAAATTACAGGAATTTCCTCCAATTAAATATAAAATGCAGCTACGCTGGAAAATCGCTACGTAAAGCTCCATGCATATATACTACAGGGGCGCAAAAACATAAGGATCCACATCAATTTAAATAACGCATTGAATTAAATCAGAAGAATTTCATTAATAAGGATTTTTAGAGCAGTTTCAAAAAGTTATCAAACATAAAAAAACAATTAACTGCACGAAAAAAGAGGCTCTTTATTTTGGCAAAAATCCGCAATTTGAGCAGATAAATTCACACGTAAGCACTCGAAAACAGCTTGAAACGAATATTACACGTATTCTATTTTTGTTCTATGAACTATAGATAAAAAGCATTTTACGCAGTTTTTTACGGCCATTAAAGTAATTATTTGATGTCCCTCTAAGCATCACTTATCTTTTAACTCTAACCGTAACTCAACGAGTTTCTCATCGTTTAGTATGTCCTAAAACCATAATAATTGAAAATGGTGGCAAGAATTACTCTTAAAACGCATAACATCGTTTGAGTCTGAGAATGAAATACCGAACTCAACAGGTTTTGACATTTGACGAAATTCAAAGCAATCTTCAGACTTCCGAAAATGCAGCCTTAAATTATTTTCAGAGTACTTGTGTTGACAAATCCAACGTTGTTATCCCGCTCTGCTTCTTCAGGGGTGCCCACGATCTAGGGGACAGAGAGGTTCATGGCGCAGAATGCGCCATTTAAATTTTAAGGAGGAGTTGTTTTTAAGGGAGTTTACACGATTTGGGGAAGAGCGGGGGGCTGCGCTATCGCTCTTATGGGGTGTGTAATCCCATGATTTCTCATAGAAATTTTACAAAATATTGCTGACAATAATGTCACCTTTGACAGTCACATTAACATAGGGCCGTGGTAGCCTAGTGGTTAGCACGTCGGACTTCCACCTGGAAGGTCGCGCGTTCGATACCCACTGAAGACCCCCATGTATACTTGGGGATGTGTACATGTAAAATCCGTAGACCCTACTACCTCTGCCCGTGCGTAAGCAATCCTAAGGCCTCGGCTAACAGGTAGGGGTTTGGTGGAGAAAAGTCACATTAACATACACTTCACGTAGCCCGAGAGAGGCGTGATTCCTCAGGCCTAGTGCTAACAGGGAAAGGCGATCGATGAGAAAAGCCACATTATCAGAGTCAGCTTTAAGACTTGCGGGATCCCATTATTGGGAGCTATTTTGGTGCCCTCCTTCCCGATTTGCTGCAATTTTGGTACACCCCTCGTACTTCTGGTCTTAACGAAATGTCATTAAAGCCTAAAATTTCCTTTGTTGAGTTCACAATTTTGCAGTAGAATGTGAAGAAATCAAAATGTGCACTTAAAAAGGAAGGAAAAAAAAAAAAAGACATGCATTTTTTGCTAGATTTTTTTGAAATGTAAACACAGATTTTGAAGTACACATGCAGAAGCCTTGTAACCTTGGTAAACTAACACCCGTTTTATGTATTTTTTTTTTGGTAATATTTAAATTTTTTCCGTCTGAAAAAAATTTAAGCAAAGGCGTCTTAAGCGCAAAACCCTACTGGGAGCAATCGGTCCCACGTTAAGACCGGCGTTAAAAAATATTAAATCCAGTGGCGTAGCTAGCATAGGGGACAACCCGGGGCGGTTATCCGTGGTGTCAGCCCCCCCCCCCCCACACACACAAAACGAAAAAGAAGATGGAAAGCAAAGAAAGAGGAAAGCTCACCAAAAAAAAAAAGAAGAAAAAAAAAATACTATTCGTATCATGGGAGTTATAATATTTAATGTATTTGTTGACAGCAATGGTGTGTTTAGCAGTAAAAAACCTCTTCGAATATTTTTGTAAGGAAACACTTTGCTCAGTTAAAAGTAGAGAAGAAAATGACAGAAAAAAATCGAGTTCAAGGTATTTGTTTCATTATATGGAGTTTTTAAAGGTTTATTGTTTCCCCCTTCGTGGCCGGGTGTCACCCCAGAACGAGTGACACCCGGGGCAGATCGCCCCTCTTAGCTACGCCACTGATTAAATCGCCTATCTTTTAAAGTGAATAATTTGAAAATTTGTGCTGCATTTGATTGCACTATCCTCTTGAGATTTTTTTTACCAGTGCTTCCATTTTTATGATTCATAGAATATATAGAATGGAAAAATGGAATAATCGTGTAGCTCTGGTCACAGGAGCATCTGTTGGCATTGGTGCTGCCATCTGTCGAGAGTTAGTCAAGTATGGAATGCGGGTCGTCGGTTGTGCCAGAAGTGTTCAAAGAATTAGGGATTTAAGTCAAGAAAATGAAGTCGTAAAAGAACCTGGGACTATCTATGCCATTAAGTAAGTTTATTCAGTAGAGCTGTATCCAATAT
Organism: Octonoba sinensis; assembly: GCA_038502835.1. Taxonomy (NCBI): domain Eukaryota; kingdom Metazoa; phylum Arthropoda; class Arachnida; order Araneae; family Uloboridae; genus Octonoba; species Octonoba sinensis. The sequence continues at coordinate 128,495,620 of CM076600.1, forward strand.
TCTGTCATAGTAATTTACTTTCTTACTGTGTTTATGCAAAAGTATTTTCTTCTTCTTATATTATACAGTCAAACCTGTTATGTACGCAGATATGGACCGCATAAAAAAGAAATTGCATACACACAAAATAATAATAGTAATAATGCTCTATAATTTATAATTAGCTGTGAAGATTAATTCTTTTCAACATATAAAAGAAAAAAAAGCGGTGGATAGTGACCTCATAAAAAAAGTCTCGCTTAAAAAAATGTGTCAAAAATTAACGAAACAACAAGAAAGTGATTTCCAAGCAACCTAAATAGTTAAATTACCACGAAAAAATTTTCAAAAAATTTAATTTTTCATTTCAAACATAGAATAATTTTCAAAATGCACGTAAATCAACACTACTGATACCGCGCCGTAGTCCAAAACTCACATCTTCTTGTAGTGAACTGGTTCAACTGGTTCGAAATCGCTTTCGTCAGTTGAAGAATTGATTTAGTTTTTGTTACCATGAAGTCAGTGATAGGTTTTTGCGACGATGCCGATAGCTTGCAAATGTCCTGATAGCCAGATCGACGTTTACTATTTTTTTTTTTTTTGGACTTTCTAACTCCTTTCCGAATTGTTATATGTACTGTGCTATTTTAGAGGAAAATATGTTTTCCATACCCCGTTTTTAGCAATCTAAAACTTTTAATCCTTCGACATAAGAGTTAAAATCGTCAGATCTAAACTATACCTGGTGTAATACATTGAAATCGGCTGACGCAATAAGTACATATATTGTATCAGTATATAATATGTACATTGATAGAAAAGCAGCTGAGGCATAATAGTAGTTATACATGTCAATGCTACGGAAAACCTCAAAAAAAAAAAAAAAAAGAATTGTAGCCACTCAATATATTTAACCAGAAAATTAATTTTGACAAAGAAGAAGGGCAGAAGGAAAAACCTAACCAAGGTGTTGCACTCAAGATAAAAGATAACTTAACTGCAAAACTAATTTAAGCAAAGCAGGCTGAGGGAAATCCTAACCAAAGGTTGCCAAATGCTGTATCTAAATTAGGGCCGATTTTTGGGCGTTACACAAGGAATATTTATTAATGTCATTATTATAACTATTTTTATTTTTGATTATTCAAAATTATGCAAAATATTGTCAAATAGAAATATAAAATAAATATGAGAAGGTGGACACCTTTCGAAAAAAAATGAATTTCGAATAGAACAATTCTCTCAAACATACCGATAAACAGACAGACGGACAGATACTTTTCCCATATCCCCTGCTTCCTTTTTCTTTTGTCTTTCAACATAGATTTAATTTACTTTTGAGTTTTCCCTTCTTTTCTTTCTTTCTTTCTTCTCCTTCTTCTTCCGTTTTAAAGTTGGCTAAAAAAATCGAGATTCATATTACACTTTTTCCTGGTAAACTTATTATATATTATATTTTTGCATTTTTATTAGCCTACTTTCCCGTAAAAGTAAAAAATAATAATAATAAAGCATGCAAGAAGGCTTAATTTATCGTGAAAATATCATTAGACATCAAGAAAAGTCAAAAATAAGTTAAGTAATTAAATAAAGAATGAAAAATAAAAAATTTTGAAAGTAGGGTTTTGAGATAGGGAAAAAGTGTGTCGGTGAATTTTTTTGAACGGGATTTTTAAGGATATTTCTCAATGAATAAATGAATGAATGAATAGATGAAAGAGTAAAAGAATGAATGAATGAATAAATGAGTGAATAAATGATAAAATAAATAAATGAGTGAATGAATGACTAAATACATGAATGAGTAAACGAATGAATGAATAAATGCATGGCTGAATAAATGAAAGAATGAATGACTGAGTGAATGAATATGTATTATCCGTTGAAAAATGTATATTTGAAAAAATTAAGAACTAAAGCTAAAGGAGAAAGAGAGAGACAGAGATAGCTAGATTATAAATTTGAATTTGGTGTGTACGGGAAAGTAGGCTCGTATAGTTCTAGACGGAACTTCTTGTTTTTATTTACTATTTTTTTTTATTTCACCAGGTGTGATTTGACAAAAGAAGATGAGATCATGGCCATGTTTGAAGAAATTCGAGCAAAATTTGGCCGCTTGGATGTTTGCATTAACAATGCAGGATTAAGTTTTGATTGTTCCTTGATAAGTGGAAAAACAAGTGAATGGCGGACAATGATTGATGTAAACCGTTTTTCTGAACCATCATGTTAATTTGTCATATTTTTATTGAAATATTTTTTAACAGTTCTTTTAGTTAAAGATTATTACAATTTCGTTTAGTTAGATATTTTTACTGTGAATATATTGGAGAAGAGAAAAATGAAATTTTAGTAATTCATTAAAAAAATCAAATAATATTTATAATGGTTTCAATGACAGATGATTTCAAGACTGTTGATGTAGATGCTGCAATATTTTTCATTTTTAAGCATGTTTACATGCAATGGGCAAAAATTTCATCAATGAACAATATGGTATTTAAATCAGAACTATGAGCAATTTATAAAACAATAGAACAAATACTTAAAAACATAACAAGATTCCAAGAAAATCATTGTTGTATCTACTCAAAAGCCTTATAAAACTCCATTATCTCACCAGACAAAATTTATCACGCAACAAAAATTACTGCAATAAACTAGTTAATGATTTAGTGATGTCAAGTACCCAAGATACACAAACTTCTTTCATCCAATCTAGTTTCGTAAAAGAAAATTTATAAGGGATAATGATTTCTCTTATTGGTGGTATATGAATTAATTCAACTAGAGGGACACACCTTCAAAATTTTCCCACTTGTCTCCCTAAAAAGATCTTATACAAATGTCAATCTTGATCAAATCTTAATTTTTTTCATACTTTTACATACTTTTAAGCTTCTCCCTATAAATTTATTAAACAATAATTCTGTATCTGTAATAATATTGAAAAAAAATTAATCAGTTCTCTGAACTGTTCATATAGCTTATGCCCAAAAATCTCACTTCCTCTCAAAGAATTCTGCTTTTTTTTTTGGGGGGGGGGGGCGACTGACAGTTTTTGGGTATAACCTCTTAAAAGGAGTCACAATAAACCTTTTTAACATTTCAGGCCAAAACCGCCAACAGTACCAGAACTGTCAACACCTATTGCATTCTAATTACTCTTCATTTCGCTGCTCGTAATGTTTTAGCTGTTTTATCTACTATTCTTCCCCTTTTCTTTTTCTTTCTTCATATTTTAATTTTTACATATTTTCTGCATGCTGTTTTTAAATGTTTATCTATTTATTTATTCTATTTGGAAACAATTTAATTGTAATAAATTTATAACTTTTGAAAAAAAATTCAATAACGTTAGATAGTCGACTTTTCCAGAGAAAATACTAGGGACGAACCAGAAAAAAAAAGAAAAAGAAAAGAAAGTCCAATTAAAGAATTTTCCAGGTTTCCTTTTATCATGATTTTTCTAGATTACTTATTTCTGTTACTCTTTGAAATTACAATATTTAATTTGAAAAATTTTCTAGGTGAATGTTCTTGCAGTATGCATATGCACAAGGGAGTCTGTGAAGCTGATGGAAGAGAACAATATTGACGATGGTCAAATCATTCAAATAAGCAGGTTTCAATATCAAATTTTCGTGCAAACATTTTTTGTCCGTATGAATAAAAACTGGTCAACATAATAGCAGCTGTATGTGCGTGTAAATATGAGTCCCTATATATATACCCAGGTTGAACCCTGAAGACTCCCCCCTCTTTTGGTTACCCTCCTGCACACGGTGATTTTGCAGCAATTAATATAATTAGATCATATCCTTTACTGATAGCGAACAATTATTTTTGTTACCACTTCAAAAAAAAAAAAAAAACTGAATCTATTTTAAAAAGTTAAGACACGAAGTCTGTGAGTGTTAAAGATAACAAATATTAATTAAATATGAAGAAATGACTTCATTTTTTGGTATGTGTATTTGAGTCTTTGGGGTTTTCAGGCAAATTTTGATATGCATTAAGAATTAAAATTTTCTCCCTTAATGATATCAAAATTTCTTCTTTTTCTCTTGTTTAAGACGCCAATATCTCCTTTTCAATAGATTATGGAGATATTTATAAGACTTTGGATAAAGCTTTATTCAAACTCACTTATATCCTGAAACTGACAACCTTTTTTTCATTGTTAAATTTAACTTTAAAATACGTGCAGGTAATTTATTTTGCACTTTTGATGTGTCACTCTTGCAATGCTTAAGGTTCTGATGTTGTTTAGATTATGTTTTATAGGTTATCCATTTATTTAACTGTATTAAAACAATAAAAATTAATTTCTGAAAAACATTTAAAATGTATTTTTCCAGCAGCTCTAATTAGCCATTAAAATGCACTTAAACTTTACTTAAATTATTTATTCATCTTTCTATTTACAACGAAATTTAGTTGACAAAAACTACAGAATTGTATTAATTTTAAAATATCCCGCTCCTTATGACAAGAAAATAAATGTGTTTCTTTAAAAAAATTATTAAAACTTTGCAATTAGAAAATTTAACAAGGTTGCAATAATTAACTTACACGAGTTATTAAGTTTAAATTTTAGTATAAATTTTGAACTTTTACGATTTTTTTAGAATGCACTGTTTAAGGAATAATCAAATTCAATAATAATAATAATGAAGATGCAAATAACAGCCTAATTGCTTTTCAAATGTGTTGTTTAGTTATAAAACATTCCATTATTATTATTATTATTATTATTTGTTTTATTTGCTTAAATATGATCACCCGCACACCCCGCCGAAATTTTATATCTTATTCATAAATTATGCTTGCATAAATAATAACATAGTACTGGATGTCCTTTAGAAATAAAAAGGAAACATCCTTCCATTTATATTTTGAAAGGCATGATCTTGCGGTGGTTGTACCATGAGACGAAAAATCACCAGATTTGTGACGCAAAAACAGCGAAACCGTTTTCAAGTTTATTACATGTTATACGCTTCATACAATGGATCAGTTTGGTAAAGAAAGTGACGAGTAGGAACCAGATAATAATCCAAACTGTGGCTAATCGTAAAATTGTTTGTGGCTGAAAATCGTTTGAAAGCTATTGCTCTGATAAGATTTTGTTTACGAGTTCCAAAACTCCTACCACATGAAATTTATTTACGAATTTCACCTCACTATATATCATAATAAAATATTATAAGTAAAAATGAAGAATAACGAATTAGAAGGAAAAAAAAAGTCATTATTTAAAATAAGTTAGTTTTTCAACAAACTATTGTTTAATGACAGCATTAATGGTTTTTCCTAATTTCAATAGTATGTCAGGCCATCGAATTCCTGCTATGGATATAAGCATGTACGCTGGTACTAAGTTTATGGTGAAAGCTTTGACTGAAGGACTAAGAAGGGAGCTGAGAAGCATAAGAAGTCACATTAGAGTAGCAGTAAGTTAATGGTTCTTATATTTACTAACCTATTTTGGTAAGAGCTGATGCTATTATGTCTTTAAGTTTTATCGTCATGAAAAAATATTCTCATCACTTTCATTTCAGTATTACAAGTATTTTTCGGCCCACACTCCACACCTGTTTCAATTACGCTGCATTACTGTAAATCGGTTTTTATTGCGTAAGTCTGCTTTCGAAAGAAAAAGCAACATACACGGCTGCCACACAATAAAGCGGGACAAAAAATCTCAATGTTTTCTTTTAAGTCGTAACTTGGCGGAAAAATTGTGAATTTGAGGGACTGAATTTTTTTAAAGGTTCTCAAATTTTAGAGCACGTGCGCGACCGGAAGCTATAACGTTCGAAAGACGGAGGGGCCTTATACCTGGAATGACGGGAGGGGCCACTGTGGCCCCTAATGTATTTCACAATGAATGCAGTTAAATTTTTCGTTTATTTTAATGGATGTAGTAGGACAAAGTGTCATTCAGTCTGGTTTGACCTTGACTATTCTCTTTTTACAACGGGTTTCAATTCAAAATACTAAACAAAGCTGGCTTGCCGGACAAGGATGATTTATCCTTGAAAGAAAAATAAGCATTACATTTTAACGTGAGAAAAAAAAAAAAAAAAACGCCATGGTGCACTATCATACACTCAGCTGTTCTATAAGGATTAGAGAACATGCATGGGGCACGTGGACTCACTCAAGAAGAAATTTAGAAAGAATTATATACAAAATTCTTGGAAGGGGCCACATTGGCCCCTTCAGTCTTTCTAGGTACACGGGAGTTTTCCGTTTTTCTAGTGATAAACCGATTTTATTACCTTTTTGTTCATAACCGTATTTAATAGTCTCCCCAATTCGCAGCGTTCATGCAGTAGTACTATTACTAATGATAACAAGAAGTTCCGTCTAGAACTATACGAGCCTACTTTCCCTTATACACCAGCTTCAAATTTATAATCTAGCTATCTCTCTCTCTTTCTCGTTTAGCTTTAGTTCTTAATTGCTTCAAATATGTCTTTTTCAACGGTTAATACATATTCGTTCAAGCATTCATTTATTCAATCATTCATGTATTTATTCACTCATTTATTCATTCATTATTTTGCTTATTCATTTAATCTTTCATTAATTCAAAAATATTCTTGAAAATCCCGATCAAAAAATTTCATAAGAAAATAGGCTCGTTAGTTCTGGATGAACTTTTTATCTGTACATGTTCTACGTCATAAGAGCTTTTCGATAAAGTTTGTTCCAAGCAAATCGGCCCGTTAGATCAGGATTTATATAGGATTGAAATTTCCCCGTAGACACTATGTTAATTTTTTTTTTTTTTTTTTTTTGAACTGTTCAAAAATGAACAAAAATTGTTCAAATCAATATTTCACGCCAAGAACTTTTTCCAGTGAGCTTGTTCATTGGAACTTGGATCTTGTACCCAGAGTTTACATAATTTGTTTCCTTTTCGCCCATAGGCGCTAATGTTAAAATTTTTTGAAATGTTCAAAATTGAACAAAAAATTGTTCAAATCAAAAAATAAAATATAGAAATTAGATGTTCTCATTGAGATCTTTCGAATCCAAAAAGAATTTTTCGAATCGGACAATTCGTCCAAAAGTTATTAGGGGGGACAGACCGACAGACCGACAGACCGACAGACCGACAGACACACTTTTTCCCCATCTCAAAACCCTACTTTCAAATTTTTTATTTTTCAATCTTTATTTAATTACTTAATTTATTTATGACTTTTCTTGATTTCTAACGATATTTTCACGATACATTAAGCCTTCTTTCATGCTTTATTATTATTTTTTTTACTTTTACGGGAAAGTAGGCTAAAAAAGAAAAAAAGTTTATATTTTTTCTGCTCGCCTTTCAATAACGCTCACATAACTGCAAATCGGTTTTCATTGCTTGAGTATTCTTTCAAAGGAGAAAACAACATACAGAAGCTTCACAAGTAGAAGCCGAAAAAATAAAACTATTTTTTCCATCATAACTCAGCAAAGAAATTGCGAATTGGGGGGACTGAATTTTTTAAATTGTAGGTAAATTTTAGACCGAAATATATAAAACGTTTTTATTTATTTTTTCCCCTAGTTGAAAGAAATCGCATCAATGCACACATGTACGTTATACAAGACTATTCTTGGCAAATAATGAACTTGTCCAAGTACAATGCCTTTTATCCGTTATAAGCTACGTTATACTTATATATGTGATGCGCAAACGAGAAAAAAATTGAAATTTTGTTTATGATTTATCTTGCTAAAATTTAGCCTTTCTTCTTTTATGGGAAAATATTTGAGAACACGATCTGGCGGTAGAATAAAAACTTTTAGAAGTAATAAATAAAAACATGTTCGCTACTAAGTTTTCTACTTCTAATGAAGAAGAAAAAAAAGGGGGAGGACGTTATTAGTCTGTTTAATGTTACATGGCAATTTTTGGGCCATAGACTAATTCTAACTATGTATAGAAAATATCAGAAATTATAAATTTGAAAGTGGTCAGCTACAAGTACCCCCTTTCACTGATTAAACATTCTAAAATTATCTTAGTGGACTTTCTTATCATTGAAAAACTATACTTTTGTGGTGAAACATAGAAAAAAAGTTGCAGAGAAGATGAGGGTTCTGTTTCGGTTGTTTGTAATACAAATAACAAAGAACCAGAAATTTGTTGATCCAGCGTGCATTGAACTATACATGATCCACACCAGAAAAAGCTGGGCTGCAGTGGTCATCCTATAATATATGATAGCATGAAGCCTGTTCAAACTATGAAGGTAGAATGTTTGTTTGTGATGATTCTTAAAAAAGTTTAATGCCATATTTTTGTATTTTGCATTACTTATGTATTGTAATTATGTATAATAAATGATATATTATTACAAACATATTTCTTTCCTATTATCTAAACAAAATCTTCATCTTGCCTAAGTTATTTTGTGTCTAATACGGAGCAAGATGAAGAATAAGCTTGTTTTCCGAAAATGACTCGATGTGTCATGAAATTTAAAACTCCTTTTTATGTTAACCGCATAGCTTCATATATTAAGTTTCAACTCAAGAACTACATATGATAAAGTATCAATTTACCTTTTTTCACGCTCATGGAAAAATAAAAGAACTGTTAAGCTCTTCGTTTTACCCCGTGTTTCCCTATTTTCTTATTGCAGATATCTTTCCTATACTGTCTATAAAACTTATGTATCAAGTTTCGAAGACATGGGCTATCAAAAAAAATCTACGTAGGGAAAAGCCCGGCAACTTTTATTATAACCACGCGATAAAAAATAAAACTATATGGCTATAATTTGAGTTCTTTTTGGCCTCTGAAATGAGCAGCTGATTCGGCCATGGCTCCAAATTTGTTCTCCTGACAAAATAAATCATGCTGTCATTAGAAAAAGTCTCATTCTGGTTTAAAAGTACAGGCTTTTTGTTGCGTCACCACCGAAGTTATTAGAAATGTTTCAAGGTATACTATGGTCAATATATAACTGTTCTCCCTCTATTCAACGAAAATAAAAAATGAAGTGAAGAAAGTGGTAGAGACAAATTCTTCTTAGAAAGCTTTCAATGCAATACATTTAAGAATTCTTTATATTACAAAATGCTACTTTCCTCCATTTTAAGCCGTCAATTATAAATTTACTTTAAAAATAAAATACAATTTTGGAAAAATATTAACGCTTTCTAAAGTTTATAATTTGAGGCTTTTTGTTGTAGTTTACTCTATATCAGTGTTTTTTTCTTGCAGAGTATAAGCCCAGGACTAGTGGAAACTGAATTTGAGTATCGTTGCTACAGTAAGGATCCGGAAAAAGCAAGAAGCATTTACAATTCTATCAAGTGCATGGAAGCCAAAGACATTGCAGATACTGTGATTTATGTACTAAAATCCCCCCCGCATGTGGATATTAATGATGTGCTTCTACGGCCAGTAGAACAAAAAGACTAATTACTACCAGAAAGAAAATCGAATTATGAACGTTTATGGAATAAATAACAAATGCGAATTCTTCACTCTTGCTAAGAAATGCGTTAGTAACTTGTCTTACTTAACTTTTTATGCCATAGCAATATTTTTAAGTTGACCTAATTCAGATCCTTCTGGTCAAGAAGCTGGATAGGCCCATGTAAATCACTTAGATATATATATATATATATATGTTACCGTTAAAGTATGAAATCTGTTATTTTATTGAATACCTAGTTATTCCATGAAATAACTGATCGTGTCCGTTAAAGTGTAAAACTCTCTTGTATTTCATGGTTTAACTAGTTATTTCATAGAATAACAATCTGCGGCCCGTTAAAGTGTAAAATAATCTTAAAAGAATGCAGTGAAGATATAGTTTGCTTCAAATGTATGGAGCCTGTCCATATATCATGTTCGGAAGATTCTGTTTCAGAAGATGAAGTTGAGCAGAAAATCTACAAATTGTGTTTTAATGAACTTAATGTTCAAAGAGAAAAGTTTTAAAAATGTTTAGAAATTCAAGCGAAAAAGATGAAATTAATGTCGGATAAATCTCATTCTGAGGGGTTTACCGTCCGTATCCCAGTGCCTGAAGTTGACAGAGGAAAAGGTGATGCCAAATCTATTTTAGCTATCATCATAAAAATAACCGAAGAAGGATTTTTTAAATTGGGCTCAAGAAACGGCCGCATAAAACAATTATATTCCCGATCCCAGTTCAGTGTCTGCGAACAAAAATCAATTAAAATCGAAGAAGGGATTTAAAAAATGTTCGTGTAAAACCCAGTGTGTCAACGAAAAATGTTTTTGTTTTAGAAATAATGTTCTTTGTAATTCCAAGTGTCATTTTAGTAATCCTTGTTGTAACAAATGATTTTATGGTACGTTTCCATAAATACCATTTATACGCTGCATAAATTAAATAAATTGCTTCTTTTTCATTTTAATTGTCTATCCTTAGTTTATTTATAGAATACCTAGTTATTTCATTTTAGATCAATTGTTTATTTTACACTTTAACTGTCTCTCATTAGTTAATTTATAGAATACCTAGTTATTTCATAGAATAACTAGTTAAAGTGTCAAATTAATAACATATTACACACTTTAACGGACACGATCAGTTATTTCATGGAATAACTAGGTTTTCTATGAAATAACTGCATTATATACTTTAACGGTAACATATATATATTTAAAAACATACCGTAATACTTATCTAAACCTCAAATTGCCAAAAAAAAAGCAAACATTACGTATGACACGAGAAAAACTATCAGGTTTCTTGGTTGATAGAATTTATTGTTATGGAACTTTCACCAATGCATTATGAATAGCAAAAGAAATTAAAGGCTCATTGTCTAGGATTTTTTGAAGAATTTATTACATCACTTTAACGATAATTTAAAAAATAACCTAAACGAAAATATTTAAAATAAAAACCATATGTTTTGGCAAAAAGTTCATTTTAAGCAGTTAAATAGTTAAGGTAGGTGAGCCTCGTTTTAGAACGTTAAAACTACTTCAAACCAATATTAGATCAGTTCTAACTGTTAAGGAGAAGTGCATCTTGTACAGTTTTTCAAAAGCATTTTGAAACGTGCAAAAATCAAAAAGGTAAGACATTTTTTGATGAGTTATTCTCAAATTTATAAGTTTGCTTAAAATTGGAATATAAACAAAATTAATTCGAATTTTCGAATGGGACTACGTGCGTTGAATTTTACCAGGGGTAATTGAGCTTTGTGCCAAATTTCATTGCAACCTGTCAATTCTTGTAGCTTTGCATAGTGAATCCACAGTCGTATCAATATACAAACATTCTAACGATGTAACGGGCTTTTTAGTATGCATAGATTTGCAACAGCGACCTTTCATTACTTTCAAATGCTATGTTATATATATATATATATATATATATAGGGTGTTTTTTTAGAGGCGGAGAACTTGAAATGGAAATAAACACAAAAAATGTATTTAATATCGATGTAATTTGCTTTATTTGAAAGATAATTTTATGGCATTAATGTTTGAATACGATGTCGGGCATGTAGCCACTACGGCTGGCGCGTACATGGCGTAACCTGGAGGTCCAGTTTTCACACATTTTTCGCAGTAGATCCGGCTGAATGTTGGCAATAATGCGCCAAGTCTTGACTTCCATGCGCTGCATTGTTCCTGGTTTATCAGCGTAGGCAAGGGATTTCACATATAGAGGAAATAATCCGAAGGCGTCAAATTGCGAAAACAAGGTGGTCAGTTAACAGATCTACTGCGAAAAATGTGTGAAAACTGGTCATGTTTTCCAGGTTACGTCATGTAGGCGCCAACCGCTGTGTTCACATGCCGACATCATATTCAAACATTAATGACATAAAATTACCTTTCCTATAAAGCAAATCACATGAATATTAAAGACATTTTCTTTATGTTTTATTTCTATTTCAAGCTCTCCGCCCTTAAAAATAACACCCTATATATATATATATATATATATAGAAAAAAAAGGCGCAACCAGGGGTTTGCTTTGGGGGGGGGGGGGTCCAAATTAGGGAAAACCGGACATTGATTTTCAGGAAACTGACTATCGGGTGTTCTCGAGTAACTTATCAGTTTATATCCAGCTCTAGTATTTGAAAGCTGTAAATTCTCTTCATGAAAATCAAATTTTATGTGCCGGATTACCGGAATTTTCATGCAGTTGACCGAATCGGGTTCCGAATATTAAAAAAAAATCGGGCAGATACCGGATATTCGATGGGTTTCTGGGGTTCCGGTTCCGTCGTCCCCCCGTATAAAAGTTTATACACTTACAGACTTTCTGGCAAAATACCTAGTTGCTGTCAAGTACGTGTAAATGAAACAAATTGAAGTGAGAAATGAGAACGCAAACAAGATTTTTTTCGAAAAACATTTATTACAAAACATGCATTACATAGTCGTAGAACAGCTGCAAATGAATATGAAATTTACAAATATGTACATCTTTGTGAAGCTGATAAATACTTATAAAATGATCTTGGCATACTAGAAAATACATTAAGAAGAAAGGGCACGACAAACTAATATTTGTTCACATCGCTTCTACTCACCATAAAAAATCGTAGAAAAGTCGGTTTTAGAATAGAGAGAGATATTCGTTTCTAATATTTGGAAAACAACTTCACTAGTTGATTCCTGTGGAAAGAAAGTTCATCATTCAAAGACGTGTAAAAAGCTGACAACAATTAATAAAAAAGAAAAAAGCATTTATGATGGAGAAACACAAGTTCTAAGCTTTAAACGTTAAGAACACAAGTTAGAACATAGTAAGAACATTTAAACTTATATGAACGCATTTAAAAACTACTATTTGCAATTATTTAAAAATAGCAGAAGCAAGTGATAATGTCTGAGAATTTTTTTTTCTTTTTAAATGTTGAAGCACAACTATCTGTTTGTGACAATTTGATCACCAACAATTAAAAAGGCTTCGATATGCATATGTTTTCCAATATATAGTAGCTCACATGCTAGCATGAAACGTTTCTTTAAAATCTGGGCAAATAGCTCATCACACTTCTCAGTAATAAGTTATACCACTTTTTTTTTTTAAGTTGATGATCTAATACATAGATACCTTAATAAAAACATTATAATGCATGAAAGACAATACCATATTCATTTTTTGCACAAAGGGCAAAACATTCTATGTCTATGCTTGAACATGGAAAACTACGAGAAAAGAAAATTACAACTAAGGATGAAATGAATATTCGGCCTTGTGGCCTAGCCGAATAGTGATTCCATAATTTAGCCGAATATTCAGCTTGGCCGAATAGTGGGCAAGGTTATATTCAGCCTGGCCGAATTCTTATTATATAGTAACAATACAGAGAAATGACTTAAGCTGTCGATTTTAATTAATTTGCATTTGCTCAAGCCATTGTTGCGGGTGTGACATTTGTACGTAAATATTCGCACTATAAATAAAGAATATTACACTTTAGAATTTAGTTTTTATCTATTTCTATGTTAGTAATCTTAAAGTACCAATGTTGGTAATATATCTTAATAGTACCAACTTTCTAGAGAAATATATGCATATGTAAAAATATAATTGAATAGCGGGTGTGATATAAAAAATACAAACACTTTCACTTTGCCATGTGTCCGAATTTCCGCGAATTATACTGATAGATGAACGAATTTTATTACTTTTTTTTTGTCAGTAAACTCAAGTGTATTCGCTATCATCCTAACAAAAAATAGGGTGTCACGTTATTTCTCATTTTTTAAAGAAGTATTTTACCTTGCGTTGCGGGGGTGACACTTTTGTTGCGGCCGTGACCCGTACGATATGTACCTGCATAGTATTGATTTACTAGGACTTTTTATTGCAAGAAAATTTTATTATAGAGTAAAACAACTAAATATATAACTTAATATTAATTTCATTTCCGGAATTTAAGTTACAATATTTGGGTTTGCAAGTTTCTTTACCTTGAAACTGAATAAGATTTGTTAGTATTGTTTTCTGGTTAAATATATACATTATCATAAACTTGCTTCATATAATTTAATTGAATGGCCAAGAAAGTTCATTAGTTTTACAATGAAATGATTTTTTTTTCCCTTTTTTAAAGATAACAGCTCCACAGTTCTCCAATAATATGTTTTAATTTCATCCTGCTCGCACTTTTCTTCCAATCAACCAGTATTGCCCTTGTTTTTTCTTCAGATCATACCTTGACAGGTATGCTGTAGAGCATGCCCTGGGTATGTTAGACAGCTTTCGCTTTCGTCCATCGTTTACCCAGTCTTTTAATTCACTTTTAGGAACATAGAAGACCCTTTACCATTTTCAATACATCTCTCGCCCATTTTAAAAACTCTAAAGCTGTTCTCACTACTACTGCTGATTTTTTAAGAACTGAAAAAACAAGCTTTTTTTACAATTGCGCCTACTCTTTTTCTGTGTGAGGAAAGAGACGAAGAAGGAACACGTTGCCTGAATGCCATAATACATCTAGAAGTGTGTTTGGATATGATATTGTGCCTAATTTTAAATTGCGCTGAGCACCCATTTGAAAATATATGCAGTATTTTACATTTGAACTTATCTTTAAGATGCTTAATGAGAATATCCATTGCCATCGGCATATTTTCTATGATTTACATCATCTGAAACTATTAATAATGAATGATGTACATTATTAGGGATACTATTAATAGCTATAAAGAGTTAACTGTGAATGAGCTTAGTAAGCCGCTGAGATCTCATCTCATATTGCGCTGCGGATGTGGTATTGTATAAACGTCACGCACTCGATAAGACCATGTCACGACCGCGACGTAAAATAACTATGCTTTAAAGATTACATGTAAAAAGATCTTCATGCAGTTAAATACCTCTTACAACTACCTTTAGATCAGAAGTTTCATTACAAATAGCTCTGTCGTTTCCTTGTCAAATATATAAATACCACTTTTTTGGTGCGGGCTGATATAATAATTTTTCGTAATTAACTTGAAGTTCTTTACTAATGAAGAACAGTAAGTGTGCTATATATGATAGATTCCCTTCGTTATACTTTCCCTTTCGTTATACTCCCTTTTATGTATATGAAGTTGGAGCCGTGCAAAATAAAATCTTTTGCTCTATACAACACGAAAAATTCTAGATGATTATTTCTTTTGTACAAGTTATCATTTAATTAATTAAAATAAGAAATTTATTCATGAAATTTTGATTTTTTTTATACAAAATACTAAAACATAGGCTTTTATGGATTAGTCATCCAAACTTCAATAATTTTTAAGGAATTTTTTTTTCAAGCAGATGCCTACTTCTGCCTGGATTGAGCAAATTAGTTATTGCAAAAGAAGACATTAGTATATAATTTTCATAGATACAAATAAATTTGGAAACAAATGCTTCACTAAGCAAGTTAACTTCTTTTATGCAGTCATTCGGCAAAACTATTATATTTTGAATGGGGACTATGATGCAAAAACTTGAAATTTTCTGTAAAAATTCATATTACAAGCTTTTTTTTTCTTTTAAATGAGTATTTCATACTTGTAAAGAGCATATGCTTGCTATGATGACAATATGATATTTTTATTTTGTTATTGTTAACAAAGGGAGGAGAAGACTTTGGGGATAGACTGGTTTGTTGTGAATATCAGGTAAGAGAGGAATCATGAATAAGCTAACATAAGTTTTTGGGATTAAATATATTAAATTTTAATAATCGACTAACACTTATCACGTTTAAATAAAAGAATATTAAAAAAAAACGAATCCATAAAATGTTAACTGTTTAACATTTAAAAATATTTTTATAAAACTAGTTTCAGCAAGATAAAAGTGCACTACATAATGGTAAATCTTTGATTTGAATTGACTATTTATTTAAAGGATTCAAGTGTACATTTAAATAACACATAAAATATGTGTTATTAACATTCCACTTATGGGTTAAATTATTAATTTCATTGCATTCAAAGTAATACAGGAAATACAGTAATTTTAGATGTGTTTAAAGTTTCAAACATATTTGCTTTGAAGTTTCGGGAAAATACTTAAAAATTAACATACGGAACGCTGGTGTTTGGTTCTGTGGTTTCTTTTAAATTTAACAAATAATTTCAACTACAATAAATTTTGAGAAATTTAATTGTTCGGCTGAAAGTTAAATATTCGGCCGCCTAATATTCGGCTTTGGCCAAGAAAAAATGGCCGAATATTTGGCTACGGCTTGGAAGAAATTGACGAATATTCGGTATTATGCTTACTAAAAATTAATTTAACTTGCTGCGTAAATATGCTTACCAAGAATTAATTTAACTTGCTGCGTAAATATGCTTACTAAAAATTAATTAAACCTGCTGCGTAAATATGCTTACTGCTTCAGAAATTAAGTGAGCAAGATAGCGTGATTGGATTTTTCGAAGGCAAAAGGAAAAACTTTTTTTTTTCTTCTCCCATTAAGTTATATACATTTTTGGCAAGGGGTCTCCAACAACAGAAGGCTACTGACCTCATTGTTTAGGTCTAGCAACAGGTAGATCCCAGGGAACATCGTAGGCATCGTCTTGTGTTACAGTAGGACCCGCAGCTCCGGCAGCTATGGGCACCTGCGTTGGGAAAAAGCCGCCTTTATGAGGCAGGGTGTAGTAGGCCTCAGCATACAAGGATACTCGAGCTGGAGGGGAGAAAGAAAAGGTATTATGTTATAAATCAAATCACGGAATATGCGAAGAACAAACATACAGTTTTCTCATCAATAAGAATCAGAGAAAAGCGGAGAACAAGAATTAATAAATAAAAGTTACAGTAAATTAAGAGACATAAATTAAAACCACAGCAAATCAATACGATATACGTTTTTATAATCAAAAGTACGAAAAGAGCTGAGAATCATAAATTCTGAAGTTCAATAATCACAGAAAAAACATTAAATAGTGCACAAGTACATGCTTTAAACGGTAAGCATGCTAAACATTTAAGCGAATGTATCATACAGAAGTATGATCAATTCGTTTAAATGTTAATTTTCGAGTAAAACATTCTTTTATACTTAACATGCTAAAACTTTAAACGAATCAACCTTTTAAGTGCGTATTGCGGACCAAAAAAAAAAGTATATTAAGTGGAAAAAAGTTCAAGATTTTTTTCTCCGTAATTCTACGACTACGTGGTGCATCGTTTATACGACGCTAAAGAGACCACCGAATTTGCCCTTCTGGCTAGATCCAAAAATTGGTTAATCACACTAAAGCGTCTTAGAAATGTAAACATCCTATAAACCAGGGTTTCTTAATTTTTGATGCGCGGAACCCTTTTTAATGTCATCTTCTACCGTGGAACCCCCGTTTTCTGGTACTGTGGTATTTATAAAATACTCTAGAAATGAATAATTAGCCATAAAAATGACAACAGTTGAGATAAAAATAAGTTAAATAACGTCAAAAATATTCAAGCAAAGTTTTAAAAAGGAAATGCTATTGAGATGAGAGGCGTTGATTGTTACTATATATACTTAATAAAGGAAGGCTTTATGAATGAAAGTTGAACACTCATCTAAGGTTGAACATCTGTTACAGCCTTTATTTTTTATCATCACAGAAACTGATAACTGCATCTCGCACACATATGCAGTTTACACAAATAGTTAAAGTGCTGACACGGTCTTTTTTATCAATGGGTTGGAATATTCATCTTTTAAATTACACCATAAATACACTGCTAAAGGTATTAATTCAAAGCGAAAATGAAGAATGAATCAGGTATCATTGCAGAAATGTTTCATCTTCTTCTACTGACATAGTCGGAAACCGTACATTTAAAACAAATGTTTTTAGCACTCAATACATTTTTATATTTATTCTATTGTTTATTTGAAAAATACGGATTAGAAGTTTCACGCAAACCTTTCAAGTGCTCAAAATTTTCTCGGATGAATGTCTCCCCTATTTAAAGCCCTACCTTTTAGCATTCCCTCACAGCATTTTTTTTCTACTGGGCTGCTGTTGGCTCCTGCCAATTGCGGACCTAGCGCGTTCCCGAGAGATTGGTGCCGTCTCTTTCAGCGGCACCATAATGAATGTGGTGCCATCGCCGCATGATAATTTTGTCGTCCGGCTTCTCCACCTGAATGGACGAACGCCTGGACTCTGTTGATGTGAAATTGCACAAGGAATTTAATTTAGCCGAGAGAATCCAAGCCAAATGTCTACTCAAGGGATCTTTAACATGCCGCACAATCATACGACATGGGCGCAGACGATTTTCTGCATTTTGAAAATACACCGACACTGCCAGGCTCGATCGTCAGACCTTGGCCGTATTAGGTCCGCGCCGCGCCTTACCACGACGCCATCATGCCGGCTTATCATCAGCATTTAACTGTTGAAAAAAATCAAAGTATTTGAAAAGAGTACAAAGTTTCCGAATTCAATTTTGGCTTTTAAGGGAAAGTAGGCAAAACTAATCTGAACTATCTCAAAAGTGTGTTCTTAGACGCACTTTTGTCTTTTAGCTCAAAAAGTTGAGTTAGCTTTTAAACCACCTTTTTATCCTGCAACAAAAATTGCAAATTTATTTTACAACAAAAAAATAGTGACAGCATTGTTAACGAGGGACGCAAAGAAAGCCGTTTCATGGGCGAAACTAAAAGGAAATTTTAGATGCTAAATCGCGGATCACTTTGTTTTAAGCCATTTTGCCAATCCTGGTATTTTAATATACACATGTAAGGACTATTATGAACCAAACCCAAGGACAAAATTCTGATTGCTCTCATGCTCAATGCTTGATTGTGAAGTGTAGAGGGGTTCATTTTACCACTCATATCAATAGAAACAATGAAAGCAAAATGGTTAAAAATAAATAAATGCAAATTTAAATTAACTTCGGTGCATGTGTACGGTGCTCTTTTGTTTTCTTTCTTTTTTTATACATTTCCTGTGAAT
Source organism: Octonoba sinensis (assembly GCA_038502835.1). Lineage (NCBI taxonomy): Eukaryota > Metazoa > Arthropoda > Arachnida > Araneae > Uloboridae > Octonoba > Octonoba sinensis. Next base: position 128,514,518 of record CM076600.1, read on the forward strand.
TTTTGCAGAAATTTACGACTGTCCCCTCTTTGCAAAATGAAGTCAGACTTTAGAAAAGCAGAGGCAGAAGAACCACTGAAAATAATCTGGCAATGGAAAATTGTCCACAGCAGAAACATTATTTCTTACAAAGGTGATTATGAATTTCATCAAGTAGGAGAATGTAGGTACAATGAATATCCTATTTAGTTTATTGAGTATTATTTAATGGCATTTAACCTGATACATGAAAGATATTATATAAAATAATAAGTGTCCCATTTTTAACTTTTTATGTAGCGACGGTTTATTTTAAAGAAGCTTTAGAATAATAAAACGGTTTATTTTAAAGAAGCTTTAGAATAAATAAATGCAAATTTAAATTAACTTCGGTGCATGTGTACGGTGCTCTTTTGTTTTCTTTCTTTTTTTATACATTTCCTGTATCACTAAACCGAAATGATTCTTTTGCAGACACTTTTACTTACACTTACTTACTCTTTTACAGACACTTACAGTCTGCTTTTTAATAATGTTAATAAGGATGGAAGAAATAAATAAATAAATAATGAAGAAAATAAAGCTCCTCCCCTTATGAAATTGTGGCAACGGGGCTGCTACACATGCACTGCATATTTTTGCCTATTTTCTCATTAGTGCATAAAAATGACGCATTTTAAAAATAAATTTCTATTTTACTGTATTTTTTCACTTGCTTTTTAATTAATATTTTTTTTAACGAAAGACTAAAATCAAATATTTTTCTTGTTTACGAGAAATATTCCGACCTATAAAAAGCCACTTCGTGGAAATGAATACTGCTGCTGGAAAATGTGGAGGAAAAGAGAGAGAGAGACAGAAAGAAAACTTGAACTTAAAAAAACGAAAAAAAAAAAAAAACTTAAGAAATATAACAATTAGTCTAAACTTATAACTCATTATAATAAGATCACAGCAGGAAATTAAGATCACATCAAAAAATTAAGATCACATCAAAAAATTAAGATCATATAGCAAGAAAACACAGATGAAAGTCCAAGAAGATCAAGACTTTTTTTATGTGAAGAGCTTCATTTCCTATTATATTTATAACTATATTTCGTATTCAGTTTTATGAAATAGAATTTCAGCGACTCTAATCAGAATATTTAAATATTGTACATTATTCTTAAGATCAATTTACGATATCCTATTTTACTAACTTAATAGAAGCACTTTTGTAATAAGTAAATTGCAATAATCGATGAAATGCATTTGATATAATGTAGTTTAATGTATCAAGTAGGTGGGAAGCCATTTTACGGACGAGATAATAAAGAGGATAACGATAATAATAATAAAATATTAGTGAAAAATTAATATTAATGAAAACAATAAATGCCTTCAAGGATTTAAATATTAATAACAATAAAAATCAGCATTAATTTTAGAATTACTCAAATTTGCTTTAAAGTTTAAATTTATATTTTTTAGTTGCGAAATAAATGTATAAGTAATAATGCAACAAAAATAGTGAAAAAAAGGTAGGTTGCATTATCACTGCTAATTAAATTTTACTTTACCTCATTTTAACGTACATGTTTCATACTTAATAATAGAAAATTATAAAAAGATTGCAGGATTTGTTTTTTACATTAAAATAAAAATTTAATATGCATATTTTACCTGCTTCTCTTTCGTCTCTAAATTGAGCTTTCTTTACCCAGACCCAAGCAACAACAATTACTATAACAATTATGACGATAGATGCCGCCACCGGTACGATGAAGTGCAACTTCAAATAATATGGAGTGTCACCTGAAGCGCTGACAATAGATGGCGCTAGCGCCTTGCCTGTAAAAAAAAGAAAAAAGGGGAAATGGGCAAGGTCAGGTCAATGCACATGATCTTTGCTATTCATAAGTTAAACGGGTCTATAACTTTTGGCAATTTCTCGCTTTTTAGGCTACAGAAATATTTTTTTCAACACTTGAAAATATTACAGTGCCATTAATAATAATTATGAATTTAAACATCAGCAACTTATTTATTGATGTTATAAAAAACAGAAATATGCAACACACACAAAATAAATGTTTCTCGAAAGATTTTTTGTATAGAAAAAGTCTATAAAAAAGCAATTTTTTGAAATACTGAATATTCGCTATTACACCATTTTCACATCCTTAATTTTACGTAGAAATATAATATTAATAATTTATTAATTTTGCATTAATAAACTTAGATTTAAAACACTGTTTATTAATCTATCACATCTTTTTATTTTTTCCTTAAAAACGAACAAAAAGCTAAAATTCGAATATTTAAAAGGACATACGCATCTATTTCGTTGCGGTTTTTTGAGAAAAAGACCAAATCATTTTTGAAGTGATAAAAAAGTAGATTTTTGATTTGATTAAAATAAAAATGAAAAACGATGCGTTTTTTTTGTATTCTTGAACTAGCTTATTATTTTCGTAGAAAGGCATGGCCAACGGCTGAATATGTGGACTATGAATTGAATAGAACATATAACTTTCTCGCTGGACTTGGAGAAGGGCAAAACTCTTCTAATTCCTTCAAGGAAATGACTCAGGAAAGCGAAATTCAATTTTCCTCCAGAAACAGCAATGTCTAAAAAAATGTTTCAGGAAAAGCGGAGACAGCATCATATCGAGGAATTTTTTTTTCGAGAGGTCACATTGCTCTCAAATGGTTTCTCTTATTAGACATCGAAATTTCGGAGAGGGGTTTGTATCCCAATCGACAGCCACCATCCACCCCCCAGAATACGCTCATGTGTGGAGCGGAGAAAAGAGATAGATGATTACACAGAAAACTGGAACAAAAGCAGAAAATTGCGGATCCGAGGAAGATTACTGATTATGTTCTCACTCAAAATACAAATTATGATCAAAAACCTACTAGCTTAGCTCATGCTGATTACGAAAATTTCCAACCACATATTTCAACGGGAGCATGAGCTATTGGTGTCATCTCATCAGCCTTGATGCAGTATTTTTATATGCACGTGCGGTAAAACTGTGATGTGTGCATTGTGGGTGCGGCAGGCCAGTCATTTAGCCCCCTACACCCCGGAGCAAATTTTCCAGGGGAAGGAGGCAAACAGAAACAGTATAACTTTCATGCATATTGCATGGGTTGGGGAATACACACATACACACACTCATATACATTATATTTCTATATCGGGGGGGGGGGGGATAATTGTCCCCTCTTTACATCCCTTATTTACGGGCCTGGTGAGCGCCATTAAAAGAAAATCTGTTCGAGTATTTATATTCTTTTGAAATAAATAAGAAAAGTTTTTAAAAATGTATATTAATAACAACAACAGCGATATAATAGTAATAATAAATATATTTCCCGGTTTTCTTCAACTGTTTTTACATAATATTTGTGTTGGAGTGACTTTTGAAAGAGTCACTGGCAGAACCATGTGTATCACTCATATAATTAAACTAATCAATTTTTCGAAGTAGCAATAGTTAAGGTAACAAAATATGTTCCATTTACACAAAAAATATATTTAACACAAATCTTTTATTGTGAACATAGCGAAACTGTTATTAGCTTTAATTTCACTTTGATATTAACAGAGTAATTATATGTTTCTATTTTTATGTAAACTAAAAAGCACACGTGTTATCCGAAAACATGCGGTCCACAAAGGATGAAATCCCGAAATATTATTGAAAATTTTAGACAGTCATGACCGAAATACAGTGTCATGTTTACACTGGAGCCAAATACATACACAGGGAAAGATTGCGTGCATGGTAACCCTAATAAAAATGCGTCATTTTGTGGTTGGGATCCGGTTTATCGTTAAATCGTTTCGAGGATACGACGTTTTATATCATTGAAAGACTGCGAAATCGCTTACACTTACTAGTCCTAATGATGGACACTTGTTTGGGGTGGGTGCGCTTTTAGGTGGAATTTCATCTTCAGTGTTTCTTGGGAAAACTAGTTTTTCTTGTAGTAGTTCTGCATATTTCGTGTTGAAAGAATTTTTTTTCATTCGAATGATATTCTAAACCAGAAATTTCTTCGTTTATTAGTGTATTTAAAGACGCCATGGATCCCAGAGTTCGGAGGAGCATTTCTGCAGAAGAACTTTGAGTGTAATAAACAAATAAAACTGATCATAAACTTCTGTTGAACAAAATAAGATTAGTAACATAGTGTTAGCTAGGTCAGCAATTCCGCTTACATTCTACCTGTCCGATAGCAGAGAATTAATACGTTGATGTAAAACCGCATTATTTAGTTACAGAAAGGACAGTAAAAGTCTCCCCCCTCCTCCTAAAAAATTGGCAGCAAAAACGCAAAAACGGACAGTCTTTCAACTTAGTCACCAAGGTAAACATTTTCGTAAAAACTACACTTTTATCTTAATTTTATGGGTTAACTTTTGTTACTAATTCTTATTACCATATCAGTATAAATATTTACTCAAAAAACTAACGTGCAAAAGGACGTTAAAGTTCCATAGAACATGGACATTGCCAAAAGGGTTCCATTAAGGACAAAGTCTCGAGAAAAGTAAGTGCAGCCGTGTGAAGAATGAAATAATATTTACGGTTTCTTGAAATTAAAGAGAAAGAGGTGGGAAAATGAAGAATAACTTAAAAATCAAGATGTTTTAAAAGTAACTTTCAAATTTGATTAAATCCAACGTATACTGGGCAAAAATGTGCAAGAAAAATTGCATGCAAGTGTTTTTTAGAAGTTCAAGGAAATTGCGCTTCTAGTGCAAGAAAGTATAGCTATGATAGAAAAATTGTCAAACCAAAAAAAAAACTAGTTATTTTCTCACACTGAAGAAACTTCAAACACCAAAACGCGTTTTCAATTTATATTGCGAAATTGGGCCTCATTTTCATTGGATTTATTCAAGTGCACAGTTAGTGCAAAGCAAAGATAAACCTTTACCAACATTTGAATCGTTTTCAAAATTCACTTCATCTAAAAGGTATACCTTCCGTTAGTAAAGTAAGGGTGTCGCTGGGATCACTGACTCCAGATTCACTGTAGGCTGTGAGGTACACTTGATATTTTGTACCGCTTTCCAGTGAAGTGAGCTTGAATCGTTTGTCTTTGGACGGCACATGCACACTGTGCCAGCTACCTTCCGCACCCGGCCGATAGTACACCATGTAATCTGTAAACAAAAATAGATTTAATACCGTTAAAATTGTTTAAATTCACTTCTTTTGCGCAATTGAAATTTGAATGCACTTTATTTAAACTAAATCCCCCCTTTTTTAAATGCACACGCTGAACAAAGGCATTTTAATTACAGCAACATTAAATAATTTTAAGTTGTGACCAATTGAGATGGCCAACGAGATATAGCATCCTACTGTTCAAGGAAAAAAGTTATATACGAACATAAGGAAATTAATGATTACAATCTGCGAACAATTTAAAATGAATAACCACACAAAAACACTAGACATATTTTAAAGAAACTATTAAAAATTATTAATTTAGGTCGTTGGAGCAAATATAAAGTGTCAACATCGCAAATATAAAGTCTTCCATAAAATCTTCGAAGGTGCTCTGAACCGAAAACTTCGCGAAATAAACTTGATGAGGTGCAATATTGCCCGTTGAGGTTCTTGAGCCATTGAACAAACACAAAACAAACAAAAAGAAGGGGAAGAAAAACAACTATTTGGAGATGAAAAATATTCCAGAAAAGTTTTGAAAAGTTATTCAAAAATTGAAGAACAAATGTAACATACATATCGAATTATCCATTTAAAAATCATGAGAAGGAAGTTACAAGCAGAAAGCAATTGTGCAAAATCAGAAGGGTCACTAGGAGGACACATAGCGCAAGCTATTCAGAACGTTTTAAACGACGAACGTAACTAGGTGTCCATAAGATGTTGTCAAACTAAGTACAAATAAAAAGGCAGCAGTGACAAAGAGAAAGTACCCTAAAGGCTGATCAATAAGAAATGAATAATGTAAATAAAAGGAAGACTCCAAAAATACATGAGACAAAATCACATATCATGCAGAAAGTGGTCAAACAAAGGCAAGTTATAGTTTTTAACATCAAATGAAATAACAAAAAGCTATTTAGAGGGACATAAAAAAACATTCATTCAAAATAAATGAATAAATAAATAAATAACAAAAAGATTACGGAATCGAAAGGAAAATTAAAGTTTTATAAGAATAGGGTATTACGCTTGTTGGAAGTAAATAGTTGGTGTGATGTCTCAATCATTTCGAAATTACGTGAATGATACAATAAAGCTTTTTTTTTGTTATAAGTAAATAAATAAAAAATTACATGTTAAGATATTATAACTAATGGTTTTTAGAAAAAATGTTTTTAAATTACAAAAATGTAGTTTTTAAGTTAATGTTGTTGAGACAAATACTAACTTCTATAAATTTTTTGTCACTAGATACATTGTTTCGTAATTACGAAAGGAACTACTAGCTATTAGGAGGATATACATTCAAAACACTTAAAAATTGTGCAAGGAATAAGAAAATTTGCAAAGGTCGCAAATTTGTCCCAGTGAACTGATATTATTTACGGTATTCTAGAAAATTGAAAACATGAAAGAAAAAGAAAAAAAGTAACGATTTTAACATAAAGTTTATATATAAAACAGAAAATTCTGCACTATTTTTCAATTTTTTTAAATGAGAATTGAGAAGCCAAGGCAATCAGTGAAGAAAAAACAACAACTTACGAGTGAACACATTATCTGGCAGATCTCTGGGATGTTCCCACTCCAATAGGGCGGTATTGTCACTAGTTTCAGACACGTAAAGATGAGGTGGCTTTAAACTATCTGTAAGGACATAGAAAATTATTACAGACTTGCGAACTGGTAAAAATAATACATGTTCAGTGGAATTATGAAAAGAACACATGTTATGACAGTCCTACACATTTTACTGGCAGTGAACTAACCTGTATTGGGGTTAAAATTTGCACGATGATGAACTTGCTTTCAAAACTTGCTCCCGATTGACACACGGATTTGTTAAAGACAACCACTGTTATTCAAAGCAGCAAATAACTTAAAATGACTAATATTTCATTTTGCTTTTTACAAATGTTTTTGACATTTTTACGATGCAGGAGGAAATTTTACGTACTGTTCTGATGAACCCTGATGAGCACGCTGACAAACAATAATCTTGAAGACCAGGCATGTCTATCCCCGAAACTGACAGTGCATGACTTGCGCGACCACTGGAATATAGTACTAATCATACATCTATTTTTCTGCAAGTGCACTAGCAATGCGTTTACTATCTGGGCGACGAAAAACTATCGAATGACGAAAGATTCAAACATGACTCTGCTGCAGCCCTGGTACAGTCCGAACCAAATGCTGAGAGGTAACATGGTACCTTAGAAATTTTGCATGCCTTTTCACGCTCTTTGCCTTAGCCTTCCTAGTAGAGTGTTTTAGATTTCGTCCTTGACTTCACATATTATTTTGGAAACATACACAGTGGCAAAGAATTTTTAAGACTAGGTTTATAAAATAAAATAAAAACTAGTAATTATATTTTTAAAGCATTTTTATTAAAAATAAGCTCTTTCGGCTTCAATACATTTGTTACAGCGGTTTAACAACGATTCGAATGCCTGTTCCAGCTCACATTGTGGGACTGCCTCCAAAGCTTGAGTCGAAGCTGTTTGTACAGTGTCAATGTCCTCAAAGTAAAAAAAAAAAGAACTAAGGTTTTGGAAGAGGGTCAGCAGATGGTTAAGGAGTTTCACGAATGCTCGATCTTTCACTGATGCAATCTCGATAACACAGATTGCACCAGTGCAAGCTTAGTTCCAGCTGCAGTCTTAAAAATACTTTGACACACTGTGTACAAACAGCTTCGACGCGAGCTTACGAGGCAGTCCCACAATGGGAACTAGAACAGGCATTCGAATCGTTGTTAAACCGCAATTACAAATGTATTAAAGTCTTAACAATTCTTTGACGCACTGTGTGATCAACAGATATTAAGGAAAGCAAAGTGAAGCGTAAAATTTTTACCTATTCATAACTGAGAGATACCTTTGAATCAGTAACGCATAAATGAAAGCTAATTTTCATTACTTTTTTTTTTTATACGTAAATCGTATATTCAGACTTACGAAAATCGACGTATACAATGAAGAGAGACGTGCAAGAGAGATTGACGTATAATTGAGAGAGTACGCTAGATGCACTAGATAACATCCAATGCTAAGTTACAGTGCTTTTAGGAATCCCTCGTTGAAGGACTTTATAAGGGACCCTATTAGGCACATTACAAACTACCATACGAAGAAAAAAAGATAATGAGAATGCAATCACTTTCTTTCTAGACAAGTGCACAATTTTTCTTATAATTTGACGGATTTTTCAATTTCTTCTTCGTTTTAAAGCGACCACTTCCTTTTAATTCACTTCACTTTAACCTTGCGTGGGTCGAATTTCACAACTGCACAGACGTGCAAACTGACAAAAAATAAACACATGGATCTACATAATAAGTACATGGATCTTCAACAGCATGAAAGATTGAAAAATAAAGTCCTTTTCTTTCTGAAGTTTATTCATTTTCACATGTAATACTTTTCAAAATATAAGTAAATTTCAAATTTGGGTTTCCTATTATAATACCGTGATGGAAAACATCGTTATCAGATACAAACATTCAGAAATGTTGCTAATTTTGTTCTACCTTTGTCTGAGGTTTCCACCAGTAATTCGTGAGACTCTGGTCCAGAACCCACAGAATTAAAGGCCTTAACAACCACGGAATATCGCGTAGCTTTTTGAAGACGGGTGAGTCTGTAGTCTGCATGGGTTGATCTTCCAGCTGGAACAGTATGGAAGGCAAAAGGCTCCATAGATTGATGGCGTTTATGCCCTACGTAATATCCAAGGAGTCGCCCGTTCCAATGTTCTCTCGGAGGCGCCTGAAAGTGAATATAATGAGATAAAACGTTATTGGTATAACACAGTGGTTCTCAGTTCATGGTCCACAGAACACTGGCGCTCCACGAAGATACATCAAGTGTTTCGCAAGAAAATTAAGTCCAGTAATGCCTCGACTTACGCGAATTCAGAGTTACGTGGTTTCTTATTTCTTATATCCCGAGCGCGTCATTATTTTGCTTTAATACACAAATACTCTTAACTTAAATATATTTAATAGGTAATAACGTCAAGTCTCAATCACACGGATTCTCTATTTTTCCGCGTTATTTTATCAGCGTATTCTCATTTATGCGAATTCGAATTGCATACTTTTTCTCGGTCCCACCCAACGCGTAACTTTTTGAGGTATTACTGTACTTCAAAAGAAATTATTGCACAAAAAAGTAATATTAACTAAAATGACAATAATGGCTACTTCATGCAGTAATACAACAATTCCTTTAGTGATAGAGAAATATCTAACAAAAAACGTAATCCTTCTAAAAGCAGCGTACTAAAATGCCAGTTTCCAGAATTCATTTGCATTAAAGCAGGTTGGCGACCTCTGTTTTAAAGCGTGCGACGCAGTGTAAAAGCTCTGCGAATCAAAATATAATATCCCCGAAATTCAAAAAAAAAAAAAAAAAAAAAAAAAGAAGAAGGAGAATAAGAGAGAGAGCACCATTGGTATAGCGAACAACTTGAATAACAATAAGAAAATCACTTATAAATCGATTAGAACTGTTATTACAACGAGCAATAAGTTATTATTTAAAGGCTAAGGTTCTCCAATAATGATTCTTTTTTTTCACATTACCAACTGGAATGAACTGTAAATGATTATTTTTTTTGGGCCAGGTAGGTTGTGGAAAAGCAATGCATTAAGGCCAAATATGCAACCAGCAGAGGAGCACCTGTTTCGTAGAATGCGTGGAAATACCGCAGGCACATAGCACAAAAAATAAAATTTTAACGACAGATTTTAAAATTTATGAATTGAAAATCTGTGCAAAAGTTTTTATAAAGTAACACATTTTGGTTTATAAAACTGAAAAACAGTGAAGAACAGTCTTTTGCCCTCTGATTAGTAACTCTGAAATTCATTAAAAAGAAGAATAAAGAAAAGTTTTAGCATTAATAACTTTTACATTTTGTGAGCGAATTGGCGCTAAATTTTGACAACTAGTTACATTATTTTGGCAATGTAACCCCTTTACGGCTTTAAAACAAGGCGCGTTTGTTTAAAGTTTAATTTTTAAGAAATATTCTCAGTATTGATTAATAATAAATAAGCTTTTCTTCTAGCCTTTTTTTTTTTGCCTAGAGTATAAGGCCTTAATTTTAACCGCATGAAAAATAATAAATGACTCAAACACCCTTCATCCGTACAGTATTATTACGAGAAGCAAGTTTTTAATTCAGCCGGAAAAATATTATTAAATTAATAAAAGTAATTTAATTTTGTCCAAACACTTATGTTGAACCTTTAGGATTGCGAATGATTTTGAATCATACACAAGAAAAAAAGTTTGCTACTTCGCCAATCCGATCTCATTAATGGTATTTGCTGAGCAGATGTTTTGAGAAGACCCTAAAAAAAAATGATAAAAATATTTAAAGGGACCTCAATGCATTTCCTCGTGAGCTGAAACCAGCTGGTTTCCAGCCGATCGATTTATGCTCTCGAAAGTTTATCGTAATACAATCGTTATCGCTACTTTTTGGCATGTTTTCAGAAGTTTGCTTCTTATAGTTTGATCACCGAAGACAGAAACTAAAATAGTAAACTGCTCCAATTCAAAACTCATGCTTCAGAAGTCAGACAGAAAAAGAACGAACATTATTAAAAATTTCAAGAAAATAAAATATTAAAAACAATGCAAAAATGTGCTTTTAAAACTTTATAATTAAAAAGTAAAAAAACTATATGTAATAAAATCAATGATGATGAATTAGAGCTGTAATGGCTTGTCAAAAGCATTCTAAAATTCATACATTGTTTCGGCTTTAAAATCGCCTCTTACGTTTTGCGCTTAATATACAGAGGTTTTAAGTCAAAACTAATTGTCGTATTTTCTGAATGCTCACGATTCTAGATTTGACAAATTTAATACATTGGCATGAAAAGTGGAACACATTATGTATTTTAATACTAGAAAAGTAATATTCTAAATAGATTATACTACATAATGTTCGACTTTATTACAATGGTGTCTTGGCGACGGGTCGACAATTTTATTCTTGAATTTCGCGAAAATTAGGCTTTAAAATTGCAATATTTTTATAACCATATGTTTGAGATCACCTAACCAATGAGTTAATGCCTTTAATGCGATGTAATTATAGATTTTAACGGTAAATTGTTTTTAAAGTATTAACTTGGCGACACGCGCTGAATTACTCACTGCAACCCTAAACTACTCCCGTCTGTATGAATGAAGCTATGGTGTCTCCTTGATGGTAACCCTGGAGCACGTGCAGCTTGAAGGGAGAGAGAGAGAAAAAAATCAATAAACGTGATGGTACGATTCTGCGTATTTGGGATGTGGTAAACTGGAATCACAGTTGACGCGATTTTCAGGCATAGTGTTTTCTTCAGCTTTTGCCTCACATTCGTTGCGAAATCTTGAAACTAATAAAAAGATCCTTCTTCGCATTTTATCTAAACTGTAAAACATTGTTTAACGTCCGCAGTAATTTTCTTTTTCATTGAATGCTTTTATGTTATATTTCATAATCTCGAAATAACTTCTGCCAGGTATAGGTATGCAATATTAATTTCCGCGGGAGCCCATTGATGTCTCATCATAAAATTTGGTACATAATTCCTGAATTAATCTCTTTAGATCTTGCTTTTTTTTCTGCGAGAACTAACTAAATAAATATGAAATAAAAATGTGTTACCTCGTTTTTCCATTTTTAAATTTTTGTGCAGTTGCATACAAAATCACGATCATAAAATGCAAAAGAGAATTATACGGATTTGAGCTCTTCTGTGTCAAAATATTTTTGATGTATAACTTTTGATGAAATAATTATTTCACCATATTTCAAGAATTAAGAGAGAAAATTACATTTGCATTATGATTGTGAAGTATGTAAGTTGATTAAAAATTCTGCATAAAATTATAAAAAACTTTATGAAGCTTAACAAACCTGTTAATAATATGAAATTAGTTATGAAGCCTTTAATAATAATAATAATAATAATAACGATAATATTACCTTCCACGTAACGGAGACGCTTGTTGGTCCGGTTGCAATTACAGTTACATCAGTTGGAGGTGCAGTAGGAGCTGAAATACATGGAACACTTATTAATGAGAAAGAACGAAACATTTATATTATTAAATAAGTGAAAACTACAAAACAACTGCATTAGCACCGACGATTAACAATGTATTTTGAAAAATGATGAAATGAATCATACATTTCTCAATAGCAATGAAGTTATTTCTTAGAAAAATATAAGATGATTCTGTGGATGAATGCTCAACATTCACAAATCAAATATTGAAGTAAATTTTACATGAACTCAGTTCACATTTATAATTTGAATCGAGGACACACTAGGCATGAAACTGTACCCACCGTGCCAGTTATTGAAAAAATTCTTTTAAAATGTTATATAATAATGAATGAGTATATATTTCAGCCTACTTACTTGTAATAACAGCTGTAATTACAATTATAATAGTAAGATAGTTAATAACAATAATAATAGTAAACAGTAATATAGTAATGAAAAAAAAGCAACAAAAGGATAAAAATTATTAAAAAGAAACAGTTAAAACAGCCTAAAATAAGTGAAAATGTATCAAAACACAAAAATAAATCAGACAAATTAAGAAACAAATAAATAAAATAAAAAAGCTATTTCATTAAATATTTAAAAATAAAAATTGTAAATGTGAGCCTAATTGGTGGTGTATCTGTTTGTTCACTACCCCTAATAAATTTCGAGGAAACAAACGCATTTAAACAAATTATCCTTTGCTCGAAAGATCTCGGATTCATGTTTTATTTTTCAGTTTGCCAACTTTTTTTGCTCAGTTTTAAACAGTTAAAAAATAAATAAATAAATAAATAATAATAATAATAATAATAATAAAGTATAATAATAAAAATAATAAAGTATAATAATAATAATAATAATAATAAATATAAGCTATATAGTATGTGTATATATATAAAAACCACTCATTACAGAGACTTGGGATATCTAATTTTCCAACATAATAGCAGGAAATCTAATCACTATTTTGTAGCTAACTACTTTGTACTTTTCAAAAACGCTTTTCCAAGATCATCAATTACTTTGGGAAATGCCCTTACAGAACCTTACTACACAATAAATCAATGGACTAAAGCTTGGTTTTACATGTAACGAGAAACTGAGCAATAATTGAGGAAAAGACAAAAACAACGTCCATGAAAAATTTCTACAGAACATTGTTCTAAATACAGTATCTGCTTTAGGATTTTCAAATTGTTTTTTCACACATACCTTCTTCCTCTGTTCTAAGCTTGAAAGGTTCTGAGGATTCACCTCGTCCAACATCATTTTCAGCGACGACCCTCAGTAAATACGTGGTTCCGGGCAATAGATCATTCAATAGCACTGAATTTTGTGTGGCTGGAACGCTGCGCTCCTGGAGACGATGAGATGCACCTGCCAATTTAAAGCAAAAACATTGAAGGATTTTTTAAGCTCATCCTCATACAAGCAAGAAGCAAGAATTGAAAAAAAATCAATAGCTTTTGTGGTTGACTGACTGCACGGGAAAATTAAGTTATGAGGACACAAGTTTTGGCGTATTAATTGATAACTTGTAGTGTAGTGCAAATATCAGAAACTAAAATTAGTATCTAAAATATATATCAAGATTCAAATACACTAAAAAATTCTTGTTCAACTTTTCACCAAAAAAGTGGAAAAAATGGGGAAATTTACTGCAACCGACATTTGATACTAAGTTGAATCATAAAAATGTTGTAGTTTCAGCTGTCACCATGGATGTGAAACTAGGAACAATTATAATTGTTTAACTTATGTACCTAATGCTGGTTGCAGCTAAATTTCACCACTTTTTTTCATTTGTTTTTGTGAAAGGTTGTAGAATTTTGTACTGTATAGTTATCAGGCAATTTGTCTCCCAACGTTGGCTGTTACTAAGACTATAATTATTTGGTGAATCGTCGCATCAATCTATTTGGGTTTCCTTGCAGTGAATCCAAGAACATTTCTATTTTCAGCATGCAAAATGTATATTATTTTCATTGATTCATTGGTTTAATTTACTATTTTGTTTGACACAGTTATCCAAACGTTAGCATTATGTTCGGCAGAGGGGGAAAATATCAACGTCTGCAAATGCGATTAGAACTCAAATTGTTCAAATATACTGTAAACTGAATTGTAGCTTATGTGAGAAATAAAAATGTAAGATTAAGACAGCCTGCTTTATAGAAGCTCTAAGATTCACTGACGTCACACCGGAATTACAAAAAAATATAAAGAAATTATTTTAAAAATAGCATTCTCCAAATAAAAAACCCGCACTGTTTTGTTTTTACAGCCAAAAATGTTGTTCCCAACGAATGTAAAAGTAAGTTGGAAGAAATGAAAGCAATAAATGGCAAATGCAAAAAGACTAAAAAATCTGAAAAGCCATCGATAGCTATATATTTTGTTACGTTCTATAGTCGACTCGCGTTAAAATGATCCACCACGTTTATGGTAACCTTTGAAAGATAACATATTTTCTTCTGTTTATAATATTATTTCACATTCGATATAACGACCGCGAAGAAATACGACTCTGGCCCGCATAACGAACGGGTCTGAACTAGACGAATAGCTATTATCTGTCGCAGGAAAAAAAAAAAAAAAAAAATTATAACCTTCGTTAAAAAAAGTTTACACCTCCCTTTTTCAAATACGGAATGCCCCCCGCCCTAGTTGCTCATGTGACGAGCGCATTTTTCTTCGTTCATAGAATGCATTCCAGATTTACGTGAACTGCTCATAGCTTTAAAATTGAATTTCCTTGAAATTCTAGTCAGCGACCATTTGATACAGCGACCCAAATAGTGAGGTACGAATAGGGTCGTTATAACGCGACTCGACAGTATATATATATACATGTATTTTTTTAAATGTCGAATAGCATTTTATTAAAAGAGGTGGACTGCCAATATGAATTCATATTTTGTCAGTTTTCTTTCTTTTCATTGGCTTCAAAATATTCGAGTAAAAATGTATACCAAACGATGCAGCAAAATATCGTGTTTAATGATAATATATATATTACCGTGAATCATCTACATCTGGTGCGCTTTGCTTATTTAGAAGCTGTGTAATAATTGCAAACCTTTAAGGCATATTCAAAATTTAGTGCTAGTTTTACCATAGTAAAAATTTAATGAAAATAAAATAATAGTTGTTATGAAACAGGAAACTGATTTGAAACGCTAAAAAAGTCGAAAAATTTATCAGAAGGAACTTTACTTGGGGGGTATTCAAGTGGCTAAGTGTAATTTAAGTAGCAGAGGAGTACAAACCTATTGTTTTTTAGCAATTAATACAAAAAGCTCCTGGTTTGTACAATATACATTTCTTTCCATTTAGTATAGTTTGAGGAAAATATAAAAATATACAAATAGCTAACCTTCAATGTCTTTCCAGTAATGAACAATGTATTGAGTAATTGGACTATTGCCATCAAATGGACTGGACCATGAAACTGTAGCAGCTCGACTCCAGACTTCTCCCACTTTCACAGCTATCGGACGTTCGGGAGGCTCTTTGAAGTTAGAAATAAAAATTTCATTAGTCATTAAATTAAGCGGCAGCAGACAATATATAATTTCTGATATGCTAGAAATTCTTAGTAAAATTAATTTATAAAACATGTTTTTTACATCTAGCAAAAGGGGTAGTAACACATGGGGGAAAAATAAATGAAATAGTCACCACATGTTCAGATCATATTAACTACATAAATTCTTCTACAGTCACTAACTTTCTGAAATTTCAAGAGGTGCATAAAACTATAGACAACGTTTGAGAAAAATACATTGACAACTTACTCCTTTACATTTTTGTACATGAAATATTCCACTTTGTACTAGAAGTTAAAAAATTTTCAAAAGTTTGATGATAGTTCCCTGTGGAAATTTTGTTTTAGTGCAAATAATTTTTCCCTCATTTCTTAATCCAATGAGAAAATTGCTATTCATTTCAATGAAATTGAAAATTTAAGGAAATTATTATCTAAAAATTTAGTTTCCACAGTTTATTTTCATTCTGTATCGGCGTCTATGACTTTCACAATGCGAACGAAAAAAGACAAGATTTTCTTTTCAAAATCAACAGTTAAAATAATCCATTAAAAAAGCAAAAAAAAAAAAAAAAAAATCAGACTAATGTTTCTTCAGTTTGACAAATGCTACAGTTCAACCAACATCTCGTTAAGAAAAGAACTATAAGACTTTTCCGTCTTCCTTCTCAGTACAAGTAAATCATTTAGCTATATTCTGAAGAACTTGTAACTCCGAAATCTAATTATACGATATATCATAGGAAATTTATACTTTATTACATACGAGCGTTTTTAACTGTCAAAGTCACTATTAGCTCTTTTTAAATGCATTCCTATCTTGGATAAATTTAGGAATAACAGGGGCTTTAGAAAATAAGTGGATACCGCAGGAGTGGGGGAAATAATATGGCTTTCTTGAGCGGCGTTACTAGTATTCACAATTTGCATCGCAAATATTTTATACACACAGAACACTTTTATTTGGGATGCATAAATGGTCAATAAGCAGAATCGAATTTCTAAATATGCAGAATAAGCAGCTACTAGAGCGGCAAATTTTACTTACCGTAATTATCGGTAAATAGCCAGCATCGTTGTATAGTCCGTAGGAAGAAAAATTCATTCTAAAAAAATTAAGTTCGGTGTATAACCCGCATCGTTGTATAACCCGCACCCAGAAAAAAACACCCCTAGAAAACAATACATTCGCCTGTAGCGCCGAGCCCCAATCTGCTATGGACCACTGTTTCGAAATCTACGATTTATTTCTCTGCATTTTATTTTGCAGGAAAAGATATTTCGATATTTTTGAACGGTAGTTGTCTTTTTAATAACTTTTTTTTTTTTTTTTTAATTTCATGTATTGCCCGCAGTTAGTAAAAAAAAGGAGTTTTTTCGTAGACAACCCGCGGGCTATACACAGATAATTACGGTATTGCACATTTTTTATCGCTCCGGAAAACAAAACAACAGTAAATATTTATTTTCCATAATAAATTCTTTTTTCTTTTGACTGAAGAATGTTTATTTTTATACACCTTATGAAAATTCCAAGCATAGAAAATTTTTTTTTAAGAAGTTCAGACAGGATGCGGGGCGGAATGGAGCTACATTCGACCCTGCTAACTATTGTAATGATGGATATAGGATATGGTACATTGGGTGCTGTGCTGCTATTTAGACTTGCATGACATAAACTAATATTTATAGTAGATTTCTGGAATGTGTACTTAAAAATAGATGCAAAAATAATTTGATACAGACGAACAAATACAGAATAAATACCCTGACGATTATGTTTGGGCATCACTTTGCCCAAAGTTGTCATACCTGAAGCGGCCGCTCATAGCAAAGATGTTCCCCACACCTCAATATTTCAATAGGTAGGACTTATCAATTTTCCGATAGTCGCAATAAATTTGTTTGATTATTAATGATTATAATTGAAGCCTCGGAAAATCCTCGCTTATGTAGTTTGCTCTGAATACAGTTGAACTCGCTTAATACGAAATGCCAAAAAGTCGCGAATTTGTTCGTATTAGCCATTATTCGTAACAACCATGAATAAGTAAAATTGTTTAAAAAAGGAATAGAAATGTATGTTTATGTTTTAAACATAATTACTACTATTTATAACAAAAAGTAAAATAAATAGCGAAACAAATGCTTTATTTCTACTAATATACACTTTTAAATCTTACTAGTACATTGAGAAAAAGTGAACTTATCTTTTAAAATTTAAGGATTTTGGAAAAAATCCTTAATGGTTAGTTGTTTATTTAGCTGCATTGAACTTTATCAAGGAAAAATTTTCGTGAATAAGTCAGAAATTTTGTTCGTCTTGTATTTTAGCCTTTGTAAAGATATTTTGCGTAATGAAATATAGTAAACCAAACTTGGTGAGCAAAACATTCGTTTTAGCCATGATTTCGTATTAACCGTGTTCGTATTAAGAAAGTTCAACTGTATGTCAAAACTTCAATTCGTTATCTGTTAAAAATTTTTAGATTTAATTCATATTTATATTTAATTCTTCGTCAATTTGGTGCTATTTCTATGCATTTTAATGAGAAATTTGTCAAAAGTGCAAATTTATGTTTCTATTTAACTTGAATATATTTTATGTGTTTAGTTATTTGCATGATTTCAACGTTTTATTTGCTATAAAAGCTACGATTATTTACTGAATATGAGAAGTTTAGTTTTCTAATCATGTTTTTGTGTTTTTTAAACATTATCCTAAGTATTTTTTCAATTATTTCAGTTAGGTGCATATGTAATTGAAAGTGAAGCAAGCCTCCATAATCTTGTACAGGGGAATTTTAGCATTAAAGCATCCCGTCAAAGTGAAGGGGACCGTGTGTGCCAATGTACAAGTAAGCAATTGTTTCTGTCATGCATCAAATACAGAAATAAAACACTTCAGTTGCCAATTCAAAGGATTTCTTTACTATTCTATGAAGAGATTACCACAGTAAAATGAAGAGGTTACCACATAGCTCGTTATTGCAAAATTTTTGCGTAAATTAATATTTTCACAGAGCAATTACTGTCAAACTTGAAAATAATGATCATTATTGTCAATCATTATATGAAGCTTGTGCAACCTTGTACTGTGTGGCGTCGTAGGGAAATTTTGTGTGCTTTTTTTTTGTGGCTTGCACAAGAAGTGGTTCATTCATTCTTGTCAGGCTTGCAGTGACTTGTGAAGCCAACTTTATTCACAAAAAATATTTTACGTTTATATTGCTTTGTAAATTGTTGCGTGGTGTCATAGCACAATAAATAAATACATAAAATAATAACTCCATAAGTAAAACAAACCGATACAGCAACTGGGAAGAAAAAAAAAATTTATTCTTACCAACGATTCTTAGAATAATAGTGTTGTTAACTTCTCCAAATTTATTCTTCGCAGAGCAAACGTACGATCCACCGTCATTTCGATGAGTTGATAAAATGGTAAATTGGGCGATGATGCCAGTGGCAGAAAGTTCTTCATTTATTTGTACTCTGCAAGAAAGAGATGTGAGCAATTAAAAATATGAGTAAAGTAAAGCCACGAAAGTAATTATCATATTAAGTGCATTCTCACGGTAAGGAATTCATCGATAAACTTTCTTATCGCTATTCTTCGTTTCCTACAGCATCTTTAATTATTCCTACAGTACCCGTACTTATTTCTACGCTATCCCTACATTTACTTCGACATTCGGTTTTTTTTGCGTATTTACTTTGCATTAAACTTTATTTTGCGAAAGCATTCGAAATTCAAACACAAACACAATCCACAAGAATTTCAAACTAGTCAATCGACAGGAACTTTTAATTAAAAATTCTAGTCAACTAGTTATTCGACTAGAATTTTTAATCAACGACCATTAAATTATATATTGCCTCTTGTATTATTAAATAAATATAAAATTCATTGTGCACGATGAAAGGATACTTGAGCAAATACGTGTCTAAAACATATATTTCGAGTGTAAGCGTCTTTAGTGTAGAAAGCTCATAAATTTCTCACTAGATTCCAAGGTAGACGTGAATTGTAAAACTTTTGAAGAAACAATCTTTAAATGATCAAATGAGAAAAAATACTTTTATCTACAAGTTCTAAACCGAAAGATTTTCCTGATAAAGTTTCTTCGAAGGAAATCTGTCAATAGGTCAGGATTTATACAGGCTTCAAATTTCGCAGTAAGTTCTTTCATTTATTATATGTTTTTGTGAGCAATAAAACTATGCATATGCAGTTAAAACGTGCTTTTTAAATACACTATTCATTATTTCTCAAATTGCATAATAAGAGTTACAGGGATTAACTAAAATTCAGAGCTCAATTTCAAGGTGTAGAGGTACAATTTTATTAAGATACGTGTATCAATATGGTTCATATGATTTATCCATACGAAATAAATAGCTAAGAGGATTAATGCAATTCTTAGAGATGCCAAGATATTAAAAAGAATGCTTGTACTAAAACAACACAAAGGGGGAAAACCAAAACGAATTTATGATTTAAAGTAAAAAAAGAAATTATGCTAAATGAAAACCAAATACATATATAAATTAATTATATATATAGAAGAAATATTATTTTGCTTTCAGATTTTTTTTATCGGTTTAAATGGTATAAAATTAACGCTATTTCAATTTGAATTTTTCTTTTCCAAAATGAATGACTAATATTTACCAAATTAAGAACTTCTGTCCCGTGCCCGGGGGAGGGCACCCTAAGGCCTCGGGCTAACAGGGGAGAGGGATGGAGTAGAAAACTAAATTAAGAACTATTAATGAAATATTACAGCAAGTACGTTTATTTTTACTATTGCTGCGTTAGTTCTTCTACTTTTATTCAAATCCGAAAAATTTTCATTCTCTTTGTCGACTACATGTGGTCACCAAGCACTTTGAGTGAATACCGCTTTAATTACCAGACTTTGTTACGCAGTGTGAACAAGAGCAAAGATAAGAAGAATAATGAGCAAGAAAGCTTTGTACTAAAATACGAGTACAAGGGAAAAAAACGTATGTAAAGCACAACGTATATAAAGCTCTGATACGACAATTTGCGCTTTATATACGTTGTTAAAAAGGCTTTGAAAAAAAGGAAAAACTTATGACGCAAAACTGATAGTGCTTAATAAATATAAGGTACGCACTTAATGCGATAAGTTAAATAAATTAAAAATAAATAAATAAATAAATAAAATAAATAAATAAATAAAATAAAATTAATAAAAAGAAAAAAAAATCAATAAGTTTTAAGAAACAAAATACAGAGATTAATCGATCACAAATAAAAATTCATACTTAAAATGTGATTAGACAACTTTCTTCAGAAATGACCCTCGTTAAAATATTCTTAAATAACGTTTCCGTGTTAAAAACTTAACTTTACAGCTTAATGGTTCGAGTGATTTACCAGTACAAAAGAAATGAGCTAGAGTGATCAGTGGATCTCTTTGCGGCGCCACGATATACGAGTACATTTCTTATTATGTTAGCTATTATTTTATAATTCACAACCGACATCACAATGTAGTATTCAAAATAATGTTTATACTAATATAATCGCAACGGGGAAAAAATCAGGAAAAAAATTAACATTATTATGATAGTTATCCGTAATGTATACGTGTAGGTTAAAAATGCATATAGGGGTAAAAAGTCATTTTGCTCTTGAAATCACTCTCAGTTTGAGTGCATAAAAAAAACCGCTATTTCACTTACAACTTTTACTTTCCATAATAATTGCTTAGTATGTATTAAATTAAGAACAATTAATCTAATATTATTCTTAACGCACTTCTGTTTGCAATTAATTGCATAAGTTCTATATTAATCGAAACTCCACAAAAAAAAATTTCTCTTTGCGTTTGACAAGTGGTTTGTTCTGCATGTATGCTTCTCGGCCAAGCAGGCTACTCGGAAATTGTTTTTCTTACCAGAACTTCTTTGCTTCACAGTAGATTGCGGCAAAAACTGCTTTCAGGTTACGGGAAAGGTAAAGTATATCCAGCAAGATAAATATTATTGGTCTATTTTTTTCGCCTACTTTTTTCTCTAATTTAGATAAAAAATGTATTAAAAAGAATATTATTGTAAATTTGATGGTGGTTAATCAATATCAGACACACACTTTATGAGCTAAATTTAAAAAAAAAAAAAGGATACATATGTAGTATGAAAACTCTTTAGGGAATAAAATCATTTGACCGCAAATAAAAAAACAAAATTTAAAAATAAAGAAAGATATGATTAAACAAATTTCTTTAGAAACGCTATTTAAAATACCCTTAGGTAATATTTCCGTGTTAAAAATGTCACGCTCAGTTACATTATTTCGTACGGATATTAACGTTAGCTTATATAAGTACATACATGAACATGACTTTGGGATCATTCATAAATGATGTCACGCTTCGAGGGGGGAGGGGGGGGGGTCGTGAAATTATGACAAAGTTTGACAAGGGGAGGGGGTAAAATGAAGTGTGTCAGGCTTATACAACATAGAGTGACATGTGACAAAGGGGGGAGGGGGTCCGTTGAAGTGTGACATTTTGTGACACAGGGGGAGGGGGTCAATTATTTATCGGACAAAAGCGTGACATCATTTATGAACGGTTCCTTCGCGTAGATTTTAAGCAAATTCCATTTTCTACGCCTAATAACGTTACGTTTTTAAATTTTCAATTTTTGAAAAGTAGGCTAAAAATGGATAAATTCAATACATTTTGTAGTTAGTACTTGAAAATAACTTAAAATGGAAGATGTGCTATTGCTAGAATTTACGGGAAAAGAAAAATGAATCATTTTTTTTCTTTAAATTTTTTTTTTATTGGATACTGTGCACGTTTCTTTGGAATGATCAAGAGTAGTTTTGTGAAATGTTGTAAAGCGGGAAATATTTCATAAAAAATTGTTTCAAAATTCAGGATAAGTTTTAGTCGTCTGTCTTGAAATGTCGTGTGGGTATTTCACTAACTTCTTAAGTAATTTCTTACGTTTATTCTCTGCAATAAAACTGAGCATATACAATTGTACTCTTAAAATTCATTGCTCTGTATTTCTCTAAATACATAACAAGTGTTACAGGGACGTTTCGAAATTCAGAACCCATTTAAAGTTGTAGAGGCATCACTGCGTCAATGTGGATCTAATAAATTACCAACACAAAACAAAGAGGCGTCACTATATACATTATATATTATTTATATTAGCAATAATTTAGTTATTCATTATCGAAACCACAATGCAACATTAAAATAATGCTTGGCCTAAAATAACCGCAAAAGGGGAAAAAAACCCTAAAAAACAATTTGAGATCTTATGTAACTAACATTATTGGAAGAACTAACAGTCAAGTACATGCAGGAATTGAAAAAGAATATAAAAGCGACCCATAATTTTACCCTGGAAATCTCATAAAAATAACATTATTTTATTCACAGCTATAATTTTACAAAATGATTGTTAATATTTATTAAATTAACTACAATTAGTAAAATATTATTCTTAACATTATTATGTTTATACTTAATTGCATAAACCTTAACCCAAATCCGATAACATTTCCATTCTCTTTGTCTTTGACACGTGGTCTGACTCCATGTTTGCTTTCTGACCAAGCACGCTGCCTGGATGTTGTTTATCTTATCAGACCTTCTTTGCCTCGCAGTGGGCTGCGGCAAAAACTGACTGCAGGTTAAAACTACACGTTACGAGAATGGATAATCTAGCTAAAAAAATATTTATGGTCTTTTTTTGCCTTTTTTTTTATGAACTAAGATTAAGAAATGTATTCAAAAGGATCTTATGATACAAAACTTAAAATCAGTATGTTTAACCAATATCAGACACTCAGTTTATGAATTAAATAATGAAAAAAGAAGATATATACGTATAATTGGTATGAAAACACTTTAGGAAATTTAATAATTTCATCGTAAAAAAAAAAAAAAAAAAAAAAAAAAAGTAAACAATTTTTTTATAAAAATGACTCGAGCTAAAATGTTCTTAAATGACATATCCGTGTTACGATCAGTTACATTTTTTTTTTGGGTCTTAATATTAGCTTTAATACCATATATCAACATGACTTTACGTGGATTTTAAAAAACTGTACTTTATTTGCCTAATAAGGCAATCAAACTTAAATTTTACGGCAAGTAGGCAAACAGTGGATAAATTCAACATATTTTTTTTACTCAATAAAAATAATTTTAGAAGTCAGTTGGGCTTTTGCCGGAAGGGGGGGGGGATCAATTTTTTTAGAAAACAATATTTTCATAGGATTCTACGCACGCTACATACGATTGATCAAAAGCAGTGTTACAAAGTACTTGTGAAGCGTGAAAATTTTCATGAGAAATTTTTCTAAATTCCGGACAACTTTTAGCAGCCGATCCTGAGATGTCATGTGAATATTTCGCTGATCTCGAAATACATTAATACTTATTTCTTTAATTGAAAAATGTGTTAGAGGAATTTTTTGAAATTAACTCAATTTTAAGATGTAGAGGCATAATTTCATTTGGTCACGCGTGCATCAATGAGGTTCAAGTGATTTACCAGTACAAAATAAATAGATAGAGTGATAATTGCAATTCCTATAAGCGTCAGGACACATACATAAAAATTTTTTTTAGGAATAATTTATTACCAACTATTTAGGATTATTTATTACCAACACCACAATGTAGTGTCACTAAATAATGCTTGTGCTAAAATAACCGCAAACAGGAGAAAAGACCGAAAAATAATTTATGATTTTATATAGCTAACATTATTGTGTTAATTAAAACTCATCTATGAGCAGGAATTAAAGAAATTATAAAAGTGATTTTTCACTTTAATAATTATTTTGCTTTAGGAATCACTTTCGGTTGAGTTGGACAAGAGAAACGCAGTTATTTACAGCTTCTTTTTGCTAAAATGAATGATTGAATGTTAAATGAAGTGCACAATTA
This sequence comes from Octonoba sinensis, assembly GCA_038502835.1. NCBI lineage: Eukaryota > Metazoa > Arthropoda > Arachnida > Araneae > Uloboridae > Octonoba > Octonoba sinensis. Next base: position 128,539,247 of record CM076600.1, read on the forward strand.
AGTAAAAAACAAATCTCTCTTTTATGTAAGTAACATTATTAGAATAATCAACAGTCAAGTATATTCAGAAATGAAAAAAAGAGTACAAAAGCGACCCATTATTTTGCCTTGGAAATCCCATAAAAATAACAATATTTTATTCACAGCCTTTATTTTCCAAAATGATTGCTAATATTTATTAAATTAAGTACAATAAATAAACTATAATTCTTAACATTATTATGTTCATACTTAATTGCATAGAATCTATATTAATCCAAACCCGAAAACATTTCCATTCTCTTTGTCTTTGACACGTGGTCTAACTGCATGTTTGCTTTTTGACCAAGCACGCAGCCTGGAAGTTGTTTATCTTATTAGACCTTCTTTGTCTCGCAGTGGACTGCGGCAAAAACTGACTGCAGGTTGAAACTGCGCATTACGGAAAAATAGTTACGGTCGCTTTTCTTTCTTTCTTTCTTTTATTTATTTACGAATTTGGAGTAAAAAATGTTTGAAAAAGAAACTTATGATGCAAATCTGATCGTGTTTAATCAATTTCAGATACTCACTTGAGTTAAATTTCAAAACAAGAAAAGATATATATACATACGTATTTAAAAATATACGTAATGTTGAAATTATGTTTTTCAGAAAAAATGACTCTGGCTAAAATATTCTTAAATAGCGTTTCCGTGTTAAAACAAATCACGCTCAGTTGCATTTTGTCATAGCTTTAAACGTTAATTTTGACTTTTAATATTCAAAAACTACTTTTGTTGTATAAAATATTTTCTAATTTTTTTTTTGTTTTGAGCACCTGCGGAGAAGTGCTTTTCTCGCATTTATTCCTATATGCTGTTTTCTTTGCGAAGTTTTCTTTGTTTGGCAGGTATTGTGGACAAAATTGCAGGCAGTTTTAAAACGGTCAATCTTGTGGCGTAGAATCAATTTAATAAAATATCAATAATTAATAATTAAAAAGGTAATGCTTAAAAAATGCGCTACATTATTTACTATCTTTACGTTTTCTGTTTTTGCTTTGATTTTTCATCTTTTGTAAAGATATGCACTGAAAAATACCGACTTTGATGTTCTGCAATTGATGAACTAATGTTTTCGGTGAATGTATTTTTCCGGTGTCTAAAAAAACATCGACAGCACATATTGAAAGATTAGTAGTTTTTGGAATAGCTGTGTGGGAAGCACAAATCAGATCTACCGGATTCAGGAGCGGACACAAGATTTATTTTACTAAAGGAGGACGTAATTTCTTTGGGAGTTTTATTTATCCATCTGAAAACGTGCTGTAAAGGGGTGAAATTATAAAATTTTAGTTCGTTATTCGTACCCACTATGATTTTGTAGTTGAAAGTGAGCGCTAGAAGAGGGTCAGAGATAATGTTTAATATCTGCAAGAGAGAAGTGGCAAGATAAAATTGAGATTCTTTAAACTAACTCAAATATGTTCGCATTTCAACTAAAAAAAATAAATGATCACTATTGCTGCGGTTATAAAAATTAGGCATAAGAAAAATGTATTTTTTCCCTGCTTTTTCGCATGCTTGAAAATCAATTTTCGGGCCCGTTTGTGTGCTTGATGGTGAAACGCGTGCAAAGAAAACTAACTGTAACCTAATTCAAATTCTTTTGTAAAGCAGTTTAATGATGATTTTGTAATCAGCCTTATTCTTATAGGTAGAGAAAAATAAATCGACTAACTGTTAAATCGACGAAGGCTTGCATCTACAAGTCTCTCTGAGATAATTACAATTGCTGGAAAATTACCTTCCGGTAGTTTGCAGCTCTACTCCATTCTTCGCCCAGGACGTAATCAATGGCTGATCTCCTTCTGCTTCACACACCAAAGTTGTCGATTCTGCCTTGCGGGCATTTTTGATCCGATATGCGGAACCAATGCGTGGAGGAGCTGAAATATGGAAACAATTTTTAATCAAATAAGATGCACATAAAACAGTGCTCCAAAAAATTAAACACTTGGATTATTGCTGTAAGATGGTTACATATAACAATACGTGCATTATTTATGATTAGTAATATTTCCAATACTGTGTGTACTTAACTCTTTGGTACATAAAAACTCTGCACAATAACTTAATTCGTTTTTCCTTTTACAAATTTCAAAACCCTTTCTGTGTAGGTCATATTAACGTTGATCTACTTTTATACTTAAGAATAAGTCAAGAAACTTGACAATGAGCTTGAACATAGAAAAATTTACTTGTGTTAATTCTCACAAGTTGTGTCCCACTTCCCCTCCAAGAAATAAGCTTCTCTTGCGTCTGCAGTTGATTCCACAGCTAAAAATCCCAATGTTGCCATTCATTTTTAAACTAGTTCTTGAAAAAAATTCTTTATCCACTTATATTTCTCCTATCTTCTTTAAGAAGTTAAAAAAAGAAAAAAAAGTAATCTGCGTCCAGGACAAAGATATTTCCAAACAGGAGAAATACATTTTAAGCATTGTCACAAAATCTACAAATTTTAGGAGCTTCAAAAACTTTTTTTTTTAAAACTTTTTTTAGCCAATATTTTGAGTTTTCTTTGCTGCAGGTAAAAACGAGTTAAAACCCAGCGAATCTGAAATTTTCTCAACTTTACAATTTACAACAATGCATTCACGCAATTAGGTATTGCCATTTATTTTACATTACGCACAACTTTTCATACATAGCATGAACTTTTAGGCATTTTATTAACTGAAAAGTCTATCTATCAAAGTATGTAAGGTAAAATCTGGTGAGATTGCGCGGTAGGAGAGATGGAGCTCTCGAATTTTTTGGGGGAAGGGGAAGTAGTTGTACAGCCACAACAGCAGTACAGTAGTATCTACTTGAATTCATAAGTCTTTTCTCTGAAAATGTATGACACAACGTCGTTTTTATTGTTTGCTTTACCAATGTAAGGGCTTGAATTTTCATTACTGCGGGAATTTTCCCAATTAACTAATATAGAGTTACTGAACCACATACTATACGCGCGGACTTAGACGTACGGTGTGACGCTGCAGTGAGGAAGCCGATTTATTGATTCGGACGAAGTGAAATAACGAGGATGCTGGAAAATCAGGCAAGTCACCCGGACACTAAAATTAATCTGATAAGACGTTAGTGATAGACTTGTGATGTTTATAGTAAATGATGTGAATGTGTTAATTTTTGTACATAACTTTTTGTGTGTAAGTGTTTTTTAAATGTAATATAATTAGCTGAAATCCTGATTTGTTATTGTTACTGAGTACTGGTACTGGTCATCCAATCTATATCATTGTTCCTCTGATTTTCATTGTGATGTGAGTACTGGAAGATGCTTTTTAAATAAACGCTTTTCCAACTATTTTGACAACTTACTTGCAGTTATTGTTATTATAATATACTAATGATCGAAAGCCATTTTCCATGCGTGCAAACCCCTCATGTGCGAAATCTCACTCGCCCTATAAGGAGAGAAGCTAAAAATAGGTATCTCAGTTTTATTCCAGCTGTCGCTTTAATTTATAGCATAAGGACAACATAATGATGGCTATGTATACAGAAGGAATGTGGTCTATTATATTAAGCAAAAGTTTGGCAAAAAATTAATGTTTTCATTCTTTTTATCATCTGTTCCAATTGTGCGTCAACTCTACCGGCTTTAGCTTATACTAATGCAACCAATTATTATTAGTTATTTTTAATACTCTGTGCATTTAACGGTGCAATATAAAAGTTGAATGCTTATTATGCATTGCTTTATTTTCAGAATAGGATGTGGAACATTTTCCGAAAATAATTACTATTATCAACGAAACTTAAAAGGTAAAATAAAATTACTAGAAAGATCCTTTTCAAAGGCTCCAAGTAAAAGTTCAGTTTTCGAATTTTGCAGATAAGTATTAGCAATATGTGACGGAGAGAAGAACCCCAAATTTTCTAGCCAATATGAGGGCAAAGCCACACTCATCACTAATGTGCGTGCGATTTTGTTTCCTAAATGCGGTGTGTATGTGCAATACCAAATTTAGTGTTCCTTATCTTTCAGTACTAAAATGCTCATAAAGATTCAGATATGATGCTCAAATGATGTTTCTATACATATTCTTGGACACTGGTAGAACAATACTTGCTTTAAATTGATTTCGTAGAATTTCTGTAACAGATCCTTTGATTGGTCATAGGTCAAACAACGTACACAAATCCCCGTACCGATTGAAGATACGAACAAGTGCATCTTGTTATTTTTTCATACCATAACTGAAAGCGAATAATTAATCGTATATTTTTCTGACATTAGTTTTCAAGCTTAACATAGTGCATAATTTCCAACCAAATAAAGTAAACAATACCTTTGACGCTTAACCTGGCTGATTTTCTCAAGCCTTCCCCAACGCCGTTATTGACGTCACAAGTATAAACTCCTTCATCATCTTTACTGATTTTCTTAAATATGAGGGATCCGTTTTCAGCAATTTTCCAGCGAGAGTTTTCTGATATCATTAAATCACTTCCATCATCTAAAAAAGCATTAACATAGTTAACCCTATATCGTAACATATCTATCCATAATCTATAAACCGAGGTCTTGTTATAATTGTATGCAACAAATCGATGTCTGATCGCAAAAAGGAAAATATAATTTATAATTTGCATCAACAAGGAAACATAGAATACAGATAAATATATATATGCAATATATTTATACATAGAGCATTACTTCCAACTTTTAATAACACATCAAATCTCCCGCAACCTTCACAGTTAAATAAGAATTCATGTAATTGGGATAAAACGGCTTTTTTTCAAGAACTTCATGTTCTCGAAATAGCTCTGAACCAAAATGACTTAGATTTGAAAAACAAAGTTCTTATTTTTTAAGTAACCTATTTCTCAAACATAATCACCTCTAAAAAAAAAAATATGATTCCGTACTTTGAGGAAACACGCTATGCTTCACAGCATGTGTGAAACAAGAGTGCGCCTTCTACAGTCAGAAGGACATCAAGCGGCCTGTGGGAAAGTTGGAATATATAGCTTCCAAACGTACCAGTTGCGGGTGCTTAAGACTTCTGTGCCAAATTTCTTTATATTCCAATTCAGAATATCATTATTTAGCCAAATGTTCGTTCTGTTTTCTTGTTTTGCTGCGCCCGATCCAAATTATACGAATAAATTATTTTAAATTCCTGAGCTGAAAGATGAACCAACTACTCACATTCTTGAATTGTGCTGACGTTTGGCGCGGTAAAACTTGATTGCTCCACTTTTCCTACCTAAATTACCGCTTTTTTAAACTTCCCCGTAAATTTTCATCAGAGCTGGAGAAAAATTTGAATGGCACCTCATTTATTAATCTGAGATTCGAACGACCTTTATTTAAATAGGTATATACTGCATCGCCAATATAAATAATGGGCTTAGGATCAGAAAATATGAGTAGAGACCATCACTCAGAGCAAGAGTGAGGTTCCGTGAAGTATCTACTATAGCTCCAATACAGATCTGGAATAAAGTAAACGGTAATGTATAAAAAATAATCTCATACCATTTTTCTTTTTCCAGCTGACATTAGGCTTAGGGTAACCTCTCGTGAAGCAATCTAAGGATGAGACCTGTCCTCCCATCGCTGAGAGATCTTTCGGTTCCTGCACCCATTGTGGGGACACTGCAAAAAGAAATAAGTGTTATTCACCAAATTAATAGTTCATTTAACTGCTGTGACACGATGAATCTATACTCCGCTTCACGAATGATGGAGAGTCAAGGTCACTTCCACTCATTACATATGATGAATAATGTAGTGAACCAACACTAGAAACAAGTAGATAGTGGCATTAAACCTCCTATTTTGAAGTAAGGAGTATAGAACAACGGTATAGTTTATAGCATTTATTGTTCATTTATTAATATGGATAAAATTCAGACTGAAAACACGTTCACGAATTTCTAATAGAAAAATATTGAAATTAATCAGAAGATTGACATTGAATTTAGCATTCCAAAGCATGCTTTCTTTATGTATAATATGTATGTTTTTAAAATGTACTTTTAAAACTGGAAAATAAAATATTGCATATTTATGATTAATAGGACATTACATAAAATCACTTTCATGAAAAATTAACAATAATACCTTGAATATTAATGCATAAATAAGAATGTCAGAATATTGCCTTTTATAACTAAAAGTAATTATAAATTCACTTTAAAAGTGAAAATTGTATGGACCACACTGCTGGAAAGTAATCAATAGTCCGTTTCATCAAGAAAAAGAAAAACATGGTTACGCATTGAATATATATATATATATATATATATATAAATATATATATAAATATATTGAATAGGAACAAAAGAAACACTAGAAACATCATAGTAATTTATGATATGTTGAAAGATTAAAAATAAATAGCAAAGGAAATGAAATATAGTGAAATAATCATCAGTTCGACAAAAACAAAACCTTAATTGAGCAAAAGATATAATTTTAAAACACAGAAATGTATTAATTGACGTCAGTAACGCTTTGTTTACACTTTTATATTATGAAACATAAAAATGTTTACACATACATAAACCACTAGTACAATAAAGTAAATCAGAACAAACACATATTTTTTAATATATTTAAAAAAGTGAACCAATATGGTTTTTGCATAAATATTGTAGTGAAGCAAAAAAATTTCCTAATTGCATCAGAAACAGGAAGCGAATAAGAAAAACCGAAGCAAATTTTCTGTTTATTCATTACGTTAGAGTAAATTTGTTACTTCACTTACGGTGGAAGGGTGAGAAATACATATGTAAAGTTTTATTTTTTATCTTGTTAATGTTTGTTGACGTAGATAATGTGAAAAAAATGACAAAGATTTTTCCTTTTCATGAAAATTTATTCTTTCAATTTCAAACAACGCAACACATTAAATTCAAACAAGTTGTTAAATGTACACAAACACGAACGATGTTTATCGAACGGTTTCGAAAAATACTTCTGTAAAAGAGATTAGGGTTAACTTAAAAATTTAAAAGCAGTATTGGATATATTCGGTGTTTTCCTCTTTTTTTTTTTACTATCCTCAAAACATTCAAATTTGAATTTAAACATGAATATTATGCTAATTTTATTTTTCATTTCAGACACATACCCTGTCTTTTCTGGTGACCGCACAGAAGTGTACATAATACGTCCCTTAAAAATATCAGTCTGATTAATGCGAACCCATTGGTAGAACAGTCACTACATTGACCATTTACGGTATCATCAAAATTTTAATGTTTGTTTTGCCGCGTATTGCGAAGATGAGAAGTAAAAAACATCGAATGAAAAAAAGATATTGAAAAAATTCAATATCGTATTATTATATGAACATGAAAAGAAAAAAAAAAGCTGCAGGACTCACCCTTAACCGACAACAATGCTGTTTGCTCGTCAGTACCGAAGGAATTTGCAGCGCGGCAAGTGTAATTACCATTGCTATATGATTTTACAGCCGATATAGTTAAAGCAGATGTATAATCGTCAATATTTGATAAAAGAACGTCTTTATTTGTAACAATCTTCCCATCTTTTAACCACGTAAACGATAAAGGTATACTCCCTGAAACTGCCAAACAAATAGCTACAGTTCTTTGCCCTTCTTCGCCTCCTCCTGTAAAAGTTAATGGCTTCAATACAGGAACATTTGCTGCAAATGGAAATGAAAACAACCATTACGATAATTGGGAAAAGAACGATGGGATGGTGATAAAGACAACATAAATATGATCTAAAAATTTAAATTTAGTAAAACCCTGCTATACTGAGCTTCAAGTAACGAATTAAAGTATTAGTTGTAACAAACTGTACTCTATATAGATAGTTATAAAGTAACGTTAATAGATACCAAAACTTTTCTGTAACTTAAATGGTAAATTTGAAAATATGCGGAAAATAAATAATACTAATTACTTCAGAGTAACTGAATCAAAAATACGAGTAAACTAGCTTTTAGACACATAAAAATTTGCAAAAATACAGAAACAAAACTCTCGATTGCATAGGGTTAAGTAAAGAAAAACAAAATCAGTGACAACTTCTTCCTGACCATAAAGCGATATAAATTATATGTTATATTGTATATATAAACATGGGACAGAATATATTTAAATCCCATTAAAGTGAACTCCAAGAGACCGAGGAAAGCATTCATCATAGCCGAAGTTCACTATATCTAACCTTTCAAAAAGGTAATTGCTTCTGCTACTGAAAAACCTATCACAAAACATGCACTAAATTAAGTAAAATTCACTCAAATCCATATGTTATTAAAACACACATGTAACTAATTTTGTAGAAAATATTAGTTTAGTATTAGGTTGAAGTATGAGGAATGCTTAAGTGAAAAATCACAAATCAGTACTACTTAACGAAGCAGTGCGTAAATGGCTACGAAGGACGAGGAATACTAGCAAACATAATTAATGTAACTGTTTATGTGTAAAAGTATTAGTGTTAGTCTTTTTTATTATTGAAAACTTGTATTGAAATTTGACTAGACAATTACAATATTCACATAAATAAAATGCAAAACATTACAAAAAAAATAGTTATTTATTCAATAATACATTATAAGTTTAATTAATATTTTCTGACTTTCGACGAAATATGAACTGCATAAAGAAATGAAACTTACCAAGCGATAATGAGAAATAATGCAAGAAAACACAACACAGTAAAACGAGCTTCATCGTAACCAATTCTTCACACGGTCCGCAAACGAATTTTTTCTTAGATACTATACAAGAGAAAGTTTCCATGAAATCGCCACAGCTTCAGGATTTCGCCATCACTAGTAAATGTTTCCAATTGATAGCATAGAATCCTAGGGCCACATTTGCTCTTCTGTTGGTCTATGGGATACTAGCGCCGCATGGTGGTAAAATATAAAAACACTTTTTTTGCTTATAAGGTCTTTACGGTAATTTATTAAATAAATTATAAAAGTATGGAAAATTTCAGTGCAGAAAAAACAAACATTTTGATATTTTAAACGAATTAAATATTGGAGTTTTAATACAATAGGTATTGAGTGTACTGTATATGCAAATTGGATTAGCATTGATAATGCGCATGATAGTTTTAAAACAAAGCCAGTGGTATTAAAAGTAAATTTATTCACACTTAATTTATCTCTGCTATATTTTTTCCTATCTAAGAGATTTCTAAAACTGCCTTTCTCAGAATGGAAAAAAATACCATTTAAATGTGGCTATTCGTAGAAACACATATTTAAGTGTGTGTGTGTGTGGGGGGGGGGGGGGTGTACGCTTTAGCTGCAAAGAAAATGTTTCAAGTAACTTTCTTTCATTCTACCTAAGATAAAATGTACAAATGTGTGGAAAGTTTCCGTAACACAAATTAAGAATTTTAAACTTAAGATAACGCCAGTTAAATACGCGCAAAAAGGTCTTCAAACTTCGAATATTGAACAATTTTTGTAGATGTATTTTGTGTTGCTCGATATAAGAGAATTTTGAAAATTCTCCTATACATATTTGTAAATATATTTGGCGTTATTATGACAGTTATATATGAGTTAAAATCGTACATATGTATGAATGTAAATATTCAAATTTGGGTGAGAAAAGTATTGAAACAATAATTTAACTGTTATTATAATTGTTATTATAACAGCGGAAAATCAGTTTACAAGAAGAGAAGAAATTCATTAAGAATTCACAATAAGAAGAATTCTCAATGTTTGGACAGTTTCATTACAACGGACTTCATGTTAGTCAAATTTCAGTGGAAAAGTGATTGAATATTATTTGACCTGTGATTATTGAACAAACTTTTTTCAACAGGTTACGAAAACTCGAAAAATGGCCTTAAGATACTATGGCTCTAAGGTACAATTTGTTCTCTTAAAAGTTTAGATTTAAACACGTTTTGTCACTTGAACTTCGCGAAATGGTTTTCAATAAGTGAATGAAAAAACAAAGCAACATAAAATTAAAATGCTTCACAATTCGCTCTCAAAATAATGCATAAAATTAAATCTTTTAACGTTCGTTAGTAGGACATAGTTGAAATTTCGTTTTATTGAAGCATGCGATGAAATTGGCCATTTATGAGTGTGTTCGATCTCGAACTTATAGGGATTTTTGTGATATTATTTTACGAAAGATATACGAGTTCTATCTATCGTAAACGGCACATTTCAACACACACTGACCAACAGATAATGAACAACATATTGTAGTCATTTAAACTTACTCTGTACTCTTGCATACATACTGATAAAATTAAGAAAAAAAAGTTAACCCTTGCCATTTTTGGTGGTTACAAGCAATACTCATGGAAGATGTCTGTTGAAATGGAGGTTCCAGATTTACCTTTTACTTGCAATACATCGAATTTTTCGTCAGAACCAATTTCATTCGAAACGCGACAAGTATAATTTCCGTTGCTGTGAACATTCAGTTTCAGTATTGTCAGCGTCGAAGTGTAATCGTCAGGGAGTGCGGTAATGATATTTTCATTGTGTTTGACTACTTCATCATCTTTAATCCAAACGAAGGAAAACGGTGGATCTCCATCCCCAACAAGGCAAGACACACCAGCTCTTTTTCCGACTAATAGACTGTCGGAAAACCGGAATGGCATAATAACCGGCTTCGATCCACCTTAAATTAAAAAAAAGAAGCATAAAAACAAATTTCAAGGTTCTATTTTTAACAAAAAAATGTCAAATGGTAAATTTTCACAAATAAAAATTTTAGAAAGAAGTAATTAATACTGCTTGTAGGTATTTTATGTATAAATTATTCGCATTTTATACCTAAAATCAGTGTAGAGTACGTAAGCATTTCGATTGAGTGAAATTGGCGTAAGAATTTCAATTGCGTATGCAAACTTCACTGAAATTCTTGTCCTTTAAATAAATGCAGATTACCTGCTTCATGCATCAATTATAAAATTAAAATGCAACAGACATACAAACACAAAACTTCAACGTGATTTGCACATAGGTCAGATGATTTATTAATACATGACGCTATAATTTTATCTAATAATTTCTTACACTAAGCAAGGGTACATGGTGGCATAGCGAAATTATCAGAATTGGTAAAATTTACGCTAGTTTGCTTAGGAATTATATACTGATTAAATAATTAAAAATAAAAATAAAATAGAAGTTTTAAGAATCGGAACAAATGTTTTGTTCAGTCTTTTTAATGTTTACTTTAGACTTAAATGTTACTTTTAAAATTTAAAGTAATAGAATAATCAATTTTACATTGCACATGAAACTAGATGATGCAAATAGAAAGTTGTGAATCATACGTAATCAATTACCTTTAAAAGTCTATTTTACTTCAAAATTAATGCATTGTTTTTTTAATGTTAGCATAAATCTAAAGGTTTTCTGAAAGTATCAGGGAATAGGCAGATAGACTTTTTAAATGTAATCAATAGTAGGCAACATCAAAAAGAACGCTTCACAGTAGCGTAGAAACATTAGTATCAATAAAGGAAAACATTTATAAATAAAGAAATGAAGACTAAAGATGAAACTTACCAGCAATAATAGTAATGAAGTACAAAAACATGGCAATCTGAAACTGAATTCGAAGCATATTAATTAACGTTGATTTCAAATGGATTCCGAGTTTTCCCACCCTGTAACCTTATGAATAGCTCTCTAACCTAATACTAGGCGGGAAGAAACACCGATTTCACGAACAAGGCAACAGTAGTTGGAAGCCCTAAAACGTACATTGGAGACAAAATGATTTCTACAGGAAATATATCCGCAAGAATGGCAGCTAGAAATATGAGAGATAGCATGGACGCTGGCGCCACATAGTGTACAAAAATTAAGTTAATAGGAATTGCATAAATGTTTAAAGATTATTGAAATTTAGTTTAAAAAAAATTAGTTAATGCAAATGACTTAGTAGTGATTTTTAATTTTGGAATTTGTCAAAAAAGAAGATGCATATGAAATATGTTATTTAAACCTTTCATGAGAAGTAGATCGTGCTTTGCATCCACGCCCGCGGGATTAGAAACTTTGCAAGTGTAATTTCCATTGTTATGCGCTCCAAGATTGGAAAGAGAAAGGGTTGAAGTGAAAGTATCTACAATTTTTATTGAGTAAACTTCATCTTCTTCCAATTTACGGCCATCTTTAAGCCATTGGAAAACGAAGGGAGGATCGCCATCTATGACGTTGCAGGCAATAACAGTTCTTTTTCCAGGGCGAAGATCTTTGTGAAAGTTGAATGATCCGATTTCCGGTTTTGACAAACCTTTTAAAAAATAAAAATATATCATTAAGTGGTGAAATACTTTAAAATATCATTAACTATTGAACATAAAGATACTAACTTATTAAAAAAATCTAAAGTTGTATTTTCTAAATTAACATTCAAATTGAATGAAGAAGTTTTATTCAATTGAAATTTTAACACAGCACAGAGAGAATTTCATTGAAATAAAAAAATGCAAAATTTTCACCACATAAATCAAATTAATTTTTTCAACCATTTTTAAATAGTTCTGTAACATTATTTTAAGTTTTATGATTCTGCCTCTCAATTTGCTTTAAATGAGATGTTCGATCGATTTCAACGATTTCTTTTTCAATGAGAAAATTAATGGAAAGATCCGGTAATTACTTATACTTTCAAATAAAAAAAGTCACTTAAAGTTTTGAAATTATATGAAATTCAAATAACCATAATTACTATTTTCAGTGACATCATTTATGCACCTTTTAATTCCTTTCTTTGTACAAAGGTTAAAGAAAAAAAAAAGTGGCTTAAAGTTGGCGCTATCATTCTCATGCGATCAAAAAGTAATTACTTTGTTAAAAAAAAAATAATAGCTGTAATCATGTTTTTAATAAAATTATTAAAAGATATACATTTTCTTGATACGATAACAAGGCTTTTTTCACTTCATTTAAAATAAAATAAAAAAATAAAAGGCGGAAGGTCAGGTGTAAAAGAATGACTAATTTTTAATAGAAATAAAATTTCACGTTAAATTGTGCTTTAATTTAACGTGAAATTTTATTTCTATTACTTTGCACAAAGTTTAATCATTACTAATTTTTAATAGTTTAAACTTGAGAGAGATATTTAGGTGCAATTAAAAAAAAATCGACGTAACGAAATAATTTAATTGACAGAATCCTGTAAGAGTAATTTAAAAGATTCTGAATACGCTTCTATTTTTTTTTCAATATACTTTTATACTCAATAACTGACGATCAAGTATGAATTTTCAGGAAAGATAAACTTTGTGAGTTACATTATTACGTAACAAGAACAAAAATACTGCTTATTTATGACTTTTGCTCCTCCATAAAGAATTTACATAGTTAGGATAGCAATAACAGACATAATAATCATTAACTTTGAACTTGCGTTAAAATATCCCTAAAAGCAGTCTCATTGCTACAGTTATGTATATCAGGATAAACAAACCTACAGGGGTATCAGCTACACTGGAAATTTGTTTAGATACCAAAACATAAAGAAAAAGAGAAAAAACATTTAATAAAGCGGAAATGTTACATGAAATACTAAAAATGAGAATAGAAACATGTACTCTTATTTCCATGATTTTGCAAAGACCGTTATTCAGAAAATTAGGAAAATATTTTTTTTCCTGTTTATGAGTGTGAAACTGGATTAAAGGTTCAGTAGTAAAATGAGCTTAGTTTGTTGTATTCTTAAAATTAGTTTCAAATGCAACGAGCTTTGATTTTGGAACAAGCTTTAAATACCCATTTTCGCGAATAGTGCATAAGTTTTTCACATAAATAAACTACTACAATTAATAATTTTCGTATATCGTGCCACAATGTATTTAAATACAACACGCAGTAAAATGAAGTTTCAAGATACATATTTGTATATTTTTATGAAATTTTCAGTTGGTTTTGCAAAAACAAAATGGCTATTAAGGAAAGAGTAAGAGCACAAAATGATACGTGGAGATTTAATACCCAAAGCATTTAATGCCCAAATTCGATAACATTTTAACAGCATGAAAAAAATTGAAATTATTATGCCTTTTAAAGGAAAAATATTGTAGTCAAGACAAAATGAATAAATTTTAATAATTTGTATTGAAGTATGACGGAAAAGCTAACTTACCTGCCAAGAAGCTGAAATGGATAACGAAAAATACAGACGCTATTGAAAGGCGGCGCATAAACATGGTGGAAAATGTTCAGCACATCAACTAAGGCGATTAGAAGTGTCTGAAAATGATTGTAAATACGAAGAACTTAGAAACATGAAAAAAAAAAAAAAAAAAAAACTGGAAATTAATAAGGACTTAATCCAAGCAATCCCTTACCTTCAAAGTAAGTGAGCTGAACAGAATATCTTGCACACAAATATAGCATCGATACCTAATGCTTAAAGACACTGGCGCCACACAGTGAAGAAAAATGGAGATAAAAATATGTGTGGTATTTTTCTGACATTTTTTTGTAAATGCATAGTAAGCTAATAGATTTTCACTAATTTGTCTTTCGTTAATATCGAAACCGTTAAATCTCCCAAGATTTCTTGGATAAGATTTTAAAAATTATTTTATGTATCATTTGTTTTACATCAAACATACTTGACCCATTTTCTAGTTTCAATAGCTCAGGTTATCGTGTGAGTTAAATAACGATTTATTTGCAAGCAACGGAACTATGTAAAGCACCGTTAGCCTATTTACTAAAACTATTTTAAACTCAATTCTATACAAGGTTAAACAAGAATGAAAGGAGCAATACATATGCTTTTAAATAATAAATTGAAATTTCAAGTGAAAATTGAAGGAGAAACTTTTAAGTGTAATGAGAAAGTTTCAAACGTCTTTAAAAGGTTGAAAGTTTCAAACTTCAATGAAGACGGAGAAAACTCGTCTGTACAGTTAAGTTAACATTATTAAGTATATAACACACATAAAAAGCAAATAAGCGAAAAAACAAATATATCTAAGGTAGGTATGAGATATTAAAAAAAACTACACAAGGAAATGTTAGAAATATAATCTCCACATATTAGAATAAAAAAGTACTATAGTGTTCGATATTTTAGGACATAATTCAAAATATTTTAAATTTCATTAATTAGCAAGCTAAAAATTGCATTAAGACCTAATGGGGGAGAAAAATTGTTTCATTCTACATTTGATGAATTATAAAAATCCAGTCATGAATAGTATGTAGTTTTTAAAAACAAGTTCAGAGAAAGTTGAAAAGTAATGCGTTATTAAATCAAAACATAAATAACAAATAGTCCTAAATGCTATTAATAGGACATACATGGTATATCTATAATGGGCAAACATCATTATGATTTGATCTTCAATTAAAGAAAAATTTATGAGTGTATGTAGACCGATTCAACAAGGATAAAAATAGATTTCATCGTTGTAATAGTGTAAACAACGTAGTTCATAAAACACAAATATATGCTAGAATTGAGTATTTTGTTAAATTTAAATATATATTTTTTTCAAGTTGTGTAGCAACACATTGATAGGAAACATAACATATAAGGTACAAACATAACACATTCTTAGGAAAAACAAATATATAATACATAAAAAATTAACAAGTGTTAAAAAATGTAAAGTTTAGAATTTTTTGCCTTTTATAAGCAACATATCATGCTTTTCATCCATTCCGACGTTGTTACTAACTCTACAAGAGTAATTTCCGTTGCTCTCGGCACTCAGGTTTGAAATAGATAAAGTTGACGTGTAACCATCAATACTAACTATGGAATAAGCATCACCATCATTGAGAAGGTGACCATCTTTAAGCCAATTAAATGAAAAGGGACCATCTCCATCTATGACACCACATGCTATGAAAGTCCGCTTTCCGAGCCAAAGGTCACCAGAGAAATGAATTGGTCCGATTTCAGGTTTTCTAAATCCTGTAAAAGAATACCAGATGGATGAGATAAACAATTTCAAGTATGAAAATAGTGTATAAAAATGCTAAGTATAGCATGAAAATTTTATAGAAGCAAACCGCTATGCAATCAGTCAGTTTTTTTAAAGTGAAATAAAACTTGTGATATGGGTTTAGTAAGCATATTTATCTTATTTCGGTATGAAGGTGGATTCAAAAAAATCTCAAACGAAATTAACGTTGTTTTTATTTAAATGTTTTATGAGTTAAAGAAATCCAATATGAAATTTGTACACAAAAAAGTTTAATAAAATTACATCGAAAATTTTTAAAATTAATAATCTTTTTGATATTATATAAACTTTAGAATTAAGAATGGAACTTATTTATACAATCATCAATACTTCATGTAATGGAGTAAGCAACACAGAGAAAAAATAGCGATGTGCACGGGCTGTTGAGATCAGATATCATACGGATAACCGACATGAAATAATACAGACGTTTTAGTGACAATTATTAAATAATTCAAAGTTCCA
Organism: Octonoba sinensis; assembly: GCA_038502835.1. NCBI lineage: Eukaryota > Metazoa > Arthropoda > Arachnida > Araneae > Uloboridae > Octonoba > Octonoba sinensis. Next base: position 128,555,678 of record CM076600.1, read on the forward strand.
AAATTAATTGCACGAGTTTCTTGATTAATAAAATAAATAAATAAATAAAATATAGAGATATATTTAAACCATATGTCTGTATTTGTTGAAATGTGCCTTGGGTTTAAATTATTCCGTGCCTGCAGTTGTTGATACAAAAATTGAATTGTAAGTAAAAATTAAAATCATTCAGGGCTCAAGTTCTTAAAAAAGTACAGGAGCCCTTCTAAACTTATTTACATTCTTAAATAGTCATAATTCTATCTAAGCTTCAGTGAGTTTCTATGGAAATTAAGCTCTGCATAGAATAAATACATTTATTCTTCAAAAATCATTTAAAAAAAATATATTGGGGAATGGTTTTTTCGTAATAAAGGAATAAAATTACGAACCGTAAAAATGGCGCTTAGAAGAATACAAGAAATAGCATTTCTTTTAATTTTTACCATATATAAGAAACATATGTATACATATATATATATACAAGTAAAATAAATTCATGAACTTACAGATTAAATAGTAAATCTGAATCTGAAACATATAAGAAAATAAGTTTTCTTTCTACGGTTTGTCATTAAAAATAGCATTAAGTAATATTGAACACATTCCCAACGTAGCTGTTAAAAAAAAACACAGCTTTACATTTTACGTTTTATAAAGTAGGGTTTACAATGATTGAGCGTATTTGTTTCAAAATGAAATGATAGATAAAACTTACCATGCACATCGGAGATGATGATCAAATATATGATTGTCTGTAGGAGAAGCAAACCTTTCATGGCTATAAAACTTGGTTGCGTTCGGGATCTGAAGCTCAAATTTGACACGAAAATTAATTTTTGCAGAGAATGGAAAATGATCTTTCTATAACGAACTAAAAATTTTAAAACAACTCAATTTTAAATAAATAAGTACTAATTTATGCACTCAGAACCGAGTTTACTCACACTCAAACACCTTGCACAATATTAGAACATGGCTATAAGCATTTCTAAACGAGAGTAATAAGTGTTAGAAATCAGTATAGTAGCGCCACATAGTGTCAAAAAGAAGAATGAAAATGTTTTCATGGAATAAGTTGTCACAGAATATGTTAAGTAAAATCTCAGATATACAAATCGTCAATATTCTAGAATTATTTTAAGCAAAAGAAAAACCCTTAAAAAATCATACAGTTTCGCATAAAAATATGAATACAAAGAATAAATTTAAAATGTGACAAAATACAGGTAATTTATTAATTGTAAAAATACATACTCTTAGTAAAGTGAAACATATATGTTAAAAATTTAAACATAAAACGGATTACCGAAAGTTTGTTCAAAAATGGGAAAGATAATTTCATGAACCGGAAAGTGTTACAGAATTTCAAATGTATCAAAAAAGATATACCAAGTTGTGTATGCAATGGGAGAATTCTCACCATTTACAAGGAGCAAATCAAATTTCTCATCTATACCATCCTTATTCGATACTCTGCAAGAATAGTTTCCATTGCTGTCCGCACCAAGTTTTGCTATAAATAAGGTAGATGTGAAATCATCCTTTGCAACAGAAAATCCTTCAGTTTCTTTGATTTCGTGTCCATCTTTGAACCATGTAAAGGTAAAAGGTGGTTCGCCATCAATGACAACACACACTACACCAGTTCGCTTACCCACGGCAAGATTGCCTGAGAAACGAAATGGACTGATGTCTGGCTTGGAAAAACCTGAAAAAAGCATCCAGAGAAATACGAATTTTAAAAGAAAAATATGAATATTACGCATGCGTTTGATGTCTATTCAGATTACAACGAGATACATTTCACTTAAAAACGAAATCAAAAAGCAAATGAATGCAGTAAGAAAAAAAATGACATGGTATGCAATATGTTTTAAGCTATTTCTGAAAAAAAAAATGAAATGTTCTCACACAATGAAATGCAAAAATGGAGCTTTAGGAAATATACAGGAAGAGATACATATTGTTTACGGAGCACACATTGAAAAATCCTTCACATGTATCGGAAAAAATGAAAAAAATATTATTGATTCACTAAAAATGAATATTTTTGTGGTAAATGAAGTATCTATAACGTTTTCATTTAGTTAGTTTCAAAAACGTATTTCACAAATATTTATATATAACTACGAAAAGCATTTCGGAAAACATTTATTATAAGGAGGAAGTAACCTTTTGATTAAATTTATGGGCGAACAATGTTTAAGATTATAAATTCTAAGCAATTTATCACATTGACTGATTTTTTTTTTTTGAAATTTACTTCTACATAGTTTTGGAAAACTATTTAAAACTTTTTTGTCAGAGTTGAACCGTAAAATATTTAAAAAAAGAGAAGAAAAATTAATGATAGATTTAAGAGGAGAATTTAGTTTAATGTAATAAGATGAAAGTGAAAAGTTTTCTTATACTGTATATGAGTTTAGAAATAGAAAATAAAGCGCTTGCAGATAGTTTCCCCGCAATAACATTAAAATTAAAAAGAAAAAGTGGTTCTCTGGGAGTTAGAAGTAAGAATTTGGAAAAATCGCATTTAAGTTACATATTCATTTCGACTTTCGAATGTTTTAGCACTTGAAATGAAACTTATCTATTTAAAGACGGTAAAACATTCGAAATTAATGCTAGGTAATTTGAAAGGAAAGACACTAAAACTAGATGAAAAAAAAAATCATTCATTCAAGAATTGAAAAGTCATACGTTGACATTCAACAGCAGTGGATAAAAATGGATGAACGCATTGTGTCCGCTTTTTGATTGTTTTTTAGTTCAACTACATTTCATTATCTCGTATTACATTTTAAATCATTACTTCCTTGTATGTGCATGCTATCAGCAATGTTATACATTAATAATAAAATAAATAAATAAAAGAAAAAACAATTAATGTTGTAAAAATACAATAACAATCATTTATATGAAATGGTTTTATTAATTTTTACAATAATTATAACGTATTTGATGAAATTTTTCCGTATGAGAAGAAAAAGTATGAAATATTACGCTGTAGATAAAGATATGAATGTTCCACAGAATTATTTTAATGATTCTCTATAATAGCGAGAGCAGAGAAAGCACTATATTAAAATAAAGTGGAAAAATATTACTTACCTTCAATTATATGGAGAACACATAAGCAGAAGAGAGTCTTTTGAAGAAGCAAATACGCCATCGAATAGTTGAACTTATTTCACAGTCTTGTTTTCCACAAGGGAAATAAAAAGAATGCTTTTGCGACAGTAAAATAATGAAAAAAATATAAGCATTAGTATAATTTACGGAAATACATTTTTAACTCGCGGATTAAATGATATAGCGATGAAACTCGCTTCGAGTTGGACAGGTAACACATTAATGGCCGATCAGTTTGTCTTTCGATGTAAAATATCAGCAATACACATACAGGATACTAGCGCCACATAGTGACGATGAAAAGAAGGAAAAATGTTTGAGAAACAAACTTCAGAAAAATCATGCAGATTTTATACGAACACGAGAAGAAATCAAGCATACAAGTAAAATTCTAGTTATTCATTAAGAACAGCATAATAACGTGTGTATACAAACGGTATATATTTCGTAAGTAATTTTAATAGCAGTATGGAATAAGAAACAAAAATCGTAAAATTCTTAAATTTTAAATATCGAGAAAATAAATGAAAGACAGAGCACTTAAGTGAAGAAAACATGGCTATAATAAGGTAATGGAATTCAAATCGATTTCAATTTCGATAATTGTCTCCCATTTGAATTTTACAGATAAAATTTAAGGGATGAAAATGCAGAACACTGAAAAATAATACATCTATCACTATCGCTATCATATAAGCTAACTGGTCCAATAAAATTAATCAGATGACTGTAAACTAGCGCGTAGTCTAAAAATAATACACAAAGTTAAAAAAACAACAACATACTTTTGTAATTTGTCACAATGACACACGAATAATTCCAAGTAAAGTTTATTCTCCAAATACTAGTTTCGAAGACGCAAATGATTACATTTAAAATGGTAGTGCATTAAAGCATGGATATTTTGCTGGAATGTCTTTGAAATGTAACTCAATACAGGTGCCTGTATAAAATTTATAAAATTAAGTGAAATTCGTACATAAAAATTATTACTCAAGAGCAGAAATATCTCTTTAGTATTCGAGGTTTTCCAGAAAGTTGAATATTTAAATTACAGCCATAGACATGACAGCCCATAACAAAACCAATTTTTAGAACGAAAAAAAGTAAACCTTTCAGTAAAAACTAAAATGAGAAAATTCTTAAAACCATTCTTTTGAACAGTAAGAGAAAGAAGAAGCAATGTTTCGAGTATCCGTTATTATAAAATAAATAAAATCTTTGACACACACAAGGGTGTCGAAGCTTTAACATCATAACCTAAAATTCAAAACGTTCTTTTAATATTTGGGTTGGGCTCCTCCCGGATAAAGAATTCTATGAACGCCAATGGAGCATCCTATGATAGAAATAACGAGTTTCTCTTTCTAATAAGAAAGTAATATGCATTGCAATTTTTTCCAAATTAAGCTTTGGTATACGATAAAGAAAAATATAAGTGCTAATGAAAAAGTTTTGAAAATTGCCTTTTACAAGAAGTTTTCCATGTTTTTCGATAGTTCCAGCTACATTCTCAACCTTACAAGTATAATTTCCATTGCTTTCGGCTGCAAGTTTAGTAATGACTAGAGTGGAAGTGATATCATTCGAATTTCCAATGAACGAGTATCCTTTCATATGTTCCAAATTGACACCATCTTTAAACCAGGAAAATCTAAACGGTGGTTCACCATCAACGACGGCACAAGTGATCGTTGCCCGTTTACCGAACTTGAGATTGCTGGGAAATAGCAGTGAAGACAATTCCAGCTTTGAACCTAGGGGGAAAAATAAATTTTATCTGTCTAGAAAGAAACGTCATTAACTTAACAGTTAAAAAAATATGAAATCGCAAAAAAAAAGCAAAAAATTGTTTTACTTGCCTCTAATTTTTTTGAGGAAAAAAATGAATATGAGAAAAAGCTTTCTCTTGTGAGAATGTGTGTGTCTTTAAATCTCAAATGGCAATACGAGCAAAACTTTTCTCGTATTTATGTTCTAGAATAATATTAGATGTTTTAAATCGCATTTCGACCAAATTTTGCATCTGTTACGTTGTTAAAATTTTTTTAAAAATGTTGAACAAATGTATCATTAAAGGATTTACGTTTTCCCTTTATTTCGTGTAGAATAAAATTTACGTAAATTGCACATCTTTTCACGAAGTAACTCAGTTTAATAATAATAATAATAATACCTTGTACTAATATCCCTCATCAGTTTTGTCTCAATTCATTTCATGTGAACGTGAAATAAAACACAAGGCATAAAAAAAGCTGTATACTTCTAACAATCCCAACCTACATTTAAAATATTTTAAGGCTGATTACCTGCCTGAAAATTTAAATATTAAAGTATATTTCAAAGAAAAAATGTTCTACGATAAATTGCTCATATACCTTTATAGTATATGTTTGGACTAATGCCACACTAGTTTTTATAACATAACTTTCCGAACTTAAATTACTACTTTTTACAACGTAAGAGGCTTTTTCCTGCTACAAAACTTCTTTTCATAAAATATTAGAGAACTTTACATGTTAAAAATTCGGAAAAATAAAAATGAAAAAATAAATGAAGCAACTGCATTTAAAAAACAATATATTTAAAGTTTTTAATCACATAAAAATTAAAAAAGTGTAACAATTGCAATAAAACAATTGTTCAACAAAAATCGTACTTCAATTTTTTATTTTTTGCTTACAATTATTATGATACAAATCGTTTAAAATAAACAAATAAAAACAATTAAAAAGAACAAACTTTTCTATTGTATGATTTAAATACAAGAAAACGAGACGGATTTAATGTTTTGTAACAATATATTGTTATCATTAAAAAATAGTAATTTATTATAAAAATAGTGCTTTTAAAATCTGCCGTGGTAAGCATAAATATCACATTTACACTTTTAAGCAAAATTGAGTTACTGTGTAGGTAGTAGGTAGTTCTTTTTCATTTATATTACTTTAGTACAAAGTTTTGTGATCATATTTGAATGGGAAATGTTTTTAAAGAATATCCAAAAATGTGGTATTTGGTCTGGATACAAAAGTGCTAAACTTCAATCATCATTTTGAACTCAGCTGCAGATACCACATTTCTGCTTAGCAAGGCAGAATATAATAGAGGGCATTAGAGCATACGCACTTAAATTTGTATAAATGTAGTTACTTACCGCAGGTACATGAGAAGCGTAAAAGAAGTATAGCTGCCTCACAAATAATCAGTCTTGAAGCACGACTCATGAGGTTGGAATTTCGAAGCATTGAACTGATCACTAGCAGCGAACTTGTAACATAAAATAATAGCACATAGACAAGGAAAGGTTCACTTATTGTTCTGAAATGGGCTTACAGTGATGTAAAAGTGTGAGACGCGATCAAATACAACAGATGACTGATCTACACAAATCCACAATATTCACCACAATTGGAATACTAGCGCCACATAGCGACAAAAAATGCAATGAGAAAGTCGCAATTACTTTGTTTTCAACTTTTATGCCAGTTTATTACAATGTATTTGCAAAAACAGGAAACGCAATCAATTTTTGATTAAAAAATACGAACGAACGACCATACTTACAATGAGGACATAACCAATCCATAACAAAAGGAATCATGAAACAGATATTAATGTCAGATTTCACTCGATAGAATTACATAAAAACGTGTTTGTTTTCTCATGACAAATATATAAAATCGGAAAAATTCGCGAAATAATGTAGCTTCAAATAAAATAAAGTAGAATTTAGAAATTTTTCAAAAATAAAAAAAAAAAAAAACCCTAAAGTAAAATTTTGTTGAAAGTGAACACAATTTAAAGTTGTTCTTGAAACTAATAAGCTTAGCTATTCTAATATTCTAACGAACACGTGTTTTCACAAGACTTTCTTAAATAAGATAATCTGAACAGTTTAAACCATATTGCGTAAGACATTAAAATATTTGCTTTCCATAAAAAATAAACGTTTTATTTTAATCATCAGTCATTTTATCGATTACGTTTTGGCCCTTAATATATATTTAGCATAGTGCAAAAGTTAGTCTTGTCAACGTTAAATTTCCCTACATCCAAATTTTAATACATATTAACACCAAATTGAAATATTGAATGAAGGTGTCATACATAAAAAAATAACAATAAGGAAAAAATGCATTTACGACAAAAAATGTTGTAAGTACAATACATTTTCTTAGCGATAATTATCCTACTTTTGTGTATGCGTTGTTTGATATAAAATAGAAAAAACGGAATTGAATTAATGTATAAAATTGTAACACTATAAAGATATAAATATTTGTAAATCAAGAAAATAAATTGCCTTTGACTTGAAGTACAGCATGCTTTTTATCTTCCCCATGCATATTGATAACTTTACAAGAGTAATTGCCATTACTGAAGCTATCAAGCTTAGAAATGGACAACACTGAGTTAAACCCATCGGTAGTTCCAATAAAGTAGATACTGTCTTCTTTAAGCAATATATTATCTTTGTACCATGAAAATGTAAATGGTGGGTCTCCTTCAACAACTGTACAAGTGATAGCGGTGCGTTTACCGAATTTAACTTCAGCGGAAAAATGAAGCGCTTCCAATTCAGGTTTCATTGCTCCTGAAAGAAATAAGCACCCCAAATACAATCTGAACAGAAAGCATGTTTGCTGCATTTGAAACATAACATAACATACACACATATAACAGGACAGATATTAAGGGAAAATTATGAATTATCAAGGAAAACTGAGATTCAGTTGAATGAAAATGTGGCGACTATATTCAGAGATGATTTCCGGATTAAAAAAAACATGGCTAGTAACCATTGATGTTTTCAAATAATTTATGTATTTTTTCGCAGAAGACGCAAAATATTTTTAAGCATTAGAAAAAGTTGTGTATCGAGTTAAAATCCGTAACTTTTGTAAAATTAAACGTTTTACTTTGGACAAATATCTCAGTTGTTTGTCATGATGGACCTAAAGAGATTATTAAATAAAACATTATATATTTTTTATTAAAATGCATTAAAATCCTCGTGTAAAGAATTTAAAAAGTGTACTGTAATTCATATTGACGCACATATCTTTAAATACACGAACATTAAAAAATAAAAGAACTTTATGCACAAGCAAACAAAAAAGTAATTGCACGTGCAATTATTTTTTATAGTTTCCACGAACACTATTTCACATTTTGTTAGAAACCCAAGAAAAAAAAGGGCATTAACACATAGTTATTGAAGGTCGTGATATTTTCAGTTAATTTTTCTTATTCACTTTCGTACACGGAATTCTTTTAGAGAAATATGAAAGTAGTATGGTTTTTTGGCAAAATATCAGGAAAAAAAGGACTCTCCCGTATTATTTTGCCAAAAATGAAGAAATCCTGGCTTGGTATGTGAGTTTTTACTTCTGCCGAAAATGGACTGGTTTTATCTACTTGAGGAAATAAGTAAGATGTTATACAACATGCTAAATTTGCATCATAAACAGCTTACGTTTAAATTGCTAAATTACAGTTCAAACATAGAGCAAAAGTAACAAACTTGAACTATTATTTCTATCAGATTCATAAATTATTCATAATCCAATGGATAGTATAATACAGGTAGAAAACATGAACGTGTATCAGTATCAAACTAAATAAACGACACGATATATATTGCTATCAAGTAAATTATTTGACCTCATTTTGAAAGGTTAAAATATTAGTACTTCTTTCTCTCCAGTAAAATCATGAGCAATTATTTACAATTTCAGAAGTCAAAAAACGTCAGTGGTTGAAAGACTTGTTTCCTCAATTATTACATTTTGTTAACTCTTTATTTCTTATAACGAAACACTGTATTGATTTACGATTGCAGTGAAAAATGCATTTAGTAATAACTACGTTTTACATCCTCAGTTCCTTGGCGGGAAAAAAGAAGAGAAAGCACTCACCACAAACTAGAACCACAAAGATGTTCAATGTTGTAAAACAAAGAAGAAATCCACAATTCATGTTGATGAAATTTTCAGCCTGTACAAAATTCACAAGTTTTAAAACTATGTCTCGTAATTAGAGTTCATAAAATCATGAGAATAGTGAAACAAATGTCATAGCGCTTACCTCACCTTTATATATGGCACTCCTTTACTCCTTACACATTTAAAGCATTTCTTGGTAAAAGAGCTAGACAGAAAACAAGAGCGGTATATGGGACGCTAGCGCCACACAGTGGCATTAAACGTAGTTAAAAATTATTTCATAACAATTCAATATCAATCAGAAATATAACTTCAAAGTGTTCGAAAATGTTTTGAAAATTGTTCTTTTAATCTATTCGAAAGCACTTTCTATACGTATCATTCAGTAAACAAAATAAAAAGAAATAAAAAAAAATGAAAGAGCTATCTTTAAAAATTAAGGTATTGTGAATAAATTTATAGTATAATTGTCAAATATGTGACGCATATTCAGAAACTTATTGTAAAAAGCAATCTAACACAAAATACAAAGAAAGTGAAATGCTCAAACATTGGGACTATAATCAGGAAAGTTTAGTTGGAGAAACGTTCTAAACTTTATTATTCAGATTTATTTTAAGAAAGAAAAAAATATGGAAGAATTGAAGTAGTTTAACACACACAGTTTTGAAAGGATAAATTTATAACGACTTCAAAAAAGGTTTCTATCACGCAAAGTTTATTTTTAGACTTACCACATGAATTTTATAAAACTAGGACGTAGCTAGCGTAAAAGAAAATGAATCTGAAGAATTATCGTTTTAAAAGTTTCATAAAAGAGTGAATCATAGAAAAAAAAGTAAAAGAAACAATACTAAACTATGAGTTGTTTAGACTCCTACAATAATGGAAAAACAGTTCCAAAAAGTGGAGAAAGATTTTTTTCTTTGAGGGTTAGGGGAGGGAGGAATTAAGGCAGTTTGACTTATTAAAGAATCATTTCATAACCACTCACAATTTTTTCCCGTGAATTCATTTTTTATAGCGTATACTTTTCAAATTATAAATAATTAAAAATGCGTTCTGAGTATATAACTAATGGAACTTTATTATTCAAAATAAAATTCCGAGAAATGTTTTTTAAAGTAATTCATTTTCTTGAAATCAAGAATTATAAACAGATAAAAATAATATTTCAAAACTAATATCTTCCGTCAAATGATTTACATAACTCATAATTTGTAAAAAAAATGGTTGCAGATATTAGTGTGTTTAAAAAGCATAAAAATGGGGCTTGAATAAGTAGACTTATGATTTTGCGTTTTAACAGAAAATAATCTAACTGAAATCCGACGGATTATCTTATAGTTAAGCTTTCTGAAGAAAATTTTAAATAAAATGTAAATTTAATTTTTATGTTTGCAAACTAAGAAACCAGTTTAAAATTCTAACACATTTTGTTAGCTTTTAAAACACACAAGTTATCTGTTTTGTAAAGATGCATTCAGCTGGAAATCATGGATAACCAAAGACAACATACATCAATATTTAATGTAATTGTAAAAACATAACCGAAACTTCAGACCATCGGTAAATTTATGAGAGTAGCATTAGTAAACGTTATGTAAACTTCATTAATAGTTGAATAGTTTTAAAAACAACTAAATGCTTTTAACGATATTTAAACTTATTTATGAATGAAATGCTTAAACATAGATCAATATCTAATGCAAAAAATGATATAATAGAATAAAATAGAGCTGATTTGCTATGAATTCTTTTAGCGAGGTATCATTCTCAATTCCTTAAAATTTTTTTCATTTTTGCCGACGAAAAAAGCATCTTACCCTTAATCAGCAAAGTACTGGACTGTTCGTCAGTACCGGCATCATTTGTTACTTTACAAGTGTAATTTCCATTACTTTGGGCATCTAGGTTAGCAATGGACAAGACAGATGTGTAATCGTCCACAGTCGGAAAGGTCAATAAGCTATTTTCTTTAAGATCGACGCCGTCTTTCATCCAATTAAACTTAAAAGGCGGAGTACCTCTAATTACCACGCATATAACTCCTGCTCTTTCTCCAAGAGCCAACTGTCCAGAAAATTGAAATGGTCTTATTTCTGGCCTAGACAAACCTAAAATATTCAAAAGTCAAACAAAGGTAAATCATAAAATATATCTAAAAGCTTAGAAAATTAATTTCAAAAGGTAAAATAAAAATAATTAATGGCCAGATATTTAGAAAATATTTACAGAAGAGTACCTTTAAAATACATATATTCCATTGTAGCTTACGTTTAAGTAATTACCATCTTGTCATACAAATAAGAATATAAATTAAAAAATAAGAAACATATTTAATAAAATAAGTAATATACTTGCTTAAATAAATAATGAACGCTAGTAGAAATTTTACAACCTTAGCGTATTGAATCATTACACTATAAAGAATAACTCCACCAAATTACGAGTAGTAATCGAGTAAAAAGGAATAACAAATTAATATAAATAAATAAATACATGTATGCATCTTTTCAAGCGAAATTAAGCTAAGAAACTAATAATACTTCAAAATAAGATACAAGCATAAAATACTTACTTTTGGCACAGCTTGCGAAAGTCAATGCAATAATACAGGATAAAAGCATTGCTATTTATTATTCCAGAGGTAGAATAATTGAACTATAATATTTAGTCTAAACTACTCTGGAAAAAAAACCAAATGTAGCGACTTTTTTTAGTGATATTATTTTCACTATACGTAGAAATTGTGCTTCGTATGATTTCTAGAGTCTTTAGGGAACGCATTCATCTGTCGCTTAAGTCTCTAAAAAGGCAAAATGCAATGTATGAAAGCTTGTACATCATAAACTATAGGATCATAGGACACTAGCGCCACATTGTGACACAAAGAGAAAACAAAAATGTAATGAAATAAGTTAAAATTTTCAATGATAATTTTCAAAATGGAATAGCGATAAAGCCTCATTTTTTGATATTGTTATTACAAAACAATAATATATACGAATTTTATCATAAGCAATATAACTATTTCGATAAATAGGTTTATAATACATGATCCGAAACTGCGAATTAACGAGAACGAATCGACCATTTTAAGTATTTCTCTAACAACAATTAAAATATCAAAATTTGCATTCATAATTGGATTAAGTATCATCACGATCACACTAATTTAATTATTTATACATCAGTTAGTTAATTATCAGTTCGATGCAGTATATAAATACTTTTTTTCTTGGCAAAATTCATGATTGCAAATATTTGTAAAAATTGAAATTTCAATGACAATAATGCGCATAGTATGTAGTTTAGGAAGGACCAATTGAAAACCAGCGTAAAAATAAAATAAAAATAAAATATAATAAACGTACTTTTTAAAAGTCAGGTAGTTTTAATTTGGCATTTTAAAACCCATTTTTACTTAATGCTCCACGGTAAAAGAAAAAAAAATAAAGGTTACTTTTTAAAGCAATGAACCGGATAACGCATATATCGCACCCACAAAGGCAATGTTTTCACAATGTATACACAAAAAATATTTTTATCATTATTATATGAAAATATACCGCGTGAGATATTGAATTATAACAATACAAAATGAAACATTTGTGTGGTTTTCGAGAATCCCTAATACAATAAATCTCACAAAAAGAAACCTTGACAAATTTTTATATTCCATAACTCGTATAAATTTAACAACTCACTGAATAGAATTCATTTTAGAAATTCAAGGAATAAGATGCTACTATAACACTAATAAAAATTGAAACACTTACGTATCCACATAATAGGGTGGGTAGTAATTTCGATGATGGGGACTTGAAATTTGTAGATAAATTCTTTACTTTCAGCAAATGTGTAGAAATTTCAGCCAAAAATATGCGGGGGAAATACATTATTTCAACATTTTAATAAAAATTGTTGAAAACGTAAAAAAAAAAAAAAAAAAAAAAATCTTCGTATTTGCCGCAAAGGAGGGAAAACTCCTACACACTTCCATATTTTTTGTGCAAACTTAGTGACAGCAATGGCACCTTTCCGCACTAGTTATTGTCGAAATTACTAGAAAAAAGAGGTTTTTTTTGTTGCACGCTGTTATGCAATTATATTCAAACAAATCACATAAATTATATCCAGTCATTATAAATGAAAATACAATAAATACCCTGATGTTTTGAGTTTTTATAATAAGTCCCACAATTGGCAAATAGACAGTGTTAAAAAAAACATTATTTCTTGCAAACGTATGTAGCTTTGCATGCACACAACTTTTGCAAAAACAAGTTTTAATGGTATGAAAACGAAAGAAGTAATCGTAAGATGTTATTTATTGCGTTTACCTTTCATGCTTAACATATCAGATTTTTCATCCGTTCCGGCAGCATTAGATACCTTACAAGTATAATTTCCGTTATGTTGAGCTCCTAAATTTGTTATGATTAAGGTAGAGGTGAACTCGTCAAAAGGCTTGATGTTCAAGTCTTTGTCTTCTTGAGAGTCTTTGAACCATTTGAACGTGAAAGGTGGATCTCCGTCCAGCACAGTGCAGAAGATACTTATCCGCATACCAGCACTTAAATCTCCAGTGAAGTGAAATGGTTTGATTTTGGGGGCTTTAATAGCTAAAGAAGTAATGAATAAAAACGTTATGGCGTCTGTCCTGCACATAAATAAAAAATAAACATTTTGGCAATAATTAGGATTATTGTAACAAGATTACTTATGGTTGCAGCCGAACAGTTAAAAAAATGGACAGTATTAAATATCAGAAGCCCCTGGCTCAGTGTTTTACAGCAGTATACTAAAATTCGGAATCTAAGTTACTATAGGTCAGAATCATTGTGGTGCAGACATTGCTATGAAAAAAAATAAAGGAAAAGAAAAGAAAATTTGTCATAAAGGTCGATTTTTAAACAAAAGGGGGAGGGGGGGAGGGGAGAAGCTTTAGGACACCTTGCAAGGTAAAAGAGATCCAAAAAATTCACCCAAAGAATGGTTAACAGCTGCATTTATACGCATAGCAATAAAATGGAATTTTGAAGTTAGTATAAAGACATTACTATCATGCGGGGAGCGAATCAATAAAAAAAAATAATCAGAATTCATTTTAAGCACTATAGCTTATAAAATACCATTTATAATCGAAATATGTAATATCACTATCACAATGCAATAAATATCTCCATAGAACTGTCATTAAAATTAATAATTTCATTCATAACTTTTAACGAGTAGCGTCATTACTACACACTTTCCATACCCTATAAAGTTTTTCATGATTTGATGAAAGTTAGTTTCAATGTGTAACAGTATTTAAAACTTAATGAATTAAATGGATGTTAGTTAACCTCCCTCAAAAGTTGTATAAAAGTCCGCAAGATAAAATTATTTGATCGTAATATAAAAAAATATATATATGCGATATGTTTTCAAGAATCTCACATTAACACATTAAGCATTTAAAAAATGAATAAAAAAATAAAGATATCAGCACTTACCATAGGAGCTCCAAGCTAGGACATGAAATATCGCAGCTATCAGGAAAAGCGGGCGTTCCATTTTCGCTGCTATGAAGGGTTCAAATAATACTTAAGGCTTTTTACTCCAATTTTGAACAATGTTTCACTCAGATGCAGTACCATAAAAATAACTTGAGTATTTTTCAATGTACTTGTTACATTTTCCACCACAAAAGCTATCCTCTATCACCAGAATGGCGTTTTGCATTTTTCTATATCTACTACAGGCTTTAATATAGGTTTCTAGCGGACTGAGGCACTAGCGCCACACAGTGAGTCAAAATAGAACGAAAAATAAGTTTTACAAAATAACAATTGAAGTAATGCTCGAAAGTGTGTTCTACAATGCATTTTAAAAAGCAGCAAATGAACTCTAAATTTTGAAAGTTAAATATCATTATATATTGACATTTCTGCACCCTTTAGTAGTGCAGTTACATATGCTTCCTGATTTCTGAGTTAAACTGCATTTGTTAAAATTTATAACGTTTCAAATTTACCCATTACATTTATTTTGGTTTCAGAGAAAATAAGAACATTGAAATGACTGAACCAAAAGTGAAAATTGATGCTAATATTTATGAAGTAAACATCATTTTTTGTCTTATCTGCCGTAATTCTAACTTAAGTGCCTCTAATAACGAACTCACAGTATGAATAGGTATTTACAAGAAGAAGAAAAAATAAGTGTCAAAGAAATAACTGATGATAAACTACGGTAAATAAAGTAATAGTAATATGACAAGAAAACCGAGAGTATTAAAAATAGCTTAAATTACTGCAATTGCTTAATGCCATTGTCATTCTAATTTTTTAGGCAAAAACATTACGCGCGTGAATTCTTTTCAGAAGCTTCAACAAAAGAACATGATACGCCATATACACGTGATTATAACGCAACCATAAACACATTAATAATGATTTTCTAATATTATAATGAAAAGTACCTGCAGCTACAGGGGTTTGATACAGAGGAAATGTTTCAGCAAAAATAAATAAGATTAATAAAATATATTTTAAAACAGGCATTTGAATACAATACGATTTACACTAAAACAATATACCGCATTTTCATACGTATTCAACACAGGTAGAGTTCCCATAAGCATCAATATATATATTTTTTCCATTACACATTCGTGAAATAATATGTATCAACGAAGTGAAAAAAATATTTCAAGCTGTGAAACGCCACGCAACTGGAAAATTTCAGAAACTATATCTTCAACCAGAAAGCTTCTTTAAAGGGGCGGGGGAGAAATACATATTGAAAAATGAACAACCTAAAAGCCAAAAACATACAAGTAGAAACATGATTTGTTTTACAATAGAGTCATTTCCAAACGAGAGGCAATAGAATAAAGATATTAGAATTATTTTTGCGCATAAAGCACTTTTTAGCAGTACTTAAACCTACATAAAGTGTCATAAAACACGAATATTCGTTTTTGGGCTTTTATTTTACAACAAAAAAAGAAAAAAAAAGATATTATTCGCAATTACAAAGCGAAAAATGTGTTGTATTATAATAATGTGTTTAAAGAACCTTCAAGAACGTTTGTGAAATTGAAAACATAAGCGTTTACGTCTTTTACAAAACCGAACGTATAAGTATCATTATCAAAACATCTTTTAATATTAGCTTTCCTTTCAATAAATTGCGAAATAATATTTCATAGTAATGAAAACAAAAGAAGAACTAAAGGTTTTTGCCTTTAACAAGGAGAAAATCATGTTTTTCATCTGCACCAGCTGCATTAGAAACACGGCACGTATAATTTCCGTTGCTCGCAGCTCCAAGATTCGAAATTGACAACATAGAACTGTATTCCGCAGTAACAATTTCGTACTGCCCTTTGTTTTTTAGCTCTATCCCATTTTTTAACCAAGAAAAAATGAATGGTGGTTGCCCATCAACCACAGAACAAGTGACAGTCATCCTTTTGCCTTGTTTGACAGTTGGTGGAAAATGAAGAGGTGCTAACTCTGGAACTGCACCTAAAAATAGAAAAAGATAATTCAGTAACCTTCCCTTAAAAATGTAGATATATTTGGTATAAGATATATTAACTGGGAAATATTACAGATGTAGGTACGCGCCGTTAAGGAGAATATTATTTACATATTTCTAATTCATCATAAGGAAATTCATAGATAACTACGGTTGTCCCTGTTGCGCTTAGAATCTATGTCAATGTTATTTTCCATCTATACAAGAAGATTTTTTTAAAGATTATTTTAATAGTAAATCAGTTTGTGGTACGTGTGGATGAATGTCTCGTACGTGACAAGCAAATATATATATTTTAAGTTTATAAATATTTTTCTCTATCCCTTGTGAATAGCAAAATGAAAATTATGAAATACATTGCATAATTCGTACTAAAAGGTATGGAAAATATGGTGCGAATGTTAGTATTTATATTAATCTTTTGAAGTGAATAATAGAGTCGAACTAATATATTTATTTGGGAAGAAATTACGTTTAAGACGAGCCCTTTAAAAAGAATGAACACGTTAAAATATCAAATCAACTTTCTGATATCTTCATGCAAAGACTTTGCCGAAACGTATAAAGATTAAGCAACAACAAGTGTTTCTTGTTGCTCAGTGACAAACAAAATAGATGCACACATATAAGTTTAGGTATTATTTATACAACCAATTATGAAGTTAAAAGGAATTTTTATGCACTTGAATTAAAGACGTACCTTTAAGTTTGCTATTTCAAATTTCCGCTTAAAACAAGATTATGAAACAGATTTTTTCCATCATAACGCTAACATTGATCTTAAAAAAAAAATATTTTTTTTTCTCAAAAATTGGATAACAAAACCAGAAGGAAATCATTGTCGAAATTAACATGGTTAATAACAATGGATTATTTAGAATTTTAGAAGTCGTTTATCAGTTTATTTCCTCATGTTTAAGCATAAGATGTAATACATACATTCAAGAGTATTTTAAAGTCAATAACTTTGCGTTCTTTAATATTTTACTAAACATTTTCATACCAACTTTCAGCTTTGAATATGAGAGAAATGGTATTCATGAGAAGTAGTATAAATTAAGGAACGTAATATAATCAAAATTAATGTTCATAAAATTTTCCAATAAAATTTCTTATTAGAAAAATTATTTTTGAAATGTTATGTAAAATTTAAACATTTAGACGTTAACTATAAATGATAAAAGCAAACTTTCTTGATAATAATAACTAAGAAAACACAGCATTAAATATTGGAACCAATTTTTTACAGGCATATTTTTAAAAAGATTTTTTAAAACTAAATGTAAAAAAATTCATAAATTTCAACGAGTTTAATGATATAAATAATATCAATGTCTACTAAAAGCTACAAGTATGAGCAATACTTACCAAGATTGAAGACTAAAACGTCAGTGAACAAAAGCATCGTTAGGAGAAAGCAACACACCATTTTCTAAGCGGTATTCTGTTGAATCTACAATGTTAATCCACCACCGAAAACAGGTAAGTGATACAAATTTAGTAATATTATTAGCAGATTCTTTAGAATGAAACTAGTTTCAAGTAGGACAGAACTTCGACGCTTCTTTAACACTATGCTGAATAGAGTACTTTGCTATAGAACAACGGGGAGCTAGCGCCACATAGTGGCAGACTTCAGAGTTTTTGGAAGTTTTATTTCAGTTTATATACAAAAATAGTTTTGAAAGTCACATCATATTGTGAAAATTGTGAGACGCTTGCGCAATTTATAGAATAAGGATGTCATATTTGAAATAAAATTTAAATTAAGATCATTATGACGGGATTAATTTTGTGATAATGAGCACGTGCATTTTTTTTGCTGAGAAATAAATCGGTACATTTGCATATGAAAAAAAAAGAAGAATTTGAAAACATATTTATGCAAAAATAATCCCTTTTTAAGCAAGGAATCATACTACACTTTTTGAACTGCAAATACGAAATGATCGCTATACTAAAATGCATTTGTAGTTCAGGAACCATAACACGTTTTTAAAAGCATAACTACTTCAAAAATTTGAAAATAACAAACATTTTTTTCGATTATTATAAAAATTTGAATTTCTTGAGAAATCAACATGTGGATTTAGATAAAAAGGGAATATTTTGCAAGGGAAATAATTGCATTCGGAGAAAATAGTGTGTTTAAGTGAAGGAATTATAAGCAACATGTCAAGAAATTATAAAAAAGCGTAACGTACACGGAAAAGTATAGTTCGCAGGGGAAAAAATCTATTGATACGACGCGGAATGCTTTTGTTACATAAACAAACTTTTAATGAATAATTGAACTTTTTAATGAATGCCGAGTCCTTCACTGAAAGCCACAATGAATAAAATTTAGAGAAACAGTATAGAGCGCAATGCATAAACGCAGAAACTGTTGAAAAACAACTCATATTTTACATTTCTTAGGCACGTAAAATTTAGAGTATAATAATAACTGTTGACAAAGCCAATTTTTACTTTTGTTTTAATGATCAAAAGAAAAGAAAGTTTCGAAATGCACTTGATAAAATACTTAATTTATCAGAATGTCCTTGGGGTTAGTAATAAGGAAAACTTGATCTTCCAGTCAAATGCACCGTTAGTAATTTTGCTATACAAATGTCACTAAACAGCTAATAAATTTGTGCGAACCTGGTAGAATATTTCGTGTCTGAAGTATTATTTATCCTATTTTTTCTATAACGTGGTAATGAAATAGCATCAACACCAAACGCTACAAACAAAAATGCAAATAAAATTGATACAAGTTTAAAGCACATTCTTATTTCTAATCGGATAAAATCTAAACATCTGAAATATTATAAACATCCACAGTATATTATTTTCACTGCAGCTTTACAATGCTTAAACAGTTGTTTAAAAATTTATATTTTAAATGGAAGAAAAAAAAACGTTATTAGAGGATATGTTTGTTAGTAAATATATTTTTTTTTCATAACCGTGATTTCAATGCATATACGACAATCGTCAGCATCTGTATATCAAATGATATTTGTCGTCATACAAAATTAGATTATTATAATTAATTTTTAAATATAGAGATGAATATATTTATCAAAACCAACGTTATAATTATTTAAAAAATTGCAACGTGAGCAGGTACGAATTTGCAATAAAAAATGTGCACGTGTTTTTGACCTAAAATAAATTCCTTCTTCCTAAGCTGCAAGGAAATATAACAAACGACAAACATATAAAATCACGCTTGAGAACAATGGTTGAATACTTGCTAATATCACTTGAAAAAAAAACTAGTAGAAAAAAACTTATAAAACACCCATTAGAAAACTGAAAACGACAAGGGTTAACGATCAGAAAACTATAGAAACCACAAAAAAGAGGAAAATATCAACATTTTATCATTGTTTACTAAAAGTGCCAATTTTAGATTTAATTTTCTCATAAGCTTTTGATGTGTTTTCAGTTATTTGTTTTGTCAATTGATAGTTACATATATGTGAAACATGTTACCTAAACTATGCATTTTAAAACTTTTTCCGCGTTTCCTGTTTTGCTTGCCGTGAAGAAGGTGTTACTCGTAACTTCCGAATATGCATATGCGATTTCGATTACGAATTCACCTTCCTGAGTTGGATTTCTTCAATTCTAGCATTGGAGATATCATAATTATTTACAGTTCATCAATTACTACCTTTAAAGAGCAACATATTTGTCGTTTACTAGCAGAACACAGTTTTAAATGTGGAGATTATATTTCTTTCATAAGCAGGCTTTCAAACCCTTCATTTTTACACCAAAATACATTTAATTAAAAATAAGTTATTGCCTTTGACTAGAAGCACGTTGTGCTTCTCATCCATTCCAGCGGCATTTGAAACGCGACAAGTATAATTTCCGTTACTCGCTGCTCCAGTGTTAGGTATAGACAATATCGAACTGTGTTCCATGGTTGCTATTTCATACACTTCATTTTCTTTCAGTACTTTGCCGTCTTTTAACCAAGAAAATCGGAAAGGTGGTTGCCCGTCTAATACTGTGCAAGCGACGGCCGTCCTTTTGCCTTGTTTAACAATAGGAGGAAAATGAAGAGGAGCTAATTCTGGCACAATGGAACCTAAAATAATTTTTAAAAAAATTACAGAAACTTTAATAATATATGTGTTATACGTTTTACAGTTCATACTTTACCCATCAATCGAAAGGAAAGCTTACAATAAAATGTTAATTCTTTTCCGAAATTTAGGATAATTAGTATTGAATTTAACAAGAATATAAGATAATTTACTACACCATTTTTCAAGAGAAGCCATTCTATTTAACGTCATTTTATATTTTCCTGATGTCAGGATGTAAGATTAAAATACATTGATAGAAATTATAAGGTGCAAACGAGTCTGCATCCGCAAACAAATCTGTTCGGAGTTTTTTCGGGAAATATTTGTGAACTTGTCAGTATTTATTACGGTCATATTATGCTTAAATGTTAAACGCACAAAATATTTTCCTAACGGAAAATTTATAATCATGAATGTTAATTCCCAATAGTACTAAATTTCTTAAAAATTCATTGTTCAATTTCAGTACCTAAAATATAAACAACTATCACGATTGTTGAAGGAGACTAATTTTACGGCCCTAACATTGCAACAAAAAACAGTTATTGTTAAAATGTGGGATAAAAACTATAGCTACATTATTTACCGTACATTTAATTACTTAATGTACTTTTAAATTACTTTTATTCGCGGAGGATTAGAGAGTTATTTGATTAAATAAAATACGTTATGGAATTAAAAGAGTGCAAAATTATTTACTGTACTTGTGTTTTATGGAAATTAATCTGACAAAGATTTCTTCCGCAACGAAGTAAAAATAATATAGCAAAACTAGCACGAACATCAAGTTCAAATTAGAGCTGTGAAAAGTCCCTAATGGTGCCATAAATATTTCAGCAGAGAATAAAGTAATGTAGACGGCATAAAATGTGACTTAGGCTCGTTAGATTATGTTTATAACTAAATGCATTTTAATTTGAAATAATATTAACTTTTACTTACTCGTAACGTAATGTATCGACAAGTGCAATGCAGTAATGATGAAGAGGGAAAAACTCTTCATGTTGGAAAAGTATATCGAATACTACCTAAGCTAAAATAAATAACATCAAATTATGGGAAAAATGCACGATTACATACAATGTAGGACTACTTAAAACTACTATATATTGACAAAAGAAGTCAAAGCATATCTTTTCCCCTGACTCACTATTTGAGTAGCTATGAGAAATGGTAGCACAATACATACGGCTTTATAAAAATATACATTCGCTGAAGATTAGTGGGACACTAGCGCCACACAGTGAAACAAATATGAAATAAAAACAATTTTTAAATCTCCAAAGTATGCTACAGTAATGAAGGCTGACTTATTAAACCATAATTGATAAAACAACAGAACGAGTACTTTCATTTTCACTTTAAAAGAAGAATTTAATGCATAAACTGTTGTTACATCTAGTTCTGCCTGCACACTGGAACAAAAAACCTTGCACATGAGACGGACGTGCATCAGTATTATAGATACTAAAATCCGAAATAATACAATTTATTATTTTGATGAAACATTATATATTTCCCAAAATGTTTTCATTTGCAACTGCGTTATGAATGTCCGCTTGAAGTTATTGGTACACGAAATGAAAAAAATTTGAAAACCACATAGTTGAATATTTTACAAAAGCAATAGAAAATACTGATCAATTTTGTTACATTATCTCAATTACAAGGAAATATTTCACATGGAACAATATATTTCACGAGAAAAACTAAAAATATTGCTTTTATTGAACGTCCGTACCTTTTCATTAGAATATGTGGAGTGATACAACATTATAATGCACTGAAAATAAGTATTTTTAATATCTTGTTGTATAGCGGATGTCTATTTCCATTTGTGCTACAAAATGAATGAGAGTGAAAATCAAAATAAAATAAAACGCAGTTCATTTAAAAGATTCTGTCAGAAACGGGAAATTCTTTTCAGTGCGTTTCCATTTCTTGAAATGGAGTCTCAACCAAAATTTAAGAGTGCGGAATTCCGTATTCGTCACAATATTCTTCTAGTGAGTACACATTCTGAAAAAAAAACGAACGGAAATTTTTAAATAGATGCGTTTATTACGCATTTTTTGTAAAAAGTAACTTATTAAAAAGAGTGGTTTAAGTAAAAACTGCTGACACATGTTTCATATTTGAAGGAAATTCCTTCTCTTCAATGTGTAGAAGACGAAGCGTATGAAAATGAAGAGCGAATTATTTTCCTTTTTACACACAAACTCCATCGCTATACGTTGAAGACAGGTTTCTCTGCAAACCTCTCCGAATATAAGGATTAAAATTTTAAATGAATAAATTTGTTATTAAAACTAACTTTTTCTCATAACATCTACGTTATGGTGTTTAAGAATACTGAGTAAATATCAAAAATGCATCAAACAATTCCACTATCAAAAGGAATATGTGGCAAAAATGATTCTCGTTGACAAAAGGGTATACGATTTATTGCGTATCATTCCCCTTAGCAAGAACATTCATAGAAAACAAGAACTTAACATGTAAAATTACCTTTCATACTCAGTTTATCAGATTGCTTATCTGTGCCTGCAGAATTGGTAACTCTGCACGTGTAATTACCATTGTGCTGTGGCCCCATATTAGTAATGATTAAAGTGGAAGTGAATTCATCAAATGGCTTAATGAACAGATCTTCCGTCACCAGAACTTTTGCACCATCTTTTAGCCAATCAAACGTAAAAGGTGGATCCCCTTGAATCACAGTACACATTACAACAGTTCGCATTCCAGGGCTGAACTCTCCAGAGAAATGGAAGGGCTTGATTATAGGAGCCTTCATAACTGGAAAACATGATTAAAGGATTTAGTTACAACGTAAATCACAAAGGGAAAAAAATGAAACATTCGGACATTTTTAGCGATAGAACATGCTCCTTTAAAAGTAACACATTTAAACAGACATTTACAACCTTTTTTCACATAATTGTTCAAGAAACCTTTAGGAAACATTTCATTGTTTAGGGCACATAGGGTTATGGAAATAAACTGCTTATGATTACAACGAGAATTTTTCCAAAATTTAAAATATATCGATATGAAATCAATAAAAGTACGGTAACATAATTATAGCTCTAAGAAATATTAATATTACAACGGGAAAGATCTTTTTTTTTCTGTTCTGAAGCTATGTGTGTATGTGTCTTTTTTTTAAGTACATCATAACTTCTGAAAATGCACTTCACATTGTTTCGTAAAATACTTTTGCATCAAATGATTAGTTTCACTTCCATTGAACGGCGTTATTGGATTTCTATTGATCAGCTTTTTACTATTCAATCCTACCTCAAACACTTAAAATGATATTCTATAGCAGCATTATTATTGTTATTAATTTGTATTTAATTTTGGAAAATCAATGCTTCAGTGATATAATGCATTGTACTTACTAGAGGATAAAAAACAATGTTATGGTACATATTAAATCTAATTGAACGTAAAATTCGTGTTTCTTAATCGTAAAACTCGTGTAAGTGCACTGGGGATCAAAATGTATTTATAAATTTACATTGCGTTGGGCTTCGAAGCTACCAAATTGTCCTAATTACAATTGATTGTTTTTAAAAATATTTTCATGTTGTTCGACAGAAATACTTTAAATTTTAAAATTTGCAAATGAAAATTGTAGGAAAAAGAGCAATGTAATGTCGAAATGATGGATGGGACATTCAGAAAATTTAAACTTTCAATATTTTATTTTAGGAGTAAGACGACATTCATAATTCGATATTTCAAAAAGTGATAATTACTAGAGCATTTGGAATATGTTAAAAGAGTTCGCTAAATAAAATGACAACCAACACGATGCTGTGTGATGGAAATAGTGTAAATTACCTAAAAGTCAGCTTACCTGCAGATTCAGCAAGAAGTAGAAACCATAATGCTAGCAGAAAACGCGACCAATTCATAATAGCAACTTTAGACGATTGAAGCATCAAAAGGAAATAGTTAGGGCTCGAATAAAAAACTGATCCGCTGAAGAAACACTGGCATAGATGAAAAATATATCTAAATATGTCAATAATATAAAGCCTCTTCGGATAGTCGTAAGCACTGTAAGCAAAGAATAGCATAGATCATACAGTTTACAAGATTTTAGATATAAACGAGATACTAGCGCCACACAGTGACAGAAATTGTACTGAAAAATAAATTTTCTCGACATTTGAGAAAATTCTCTTTTTGTCAGTATTAATTCATAATATTGTGATACGGAGAATTTCCAGATCAATAGCAATCATACATTAAAATAAAAAATACAGTTTTGACAAACTTTGTTATGAGATTGGCTTCAATGAGTGGAAAAGTTATGAAATACATTTAATTTAATTTGGAAACTCCATATCTAAAACACAACACTTTTCTTTCGTAAAAATGAACAAAGGTTTCTTTTAACAAGAAACTTTCAAAAAGCTAGCAGATGCTTCGTTCATATTTAATTTTTTAAAGTTAACTGACCGTGTTTTAATTTTGTTCTATTGGAATTCTCTGGTTTACTAGCTGATACACATTCTCGAAAGATGAAACATTATTATGTTTCTCATACTGAATCGCCGTGAAGCAGCAATTTTATTCTGATATAGATACTGTCATTGATATACGAAGTGCCCATATACTAGCAAATAAAACCATCAATTTCTCGACAAGACAAATGAATTAATTTCAATAACAAGAACACCACTGATATAGAAACGTTATAATTTATAATAGTATTACTTAATTAATCGTAATTTTAGTATAATAAAATACTAACTTTCTAACTTTTTCTGTTAAGAAAAAAAGACTTCATGTGTGGCAACAGAACATATTTATTCAATATCAGTATTATTCCCAAGAAAATTATATCATACAAAGAAAGATCTTTTTAAACAAGAAAACCTTTATTTTTTAAGCAATATAGTACACATCGTAATTGTAAGTAATCACACTGTATTTATTGACAAATAATCGTAATTTAGTTTTCCCATAGCTATACAACTGTTTAGAGGTCGTGACTAACATGTGAACTAAGACAAAATGTTTTAAAAGAAGTGAACTCATACTCACAAATTTTAACCAGAATATTTCGTAATTTTAGGAAAATTTGGGAATAATCAACTTATATAAGGTATACAAACACATAATAAATTGCTAGCCACAAACATCCTGGATGAACTACTGCCCACTAGCCCGGGAATTAGTTTCATTATTGACCTTGACTGTGAAAAGCTTAGTTCTTACTTCGAAGCTCATATAATAAATTGCGGGATTTCCATACTTTATATAAGCAAACGTAACATAAACAAGATAAAAGAATAAGTGCAACTATATTATAAGTATTGATTTATTTAACAGTTATTTCAGAGTAAATTATATAAGTTTATTACATTCAGTTTACCCATTTTCAAATTATGTATAAAGAGTTTCCAGCCAGTTCATATAATTCTTCTGTTGCGTTTCAAAATAAACATCGGCACAAATATTTGTGGTGCGCCTCCCAAACAGCAATATCCATAAAAAAAGTATACTTTCTGAACGCATAAATTAAGGCTGCCACCACGAAAGCTGCGCCCAAAGATATTACCTGTGCACTTGATCTGAAAGTGATGACTCCAATTTAAGAGAACCTATCATTACCCTAGTGGAGACTATACGAAGGTTTGGCGCAGCAAGGACTTCTTGGGATGTTCTTAAATAAAGCTGTGCGGTAAAAATGTACCCTATTTTTGCTCAAGCTTAATGAAACCCTTATTTTCGTTCATAGTTCTACATCCTTGCACAATTGAAGGGCTGGGTTCCTTGAATCTATGAAGCAAGTGCTTGTAATTTTCAACGGACATTGCATTTGTTCAATTAAAAACTGCAATATATTCCCAACATGTAAGCATAGACCGCATTAGTATTGAGCAATTTATTCTGAAATTTTTGTTGTTCGTAATAAAACTAAATTCAAACTGAATGGATAAAAAAAAAACCCATGGTAAACACACAAACACAAAAGTAAGTAAATAAAAAAACAAATTTTGTTTTTTTCAGAATAGAAAACAATTAGAAATATTATCTCACCCTTCACCAAAACAGTGTCAAATTTTTCGTCCATTCCCGCACGATTTGCTACTCGGCACGTATAATTGCCATTGCTTTCTCCTTCTAGCTTAGATATAGAAAGCACAGAAGTAAATTCGTCAACAGTGGCTACGGACAAATTTGGTACATTCTTTATTTCTGCACCATCTTTTAGCCAAGTAAATGTGAACGGAGGATCACCGTTCACTATTACGCACACTATACTGGCTCTTGCTCCAAAGGCCATATTTCCGGAAAATCGAAAGGATCCGATTTCTGGGTTCTTCAGAGCTGAAAAGTTACAATAAATAAAGGAGAAGCAACACAAATAGACATAAAATAAAAAACAAAATAATAACAATTAATGTTACGTAATTATTGTTTAATATGTTGCCACAAAAGTAGATTGCATACATTTAAAGTTTTGACGCTTCATTAATTTTCTTGCTAAGAGCTTTGCATTTAATTGCTATAGTACTTCAAAAAACTTTGATACGTTGAACTACCATAATCTGCGCAATTTGCAAATGAAACGTTTTGTTTTGCCACTAATAAGTTGCAATTTTAAATGAATTTTAGAAGTACAAACCCCAAACAGCAAATAATTTCTTCCAATAAATTAAACGTTATTTCGTAAAAAACGCAAATCTGAAGCATAACATAAAACAATGATATAGAAAAGAAAGCCTGACCGCATTGCATTTAATCTAGATTTTGGGGAAAATGTGATGACTGAAATATAAATGAGAATTTTAGCTGTTTATGAGAGTCGCTATTGCAATAAAACTGCTTCATTACTGAATGCGACGCATCATAAGTTAAAAAATTCTTACATTTTATATTAAAAGAAGGAAAATCTGTATGTTTTTTTATTATGTCACATTGTTAGTAATATTGAAGGGACCTGAAAAGAGTATCGATGATAAAGCAGTAAGAAAAAAAAAAAACAACAACAATCAAATTTAGCTAGTTTACATATTGTTCTCATCCATAACTGATGAAAGAATGGTAAAATCTCCTAATTTTAAACATTTTCCCTATAATAAAGTAAAGCAGTTTTTTTTTTTACTGTGAGATGTTTTGGAATTAGCTTATTTCCGAGAACTTGAAGTTAAAATATCTCTTTATGCTAATTTGAAAACTTCAAATATATGATTTTAAATAAGGGATAAAATTTTTAGAAACACTAATGAATACTGTGACGACACAAGTAATTCTATCTACTGTAAAAAGCCAAGAAGGAATATAGTGTATTCAAAAGTTACACCAATGCAAATTACGATTTATTTCGTAACGCGTTGTTCAGAATACTATTCAGTATTAGAAGAAAAAAAAGAACACAAGTAAAAAAGGGTTATTATTCATATATAGCAACCAACAAAATCTTGAGATAATCATATTGACTAAAGAAAAATACTGCTTTATAGATCAGCTTAGCACAATACAATTCAAAAATTTATTTCCTCCCCCCCCCCCAAAAAAAAAGAAAGAAAGAAAGATGAAGTTAACAAAAAGTTGTTAAAAATTAAAGTTAGCAAAAAGTGAAATTACTTACCATCAGAAATCTTGAGAAAGCAAAACATTGCAACCAGCAGTGGCTTGTTTAACATGGCGATACGTGATAACGCAAGAGGCTTCACGAAAAAGAATTGACTATCAGAAAGGCAAATTTTTAACGGCTTACAAAGGCAAAATATATGCTTCAACACTGAGAGAATTGTTGCAAATCTACACAAATGTACACCAAGGAAAAATTGAACCTAGATAAAGTGACAAAGAATGGAACATAAGCATACACAACACAAGCGCGTATAAAACTCGATGTAAGGGATACTAGCGCCACACAGTGAGGTGAATACAAAACAGAAATGACTTCGATTTATAAAAGAGCAATATTGGTTAAATATTTTTATAAACTATTTAAGACGAGCTGAAAACGAAAGAATCATAATAATACGATCAGAAATATTGCCTTTAATTCGCAGCACATCACTTTTCTCATCTGACCCTGCAACATTTGAGACTTTGCAGGTATAGTTTCCATTGCTTTCAGCACCAAGTTTAAATATTGTTAAAGTTGAAATGTATCCATCAACGCTAGCTATGCTAAATTCTCGGCTGTTTTGCAATTCTTTGCCATCCTTTACCCATTCAAAAGTAAATGGAGGCTCTCCATCTAAGACAGCGCAGGTTACAACAGTTTTACGGCCGAATCGAAGTTCTCCAGAGAACTGGAACTGGACGTCAGGTTTATTAGAACCTAAAAAAAAATTCAAACGTATTATGGTAACTTTTATAGTAAGAGTTTCCCCTAACTATTAATTACGTAGTAAGAGGAAACGCTTTTGAAGTTTCACTCTATTCTTCAAAGAAAAATAAATAACTAAACATATTGACAAAATAAATAAATCCCACTTTTTCACAGAGAATAAGAAAGCTAATTTCTACGTTTCTTAACTTGTGTAATTAAAAATGGGGAATAAGAATGAGTTTTTACGGAGTTAGAATATAGTTGCTTCTCATACATCAGGGGATTCTGAGAATGTAAAGAAACCAAACTAAACAAAACACATACAAATTAACATTTGTATGTTTTTTGGCATTATCATTAAAATAACATGGGAAAAAAGAACACGCTTCGTTGAAACAGCATATTCTTTGTTTATTGATCAATATTTAAAAGATAAAACAAGAGAAAAATAATTCTAACCGATTAATACACACGACAAAATTGTGAGATATTATGAACAAGAAATTTAAAGTATTCTTGTATTTTGAAGAAAAAGTATTTCAAAATAGACGACGTAGGTTTATGATAAAGATTTAAATTAGAAATTCAAAGTTAATTGTTTGCCTATTTGGGATGTAACATAATTAATAAATTTCTTTCACTCGAATCGGATTCATGGAAGAATAATTTAAATGTTGTGTATTAATACTCACTACATACATGACTTAAAATCGTTAGATAAATCTAAAAATCACGGATATTTGAAAAATAATTTCATTTGCTTTAAAAGAAAAATAGTTAATTTTTATTTCGTAGAAATGTACGAATTTCGAAAATGTAACACTTTGTTTTCAAAATAAATGCATGTAGATTTAATAAATAAAATATCATTTACTTCTTTAACTGTCCATGTGTTATTAACTGAGAACAAACTAAGAGACATCTCTAAGAAATTGATATCAACTAAATAGTTATGAATCACAGATAAAACGTTTACTTTTGTTGATATTATCATTAATTATTTAATTGTGAATGGGAAAAGTACTTGTGTTCCGAAAAAAGAAAAAGAAAATAATGAAAAAAAAAAGCTTTCTAAGGAAAAAATCTACAGAATTGTGTACTTAAAATAAAACAGTTTGACATTCTTTTAATAATAAATAAATCATATGATACTGCGCATAAAATATAGTTAAATGTTCAAAATAATTAATGAAAACGTATAACTTATATAAACGTTTTGATCACATAATAAGTCACGAAAATTTAAAATAAGTACTGAAAAATATTATAACTGTGGTTTTAATGCTTAAAAGCTAACAGAATCAGAACAGGAACGTAATGTAACATAAGTTCTTGAAACTATTCATACTTTCGTTGCATGTGCAACCAATTAATAATAAAAAAGAAGAAAATTAATAAAACAAAAGTTAGCTTACCTGTAACGCATGCAACAGCAACAAAGAAAGCTACTATTTTGCAGAAAAAGCTGACTACATCAACACAAATGGTCTTCATATTTTCGCCAAATGCCACTATTTTAACTTAAAAGCACTTATGTGTATAACGAAAGATCTTTAGAAACAGAGTCAGAGTTCATTCGAAATATACAAATCAGAAACGGTATAAATGAGTAAATTATCTTAAGCTTTTAAACGTCATTGAGCACTGCGACACATGAATTAAATGTACACCAACATCGCTTGTATCATTGAAGATGGAGTCTTTGTAACTACTTAGACAGGATACTAGCGCCACATAGTGACGTAAAATAAAATTAGAAAATATTTTCATTCAGTTTCATAAGTTACGAGTGAAAAAAATAAACATTATTAGAGAATTCTATACACAAAACTTATTTAAATCGTGCAAAGTCGTTTCTTAGTTTTGCTTCTCTCTGTTTAGAGGAGACCTGAGTTTAAAGCCCGCACATTTCATTTTACTTAATTTCGTAGTTTACAGATGAGTTTATTTTTAAGTTAAAGTTAAAATATTGAGTGACTACTATATTTATTCCAGTATAAAATCTTAAATAAATCTGTAAAGTAGTTTTTTCTCTTTTTTCAGTTTATTAATTTTAGTCGAGTGAAGAAATATGAAAAGAAAGGGTTTTGTGAATAGTCGCACGCAAGGATTGTAGAAAGAAGAAATGTACTAGTTTAAAAACATATTAAAATCTTATTAATCTATAAACAGGATGTGGAATAAACATTTAAAATAATAATAGTAATAACAATTACAAAAAAAAAAGTAAAATCAGAAAATACCAGCGCTGAACAGACAAGTGAAGCACGTTTTTTGACAGATATAGATTAAAAGCTGAAAAATATAAATCTGTAAGAAATTAAGTAGCAGAATTAAAAGCAAAACTTCACATTGCCTTTCATTAGTAAAACATCATGTTTTTCATCAAGGCCAACAATGTTTGATACTCGGCAAGTATAGTTCCCATTACTATGAGGTCCAAGTTTTGCGATGGTTAAGGTTGACAAATAGTCATCTACATTGGCAATAGAAATATCTTGATTGTTGCTCAATTGTTGTCCATCTTTAAGCCAAGTGAAAGAAAAGGGAGGATCCCCATCAATAACCGCACAAGCGACGGCCGTTCGCTTGCCGATTTTCAAATCACCAGAAAAATGGAACTGGCGGATATCTGGTTTCGTCTTACCTAAATAAAAATTCAATCAATTTCAGTATACATGTGGTTCATGAAAAATGATAGGCAAGTAACTACATCAAAAAAGCTCAACAGTTGTTGGTTGAAAATGTATCGTTTAGAGAATCATCCAAAAAATTAGATTGTTTTTAAAGATTCTATGAAAAATTCTACATTTTAAAGATGGACCATTTAGGTTTTTCCTCTCTTAAAAATTAAAAGATTTTTTTTTATTGTTCTATCATTGTCTTTGAATTATCGGTGAGTCGTTTGAGGAAATTTTGACGAAAAATAATTCAGGATTTTTCGTCCTTTCACACATTTTCCACACAATTTTTGCCTTCTTAAGTGAATTTTTGAAACATAAAATTCAGAGAATTTCCAAAGTTATTCATAATTTAACCAGATTGAAAAGACTGATTTCCTTCAGATTGGCTTTCCTCTAACGTGCTACATTTAGTATTTTACTGTTCAAAGTCATTGATAAAAATAACAATTACTATTATTAATAATTACAAGTACTGGAAGAAGGATTGAACAATAGGATTTTCTCAGAGTTACGTCTCAGTTAATAAGATTATATATTATTTCTTTATTGTTTTCAAACATTCATACTTGCTCTTATATTACGCTCCCGTTCACTTACAGAACATTCTTCTGGATAGTTCATTCTCACAAGCTTTTTATTTGTTCTATTGGTAACTTTTCAAAAGCAAATACAATTCAACGCATCATATTTTTCAAATGATTATCGCTCTCAAAAACAGATGGAGCAAAAGTGGGATACTTTTCAGCCCTCTTTCAGTGTTTGCTGCTTCCTTTGCAATCTTTTAGGAAAATGCTTCGTTGCATAACATTTTTTAATAGTAATTATCAATACAAGATAATTTCAAATTGAAAAAATACCTAGCACCGCATTCAATTTCACACTTGATGTAATCCAACTTTTGAACTTTGTTTTATTTACAAAATCAAACAGTATCTCAAAAAGTGTAGTAATTTTAAGAAATACTACAATCGCTTTCATTTATGGTCAAGAAAATGGAAAGTCTTTCAAAACTATTTATTGAACACATATGAGGGGAAAATGATGAAATTCGGTGAAAATTATTTCAGTTTTGTATAAATCATTAGGTTTCCCTAAAAATAATCAAAATTTTAGGAAATAGTAAAAAAATGGATTACACGAGTAAAATATAACCAATTTGCGTAAAAATTAGGAGAAAATGTGCAAAAGTTGGTAGGTATGATATTTCACGTAATATTACGCTGAAGCAAAATATTCAAAAACAGCTCTAGAAGAGGTCTTATACTAAATAAATGAATAAAAAGGTACATTAGGTTTAACGGTTCAAGAAGATGACATGAAAATATATAGGATTTGATTTGATTTTGAAAGAAAATCAGTGTATTGACTTCCATTACATACGTATATACAATGTGCATAGAATAACATATGAAATAAAAGATAATTCTTACCAGTGGTTAATTTTGTTGCAACAAAAATGATCAAAAGGAATAATTCACTTGTCACTGGACTGAAGAGGACGCACATAGCGGATTTATAATGGGATGAAAGCGCTCCAATGATTATAAACTAGCTGAAACCAACCTTCTGTAATATTTCACAATAAGACATCAAAGTAACAATTCCGTACTCTTTTAGAAACATGAGATGAAATGGCTCAGATAGAACATTGATGGCAAGCGTTTTAGCAAATTTTCTAAATATGGCACACTAGCGCCACATCGTGACTTAAAAACAAGTTAGAAAGAAAAATACATCTTTTAATATCACTAATTTTGAGATGTAATAGAGAAGAAACTGATGCATGCATACCAAACGATTAAACAAGTTTTGTATTTCCCACACAAATCACTGGGAGCAAATTTTAGCGAACCATTGAATAAAAAGAGTTTAAAACAGCTGCTAACATAAGCATTCACACGAAAAGAAACCAGAGTAAAAAAGTATAAATTTACGCATTGGAGATTTTATTTCTATAAATTCTATGTCACAGCCTAGACTGATAAAGAAACCACAAAGCACAAATTGTCTTTGATACCAGTTGTACTACTTTAAACACAACAGAATCTAAATTAAAGAGAACGCATGAAACGGATATTATAGCAGCATAAAAAAAAAAAAAAAAAAAAAAAAAAAAAAAAAAACGGCACAAATCCTCAATTTTAAGAGAAATGAGCTTTGTTTATAATTTTTGGAGAAACTTCTACATACATAAGTAAGACATACAATATATGCGTAGTTGATAGCATATATTGTCACTTCAATTGTTTAGTACTCAAACACCTGGTGTAGTATAACTGTTCTTTGATAGGAATGATAAAAATAATAAATTTTCTTACAAGCAAAACAAAAGGCATTTAATAAAACAGTGACAGTTTCTGTTTTAGACAAATAAAATATAAACTTATTACGTGTATAAGAAAGGAATAGATAAATGATAAATACCGAAATAGAATGCATTTTCAGGCTTGATGATGAAAATATTAATTATAATAAATAAAAAAATGTGGCATAGGCCAGTACACTGTATTTCTCGTTTCAAATTAATAGAATATAATCAGTCTGAAATCAAATCATCTTATGAAAACTAAATACATATGTTAAACAACATTTTTATATATGTTAAAAAACTTATTTACAACAAAATATGGTAATTTTTTTTCTTTTTTAAAATTGGAAAAAATTCTTTGTCAGTAAATTATGCTTTGTAAAAATATTGTTACTGCTTTCATTATTGACCGTTTGATGTTTTTCGTCATCCTTGGCGTAAAGTTACAAAATAGGAAAATCTGCAATGCTCGGAAATTGATGCATTGAGCAAATTCATTGTTACTATATTATGCTTATGCACACTGCTTTATTAACTATATTTTCAAAAGACAGTAAACGCAATTTCTAATAATGAGATAGTTAAACTTCGGAGAAAAAAGAAACACTCAATATTATATTGCTGTAAATAAAAATGTAATCCGTATACCCACAAGTATAATACTTTGATGGCGAAAGAATCTAGTCAAAATAAGCGTAAAAAAACATTCATTAACATCTTAATATTTTTTAATCGAATTTCGTCTTTTAAATGATACTATAAATTATGCTTAAATCATTTCAGTATGTTCTCGCTATAAATATGGGTTCGAGTATTGTAATTTCAGTGGAAAATAAAATAACCAGATATATTTCACAATCAGTCCATAACATCTGGAACGAAAAAAAAATTCTGTAACTTTTTGAACATTCGGTCTTATTCTCAATGATTCAATCACTAATCAGTAGATTAATACATGCGTCAACAATACGTCAAATTATTAAGATTGCATAGTAAAATTTTTGTTGCTGAGCAATAACATGAAGTTGCCACAATTTCAAGGGCGGAACTTTATGATCTGAATTAAGAGCACTGTTGGTACATAATAAGCTAATAGGACTACAGATTTGGGAAAAAGTTTCATTCATCACATTCTTTAGAAATGCTAAAGAATTTTTATAACCTGTATAAACATTAATAAAATATCTAAAGAAGCTTCAAAGAATGCTTTTGTACTATAAGCAATCTGGAAGCAACAAAAGTAGGTATGAGTATAAAGAACAACAACATATAAATATATAAATAAATAAATATATTTGTTTGTATAACCACAAATGAAATATGGAAACATCGCGTCCTACAGGGTAAAAATAAAATGTAAATGTAATAACAAGAAAGACAACGCACAAGTTTTTTGAATCGAAGATATACATGTAATTTTCTGATGAAATTATAATAGGATTCCATAATGTTTTGGAAAAGTTTACACAGTACATATTAAAACAATTCATTATTGGCAATTGAAATTTTTACCAGAGCTACCTTCTGGCAAAAATTTGAACTATTTCCCCATTGTCGAAATAACGTGTACACCACGTTTCAATGACATATACCGAGTTCTATGTAGGGCTAAACTGAGTAACGTTAACTATAACCACCCTGTATATATGAATTCATCTTAAGTCAACAGTCTTTGCGTTTAGGAAAGCAGACAGTACCGCTACATAGCACATGTGGGAAAAAATGCATTAATAAAAGAACAGTAAAAAAATTGAAATGGTAAAACAGATTTTCATATAAAGAAATGTAATAAAAAATGATTGCAAAATATTCGTACCCTTCATACTCAGTTCATCTGAGTACTCATCGGCACCAGCAGAATTCGACACTTTACATGCATATTTGCCGTTACTTTCAGGGCCCAGATTTTTAATGATTAAATTAGATGTGAATTCATCGATGGACTTTATAGAAATATCTTTGTGCTCCATGAGTGTTACTCCATCCTTAGACCAGGAAAACCGAAAAGGGGGGTCACCACCGATGACTGCGCACATCACAGCTGCTCGCATACCAGTCTCGAGATCATTAGAAAAGTGAAAAGCCTTGATTTTAGGTTTTTTCACACCTATTAAACCAAAAGCACTTTAACAATATGGTATTCCGGCATTTTGAGCAATAAATTGAATGAACAACTCAATTACTCAAGTCAATTAATAACTAGATTCAAATTACGATGCAGAGATATTTGGTAACCTAGTTCATGTTATTTTTAGTGGTTCCGAAAGAAACAATTTGAACAATTACCTATTATTATCTATATCATTTTATAAGCTAGCTACAAACGGACTGAATTTTTAAAACATGTCTTTTATATGATCATATGTTTAATTATTATAATTTTTATTATTATTTTAGAGCAGGCAGTTCTGTAGAGTCAAAAATAAAGCACGATACCCTTAGCTATTCTTTTTCTCATTACCTTTTCAACTGCATCACATTCAGGTAAGTCTCTTTTGTCAACACCCTCAGTCAAATTAAATTGTAAAAAAAAAAGTCCAGGAGCCCTCATAGAACAGGGTTGAACCCCTTGTGATCCGGGTGTTCGGGGAACCACTATTTTATATTCATGAAATTGTATTCAAAAGCACACAATGTAATAAAATCTTATTCATTGGCATCTTATTGTTACCATTAAATGCACATATGAATTTAAAGATTTTAATTTTCTTTCACGAGTAAAAAATTTCGCACGTTTTTTAGTTTCCCTAGAGAATGCCATAATTATAAAAAAAAAAAAACTCATTTTATTATGAAGGGAATGTATAGTGTTGAAATGAAAAATGCGATTTTAAAGTTAATGTGGTACATCTTCTAGCGTTATTTTCTCATTAACTTACAAATGTAATGTGACAGCTTATTCGAACACGATACGATTAAAACTAGAAGCTATAGTTTCTGACATTGTGATTGTGAACAATAATATAAGAATCTTGAGAGTTTTCATCAGGAATGACATTAAATTTTAGATGCAACGATCGTTGCCATACAAAATGAGTTTACATATTTTGTTTGTTAAAAATACAATCAGTACTTCAGGGAAATTTTACTATCCCGAATCGAGCTTTATTCATTATCGAACGTTATGGCATAGGACGTCCATTCGAATAATATTCCTGCCGTACTGTTTTCACTTGTATTATAACCTGAGGAAATATCACATTTATTGTTGAGACAGTATTGCACTGAGAGAGAATGATTGAATACAATTAAGACGAAAAAAAAAAAGAAGAAAGAGATTTTATGAGTTAGAATTGAATAAAATTGGTAAAAAGTAGAGAAAATTAGTTGCTTACCTGTAACAATCATAGGGAACGTCAGAATAAGCACAAAAAAGTAATAATACAGCTCACAACGAATCATTTTCGTTACTTGTGCCAGCTCCAACGTTGTTAATCGTCTATTAACTACTACGTAAAAAAGATAGCGTAAAATCACAATTGGAACAATAGTTAACGTTGGACGAATAGTTCTTGGAAAATTCGATAGAGTGATGCAGCAAAGTAGTTTTACATATAAAAAATAAAAACGCCTTTTGCTTTATGTGTATGTAAGGTCTCTTTAATGGGAAGCTAGCGCCACACAGTGAGAGAAAATGAAAGTAAAAATTTAACGAAGAAAATGGTAAACGAAAAATAGTTTGAAATTATCTTTCACGCAACCAGAAGCGAATTATATACAACTCTTTATTTAAAATTGAGTTTTAAACTTATTTCACTGAACATGATATAAAAAAAAAAAACTCCTGGTAATGCAGACATGCAAATTATAGGTTTTCACTCACTAAATACAATTTCATTTGCAATAGTGAATAACAATTTTACGCATCTGTAAAAAGTTTTAGAAACTCAATACAAGATTCCATAAAAGCAAGCAGTGAAAAAAGTAACGGAATTTCTGAAAGAGCAATGATTTTTCTTCGTGATCAGTAAAAGGAACCAGTACTATATCTTAAACATTTCATGCCAAAAATAATTTACTAAAGTCGTAAAAATAGCTTCAAGAAAAAACATTCTTTTTTAGTAAATTAAAGTAATAAAATTTGACGATTACGATCCAAAATAAATATGAGAAGATGTGGTTCAAGAATACGAAACATAACTTCAGTTATTTTTAGAGATATTTTCTTTGCAAATATTCCTTTTTCCCATTTGCAAAAATCCTAAAAAAAAATATAAAAAAGACCACCTGTGTTGATATATGTGTTTCGGAACAAAGTGCAATAATGGTAAAACGGGTAGTAACACGATGTTACGCAATATTTATAAAATACTTGGTCCTCACTCCCGTGCATTTAGTAACTTAGTATTGATGTGATATTTGATTGCAGTGGAAAAAATAAATGCTGAATTTCTGTCATTTCATTCAGAGAATGTACTAGAATGAAATAACAGAAATAAACAATTTAAAGATTAGTATACTCCACTTAAGAAACTTATGGAGCAAAATAAGGCACGATGACGGCTGATAAAATAGTCTAAAAGCAACACAACGTAAAAATGTACTAGAACCTTTGATGCTTTAGCACGGCAACATCAAGAGGTAATCAATTTTCATTTAGTTTTGATAACACAAATCAAAGGAGTCAGAAAAAGACCGAATTAATAATGAATTAAAAGTACACAGTTTTAAGACGCACAAACAATTTTTTTTCATACATTGTACCTTTAATATTTAGAACAAAATGCTATAATAATAATAATAATTATTATTTTTAAAGCTGTACGTACTGCTTTGTTAGACTGAAAGAAATGTCTTTAACACAGGAAAGAAAATTGGATAAGTTTTTAACACAAAATTGTGTTGAAAAAAAAAAGTTGCGCATTTTAATAGTATTCCGTTTAAAAAAAGAATGAACTATGGTAAAGAAACACATATCTTTTCAATGATACTAAGATACTAATTCATGATAATTGCTATTGGAGTCTTATTGAAACGGAAATTTGATGTTTGAAAATTTCAATGTAGGGATTGACCAAAAAAGAAAAAAAAAACCCTCATAAGATTACCAATTTTCGGTATTATTACACCAAAGCACATATAAAATGTCAAATACTAAACCTTTTTTTTTTATCGACATCGTAAAAAAAGTAATTTTTATGATACTACTTTTTAGTTTTAATTAAATTACTCTTCACGTTAAATTTTTTAAAAGTTTTTATAATGTGTTTTAAATTGTGTCAATAAAATGTTAATATCACCTTTTCGTCAACGAAATAAACAGATAATGTCTTTGTAAAAATACGAAAGTCAAACGAGATTTATTTAAAGATTTCAATAAATGAATAATTTACGTGAAGTAGCCAAATATTACCCTATACACGTAAATTAAGAAGAAATAGTATATTACTGTTAATGTGTAGAGTGCCCTATATATGAATGATTAAGGCTCGATTTTTTGAATTCTATAATTACAATATTAGGAACTATTCACATCAAATCCAAAGCATTTTTTACTGAAAAAAGAATAAAAATTGATACAAAAAGTTCCAACTTCTCATAAAAAATAGTCTAGCATTGTAAAACAGATTTCAAGAATAAAACTAAACATTTATAATAATGAAAATAACTGACGCTGAAGTTAATGACAAAAAAACAGTTTGACTGTAAAAAGAATATTTACTTCTCATTAACAATTGCGAAGTATGTTCGGAACGTCCTGCACCATTTGAAGCTTGACAGGTATAATTGCCATTGTCACCTGGACCAAGCTTAGTTATGATAAGCAACGAAATAAAGACATCTTCTTGGGTCCGGATCATAACATTACCGTTAGTTTTAATTGGAAAGCCATCTTTTAACCAACTAAATGAAAATGGAGGGTCACCGTCAATTACTGAACAAGTCAGAGATGTCCTCTGCGATAATTTGAGTTCACCAGAGAACTGGAAAGGTTTAATTTGAGGTATTTTTTGAGCTGAAATAAAATAAACATGAAAACATTTAGTTATGGAAATATTACATATAAACACTCAACATAAAAAGCGTGCCGTAAATATTTTATCAAACTATCTACTTATCTATTTGTCTATCTATATCTATCTATTCATGCTCTTCTTTACTATTTTGTTTTTTTTTCAATATTGCAAATGCATGACGGGTATTAAGTTAAAAATTCAAAGAGCACACGAATTTAGATAAACATTATAGGATTCCGAACGAAGCTCGTTTGTGCAAGAAATTGAAATTAAATGGTCTCTTGCAATTAAACTTGTGTGAGGGTTCCTACATAATGCATACAGTACATAAAGTCAAGTGTTTTACTATTCACTTGAATGATAAAAATGTTATGAACATATTTCAGATTCATATTTTTTTTTTCAGAAAAATATTGTTTAACAACTAGTTTAAATTATTATAGGGGTAAAAACAATTTTCTTTGTGGTTGCCTGTTAATAATTGTTTAGCATCCGTCAGGTAATGTGTATTACGTAGCGTAATGTATTTATACAAATTCATATCAAAAAGGGAATTAAGTATTGAAATTAAAAATACTGCGATTCAATAACCGTACAAAATATTTAGTACAATAACTAAAAAGCTCAACGTTATTTTAAATTATGTACAACTGTTAAGCTTTTATAACATCTTACAGGAATTTCGTCTGAATCGAGACAACTATAATATGAAAAATAAGTATTTCACAATGCATACCTAATATATAACAAATTAACAATTTAGTGTAGACATTAAAAGCTAATACATGTATCACATAAACAAGTATTAACAACCAGTATATGTTTTTTAGTTTAAAATGAAATTTGACAAAAAAGTGGTAGGCAAACGCAGCACTTACCCGATGAAAATGCCATAATGAAAAGCATTAACAGCATCTGCAGTCGAAACTTCTTCAGCATGTTTAAGAAAGGAATATTAAAAAGAAAATTAAAAGTATTATTTTACAGAGAATATCAAGAATCAAACTATTACACACACAGCTCTAAACCAATACTAACACCACCAGCCTTTTTATAGCTTTAAAAAGTAGCTATACTTCACAAAGCGATGGCACAAGATAATGGAAAACTAGCGCCACACAGTGACAGACAACGAAAACATAAGTGAGAATTTTTCTAGGAAACTCAAATATTTCTTCTGTGTCGTAGATAATCAGTTTTGAAGAAGTTTTTGAATTTCAAAAATTGCTAACAAACATTATTTACCGTATATTGTACAACACAAATACATAAATTGGTATAGATGTAAAACAACGCCGTTAAGCTCAATACTAGTCGTTTATAAACCGTGGTTTACGACGTTTAGGTTGCGTACTAGTGCACACTTAGTACACACTGTTCTACAATATGACTAAGGACGATTATGATTTTTCTGAGATCATTAGAATTACAATCAAGGAGATACGGATACGATTATGATTACTAAAGATAGCAAGAGACAAATTGTGGTTGCGAATGAAATTACTTTCATAAATAATAGATTATCATTACGATTAGTTAAAAAACTCGATGTATTTGTGATTACAGAAATCAGTTTACTATAACTACATTTACACTAGCATACACTTTGGTACGTATTGTTACCCTCTACACTTTTCAAACACAATGTTTATAAAATGATCGCAGCAACATTGAAAGGAATATAATAGTACAATTAGAAAAAAAAATATTGAAAAATCATAGCGATTGAAATTACAAAAATATTGGATGTCTTACACAAGGTAGTATTATTGTGTAAGATCAAAATTATGAATAAATTGTACAAAACAATATATATTAACATTGCAGATTACTTTAGAATTTAAGGGATTACGATTCTTTATAACCTAAGTAATTACAAGCACGCAGTCTCTTTGGAAAATATTACATGAATATTATCCGTTATGCTTATTCCAATAGAGAATATTTTATGTATTGTTTGGATGCTGGTGAATTTTGGAAGTTGAAACCGCTCAAGAAAGGAATGCGGCTACGAGTAAAAAATAAAGAGATAAAAAAAAAACAAAGCTGTCAGAAATATAACGTCGAAAATAATTTTATCAAGGTATATTTTGAATATAAGTATTAAATATTAGAAAAGTGAATAATTTAATCCGCTATAAAAGTTTTTTACAAGATATGTTAGTAA
This sequence comes from Octonoba sinensis, assembly GCA_038502835.1. Classification (NCBI taxonomy): domain Eukaryota; kingdom Metazoa; phylum Arthropoda; class Arachnida; order Araneae; family Uloboridae; genus Octonoba; species Octonoba sinensis. The sequence goes on from CM076600.1 coordinate 128,597,791, forward strand.
GTTCTTTAGCTTACCCTTCATGTATAATGCTTCAGAATAAGCATTACTTCCAACGGAATTTGAAACGTAGCAAGTGTAGTTCCCGTTATCACTTGCATTTAATTTAGTTATTACGAGATTTGAAATGTAGATGTCATTCTGAGTTCGGACAATGACATTTGGGCTTTGTTGGACCTCCACTCCATCCTTCAACCATCTGAAGACAAATGGGGGGTCACCTTCTATTACGGAGCAGGCGAGAGAGATTCTTTTATTTGCCTTCATTTCACCAGAAAAATGAAATTTTATTTCTGGTACTTTCTGGCCTGTAAAATATTCAACAAATAAATTAATTATTAGTTGCACTAAATTAGCGTGGAGATACATCAAGAAGTCCTATTCATTGTATTTAACATATGGATAAAGCTCACATGAGCATGTTTCGTATTTATTTCTGCGTATCTATAGAAAAGTTTTAATTACGTTTCAAAAAAACTTTACAAAAAATAAAATAATATTAATAACTAAAAGATAAATAATTAAATAGAAATAACCAGACGCTATTAACAATATCTTTCTCATCATTATCAACTTGTTCAGATTCTTTTTTAATTGTTAGAACCGATGAGATTAACATTGAATTTTGCGATGAATTCATCATAATTTTTGAAAAGAACATATTTTGAAAAAATTGCGTGATAATTTAAGAAGATGAGCGAATAAATGTTCGATTATTTCAAGAGCGCGTTAAGTAAAGTTAAATTTACACAAATGTGATGCTTTAATCAAACTGGTGAGTTTGTAACAAAAATAACACGAGTAGCTATATGAACGAGTAATGAACAAACTTATGAAGGAAAATATGTACGAATAAATAAAAAACAAATATTCTTAAAAGAATCATAAAAGGAATAAAGGAGCTTCCAGTAAGCGTTGCTGGTGTAATGTAGATACTATCAAAACGAAAAGTTTCACCATCTAAAATTTACATTCCTAATGCATTGCAATTTTTACAAAAATTTAAAACTGAACAAAGAAATAATTTCATCAAATACAAATTGAAAAATATCTGAAAACACTGCTAGTTTAATTTCACATAATGTTGTTAGAAAATTGAAACAACTTTATAATAATGATTCATACAAAAAAGACTTTTTTTTTCACTTATAAATATGTTATTAATTTGGTAGTTTAACTATAATATCTTCTAAAGAAGCTTAAAGGTAATAACTTAATAAGCAGAAAGGTAATACTAACTAAATAAACATAATGGCAATGCTACATTCAGAAAACAATGATGTGTGAAACTTATACTTACCATCAAGGAGAACAACCCAACTCCAAAGAAGCAGAAGGCGTTGGATGCACGAAGGCATTTTGTAAAAGTCAATTTCAGAACTATAATTTGGTAATACTAAACATAAGAGAAAAACCACACAAATGAATAAGACACTAAGTAGATGACAAAAGGTTACCACTGAACTGCGAACACTAAGCTATACACGCCATTTCGAAAAATGTATGGTATACTAGCGCCACACAGTATCGAAAAGTGAAGACAGAAACACATGTAAATGAAAATTTATTTAGATCGCATTGTGTATTTATTAACAGCAATATAACATGGTTGCAGATTTTTTCTTTAAGAACATTTTAAAATACATTTTATTTTAAAATTTTATTGTACTAGATGTCTTTTTCCTTATAAAATAATTTGAAAAAGACTTATTAACTGTAATGTTTTAAATGTTGTACATAAATTATAAAGTAAGTTCACGTTTCATTTACACTGTAGTGCATTAGAAATTGCAAAATTATTTCCACAAAAGTGTTATGAAGTTTAGAATAAATGACGCCATTACAAGCTATAGGTGATATAACCATCTGAGAAAGAAGTTATTGAAAAATAAAACATAACCCTCCTCCAATACAAAATTTTTTCACCAGTATTCCATATAAGTTCAATAAATATTTGCTAGTGGAGAAAAAATCTGTAAAAGGAATGAGTTATCAAAATTATTTTTTAAAAATAATCTAATGCTATTTTACAGAAGTTGTATGATAAGTGAAAACTGATTGAATACCACATGGGTTTTAAAGTATTTTCCTGAAACTTAATCTTGAATATTACAATCATTGAATACAAAGCAACCAAAATAACGCAGGCGAAATGAATTCATAGATATTATGATATTCATAGATATTATGGCGGGAAAGAATTGATGCGTATAATTACATGCGTATTTTACCGATATTTTACGGCAAATATTGTTGCACTTTAGAATTAGCATGTTTTAAAAGCAATCAATATTGTTGAACCTGAAAAGCTACAGTTAAACATAAACTAGAACTAACGTATTCCAGCATGCGGCTAGGAAGATTAAGAATATCTGAGGAAAAAAAGAAACCTGCTTAGTAGTCCATCCCGAGGCTTTCCTTTAATAAGTGTAATTTGAGACAAGCTAAAAGGATATGCACAAATATTGTGTTCACCTTCTTTTCACATAAGAACAAATATGATAATTTTTACATGCGATTACATATTTTAAAAACGTTTATTTGCAAACACTGAGTTATTCATGGCATAATTTTTACTTGTGTTCAATGTGAATTATATAAACTCGTTTTTCCCACAAATGATCGAAAACTAAACCATTTTAATTTAAAGTCGGTATGTTCGTAGTATAATCGCTTTGGAATTTAGTGGACCACAAGTTTGGAACCAGTGTCTTAATAAATTATAAAAGATTATTTTTGCGTCCATCACTCATTTTGTGAAAAGCAATTGTTTGAAATCGCAAATTTCACATGAAAGTTCCAGACTCAAGACAAAAAATCGTAACACTGAAAAAGAAATGGATGTTTGAAGAGAAATAGCAAAGCACTTCAGAATTTGTCATTAAGTACTTGCATTTTTTTCTCGATATAACTAGATTTATTTAATACAAAAAGATAATTCTTCTTAAGTTCAAAACATCTATTCTAAATTTTCACTGTAATAAATTAAAAAAAGTTTTATTTTGTAAAAGTTTGACCTTGAATTTAAATAATTGTTATTTACTGTAATGACGTATTTGTAGACGGATTGGTTTTCAATTTTACTGACAGTAAATGAGTTGAATATATCTCAAAAAACATTTAACATAAACTTACTCCTCATTAATAGTGCTTCGGAATGTTCATCACTACCTGCTGTGTTGGAAACACGGCAAGTGTAATTGCCATTATCGGCTGACTCCAGTTTCAGAATGACGAGAATAGAAACAAAAATGTCTTCTTGTGTACGAATGACGATATTGCGATTTTGTTGAATGTCCACACCGTCTTTCAGCCAACGGAAAACAAATGGTGGGTCTCCGTCGATTACAGAACACGTGAGAGATGCTCTTCGGCCAGCCTTGAGTTCGCCTGAGAAGTGAAACGGCTTGACTTCGGGTAATTTTTCCCCTTAAAAAAATTATAATATAGTTAAACATATCTGCACGTTCAAAAATCTTCTCATACATCAGATTGTAAAGGAGTTACAGTATGTATGACAAACACACGTTGTGATTTTATGAAATATTTATACATTCATTACGATTGCGGAATCAAAGCATCAAAGAATAAAAATTGAAAAAGAATATTTCTTTATCTTTTTTTTAATAAATATTATTCATACTTAACATGTCTTCTATTCAAACTAATATTAATTATTTAATATCGAATACGCATCAGCAATACTTTATCATTAAGTTTATTTTGAGAAAATCTGCTTGTTACACTATTTTATTTTAAAGAACAGAAGGTAAACGGAGTGTTTCGTTAAATTTACGGAAAATTTGATTTAAATCAAATAATCAAGTTTCTTGATAACAGTTTCTGAATAAAATCCTTGATTTTCCACACGCTCGTAAACTGCAGAGAAAGATTTGTTTAATTACGTAAAACTGAACACTTGAGATCTGTGACTACTAGTTTAAACGTTGTAAACAATAGCAGAAATAAACGAGAAAGGTCTGTGACTACCAGTTTAAAAGTTGTAAATAATAGCATAAATAAACGCTTGAAGCCTGTGACTGCCAGTTTAAAAACAGTCAAAAATTCACTATAGATTGTTGGCGTATAGCTTAAATTCAGCTTTAACAAGCAGCTTGCCAGCCTTTGACGAATAGCCTTTCTGACTCCGGAGACATCAGAGCCACATGGGCTCAAATGAATTCAACTTCGACTTTGTGCACCCGAAATATTAATTTAGCGTGCTTCACTGTGCGGCACATTATCTATTGCAATCGATTTACAGAATGTTCTCCGTTTATAAACTCCGCAATTTCCTTTTTTTAAAGACTTTATAGTTTCTTGTTTTTAAGCCTCTGTTATTTTACGCGAGACGCCGGATAAATGATTCCCAGGAGACTCTCGGGTATTTTCGGGAAAAAAAAGTTTTACAGTGTACATCAAGGTTTATAAAAGCATTACTGTTTCTCCGCAGTAAACTGTTAAGTTGTTGAATTATTCAAAATAAAAGAATTTATTATTATATTATTTTTATTTGAAATTAAGAAATGAAACATTTCGATGCCTCATTTATTTAAAAAGATTTTTAAGAAAAGTTTTGAATTTGAGGTGACCTGACGAAGATCTCTGGAATAAAAGGAGCTTTATTTCAATCTGATAATTCTCTAGAAAGTTATTAGAGCGGAGGCAGAGGAACACATATTTGGTAAAACTAAATATTATTTGAAAATTTTAATTTACTTTTGGCTTTTTTCGTTTTTAACGATATTCTTGCAGGATATTAAGCATACTTGATATTGTATATTTTATATCTATTATTATAGGGGAAAAAGTACTTTCACATAATAGAAGCCACAAACTTGTTACTGCGGTATTTTGAGATATATTCAGTAATCTAATCAAAAATTCTAACTATGAACAGAATTTGGTTTAAAAGTTTAGAATAAATCAAATATGCATAGATAGAACACATTCCAACTTAAATAATAACATAGAACAATTTCGCTTCACATTACTATGTTTCATCTTTCATTAGTAAATTTTCTTTTCATACACAATTTCAGGCCTTTTTTCCCCCCCTTTTTAAAAAATATTCTAAAAGAAATTTTTTTTTTGTAAATATTACTAGACTTAAAAAGTATTAAAAAGGGATAAAATAACTACAAGACATAATTCAAGCCCTTATATAAACGCTGTAATTTGACATGGTACTATGAAATTAGTACAACAAAATTGCAATTAAAATTAGTTGAATTATAAGGTGAATAAATTCAATTTACACAGACGCTGACGCTTTATGTAATTGATACTGATCTTTTTAATTTTCCTTGTATTTTCGCCCATTAGGCAACCATACTTCATATGTACTGAAGTGCAAATGCAGCCGATGAAAATGTTTCGTAACGATTCTTAAATGAATAGAAAATATTGCTTTTTAGAAAGAACGGTTGAAACGTTTAAGCAATTTTGTAGCAAATATTTTCGAGAAAGGTATAGATTCACAAACTAAATTATTTAAAACGAGCAAAATGAGTTACAAAGTAAAAGTTTTTGACTATATTAAATTAAGCGTAATCTCCTCTAAATTACAAAAATGTTGAAATATCTAGGACTAATGCAGAAATGAATGCTTTCGCTAGCAAAATATGTACTTATAACTCGTTAACAGGGCAGAATGTATTTTCAAAAACGCAAAATATACATGTTTACCTGGCTGCTTAGTAAGAGAGGAAATTATTTTAAGGGCACTGGGCGACTTAACGATTCAAGAATATGGATTCTTATTAATGGGATCAAGTAAATGTTACTTTTGTAATGAAGTCATGCTTAATGCTGATGAAATATTTTGCGTTTATAATTTGCATCAAATGAAAAACAAATGCAGTATTACATTTCTACTTATAAAAGCAACAGAAACAATCACGAGTAAAAAATACGCACAACTAAAACTTGCATGAACTGAAACATTAGTTGAATTTTCACATAATAATATTTGAACTTATATTGCAAAAGTAGAAAAATACTCACCTGTTACACAATGGATGCTAATAATCGCTAACGTTCTTGTTAAAAGACTCCACTTCATGGTCATTAAATGTAGAAAATATCTTTTAACCTTTATTTAATTTTATTTAAAATAAAACTCAAGCTGACAGGATACCCAAGCTATAGTACACTGTGGAGCAGCAGTAGCGTTCGCTTTAGTTTGTAAGCTTGAAGGCTATGGGTGATTCCATGGCAAGCTAGCGCCACACAGTGTCAGAAAATACAAGTAAAACTGCAAGAGTTGATGAGTTATTATTTTTATTTAAAAATAGCAGTGGAAATATACCAAAATTAAAAACAAACCTTTTTCTATCATGTCCATAAATTTATGCACTTAAAGAAATACTTTTGCAAGGATTACAAATAATAAATTACTTAACCTTGATATTGTGTGAATGAAATACTATAAATTAATTCCCATATATCTTAAGTGAATTCATGGTTTCTTTTTATTTATTTATTTTATTCTCTAAATTTTTGTATATTTTATCAGATTCTGAAATATAAAAAAACATTTTCTATTTCACAAGGGCAGAATTTTAGTTCATCACAACGCCGTTAAAACTAAACAGACCAAATATTTTAAAGCTAAAAGACCATTTCATTTCATTCATTATGAACTTTAATTTATTTTTTCAGAAACTAGTATTTACAAATCATATCTGATGCAGCTTTTGGAAAATTGAACTCTTCTAAAGATTTTTCTCTCTCTTACATGTTGTACCTAGTAGCTCGATTTTTGTACTTCATCAATAAAACAACAATCATCAGGTCTTTAAATCAAAGCATGTTTTGCTCATTAGCGGATTTTCGGTTTCATGATGACATTCCATAATTTGCCGCTCATTTCAGTCATTTTATGTATAAAGTTACTGTATACAAAAACGGAGCGTCAAAACCATCGCACAACTGCGGAAACAAGTAAAATCACCAGATATGAAGCTATAATGGTCATGGAAGCAAAAAATATCTATCGGTACAATTATGGAAAAACACTCACCGTTACAAACAATTGAAAAACTGAAATAATATTTTCATGTCAGAAAAAATTAGCAAATGCAATTTTAGAAAAATCATTCATCCTTATGAGATTAATTCTTATGAATACTTGAAAACATTTATGTGGTAGATAAAAAATATTTTACCTAAGATTAAAAAAAATTCAATTGTTGTAATATTTGAAATTCTTATTAATCCATAAAATTAAAGAATGTTTAAAATGAAGGAAAATATCAATGGATCCAGTTATGCTCAACCCTTAACGGGTCATAAATTAAAAGAACATACCCTTAACCGAAAGTACAGCCGATTTCTCATCTTGTCCATACTTGTTGATAACTCTACAAGAATAATTGCCATTGCTATTAACTCCTATTTTTTGAATAGCAAGATTCAACGTGAACTCATCGAATTTGCGAATGGATATGTTGGGTTCATCCGAAAGAAGAATGCCATTTTTGAACCAAGAGAATTCGAAAGGTGGATCTCCGTTGATTATAGCACATGAAACAGAAGCTCTCATGCCTAAGTCGATTTCTTTAGAGAAATGGAAAGGGTTGATCTTTGGAGCAATTTTATCTGTGGAGAGAAAAGTTATAGAGATGAAGTGAGTATTTTAAAAATAGTGTAATGCATTTATACGGCATCATGAATCTAACCCTCCATTTGTGCGGATAATTATTGCAACAAAAGTACGTACCTTGTAAATAAACCATCTAAAAATTGCCAGTTTCAAATATAAGCGTTATTAATTTGCCATTGGCTTAAAGTTTAATCGGAAAGAAATAACTTAGTGAAATTTATTTTAGAAAAGTAAGTGAAATATTGCAGAATATTTATTTGTCGCAAAACGCAAAAATTAATCCCTAATGAAAAAAAAAAATCACCATTACTATTCCTATTCTATATTATAATTACTTTAAAAATATCATGTCAGCTACGTTCACTTTTATAAAAATTAAGGTAACCTACATACCTACAGTATGATACGACGAAACTCATTAAATGCCTTTAAAATGAGGATAAATAAAAAACCAGAAAGTGTTGGAACTGATAGTATCATAGCCAAACTATATAAATTACAGGATTTTGATCAAGGCAGTACGTTTCCGAAATATTTGTAAAAAGCATAACAGTTCACGAGAAGTTGGTTTGATATTTTCCAATATGTTTGGCAATGAATTTGGCTTCTTGATTACTGTTGCTACTGATTCGATCAGTTTCAAGTTTTTTTTTAATGATAGGATTTTTTAAAGTAATTTTCCCCCGCAATTTTAAATGACTATAACGTCATTAAAAATTGTATTTACCAGAAATGAGTTGAAGGAATTTCTTATAATGAATAGAATTGCGTACAGCGCAAGTTATTCCACATTTACTGAGGTGTGTTTGACGAAAATCGTGTTGGACAAACGAGGTGTAATATTAATGCAATATTAATGAATGCATTTTCTCAGCAGATAAAATACTTCAGACCCCTACTATTTCTAAAAGATGTGTAGGAATTTGTGTTCAATGCTGCAATAATTCTCGACTAAGTTTTTTTATATTTAATTACTGTTGACATCAATGTCCCTAAAAATATGCAAATATTCACTTGAAATTAAGAAATGGATCATATTTCGAGCATTGTGAAGTTATGAAAAAATTGTCAAGAAAAGACGTTTTAACCAACATAATTCTGAATTTAACTAATTTGCGAACATTTTACTAAAGTGTATTTTCTTTCTTAAAATTTTATGTGTTGGTGTTTTAATACTTTTCCTTCTTTATTCAGCTCTCCTGTTTGAATTACAAAAAAAAAAAAAAAAAATCAAACAACAATAACGTGAATGGGAAAAGGGGAATGCATTCCACCGATATTAAAGACCCACACCAATTTTTCTGATTGCCCATTTTGCCCGTTACAGAGGTTAGAGTTTAGAAATATTCATTCGCTTTTCAGTAATTATATATAAACAATTATTCAAACAATGTACGAATGAACATAATGTGTGGAAATAAACCCAAATTAATTTTTTATCTGCTGAGGGAAGAATGTTGTAATACTAAAACATTATGAATAACTGTACAGTAGCTAAAATATCGTTACGCAAGAATGTCATGTTCCTAGAAACGGATAATATATGAATTGTTAATAACTTTAAGTTGGCAAGAAAAACAATGTGTCGTCAAAGGCTATTCCTCTTTAATCTGTTAACTGGAATTCACTTTATAAATGCGCAAATCATGTGATATTTGAATGAAACTGAATAATAAATAATGTAAGAGAAGTTTAGTATAAGACGCATAGCGATTTTTTATTTTTCATGTTTTTTTCAGCAAACGAGAACTTTGGAAGAAATTTTAACAATATGAATCTGTGATTGTGATAGGTGAATAATTTTGGAGTTATATTTAAGGAATTTTTATAGAAGCACTAAAGTGCTCAAATATTAGGCATTTTAGAAAAAAAGACAAGAAATACGTACCTGATGCGATGCCCAGAAGCAATGATAATAAGACACAGATATGGTAAAGGATCAACTCCGTCATCATCACAGATGATTTTTCGTGTATTGTTAAAAAAGAAGGGATAATTAATAGCAAGCATCAATCCCCAAGGAGGTACCACACTCTTTCAGCAAACAGAATAGCGTCGTAGCGTGTACGAATAACAAAATGGTGTTTCCGAGGTACTGTAAAATTTGATCACACATTACATTTTACAGGATACTAGCGCCACATAGGAGCAGAAAAGGAAACAAGAAACGAAGCTGAAAAATTAATTATTGTTTCTGAACGCTCGATAAAGCTGTAATACACAACTTAACAGTACTGAAAAAGCATTTTCTACGTTACATGGATAATTTCCAAAATAATTTCAAACATATTCAACCATATTTTGCAAAGTTGTTTTGTACTCACTGCTTGAGTAAAGAATAAGTTGAAAGAAAACAATTTAATCTTGAATGTAACGGGGTGCGAAATGTAACAATGTTAATTCGAGTAGCTAATATAAATGGCTTTTTCCCAACACACGTAATTAACATACATTTTCTTGGGATGAATTGAAGGTATTTGCTTAGTATTTGCTTCAAAATGCAGATAGGAGGAAAAGTCTAAAATTTCTCTATATTTTCCACTTGTTTTTCATTCAAAATATTCCCGAAATCACTGTTTTTATAATTTTATCTCCGCAAATAAATGTACCTAAATAAGCTATAAAATCTTTAAACAATATTCATATTCATCCAAAGTATATATATATAGTACATTTCAGACCAGTTAGGTACATTGTATTATCACACATTCACCGAAACTACTACAAACAGCCATGGATCAAATTTTCGATTGCATAATTAGAAGAATGCGCATGAAAACGTAATTCAAATAAACATGAATGTGAGACCATGTGCGAATATATGTTCTTCAAGAGAGATGAGTGGAAAACTTTACACGAAGTCGACTAAAAACCATCTAGACACACAGAACGTTAAATCGACGCAAATACATAGAACTGATTTTCGTCGCGTGATTTAGTTATATATTTTTCACTAGGTAACAAATGTGCAACATCTCCTAGTTAAGCCCAAAAAATCACAAAATCATCCATTTGAACTTTTTTTTTTCAATGGATACTACGGTGTGTTATTTATTTTTTTCATAAAAACAGCATAAAGAAAAAAAATTTCACGGTAAAAGAATTCTGGAAATTATGATTTTAGTTTTGATATTGGTTACAGCGTAATCAATCTGTCACACACACACACAAAAACGAAAAACCCAAAAGGCGTTCAGGAGGAATTTCCACGGCAGCATCGAGCAGACTTGGCGCTAGCCTGCTCGCACAAAAGATACTTTGATGGTCTTAACATTTTCAACACCACGACACCCTCAGTTTATTTTACAAAAGTAATTAAACTTAAAATACAATGCAACGCATGTAGGAAATAGTTATCACAACATAAAGCAGACTGAAAGAAATGTATTACTCGTACAGCGTAAAATGAAATCTTTACTTGAAAAAATATTTTACCACGAATCCCTATATTTAATCACGAAAATTCAGTTAAGTATCTCAACTACTAGTAATTTCTGCAAGAAAATCATCATTCAATTTGAAACAAGGAACCTGCAGTAGAAATTGGTACACACAACTAATAAGAAAGTCCACACACACATATATTTATAAAGAGAAACTATGAAATAACGTACTATCAGAAAATACTTGATGTTGTACGTAGTTATGTTGATGATTATGTTGATATTATTGCGTCACATAATTTTCTTAGGTAGCATTACAACTTCCAGTCACTATAAAATGTAAGCTGACGACTCATTATCGTTAAAATTGAGCTTTTAAAACTTCACATTTAGTTTTTAAAGTCTTAGGAATATATATATATAATCAAAACAATAAATACGAAGTCAATTATTCTTTTGATTTTCTCAACTCAATCAATTGATCTGCCAGAATTTCTCACCTTTCATAAGTAACGTTTCTGAATGTTCATCGCCTCCCACAGCATTGGATACTCGGCATGTATAATTTCCGTTGTCATCTGGACCTAATTTAGCAATAATTAAATTTGAAATGAATACATCGTCTTGAGTCCGTACTATGATTCGTTCATTTTGTTTAATGTCTTTGCCATCCTTCATCCATCGAAAAGTGAATGGTGGATCCCCATCCACCACAGAACAGGTGAGAGTTACCCTTTTTCCAGATTTCAGCTCACCGGAAAAATGAAAAGGTTTTATTTCTGGAACTTTCATGCCTGAAAAATTAATAAATGTCTGAAAAATTCATAAGTCTTCCATTCCTAAAATAATATAACATTTTAATAGTTTCTTGAACTATTCTTTGGAATGAAAGTTCATAGGTATATTCTAAAGTGCAAGAATGAAGCAAATATTTAAATGGAATATATATATACATATATGTACTTAAGGTTTCACGGAAAACAAATATTGTTTACATTTAATCATAATTTTAAATGAAATACCTTTCTAAAAATCTTCAGACTTATGTATTTATTATTCTTATCCGATTTGGAAATGCAACTGCTTTCAGCAAAAAAGATAATCTTTAGAAAAATAGAATTCTAAAAATTGGCGTGCGGTTGAATTTAAAGCGACTATTTATTAACGCACTTGCACCTAAATTTCTATTAAAAGAATATTATTTCTGTATTTTGCAGTAAGTATTTTATATAATTTGAGCTTTTATAACATACAAACGACATTGAGAATAACAGTCGAACGTGGTTAACTGAAATATAATTCATTCAATTTTTATGAATTTCACTTAAAAAAATCATTTTATAGGTAAGAATGCTACTTTAATATAAGCTCGTATTCACTTTCTTTCAACAAATTGAAGTAAAATTTATAAAGCAGTGTATAAATTTGACAAAAAAAGAAGTTATTTAGCGCTTGACATCTCGTATGAAACGATTACAAGTGCTGACAATGAAGACGCAACTTACAGTTTACTTAAGGATTAGGAGCCGCAATTATTTAAGTTGAGAAACCTTCACAGAAACATCAACATTCAACATTTATTTAAAGATTGATTATGATATCAATTATCTCTTACAAAATCCAGGGCTGTCCTAAAGAGAGTATAATATATACATTATTTTACCCATCAAATCTGAAAATCATACCTTCCCTTCAGAATAAATTTTGGCGTATTCAACAATGCCAAAATAGTACAGCACAATACAAATACACACACACACATATATATACTATAACACTAATAAAATTCTCAATGAGATGTTTTACAAAAAAAGCGTTTTAATTTTTTTTTTAGGTAAATGCATTAATTAGGTCATTTACCTATGACTTTTATCATATACGTGATTATGATGCTCCATGACATACATAATTCTGATGTTTTATCACATACATATTTATGTTGTTTTATCTAATTAGTTATTTTTACATCATATGAATTGTTACTTATTGATGCTATTTTAAAGAAATTTAAGATTTGGAGCTCAACATATGCCTCGAAATCCACCACTTATTTCTTCAAGAAAATATTTACTTATTTTAGATTGAGTAAATTTACGGAAACTAATTCAAAGAGATACAAAATTTTTCACGGAAATGTAAATATTTTATCTATTGTTAAGTTAGGCAAAAGCTTCATACAAGTATTTCTGCTTAGAAACATATATATTTGATACTTTTTTATGAAAAACTCTGTTCTATTACTTATGTTTTTACTAGATCAACAATTATAATAAACGCACACAATTTTAAAATGAACATGAAAAAACCTTACCTGAAAAGCACAAAATGATGCTGCACAGTATGAACGCTTGAAATAAAACATACAGTTCCATTTTATCTGAAGCACTGAATATAAAATTAAATATTAAACGATATTTAGCTTTCTATATATTTAGAGACATGAAACAGAGTTTTGAGTCGGGAGAAAAAACTGAGCTTAATGGCGGGTCAACTTTGTAAAAGACTAGGATAAAAATTGTTTTGATGACATCAAAATGCATACAGAATCACAGTATACTAGCGCCACATTGTGGCAGAAATATCAACGAAAAATGCACAAGAACAACAAAGGACATATGATAATTTTAAATGCTTTTATTCCTTAAATATTCCTATGAAGAGAATTCATACTGTGAGAGATGTTAATAATTTTCAATGAAAAATAAAGTAAAAATTCTATCGGCTGTGAACCAGAATAAGACAGTTTTATTATTGACAATATTTATAGTATTAATAAAGCTATATATTAGCTAATAACTCTCATGACAGTACTAATTCCATTAGTCGTAATACTATAACGATGTTAGACTTAAAGAGAGTACAAAGTGTGGCATATATATTTATTATCATTATCCTTTTTCGGGTTAAGGAAAAAGCATCAAAACAAAAAATAAATCTGAAGTAATACCTTAAAGTTGAAGAAAATACGATCGCAATCCTTTATGTATTTCAAGCTCATAATTCAATATTTGAAATGGAAGAAGTAAGGTTCCTTACTTAACTCTATAGCAGAGTACAACGTCTGAAAATAAATTAATGTACACAAAGAAAGTATATGCGTCACGATACATAAAAATGTTGCAGTTGGGTCAAATACTTGCTAAAGAAAGAGAAAAACTAAAGCAATATATATGAATAATGAAACATAGAGAAAAATACTGTGATAGAGTAAGAAAATTGAACTTATTAACTAGCAACAATATATATTTTTTCATGGTAAACCAACAGTACAAAATGGTAAACCAAGAATGCTTGTAACAGCATTTTTCTTCGAACTCTTACTTATTTCGTTTTACAGTAAAACTATCTGCAGTAAAACGTTAGTTACAATTATTATCTTCTGTACATCATGTACACACAAAAACCGTCAAGCTTTTTAAAATGATAAAGTATATGAGTACCAGGCAGGCGCTTTATACAATTTGCGCAAGTCACTTAATTGCGCAATAGGAAAAAAATGATTGACGATTTGAGATCTCATTACTGAGCATATAAAAATTCATTACGCTACGAGTGATGAGAATTACACGGTTTAGAAAATGGGAAATGTCCATAGGCGTTACTCTTAATAAACTTAAAAATAATTACGATTTTTTGCGTTTTTCTGATTTAATAAAAAACATTCGAGCTTGATACACTAAGAAATACCTCCGCTCTTAAATCAAATTGTTAAAGGTGAAGAAGGAATATTTAAATATCATTTGCACTTGAAAAATTATGAATATTTTTCAAATGGCGAAATTATTACATCCGTATTCAAAAACAATAAAATTGCGATTTTTTTTGAAGTTCATGTTATTGATAAATAAAAAGAAGTAAAAGAATTTGTGCCAATCACAATATTACTAAATATTTAGTTAGACAAATACGACATTGAAGTGTATGTTATACTTAAGTGTCATATACACAATTTGTGTTTGCAGATTATAACTATGCACTTATAGCATTCCAAAGAAAAAGTAAAATACGTTTTCGACGGAGTTGTTCTGAAATCGACAAAATCATGAGTGTTCCATGCAAGATAATGATGTTAAAAACTAATAAGACATTTTTCATCGAAGAATGATACAAATTAAATGCTAAATTTAAAGAAATAGCAGAAAAGTTATTTTTATACACTGGAAAAAAGATAAAGAAACAAAGTTTCAAATTTCATTTAGAAACCTGATTCTTAAATAAATGAGGAAATGGAACCCACAAATTTTAACATTTTAAACAAAATATAGTAACGACAAAAATTAATTGAATTTTAGAGAAATTATACCTTTGATCAACAAGTTTGCTGAATGTTCATCATAACCAGCACTATTTGATACTCTACACGTATAATTTCCGTTGCTATCAGGATTTAACTTCGAAATTATTATGTTTGAAATGTAATCTTCTTCATACGTTTTGGTTTGAATGTTCCCTTTATCTTCCACTTTTGCTCCATCCTTGAACCATTGAAACTGGAAGGGTGGCTCACCATCTATGACTGAACATGCCAATGTAACTCTTTTACCAGACTTCAGTTCACCAGTAAAATGAAAAGGTCTAATTTCAGGTTTTCTCAGACCTAGAAGAAGTTGGAAATGATATTGAAATATTTAGGTATTAATTACATAACAATCTAAACGCTTTCTGGTGCTACGACATTTCGTCGTTAGAAACTGTTCTCTATTCTTTACTGATTTAAATTTATAAGAAAAACAATAAATAAATAAATAATTTTGAAGTTTTTATTTTAAAAACAATAGATACACGCAATAAATACTGAATAGACAAAACTTCGATACTAAAAACGTTATTTCATCAATTGATACTTCAGTCCTCAAAAAATACCATTACTTTAGAGTAGTATAAAAATTATCATTAATATATATTTGAACATTAAAAAAAAATTTATTCTATAAAATAATGCATTTTAAAACTCCAAAAGAACATCTTTCAAAATATTTGGTACACTTCCAATCAGTAATATAGATTTAAGCAACTATTGACTTTTAAATTACTTTCAAAAGAATTACAAACGGGGCTAAGTAAAATTAGAACCTTATCCCTATATCACTCAACAACTAGGAGTTATTTGATTTTATTTTAGATTCAAGATAATAAGAAAAAAATAAAACACACATCTTACAGGACGATATTTCATTTTATTAATTATTAATTATTTTTTTAACCTTCTATAACTCATAACAGATTTATTTGATTTTTTGGATCGGATATAACATTAATCATAATAATAATGATAATTATAATAATAAAAACATACATGTATTTTCAGATATTTAAAAAATTATTTATAAATAAAATTACAACAACAGCGATGGAACGGAATGTTGCCTGTAGTCTACCTTATGATACAGATGACTAATTTAAGTTACAGGTAATTTAAGCGTATTCAAGCAAAGCATAGATACATTTTTATTACGAACACACAAATATTTATAGCACTGTAATTACACTTGAATCCAAATAACTAAAGCTCAAACTTTCAATATAAACTATCATACAAAAATTAAATGTTCTAAAATGAAGAATGCAAGCAACGTAAGTGATTTGTTGTAAAAAATAACGTACCTGAAACACTTGTGAAGATCGCCAGGCACAAGAAGAGGTAATAACTCATACTGGTGCTATTCTATGTGGTATAGGAATAATGTTCTTCAAAAATGAATAAATTGAGTACTGTGTAAAAACAATAAGTTAATATTAGCTTTACTTAAAAAGAGTACGTTACATAAATGTGTATAGTTTATCTCAGAAGATAATAGTTCGACTTCTTGTAACCACTGATGGCGTTTAACTCTATACACTCTCTTTTTGAGACATACTGCTCAGCAAAGCAGGATACTAGCGCCACACAGTGAGAGAAAATGATGTTAGAATTTCAAAGACTGATGGAAAAAGAGGACATAATTCATAGCGTTTATTATTTTTATTAAAATATGTATACATTCGTTTCAAATCACTACTAAAATCAAAATATATTTAAGTAGCGGTGATCGTAAAGGAAGGTATTGCTGGTTAAGTTACAAATCTTTTAATGACTCAAAAAATGCATCCTTATATGACTGTAAAATAAATCTCACTCAGTTACTTAAAAGAAAAAATGTATTTCTTTCATTGTTTCTCAAAAGGAAAAAGAACACCTCTTAAAGTAAAAAAAAAAAAAAAAAAAAAAAAAAAAAAAAAAAAAAAAAAAGAATAAAAAGTAAATGGAGTCAACGTTGTGTTAATTAGTTAAAGAAAAATAAATATGACATCCTATACTGAAATTTTTGCTTGAATTGAATCAGAATCGACGTTTAAATTTTCATAAAATAAAAAATATATTTCTTAAAACTTAAAAATAACCCCAACATGAAAACATCTTGATCAAAATCAAGTAAAAAATCTCACACGTGTTTTCAAACTAATGCGTTAAGGCATTAATTCCTTCCACTATCACTGGAAAAAACATATAAAAAATGTATACAAGAAAAGTAAATTTCTGGTTTTAGGCAATTTGATAATTAGCATCTCGCATGAAGGAAAATGAACACGAACAAGTTGGAAACGATGTTCTTTGAAGACTTCGAACAATCAAGGTAATCTCTGTCCGTTTTCTACCTTTTGCACCACTATTCATGGGGGAGGGGGATGGGGTGGAAGGAGAAGAAAATAAATCACAGAGGATCTCAGTTTTCAATTATTCACTAATAATGATGATATCGAACAATAGGAATATTTGTGTAAGCACAGGAACAGAGCCACGGAAACCATATTTAATATTTGAAAGAGTAGCAGTTTTTAACAATTTTCTCTGCACAAATGAACTTCCGAACCTTAACTTGATAAAATGAACCAATTCTTGAGAAGACTTTGATACATAATATATTGATAAACATAAATAGACTCTAGCATGTCATAGAGCGTAACAGCAGAATTGCATGTCAAAAGTTATTTTGTTAAAACCGTTGCAATTTACGACATTAATATATTTTAAAAGAAGATTGTAAGACAGTAAGCAAAATGAATACGTTAACTTACGTTGTTGTTTCTGTTGCACAAATAAATATCATTGTTAACGTAAATAGGAACACAATCTCCAAAGAAAACTTCATAGTAATAATAAATAAAGTTTTTTAGAAATTCAAGAATTACGCATCGGTACTTTATTAACACCAAAGCGAAAAATTCAGACCGTTTCTGAAAAACGCCTCCTTAATCGTATCTTTTATTAGAAAAACAAACAAAACATAAATATAAACAGAATAAAATCTTCTGAAAAAGCTTTACGGTTATGAAAATGTTAAAGAAGTGAAAAAAACCTTATTTATTAGTCAGGAAAAATTAAAGTTAATTTTTGTTATTAATGAAGCAAAAAAAAAAAAAAAAAACCCAAATGGATACCTTTTATGGTTAGCACATCAAATTTCTGATCAACGCCGACAGCATTCGAAACTCTACAAGTGTAGTTACCATTGCTTTCGGCTTCGACTTTCAGAATAACAAGATTAAAAGTAAAATCATCAATTTTGCGAAGTGATATGCCAATACTTTCTGGCAAACGTGCTCCATCTTTAAGCCAGGTGAATTCAAAAGGAGGATCTCCAGAGAGCACTGCACACTGGACGGACACGCGCATACCAAGATCCAAATCTTTAGTGAAGTGGAATTGCTGAATCTTCGGCGCACTGAGACCTCAAAGAAAGAATAAAAACACCATTTATGCCTGTCCACAAAATATGAATGTATGTATAAATATTATGTACTACAACTGATAAATGTATTAACAACGCGTATTTGTCATTATACTCGCAGTTCACGGGAGTATAATGCCAAATATGGGTAATTGCAAAAAAAAAAAAAAAAAATCCATTAGATTAGAACCACAGCATACAATGTTTTCAAGGTAACTGTTGTAGGAAGCTTACAGTCACTATTTAGAATTTTCAAAACTAGATATGTTGATCATCAAAAAAAAAAAAAAATCATTTTATAACAAGCACTTTCACAGATCTAGTTGTAGCAATTTTTGTTCGAAAGAAGATATTAAAATACTTCTAATTAAGTAAAATTTATAAATGGTAGTAAAATAACAACTAATCAAGTCATATTTTCTTAAAATCGTGAAAAAACATTGATTTGAGTTTTCCTCGGAACAACAGAATGGTAGTTACATAGTCGTAGTTACTCACCCCACAAGCTAATATAGATGTAGTCTTGAGCTTGAATTAAAGTAATTTTACGCTGCATATGTTATAAATTAAATAATTCTTGTACGTGATTAAAATCGTATGCACATGGAAATGTTTGTGAAAAATCAAAATAAGATCTTTAAAAATATACACTCATAGTTGAATCAGACATTTAACCAGTAAATTCCATTAATACATAAACACTTACATTGCTCATCTTTTAGGAATATATATAAAGTTACTACATTAAACAAAAGTTTAATAAATGCTTGAGCCTAATCCACCCTTTTCCACGGATTGATAGAAAATATACGATAGCTACAGTTTTTGTTTCAGTGGCGGTATACTACCAAGAAACTGAATTCTAGTCGGTTTAGCTATAAATTTTCCTATTACAGTATTTTAAAGTGAAAAATATTAATTTCCGGGAATTATTTATTACAAAAATATTTCTAACAAGTTGTTTGTACTGAAGATTTATTTTTAACATAAAAAACAGTTCCATTAATTTTGCGAGTTTATACTGCAACATAGAGAAAGGTTTTGGCATTCAGTTTAACTTTTGATACAAAATATAATAATGCCATGTTTTCTGGTTTTCTTGCTATGAAGCAATATGTTTATATGTGTAAATACCCGTGCGTGTCAATATGCATAAAAGAGTATTGTTAAACAGTTTGATAAATAATCAAATAAACTGATAGATTGAAATATCCTAAGAGAAATAAAAAGGAGAGATAAATACGAATAAATAGACACATTCGTGCATAAAAGATACACAAGAACATAATTAGAAAAATATTTTAAAAAATAAATAAATGAATATGAAAAAATAGATATATGAGGAGATGTAAGGAAAGGTGAAAATCAACAGATTAAAAATATTTTGGTAAATATATATAGACGAATACGTTGGTAGATACTTAGTAAGAGAGAAAGCTCAATTTTTTTTAATTGTACTTCTAACAATAAAAATTAAATAAACACTTGTACTCCTTTTATAAATATTGAATATGTGGATAATGGTACAACTCAAGTTGACTGAGATGAAAAAAGTAGCTCCTTTTATTGTGCTTTTAAAATTAAAGTCGTAATCAAAAACTTCAAAATTTGCTTTGGACGTTTAGTGGAAGTAATACTTATGGATACTGACTTACAATATTTTCCATTTATTTCAGTGTATATGTTAGATTTAAGGATTTATAAAGAAATAACTAGGTAGAAAAGGTACAAAATAGTAGATACCAAAATAAATTTAAATAAAAATAAATTGTAAATCTTACCAGCTTCAGATGTTCCGATCGCAAAAAATGCTAGAAAGAAACACTTCATAATCATAACAATAATCGGGTCCACAGTCATGTTGTTTCAGGGTGATCTGGAAAAACTCTTAATTGCTCATAAATTAACAAACTTTCATAGAAATATTTTTGTTAATTCAACTATTTAGATGATTCTCAAGAACACTTTCTCGACTATCCTTCAAAACGTAGCGCAATTGCACGGTCTTTTTGATGTAAGCTGTAAGGCCAAAATGGTTTCAGTCTTTGCAAGGCACTAGCGCCACATAGCGGCAAAAAATGAAACAATAAAGTACTGAGCACGACCACGGGAAAAAAAAACTTTTAAACATTTTTGTCAGAAAGGAACAAATAATAATTGACACTAAGCTGTATTGCTTTGGTCAAACATTAATACCTTATATCATAAGAAGAAACATCATTTAGCCTAAGTAACTTCTTAAAAAATCAATGAACTTTATATTAAACTTTATTATGTTATTTAAAAAATAAGTAGAATTGCTGAAAATAAGTTCAAAATTCCCGATTTTCACAAACTTATGGCATAAATTTAATTATCACAAAAACTAGGAATTGTTGAAAATTGTATTTTTAAATACACATTAAGGAACAGATGTCAATGATATTGTGTTTTCAAGAATAACTTTAGTTCGATAAAATTAATGAAGCCAATCGCAAATAATCGAGCATTTAACCAAACAATATAATTAAAACTTTCTTGAAGTGAGAAAATGAGACTTTCAAAGCATTTAAACGTTCTGTTTTTGCTTTTTTTTACATTAACAAAAACATTTTTTTTCTTATAACGTATGGACAAAAATACTTTTCACAATTTATTTCTGCTGAGTAATAACTCCATGTTTAGTTGACAATTTATTACAAATATCTTTAAATCATTTAGAGTTAACAATTTCAATCCGGGATAGTAAATGTTTTCTTATTCCAAACATCACACAATATTTTTGGAGTCTTTTAAAGCAATACAATTCATACAAGTGATATATAAGATACACAAAGTCTTATAGCAATGCAGTAGATTTTTACATGCACGTTTGGGGGGTAGAAATACATTTCACGTCAAAAAGTAATGATAGCAAAATACTTTTTTCAAAGACAGCGAAATAAAAATAAATTATTGCGTTTCTGATTCAAAATAAATATATTCAAAATTTTTCAAAGATATATCCACTAAATATTCAATAAAAAGGACATGAAAAAAAGTTTTCATTGCTTCTTATAATTTAAAAATATGATGTAAAAATTGACCAACATCTCCATTTTATTTTATTATGAAACGAGAGGTATAAAACTCCACCAATCACGGAGTTCTCCGTTCTTGTTAAGCAGTTTTTATTATATATCTTAGCATTTTAAAGAAAAGATAACTTTAAAATATGAAGGTATCACCCAGTATCTAAAGTATTATCGCAGCCGTAATCTTAATTATAAAACCTAGTAAAAATATCAGACATGTTCCATATCAGACAAATAACCTTGCGAACCAAAAAGACCAAAAAAGCCGAAAAGAAAATTTACGATAATTCCTATAATAATATACATTATGATCATTTCTATATGCATAAAGCTTTCAAAAATGTAAAATTGAAAGACATTATGAGCAGAATGAATTATAGGTTGAAGAAAATAGAAGACCTTACCAAAAAGACCAAAAAAAGCAGAAAAAGAAAATTTACCGATAATTCCTATAATAATACACATTACGATCATTTCTATGTGCTTTCCACATTGTAAAATTAAAAGTCATTATGAGCGAAATGAATTATAGATTGAAGAAAACATCATGGTAATCTATACATTTCAGATAAAAATTTCTTACCCCTACCCACACAATTTTGCTACAATTCTACCTACAATTGTTTAATGGAGAATCTCTACCAAAAATTTTGCCACATATAAATTACCGCAGAGAGACTTCTTGTTAAAAAAAAAAAACACTTATTGCAATTTTTACTGCAACTTTGGGCCTTACTGATTTTGCCAATCTCAAATATGCAGTAGTCACTTATAAGAGAATATGCATGCAAAAATAACGTACCAACTAACAGAAAATAGTAATCAATCCAAAAATACCTTTCATCAACAAAATGTTTGATTGCTGCGCTGTTCCAGCCTTATTAGCCACAAGACACGTGTAGTTTCCATTGTGTTCGGAGCCTAGCTTCGATATCGCTAGTTTAGAATTAAATTCATCAATGTTCCTAATCGTAATTGTGTCACCTTCTTGAAGCTCCACTCCATCTCTTAACCATTTGAAAGAAAATGGAGGTTTTCCGACTGTTACAGCACACATCACGGATATTCTCTGTCCACTTTTTAGATGCTCCCCAAATTGGAAAGGATTTACCTCTGGCTTCAAAACAGCTAAAACATGGAAAAATAAGAAATAAAATTAAAATATATTTGTCATAACTTTTTATTTGAATACATATTATTTAAATTCATCAGTTAAAGTAATGAACTATTTCTAAAACTTTAAATAGAGATTTTCGTATACGTTAAGAATATGTAGACATATAAAGTTATTGTTTCCCTTTCATAGAAATATCTCACCTGCTTTAATTTATACAAAGAGAAATACATAAAAAACTTGTTAAGCTGTACCGATGTTTCAAAAAATATTTAAAAAAAAAAAAAAAATTAAAAACCCACAAATTTTCCCATGATCGACAGATACAATTATAGTTTATGTATTGAAAATTAACGAATTTGCAAGGACTTGATTTTTTAAAACCGCTCCAAAATTAGGATAGTTAGCTAATTTTATTGCTTAACGCATACTTTTAATTTGGTTTACTTACCAAAAAATGAGTGGTTATTACAATTTTTTTTTTGCATCATCGATGAATTGAATGCTTCAAGAAATAAATTGTATTTATCGTAAAAGTGGAATTATCCCACGTATTTTATTTATACATATAATTATTTTGGTTTAATTCGAAAGTACTAATCCGATCTAAATTATATTGCTGTTATGATAAATAAGACAAAACACATTGTTACTTAAAAATGCGCTACTATCTGTACCTATGTCTGTTAACTATGTAATTTAATCTTTTTCTTCTCCTTATTCTGTTTTTTTTTTGACTAAATATTTCATTAATATTTTAGCAAAGCTTTCCTTTAATATTTTACTCTTCACGAAGTTGTCCAATGTCGAGCAGGTTTGGGAATGATTCAGTGCATTTAGCACTTACTCACTCAAGAGACGTAAAAATTGCCTTCATCTCTCTTGGTCACAGAATTGTATCAGCTTTTCTAAAGCATTGTTTTAATATTTTGTACCACAAATCTTTTACGATGCTTTCATTAAAGAAATATTAGCTACCATCAATAACAAGGACGTGTTTATGTAAACGAATCTTTAAAGCATCTTAAAAGTAAATAAAAGCATTTAGTTGTCCAATTTCATAAGAAATGGCATTTTTTTAAAAAAAATCATAAGAAAAATAAATGCCAAAATCCCTTTTTTTGCAAAAAATAAATATGTACGTCCTATTTTCAATTTAAAATGAACTATTTGGTTAGCTTTCAGAAAATAAATGTTAGTTTTTAATGTATAAATTTTATTGAAGAAATTAATTACAAATATTGAAATGAATGCTTGCACGCTTGATGCTTATTGCACATTTATAGAGAAAGTTAGTTACTTTTATAATCACATCTTTTTACACATATTACGACTATATCGGATTACTAGACATAATTTTTGAAAAATTTCAGAAATCGGAAGAATATTTAAAATTGTAAGAGTTAATAAGACAGAAAATGATTTAGATAAATATCAAAAATTTTTACTGACCTGCTGATCCGAAGCAAAGTTGTATAACAGTCACAATGAAGTAGGTGAACTTGACCATAGTTTCTTCAGCAGAATAACTTCACCAAAAAATTATTAAAAATATCCAAGATGCTATGTTTATAACTGTATTGGAGCCTATGCTTCAACTTGTTTTAACTTCCACTTGGCTTTCAGTGCGACGCGTCTATCATACGAAATAACATGGCTTTCGGTATACTAGCGCCACACAGTGTAGAAGAATGAAAACAAAATATGGATATTCTTTCTTTTTGGAAAAATTTCAATCTCATAAAAATTAATAAGTAGCTTTTGAAGATGAAAATTTTAACACAAACGTGATTTTTAATCCTGAAAATAATTTTCAATGATTTAAATAGATTAAAAGCTACAGAAACAAGGAATCAAATGAATTACATAAAACGACATCAGAAATTTTTCTGAATTTTTTACAGTGAGTGCCTGAATTTCATTTCGCCGTATAGCTATCATCCTCATGTACTACTTGCTTTTGTCAAAAGAGTGTAAATGGTAAAACGGAAGCTTACCACAGGGACTTCTATAAGTGAAAAAAAGGACTTTTTTCTGTTGAGATTTTTGAATACTTTCACACAAAATCAGTGCATATTTTGTACTAGTATTGAAAAAAACGGAATAATAGTTAAATAAATGTTTGTTTTCCCAGATGATTTTCTTTACTTTATGGGCGTAACTGCTGTTGCAGAAAATTAATAAAAGAGCCTACAACGTGGAAAATAGGATTCATATCAACTTACTGATAGATTTGGAACACTTGATTTTTAAAAAAACCATGAATATTTTAGCGAATTTTAATACGTAGATTACACGTAGATACATTATAATAATCTATGACATAGATCTTTTATACATTAAACGTAATATTTAAAGAGATTTGCATCCATCTTAAAAATTATAAATAATCACAAATGTAAAAAAGTAACAAGTGAAAATTAAACATATGTACACGAATAAAACTATAAATTCAGAAAAGGGAGAAAATTCTACTTCACAATTAAACGGCTCATGTAACCTTCGAAACCCAAAACTTCGTAACCAACTGTTAGATGCATTAGTTTTCAATGTTAATATTACAGTAAATAAGTAACATATTTTTAAATCACAAGCAGTTATGTAAAGTTTTAATTTAGACGAATGTCAATTAGTAATACCTATCAAGTTTAAGCTTATTTTGTAACAACAATTAATCATTCAAAAAATTACCTTTCATTAGTAATACATTTGATTGCGTATCGTATCCAGCTTGATTGGAGACTCGACACGTGTAATTGCCATTGTGTTCAGGCCCTAGTTTTAAAATGGCAAGGTTCGAGTTATATTCATCGATATTTCTGATTGTTATTGAATTGTTTTCTTTTAGCTCTTGACCATCTTTGAGCCATTTAAATGTAAACGGCAGCGTTCCCGTCATGACGGCACACGTCACAGAAGTACGATGTCCATTTCTTAAGGACCCGCTGAATTGAAATGGTGTGATCTCCGGTTTCTGTGATGCTAAAACCAAAAGCAATAATGATAATAATAATAACAGTAATAATACTATTTACGTAATTTTAAACAAGTTGCATCATATGGTATTAAACAATTTTAAATTTCATCCGGTAGACAGGTAGTAAAAATGTTTACCTGTTGGTTAACAAATTTTAGTTTTATATTTTCAATATATTTTCATGCATTAGATTTCTGAAATAGCATTAGATTTTAGAAAAGTGTTTCTTTCCATGTTTTACTGTTAACTACATTTTTAGAGTAATGGGTTTTGGGAAATTTCTTAGCTGCATTTTATGTCTATTTATCTCTCTGATCCATTACTTTTTGTTTTTTAAAGAATCTTAGATAATTTTTTGCGTAATAGTTTCATTTAAATTTCTTAATAATTTATTGGTAAATTGAAGTCATGAGATTAATATATTTGTGTGTTTAGAAATTATTATCTTTTAAATTTCATTTGAAGAGATTTCTATTTGAACTCTTAGATGCAAAGATTGGCAAAAATCACGTGTATAATCAAACATATAATTCACAGAAGGAAAACCATTATTAGTTACATTTTTGCATTTAAATTTTTGGAAACAAAATCAAATCTTCTCTCAAAAATCTAGTACTAAAGTATAACAAAGAAAAATAAGTGTTAAAAATGTTATAGTAATGTACATGATTAGGCTAAGCTTTAGTAATTCGGACATTCTTAACAGATGATTTTAAAAGCATAAAATATACTTTAGGTATCGCTTATTTGCTGAAACAACGTCATAACTCGAAATTTATGATTTGATGATTATTAAGCGAACACTACAGAATAATAATTATAAACATCGTGCAATGATCTGTTTTATCAACTGAAATACACCATTTCATAATTTTCGAATTATGACGTTTGTTGCAGCAAATGAGCGATATAGATATTAAGATACTCTTAAGTCTAACCAGTTTGTACGCAGAATAAACTGATCATATATTCCTGTCCAAAATGCAAATAAGTAATCTCTATACAAGTTAATTCTTACAATTGTTCACAAATATTTTTAAAAAGTATTGAAACTACAAAAGATTAGAAATAGATAAATATGAACATCAGAGAATAATTTTAGAGATCAATTTTCCTTACCTGAGGAAGTACATACGGCAATGACGAAGAATAAGGCCAATCGCAGACAAAAAGCCATCACACGAATCGCAACGAGTTCTTGAGCAGGAGGAAGAGTTTTTACTATCTTTGTGTTAAAAGGACAAATTTCATAATGTCTTAGACTGCCATTATTACTTGTCGAAAATGATAGCTTTTAGTTTCTGGAAAATAGACGCTTGAGCGTTCTGTGTTAAACATTAGAGTGAAGATCTTTTACAGTATGCTAGCGCCACATAGCGTTAGAAAATGAAAACAAAAATACGGGAGATAGAAAGTTCCAAATGAATTTAATTATAATTTCCAAAAACTTAATTTAGTTTATATTGGAGCTCCGAGTTGTGAAATTCAAATTTAAGCATTAAGAATAGGAATTGCATAAATATGTTTACTATTTGCTTTATGTCCCAAACACTTGATGTATTTTTGTATTATAAACATCATTTACAAATAGTTCAGTAACAAAAAATGCAAGAATGGTAACTTAGTACAGTTTTGATTGACTAAGATTTTAAAGGTTTCTTAGATGTGAGCTATAATACACGTATACATAAAGAAATTCATTCAGAAGAGCTCAAAACACCGTTCAATATTATAAATAAACATGTTTACAAAACCTAAAAGAGAGATGTTCTTTACAAGCACTTACAATGTATGCGTAAATGAAAGAAAGTTCTCAAAATCTCCAAACAAAATAATAATTATAACTATAAAATAGGTAGTTGGGCGAAAATTAAGTAAAAGTACTGAGTTTTTACTCATTACGTCCCGTGAAAGGTGAAAGGTACGCATCGAGTCGACATTTAAAGACTACTCGAGTGTACCTTTGTATTCACTTTTCTTTTTTAAAAAGTCAAAAATGAGATTCCTCAAAATTTGCTGTATAACACATTATTTAACTTCAATTAATTGCATTATTATGTAATGCAATGAAGATGCAATTTGATCACATAGCACATTTTCCCGTAAGTAGATCATTATTATCTTGACAATAATTTTCTTATTTTAACAAATAACTTTTTCTATGTCAGACAAAATTTTGACCCAAGAGAACCAACTTAACTGGTTTTACATAAAAGTTTATCTATTAAAACAAACAAGCTATTTTAAAAATAAGTCAAGAAAATTTAACATGAATTATATTGAAAAAAACGTAAATGATTAACTTCGGGTCGTCTGTACATTATGCAAAAGCGGCGTAAGTGTTAACGAAAGAAGTTCATTTTTCATCACAAATATATGATTTACCACATTTGACACTACATAAATAAGACACTGAGACACATGTCACAAAAAAGTTTCGAAAGATATTCAAAAATTATTGCTGTAAATATGAAATTATGAGATGTGTACATTGAAACTTTAAAAAAGTATACCTTTCAAATACAAAGTACTTGAAAATACTGCAGTGCCTATCTGGTTTGATACTTTGCACGTGTAGTTCCCATTGCTATCAGTAGATAGCTTTTTTATTGCAAGAAGTGAATTAAATTCATCAACTGTTTTTATGCTAATAACGTTATTCTCATGGATTTCGGAATTGTCCTTGTACCAAGAGAAATCAAATGGTGGATCTCCATCAATTACTGTACATGTAACAGAAGCTCTCCTTCCAATATTCAGTTCCGTTGAAAATTGAAAAGGTTTGATTTTTGGTTTCAGTCCACCTGGAAAAGAAAGTAATGCGATAGAATTTGAAGGGAAAACAAAAGATGAATATGCCATTAAATAAATATTGAACATTGATGTTTTATCAACTCAGTTACAGATATTTAAATATTGAAAAAACTAATACATGTACAGCTGAAATTGTATTATTTGAAACAAAGTTCGGACAAAATAGAATTTATAGTATTTGCTGTTGTAGCTTACACATACGCAATGAGTTTAAGTAAACAGCCGAGTTTTGTTTGACGGCAGGATTAAGCTTAAAAGAATCTTAAAAGAATTATTTGATCTTAGAAGAATTATTTTCCTATCAACTCCCGTATTAAAACTTTGAACGATTTTATAAGAGCATCTCATATTTTTATCAAGCTTACAGTTTTTACCATAGGTTCTTTTAATTCACCGTTGAAAATATAAGAAAAAAAAAAACACTTCTAAATGCCTTCAGTTCTCCATACTGTATGTTTCATAAAAATAATTGCGCTTTACATATTAACATCTAGTCAACGATAAAACGTTATACCAAATTATTTGATGAGCTATAAATTTGTTAATATTTGATTATAAACCAATTTCTATCTCTTTGAAAACGTCGTTTTTATATCGTTTTAAAACATATGGTACTGGAAACCATTGATTAAATATTCAATTATGGGCCTTTGTCCTTTGATCCCTTACGGATTGAATGGTAATGATTATGATATTAGAAATTATTCTTGTCATAACTAACAAGTGGCATGTTTGTATCACACTTGGTGCAATGTATTCTATTACATAGCTACAGGTTTCTCCAATAATTATGTGCATTATTGCTTCTTCCGTCCCCGTATAAAGAGTATAATGGTCTGCAATATTTTAATACATTTGTCAACATCAAAACAGGTCTTTCAATTTTTCAATCGTAATTATACAGATAATATTTTCTAAGAAAAATGGCGTCTATTTGCGAGGGTTTGGATTTCAAAATTTTTAATACCATTTTATTCATGAAAATATTTTCTCTGAATGATAATGTAGTTAAATATAATTAATAATAAAATAATTTTTTTATTAATAGCACATTACAATAAAAATTTACAACAAATGCGTTTAAAATTAATGCTTTACGGAAGAAATTGATATTAATATTCATACCATTAAAAAAAACCCTTAAATATTATAAAATGGCGAAATTTTGCTATGATCATACATATTTGAAAAGAAATTTTATCGACTATTTATCAATTTGTGACTTTTTGTTTTTAATTGAAAGTTAATTTATTTTCTAATAGTGTGAAATTAAAAGTTGAATTGCTAAAACGGCTATTTTTATTATGCAGCAGCTTGAACAGAAACATTCATTGCCCTTAGAGTGTTTCGAATACTTTATTTAAAGCACACGCAGCACCTAGAAAAATGTTTCAAAGGAAAGCGTACAGCTTTTTAATTTAAAAAAATGCTCTTTAGACAATAAAATTAAACTTTCGCTAACTAGCTCTATTCTAAATTTGAAACTACAGGAATTGAGATAAAACAGCACACACTTAGATAATAAATAAAGCAGTCAGATGTAACAATAGAATTCAAGCTCCATTTAAATAAGGAACTTTTCCTTTCTTTAGTAAATAAAAATAAAAATTCACAGACTTTTAGTAGGTATAATCAACAAAATTATTATGATAAAACATACTGAAAATGATCAGTGTCTTTCTATATTTAATTTTCTATTAAATCCTGGCTTGTATAGTTACATAACTGATCAGAAAACTTTTAATAAGCTGTATTTTAACAATGCACTGAGAGAAATTTCAAAAAACTGTAGTTTAAAGTTAGTTCTTACCTGCAGAAGAAGAAGCTGTTATTACAAACGCCGTAATCATATAAAACCAATGATGCATCTTAGTCCTTGCTAGGGATAACGCCAAGAGTAAAACAATGATTTGCTACAAAAACTTAAAGTATCCGAAAATTTAGTTGAAACTACACAAACAAGAAATTTCCACTTCTTGAATATTGTTATTACATAAAAAGTGGTAGCTCTAACCATAGGCTTCAAAAAATACGATGGGCACACAAAGGACTTGTTTTATTTTACCAGTTCGTGTGGAATCAGCATACTAGCGTCGCATAGTGACCGAATTTAGAAGTATAAACTTTCTGTAAGTGCTTCCCAAGAGATTACATTTATTTTGTTCAAATGTTGCAGCAGTTATGCTTCATAATATGCTATTAGCTTTGTTCAAAACAGTGAAATATTTAAATATTTTTTACAAATAATTAATAATATAATGCCACATAACAAGAGCTTGATAATTTTTATTATTTGTTTCCTCAAGTTAAATTAATTTAAAAAAAACAATTAAAAACATATATTTGTAATGTTTTATAAACATGACTATCATTATAAAACATTAGAAGAAATAAATAATTTAGCACGATAGGAATCCCGGATGCCATTTGGTAAATTAAAAAATTCGTAAGATTTATTTAAAATAACTTAAATGGGAATAGAAAAATGGTATATATTTGCAAAACATTCAGTAGAAATCATAATAGGAGATTTAAGAACTGAGAAACTGATATTAGTAACAATTCCTTTTGAATGTTCTGTCTGATAACAGCTGAACATTTTCAATGCGAATAATCATACATTTTTAACCTTTCGAATAAGTACGAGAAATAATTTCCGCAATCTATATTTAAAAAAAAAATTCTACAATGGAAAATTTTTCACGTTATAAATATAAAGAGAACACATTATTTTAAAATTAATATCGTTTGCATTTTTCAAGTACCACTGTATCACATTTTCTTAAAATTATGTTTATGCAAAGCTTTAGCACTTCCTTTCGTTTGAAGTACGTTTTGTAAACAATATTTTGCTGCTTACATGAAATGTTCTAGATGTATTCCCTAATTCAGCAAAAAACGTCACTGAAATTTGCAATTAATGCAGTTAAAATTTGTAAATCATCTTTTACAGTGCACTTAAAGATATTTAATGTATCTAAAACACACTTATGAACAACTGTATCTAGATTTATATTTTAAACCTTTTACTATATATTTTTTTTCATTTATACTACGAAGATCACTTTCAAGATGATTTTTCTTACTTTTATCGTTTAAATTAAAGGTATAGAATAAAACAAAATGAATATTAATTATCGAAATATTTCCAAATGATACGAAACGCTGTAACGTTTTACTGATAAAAGCGCACTGCAAGGCTATTGATACAAGACTACACTCAAAGTTTGATGATAAAGAAATAAAAATAAACTAGTGACTTCGAAGTGAAGTAAAAATAAAACTAAATAAAAATTCATTTCCAAGTGACGAATATCAATATATATTTATAACGACAAATATATTACCCTTCATTAGTAGTAGGTCAGACTGTTGGTCGGAACCAGCAGCATTAGTCACCTGACAGGAATAATTTCCATTGTGTTCAGGAGTTAAATTTGAAATAGCCAAGTTTGAGTTGAAATCATCAATATTTCTGATTATCACTGATTTTCCGTGGTGGATACTCTGACCATCCTTCAACCAACTGAAAGTAAAGGGTGAGTCGCCATCAACAACGGCGCATGTGACTGAAGCTCTTTTCCCAATCTTCAAGGCTCCAGAAAAATGGAAAGGTTTAATTTCGGGTTTCGTTAGACCTAGAAGTACGAAAAGAAAGTGACACTAAAGCACTGTACTGCGGTGTTAAGCACAATCAGCGCATCTGCAAGTGAGCTCAAATTGAGATATTAAAGTTTAAAGTCTTGCACCTCTATGTATTTGAATCCGAGACCACGTTTTCGGAAATTTTATTATAAGGTTTTTCATCCACATGTACATAACACGAAACATAATATTTATTTAAAATAAGTGACAAAGAGCCACCTGATGGCAATAACTATATTTTGTCAGAAAGTGAAGGATACGACTCTTGTGCTTAGCACTGCAGTGTACGGCCCACAATCTGTTCTTTACAAGTAAAAAGAGCGGACTGCTATATTTGACGGCTCTTGTAACGCGAGAGAGTTCGCACAATTAACTTCAATATTTTTTAGACAGCGTGTAGAGATTTTGAAAACAGCATGCGTTAATCCCAAAGCAACATCGTTTACTCGTTGAAAAGAAAGGGGGAAGAGAGTAAAAATTAAGTTTAAAGTGTCTAGTTGCGTATTAGATTTTCTTAAGATCGGAGATGATTTAAAATGATTAAGAGTTATTAAAATAACATTAGAAAATGTTCAGTATACTGAAGTTTACAACATTTCAAGTCAAATGCACATAGCGTTTCTTTTTTAGACTCTCACTAACCAAAAGTTCAATAGTTGTGTTCAATTTCTTCTACATGTCCTTTAGATTTAATCAATGTCACTGCACCTTCATGATGCTAATCTGTAACAGCCTCATTACAAAATTTCAGTGCATTTATCTGTATAAATTTAACTCAAAACGAAGGTCGTTATACATAAAATACTTATAATATGTATATATTATTTGGCTTTAAACCATGTGGTATAAAACTAATAGTGTGCACGGAATTTTAGATTAATCTTAAAGTAAAGAAAAAAAATTGCACCAGTGTGTACATACTCTTTGAAAGGTCAGCAGCACTCGTACACATGGGTATTCAACAGTATGATTTTTACTTTAAAGTTTCAAAATAGTAAGTATTGTTGGTGTACAGAAAAATATATTAATTCATTAAATTGATTTGCATGCTGGTTGAAATTGATAAGCATATGAGGAGGAAAAAACTACCCTGACGTTTTTAACGTAAATTAATGCATAAAAAACAATATGAATTTATGGGAGACAAATAAGACAAATAATCAATATATTGCGATCTCACGTTTTGAGAAAATACGTCAGTTTCGACTTATGAAAAGTAACTTTATGAAAATAACAATTGTTTTTTAAAAATGACTATTTTATCAATTTTTTACTAAAATGCTGCTATTAGACAAATGACGTTATGTTACTTGCTTTAAAACTTAAGGAAAAAAAGGAGAAATAAATCGAAAGCTAAATTATACTAACCTGATGCTCCTAGTACAAAATGTAACAAAATGAAGACAATCGAACACATCGTCAAATCTTGTTTTCTTTCTTTAGTAAAGCAGAATATATTTATTAATCATCTACTAACGCAGTAGTAATTTGTAAAATTTTTGAAAAAGTAAAGGCTTCCTTACGTGTTTTCTAAAGAAACTAAATCTTGATGTACTTAAAACAGACGCTGATGCGATGATGACAAACGTCTCGTGGACAAGCGATCATACATACCGAAATTTGAGACACTAGCGCCACACAGTGTTTTAAAACGTAATAAAAAGATTTGCGTTCCGTTAAAAAAATCTTCATGTTTAATTACATGAGAGTAAAATCTTTGCGTTACCGTGAGAGTTTTGTTTTCATAGTTCAGCAATTTAAAACGTCTGAAAATAGAATTATTTACATTTGGTAAAATCTGAAACAAAATTTTGGAGAAAAAAGAAATACGTATAACGTTTAAGTCGAATTTGACCAAATTAAAATCAAACTAAACACAAATTCATAGAAATCATCAAGATCATTTTAAACGCATAATGATGAAATTAATTTTGAAGAATTTCATCAGTCTGTTCAATTTTTGCATGATTCTCTCTATTTCCCCCCTCACGAAATTAAGACACTTTTAATTATGTATGAGCAAAAATAAAGTTGAAATGCATAGCTGATCAACTGTATCAATGCTATTTTCCTTATTCCTCCATTTTTCTAATGATCACTATGATTAAAGTATAGAAAACGACACAAACTCGTAAATAAATACATAGTTCGTGGTAAACTCAGAGATTCGATTTGAAACGGGCGATTTCAGGTCCGTCATTTAGGGGTGTGAGGACGGGACCCCCCCCCCCCCCGACTTGATAAATATAATATATTTATATCTACGTCTACATATTTTGTTGTTTTTTAATGCAATAGTCATTAAGTTTCTGATACCCTTTGCCACCCCCCTTGAAAAAAATGCTTAAAAATGTTAAGACTCGGTGATTCTATTAGTCCTCATTCGACAAACATGATGCACATGCTTAAACGTGCTCGAACATGGAAGTTATTTAGCTTCAAAATGCATTTTTCATTGGGTTAAATGTGATTTACAAATAAGGAAAATAAATTTCATTATTTTCACTTTTATTTTAATATTTCTTTCCCATTCTGTTCATGGAATGGAAAGTAAATATTTTTCCGACATGATATTTTATTTCAATGTCGAATTAGAGCAAATTATTGATACATGATTTATAAGCATATCAGATTCAATTCATAAAATAAAAGCTTAATGAAAATATTTATATTAATATGAGAAACACCAAGATAAAGAAATTAGAAAAGATAAACTTAATTATTACAAATAAGGGAATCAGAGGTCAGGGGTCTAAGAACAAAAATACTTTAAACCCAAGAATATGATTTGTTATGTGATGAAAATCTATTGATTTCTTTTTTTGCATGAAACTAGACCCGTGTAGACAATTCTTTGTTTATAAAACAAAATGAATATAATCACCTATGCCTTCCAGCTTGCTAAAACAATTCCATCTCCCTTTCGTGGAACGTTAAAATTTGTGTTCATGAGTAGCTTTCAATTAAAGATTCAGTTTTCTTTGTTTTTGCAGATTTTTTATTTTGATTATTTTTTCATTCTATTTGTATATGGGCTATTCTCCTCCCTTGGATCTCGTTTGTTGGAAGGGGAGATCGAACCCAACCAAGGGAACCGCCACTGTACATAGTCCTTCCCACGTAATAGAAGTTATTTAAGAGAAACATTTTCAAATTAAAAAATCATTTATCTTAAATCCGTTCTATGAAGCGCGATGCTTATTCAAAGGCTATCCCATTCAAACAGATCGAAAGTCATATTGATGTGAGTCCCGTGTATTCGAGTATGAACGTGATTGCAAGAAAAATTACACAATATTTATAAGAAGCCCGCTTTCCTGTATAAAGAAATGGAATAAAGAAAAATATAATTTTGATACGAACGAAAAATTTTTTAATAAGAGAAATATTTAATGTTTTATATTTTAATTACGCTACATGCCCATTTTAAGACGTAAGTATATGTACGACTCTCAATTTTGATCTAAAGCTTCTTTTTTTTTAATCTAAAAGAACGGCCGACTAGAGTTCGAAAATGTAAGAACACGTTCCAAAAACGTAATTTTCAATTTTTTTAAAATAAAGTAAAATAATGAGGCAAACAATACAGAGCCCTTGAAATAGAAAAAATTACAGAATATTTTCCTCATAAGAAAAAGGAAGTTTTAATTCCCGTGAAATGCAGCTGTTTAATGGAATTACACCAATTCGATCCAATAGAGACTGACTCGAAGGTGCAGAGTCTTTATCTGTTGCGTTATAAAATATAAAATCTTTATGATCTGGAGATATTGAATATGCAACGCAAAAAAAAAACAAAATTAGAATCATTGTTAATGGTGTTAAATTATAGAAGTTGATGAAAAATACCTTTACTCATTTGTCTTTATAAAAATCTATTTCTATATTTGATGTTACGTAGCCTGATTAAATAAATTTCGTTAATTGATTTCATAGTAGCACAATGAACAAAATCTTATAAAAGCATTTAGTTTGGGTAATTTGGTTAGAAATTAAAAATTATTCGCCTGCCAATTCAACATTTTTACAATTTTGTTTTAATGCATAGAAGAAAGAAACCTATATCAATGACGCTTATTCATTTTCAATGTGATTTTTCAAATGGGACTCGAACAGAACTAAAACTTATTCGCATTGGATGCAACGTATGTGTGCATATAGTTACCGTACATACTAAGTAGTTAGATTGTACTATCGTAACGGATGCGAGCAAAATTGAAAGAGAAAAGTGATTGCATCAATTCTCGAACGGTAACTTTTTACTTAAAGCATTGATCGAAATAAAATTAAGTAAAATAAAAACAGGTCATGAAATCCTGTTGATGTTGAGCAGTGACTATTTCATGATGACAACGCGTCTGATCACAAAGAGGAGAGTATCAAATATTTTTAAAGAAAAAATGACATTAAAATGGATTTTCACCACCTTACTCATTCTACTTAAAGCATCACTAATTCTTATTTCTAAGAATAACAAAAAATGTAAAAGAAAAAATATCAGGACATAAAATTATTAGTAAAAATCACCACAAACACTTAACAGCACTGGTTCAAAAAAGCACTAGAAAAATAAAATAATAACACGGAACAAATCCATTGCAATTATATGTCGTATAGTTTCGCACACTTTGTAGAAGTGTAAAGTTAATATAAGAAACAAAAAAAAAAAAAAAACTATAAAAAAGATTTAATTAAATATCTTTGATTTTTTCATTTCAAATTACATTTGATTATTACGAAATAAGTTCATAACATTTGATACTGCAACAAACAAATACTAATTGATAATATTACAGCAAGTATTACAAACAACTATTTTTTTTTTTTAGATCACAAATTAAAATACCATCTTACTCTTAATTCGCAGAACATCAGAATGTTGATCACTCCCGGCATCATTGGAAATTCGGCAAGTATAATTTCCATTATGTTCTGGTTCTAGATTTGTGATAACAAGTCTAGAAGTAATGTCGTCAATCTTCCAAAACAATAGGGAATTTCCGTCTGTTACTTCGACGCCATCTTTGATCCAAGTAAATTTGAACGGGGGATCGCCGTCCATCGCACCGCACAAGACTGAAATTCTCTTCCCACTTTTTAAGGCTCCAGAAAAATTGAAAGGCTTAATTTCAGGCTTCGTTGCTGCTAAAAATGGGAATCAAAAAGTTTAAGTTGAAAATGTTATGCTTAATATAGCAACAAGAACTTCGAAGATTTAAAAACAAGACAAAAATAATAATCATATTCATATTTTGCAAAAAAAATACTGTAGAAAATCAGTACACAATTACAAAAAAGAACATACTGGATTCAAAGCATTATATTTATATAAATTAAAAGCATTTCAATGATTTTGCGTTGATTTGTTTTCAGTTATGTGTAGTAATTTATTAATAACTTTTTAGCACGATATTATGAATATTTAGTGGGATATCTAGAAATTGAGCTTGCCTGTGAGCCTATTTTATCAGATGAATGAAATATATTTCATGCAGACAGTTAAAATAGTAACAAATGGAGCCTACGAGGTCCAAATTTACCGCATCATTAAGAAATGCATTTAATGGATGCGTTTCCCGAACTCTGCATTCGAAGTGCATTTCGAGAGAACCTCTAAGAACCTGAAATTTGATGTCTCACTACTAGACTTCCTCATTTGCAGTCCAACGATAAACGTTAAACAGAAAACAGCTATATAGTTAACTAATGCTAAACGTAATGGGCAAAATATAAAAAAACGTACATAAATAGTCAGTTAATTCAGATATGTACGAAAAATTAGTGATATAGATAGCGTCTAAAGTAGGCGAACGATATGAGATAGAACTTTATCATATTGTTCCATGCTGTAATTTGGAGCAAAATCAATCCTCTTATCCATCCCATAGGTAGACGGCAAACGAAAAATGAATAGTATGAATATTAGCTTTCCTGCTACGAACGTTTTTAAAGTTTCATATCTCGAAAAATAAAAACAGAATTTTATTTCCTAATTAGCATCTTATTTACTTTAAAAAGACACTAGATACAACTCCAGTCTTCAACTTTTATATTAAAGTATCATTAAAATTATATATATATATATATATATTGTAGCCTGTTTACTTTTCTGTATATTACTTTGCTTTCTGTAATTTTATATCTATTTTTAATATTATGTGTGCATATTTTTAAAAGTATTCCATCTGTTTGTATTTTGTTTTAATTGGATATAATAACCGTTTATTGTTAACGTGTTTCTTTATTTTTTGCACCTTAGTACGAAATTTTCGCTGTACATTTTTACTTTGTTTGTAAGTAATTGGTAGTGTTTTCATCATTTTGTTTGCTTACATTTATATATATTGTTACTCATCTTTTAACTTATTAGGTTATCCAGTAGCGTCATTACAGGGGGGGGGGGGAGTTTGCAGTCTGCCCCGGGTGACACCCTTTTGGAGGAGGGGTGCCAACCAAAATCAAATGAGGACTTTTTGAAAAATACATATGGTTGTATACAATTTTACTGGTGCTATTTCAACGTATCATAGGTGAATATTAACGTAGTTTACTGACAGTTGCACTAACTAAATAAAATTGAATTTTTTAAGGTTTTTAAAATTAATTTAGGAGGAGGGGATGACAGCACAAATTACCGCACTGGGTGACACCCATTCTAGGAACAGCACTGGCTTATATATTTATCCTTCATGACGGATTATGTTTATTTATTTACATATTTTTAACCTACTCTTATGTATATCTTCTTATGCATGCAAGTTTCCGTTTTGTTAATCTATTAGTCTTT
Source organism: Octonoba sinensis (assembly GCA_038502835.1). Lineage (NCBI taxonomy): Eukaryota > Metazoa > Arthropoda > Arachnida > Araneae > Uloboridae > Octonoba > Octonoba sinensis. The sequence continues at coordinate 128,636,876 of CM076600.1, forward strand.
TTTTTTTTAACTGCTACACCATTTTTATATTTTTACACTCTTGTTTGTTCATTTGTTTTCAATGTTTTAGCCTATATCTTCTTTTGTAATCTATTTATCAGTTTCTTTATTAACACACTTATGGTGAATGATTTCATGCTCTTATCTTTACATACATTTCATTTATTCCGTTTAGATGTATTTACATTTATTTACTAATCCACTAGTAACCTATTTATCGTTTCTAGCTAAGCAAACATGGCTGATTATCTATTTATATAACTAAATTAATTATGTGTGTATTGGTCCATACATCCCTACCTTTAAATACAAGTTATTTTTCTTATGTATTGATTTATTTACCGAGCCCTTATCATCCCGCTTTTCTGTATATTTTGTTATTGACTACAAGGCAAGTTCAGTTCCCCACCACATTCAGTTGTTGCATGTATAGAATATTGCTTATGGTCAAAAGATGCTTAAATATTATCAAGCCCATTATCATTATTACCTACAATCAATCTGCCAACTGGATAATTCACCGATGAGACGATTTTTGTTACCGTTTTTAGCTTTTGTTTGGTTGTTTATTACAGATACTTGCTGGATATAATTGTATATTAAATTATAATACAAAATTTAACCTGTAGTGACTAAATAAATCTTTTCGAAATAACAAGTGAGTAAAATAAGTAAAAAAGTAGTGCCTACCTGTCGAAACTGAGAGCAACGCTGGAAAGGTGAAACAATAGAGCCACACGATCATCTGCACACATGTAGTTGATGAAATTTCTACAAACGTTGATGCATCTTTTGAAGTTTATGCACCACATGGCTTTTAATATTCTCAGTAACTTCGAACACTTTTCTCGAAAAATGAAGATTTGTGACTAAACGCTTCAATGGCCTCTTTCTAATAAAATCACTCTGCCTAAAATTGAACACTAGCGCCGCACAGTGACATAAAAATGAATCAAAAGTTTTAGAGTGACTTAAAAAATTCTTCGTGTTTCTTTGATCTAATAAGAAAGGTTATTTATTGATTTCCTTACAAAAGATACCCTGAATCAATAATAATAACATGACACCTCCAATGTCTTAGAAGAATAAAAATGTATACTGCCAGTTTAAATAAGCAATATATAATTAATAATGCCAAATACTGCGAAACAAATGATACTTTGGTTTACAATTAAGCATATAAAATGAACAGTGATCAGGAATTATAATTATAAAAAAAGCCCTTTAAAGTATAGCGGCAATTCAATAAAAATATAATAAGTAGGTTTACATATTTTTCAGTATACGTAGATATAATTTATTATGTCGTATGTTTAAAACAGGACACTGATTATATTTTAATGCATAAAAATAGTTTTATGCTCATTAGTATGTCTAGGGTATATCCGCTAATTTAAATATCTGATAAATGTTGTTGAAGATTAACAGAAACAGTTACCCCAACGGAATAATGAAAATCTGTACAAAACTGTTTAAGTGTCCCTGGTAAGAGACGTCTAAAAGGAATGGAATGGTTAGTTTTAGGAGCAGAAGGAGATAAAACAAAGAGTAAAATGGCATTTATTTTCTCTCACATTGTTTGCATCCGTAACTAGGGTAATTCTAGGATAGATGGCCATAGAGGAGAAATTGCCAGTCTTAATATTTCCCAAAACTTGGTATAGATGGCACCAGGAGCTTCGTTCTTAGGAAGTAGTTGTAAACGTGCGCTGATGGCAACAAGCCGCGTTGTCTTAGGATTATAAAAAGTAAGTGAATTTTAATGTCTTTAATGTGGAGTCACTGAATATTTTGATTGATGTTGGTAAATAAGCGTTTTTTAAATACATGTGTTATATTTTGGTGATATATTCGGCCATTTTTACATATATACAGTCCAAACTTCGATGCAAACCGTAAACTAACAATTTAAAATGGCGTCCTGATGCTTTATGGTCGGTGGCTATCTCTCCTTTAAATTTGGGATTGATGGCCATATAAACTTAAGGAGAGATGGCCACTTAACATCGATATTTTAAGTACCATACGGATGGATTTTGTTCATTTAAAACAAGTATTACCTACATACCTACTTTTTGTGTTTTATATTTCCGATTTTTAAGAATGTTACATGCATTTGAGCAAAATAAGAGAAAAATCCCCCAAAATCCATAAATTTAGGAATTATCTAATTAACTTTTTGGTTAGATTTTTAATTGGATTTCCTTACATTAAAAGTGTTGCCAGACAATTACAAAAATCCCTAAATTTGGGGATTTTTGTCGATTTTCCTCGTTTTTACAGATGCTCCTCCAATGGGTATCCCAGTTAATTTATGTAATTAATGTGAAGTTAATAATAGGACTTACTGATACTATTATTTTTTTAGTTTACAAGATGCCGAATAAATATGTGCGAAAACCCGACTCAAGTAGAGGTATGTGGACTCAAAGTGATTTGTCTAGTGCAATGGAGGCTGTTAAACCTGGAACTTATTCAGTAAAAAGAGCTTCTGAAATCTTTCACATTCCACGAAAGACTTTAGAACGTCGTTTGAAAAACAATAATGTCGATAAGGATAGAATGGGTCCTGGTGCAATGTTTGGAAAGGAAAATGAAGATAGATTAGTACAACACATCAAACGAATGCAGAAACAAGGTTTCCCGTTTACTCGCGATGATGTTAGAATTCTAGCCTTTGAATTTGCTAAAAAAATTGATTTAAAGCATCGATTTAATCCTGCCACAGAAAAATCTAGTTATGTTTGACTGAATCGATTTCTCAGCCGTCATCCTGAAATATCCGTCAGGAAAGCTGAAGGCATGTCGATTGCACGAAGTAAAACCATGAATCGTGAGGAAGTAGAAGCCGACTTCAAATTACTAAAAACCACTTTGGAAGAAAACAAGTTATTTACTAAACCTTCTAACATCTTCAACATTGATGAGTCCGGTTTGCAGTTGAACAACCGACCTGGCTCGGTTTTAGCCGAAAAGGGGACTAAAGCAGTTACTACGATAACTTCTTCAGAAAAAGGCGAAACCATCAGTATCATTGCTTGTTGTAAGCAGAGGGGTTCTTTCTACCACCAGCTTGTGTGATGAAGGGCAAAAACAAAAAAATTGAATTTGAGGATGTGATGCCACCTGGATCAGTTGTTTATATGTCTCAGAAGTCTGCGTACGTTAACAGTTCAATATTTTTGCAGTGGCTGAAAGATCATTTTGTTCCTCGCAAGCCAAGTGGTACAACTTTACTAATACTTGATGGTCACACCTCCCACACTACTTCAATTGAAATGCTGACATATGCGGATTCACAAGATATTGTACTTTTGTCTTTACCCCTCATACGACACATTATCTTCAACCTTTGGACAGAGCCGTTTTTAAATCTGTGAAAAGTAATTTTTACAACGCGTGTAGAATTTGGCTGAGAACACATCCTGGACGTCGCATTACAAGACTCCAATTTGGGGAACTGCTTAATGTATCTTGGGGAAAATCAGCTACACCAGAAAATGCCATTTCAGGTTTCAAGGAAACAGGGATTTACCCTTACAATCCGAATGTTTGTCCTGATTATGCATTTCTAAACTTAACAGACACCCAAAGCAATCCGTATTATAACGACGCTTTTTCAACAAGCGAAACGCAGGATAGTCATGTTCAAGCCAATTTGGAAACATTAGCAGCTCAATTAAATAAAGAGACTGACACTGAAATAGTACAATTTGAGCCCAAACAAAGTACATCCAAAGCAAATGATGTACACTCTGAGCCCAGTACATCAAAAATTAATGACTTAAGTTTTGAGCAGCAAGCAAACGCACCAAAAAAGGCCAACCTAGAGACACCAACAAAATTTTTATGTGACATTGCACCAATTCCTGATATAACGACTACAAAAATTGTTAGAAAACGTGCCAAACAAGTGGCTACCATTCTGACATCACCAGAAAACATCGTAAATCTTCAGAAAATATCATCAGAAAAACAGAAAAAATTGGAAAAATGTAAACCGCCGAAAAAGTGTAAAGTTATCGCGAAAAAGTCTAAAGTTATTTCCAAGAAACGACCAAAACGGGACATTTCCAGCAGTGAAGACGATGAAATAGATTTTTCCGGTACTACTACTGATTCCGGGGAAATAGAATTTGATGAAGATCGTTGTATCGGCTGTGGTGAAGAACACAATACCACGACTAAAAAGGATGATTGGGTCAAATGCATAAAATGCATGAAGTGGTTTCACGAAACATGTTCAACATTTCAGGAACTTTGTCAAAAATGTGGTAAAATTTTATTAAAATTTAAGGTTTGAAACTTACCTACTTAACATTTTGCTTCATTTAATTTTCCTATTCATCAATTTTCTATTGATATTGTATCTTTACATTAACCCCTCAAGCAATAAGGACGAGTCAACGCATCCCAAACAATCCGTCTCCAAGCGATATAGACGAGATAACTTGTTTACAAAACTTCACAGCTCAGCGAGGTTTTGTACTCGAGTTATCGCCTAAAGACGGACCATCCGAAACGAGCCAACTCGTCCTCATCGCTTAAAGGGGTTAAAATAAAATTTTTACGGTTAAACTTACAAAATGTTTCATTCTTTCCCATTTAAGTACATATTTCTTTATTATACCTTAGATGGCCATCTATACTAGACCTAGATGGCCATCGCTACTAGAACAGGAGGAGAGATGGCCACTTGTTATGTTTCTTAAAAGCCACATTTTTCGTGTTTTGTTCTAAATATTTAAGTACATTTTACCCAAAATATGTTGAACATATATGTGAAAATTTAAAATATGCATAAACATATCATATATTTACATTCTGAAAGTTTTTATTTCAATTCTAAAAAACTATGGCCATCTATCCTAGACTTACCCTATATGTATATTTCTCTTTCGTAGCTTATTCGCGAAATATTGAGCTAACGAAAATTTCACAACTAACTAGTCCTATTAATTTAATTGAAATGATGATTTCATGTTTGTATTCATGGACGTTTTAACGTATGTCTGAAAATGTAAGGAAACTTAGTCATATTTGAACAAGATATAAGTCGTCGTCGTTAATTGTAATTAAGAACATGTCATGCTGTAGTATTTCTTAAATGTAACGATGGAAAACTTGAAATACAATCTAACACGTAAAGAAAAATAGATCAAGTAGTTGCACCTATTTAAAATTTCGATAAATATTTTTTTATTACACTTAAACAGACACTAAATTATGTTTAATTCAAGTGAAAGCATAATTATCTCACTTTCTTATAACATACTTTTTACGGCTCATGGGGTCTGCATAAAATGAGAATTGCACTTAATGAAAACTGCATTAATAAACTTCCTATGAATGCATTTAACAAAACATAGCATTTGTTTCAATATAAAAATAGTGAATACTATAATTTAAATGCAATTTATGGTGAGTATATGTGTCAAAATCAATGGTCTTCAATTTCAATGAGAAGATATAACTTTTGTCATTTACATAAATTCGCAAAAGTTCAGCTCAAATATATGTTTGTTCTTTTTATGGCACATTAACCGTTAGCTATGAAATATGAAACAGCAAAATTGTAGCGTATGAAACACAGATAAATGCCTTTTATTACAAAAAAAAAAAAAAATGGAGTAAACAAACTGACAAACTGGAATAAACATCATTAAAAACAAATTAAATGAAAAGTAGTGAAAAAAAAGTTTTTTTTAATATCTAAAATGCATAAAAATGTAATACAATGCAGCACAAATAAAACTACTTATCAGAAAAAATTCATATAACTTGTACATAACATATTTAATATCGATATGTCATTATTTATGTAAAGTAAATCTCAAATTTTTACTTTAATTATTAGCAAAACGTGTCTGTCATGTAGTATTATGATGTATCACAAATCCTTTAACCAATTTAAAGTACTAAGTAGAATTACTACTGTGATAGAACTTATTAAAAATTCATATGAACATTTTACAAAACAATTTGAATTCACATCAATTAGAAAAGTTCTGAAACATTTCGCATTTATCAAAAATCATACAATTCCAATTATAGAAAAAAATATATTTCTGAAATTGAGATTAAGCATACATTGATGCCCAATTCTTTGGCCAATAATAAATTTTACCAGCATCAACGCAATTGTTAAATGAAATCTAAACTGATGACTTAATTTTTAATCACAATAATCTTGTAATACACAATAAAAATCTATCCTGGTTTGAGAAGTGACGTAACATTTTTTTACTATTTATAATCAGAATTATTACTGTACGTTTGAATTGGCACCCCTTTTCATTTTTTTATTTTCTATTGCTGTGCAACTATTTATTACTCATTATAAAGCTACTCATTTCAAATACATACCTCTCATCATTAACACATCTGACTGTTGAGCCGATCCCGCTCTGTTGTCCACTTGACAAGTATAATTACCATTGTTTTCGGGACTTAATTTGGTAAAAATTAAATTGGAATTAAATTCATCAAAATTTCGGACGATAACATTTTCACTATGACTGAGAGGTGAGCCATCTTTAAGCCACGAAATAGTGAAAGGGGGATCTCCATCAATCACAGAACAGATCACTGATACTCTTTTTCCAGGTCTCAGAACTCCAGAAAAGTGAAATGGCTTTATCTCTGGTTTTGTAATTCCTGTAAACAAAATAAGCTAAGTAAAATTTTTAAGTACTAAAGCATGATTTTTAATGTGTTTTCTTTTTTTCCTTATTTGAATTCATTAATTAAGAAATTTGACTGTTATAAATTACGTTGAAATATTAAAATGTTCCTTTGTAAACAATAGCCTTTGATGTTAAAAAGCGAGAAGGAAAACATGCATTCCTTACGTAACCGACTGCTCCGAAAGTTTTTTTTTTTTTCACATATTCCCTACAGTTGCATTCAATTTCAATTCATTTTTGAAATATCTTACGTTTTAGATATATTACACTGCATAATAAGAAACTATTGATCTGAATTCCCTATTGAGCAGGCAATAAATATTGTAAAAATTTAAAATGTCCACGAACGGTATAGAAAACAATGCATTTATACTATTCCTTTCATTTAAAGTTAATTTGTCAATTTAACTCTCGATATGATATTTAACGGAATCATAACCGTACTTGTTCCCATTTAAAGATGCGGAGAAACCATTTACGTCATGTACCTCGAGATACAGCAAGCGTAAAATGAATTTTAATTGAAACATACCTTGTGATGATTAACAATAAAAACTAAGTTACAGCAATTAGTTGTAAAAAACATGGTCAACGTTTTTTAACAAACATACATATAGTTTTATACGCTCTACGTATGCATGCCATTATTTCGATAACAAAAATCGAAATGAATATTTAAAAAACTCATTGCACTCTATAAGAGGAAGTTATATACTAACCTTCTGTTAAGACTGCTCGGATGACCATAAAAAAAGGCAAATAGGCTTGGATTGTAATTTTAAATGATCCTGAAAATGATTATTGAGGTTTTTCAGAATTTCAATTATAAGAACATTTAAAACGACAAAAAGTGGTATTTGAAATTTGTCAGAAACTTACTCATTGTGATGAGAAGTTCATGCTCTACAAAATGAAGAGTTGCAAGCGTCAGTTCTAATGCAAGTGTTAGACTGCTGGGGCACTAGCGCCACATAGCGTAAGAAATGGTTATAAAAAGATATGACATTTGTCACTGGTGAAAAAAACAACTTTAATTGACGAGAAGTCCAGTCCTCAATAAAATACATTTTTTTTTCCAGTTGTACTAAAATGACAGTTGAAATAAATACAAAGAACTCTAAGAAGTTATTCAGTGAAATATAGATACGTATATTAAAAAGTACCTAAAAAATTCGAAGAAATAAAACCACACGAATTATTTAAATACACGAGCACGTTTCAGTTATCGAAGAATATTCGGGCATTAAATATTTAAAACATGTAAAATCATGATAATGGTAAAGATCTCCATAAATCTTTTAAAATTTCCTGAACTAAGTCCAAATTAAAAATAAATAAATACATGGATATGACAAGGTCAATATAGCTGTTTGTGGATATATTTTCTTTGAACATTATTATTGATGTTGAATTCATTTTTCGTCAAGTTTTATAAAAAAAAAAAAAAAAAAAAAAAAAAAAAAAAAAAAAAAAAAAAAAAAAAAAAAAAAAAAAAAAAAAAAAAAAAAAAAAAAAAAAAAAAAAAAAAAAAAAAAAAAAAAAAAAAAAAAAAAAAAAAAAAAAAAAAAAAAAAAAAAAAAAAAAAAAAAAAAAAAAAAAAAAAAAAAAAAAAAAAAAAAAAAAAAAAAAAAAAAAAAAAAAAAAAAAAAAAAAAAAAAAAAAAAAAAAAAAAAAAAAAAAAAAAAAAAAAAAAAAAAAAAAAAAAAAAAAAAAAAAAAAAAAAAAAAAAAAAAAAAAAAAAAAAAAAAAAAAAAAAAAAAAAAAAAAAAAAAAAAAAAAAAAAAAAAAAAAAAAAAAAAAAAAAAAAAAAAAAAAAAAAAAAAAAAAAAAAAAAAAAGTTTTGCTTTGGGGAAAGGGGGAGTTATGTCAGGATTAGGAATATATTAGACATTGAGTTGCCGGATATCAGATATTCGGTGTCTCTTACCTGACGGATTCGTACCGCATATCCGGCTCCTGATATTTGAAACCTGTAAAGTACACACATATTTTTAATCGTCCCACAACTTCCAAATACGTACTAAGTTCGCAATTTACAAAAACATTTTCAAAACATGGTGCTTAGTTAAATTTTAAAAAAATCAAATCCGGATCGTGGGTTATTGAGTAGAAAACAGCATTCAGATGATCCATATGGTAAAAAAGTAAAGCAATAAGGATTGTGTCCCGCAGTAGACCAATCGGTAGAAACTCGGTTCCCGCAGAACACCGAAAGTGAAGCAACATCGACTAAGGTCAGTGTTTGGGAGGGTGACAACTTCTCGCGGCTGGCTGCTGGGGTCCGTGTACGGTAAAGGGAGCTGGTGCCCGTTAAATAGGTCGTGGCTCCAATGTTCTCCAAGTGAAACGATACCTCTCGAGGGGCCAATCTCGAGTGACGGTCTCTCAGCTGGAAGCTGGTTCAAAAAATTAAGAGACCTTTCAAATGGGTGGAAATCGGACTCCAGCCTATAAGGGTCCCGTTAGCCTCAAGAGCAGCATATCCAATCCTCCTCGCCACCCGCGAGGATTCGACAACAACAACAATAAGGGTTTTACTGCTTTCGGACATTACTCTTCGGTTTTCGTAAATGCATGCCAGAAACAGGAAAATTATGTAGACATTAGAAAGTTAATAATTGCTTTTTGACGAAATTTCTTTTTCCCTAAATTTGGCTTTGCAGCAAAACACTGCACCATTTTAAAATTCAAATGTCACAAAAACTTTTAATCTCCGAAAGCTTTAGTAGTTCTTGATTCGACTACTTCGGAGTCTAACTGTCCATCTTATAAAAAACTTGTGGAAAGTTTTATGAAAAAGATAGAATTCAGTATTACTCACTAAGTGAAATCTTTATAATTGAATGTCATTTAATGAACAACATTTTTATCAAATTAGACCGTATTATTTGTTAGAGATTCCCTTTCATGTTTTACACAGTAACGACTAAGAATTAAGTTAATTTTTTTTATTATATAGCTTTTAATACAGGATGATTTCTTTTTCTACGGGCTTTTTATAACACTCCAGTTGGTTCATGATGTTAAATAGATGCAAGATGTGTTGACATTCCTTAACAATTATTCCCTGCGTTTTGATAGAATATTACTGTAACAACAAAACTCTCTTAAAAGTTTCTTACGATATTTTTGTCAAGCTCATGAACTGTACAATATTTGTTAATCATTTCAGGATGCAATGGTCGAGCTGTTGGCAGGATGTTTGTCGCACTTATGGAACGTTTGGGACATAACAAATTCTACGTTCAAGGTGGTGATTGGGGCTCGTTTATTTCCACCGTAATGGCTCGCTATTATGCGCCCAGGTAAATAGTTTTGTCTTTAAAAGTTTGAAATTGTTCTCGTGTCTCTTGTTGCTCTCGCCATCGGTCAAGGAAAATTTATATTTTATCGTCTTTTGCAATGACTTGGTCAACCTGAAGCAGTGTTGAGGTTTCAGGAGCTGTTTCCTTGTATTATGAATTAAGAAAAATTATAGACGATGAAACAATATCGGAAGCAAAAAAAAAAACCCACCTTCTAGACTAATGAAGTTTAATTGCATTTTTACTTCTTCAATTAAAAATTATTTTTTTTAAATATTTTATCTATGTCTAAGGAGGATTTTAAAATGTACTTTGTAACTTGTGTGAAACAAAAAAAAAAGAGAAAAGTGAAAGATCAGTAACGTCAAATGTAGCAAAAAAAAATTAATTTAAAACTTTAAAATTCAGTAATGAGAAGGCAATAGAAAAAAGTGAAGTTTAAATTAACTTTTTTTGCTGTTAGAAATCCTGAAAAAAAAATGTTGAAATAATTTCAAATTTGAACTTTTTACCATCGTATTTTAATTTTTTGAGGGGGGAGGGGTAGAAAGAGGAGGAAACCAAATATTTTAACAAAAATTATAAAAGTAGAAGTGTGAATGCGTGTGTGGTGAGTAATATTAAACAATCTGCAGAAAAAATTAAGTGTAACATGATTGACATGTGTTTTTCAAGCCACTCCTCTTTATCCTCCAATCAAAATATCAAAGGAATGAAAATTTAGATGTCTACTCATTAAATAATTTTCGCATATAAATGCTACTTTTAATATAAGTAAAAAGCGAAAAAGCAAAAAATATCCACAAAAAAAAGTACAGAGAATCTGAAACTGAATGCTTAGAGAGTGATCATTGATAATAGTTATCAAGTCACAAAAGGGCCCTCAAAGTCTTTTATGAATCAGAATTAATTTTCAAAAGATGAAATTTGACGTAAGGACATGTAAATATCAATTTTTTTCCTTTTGCCTTGACTCTTTTCTCAGACCACTTCAACCCCGACGCAACGTCTTTTTAGCTTTTTATTTTTTTTAATTAATTGTATTAATTAATTTATTTATTTTCCTTTTTCTCCCACTTATTATACAGTCACATACTAGGCGCGTTTCAATGGGTTCCACATGCTTCTTCCCAAAATTATTTGAAGCTCAAAAGAGAACTTTTATATAGAAGACAAAGGCTGTTAATAAATAAGGTCTAAACTTTAAAAGCCTCATGATTATTTTCGTTTTATTCGCAAGTCAAATTTTTCTGCACTTTAACAAAATTTGATACTACGTTTTAATTAACGATCAATTCCTGTTCAAAATTAATTTTAGAAATTAATGTGAACGAAATAATTCTCTAAAACGACAAAATTAATTGATCATAAATATACTGCGACCCATCAAGAACCCAACTACTGTTTCATAATGCTATTTGAAACTTTTCCGTGATGACAATATATTTTTGGTAATGAAACTTCTTATTTTGCTGTTTCTTGTTACGCGTTGGAAAATCATATATTGATAATTTAACACACAATTTATGCATTTTTCATTCTCATTTTTTCCCCTTTTCACAGGGTCAAGGGGCTGCACATCAACATGTTCTTCGTGACTCCGAAAACTGCATGGGAAAGAATTAAAGTATTCTTAGTCGCTATGTTTCCGTTTCTTGTTCCCCAAGAAGAATATAAAATGTTTTTCCCACTTAAAAAGAGGATAAAGGATCTCTTGCAAGAGTCGGCTTATTTTCACATGAACGCTACTAAACCAGACACTATTGGTAAGTGCATGTGTTTCACGATGAATTTTTCCGTTTCTTCACGCATGAGTAAAAATACTCTTTCAATGAACTAATCCAAAGTACGAACTGATATCTCATCTTCCAAAAAAATTGGTAGAAATGCTTAAAGATAACTATTTTTCCCTTTCATAGAACAATTAATAAATTTTAGACCATGCATTAAAACTTCCAATCTTCTTGATTCATTTATTCAATATCCCTTGAGTCACCAAAAAAAAAGGCACTACTAGAAAAGGTTCAACCACTGATTAGGTGGAAAGGTAAATTCCGGTTTCTAGGTGGAAGCAGTTGATTTCATTAGATGTTAGAGGTGCCAGCTTTTTCCTTGCAAGAAGTTTAATCACGTTGTTTCTCCTATACTAAAAAAAAAGGTAATTTGTGCTGCCAGCGCCGCCGCTACTGTCTTAAGGAAATTTAGCTTTCCGCTCCTTCAAGCTCTTAATAGTCAAAAAACTCTTCAAGGAAAAATCCTGAAAATATTATGAGCTATAGAGCACGTTTTGGCGACCACTCTGATACAAAACATTTATTGATTTAAACAATAGATTTAGAATTAGTTAATTTGAAAGTCAACGAATTTATTTTCCCTATTTTTGCGTTCCCCTGGGCTCAATTTTAAATGAATCAATACGATTTTTGAAACGCAAAGAAGAACACTTGTATATTTATGCCTAACGGAACCCCTTTTTTTCAAAATTGGAATTCTTTAATTTGAAAGATCTAATTTAAACTTCAAAAGTGCAACTTTTTACTTAAAAGCCAACTTAATTGGGTAGGCAGGCAACTGCCTGAACCCGTTACGTTAATAAGGAATTAAATAAAATTTTTGAAAATATATATTGTTTAAAACAAGATTTAAGAGGTTTTTTTTTTTTTTTAATATGGACACAGTGAATGGGTTTGTGATGGTTGGCAATTTCAATTTTTTGTACTTTGTTGTTTGAATGTTGTTGTTGTTGTTTGAATTTTTCAAACTTCCAGGATGTGTTAGTAGTACTGTGATAAGAAAAAAGAAAGTCTGTCGTCATTGAACTCTAGCTAGTAGTTTGTCCCGGAAGAGGGGTCAAAGTTCAAGGACTCGAATATATTTTGCAAATTATATGATCCTGTAACTTCTAAAACCGTGAGTGACCCATGATTTTTTTTTTTTTTTAAATGGCCACTACTTTATAATAAATATGTATTAGCATATTTAAATTGGTTTGTCCCTAATGGCTTTGAGGGCAAAAGTCATTCGAAAATGTCGTTTTCGTTGTCCCCCCCCCCTCCCCATTTTTCGACCCGAATATCTGCTAAAGCGTCACGTTACCTTCACAACTAAAAATTGAATTGATTACTAAGCACGGTATAGTACTTTACAAAATATAAAAAAGCATGGTTCACGCTTGGCTTTTGTAGTTAAACGGTCTCAAAGTTGATAGTTTTGAAAATAAATGTTAAATTTGAAGGTCCCTTACTCCAAGCCAAGAGTCAACCACTATGAAGCACGTATCTGCTTATACTCCATGTCATATAATTTCAGACCCAGGTTAAAAACCTTCGGTGCATCTGGAATTTTTTTAAATGCAGGCTTTTTTGCATCCTCCAGTATGGACTTTGCATATTATCATCAAAAATCAACAAAACAAAATAAAACTTAATTCAGCAGCGCGCCAGATCCAGTCAAGGCCTGCTGTGCCCATCTCATCTTACGAGACCGAAGGCCACTGGGTTGCAGAGGCAAATGTTCCGGGCAAGTAGAATTAGTAAAATTTTAGTGTTTTAACACATACATGCATGAATTGGCGATATAAAACAGACGGAAATTAAAATAAAAACATAAATGAAGTCCGTTGACAAATAGTAGAGTATTACTTTACTTTGTGAACTCAAAATTGTGATCATTGTATTACCGTACTGTAACAACCGTTATAAGTTGTACAGGGAAATTTAAAAAATCGTTAAATTTAAGTCATTATGATGGAATTATTTAACATATGTTCCTATACATTAAATCTTCAAGCTTTTTTTTATTTTAATTATTATTTTTTGGTAAATAAATGTTGATCATACTCAAATATCTACTGTATTTTTTTACTAAATCCTACATTTAGTAATAACCCCTCGTTTTTAAATATACCATTGACTCTTCATCGCTGGCATGGTCAACTCAGCCCCCGCGCCATTTCTCACTTGCGATTTTCGGCAAAAAATTTCAAGATCCTGAACGGTGCAAGATATTTTATTGCGATTTTTTAATTTGAAAGATAATTATATTCTGTTCAGAATGAGAGGCCGTATTTTAAAATATCTGTTCAACTTTTTTTGCTGTAACCTTCTGAATTTTTTTTTTTTTTTTTCAATAATTTTATATTTTTGCTGTTGGTCAATACCATTGAGTACTACGTTCCCTAAAAAGGAGTTTCCACTTTTGCATTAAACAGTTTTTAGAAGCGATTTAAGATTTTGCCATATATTTTACCAGTTTTGTTTATAACATAGTCATATACAGGTCTGATGGGCTCAATAATGAAGGCAGGGGTGATTATGATCCGAAATTCTCCGATTTTTCCGAAAATTTTCAGAATCTGATTCGAAAATTGAAAATTAATTCTGATTTCCGATTAATTTTTAATTTCGAATTAATTTTCCAATTCATTAATCCTAAGATTTGTTTGAAGATGCAGAATTGCCAACTCTCTCAATTGTTAAAGGAGACTACCACTTTTAGGCCCCCTTTTTTAAGTTCATTTCTCCCGGTTTTTAAAAAATCTTTGTTCTTAATACCCAATGTTTTAAAATAAAGCGCAACCTTTTGATTTATTAGCAAAATTCTTGGTAACCCGTATTACCGTACATTGTTTTACTGTGTAAGAAAATGAAATTTTTAGCTACCACCATCAATCACGCATGATCAAAATGCGTTATTGAGTCATTTTCTGTCAATTACACCGTTAAATCGGTGACACATTTGCGCGAACTTTTAAAATTTCCCTAATATTTTAATGAATTTTCTTAATTTATATAAGACATAAGTAAAAACTTATATTTTGGAGCATCGAACCCGTGCTTCGCTGAAAATTAGTGTGCAGTGCGTTCCAATCCTTTTGTATCCTATAAATACTTGAGTTGTTTGAAAAGTTAGAAGGGTATTTTAACATACGCTACACCAAATTACATAATTTTCATTTTAAATTCATAATGCATACTTTTTCCGAAAATGTCATGTTAAGTTCAAAATTTTTTTTTGTTTTTGTTCAGAATCACCCATGAATGAACGACCGAAAACATAAATATGAAATTACATAAACCCTGAACATAAGATCCAAGTTCCTTTGAATAAGCTTGGAAAAAGTTCTCAACGTGATTTTTCTTTTGTCATATTTGAACAATTTTCGTTCATAAGTGTTTCATACCATTAGAAAGAACGAGAAAAAGCCGTAAAAAGAGACTTACCCGAGGTCTCAAGCTTAATAGAAGGAATTCAGAAGTATGTAGAGCCATTCAAAGTCTAATTTTCTGTTTTCGTCCATTTTTGGGTGAATTTTACAGTTTTGGGAATCAAAAAGTAGAACACATATTTGTGTAACATTTCATAGTTTCCTAAGTCTATACCAACAGTACACCCGTGCTAATCTGAGCTAATCTGAGATGATGAATTTACGACTCTGTGTGGGAATTCACTTGGAAAATGACCCGATTGACGTTGTTTTCTAAAGCTCTCTTCAGTAGAACCCCATGTAAATGAAATACGAGCGTCACGATCGACAAAAATTTTAACGTTAACTTTTCAGAGAACAAATTTCCAGACTATTAGGCTGAGATGCAAAATGCTAAGCTTTACAGATGAAGAAAAATAAGAACATCTTTTTGATTTGCAGAATTTCCAGACGTAATGATATTTAATGTTTATTTATAAGTACGATACCAATTATGTATAAACGTTTTAAAGTACTCTAAAAAAAATTTAAAATAACAATAATAAGATTAAGAAATAATCCTATGGTTTATGAAGAAAGTGTTTTTTAATGTACTCCATTTCATCTTGTTTGTAGTGGTATAATATTGTATTTTACAGACTATTATTTATTTTGAAATACATTCTATTTCAAATATGTAGAACACTTTTTCTGGCATTCTAAAGAGAATTTCAAATTCGATATCTTAGATTTTATGAATTGATGGATGTGTAATATCTTTTTATTTCTAGTTTAAATTTATATGCTTTGAAAGTGAGCATTATTATTTTTCACAGGTTGTGGCATGTCGGACAGTCCTGCTGGTATGGCTGCCTACTTATTAGAGAAAGTCCCTGTGTGCACAAATCCGGAATATTTAAATCTTCCTGACGGCGGAATCACCAAGAAGTTTACACTCGACCAACTATTGACTAACGTCATGGTCTACTGGATCAATAATAACGCAACAGCTGCTGCTAGATTTTACAAAGAAAACGTGAACGATGTTATGAGAGGAAAACACGAGAGGTAATTCATTCAAAATTTCCAAGTTTATTTACTATAAAAGCCCCAAACATCTCTGAAATTACAATGTATAGAGCACAATTAAACTGTCCATTCTGTGCAACTTTTATTTGTTCGAAGTATCTGAAATGAGGGCAGAGCTGTGGCAAAGAGGTTGGTACAATTCCGGGGGGAGGATCTTTTTTTTGAATACTACAGGTACAGTTGTGTACTACAATACTGTATTTACACTATAGAGACACATGAAATATGCCAATTTATTAGGAATAAGGTGAAGTATAAAAGCCAACTGTAAAATTTGAAAGGGTCTTCTTCACATTAAACTGGGTATCAACTTCAAATTTTTAAATGGTAAACCGCCCATCCCCACACCGTTTTACCACTGATTTGTAATCAGCAGTAAAATTTAACAAATTTTTCGTATAACTCCGTGCAGCCGTTGCGTCACAATTAAATTAAGAAAAACCCTTAAAACGTTTTGATATTTTTGCTTATAATATCTAAACTAACATTGTTACGGCACTGTTCGTTTTTTATATAAAACTATGAACAAAACAAACATTAAAATATGTTTTATGTGGCTTATTTAATTAATATTTTTTCTGAATTATGAAATAATTATTAGAAATTTTTTAATCTGAAACAATGTCATGTTTTGATGAAAAACTAATCTGTAGAAGATTTCTTAAAGATATACCAAATTTCAGCTGAAAATATTCAATAGATATTTTTTATGCTTGAAAATACATTTTGCTGCCGCTTTAGAGCCAAGAGTTAAATATCAAACTCTTGGGTAAAAGTAAGAAATCTTAACAAAACCACAGTATTTATAGTTAACAGTTATCTGAAACTTACGTATTATAATGCATAGTACAGCTATTGTGTTTTTAAAACACCTAAATTCTTGGCTTCATGAACCTCGACGTGTTCATTAGCATATTGAATACATTGATGCTCCCTCCGTTTGGCAAAAACTCTAATGATCAAAATGTACTCAAACTTGGTATTTAGGATAATTGGTTATGCTAAAGTCAATTCTGTTGTACAAAAATTTTGCTTGGGGACAAAAATAATGAGTAATTCTTGTGCCTTATTAAAATAGAACAAACACTTATTAAAATATCATCACAGAATGTGGATAACAAAACGTTGACTGCCTACATTCCTTAATTAACAATTGTAGTACACTTAGGCATAAAAAGTCACTTAAAATATATAGGACTCTGAAGAGCACCTTCTATATCAATTGAACATTTATTAAAGACAAAGACATTACACGTTTAACAAGAACGATCAGGCGGACGCCTTCCGCACACATCTAACAACAATTCGTACATCATTCTATCTGTGTCGTGTCATCATCGAATAGGATTATGGGATGGATAGCTGGATGCGTCAATGAGATTGTGAGATTCCTATATATCTACATCAAACTTAAAGAAATGGAGTGTGTTTGTTGACATATCTTCACTTTGAAATGCAATAACAATAATTGTGATGATAGAAATTTCGACATTGTGCTCCAAGTTTTTCCAAACATCGTCGATACCTGCAATCTGCAAATCTCATTTTTGGCTTCTAATTTGTTGCCAATGTATGATATCACATCCGGTTTCATTCTGTTACACATTTTTCATCATTCATGTATATTTCCTTTATTCATTCTGACAAATCAGAGGCCTTTGTGCAAAGTAAACAATAAGCAGTCTCTTTGATTGTTTAAAAAAAAAACCTTTTTCCCCCTCATAGATACCCTGTTACCGTTCCGTCTGCAGTGGCTGTCTTCCCATATGAAGTCCTCATGATGCCTAAGCTCTTGATGATGCAGCAATTCCCGAACCTGATATCCTACAACATCATGTCCAAGGGTGGACATTTTGCCGCTTGGGAGGAACCAGAACTTCTTGCTAATGATGTCTATCAATTTGTTTCAAAAGCTGAAAAAGTTAATTAGATTTTAATGCAAGACACTTTTTTCAAATTATTTTCAATGGGATTTAAAAATATTAAATATTATAAGGAAGAAGTCAGTAAGAGATTTTTATCTTATGTGAGGGAAAATTATGGTAAAATTTATATGAAAGAAGTTTTGGAAACATTTATAACTTAATGTAATATGTTTGAACAATTAATTTAGTGCCACTTCCATAAACAGCAAACTTTATTCAAGAATTAAGCTTTTAATTGGTACGTTGATGCACTAATAAAAATTGCAATTTTCTAAAAATCTAAATATTGTTGCATTTACAATGCAAATTAATTATAAATGTTTTCATATTGCAAAGTATTTAATATTTTTGATACATGTAGTTTTTAAATCATATTGTTTTAAATGTGATATTTTTTATCATTTTTATACGACAGCTATATTTTTTATTATTACATTCTTTTATGTTCTATTATTTCGTTGGCTTGTGAGCGATACATTTAGTAAAAACTCTCATTAAAAAATGAGTATTTATAAATTTCTGAATATAACGTTAAATTTTATTATTTAATGTCAATGAATATAGCAATTAATTAACAAACGTCGCTGTATAAGTTCTAAAGTTACAAATTTATCACAAGTGTGTTTTGCTCGTAAGCCGACGAATTGTTTAAATTTTTGTTTCACGAACGCTTTAAAATGTAATCACCCAGAAATGTAGAGCTTCGCTCTGATTCATTTCTATGTGTAATACTTCTTTTCCATAACTTCGATGTTCCTATTTGAATAAAATTGTTTCTTACTTGCGATTTCGTTCAATGTATTATTTATCAGAAACTTGTGTAATATTTACACAATTCATGAGGACTTAAATTTCTATAATTGCCCTTTTAAATTTTGAGGATTATGATTCTTATGTTTTCACTATTCTTTTAATTTTTGAGATTGATTTTTCGCATCTTAAACTTGACTTCTGCTTGAACCTGATCTTAAATGTTTATGCAGACTTCGGCGGCGATTCCATCGGATCTTACATAGTATTTCGACTTCACCTCGACCAACAAGTTAAAACAACTTTTATTCATCGCAAATCCCCCCCTTTTCTTTGAGAATTTTTTGTTTACTATATTTCTTTTGCGACTGATTTAGCAGTATTTTTTTCATTTATTCTGAAGCTTTCTTATAGTTTTAATTCGCCCTCTTCCTCATTTTTAGTCCACTTTCCTGTAAAAGTTAAAAAAAAGAAAAAAGAATGAAACAAGAAGTTCTGTCTAGAACTATAAGAGCCTACTTCCCTGTCAATTCCAAATTTATAACCTAGCTATCTCTTCCTCTCTTTGTCATTTAGCTCTAGTCATTAATTACAGTGATACCTCGAGATACGAGTTTAATTCGTTCCGTAACCTTGCTCGTATCTCAAAGCAATTTTCCCCATTGAAATGCCATTATGCTAATCCGTTTCTTTTGAATAAGAAAAATATATTTATAAATGACACATATTGTATAAAAACATAATAAAAGTGAATGTCAAGCAAAAAGGCGCAGTAAACTGGGTGGGCCGTGTGCAGCGTCGCAGCCAGCCGTTCCTCGTATCTCAAATATCGCTCGTATTTCAAAACAACACTTCGCTGCTCGACAGCGCTCGTATCTCAAATAACTCGTATGTCAGGGCACTCATATCTCGAGGTACCACTGTACTTCAAATACACCCTTTTTCCCCGGTTAATACATATTCATTCACTCATTCATTCAGTTATCTACTCATTCATGTATTTATACACTCATTTAATTATTTTTTATTTCTTCTTTCACTCATTCATTCAGAAATATCCTTAAAAATCCCGATCAAAAAATTTCACAAGGAAGTAGGCTCGTTTAATTCTGGTTGAACTCCGTATTTGTGCATGTTCTACGGCCTAACATCTTTCGATAAAGTTTCTTCCAAGCAAATCAGTCTGCTAAATCATGATTTATATAGGATTGAAATTTCCCCGTAGGCGCTGTTATTTTTTTTTATTTTTTTTTTTTGAACTGTTTAAAAATGAACAAAAATTGTTCAAAGCAAAAAATATTTCTCGCCATGAGCTTCTTTCAATAACCTTCTTCATAAAAACTTGGATCTTATGTCTAGAGCTCACATAATTTGCTTCATTTTTGCCCATAGGCGCTAATGTTAAAATATTTTAGCTATTCAAAATTGAACGAAAAATTCTTCGAATCAAAAAGTAAAATATATAAATGAGATGTCCTCGCCGAGATCTTTCGGAAACAAAAAAAAATATCTTTGGAATCGGACAATTCCCTCAAAAGTTAGGGGGGGGGGGGAGTACAGACGGACCGACAGACACATTCTTCCCATCTCAAAACCCTATTCAACAAATAAAAATCAACACTTGAACAACCCTTCCTAAGTATTAAAACGTTCTCCGTATACAAATCTTTAAGTTTAAATCTTGCTTGACTTGTACAAATCTCCAGGATTTTGAGGATATAGAGTGAAGCCAAAGATTTCAGCTATTGACAAAGTAGCCGGCTGGACACTTCAACTTGCAAACACATCGATCATTTAACCAGAAAATCAGGATCCTGGAATTGGGTGCGAGAGAAAAAACTGAACGTTTCCTGTGCATAAATTCCTAAATAATATCTGCTCCTTTAACAACTCTTCTTACACCACCCTAAGTCCATAGAGATGCATAATTTAAATTCTCGCTGTATTCACATCTCGTTTTATTCAAACAATTTAGCAATATGCAATTGGTTGACGGTTTATCTTAAAACCTGCTTTTGTGACTTCTTTCACTACAAACAAAACTGAAAACAGTTGGCATTTCAGTGAATCAGAAGAGTGAATCCTGAACAAATTTTCACTGAATAGGGGACAAATTTAAGTTGTTTAACCCCTTCGGTTATGACCAGAAACGTATATTAAGCTTTTTTAAATAAAATAAAAATATTTTTTCATTTCTAATACTGTGACTGCATTTTTAAGCTGTCGGCTACTAATTAACTACTAGTGGTACAAGAACTTTAAATTGTTTCTAAGAATTCAAAGGAAAAAGAAGCAAGCGTAGAAGTTATTTTATAGATTCTATTTATTCATTGGATTTAAACGAAAATGTAAAACTTTCCAATGATCTTAAGCAGATAGAAAATTTTAAAACATTAGTAATTTAAACACATTTTTAAGAACTACAGTACCGACCGTTATCAAGATCACTGCTTAATAAAATCGGCCGTTTATTAAAATCAAATTTAAAGGAATGGATTCAAATCAATGTGAAACTATTTTTAAATCACCGCTTAATATAATCACTATTGCCTTTTAAAAAAATCAAAGTTTCATACTTTAATCTATTTTCCACAAGAAATAAACCAAAGTCATGAGGAGCTATTTATTTCAATACTTGTCGCTGGAATGCATATCATTCAAATTTCTGTGGGAATCGGTATTTCAACAAGAACTTTTTTAAAGCTTGTAGCTTGTAGCTTCAGCTTGAAAAACATCCAAGACAGAAGAACACATTTCAGATGAAAAAATTAAATAACGGAAGAGTTCTTGAAATATCTGTCCATCGGTGTTGATATGCAAACGGCAGTTTTGAAATCTTCCTTTGATAATGTGTAAGAAACTATTCAATTCTTGCTTTAACGACATTAATCCAGAAAATGAAGATGACTAGAAAAATAAACTCCACCAAAGGCAAGGGAATCCCGATGAGCCTGGGATGTTTTTGCGCCGAATATTGAATTAAAAAGACGGAGATAAAGAACATTATAACTTTTTTTTTTTTTTTTTTTTTTTTTTTTTTTTTTTTGCATTTTAAAACAACATTGAGCATTTCATAACTGTTTCTTTGAAACAAACAGCAATAAGGCAGTACTTTAAGAATTATAATCAAACTATACAATAATTAAACTAGTTAAACGCTTATAGTATTAAACGTAAGTATCTTTCATTCCTTTTTTCGCTTTCATTTATAAAACTAGTTCTAGATGTACGTTGGGAAAAAGGACCTTATTTTAAATGGACTTGCCTGTTTTTAAAATCGGCCGCTTAATAAAATCAAATCCTCCCGGACGAATATGATTTTATAAAGCAGCAGGGACTGTTTTGGCTTTTACTGCAAAATGACACGACGTACCTTTAATGATTACCTACTCCGTTACAGTTAATGTGAAATCTGATCCGTAGTATCAATATTGACGCGAGGCTTTCAACTTATAGACATTCTATACCACTGAAATCACTCAAACTGCTCATTTCTTTTGGGATTTTTGGAGCTTTTCTAGAATTTATTTCGCAACATTGTCATTTTATTATCAATTCTAGTCCCATTTGGAGTTTTTTATCAGCAGGTACCCATTTCTAATGCGGAAGAAGAACAGATAAGAAACACAGGTGGAATAGATTAGGATACCTTCTGTTTGGATGAGGACAACATTTGGCGACCAAGCATCACTTGAAAACGCAACTTTTTTTTCCTAATGACAGAACAGTTATTCAATTGAACTTAACTCATTCGATTTCTATCACTGATGAATCATTTATACCTCATGTATACCTGTCATCATCGAACTTATTTGATACGAAATCGAAGTCTGTTTATCATCAAAAATTGCTGATGAAATATGTTTCTATATCAAAATTTTCTCTCTCGAAACTTAGTTCTCTCGAAATAATTTTATTATAAAAACCTGCCGCTCTTGAAATTCCTGCATATTTCGACAACTAAATGCTGTACCTATAATAAAAACCTCTTTCGGACACATACTTGTCTATTTCAGAATTTCCGTTTGTTCTGAAGTCTGGGTATCTGGAAACATTTATCACGAGAAAGATCATAAATACATAGTGAATCAATCACGTTAGTTTTACATAAAGATGTCTTCGTATACCACGAAATCATAGAATCCGTAACCTGTATATCTGGAACAAAATATTAAAAAAGGATTTAAAAATTCGAAACCCTTAATCTTTTAAAAAAGAACATACTCTTTTGTGCAACGACAGACAATACGATATTCGTTCTGTTTCTGTTATCCTCAACGAATAATCAATATAATGGCGCAGATATCACCTAAAAGTATTTAGACCAATACAGATTTGCAAAACTAGCATGGGACGTAAGGCTAGATAGATACTCGTAAGTACAAAGATAAAACAACGTAAAAAAGCACAAATTCAGAATAAAAAGTATCGCAAATAGATATTTCGAAGCTACAATGGAGCCTCTTCATCAGTTCAGAAAAGAGAGACAACCGGTTGTCTCTCTGGTTCTTGCCTGTTCACTCACAGCTTTCTAGTTGCGCGTTGAGCGTTTCTTTTCTGCACTGATGAAGACTCCATTGTTGCTTTGAAATAGCTATTTGCGATACTTTTTATTCTGAATTTGTGCTTTTTTACGTTGTTTTATCTTTGTACTTACATTTTAGCACAAAGCATTTTGATCATTTGTCTTATAGCTAGATACGCATTCAAAATTCGTCTGTGACGCCGGAAACAGATCACAGGTAACTTCAATTATTCATAATTTAAAGCGATGCTCTCAGACTTTTTGAAATTTTAATAAAAAGTAGAAAGGAGAGCGGTCAGCGTATAAAGACGATTGAGAAAGTTTCCATGGCTGTGAGTCAGAAATAAACTAGAAAGTTTTCTTGTTAGACCTGAATTTGACTAATGTGACTTTCCGATAATAACCGTGAACGGTCAAATTACAGAAAGGCAGGGACGTAATTGAGCTGTGTCCCGAGTGCCAGATTTCAATGGCGCTAAATTGACTAAGTGTGTATGCGTATACCAAATATATATATATTTGTGTGTATATGGGGGAAGGGGCTTTGAAGCCTAGTATTACCCTGTTGGAAAATAACCTAGTGCGTTTGTGTCCCTGCAAAAAGGTACTTGAAATCAAAAGTAACAATATCTGCACTTTATTTTAAAAAAAAAAGAGAAAAAGAAAATGTCACCTCTAGTCTCTCAATTTTCAGGAAATTTTTCTCTGAGAGTATATATATAATGTGCAAGAAAGTTAAATATATTAATATTGTAATTTAATTCTCACTGCGTACTATAACTCAGAAACAAATGCTACTAAAAAGAGCACGAGAAAAGGTTTATCACAAATGCATAAGCTATGAGTCTCTTTTTATGGAAAACTTTATTCTATAACCCAGTGAGAAGTACGTTCCTGAATTTAGCTAATAGTGTGGCTTCCATAAATACACCTTAAAAAAAACAAATATGTATTTCTCTAAATAAAATACTTTTAGAAATATAATTAGGAAAAAATCTATAAAGGCTTCATGCGAAGTCTTTTCAATAATGTTTGCTTGAGTTGTAATACTAAATACGACTGTTTGCACTATGCATTGTCAACTATTGTATCTTTATGACTGCTTATCTAACTAATATGCTTGATTTCAATACCAAAATCACAAACGATGTACATTAATTTTTTTATAAAGCTTTTCGTTCAGTTATATATGTTAGTACATACAGCTATTCTATTTCAAATTATACATTTTCGATTGACTTAAAATAACTTTTAATTAAATTCTATGATTTATTTGTTTGAAGTGGTTGCACTTTATAGCAATAAGAATAAATCAATTTATAAATTAATAATTCAAAATTACAAAATCAAAATGTAGCAAAAAATTTACTTGAATATTTTTTTAACAGAAATGAGTTTGAAAATTAGCCAAAAAGGTGTTTCAAAAAGGTTGTGCTTGTTCTCTTTCATCACTTGTGCTTATGATTTTTCTTAAATAGTTTCAAGAGCACCAAATATATCTTTCCCCCTCTATTTGCAAGACAACTGGGAGGAAGAAGAGAAGCAATTACACACATAAATGAAATTCTGCATGCAAACGACCTTAACAGTAGTCAAGGCGGCATTCTTTCGACTTATGTGGAGCAAAGAATTACCGCAGGACTGAGGTTGGTGCTTTCTTATGCAATTCATCAGCCTGTAGCAGCGATTTGACAAAATTGTTACAAACTATTTATCAAACTTGCATTAAACAAAAGCAAAATTGGTATTGTGAAGTCATTTTTAAGACTTTCCGGTTACGTGTAATACTACTCATTTTCATCATCATACTTATATAGGGGGGATTTTGAAATAATTCCAACTGCCTCCCCATATGGTCTAGTGCCAGGAAATTTGAATCTATGGAGATCAACTCATTATTAATGATTTTATTATTAGTCACTTTTCGTTTATGAAAATTTATTTAACAGAACCCCTAATAATGTTGATCACAGAATCAAAATGAATAAAAATACATGACTAAAAAACGCCAAATATTTATTGAACTACGTTTTTAAATAATTATGTTCATTTCTAAAAGCTAACAGACTTGTCCCGCTTATACTTAGTGAGAAATCTGATCAGGAGTTTTCTTAACAATAGCTTTGAGTTTAACATAAAGCGAAATAAATTGTTTTTGCTAAAATTTAAACTAATTGTTTTTATAAAGCGATCATTCTGGTAGTTAAAACATTTTCCTTTTTAAATCTTAATAGCATAATTAAATATGAAAGCTGAAGTATAATAAAGGTTAAATGTTTTGATGCGCTTTTTTTTTCTTTCCCCCGTTGGGGACAGGCCACACAGTTAAAAAGTATAATACTAGCTTTCTCTGAAAAATTAAGAAATTGGGGAAATTATACCTAATCTATCATCGTTTAATTTCAGATTGATGAAATTGTGATTTTTCACTCTGAATTATGTAACTGCTTAATTAGCATTCAACGTCCAAGTAAAAAATTTTCAAACGTTGAGAGTCTAAAACAAATAAAATGTGCTAATTAGTTTGGTAAAATAAGTTGGGCAAAATAAACATTACCATTTACTCTTACAAATATAATTGCACACATAAATAATAGTTATAGATAGTTACTTACAATAAAAAAAATATGAAGAAAAAATAAACAAAAAATAAGCACATTGTAGTGGAGGGAAAATCGAAAAAAAGAACTTATATTCAATAAAAGTTATAAATGATTAAATAGTTACTTAGTTTCAATTGAAAATTATAAATATGTAAATAAATAAATTCCTGTCAAGGTACACTCAGTACAAACTATACATGATTAAATAATCATTTAGTTTCAATTAGAAATAAATAACAGTATTTTTCAAGGGATAAAAAAAGATGAAAAAAAGACATAAGTGAAAACGTGCATTGTTTATTAAAGTATTTCCTATTATTGTGAATTGCGATTAAAGTATAACCACTACTTTCAAGTAAAAATTAAGGGAAAATAGTCAGCTACTGACAATTATTAAAAATTATAAATAATTAAGCAATTAGTTTCATGACTTAATTAATAACTTACTTTCAACTAAAATTGAACTTTTTTTGTGCATGTGTATGTATAGGCATTTATAAGTATTAAAGCCTATTGATAATGAAATAAATTTTACGCTCATAAAATGTTAATGACTTTTTTTTTCTTGAAAAGTAACAAAACTAGTTTTAATCTTAAATCTTAACAAATTTTCTGGTTTAAGACTAATACCAAAACTTATTTAACTTGATGAAACATCATTAACATTCCGTGCTATGGTTTTCAAAAAGGTATTTAAAACTTAGTTTATTATCTTGTCTGAATTATGCGTGTTCCTCGTAAACTGTAGTAATTCTGAAATACCATCGAATTAAAAGCTTATAAAACAAAAGAGAGAGAATGGAGAGGAGGGGGAGGGGGATGTTGAACTTGTTGACTTTTGTGATGTCATTTTCGTTCCACGCTCTGGCGAGACTTCATTCCAACGAAACGGTCGCCAACGATTAAAATAGAGAGAAAGAAAAAGAAAAAAAGAAAAAAGAACACAAAAAGCATCCGAGAACCCGTCCATACTGTGGCAACCTGAATTGGTTGTCACTCGCGTTATTGTGGGTTTGGAATCATTGGTGTGGTATTTGTGAGTAATGACCCTTTCAATTATTATTACTCAGTCGCCGGAAAGAACGGAGAGAGAAGAGTTTTACGGGCATTCGATATTCCATGTTCTTCAGACCGAACAGCAAAAAGTGTTCTCGCCAGCAGAAGGATCACTGAAGTTTTGTTATCACAGGTGAGTCTCACATCTGCTCCAGAGAGTTGATAACATGTTCTTAAAAAAGCATAACAGACTGAAAGTAATACTTAATGCAGGTTGCATAGTTTTCAAGTTCGATTGCATAGTTCGGTTTATATCACATTTACTAACCTCTTTGCAAAATTTGTTCAACATAATTTGCAGCTTCAAATAATAACATATGTCACTGTATAATAGAGGTGTCAAACTATCCATAACACTATTGATTTGCCGAAAATCGTCGACCGATGAATTTTATTGATAGTTA
Organism: Octonoba sinensis; assembly: GCA_038502835.1. Lineage (NCBI taxonomy): Eukaryota > Metazoa > Arthropoda > Arachnida > Araneae > Uloboridae > Octonoba > Octonoba sinensis. The sequence goes on from CM076600.1 coordinate 128,664,404, forward strand.
TTGCTACTGTTAATACTGTTATTGGATTTAAAATAAGCCTCAATATGATAATTCGCCGTTTTGCACTTTCAATATTCGTTTTATTATTTTATGTGTTTAAATTGTAATTATTATTATTATTATTATTTATACCTTTTGCATCTTATGCTCCGTGACACCTTTTTACGCATAATGTCCAATTTCTACTAAGATGATAAAAGCAAGACATATGCTGCGCTGATAAAGGAGAACTAAATTCTACATCATATTACCATATGCTTCTTGTTCTTTTTTTTAAAAGAAAACGTTACTTTTTTCAAGCGGGGAACACAAAATAAAACTAGAGTTCACCCAAAAATTGAAATTCGACCTTAATTCGTAAAAAAATGTCAAGTTCATCCTCGAATGTTCAAACAACTTTTAGACATTTTAGTTTTTATGTTTGACAACAGTTTGATTTGTTTAAATATTTCAATTAGCATATAATCTCTCCTCAATGTCACTGATTGACCACTGAGTTTGTTATTTAATTTAATTAATTTGCAAGACCCACATAAATTTTATGTTTCTGCAATCTTTCTCCTGTAAAGAAATAGAAATAAAAATTTTCATGCCACTCTAAATTAGAAATACAAACACTCACTTTCAATTTAATCAAAACGCTAATGCAAATCAACAAACTTACGAAACGTTGATTCGAAGCAAAATAATGCATCACCGCACTTAATTATCTCACTTTATATTGTATTAGACATTGTTAGCCTGAAATTGTATTTTATTTTGCTTGACATTGTACTGGACAAAAAAATCTGACAGACTTATCATATATATATTGGAAATGGATTAAAACTGAAACCTTAAGATAAGTATTATTTTGCTTCGATATTCATTTAAATGTTTCTTTTATTCTTTTCTTTACATTTCTTCTTTAAATTATAAATAGCAAAAAATTATTTAGTAAGGTATAAATATTGTATATTGTAGATGTAACGGATAGTAGGAAAGTATGGGGAATAAAAGCTTCGTCACAATCTAAATTCTCAAAAAAGGTTTCGAATCTACGTCGAAAGTGGTAGGGGCAAAATAACTATTTCCAAAAAAATTTATTGATAACACTAAAACTCATCAACAGCTACTAAAAAAAGTAAGAAAATTGGTTGACAAACGGAGGAAGAAAATGGTAGTTAAATGTTTTGTCTTTGCCTATTTCTACGTAGATGAATTGTGTACACTAAGAAATTTAAGTTTCAAAATTTTGACAGAAATTTCAATTCGTCGATAATTTTATTCAGGCCTATCGATGCTAACTTTTTTCCAACTGTTGACTGTTTCACTACTACTATACAGCCAAAATGTCCAGATGTCATTAAAATTCGGGCAGCTTATAGTGTAGATTGTAAATCATTCAATGTTATACATATAAATAACTGATTTAAATTGAATAATTTGAATTATAATTTCTCTAATTGAAATCAATGAACTAATTTTCAGATTTTTCATTTACAATTAACTTTTTGCTGCATATAAAAATTAATATAACTCTTTTAAAATGAAGTTGCGTAGGAAAAACGTTTGGAAATTTTGAAGCTTGTGTGAGTACCGAATATACATTCTTCATTTTCAAGAATGTTTTGTATGTAAGGAGTGAAAAATAATTTCCTGCTAATTACATTGAGTCGCGCAACACACAGGTTTGCCTCACTAACAACGCTTCCGACGGTTGTTGGTTCCCTCCAGATCTAAGAATTTTCCCTCTATCTCCCCAAGAAGAAATAACTGTCAGGTCTTCTAGTCAGAGCCAGACTATGCACATACTAGCCTTTTTTCCTATCAAATAGTTACTGGAACAATTTGCGAAAACTTCCATTCATGAAAAAAGAACTTCCACTATCAAAAATTTCCTCTTTCTGAGAAAGACCACAAGTGGCGAAAAGCCGTTTTTCGAACGTATCCTTTTCCTCCAGCTGATGAAGCTACAAGTGCTTACATCCTCCTGCGGTTTTGCAGGAAAAAAAATTAAATTTGCAATTATTCTGTGGCAATCTAATTTCCTGCCCAGTGGCAGTTCATAAATGACGTCACGCTTTTTTCCCATATATTTGACCCCCTCCCCCCCTTTGTCACAATATGTCACACTTCAGCGGACCCCCTTCCCCCCTTTGTCACGCGTCACGCTATGTTGCATAATGCGTGATGTCACACTTCTTGTTACCCCCTCCCCTCCCCTTGTCACACTTTGTCACAATTTCCCGAACCCCCCTCCCCCCCTCGAAGCGCGACATCATTTATGAATGATCCCCTACTTCATAATCTTATTTCTTGAAAATATTTAAAGTAATTTGTACATAAAAATATTTTACTGACTCGAATTTCAAACTTTAATTACAGCACTTTGAAAAGAAACTTAGTGAATAGTTATGAAATAAATAAATTTGTATTTATTAAACAATGGGTGGATATTATTTGCAGTTATTTTATTTTATTATTTTGTAATTTATTCTATTATTATTTATTTTCCTCTACTTTGAAATAAAAAATTGTATTTATTTAACAATTTGTGGATATTATTTGCAGTTAGTTTATTTTACTATTATGTAATTTATTTTATTATTATTTATTTTACTTTACTTTGAAATAAATAAATTTTTATTTATTAAACAATTGGTGGATGTTATTTGCAGTTAGTTTATTTTATTATTATGTAATTTATTTTATTTTTATTTATTTTACTTTACTTACCTAATTTATTTTATTTATTACTTAAATATTTCTAAAGCTTAATAATTTAATAATAGTGTTAACAAGAATGAATCGAAGTCGAATATTCAAAAATATCGGCTGGCGTATGCAAATATTCTTTGAGATTCAAGACGATCTATCAAAGTTTTAAAAATAATTTCTTTAATCCAAAGCATCTTCCGACTCAGAAATTTTTTTTAAACTTCAAAAATATCTTACATTGAGCGTCTTAAAATACTCTCTTTAATTTAAAAAAAATCGCCTAAAAGTCTAAAACCTTTATCTAAAATTCAAAACATCTTTCGACGGATGAAATATTTGTTTAAGTGTAAAATCAGTATGCGACGTCAGCAACTGTTTTCTGAAATTAATAAAAATCGCTCATTTGCTCAAAAACCCATTCCAAATGATTGGAAAAACAGAAACAAGAATATTTCCGTAGGGACCGTTCATAAATGATGTCACACTTATTTTCAATATACTTGACCCCCTCCCCCATCTTTGTCACAAAATATCACATTTCAACTGACCGCCCTCCCTTGTCACATGTCACACTATATTTAATAAGCATATGTACTTGCAGCTCAGAAACAAATCACTGCATTATTTGTCACGTTTCTAATTTTATTTTTTAAATTTTTTTATAACAATTGTGAGCATAATAATAATCATGATTACGTGTGTACTTAATTTGCATAAAATGAGATTAAGGCGTACAGCACAAAAGATAATTAGTATGGAACCGTAAAATATATTAACTGTTCGAATTTCGAAGAAAGGACCCACGCAAAATGTAAATGCCTAAAAAAATTTTCTTTTAAACTTTTAACAAATAAATTTAAACCTTACTCAGCCTCGGTGTTTAGGATACAAAATGATCAATGAAACTTTAAATAAAAAAAACTTTAAAAATAAATTTAATTTGCTGATTTTAAATGTTTTTATGGAAACCAAAATGTGTAATATCACACTTCTTCTTATCCCTCCCCTCCCCTTGTCACAAACTGTCACAATTTCTCAAACTCCCCTCCCCCCTCGAAGAGTGACATCGTGACCTCTTAGCTGCAAGATGTTGAATTTGTTAATAGCAAATTCGAAACCTTTATTTATTTATTTATTTACTTTTATATATTTCTTTTTGAGGCTGGTGAGAAAAGAATAAAAGCAGTTAACTTGTGTTCAACATGTTGTTTGTTCTAATGACGATGATGCAACATAACCGACTCAAGGGTTATCGCACGAAAACTTGGTTCGAACGAAGCAGCGCGTAGATAACGCTGAATTCCACGAAACGAAGGAACAAGCGAATTAGAACGGCAATCTATGTATATCTAAGCATCTCCAATTAAGACTATTTAATAGTGCAAATATTGTCTTTCCGTTTTCACTTCCTCCGGTACATTACAATCAATTCACAGAGCCCGTGTAATTATTCGATAAAAATTTCGTCTTGGATAACCCAGGGATTTCCAAGAAGTGACTTATCTCTCTGGTTACGATGAACTGCAGTCTAGCCTTTTTGAGCTCTCTATTATTGTAGCTGTTTATCTGAATTCTTATCTGCGTCTTAGACTTTCTCTAGCAGTCTGTGTGCTAGAAAACGCAGGCAATTTTTTTACATTTTTCATAATAGGTTTTAAATTGTGTGTAGGAAGGAAGAAAAGGAACATATCGTTGCCATAAGTGTGTGCTGGGAGTTATCAGAAATACTTCTTAAAAAAGGGAGAGAAAGGGCGAAGAAACTTTCGAGAAACGTAATGTTGTGCTTACAAACATAAATGATTAGTATCATTCAGGGCTCGAAAATTATATTGCCCGTATATTGTCGTAAAAATTCCGACCGGGCATGAATCTTCTACCCTTACATGCCCGGCAGAGCATGTAATTTTTTAATCAAATATTTCTTACCAGAACTTCATTATTTCGTATTTTGCTGAAAAATCACCGCATCATTACCGAAGTTCAAAATTGACATGTTGACGGACATGCATGTCAACTATAAAATTGGTAATACAACTTAAATTTTGACTTGTAACAACTTATTATGTAATATTTTGTTTGTAATGTAATCTTTTAATGATTTAGATAAACGTTAAAATAATACTTGTTTTAGATATAAAGTTGTTAATTTAATTTTTTCTCTGATTAATGCTATACGACAAACTCAAATGTTTTTATTATTGAGCAATAAAGCAACTTCTAGGCATGTAAAAATTTTGTTCGGGCATGTAATTGTTTAGACAAACATGTCCGGTAGGGCATGTAAAAGTTTTTACATTTTTCGAGCACATTTTTACATTTTTTTATTATTATGTTTTCATACAATAGCCACTCCATGCCCAAATCAACCCAAAAAAATATTCTCAACCTGACCATCTCAGATTTTCATTAAACTCTCAGAAATTACAAACTTTGACAACTTAAATTTAGATGGGGTTTTTTTTCTGTTTTTTTTTTTATCTTTTATAGTTGCTGTGTTATTTGTTTTTGAAAATTGCAAAAAAGCATCTTTTTCTACTTGCCAGCAGTGCTATAAAATCGTACAATTTAGAGCGTTGTATAAAAGCTCATTTTAAAGAGAATTGCATATCAATTGATTTGATGTGTAACTTGACTGCCTTTTATTAATTTTTTTTCTCCTTGACTTCGACAAAAATAATAAATTGCAAGTTTTTTTCCCTGCGAAAAAAAAAAAGGAAAATTTTTTTTCGCTTGTGTTCACCAGTATAGTTTTCTTTAAAGCAAAATGTTCGTTATCAAAAAGTTCTGCAATTATTTTCCTTTCCAATTAGGAATACCTTTGTTTAGGATTTTTCACAAATTATATTAAAACTTTTCTTCTTTCTCTGACTTTTTCTCTTCTTAAAGAAAAAAATAATATTCTATCCAATTTTTCTAAGAATGTTTACCAGTGTACTGTTATGTGGAACGACTTAGTTAATTTCAGCAATTAAGAGTTAAAGTTCTAAATCTAATTAACTGTTAAATGTGTAAGTCATTGCACCAAATTTTATCGTGTTTAAAATTAAGTACTACTTGGTTTGAAGTAGTCCAATTTTTACTCATTAGTTGAAGCTTTCAATCGAATTTTTTGTGATGAATTTCTGTAAAAAAATTATTGGAAACGAAACCGCAAAAAAACGGGAGGAAGTTTGGTTCGGTTTTTGCAGTTCTCACGCTAGCGGAAGCTAAGAACATCAGTAACTGCGGTTTTCACACGAATTTTTAAGGTTTTAATTCATAACAATATTTCATTCAACTATGCATCCGAGACTTCCCTATCTCCTTTACGCCTAGCTCTACTAAAGAATTTCTTATTGAACATTCAAACGTCATCTCGGGTAGAAAAATGAAATAAATTTACTTAGAGGCAACATTAAGTATTTAACAGTCTAGAGATAATTACTATTATTTTCTTCAAAACTGAATTTGAATTTCAGAAGATTCACACGATATTTTAAAATTTCTTTTCAAATGGATTATTTGTTTTAGTTGTTTCTAATGCTCATTAATCTCAATGGACTAAACTATGCCCGACAAAGTTGATATCTGTGAAACGCTTTGGAGTAAAACTGCCTTCCCCGAGGACTTCTAAGGGTGGCTATCCCGATGTGCGCTATGAGCCAACAAGATGAGGGTTAGACAAAGTGTCCCAACAGCTACCTCACCTCCTCGTTTTTAGCCTACTTTCCCGTAAAAGCAAAAAAAAAGTGAAAAAAAAGCCTAATGTATCGTGAAAATATCCTTAAAAATAAAAATAATAAAAATATGTAAAGTACTTAAATTAAGAATGAAAAATGTAAATTTTGAAAGTAGGGTTTAGATATAGGGAAAATCTGTGTCTGTCGGTCTGCCCCCCCCCCCCCTCCCCCAATAACTCTTGAGGGAATTGTCCGATTCGAAGGATTTTTTTTCTATTATTCGAAAGATCTTACCGATGACATCTTATTTCTATATTTCATTTTTTGATTTGAACAATTTTTCCTTCAATTTTAAACAGTTCAAACATTTGTAACATTAGCGCCTATGAGGAAACATGAAGCAAATTATGTAAACTCTGGAAATAAGATCCAAGCTCATTTGTACGAACGAATTAGAAAAAGCTACCGACGGGAAATATTTTTTAATGGGAACAATTTTTGCTCAATTTTGAACAGTTCAAAAAAATATATCATTAGCGCCTAGGGGGAAGCTTGAATCGTACATAAATTCTGATCCAACCGACGGATTTTCTTGGAACAAACTTTATTGGAAAAAGCACAAGACGCACAACATGTACTGATACGAAGTTCGTCAAGCACTAAACGAGCCTATTTTCTCATGAAAAGTTTTGATTTAGATTTTTAAGCATATTTCTGAAAGAATGCATTAATGAATGAATCAATGAATGCGTATTAACCGTTGAAAAAAGGTATGTTTGAAGCAATTAAAATCTAGAACTAAACGAGAAAGAGAGGGGGAGAGAGATCGACTAATATATTTGATGTTGGCGTATAACAGGAAAGTTGGCTCCTATAGTTCTAGATGGATTCTCTCTAAAACAAGTGTCAAACGTCCTTGGTGCATTTTCATACATCCCATTGTTGTAAAAATGCGAGGGTGATACACTTTTTTCCCACCACTCTATTTACCGTTGTCATAAGCCATGATTCATTCAAAAGCTTTCATAAATAATCGTGCTTTGAGAGCAGAAGCCATATATCTACAAAACGTTTCCCAGCAAACTGATAAATGGACCAGAAGAAATAAGCACAAAAAATATTTCTTCTATTAATTTTCGCAATCTGATTATTCATCTTCCTTTGGTGAATAATTAGTAGCTTCAAAAATAATTTGGAGAGGATTCTTCAAAGTTCTTGAAGTAGTAAAAGGTTCCATATAAAACATTCCACCTAATATTCGTCGTTTGAAAGAAGACTGCAGCAGTCAGGCAGAACGTTAATCAACAAAATGTGACTGAGCCACAAACTTTTAGCTAGGAACATATGTTTATCGTAGTATCTTTAAAAAATATTTATTTATTCTAATTCATTAGCTCTAAGGCCACATTTTTAGAGAATTATTAAATGTGTGTGAGCATGGTATTTTAAAATTCCTTGCACCCTCCTCACCAGGAAAATAGGGGTGTCAATAATTTTCTATTCCACCCTAGAGAGCTATGTATTTAGGGCTTCAATTATGCATAACATAATATGCAACGCACTGACTAAAATCAGGATCTGAATTGTCATTGGAAGTTATTTTTGCGGAACAACCAAGTAATTCCCGTAATGAAACTTACAGCGTCATAAGAGATAGCGGATGAGATTGGACAAAGGAAGTACCGGGAATTAAAAAAACGTGGTGCCTCGGTTCTTAGAATGGGCGTATCGTCACAATGCATTTTGCGATAAACCCGGGAGCGAGAATTATTGACATGCGTCACATTGTATACATTCTGCACGTTTTCATTTCGCGCGCTCAGTAGCTGTGAATTCGCTGTCAAATTTTGTGCTCCAGGTGAATAAGGTTCAATTTTTCAAGTACGTCTTTTTGAATGTTCCTTTCAATCATTTATGACAAGTCATTAAAACTTTATATTTCACTTATTTTATTACTAAAATGCGCGTTGCTATTTACAAAAATGTATTCATAAGTTATTTTTGCATATTTATCTTTTCTTTTTGAATTATTTTGGGAATGTGTAGTGAAACAATGGGTGATACCTTTTCATCATTATATGAATTGAATGCTCATATGCTCGCTCATAGCTATTGCATGTTCTGCTGCAAAGTCGCATGAATTTTTACTTTCGTTCTCATACAAAAATATGTTCCTGTTAAGTACCGGTAATGGCATACCAAACTTACCATGATAGCAAAACGACTGAAATAATTGGCTTGCGATAGATAGTCTTCAAACGAGATACTATTCGAGTGGTATAATGCGCTCTCAATAATCTCTGGAGCGGCCATCCGAGTTGTACAATTAGCTACCACTATCATCCAAAGGGAGATTTCAGAAAAGAATGGAAGGCTTACAACTTGCTGTAACCCTTTTGAGTGGAAAAATATGCCGATTTATAATATTTTTTAAAAGGAGACGCCGAGTGGCAAAAAAGGCTTGCAGTTTTCTTTGGCAAGAAATCGTGCGAGTAGAATAATTAGGTTGCGATGTCTTCGAAACTGGCACATGCAATTACAATAATTTTCTTTGCAAATTATCCTCTGAAAAGAATCATCATAGTTGTATGATAAATTTTCACTAACTTTTAAAAAGCAAGATCATAACGGGTTCAATAAACGTTGGATAAATAGTTATTTAAAAAGGACACCACCGGAGAGGAACAATAACCTGACGACAGCCACCAAAAAGGGACAACTTGGTATAGTAATAGGCTTGAAATAGCATCTAAAGTGTCCTGTAGAATGATGGGAATTTTTGCGATATTCTATAAACGAGATCAAGAGCGGAATAATCGGTATGAGATAGCCTTTACACGGAGACCACGGAGTGGGATAATAGGTTTGATTTAGGAAAATATCCGAATAATGAAATTTGATCCAGCTGAAAAAAACAATTTAAAGGCAAAATTGCAACATAATTTGAATTCTTGCGTGTGTGTGTTTTAAATCTACTTTTCACTTTAAACACATTAAACATCAAGATGTTAGAGCAATCGAATGTTGCCGCACTCCATTAGCTTCCGATAATGTTACGCATCAGTAAAATGTTGTTTTTATTTCAGATATTACCGAAAATGCGACGGAAGTTTCCTCCAAGAAATCTGAAGCTGACAGTTGTTGGGGACAAAGGTGTTGGCAAAACGTCGTTATTGAAGACGTATTCTCATGGTACATTCCCTAGTGGTGAATATGTCTCCACAGTCTTTCCGTAAGTAAACTCTAAAACACGTATCTCTTAACTTTTCTTTGCATTGAACAGAAATAAAACGGGGTAAAAATTTACAACGATAAGAAGAAACAGCATTTAAAAAATCTTTAACTTGAAGTTGGACATTTTAAAAAATAAGAAATGATAACTTTAATAAATGTTATTTATCACAAATGGTTTGCACGCAAACTTTTCTCAGCTTTTCAATTTTTTTTCCCTCGTGTATAAAAAAAACTTATCTGTTAACTTGACCTAAAAATCCGTGACTTTTTTTTTTAACTCAAATTTTAGTGTATTGCGATTGATAAACTATTTAAATAAGATTAGCAAAATTGTCCTTTTAAATATTTCTTCATCTGTCGTCTGCTAACTAAAAAAATCATCACTTAACATTTCATTAGTCATAATTTGCTCTTTTTATATTGTTATTTTTTAGTAATACTCATGATTATGTACTTTCTAAAGGAATAAAAACCTTAGCTCTAACGTTTTTTTTTCTTTTTTAATCATAAATAACTAAATAAAAATTAAAAAGTAAAAGACAATTTTAGATATCCATCGTAATAATCCTCAGCTTTCAATTCGACGAAAGACAATTAGCATTGAGTCTTTCATTCTCCCTTTTAGGTACCTCTCCGACGAAGACTATGTATACAGCAAGCCGATCAACTATTCAGGTGCTCCAGTGCTATTAGCAATGTGGGACCGAGTTTATAATCAGAAGGAAGATGACCTCATACGGTCGCTTCAGTACGACCAGGTAGGTACGTGAGCGTGACTCAAATTCTTAAAGCGAGAGAGTTCGCGGGCATTAAAAAAAAACTCGTCGTTCTTCACTTCCATCAACTTAGTAGCCATTATAACTGCATCAGTTTGTTTTGTTTCCTGATTTTCTAGTAAACAACCCTCGAGTGAATAAATTATGGGGATTTAAATAATTTTTCCTTCTTAATTTGTGCTTGTTAGCATATCAATAGTATATCTATCGATCTGGAGAATTTCAAAAATTTACGTTTTTTTTTTCTTTTTTCACCGGGCTATAGTTGTACTGTTGAAGACTATAAGGAATCAAAGATGCAGAAAATAAAATATTAAGTTTTGGTAATGTTATGCGGCAAATGTATAATCTAATATGTATTTAACTGGATCAACTCATGTCTTGGCCTCCTATTTTAAAAGTCGTCTGCAAATAAGATTTGGAATCTAAGACCCTCAAATCTTCAGTCAAAAAGTTTGCTCTTTTTCTCCCTATCTTCTTCCTCTCTCTCTCTCTCTTTCTTTAATTCATTATCTCAAATTCTCCCAACTTATAGATAATATTTTAATAATTGTTTCCGTTTGAGAAAAAAAACTAAATAATTCAGGCGAGCCCAACTGATGAGCAATGGGATTAAAATTTCAGAAATTTCGATATATTCTGGAAAATTTAAGGGATGGTTGTTGCAGTTTTTTTTTTTTTTTTTTTTTTGCAACATTTAGACCTTGTCACCTTTTTTTGTCGATAAGATATCAAATCTGAAATCTGGTAACCAAATTAGACAATTTTCAATTATTTCCGTCCAGCAATCTTTCTGGTGATCACAAAGTTGATAACTTTTGATATCGTGCCAAAAAAAGTCCCAATAACCGAAAACCTTCCCGACTCAGTTTGGAGAGACGACCTTTGACTATTTTTCATCAGGTAAATATGAGTCATCCTGTGACGCAAAAAGAAAAAAATGAGATAAAAAAGATATCTTTCAGCTTAAAATATATTTTTAAAATTCCGATACGGAGATTATTCGTAAGCCCAAAGTACACCTCACACTCTTACAATGATACGCTGTTAAAGAATATGTTACACATAAAAATTTCTTTCCAACTTGACACTGCTGCAGGAATAAAGTTTGACTTATAAAATTACTAGCGTTTCTTTTCTAGGTGGAAAGTTTTTAAAAAAATTGCTCAGAACAGATTCTATTCGTTGTTCTAACTTTGGGCGAATTTGCGTTTTTGTCTGAGATATTCTCCGTGACATTTGATTGATATTATGACACTAAAGTATATTATGATCTAGCTTTCAAACAATTAGCTTTGTACCTAATGTACAAATAAAAATAATACAACCTTGAAAGGCATAAATTTGGGGAAAAAATTGCACACACGTGTTAGAAGGAAACATTTCTTCATGGCAAAGAGAAGGAACGATGTAACTAAAGTAGCTTTTTGTATTCAAGAAAAGCCTCTTTAACTTTGACCACGTGCATACAGCCTTCATTGCAAAAAGTTTGTTTTGCGTCATGGAATTCTTTATTCGTGTGATAGCATAATCAGGGGTTGATCAAGCATTCTTTAACAGGGTCCGTTTTATGTTTATTTGAAGGAGATATTTTTGAAAATTCAAATAATTTTGTGAAAATTGAAAATTTAAACATTTTGTGATGAAAAGTTTTATTATTATTTGCCGCTTTTATAATAAATAATGATGTGAAAAGTACGACTTAGAAACTTGTGAGGGGTTCGTTTTGATTGATTTGAATTATGTGAAGGGTCCGTTTTGATTAATTTGAATTTCTTGAAGGGTCCGATAACGGACCCGAAATTCCTCTGGCGCGATCCCTGATAATGCAAAGGAGGTTTCCCTCTGGTTTCTCCAGAGAAAGACACTTTATTAAAACAAATAACTTATGTCCGATAATTGCATCGTTTCAAATCAGTTTCCAAGCCTAATAAATAAATCTTAATTATGTTGTTGCTATTGTTATTATTATTATTATTGTTACTATTATTATTATTATGATAATTATTCACTTTTATTTCGTCCTTTAAATTTTGTTTTCGTTTATTGCGTTGGAAAAACCACAGGATTTCCAGAGCTGAGCAAATTTATATTTCTAACCTTCCTCTTGTGGATGACAATGATTTATTGTTAAATATTTGTAAAACTAAAAAAATACATAACTAAACTAACTAGAATGTAACTGATAAGGTGATATTAACTTTCAGACCGATATATTCCTGCTGTGCTTCAGTGTAACAGATAAGTCAAGTTTTATAAACGCAGCATCCTTATGGAGGGCTGAAATACAAAAACATTGCCCTAAAACTCCATTCATTCTTCTTGGTAAGCCTCAAATTTACTAATTTATTTTTATTTATTAATTATTCTTTTTTTTTTTGTCTATTTATTTAATTTCTGTGCTCTTTAGATTTATTTATTTTCACTTTTATTACTATTATTATTATTATTCGTTTATTCTGTTAAAATTTTCGCTTAAATGCAAGTTGGTGCTCTAGGGACCAATTTATCCTTTAAACTATGACGATATGGTGCTGAAATTTGACCACGTTAGTGACCACGATAAGTGACCACGTGAGATATTTTAACTAACTTTCTCTGAAGTTAAGCAATTTGAAAACTTGTTTCCCTCATTATTGGCAACTTAAACAGGTCCGGCAGCCCCCCCCCCCCTTCCCCCAGTCGGTGTCCCTGCAGACTTAAGTACATAAATGAATGTGATTGAACCAATGAATAAAAATATGATTCAATAAATATACAAAGTACTTGAAGAGCAAGAAGTATAATTTTGTACTCAAACGCATATATTACGTGCACCTTTATTATTATTATTATTATGTGATCTTAGAATCTGTCGCCCCATCACGGGTCGTCTAACCCAGAAACCGACCGTGAACCGAAAGCTAACTTTGATTTTTTTTATAACTTATTATATTTGTAGGAATTAGGTGTTGCATAATTTATTCCTCAACCTTTTTCCGTTTAAGCGACATGCATTACTTAGATTACAAAAAAGAAATTCATGCTAAGGAAAGAATAGAGATAAAATTCTTACCTGATTCGATAAACACATTTATTGTTTTTTGTAGCTATTTAAAACAATCTTAGAAATTATCAAGTCTTTATTTTATCAGTGACTAATTTTCGTCATCACTGAAAATCTAAGTCTAAAGTATTTCCTACCTGACGCAATGATTTTTTTTTTTCATTAATAATTTTATTATGATTCGTTGTCCAAACGGGATACTCTTATGAATGTTGATAGATAAAGCGTTCGTTCTTCAGTTCCAAATCTGCGACTCTTTTTCTAAAGTGACTAAATTCCCGAAATGATACAACTGCATTAGATCTTAATGGTTTGTCCCCATCGTAAGTAACATCACCATTTAACTCCTTCTTTTAATGAAGAATCATTTATTTACAGCAAAAATATTTTTCAGTAAAAAAGTATTTCGCTAAAAAAACTTAAGCTGTCCTCTTCATTTATCGATTAAGTTGGTGGTATTTCAAACTATATTACTACAGTCGACGCTCGATATAACGACCATCTCCGTTCCACAAAAAAAAGTCCTTATAACGGGTGGTCGCTATACGAGGTAGAATTTAAAAATGTATATGCATGCATCATGCAGTATAGTAATTCCATTAAAATTGCCAATTTTTCAAAGATTCCAACAAAATGCTCAAATTATAGTTTATCATTGGAATTTAAAAAAAATTATCAGTGCAATATGTTATAATAAAATGTTAAACAGATTTTAAAGTAGAAAATACAAGGAAAAAATTACATACTTGCAAATCATTCATTTTCGGAAGAAAAAATCAGAAATAGTTGTTTGCCTTTTTAGCACATGTGATTTTTGCAAAACATAATTTTCCATTTCAGTTATTGATGACAAATAGTGTTCTGTATTTTCTTGCCTTTCAAAAAAACATTTTAAAGTCTCGATAGCATTAGACACATTTTTTATGCTAGGAGTTTTTGTTACAATTTCTTCCTCTTCTTCATCTGATGATGATGCATCAATTTCTTCCTGTCCACAATAACGGGAAATTAGTTCATCTTCTGACAGATGCTCGACACATTCCAAGTCATTATCGATTTTAGCGTAATCGTCAAAGTTCAACGTTGCATCCATGTTCATTTTCTGAGAAATTTCTTGCAGCATTTCCTCTTCTTCAACGAAATTTTCATCTTCGATTGCCGGACTAATTATTTCAGCAGTAGATTCCCTTTCCTCTTGCTTTTTAAAACCAGCATGATGGAAGCAATTCTTGATGGTTTTTTCTGAGACGTCATTCCATGCTGCTTTAGAGAGATGCAAAGCTGTTAGGACATCAACTTTGTAATCTTGATCTTCGTCGAGTGCAGAAACAACTCTTCGCAGTAGTAACTTCCTATAATTGCGTTTAAAACTCATAATGACCCCTTGGTCTAGTGGCTGAAGAACAGATGTGACATTAGGTGGAAAATATTCCACGGTGATTGATTTCAACCCATTTAGTTTGGGATGAGCCGTGCAGTTATCAATTACAAGAATAATTTTTCTACCTTGAATTGTCATTTGCTTATCCAAGCAACGTAGCCATTCCTCAAAAATGACAGATGTCATCCACGATTTGGAGTTGTTTTTGTACGTGACAGGTAAGGTTTTGAGTCCTTTAAAACATCTCGGCTTTTTTGATTTTCCGATCACTAAGAGTGGAAGTTTTTCAGTACCAGACATATTTGAGCATAAGAGAACTGTTAGTCTTTGCTTGGCTTCTTTCCCTCCACTCGCAGTTTCGTTTTTTAAAACGAAAGATTTATCAGGTTTCATCATGAAAAACAGTCCAGTCTCGTCTGCGTTAAAAATATCCTCTGGAGTATAATTTTTGATAATTTCTTCCAGCTTTTCTTTTTTCCATGTGTCCACTGCTTCTTCATTCACAGAACCACTTTCGCCACAAAGCTTCCGGAATGAAAGACCATGTCTGGTTTTAAATTTTTGCAACCATCCGTCCGAAGCTTTGAACACAGTTTCGTCAATGTCCATTTTTTGAGCAAAAGTTAGAGCTTTTGACTTCAGCAAATTTCCATCTATTGGGACATTTTTTGATCGCATTATTTTCAACCATTCATATAAACCTTCTTCGATCTTCTGAAATTTCCCTTCACGGGACCGATTTCTAGAAGATTTGACTCCAATTTCTTCTTTTCTTAAAATTGAGTCCCGGTTGTTAATGATGCCAAATAAGGTGCTTTTGGGAATTTTGAAAACTCTAGCAATTTCGCATTTTTTTAAAACTTTTTTATCAACTTCATTTAAGATTTTAATTTTAGTATCTAGACATATCGCATTGCGCTTGTTTGAACCTGCCATCTCGTTCAATAGCGAAAATGCAACTCCTGTTTGCGGTATGCATTTCACTGAAGAACCTTATTCTTTTTTCGCTCCTTCTCCCAGAGGATAACTAATCCAAGGCACGTGACCTGGAACCTGTCAACATTCAGGTTGAAGAGCAGGTTAATTTTTCTCGAACCCTCTCATTCACATTTCTGGAAGCAGAACTTCTGAGCTGACATGACACCACCAGTCACGGACAGCAAGACTCCTCGTATTTCGGAGAATCGACCCTTGGGAAAACACGTGATTCAAATGACAAAAACTACCAATACATCTGTCAACCCCTTTTCCTAAAATCCGTAAAGTCCACGTGCTCTCTCCCCCTCTCTATTCTTTCCATACTATGGTGAGTGGTAATCCCCTCCCCCTGTCAAAGTTGGACTGACTGAACACTGAAGGCTGCATGCAGCTTTTCAGTAAACTATAATCAAGGTCATTTCAAGTTACAAATTTAGAAACATGTTCTTTTTGGAAAAATACCGGAAATAGTGTCCGTTGAATGCGGTCGCTGTATTGGATTGGGCGATACAGAACGGTCGTTATACCGAAAGCAAATTAACATAGAGTTCATAGGAAGAAAGTTGGGGCTTTTATCACTGGTCGTTATAATGGAATGGTCTTTATAATGCGTGGTCGTTATAACGAGCGTCGACTGTATTTTTAATTCAGGAGGCAATCGGTATTCATTCCATGTACCTGAAATCATAGAAATTGAATTTATTTTGATATGGTATGTGTAATAAGGGTAGTTCGCCGTCCCGTGAAAAAAGAAAGTTCTTGATTTCTATCGGGCACAGCGAGGCAAAGGTGCCCCAAATGATGTTTAAAGATTAAATAGGAATTTTTTTTAGAATAGGATACCATTTTCTGCCCCGGATTGACTTTGAAAAATTCATTTTTAGGGAAAACTTTCTTTTTATTGAAAAACTAAAAAACATTACAAATACTATGTGTATGCATAATATAGTATATAACAAATTAAATATGTAAGAATATCATGTGTTTATAAGAAACACGTTTTCAATAATTACTTTTACAATACTAAAACTAATGATCTTGAAATAGCATGACATCCTTCGCAATATCAAATTTCGGCATGACTATTCGAGACTCTATTTGGTTTTTTATGAGCCTTCACTTCAGTTTTTTTTTTACCCAATGTGGCTGAAGTTTTGATTGGCAGCAATTGGAAGCAATGTGAGTGTCACAGATTTGATTGCTCTTTTAACAACTAGTGTATGACAGTATGTGGGATGGCAGGCGTAGTAAGGACAGTTCCTTTTGTTTATAAAGAACATTACAAATAGTAAAAGGAATCGAAACTTCAAAATGAATCCGGAGGCAAAAAGAATCATCTGAATGTAATAAAATTTCACACGTGTTCGATTGGGATCATTTAACACCTTTTTAATTTTGTGCTCCCTAGAAAAGAACAAAGAAGAATAAAATGTCCTGCCCTATTGTGTAAAGTTGACTTAATGAGCAATTTTTTCCCGCTTGGCTTGTTTTCAACGGTCCCGTGATAGGGAAACTATAAACAGTTCGTTAGGCATTTTGTATAAGGAAAATCAGCTAGCAAGTCCGATTTTGTGCATAAGGAAATTAGTTCTACGCTTCAAAATTTTGGTTTGTAACAGTTAATAACTTTGGGTTTCTCAAAACACAGCTTTAATGCTGTTTATGCCCTTAAATAAAGTGATATTTGTATTTTCTATGTTTTATGGCTAGATTTAAAAAATTATAGATTCTAGTGAATGTGATAACTATTTCCAGCTTACAATCATAACTCAACGTTGTCTTCCAGAGAAAATAAAATAGCATATTAGTTAAGCTTGGTGTTACGACATTCCATTGGGCCAATTTATGGAACAGTTTGGAAGGAAAATATCTTAACCCTCCCAGAAAAAAAAGAAGGGTTTCAGGAAATAATAATTCAAGTATGGCACCTTGAACTAACGAAAGAAGTGTAGCGAAAACTTCAGACAGCATGACTAAAAACGATAGCTAGAGGCGGCCCAACAAAGTATTAAATGCTTTTCTGTTCAATCGCATTAATTTATTATTTTTCTACTTAAAAGAATTTGAAATTGTTTTTTCTCTCTCTCTCTCTTTTTAATTTCATTTTTTACGCTGGCCGCCATCTGATATCCTGCACATTTTTGTGTGCTTTTTTTTACAAAACTAGATAATTTTCTTTTGTTCAATGACTTAAACTGATGTAACTTATTTACATTTAAAAATATGAATCAAATTATTTTTGAAAAATCGAAGGTATTCTTGAAAAAAGTGATTTATGACACTTGCAATACTTTTGCCCGCAATGTAAGTCATATAAACCTAGCATTGTACACTCTCAGAAACGCATGCTCAAATCTCAAGAAACTTTCATCGATTTGACGAAATGGCTTCGTGACAAATGCACCGAGTAAACCTTTCGTCAAATTGACGAAATTTGTGTAGTAAATTTTTTAAGGCACGTGATCGCGCGAGGAAAGAATCGTTGTAAATGACGAAATTTGTCTTGACGATTGAACAATCCTCGAAAGGAAGAGTTCTATGTCTGAGAGTGTAGCCAGCAAGATCTGGTCTAACAGATTTACCAGATATCTGCTTCCTTGCATAGGTGCAACGACTAACCTAACCATCGTTTTCTCTGATTGATGCATACCTCCATTATTTGCTCACGCACATTTGTACCATTTTTTCTAGCTCTACTTATTTAACAGCAGCATGAAATATAGAAAATAAGCAGAAATAAAGTTTAAATGCTGTGCCGGTCGTGTCACAATCAAAGTCAGTAGCAATGGAGACTTGTTCTGATGTTGATGATTTTTTAATCAATTGTCAAATAAAAAGGACATCTTTCTCTAGTTTTCAAGATTTTAAGTTCTGTAATGGATAGACGACTGACAATTTGGTCATAAAAATTTGATCTTTTTAAAATCATATTTAACTACTGAAGTGATGGCTAACGTCTACGATATGCTCTGGCTTTACATAATTTATTCTGCGTATATTTTAAAAATCATGATAATAGATGAATAGCAATGATGATTTGCTCCAGATTTTATTATTGCATTTTTATTTAATTCATCGACAACTAACAATGACGACTCGATCTGGTTTAAAGATTTTATGTTCTTTTCATTATTTTCGACTTTCTCCTTTTAGGTCTCAAGAAAGACACGCGCTGTAGTAGGTCACATCACAAACAAGAGATCGTCACGCGAAGCATGGGTAAAGACATGGCTGAAAAAATTGGAGCCGTTACTTACATGGAATGTTCTGCGAAACGGAAAGATGGCGTCAAAGAGGTACAGTTCTATCTTTTTAACTTTATTTAGACTTGCTCTAAAGTAAACATTTGTTATTTCGTTACTTGTAAATTTGGGGGAGAAAATGGGGGCAAAGATATAGGAAAATAAATAGGGGAAACTTTTTGGAGTGCTTATATATATGCTGGCAACTATGTTAAAAATTACATAACTGGATAAATTGGGCTCATTTTACGCGAAGATTGGAAGGGGAAATTCTGACAATGTTAGATATAACCAGCATTTAGGCAGCCGATTTTGGTTTAGAAAGAACTACAGATGCAAAATTTTCGGAGATTTAGGAGAAATTTCTCGAGAATATTTTCAAGAATATTCTCCTTAATTTTAATTACAAGATATCATCACAATATTATGAATTTCAAATGTGAATAACTTAAAAAGTATTACATTTGCAAAATAAGCAGTAATTTAAACGTATTATTGCTTTAAAAACCGGATTTTTAGATTTTTCTGCAATCAAAAGTAACTATTGAAAAAACTAAGAACAGAGCTTTACATTTTTTCTTCAATAACACGCAGAGTTGCTCTTAAACAAATTTGAAGGCGCAAAATCGTTCTCAAAAATAAACTAAATTGTTCTTAGGAACAGTTCTGAGAGTTTTTAAATACAATTCGGGTGCAAATGAACTTTTTGAGAAGAGTATTTTTAAAAACTAATTATAATTAACACAAAACTAATCTTAAATATATGAAAAGCACAAAGAATAACTAACATTTTCGTAATTTTTAACTGTGCATTTTTTTTTCTTTTGTTAAATGCAATATTAAAAAAAAAAATAGCTTTCTTAGTCACTTTTGCATCGATTTTTCTCAAGTGTAGTTTTATATCTAAAGATTTTTTAATTACATTTTTCTTACAAAGCATTTGCTCAAATGACCAAAATCTTTTACATTGTTCAGAGAAAATTCGCCGACGTGAAATGATCATCGTAAGTGTAAATAAACCAAACATTAATTTTTTTTCTATGCTTGGACAATGACCATTTAGAATTATTTTATAATATTTATCATCTTTATAAGCTTGATTGACACTGAACTATAAACTTGACAGTGAGCTATAAAGACAATTAGCTTTGGTGTTTTGTACTCAATTTTATTTCTAGAAAGTTCGATCTGTCCAATCGAGTAATTCAAAGTTCTATTTTTTTTTTTTTTTTGTATGTGTTTTTAAATCTGTTTCTTTTCTGAAAGTAGTGTTTTTTTGCTTGCCTTTTATTTTAGGTTTTTGCCGTAGCGGTTCAAACTGCGATGAAAAGTCCTCCTCCAAAGCCAAAAAAGAAAAATTCTGGAATGTTTGGTTCTCGACTTTTAAGGTTCATCAAACTGTTATAGGACTGGACGTTCTTTCTTGAAGAACCCCAATCGAATTTGCAAGAATATTCGCCACTTTTTTCTCAGTGAAATTTTGAAACCACTTTGATGGTGAGTCTGATTCCTTCCATCATGTGAACAAGCACTAAACGGAAGCAGTGATGTTATTGAAGATACTGCTAGGAGAGGTGACAAAAAATGTTTATTTCGGAAACCGCATATAGATTGATGAGCATATTAGCTTCTCTGAAGACATTCAATCCATGATGCCACTATCCTGACTTTAAATAGTGAGGTAATTCTAAACATTAAGTGGATGTAACAAATAGTTCTTGACGTCCGCATCGGAATCAACCAGATGAATAAATATAGTGCACAATAGGGGTAATCCTAAAGTGGAACCATTACATCATGTGGCTGTTGGAATTTGGCATACATCACGTAGACAGTAGGTGAAAATTCGTTAATTAGTGAAACTTATGTAACAAGAAATGATAAGAAGCCGCATCTGACAAAATTCCTGACAGGCGCAACACATCGGATCCACGCATGAATAAAGCTGTTTCGTGGAATTGGCACTTTATCTATATATATTGTTGATTGGAGCAGTCTTGAATCTGGTACTAAGTCAAATACTATGAAAAAAGTAAAACCTCTGAAAAAAAATCCCGTTTCTTTCTTGCAAATTGCTTTTATGTAACTCCTTACTAGTCAAATTTTTTGTTAAGAATACCCATTAGTACACTTTTAAATGTATTTATTATTTATGGTCAGTTTAGATATTTCTGGTGTCAAAAAGATTAATACAGAAATACAATGACAGTGCCTCGAAGATATTTTCACCTTCAAATAATGAAATTAAGTCCTCGATTTGATACTGATACAAATACTTGTGCACTGATGAAGAAGGATGGAAACAACGCTTCTTCAGTGATCAGAATGTACAGTTCAGACTTATTAAACAAAAATAAAGATGTAATTTCTTCGATGTTCAGAGTGGATAATATTAAACCTTCTACAATTAGTGGAATAGAAGGCAACTTGTTAGTTAAAGCAACGCCCCGTACATCATTTGATGACAAAAGAAATCTAAAAATATCTTCTAAGATTTAAAAAATAAGAAGAAGAAAGACAGATAGATAGTGAAAAGCGATATAGCAGAGTCTGAAAGCTACTTCTGATCTGCTGCATAGGAGTTTTACACTAGTTTCCTTTAATTCGAAATTGCATGGGAAAAGGTTCGAAAATGTTTATAATTTCTACGCTGAAATTTCTAGGAAATTTCTAATTGTAGAAAGCTTTCATATTTTTAGAATATATTTTCGTTAGACACCAGTAAAACCAATGTATGTATAATACTGGAGAATGATAGTATTTGATTCGAAAATGTTTATAATTTCTACGCTGAAAATTCTGATTAACTTCTAATTGTAGAAAGCTTTCATGTCAGGCCGACCACTTGACCGGAGCATCTGCTTCTGCACCCCAGCGCCCTCGGTCTCGAAAGCTGGGATGGGCACAGTAGATCTTTGCCCTCAAAGGGCTGTTGCGCCACTGAGTTTTAAGAAAGCTTTCATATTTTAGGAATATATTTTCGCTAGACACCAGTTATACCAGTGTGTATATAATACTGGAGAATGATAGTATTTGAAGATACCTGAATAGTTTTTCAAATATTTACTCACTGGTCAGATAAGAAACCAAAACTCTACTTTGAATTTTATTTTACTTTTTTTTTTTTTTTGAAGTTTCTAACAGTAAATAATGAAATGTAACGACAAAGTATTGAAAAGTATTTAATTCTTCATTCGTTTCCACGCTGAGCATCGTAACTGATTGTGAAAAATAAGATCTCTTTTGCTCTCTATTACCATCATTAGTTAAGGAGCTTGCGCTTTCGAAGAAAAGCAACTCTTTTAGGTTTAAAAATAACTCTGAATCAATTATATACTGGTCGCAATCGATGGTGGGAGAACTGGAGTACCAACGCGTCGAAGATTTTTCTGCATTTCTTCGCTAACCAAAATCGATAGTAATGAAAGGTCGTGTAAACGTTAAAAAACGTTTGCTGTTTACTAAAATTTTTCTTCAACCGCCAAAATAGGCGATGATTAAGTTAAAACAAGAAAGCTTAAAAAATCAATTGATCCTTCTTTAGTGACTAAAAAAGATGCGAAAATGCGTAGCTCATGATGCTTCTTGGAGCGTATTTCGGTTGCCATAGCAGATATGGGAATTTTCTAGTAAACTTTCCTCGATGGTCAAAAAATAAAAATCTTTCATACAGAAGAACTTCTTTGTTCGTATACCTTTTTTTCTTGTTAAAAATGTGATAGTAAAAAAAGAAGAAGAAATTTTGGAGAAAGTTTCCATCTTTTGGGTGCAATATGTTTTTAACTGTCAATTATTTGCTTTATACGTGTTTGTAAAATGTTGAAGATGTCATTTTATAATAAATTAAGCCTTGAAAAATTTGCAACATGTTTTATTGAAAGAACTAATAAGGTGTAAATATAAGAGCTTTGGTACATTTAAGATTTTGCCAGTAAGCCAACGAATTCCTAAATCGACCACGACCTGTAACTTTAGAAAAAATTTCATTTATTTATATAAGTAGTATCATTTCAGAGGAAAAACACAGAGCTAGAAAAGATAAGACATTTTTTAATGTCACGTTATCTTACAACGCCATGACCATCTGGCTCAACATTGTATCATTTAAATCTTGAAAAGCATTTTTCAAAGGGGGCGACAAAGCGAATCATTAATAGAGAAAGAAATTGTAAAATTAATTCTGAATCATAAATTATAAAATACAATTCTGTGATAGCTTAAAACATACTTTCAAAACATGCTATTAAAATTAATCTTTTATATATACCTATACGTATACAAGTAAATGGTAATAAAACAATGAAGAGAACCAAGCAATAGTTCACATTTTTATCACTGAGATAAACTCAGTATTCATGTAGACAAATCTGTGTTTTCACGATCTGATACAATGTACCTATACTACTGAAAATTGTTCATTAGTTTAGTTGCATTTCTATGGGCAGCATGTTAGATTTTTTGTTCCCTAACTGTTTTTCCGAATTAATTTTCTTTAATAGATACCCCAAGCAGCTCTTCCATGGGCCTCACAATGCATATATCATATTTTGGAACAGTAAAATGATCGTTTTGTATTAGTTGGGAGTAAAAAAAATGGGCTTTTGTATCTATTTGGAGCAGAAAATGTGACTTTTATATCAGTCTACGAACAGAAAATATCAACTTTACCATTTTTAAAGGTTTTTTTTTAAATATTAAATGGTTGTTTTAAAATAATACGTTTTCAAAGCTAAAGGCTATCAGTTTCGTGTCTTCAAAATGATGGGAATTATACCCTTAGTAGTATTCCTTCAACAACTAGATTAGATTATTGTTTCGATAATACTTCTTAAGAAATTATTCATAACATAATCTATTCAAAAACTAATACTAACTAAACATATAACTATCATGAAGGTGTTTTTCAAAAACCGTACTCATAAAACGGATTATTATTATTTATTTATTTTCTAATATTTAAAATTGCTAATTGGAAGAAGACTTACAATTCTTCTTCTTCTTTTTCTTTTAAAATCATGCATGCCACTAGACAAGTTTTATTACTTCCTACTTCTATTTAATAGTAGATAAAACTCTTTTCTTTCAAGAAAACAAGCAAAAAAGAAACTAGTACGAAAGGTTATTTATCATTAATTAAAATTTGTTTTATAAATGACACTTATTTTCCAGAGTATAATTTCAGGTTCAACCATTGTAATTGTAGTAATAGTAAAATTTTGATTGAATTGAATATTAATTTCATTTTTATCAAAAATAATTTTGAAGTCTATCCAATTTGCTACTAGTAGTAATATTTAATATTTTTCTCATTAAGAAATATTCTTTTAAATTTCAATCTTAAATGCTCACTTAGATGTTTTGGAAGTCATTAATGACACCAAAAGTAAATTGCCGATTTTCATAACTTTGCTGCAAGAAAATTAAAGTTTAAAAATATTTTTTCAGTTCTATAATATAAAGGCAAAATTTATTTCTTATTACATATGTTAATCTAATTTAATTTCTAATAATTTATTTATTTTTTTTCCATCAATTTATTTTTACATCTTTCAAAAATTATGCAATAGTTACAATTAAATTTTAGAAGCTCTAGGATTACAGGAAATGGTTTCCGAAAGAAACTAAATTAAATTAAAAGATAAAGGGAAATGCTTGACAGTTTCATAACTTGTAACTCTAATTTAAAAAATTGAAACTTTAAGAAGCAGGTACACTTTTCTGAGGTCATTCCACACACACACCAACATTTCCATTTCTTCAAATAATATTGCTTAACATGTTTATTAAAGATCTTCTATTTATTTAGATAGGTTTTCTGCTTCCTTTAAAATTGATTCTCTCTGTCATGAAGCAAAATCTGGTGCAAATTTAGAAACTTTCAAGGGGTTTTTTTTTTCAATGACTTTTCTAACTTAATCGTATTTTTACACTTATTCGTTTTTTATATTTGTGTTTAATGTTTTTTAATTGCCTCTGGCTATATGTGTTCCATTATAGAGCTTAAAGAGTAAAGAAAAAGTAGCAATTCAATGTTTAATTTTAACAGCATTTGAAAGCCCGCCGTTCCCGAAAGCCAACACTTTCGGGAGCAAATATATATTTTCAAACTAAGTTTTCAATTAAAATGAAAATAAATTTCATTTATTTACATTGAAAAGAAACAAAATAAATGGTTGAATCATTTCAACAAAAAAAAAAATACGACTTTTCTGACAGATGAAAAAAGATTGCAGCCTCTGCTTGCACGTGGAAAGGGAATTTTAAATAATTGCTGAAATTCAGCAGCAATCTTTTTAACATGTTTTTTTTTTTTTGTCATATTAATTATTACATCCTAAATATTAAAAAGCACAAAGTATTCTTAATACAAAAGGATAAGTGGTTTTTTTTTTTTTTTTGCATGTTTTATGAAATAGTAAACTTTTTGATCTATTTCAAGAAAAATTTACTAAATAAAATATTTGTAAAATAAATCTGTTACAAAAGGGAGATACATCATTCACTCTGTTCAATTTTCTCATCCATATTTGATGTTCTTAACAGAGGATAGAAATATGCAGGGCCGCTGTGAGCGGGCGTGCAAAGCGTGCGCTGCACGCGGGCGCCATGCGAAAGGGGGCGGCAAATTCAGCCTATCAATCCTAAGTTTCATCACAGATTTTTTGAAAATATTCAAAAACTTTTTTGCCTCACATGGGATCTTCCTCTCGGCTATTTTATCCAGCTGTGACACTTGATAAGCTTTTGTTTTCTCAAAACGACGCCCCCCCCCCCCCCCCGCCCCTCCCCTGCTCTGCAAAAAATTTAGACCACGATCTAAGACAAAAAGAATCGTGGTCATTCTAATGTTCTCCCTCGGAATGTCCAATTTTAGATTAGGCCTAGATGAGATTCTAGTGTTCTTGAGAGGTGTAACAAGACCTGTCAACTCCTCCAAGGCGGTCTGTCGATTTTCCGCCCCTTCACTTTGGAATTCAGGTTCAGGTAGCAATTACAAACAGGTGTGCTGTCCAGCAGAAAAACTGATGTCTTCGTCTTGTAAGACGGTAAGTTTATACCAAAATCAGGAAAATGCATTTTTAAGCATTTCTTTTTCTAAAAAAATAAATAAATGAATAAAGCGTCGTTACTGAAAATGTACTGCCTGGCGAAGAGCTCAACTTCGCCACTACTGTAACTAAAGATTCAATTTAAAATATTGACGTCCTTTTGATCCCCATTTGCATTCATTTAAAGAGTATAATCATTATTTTAGTTCTCTACTTTTTTTTTTTTTTTTTTTTTTTTTTTTTTTGACAGGGCTGCGCTGTGTTTATTAAAGAAAAGATCAGAAAAAGAAAAGAACAAAATAAACAAATAAATAAAATAAATCTTTAGATTTAAAATTTGTTAAGTGTAAAGGTGGAAACTCAAATGAGCATAATATTTACTAGCGTTTCGAGGTAGTTTGGCTTTTGTTTACGTTCCAAAGCTTATAGAAGCCATATAGAGAATACTATTAGTTTAATGCTATATCGAGTCTCTCTTTGAAAGGAATAGGGATCAAGATTGAAAGCACTATAGAACTGTTAAAATTTATACAAACAATTTTCGTTTACCAACATGGTGATCAAACGTCCCCCTTTGTGGGAACAGTCCGAAATTAAAATGTTTACCACATTTAAAAATAGCTTGTCAGGACCACCTTTTGCGAATTTTGTGCTCATTTCTCCCCAATTTAAAAAAATCAACCAAAATATTTTATGTACCCATTGAAATGAGAAATAAACAAAATATTTTTGTGTAAAAGAAAGTAAACGATAAAATCAAACCACGAAATCTGCACAATTTGTGCGTATTATGTGCTTCGAGATTACAAGTAATACCGTTTTTAGCAGTGGAAGAGATTCCTTGTAATTTCGAAACACATTTACGTATGTTTTTGTAAATTTGGGCTTAAGTAACGTTGAGTTTCTCAATTAGAAACATTTTTTTTTCATTAGTATGTGCAGTGCATATAGTATATACTTTTCACTTTGAAAATGTGGACATGTTCCCATTTAGGAATTTAAAAAATTGGCAGCCTTACTCATCTATTTTCTTTGTCAGAAACCAGCGCAAAAGTTCTATAAATCTACATTTTACTTGGATGTGCTTGAAACACTTTTTTAATTTGAAATAGTAACCCGTGATCCATTTTTTTTTAAATTTTTTTTATTCACTCGGATTTTTACCTCGTCTTCCGTCATATATGTAAAATAAAACATAATTTATCGTACGTATTTATTTAGATATAACCTCTTTACTAGCGTAATAAAAATGTAGTTCTATAAATTAATTACTTTAAACTTTTAGCAAACTTACTGAAAAATTATGCTGTAAAAGGATGTTCTTTGTTCTTGTTATATTGTTTAAAGAGTAAATAAAACGTTTTATTACTTAATTTAAAATAAGAAACACAAAGAAACTTTTTAAATCTGCTTTCTTGGCAAAGGCGGGAAAAGGCTGATTTTAAGAGCTTTCACTGAGGCATAGAATATGAGTACAGTGAAACCTGCGTAAGTTGACCACTTGCGGTGCAGCACTTTAGGGGTCCACTTAGACAGGTGATCAACTTATAGAGGGTGGAGAATTTTTTTTGTCATTTCTTCCAATACGCGTTTTTTCATTTATAACTACTAATTAAAATATAACTTCATCTATTAACATGACTTTAGAACTACTAAGTAGCTATTTTTTTCACAATTATCTAACATATCATTAGATAACTTTAATCTGAATGACTTACAATGTATAATATACAACTTTAAAATTAAATCACTTATTTAAAATAAAGATAAATATTTTATTAATTATGTAAGTTACTTATTTGATGGTAAAGATTTCCTAAAAATACATAACTGTTCCAAATGTCTATCTCAGATAGAAGAAAAAAGAAGAAACTTATTTAAAGAATAAAAGAGTACTCATAGTTTCCCCCGTATGGTTCGCTCACAAAGAGATTTAGGCAAACTTTATATTGATGTTTCAATGTTTCATCCATCCAGATAAATACTGGTCTAACATTATAGCATAAAAAACATACTGTAGAAGTTATTTCATTTTTTTAACATTGCAAAAATTGATAAGCAAATAAATATGATAATAGTTAGGTGGTCAACTTGCAAAGGGTTTTTTATAATACTCCCACCGAAATTTGGCGTACATAAGAGGTCAACCTAGACTGGTGGTCAATTCTGGTGGTCAAGTTACAGAGGTTTCTCTACATTAAACAATATAGCATTCCGTTCCTGACAAAAGTGGTCACCTTAGACAGGTGGTCAACTTTACAGGTTTTACTGAAAATCAGAATTACCATTAAATGTATCAAAATAACGTTTTGTGATCGGGATTAATCAAATTTTTATTGTCCATTTTTCAAATCTTTTTTTTGGGGGGGCTGCTCATAAATGAAACTTTTTTCAATAATATTTTTGATTCCCCTCCCACCTTTTTTCATAACATAACTGGAGGCAAAGCGTTCTGAAGCTGGGGTCGATTCCCTCCTCTCAATTTCTCCCATATATAAACTTGGGGTCAAAATTTTCTAAATTGACAATTGACGCTCTCTTATGAGAGCGTCAAAATAGTCAATTTTAAGCTGTGTCTTTCTTATGTGCATTGGAGGTGCGATACGTTCAATGCTTGATTTACGGCAGAGTAGGTAAGTGCCACCAATCGCAGAAAAACAAAATAGATGCTAGAAAGGTTTGCAGATGCAGAGCATTTAAATAACATTTAAATTCTATTTTTATTTTTTTGTCCCCAAAAAAATACACTGTTATATATATAAAATAATAGTAATAATGATGATGAAAGCATCCCCCACCTTCGCATTGAAGGGGCGGCACGATAGGTTTTGCACGCGGGCGCTCAGAGGGCTAGAAAAGTGCCCGGATGTACTGATAAATTACTTCAAAGGCCAAAAATTAGCTGGTTTGGGGGAAAATGTAATAAATGATGATTTTGAAATGAACTAAACGTAAAATCTGAAATTTATTCGATTCCCCCTTCCCCCGGAAATCGCGATGTGGCACAAATTTTCCAAAAAAAACTCGTCTTGCAGCAGCATATAACAGAAAAATCGTTTTGACGCAGTTTTGCGCAATTGGCGCAGCGATGGCAGCTCTGCCTAAGCCTTCTCCTTCTTCTTTTTACCCCATACTCTTTTTATTTTCTGTGCGCAATTTTTCGTTTAATGCTGTGTCTGTCCTACTGAGCTAAAATAGAACAGCGTTGCTGATGGCTGATGCCGTGGTCCCGGCATATTACCGGATCCCGCGCAATAGTAGGTTTAAAATACTCCTCCTATAGACATTTTCAATGACATCATGATTCCTAGATGGTGCTATTACTGTTCTTATGTTTCTTTTGCTTCAAAATGGATAATTTACCACCATATGGTGGGTTTAGCTATTTAAATATAGAAAATGATGGAGTTGAAAAGTTTACCTTTGCAATATAAAAAATAAATAATGAAAACACTGCTATTGTATGTCCTTTCTTTTATTTGGAAACTAGCGGTACCCGCACGGCGTTCCCGTGCTAAACTGTAAAAACGTCGCCATTGTCGCTGTCCTTGGTATAAAAACCGTCGCCTGCCGCGATGTCCTTGATAAGAATGTTAAAAAAAAACGTTGCGCCTAACGCGCTGTTCCAGCAAAGAATAGAAAAAACGTCGCATGCGGCGCTGTCCTTTGCTAGGAGTATAAAAAACTAAGTCTATAGCTTTTGAAAGACTTCATCTGTCTATTTGTCAAAAAAAACAAAACATTAGACATTGCTAACGCTTGGAAAAGTAATATAACATGTAAAAGGATCAGTTAAGAAAGCTTGGGCGCAATTCCGTCAGTACGGTCAGATTTGTCATCAAAGGGTAATTAAAACTGCCAAATTGTATATTGACGGACTACAACTATGTGCTGAAAGTAGAACCAGAGGTCATTGTTTCAAGCTTTTCAAATCTCAGGCTAATCTTGAAATTAGAAAAAAATTACTACTTCAATAGGGTTGTGGACAGTTGGAATAGTTTACCGGAAGCGACTGTTAATTGCCCTGGGGTAAAAACTTTTAAGAAAGCTCTTGATGTTCATTGGGGATTGCTAAATTGACTATTACCAGCATACCTGGGCCTCGAGCCTGTTGCTGGTCGTCATTTTTGTATTTGTATTTGTATTTGTAGCACGGCGTCATTTGATACGTATATTTTTTCTCTGGAATGAGTCTTGACGATGATCTTAGATTGATTCCGCTGAAAACTAAACAGATGTCTCTATTTTGAAAAATAAGTTTTAAATTGAAGTTATGTAACACTGCTCTCCCGGAGTTGAGGAAACTGCTAATTATTATTTTTGGGTCAAGGTAAGCCTTATGAAATCGAACTAAAGAGCTTATAACTGCGTTCTTATTGACTTGGAAGCTTACAAGAAATATCATCTTGTGCAGAAAGATCAGCGCTTTCGATCGATATATTATATTAATATGTGCAAGGTTTTTTTCACCCCCATATTGGGGAATTTATATGGAAAATTGCGTAAAATTGGAATAAGAAAAGAACTACCTGTAGGATTTTTTTTCTAACAGGTCTATAAACCTTTCTCTTGAACCACTCTGTCTATTGACAAAAACCGCATTAAAATCTGTTGCGTTGTTTAAAAGATCTAAGTGTACATAGTTTAAAAGATCTATAAGTAGAAAAAATCATTGAAAAATTAAAAAAATTAATTTAAAAAAACTAATTGAGTCGCAACTTTCATTTTTGCAGCGATGAGTTTCTCGGGTAGTAAACATTAACCGTGCCGAATATGGTCCCGATCGGTAAAACGGCCTAGGATTCTATAGCGAGCAGACAGACAGACACTGCTCTTTTATATTTATAGATAAGTGTTTCAACTTATTTCCAAATAAATTAAAGGACTTACGTTGTGCACGTAGGACGAAGCCGAGTTCTTCGTATTTGGGAAGGTTGGCCTCCTCCGCCCTCCCGAATCTGCAATTCCCCCATGAATGCATGTTTTTACTTTTTAATTCTTTTAAATTACTGACCTTGACTCATATTAAGTGCATTTTTAACCATTCTTTAAGCATGACAAATGAAAAAAAAAAGATACTGTCTTGATAAAGAATAAGAATTTTTTAATGAATACCAGTTTTAATCAACTGAAATATTGGAGAACTTTGTTGTTTGCATTGAAGAAACTCGTAGTATTATAGCGTCTAGAAGAGATAGAGTGTTAACCGAGACGAAAGAAAGAGTGACAAAACAGTCGATCCGATATTTGGTGATCCTGATGGTCTCCCAGCTTCATAGTTACTTTGCAGAATTCGCATAAAAATGCGCTTCAATTTCATTCAGAATATTCATAATTTTTCAATGATATATTATTTATATATCAATTAAATTAGCTTCTAAAAGTTAATAAAATAGCTAATGGTTAAAAATTATTTCATTTTCCCTAAACTCAAAAAATAAAATCATTAAATTTCAACCTTTTCAATTTACAACAACCTTTAAATTCAATCTTTTTAGCCAACTTTCCCGTTAAAGTAAAAATAATAATAATAATAAAGTACGAAAGGCTTAATGTATCGGTTAAATATCGTTAAAAATGAGGGAAATTAAACAATAAGCGACTCCTAAATTAAATAAAGATAGAAAAATAAAAAATTTGAAAGTAGGGTTTTGAGATAGGGAAAATGTGTCCCTGGTGGTCTGTCTGTCTCCTACACCCCCCCCCCCCCTTATTAACTTTTGACGGAACTGTCCGATTCAAAAAAAAAATATCATTCGAAAGATCTCGGCAAGGTGTCTTCTCATTTCCATATTTTACTTTTTGATTTGAACAATTTTTCGTTCAATTTTGAACGATTCAAAAAATAACATTAGCACTATTGGGGAAATGCAGAAAATTTCATAAACCCTGTACATACGACCAAATTCCTTCAGACAAGCTTAATAAAATGCTCTCATGCTCTGCACATAAAATATTTCTTGATTTGAACAATTGTTGTTCAATTTTGAACATTTCAAAAAAAAAAAAAAACATTTGCGCCGACGGAGAAATTTTAATCCTATAAAAATCCTGTTCTAACAGACGGATTTGCTTGGAACAAACTTTATTGGAAAACTCCTAAGACGCACAGCATATACAGAAGAAGTTCATCCAACGCTAAACAAGCCTATTTTCCCTTGAAACGTTTTGACCTGGATTTTTAAGGATATTTCCGAAAATGAATCAGTGAAAATGTGAATGAATAAATGAGTGAATGAATGAAGAAATAAATGAATTGAAAAAGGTATTTTTAAAGTAATTAAACAAAAGCTAAATGAGAAAGGGAGATAGAGAGATAGAGCTAGATTATAAATTTGAAGTTGGTATATACCGGAAACTAGGCTCGTATAGTTCTAGTCGGAACTTCTTGTTTAATAATTGAATGCTATTTAACTTGGGTTATTTATTAGATATTAAGAAATAGATTTTTGAGTGTGCAGTGAATTCATGCATAATCTTGCGTACATATGTACTTCTGTATGGTGTACGTTTGTATACACACTTGCATATGTGTATATATAAGCAAATGTGTAAGACGCGTTGGTTACTCTGTACATTTTAATGCGCACACTATATGTATTTGCGAATATTACACACGTGTCTGTAGCTATATTTGTCCATAAACATGCGTGTGTATAAAGGTACATACGTATATTTGTTAAAATGCTAATGCGTACAAGATTTGTATTCGTAAATGTTCACTCGAGTGCTCTAGTGTACATGCATGCACTATATTTTGAGTATAAGTGTACATTTGTGCACTCCTATATCTACGCGTATGTCTGGTGTATATGTATGTACATGTACACTGCAATGCACATGCAATGTATGTAAACTGCACGTATGTGTACATATAGGTGTACATGTGTAATTGCACATTCGTATTTGTTTACATGTGTCTTCGTGCATCTGTATACATGCCTGTGTACATGTATTTTATACGTACATGGTCTACAAATTGAAAATTTTGTACAAGAGGGCATAATTAATAATAATAGCAGTTTTAAAAGACGCAATACCTCTACGAGTTATTTGTAAAAATTATTTTAAATTTAAGGAAAATTTTCCAAATTTCAAAAATACTTGTTTTAAGCATTATCAATCTTCCCTTAGGCAAAATAAAACACCTAAAACCAGAAATTAGTTATTGAAAGGCTGATTTAAAATACGGGATCAGCCGGCAGGGTGCCGTAGGGGTAAGGCGCAGGCCTCGTACACCCAAGTTCGCAGGTTGAAACCTGCTGGCCCAAAGTTGATGGATTTTTAAGATGCAGAAAATTGACAGCCCCTATCTCTTATGATTATGCCGCATATTAAAGATCCCTTGAATATCCGTTTCGCTTGAATACTCTCGGCTAAATTAAACTAATAGTTCAGTTTGCATCAGAGCTCAGGTGCCGCCATCTAAACTGAACGTCAAAATTTTGGGCAGTGGTACCACACTCATTGTGGTGCCGCTGAAAAAGTTGGTGTTGTGTCTATGAGGTATACGACACTGTGGTAATGCTAAATCTTACTGAGAACATTGTTGGATAGTACAAACACGAATTTATTTACATATTAACAACTACACAATAGAAGACACAAAGCAGGGAACTTAATGGCGGCATTCGAATATCTCATATGCGTACTGTAAACATTCAAGAGAGAGAGCATAATTACACATAGCGCCATCTATTAGAATAAAAGGTTACAACAGTTCTCCCCCACTAATTAAAAAACTATTGAATAGGAAATATTCTACACAAATAACATTGAAATAGAAAAATTAGATGAATACTGGAAATAAGAGTTTTTATAAAAAGAACGTCACAGTTGAAAGTCACTAAGATATGCTGGCAGACGTCTCGTTCGTTCAGAACGTCGAAGTGGTTGAGACGGCACATCGGAGGCAGCAGGATCGGGAACTGTCGTCTCCGGAACTGGTACTCTGGGAACATCAAAGATTACCCTCGGATGTCTTGTCCCGCCGGAAACATAAGGACTCTGGGATACCTTACCTGTGCTGTTAAGTTGAGGCACTCGACTTGAACATAGCTGATTTATATGTCGTTTCAAGACACGACCGGAGTCTAATTTCACAAGATAATGACGTGATCCTAATTGTTGAGTCACCATGCCAAAATGCCATATTTCTTTATTATTCAGGTAAACACGAGCTTGAACTCTCTCCCCCACTGATAATGAACGCACAGGGTGAGAGAAGGCACATGATTTCTGAGCACGGTTTGGAAAGATGGCATCTAATTGAATTCGAATTTTGCGGTTCAAGTAGAATTCGGCAGGAGACATTCCACAAGCCAGTTGAGTGGCACGATAGCGGAATAAAATCCTCTTTACTTTTTCACTGAGACTGCCACATTTGTTTCCTCTAAAATGGATTTTAAACGCTGTTTGAATGTCTGCACATTTCTTTCGGCTGAGCCGTTCGTTGCTGGATGTCCAGGAGCTATTAGCTTTTGAAAAATGGCGTATCTTGAGCAATAAGCACGAAATTCATCACTTGTAAAAATTGTAGCGTTATCAGAGACAAGAACCTTTGGATAGCCGTGAAATGAGAAAATGTCATTCAGAAGATTTATAGTTGAACTGGATGTAGGGGTATCTTTCAGCACATGAATTTCTGCCCATTTTGACTTTGCATCGATGCACAATAAAAAATAATGTCCTTCAAACGGACCTGCATAGTCTATGTGAATTCGCTCCCAGTTTGCTTCTGGGTCATTCCATGGATGGACTATGACTTTAGGCGGATTCTTACGGAGTTTAGCACATTCTTCACAACTCCTTACAAGATGTTCAATTTCACGATCGATTCCGGCCCAGTATACGTATCGCCTTGCTAACTGTTTCATCTTGGTTATACCCACGTGTGTCATGCAACTCCTTCAGAATAGGAGCTCTGAGACCTTTTGGGATGACAACTCTATCATTTCGAAGCAATATGCCATTGGAAATTGTGAATGGTGAGTCTTCCGGTTCGGAATGAAGCTTCCTTATTATGTCTTGCAATTCTGTATCAGTTATGGTTTCTTTTGCAATAATATTAGCATTTATGCTGCAACTGGAAATTTGAAATAGTGAGTCTGAGTACAGTTCGTCTACTTCTTGATTGATAAAAATGTCAAAGGTTGTGGACGCCTGGGAAATAGGGGCACGTGACAAACAATCGACATTTTCATTTTCTTTGCACTTCTTGAATTTAACAGTGTAATCAAAACCTGAAAGGAATGATGCATAACGGAGTAAACGAGCTGACGTCATCTGAGGCAAGGCTTTATTGTGGCTGAATATCCTGGTGAGTGGCTCATTATCAGTAACCAGTAAAAAATTTCTTCCATAGACATAATTGTAGAATTGATTGACTGCAAATATAATCGCCAGAGCTTCACGATCGAGTTGGATGTAGTTTCTTTCAGAAGATGTTAAGGATCTGGAGGCATAGGCAATTGGTTTTTCTTGCCCATCAATTACATGGCTAAGAATTGCTGCTATTCCAACCGGGCTTGCATCTGAGGTAAGTACAAGAGGCAATTTTGGATCATAGGGTACTAATATGCGGTCATTGCGCAATTCCATCTTCCATTTTAGAAAAGTAGATTCACAGGACGAAGTCCACTGAAAACGATAATTCTTCTGTAGTAGCTTACGTAAAGGATATGATACTGAGGAGAAGTCAGGGATAAATCTAGAATAATATGTTATCATACCAAGGAATCTTCGAACTTCTTCCACATTTCTGGGCTGCGGCATTTCTGACACAGCTTTAACTTTATCTGGTGATTTCATAATTTTATTTTGAGCAATGTAATGACCTAAATATTTTATTTGTGTTTGAAAAAATGAGCACTTTGCTTTATTTACATGCAAGTCATATTCAGAGAGCCGCTTTAAGCAAAATTTTAGATTTTCTGTACATTCTTCTAATGTAGCTCCATGAAT
Organism: Octonoba sinensis; assembly: GCA_038502835.1. Lineage (NCBI taxonomy): Eukaryota > Metazoa > Arthropoda > Arachnida > Araneae > Uloboridae > Octonoba > Octonoba sinensis. Next base: position 128,700,432 of record CM076600.1, read on the forward strand.
GATAATGTCATCGAAATAGGTTTCACATTTCGGAAGCCCTTACAAAATTTTTGACATAATTCTATTGAATTCTGAAGGTGCTGTTTTAATTCCGAAACTCAATCGATTCATGAGGTAAGTTCCTCTGTGTGTTGTTATTGTTTGAATGCTTCTGCTTTGCTCATCAACTGGAAGATGCAAATACGCTTTAAATAAATCTAGCTTGCAAAAATATTTTGAATTTCATAAATTGCACAAAACGTCTTCGATGCACTGAATCGGAAAATTGGCAGATACTAACCTTTCATTTACACCACATTTGTAGTCAACACACAGTCTTACTCCTCCGTCATGTTTGGGAATGATAACCAGTGGTGAGCCCCAGTCACTCGCGGCACAGGGAGTTATGATTCCAGCTTTCTCTAAATTATCTAATTCCTTTTCTACACGTTCCCTGAGAGCATAAGGCACGTTTCTTTCCCTTGTGAAGACTGGTTTTGCGTCTTGCCTGAGAATAAGTGATATTTGACAATTTGGAACGCAACCAATTTTTTCTTGAAATATGTCAGGAAATTCTTACATTATATCATCCCCCGTGACTTGAAGAGTATTTGTTATGAATTCAGTGGGATTTGATAAATTCAATGACATATCAGCATCTATCTCTTTTAAATCGAGACCAAGTCCTCTGATCCAGGTGCGACCGAGAAGAGAAGCATGTCCAGAAGGGACAACATTTCCTCGACAATGGATTTATTCTTGTAGGTGACATTCACATTTACTTTGCCTTTACGTGGAACAACATTATTTGAAAATCCACGGAAACTAATATTACTAGGTTTTAAGTCAATGCCGAGGTTTAGAGCTGTAAATTTATCTTCTGGGAGGATGGAGTACTTTGCTCCAGAATCAATCTCCATTTCTTGAGGTTTTCCATTGATTAATACCTGAACAATGTACTTTTCGGGTTTTGGAGATATTTGAAATAAATCAACAATTTTTTTATAGTAAACTTCATCTGTGACATTATTGACACCATACGAAGGAAAAGCTATTACCTCATTTTGTTCGGGATAATTTTCTGACGAGTGACTAATAACATGTTTGACATTTACTTTCTTTTTGCACAGAGATTTAATGCATACTTTAGCGACATGTCCTTCTTTATTGCACAATTTACATTTCAGATTTCTTCGGTCAATGCGACATTCATTCGATCGGTGATTACTTTTCCCGCAATTAAAGCATAAATTATCAATTCCTAGTTCACGATAATTTATTTTATCTCTCCTAGGATTGGTATATTTTTGAGACTGATGATGGTTTGAACTACGATTAGAAGCGGATCGATCATGGTTTTTATTTGAATAACGATCATGGTGAGATTTAGAGAATTGCGAAATTCTATGCGTATCGTGCTAGGCCTTTTCTGAGATAGTAATACTATACGAAGTACTATGCATCAGCTCTTTGCTCTGTCCCAGACAGCCATGAACCTCCAAATTACATCCGTAGGATATCTCTTGGATAGGATCAGTAAATATAACCAAATCCATGAGATATCCCTGAGACATCCACATATCTGCTGAATATCCACAGAACGTCAAAAAGGTTGCAGCTATTGGAATACCCTGAGACGTCGCGATATCGCGACGTGTATTAGATATCCCATGGATATCCAGGATATCTCATAGATATCCTGAAAACATCCAACAGATATCCCTTAGACATCTTAACGTCATAAGGCTATCTCTAGGATATCCAAGAGATATCCATCTCTTGGATATTGGAATATAGCTTGGATATCCATAGGAGGTCTCAAATGAATGGTTTATAGGTATTTATAAAACATCAGAATATGCTACAGATTTATTACATACGCAAAAAGAGTACAAAGCCTATAGCATAACATACATTTGAGCAATGTAAATTACTCCATTACAAATTATAATTACATAGCCATTATTTCCCTATAACTACTTTTGAAAATATTTATAATTTATTTTCAAATCTTCACTTTACGAAAATATGACTAAGCAATTAAAATTTTTAATGAATATTCAATACTAGAGATATATATTTGGCTACAGGTCAATACACTTCATGCATGTGCAATAAATCTTTAGCACATTTCAATATTTTACATATATTAGCAAGAAATGTAACAAAAATTATATAGTATTGACAAAACATTTTTATCTTTTTCTGTGAACCCGTATTAAATAGCTCATAAAAAATATATATATATATATTCCTTCATAAAACTACTTCTGAAAGATGAGACAAGTTTTTAAAATTTTACATCCATTTAGAGCATTAATTTCGAGTACTTAAAATTACTCACAATTTTCATACATTCACGATTTTATACTAATTTAAACTTTACCCCTTTTTAATTGTGTACAGTATAATTCAGATATAATTATGATTGAATTTACTGATGTAACTCTGGACATTTCATTAGAAACAAGTGGTACTCAATGAGCAATACGAGGATTTTTTTTTCTCAAAAATGTATTACTTTTGACTTAAAGATGATTAAGAGTAGGCTGCTGCTCTCCGAGACAAAAAAATAAACTGAACAAACAAGTCGTTTTTTTGTTTTATTTTAAAAAGGCACAAAAATTATATACAGAAGATATTACAAAATAGATTATTTTATACAAAATAGATTTATTTACACATAACAGATTTATTTACACAATAGTATTGCCCAAAAGGGATGGGGAGTTGACAGAATTTTCTGCAGCCACTCTCATATGGCGTGCTTTCGCATGGCGAAGCCAATTTTCATTGCAGTTTCCACTGCTGCATCCGTTGCAGCATTTCTTACTGTTTCATTCCGTCTAGTTGCATCTAAAAAATTAATTTTCAATGAATTTTTACGCATAGAACAAATTTCTCTTCATGACAATGTAAAAGGAATTTTCTCATTTGTACAATTTACGCACAAAATATACACATGCACATGGATAAAGAAAAAAAATTTATTTAAATACAAAATGTTGATTGTTACCCAGAAAAAAAAACACCTGTAGCAAGGCAGAATTTAAATAAATAAGAAAAATAAAATAGCAAACTACATTTCAGTAGCAATTTAATTAACAGGTGAAAAATTACTGTGAATTTACTCAACAAGAAATTTGGTAAACAAAATCAAAAACTTTGTTTGATAATCAAGAAAGCCAAACAATGAACATGTATTTTCACACCGCTCTCCTTCCAGAACATGTGTAGCTGTTACAAGGTTTTCACAATAAAATCATGACTTTATTAGTTCATACTTCAAGGAAAATTCTTCAAACAATCCTTGACTATCGGCTACATTCACAAAAACTTGAAAACAAATCAGAGCACTACAGATAAAGCTCAAAATACTTTAATGATAATTGTATATTCAACAGTTATGTATTCATTTTTAATGTATATAAATTATTTATATTTTATACATATAAATTAGTACCAAATATCACTCTTGTCAGCTGCAGCTTATAAAATACACCCTTTCCTTTCGCTCCCATCCAGCTGAACTCCTGTGCCATTACGTCTGTCAGGAGTTTTCTCATGATCCGCTTTACAGTGGAGTCTACAGTTACGCCCCCACAGTTTGACGTAAAGTTAATCTATAAAAATTCACAGAAAAATTATTCAAGATACACTGAAAGCCTTGGTTTAAAAGAAACAACTAATGCATACCAAATAATTGAAAATCTCTGGCTTCAAAAGCGCACCTTCTAAGCATTGCAGTTCCTCTATATTTTTTACTGGTAACTTAACCGGTAAAACATCCCCATCACCAGTGGTGCAGTCGAGGGGGGACGCAGGGGGGCACGTCCCCCCACATTTTTATTTTAATACAAGCGTCCCCCCAAACGTTTTACAGTTTAACATAAGCATCCACCACTTTTTTATTTCAATTGCTTATCTTCGTATGTATGAGCGTCCCCCCAACATTTTTTTTCAGGACTACACCACTGCCCATCACCGAATGTTTCGGCGATAGGGGCAAAGTTGTTTGTTGCTAAAAGAATAAACTCGAGAGTTCAGGTCATATGAACTCTTTCATAAAATTTTCAAACTGAAACGCACTAAAATTGTCTAGAGCGCCAAAATGTTCCACATCTTTACAAAGATGCAATAACCCCTGAACATTGTGAGATACATGTTGTTTACCATATAGGGGTATAAAACTTTGGACAAAACACTTTAACCAAGCCTGAGCATATGATACCATCTCTCTGTTAGGCTCAGTTACTAATACTTTAACTGCACACTGCAAAAGCAGAAAATGCTCATACAGATCTTTACGTAAAACATTTGAAAAACCCACTGGCCCAGTGCATAACAAAAACTGACGAAACTCTGTTGCTTTTCAACGTTCAAATTCTTTTAAAGAACGAGGTTTTCGGGCGAAATCATTAGGGAAACAGTTTTTAAGTTCTACTAGTTGTTTTGACACACTTTCTACCTGATTATTATCAAGTCTAAATTTTAAATCATCTTTCAACCACAGCTTAATTAACTTTTTCATGACCCCTAAACATATCAAATGCATATACTCATATGGAACATGTGAAACAAGGCAAAAAGTATCTATCTCCAACAGTATATAATCATATATTTATGATGTTCATCGTCAGGATCCCTATTTCTAAAATCAACATCAGTTCTTTCAGTGAAATTAACATTAGGAAAGCAAATTCTATTTTTATAAAATATACCAGTTTCAAAACATTTGTTACAACTCAAATGCCCAGAATGGCTTTTAATGCATATTACAAAAGCTCGAGCAGGTGCATCACAAATTATTCCTTTAAGACTTATGTTACGCATTTTACCATCAATAGATATACCATTTTCGATTAGATGTTTCATTTTACACACAAAATCACTTAAAACCTCATTAGGATTTTTGGGTTGTTCATAGGAATGGAATACACCAATGGGGAACACACAAGGAAAATTCACAGTATAGCTTAACGAACCTAAAATTGGCCATAACTGACTGTTGGAACTTTTAGCTATAGGAAGTCCAACATTTACCAGTAATTGAATTGTTGATTGTGTTAGAACTGTACCTTTAATATTTTGAATGATAGTTTTTATTTCGTTGTCAATACCAAAGTGGTGATAAATACCAGACGATAAATTTTTAATTGCTACAGACCTAGGGGTTTGCAATAGTCCTCGTGCATCGCTTGGTAAATCAGACCCAAATGGATATTTCTTAAGTGTTTTTAATAAACCATTAATTGCAGTATGAGATATGTTATTCTCAACTGACCAGTTAGACGAGTCTTTCAGCAAATTTAGATTTTGTTCACACACACGGTTTCGAGAACTTTCCTCACACACAGAGTCAGACACTAACCGCCATATTCACCGTCAATCTAACTCCACGCGTGAAACCACGAGATCCGTTAACTCGGAGTTGGGGCTCAGCGCTGCGAAGTTAAAAATCGGTATTCACGGAGGAAAATCAACCTGGGGTTTTCCAACCACGAAGTTAGTCAACTCGACGCCATGTGGGAACGTACGCAGGCCCGTTATTGGTCAAAACTATCACATGATTTTCTTCATGCTTTTTCGCCGCGCAGTGTACATTTCGTTTCCCGTTTTTTAAAATTCCCGTTCTCTGCGGTATAGAAATGAATAAAACACGAGTGGTTTTTAGCCCGTTTGAGAAGGTATTACTTCTAGCACTCGTGGAAAAAATTAAAAAATATTGAAAAGTAAAGAATCCAATAAAATTTTTCTCGGAAAATGAAAATATATATATATTTAACGAATAGGAAATTATAACTAATTTTATCATTGTAATATATCTCTTTCTGACATTAGAAAGGTACCATTCACAAACGATATATATATAATATAGAAATGTATCATTATGAACCAAGCAGTAGTGTATTATTGTATCTTTTAAATTTTTATTTGAATATTCTTTCATTAAATCAAGGCTGTAACCAGGGAGGCCCACGAACCCCCCCCCCCCCCCCATTTTCGCTATGTAGCATATATTCCTCCCTGAAACTTTCCTCAACATAAGTGTTTCAAAGCCTTTCCCCCCCCCCCCCCCCAAAAAAAAAAAAAATCTGGCTATGGATTTGCATTAAATTCATACGAGTATTTAAAAAATGCATTTGATTTCAATTATAACTATTGTAAATTTGTAAATACTTTATTCTTACAATCACTTCGTATTGGCAAAGTACAGTAAAAATTTGGTTTAAGTCTTACAACTGCATGAAACGGCAATTCAAAATTATGTGATTTGGGGTTAACAAGAACCCTTTTTCTAATGCAAATATGAATTCATTAATACAAATACATATGGCGAATATTTTGACTTTTTCAAAAACCTTGCAGTTTACCTTTAAACACAAAACTGCCATTAGCATTATGGATTCATTTCATATGTCTTTTTTTTTTTTTTTTTAAAGAAGCTTTTCACATATTCAAAACTTTTGTTAAATTAAAAAAAAAAAAAAAAAAGAATGTACAAGCAAATGTAAATTGGCCAATGACATAAAACACATGGTAAAGGTCAACAAGTTTATTTTATTCGACATACATAAATCAAAATATTCCACATGAACTTCGCAGGCCCAGAAGTAACCTTGGCAAAAAAAAAATCAGGACGCATGTTAAAAGTTCAGTATATACATGTACACTTTAAAGTAGAATAAAATTATATCAAAAAGCAACAAGGAGAGAGAAAAATAAATAATTAAATAAAAATACTAAAGATATATTACCCCCCATTGTTTGGTATTTCTGTTCAATTAGGAATCATGATAAAGTTTCAAAATCTTTAATGAAGTAGTAGCTCCCGAGAGAAAAACATTATCGGAAACACACAAAAGTGACAAAGAAATCATTGAACAATACTAGTTAATAAAATTAAAACAACTCTAAAGTTGTATTTTTTGTAAGGCTTCTTCAGAAATTCAAGATCGTGTAAAGCGAAGAAAGCTCTAAAATCTCAACATATTCCAATTATCGCAACATCCAGTCCGCCATTGCTAATGTTTTCATGTACTGAGCATGCGCTCAAACCTTAACTTTGCTCTGGAGCTTGGTTGAGTTACTCGACCTGGCATGGTTTCGGGAACCTGTTTGCGCGTAGTCAAAGTTGATGGGGAATAGGAAATCCGCGGTAACTTCAGGTTGGAGACCGGTTTCGCGTCAAACCATGAGGTTAGAGTTGACGGTGAATACGGCGGTAAGCAAAGTTCCCTATCAGAACTTTCATACGAGCTGTCAGAAGGAAAACCTGATGCCTCATTAGAACTACAATCATGATATTGCTCAGTCAAATTACTAGATGTTGATGGCTTATCAATAATAGACACATCATTTACAGATTCATTAACTTTCTTATAAGTTCTCCAATGCAATCGCTTGTTTACTTTAGTTTTAGGCATGATTTTCCCACAAACTAATGACAAATAGCAATAATCACACAATAGACCCAATACGAATGAACTTCTAAATTGTATACCAATTGTAAAGAATAAAATTGCTTGCCTCACCCAAACGACAAGTTTAAGACATGAAAATTGCTTTATCCAACAAATCTTACTGAATTCAGCAGAAATAATTTACATGACAAATGAAAAATACTGTTAAAAATTACATATGCCTGAAATTAAAAATACAGAGAAATTATATACCTGAAGTTAAAAATACAGATAAATTATGCACTTGAAATTTAAAATACGGATAAATTATATACCAGAAATTAAAAATATAGACAAATTATATCCCTGAAATTAAAATGCTAAAAGCTACATGGGTGAAATTAAAAATACTGATTAATTACACGCGAGATTAAAAATACTGATGAATTATATATCCCTGTAGGTAAAAATACGGAAATATTATGTCCCTGGAATTACGACAAAGCAATTAAATCAAGTAATTAAATAATAATCATTAAAAAACTGAACTACTTTTAATAATCATAAGCATAATATAACACAAAAATATATAAAATATATTAATACAAACAACAAAACCTGATCCGACTACACTGCTCACCAACGATGCGACTGCATTGTAGCAATATTATTTGACCTAGGTGGACGCTACTTCGCACCCCTTTGGAATCGTGACGTCACGCCAACGGGGCGTGGAGCGCTGACGTCACTCTGTTTAAGCCGCATGCGCGTGGACTCCGTTTTCGTTTTCTGCGTTGAGTGGTCCTTTGAGGTTATAGTTTTTGGGCTTCTAACCAAAGATCTAAGGCAATTAACGTTCCAGATAAGAGGAGATTGCTCTCATTTATTATTGTTATTAAAGCAATATAATTTTTTTTTCAATAAAAACTTTGTGTAATTTTTTTTTTACTAATGTTAATTTTTTTTTTAAACTTTGTGTATTTTTTAAAAAATAAAAGTGTGTGTTTTTCAATAAAACACACATTTTGTTTTGAATGAAAACAAGGAATATTGGGAAATGTACAATTTTTTTTTCAGTTCATTTTTCTGAGAAAATTTAAATCACCTGCAACTAGTTTTTAAAAAAATATTGTGTGTAGCATATTTTAAAGGAATTGATGACAGGAATAATTTGCAAATACTTTTTATTTAGAATATGAGATTGTTCACTAAAACTTTGTCAAAATGCAACCAAACATTAAGTTGAAGTATGATTTAGATTTAAAAAAAAAATCATATACATTTGTTCATAATTCTTTGTTTCTTTTTTATAGCATAAATCCCAAACAAATTAAAATTTGAAATCACATTTGACAAATTTGAAAAAAAAAAAAAAGAAAAAAAAACAAATTGGATTACTTGAATGCAAAAAAAAAACTAGGTGCGAGATTCTCATAAATAAGAAACAAATTAAAATTAGCAATCACATTCGACAAATTTGAAAACAAAACAAAACAAAAACAAATTGCATTAGCATCAAGCAAGTTTGAATCTACAGCAAAATCTTTGTAGGAAAATAATTTGTACTACATAAAAGTACCACATCATGTAATCATGCAACAGATACTTGCATACCAAGCTGACATTCAATCCTTGGAGACTTTCAAAAAAATTCAAGATTACTGAAAAAAATATGAAGGACACAATTTTTGAAGGATTACAAATTTTAAGGATCAAACTGAAGAATTAAAATTGCAACACACATACCATTTGAAAAATAAATCAATGGATCTCTAACAAACAAATCCAATTTTTTTTTAAATTGATAGTAAAAAAATCAAAAATAATGTACAAAGTATATAAAGAAAATTTGTGTGCACACTTTTTCTTTTTTTGAACACTAGGTAAAACCATATTTACAAAAGCAATAATCAAACAATATAAAAACATCTTGTAGAAAGAAAAAAATATAGATCGATTGAATACAATAGACCAGAATACTGGGAATCTGACCTATTGTGCTAGATCACTTCGAGGACACCTAAGAGCATGCTTGATGTCGGGAGTTTTCACAGACTTTAAAGAAACAAATGATTCTGTAGATAGGATAAAAGTGTCGACATTTACCATAACTCTCTATTGTCTCTGCCGAAGACCATTCTTTGAGTCTGATGAAAACTTCAAAGGAAAACGCATGGCACAGTGTAAAAAATGCAAAGAGTGGTTCCTTGAAAAGTGCGATGCAATTAATGAACAAATTCTTACTTTAAAATCATCAATTTATTATTGTAAGAAATGTCCAGATTTTCTCACCTAGATTTTTTTGTTTATTTCAAGTATGCAAGAATTTCAAAAAATATTTGTCTTCCCCCCCCCCCCCCCTTTAAAATTTTTACAACATTTTTTTTATCCAAAATATTATGAATTTTAATGTAAAATCAAGCTTTTAATGGGTGTTGTTAAAAACAACTGAAAAAAATGGAGGTTTTTATTAGATTTAATGTCACGTTAATTTAATTATATTTTTAATGCTGCATATTTTTCATCTTTGAGTATTCTGGTAGATTGTATTCAATCGATATATATTTTTTTTCTTTCTACAAGATGTTTTTATATTGTTTGATTATTGCTTTTGTAAATATGGTTTTGCCTAGTGTTCAAAAAAAAGTGTGCACACAAATTTGCTTTATATACTTTGTACATTATTTTTGATTTTTTTACTATCAATTTAAAAAAAAATTGGATTTGTTTGTTAGAGATCCATTGATTTATTTTTCAAATGGTATGTGTGTTGCAATTTTAATTCTTCAGTTTGATCCTTAAAATTTGTAATCCTTCAAAAATTGTGTCCTTCATATTTTTTTCAGTAATCTTGAATTTTTTTGAAAGTCTCCAAGGATTGAATGTCAGCTTGGTATGCAAGTATCTGTTGCATGATTACATGATGTGGTACTTTTATGTAGTACAAATTTTTTCCTACAAAGATTTTGCTGTAGATTCAAACTTGTTTGATGCTAATGCAATTTGTTTTTGTTTTGTTTTGTTTTCAAATTTGTCGAATGTGATTGCTAATTTTAATTTGTTTCTTATTTATAAGAATTTCGCACCTAGTTTTTTTTTTTTTTTTTTTTTTTTTTTTTTTTGCGTTCAAGTAATCCAATTTGTTTTTTTTTTCTTTTTTAGCCTACTTTCACGTAAAAGTAAAAAAAATAATAATAAAGCATGAAAGAAGGCTTAATGTATCGTAAAAATATCGTTAAAAATAAAGAAAAGTCAAAAAAAGTGAAGTAATTAAATAAAGATTGAAAAATAAAAAAATTGAAAGTAGGGTTTTGAGATAGGGAAAATGTGTGTCTGTCGGTCTGTTCCCACCCCCTAATAACTTTTGAACGAATAGTCCGATTCGAAAAATTCTTTTTGCATTCGAAAGATCTCGGCAAGGACATCTCATTTCCACATTTTGCTTTTTGATTTGAACAATTTTTCGTTCAATTTTGAACAGTTCAAAAATTTGTAACATTAGCGCCTATGGGCGAAAATGAAGCAAATTATGTAAACTCTGGGTACAAGATCCATATTCCAATGAACAAGCTTACTGGAAGAAGCGCTTGGCGTGAAATATCAATTTGAACAGATTTTGTTCATTTTTGAACAGTTCAAAAAATTAACATAGCCCTTACGGGGAAATTTCAATCCTATATAAATCCTGATCTAACGGACCGATTTGATTGGAACAAACTTTATCGGAAAGCTCTTATAAGGTAGAACATGTACAAATAGAAAGTTCTTCCAAAACTAACGAGCCTATTTTCCTATGAAATTTTTTTGTCGGAATTTTTAAGGATATTTCTCAGTGAATAAATGAATGAGTGAAAGAATGAATCAATGAATAAATGAATGAGGAAAAGAATGAATAAATGAGGGAATAAATACATGAATGAGTAAATGAATGAATAAACATTTGAATCAGTAAACGAATGAATGCATAAATGACTGGCTGAATAAAGGAAAAAATGAATGCGTGAACGAATATGTATTGTCTGTTGAAAAAGGTATATTTGAAAAAATTAAGAACTAAAGCTAAATGAGAAAGAGAGAGAAAGAGATAGCTAGATTATAAATTTGAATTTGGTGTATACGGGAAAGTAGACTCGTATAGTTCTAGACGGAACTTCTTGTTTTTTTTTTTTCAAATTTGTCAAATGTGATTTCAAATTTTAATTTGTTTGGGATTTATTTTATAAAAAAGAAATAAAGAATTATGAGTATATGATTTTTTTTTAAAATCTAAATCATACTTCAACTTAATGTTTGGTTGCATTTTGACAAAGTTTTAGTGAACAATCTCATATTCTAAATAAAAAGTATTTGCAAATTATTCCTGTCATCAATTCCTTTAAAATATGCTACACACAATATTTTTTTTAAAACTAGTTGCAGGTGATTTAAATTTTCTCAGAAAAATGAACTGAAAAAAAAATTGTACATTTCCCAATATTCCTTGTTTTCATTCAAAACAAAATGTGTGTTTTATTGAAAAACACACACTTTTATTTTTTAAAAAATACACAAAGTTTAAAAAAAAAATTAACATTAGTAAAAAAAAAATTACACAAAGTTTTTATTGAAAAAAAAATTATATTGCTTTAATAACAATAATAAATGAGAGCAATCTCCTCTTATCTGGAACGTTAATTGCCTTAGATCTGTTAGAAGCAAAAACTATACTCAGACACTCAACGCAGAAAACGAAAACGGCAAGTCCACGCGCATGCGGCTTAAACAGAGTGACGTCAGAGCTCCACGCCCCTTGGCGTGACGTCACGATTCCAAAGGGGTGCGAACTAGCGTCCACCTTTGAGCTATGCACCAAAAACCACGGACACGGAAGGTGAGTTGATGAAAATTACAGTTAATTTTCTCAGTTCAGCACACAGTTTTAATAGAAAAATTAAGAAAAACTATTTACCTTAATTAACCACGAAATTTCTAAATATAACAATTTTGAGCAGCAGAGTGAATATAAATAAGCCTAACAGTATCCAAAAGTCAAATAACATCTCAGGGATATGAATTGGACATACCTGAGATATTCATGGAGGATATCTCACAGTCATCCACAGGATATCCAAATATCTATATCTTATACATGTAACAGTCTGGATATCCATAGGATGTCCAAATGTCTATATCCCAAACATGTCACCTTCTGGATATCTGTGAGATATCCAACATATCCAGCAGATATCCAGGATGTTTTTGGATATCCACAGGATGTCCCAATATCTATATCCAAAACATGTTACTATCTGGATATCTGTGAGATATCCAACATATCCAGCAGATATCCAGGATATTTTTTGGATCTTTTTGGATGTCTCAGAGATATCAGTGGTTGTCTGGGCGTATACGTGAAGCTTCCAAAGCAATAGCCTTTGCTAAAATTTCATCGAACTTCGTTTCATCAATTTTTCTCGTATTGAATTATCACGAATACCGCGTACGAATTGGGCACGTAAGAAAACTTCTGCAATTGAAATATTTTTTTCAGAAGTACATTGGATATGAAATTCGCACTCTGACAAATTTCTCTGCAGCGTAGCGACATACTCCGGAATAGTTTGGTTTTTACTTTGATATGTTGACAGAAAGTAATGCTGCGAGACAACTACATTCTTCTTAGGTGTTAACATTTGCGAAAATGATTGTGTTAATTCATCGTAAGTTAGATCTTTAAGTGGCTTTTCCGGACCCAAAAACGCTGACAAATTATTGTAATGGACAGGACCAATAGAAGAGCATAATAATTGAGCTTTCTTTACAGTGTTGGTAATATTTTTAACAGCAAAACAATTTTCAAGCCTTTCAATATAACATTTGAATTTTTCGTTTTTCGAATCATAATTTTCAAAAGCCGTGACATTTGACCCAGAGTCATTGGAAATCGAAACAGATTGCATTTGAATTTTCTCGAGTAATTCTCTTGATTTTGATTTAAAATAGTGGCAAAAGTAGTTAGAAGCTGCTTAAATTGATCTGCATCCATTTTTGAAAACTAAATATTAAACTTATAGACACGTAACATGAACAAATGTAGACAGAACAGGTAATTTTCGTTAAAAAAAAAAAGCGTATAAGCCAGTTCAAACGAATTTAACTTTCATATGCAGTAATTTGAGGCAATAAAAATTAACAGTGACATCCAAAATCCACACCATCATCACAGCAATTTCATCCGGAACGATAAATTTTCGAAAATAAAAAGTGACTTACGTATTTGAAGAGTTAGCGGCAGAACAAAAAGGAAAATACGAACTTCATTTTCTCTTCTATTTTTCACCTCGTCGCCAATTATTGTTGTGTCTATGAGGTATACGACACTGTGGTAATGCTAAATCTTACTGAGAACATCGTTGGATAGTACAAACACGAATTTATTTACATATTAACAACTACACAATAGAAGACACAAAGCAGGGAACTTAATGGCGGCATTCGAATATCTCATCTTTCTTTCTTTCTTTCTGAGCTTTCGCTCTATAGTTCGTTAAGGCTTGCGATCGGGCGTCTTGCCTTCCTTTCTTATGGTGAAAATAACCTGTCTTTTGTTTACTCTTCGTTTTTTTTTCTTTTTTTTTTCAAAAACAAAGTTATACTAAATTTTTGAGATAGTTATCAAATATAAGTCTGTAAAAAGGAAACTGCATGGTAAAAAACCTTGCGTCTGCTTAAAACAAGGAAAGCAAGCTCCTCCCGTAAAACGGGTCTCTGAGGAGCTCTGGATCAAATTGTCTATTTCCGTGTTTCTTCATAATATCACTAAATTTATTTCTTAGTGTATGTTCCAAATAATATGATTTGTGTTTTCTATTTTATCTGGACAATTGGCACAAAGTGGAGAATTTATCTTTTTTATTTTAAATAGTTTTTCTTTTGTTAGGAAGGAGTCAGTGAAAATTTGGTATAGTTTTGTTTCCGTTTTTCTGTTTGTGATCCAATCTGGTTTTTTTTTTTTTTTTTCAAAAATCTTTTCTATTCCTTTAAATTTTTGATAATATTTTGATTTTTCCCATTTATTGTTTTTATCTTTTTCTCTTTCTTTTTCAGTAAGTCTTCTTATGTCTTTCCATGTACATATTGGTATTATGGGAGTATTTTTATCTTCTTCTGCTTCTTTTGCCAATTTGTCTATCAATTCATTTTCATAAATTCCCTTATGCCCTGGGATCCATATTAATTTAATTTTCGTTGTACTTGCTAATTTTTCTAGATGTTTCCTTGTATTCTTAATCATAAGGTCCTCTTTTTTATTTGGGTTTTTTAGTGCATTTATGGTGCTTTGTGAGTCTGTTAGAATTATTGATGGTTGATCGTCTTTTATTAGAAATTTTGTTAGGTACCAGATTGCTGCTAATTCTGCAGTAAAAGCAGAGCAAAAAAGTAGAATTTTTAATTTTCTCGTTTTTTTTTTTCTTTCTGATTTGAGATTGCGAATGATACGTTATCTTTTTTTGATCCGTCTGTATACCATAGATTAAAGTTCTTGAATTTATCTTGGAATTCTGTAAATAAGGTATTAATAATTATTTCATTTGTTTCTTTTTGAAATTCTTCTTCTTGTGTAATATATTCTATATTATTTTTCATTTGCACTGTGTCAAAGTCTTCTTTATTTATCCAATTTAGCTTAATTTTTGTTATTTCTTCATATTGTTCCCATTTTAAAATAATTTCTCTGTAAGCTTTTTTTTTCCCTGTTTTTCTTTAGTTGTTCATCTGTGCACTTAATTTTTTTATTTTCTTTGAAATATTGTTTAAGTAAAAATTTTATTGTATTCCATGTGGTTCTTTCTTTGATGTCTTCTATTTTTGATAGGTATCTGATAAGATCATTTGGAGCAAAGTTGTTTACTCCCAGTGATTTTCTTATGGCGCAATTTTCTATGGTGCTAATTTTTTTTTATTCTTTTTTGTATCTTCTATTCTTATTATGTTACCGTAATCAGCTTTCGCAATAATTGTTTGTTTTACAACGTTTAGACCATTCTTTGTGCTTATTCCACTTTTTGTGTTCGTGAGCCATTTTATAATATTTAGCATTTTGTTCATTTTTCTGGATGTGTTGTTAGTATGTTCTGTCCATTTTAAGTTGTTTTGGAAAATTACTCCTAAAATCTTATGATTTGTTTTCCATGAGATTTTTTCGTTTTTTATGTAAAAGTTCTTGTTATTTTTATTTTTTGTTGGTGAGAAGTCTATTAAGACTGATTTTTCACTTGCAGTTTCTTGTCTGTTGTCTTCCATCCATTTAGTTAGGTTATCTAATTCCATTTTTAGGGTTTCTTCTGCTTCGTCTCTTTTCTTTTTTCTGCTATGATGATGCATAAGTCATCCGCATATGCGAAAATCTTTGCTTTTTTGACATATTCTCTCAGGTCTGCTATGTAGCTGTTAAATAAGAAAGGTGAAATTATTGTTCCTTGAGGAATTCCACTGTTTGTGATTACTTTTTTAGATAATTCTTTGTTCCACTTTACCATATTGTCTCTATTGTGTAGAAATTCTTGTATCCATTTTATCGCTTTTGCGCCCATTTTCATCTTGATTAGTTTTTTTATTAAGTTGGGGATCCAAATATTATCGTATGCGCTTTTAATGTCAATAGAGCAAACGTATATAAATTTCTTGTTTTTTCTGTTTTCGGTTAAGCAGCTGTGAAAATCAAATAAGTAATCATTGGTTCCTCTTTCTTTTATGAAGCCATATAAATAGTTTGGTAGAATGTTGTTTTTGGTAGTCCAATTTGTTATTCTGTCCATTAATATTTTTTCCAGGGTTTTGCAAGTGTTTTGTGTTAGTGTTATTGGTCTATAATTTTCTATTAAGTTGGGGTTTTTTCCTGGTTTTTTTTATCGGTCTTATTTTGGTTTCTTTCCATATTTTCGGTAAATAGCTTTCTTTAATACTTATATTATATATTTTTCTTAATACTTCTATTGCTTCATCTGGAATATTTTTAAGCATTTTATTATTTATTTCATCTGTTCCCGGTGTGCTGTTTTTGGCTCTTTTTAATGTTAATTTTATTTCTTTTTTTGTTATTTCTTGTGAAATTTTGTTGTTTTCATTTTGGTCTGTTTCTTCAATTTCGATTATTGTGTTGTCTTTGTTCTTTTTGTCTGTAAAATAATTAATAAATAGATTTGCTTGATCTTTGCTATTATGAATTTTTTCCCCTTTGTATTCGATTATTAGACTGCTGGTTTGGATTTCTGTCTCCTGGTATCTTTTAATAATATTAATAGTGTTATATAATTCTTTTGGGTTATTTATGTTGTAGGTTTTTCCTTCCCAGTTTTCTCTTTTTGCTTTTTTTATTTCTCTTCTGTAAACTGCTTCTGCATTTTTATAGATTATCCAGTCGCTTATACTTTGAGATCTTCCTGCTGTTTTTCTTTTTATATTCCTATTATATTTTAATTTTGCGCACTTGTTATTCCACCAGTTATTATATCCTAAATCTATGTAATGTATTTCTTGAGAGACTGTTTTGGCTGTTTTTTTTTTTTTTTTTTTTTGATTATTTCATTGAATTTATATATATTGAAGTTTTTATTCTTTTCTTGATTGTTTTTGTAGTTTTCTTTTAATATTGTAGAGAATTCTTTCCATTTTGTGTATATCTTTTTTTTATGCACTTTGTTGTTATATTTTTCTATTTTTTTAATTAATGTTGGGAAATGATCGCTGTTTCCTGGGTCATCGAGTCTGCTCCACGTGAAGTTTTTTCTTTTTGAAATATCTACTAGTGTCAAATCCAATATCCCGTCTTCAATTCCTCTGTTTATTCTTGTTGGTAATTCATCATTAATGCAAATTAAATCAGATTTGTTAATAAAATTGCTTAATTTATTGCCACTCGGTGTGCTGATTCTGTCCCCAAAATTCTGGCTTCTGGCATTAAAATCTCCCACAAGAATTGTGTTTTTATCTATTATTTTATTTAATGTGAATAATGAATTGTAGTTTATTGTTCCATGTGTTCTGTAACAGTTTAAAATATTAAATTTTTCTTCTTTTGTGAAAATTGTAATCTTTAAAATTTCGAAACCTATTATTTGTAGATTAGTTGTATAAGAGGGAATATTTTTCTTTACATATATGCAGAGTCCTCCTCCTTTGTGCGGGAATACTTTTTCTTTGCTGTAATGAATATAGTCTTTGATGTATGGAATTTTGTTGTCCGGTAACCAGGTTTCTTGGATACAAATGATTAGTGGTGAAGTCCAGGCAATTAAAAATTTAAGGTAATCCAAATTTTTCATAAGGCTTCTAATGTTCCAACTTAAAATAAAATTAGACAAGATGGAAAAAAAAGGGGGGGGGGCTTAATTAACTATAAGGAGTCCACCCGGGTCAATTTGCTGGATAAAATCCGTGTTGGAATATTGATTATCCGGGATTTCGAAGTTGTACTCTTGTCCGTTATTATATTTAAATAGTTCAATTTTGAGTTTTTCAATTTCTGCGTTTTTTTCAACGCACGATGTGCACGTTCCGGGATTTAATTGACCCGCTGTTATTATATTTTGAATTAGAGTTTTTAGATTGTTAATTTCTATTTTTATATCTTCTATTTGTTTATTTTTTTTTATCTATTTTTTTGTATATGTTCTTTATTGTCGTAGTTTGTGTTTCATCTTTTTTCTCTTCTTCTAACGTAATTTTTGGACTTTTTTTATTTTCAACTATTTGTGCCCAAGATTTACTCTTTTCTGTTTCTTTGTTATACTTTTCTGTCTTCTTTTTTATTTCTTCAATATATTTTGGACAACTTTTATTAGTCGCTTTATGATTACCTCCACATCTAATGCAATTTTCATGGTTTTCTCCGCAATTTTGACACTTTTTTTTGCTTCTGCAATTATTTTTTTGATGACCTATGTTTAGACAATTATAGCATATTTGTGGTTGTTCTATATATTTGCTACATTTAAAATTTAATCTTCCTATTTTGATTTCTTTTCTTTCTGTTTTTCCTATTTCTTTTATTAAAATTACTGGGATTGATTCTTTTGATCCCCTTTTCGTGAATCTGATTATCTGAGTAACCTTTATTCCTTCCTCTTCTAGTTGTTGGGCAATGTATTCTAGTGGTATCTCTGTATCAATATTCTTGATCACATATTTCGTATTTATTACATCCTCTATTATTCTAGATGTTATTTCTATGTCAAGCAGTTTTTTTGCTTTTACTATTTTGTTAACTGTTATTAAACTTTTTGTAGTTATAATTAAATTTTGCTTACTTGTTAAGTTTATTTTGTCTTCTTTTCTTGTTATTTTTTCTAATTCTTCGTTTAATTGCCTTGTTTTGTGAGTTGGTAGTATTTCTGTCACACCAGAGATGATAATTTTCACTTCTTGACATCCATTTTGTAGAGCTGTTTTGACTTTTTCTATGATATTTCCACTGCGTTCGAATGTTTTTTCATCTTTCTTACTTTCTTTATCTTTTTTCGTATTTTCTCGTCTTCCGCTTTCCTTTTCGTCTTACCGGTCATATTTACACCTTTTCCCTCATCTTTAGCTACATAAAACAATGAAATAAATTCACGATACTTTCATTAAAATAAAGAACAAAACACGTCAAATCACTTTCTTGTGATAATTAGAAATATTATTCCGTAAGAAACTACACAGGGCCTTTCGAAAAGGTCGTTCCGTGCTTAATTCCGCACGTTCAAAAGAAAACACACATTTTACCAACCTCCTCACGCACTCTCCACATGCCAAACTTCCAACTCCCTTTTATTTTTCCTCACGATTGTTTTTCAATATCTCATCTGCGTACTGTAAACCACGGAGTAAAAAGAAGGAGACGAATCTCCATAGTAAAAGTTTGTCCGGACGATTTCACTGGCGCTAGATGGCGTGCATGTAAAATGTCTTGCCATGAGGGTGATTCGCAACATAATTTAGTGTTACAAATAAAATTATTTAAAAGGGTTTTTTTTAAGAGTATTTAAATCGATATAGTCAATTTTTGAGAAGCTGGTTATAGGATCATGGACTACTTTTAGATTCAGAATGTGTTTGTGATTTCTTTTTATTATATTTGGTTCATTTTATTTTAGTTCGATGGTTTCGGTTTGCGACTGATTGTTTTGTTTTGCTACGGATGGTTTCGGTTTGCTATGATTGTAACTAGAGATGCAAAAAGCCCGTAAATTTTCGGGAAGAAACTGGGAAATTTGGGAATATTGGGAATTTTGAGATGTTTTCAGTCTTAAAATATTGTTACAGAACATGTAACATTGTAACGCTATATTATTTTTATTTTAGATACATGACCAAGCGTCAAACATAACATTTTATATCAAATCTATAATTGAGAAAATTAACTAGTAAATTCAATAGGCTTTTTTATTGCAGTATTATTGATTCTAAAAATTTATTTGATTTGGTTGCTTTCCAGAAAATAAGATTAATCTTCAAAATATTTTTTTTTTTCTTTACTCGTTGATTTAAATTATTATAAGCAATAATATATCTGTTTTATTCATAGCATTTTATTACAACTTTAACGACACAGTTGAAGGGGTAATTTTTTGACAAGAAACAGTTTAAAGCACTATTATACATTTCAACAATTTTTTTTTAAAGGCAGGTTTTAAATATTTTTATGTGTTATTTTGTTTTTTATTGATGACTTAAACAACTATCAAGTTTCACAATGGGGCCGTTCATAAATGACGTCACGCATTTTTCCCATATATTTGACCCCTACCCCCCTTTGTCACAATATGTCACACTTCAGCGGAGCCCTTCCCCCCCCCCTTTTGTCATGCGTCACGCTATGTTGCATAATGCATGATGTTACAATTCTTGTTACCCCCCCCCCCTCCCCTTGTCACACTTTGTCACAATTTCACGAAACCCCCTCCCCCCCTCGAAGCATGACATCATTTATGAATGATCCCTATGTAAATAAAAAATATTAACAACTTCCTTTTTTTCATTCTCAACAGAAACATTTTTTACAGGTACCAACATTACGAAATAAATATGTTGTCTGTTTTAAAATGCTTTAACAGTAATGTTCGGGAAAATAATTCTATTATAATGAAAATTTCATAAAAATGTATTTATTTTTGATGTGTTAAAATTACGATTTAAAAAAAAAAAAAAAAAAAAAAAAAAAAAAAAAAAAAAAAAAAACGATCCCAGTTTTTAGAAATTTGAAACTTCCCGATATTGCTTTAAATTCTCGGGGGGGGGGGGGGGCGGTTTTTCCGAAAATAAAGTAGGCGTTTAGACATCTTTGCAAAGCTAATTGTAACTTTAATTTAACTAAAAACGGTTTCAACTTTAATGTAAAGTTAAGTAAAAAACATGTCCATTAAATGTGATAACGCACGCCTCCCCAAATGCTGTGGACCCTCCCTCTCCAAGGCGTAACAAAGTCAGGTCCCCCCCCCCCCCACAAAAAAAGGATGCGAGCTCCAGTGGTGGTGGGTATTGTGCAAACCGCACGCCATTGAAGTTTTTAAGGGGATTGTTTTAGGTGTCTTTGCTTCTTTTAAGGGGTGGGGGAGGCTTCTTTTTTTCAGGGGTGAACAATTGGGGGGTAAGTATATATTTATTAGGGGTGCCCTTTGCGGTCATGGCACAGATTGCTCCATTAAAATTTTTATAGGGGTCGTTTTGGATTTGTTGAATTTTGAAGGGAACATCGTTTTAAGGGATGCACCATCCTCTTGGAGCGGAAATGGTTTATACATAAATATAGTATATATCAAGGGCGCACACGAAAGGAAGGAGGGGGACATGTTGCCGATTGCTCCATAGAAAATTTTAAGGGGTTGTTTACGAAGGGTGAAGGTGAGCCGAATTTTGAGAGGGGTCATCGTTTGGGGGGAGTGCACCGCGAAGGCCGTATCAAGTTTTTTTTCAATTTAGCATATATTCTTAACTTTTCTGAAACTTGCTTTGACATATATAAGTGTGTCGAAGTCAGGTGCCCCTTTCCCCGAAAAAAATTTCTGGGTACGCACCATCGCTCATAGTGGAATGTTGAACGATCACCCTAGGGATCGTTCATAAATGATGTCACGCTTTTTTCCCATATATTTGGCCCCCTCCTCCCTTTGGCACAAAGTGTCGCACCTCAAAGGACCCTCCCTACCCCCTTTGTCACAAATACCGCTGTGTTGCATAAGCATGATGTCACACTTTTTGTTACCCCCTCCCCTGCCCTTGTCACACTTTGGCACAGTTTCACGAACCCCCCTCCCCCCTTGAAGAAGCGTGACATCATTTATGAATGATCCCATCCCCTATATGTATATATATAGGGTGATCATTCCCTCGATGAGCGTTGTATATATATATATATATATATATATATATATATATATATATATGTGTGTGTGTGTGTGTGTGTGTGTGTTATATATATATACAGTGGCGTTCCTATCATGAATGCCACCTGCCGGGGAGGTAATTTGTAATTTGTGGGACAACCCCCTTTACACGCAAAAAAAAACTCCACATTTGTTGTGTTGTATCACTTAAAAAAACGCCATGTTTTTTTAAGTGGCTGTCTCCACTAAGAAACAGTATAAAATTATAAAAAAAATAATACATTTAAACAGGAAAAGAAGGATAGCATATAATAGCAATTTTTGCATTGCAAAAAAAAGAGATGAGGGTTCGGTTTAGATAGCTGTATCAGTTTAAAGCTATCTTTATCCAGTGCACGGGAACTGGGACCCCCTCATCAAGTGCACCAAAAATATTGATTTTGCGGTGGTTTACTCCACGTGAAAACACTGATTTTGCGGTGGTTTTCTCCACAATCAAATAATAAACATTCTGGAAGAAGAGAAAACGAAAAAAGTGTTACGAATTGTATGGGAAAATATGGGGACATGTAAAATATAACTATAACTAAATACTAAAGAATCTTACTACAAAATAAAATTATGGTTCAAAATCTGGATCCTTAGGGTCAGGGTCCTCAAAATTGTCACACTGGACGAACTCCACCTCATCAACGGGATCGGCTTTGGGACATTTGTAACGATGCATTAGGTCCTCTATCCCCTCTGACTCGGGCTTCGGCAAAACAAACTCCTTCAGCTTGAGACCTTCGCTCTTCCACCCGGGATACACAGTGGCGAGGTCCCTCAAGAACCGGTCAATCTGAGCGCCGTATTCCGAAAGGCCGCTGAGTCGGAACCTACGATAGTAGTGAACAGCCATATACTGGCTGATCAACTCCTTCGAGGTCCGAGACGGGCAACGTTCCTTAACACGACGGTTCAGATTTTCCAGGTCATTTGTGGTATTTGTCACATCATTCCTGTCCACATACTGACCTTTGCTGTGGTTAGTACGTTTGTAGACAGCATCAGTGAATAACTTTTGAATACCGATATATTGTGGTGCCTCATCAGTACACACGACACTGGTATCCGGGTGGCAGTATTTCTTAACGAGAGGCCACAAGTCACTCTTTATTTTTCCATTCACCATGAAAAAAAGGCCTTCCTTATCCTCTCTGCATAAAAATAACAAATCATGGAAATGATACAATATAATTTACACATTGAAGGATTTGAATTATCCGTGAAAATACCTGCAATATATCCCGAACACTGTATAAGTCATGAGGGGCGTCTCTCGGCCCCGTCCATACTTCCTCGTCGTCAAGAAAGTTTCATCCATTAATATTGTTTTCCCGGGTCCCCCCAAAAGGCCAGAATGGTGGGAAGCAAAGACTTCCGCGATCTCCCTCAGGTAACTGAAGAAATTCACAATTGTTTCATTGGACATGTTAGGGTGCTTTTCGCCTATTTTGCGCCTGTAGGCACATAATTGCTTTTGCACCATCATCATGGGGAGCTTCATCACGAAGCACGCCACCATCAGATAGACCTCCCGGAAAGGAACCCGGAGATTCTCGAAGAATGTATTACGCCCTGGATTGATCTAAAAAATTATATATCAGAAGTTGCAACGGGTAACTATCGAAACAAAATTATCTTTCGTTGATAAGAATAAAAAAATTAACTAATACCTTAATTTGGCACTTCCCGCAGACATAGCGAAATCCAAGTTTCACACTAGAATCCTTTCTCGCAGTCATTTGCCTGCCGCAGGCACAAGGTGGACACTCCTGGGGCTGGGGGCTACACCCATCTCAAAAAAAAAAAAAACTGCCGGGCAGTTTCCTCCGACTCTACAATGCCACCCCAATCGACAAAACTGAAGTCCTGCAATTTAGGGTGGATTGCAGAAGCGGAGGAGGTGGGCACAGAAGGGCATGACCCCGAGGGGCCAGCAGAACCCTTTCTCTCTTTTTTCGACATCTGAATTACAACAATTTGTACAACGGTTAAAGTAATTATTCCAATTAAACAAATGTATATAGTGATGCAGTGAAATATTTCGCTTTCAAAAGTAATACATAATGATAAATACTGATAAAAGCATTTGGAAAAAAGCATGTGATTAATATCTCCCCGGATCTTTATCATCGGCTATATTTTGGTGTTTAATATTTAATATATGCATAAAACTACAATTAAAATATCATATTTTATAAAATAATAATAACATTCAGGTTTTAGTTCAGCATGGTTTAATTTGGTAAATAGATTAAGTTTTTTTTGGTTTCTCTTCTGATTTAAAATAATTAATAAATAAAATAATTAATAATCTGATTCAAATAATTAATAGTTAATTAATTAGTTAATTAAAACGAAGCGTACTTACGATTAAGAAAGAAAACGCGCATTAAAAGCATTTGGAAAAAAGCATAACATCTCCCCGGATCTTTGAACATCGGCTCATTACGTGAAAATACAAGTATATTTTGGTGTTAATTATTTAATATATGCATAAAACTACGAATAAAATATCATATTTTATAAAATAATAATAACATTCAGGTTTTAGTTCGGCATGGTTTAATGTGGTAATTAGTTTAAGTCTTTTTTGGTTTCTCTTATGATAATTAATAAATAAAATAATTAATAATCTATAATTAAAAGTTAATTAATTAATTAATTAAAACAAAGCGTATTTACCATTAAGAAATCAGCAAAAACAGCAGAAAACGAAATACGATAGCAAACGCGATCACCCCTATCCGAGGTCAAAGACCACGCTAATGAAGGGGAAAGCAAGATTCGAGGGAAGGGTTGCAATCGGCGACGGATGCAAGATTGGCAATGTTGTCGGCAAAGACGCCAAGCTTGGCATCCTCCGTTCCTCGCCAAGCAGGGCTACCATAAAAGGAAGGGGGTTGCCAGAAATGGCGAATTATCGCCGCGTCCAGATAACCGTAATCCACCCACACAGGGGACACACATATGAAACAGGGTTACATATTATCTCCCCTAATCACGATTGCGCAGTCCTCCGCCCCCCAATAAAATTGTCAGCTAAGCTCCCCTGAACGCAGCCCCGTCCCCTAATAATTTCATTGCGATACATTCTGTGTACCCCCCCCTCCCCGATAATGCCTCCTTATAAACATCGATATATTTGTAAACATTCTAAAAAGAGAGACTGGCAAGGAAAAACATCGCTGCAACCACTTGCAAAGAATGATCCCATACAGCCAAACTCGTTCAATTTATATCCATATGACGTATCCTGAACCTAGTTGGCTCGTCCATGGATGTGCAGTTTATGTGCAGCGGCTGTACATAGAACGTATTTTCGACCTCTTTTGTTACACCAGCGACCACCCATAGGACGTGCATTTGACGTAGAATGGAGATCGATCGGACGTGCACTGAGAGCGTAAAGCAGACGTCGAATATTTCATTGAATAGGACCTCATTATATATTTACTTGTATTATTATTCTTGAGCACAAAACTACGAAATAAATTAATTTTTCTACCCTTGCGAACAACAAAATATTTGTTGCTGCTATTCAATTTTAAATAGAATTAATGTTGAAGCAAAAATAATACTATACCTATGTTATAATCCATATTCCTCATCGATTGTTATTAAACTAATGTTTTTATGAATTCCAATCCATTCTTACCAATTTTTCTACCAACAAGATCATTCACAGGGGAGAATTTTAATAGCAAACTCTGACTCTGAGCAAATGATCCAATTAGTGATGTAAAAGTGAGAAGGAAATTTGTCCATTTATAAATGCTCTTTCTTCTGAAAATTAGCAAGAAAATAAAAGTACAGTACAAAACCATTGTATATTTCACAATCTTAAGTATGATTTTGAAGGCTTTACATAGCTATTTAAAAAATAAGACATTTTCAGTAGTAAATGGAACACATATTAAAATTAAATAGAAAAGGATACTTTTCTCCAAATTGAATGTTCTTTTAAAATATGTATTAGAGCATTACACTTTGCCGGGGGGGGAGGGATGCACATTAAACTAATTGTGGATATGTGGAAAATGAATAAATTGTTGTAAATGAATAAAAAGTTGATTTATTGCTATAAGTATTTAAACTAATAATCAACGTATAATTTTAAAAAATAGATCAGTAAGATGTTCAGCAATAAAAAGTTGATTTATTTCTGTATTTAAACTAATGATCAACATATGATTTTAAAAAATTGTAATATTAGTAATCCTACCAATGAGAAAAATTTAACTTAAAAATAAACTAATTTTTTAAAGAAGTGATAATTATTAAAAATTGCAATTACTTCATTTTTTAAATAGAAATAAAAGAACTATATCACATATGAATTATTAAAAACAGCATATTATATACTATACTTGACTGAACAATATCACATATAAGTTATTAAAAACAGCATATTATACTATACTTGACTTGCGTTCGAGAAAAATTTATAAACATTACGACTAAAATGCACCGATTAATGATGAAATAACTTACTGTGCAACTAAAAGATTCAAACATTTTATTCATCTTCTTTCATTTCTTCGGTAACTTAGGATCTTAGGATAAATGATCGATGATTTTCACAGCAAGCACCATGTTTCCAATTTTCAAGTAATATTAGCACGTGCGTAGTACACAGCAGCTGCCACGGTATTTTCTTCTCAGCGTGAAAATATCCCATTGTATATTAACAACATAGAAAAGTGAAGCACATAAGTCTGAAAAAAAGCTAATTTACTTACATTTTACACAAATAAAACTAATGCTGAACCCAAATCGTACGTTGTCATCTACATATCATTCGAAGCACAAAATGGCGTACGATCCGATCCGATTTCTTGATTCTTGATGCTTTGCATGAAAGTGTGGCGCTACTATCGCTTTTGTCCCTGAATAGAGATTAAAAGTACGTCAAAAACATGTCAAAAAGGGACAAAAACTGGCTCATCCCTTTTACGTGCAGAAAAGACGTAATGTTGACATCCATCATGGTTTATTCCAGTTGATGCTCTGATTCGACCTCATATTGACGTCTTTCTTGGCTGCAAGACGTCATATGGATGAAATGGCTGTATTCTGGATGGTAATTGGAGGACATTGGTTGTATGGGATAAGCAAGTTTGCTATAAGATCTATTTTCTTTTTTAGTGGTGTGCTCCTCTAAGCATGATGACGCCTTAACCCCCCCCCCCCCCTAAAAAAAAAAAAAAGGCTGCGGAGCCTTTTTCTCGGGGAGGGCCTCTCTTCGTAGGCCCTCTTCCTTTTCCTGTTATTTCCATGTCGAAAAACTTGTCTTTTTTACTATTTCATCGTGCAACTTTTATAAGTAAATATAAATGATAAATGTTTGCAATTGTTTTGATGATGCTGTGAATATAATATTTTCCTTTTCATGTGCAGGGCCCGATTTAGGAAGTTCAAGACCGGCCCACTCACTTTAAAGGGGTCCGTTGAATAATACAAGTACAACTGAGGAAAGGGCTGCATTTGGTATTTCAATGCCGAAAATTTAAAATCAACGCCGGATAAAACCTTAAGAGGATATCAATTTTTCCATGGAACGTGAACACGGATTTAATTCAATGAGCTACATCAAACTGATTTACTACATCTTTTCTTCAAATGCATCAACATTTAAAGCTTAATATTGCGAAAAAAAAAAAACATCATTGGACATATTTGAATAAAAAAACGCAAGACCTTGTGCGACAAACCTTTAATTAGAGACAAATGCACATTCAAAAATAAGCCGAGCCTACCATGGTAACGTAAGAATGCTAAAAATTATTATTTCACTTATTACTCACATTTAAATACATAAGACAGATATCACATTAGATTATTTCACAGAAAATATGTTGAATCTATTAGGACTTACTTGGTTGGATTCATTTTGAGACGCCGGGTAATATTTCTGTAGCATCAGCAAATTGGAGTCTTCTCATACTTCTTTTCAACTTGCTGCTGCAAAGAGGGAAAATAAGAAAACAATACTAGATTGAGACTGATATTTTACAAGATATAAAAGAATAAAAAAATTATTTTTTCCTTGGATTACAAAAATACTTAGTTTCTAGAAGAGCTAATAGGCTAGGATTGAAAGTCATATCAACCAACGCCATTCGTGTTTCTACAGTAAACCTACAAATTTCGAACCTTCTGTCAAAATCGCGCCAATTTACGAACCTTCTGCTGCCTTTTGGCGCTTTTACATAAGGCAACATAGACACTTCCTTTAATTTTGCTTGACATTTTTAAAGTTGGTTTGGCAACCAGAACTGTCTTTTTTTCTTTTAATCTGTGGCAACATTATTATTTATTTACATTCTTCGGCCACCGCGGGATGAGTTTTCAAAATTTATGAAGGTTGCTACCACAGTGAATGCTGAAATTTCATTGCTGAAAACATGTCTCGCGATTACTTAAATAAATCAAACTTTACGCCACAAATCGCTGTTAGTTCAGCTTTTCAAAAAGTAAAGCCCATATGCCTTAAATTGCTGAGCAATTGTAAAGCAAATGACTTTGATCAGTTAATTGCTATTTTGCAAGAACTTGATACTGAATCGTTAAATCTTCTACAAGCTTATTTAGTTTTTCCAGCCTATTTTATTATGCGTAAAAAAATTAATGAAAATCTAACTATGAAATGCGTACAATTTATGACATATTTATTTAATCGATCTCCTGTTCAAACTTTTTCAACTTTTTCTGATATATTTCGCGAATTGTTTACTTCTATTAGTGTTATTGGAGAGGTTGAAAAGATTTCCGACTGCAGTGAAGAATATAAAATTAGTGTTTGCCAATGTACCGTCAGTTTGATTCAAAACTCGAAAGAAGAAATAATTAACGAAATGTATGGGTTGGAATTTCGTTTAGCTCTGGCTCATGCATTGTTTGTATTTACACAGCTGGTGAAAACAGAAAAGTCAAAACAGCTTAGAAACTCTGTTTTAGAAGCTCTAGGGGCATTATGTTATAATGAACATTATCTTAAAGACAAGTACGATAGTTCGGAAAAGATTGCGAGTGTAGCTCTCGCTCCATACTTTCCTGGCATAACAATTACTCTTCAAACTGTTATTTGTGGTGATTTTAAACAGGGACACCAAGTTATATGTCATTCATTAAAAATTCTTGGTGATATTATTGTGTTAGTTGTTGGAGATCAGTGTCAAGTGGACATTGTCAAAAATAATAAATCCAAATCAGAATTTAGTTCCGTCTCAAACATCATAAAAGATACCACATGGTTTAAAAATGTATCAGATAAAATGAAAATTTTGTTAGAAAATGTTGTTATGGTTGCTCATCATGATCATTGGAAAGTTCGCTTAGAGTTCCTAAAATTTGTTAAGATTTTACTATTTAACTGCACAAAGCATTTAAATGATTCAGTTTCAATATTGATGCCATCCGTGATGGCTTTGTATGTTGATGATCACCCCGAAATTACTGCAAATATGCAAACTTTTGTACCTGTTCTGTCTGCAAAATTGCAAGAGTCTAATTCAACATCATTGAGGTCAGTTGTGGAAGATAATATTTATGCAACAACATCAAAATTGATAAAATGTAAGCTTCTAGCAAATGACAAGATAAAGCTTTTTACTTTGAGAACTCTTCAAGGTTATTTGTCTGTATTAGAGTCGTCTATATCATGTGTTTTATCATCATTACCACATTTCGAAAGAGTAATGTTAAGCTTGATAAATTTTATAGAATTTGATACTACAGCTCTAAACATAATTGAAGAAGTTCCAACGTCACAGTTTGATGCTAATTCTCCTAATTTATGGCCCAAAAAAAATTTTATTTGTTTTCAAGATGATGAAATTTTAAGAACAATTTCTAGCGTTATTTATTTATTGACTAAATTTGATCATGCAAGATTACTTATCCATTATCTCTTAGAAAAAATGGAATCTAGTTCTTTATACAATCTTCAATGCATTTATCTCACTGGAGAAATTGTTAAATCTCTTAGACATGATTCAAAATATTCTGAACAGAACATTTTATTGATTAATGATATTCTTGATGAATTACTTTCTCCTAAGATTTGGGAAGTACCTTTACTTGATGTGAATCAACAAGTTGTTTCGAAGAGACCTGAAGTACCAGAAAATTCTGTTGTGCTACCACCTAAGTTATATAACAATAATGTGTTTCAAATTTGCTTGATTCTTGAAGTAATTGCTAAATGTGCTGAGGTATTAAAAGGTGATTTCAAATCCTTTTTGCTAAAATCTCTGTCATCAGTTATGGAAAAAGCTGGTAGTTCTAACTACATGATATCGCAATCTGGTCGCCTTTGTTTATATAGTATTTCTCAGTTTTGTAACTATAACTCTGTGTTTGAATTGATAAAAGATAATGCTGATTATATAACAAATAGTATAACAATTAATTTTCATCATTTTCTTTATAAACCTGAAGTAGCTATTGTGCTTCGTGTTGCAATGGAAGAAAGTGATGCAACAGGTTTAACACTATTCAGGGATGCAATTTACCAAATTTTGAAGCTCATTGACCTCAATCAGGATAGATCTTACTCTTTACTTAATATCCTTTTCTGTGCAGTGAATTGCATCGAGAAATGGTATCCTCCTAAAAAAATACTCAAGCCTAACATTTCTTCCAGGAAAGCTGAAGATTTAGTAACAAGAATTTCAGAATACAGAGCCTTAAAAATTGTCGATTTTGATTCTATTTCATGTGACAAAGAGGAGGGAGATGATTCTTCCAATGTTCTGTGTGAAGAAGTGGATGATAGCTTTGAAGTAAATGATAAAAAAGTTCTTCCTTTGCATATTAGCACTGTTACTGACATTTTCAAGCGTTGTATTCATTTTCAATCCTCAAAGAATTTATACCTTAGAATGTTAGCCCTAGAAATGGCAGAGGCTTGTGTAACTGCATTATCAGATTTTGAGCATGAATTGCATCCCTTAGTTCATGAGTTCTGGAGTCCGTTCGTGCAAAGGTTTTCTGAAGATACTGTTATTGTCTCAAAAGCCTTTCAAGTGCTGTTAGTGATTGTGGACGAATGTCGTGACTTTGTCCTGGTAAGAACACTTAAGGATGTCATGCCAAGACTCATTAATATGTTGAAACATGAATATAAAAACAGTCTAAAATCAAACTTTAGGAACTATCAATGGGTAAATGCACACAAATTGCAACTTCTAGTTTTATCGGAAATTGGTAATCTCTGTAGCAAATTGCAAGTATCAGAGAAAGATTTAGCATCAGTCACTGAAGTTTGTCTTCCGTATTTAAATATTTTACAGCCAAAAGTATTACAAAGTGCAGCTGAAAAAACTTTAAAATCGTTAGCTGCAGTTAATGGTGATGCTGTATGGTTTTATTATAATGAAATGTATAGTACGGAGAAATTCATCAATCCACCTCATCCAAGCTTAAATGTGATATGTTTTCCAAACAGCACTGGTTCCGACACTAATATTAGAATTGATTTTCATTAATGCTTTGCTTTTGCTTTTTTAATTTAATTTCTTACAAATATCTTCAATTAATACCAGGGTTGTTTGGTTTCAACCGCATTGATTAAAACAAAGGTTTAAACCATTCTTTTTTTTAACACATGTTGATGAAAAATGTGAAAACTCCAATTTGTGCAACAATTACAAGCAGAGCTTTGGATAAAGAATGAATTAATAAATTTATAAAATATTTTTTTTTTTAAATCAGCTCAGTATCTCATGTAAACAACTTTTCTTTATATTTTCTTATAGTTTCCCGACCTAATCAGACAATTCACTCTGATTGAATACTATCAGATGTACACTTACAAAGGCAGCCTTTACTAAGTGAAAATTTAAATTGATGAATACACATGTACAGCAATGTATCTTATAAGTGACATACCTCAGGAAAATACTTTATGAAGGCATAAAACTGTTTATAAAAAAAATTCACTAGCTGACTTGGCACAAACTAGCTCCTCTTTTCTCTTTTTTTTCTAAGAAATGTCCTGTCGTATTCCTATAAGGATGTAGCCGAGTATAGATGAAAACTGAGAAATTTGGCCACTGGCTACAGTGGCCGGTAGATTCAGTTTCATTAGTGGCCACTTTTTTAAATTGCCAATAAGAATTGAAAACTAACTCTAAAATCGTTTAGAAAATAAATAAATTATTGAAGTAAAACAAGAAATATGCAGATTTGAGTTAGCACATGCTAAAGTTATTTCAAACTTTTGAAATGATTTAAATAAATGCAGGATGCTGAAACTTGAAACAGGGGTGATTGTATTCCGGGTGTATCCCGGAAATCCGGGTTTTTTATATTCTCCTTCCGTGTTTTAAAAATCAGAGTTTTTAGTTTTCAAAATTGAAAATTTAGCGGATGGGACCACAAAATACGCAGAAAAGCGATACACATTCCCTTAGTAGCAACCCTTTATGCAGCAAGGGTTGTAACGGCGCCAACCATCTTTGTTCCGAATACGAACAATATCACGTCCCAAGTCCTTTCGTTGTTACGGATAACTGGACGTTGGCACCATTTTGGAATTTTTTTTCGGCACCAAACCCTGCGTTGGCGATGTTTACATTCCCAATGTAACCATCGCCAAAAGTGGTAATTTTTTTTAGGGACTTTATTTTTATTTTTAAAAGAAGGATAAAAAAACTTGGTTTTTTTTTTTTTGGATTTAGTTATTTTTCCGATAAACATTGCAAAAAGTTGAACTCATTTTCCAAAAATTTTTCTTGCATAATAACGCATTTTTACATCCTTTTCCTGAAATTGGCAATGGACTTAAAGTTTTTTTCTCAACTTGTGGTACCAGTTTGTTCGCTTCCTTTATATAAATAAAGGAATTTTTTATGTATGTAACAATCAGAGGTCGTGCCAGAAGAAAGTTGGGTCCGTTTTCGAAATCCTTTAAAAAATTCTAATTAATAAAAATGGACTCCTCACAAACTTCTAATTAATAAAAATGGACCCATCACAAAGTTCCAATTAATCAAAACGGACCCTGCACAAAATTTAAATCTATCAAAAAGGACCCTTCACAAAATCCAAGATTCCAAATTGTACTTTTCACACCATTATTTATTGTAAAAGTGGCAAATAATAATAAAGATGTTCATCACTATATGTTAAAAACTTTTACTTTCCAATTTTCGCAAAATTATTTGATTTTTCACAAAAATCATTAAAATTCACAAAAAAGGGCCTTTTAAAATATGCTGGATCGACCCCTGGCAGCAGTAACTTTTTTAGAATAATATCAGAGATGTTGACCAGTTGGTCTTTAAGATGGACATCTTTATTATATTTTTTTTTTTTTCCTTTTTTTGACAACTTTTTATTTGGAACTGAAAACTAGTTAAGGTGCTGAAAAGTATAAAAATACAGGAAAGGTGCATTAAAATATGCAAAAGGTTATAAATTATTAAAGACAAAGGCATTGGGTAATACCTTAGTTCATATAGAAGTGCCAAGTGGACTTTTGAATTCCTTTAAATTGTTTTGAATTTAAATAAATTTCTGATAAAGAGAAATTTATTTAAATCACAGTCCTTTTTCAAGTCGCATTTTTTTGGAAATGCGTCAATCTATTAAATAATTTGTATTCTTATTTCGAGTATTTTTGCTATTACAGTAATTGTATTCGTTTTAAATATATTTTTTATTTAATACTGTTTTGAAAAACCATGTTTTATTAATAGCAATTTTCTATTAAAAACTGGCCATTTTTAAACAATTTAAGTCAAAAACCCGGATGGCTTTTTTCAGCCCAGCTAAAATCCGGTAACCCTGGTCTTTGGTCTGATTTTCGTTTTTGTGCGGCTTTTTTTATATTCTTCAAGCTTTTTTTATATTCTTCAAGCTAATGAGATTTATTTGGTCGGTTGCTTATTTCACTATATTGCATGCATTTTTTTTTTTTTTTGGGAGGGGGGGGGGGGGCTTTTTGATTTTTCATGATAATCTGGTCCTTTTGAGGACCTTCATTTAAGATTTCACAGTTTTGTCTCCATTTTTTATGAATATACTTAATTTTTTAGTGTTTTCTATTGCTTTATTTACAATGTTATAACACAAAACAAAATAATGTCATTCAAAAAAAGATACAATTTTCCCAGTTATTGGAATCTTTCTTCTTTTTTTTGTCTGCTTTTTCAAGGAAAATTAAAGTATCTTTATGTATAAGTTATATATGATACCAAGTGACGTTTGAATTGCGTATCACTAATTATTTTTGTGTAAAGTTTTTGTTTTTATTAAAAATTAAACGTTTATGCAGGGAAATGTTATTTTCCATATTTCTGAAAGCAGATTCACAGATTTTTTTTTTTTGACTAGCTTTTGAATATTCTTTATGGTTATATTCTATGCGTTTGTATGTACAGTACATACTTATTCACACACACGCATATATATATATTCTTAATTTAAAAAATCCCCGATTAGTTTTTTAAGAACCCTACTTCATTTTAAAAAAATCTCTGTTCAATCAATTTTTTCGTCATAAAATTCATTTTCCCAAAAGTCTCCCAAATTTTACGCAAAAGCCTCTCGAAATTTTCCTCTTGCATACTTTTTAGCACATTTGATAAATCTTGGTAGCACACTAATGATACATCAAAAGTTTGTTTTGCCCACTTTTGAAGAATAGAAGTAACCTAAGTTTTTAATGGTGTTAAAAATTGTAATATCATGGGTATCTTGATATTTCATGTGATTAGTGTTTGAGATAAGCATTTGGACAACCATAAAAAAAAAATAGATTGGCAAAAACTCATTTAAGTTTAGATGAATGGAAATTAAAATATAATACTCAGAATTAATTTAATATCACAATTTTATTTTTCATCTCGGTAAAATTTCTGTCCCTTGTACATTTGGTATTGAAGCGATTAAAAATCATTATAACAATTATTATAAAGATTACAATTTTTTTACGAGATTAAATATGTTTTATGCAACATCAAGTATATTAAAAAATCAGTTTTTATGAAAATAATAAATGCTGCCAAACAACTTTCTGTTTTTTGTTGCAGTATAACTTGATGCATTTTTGTTTGATAATATGTACATTTTTGAAGACAACAATTTCCCCTCCATAAAACAGCACAGTGGCACAAGCAACATGTTTTGCAACTGTTTAATGATTGTCAAATTGTAGAACTTGAAAAATGCAAAAGCAAATATGATTATAAAAGACAGTAATATGTTTATTGAAGTTTCGGTAAATAAATAGTTGTTATTTTATACTCATAACAGGGGTTAAAATTCAGAGCAGGATGGCAGGGTTTCTGCCTCAAACTTCTTAAGTCCTCTCCTTGAAAATTGACCGGATGAGAGTCTCCCGCCCACGAAAGATTTGAAACATTTCGGAGCAAAAATGAAATTTTTCATTTTTTACTTGTATACATAGTACCATTATTATCAAGAGGGAAAAAAATCCCTTCCAAAAGATTGCAATCCCCTCCGTATATAAAACTTAGAAAAGAGTCTCGGAGTCTCCTATCAACTTGAAAATTTAAATTTTAGTCCCTGTATAATTTTACAATATTTGTACTGTTGGACTAAATACTTCAAAGTCATTTTGTAAACTTGCAAACATATAAATAATAATAAACATTTAAATGTACCAGCAAATGCCATATTAATTACTCAACACAATAATATACTGAAGCTTGTGAAATTTCCATGTTTCAATATGAAAGAAAAAAACAACTGTGCATCCCTATTTATGCACAGTATATTAATATATTTATAGCAGGAATATTTACCGGGTGGGGGGCAGCCTCGTTTCTAGTGCCTTACTAAGCATTTGTCATTATGTGCACAAAAATGTTTGAAATAAATTAGATATACAAAACTTAAGGATAGGACCTTGACAAGGAATTTAAGAGTTATGGAAATTATTAACTATGTCTTATTCAAAAAAAAAAATCAATTTTTAATACTAATTTCTGAATGAGAAAATTTTATAAGAGTAATAAAATAGGTAAATGTTTTGAATACAGAAAAATATTCATGACTAAAATGTACTTATTCACTATTTATGTTCAAATGAATTATTATTCATAAATGTCAAATGCAATTAGCTTTTAAACATTATTAGCTGATACTTGATTGTGAAACGCTGTGCACACAGTCTATAAAATATTCTGGACATGTAGTAAGTGAATGTATTTTTTTTTAATCAGAGGAATAAAAAGTTAAATTTTATGTAAATGTGTGGGTCTCTAGATATTGAACTGTAATCAAGAGATGGTAGGGAATTTAACAAATTAAACTGATAGCTTAAAGTTTGTAACACGGCATTTTGAATACATAATATTAATACTGAAATATATAAGGGAATTTTTTAAGCCATCTTTTGTCACTTTTAGTAGTAATGATATATGTCTTACTACAATACAATAAAATTTCAACAATATATAAACAATTTTTATAAAAAATACATTAAGAACTATTGAGAATTTTCAGCAAAATTAGAAATCTACAATCAAAAGAAATGAAGAATTTACTTTCCTACTTGAAAATTGCAAAGATTATGATGTAAAAATTATAAATTGATTAAATTACAGAAAAAACAATGAAAAATGCTGACACAAAAAAGAAAAGAAAAGGAAAAGACTATTAAATTATTGCATTAAATGAAACTAAAGACACTTATATGCATATTACAAACAAACAAGTATAAAATTGAAATACTGCATATAAAAGCAATTATTTAATTAATGTAGCCTAACACAGGAAGAAAAATAATTAAATAATAAGATTTAAATGTTGCATGTATAAAATATTTCAAACTACTCTTTCAAGCTCTTAAAAACTACTTCAGAAAACTAAAGTATAATATTAACATAACAGAATAAATTA
The DNA here is from genome assembly GCA_038502835.1 of Octonoba sinensis. Classification (NCBI taxonomy): domain Eukaryota; kingdom Metazoa; phylum Arthropoda; class Arachnida; order Araneae; family Uloboridae; genus Octonoba; species Octonoba sinensis. The sequence goes on from CM076600.1 coordinate 128,737,078, forward strand.
TTTCACAACACACTTATAATGCACATAGAATACAGTTGGAAAAGAGGTTTTGGTGCTTTAACTATGTTTGTCATAAATCAGTTTGCACACCTTCATCTGTCCTAACCAAAATAGAATTTTGTGCAGCTGCACTTCGTTGTCCTTTATTTAATTCTAACACATCTCGAATCAATCTATTTTGTTTAACCAATCGTTTCAGTATTTCTTGTTCTTTTGTGAAGTTTTCTTCATCAATTTCAACAGCTTTATTCATCACAACAACCATTTCTTCAATTTTTTCAGTCCTTTTCTGTAAGTCCTGCAAAAAAAAAACATGGTAATCAAAAGCATAACATTATTTTTCACTACCAATTGCCTTTTCTAAACAAAATTACCGAGATTGCTTTCTATATGAGAAGTAGAGATGAGCCGGGCTGAACTTTTTCAAGTTACTCTCGGGCTTGGGCTCATGGTAAAGAATTCATAAATCAAACTACAGTCCGGACTAATGGTTTATTTTGCTAATCTTGTGTCCACTTTCATTTTCAATTTGACCCATCTTATTAGTAGGTCTCCTAACTGCAAGAGTTGCACTAAATATATTCCAGTTTTAAATTTGAATGCAAATCAAAAATGCTGAAAACCCAAAGATTTTCCAACATCATTCTTCATGCATTTTAGCTCACCAGAATTTATTTTCAACTGAAGCATTTCATGATAGTTTAAAAATATATGCATTCTTTATTTGAAATTAAAAGAAAAATCATTAGAACTAATTGCGATGGCAACAAAAAGACTACATTTAATCAATGTAGCACCCAGGTAGCACCACATCTATTAACAACACTTTATAAAATCATTTCGGGCTCGGGCTTTGACACAGAACAGTATCACTCGGGCTCGGACTTCAAATCGTCGGGCTCGGGCCTGCAAAAGTGAGCCCCGAACTCATCTCTAATGAGAAGTAATCATGAACTACTTTTCCCTTCTCAAACATGAACATAGAACCTAAGTTTTTGGGATGAACACTTCTGGTCCCACTAAGATTTTTAACTTTTTAGTTCATATGCTACGAATCCATATTGTTTCTAATTTTTTAAAGTTCAACAGCCTCACATTTTTTCTCGCTATATATCTTTTCTTTGTTATTCTTGTTGACATTGACTGTTTAGCAAACTTAAGTAAAAACTTGATGAATGAAATAAGCCAAACCATACCCTAATTTAAGAAAGTTTTACTAATTAAAAAAAGAAGAAACTTTAAAAGGCATTAAAAGTAAAGCTGGTCACAAAAAATTACTTTTCAGGAAATTATGTACTATCGCTCAAATTTAACATTACCCAAAGACCAGTTTTGCTAATGCAGGAAGCCCTCCTACAATAGACCAGTTTTGCTAATGCAGGAAGCCCTCTTAATATGGTATTCTATGGCATGGTTCCACTTTAATACAAGAATCTGATAAATTGTGGGAACCCTCGCATCATACTGCAACCTATAACAGACTAACTTAATCTCTTCAATAAAATTTACTTACTAACAACACTATTTTTGCAGCACTAGGTAACATTTTTTAAATTTTATTTAAAACACATTTAAACTTAAAAACTAACCTTAAATTAATGAGCTAAACTGCCGTGTCAAGCACAAAAAAGTCGTATCTGTACTTTTTCATGATATTAACTTATAGCCACTAGGTGGTGCTTGTCACTTATTTTACCTTAATACAATGTTTTAGGGCGAATGGGAAATATTTTTTAAAAAAATTCCGCAAAAGTGATATTCGAATGAAGTACATGGAGGGACAAAACTGTAATCGCCAATATCTCATTTAAAGCTCACATGCAGATACCACATTTTTGCTTAGCCCAGCAGTATAGGACTTTTCAAGAGAAGATATAAATAAATTATAGTAATTCATTCATGCATAACTCAATGCTGATGTCATAGCATAAAGCGTCTTGTAGGGATACTCCAATTAATTATTGTATTTTTGTTCATTAAAATTACTTTTAGCATGCTAAAAACAAGAAACTATATGAATAAATTCATTAACAATTAAAGATGTGACCTCCTTCCTAGAGCAATGGCACCCTTAAAAATAACTAAGAAAAGTATCAGAATAACATTTATCAAAATAGGATTTCATAAAAAGAATACAGAAGATATAACTAACAATGGAATCAGAAATTTACCAGAGCAGTTTAAACTTATTTTAAACGACCCCCTCCTCCTTATGGACACCACTGAAGTAAGTCAATTTAAGATATCATCCAAATACACACATATATTTCTCAAGCTGGGGGGAGACATTTTAACCCCTAAAATAACAGACCTGGATGTTACACATGAAGGTAAAAAGTCTTGCTCTGTAAGTAGAAATCTGTGAGAACAAATTATGAATAACTACCAATAGTTTTGAATTGTAGCTCTTCTTGCCTCCATTTCATTCAAGGTATTTCCCACCCCAAATATTCAAAATTTACAAAGTATCTGTCTAAAGGTGGGAACACATTTTTTTTAGAAAGGAAATTCCTAAACTCAGCTGGTGCTCTTTTAAATTTGGCTATTTTTCCATAAAAGGAAAAATAAAATTTTAAAAACAAAAGTAAATCAAAATAAATAAAGTAATAATAAGACATAATAATAATAATACAAATTTATTTTTAATAGGCTCTGAGATGAGTACGCATGTCCGTCAGTCCCGCTTTTTCCCAAACTTTTGACAGGACAGAATACTCCACAGGGGTGATTGTGACACAAAGTAAAAAACCCTGAAATTTAATTAATATACTTTTTGCAAATAAATTGTAATTTATAGTAAAACATAATGAATAGGAATTTCCCATAACTATGTATTTTTTGCCAAATTTTTGCAGTGAAATACTTTTTGTATTTAGTGTTATTATTTTTTTCATTTATTTGTCAAATATCTGCAACTTTTGAAATAAAAGTTGAGAAAAAACTTCGAAGTAAATCGCCAATTTCAGTAAAAGGACGTAAAAATTTGTTATTATGCAAGAAAAATGAAGTTCGGAAAATGAGTGCAACTTTTTGCGATGTTTATCGGAAAAATAACTAAATCCAAAAAAAACTCCCAAGTTTTTTTTATCTTTCTTTTAAAAATAAAAATAAAGTCCATAAAAAAACTACCACTTTTGGCGATGTTTTACATCGGGAATGTAAACATTGCCAACACGGGGTTTGGCGGCGGAAAAAAAATTCAAAAATGGCTCCAACGTCCAGTTTTCCGTAACAACGAAAGCACACGGGACGTGGTATCGTTCGTGTTTGGAACAAAGATGGTTGGTGCCCTTACAACCCTTGCTGCATAAAGGGTTGCTACAAAGGGAATGTTTATCGCTTTTCAGTGTATTTTTTGGTCCCATCCACTAAATTTTCAATTTTGGAGACTACAAACTCCGATTTTTAAAGCACGGAAGGAGGATATGAAAAACCCGGATTTCCAGGGTACACCCGGAATACAATCACCCCGACTCCAATTAGAACAATCTTTTTTCCGTTTTAATACATAAATGTCAACTTACATTTTACAGTTTACTTTTAAAATTGCTATTTTTTATTGAATAAAAAATTTATTAATATTAAATATCTTTCCGATCGTTTAAAATTTATGTGCACACGCTTTTAGTTTCTTTCACAAGAATTGATGTCTGAAGCAATTTTTTATTTTAATGTCATTTTTTCCTATTTTATATATAAAAATGCATACTATCTTGCTTTAACGTAGGGCTTAAAATTACTTTACAGGTATCATACAGAATATCAGAGAAGTCCTGAAGGCTTTTAATAATAAAAACTACTAAATTTAAAGTTACTAAATTTAAAGTGCCTACTGGCCACTATCAAAATGTTTGTGGCTACTGACTACTATCCAAATGTTTGAACCTTTAGGTCTAGTTAAAAGAATGTGATTTTTTTAAACAATAAGAAAATTGGTTCACAAATTTGAATAAAATCTGAAAATGGGAGAAAGTAAACCATTACTCATAGAAATTAACAGTTAGCTAATTATGTAAAGTTGAAAATTATAAACAAAAAGAATATCTTGCAATAATGAATTTTGATTAATGCATGATCGATAGTGGAGATAGGGGGGTAGCTACAAACCTCATTTTCTCACAGTAAAATATGCAATGAAAGATTGCAAAGCAATAATATTGGTTGCCAAGAATTTTGCTCATAAAAAAAAAACGCTAAGCTTAATTTTAAAACATTGGGAAAGTATAAAGATAGTAAAAAATCGGGAGAAATAAACTAAAAATGGGAGATTGGCTGAAAAGTAGTAGTCTCCTTTAATAACTGGGAGAATTAGCAACTCCGTATCATGAAACAAATCTTAAGATTAATTAATTGAAAAATTAATTCATAATTCAAATTTAATTGAAAGTTAATTAAAAAACTGAATTAATTTGCAATTTTTGGATTAGGCTCTCCAAAATTTTCGGAGATTATTGGATCGGAATCACTCCTGGGTGAGCAATAAGTTCCCCTTCCACTGTATTTTTCAAGTCCTTAATTCTTTTAAAATTGGTCTTTAAAAGTCCTTAATTTTTGTTTTGAAAAAAGAATAGGAACCCTGTTATTAACACTGGCGTAGATAAGGGGGTAGTTTTGGGGATAAAACTACCAACTCGGCAATTCCATGAAAACAGGAACACTAACATAAAAGAAATATTTTCTTGCACATATGCAGATTTTTTTCCTCCAAGGTAAAAATATGTGAATTTTTATAAAATTATGTTTAAAAAGTTAGCAGTACCTTTTTGTAAGTTTTATAGGCAATGTTTGGCAATGTTACTTTTGTCACAACTGTTGTTGTCTTTAGAGAGGTTCGGAAAGTTCATCTTGTTTTCGTAAAGAAATTAACAGGTATGTAGAAATACCTATTTTTTTTATTGAAATTTAGTCTATAAGCAAGGTTAGGCCAGTAAAGAATCTTTAAACTGTGATTATTGTATTGAAAATTAATTCTTATAAATTAGGCCTCATAGTAATGTAAAATCAGTCACAAAAATTTATAAAAGTTTTTATTACTTAAAGAAAATTAGTATCATGAATATAAAAAGCCATATTCTCCTCATTCATAATATCTTAAATATCAATTACTTAAATAGTTAATAACAGTTCAGTTTATGAGTTAAAAACTTCTGTAAAATATGTAACATCAGTCACATTGAAACATCAGTCACTTTTCTCTTTTCCAGTTAGATACTTAAACATTGCACAAATGGCATTGACTGCTGCAGAAAGGCAAAAAGGAGGCAAGATAAATATAGAAGGAAGGAAATTACAAAGATTACGAAAATAAAAACAATGCAGAAGCTAAAAGGAGTAGAGATAAAAAAGAAATGATCTAGCCAAGTTACCCAAGTCAGTTCAAAATAGAGTTAAAAGAGAAATCAAAGAAAATGTTAGATAAATAGTAGAAAAATGTAGAGCATTAAAGTGCAAAATTTCAAATAGCAGTGACATAACCCCTTTTCCAAAATTATAAAACTTTAGGAAAAGCTGTAACTCGTGTAAAGCGCGCCCTGCCTACGTCTCCACGAGCACAGAAGGCTGCCATAAAACAATGGTTTGACAATGAAATTGGTGAAACAGGTGCTTCTATTAAGCCCAAGTAAGCATTTTTACAGCAGCACTGCCGCAAGCAGTGTGAAAATCTTTGAGATCTCATGATACGATTTACAGTTGCGTTATAAAGAGTAAAATGTGAATAAAATATTTTCTGATTCAGAAGTTATAGCTGTTATCAAGCAGCAACACTTTTTGGAGGTGGTAGACAAAATCACCAAAAGCTCCAAATTATCTAAAACATCATTTTCCTGTTCAAAACCAAGCGAACAAGTTCCAGAATTGGTGGCCAGAATTAGAGAGTGGGTTCTTGCAGAATTCGATGGACAGCTCTATCCAGGTGAAGTTAGAGCCATTGAAAACTATGAATACTTGGTCAGTGTTATGATTTCAACAGGGAAGCATTGGAAATGGTCTGGCAATGTGGATGAAATTTATTACTCACAAGAAAAAATAATAAGGTAACCTAGTACACTAGATATAGTAAATGCACGAGGACACTTTTCATTTAATGAATTGCACTAAAAACATCCCTTGTATAATTATTTCATTTAATAATGTTTATGTTTTAACATAAACAATAGTAAATGAAACATAACATAAACAATATTGTATATGTATATTAACATAAACAATAGTAAATGACATGGTTAATCATTTAAGTAGATTTGTGTAATTTTGTAAAAAAAATGCTAATTTGACTTTTAAGGAGAAATAAATTATAATTTGAACCAATTAATGTTGGTGTAACATCAGTCACAAAATGTTTGTAACATCAGTCACGGAAATTAAAAATTTCCTCCACTGTAAATTTTAAAGTTTTTTAAATGAAACAAAGTGTATTCATAAATTTTGAAAATCTCTACTTGACTGGAAAAAAATAATTTTATTCTTCATGTTCTTAGTTTGAGGAGAATTTCAATTAATATAAAAGTTGTTTTTCCTGATGTCTCTTCTGTGTAACATCAGTCACAATTTTTGATTTAACCTTAATTCGACACAAAAAAGCTTTTTATGTCTAAAAACAGGTATGAGTAGCATTATTGTACTCTATCATGGTATTTTAGATCAATTTCAGAAAAAGAAAATTAAATTTCAAGACAGTGCGGAATTTAAAAGTTAAAAAACTTAGTCAAATTGTAACGTCAGTCACCGTGGAATGACCAAACTGAAGATTGTCTGGAGTTTAACCAACTTTTCTTGTAAAACCATGAAATTAGCTCATCTCTGCCAACCCCCCCCCCCCCTCCTGAAATCTGGGTCTAGGTACGCTACTGGTTATTAAGTATAACATTTCTAATGGTTAATAACTTTTATCTATGGTTATTTACAATTAGTTAAAAACACGCCATGCCCACATATTTAGTGCCAATATTTTTAGCCCCTACACTCTACAAAATGCATATAGTGGGACAGAAAATAATTTTTAGCCTCATGACGCCTCTTATACTTGTGCCAAGCCTGTGGATAAATATGAATTAATAAATTGCATTTTCTTAATTTACAGCACAATAAAAATTCTTGTTGTAATGAAATATGACATCAGTTACCTGAGAATAATCTTGTTGAACCCATGCTTGCTCTGCTTTTGCAGTCTCAGCAATACGCTTAACTTGCTGTCTATATTTATTCATTATAAGTTCTAAAGCTGATTGGTGTTCTTCAAGCATAGCTCTCAATTCACGATTTTCTTGCTGCAGTTCACGAATGTGTCGATTTTCTTGCTGAATGTTTAAGATAAGAGCTGACCTTGGCCTTTGATGTGCTAAAGAGTTGAGTTTCTCAACTTCTTCATGGTACTACAAGAACAAATTGTTAATGTTATTCATTTATTTTCTATTGTTTATAACTGAATAATTCTAATATTACAAGATTTAGTTAAAAACTTTCCAACAATTGAAAATTTGTCATTTTATTTATAAGTGATTATAATGATAAAATCAATATATTAAAAATATATATTTCATAATATTTATTGAACTGCTCATTTGCAACTCAGAAACATACATAGCTCCTCAGAATTAAAAAAATATATTAATATTGTTGCAGACAAAACAATATTAAAATTAGGTTAGAGCGAGGCTAGTTGGGAACATATGGGTAAGTTGGGCAAACTATATACCGCATGCTAATTCATCAAATTGTGGAAAGAAGCAGTCCCAATGGGGACTGCTTCTTTCCATCACTGCATGACCTCTAGATCCAACGAGTAACATACCAAAATTGTTTGCTTTCGCACGAAAAAGTAAAAAATTAGTGTCACGCCAATTCCTCAAATTGTGGAAGGAAGCAGTCACAAAAAGGGAATTCACTGCACAACCTCTAGAGAAGATTTGTTGATCGATTGACAGACATGCAGGTGTTTGTTTTACCATGAAAAAGTAAAAAATTAGGTCCTTATTTATTTATTTAAACTTTTATTTATTGAACCATTGGAGATATTTTATGTATATATTATGAAAGTTTAAATAATTGACACAAAAATAAAAATAAAACTGAATTCAGCAATTAAACTTTTTGCCATTTGAGCAATCACACTCCCAACAAGCACAGAATTAAAGGTTTAAATATTTTCAAATGAAGATTTTACGGAAAAAAGCGAATTTTATTTATTTGCTATTTTAAAGCTTAATAAACATAAATAGTAAAAAAATTCCGATTCTAACAGCAGATGCAAAAAGATTGCATCTTTTTACAATAAAGGCATTAAAGGAAAATTAAAGAATTTCTATAAGTAGAATAACCTTATGATTGCCTTTTAATAAGATTATAATGATCAATAGTAATAATTAACAGCATTATCATCAGAAATTTGGAGTAAATTAAAAAACAATGAAAAAAGTTGTCAATTTTTGATAATTTAAAATTTTTGAAAATACAGACCTTCCGATATCAATATGCGAGAAAATACTAGAATCCCGGTGTATAACCGAAAAACTATCACCCCTGCGTTATGTATCAGATTCACACAATAAAAGAACTAGGCAAAAAGTTTTTACAACTTCAATTTTTAAACATTGTCAATGCCTCCAACCAGAAGTTTTGAGGTTAATGCCAAAATGATATACAAAACTCTAGCTAGCCATCAATCAATTGCAAATATAAATTTAAAGATACCTTAAGCATGCAACAACTCTTTCAATTCAATAATATTCACATAACTAACAACATATTGGTATAAAATCATATATATATATATATATATATATTTTTTTTTTCAGATTTTGTGGAGACTCAAAAATTATGTTTCATATATGAGTGATCAAAAATGCTTTGTGCTAAACTATGAATACAAGGAAAAACAAAGTAAATACAGCACAAATTATTTTGACAATTTGCTTAATTTATGGTGTTTTTTATCCCTTGTACTCATAAGTTTAATATAGATGATATTGTTACAAATTGACGATTAATTATTTTTAGTATAATTTTCAAGTAGTGAATGGTTCATTGATATTTTTCTTTCAATTGTGGTTCAAGGGTTTTTTTTTTTGCTACATTTAAAATATAGCAAATTAATAATAAGAGATGCATACAGTATTTTGCAATATACCTGTTTCATAGTCTCAATATTATTATTGAGAGTCTGAGCTTGTGATATGAGTGTGTCTGTCGAGTTATCATGATCCCTTAGCCGAGTCACGAGGCGCTTTGCATCACTCAATAATTGCTGAACCGTAACAGACATGGTTGACCTATGTAAGATTTTAAAAAAATTTTAAAAAATCTACATAACAAATTGTAATAATCTAAATAATCCAAATTAATTTGTCACTGAAGAGGAGAAGGATAAAAAGCAAATATTCTTCTTAATGAATACTCATTACATGAAATCTTTCCATTCACATAAATCCAGGGAGAAGGGGGGATAACAATTGGTGACAGGGAAGGAGTTCCATGTGGATAAATTGGATTTATGCATATTCTTCTTTAATTATATTTACAACTAGTTGACATATGAATTGTTTGGGTGATGTTGTTTCATACAGATTCCATGAAACTAATTTTGTAATAATAATAATAAAATTACACGTTAATTTAAAGCACAAATGAGCAATAAAATGCAGACATATGTTTCGGGATTGCTTGGAATCCCTTTTTCATTGCGACAAGGAGCTTCTAGATGCAACAAGTTTTGCATCTAGAAGCTCCTTGTCGCATTGAAAAAGGGATTCCAAGCAATCCCGAAACATATGTCTGCATTTTATTGCTCATTTGTGCTTTAAATTAACGTGTAATTTTATTATTATTGTTTACTTGTACAAAGTTAAATTATTTTTACTAATTTTGTAGTCTAAGACTTGTTTTGCCAAATGCTGCAAAACTTCTGCATCACTTTTAAGGGTTGCAAGACAACTAGAGTTTTATGCTAAAGTAATTTACCTTCGACTAGGACTGCTGGATCAAAAAAAGCCAGTCGGTTTTTTTAGGTTTAAACCATTTTTATTTTTGAATATATTTTAAATATGTTTCCCAAAAAAATATTAAATAAAAAATTATATTTGTATCATTAATACAACTAAATTACTACTGCAATAGCAAAATACTTGAAATAAGAATGAAAATTATTCAATGGAATGATACATTAGAAAAATAGCAAAAATAAGTGCTCCTCATTATTTAGATTCAATACAATTTAAACGATTTATTTTCAAAGATTTTTACTAAGACTTCAAAAGTTCACTTGACACTGCTATATGAACTGAATATTACGAATTATTAGCTTTAGTTTTTAACTAATAATCTTTTGCGTATTTTAATGCACCTTTCATTTTTTATGCTTTTTTAGCACCTTAAGTAGTTCTTTACTTCAAACAAAAATAAAAGTTATTTGTTAAAAACATTGCATAAAATAAAGATTGCTCATCTTGAAGCAGACCAACAGATCAACGTCAGTGGTCAATATTAAATTCTACTAGAATGGTATTGATCTAAAAAAATTCTAATGCTACATATTTAAAAAAATTCTTGTATGAAAGCAAGCCACCTACTCACTAGGGTGGTCCAAAAAAGGCCCTTTTAAAAAAATTTTTGATTTTTGCTGGTGCTACCCTCTTAAGTGGTTCCATTTATGTAAAAAATAATTATTGCAAAATTTCAGTTCATAATTTTAATATTTAGAGGTAGCTCAACACCCTCAAAGTTCTGCATTTTTTTATTTATACCCTAAACAAGGAAAGAAACAAAACTCAAGCTAGGAAAATAATTTAATTTTATTTCATTGAAATCTCCAATATTTTGTAAGTAGAAACTAATAGTAATGCAACAAATATATTAAAACAACTATAAATGTGATTGTGCCAGTGCCTTCCAAACTCTGCTTTTTTGCAATCTGGATAAGCTCGACGATGTTCGACAACTTGCAACAAGAATTGTAATTGACCGTCAGTGTGTATTATTTTCCTATTAAGCTCTTCGGCAAGAGATATACCCTTTCAGCATGATCATTATAACAACTGGGATTCCTTCAAAAATTTTTAGTGCTTTGTGAAAATCCTCCTAAAGCTCCCAGATTTGTGGATTTATCTATCGAGTCACCTATTTCTGTTACATAATGAAGCTGACTACTTTGTTACAAAGTTCATTAATTTCATATACATAAAATTTTGCAGCATAATCTAGGGACGATTTTCAGTATTACTTTTTTCAGTTACTTCTTTCATAGCTACTACTCGATTGTCAGAAAGAGCCAAGGTTGCAAGATCCTCTGATACGTACCAAAAGTGACTGGCTAATTTGTCTGATGCAATTTTGCTAAATTTGTCATTAATCTTTTTTACAGCAATAAAGATTTCATTGAATTATAACCATTATATGGTGCTTTTTGAGGTAAAGAAGCTATAATCCTAGCTTTTAAATATGCACATATAGCGAAAATACATATCTTTTGCAATCTATTGAAATGATGGTGAACTGGCAGAAAACATCCATATTTTAAGTCAGTACAAGATTTTGACACCCATTGAGCAAGATGCATAACTCCAAGTGCTACATATCTGATTCCACAAGCAGGGGTTTTGCCGAAATGTATTAAAATCAGTTCAAGAAATACTCGATAATCATCTCTTGAGTGGGAACCATGCATTAATTTATCAGCAAATTTAATTCAATTGTTTTTACATCACCCAGTTGTTGATTCTTGTTTAATAAGAAGTCTATCCAGGCAGTCATACTCATCTTCAAAGCCTTCCTTACTAGACTGAAGAAATAACTTTTTAGAAACTCTTTTCTTTTCTTTTGCTTTTTAACTTTAATAGTTTTTTATATTTTTCCTCTTTTAATGCAATTTTTTCCTGGAGTGTTTGCCAGAGCAGTATTTTTCATCTTTGTGCTGACAACTTTCTATCTTTCATGGACCTTCTATTGAGTATGTTCAAACAACTTCAGGAGAAAAAACTATTGCCCAACTAGCATTAACTAGTATTTGAGACCAAATGAGGTTATGAAAAGACCATTTTAATATACAAATCCTTTTCAGATATCAAATGTAATAGATTTATGAAGATTTAAAACTTACATGGTCAAGAACGAATGATTTATTGACGTATACAGAAGAAATATAAATTGAAACTAACTTCACAGCAAAACAAACAATGCCTGCGTATACGTCACTCGATGGACAAATCGTCATTAGGGATCGTGCTGTGAATTCCTCCTTTATGGCCGCTTCTTTCCTCCAGTTGATAAGTTAGCGTACAATGTGAAATTTTCGAGATATTTCGATTGCCCAGTTTACCCCTATGCTCAATTAGCCTCCGCTTTACACTACACTTCCAGGAAATATTTTTATGTTTATATTTACAGAATATATTTATGGCTACAGTTAGTAGTGTATGTAAAATAGCCTTTTTATAATGCAATTACTTTCTGTTAATAAAAAAAGCAAGCTTAGTTGTGATTTAGTCCTTTGTCAATGCACTCTCTATTCCACAATGATGGAAACTTCGTCTGCATTGAGCTACCTCTTAATATTATTGAAATGTTTTCAAATTTTGTCTGATTTATTTTCTAATGTATTGGAACCAAATGGGAGGGTAGCACCGAAAAAATTTTCACCTTCGAAATTTTGGACCACCCTACTACTCACCTAGGCAACATATTTAAAATTTTTACTACGAGTAGTGATGTAGGAAAACACTAGTTTACTTCACTAGGATTATGTAAGTATTTTGTTTACGGAAAGGAAATACTTGAAGTTGTAAATATAAGAACAAAAGCTTGAAAATCACTGTTTTTCTTTCTCTTTTTGCCTTGAGCAAAAGACTTTTTTGTCTGTAGTGTAAAATACATTATAGAAAAAAATTAATGAACATAGTTCTTTATGGCGAGTTTCAGTATTCTGAATTATTTTAAAACAATTCTTCACAACGGCGGATCCAAGGGGGGGGGGGGCGATGGGGCGATCGCCCCCCCCCCCCCTTGGGCTGATTTAAGTGGATACTACAACGACACTCCTAAGTGAGTTTTTACTCTTTGTGCCCCGGGACCAGCCATTTTTTTATGTTCTTGGAATCCCAAAACGCCCTTCAAGTTCTATGCTTTCCCCCTGTCCCTTTGTCCTTTAGTATTGCTGAGTTGTTAATCCTCGGAGTAATGGGAAAGAGATTCCCTGCTCTTTTCTTCTACCCATCAAACTGGTGACAGCTAGCCAACCCTTAGCACGTGGTGTAAATTCCTGCAGCATTTACGCTAAAACCTGGAGTCTGAAATCATTGAACATTCATAATTTACAGATGTTTATATAAATTGCACATACTCGTTGATGGTTTTTTTAGTACATATTTAGTATTACATTTTGAAAATTTTAGAAAATATATTACTAATGATTGCTATTATTTTGTAATTTAGACATATCAACTCAAATTTAGAAAATGTATTTACAAGCCTACATTTTTCTTGAGAAAGCTTAAAGGAAATCCTAACTCGGTTAAAACTTGGCTAAGAAGCAGAATGAGTGATGATAGACTCACTGAATTAGCGTTATTGCATATCCATAAAGATATTACATTGGACGTTGAAAAAATTATAGACAGATTTGCGAAAGCAAAAAAACGTCAGCTTGTGTTCCTTTTATAAGGGCTTTGAATAAACGTATATGCATTGAAAAAATGTGCTAGTAAAATTTTAAATAGCACTACACTAGCATTTTTTTTGTTGTTCCTGCTGTTTGAAAAAAAGGGGGGGGGGGCGGAGGGACTGTTGAAAAGGAATGAAGAATCTCCTCCATCCTTACATTGAACCCTGAGATTTCCAAAATCGCCCCCCCCCCCCCCCTTGAAGATTTTCTAGATCCGCCCTTGATTCTTCATATTAAAATATCAATTTTAAGTGAACAGTATGTACTTGAATCTGTAATATAGGATGTCATACGTATTAAGATAATGTATTGTGACTGATGGTCGAGCTTAGTGACACACTTAACTATAGAGAAAGCCACATTTGATTAATCTCTCAACCTGGATTTAATTTCATTTTCCTTTTGTGCTGAAAAAAATCCATTGTGTACTAGCTGTAATATTAGGTGAGGGCTTAATAAGAGTCCGACAAAATTAAGCACACAAACCCAAAAATGATAACCAGTATTGTAAAATACATTTAGGTGGTGTAACAACGCAATTTTGAATCTAATTTTAAACAAACTCCATCAAGAAAAAAAAATTCGAACTTCATTTTACACAAATTAACAATAACAACATAAATTAACATAATATTGGTGCTAATTGTAAATAGTATTGTGGGTATATTGAAAAGGCCAATAAGGACAGGCTTTTGATTTTTACAAAAGATTGGTCATTTAAAAAAAAAAACAGCCGGTCTAGTCTCTGAAAAAAGCCGGTTTTTTTGCAGCCCTTGCTTTAGACCAGGGGTTCCCAACCTGTGGGCTACTTCTCATGGCTTCACTCTCTAATACTTCTAATTTTAAATAAGAAAACTTTGCCACAAAATGATTTTTTTTAAATATTGTTGTTTTGTATTATGTTGTGCTAAACTTAAGGGTAAATTTTTTTTAAAAAGTGTCTAGTGATAAGACAATTTTTGCCATATCCGACCAGGATAAAATCTATCAAAAATATTTGAAAAAAAGAAATGCATGAAAAATACTAATAACTTACAGAAATATCCAAATAAAAGCAAGTGTCTCTTAAATTATATAGCAACTACCATTTTTGTTTGAATTATTTCATTATTTCTTGAAAACAATTATGTATAACAAGAAAAACATTCAATTGAGCCATTCCTCTTGACGGGCTTACTGCCAAAAGTTAATCAGTACTACCAAATTTCTACTCCAAGTTCCATTACAAGTATTGTATTTTTAGTTAGAGTGGACACAAAAAAAGTGTCAAAGTAAAAATGGAATCTTTCAGTCCAACTCTATTGTAAATTTGTTCATTTCACTTTTATAGGGGGTTGGATTCAGAAACAGCTTGGAATTTCAAGTACCATTTTTTTCGCTAATTACTTTTGTAAAAGTGTGTGTGTACAAGTATGGGATCATGGGTTATTTAACTGATAAAAATGACGTTGTGACGTGAAAAATGTTAGGAACGACTGCTTTAGACATTTAGTTTGTATAGTTATACAACATCATATATTTATACAATTTCAACTAATTAAATCAAAAGAACTTCCATGACAACTAAGATATCATGAACATCAAGCCTTCTTGAGCTAATTTAACAGGCACTTTTTTTTCTTCGATCTCTTTCGGGGGTGGGGGAGATCGATCCAGCATTTATTAACAGGGAATTTTTTTTTTGTAAATTTTAAAGGTTTTTGAAAAATCAAATAATTTTGCAAAATTTGAACAAATAGTCATAAAAAATTTTATTATTATTTGCTGCTATAATAACAAATAATGGTGTGAAAAGAATGATTTGGAAGCTTGGAATTTTGTGAAGGGTCCAAAAATGTTCCTGAATTTCCTCTGGCGCGACCAGTTTCTGTTTCGTCAATGTAACATACAAAGCCTTGCCTTCACTACATAAAACCATCACATAATGTTTCTCACCTTTCTATCCCCAATCACAATGCTCTTTGATTTTATTATTCAACATATCAAAAACAGATATTATAATTCCAAAATTGCTTCATGACATAATAATGAAATACAAGGATCTCCTCAGTAACCAAACCAGGATTGGTGTTTTTGCCAGGACAGTGACAAAAACTAGAAAAAACCAGGGCAGAAATGGAAAAAACATGCAAAAATACTTATTTTTCTTAAATAATCTGCAGTAAGGTCTATATACCAACAAGGGCCTAAATAATTAACTAAATTTTGAGTATAACTGAATACCTTAATTTTGTTAATTAATAAATGTTACAATTAAAGAAATAATTAATGAAAGTCTAAAACAAATTCAGAGAAAGAAAAATGTTAAACTCCAAATTACACAATGAAAAACCTTCTGCAATGTCTTATTAGGGCAACTTAATTTTTTTGGCCGGGACAGTTTACCAGATTTTTTTCCATCCATGACAAAATCTTGCCAACCCAGTAAGTAACCGAAACAATCCATAGAACTACTTCAAAAGAAAATGAATACATTTTTCATCTGCGTTATTATAAAGCAATCAAACACAATTGTTTTACATGCTTTTTAGAATTAACATAATGATTTGAAGAAATAAATATTTTATTCATAAATACTTACTACAGCAGTTACAGAGCTGCAAAATTTTCATAACTTTTTACTGAGAATCTCTGGGAGAAAAGAGCTATCTGAAAAGAATTGCATGAGTTAAAACATTTTTTTCTTTTTCTTTTTTTTTTGGGGGGGGAGGTGCCAACAAGTTTGTGAAAAGTTTACATTTTAAATAAGATTAAACAAGCATTTTTAAAAAGTTTCATTACAAGACAATTCAAGTTTTTACAAAAATCTTCATATATATTATAGATATGTGTATCATATAATATAACAGATATTTCTAGTTTCCGTCAATAAATTAATTACCAATTACTGATCTTAGAACAAACATTTAGATTTTGTACAAATGCTTTATAATTTCATATTTCGGAATTCCATAAAACTAATAAATATCAAATGTTCCTCAGCACTTAGTATCTTTACCTCTTGAAATTTCTATATAAATAAAAACTGTGTAGTAATTAAATAATAATAGTATATCCCCTTTAATGAAATTTTGAATCTCTTCTTGAATGATGCTGGAAGCAAGCTGCATGTATTCAAATAGTGCATCAAAATTTCAAAATTAATGGATTCCTAACATAACAATTTTTAAAAAAAAAACTTTTTTTTCTATTAAAAACAACAAAGTATTCGAAATTCAAAGATAAAATTTATTAACTGTTTTGGAGGATTAAGAAAGGGGATAGAGCCCTATTTAAGAGTTTGTGTTTAGCATTAGTTGTAAAAATATGGATTACACAGTGCGTGGAATTTTATTGAAATGTAGTTTATAGGATTTAAACATTTTAAATATATTATAAATGTGCTACGCTCCCTTGGATAAGCTGTCCTTTATCTCCTTAGGAAAATTAACAAAATAAAAAAAAAAATTAGTCATAAAAGCGAATACTAGAACTTACTATCATTGCACAATTGAACCCATTTATTTCTGACATCTAGGCAGGAAACAGTTATTAAATTTGACCTAGAAAAAACAAAACTATCAAACACCTCTGTTAATTGGATTTAAAATATCTGTCTATGTCTTTAGAAAAAATCTACGGAAAGTGACATCAAAATTTCATCAAAAGCAATATTGTGTAAATATTTGCAAATCGCAAGCAGTTTTACACAACTTTGCGCAAACAGATGATTTTTTATTTTTTATTTTTTTGGCCTAGGGGGAATCTCATTACAGTCACAGTGGAAAAAATAATTTAACTGATTTCATTTGAAGATTAATACCTATCCCCCCACCCCCACCCCCCTCTCATCGACACTCAATGTAATCTTTTCTTAGAAAGCATTAATTTTCAAAATCAAAACATTTTGCGAAGCAGCTGTTTTATTTTTCTTGCTTTTAAAGCAACAATCTGATTTCATGCTCAGCTCAACCCAACATCGTTGAACTTATTTTTTTTGTTTACATTTTCTTTTTGGATGAGCGGAGAGTTTGAAATGCGATGATATTTTTCCAAATTATACAATAGTTTTGAAAAATGTCGACTGAAACTGGTATTAAAGCTTTTTTTTTTTTTTAAATTTTGTATATACTTTTCAGCCGCTAGCATTTAAATATCCTTTTACCTTTTGCTCTTAAGATTTAAGAGCCTATTTCTGGGAGCATCAATATTTTTGCTGATGATGTCAAAATCATGGGAATTGTGGACACGGAGGAACAAGTCAATCAGTTTCAAGAGGATTTAAATCAAATTTCTAGGTGGGCAATTAAGTGGGGTATGTCTTTTAATATTGGGAAATGTCAAATGCTTCATTTTGGCCATGGGAATAAACATGCAACCTATTATTTACAAGGTTCCGTCATAAGGGAAGCAGAAACAGTTGTTGATCTAGGAGTATTGATTAGTCATGACTTCAAGTCCAGTCAGCAGTGTTGGGCCGTGGTAGCCTAGTGGTTAGCACGTCGGACTTCCACCTGGAAGGTCGCGCGTTCGATACCCACTGAAGACCACCATGTATACTTGGGGATGTGTGCATGTAAAATCCGTAGACCCCACTACCTCTCCCCGTGCGTAAGCAATCCTAAGCCCTCGGCTAACAGGTAGGGGTCTGGTGGAGAAAAGTCAGCAGTGTAGCAGAGTAAGTAACAAAGCTAACTGGATGCTTAGCTTTGGGTTTATCAATAAGGCTATTTCGAACAGGTCTAAGGAAGTTGTATTGCCATTATACAGAAGTTTGGTAAGACCTCATTTGGAGTGTACTGTTCAGTTTTGGTCTCCGTACCTAAAAAAGGATATTACCTTATTGGAAAGGATTCAAAGGAGGGCTACAAGATTGATAAGTGGTCTTTCAGACTTAGATTATGAGGTTAGGCTTAAAAGGCTCAATATGTATAGTCTTGAGCAAAGGAGGGTCAGAGGGGACATGATTCAGTTGTTTAAATTCATTAAAACGGGAAATGTTGATGGACTACTACTGTGTGCTGAAAGTAGAACCTGAGGTCATTGTTTTAAGCTTTTCAAATCTCAGTCTAATCTTGAAATTAGAAAAAATTACTACTTCAATAAGATTGTAGGCAGTTGGAATAGTTTACTGGAAGCGACTGTTAATTGCAGTGGGGTAAAAACTTTTAAGAAAGCTCTTGATGTTCATTCGGGACTGCTAAATTGACTAGGACCAGCCTAGTTGGGCCCTGAGCCTGTTGCTGGTCGTCACTTTTGTATTTGTATTAATTACTTTCTATCAAGAATGTTTGTTGATTCAAATCAGCTTGATTTAAATCAAGTGGTCTTTTTTTAAAAATCATCGATTTAAATCATTTTGGAAAATTTTTGATTGAAATTTAGTTGAACTGTTTGTAAATGTTGATCTAAACATAAAATATGTTGCATTTACAAATTACAACCTCTATTTCAAGCAAAACTTGGTCCCTATGTCTGTGTGTATACCGTAAAATCCCGAAAGTAACCCCCCTCTTTTTAAAAACCAAACTGGCAAATTTCAGATAGGGGGGTTATAATCGAGATTTTCGAAAAAAATTATGAAAAAAAAATGTTTTTAGTATTAATTAAGAGCATTTACTGAAGATAAATAATAAGTATAACCCATTTAAAATTAATTTAAAAACATTAATATAAAACAAGATTCAAAAAATAAATAAACAAAAATCTGTCTTATAATTTTCCAATAGAAAATTGATCGCATGGGGATGGCATCTTTGACTGAAGAAAGAATTTAGCTCTTAAGTTAGCAGAAATCCCTATAATTTAAATTTAAAACTCATAAAACGCAAATTTGGCATGTTCGGGGCCAGCGCTATATCGGTATTTCGTAATGTGTCGAATTTCAAAACACGACCAAAAATCGCGGACTCACAAGATCAATGATGGCGACTAATGAACGAATCAACGCCGAGTACATGAAATTTATTTTTAAGCATATAGACTTTGAATATTTATGAAAAATAAACAAATAAAAGAAAACACAAAATACAAAAAGAAATTGGACATATTTAATCTTTATCATAAGAAAATAATACAAAATTTGTTTTAAAATCATCAGCCATTTGGGGAGGGGGGTTATATTAAGGAATATTGAATGATTCCACTTTCGACGAGAAAAGGGGGGGGGCTACATTCGATGGGGGGGCTACTTTCGGGATTTTGCGGTAAAATATTTCATAACTTTGGAGCTAATTATTATTGCTAGAGTTCATGCAACAGTCAAAATTCGACCGTACTAATTAAATTTAGCAGTGAAAACATTATTCTATTTGTATAATTATATTAGTTTTATTAATCAAATTTGGCTATTATAACATAGAGTTTGTTTTGATTATCCTCACTTAAAGCAAACGTATAGTAAACCATTGTCGCCGCAGGGTCAATTGTGCTCATAAATGTAGCCGCTTGTACTTCTGCCAATTTCGCACTAAGTTGAGTGACAGTTGAATAAAACTTAAATGGTTGCTTCCATACACTATTCTCATTTTTCATTCCATTATTTCAGAGAAGCCTTCGCTTAAGCACTTAATATAATGCAGGGTTCACACTAGAGAAAAATACAAGCTGAGATTCCCTACCTTGACCAAAATGTTAAGTGGGATTTTTAAAATTAAGTCCTGGGAACTTTTCTTTTTGGTTTTGTTTTTAAAAGTATGGCTAAATTGTCTGATACTAACTATGTAATAAAAGATGATTATCTAATTTATGTGCTCAGCAAAGGAAAGAATAAACATTAATAAGGTTCACACAAAAGGGTTCTTTGACAAAATTCGCGATCACAAAAATGGGTGCTCTATAAAATTATAAGTATGAAAAAGACCCTTAAAAAAACGAAATTCTTTGATGTGTGATTTTTACAAAAAAAAGTTACTAAAAATTAGTTTAATCTTTTCTCTATTTTTCTAATCATATGTCATTCTACCTATTGTTTTTCTATGAAAACAGTATAGAAACCAGCATTCTCTTGTAACTTGTAAAAGTGAAGTTTCTGCAATGTGTCTAGTGCACACTTAAATGATTCCCGTCAATTCCAAAATGCATTTTTTCATTGTTCATTGTTATAGTGTGAAAATCCAAAAAGAATACTTTAAAATAAATGAAATTTCATACTCTTATGGGAGAATGGTTCGTTTTTACGATCATGATTTTTGTGAAGAATGTGATTTTATTGCAATGTTTTTAAAGGGTTCGGTGGCTTTTCAAGTGAGCAAGGAGAACTCCCTTTTTCCACTCCTTTTTTTGATTTTGTCCTCTGTGAAGAAAATGAAGATAGATCTGCATTCCCAATGGCCTTTAATTGTTTAATAATCCCAAAGAATGAAGATGTTGTGAATGTTTCCCTCATAATATTATATATGATAAGTAGGGTTCACTATATTCTTCTTTTCATGAATGAATGAAACTTCATGAATGAATGAATGAACTTCTTTTCATGAATCTTGTTTTGATTTTGTAATCTGTGAAGAAAATGAATGAAGATAGATCTGCATTCCCAATGGCCTTTAATTGTTTAATAATCCCAAAGAATGAAGATGTTGTGAATGTTTCCCCCATAATATTATATATGATAATTAGGGTTCCTATACTCTTCTTTTCATGAATGGGATAAGATGCCAGTTGAAAACTAACATGTTCCTTTCTGTATTGAATATCAGTTTAGAATAGTAGTTTCGTTTCGCGATTTTTGAAATGAGGTCCGCTATTTGCGGGAACGGCGAGCAAACAAACTTTTTTTGAGTGGGATTTCAAAAAATATTGCCGCCTAGCGCGAACCCTGTAATGGCTTTTAATTTTACTGCTTAATGGCAACAAACTCTTTTTAACAATATGTGTTATATTTATTACCTAATAGTTTACTCAACCAAGATAAGTTGCCATCTGCTATCTATCACAATATAACAATTATAAATGAGGCGTGCCTGACAAAAGAAAAGGGGAAGTAATTACCTAATAATAAGCTATTTCCAAACATTTTTAATTGATATCACTAAAACTCATCACTACCTACTAAACAGAAAGGAGGAAAATCGGTTGAAAAATAGAGGAGAAAATGGTTCGTAACTGTTTTGTCTTTGCATATTTATGTACAGATTTTTAAAATTTTTAATGTATATCAAAGGGTTTCCAACTTTGACTGAGGACCGCAACTAAAACCGGAAGTTAATCAAACAAGTATTTCTTGACAACATTATGGACATTTCTGTTCTTTTCCTTGTAATTCCATATTGCTCTAAATCCATCTTTCTCTTTATTTATGCTTTTTCTTCTTCCTGAATACTTTAATTCTCTTTCCCTTAATTTGCCATCCATCTAGGATTCTAGATACTCTTTTTCCTTTCAAATGGTACTTTTTAGATGGTGATTATCTATTAAAGGGGAAATCTCTCTTAAACTTAATAAACTTGAATCATTTTTTAGTTTAATTTAAGGTATAATATATTATTCTTTAATACAAAAATATACAGATTAAAGTGTTTAAAATGCTAATTTCTAACAATTCAATAAAAAATAAGCAACCCCTTTTGCTACTGGAGATCAAGATATCACTCAAATCATTAAGTTTTCTAAGACTGGATTCATACTATTTAACTAAAGTATTATAAAATAATACTGTCTTGCATTCATGAAAATTACAAACAAAACTTAAAACTTAATTTTTACAAAGTTTTAAAACAAAACAAATGTGTTACATACAGTACAAAGTTTCGTCCCTAACTTGAACAAATTTTTATTTGTTTTATATAGCTTATAAATAATTTGATGATGAACAATCATTTGCTGTTTTAGGAAGCTTGCACACTGGATAAAGAAAAAGCAAAAAGCTTTTCAGTTTAAATGTTATTACTAGCATAACAGCTAAAAAAAATATCTTAAAATGTTATAAGTACAGGACATGGAAAAAATAATTAATAAAAATTAATTACTAAATATGATTTTTCCTCTATCAAATGTTACTATGATATTATTATTCAGGAAGCTTAATGTTAGCTTTTTGATTCTAAACTGAATATTTTTTCAGTTATTGCAAAAGACAAATTGTCCTGTATGTAATAGATCTTTTTCATAAGATTACAAACCAGGAGTTTTAGCTGTGTTTTTTTTTTGTGTGTGTTATTAGTAAATCTTGCTGGGGAACATTCAAAGCTTTAAAATGATGCACATTACGTAAGTTTTTACAAGTTTTCTTTTCTTTCTTCATGTTGTGAAGTCAAATACTGTGAAATGACCCATGTATGTATTAGGAATTAACTTCATTATAGGAGGTTTCACAACTTCCATTCACTTTAAGGGCCACATAACATGATATTTTTATTCACACATGCACATGAGACTTACTTTTTAATGTTATAAGTTTCATGTTGGAAATGAGGTGAGAATTGAAAAATTGCTCACTTTTTTCTGTGTTTTTCAATCTATTTCACCTTTTTGATTTAAAACATGGTCCTCATAGATCAAGGGACAATCCAGGTTTATTTTCTTGCTCCATATTTTTGTGAAAATCTAATAGTGAATTCTATTTTTGAAATATTTTTTGTCAACACATTAGTTTTGTAATCTTTTTTTTTCTTTTTCATACATATATACACCAGCATTCTGTTTTGTTTTGTTTTTTTTTTGTAAAAAAAAATATTATAATAAAAATTTAAATTAAAAAAATAATAGTTTAATCTAAATTTCAGTTGGGAAAAGTATTGTAAAAAATTCTCCTGAAATGCGTTTTTGGTTCATAAGTTTTAAAAAATGTTACATTTTGAAAAAATTTCGAAAAACATGAAACTTTAAGCACTAAAAGGAATTAAAGAATATTCTACTTATTTCACTAGTAAAAGTAATTTCCGAGTAAAATCATAATTCCTATTTCATAAAAACCTTTTTTTTTAAGGCCCTGCAGGGGAGCCGAAAAAGACAAACAAGGGGAACCGGACTGAAAAGGTCTTTGTGTTTTGCCTCAATAGGCGTACTACTGCTTACAGTTAAAGGAAATAATCAGTATCAAGTAATGGTGTAGACTGTGATTTTTCTTTGGTAGCCAATGGCGACTAAAACAACAAGCTTTGGTAGCCACTTTGTTTTTTCGGTAGCCACAAGATTAAATTCGTAAATTATTTTGTTACCTGTGGAGGAAGCTATCAAGTCGGATATATAAAAAAGTTTATTTGATAA
Source organism: Octonoba sinensis (assembly GCA_038502835.1). Taxonomy (NCBI): domain Eukaryota; kingdom Metazoa; phylum Arthropoda; class Arachnida; order Araneae; family Uloboridae; genus Octonoba; species Octonoba sinensis. Next base: position 128,760,914 of record CM076600.1, read on the forward strand.
TGGTTAACCTTTTTTTTATCATAAAATGCATTGGGTATTTTTGAAAAATTTTAGTTGTGAAAAGTCACTTTTAATCAAAGTTTGTCCCCCCCCCCCCCCCCCAACAAGACAAACCAAAAGCAGACGGTATAAGATTTCTGCACGACGGCATTCAATGTGCTAAAATTACTTTAGCCTATTTTCCACATGCAAACAAAAAGTGGCTTAAAATGAGTCAAAATACCACCAAAAGTCATACTCATGTGATGTTTGTAATAATTAGTTAATTCCATATGATATCTAAATTTTTGTCTAAAGTAAAGTAATAATTTCTGATTTAAGAAAGCAGATTTTTCAGAAAGGGAGGGAATTTTTTGAATTTATTTGTAAACATGCCGATTTTTTTTCCTTTTTTTAATAGTTTTTGTGAAGGTGCCATTTTTAATAACTTATTTTTGTTAATGTATTGATAAACAGCAGTAAAACCGCCATGTTATGGGCCCTGTAGATTTAAAATGAGATGTTTTGCCATTTCTCTTGCAATTTATTAGTTCCAAATTTTGATTTAAAAGTATAGTCAAAGCACAAAGTATATTGAGAACAATTTTGGCTACCTTCTTCTTGAAAAAAAAAGGATTCTGAGTGTTTTTAGCAATGTTTAATAAAGAATAGAGATGTTTTAGTATACATTGTGTGTGTGTAAATACATATATATACTTTTTCTTCCATAAAAATCTTAAACACAGCCTTTTTTACTAACGTAATACAGTTGTACTAAAGCTTTTTCTGTAAAATATAATATTTTTTAAATATTTTTTCTATTTTAGATCGTAATCCTTCTCCACCCCCAGAAATTCTAAAAAATGAGGATCTTTTACCTGATCGAGTTGGTGACAGCATGTACAGCAAACAGTGGCTTTATAAAACTTTAATGAGCATTATGGGAGTAAGTAATTAACAAAAAATGCAGACTGTATTTTAATACTTTTTCATGAGAATTACTCCTTTTTTGCTAGAATGTTTAAAATTAAACATAGTGAAAAGTTTCTGTAACTACAATGCACAATGTTCTCCAAAATTGTCTTTGTACTTGTGGTATAAGCCTTGATATGCAAGATTACAAGCTCATTACAGAAGATCAATTTTAGTGGAAATTAGAGGTAGATGCTATAAAACAGTGCATTGCAATAACTCATAAAAATACAAGAAGAAAAATAGTACCCAGGGACAGATTAACCCCTTAACGGCATTTGCCCATGTCTGACACAGGCGAAAGTTACCAGAAAGTTTGCCCATGCCCAGGGTCAGAAAAATCCCGGGGCCAGGTCGCCCGGGCGACTAAAAAATATGCCTTGGCGACTAGTTTTTCAGGTGGCGCCAAATGAAAATATTACAGCTGGCTCCTAAAAAATTTTCATTGGCTCCTAAGATTTTCGGATTTTTGTCGGACTCTGCCCATGCCTGTGCGTTATTTTATTTCTAATGACCATCTAAGATCAGGTTACACTTTGTTTGCATAATATATTTTTCTATGTAACTTTTTACTGATGTCTTAAAAACTAAAATTGAAAAAAAGAACCCCTAGTTGTTTTATCAAGATGGGGAAAGTACATGTTAGAGCTGGAAATTTTTATTGTATGTAATCACTTGTCTAGTAAGTGCTAGATATTTACCTTTTTTCCAACTGTATGCATGAATGAATTCAAAATGAGTAAAACACAAATTATCACTTAAAATACAGTTGATTGGGAGTTATTAGAAGCAACTGAAAATAATGGATTGGTTTTTTCACTGAAAAAAAAGTAAAAGAGCTGAGCAAGAAAAATATATATATTTTTTTTTCCTTACATAGCTTCCTGGCAGATTTGTGATTTTTAATTGGATTTATCCAGGAGTAAAGGTCTACTAAATTGCTGTGTTGTGAAATTTATGCAACATAAAAATGATTATGAATGATTTCTGAAAAATTGCACTGAAACATTTATATTTCATTCTTCTTTCCTCTAAAAATAAGTATTTTTTTAGACCCTTGATGCAAGCACGGAAGTACAAAGCAATATAATAGAATTAGATTCTGTTATTGAAGAAAATTCATGTACTTTATGGGATATGTCTGCAAATCTGGTAAATAAGTTTTGTGTTCAAGTTTTTATTGGAAATAATGAATATGTTTCTCTTCTGAATTGTTAGAAATTAATTTATTTGCTACTGATACAAATGTTCTTAAGGATATTATAACCAGAACAATCACTTGCTTAAACAAAATAATAAAAATGGTTTTTATGTCTTTAAATATAATTTTAGTATAAAGTGGTAATTTACTTTTTTTACAGTAAACATGCTTATCTCTAACCTGCCTATCTGGAAAACTTCTTTGTGGAAAGGTTTTTCAATTTTCTTGCATTTGTAGCAAGAATTCAACTTTTTTTTCTATACCTAAGATCCTAAAAGTAACCCCCTTCTTTTCAAAACTAAACCAACAAATTTCAGATGGGGAAAGTTTATTATAATTGAAATTTTAGAAAAAAAATTATCCAAGAAATTGTTTTTTTGTATTAATTAAGTATTTCTACAGACTATAAATAATAAGTATAATCTATTTAAAATAATTTTTAAAAACATATAATGTGAAACAAGAAATAAAAATAATTAAACAAAAATTTGTCTCATAATTTTCTAGCAGTAATAGAATGCATGGGGGAGCATCAACTCTGAGTGCAGAAAATTTATTTAGTTTAAACGTCGGGAGACATGATAGTCTCTGTGGTATATCCGATCCACGGTATATTGAGGCGCTCTATAACGGGGTTTTACTGTAGTTGTAATGTAAAATAAAATGTTTTCCACATTTGTCTTTCTACATTTGTTCACTTTGTTACCATCAAACAAGTATTCTGGTGAATAGTTGATTAGTATTTGGCCTGGCCAAATATTTGACAAGCATTCGAAATCACTGTTCGGCTATGCCGAATACCAAATACTGGTCGAATATTCATTACATCCCTACTTCCAAATAAGAATGAAGTTATCTCTTGCTATATTTCACAACATCATACTGTGTCAAACATTATATGCTTTTTGAATGAAAATCCACTATAAAGGAGTGAAAATCAACAGTGATGGAACAAGATACTATCATGAAATTAAAAAGCATCCAAAGTGTGAATTAAAGCTGGATCACGTTTCAGCTGGCTAGCAATCTTAGTAGCACTGCATATTCTCGACCAGTTCCCTTTTCAAGGATTTCTAGATTAACAAAATCATAGATATTGCTTCTGCAGTATGTGTGTTAAATGCTTTTTTACATAAAACTAACGATTAAGTTTTTTTTTTTTTCATATAGCTGAAATTTCCAGTTTTTAATTTTAAATTTTTTCAATATAATTTATTGTAAATTTGTAAATCACATTCTGCTTAAGTAACATTCTCTGTGGTTTTATGATCTTGAATGATCTTTAGTCTTTAGGATTCTTATATTTCCTTAAATCTTGAGAAATATTTTTGTACTTTGTACTATATACTTATGACAAAATGTTCATTTTTTTCATTTGAAATAAGAATTGAAAATTTAAATATTTTCAGGAAGTTGCCCAATTTCTTCTGGAATGCGGAATCACCGATATATTTTTAGAAGTCATTGAAAAAACCAAAAGTCCAAGACTTCTTGTTAGTAACCTTAATGTTCAACATTATTTATTTTGTCATATTGTAAATGTACCACAGTACCATTTCACTTTGTTTATTGCTTGATTTATTGTTTCATAATTGCACAACATGTTACAAAGAAAGGTTTTCCACAATTACAGTACTTAATTCTTTTTTAAGTAAAATTTTCCTTAATTTGTAATTGATCATTTTAAGCATACTTTTTGTATGAATAAAACAAAGCATATGATGAATAACTTTTTTATTTTAATTTTTTATTTACTTATTTTTTTTAGTGAATGAATAAAAGAAAATGAAACCAAGATAAGAGTACTGAAAAGCACCTTTTTATAGTTTTATGCTTATAAATTCCAAAGCTGAACCCCTTACTTCCAACAATGTTTTACATGATTCACTGCTCAGTACAATACCCTGCTAACAATAAAAACTTGGTTATTTATAATGCAATGGAAAATTGCGGAAAAAATATGCGGGCCTATGCGATCATGTTCTGATTGACAACTATTAATGTAGTTACCTTTTAAAGGCTTGATAGGAATTGAAGGTCTGTTTATTCCATTCTAAAGTAATGAATGAAGTTTTATATCTAGAAATATGCAGTGGTGAAAGTTTTTGTAAAAATTATTTACACACGAAAGTTACACTTCAAACTACTTATAATGTGTGTGGTAGTTAAAGGGTTTACCACCTGGAACTGAGCAAACCCAGGGTTTCATGGGAAATGAAAAAGATATCTTGTGAACTGTAAGGTGGTTAATAATTTAATGTCATTAATAGAAATTTAGGTCATTGAAAAAAATTAAATCTGCACATCTACTGTATTTTATGTAGCATATGATTGTTTCTTAAAATGTATGAATGATCTTCTTTTGTTCTAATGAACAAATAATCTTTTAAATCATGTTTTTATAGGAAATTGTGATAGGAATTCTGGGAAATATGTCATCATTCGATTTTATATGTCAAAAAATCTCTGATAACAAGATTTTGCTGTAAGTTTTATTTGGTTTAAGATTAGAATATCAAATTTTTTGTCTCTACGTTATTATTGATGAATGTGTTCAATTTTAAAACAAATCCAACATAAAACTCCTTTTTTTAAAAATATTTTTTTAACAATAAAATGTTGTTTGCATTCTGGCAAAAGTCACTAAGTCAATAACTCTAGCTTTGCGACGTTGTCAATTTAAACTTTCAAATCTTTATGAAAAATAGGACAAACCATTCTGCAGAATATTAACTTCTGCAGTAAGTTTAATTACGTAACTTTTAAATTATGTAACTGGTTTATGTCATAAAGTAACTACTTTCATATTCTAATTTTCTGCAGCAGTCTGATAAATTTCTTTTTCTGGACTTGGTAACTTTTACGAGAACGTAAACGATATGTTCTTGTTGCTATAAGATTAGAAAGAGTAATATTATTGAAAAGTTGCTTATGCATGTGAGTGTTGGGATAAATAGTATTTATGTATATATATAACATTAAGAAACAAATAACTGTTTTTAATCCCTTTTTAAATTCCGTTTTGATTTTAAAACACAAAAACTAAGGTTACCTACAGACAATTGTAGGCATTTTATATACAATCCCTTAACCAGTCCCTTTTTCTCACCACGCAAAAGAAATTATGTAATGTGAGCCTAGATAAATTTTCCAAGAACGGACCAATAGAAAAATGCTTGCTTCATCATGTGACAAACAGCTCGAGAAATTATTTAAAGGCGGTTCGGTTCGCAGGACTTTGCGGGGATACGTGAAATGTAAATATAACGTGATGTTTTGTGTTCCGTCTTCATGTTATTTTGAAAGGTGTGTATTAACCATGTTGAAGCTGCAAATAAATAAATTATTGATGGTAATTGGTCATGACTGTTCTACAAGATTGATTAGACGGACATTCCACTAAAATAATGTACTGATGTAACTGTTATGTTACATATATTTAATTTTTTTCTATTCAGTAATAAAATTAATGCCAGATTTTTCTTTTCTTTTTACATGTGTTGTTAATAGTATTGTTTTATATATGCTGATATTATTTTATGTGCTCAATAATAGAAATGTACTTAAATTATATTTTCAAATGTTTTAATGATATTTTTAATTTCTTTTTAATTATTATTATAGGCATTCAATTATTTGCTTATCAGGAACTTCTGATTCACCTACCTTGTTGCAAGTGTTCCGGTAATTAGTTTGCTCTTTACGTTTCTTAATAGAACTAGCAAAATATATGCATTATAAGGAAGTATTATGTGTCCAGGTCTAGTGAGGCAGGTTTAATAAAAGAAAGCACAGCTTTCAAAACAAAAGTAACAATTTTCCAATGAAGTCAACTAACTTGAATTACAAATAATAATAGTAGTAGTAACAATAACTAATAATAATACTTCCCTAACTATCATTGTATCTGCATCCTACTTCTTGCATATCTTTCCCTTTCCACCTTTTGTGCACCCAAGATATGTTTACAATACAGTCTCCCTCTCCTTTGCTTTATAAATACATTTATCTACTGCACAGTAAATATATAAATTTTCTCTCCTTCAGTGATGCCTCTAGACTTCGGAAACTGTGGGTCCTCGGGACCAGGACTTCCAAATTTACGGGTCCCTTTTTCCATAAAACGGGTCCCTATATCTAAAAAATAGCATATTGTGGTTTTGAAGCAGGGGTGGTAGCAGTAAGAATTCATATTTCCAGAACTTTCTAAAGAAATTCTTGAACTTTGCTTCTTTTTAATAGGTACTGTATTGTCAGGCATATAAGACGAAATGTGATTTATTAGGTTGTACTTTATGAAAAATACGTGTACCAGAAAGAAATGGATAAAAGTACTATAAAATATAGGACAACAGAAAAATGTTTAAAAAATCGCGTACTATTTTTTAAAAATGTGTGGATTATTAAAAGAAATAGTATAATAACATCTAAATAATCATCAGAATGATAAAGAAACCTTATTGAAATTATTTACATATGTTTAATTCACCCCTTTTGCACATTTCAGTTTATTAGTTTCTACATCAATTATGGCTTTTGCTGCTTCAATATACAGTCAAACCTGTCTATCTCGAATCTCACGGGAAGGGAAAAAAATTCGAGATAAAAAGGTTTCGAGTTATACAGGTTCACAAAAAAATGCAAAAAAAAAAAAAAATAATAATACTTACTTTTATTGTAGATAAATACATACTGCTGAATGATTTTTCAATGAAAATAGTCCTTCAAAGTTTTTTGATGCCTAACTTTCTTCACTTCAATTAACTTTTTAATATTTGCAAGAGCTGCAAAGCTGTCAGAGCCAACATTTTCCTGAGCCTCAAGAAAATTTGTCAAGAGTTCCACGGCCTTCTCAGCTTCTTTCGCTGTCACTTTAGGTGAATCGGCTTCGGTTTCTTCGATTTCGTCTTCTGACATGTTTTTCACATTATCGATGATCTCCGCGTCTGTCAAGGTTCCACATGTTGCTAGTGTATCATCCACTTGCAAAAATTCTTCTAAAGAAATGTCAACATTCAATCCTGATTTCAAGGTTCTCCATTCTTGAGAATTAATGTCCACCGCTTCATCAACAGTTTCTTCAGCTTCTTTTCCGTGCTCATCGCTGATCTCTTTCTCTTCTTCGCATTGATTATCGAACCCCGCTTTCTTGAAACTGTTTTGGAATTGTTTTCTCTGTGACACATCTCCATGCATAATCGGTCATTCTTATGGCGTCTAGCACGTTCACCTTTGGAAGAACACTTCCCTCATGAATAGCATCGATTAGCTTACGGATTAATTGTCTTCTATAGTTCGCTTTAAAGCTTCTTATTACCCCTTGATCCATAGGTTGTAGTTTGGAAGTCGTGTTAGCAGGGAAGAACTTTACACATACGTTTTTCAAAGAAGGCAAGTTGTTATGTGCGCTGCAGTTATCTACAAAGAGTATAATTTTCCTCTTTTGGGCACACATAGATTTGTCTAAAGATTTCAACCATTCACCAAAGATTTCACTAGTCATCCAAGCTTTTCTGTTTGCTTTGTACTTGAAGGGGAAAGACTTAACTTGAGCAAAACACCTAGGTTTTTCTGAGAGTCCGATCATCAGCGGTGGAAGTTTTTCTGAGCCGTCTTCATTTGCAGCTAACAGCAGGGTTAAACGGACTTTGCTTTGTTTCCCCCCCTTACACTCTTCATCCTTGAACATGGCAGTTTTTTCTGGCAAGCACTGATAAAATAGCCCTGTTTCATCAGCGTTGAAAATGTTTTTTGGTTTGTATCCTTTTACGAGATGAGGAATATTTTTTATAAACTCTTCACATACATTTTCTGGGACTGATGCGCTTTCTCCACAAAGCTTGCGGAAAACAATGTTGTGCCTCTTTTTGAAACTTTCGAGCCATCCATTGCTGGCTTTGAATTCTTCTGAATCATGTCCAAGTTCTTTAGCGAAATCTTCTGCTTTTTTCTGTATCACATGCCCACTGATAGGGATTCCTTGGTCTCTGCACTGTGTAAACCATTTCAAAGCGCATGCGTCTACATCCGGAAAATTGCATTTTCTCCTTTTTTTTCCTTTTTTGTTGCTTAGAAACTTTTGCTCTATACTTTCACGGTTTTTGATAATTGTCGAGAGAGTGCTGGCTGGCACGCCAAACTTTTCTGCGATTTCGCCTTTTTTCATCAACGGGTTCTCATCTAAAAATGTCAGAATTTTCATTTTATCCTCATTTTCTAAAACATTCAATTTTCTTTTTACTCCTGCCATATTCGCATTTGCCAACCACGTACCACGGAAGAAAATCAACAATAGGAATGAATTTCAACTTTCCAGACTTCTTATCTATGTGTGTGGAAGCTGACCCCCTAGTGGTCACATCCTGCTTAACCAAACCCTCCATTGCACTCTCGCTTCTTGGAAACGCTAAACAATGATGACTGGAGGCGTCCCGGGAGAGATGACAGTAGGAGAGAGGTAGAATAGCGATAGTGACCAGAACTCCAGGAAAAGTCCCCTCCAGCTTCCTTTATCTGTGCGGCCACAGAATTTATGTTTTCCTAAACTCTTTTGCAAAAGAGGCTTCATTGTTTTCTGTAACTGTCCCTATTTCCCAAAATTCGAGAAACACAGGTTTCGAACAAAATTTTTTCGAGATAAAAATGTAAAATGCACTGAATTTAGATAGTATGCGAAGGAAATTTCAGAAATTTCGAGATATAGAAGTTTTCAAGATTTACAGGTTCGAGATAGACAGGTTTGACTGTACTGCATAATTTTTCATTTTAATACTGCTTGCAGTATTTTGCTTTCTTCATCTACTGTGCAAAAAGTGCTGAAAACGCCGAACTTTGTCGAGAATTTTGTTAATTGATCGAGTGGAAATTAAAAGCTTGCTTTAAAAAAATAAATCATATAATACTGCTCGAAATTAAAGTGCAAAAACTTTTTTTATTAATTACGAATAAATGCAACAATTAAGAAATAACATAATTGCAAAAGCAAACGAACCCTTTACAAAAATTGCGATTCCAAAAATTAAACTACATATTCCCACTTATAATTGCATTTCATGTCCTTTTCTTTTTAAATCATTTATGTCTAAAAATCCACGGCAAAAACGTTCCCCATTTTTTTTTTTTTTAAGTAAGGAGGTCGACTTACACAAGGGTTTCCGTTTATTTGTCGGAAAGTTAAGGGTTCGGCTTACATACGAATCAACTTACCTGCAAGTATATACCGTAAGATTTTGACAAAAATAAGAAGACATTTTATTTGTTTACTTCTTAATTAAATTTAAAAAATAATTTAAATGAAAAAATCCAGAAAGATTACGCAAAGAAAATAACGCATGCGTTTCCTTGCTTGAAATAGGAAATTAGGTCTGCGTAATTTTATAGTATTACTGCAATTAACCAATAAATACATAATGCTGAAATTGAAAATGAAACAACCAAAATGAGAGCGAAAATTTTGATTGAGCAAAAAAATTTCCGGAACTTCAGCTCTACCACTTTTCCCTGAGATATAAATGAAAAATAAACCTTTTATGACAAGAAAATTTTCCAATTCAATTAGCAATTGATTTAATAACAATTCGACCAAGAATTGTAACTAAAATCTCATATTTAAAAGCCAAAAATCAAGTGATTGAGTTTTGGCCGAATGCCAGATTCGTGAATTTTCCGCAATGTCGATTACATGGACAGCAGCACCCTTTCTTTAAATAGTGAATGCAATAGGGCTGTAACAAATTAAATAGGTAAATTTTATTGATTATTTTAATTCAAAATAAAACCTAAGCAAAAATCATAATCGTGAAACGAACCCTTCACGGAAATTCCCAATCGCAAAAACAAAACCTTTTCACATTGCATTAAACAAAAACCGCATATTTCCGAACTTGTAAAAGATCAGGTTGATTATATTTTTAAAGAAATCTTTGGGCATCTAATCTACATATTGTTCCTTAGATTGATTGTAGCGTATCATTTTTTGACATATTTTACTCAATTATTTTTTTACGAGAGATAAATTACACATCCCCTGGGACGCATAAAAAATTGTTTTTGCGTCCCCACCTCCAATTTTTTGCATATTTGACGCTCTACAGCGCGTCCGCAGCATCGCTATCCTTCATATTCCATTTTGAGACTTTGAGGAGATAATTATAATGTATTTAACAGAAGGAAAATCCCAGTGTCTCAGTGGTAGCATTTCATTTCATGCCTTCAGTGGTAGAAAAAAGGAGGTTCAAGCATGCTTGGGAACTAAACAGTTGGGTTTCTGTAGCAGGCTGACCATCTGATGGAACATCTGCTTCTACGCCCTAGAGCTCTCGATCTCGTAAGCTGAGATGGGCACAGGAGGCTTTGCCCCCCCCCCCCCCCCATAGGCTGTCACACCGTTGAGTTTAGTTTTTTACAGAATGCACAATTAAGTTGACCATTTTTTAAAGAAAACAACAATGTAGGCATAAAATATTTAAAATTATGAAATGTAACCAATAAATTATTTTTTAGTTCTCATTCTGGAAAAAAATTCAAGGAAAACATAATAAATATTTCTTTAGCACCAAATTTAAATCACCATGCATATTTAGATTTTAGTGCTCTTAGTTACAGTAATAAACTCTCAATAAACCTTTCAAAATAAATTATGAAGCCCTCTAACTCCTTTGTTTACCATTACAAAATAGTTTTCCTTTAATGTATGCAACAGTGTTAAGTTTATATAGTTTGAGCGGTGTTTTGTAAAACTGAATGTATAGAAATCTTCAAGATAATTCATTTAGTTCATACTGAGTATAAGAAAAATTTATAAATGTAAATTGCAAAATTATTTTGATACAAGCATCCTCCCTCCCCTCTACTTTTTGACTTCAGAAACTTATGTTTGTGTGTAAGCATCCATCCAATTTTTTCCCCATGAGTATACCACTTCCTTTTTGTGATGATACTTGCTGTTGCTGTCAGAGTTCAGGGTAATTTTATTTGTGTATAATGAACTCTTTTTTGACGCAGATAATGTATGCTATTTATATGGTTTTCTACTAGACCACATATTTAAGCAATCCTCAAGGGTTTAAACATTTCCTGTAACATAGTGCTCAATCCATTTTTGCAGTTGTGACATTTGTATGTATATATTTGCACTACAATTAAATGCCTTTAAATTTTCAGATTTTAGAATGTAGCTAACCCTCGACCATCATAATACAAAGCATGAAGATTATAAAACAAAATGTTTCATTTCAAAAGTATTAATTTTTGCTCAAATTATACACTTTTTATGTAAAACTTTTTTTGAATAGAAATTTGATGCTTTGTACTAAGATATGTCATGATTACTTACATTCAAAGGTATGAATGCTAAGGGTTAAAATTCTTTAACTGTAATGCAAATATATGCGTACAAAAGTCAGACCCGCAACAACAGACTGAGCAGTATAGGAATTTTAGTCTTATGTAAAAATCACGCATTATGCAAAAAAAAAAAAAAAGATAAAAAAGTCATTGAATGCAATAGTTCATCCTGCACTGCTGCATAACACTCATTCTGTCAAAATACTTGTTGTAATGAATGTTTTTATCAATGTTTTCAGAATGTTTCAAACCCCCTTTCCCCCCAAAAACCCCCCGTCATAAGACAGAAAATGTTTTAACTATGTTGATGGGCGCTTGCCTCCTCCTCAAATGGGGTCATAAAACGTGCTCCACCCGCCACCCCTTATGAGTTTGTTGAATATGTTTATATATTTATTATTTTATTGGTTATTTTTATTATTTACTTACTTTGTTTTAATATATTAATGAAATCCTCCTTTTGCAGATTAATTCATTGTGGAATTGCAAATGAAAGCAGCCAGAAGATATGGTTTGATTTGTTTGAAGAAAGTTCTTTCTTTATGGAAAACATAAAATTTATTCTTGAAAATAACCTAAATGGTAATATTTGTTATATTCTACTGTTATTGTTTGAGTATATTTTTCAAAATGTTTAAAAAACGGATATTTATGCCATGAAAGGATACACCACTGTCTTCAAAATAGTGAGAACTAGTTTGCAATTTGCAGGGCTTGAATAATGTCCTAGAAAGGGGATAAGCTATGTTATTAAAATGTGAAAGAGTTATTAGTGATGAAAAATCATGGTAGCCCAGAATAAGAAATGAAAAAACTGAAAGTCAAAATTATTTTAGGTCCATATGAAATTGCAACAGTAATCAGCTTGAAAAATTTGTGTCCAAATAAGTAATAGACTAAGAAAAAATCTCAGAAAAACTAAATTAAGTAATTTGGTATTTTAATCCCTCTTTGCACAACAAAAAAATTCATAAGTTAAAATAGATGACTAAAGTCCGTAAATTAATTGAAAAAAAATTACGCATGACATTTTGTTGCAATATCATAGTTCAAATTTTTATTATTTATATTTCTTTTCATTTTGAAATGTAAAACAAAGGTGAATGAAAGGATTATTTCAGCAAGGACATGATCTGATTGCATTTTTTATGGAATTGAGTTAGCAAGTGGTTTTTTTTCTATATTTTTATGACGAGAAATCTATTGATACAGAACGGAAAAAAGTTCCATTATAATTAAACAATTTATTTAGTGTTACAGTTTTGTTTAGTGAAAATGGGTCCATGAGAAAGTGTCCTTTCTCATGGGTTCCTTTCTAAATACGTGCCCCCCCCCCCCCCCCCCCATACTTTGTAGGATCTTCAGAGCATGCATTGCTTATGAGCATGTTCCGACTGCTCGGAGGTTAACTAGGGTAATATTTATACCGAAGATTGGAATGAATAACTACTATGCGGCTAAGTCTTTTAGGCCTATTAGTCTCACTTACTTCCTCCTAAAGGCTTTGGAAAAGCTTATTGATAGGCATATTAGAGCGACTATTGACAGTGTCAGCAGTCTCTGTTTCTCAGTATGCCTATCAGCCTGGCAGATCTACTGAAACTGCTTTGTATAGCCTCTCCTTTATTTTGGAAATTCTATTAAAGACAAGGAAATAGCTTTAGCAGTCTTCGTTCATATTGAAGGTGCCTTTGATAGTGTGCCTGTGAACACTATATTGAGAGCTCTTAATAGGCAAGGCATTGACACAACTACTGTTAATTGGATTAAAAATCTGTTAGCCTTTAGGTATGTTAATGCTTCTCCGTATGGGTTAGAGAGATGTACATTTAATGCACAATAAGGGTTGCACTCCCTGGTTTACTGATGGATCCAAAATGAACTTGAACATAGGTGCTGGAGCTTACTTTCCCAGTGATGGTACTGAGTAGTCTGTCCGCTAGGCAAGTTTAGTACTGAATTTCAGGTAGAAGTCTTTGCCATCCCAATGTGTTGTATTGTGTTTGGAGAAAGACTGCAGTAACAGATGTGTTCATATCTGCGCTGATAGCGAAGCTGTCCTATTAGCCCTATATAAAGTTCTTATGACTTCCCAAATTGTTTGGAAATGCTATAATTTGCTTTGTATTCTTGCAAGGAATAAGTCACTCTCTGTTGGCTGTCTGGGCACTCAGGTGTCATGGATAATGAAACAGCTGAGTGCCTGGCTTCTTGAAGCTTCAAGAAGCTTTTCACTTTTTAGAAGAATTTGTCCATTTCCTACCTTCTCCTTCCCTCTGCATAATTTTGTTTACTTTCAAATTTTAGAATTCCTACTTTTTGCAGTTTTTATCCATTTTTCCTCCAATTATTATTAGTTGATAGCTAGGCTGTCTTCTTGGTGCTTATTTTTTATAGTGTCCCCCGTTTCATTTTCTTGAATTGAACAAAAGGCTCCTTGTACCTTTGAAATATTTTCATATAATTTTTTTTTTTTTGCATATTTGTATGATTTTTAACATAAGTTCATCAATAGTATAGTTAAGTTGTTTGTTCTGAAAGTGAGGAATATTTTTACCCTATTTACGCGTAATTGACCTTATTGAACCTGGGACCACCCACACGCATAAATAATTAAATTAATATACATGCACCCAGTAGCAGAATTCCGAAATCAAGATGTATCTGCGGCATGTAAAACCAAATTTACGATCAGAAAAAATAGCAAACTATGCATTTTAAAATAGTTGACAAATAACAATAATACATGCAGACAATAAATAAATATTATAATCATTCAATTCATAAGTAAATTAGTAAAATCTGAAATTGAACTTGCAATTAGTGCAAGCTAAGAAAAAATGAAGTGAAGACAATACAGCAGTTTAATATTTGAAAATTATTTATTGTATAACTCAGTGAAAACAAGGTAAACATTTGTCTGAGTCATTAATAAATAACCCTACTAACTACTTTTGAAGTAACTTGTTAAAAAGCAAAGCAAACTTTGTGGACACATGCTTAAAATGTTGAAAGTAAGAAATCCCATATTTTCCAAGGTGTAAGGTGGCTAATTAATCTGAAAGCTTCAAGATAAATCTGCAGCGCTCGTTGCCATGCTGTGCGATTTCTGCTACCGGGTACATGCACACATATATGTATATACATATGTACAAGGGGGTCATGACAAGATTTGATACGCATAAGGGTGCCACTAGCCCAAAAAGGAACTACTGATCTAACAGAACCAGACCAGAGAAAGATGGAAAGCATATAATTAAGACAGGTAATTTTATACATGAGAGCTTGCCATTTTTTTTTTGTTCAATTTGTCATATTTTATTGATTGATTTTCATTATTTTAAACCAATTAAAAATATCTACTTTAATTTACTCTCAGTGTTATTGTTAGTCTGTTAGATGATTGACTACAGAAAGGGCATGCATCCTAGCTTTTTTTAAAAAAATAATATATTTCAATAACAATGAAGAACCAAAATATAAAAAGAGAAACACAATATAAAACTACTGTCATATGTATGGTTAGAGAAGTACAAAAATTTCTTGTAGAATTTAATTCAACTAGGAATAAATGCTTTTTATGGGATCCTGAAAATTTTCAGTAGTGGTACTCATGCTCTTTCTAAAATCATTGTTTCAAATTATACTACTTCAAATCTGTGTCATCTAAAATTTTTGTCATTTTGTAATTTACAACTTATAGCAATTATTATTATTTATGTTCTTACATTCACTTTTGAAATTTATTTATTTATTTTTAGCTTCTGTCTTGCGAGGGGTTTTAGAATTGCTAGATCGACTTTTGACTGAAAATGAAAGCTATTGTAATGTGTGGGGTCTACAGACTTATGCTGTAGCAATTGTTGAAGCAGGTAAACAACTCTTGTAAGTATATTTATTTATTTATTTTAAATCCTTTTAATTTAAATGCAATTAAATTTATAACTTATAATAAAAGACTTTATAAGTTACAAATGTGAATCGAAACAATATTAATACACCTATAAAACAAGGACTATTTATCACACTATGGTTATCTTTGCAAAAGGCTGCACCAACCTTTGACTCAAGTACATAAATATGTAAGAACAGATTGATGTGTAGAGATTATGGATAGGGACAGGGAGTTAATCATTTTTCTGTTGGGTGAGAAACAAACAAAAAAGATATGGCACCACTAGTAGCTTCAATTAAAGAGGGACTTTCTGTCCTGTACACAGCAAAAGGTTGTGCAGGGGTTCCATCATTCCCTCAGAGCGGTGATGCACCCCACTAAAGAGCTGTAGACCCCACATATCGGCCATGTTAGCAAGACTCCGTAAAAAATTTCAATAGCACAGTCTGCACCATAGTCCCTCTGGTGTGCACCCTTGGGCTGTGATTTAGAAAAAATTCATTCTGCCTTCAGCTTATCACTCTCAAAAGCATGATGAGAGAGCCTTTTGCTCTACAACCTATGCCACAGAGTGGGCCGTGTTTTTTATTAAAGCAGAATTAAAATTAAAAAGGTATTCGCCTGGTGGCATAAGTTGTAGAGCACAAGGCTCTCTCATCATGTATTCTTGGCTGAATTCATACTTGGGAAATGGTTTTTATTGATTGATATGGCACTTCTTCCGATCACATACAAATATGTCTGAAAAAAATTAAACGCCAACAAGAACGTCTGGACCTAGCTAGGCAGGTTCTTATCAATTCCTCAGTCCTCAATAAAAATCAAGAACCGTTTTCACACTCCGATACAGATAACAGCTGTTTCTGGTAGACGACGAACTATTCCAAATACCTACAATTGTACTGAAGTAGGTTTTTTTTTTTTTTTTTTTAATTTCAAGATTAGAAAATTCAAAATTTAAACATACATGGTGATAAAAAATATTATTTTTATTGCCGCTAACTAAAGAAATAATTCTGTAAAAAGTACGATTTTGAAGTTCAGAATTTTGTGAAGGGTCCGCTTTGATTTATTAGAATTTTGTGAAAAGTTTGTTTTGATTAATTATTATAAGTTTGTGAAGGGATCCAAAAGCTCATGAAAGGTGTTTATCTGCAGCTTGTTTATTTGAAGCTTCTAGTATGCAATAATTTAATTTTGTGAAATATTCACAGTATATTCATAGGAAAATTTTCCATTTCTAAATTTTCTGGAAAACCCACATCTCTACAATTCTTTTAAGGATTCATTATATTCCCCTTTTAACTCTGTTTTAACTTCTTTGTTACATGAAAATTTTAATTTAATGATGTCTGTAAGTTTCTAGTTATTTACTTACATGCAAATCTGTTAATTTTCAGCAAAGTACACAATTTAATACTTTAATTCATTCAATTTTGTTAATATAATACATAAAATTTAAAAAAAAATAATTGTGTGTTACATTTTTTTACTGCAGGAAAAATGAAAGCTGTGAAGATCTTGAGCAGATATTTTCTCTGTTGAATACTTTAAGTCAATATCCACAAAATATAGAAACATATGGTAATATTCATTGCTATTATTATTATTTAATAAAAAAAAATTTCATGAGTAAAATGTGCATTTACACAGAGTACTCACGGCCCTTTAAAATTCCAAAAACCCTTTAAATCATTGAATAGTTTTAAGGAGCTCTAAAAAATATTCTAAATTTTTATGTGATTCCAATAAAGTCGTAATGTAATGTCTTTTTTAAAGTTTAATAACTTAAATTTTCTGTCTATAGGGAGAGGAACACATTTGTATTGTTTAATAAGTACACTGCAAAAAATATCTACAATTCTCTATTTGTAGTAGTCAGGGGTCGCAGGGCTGCTTTATTTTCCTTTTTTTCGAAAAGGGCTTCTTTTTTTCCTGTTTTTTCGTTTAATTTCATGTTTTTCCTTCACAATCACCCAACTTCTTTTTTAATTTTCCCGAATGTTGTCTTTTTGGCAATCTCGAATTGCATCGATTGATGATTCCTTTCTTCAAGGTTATCAGTATAACCAATCACAAAAGTTTTTAGATAAACGACTGTCATTTCGCTGAAAATTGCTTCCCGTGTTTGAGATTTCAATCCTTTTTCATCTTTCAAAGTTTCCCTTTTTTTAATATTTGAAAGTTATTTTCACATTTCTATAATAGATTGGCGTTTTTCTTTTTTTAGTTTAATAATAAATAAATTAATTAATTTTTTTTTTCAATCTTACTTTTTGTTACTTATATTATCAATTTATCACTAATTTTTGTCTTTAAATATTACATTTTTATTGAATAAACTCTTAATTCTTTAATTTCACATTTGTTCATTTGTTTTCAAAATGTAATATTTTATTAAACAGAAAGGTTTTTTCTTTTCTTTTTTCCCTTTTTTTTTCTTTGTCTGTTTTCTTTTAATTTTATCAAAACTTTATGTAACAATTATCAGCAACTTCGAAGGTAAAGATGTTTTAAACATTAATACATTGATTTGGATGACTTTGAATAATATTGACAACTAAAAGAAACACATCTGGTGTGCTTGATTGCACTAAAAATACTTCCAGATACTTAGCAGAGTTACTACGGGAGTTTGTTAAATGTATATACTGTATGGGTCCTCATTCAAAAAATTTTATAAGTAGCGTCATAGGCTATATAATTTGCGCTGGAAGTTTTTATTAGCATTTTGCTCATTTATAGCATTTTTATTAGCGTATATACTCGCCTGTAAGTCCCGAAATTTAGCACAAAAAACGAAGTTGGAGTAGGCAAATTCAAGGCAAAACATTGAGACATTTGGACTTTTCCCGATGTTATTTTAACCTCTTTAATTAAGAAATAAAAGAGCAGAACTCCGCCAAATTCTGATATGATTTTATATTCTCTAGCCGCTAAATTGTAATAAAAGATCAGACTATCAGGAAAATGCGAGAAACGCCGATTTTCAATTTCGCGAGTGTTCTGTGATGAGCCAAAATGAGAGCGAGCTCATTTTAAAAAATAGATGTATTAAAACCAGAAGAAATTTAACAAAAAGCAAAATTTAATGATATTAGCTCAGAATTAAAGCAACAATTAATAAAAACTCTAATCGCAAAACGAATCCTTTTCAGAAAATTGCGAAATAATGTTTTTGAAAACAACACATTTCCGATCTTAAACATAATCATTACATTTTATTTTCTTTCTTTTTAAAATGCCTATTTTCATAAAAATGGAGCAAAACATCTACAAAAGAAGCTTACTGGAAAAAATTTGATGGTGCAGGGCTGGGGGTGCTCTTGAAAAAGCTTAAAAAAAAAGATTAAGAAATAAAATAAATGAAGCCGACAGCAAATAAGCATAAATAAAAGAAATTAATCTAAAAATTGAAAATTCATAAAAACACCTGTTCAAAACTCTTTCACAGAAGGCAATCAGCGATTTGCCAAAATCACTGAAATCTAAAGAAATGAATAATATGAAAATTATTTCTGCAATGATTGAAACAGGTACATCAATAGTAAAAGAAATGAAGAAATGGCTTGTTAAAAGACTTTTAAAAAGGTTTAAATTTAAAACAAAAATGAAAGATTATGACTTAGCTTAACATTTGAGTTTTTTTTTTTTTATCATGTTGCTAGATTAAGAGCATCATCTGCATGCAAGCTGACTATCTATTACTACATTGCATATGTATTTATATATACAATAAAACCTGTTAAGTTGACCACCTTTGTAAGTAGACCACCTGTCTAAGTTGAGCACTTTTGTCAGGAAGGGAATTCATCCTTCACCCTCTATAAGTTGACCACCTGTATTAGTTGACGACTAAAGTGCTGCACCGCAAGTGGTCAACTAACACAGGTTTCACTGTATATATATATATGTATATATATATATTTAGCCTACTTTCCTGTAAAAGTTTTAAAAAAAGAATGAAAGAAGGCTCAATATAATGTAAAACTATCGTTAAAAATCAAGAAAAGTTTTTTAAAAAAGTGAAGTAATTCAAAAAGATTGAAAAATAAAAAGTTGAAAGTCAGGTTTTGAGATGGGATAAAATGTCTGTCTATCAGTCTGTCTGCCCCCCCCCCCCCTAATAACTTTTGAACAAATTGTCTGATTCCAAAAATTATTTTTGCATTCAAAAGATCTCGGCAAGGACATCTCATTTCCACATTTTGCTTTTTGATTTGAACAATTTTCTGTTCAATTTTGAACTGTTCAAAAAATTTTAACATCAGTTCCTCTGGGCAAAAATGAAGCAAATTATGTAAACTGTGGGCACAAAATCCAAGATCCAATGAGCAAGCTTATTGAAAACAGCTCTTGGCGTGAAATATTGATTTGAACAATTTTTGCTCATTTTTGGACGGTTCAAAAAAAAAAAAAACATTAGCGCCTGCGGGGAAATTTCAATCCCATATAAATCCTGATCTAACCAACACGTTTGCTTGCAACAAACTTTATCGGAAAGATGTTACGATGTAGAACATGTAAAGATACAAAGTTCAACAAGAACTGAACGAGCCTATTTTCCTATGAAATTTTTTGATCGGGGTTTTTAATAATATTTCTCAATGAATAAAGGCGTGAGTGAAAGAATGAATGAATGAATAAATAAAAGAGTGAAAGAATGAATGAATTAATGAATAAAAGAGTGAAAGAAGGAGTGAATGAATAAATAAAAGAGTGAAAGAATGAATGAATTAATGAATAAAAGAGTGAAAGAATGAATGAATTAATGAATAAAAGAGTGAAAGAATGAATGAATGAATGAATAAATAAAAGAGTGAAAAAAAATGAATGAATGAGTAAAAAATAGATAAATGAGTGAATAAATACATGAATGAGTAAATGGATGAAAAAATACATGAATTTTTAACTCTCCTGATCCCAGAATAGCCCAAACCTCCCAAGTAGCTTGGATCCCACAAGTGCCCAACTCGCCCAAGCAGATTTTTGACCCCCCTTGAAAACTAACGAGCGTGAACTCGTGGGGTGTATAGAAAGGATTAGAGAGCGACAGGTGATGAGAGGGTAAGAGGGGAAATAGAAAGGAAAGGAATGCGTATTGTCATTGCAGTTTCAGTTTTACTCAGTTGAAATTCTCATTCTACTGCTCTTGCTTTATTAGAAGAAAAGTCGTTTTTATTTTTGAGGTGGATATAAATAGAAAAATATATATATGAGAAGGCAAAAAAAAAAAAAAAATGAAAAGTAAGCAAAGCAAAAATACATATAGAATATAGTAACAGAAAATTAACACAGATTAAAACTTTGAAAACAGTAAAGAAAACTTTTGAGACACCCAATTTACATACATAAACACAGAGGTGTCCACTAGCAGGGGGGGGGGGGTTCAGAGTATGGCGCATATAGCGCCATTGAAATTTTTAGAGCGGGGGCTTGTTTTATAATATATTATTGGGTTGCTTTTATTTGTTTTTTTTTTTTTAGATAAGAAATTCACTATTGAAATGCTTTGAGATAATAACCGAAGCTCTTTCGATTCAATTAGGAAAATGATAAAGTTTTAATTAGATAGTACATAGATAACACATACAATAAAGTTTCAAGAAATCCTGGGCACCAGCTCACCTATATTTTGAGTACAGGCGGCTAAAATTCAAAGATGCTTGCATATGTACTTAGTTGGAATGCGTGTATATATAAATATATATACGCATGTACATGTGTATTTACACCCACATCCTTTGAGGTCTTTTTCTGGTTACTTTTATTAATGAATTTCCTTCCTTTAGAAAGGAATGATAAGTACTGAAATTTTAAAATAAAAAGTAAAGATGTATGAAAAAGTTTTAAGAACTAAAAAGTACAGTAGAAATAAAGCCAAAAGCCTGAAAGTAGGTGTAACCTTCAGTGAAATAATTGCCAACAAATGAATATCCAATAATAAAAAATCGATTAAAAAAATGTTAAAATTAGAAAGAAAAAAAATAGCTGAAACACTTTGCTTTGCTAGATGACAAATCTGAGCCTTTTAGACAGCACGTACACCCCATTCAATCTTTGAGGGCATTATATGATTAGCAAAAAAAGAAAAATATTGTTCAAATATATTTGACAGGATGCTTATATTTCAGAACATTTTTCTCATTAATAAGCGGATTTGATATTGACCAACTTTGTCATGCAGCACTTATAACGTACGATGGTTGTGTTTCATTGTTTTTTTTTTTATTTCACTCACTTTAAGGGCTGTTCTTAAATCAATTCATAATGATAATTTGACTTTGATATCGTTTTTCATAATAACTCTGTTTCTATACAAAAAAATTGTTAACCTTAAAAATATTCGTTTAACCGTTCGTATACCGATGATTTGAAATAATTTAGAGCACATTTGCCTAGTTACTTACTCAGCAAAATCAATTTGGCGCATGAAAAAGCAAGTTAGGCAACTTGTTCTAAACAAACCTCTAGTAATTTAGGATTTCTTTCAAGCTTTCTCAAAGGGAACGTGGGATTGTAAATACATTTTCTAAATTTTAGTTGATATGTCTAAATTACAAAATAATAATAATTATTAATAATATTTTATAAACATTCATAGATATTTAAAATGTAATACTAAATATGTACTAAAAATACTATTAACGCGTATGTGCTTATATAAACGTTTGTAATTATAATGTTCAATTAAATGTTTCAGACTCCAGATTTTAGCGTAAATACTGCAGAAATTTACACCAGGTGCTAAGGGTTGGCTAGCTGTCATCAGTTGATGGGCAGAAGAAAAGAGCAGGGAATCGCTTTCGCATTACTACGAGGATTAGCAACTCAGCAGGTGCTGAAAGAAATTACAAAGGGACAGGGGGAAAGCATAGAACTTGAAACTGGGCTATTGGCCTGGGATTCCGAGTACATAAAGAATGGCTGACCCCGGGGCACAAAGAGTTAAATGAATTAATTAAAAACTGAATAAATGAAAGAATGAATGAGTGAGTGAATGAATATGTATTATCCGTTGCAAAAGGGATATTTGAAGCAATTAAGACCTAAAGCTAAATGAGAGAGAAAGAGGTATCTAGATTATAAATTTGAATTTGGTGTATACAGGGAAGTAGGCTCGCATAGTTCTAGAGGGAACTTCTTGTTAATTTCTCTAATAAAGTACTTAAATCTGATGCATAATTTTTTGAATTTTACTCTCATTTGCAATTAAGTAGGGACTAAAATTAAAGTTAATTTTTCGAATCCCTGCTTGAAAACAGACAGGTCGGGGTAAAGACTCCTCCATGGAAGATTAGGAAAATTTCAGTGAAAACTCAAAAATCAGCATGTTTTCACTTGTATGAAAAGTGGGGCAGATCCAGGAATATTGTCTGAAGAGGCACTAAGAAGTAAAAAGTAATTTTTCCTTGTAAATATTTTTAAATAAAATTTTTATCTGAGCTTTTATGCTTTTAGTGTCCCATAAAACCAATTGATTTACATTAAAATGCAGTAAAATTAGTAAAGATTATTTAGTGGGATACTAACAAACTAATTTTATTCCTTTCGGAGGGGGCAACTTTAGCCCCTTGCCCCCTAAAATCCGCCACTATATGTAAAGTTCTTGGTATCATTGCAGACCCAACCAGATCTTGAATTGTGTCCCAGAAGGCTATTGCTTAAAATGATAGAAGTTATTGTTCAAGGTAATTTAATCATTTTGAGTTGGAAATGAGGGTACTTCTACTGAAGTGAAGACAAAGATGTATTATAAATTTTACTTCAGTGAAACTATAATAAGCAAAAAAGGTTTTTTTACCTTTATACAAACTTTAATTGTAAGCACCTTTGATTATGCTTAAAAGATATGTGTCTATTTAATATTACCGTTTGAATATTATTTCTAAAAACAAATTAAGGTTCTTAAAAAACTTTTTGTTACATATGAAAATCTTGATTGTTTGAACTTAATGGTACAATATTTCTTATACATTCTTGTATATTCTTTCTATGAGAGTTATTTGATTTTTCATTAAATTTTATTTTTTCAGCAAAGCTTTTTGTTGACTTACAACCATTATTTAAGTGGTATGTTTTAAAACTTAGTGAAGAAGAAACATTGCCACAGCATACACGTGTATCAGCTGCAAGTTCTTTTTTTGCCACTTATGGTACATTAATAAGGAGCACTGGTATAGATAAAGAGAAAATTTCAGTTGGTAAGTACTCTTTTAGAGTTATACTGACACTTAAAAACTGGAGAACATTTCCAAAGTTTTAAAAGCTTAAAAATTGCAGAAATATTGTATTTGTTTTCAAATCTGTAACTTATACTTCATCTCTTCATCATAAATTGAGCAGTGTAGAGTTGAAGCAGACAGATTTCATTAAAAAAGTAAGGGAATCTCCCCTTTTTTTGTTAAAATTTCTGGGGGGGGGGGGGAAGGGGATCTATTGAAAGCCTGAGTTGTTTAAAACTTTGTCAATCAGAAGTATTTGTATTCTTGTACAGATTTTGTTGCAGGTCATACTACAGCTCTATCTTCGTAATACTAAATGGCTAAGGAATTGACTCAAAAAGTGGAAGTCAGATAATGCCGCTGGAGGGTATTACTCTTCAAGGCAATCAAACTAAATAATTGTAGTATTTACATTATTCACCTCATAGATGAGCTGTTCAAAACCAATATATCTTTCTTTCCTAAGTCTCTTTTTTTTGGGGGGGGAGGGTGCATGTTAATTGAGCTGTTTTTTAAATTGATTTCAATAGTGTAACTGGATGTATCTTCTTTCTAAAATGCCTTACTGCTGTGTAGCTTATTACCGTAAGCAAAAAAAAAAAAAAAAAAGATTTCCTTTGATCAAATTCCTGGTGACACTGATCATTGAATCTTAGAAATAAAAGCCTTGTTTAGACATGCTAAATGTCCCTTTCCCTGTTAAATATTTTTTATGAGTTTTCAATGACATAATTTTATATTTTTTAAAACAGTAACTGTGCCCTTACTTTCATATTTCTACCAATATTCCGCTGAATACCAATTAACTACATGAATTTCTGATACTGTTATTAGTATAGGGATTAAAAATTGAATTACTGTAACAATTTAAATTGTTACTTTCGGTTTACATGTTTCAGCTCTTATTTCTGATGGATTGCAACATAATTTGGCACGTTTTTGACTGCTTTTCCTCATAAACTACAATACAACAGACATTTACTATTATGGAGGTAGCGATAACAGTTGATTAGGGTTTTAAACTCAGAATTAATATCTTACAGAACTGAGGTAGGTAAAATAAATAGAAAATATAACTATATCATCTGAAGTAAATAAATAAATAAATAACATTTTTGGGCTCAGAATAATGAGTTTTATTTATTTTTATTTTATTTTGTTTAGTTTTTTAGTTATTTTTATTTTCATTATTTTATTTAGGATATCTAGCAAACAGATCCATATAATAATAATGATGTTAATAATATATGATTATAGAAGTGTTTTAAAAACTCCTAAAAAAATAGGAATACTTTACTGGTATTTACTGTTTTACTGGTATCATTGCAGTAAAAATGGTGTACAAACTTATTGTCAGGTTAGGCCTAGGCCGGCAAACCTACGGGGCCTACGTGACAGGACGAAGGGGTCCACACGACAGGAAATGGTGCACGTGTGTCCCCTTGCCCTCAATGTCGGCCTAAGGTCAGGCACCCCCTATATAAGCTGCCCTCAAAAGCGGGGGGCGAGAAGATCGGCTTTCGCTTGCCTACGAGGTTGCGGCAGGAGATCTTCGAATGCTGGACAGGGAGGAGTTGCGCCCATCCAGTCGTAACGTAACGGGAGAGCTTGTGCTCGTAAGAAATACCAAAGAACTGTAGATGTAACGGGAGAGCTTGTGCCCGTAGCTTTGAAACATCTAAGAACTCAATGATGTGGAAATTGAACCACTGTAAATAATATGTAAATAGGCAGCGAAGTGAATAAATGTAAATAAAGAAATATAGCCAAGAATCCATGAAAGGGGGAAAATATTGGTTGAAAGTAAAGACTTTCATTTGGAGTTAAAATTTGGTTATAATGAGATAACGGGAGTAGTGTGCTTCTTTCCAAACGAATTGGAAAAAGAAAATCCACTCAAAGCTCTCCGGAAAAGAGGCAATGAAAGGCAGGGTGATAAAAATCCTTGGCATTGCGGGGTCAGAAAACTCCAAAAGAAGAATAAGATGAGAAAAAGGGGGATGAAGAATCGGAGGGTCACTTCGACGGTGGCTCACTGTGATGATAGGCAACTGTTGGACAATGGAAGGGAGATACGAAGCAGCGTTCTTGTGGTCACTCGGATACAGCTGGGCAAAAAGGGAACTGTTAATGAGGTGCTGAAGTGTTTTGGATACGGGGTTGTGAAAGGGCCTACAGGGACGAAAGAAGGCGAAATAAATGAGAGTTCTGATGAACGGAAAACAGCGGTTATTTGGAAAAGCAGCAAGGAAGACTTTCTTCCTTGCGTGGTTCAAAATTCGAGGGCGGAAAGGGGAGCCTATGCCGTAGTACGGGCATTAAAGAAAATTGAGAACTGGAGCTTTGGGGCTGAGGTAGAATTAATTACTGCTCAGAATCCCCTAACTTTTATATCACAGAATGCATCTCCAAGTCCGAAGTTACAGAGATGGGCCCTCGCGTTACAAAATTACAAGTTAAAAATTACTTATAGTAAGGGGGCAGCGCATCAGAATGCCGATGCGCTTTCCAGGTTATTTTTAAATAATGAAGAGAGGGATGGTGACATCCAAAGTATGCTCTCGGAGGGAGATGGTTTAGGGGACTCCCTGTGTACATCTGCTGGACTGTCTACACTGTTAGCCCAGTAGTCAGTTTTGGGCGGGGGGGTGTCAGATTAGGCCTAGGCCGGCAAACCTACGGGGCCTACGTGACAGGACGAAGGGGTCCACACGACAGGAAATGGTGCACGTGTGTCCCCTTGCCCTCAATGTCGGCCTAAGGTCAGGCACCCCCTATATAAGCTGCCCTCAAAAGCGGGGGGCGAGAAGATCGGCTTTCGCTTGCCTACGAGGTTGCGGCAGGAGATCTTCGAATGCTGGACAGGGAGGAGTTGCGCCCATCCAGACGTAACGTAACGGGAGAGCTTGTGCCCGTAGCTTTGAAACATCTAAGAACTCAATGATGTGGAAATTGAGCCACTGTAAATAATATGTAAATAGGCAGCGAAGTGAATAAATGTAAATAAAGAAATATAGCCAAGAATCGTAACTCTTATGTAGGATGTTTACAAGCTACAAAACTCTTCAAAATTAGTGAAACTAAAAATTAGTTACGAAAATATTCAGAAATTTGAGCAAACTCAAGATAATTTGAAATAACCAGGAGTTTGCTGTAACCTAGACATATAGTAAACTTCAAAATTAGCCAACACTGATGAGTGATATTAAACACTCCAGGGGTGCCCACAGGGGGGTAGCAAGGCGCAACTTGCGCCATCAGGAAAATTTTTGGGGGGGAATAATAAAAGTAGTGAAATATTCAAAAAAGTTATTTGCATGTTTAAAGAGGAAGTTCATTGTAAAATAAGTTATATTGGTCCCTTTCATCGGGAGAGTGCAGCTTGGTCACCCGCTTTTATTTTTTGTTAACGGAGTTAATCCTTTTGTATGCAAGTCGTCCTGTCAATCAATCTGGAGGATGATTCTCAATGAATACAGGAATACAGTGGGTGGGGAATGCAAAAGAAATTGGGGAATTTCTTTCTCTCCTGCTACATATTTCCCTACGAGTAAAAGATTGTTTGAAGGAAAGTTAAACGGTTGTGATTTGGCTGCATTCTAAAGTCGCCAAAACAAACTTGTACCTTATTTTGAGTTCAAGTTCTCGATTACGACTTCTGCTTTTGTAGGCATGTAAAAGCCATTGTGTCAGCGTCACTGCTAATTTTCCTCTTTAAAAAAAATAGAGTTTTATAAAGAGTAAAATTAATATTTTTGTCTACTTAAACTCATCTATTACGCTTTTTAATAGTCGAATTAGATCTCGTTTAAAGCCTCAGTTATTTGGGACCCCAATTCAGATAATTTATGAAAGCACATTGAAGGAATTCAAAATAATTTTTAAAATGTCCCACTTTCATAATTTTTGTTTCCTTGCAACAGAGATTTATCGTCAGAATAGTTGCGGCATATTTTTAAGATTAACTCTAAAAAGCAGACGTGAATATTTGCTATTAAAGGTTTGTTGAGGTCTTATTTATAGTAAAATGAAGTGTTCTCAATGAAACCTGTTTTATATATCGCAATTGTAAACACAAAACATTTCACAGAGGAGCCCACCTTTCGGTAGCGCAGTCTGCTCCATGACCGCCCCTGGTGGGCACCCCTACATTTCAATGAATTTCCTTCGGACCAAATTTATACCAATGCTCTTGATGATCCCATATATTTAACCCCTCCCCCCCCCCCCTTTGTCACAAAATATCACACTTCAACATACGCCCTCCCCCTTTGTCACGTGTCACTCTATGCTGCATAAGCATGATGTCACACTTCTTATTGCCCCCTCCCCCCTCGAAGCGTGACATCATTTATGAATGATCCCTCTATGTTCTTTGTCTTCTCTGTTGGGTGGTGTTACCGTCTGTTTGAAAATGAATAAAAAATTATTATTATTATTATAAAACCATTGCTCGACTTTGCTTGTCTAAGCATCTGGGTTTGTTAGTACGGTGTATCAAAAAAGAAAAAAAATATTAAATAAATTATATAAAATTGCATAAATAAATAATGACAAAAAAGGGAGATTAATACTTTAAACTTATTATGCGCAAACATTATTACAGTTGTAAAAACATTTTAAATTTTATATTATTTTTCCGGGAAATCCAAAGGCAGCAGTTTTGGTATTTATCAGCATTGGAAAATATTACGATATTAATTTAAAATATCGGATATTTATGATATATATCAGACACATATCACTCATAAAACTCACAGCTGCTTTCACGCAAACTATTGAAAAGCTACGTTCATTTACATATGTGATATTATATAAACTAGAGAGTTATTAAATGGAGTTAACTCTCTATCCCACAGTAGCTCGAATTTATTTGATTCTTTGGATTCGAAGCAACAAGAAAAAAATAAAATACACACATTTCAGGATTTTCAATTCGAAAAACAAATATTTTTTTAATTATTTTAATTTTGTTCAAACCCTCTATCCCTCATAAACTCGAATTCATTTGACATTTTACATTCGAGGTAATAAGAAAAATAGGAAACATACGCTCTTAAGAAAAATCTTCAATTATTTATGAAGATACATTTTATTAAACATTTATATCTTTTATAAACAATGAAAATTTGTTCAACAAAATGAGAAAATATCAATTATGCTATGTCTGATACATTATGCTATAATTTTGTTGCAATACCATTATTATAAAACTATAACAATAATAGTTTGTACTGATGTTGATTGGTGTCATGTTTAATACTAGAAAATTAACGTAGATAAAATGAGTTTACACTATGAGTTTAGTGTGTTACTTGTTTGATGAGTTAGTTAAAGTCAACTTAAAAGAAATAATCACTATGACTCGAGATTTCCTGATTCCTCAGTACCATCATTAAACCCAATATTCACCAATATTCTCCCAATCTTCACCACACTTCCCCCCCCCCCCCCTCCCTTCCCTCATATTCAATAGAATTCCGCAAGTATGAAGGAGGCCGTGAAAAAACCACGTAAAATGTTCTTTTTTTTTTGCCATTTTCAACCCCCTCCCACGTGAGACAAATTTGGAAAAATTTCCTATAAACGTAGTTAACGTGACTCTAGCCCCCCGCCCCCTTAATGTGCGTCACGTGGTTTTTGAGCAGCCCCAATGGTATGGCAAAACTTCATTTTTGGGGGGGAAATGCGCCATAACCTTTGGGGGGGATGGGCACCCCTGAAACACTCCATCAACGTGTGGTTCATTTTATTTATTTGATTCTGAAAGTAATTATTTATATTATACATACAGGAGGAAAAAGTAAAAACTTCAGTTGCAGAATTAAATTAAGATATGCTTAACATAAAAGTCAGCAGTTGCTTTATGTAAACCTATCACTATTCTTAAAATGGAAAAGGTGATGCATTTTAAGCTTTGTTATATTAGGCTTAAGTTCATGGTGATGTATTTAAAAATCCTCTACTGTACAGAATTTTTATTTTGAGCATTTGTGTTCTATCAGTCATAACTAAAATGCAAAAATATTAAATTTAAAATCTAAAACACATTTTTTCAAGTTTCAGAAAAGTTACTATTGCTACTTTATTTATTTATTTATTACATTTTGTATAAACATCATAAACTATGAATAATTTTTGGCACAATTTCTTTAAATTACTGTGGCTGGATACATT
The DNA here is from genome assembly GCA_038502835.1 of Octonoba sinensis. NCBI lineage: Eukaryota > Metazoa > Arthropoda > Arachnida > Araneae > Uloboridae > Octonoba > Octonoba sinensis. The sequence continues at coordinate 128,790,708 of CM076600.1, forward strand.
TTTTTTTTTTTTGTTGTTATTTATTTCATGCTTACCTTGACCTATTTTTCTTTGTATTTATAGTAGCTACCAATCTCAAGAAAGACATAAAATGTCTGAAAATAACTAAATTCCTGTCTTTTGAAAGTTGCAAATGATTTTCAGCTTTTTATCAAGCATGGAGATCAGAAATATGTGTTTTCTTTTTTAATTTATTGGTAAGCTAGATTATGCTCAAGGAGTGACACTCCCAGGATTTTGCTTTGGGGGGGGGCACCAAAGTTTGGATTAGAGATAAACCAGATATTGATTTTCCCGACTACCAGATATCTGGCCCTGTGTTGGTGCACCCTTGTGCTGAAGTCACTGAAACTTCATTGGAAAATGGGTAAAGACATGTTGTTTAAATTGCTTAAGTTAGATAGCTTTCTGTCAATTATTTCATTGGAAACACAGGTGAAATGTAAATGGCCGAGTACTTTCAGGCACCTTGAATATAATATAATAAGTGAATAAATACATTATATATTTATTCACTTATATATTTATTTATGTTTATGTATGATAACTGTTGCAATTAACTTTGCCCTTTTAAATGTTTATAGATAGTTCAACTTTGAGACCTACTCGTAAAATTTTTTTATCTGCAAAACATTTAATTGAAAATTTTAAAGAGAATGATGACGAGGAATATAAGGATCCTGAGTCTAAAGTTGAAGAAAAATTAGCCGAGAAACCTGCTCTTGAAAACACAGTAGAAAAAAATAATAAAGCTTCTAGAAAAATAACAGCAGAAGAATTGGAGGATTGGAAAACATTCATAGAAGCTATTATTTATGCTGCAAAAGCTTTTTCTCCATTTGTTGAAAAGGTATTTCCTATTGAAACATTTATTCCTAATTGCATGTTTTGTTTTGCTACGTACAGTCGGATCTGTATATGACAAAGCTGAAATTAAAATCGTAATTTTATTTTTGAACCTATTAACTTTTGTTATACTAACTTATAAACAGGAAGTTCTGTCTAAAACTATATGAGCTGCTTTCCTTGTACACCAATATAAAATTGATAATATAGCTATCTCTCTCTTTCTCATTTAGCTTTAGTTCTTAATTACTTCAAATATACCTTTTTCAACGGTTTATACATATTCATTCACTCATTTATTCATTCATTTATTCAAAAATATCCTTAGAAATCCAGTTCAAAAAGTTTCGGGGGGGGGGGGGGGAAATAAGCTCTTTTAATTCTGACTGAACTTCATATCTATACAGGTTCTACGTCATAACAGCTTTTCAATAAAGTTTGTTCCAAGCAAATTCGTCTGCTAGAACAGGATTTGTATAGCATTAAATTTTCCTCGTAGGTGCTAATATTACATTTTTTTTAACTGTTCAAATAAAAACATGTTTCCGTTGAAAGCTTTTTCCAATAACCTTGTTCAAAGGAACTTGGAGCTTATGGCCAGAGTTCACATAATGTTTCATTTTTTCCCAGAGGTGCTGATGTTAAAATGTTTTGAACTGTTGAGCGTAGAAGAAACTGTTCAAAATTGAACAAAAAAGTGTTCAAATCAAAAAGCAAAATATGAAAATAAGATGTTCTCGCTGAGATCTTTTGAGTTCAAAAAAAAACTTTCGAATTGGAAAATTCCTTCAAAAGTTATTGGGTTTAGTCCTAATCTGAGAGTCCAACAGACACATTTTGCCCATCTCGAGACCCTAATTTCAAATTTTTTATTTTCTATCTTTATTTAATTACTTGAGTTATTTTTGACTTTTTTTTTGTTTTAAAGATATTTTTACCATAGATGAAGCTTTCTTTCGTGCTTTGTTTTTCTTACTTTTACAGGAAAGTAGGCTAAAAAAGGTCAAATATTATTTTTAAATGCTCATTAAACATTACTTAATTATCTCTCAAGGATATATTTTGTTTGCTCAATAGTTTTTTTTTTTCATTTGAAGTCATTATTAATATTTTACTTCCTTGTACTTAATATTTTAAGATCAGTTGGAACGTATTAAGTTAAGGCAGACATGAACAAAGTTTAGTTTTCAAAGAAAGAAAAGCCAAAATAAGGAATATATATATATATGCTTATTAGAAAACAATTTAAATACTACTACTATATTTTTGCTATTTCTCTTGAAAATTAGAATCAAGTTTACATTTCTTTTGCATTTTTCCTGAAAATATTTTCTTACTTGTCACCTGCTATAAAAGCACTTTTATATATATGCAACCTATTTAATGTGTGACCACCTTCAGGAGAGACAAAACTGGTTATCTTAAACGGGTGGTCACTATTTAGCTTATTTCCCCCCAATTATTATATTTAAAGGTGCAGAATTTTTTTTTACAGGCTTTAGACAGAGTTTACACTTTTCCAGTTTCCAGTTATCTAGTAATTTTTCAAACTAAATATAGAATTTTAAAATTCATTTATGATTTTGAAAAAGGAAGAAGAAAAAGAAACTTTTATTTAAATTTTGTTTATTTCAATTATTTATTGAAATGTATGTCAATTATTTCAGAAAAAATCAGTCAAATGCTCAAAAAATACTTATAATTTTATTTTTATAAATAATTCAAAAGTTGATTTTTAGTTACATTGATATAATTAAATTGCTTAGGATTTTTATAAGTAATTTACTATTGTAAAAATTTCGTAAAAGCAAAGTAAAGTTTTAGTAAAATTGTCAATTTTAAAAGTTAACTTTTGTTAATATTTAAAGAAAATTTGTTTCAAATAGAACGCATCTAAATCTCATAAACTTGTTTATATCTATACTAATATTATAAAGCTGAAGAGCTTGTTTGCTTGAACGCGCTAATCTCAGGAACTACTGATCCGATTTGAAAAATTCTTTCAGTGTCAGATAACCCATTTATCGAGGAAGGATATATATCATCACGCTTGCTCCAACAGGAGCGTAACACCAAAAATTGCATAAAAGAGTCCTTTTCTATCGGAAGAAATTATCGCATCCTTTCGAGCTTGATACCATTGAAAGGTCTAAAAAATGATCCTAGAAGGAATTTTGCCCCTTGTGCTAAAATTGGAAGTCTCTCAATTAACTAGAAAAGAAGCTATAAGTGTTTTTCTCTGTAGTTTGAAATTCTTTTTTCAGGGTAATTAACTTTAATTTTATTTGACCCAGATGATGACCTTTTTTTTTTTTTTTTTTTTTTTTCGTTTTGAGAGCACATGTCTATAAATAGGGGCAAGCATTTAAGCACTTAGGAATATATTTATGCCAAGAGTGTTTTTCGCAAGGGCAACTATATGTTGCTCTATCGAGATCTGGTTCTGGTGAAAATCAATATCTACTTCTGCGGAAGAAAACAGAAAAAAAAATATAGTGTACACAAAAGTACTTTAAAATAACATTTGTTTTGAGTTTTCCTTTGAATAACCTACAATCTACATGATATAAGATAATAAGACTCAATGCGTTATATGGGTATTTTTAATGTAATATGATAGGTTTTTCATAGAAATACGTGACATCACTTTTTGTCCTCTGCAAGAAAATGAGCATTATTTAAGATAGACTGCAAGGCCATAGCCAGGAATTTTTTGAAACACTTACTTTGAGGAAAGCTTCAGGGAGGAATACATGTTACATTGAGAAAAATTTTGGGAGGGGGGCGTGCCCATGCCCCCCCCCCCCCCCCCCCTCTGGATATGGCCTTGATAGACCGTGCAATACCAGGCATCGCAGCTAGTTTTAAACATAAAATTTAAGAATTTTAAACTAGCTACATGCTGCTTTTAAGGGGGTATTCTAGTCTAGAGGGCCAACTTTTAGGTGCTTTTTAAAACGCTGTAAATAAAAGACAGTAAAGATTTTTATCAGCAGGGTTTTTATCAGTTGTTTATTTATGTTTAAAGAGCACAAAAAAATTTAGTAAAAAAAAAGTCAAAATTCAAAACAGTACAGGTCCGCAAACTGGTGACTCAAAAAGAAAAAGCTGCCCCCTGGTTGACACGATTCTACCCTCCTTGATGATCTGAAAACAAAAATCTTAGTTATTTCTCAAAGAGTAGAGATGTAGTTTTCGTTTGATCAGAGCGATTTACAAAAAAAAGTTTCGCAAAATGGCCGCCATGTAAAACAAATGTGCGGAGAGAGTTTTTTGAAAATCAATCTTCAATTTGAAATCAAATCAAATCTCTCAATTTGAGAGTTTTTACTCTCAATTTGAGAGTAAAAACTCTCAAATTTTCAATTTTGGAAATTTTTAAAAAATAATAGAAATTTTTTTTTCATAAAAGCTTTGATCAAACAATAGCGACATATATTAAAAAGCTCTATACCAAATTTGAAGTAAATCGATCCTCTGAAAATTGAGATATCATGTTCAACCGTTCCGAAAAACGTAGTTTCGAGAAAAGCGCGTTTAAAGTTTTGAGTCAAGTTTCGGGCTGTCTAAGTATTTTATATGATGTTTTACACTTATATTTAGTAATCATTGACAATTTTGTTAACGATGCAAAGCCACATTGTTTGTTAGTTTATATTATCAGATCTGTATTACTCCCCATGAATAAAAATAAGAAAATAAAGGCAGCTGCACTTGGCATTTGCAGTGCAGGTGTTATAAAAATAAAATATTGAAGGAAAGCGAAGGAGACCCAATCCGATCCAATAGTTGTTGAGTTTTTTTGCAAGGATAAGAACCAAGTATTAAAAATCCTCTGATATAGCTGTTTTTTACCCCCAAAGAGTTTAATTAGTTTACTGGACTGGTTAGTTTTAATTATTATGTAAACTTCCCCAAAACAGTCTTTTATGGTGCTTGAATAATACATTTATGTTTTTATAAACATAAAAATAAATAAATGATTTAAATGACATTTTTGACAAGCATTCTACATGTTTTAAAGGTTTATATTAAAAATAAAAGATCTTGTAGACACAGGGATCATTCAGGTAGCTCGAAGTGACCTACGGCTGGCTATTGATTTGCTACGGTTGAACCGGTTTAGTTGCCACGTCACTAATATGGCTGTAACTTTGAAAAAAATTAATTTTTTAAAAAATCCTTTTACAAGCACAGGGTTCGTACGGTCCTTAAAGGTCCTTAGAAAGTCCTTAATGTTCATTTTCATTTTAAGGCCTTAAAAAGTCCTTAAATAGTCCTTATTTTTTATTCCAGGTGCTTATTATTTTTTTTTTGTTAAACTAAGAAGGTACCCATGCGCTCTATTTGTTTTGCTACGTTTTGTATTCTTCACAAGAATCAAACTTCTTTCATTTCAACTACTTAATCGAACCTCAAATTTGGTTTGCTCGGGTTTGGTACTGTCGCGGCTTTCGGACAGACCCAAACCGGCGGATTGCCAGGACCAAAAATGGCGGATAAACATCATCGCATTTTTACTACAAATTTCAGTACTTTCTCAACTGGTAAATAAATAAGTAACTCTTGTTTTTTTAATTTTTTTGAAAAGTTATAAGTAAATTGATGTTTTATATATTTTGACAAAAATAAAAGGTTCATGGATTTTAATAAAATGCTTCAAACTACAACACCCAATTCAGTTAAAATTAACTTGTACCCACCCACATGGCAGCTTCCAATTTGCTATTTCCTGCAATTGTATGAAAAAAAAAATCGAGCTACATCTAAAAAAAAATTTAAATATTAGTAAGAGAAGTCGAATCAAAACAAGCATTTGTACAAAATGCAATGGTGCAAAGTAACTGGGTACCATTTAAGACCACAGAAAAATAAATTACAAAAGTTCCCTCACCATTTAAGACCACAGAAAAATAAATTACAAAAGTTCCCTCATTTTGATTTTAAAAAAGAAAAGAAAAAGGAATAAAATTTGAAAAACGGATTTTTAAGTACTCAAGGGGAAAATTTTTTATGAATAAACAAAAATCGGGAATTTTCGAAAATGAGCCGACTTTCATGATTTCAAATTTGGGATTCGATACTATTTATTAAATTTAGTTTCAAAGTAAATAAATATTTTTTTGCATGAAAATTGTTACTAAATCATCTACATTCTGAACAATTATCAATAAAGTAAGTGGGAGCAGCTCTTAACAAGTAATCAGTAAATAAATATTGCTTTTGAAGCTTTAATTTTAGTTTAAGGGGCGGGGGGGGGGGGGGTTAATACTTCAAAGATGCATATTGTTGACATCTAGCTCAATAAAAAAGATACATTTAACTAATATGTAGGCAAAAAAAAAAAAAAAACTTTCAGCATTTTTTTTTTTCGTTTGACCAATCGCATGTATGATTATCGCTTCTTTATGCTGTTAAAGGTAACAGAATGATTTATTTTTATTATCATTTTTCTTACACCTTACACTATAATAAGCGGCGAGCTGCCAACTCTCCCGATCGCTTTTTAGCTGATCTTTCGTTAAACAGTTTTTTCTCCCATTGTTTTTTTTTAAATCAAATAAAATATATATATCTAAAAAAATAATTTGTTTTAAAGTAATGTTTTAATATTTAGTAAATTTTCATCAAGCAATTTGGCTTCGCGATCGTTCGCTGTGGGGTTTTGTTGTGTGGGAGATGATGGATATTTGCTGTGTTAATCAAAATTTGTATCTCGTGAAATTTCTTAATTTGCAGTAAATTGAAGGAATCGACCTCTTCTTAGACCCTAGTTCTCGCACCCTAGTTGCCAAATGCTCCGTTTTCCCCTAGTTTTTTTTTTTTTTTTTTTTGTGAACTTCAAAAATTCGATTTTTTGCAAAAAGATCCGATTTTTCAAGCTGATGTACAAGTATTTTTATCTACAGGGATTGTACTACAAAACAAGAAAATTTTTGAAGAAACTTTTTAAAAAGACATGTATTAATTTGCATGAGTTTTCATAACTTATAACGCGAAAATGTAAAAGCCTATTTTTCGGAAACTTGCTAACATCTAGCACGTGCTTCGCCGAAAATTGCACGCAGCTTTTGAGACTTCTATCTTTTTACATCCTGTAAATATATCAATTATTTAAAAAGTTGACAGTTGTTTCAGTATTTGCAGCCTGTAGTCTGCTTGTTTTATTTTTTATTTAAAAATATTGTTCAATTTTTTGAAACTTTATTTTAGTTAAATTTTGGTAGTTACTATTTGAGGGTAATGTACAAAGTTTTAAGCGAATAAGCTCCATTTTTTATTTGTATGTTGTTTCCAAAATGAAATATTTTTCTCAAGTTGAAAAAGATTTTTCAGAATTTTTCTAAACTCTTCTAAATAATTAAAAAAAATTATTTATGTCAGAGAGAAAAATTAAAGTAAACCTAAATTGAGATGCTGGCAACATAAGTTAAGTAAAATGAAAAAAAATCTAAATTAAACACAAATTCTCAAGACAAAGTGCAGCGTTTTCTTCAACAATTTTTTTTATTTAAATTGTTTTTCATTTAACTTGTATTTTATAGCATTAACCATTTTTTATAATTTTTCACTTGCTTTTATATGATTAATACTTGTGCTGTGTGCTTCTTTTATTACTAGCTCCAATAGTTATTTAACTCCCTGACTGTATTGGACATTAGAAAAGCAACAAGGCAAAAGAGGTTAAATCAATTTCCTCTTTCAATAATGCTTCCTTTTGAAATAAACATAGCAGTTTGTATATTGCGAAAAATTTGTGAGGTCCTTAAAATTTTTTGTAGGTCCTTAAAAAGTCCTTAGAAAGTCCTTATTTTTGGTTTTGCTAAAAGCGTACGAACCCTGAAGCATATTTTTGAAGGTCTAAACCAGGGGTGCACAAACTTTTTTGGGTGAAGGGCCAAAAAATTAGAAAGTATCAGATTGGGGGCAAAGTAACGAATTTTTTATTCATAAAAATACAGGGTGTATTTCAGTTTTTATTTAGAGGTAATATGTACAAATTACATGTATTAATAATGTACTCGGGAACAGATTATTAAAAAAAAGTTTTAAAAATTAATGTAAATGAATTCAAACAAAATGAGGTATAAGATTTCTAAACAATTAATTGCACAACATTTATATATATCAATGAAGTGATTGGTCAAATGGCAAAAAAGAGGAATACTAAAACTTTTAACAAAAATGTGTGCAAATTATGAAAATGAAACAAATGGAAAATAAAAAGGTAATTTAAACTTAGAAAAACACAGCATTATTCTCTAAATTATAACTTTATAATTTAGATAATTTTTCTTTGACATTTTCTAATGTAAAATTTAAAATATATATTAAGAGTTAAAATGAGAAATTAATTAAAAGTGCAAATATAAATACAGAATAAATAAACACACATATATTAAATAGCAAAATACAAATGCTGTAAGTCTGTACATCACGTTAAACCCTTGCGATTCAGAATTAGTACTAGTAAATTTGGCTAGTAGAATTGTTATTTAACTAACCACTTACAAAATCTTATTACTTAAATTGGCATAGTAATATTAAATTTATACATTGCTACATGGACAATAAAAAAAAGTTAAACTGATTCCTTTATCAAAAATCAACATATCATTATTTTGTGGTATGGCATATAATTAAATTTAAATCCTTTAATCACTAGTCTTCCTGCAGATTAGAAATTTATCTTTGTGAATTAATGTAAAAAATCGTCATTTATTTATTCATTTCCTAAATACATTTCAACGGTAAATTTTTTAAATTTTGATAATAAATTACTTTATAAAGTAAAATAATTATTCATATTGATATTATTAATTCTAAAAATTAATGTTTAATAAATAATTTTTCATTCATTCATAAAAAAAGAACGATGAAAATCGATTGATATTCCTACTAATTCGAATGCAAATACGAAAAGAAACTTTACTGTAAAGATGGCTTCTTTGCATTCATCGCAACTCTTTGAAAAGTCAATATTTAGTTTGCTTTTCAAAGCCACAAAAAGAAAAAATTTGTAGCAAATACCAATAAAAAAGCGAAATAAATCACATTTATATATATATATATATATAAATAGAAATCACAAAACTGACCTTTCTGGTAAGAAAAATTTTTTTCGAGTACAAAATTTAAATTCAGAGAAGAAAAGTTTGCATGAAAATTACTACTCACATTAATGAGATGGGTGGGATTGAATTTTTGAAATTATTGATTTCATGTTAAGCTCAAAACTAGTTGTAGCAATATGTAGAATAGACAAAAGGTTTTCATCACTAATTCTATTTCTAGTTTTTGATGTGTGTGTGGGGGGGGGGGGGGGGGGAACTCACTCAGACTCAAAAACATTGAAAAGTGTTATGAGCATGAAGCTAAATGAGGCACAACAAAAACTGTTAACTTACCCCCCCCCCCCCCCCTAGACAAAAATATTTTTTATTAGATTTTTTTTTATAAGGCTACGATAAAAATAATTATAATTAACTGATATGATCACTGAAACTTAAAATAATTTTCGAAAAATTCCTTATTTTCGGCCGGATTTTCAAGTGGGGGTGGCAGAATGACGTCCGTGCAAGTTCTTCGCTATAGAAGCTGCAGCTTAATAAAGATAAAAATAATAGAAAGCTCAAAGTAACTGATGTCTAAGAGGCAGAATCAGACAGTAACTGACAACTAGGAAGTGTTTCAGAACTCGATGCATTGGGATTTCGAAATGCATAAAAAATCGGGACCGATCCTTGAAAGCGCAAAAAAACGGACAAAATACGTAAATTTTACTCGAAATTTGTAAAAGTTGGCCGGCATGTAATTGACAGGTTACTTTCAAAATTTTTCATAGAAAGAAAAGGAAAAAGCCTTCCAAAAGTAACGATTTTCGTTGGAACGAAATTCTTAATTTCCAAAATGACCCAAAATACGGAATTTTGTCAAAATACGGAAAAATCACATGTCTGAATATGTCTTCCAGTCCATGTGGAAAAGACACTGCATCATTGCTTTTACTATCTAATAACCATAACTAAAACTGACTTTTCATTAAATTTTCTGCAAATTATTTTTCAATGGATTCATCCATGGGTTTATTACTACAAAGTAGAAGTATTTTGAGATAAAAAAATATTGCTTCACATTTCGTACAGAATCTAAGCTTCTAATGTGTAATGGTTATCAAAACATTTTTACGGCGAAATGTCTAGAAAATAAGAGAAAAAAAATTAATGAAAAAAATTAAAAAAAAAACAACTTCGCTTTGGATCGTTATTTTACCATGAGCCTAGGAGTGTAAAATACCGAACAACCGCTCCTTCCTCTTCTTGAATTTCCCTAAGGTGAAATTACTGAATATCCCCCCCCCCCCCCCCCCCATCTAGATTGCTATTGAAATTATAAACAAGGAACACATGCAACACAATTAACAAAATTTGCAAAGGGAAAAACGAACTCTTTAACAAAAATCGCGATAGAAAAAGCGGATAATAGTTCAAAAATTAGCAACTGCGATCTCAAATATGTTTTTAAGATTATATTCTCATTCTTTTAAAAATGTTTATTTCTAATTCGTGCACAATTAAAAAAAAAAAAAAAAACTCATTTTCAAAATAGCGCAAGATAGGCGAATAAGATATTTTTATTTTACAAGTACAAAATATTTGATCTGAAATAAATGAGCTAAAAAAATAATTTAAAAAAATAAAGCAAGGTGTAAAGGTTTCTTTCGTTTCTTTGCATCATAATCAAAGGATTAATTATTCATATGGCATTCAACAAAGAGAACAAAGTCCAAGATGGCGAAAAATGAATCATAGGAAGTTTTTTTTTTTCCACGTGGTTTACATGTTGCTTTAGTTGCAAAAAAGACGATTTGTGATTGTTAATTCTCTTGAGGGCGCATCCGGGTTGCATATATATCGCTTTCACTTTTACTTTTTTTTACTCATCGGCACTAGTAGGAGAAGACGGTGAGAAGCTTTAATACACGTGCGTACTTGCTCGACGTTCGTAGTTCCTTTCGTCAATGCGTTCAATGCTTTATTTTTTTCGGATGCGGAGACTATCTTTTAACTACGATTTTTCGTAAGCTTTTTTTTTACAATTATTTTTTCTTTGGTTTTTTTTTTCATTTTATTATATATATACTTTTTTATCAACTATATTAGCGGGCGAACTCAAAAGGTTCGGCGGGCCAATTCAAAAGGCTCGGCGGGCCAATTTTGGCCCGCGGGCCATAGTTTGTGCATCCCTGGTCTAAACTTTGAAAATAAGCAACAAAAAAAAAATCGATTTTTTTGAAAGTTCTAGACTAGAATACCCCTTTAAATGTACTTATATATATATATATATATATATATATATATATATATAGATGTTGAAAGCAGTTTGGAGCCACCGACTTTTGAAGCCAATTTTAAACGGCTCCAAAAGTCTTTATACGTCTCTTTTAGGTTAAAGTTGTTTAAAGCAGTTTGAAGCCAGTTTTAAATACAAAGACGTATAAAGCAGTTTGAAGCCTATTTGAAAAAACTGTTTAAAGCACTTTGAAGCCACTTTTATATACAAAGACGTATAAAGCACTTTGAAGCCTTTTTGAAAAAACTGTTTAAAGCACTTTGAAACCAGTTTTATATACGAAGACGTATAAAGCATTTCAGAGCCTTTTTTAAACAATTGAGGTGTATAAAGCATTTTGGAACCAAGTACATAAAATGAATATCTAAGTTACTATTTTGGATCATCGTGCAAGAAATTTTCTAAGATCAAATTTCGGCGTTTCAATTGTTTCCTTTTTAAAAAGTTGCTGTTTTTTTCCCCTCATCGAGCAATACGCCAGCGTTCCCCAACTGGTGGTTCGCGAACCCCTAGGGGTTCGCGCGGTGTAGAAAAGGTGTTCGCGGAAATAATATCATAATGGCGGAGTTTTTCATTGTAAAAGTAAAAACAAAATAATAAATTTACATACTAATTAGGAAAGAGTACAAAAATGATTTTGAAAAAAAAAAGAATTGTTTTCAGATAATACAGAAAAGTAATGATCTGGCATAGAAAGCATACATACAAAATTTGAAACGCACTTATTTCTACCTTTATCGAAAGATATTTATTGACTTATTTTTAAGTTTAGAACGCACTTTTCTCCAACCATTTTCCACTTTTTCTTTGCAAGGGCAAAGAACGAGTCGGAAATATGAAAATTTACTGCATAAAATGTAAAAATTTGCATTATTTTAGGCTTATTTTTCATAATACAGATCCTAAACTGGAACTAGAAGAAATTGACTCTTTAATTTAAAATATGGACTCGCATTTATAGCACTTTATTCCAACTTTCCTGCATTATCACAAAATAGCAATTGAAATTACGCAATTTTAGTTTTCCTTTAAATTGCCAACTTTTCCAAAATTTTGTATAATTCAACCGCAAACTGTCGGAAAATAATTTAATTTTTTTTTATTAATACATATGTCTACTTCCCTAATAATAATTCAAAAAGAACAAATAATAAAAATGTAATAATAAAAAATATTTGTAGATGCATTTTAATTTTTATTTAAGCTTAGATGTTTTGCAATAATTATGTTTTCATTTCTTGTTATGAAGTATTGTACAATACGGCAAATAAACGTGCTAGTAAATTTTAGTTTTGTCACCGTTACTAACGTCTACAGAAGGGGGTTCGGCATCGTTTGGAACTTAGAAGGGGGTTCGCAAAGGAGAAAAGGTTGGGAAACATTGCAATACGCCATTAGCCGTCGCAGACCGGATTGATAACACAGGAGTTCCAAATTTGGCCCGTGGAACGTAGTTTGGAGACTGGTAACCAGGCCCGGACTGGCCAGGTCGGCTGGTCGGGGATCGCCGAGGGCCCCCGTACTTGTGGGCGTCCAAACGGGAAGGGAAAAAAATATTTTTGTATCCGAACTTTTGTTACAGTTCTTTAATTTCTTCATAACTATTTGCATCTGCTTCATTACATTTTTTCCCAGAATGCTGCATCTTACAAAAGTTTTAAGACTTTTAGACATAATAGTGGTTGATGGCGCAATTGGACTTGATTTGTATGAGCTTGTAAAATCAAAACTAGCTAGATAGGGCACTTCAACATGAAATATTATTGTTTGCTCAATTCTTGGAGCTGCTAACGTGAACGGATTTCAAAACGGCCTAGAAGCCAATTTCAAGAAGAGAAACAAAGATCAGTGGGCGGACCCAGCGGCCTGGCGGCCGTTAGGTCCGCCAAGGGGGCCCCGAATTAAAAAGTGGCCCCTTCATTATTTCAAGTTTCCTTCCCTCCATACGGAAGACCACATGGATACAGGTAGGGATTCGCAATAAATGATGTTTTATGAAAATTGTACAGAATAGGAATTGGATGAAAAAATGAGCAATTCAAATACTGGGCACTCACATTAACGTTTTCAAGAATATTTCTAAGGGGGCCCCATATCTATTTTACCGCCAGGGGTCCCCAAACTTCTCTTTGCGCTCTTGATGAAGATTTTAACTCTACTCATTAACTCATTGCATGACTTCTGTTTTAAAGGCCAATTTGGTTTTATAAAGTAGTAAAAAATTCTCTTTTTAGTTTTTGCCTTTTGCAATATATAATAAGTGTTAAAAATTACATTTTTATTTAAAACTGCTTAGAAATAAAAGGGGAATCTTATTTCTTATACTTTGTAAAACACGGTATTTATGTATGAATAGATAGACAATATCATGGACAGGACAGGTTATACCACAAGTTGACTGAAGTACCATGAGAAAGTAATTATCCAAGGATGCTAGGCAGTGCCAGGTCTAAAGGGGGAGGGGACAACTAGGGCACAAGCACCAGCTTGGGGGGGCACGTATGGGGGCGGGCATATTCAACTGTGATGCACAAAAAAAGAATATGAATAAGAAGAAAAACAATTCAATAAAAAAAGAAAAATATATTGATTCTTGAAAATTTAACTTTTGCAAAGAGAAAACTAAAATCCTAGTTCGGCGCCAAAAAGGAAAAAAAATAAATCTAAAATTCGTACAATTATTATTGAAATTAGTTTCTGAATTTTTTCAAGCATTAATCTAAACATTTATGCTCAGTTAAAGAATCAACAGTAAAAAAAAAAATCATTATTTTAAAATTAATTTGCTTGTCTGATGAGTCAAGGGCTCGAACATTAGTACCAAGAAAATTATTATTTTTTTTGGCAACTTTAATTTTATTTATACATAATCTCATAAAGGATTTTTTTTCTTAAGACTTCATTTCTCTAGGAATTTTGAAATTGAAAGCAAAGTTTAATATGGAATATTTTTCACTTTATTTTTATTTTTATAACAATTTATATGATTATTTGTCGTACAACTTCCGTCTAGAATGAGCAATTTTGTTCAATTCTTAAAATAAAACTGTTTGTACAAAAGTTATGTCAAAAAAGAGGGGGGTGAGCTCTTCAGAATGCACTTTTTTGTTATCCTACTATTGCCCAGACTGATTTAGCTGAATGATCGAAAATAGGTTAGAGATGGGGGTTCAGGATCTTTTTCCCGGATTTTTTTCGAAGTAAGAGTTATGAAAACTCAGTGCCGAATCTAGGGGGGCGGGGGGAGTCGGTCCCATGGCCCGGGAGGCACTTCTGGGGGGCGGCAAGTTCAACTGTTTTGAACAAGAAGAAAGAAAATGGAATAAAAAAAGAAAAATATATTTAATCAGGAAAATTTAACTTTTGGAAAGAGAGAATAAAAATCCTAGTTTGGCGCTCCGATTCGATCATTGATCGGCTATGTTGCTAACGATTAAAAGCGATTAGTAGAATTATTTATTTGTATATATAGACTGTCGGAAACTCTAAAATTGAGTTATACTGAATATGTTGCGTCGTTGGTCAGTCTGAAGGCTCCTGTGGCAGGCAAACACTCCTAGGTAGGCAGTTTAAGGGGGCAGCAAAGTTTGGCACACTTGTTGTGGCCCGAGCACACAAATGTTCTAGCCAAAGAGAACCCATCCTCCCCCAGACACACTAACAGATAAAGCCCTATCGTGATAGGCGTGATGTACATACACCTTTTTCACGCTTTTTTCTGTCTTTCAACCTAGCACATATAGCTAGATTTCAAAATCTGGTGCAAGTGCCCTGACTTGTTTCTCTTGACATGGGCAGAGCTCAATCTGTCAGGAGCTGTTCAGTTGACACCCCCAGGGGTGTCGAGGGTGTCGGCTCAGTTCAATGCTTAACTGTTCCATTTTCAGAAGGCTAGTTATGCGTGTGATGTAATAAAGATAAATATGTCACATGATACAAATATAGATCAATAAATATAGGTTATTAGTGATAGATTGAAATAATTTTATACCTAAGTCAAAGTAGACTTACATTTGTAGAAAAAGACTGGCTGAAATAAGTTTTTTATCGGCTCAGAAGTGACTTAAGAGGTCGCCTTCGGTGTCTTGCATAGGAGAAAAAACAAGTTGCGCCGTACGCGCCGCTATTTTAACTTTGCACGGGCAACGCCGTTGTGGGTACCACTAGTTGTAAATAAAATCAGCCCGAGCACACAAATATTCCAGCCAAAGAGCACCCATCATCCCCCCCCCCCCCCCCGCCCCGAGACACTAACAGATAAAGCCCAATGTGATAGGCGTGATGTACATCTTTTTCATGCGTTTTCTGTCTTTCAACCTAGAACATATAGCTTGATTTCAAAATCGGGTGCAATCGCCCTGACTTGTTTCTCTTGACATAGGCGGAGCTCAATCTGTCAGGTAATGTTCAGTTCAATGCTTAACTATTCCATTTTCAGAAGTCTAGTTATACGTGTGTAACTTCTTTTATAGCGCTATCAAAATTTTGTATTCCAGATTTTCTAGCATTCCTGAAAAGTCAACATATTCCCCAGTCAGAAGTGCGTTCTTCCCCTCTCAAATCTAATATTTTCTTAAGACCTCTCCCCCTTCACAATCCCATGTTGATAGCAAAAAGAGATTTTTAAGCACCATTTTTTTTGGAACACAGTTGGTTTTTAACCTATTGCTCGATAGACTGATTGCGCAGCTGACATGCAGCAATTACAGTGGAAAAAATGACAGCAAAAAAGAAAAGAAAAAAAATATCCTATAGGGGGAGAAAAGTTACGTGTAATTGATAAAGTTAAAAATAATGCAACAAAAGCGAGTATTATTTCATGAATATGGTTCCGCGGTATAGTTTCACTACACTGCGGTTATGTTATAACGCGGTGCCAAACATGTTCCCCGACACCCGCGTTTTAACGGAGTTTCATTTTTTGATCAGTTATTACAGTCATGAAATAATTACACACCTTTTTTTAATTATTAGAATTATTATAAAATAAAAAATATGAGAGGGGGTCCCACCACTTCTAACGTCTATGGGACCTCAAATACTTAATTCGGCCCTGAATGTCATAACTGTTTTTAAAGATATATCTGTTAGAAGTTTTGATGCAAGTCAAAATCGGCAGCAAAGAACTAGATCAGTCAACGGTTCAAATTTGAAAACTATTGATATTTTGCTTGATTTGTTTCTAGTCAGTAACCAGTTAAGTAGTTACAAAGTAATTACTCGTTCATTTGGAACTTGGTAGAAAAACTGCTCCAGACAAAAAAAAAATAAATAAAAGGAGTGATAAACGAGCTTGTGAATTAAATGAAATAAGTGTTCATTTAATTATTTTTTTAGTGCAAGCTAATAATATTTTTATAAATTTTAAATTTGAGCAAATCTATGTTTGATTTTTATGATAATGTATGTTTTCAAAAAAGTTATTCTCAACTAACATAACTTTGACTTTTCATTTAGCCTGCAAATAATTCAGTAGGACAGTTTTTTAGTTTTAAAGTATAAATGAAAATTATCTTCAAATGATCTCATACAGTACTGAAGCATAAAACAACATTGTTCATTTAATAAATAGAGGTTTATTATTTAGTACTTGCTCTTTTCTTACTTAATGACTTTTTCCTTTCTCATAGTATTCTATAGTTTAATACTATAACCCCATTCTACGTAATTGAGCATAAAAAATCATTAATTCGTTGTACTAACAGGTAAGCATCTTTCATGGAGATTTTCTATTAATAGAAAATATGCATTAAATTTCGTGTACTTAAACAGTTAGTCAAGCATAACTTTAAAACAATGTTTTAAATTTTTTTCTCATTTAATATGAAAATGTCGCTTCAGTTTAACTACCCTATAAGACCCTAAAAAGGGTAAAAAACGGTTCCCAGACACACAATTTTCAAAACCGGGAAGGATCCTTCCTCTGGGAAAGCCCCTTTTCAGTACCTGCCCGAGAGCCCCAGAGGGAGCCAGTCCGAGTCTGCTAGTAACCACTCTTAGCAACGGCAAAAGCAATGAGCTTCGCAAATGAAACTCATTGATTTCAGTTGCAAGTTGAGCGAACATGAGAAGCGAACAATTCAACCTGTGCGTTGTCAGTTCAAGCATGCATGAGTAGTTGCTCGTTGAGCCACGGAAATATTTGAAACCATTCTTAGACTAACGCAAACATTCGTCGAGCCAGTTTCTTAACCTATGTGTTCCGTTTTAGGCGGGAAAATAAGGCAAAAGGGAAATGATACAGCGTCGTTGTAATTGAACTTAGTCTTTAAACAGTATTTTTAAACCGAAATGAACTGCCCCAAATTTGAAGCATGGCGCCTAAGCAACTTAAGGGGGAAAAGAGGTCCACTGTATGGCGATGTGCACGAAAAATCGGCAACAAAATGTCTGACATTAATGCCCAAGGAATTTCAATATTTGTTAATTAGGTTTAATCACTATGTCATTGAATCAGAAAGGGTAAAAAAAAATGCAAGAACAGGTACAGATTGTAGCCAAATGTCACAAATTAAGGAGTGGAGGCATGTATCTGTCTCTTAAAAGTTCTTCAAATTTCATGCAATCTGCAGTATCTTCAGGAGTAAATCGCAACTTATATGGTTTAATGTTCGGAACATTAATAAATCTGGGGGCCCTTCAAATAGTTCAACGACACAACACTCCGCGGTAAAACATATTCTTCAATAAGTCCATAAACAGCAATCACACGGAGTCGGATCCGGCAAACATGGTATCCTGGCCATTTAACAGGGTCAGGAGCTGATAACCGCTCCCCTGACTTTGAAAAATATCATGTATTTATATAGGTTTTTTTTTTTTTTTTTTTTTTGCTGTGTTACTTATATACATATTGATTACTTATACTTCTTACTCTACTGGAAAAGTTTAAATGGCCTTGCTTTGGTTCTGAATTACTAAAGCAACGATCAATACGCTCATCCGTGAAATGTTGCCACAAAATGAAAAATTCGGAGTCAAGGAGCTGTTTGAACTTCATATGACACTGTGTGGACAAGGACCGTGTGAGTTTACATTCAGAATTTGCGATATTATCCTCGAAATTCGGGACGTCATTAACACACGTCGATGTCGCCGAACTCGAATCTGTCCACGCTGAAGCAAACCTGAAAGTTCACGCTGAAGCATGGTTAAACATCTGCTGAAGGCAGGCATGGTTAAACTATCTGCTGAAGGCAGATGCTTAGCCATCTCATTCAAATAAAATGTTATATTTTTTTGTTATTTAACCATATTTTACCTCAGTGTATCTTATTATTAGCTTATTCATAATGTTAACACCAGGGTCGCCAAGCGTCCGTGATTTTGCTGGACAATACAGTATTTCTAGAAACTGCCCAACTTCCCAGAGGAATTTCAATACGTGACGGCAAAAGTCCCGTATTCTTGCCAGGATATTGATTTGGCGGATTTCACATACCCTAGTGACCCTTGTGTCACGGATATCCGGCTCTGATGTTTGAAACTTGTAAATTCTAAGCATTTTTGAAATATCCTGAAGCTTTCAAATGCGTTATAAGTTTTTACACATATTATGTGTAAATAATATGTGTAAAAACTTATACATTTTTTGGCAACCTTGGTTACCACCTGAGAATTTTAGAAACCAACAAATAATCATGTGGTTTGTTTTTAGCCTCCTCATAAAAAGTAAATAAGGCCATACCTGTATTCGAAACAAGAGTTTATTTATTTTACTTAGTGGGAAGAGTTTGTTTGTTTGTTAATCATGAACTCTTTGCAAGCATAGACCTCACATTGACTCTTTATGATGTAAAGTTTTTAAAAAGCATTTTTCATTAAAAAAATATTTACACCCATATGCATAAATGAAGCATTGTTTTATAAAATTATGCGTTGATTCATTAACTGATTTTTATGATGTTACAACTTTGATAACGTTTTTATCATTAAGTTTGGTGCGCTATTTTAAAAAGGCATTATCGCGAAAATTTCCGCACAAAATAGGGGGTCGCAAACGAAAATAGTTTGCGCACCACTGCCGCAGTACACTGAAAGTGAAGCAACATTGACTGAGGTCTGTGTTTGGGAGGGTGACAACCTCTCGCCGCTGGTTGCTGCGGTCCGTGTGAGCTAAAGGAAGCAGGTGCACGTTAAATAGGTCGTAGCTCCAATGTCCTCCAAGTTAAACGATACCTCTGGGGGTGCCAATTCCAGGTGACGATCTCTCATCTGGGAGCTGGTTCAAAAAATTACGAGACCTTTCAGAGGGGCGGAAATCGGACTCCTGCCTACAAGGAGACTTAGGAGCAGCGTACCCGTTTTTCCTCGCCACGCGCGAGGACACGACACCCCCACCACCACCAAATAAGCAAATGAATGTTAGTCTGCTAAATTAAAGAGACTAAGACTAACTAAACAAATAATTTGCACATAAATCTGAAAGATTTTTAAAAAAACACCCTGATCGTAAGAAAAATCAAACTGTATGTATGAAAACATTTTCAACAATTCCCGAAAAAGCTTTACGGGCACCCTTAGAAGTTTCATATGTTATAGGGAAATTTTGAAACCACACACTTTTGGATAATACCTCATTCTCAAGAAGCAATCATGAGTTCTTTGCAAGCACATACCTCACATTGACTCCTTATGATGTAAAGTTTTAAAAAAGTACTTTTCATTAAAAAAATATTTACACCCTTATGTATAAATGAAGCATTGTTTCACAAAATTATGCGTTGATTCATTAACTGATTTTTATGATGTTACATCTTTTATAACGTTTTTATTTTTATCATGATTTATAAGTTTGGTGCGCTTTTTAACAAGGCGTTATCGTCTACTGTCTCTCCAGGGGTCTACTATCGTTTACTGTCCCTCCAAAATTTCGCACAAAACAGGGGGTTGCAAATAAAAATAGTTAGCGCACCACTGACCTATACTATCACGAACTCCTTTTCCATGGCAAGATGTAAAAGAAATGTCATTCAGCTTTGAGGCCATGATCTTTTTCATGATGACAGAGATTGATGTTTTCAAATTTTTTGTACTGAGCTAGTGATCTATCACTGAAATATTTTATGCATTTAATTTGTGGTATTTCTTTAAATAAATGTTGAAGAATTACTTTTTTGAAAATCCAAAAGGTTGTTGTGTCATAGAGCAAATGATCACAAATTACACACATAGGGATACGTTTCATCTCATCATTATCGTGTCCTCTTCCCTATGCTAGACCAGGGCGAATAGTAGTCGCTCTTTCTTCTATTGGACGCTTTCTATAGCACCATACATAATATAAATATGTTTTTTAGAAAAATCTACTAGAATAATGGAAGTATTTTTATTGGATTCGTCCTTTGTTTTGCTAAATTACATACTCAGCGCTTTGTGAAAAAGTGATGAGAACATAGTGCAGACAGTTTTGAACCTAAACTTTCAAAAAATTCATGAACTGACGTAATAATTGTTTTCGTTTCTGAACTATCAGTTTTAACCCATTATTTGTAAGAAGTTTCATTTATCATTTCTAATTAATTGGAGAGCATTAATTCTTTAAGAATCTCGACACATGGATAGTATGGATCGCATCTGTGTACCTGCCTTTTTTAGTTTCCGTAGAACAAACTAATTTTTTAGCAATAATACATAGTGACAAATATGAATAGCATGAATCATGAGTTTAATATTTTGTTGATACATCCAAATAAACATATAATGAATACCTCAGCAGTCACGCATTCTCTTGTGCGAAATTGTGAAAAATTCAGATAGAATAATTTTAAAATATTTATGTCGTTTACTTAAAAACTATAATTCTTATTAATTATAAAAAGTCACTCCCTTTTGAGTGATTCCAAACAACTCACCTAATGAGAGTTGCATGACAAACTCGGATTATTTTCAAATTTGGTACACAGATTGATGATATAGAGGCATGAAAACGTCCAAATTTTTAGCTACCTAACTCCACTTATTTTTAAATATACAGGTCCTCAAAGTTTTTCTGCAACCTCAAAATACCGAAAACTTGATGTTATTTATTTTTTTTCCCTTGAGAACTCTACTCATGCAATATGAAAGTGTTCGATATCTATAGAAACTAAATGTTTTAGCCATTCGGAAAAAAAATACTACCATGTTCATAATGAAAATTGTTAAAGTACAGTACTCTTAGAAGTTGCAACCACAGAAATTCGATTTTAACGATTTTGCTAAAATTAAAGAATTAATTCCAAAAAAAGGAACATAAAACCAAAGGTTTACGCACTTTCGGGTAGAGTACCATATATTGTTACACAATAAATTACTTGGGTTTCTCACTCCTTCTTGGAAATATTTCAGCTTAAAGACAAGTCATAATGCAAAAACATGGAATTTCAGCCAAATTGTCACCCATTTCTCTTATAAAGGAAAAGCACTAGAAAGTTTTTATTTTTTTTTTTCAATGAGCTACTGATGTATCAGCTACTCACAGGAAAAGAGTTTACTTCTGTATATTTTTTACATGAAGAGATATCCTACTGATAGTATATGTATGTTTTTCTCTAATAACATATGCCTGTGTTTCCCCTCTCAGACTTAACATTAATTTTAAAAAAACTTACTGAAAATTACATGAATATTATGTATTATATTTTATTTACCCTCTGAAAATGAGTTAGTTATTTTTATAAATAGTGTTATTTGGGGAATGAAGCATTGAATGGATGGAGCAGCATTCTGTTTTACTACGTTCTGGCATAAAGCAAAACTAATGTTTGCTCTATTTTTGTGATGTCTTAAAGGAAAATGTAGGAAATAAATTCGTCTTTCAAACCTTTTTATTTTTAAAATTTTAAGTTAGTATTTAATGAAAATATTAGGTATTTAACCGATGGAGCTTCCCCACCAGTTCCTTAAACTAGATAAAAAGAGATTAAAATAGCTGCCAGTATTGTTATCCTTTTTAAATTTAATAATACTTCTTGATATATTTAGTCATCACACAAAATAAAGTTTCATTTTGTATAATGATTAAATACATCAAGTAAAAATCCATTTCTCTTGTCCCGCAGTGGACCAGTAGGTAGAAGCTTGGTTCCGGTTGAACACCGAAAGTGAAACAACACAGACTGAGGTCAGTGTTTGGGAGGGGGAGAACCTCTCGCGGCTGGTTGCTGTGGTGTCCGTGTACGCTGAAGGGAGCTGGCGCACGTTAAATAGGTCGTGGCTCTAATGTCCTCCGAGTGAAACGATACCTCTGGGGGTGCCAATCCCAGGTGACGGTCTCTCATCTGAGAGTTGGCTGAAAAATTAAGATACCTTTCAAAAAGGGGCGAAAATCGGGCTCCTGCCTATAAGGGCCTCGTTAGACTCAGGAGCAACGCACCCATTCTTTCTCGTCACGCGTGAGGACTCGACAACAACAACAATCCGTTTCTTTTGAAACTCACCTATTGGTTTAACAATCAAAAATAAATAAAATCTGTATGAGAAATCCCCTTGTTATGAGCTAGGGCCCTCCCATTTATTTGTTAAATAATTGACTTAAAAGGAAGGGGAATAACATTATACTTGATGTTTTATTGGTTGGTAGAAACTAGAATGCTTCATGGGATCTGTGGACAAGTACTTTAATGAGTAAACTTGTTCTTGTCAGTGCAGAAATTACACGTTCCTATCAGTAAACGTAAGTCGTGTTAGTTTTGAAAGTATTAAAAAGTTATACTATAATTCTTGAAGAATATAAGTATATCTTCTATTTTTAATTTTTATATTGTAATTATTTGCCTATTTACAAAGTGAAATGAAAATGGATGTTAAAATGAATAGCTTTTTATCACCATGTTCGATTGGTAGCTAATTAAATGATATTTATTATGAAACATCCCACACCAAAAGAAAATTCCTTATTTTCCTCATATTCATGTGATATTCAAGAAATTCCGTAGTTAAGAACCGAGTGTAAAGACATACAGAATGTGTGTTATCACCATGAGTAAGTGTATACGTCAAAATACTCTCATTTATTTGGACGAACATGTTGTGATCTATTAGAACGTCAGTGCTGAGCCAAGTCATTACGTCTTATAACAATTGAAAGAGTTAGAAATTCAAATAAAAAATTAATTCCTGGAAGAAAACTATGTCGTCAGTGTGAAAAATTGTTAAAAGCATCCGAAGTAAGAGCAAACAATGAAGAGGATCATGCTGACTTATATGTGGAGGGCTCAGAATACAAGTGAACCAAGTCCATTAAAAGTTTCTTTGTGATACAGAGGTTTAAAGTTAAAGTTTTATAACAAAATTACCTCTTATTTTTTTTAAATTATAAATGGGTCATTCCATGTCAAATGTACCAAATTTCGGAAAGTTCCCCATTTGGCCCTCTCCGATTTTGATGAAGTCTTACATGGATCCATGCCAAATTACAGCTCCATAAGTTGTATTTAGTTAGACCACTAGCCATGGTTTTGTAAAGGCACCTTCTTTCATGTCGCAACTGAAATGACTAAAGTGTCAACTTTGTGTTCTTATTGTTCATGACCTAAGAGGACTATTGGGCTGAAACTTGGTGATACTACTAAACATTTGGGATATAGCAGCCTACTAGTACAACGAAAAGTGAATGTATTTTAAATTTTTCACATTTTGCTGCCAAAGTAGCTCATTTGTGCCAATGTGGCGGATTTTGATCACACTTTGCCAGCTTGTATCTGTTGATAGAAATATTTTCTGAACTGGATTCTTTTATCATTTGCACGCTGTTGGCATGTCATAAAGGTGTGCAAGTGGCACCTTCATTGCTCAATTTACTGCCGAGTTATGCTGGTTCAAAATTCAGTTAAAAATTTCACGCCTCAATTTTGGCTCATCTTCAAAGAACCATACCTCAAAAGGGATAACTCGGATTTGTTTTTTCTTTATATCAATGAAAAGAAGTCACTTTCCTCTATTAGGAAATCTCTTTTGAATTTTTGAGACAAAGCAGTTTTATACGCATAATGTAGTTCAAAATAATGTATAAAATTTTGCTAATTACAGAAAATGATATTATTTCATTTATTTATACACGACCTAAGAGAACTACCGGGCTGAAACTTGGTGATCCTGCTAATCGTTTTAGATATAACAGCCTCCAGCTGCAACAAAAGCTTAATTTATTCTAGATTTTTAAAATTTTACTGCTAAAATAGCTCATTTCATCGAGGTATGATATTTTTGAATTAATTTTGAACTTCCATAACTCGGCTGATAACTGAGCAATCAAGGTGCCACTTGCACACCTTCATAACATGCCAGAAGGGGGCAAATGAGGAAAGAATCAACTTCAGAGATTTCTTCTATCATAATATGCAAACACGCAAAGTATGGTCAAAATCTGCCACATAAGCACAAATGAGCTACTTTGGCAGCAAAATGTGAAAAATCTAAAATACACTAAGCTTTCGTTGTACTAGTAGCCTGTTATATCTAAAAAGCTTAGCAGGATCACCAAGTTTCAGCCTGGTAGTCCTCTTAAGTCATGTATAAATTAATGCAATAATCTCTATTTTATGTAATCAGCGAAATTTTATAAATCGTTTTGAACTCCATTATCTGTATAAAACTTCTTTGTCTCCAAAATTCAAAAGACATTTCCTAATAAAGGAAAGTAAGCTCTCTTCATTGATATAAAGAAAAACCAAATTCGAGTTATCCCTTTTAAAGTATGGCTCTTTGAAAATCAGCCAAAATTGAGGCGTGAAATTTTAAACTGAATTTTGTACCAGCATAACTCGGCAGTAATTAGAGCAATAAAGGCGCCACTTGCACACCTTTATAACATACCAGCAGGGTGCAAATGATAAAGTAATCCAGTTCAGAAAATATTTCTATCAATAGCTACAAGCTGTCAAAGTGTGGTCAAAATCCGCCACATTGGTACAAATAAGCTACTTTGGCAGCAAAATGTGAAAAATCTAAAATACACAAAGCTTTCCTTGTACTACTAGGCTGTTATATCTAAAAAGCTTAGCAGGATCACCTAGTTTCAGCCTGGTAGTCCTCTTAGATCATGTATAAATAAATGAAATAATAGCATTTTCTGTAATTAGAAAAATTTTATACATTATTTTGAACTACATTATGCGTATAAAACTGCTTTGTCTCAAAAATTCAAAAGAGATTTCCTAATAGAGGAAAGTGACTTCTTTTCATTGATATAAAGAAAAAACAAATCCGAGTTATCCCTTTTGAGGTATGGTTCTTTGAAGATGAGCCAAAATTGAGGCGTGAAATTTTTAACTGAATTTTGAACCAGCATAACTCGGCAGTAAATTGAGCAATGAAGGTGCCACTTGCACACCTTTATGACATGCCAACAGCGTGCAAATGATAAAAGAATCCAGTTCAGAAAATATTTCTATCAACAGATACAAGCTGGCAAAGTGTGATCAAAATCCGCCACATTGGCACAAATGAGCTACTTTGGCAGCAAAATGTGAAAAATTTAAAATACATTCACTTTTCGTTGTACTAGTAGGCTGCTATATCCCAAATGTTTAGTAGTATCACCAAGTTTCAGCCCAATAGTCCTCTTAGGTCATGAACAAAAAGAACACAAAGTTGACACTTTAGTCATTTCAGTTGCGACATGAAAGAAGGTGCCTTTACAAAACCATGGCTAGTGGTCTAACTAAATACAACTTATGGAGCTGTAATTTGGCATGGATCCATGTAAGACTTATATCTACCACCTATAAAAATTTTATCAAAATCGGAGAGGGTCGAGCGGGGACCCCTGTTACACTTGACGTGGAATGACCCAAATTTAATTTTAAAAGATCAAAGAGGGACTTGGTTCTTTTTTGCATTGAAATTTTACATAATTGGTGCCTGTTATTGCGCCGCTAACTCGAAAATGACAAAAAGTGGACTTAGTTCACTTGTATTCTGAACCCTCATATACCAGTAGGGGCTCTATCGGTTAAATATCTTACTTCTTCACTAAATACTAACTTACATTTTTTAAAATAAAAAGGTTTGTAAGACAAATTCATTTCCTACATCTTATTTTAAGACATCACAAAAATTGAGTAAACATTAGTTTTTTTTTTTAATGCCAGAACGTAGTAGAAACGAAATGTTGCTCCATTATTCAATGCTTCATTCCCCAATAACACTATTTCTAAAAATAACTAAGTCATTTTCAGAGGGTAAATAAAATGTAATACATAATATTCATGTACTATTCAGTAATTTTTTTTTTTTAATTTATGTTAAGTCTGAGAGGGGAAACACAGGCATATATTATTAGAGAAAAACCTGCATATATTCGGTAGGATATCTCTTAATTTAAAAAAATAACCAGAAGTAAACTCTTTTCCTGTGAATAGCTGACACATCAGTAGCTTATTTTTTAAAAATTTAATTTTTTCTAGTGCTTGCCCTTTGTGAGAAAAATTTGTGACAGGTTGGCCGAAATTGCATGATTTTGCATTGTGGTTTGTCTTTAAGTTGAAATATTTCTAAGCAGGAGTGAGAAACCCAAGTAATTTATTGTATAGCACAGAGCATATTATAAGGAGTTTTAACTGGGCGACATTAACGTCTGCTTCCCCTAATGACCATTCCCCCCAGCAAAAAATCATCCGTTGAGGTCGTTTGAATTAAATTGCATACATATATTTTGACAATGTTAAACAGTTATTGCGACTTTCTTTTACTAATTATATTCGGTTTGTAGAAAAAAAATCTTTAAAGCCCTGCCCACCTGGCTTTTTAATGAAAATTCCTGGTTTTTCAGGAGACCTTTAAATTATGATTTCTATTGAAGCAATGTACTAAGCCATTGTTTGGCTATTTTTTCATCTCATAGCGCTGTATAAGATTACCATTTTTAAATCATGCAGTTACGTCTAAATGAAATATTATGTTTTAAAAAAATCTTGAAATCAAAGAAAAAATCAAAACTAACCCCTCCCCCCCTCCATCCAATTATTGTTCATATTTCATAAACTTTTATGTACTGGGCATTTTTTTGAGGACTTTTCGTTTATGGGCCACTCATAAATCCATAAAAAAGGTATCCAACCTCATTACCGTTTCAACTCAACATTAGAAGGTATAATCATATACCCGTCCTTAAGGGAAGCCAGCACCCAAAAATGTCGAAAAACACCAAAATATTTTTTATTGGTTTAAGTTGTAAAATGAATCTTTAAAAATGTTCCCTGAAGTTTTAGAAAAATTGAAGCAATGTTTATTGTTGTATCATTGATTTTATTGTGCTGTGATGTGCCACCTTTTCAGTTCGAAACCGTAACTGTGCTGAAACGAAGCCACATATTTATTTTTTAAAACAAAATGAGCGAGAAGAAGCAATTTTCGTGACTGTAACTGAAAAAGAAAGTTACTTACTTAAAATTTTGATAAAGAAATCATTTAAGTTTTTTCAAGCCGAAAACTTAAAATGCTGTTTCTCTTACTTTGTTTTTTGTGCATTCCATCTGAATCAAAATGCAACGGAGTTTTTAAATTTCTAATTATAATGTTGATTTTTTCCCACATGATCCTGAACCGATATATAACAAATTTATGCTCTACTTTTATGATAACTTAAGTACTTTTTTTTAAAATTCCTTTTGAAGATTTTTTTGAATTTTTCGTTTTTTTTTTTTTTTTTTGCTTTACTTCAGTTTTTATTTGTCTTCTCAAAAAGTACGCATTGATATAAAAAAATCAATGCATAACAGTTTTGCTTTTTGAGTAATGAATCCACAAAAAAAAAAATTGAGACTTTGTTCAAGTGATGTAACATGACATGAAGTGATGTAACATGACATGAGACAAAAATTGTGAATTCAAACACCATAGAGAAAAAATTGGTCTCATGGTTCCCGCTCCCCTTAACTGGAGGTATGGAATTCTAACAATTAAGGGGGTTCCGGGGATTCTTCCCCGGTAAAATTTTGAAGACTATATGCAAACTGGTGCATTTTGAGGCTTTAGGAGATGCATTTGGGAGTGTAAAAATTTTAGGAAAAAAAAAACAAACCAAAACTTTTTCAAGTTTAAACGCTTTTACTCATAAAAATGCAGAACAAATTCGCATTTTGTTTTAAATACAGGGGGGCAGGACCCCTTTCCCCTTCTTACTTACGTCCATATCGAGCAGCCCCATGTCTGCCTTCGCAAACGACTCCCCCCCCCCCCGCACCATCCACCCACCCCGCCTCTTCACAAAAGGATGCTTTCAAAATATGTAAAAGAGAAACTATTGTATTGTTTGAGCATATCATGATTTCTTTCACTATAACAAGGGGACGTTAAACAAACTGGACGTTTCTCACTTTAAATTTTGGCATTGCAAAATTTGCCGCCCCTAAAGCTGCCTTCTTACAAGCACTTGCCTGCCACAGGAGCCGGCCAACTGATCGACGACGCAACATGTTCATTGTTCAGTATACCTCAATTTTCGAGTTTTCAACATTTTATACAAATAAATAATTCTATTAATTGGTTTTAATCGTTAGCAAAATAGCAGATTAATGATTAAATCGGAGCGCCGAACTAGGATTTTCTCTCTTTCCAAAACTTAAGTTTTGTAAATAAAATATATTTTAGTTTTTTTTAATTATTATTTTACTTTCTTTCTTCTACTTCTTCCATTTTTTTTTCTTGTGTGTATCACAGTTGAATTTGCTACCCCAGAAGTGCCGCATGGGGCATGGGCCCCGTCCTGTAACCCACTAGATCCAAAACTGCAGCTCTCTCTCAGAAATTTTTATGGAATTGAAGCACTAAAAACGTAATTTTAGTCTTCTTTGATAACGTAAGAAGAAATAGAAAGTACGGATTTACTCCCGAAATTTTTGTTAAACTGAAGTATATTGTAATCTATCTTTGGGACAGTTAATGAAATGAAAAGTATGGCTTTCCTTTGAAAGTTTTAAAAACGGTAATTTATTGGTAAGGAGAGCAGTTTTCAGGGTCCTCAAAATTTCAAAACTGAAGTATTAAAAACCCAATCTTTAGCTTTCTTTCGTGATGTTAGGGATGGAATGTGGCCTCTCCCCCAGAAATGTTTCATAACTGACAGCCTAAAAATGAAATTTTAGGCTATGTAAAAGTTAGGGGAAAGAAAAGGTTGAGGTCCCAATGCGAGGAGCAGTTTTCTCCTAATTTTTTTTAAAAATAGAAGTTAATTTTAGCCTGATTTAGGTGACTCTAGGGTAAGAAAGAATTAGGGGGAGTTACTCCCGGGAATCTCTAAAAGCAAATTTAGGATATCTTTGATAGCGTTAGGGAAGACGTGGAGAGGGGTACTGAAGGCTCTCCCCAAGGAAAATTTTCAAAGCTGAAATACTAACAAGAAGTTCCGCCTAGAACTATATGATCCTACTTTTCCTTATACGCCAACTTCAAATTTACAATCTCATCAATATTTCACAACGAAAGCTTCTTCAGATAAAGCTTGCTCATAGGAACTTGGATCTTGTGCGCAGAATTTGCATAATATGCTTCATTTTTGTCCATAGGTGCTAAATTAAGATTTTTTTGAACTGTTTAAAACTGAACGAAAAATTGTTTGAATTAAAAAGTAAAATATGAGAATGAGATGTCCTCGCAGAGATCTTTCGAATACAAAAAAAAATCTTTCGAATGGGACAATTCCCTTAAAAGTTACTGGGGAGGGGGGGGGGGAGCAGACAGACCAACAGACACACATTTTCCATATCTCAAAACCCTACTTTCAATTTTTTTAATTTTTCAATCTTTATTTAATTACTTCACTTATTTTTGCCATTTTTAAAATTTATTTTTACGATACATTAGCCTGCTTCCATGCTTTATTGTTATTTTTTTTACTTTTACGGGAAAGGGATAACTCATAAATGATGTTACTCTTCGAGGAGGGAAGGAGAGGCTCATGAAATTGTGCCATATTGCGACAGGGGGAGGGGGTAACAAGAAGTGTGACATCATGCTCATGCCACATAGAGTGTTTTTCTTATCAGTGTCTATTACAACTTATCCTTTCCCTGCAGGGCATAAAATAAGATAGAAAGTGGGCGACAGTAATGTCGTCCAGTGCCGAGAAGTTGTCTCTCAGGCACTACAGATGATGCCGGCAAAAAAAAGGGGGGGGGGACATTTCGTTTATTCCTTAACAAAAACTATTTTTTCATTTTCCTTGCAATCCGGCGTATATTCATGAATTTTTCTGAGGTTTCCACTTTCTCTGGATATTAATGCAAAGAAGTTTTATGAATGCAGAAGTTGCGTTTTCAAAAATTCCTTACGGAGAGCGTAGGGTACCTAAAGTTATCAAACATTGCCAAAATTGACTTTTTAGGACGCTAATTTCAAAAAATTTCCGCGGGAAAGCAACGGACGCACCAGCCCTTCTCCGAAACAAAGAGAGCCTAAAATTTTGTTTTTAGAAATGTTTAAAAAAAAGCCGCCCCATCCCCTGACATCACCAAATATAATCTAAAATATCGTTTTTGGAACTTCAAATTTAAAAAATTTCCCGGTGTGGCGGCCTGACTAATTGTATTTTTAGAACTTCAATGTCGAAAAGTACCATACAAAATTTCCCAACCTACTTTTCCATAACTTCACCACAGATTATCTAAAAATCCGTTTTAAGATTTCAATTTTGACAATTTTCCGGGGGAGAGCCTTCAGTTCCCCTCTCTCCGTTTTTTCCTAACGCCATCAAAAATATGCAAAATTTGGGTTTAGAGATCCCCCGAGAGTAAGCCCCCGAATTCTGTCTTCCCCTAGAGTCACCTAAGAAAGACAATCTAAAATTTACTTCAATTAAAAAAAAAAAAATCGGGAGAAAATACCGACCACCAACCTTTTCTCTACCTAATTTTATCATAGCTCAAAATTTCATTTTTAGGCAGTCAATTATGAAACATTCTTGGCCTTCCTCTAACATCACCAGAGATAGCTAAAGATTGGATTTTTAATACTTCAGTTACAGGATTTTTGCGGAGGAGAGCCCTCAAAACTCCTCCCTACCGACAAATTACCATTTTCTAAAATTTTCAAGTGATCAGCTGCAATCTGCATTTTATTAACTCTCCAAATATAGATTACGATTTACTTCAGTTTAAAAAAGAATTTCGGGTGGGAATCCCTATCGTACCTTTCTTAAGTTATCAAACAAAGCTTAAAAGTATCTTTTTAGGGCCATCAATTCCATAAAATTTCTGGGAAAGAGCTGATGGCTTGTCTCTTCCTCCTCCAACGTCATCATAGCTCAAGATTACATATTCAAATCTTTACATCGCCTCAGAAAAATCAACTGTTTTGTGCAGAAAAGTTTGGGATTTCAAATTGTATAAAAATTGAAACTGCAGGAATTTTTTCGTCTATTATTAGCGAATGTCATTAATAAAAATTAAAAGAAAAAGGGAATTTTTAATTTAAAAAACATCGCTTCGAGCCGCACATTAACGATCTCCGAAATTTTTTATTTCTAATGAGGCTGCGTACGGTCACTAACTTTTGTAGACCTAGGGCATCCCCCGGTAATCGGCATACATTTTTTCAAGTAGCACCACTGTCGGTGGATGCCATTGCCACTGAGAACTTTGACGCCCTGTTTCCCGTAGATGGCCACACCTGAGCTCTCATTTGATGCAGATTGCACTAGGAATTTAATTTAGCCGAGAGTATTCTAGCCGAACTAATTTTGTGCTAAACTCCATGATTGCAGAATATATGCTATAGGTTCGTCTTCGATTGCAAATGAACACCCAACGGACACTGTTTTTTATATCAGTAAAAGTAGAAAAGTTAAGAAGGAACAGGGTTCCCCTAAGTGGGCCCAGCCGAAGAAACTCACCCAGGTGTTTTCGGGCGAGTCCACTTTAAAAGATCCACGGTCACAGTAAAGTGAATTTTTTCTAAATTTACTGCATACTGAAAAAGTTTACTTCAGAAGCAAAATTAATGTTATAATATTTATCATTAACAAGACCTGAAATTTCCATTTTTTTTTTTTGTACTATTTTTGCTGCTTTATATAGGTATTTCTAAAAATATCTGGAGATAGACATTCAATATTCTTGAACCTCTTTTAAAGTTTCATTTACTTATTTTCATTCTTTTATTTAATTTTATATGTATGCATGATAAAAACTAAAATTTAACAAATTTAATTATTAAATTTTTGAAAAAATGTTTTGATGATCAAAATAAATGAATTATTTCAGCTGAAAATGCTTTTTTCCCTCCCATTGTTGTGAAAAAGTATTTGACAAATTGTAACATCTCTTTTTTTAATAGCAGCTTGGTACAGGATTATTAAATAAAAAGATTGGTTTTCAAAAACTACTTAAACTCAACTAAGATAGCCGAAGTTTGATAACTGCAAACCATTCTCGAATATTTGCATCCATGTGAATTTCTATATACAAGGTTTATTACATGACTTAGTAACTAATACTAGTTTAATAATTTTCTAATTCTTATTGCCTGACTTTTCTACTCAATAAATTTTATTTTAGTCAGAGAACAAAATTGTGAAGCAAATTGCCAAAAATATATATTGCATGTATGTGTTTCAGATTTACATCGAATACCTCTTTCAATCCAAAAATGTATTTTTCAAACAATTTGTTTCTGCACAGAAGAAAATGTTCACTTATTAAGTAGTCATATTCAGTGTTTCTTTCAGGCATCTCTCCGGGGAGGGGACTGCCTCCTCGGAGCAAGTCAACTGCCCCCGCGGAGATAAAAATACCGATCGATCACAATTTTTTTTAAAAAGGAAATAAAAGAGAGATTACGCTTTTAACTTCTGTTTAAGAAATACTTTTGGGGAAAAGACATTGAAAACTTTCACTAGTGTTACCAAAAGGAAACTAAGAGATAAGACTTTATTTTGAATAAATTTGCTGGGGGAGAGTCCCCAAACTCCTTTTTACGTCCTTTAACATCACCAAAGAATCTCGAAATTTCTTTATTAGGAAGATTTCAAGATGTTTAATTTAGAAAACCCTCGAACCCCTGCCTCCAATAACGTTGACTAAGATAGGCGCCCCCCCCCCCCCGCCCCCACACTGCAGAGGTGGCCTAAATACCATTGTTGTAATTTACAAAACTGTAAACTGTAGAAGCCACAAAAACCCACTCCCCTAACTTCACCAAACAGTTTAAAATTGCATCTACTGTATATAGTAACTAGAATCTATTATACATATAAAAAATCATATTATCATCATTTCTAATCATATAATATAAAAAAAAGGATGTGATTTTGAAGCATAAACACCCCCTCCCAATTCTTAACATGCCGAATCAAAAGGTCTGAAAGAAACACTGCTCATATTACTTTTAGAGAAGGAATTTGGATAATATTTCATATAAACATTGAATTCTTTCGAAGATTAATTTAATTTTTCTTTAGTTTCAAGCTTTTGTTACATACGATTTGATTATGACATAGATGCATGATTTAAAAATAACATCTGAAATGAAAAAATAGCCGAACAACGACTTAGTACATCGCTTAAATAAAAATCGATATTTGAAGGTTTCCTGAAAAGGCCCGGAATTTTCATCAAAAACACAGGCAGACAGGGCTTTTTCAAAAAAAAAAAAAAGAGAATAATCAGTAAAAAAAAAATCACAATAACATTGAAAAATTGTTAAAATATATGTATACAGTTCAATTTAAACAACCTCAATGAATATTGATTTTTTTTGGGGAGGGGGGGGGCATGGACATTAGAGGAAGTAGACCTCGATGTCCTTAAAATATGCTCTGTTTCTCTGTACATGAAAATATAGTTTTGTTCATTTATTTTACTTCGCACTTGAAAATTAGATTTACATTCAGTTGATCGGAGAATACCTATTTAGAATTAACTATTACCTTAGTTTGTTCCCAAAGAAAAATAAAGTACATATTCATATACATGCACCTATTTTTTTCAACAAAAAAAAACTTTTTTTCAAATGTATAACTGAATAATTTTAGTGAAATCTAAAAAAATTTACAAAAGAAAAATAATTAATATGGTGATACAAATCTTGTAAAACTACAATCGTTACATTTTAAATAAAAAAAGAATTGTAATAAAAAGAAGAGGTTTCGTACAAGTGTGCTTTTTAAAATTGTTTTAATCATTAACTTCCAGTTTAATGAAAAATTTATTTATTTCATTTATTTTTCTTCATAATTCTATTTAAAAACATTTTTCCCCTTCGATCTACAGCTCTGGTTTACTCCCATCATGAAAATATTATGATAAAATACATTGATAGCCCGAAAATCTCATATGACCAATCTTATTGTACCATACGTACACGATGGTACAAAAAAGTCGGAAATTATTCAGAAATGGTTCTCTTTATAAGTCATTTTCAGACCCAGCCTCGGCGTAGGATGAAAAAAAGGCATCAAAATTCTGGCCTCAAAAGTCTGCGAACTTCACATACTGGCTTCAAAAGTCACTAGTGCAGTTTGAAGCCACTGGCCTCAAAATGCTGCGAACTTCTCTTGGGCTTCAAAGTGCGGTGAACTTCTTTAAAAAAGCTACATTTTGAAGCCACTTCCGTGAAGCCAAAAATGGCTCTGAACTGCTGCGAGTGGTTAGAAGTTGGCTTCAAACTGCTTTCAACACATTTGTATATATATATATATATATATATATATATATATATATATATACAGTCAACCCTGTATATCTCAAATTTCACAGGAAGGATGGAGAATAAAGCGGTTTCGAGACACGAGGGTTTAATAACGACGAAAATTAGCAGCTAGAGCAAAGTTGAAGAGTTAATAATTGTTCTTTAGATTAAAGTTCACCTGTATTAATACCTTTAAAGATTTTACTGTAATAAATGTTCTCTTCTATTGCTAACAATTATATTAATATCACTTTATAGATACCTGTAATATCACTAGCCTAAAAATGTTCTTTAAATGATCGTCGTTGCTTTATCCTCCTTATTTTACCTGATTTTTACTTTATTCTCAGTAGAAAAAACATTCAGCTTGGTTTTTACGCCTACCTTTTTCTCACAAATCTTTTTCAACATCAATTCAATAAAAACATCATAAATACATATTTAATTAAAATTCTGGTACTAATCTCATTGGATCGTAATTAGTGGAGCACATTGGAAGTACAAGACGAAATGCGGATATCATGCTGTTATCAGAAATTCAAGAGCTCGAGCAGTGGAGTCCTTAAAACCATAGAATTATAAATTTTATGTATTCTTCAAATTAGCATCCACATAATGCATTTTACTGATGGGACTATACCAAAAGAAAATGCAACGCATGGTGAGCAAAATACGAGAAAATATGACGTTGGCTGCTGCACGTGGGGCGGTCACATTCTTCAAATTCGATATCCACATACATCATTCTTCATCAAAATTATAGAAAAAGTAAGATACAAATCTCTTGTAGATATTAAAAGGAGACATCATAGTCCAGGGTTATTTCCATATTTGTCACCATAACAGCAGTTAATTTATCATTTTCTCAAAAGATATATTTCTTTCGATGCTGCAACCATGTGGTTTTTAAGGAAGGGATGGCCCCCATCGCTCATGTCCAAACATCACAACACAAATCGGGGGAGAGAGAAAAAAAACAGTTAAAAATTCCATGTTTAAGTCACGTGCTGTGATGTCATGCATGTTTTGAAGAAAGCAAACTAACTGCCTATTGCGCTGCCCTCTTGCGGAAAAAAAAATCAAAAAGAGAAACATTGTTTTACAGTGACATTATATCAAGGTCTGACATATAAATGTAGTTTCCATTTTGCAATAAAAGTGGTTAATGTAATATGCTTTCTTTCAGGAAGATGATAAAATAATATTGTGTGACATTATTAATTCAGCTGAAAGCGAAGGAACACCATGAAGTACTCTTTGTCATTTGTAACACATACATTGTATTTAGTTCATTATCCAGATAATTGTTCACTTTTTATAAATAAATAAATGTACATATCTATATCTTTTAAAAATCCTTTTTGCATATGTATATGTTTGTGTGTCATGCTAACGTATGGTGCTGCCCACAAATGAACTTTGACCCTGGTCAGATAAGATTCTGCTCCATCAAGATGATAGTGAAAAATTTGGTGATGATACAGAAATTGTGCATTTTGGAGACTTCTGAGCCCATTTTTTTGACTTCATCTGTAATTATGTATATTAAAATTATTAAACTAGTTTGGTAAGTAATAGCTCTCCATCATAGGTATGCATTATATTTCCTCACATGTTCTTCATCAACAAAGTTGTTCCATTTATATTCATCTAGTATAAATATATATTTCTAATTTATGCACTCTAAATTAAATTTGTTTAAAAAATGTGTCAACCCATGTAAAACAATACACAGCACTAATAAAAATGTGGTTTAGTTTATATATTTCGAATTTTAGCATTTTTTGCACTCATTCTCCAATACAAAACTTTAAGAAACCTCATGTTTTTTAAAATTGAATTTTGCATCCCCTTAAGCTGAGTGGGAAAATATACAATCATATTGATTAGGAAATTTTACAGTAAATAATTTTTTGAATTGCTGTCAATTGTGTTTTTCAAAGCTAGAATAAATTAAATCTCGACTTTCTACACTGGTGGAATATTTATCACTGCAATGAGCATTTGTTTTGCTTGCTCTTTCAGCATGCACTTCTAAGACAAGGTCATTTGGTATGAAATAGAAATTATTATAAAATTGTTACCAGTCTCTATCTTCCACAGTGGAAAACAATGAAATATTTCTATGGAAGCAAAGGGTGGCAACAATGGTGAGATAAAGAGCTGATGAGTTATAGCCTGTCAATATATGTCCACTTCAACGAGTAATAGAAACGATAATTTTTACAATGGAAGAAAAAAACATCTTTTTAACATATTATTTAGTAACATTTGAGCCTGTTAACAAGAGATAGCTTTTTGGCTGTATCGTTTGCATTTAAAATGTCTGAGCCTTTACATTTAAAAATGACTATAATAACCAAAATGCCTCTCTAGTTTTCAGTGTGGGACGTTTTTCAGCAATCCAGGACGTTGTTCATTGTTTTATTTGCACCATGACAATGTTCCTCTGATTTTTCAGAACAATGACATGCATTAGTAGGTGTTGAGTGTGATCTGGAATGAGTGAGAACATGACGGCGTATTTTGATCCTGCAGTCTCCTGAATGTAAATTTTGTGCTAGAATTACTTTGTCAAAGGACATCAAATGTCCAGGGGCAAGATTGAATTATCTTACATACTTAAATGAGCAATTCTTATATATTTAGGTATTGAGTTCTCGAAAACGGCTCTAACGGTTTGGATCAAATTGTGTATTCAGGTAATGTTTTGCTTTTTATGATTACCTATATAGGTGTCTTTTCTGAAAAAAACATGCTTTTCCACAAAAAACTGTTTTCTTATAATGCAATTAAGGTACTTGTAACAGTGAACAATCTGCTTTTGATATTTTATATTAATTGAGATTGCAATATATTGATTGGCAACACTTAATTTTTTTAATTTCTCGTTTGTTGATTGAAATTTGTTGTTATAATTTGTGCACTTCAAAATGCCAACGAAACCATAGAGAAAAAGAATACATTAATAATTCTATTTTGTAATTTCGATGTATAAAAAAGTCCGTGTAATATTGTAAGACTCATTTTGAGTCAGAGTACTAATAACATAACGGCGAAAATCGTTATGGTGAACAATCTGGCAAAGATGTACATACACATGTAATTCACTTCTTGGGTACAGCTTTAGAATAGGTGTCAGTTAGCAATTTTTTGGTTACAAGTGCTTTTGTGTTTGAAGTTTGGAGCTTTAGTTTGTTATAGATATCACTGTTTTGGCGACATCTTTTGTTGCCAATCAGCCCCTATACTAAAGTTGTTCCCACTCTTGACTCATCAAAAGATCAACTGGGATGTGTGTACCATGCAGCGACACACCAGTTTCCAGTAATAACTGCACTTACCATGACAGTACACAAAACTTATAACTAATGACAGTTAAAATGTGAAGTAATAAAATAATTTTTGGAAAAAAATGAAAGTAAAACAGAAATTCATTCTTTAAATAACATTGATACAACTTTTAAACATATTTTTGGAAGTTGGCACTAAATTATGAGTCTAATTAGGATTCCATACTGTCTTACTTTACCTAGAAACTGTATATATCAGTTCCTAAATAAACACTATATTTGTAAATAGCTCCAGATCCCTGTGCTGTTGAGGAACAAGAGTGCAGAGCAGTAGTGCAACAAGATTTTCTTTAAAACTGGAGCGGAGCTGAAGCATTAAATTTGTTTTGCTCCACTGCTCCAATTTATTTTTAAATTTTTTATCAAAAAAAAAAAAAAAATAGTCATAATAATGGATGGGGAAAAAAGATAAATAATATAACCTATTAAAATTACTTGGAGCTGCAGCAAGAAATAAGAAGCCAGAGCAGAGCAACTCAAAAAATGGCTACTTCAGATCCCTTATATATATTTAGCATTTCTCTATCTTGTGTATCTCGGGAAAAGCTTTAACGACTGGAATGAAAATTTATTTAAATAAGTATCTTCTAAAAAAAAAAAAATATGATAAAAAAAATTTTTAAATACTGAGCAAATCTAGGTTGCCCAGGTACTATATTTATGTTGGGTAGCTAACCTTTAATTAATATATGATATGTGAGAAGCATCATCATATTTTTAAAAAAGCATGGATTTTGCCACAATAAACAAATTCTTATGATCTTACTGAACAACCATAATTTTCAATTAAACAATTGCTTTCTAACATTTTCATTTAAAGGATTATCTTATATTTTCATTTGCGGTTATTTATGAGGCCTAATTTTTTATTGCTGCTGCACGAAAGCAATTTATGGTTTAAGATTGGTTTAAGAAAATTAATTCATTTAGGCTATTAAAATAAATAATTAATTAGTTTTTAGCTCCCGCCTCCCTTCTAGGCGGAATACGCTTTATGAGAAATTCATGTTTAGGTGATAAGTGTAGTTCCCTCATATGTTTAAATTTTCCCTAAAATGAATAAACTAATCAGAGATGACAAAACTACTGTGTATTACAAACTCTTAAATTTGATCAATTTGGTGGGAAGTTATTTCCCACTGCCTTATGAAGAATTAAAAGATTCTCTTATAAACAAATGTCATGATTCATGTGAACAAAATTAAATTTGCGGTGATTTGCTTTATTTCTAATTTTGAAAAGTAAAAACAAAATAATTTTAAAATTGAACTAGTTCTGTAGCAGATTTGTTATTTTATCATAAATAAGCATTAAGTTTTTTATGAATTAGATTAAAATTTGTATGATATATCTTTCAAAACATGCTTTTATTGCTTACCTCATTTTGTTATTTTCCTGTAGATCAAATATAATATATCATTCATAAAATGTAAATAAAACACCACAAGTTAACAACATATTTTATTTTTTCACAGTTAAAAAATTACATTTGTACTCTATAGATCAAACATAAAAATGTTTTAGAATTCTTTATAAATATTAAAAGTATAAATATGTCAATGATGCATATGAAACTAAATCTCAAACTTTAAATTTTTGGTGCATTAAAATAGTAAAATTATTGAGATTAATCGCAAAAAGAATTTGTTTTTAAAAATGCAAGATAATGGTTTGGTAATTAGTAAAAACCTTCATATATTGAGTGAAATTTATTTGAATTTGCTTTAGTTTAAGAGGCATTTTAAAATAAGCTTGAACTAAAACATAGAGAGTTAGGGGAGGAGTAGGCAAAAAAGTAAACACAAAAAAAGAAAAGTTTTTAAAAAGAAATTGTTATTTTTCTTACTATTATTACTGTCCAAGCATAGAGATGTTACTTACAAAAATAACCTCAGTTATTAATCAGAAATGAAAAAGTTGAGATTTAGTTTTATAAAGTAATTTAGATTTATACACTTACTTAATGTTTACTTATTCACTTAGGCTAATGTTTACATATTTCATATTTATAAGTCATTTTTACAAATAGTTTGAATAACGGAGGCAGAAAAACACTGTTATGCATCCAATAGTGTTTAGTTTTCATTAAAAATTGGGAGATGTCTATATTTTAGAAAATATTTTTCTTTGTTTGCTTCATCAGAAATTTTGTTGCTCAGTGTTTAACTGCAATCACCTAGAAAAACACATATAAAAATATAAAAGAATTGTTTTTAGAGTAAATTATTATGTGTTATGGTACTTGAAACTAAATTAGTTATTGCAAGTACTGCTGTATTTAAGTTTTTTTTTTATTATTTAATTTTAATTTTTCTTGAAATTTTGTGAAAAATGAAGATATTGCACATTTACTAAATGCAGCATTTTCTGTGAAAATGTATTCATTTTTTAAAAACTGAAATGAAACTCAACATGTATTCGAACAATCGAAAATGTTTCCACAAAATTTCTTTATGCCGATAAAACTCAACAAAAATGTAAACAAATGTGTAACTCATGGCCCAATGAGATGAACTGCTTGTGAATTGCAAAAATTAGTTTTTACTCACGTAGCTGTTTCTTATACTGGAGATCTTTTTTTTTTCCTTCCTTTATTTTTCCAGACCACATTTGCAGATAGCATCATATCATTTAAAGCATTATTTTAATTATTATTGAAGTCCATTTAATATATTGCTTACTAAAGCAGCTCATGCAATTATCACCACTGAACTACCTTTCCTTAAATTAAAAATAATTACTTTTGCACCATTGTACACATTAACAAAACTAAAACTTCTTGAGGTAAATTCTTTGTAATTTAAACCCAAACTTTTTAATGTTTAATGTGTTACTGAGGAATTTCTCAGTACTGTTAAAATGTTATCCCTCATGATGAAGAGGGGATGTAAATTCGGCTTATGCTGTATTTCAGTAAATCATTCTATTGTAAAATGTAGAGAAGCAATTTTATGCCATATTAATTACCTTTTTATTTACTTTTATTAGTTTTTCTGCTGACATGAATTCTTGCTTAATCTGACTTTGGTATAGTTGCATATTTATGTTCAAATTTTTTCAAAATGTTGCCATTTTTAGACCATTTGATTCCCAAAAGAGTATTTATACTGGTCGTCAAAAATTTTCTCTTCAGAACTTTATTTTTTACCATTTTTTTCAAGCTGATTTATGGGTTTTACATAGGTTGTGGCATTTAACCCTTTAAAAGGCATTTTTTGTAGTATCGGTATGTTAAAATATTTTTCAGATTTTGTTTTGTTTCAAAAAAGAAATTCTTATAAAACAGTAAATAAGATTAGCATGATTTTTTCCACCACCACCACCCTCCTTTGAGGGGGGAATAGTTATAATATTTGAATATTGATCCATGTGGAGGTAAATATGTTTCCCAGAGTCTTTGGCAAGATTCTGCCAAAAGGGTTAAATAAGATGCATCTCCCGCATTTTAAGGGATAACTGTGTGGGCTGTAGTAAAAGTATAAAGGTGGAGCAATTCTGTTAAAAATAAGTACTCTCAATGAGTAAGAGCAGATAGTAGGCAACCCCAGCTTCACTTTTTGAATGACTTTTTCTGAAAGTACTTGTCCCCCCTTTTGGGAGACCTAAAAAAGAAGGTGTTTAAACATCACCCTCAATCTTTTGAGGATTCGAAGGAGAAAAGCCACCTGTCGGGCATGATTTTTAAAGCCCAAAAATAAGACTTTTTATGTATACTTTTCTGATTTTTTTTCTTTTAAAAGTTCTGACTTTAAATTTTTCATACCTCATCAAAATGTAAATCTTAATGCAACACATATTATAGACAGGTTCCAGAAAAGAAAAATATATAATGTGTGTGTGTGTGTGTGTTTTCTTTTTAAGTATAGCATGACAATATTTTTATCATTTATGTATGTTGTTGAGGAAAAAAAATATGCTAAAATGTACCTTTATTTTGAATCCGAACCAATGTAAGAAGTTGTTGCAGCAGTTGATAAGGCTGGAATCGTTTCTGATGCAACTGATCCCATTGGGAAGTTCATACCCTATATCATTATGAAACAAAAGCAAACCATTACTTTTAATGAAGTGCAATTATAAATTGAGTTCTAAAACTTAATTGAACTATAGTATTTTTTATCATGTAAGTTGTGTATGCCACTAGGAAATATAAGTCTTTTAAAAAATATAGGATATGTAGAAGAATTTTAAGAATTTTACTTATTCAATTGCTATTCCCTCTTGTACTCTATCTTTATCTTTTGAACTACTGCGGGTAAAAGCATTTCTAACATTAGGGTGCTTCAAGCAGTTAGAAAGCATTACAAACCCCCCTTTTTTTTAAATCTAAAAGTTCCTGCTTTCCTGAAACTAATGTTAGTTTTTACCCCCTTCCCTGAGAAATGGACATAAAAAAATAAGAAAATAAACCGTATGTTATA
Source organism: Octonoba sinensis (assembly GCA_038502835.1). NCBI lineage: Eukaryota > Metazoa > Arthropoda > Arachnida > Araneae > Uloboridae > Octonoba > Octonoba sinensis. Next base: position 128,833,288 of record CM076600.1, read on the forward strand.
ATGATTAAAAAATTTCTAACTTTTCCTGATTAAATAAACATTGCATAAATAAGTGCTACAATAATCTTTATAAAAACAAGTAAACTCTTCTAAAATGCTTCTAAGCTTACAATTGCTATTGTCTTTTAAATTCAGGGTGTTTATCTATACTAATATTATAAAGCTAAAGAGTTTGTTTGCGTGAACGCTCTAATCTCAGGAACTACTGGTCCGATTTGAAAAATTCTTTCAGTGTTAGATAGCCCATTTATCGAGGATGGCTATAGGCTATATATCATCACGCTAAGACCAATAGGAGCGGAGCGCCGAAAATTTCATAAAATAGTCCTTTCTATCGGAAGAAATTGCCGCATCCTTTCGAGCCTGATACCATTGAAAAGCGCGTAAAAAACTACTTCAGGAAGAGTTTCGTCCTTCGTGCTAAAATTGGAAGCCTCTAAATTAACTAGAAAAGAAGTTATAAGCGTTTTTCTCTGTAGTTTGAAATTATTTTTTCACGGTAATTAACTTTAATTTTATTCGACCCAGATGATGACCGTTTTATTTTATTTGCATTATTGCATCGTTTCAACAATTGTTTCAGTTGCCGTGTGAACAAACAAATCAATGCAGTTGCCATTGTTAAACAAATCAATGCAGTTGCCATTGTTAAACAAATCAAATTTTTAAAATAAATAATTTCAACGTTTCTAGCATTTTAATGAGGCATCGCTGTATTTTCAAAATATAATTTAAGATAGACCGTGCAACGTCGGGCGTCGCAGCTAGTGTTATATAATATCAAACGCCACCCGAAGGGTTTTCTTTTTCTTTCTTTCTTTTTTCATTTCTACAAAAAAAATACTTTATTATTGAGAAAAATTTATTTCATTAATACTATTCTGCATAAATGCTTAAATGTCTCGAGTCCAAACAACTTGTGAATTTCAAACACAAACTGTGCAATTATAAACATGCAATAAATGAGTTTTAAAGTCTTTAAGCGAATGCTCTTATGTAGAGGCACTGACTTTCCAAAATGTTAAGTGTGTACCAGGGCACAGTGACAATGGAGGCAATTCATACAGCGTCATAGGTCACGTGACAAAGATGTAAGCGATGTAAACAAAGGAAGTTTTACTTCGAGTTCGCTTGTTTAACATTACGTTTTTGTTTGAATATTTTATTGAGTTGTAAAAGATGTCATACTGTGTTGCATATGGGTCATCTATTTCAACTGAATGTTACGAATGTTAAGAATGTTACGAATGTTAAGCTTCATAAGCATTGAAATCTATGAAACAAAAAAATGTCAAAATAAATTACGATAAATAAACAATAACAAAACTTACCTTGCATTCGGTTGAAATCCTAACTTTTGCTGTGTAAGCTTCTTTCTTTTTCATTTCAGCTTTGACAGTAGCCGATATGTCAAAAAAATGCATTGTTTTCTGACGGTTCGAGGAAACGAATTTTAGAAACGAATTTTTCATTAAATAATAATGATCCTTTCTTTACTTTTGTAAGCACGCTATTATTTCCAGTTAGTGCCGGAAACTGCTCGGCATATTCCGTTATGGAAAAATTTGTAAAATCCGTTAAATACAACGGTTTATCAACAATACAATTAGCCATGGAGCTCAATAAATCCTGAATTATTACTAATTAAAATTTCTTTTATGAATTTTAACTAATCTAATTAAAAACTAGGACTAAATAAAGTTCGACGTTATATAAAATTTATAATGATTAAATTAAAGGTAAATTACTTAGTTTATTATAATCAGAAAAAGCTATGAAACTAGTCTAATTTTAGGATAGCTAATTTTACTTCGGGAACTCCCCGTAGAACTCAATTAAAAATTTGGTAAACAAATCAGCGAGCATCTTTGTCACGTGACGCGATGAATTGCCTCCATTGACACATTGAAAAACTATGATTAACGAAGATGATGTTATACAACGTATAGGGGAGAGAGATAGATCACTCATTGTCACGGATCTATGGCATGGGTAATCATTTGAATTGATAATTTGGAAAAAGCCATAAAATAAGAGTTGGCTAAGTTGGGGTGGGGCTTAAACTCCCCCTCCCCCTTGAAATTTTTCAAGGTTGTCACATGCCAAGGTGGAGACTGTACCTTTGCTCCTTAGTTACATCTAAAAGTAGTCAAGTATTTTAAGGTGTTTCTAAAGAATATTTACTGTGCAGAAAAAATGTTCATTTAATATTACATCTAATATGAAAAATAATTTTACTTACAGTTGGAGGATATTGGATAGCCTGTTGAGGAACATAAACCCATGTTGGGTAAGAGTAAAAACAGTTGACCTGAATAATGAAAGGATTAATTGTTTGCTGTTAAATACTTAGTATATAAAAATTATATATTTCTCAAAGTATTTGCCCCAGAAATTAGCAAAAACATGATTCGATAACTCAATACAGTGAAGAAATAAAATAAAACCTTTATTTTTGTGCGAAAATAAAGCGAATGAAACAACGTTAAAAGCACAGAATAACAATAAAAACTGCAGACAGGAGTGCAAAGATTTCTCTGCATAAATTGAGCTAACATCCTACTGCATTGAAAAAGGGCTTTCTGATGACCCTGAAAGATGTTTGCAGTTTTATTGCTATTTTGTGATTTTATCGATGTTTTTTATTAGATCAATTGAGTGTACAGCATTTAAAGTAAGAATTGTATCATAACTATTCAAATTGCCTAAAAGAGTTTCACACCATACTGTCATTTTTCACTTACTCTATGATTTAACGTATGCCCAATAATTTTAATGCCGCTTTTTCTTAATAATACTCCCATTTTTTTCACTTTATGTGTTTTTGTAACCAAAAATGAGATTTGCTGCGCTCCTATATTTCCTGTTTTTCTCCCAATATTTCCTATATTTTCCTCCTCTCTTACTGTGCAGTTATCTTCCGTTTCCGATTACCGATCTCTTTTGTGTGTGTGTGTGTTTCTTTGCTGCTTCTGTTTAAATTAGGGGGCAGAGGCGGATTTACAAATTTGCCGTATATAGACTGAACCAAATGCATCTTATGTTGTATTTCTTAGAAAACTAAATATAGGTAATAAAATAAGGAATACGCAGGTGGTGAAAATTGCTTTTTTTTTTAATTAAAATCACATAAAATGCAACGAAAAACACTTAATTCCAAATTGAATATAAAAAACATACTGCTATAGTTTATTTAACTCGCCTACCCTAGGGGCGTTAAAAGTGACACGAGTCCTTGCCTGGAAATACAATCGAGGACTATGTGACCATTGTCAAGAATTTTCTTAAGCTAGTTCAGAAATGTATTAAAGTCAAAAAAAAACTTTAATCCTTTCGCGGCGGAAGGCGCAAGCGCGTTTACCGCTCACACCGGAACTCTTCTTTCGCAAGCGGCTGTCAAGGCAGCACGAAGTTGCCGAAATATGAACATGTTGCTTAATAAAGTTTTGTAGAACATATAAACGGCATATTTTTAGACGTTTTTAATTGCATGCTGTATTTATTTAAGATAATTCTTGTTTAAATACGTTTTTTTTTTCGATGCTTCGTTATTATAACGGTTTAATCAGAAAATTTCATGTGTATAAAATTCAATTAACGATTGCTGTAACTGCATTGCAAACTCAAATACCCAATGCTCTTGTGAAAATGAAACCCCACTAATTACTATAAATTATTACTTATTTAAAGACCGGTCATAAAACAGACGATTCCGAAACATAATTGCTGTCTCCAGTGGCGTTCCTAGCATGGATGTCACCCTCTCCGCCCCCCCTCCCCCCCACACACTCAAAAGGATGAAAGAAAACAACTGTGTTGATGTTACATAAACTTCTAGTTTTGTTGTTTATATTATTTGCAATAGTGCAAAAAAAGAAGAAAATTTTGTGAAATTCCATTTTATTTACTTGAGTAACTTTCATTAACTACATTAACTACACTATATCCAGTTATAATACGTTGACATAGAACCAGTAAAATTGTATAGCTCTATTATGTATTTTTTCAAAAAGTATTTATTTCCTTTTCGGAGTGTCACCCGGGGCGGATCGCCTCCATCCTCCCATAGTGATGCTACTGCTTTCTCCTTATGTTTATATAATCAAAACACAGTCATGTGACTCAAAAAATCATGTTACTTTTATTTCGAGTAAAAGGTCAAATCTACATGTATTTCAAATCCTATGCACATAAAATGTCATCTTAGGGACTATAATTATAGTATTTAAAACGTTCCAAGACACTGGCACGTATGCGTAACGTGACCATTTATTTTTTGACTCAAAACGGAACATTCGTTTATTTTGGTAAATTAAACAGGTAGTCATTGAAAAAAAAAAAAAACCACTTTGTTTAAAGTTATTTATTTAGAAAAAGTTAATTGTTATTTTATTACAAGTTAAAAAAATATATTCAAAATGTTTAGTTATATTTATATTTATCAGAGGAACAAATTTGCTCTAATACAGATGGTGATGATTCTAAGTAAGAATAAAAACTCTTGGCACCATTTTCGCTCGGTTTCCGGAAACGGGACAATTTTGCGTCCCACTGTTCCTTTTGGGGACAACGGGACTCATAATCAAAAAAAGAGACAGTCCCGTTCAAAACGGGACGTCTGGTCACATTACGTATGCTTGACGGCCGAGCGAGGAAACGCTTTGGCTTGTCGGTCGGGGGTGCTGGTGCCGTGACAGTTGGTGCGAAAGGATAAGCAATAACTGAATTTTTTTTGCAGAACGATATTAATATTGATAGAATAATAAAAAATTGTCTTCAACTTAATTGTGCGAATTTATCTGTTTGTACAATATTTTTTGAGCATTGATTCATTGTTAAAAATTAAAAAAATATTTTTTGTCCCCTGTATACTCTTTTGCTACTCTAGATACTACGCTTTAGATGCGGTACGTTATTACCATTTATGCCACAAAGCGAACTGAAACAAAACGCGATTTATATAACTGATATTGAGTTTGTTTCTTTAATTAAATGAATCATAAGATGAATTCACTTGGTAAGTCTTTTTTTGCTTTGCTTTTAATATGCGTAAAATTTATGTTTAGTAAAATATATAATATTTAATTTCCTTGAATTTCGTCAAAATTTCCCCAATTTTGCGTCCTGTTTTGTAACTTCGCTTACATTTTAGATTTTCCCAATAGTGCAGTAAATTTACATACTGCAAAAGCATTTTTTAATGCTCATTTCAAAGTTATTGTTAGCATTTTTATGGTAAAATGAAGAAATGATAATTCAATTAAAAGTAAATAATTTACTTACTGATGGGTTTCCGAAAGTTTGATAATAATTTTCAGCGGTGCCACAAATGCTGCAGCTATCCATTAATGCAGAAAGATCATATGCATAAGGAAATGCATCATTGCTCATAGCTCTTTGATACTCTGAAAATTCAAAAACAATTTCAGTTTGGTGATCCAGTGTGATCTTTTTGAACATTTTTCGAGTTAAAAATCTTTGAAGCAAAGTTCTGTTTCCTGGTTATGAATATTTTGTAAAAAACTTGGAGTCAGATTAATCCCTCATATGAAAATTTGTTTCAAGTGCGGTAAAGCAAAATTTCATTATTTCTGATACTGTTTGAATGATATTATTTTAGAAGCTCAAAAAATCTTCAAGAGAAACTATGCTGTCCATCTAATTGTTGTACAGTGATACCTCGGTTTTTGTCGATAATCTGTAGTATCATTTCAAATTTCAGATGCCAAATTTATAGTAAGGATTCATAAGAAAACTAAGAATTCATTCAAAAAATCTTGAATTATTTTAAGAAGTATAACTTGTACCAGGCGTACATGAGTACACGCACCCATTTTTAGCCTACTTTTCCGTAAAGTAAAAGAGAAAACCGAGTATGAAAGAAGGCTTAACGTATCGTCCTTTAAATACATGATAATCTATTATGCACTATTGTAGAAAAATACGAGAAATAGTTGACTTTTTTTTCTTTAATGGGCAAGAAATTTCATGAATTCCCTGCCCCAGGGGACAATTCCTGCCGCGCTAATGGTCGTTAGCTTTCGTTGTGAGTGTGCATTTTTTCCCCTTAAAAACGCAAACAGAAACCACTTTCATAAATAAGTATTAACAAGCAGACTTTACTTACCATTGAATCTTGAATAATTCTGGAAAAGGAAGCAAAATACACAAAATTAATAAAAACAGCAATATACTATTAGATCTGCGTATCATAATTCAAAATGAAAGCTTACATAAAATTCAGGTCTCTTTCGTCCCAATTCTTCAGTTACATAATCTGATCGGTTCTCAGTAGATGTATCATGTTGTTGCTCTAAACGGTGAAACTGTTCCGGAAAAAAAAAAAAGAGGTTAATGTGTATTAAAACTAGATAGTATGCTACAGCAAGGTTGCAACCATGGAGGGACTTGTGTACATGTTAAGACCAAAAATGCCTCGCAGAAGAAAATGCTGGTTGCGCCATAGTGCTACAGAATCTCATTACAATGAGTTAGGAAAAAATTGATGAAAAATTCATTAATTTGTAACATACATTAAAATTAAGTTTATCATTAGAGCTCCCAAAACGTAAACTTTAGATACCGTTAAATGGGATGAGAATGTGCCATTATGGAATTCAGCCACAACAATGTAACAATGCTTGTAGCTTCGTACTAACATAGCACTGCCTATAACTAATGTAAAAAATTAATCTACTTTCATTGCAGATGACTAGAGTGCAGTTGCTTGCTGAATTCATGATGGCCGAATCTCACCCCATTTTACCGTAGCGTTTTAATATTATTCAGTTAATTTGATACACAATACTTCTTAGCAATTATGTTATCTTCAACAGTTTTAAATCTAGATTAACTACGTTGTTAGGCAGAAGCTATTACATCGATTTTTTTAATGAATCGGTATGTCTTTCTTTAAATTTGTAAGAGCTCTTTTCTATGAGTCTTTGACAAATATGCATTTTTATACTCTTAAGTCCTAACCTAACGTCTGCAGAATTGATTATGTTTGAAAATTAATGGAGAACTAACATTACTAAATGATCTGCCTTAGGTCTAAATTCGACTTTCGCATGATACGCTGGATATGCATTAAAAAAATTTTACCCACCATTTTCCAAAGAGCGTACAGACACTACTATTTAGAAACATTTGAGCCAATGTAGCTAAAAAAAAAAAAAAAATGTGCTTTCCTTTTGAAGTTTTAATTTCTTACAATCATTTTAGCGGCCTTCAATTACTTGATGTATATTGTTCTTATTGAAGTGCTACTTTTGTATTCTCTGTTGAAGACGAACTTTGCCGAAGACATGCCACTCTATTCAGAAACGCATGATAATCCTTGAGACTTCATATTAATATTTGCCGTTCACATAGGACCATAAAAGTACCATTCCCCATTAAAATATTTACATTTTTTACAATATATTAACATTCTTGATCAATTATTTCCTTTTCAGCATTGTTTTTAAATCAACTAAACTATACTCTGGTCGAAATTGGAAAATAATGCACCGCCTCTCCCCCCCCCCCCCCCTTCCGTTCATAATGAATTCTTACTTACCTTTTTTAAGATATTATAATCGGAGATCATTTGTGTAGCAAACAAAGAAGAGAGTTAAAGAAGGTTTTATCGCAATGACCCTGTACATTAAAAGATGAACGAGAGAAAGAAAACAAACTTAATTAAGCATGATATTGTTATGTTAAATATGGATCTCAAAAGACGACGAAGATTAATGATGATATTTTAATATTTAGTAAAACAGGGGCAGAGCAACTCGGCGAATTTAGAAGTTTTCTCACATAGTTTATAGACAAACCTACTAAATGCAATTTTGGAATGCGAAATATTAATTATTTACCACACGAAATAGACCCTGACAGAATACAGTGGCGTGCAAAAGTTTCGGGCCATCCTATTTTTCATACACATTGCACAGAAATACGATGGTGAACGAAATATAAACGATCAATTATAGCAAATATTCACTTATATTTGAAAAGAATGAGTTATATACATTGATATTACTTTCAAATATTTATTTATTCAACATTTTTTTATTAGTGACTGTGCAAAAGTATCGGGACACATACTACTTTTTAAAAAAATGGAAAAAAATAAAGGAGAATTGGGGTTAAATGTCTTGTACTCAATACCTTGTTGCCATGTCCTTAGCAGTAATGACTGCAGCACACCGACGAGGCATTGAGTCGGTTAACCGCGAGATTCGTTCTTTCGGCAATTTCTCCCACTCTTGTCGCAAATGGTTCCACAATTCCGGCTTGTTGGAGTGATTTTTCGTTCCAACACGAAGCTTTAGGTCTTGCCACAAGTTTTCAATTGGATTTAAGGCCGGTGACTGCGATGGCCAGGCTAGGAGGCGGACTTTTCGGCTCTGAAGAAATTTTTTCACAAGACGCGAAGTTTATTTTGAATGGTTATCTTGTTAAAAAAATCCAACCACGAGGCAAATTTTTCGTTGCAAATGGAAGCATATGGTCTAGTAAATTGTTCTTGCACATTGCAGCGTCCATATTGCCGTGAGTTTCCAACAGCGGACCGACGCCATCAGCAAAAAATGCTCCCCAAACTTTGATGTTCCCACCACCGTGTTTAAAGTAATAGTTTGATACCTTACTTTATATCTGGTACTTGTTGGAGCTCTTACGTATTTCCCACCATCACTTCCAAACAATTGAAATTTCAATTCATCAGAAAATAGCACTTTTCACCAATCCGATGCCGTCCAGTGCTCATATTTTTTCGCCATGTCCAACTTAGCCTTCTTATTCTTTTTGCTAATTAACGGTTTCTTGACGCCAATCCGTCCAATCATCCCAACAGCATTCAGACATCGAGACACTGTACTCTGGCTAACATCGGGTAGATTTTCACTTCGTAATTCTCGTGAAATATCGGCTGCGTTTTTTCGAGGATCGACAACACACTTTCTTCTTATAATTTTGTCGACACGACTCAGTTTTTCGCGGATTACCGCTCCGTTTTTCATCACACGGTTAGTTAGTTGTTTTGTACTTAGAAATAATACGATTAACAGTACTTTTACCGACAGATAAAGCCCTTGCAATGAAACGTGAACTTTTTCCTTCTGAAGAAAGCTTCTCCACGATTTCTCGAACCTGAATATTCATGTGTTTCTGCATCGTCGCCACAAGAAGACTAATTTTCCTTTGTGTAGCATGTTTTGAAACCAGTGAGCCTAAAATGTAAACAAACCGGGAGTACAGAGCCGCGGCGAGTAGTGGCCCAATATTTTTGCACACCGACGAAAGTCATTTTCCGTAGTACACGTAGAATATGCTATGAACCAATGTACTATTTGATGTTTCTGTGTATATTCCAACTCTCTCATATATTTCGGACAATGATCGAGTGGAGGAATAACATTTTTTAGAAATCATATGGAAAAATCAGAGTGGCCCGAAACTTTTGCACGCCACTGTATATCATTGGCGGTTTTACGGGGGGGGGGGGTTACCCCCCCCCCCCCCCAGGATTTTAGAGGCTTGATCATTCACCAATATTTTATTTTTTTATTATTATTATTTTAAAATATTTTTTTATACCATCACTACAGCGCAAGCTATTAAATATTTTCAAGTTGCTATGTCTCCCCTTTGTCACGTCACAGGATGTGGTGAGATATGTATTTATTGGCGACAATTATGATGAATTACTCCTTTTTTCCTCCCGTGCGTCTTTCCTTCGTTGGCGCGATTTCACCCGTTTTTTACCGCCGCACAGTGGAGTATTTAAGTGAAAATCCTGGCCAAAAGTCCAAAATTTTAAATTTACCCAACGTTTTTAAAAATTATATTTTCTAAAAGCTGTTTAACTGGCGCGTTGATCAAAACTTATTTCCGTAGTCTGAGTTACATAGAACGGCTCACAACTTCGATAGAATTTGGGATTTCGAAGTGAATTTAGGTATTTTTTTGAGGTATTTCAACGTACTTACTACCTTTCAATCTGAATTTTTTTTTTGGGGGTTTCCAAATCACCCTATCTAAATTAATTCGGTTTTACGTCGTAACAAAAGGTAAGATCTTAATTTTAAATTATAAATCAAAATAAATTAATTTATTCTTAAAATTGAAAAAAAAAAAAAAAAATAAGTAACTTCGTCAGAGAATTTTTTTAAGGCCTTTTCAGGACTATTTTTAAGTTAGTGGGAGCTTTTTAAGTATGTGTCGCGCTTTGTCGCGCCATTCTGACATAAAATATTCTGCTCTTAAAGTGAATAACGACTATGAAAGTAACTTTTTCAGAAGTGCTCACCACGGGCGGAGGGATGGGGGTGGGGGGTCGTGTTGAAATCAGCGTCATTAAAATTTTTAGGGGGTTTTGGGCGATTTTCAGGTAGAGTCATTGTTTTTTTGTGGATAGCTTCGTAGATTTTAGGCAGGAGGGGGGTTACCATCACTTTGAAGGTGAGAGGGTATGCACCATTGACTTTTTTTTAAATAAAATTTTCAGTTTTTTTTATTTAAGAATAAAAAGTTACTCATTCAGGAGGTTTTCGTTTTGTGGTGCAGAATGCACATTCAAGCCATAAACTAAAATGGACATTAGTAATAACGGAATGCCCTATTTTTTATTACAGCAAATTCTTAAACCCCCACCCCCCTCTCCTTCAGTTGCTTCGTTTTAGCGATCCTTATTTTTAATTTCTTTTGATCGCGGGTATGCATGTGCACAGACGGTTTATCGACTCACGGTGAAAACCAAGCACAATAATCCGGCCTAGCGGAACATATCACGATGTGTAAAATATTTTATGCATATACTGAACCTATATACGTACTAAGTATCGACTCAAACAATGAGAGACTCAACATCAAATTTCAAACTTGCTCCCGTCACTTTGGACATCACTCGTCTCCTCGAGATCCACCCTGAAAAATTATTTCCAACCCCGATCCCATCCTCGTGAAATCTGATATCTTCATCCGGTCAAACGAAAGGGGGCGAAGACGATCGCGGAGACATTTCTGTTTTCAAGGGGTCGCCTGTTTTTTTTTTTTTTTTTTTGGAGGGGGCGGAGCTTTTTAGGTGGTGCATCATCGCTCTGCAGGGGGAGGGCGCTCAACTACAGTTGTTTCAACTTAAAAGCACGTGAAAATATTTTTGGCCAGGATTTTCACCCGAATTCTCCACTGTGCGCCGTAGCGAGCATTCGCTACTGGTTCTTCCCGCCGTCCGTCAGTTACCGTCGAGTAATAAATACGAATTGTTGCGAGGTTCATTTGTGAGGCGTCCCTCTTCAGAAAAAAAGGGTTCTGTTGTATGATCGGTGCAGACTTTTCAAAGAAAATGAGTAAACGCCACAAAAATACGTTAGATGGTTTCTTGAAGAAGTTAAAAACTGAAAGCGAACCTAAATCTATTTCAAGAAAAAATGAAATTCCGATTTTTTCAGCCAGTATGGAAAAGGTGCAGGAGTCATGCGATGCTCAGTCTGCAACAAATACGCATGTGTCCAAAAATGTCGCTTTCGCAGAGCAACTAGAAGCAGATTACGCACAGCCAGCTCTGTTGGATGGCAAAATTGATGTAGGCTTTTACCTTCAAAAGCAAAGCATTTCTTCAATAACAGATCTGGAAAAATTCAACATTCTGAGGTGTGCATGGACCCCAGAAGATAAATTTAATTTTCCCTTTTCAGTGCATATGAAAAATAATAAAGAAGTCAAATGCTACCTTTCTCAAAAGCATTTTAATTCTTTTAACTGGTTAGCATATTCGTGCAAAGTTAAGGGTTTATTTTGCAAATATTGTTTTTTGTTTTCAAACAAATACGGAGGAATTAATAAAGCTACTCCATTGAAGAAGCTAGTCACTGTACCTTTAGATAAATATTCTAAGTTACTCGGCAAGGATGGAGATTTAGCTACTCACGAACAGAGTAAATATCACAAAGACTCTGTTTTCTTTGCTTTGAATTTTATGAAAACATATGAAAGTCCTCAAGATGGAGCGCTTATGAAGTTAGATTCTGCTCGTCAGCTTCAGATCAAGGAAAATCGAGAAAGATTGATTCCAGTAATCGAATCGATTATTTTTTTAGGACGCCAAAATTTAGCGTTACGTGGCCATAGGGATTACGGTGAAATATCAATTTCATCAGTTGATGAACAATTTTCCGGTGATAGTAACAACACCCAATTAATTCGAAATGAAGGTAATTTCCGGGAATTATTACGCTATCGGGTTGCAAGTGGTGATGAGAAATTAAAAAACTTTCTGAAAAATACCAGTTCACGAGCTACATACATCAGCAACACTACACAAAATGAACTGATTAAGTGCTGCGGAGATGAAATTTTGAACACTGTTCTTAATAAAATTAAAGAAAACAAATATTACGCAATTATTTTTGATGAAACAACTGATATTAGTCGAGAGTCACAAATGTTGATAATTGTGAGATATTTGGATGAAAAATCGCATCATGTTTCGGAAGATTTTGTAGCATTTCTTGATGTGCATGATGACAATTTTGAAGACTTTAAAGAAGAACCTGTTGTAAGTGGAAAAGTACTTTCAAAAACGGTACTATCTTTTTTGCAAAACACTGGCTTAGATGTAAATGATTGTGTAGCTATAGCTACTGACACTTGCAGTGTTATGCTTTCTGATCAAAAAGGAGCTGTCATGGAATTACAAAAATCGTTAAAAAATGCCATAAAATGCCCTTGTTATAGTCATGCCCTAAATTTATCACTTTCAAAATCCAGTTCGGTCCAAGATATCCGCAATGCTATAGGCACAATCAAAGAGATAATAAAGTTCTTTAATGTCTCACCAAAGCGGAATAAAGTTCTAAAGCAAATTTTGATAAATGGAAACTCTGGTCATGAGCAACTGAAGAAATTGTGCGAAACGAGATGGACGGAAAGACATGAAGCTGTTCTGAGATTTAAAACTCACTTTGTCGAAATTGTCAGCGCTCTGGAATTAGTGACCAACTGGAAAGATGCCCAGTCATCATCTTCAGCGCAGACTCTGTTAAATACCATGCTTACGACAAACTTCATAGTTGCTGTTTATTGCTTGTCTTTCACGCTGAATACCGAGTCTGTGAGTAAAAAACTACAGAAGAAAAACTTGGATGCTAAACAGGCAAAAGATTCGATTCAAAATGTAATATCAGTCTTAAAGGAGAAAAGAGAAAACGCAAAACAAACTTTCAGTGATCTGTTTCTAGAAATTACAAAGCTGCATGAAGAGTTGGATTTGTCTGTCTCTCTGCGTAGAAGAGTCGAAAATCAAAAAAATAGGGGCAATGTTATGACTGGTAGTGCTGAAGATTACTTCAGAATCACAATTTACATCCCTTTCTTGGAAAACGTAATTGAAGACCTAGATTTCCGATTTCCATCAAATATTTTCAACTCCTTAGCATCAAATTCTTTACTACCTTCAGAAATTGTGAAAAAGTCAAGAACGGAAATATCGGCTTTCGTGGGAAGTATGTCCAAGTATTTGGCACCCATTGTTGCTGAAAAAGAAGAATTTATAGCGTCGAAATTAAAATCAGAAATTGAGTACTGGGTTAAAGATTGGAAAACATGCAACACTGAATTACCGAATGATGCCATTGCAGCTTTTTCCCACTGTGATAAAGATATGTATCCGTTCATAAACACTTCCTTAAAATTGTTGTGTACCCTACCTGTTACTACTGCTTCCAGGGAAAGAAGCTTCTCGGCCTTAAAGAGGTTAAAAACATGGCTAAGGACAACTATGACGCAAGAGAGACTGATTGGACTTGCCCTTCTTCATGTCCTTAGACAAATCCCGATATCTGTGGATAATGTAATTAACAGATTCGGGAATATGAAGAACCGAAGATTAGAATTTGTCATTTGATTTTAAGTGAGTGCATGTACATTTAATTAATGAAAATAATTATTTAAATTAAACATGTTAATATGTTTTAAATTTCAGTAACAGTTACTAACACGTACTGATGGTTTATTGTTTATATAAAATTGTAAAATGTCATTACACCCCCCCCCCCCCAGACTGAAACTCTGGAACCGCCCTTGCTGTATATCCTGAACAAATTAAAACCAAACAAGGTTTTTTTTATCGATTTGGTATTCGTATTTAATGCTGTCTGTAATATTTTTGAGCAATTGCACATTCAGGGAGCTAAAAGCATATCTGATTCCTTCTTGTTGTATGATTGTTACTATCCCATTTGAAAAAAGTAAAAAAAAATGTATAATCTCTGCATTACAAATATTACTTCGATACATAAAAGAATCATCACCTGTTTTTTAATTGCTGGTGCTACATTCAATTTTCTGCCTTTTATTGTCACTTCTGCCTATCATTCAAAAAAAAAAAAAAAAAGAACAGTATTATAGTAAAAGTTTCATAAATATTTCAAAATGTTATTTACATTTTCACTTAAAACTGCTAGAAATTTAGTTACTCAAAACAAATTTTCAAAATAACGTCTTAAGGAAACAAGTAATTTAAGCGTATATATTCTTAATATCAGTTATTGTTTGTTATACAGGGTGTCCCAAAGTTAACACAAGATTTGAATTTGGCGCCATTTGCACGGTTGTGGGTTTTTGATGGGAAAAAATCAGGGTATCAAAAGACAGTTCAGGGATATGAAAAATGGAGCGCTACACGAAAGAGCAACGCGTTTTCATGATTGAACAATTTTTCAAAAGAAATGAAAGTGTTGCAGTAAAAGTTCGCAAATTTCCTACTGAATATGGTCGGAATATTGTTTTAAGCTCATCAACTGTGAAGAGAGTGATTGAAAAATTCAGGGAGACTGGATCAATTAGTGATCTTAAACACTCGGGCCGTCCTTCAACAAGTCGTTCAGCACAAAACATCCAAGCAGTTCGTGAGAGTGTTGCTGAGGCTCCAGAAACGTCAATTTGGCACCGTCAAGGCCGTAGCCAGAATTTTTTTTTTTTTTTTTTTTTTTGGGGGGGGGGGGCCCTGACTTTGAAACACTAGTGTAGAGGAAAGTTTCAGGAAGGAATATATGCTATATTGCGAACATGTTTGGGATTTCGGGGGGGGGGCCCTCTGGATACGGCCTTGGGCACCGTAGTCAACAATTGGACATTTCGAGAAGCTCTCTGCAGCGGATACTCACGAAAGATTTGCATCTTCATGCTTACAAAGTTCAATTGACTCAAGAACTGAAACCTGCTGACCACGGTCAGCGAAGAGAGTTTGTTGAATGGATTTTGGAACAACAACAAGTGGATGTTCATTTTTCGAACAAAATCATCTTCAGCGGTGAAGCTCATTTTCACCTTTATGGCTTCGTTAATCGTCAAAATTGTCGAATTTGGGATTCGGAAAATCCGCGAGTGATTGTTGAGAAGCAAATGCATCCACAACATTACGCTGTTTGGTGTGGATTTTGGGCTGGAGTCTTCATCGGACCATTCTTCTTCGAAAATGCGGTTGGTCAGGCAATCACAATTAATGGTGTTCGCTATCGGGACATGATAACCATGTTTTTTCTGCCTGAATTGGAAGATATGGATGTGGACGACATGTGGTTCCAACAAGAAGGTGCCACATGCCATACAGCCCGAGAAACAATCAAATTACTGCGAGAGTCATTTCCTGGTCGTTTAATTTCGCGTTTTGGTTATCAGAATTGGCCGCCCAGATCATGCGATTTAACGCCGTTATACTTTTTTCTTTGGGGTTTTCTGAAGTCTAAGGTTTATGTCAACAACTCCACTACCACACAAGCCTTGAAGGGGGAAATTGAGAGCTGTATAGGCGAAATTCAGCCAGATGTTTGCAGAATGGTCATGGAAAATTTCATCAAAAGAGTGCGCATGTGCCAGCAAAGCCGTGGGGGCCATTTGCCTGACATTTTTTGCCATACATAATCCTAATCTGTGTACATCATAAATCAAAAAAGAAATTACAATTCTGAAATAAATTTCTGTGTTTTCTATCAAATTCAAATCTTGCGTTAATTTTGGGACACCCTTTTACGTGAGAAATCTTTTAGCACTCCATATGTGAACGCATGTTGTGGCCGTCACGATACTTTAGTCTAAATATTTCAGATAAGTAGGATTAATTTTCAAAGTCTCAAGCGTGCCCGCAGCTCCTTTGAGTGAATTGCTTGGCACGGAAAACTAATCCCCTCCAGTCCCTGTCAGGATCTATCGGTGTGCTAATTACTGTTTGATTCCTTAGCATTACTTTTTAAAGGTATAAACTCGATGTATATTGCATTAAAAAACAACAAAATATATGTACATACATATGAATACTTTATATTTCCCAACCCAGGGGGGGGGGAATTTACCCCTTTAAATGACGAGCCAATATATATATACGCGCGTGTGTGTGTGTGTAAATGCATATTTCCTAATCTCACTCTCTGTTTACACAAGTAGAATTGGAATAAATGTGGAACTCCTTACTTTATCAAGAACTTCCTTTGCTTCATCATTTGTACTAAAAGTTACAAATCCATACCTGAAATACAAAGAACTGAATCAGCATTATAAATACTTTGTTACAGACAGTATTGTTTTTATGTATAACAGTAGTAATATTAGTCCCTACCCTTGATGATTAAAAATTATAACAAAAGCTAAGTTATTTCCTTTCTGTTTAAATGGCGTATATCATCATTTAACCATTTGAATGTGTTGACGTGCGTAAACAGTCTATGGTCTACGCAGCACTAAAATAAAATTTCGAATGCTTTTATTTGTATTCAAACCTTTTGGGCGGTCACCCTTGAAAAAGGAATCATCAACTATTGCAATCAGAAGGAATTCCATATGCCAGTATTAAGGCTAGGGTTGCGAGATGTCCACTATCTTCATATGTAGCCAACGAAATCTTTACAAAAAAAAATAGTAGACATTGTTCATTAACAGCATTATTAATTTGTCTTTGTGCCCCCCCCCCCCCCCGGCTAATCCACTATTCTTTTAGAATGACACACATGTCAACCCTAGTTAAGGCGATGTTTAAAAAAATTTTAAAGGTTGCATTGCATGGAAACATTACACAGTGTAACATTCTGGAGAACCATAAATTTGATAACGTACGTTTTTTTATGATTGTAGTTTTGTAGTAAGACATTGTAATCACATAGAAAACGTATGTATGGATTTCGATCGTTGAAGAAAATGCCTTTCACTTTCCAATGTTAAGAATTGTAAACAAAAGCATGAAACGAGAAAAATGAATTTGGGAAAATAATTTTCTGTAGGTTTTTTTATTTTCTGAAAAATCAAGGAACAAGTATAGAGAGGAAAAAAAAAACACATTGCTTATTCATAAATCTCCTTCAATTTTTATTTTATTATTATTATTATTATTATTTTTTTTTTTTTTGCTGTTCAGATTTCATTTAACTACTTAGACTTTAGTTCAACTATTTACATAATTTTTAGTATTTTAATTTCGTATCATGGAACTCAAAAATTACAACGTATGCAAAAGTTATTTTGATCGCTTATTTCTCAGATTAATTTTTAAATTTTCTCAGATTTTTTTTTTTTTTTTTTTTCGTGCGTAAACAGTCTATGGTCTACGCAGCACTAAAATAAAATTTCGAATGCTTTTATTTGTATTCAAACCTTTTGGGCGGTCACCCTTGAAAAAGGAATCATCAACTATTGCAATCAGAAGGAATTCCATATGCCAGTATTAAGGCTAGGGTTGCGAGATGTCCACTATCTTCATATGTAGCCAACGAAATCTTTACAAAAAATATAGTAGACATTGTTCATTAACAGCATTATTAATTTGTCTTTGTGCCCCCCCCCCCCGGCTAATCCACTATTCTTTTAGAATGACACACATGTCAACCCTAGTTAAGGCGATGTTTAAAAAAATTTTAAAGGTTGCATTGCATGGAAACATTACACAGTGTAACATTCTGGAGAACCATAAATTTGATAACGTACGTTTTTTTATGATTGTAGTTTTGTAGTAAGACATTGTAATCACATAGAAAACGTATGTATGGATTTCGATCGTTGAAGAAAATGCCTTTCACTTTCCAATGTTAAGAATTGTAAACAAAAGCATGAAACGAGAAAAATGAATTTGGGAAAATAATTTTCTGTAGGTTTTTTTATTTTCTGAAAAATCAAGGAACAAGTATTGAGAGGAAAAAAAAAACACATTGCTTATTCATAAATCTCCTTCAATTTTTATTTTATTATTATTATTATTATTATTTTTTTTTTTTTTTTGCTGTTCAGATTTTATTTAACTACTTAGACTTTAGTTCAACTATTTACATAATTTTTAGTATTTTAATTTCGTATCATGGAACTCAAAAAAATTACAACGTATGCAAAAGTTATTTTGATTGCTTATTTCTCAGATTAATTTTTGCTAGTCTCATAAAATTACTCAAGGGTTCATGCAAATGCACTAAATAAGCTGAAAACACATTATTAGTTAAAATGCTCTTTCCTGTAGATGAAGCCACGTTGGATATTACTTACCCTTTGGAAGTACCGCCGTTGTCTCGAATAATCTTTACAGCTTTTACATTTCCAAAGGTGGAAAATTTCGAACGAACTTCAAATTCGTTTATCTGTAAAATATCATCAGAAAGTAGTAATGTAACAAAACTGGGATTTTCACTCTTCAAACATAAAGGGAGGAAAATACAGAACAAAAGTAGTCAGTGTGCAAAGGAATTGCATAGAGCTGCTCCTAAACGTGGGGGGGGGGGGGGGGGATAGCTTTTGAAGCATGTTTCATGCGTTTTCAAATATCTTTGAAAACAGTCATAAAAATTAAAAATTAAAAAAAAAAAAATTCTACTTTCCTCAAATCAAACGAAAAACGAATGTGTGAGGAATGTGAACTTTTAAAAGTAACTTTTTGGAGGTGCCAGTGTTGTGTTTTGCACAGTTAATGCGTATGATTGAAGCGGAGTTCAATTGGATAATAAATAGATATATACATACTAGCCGTACCCGTACGGCGTTGCATGTTCTTGTTAAGAGTATAAAAATCCGAACGGTAGTTCTTTTTTTATTCCAATTCCACGCAAAATTTCCTCTTAAACTCTACAATGAGTAGGTGAAAAAATTCTTGTACATATTAATAATTATGTCAATCAGAAGCGCTGATTTTTCTGCATAAGGTGGAATTTATTTCTACGTTAATAAGAACACGAGTTATAAGCTTTTTCATTCGATTTCTGACGGCTTTCCTCAACCCAGTGGTGTAGTCGAGGGGGGACGGCGTCCCCCTACCTTTTTATTTTAATACAAGCTTCCCTCCAAACTTTTTACACTATAACAGAAGCGTCCCCCTACTTTTGATTTCAACTGCTTATCTTCTTATGTATAAGCGTCCCCCAACTTTTTTTGCAGGACTACACCACCTCGACAAAAATTATTAATTAGCAGTTTTTTCAACCCCGTGTGAATAGCATAGATTCATTTCATTATAAAACTTATTTCTCTGTTAGTGAGACAACAGTTCAACACGGGGAGGGGATTAATATGATATTGCAACGATTGCATTTTTGCAGTCAACCCGAGATCATCGCCAAAACTCATACCAGATGAGAAATAATGTACCAAATGATACCGTGCACCGTGCAGGTATCATTTGTCGGTACCGTGCCGATTTGGCAGTTTAAATTGCCCTTTGGCGACAAATCTGACCCTACTAACGGAATTGCTCTCAAGTTTTCTTAACTGATTCTTTTTCAAGTTTTGACAAAATTTGAAAAAGAATCAGTTATCAGTGATAAATAGGCATACGACGGTTTTCAAACATTGCAGGGAATGCCGCAGACTACGTTTTTTATGTTTAGCAAGGACAGAGCCGCAGGTGACGTAGACAGCGCCGCAGGCAACAATTTTAAGATTCAGTTCGAGCGACGCCGTGCGGGTACGCTAATACATATATAGGTTAACCAGCACGTATCGCCTAACAAATCAAGAAAATAAATTGTAGATGTTGCAGTTAACTTCTATATGGAAATATGTAGCATAAGTCACATTGTGTAAACGAAACGTTTGACAGTGCTTAAAAAGTTGAAGCATTAACGAGAGTTGCTATGTGAAATCCGTCACTACTTCTTTCCCAGAAGAAAAAGAGAGGGATAGCGGGACACACTAGCTGTAAAATGTGAAAACAGTTGAGTTGCAACGTGCCCTCTGACCATTAATGGGGAGGAATACGAGCTGAAACTGTTTTTAATGAACCATGCGCATGGGTAATATGCGGAGCATTGAAAAAAAATCACACACATTTACTGTCCCACCTCGAAATTGAGAGCTACACTTGGCATAGTGCCAAGAAGAATCCTAGCATATTCAAGGAAAGAGACAAACGGAATTCGTTGCGCGATGAGCGTTGGAGTTGCTCTTGCAAGAAAACACGCATACATAGATACAGTGGTGGTAAAAAATTTGCATCACCCTCGCATTTTCACAACAATGGGATGCATGTGAGAAGTTTTGGTCGACCGATTAACGATGAATGTATGTGAAATTATGCAAAGCTTATCAAATAAACATTTAACAGCAGGAATCCGATAATTGTTTACTTTATTTATGGAAAAAAAAGCCAAAACTGTAACTACAATGTGAAGTGCATCCACGTTGCCAAGTAGGTTTTAATTGTAACACTCTTTCTGTTCAAAAATAAACAAAAGTAACATGAAAATGTTTGAACAACATAAAATATGTACTTTTTCGTCGTCCACTTGGCAACGTGGATGCACTTCACACTATACTCGTTACAGTTTTGGCCATGCATTTTCATAAATAAAGTAAACAATTATCGGATTCCTGCTGTTAAATGTTTATTTCATAAGTTTTGCATAATTTCACATACATTCATCGTTAATCGATCGACCAAAACTTCTCACCTACCATTGTTATGAAAATGTGAGGGTGATGCAATTTTTTTTTACCACCACTGTACATGTATTGTTGTATGATTTTGAAGAAACGAATCAGACTGTTAAGAACATGTCATATTTAAAATTCACGAAAATGCTTTAATTGCAACCATCGCACGTTTTTGTTTGTTTAGGAATAAAGATCTGAACTGTGAACGCTTGCGGTATCCGTCACTTTTCCCTGTTATCTCAAAAAGGCACCTTTCATGGCATTAAAATATTCTTCTGAAAATACTTAAATTCCTTAACTATATCATCTTCAATCCTCACATTCCGCGTATTTTTTTTAAAACATGTTTCTGATTTTGTATGCCAATCTTCTCCCATCTGAAAAAATAAAGCTAAATTAGACTCAAGACTCCTTTAGCAAAACTTTCCTCTTATGCCACTGCGAACAACATTTAGGACAAATCTTAGACAATATAAAGCAATTGTCATTCTCTTTGACATCGATTTTAAGTTAATATGTTTACGATTTTCATTCTCCATAACAAAAATTTAGAAATCGATTAAATTCACACTTACACTAGTTGGAATGCCTCCTACAAATACCCTGTTAGGAACAGTTACTTCGCATTTTGGTGCACTTGAATTGACAGGATTAGATGGCATCAATTCACCTGTTGTAGCTTCATTTGCTGATTCCAACTGGAAAAAATATGAAATTTATTAATACGGATTATTCCAATGTACTAGCTGAGGAACGCCCGACATTTGCCAATACACACGAATTAGAAAGCATCTAGTGAACAATTAAAAATTAAGTTTTAAATTCCCGCTATACATTCACTTTCGTTGCTTATTTAAAACATTTAATTTCAGAAAATGCCTTAATGAAAAAAAATCCTATTGTTAAAGATGCACTTTTTCTTGGATTTAACCTTCTGGTTTGAACACAATATTTCCGCTTTCTAGGGAGTGGATTTACCAACTTTATAATGGAGAAAAAGTGAGACTTAGTCAATAGAAATAACTTAATAAACTGTTGTTTTTTATAGCTATAGAAATGGTCATTCAAATACAAACATTTCCTAAGTGAATATTCGTAGATCTGTAATGTTCAAGTCCATTTTTATGAATGTGTATGTAATTAGCTGTTTTTTACTATAGTATATAAAGAAGAGTGTATACCTTTTACTACCTAGGATAAATTCGAAATGATGGGTCTGCTAATATTTGGGCTGTAAACACATCACTTGCCTCAAACACATTTGTTGTCAATTTATCTCGAATCCATAAAAATGTAAACTTCATAAATACTCTTCTGAATAGCATCTAAATGCAGAATAGATTTATTTAAGTAAGAAACATATACTGCTACATAAGTCCTCGAGATTCAGTTGCCAAGCAACCGAGATAGGCGAGATACTTAGCCAAGATGTCACGAACTTTCGCCGAAATAGGAAATTAGCGCCTAAGTCGCCAACCCCAAATAAGTTCGGAGGTCGCTCTTTGTCAGAAATTCTGTAAGAAATTACCGAAATTATCATCGTTGGCTTTTTGAATGTTTACTGTCGGCTCATAAATAATCACTTCAACTTAATTTTCAACGTTTTTTTTTTCTTTTCTTTTCTTTTTTTTTTTCTTTGCAGCTGGAGAAAGTGAAAAATCGCCAAGTATGGTAACATTCGCCAATATTATAATACAATCATTTTTTTATACTTTTCTGCAGTGGTTTAGTCAAGGAGACGGCGTTCCCCTACTTTTTAGTTTCAAAAAGAGCATCCCCCCTTTTTTTTAAATTTTATCATTAGCGTCACCCTGATTCCAATTAGTAATGTTCGTATACATAAGAGTCCCCCAAACTTTTTTTCCAGGACTACACCACTGCTTCTGTTGTAAGTACTACAATAGTATTTACACCAATTTGGTGCATTTTCAAAAGTCGCTTATTGTAACGACATATATGTGTTGAATCGTATATGTATCACATTAAAATTCCATTGCACTGGCAAAAAGAAAAGTGGGTACTTCCGTTTCAGGGAGGGGCTGGTTATTATTATTATTTATTTATTCTGCAAATCAAACTATTATACCATTTTAAGTTACAGTTGGCAATGTTTAGATATTTTTTAACTAAGCATTATGACCATTATGACTTCCTCACTGGCGTCGTAATTGATTTGGCGAGAAAAAAATTTAACCATGATCGCCAGTTTTCCCCTTCCCGAAACGGAAAAAAGCAGCGCAAATTGGTGCGACTAGTACTGTTTTTATATTTTTTAGATTGTGTAACAGGTGATTTTCAGAATGAATATTGCAGATATTTTAACTTAATTTCTTTGGTTCTGTTATAAACATAAAGTTTGGTTACACAATCAGAGAATGATGTCAACTGCTTCCTTTCTGCAACCCTTTTAATTATTGACCTAAAATTTTTGGCTGCTTTTAAGAAGCGCCGAATACACCCACGAACAATCAGTCAAAGTCAAAAGGTAATTAAGTGAGTAAATAAATAATAATACATAAATGAGATTAAATACAACCTTTAAAAATAGAATCAAATTAAGGGAACAAAAAAAATCTATAATAGCAATTTTTTGCGAAACGGGGGTTTATTTGCTGTCTGTGAGAAATGAGTTCAGCCTGACAGTGACCACTAAGTGGTACATTTAGCAATAATTTTTGGAAAAAAACGGTTAAGAAACAGTTTGAGTGGCTATGATTAGCGTAAAATCCTATCAACTTCTCCGTAAATTTAATTTAAAAGTTTTCTCATTTTTGCGAAAAATATAATAAATAATATGAAACACGAATAATATTTGTATACTCTCAAAGCATAATGCATAACATATAATTTTTAGACATATAACTTTATTCTGTTTGCTATGCATTGTAAGAGCTTTTAAAAGAAATATTATTTAGACTTATTAGAACTAAAATTACTCGCAATAAAATATGTTGTATTTACACATTTTTCCGTCGACCATGTACTCCGCCAAACGTGGTGATTTTTAAAGTCGCCAACCTTGAGCAACTCATTTAACAACACTAGGTAATGAAGCTATTCCGCTCAATTTCAAAACTGTAATGAGCTTTTTTGTGCACTATGAATCTGGTCAAACTTGTGCTAGTGCCATGCCATGGTTGTTTATTTGGCGACAATGGTCAACGGTTAAAAACAACATTGGCAGTATTTTTCCGAATTGTTGTCAACATGATTTTTTTTTTTTTTTTACAAAATAAGCACTTTCTACACAATCGCACATTAGTTTGTTTTGGCTTTTTCATTTTTTTTCTTTTTTTAACTTCTATTGTTGTCAAATTATTTGGCACCAAATAATAGAAGTAAGTTTTTTTCCTCCTTGCAGAGGTAACTAAAGCTATAGAAAACACTAAAATAATAATAAGTACATCCATGGAGAAATAAAAGTTAGGTTTCTAGTTAAGCAACTGCGTCAATTTCTCAATTTTCAAAATGTTCCCAATTACAAAATTTCTAAATTTGTTAGCAAAATTAAAATGACATGATTTGTAAGGTTAAAGACAATTTTCGAATTTGGCGACATTTTTTATTAAAATAATTCCTAGTAATTTGGCATCGAACTTAGCGCTTTAAATACTTTGGACTTCCAGAATATGAAAGAAAAGCATTTCATAGCGAAGCATTTATCCTAATATACAAAATGTATCATTAATTGTACTATTAATTGTAATTTTGATTTTATAATTTTTATTGCGTAAGAAAATGCTGAAACGAATCAGTTTGCATATAAAACGTATTAATTATTCTCGACGTATTAATAATGCGATGGGGGCAAATTTATACATCAGATTAAAATAGACTTAAAATATTGAAAGAAATGCCTTACATTTTTAGAGCTTTTTCCATACGATTTCCGTTTAAAAATTCTTTGAGGCATTATTAAAAAGTTGAAATGCTAAAATCAAAATTGAAACAAAACAAATGAAACTATTGCTAGTTTTTAAAGTTGTTTTCTAATTTCCGTTATTTTTGAGAATTACAAATAGTTGCCACAACAATTCTACAAGCTTATTTTTTAAATACTAGTACATTATAAATATACATCATATTACCTGAGTTAGTTTCCCTTCTTCACAAAAAAAGGGGAAATAATTATCTAATAATAAACTGCTTCCAAATTTTTTAAATTGATATCACTAAAACTCGTCAATAGCTACTAAACAAAAAAATAAGGAAGAAAATCGGTTCAAAAACCGAGGAAAAAATAATTCTTAACTGTTTTGTCTTTGCCTATTTATATATAGATAATTTTGCATCGACTTCAAAAATTATGTTAAAAGTCGTACCGATGTTGTTTAAATAATGCATTTATTTTTTACTTTTTAGAGCAGTTTTTAATATGAAGTTGGTTCGAATTTTTTTTCAAAGGTTATTTTATCTAATATGTTATGCAGCGTGGCGCGTATTACCGCTACCTCAGTATTACTACGTTTATAAATATATACTAATCACACATTACGAATATAGCGATTATAACAGAGATCTAAGTTTGGTGAAATGGAGACCACCGTTGGGGGAAGTCATTTAAATATTTAAGGAGGAATGGATTTACAATACCCGAATATTGGTTTGCTAAGTGGTTTTGCATAAAATCGATCTAATATGTCCATAAAATTTACATTTGGGAAAAATCCAGAGAAATTACATACATTTTCCCCTTAAGACTGGACACTTTACCTAGGATTGCGCGTCGTGCATAGAGAGCAATGATAAAGTGAAACTAAAGTTGAAAAAAAATGTTGAAATTAATTATTGTGGAATCGTGGGCTGTATATGGTTCCTCATAAACCACTGTACATAAGACATTGAGCTACAATTTTGCTGGTAAAATATTTTTACTAGTTTAACTAAAAATTATGATAATTCTGTGAAACTTGTTTAAAAGCTTATCATTTGAACTGAACGAAATTGAGGCAGAAACTTTAAGATTTTTTTTCCTTCGTAATGTACTTTTCTAAACAACTGGAGCAAGGAAATCGTGTGGTGCTCATGTGAATTTTCTTCTTTGAATTTACATGTTATTTACACACATGTAACACAGAAAAAACAGTATCTTGATAAATTTGCATCGAAAAGATATGCCATTATCTCTGCTTTATGTCCCATTACACCCCACACGTTAAACGTTGAGGCTAAAGGGACTAAAGTATGATTCCGAAAATTGAACCCTTTTCTAGAAAAGTGGCTTGTTTTCTCCAAACAGAAACTGCATCACTGGCGTAGATAAGGGGGTTGTTTGGGGGTTAAACACCTCCCCCCCTCCCTGAAATGGTAAAGATTGTCTAGAATTTGACCAATTTTTCTCGTAAAAAATCAAATTAGCGCACTTCTCCCAAAGAACCCCCTCTCAAAAAAAAAAAAATTCCGGGTCTAGCTACTCCACTGTGCTGCATATTTTATTAATCAGATGAGCCTGCTTTTGTTTTTTTGTAAAAAAATATTTTTAGTGTATGCATTTTTTCCTAGTAAAACGTTTCTGTAAAAAAACGGAAAGAAATCTGGGTGTTTCTGTAAGCTTGCGAAGAACTTGTTTGAAGTCAAATAATGAAGTTTCTTGATAACAGTTTCTCATTAAAATTCTTATCTTGAAGCACTCGGTACAACTACAGAGAAAGATCTGTTATGTTACGTAAAACTGAACACTTGAGATCTGTGACTACCAGTTAAAAAACTGCGGAGCCAGTTAAAAAAACAGAATGCATTATGCATTGTTGGCGTACAGTTTGTCTCCAACTGTATTGAGCAGCCTAGCCCTCGGCTGTCAGTTCCGCCAAGTCCGGAGGCATCTTTGGCCGAGCGACAAAAGGTATAGGATTCACAACAGCGTAGGCTCAACTAAACTTACCTTCGACTTTGTGCACCAGAAATAGTAATTCATTGCACTCACAGATGGCGTCCCTACTACGGCACAATATCTGTTGCTATCAAATTACAGAATATTATCTGTTTTTTGTTCTCTGTAATTTCCTTTTTTTTAAAACTTTGTTCTCTGTCTGTAATTCTCTGCAATTTTACGTCAGAATCTGGGTAAATTATTTCCAGGAGATTCACGTATTTTCGCGAAAAAATTTTTTGCACTGTACAAAATAAATTAAAGATTTAATCAATTCATCCCCGCCCTCCAATATGCAATTTGCTTTAAAAAGTTAAACATTCATGCGTAACGAATGTTATGTAAAAGTTATCTTTGATATTTATACTGTCTTGCATACATGAAATTACTCAAATATATTTTTAAAAACATGAAATTTCATTTGGATTGCTTTTTCGCAAGAACAAACTTAAAATTATATGAAATAGCATAAATAACTTTATCATCGTAATATGCAAAAAATGCAATTAAAAACTATTTGACGAATGTATAAGCGCTTAGGCTTTAAACATCCTACTCGAATTTTATGGATTAAAACTATCTTTTTATTTTCCATTGTTCTGTTTAACTAAGGGGAAGGGGAGGAAAGCATTAAGTGAAATTTTAAAGCCTTCTGCATAACCGAAATCTAAGAAAACAATAATAATTTACTTTTAGGAATATATTTACATTATTGTTGAAAATCGAAGTCGATACATTCGAATTAAAGTTCTGTACAAATGATTTAGACAAGTACTTTAAAAAATAAACTTCTATAGCAACGCGAATATTAGAAACGAAAGTCAAAATTTAGACGTAATTACCAATTTTCCCGGTATGTTTCTCATATTTTTCCAACCTTCGTTTTTACTTTTTATAAAAAATGCATTCGAAGCTTTCAGCATTCAAGAGAAAAAATGGAAATAACAATCATCATAATTCAAACTGAACGATATATTTTGAACATTTTATAAAATCGTATGTCGTAAACGGCTAATAGTTTTTTTTTTTTAATCTTTTTTCTTCAGTTATTCAAAAGACATTCGTAACAGTTATTTCAATTTTTACTGTAAAATAATTTAGAACCTGGCATCGGTGAATTTAGTTCTTCACTTAGAAATTTTGAAGTAATTAATAGTAGAGATCGGCGATATTACAGTGGATAGACGCAAAGTGCTTCCAAAGATTTTTTCTTTCTTTTCCTTTTTTTTTATCCCTTTCCTTTCTTTTTTTTCTTTCCCGGGGGTTTTTGTCATGCTGCTTGCTACTGACCTAATTAAGCACTTTTTTGTCTCATACATTGCATATTTTTAACGCTTTTTTAGCCTGAGTATTTCAATAGCAAAGGCTAAACTTAATGAAATTAAAATGTTTTTTAGTTTTTAACAGATAGACGAGGGGCACATGTGATAAAGATTTTCACGTTAAGAAAGCACAGATTAGCGTTCAAATTTTTATTACAGTTTATTTGCACAAAGTTAATTTATTATATTGTGGGGCAATTCCTTTTAACGCGAGCATGCTTCGAATTACTGAAATATTACTTTCAAAACGATACATATTCCGTTACAGACTGAATTTTGGTAAGCATCCATAACTACCGAAGAGAAAAATTATATTTTTCTAAAATACACTCTCTCCCCCCCCCCCCCCTTTTTATTCATACACACTTTAAAAATCTCGCTTTGCCAGTAAGTAGCGACGAAAGTTTTTCACTTCTACCAGATAACATACAATTAATCTGGGACAAGATATTATATTACTTGAAACGTGTCCATTTCAAGTAAAAGTTTCCTTTAAATAGTTCTGATTTGTTTTGAAATTGTTTAAAAAAATATTTTAAAATTCAAAGTGTAACTTTTCTTATCTTTTTATGTTTACACACCAAGGTCTTAAATATAAAAAACGTGGCAAACCAAACCCGCTTTTACCGATTAGAATAACGAGCGTAATCATTAATTTAAAACCTAATACAAGTGATAAAACGGCAAATATGGCAACACTTTGTCCAGCAATTGCATTGCTTGTTCATGACTCTTGAATACAAATACAAATACAAAAGTGACGACCAGCAACAGGCACATGGCCCAGCTAGGCTGGTCCTAGTCAATTTAACAATCCCCAATGAACATCAAGAGCCTTCTTAAAAGTTTCTACCCCACTGCAACTAACAATTGCCTCCGGTAAAATACTACAACTGCCTATAATCCTATTGAAGTAGTAATGTTTCCTAATTTCAAGATTAGCCTGAGATTTGGAAAGGTTAAAAAATGACCTCTGGTTCTACCTTCAGGGCATAACTGCAGCCCATCAACATTTCCTGTTTTCCTGTTTTAATGAATTTAAACAACTGAATCATGTCCCCTCTAATTCTCCTTTGCTCTAGAGTCTAGACCAGTTGTCGGCAACCTTTTGAGTCGAAAGAGCCAAAAATTACAATTACCAAAATTTCAAAGTTTTTAGAGCTACAAAATGTTTTCTGGCCAACAATAAATAGTACTTGCATAAATAAAGTTTCTTGATTTAAAAAAAAAAAAAAAACAAATATATTTATTCATATATAAGTAGTGTTTTTCACAACAAATTAGATAATATATGTATTTCATTATTAGATAACTTGTACTTAAAAAAAAAAAAAAACCAATAACCTACATTTGAGCCAACAAATTCAATGGGAACGTTGTCTTTGCATGGCTTTAGAAAGTTTAGATAAATTTGACTCATAACTTGTTTCAAACGCGACTCTAAATTTTCATTTGTTAGTTGGCTTCTTGCTTTACTTTTAATTTTATTCATCAAAGAAAACGCTTGATGGCACGAATATGTCGATCCGAAGAGAGTCAGCACTCCAAATGCCAACTTCTTCATCTCACTGTAGTTATCTGGAAGACTATTCCATGCGTCGAATAAGTGCCTCAACTCGCGGCATTTCTTTTAAAGCTGTCCATTTTTGTTGCGTTACGTACGTACTTTTCTAAACCTCCAACTCTTCCCACTTGCTTTTTAACACTGGAAATTTTCCACTCCACAAAGCTTTACTTTTTAAATCGATCAACTGCATTTCTAGAGATCCAGTATCAATTCCAAATGGCTCAATGTGGATTTCGTTACTATTTGTATTAGAGTGGTTCTGTTGGTTTTGAATTGCTCAAATCTGTCAGCAAATTCATCTTTAATTTTTTTATAACTGTGCTGAAGTAATTCGTGTCAACAGTTGCACTGGATTTATCGCGATACTGCTTTAGAAATTGAAAATGAAGTAATTTATCGCTCTGAATATATTCTGCAAAAAGAATTAATTTTTCTTCGAAACAAACCAATTCTTCTACCAAAACATAGGCTGGGTTTCCCTTTCCTTGCAGTTTTAGATGCAGCTCATTTAATTTCGCTTTGATATCCATCATAAAGTAAAACTTTTGCAACCATTTGTCTTTCTCTAATTTAGGGTGATTAATGCCTTTTTCATTGAGGAATGTATTTATTTCATTCAAGCACAAAGCAAAACGTTTCAACACCTTAACCCTTTATCTACCGAAGGTACTTATAAGTACCATTCTCTATAAATTCCATCCCAGCAACCATTTTTACCAATATTCTGATGGTACTTTGCGGGGACAGTCTTTAAATTCCCCTTCTTCAGGATACATATCAACAAGGGTTCTATAAAGAATATTTTAGCGAGGAAAGGACCATAGATATTTTTGAAACCGATGATGTGCTTTGAACTTCCATTTTGTTCAGATTGCTCCCTTAGAGTTTCGCTCCAGAAAAGCAGTAAAATTCAAGAATAAAGTCACTGATTTTAAAAATGTGTTAGTTCAGAACTTAGAAAACTATTTGACGAAATATTTTGATTAAAAAATGTATGTAATTAATTTCACAGGGTAAATACTCTGTGGCACTTATTAGCTGTAAAGAAATAAATACTTATAGACTGAACATTTTATTTATGCAAATCCCTTAATTTTCAGTGTAAATACCTAGACAAACTATTTCTGTAAAATAAATTACTGCAGATCATAATGCGGTAGATAAAGGGTTAAGGGGGGAAATGCGTGTAAAGGTCTCAAAAAATGAAAAAAAAAAATTCTTCATAAATCGATTCTACAACTATTCAATAATATACCCTGAAAATTTCAAACCAAAATTCCAAGTCGTTTAAAAGTTATAAGCATTTGAGCGAGCGCCCCTTTTGGAGCCGTTGAGCAGGTAATCCCTCATGAATGACCTGAAGGGTATTAGCGAACGTTAGCAGATGTCCTTTTATTTTTTTTAACAATTGAGACCTCGGATAGAAATTTCTATAAGTATTAGAAGGGTCAGTTGAGGTAATTGTAAACGCTTTTTCAATGTTTTAACTTTTATTCCTTCCCTACCTCTTGAATGAATTCAGAGATAAAATTGTGTGCATTGTAGCCACTACTGTACGTCTTGTGAGTACATGTGTACAAAAATTTTGACTTTATGACTATTTGTTGGCGAATGAGTTCATGTTTACAATTACCACAGAGATCTAGGGTAATTGTAAACAGGGATTTATTTTCGAATAAGGTTGATGCAAATGGAAAATTATTTCATACACATTCTGATTGAAGGCTTAAGAAGTTCCGGAGCAATGGCTCTCAATCTGCGGCCAACAGGCCGCATGTGGTCCGCTGAGTTATGTTATGAGTCGGCTGAGATCATTTAACGAGAAATATCTTGCAAAAACTCAAGTAATGCGACAAATTTATGTAAAATTTGTCCCGCAGTGGATCAGTCGTTTAAGCTTGGATCCCACAAAACATCGAAAGTGAAGCACAACTGGCCGTGGTCAACGATTGGGAGGGTGACCACCTACTGCTACTGATTATTCTGAGAGCGCTAAAGGGAGCTGTTCACGTAAAATACATCGTCGCTTCAATTGTCCACCAAGTTAGAAATAATTTCCGCTCAGGGAGCAACCTAGGTGACGATCTCTCATCTGGGAGCTGGTTCAAAATCATTAAGCCCCTCTGAGCCAAGTGTACTTCATTCTAGCGGAGCTCATTAATAATCAGTAGGAGTTTTCTTAATTCATGGCCTCCTTGCAAGGCGGGGGGGGGGGGGGCTGGATTTCCAAGCGGCATAGGCAACAACAATAATAGTTATGTAAAACAGACACAAAAATGTAATTTACATCAAAATATAATACTTATTGTCCCCCCAGAATATTGGAAATAGGATAAATTTAAGTGTTTACAATTACCCCAGAGTACGAAATATATGGGGTAATTCTAAACACCTGACTTGCACATGAAAAATAAAAGGGAGGATGAAATTCATAACTAAATGCTTTTAGAAACATTCCATATGACAAATAAAAATGGTTGAAACCACTTGCATCGCTTTTGCAGATGAGCTGGAGACGAAAATGTAAGATCACTAAATTTTGTTAAACAACTTTTTTCACTGTGTCATTTTCAAACAATGGTGACGCCTCTACAAATATTTCGAAACTTACAAAACTCTTTCAGTGTCTTCCCTATGTTGCCAATTCATCACACACCAGCAGTTAAGTTTTCAAAACCACCACAAGTGCAGTTGTGAAGCTTGTTTACAATTACCCCAACTAACCCTATCTATAAGTATTAAAAAAATTGAATCGTTACTGCCTTAAATTTACCTTCAATACCACTCTTTTTTTCAAACGCGTTTTTCTCGAAACTACTTTTTTCGAATTTGCGTACACTCTAGCTCGCAGAGTTTTTGATCAATCCTTATCAAATTTAGCACACATTTTCTTTATATATGCACGCTTTAGTTGAACTAGAATCATAAACATATCTTTATTTTTACTTTTTCTTTATTTTTGTACTTTTTTCATTGTAAAAAAA
This sequence comes from Octonoba sinensis, assembly GCA_038502835.1. Classification (NCBI taxonomy): domain Eukaryota; kingdom Metazoa; phylum Arthropoda; class Arachnida; order Araneae; family Uloboridae; genus Octonoba; species Octonoba sinensis. Next base: position 128,865,916 of record CM076600.1, read on the forward strand.
GAACAAGAAAACGGTTAAAAATCATACTTAATTTTCCCATTCTAAAAAAAAAAATTTTTTTTCAATTTTTTGTGATGATTTTAGTTCAACTAGAAGAGACACTTATTTTAAAAAAAGTAGATTTAAAAAAAAAAAAAGATTTCATGTGAAAATTGTGACCTCCAGGATGTACGCAAACTGCCGACCCGGGTGGCGACTTACAGTGTGCAGCAGCCGATATCTCCCGGATTTTTCAAGAAAAATGTTTGAAAATTTCAGTAAATGTTCTTCAACATATCTATAAAATAACCTCAAAATCTCAATAAAATATATTTATTCTTTATACGTTAAAAAAAATGCATAAAAATTGCTCTTAATTCGCCGTTTTACACGTATTTCCCCCCTTAACTTTGGAAAGCCATCGCACTTTATTGTGAAGAAGGAGGTCGAAATACAGTCTCCATTTCGTTTAAGAATTCTTTAAACTGACGATGGTAGAGTACTTTTGACAAGATGCTGTTAACCATCTTGATTACCAAATGCGTGACCCCAACCATTTCGGCAGGAAATGTTTGGGCACAAAGCGCTTCTTGGTGTATTATGCAGTGAAACGTAAGAATTTTGTGTTTTATTTTGCTCTAAAGAATCGTTGTTGCCCCTTTATTTTTTCCTGTCATACTCCTGGCTCCATCAGTTGCTATTGAAACGTTTTTATTTAAATCGATCTTATTGTCTTCAAGGCATTTTTTCACGGCATTTGCTACATCTTCCCCTCTAGTTTGTCCCGAAAGCGGTAGAAATCCTAGAAGTTCTTCTTTTGGACCTTGGGAAGACATATACCTGACAAAAAGGCCAACTAGTGCCGTGTCTTTTATGTCGCAAGGCTCATCTATAGCAAGTGATAAGGCAGAAGAAAGTTGAGTATCTTCCACCTGCAAATATGTTACATTTGAACGATTTTTATTTATTTATTTATTTATTTTTTGATGAAATAAATAATATTTGCGTTTGGAGCTAAAGAGCCGCAGCTTCACATCCAAAGAGCCGCATGTGGCTCGCGAGCCGCAGGTTGCCGACCCCTGGTCTAGACTATACATATTGAGCCTTTTAAGTCTAACCTCATAATCAAAGTCTGAGAGACCACTTACCAACCTAGAAACCCCCCTTTGAACCCTTTCCAATACGGTTATATCCTTCTTTAGACACGGAGACCAAAACTGAACAGCATACTCCAAATGAGGTCTTACCAGACTTCGTATCATGGTAATAGAACTTCCATAGGCCTGTTCGAAATAGACATTGATAATCCCAAGCATCCTGTTAGCTTTGTTACTTACTATGCTAAACTGCTGACTTAGCTTGAAGTCGTGACTAATCAATACTCCTAGATCAACAACTGGTTCTGCTTCACTAAAACTGGAACCTTGTAAATAATAGCTTGCTCTTTTATTCCCATGACCAAAGTGAAGCACTTGACATTTCCCGATGAATAATCGATGTCATTTTATTAAGTTTGATGTTCGCAACAACAAGATTATTTGTTCCATAGGCGAGCACACACGGGCACCAGAAATACCTTGGTGCCCCCATTAGCCAGCCTTTCCTAAAAAAAAAGAGAGAAAAAACAGAAAGAGTACCTACTTATGAAGCTGGAAATATTTTTGCGTATTTTTCGATTTAGTAATTTAAGGGTGCTCCAAAGGGGTCAAGGCGACGGAGACATTTTGTCTCCGTCGTAATAGACCGTTGCTATGGAAATCAAACTAACAATGATGACGTTTATTTTGGATAGCGTATCGTCGTTTGTTTTGGATAGCATATCGCCTCTAGCTTCGTGATCGTCTGCAACAACGCAATAAAAAACTCCAATCAGTCAATACAAGAGCATGGTTAGTAAGTTATGTAGAACCAATGAAACGACCCGAAAGGTTTCATCGCTGTTGCTTTTGCCGTTGTTGCAGTTGGTCTGAATGCCCCTTAATACCTCATATGTCTTAAAACTGCTTCTTTAGCGCGTAAAACTTCAAAATTTTCTTTAAAAGAGTAATTTTCTGGCGAATATTCGAAATCCCCGGTACAGCGATACCCCCATTGCTTAGTTCTGCGCTCGTCTATGTTTGTTGCACCTATAAAAGATGTACGACAATAGCGAATACCCTTTTAATTTAATTTTATTTATTTCCATATTTATATTTCATTTTATTTTTTGTTTAGTTATTAACTATTAAATTTTGTTTTGTTTTGACTTTTTTTTTTCCTTTTCCTTTTAGCAATTTTTTGAGAAATCCTGTGAAGGTAGAGTTATCCAAGGAAGACTTGGCGTAAAAAGTTACAAAATAAAAAATAATATATAAATAATTCATAAATAGAAAGGTAACACACATCTTGTTATGTATATCAATGCTATTTTTATGCCAGCTCACCGGGCAATTATTTCTGGATAATGTAAGACTAAAGTATACTCAAGTAAAAATAAGTCCGAAATGTTAACGTTTTGTTCGCCGCACAGATTGTACAGTTCTGTAGAAAGCGAAATAGAACACCTTCGAGTATTCCGAACAGAAATAGTGGCTAATTTAGGTCCTCCATCATATGTAAAATAATTAATTATGAAACAAATTTCAGTAGCGTGAACATCTCTTGTATTTCCTCATTCAGGGCCGCAATTTCATTAAAAGAAAAAAATAGATCGTATACATAGTAAGGAAGTGACAAAAAATTTAAAGGAATACGTACACTGTAGTCATCAACTTCGTGACATATCGAAAGAATGATTGTCAAATAATCAACTCGCTGTCTTTTTCGTTAGACCTGTGATAAGAGGATGTAAACGTGCTTGAGAAGAAATTTCCCAATGCCTTCAAGGACATAAAAGTGGTCTTGGTCACTTTCGGTTTCCTTGCCCTTGTTTTGTTGCATCAACAGCTGACCAAGGACGCCCGTTTATATTGATGATATGAATGGTAGCAACAACGGTTGTTCTCGAACTGCGGTGCTGTTAATTAACTTTAATAAGGTACCTGACATAAAGTCGAGATTAAGCTAAAAGTAGTGTGATTTCATTGCATTTAGATTTTATTCAATTCTGTTCTCGGCACCAAAAAAACCTAGAGGTTTTATGGTGGTTTCATGTTTTGAAAAAAAAAAAGGAGAATGTAAAGTCCAAGCGCATTTTCTGGTAAGGAGAATATATTTCATTTCTTTTGGATCTAGATTATAAATTAACTTGCCTAGCTTTTATTTTACCAGAGCCAAAGTGACTACTTATTCGTAGTGGTTAATTTATATTTAGATTTATAAAATAATTTCATTTTATTAAATGTTAGATATTATATATTGTTTCTTGATAATCTTCACCATTTTAACCTATGACCCCAATTTTTAACCCATAATCACCATTTTAACCTATGCTTTTAAAACAGATTGATATATTCTGCAAGAAATAAAAATTGTGCTCAATTTGTTTCACCGTGTAATTCAATGAATTTACCATAGTCAATATAAGAAAGAGCAGTCAGAAAAAGTATTCGGCAAGAACTCAAGTACTTGTTGAATGGGTTCAATGCAGTTGGTGTTTCGACTAAAATTGAGCCTTTGCTTCCTTTTTTTTTTTAAACTTTAATTCTCTTTCTTTAATTCATTTATTTATTCCATTTGCGTACATCATTAAAATAATTTCATTTTTTTATATTTTAACTTATTCCGCTTTTTTTTTTATTCCAAAAATAGACATTCAAATTTTGTTTCATTGATATGCTGTGAAAATTATTCTCACCACTCTTATGAATTATTCTAAGAAAAAATTCTGTCTGCAATTCGATTTTTGATTAACTGACATCTGATATTTACAATTACATTTTATAATCTTGGATGAAATAAACTAAATGCGTTTCGACTATTGGGTACATTCGATATTTTCTTTTGAAAAATTTTGGAGCACCATTATGACATAATTTCTATTTCATATTTGTCTGGCCCTTTACAAACTTGCTCTCGATATGGTAAATGATATCGCTTTAAGTGACATTTTTTTTTTTTTTTTTGAGTTTTTTTTTTGAGTTTTTTTCTTACATGCGAAATTTCAGTTACGAAAAAAAGATGTTTCTTATACATCCAAATAAAGAAAATTAATTATGCTAATAGATGCTAATGTTTATTGTAAACTAGCGGTTCCCGCACGGCGCTGCTCGTGCTGAATTTTAACTGTATCTAAAAAAACGTAAGCACAATTTCATTAGTGTGTTCCGATTTATTGCCAATGACTAATTTATAAAAGTCAAATGGTAGCGTGTCATATTCTCTACGTTATTTGAAATCTAGTATAAACCATGCGTATTCCTTTTCTGGCGATATTTATTTAAATGCTATTGCTAAATCAAGGACATCGTTAAATCGGGGAGACAATACTTTTCGGGGAGACACAAGATCAATCTCGAATTTAAAACCTATTGCTAATTTGAGAAAAACGTTAAATCGAAGGTATGCTTTATTATTGTTTTTCTGTTGATAACTAAACTGATGTCTCTATTTTAAAAAATCTATATAAATAAAAATGTAAGTGTTCGTTTGTTCATAACCGCAAATCTACGAAAGTACTTCACCGATTGCTTTGAAATTTTGCCAGTAGACAGAGTGGTTCAAGAGGAATGTTTATAGACTCGTTAGAAAAAAAATCCTACAGGTAGTTCCTTTTTTTATTCAAATTTTATGCAAATTTCCACATAAATTCCCTAATATGGGGTGAACAAAGCCTTGCACATATTAATATAATGTATTGATCGAAAGCGCTGATTTTTCTACACAAGATGAAATTTGTTCGAAGTTCTTAAGTCAATAAGAACGCCAGTTATAATGTTTTTAGATCGATTTCTTAAGGCTTACCTTGATCCAAAAATAATAATTAGCAGTTTCCTCAACTCCGGTGAATAGTGTTAGCTCGGAGCCCCCTATTACTAAGGGGGTTCTGGTTAGCTTAATATATCTATATAAATAAAAATATGTAAGTGTTCGTTTGTTCATAGCCTCAAATCTTTGAAAGTACCACCGATTGCTTTGAAATTTTGCCAGATCATTGCGTTCGAATACGTGCGTGTTTTATAAATCAATTTTAATTTATTTTAATATTGAATTAATTATTTCGTTTTTTAATGTATTATTATGGAGAATAATATATGGAGAATAAGGAGCAACGTGTGGCAGGGTAGAGCTATTTTCATTATGATTTAATAATTTTGTGTTTTTTCTGTTTGTATTGAAGCATATTTGCACTCGAAGATTAAGGGGAACTTTAAAACAAAGATTACTTATTTTGAATGGCAACAGTTTAATTTAGTTACTTTCATTTTGACTTAAAAATTTTGTGGTTTTTCTGTTTGTATTGAAATATTTTTGCCCTCGAAGAACGAAGATTAAGGGGAACTATAAAACAAAGATTACTTATTTGGAATGGCAACAGTTTAATTTAGCTATTTTCATTTTGATCTAAAATTTTGCGTTTTTTCTGTTTGTATGGAAGTATTTTGTTAGTATTTTTGCACTTAATGATTAAGGGGAACTTTAAAACGAAGATTATTTATCTTAAATGGCAATTTTTTAGTTTAGGATTTTTGTGTTTGTGTTTCTTCTGCGTGGATAAGGCTTATGTTGAAATTGTTCAATGTGGCGAGCCAGACAATATCAAAACCTTCACAGACAATTTTTACTCTTACTCTTGGGATTTTTGCCACCTTACCTCTGTAAAGGGCAAAAATCCCCCTCCCCCCGGAAACCTATATTTAAAGTCGTTAAATGAAAAAATGTTTTTTGAAGCCCAATTTCAAGTTTTCTTTAAAGTCATATAAAGCATATTTTAAATTATTGATTATTCATAAATGATGTCACGCTTCGGGGGGGGGTTCATTAAATTGTGACAAAGTGTGACAAGGGGATGGGAGGGGGTCAAATATATAAGAAAAAAGCGTGACATCATTTATGAACGGCCCTTTATTTAAAAATCACGGAACTGAAGGGAAAAAAGAATTTGTTTTTCGTAACTTATTATTTATGTTTGTGTGTGATATCTCGTTATAGGGTAACATGATTAGGTTCTGTACTTCTTTATCTCAGTAAACCCCAAAAAATCAAAAAAATATCCGTTAAGCGATATTTTCAGAAATCTTTCTTACAATTTTGAGTCCCGTAAAATTTGGGAGCCCAAGGCCGCGGTCTAGTTGGCCTTTGCTGTAATCATACACTGATTGTTGTAGACATGTTGATCCCGTTGAGGAGCAAAAAATGATATTTATAATCTTATCATAAAAAACTAGCAAAATTAACCCGGCGTTGCCCTCTGTAGTATTGTTACTGAGAAAATATATCAGCCACGTACAAGTTAATCAACATGAAACCTAGTCCCATAAAACTAATAATTAAGTTTAAAATACACACTCACAGACTTATATTTCCTACGCCGAATCATTACAATTCAATCCCTCCAAAATCTGCATTTAACAATAAAGTTTAGCTTAATCCTCATTAGAAGAAGTAAGATCCTGGGCAATAACTCACTTTTTATTTATTCTAGAGTTCTTGGACAAGTTCTGTCTGGAGTAATTTTTTATCAGCTTCAAAATAATATGAAGTTCTAGAAAGAGCGATGATTTTATTTTATTTTTTTTATTGTCAAAATAGATCTTGAAATTGGAATTTAAACAAGAAGTTCCGTCTAGAACTATACGAGCCTACTTTCCCGTATACACCAAATTCAAATTTATTATCTAGCTATCTCTTTCTCTCTCTTTCTCCTTCAGCTTTAGTTCTTATTTTTTTCAAATATACCTTTTTCAACGGATAATACATATTCATTCCCTCAGTCATTCATTCTTTCATTTATTCAGCCATTCATTTATTCATTCATTCGCTTACTCATTCATGTGTTTATTCATTCATTGACTCATTCATGTATTTATTCACCCATTTATTTATTTTTTCATTTATTCACTCATGTATTCATTCTTTCCCTCTATCATTTATTCATTCTTTCACTCCTTCATTTATTCATTGAGAAATACCCATAAAAATCCCGATAAAAGCATTTCATAGGAAAATAGACTCGTTAGTTCTGGATGAGCTTTCTATTTGCTCATGTTCTACGTTATAAGAGCTTTCCGATAAAGTTTGTTCCAAGCAAATCGGTCCGTTAGCTTAGGATTTATATAGTATTGAAATTTCCCCGTAAGCGCGATGTTAATTTTTTGAACTGTTCAAAAATGAACAGAAGCTGTTCAAATTAATATTTCATGCCAAGAGCTTCCTCCAGTAAGCTTGTTCATTGGAACGTGGATCTTGCACCCAGAGTTTACATCATTTGGTTCATTTTCGCCCATAGGCGCTAATTAGGGCTCGACCGATGGCATTTTTTGGCCGATGGGCCGATGCCGATTGTTGGCCGATTGTTCCAAGATCGGCCGATGGCTGATTGCCGATTATTCTCCTCTTCCATCGGCCGATGGCCGATGCCGATGGCCGATGGAAAAAAAAAGTCGCTTTAAGCCATTAAAACGTGTAGAATGCTTGTCAAAAATGCCATTTTGAATCATTTACTATTTATTTTTATGTTTATAAAAGCATAAATGCATTATTCAAGCACCGTAAAACTGTTTGGGGGAAGTTTACATAATAATTAAACTGAAAGAATCACTCGCGATTCTAGTAAAGTAATTAAACTATTTGGAGGTTAAAAAAATTAAAAAATGCTATGTCCAGAGGATTTTTAATTCTTTTTTCTTATCTTTGCCAAAAAAAAAAAAAACTCAACAGCTATTGGATTGCTCGGGTCTAATTCCCTTTCCTTCAACATTTTCTCTTTATAACACATGCACTGCAAATGCCAAGTGCCGCTGCCTTTATTTTCTTATTTTTTTCATGGAGAGGAATGCAGATGTTATGACACAGGCTAACAAATAATGTGGGTTTGTATTTTTAACGAAACTGTCAACCCCTTCCTCTCAGCTTTTTTTCATGATCCCCCCCCCCCCCCCATTTTTAAAAGAAAAGCGGGAACGATTACATGCATATTTTTCATTAAAAAAGTTATTTTAAGCTCTTTTTTTGAAATAAAAATAAAATATTAAAACATTTCGCTCGCAGTATTATCCCTTGTATAGTATATCCCCTGATCATAACCAAGAAGTACTGAATATTGCTTTAAAAACATAGACGTGAGATTTTTTTTTCATTACAAATGAATGCTGGGTCTTAAGAACTAATCTTATTAGATTTTTTTTTTTTTTCTGAGTTGAAAATTACACTGAAATACTTGACATGTTCTTTATATTTTCATGAGCACAATGTAAGGTCACCAAAATAAACCAATATTTTGAGCACCAGCAGTTTTCTGTTGACAAATAACCTTCTGAAAACACGTGATCGTTTATAAAAATTAAGATGTATTTTGAAAAAAAATATATATTTTTATATACGTTGACAATTTTTGAAATTAATGAAACTGAAGCATTTTTATTAAGGTATTGTTCCACCCTGTATCCCAAACTCGTTTTTAAAGAATTAAATTTTTGAAAATTGCAAGTCTAACTTGGACACATAAAATTTCGACCAATAAACATTTATACTGAAAAATTAATTCATATTTTTTAACAATATGTTCTGTGATGTACAAGAAATAATCTAAACTGAAAGCAGATGCAACGAGATTGTTGTACAATAGCAGAAAAACTGTCAACTGTCTAACACGTGACATCGAAGAAGCCAAAAAAATGCGCTAAAAAAACGAAGATAAATGGGGAAAAATTAAAATAATTATCGTATATAAAATGTTAAGATGTATTTTGAAAAAAAATATGCATTGATCAATCTTTGAAAATAAAGAAATTTTAGCATTTTTATTAAGATGTTATTAAATCCTGTGGCACAAACTCGCATTTTGAGAATTCAATTTTTAAAAATTGCAAATCGAACTTGGACACATAAAATTTCGATCAATAAATATTTATACTGGAAATGTTTTTCTTATTTTTGACCAATCTTTTCTATGTTGTAAACTAAAAATGAAATAACACTAAAAACAGATGCAGCAAGATTGCTGTACAATTGGCGAAAAACTGTAACACGTGGGATCGAAAGAGCAAAAAAAAAAAAAAAAAAAAAAAAACGCAAAGAGAAAAAACTTTACGCTGCTAAAAATTAAAATTACTATCGTACTTTGATTGAGTTGACTTTTTATTGTTTACAATTTCGGAATAATAAGAAACATGACAAACTAAAAGCAAATGGTATAATATTATTGCACAATGACATCTAATGCACTAAGTCATTATTAAAAGAAAAACGGACAAAAATGAGGCAACTAACCTGGTGCGAAAAACAAATAACACTCATAAGACGCCTCTATAACTTTTACTTTAACATATTCTATTTCGCGAGCATTCTGCTCAGAGAACTACTTTAATAATGAAGGTTTTCGGGCAGCGATCGCTTAAACTAGTTTTCCGCATTTTTTATCAAATACTTTGTAGAATGACATTATTTTTGTGTTTTTTTTCTCAACTTATGTACTGCCTGTTATTGTATGGAAATAGAAATTGAGCTATGGAGAAAAAAAGAAAGTGAAAGACAGAATGTTTTCTGGAAAGTTGTCCCTGCGAAAAACATCGGCCTTGCATCGGTTTTTAGATGTTTTTTAAGGCCGATGGGCCGATGTTTTTCTAAAGTTAACATCTGCCGCCGATGCCGATGGCCGATGGCAACTTTGTTGAACAATCGACGCCGATGCATCGGTCGAGCCTTAGCGCTAATGTTAAATTTTTTTTGAACTGCTCAAAATTTAACAAAAATTGTTCGAATCAATAATGAAATGAATCGAATCAGTAATGTAAAATATGAAAATGAGATGTCCTCGCCGAGATCTTTCGAATGCAAAAAGAATTTTTCGAATCGGACAATTCGTTCAAAAGTTATTAGGGGGGGACAGACCGACAGACAGACAGACCGACAGACCGACCGACACACATTTTCTCCATCTCAAAACCCTACTTTCAAATTTTTTATTTTTCATTCTTTATTTAATTACTTCACTTTTTCTTGACTTTTCTTTATTTTTAACGATATTTTCACGATACATTAAGCCTTCTTTCATGCTTTATTCTTATTATTTTTACTTTTACGGGAAAGTAGGCTAAAAAAAGCATTTGTCCGAAAGCAACTAAACTTTTTCTCGTCTATAACCATTATTTTTCGATAAACACATTGTCCTGGCCCTTTTCGTACTAATTTTAATCAAATGAACAACGATGAAAACTAAAATATTTTAAACTATTCATTGGCTAAATCGATTGTATATTATTACATAATTTAGAAACATGATTAAAGTTACTTCGAAGTATTTTGTTCTGTCCGATAGAAAAAAAAAATACAGAGGGTCTATACAAGTAGAAGTAAATTTCATTAAGAAGAAAATTTCCTATTTTAACTTTTCCCGCCGTAATTACTTCATCCATATTTTCCCTTCAATAGATTTGTTTCCCCTAGTCATTATAACATCATTTAGTTGAAAAACGTTTCTGAAACAGCTATATTTCTTGCGAAATATTTCCATTCCACAAATATTCCGCCAATTTAAAGATTTCATTCTTTTTGAAGAAAATAAGGAAAGATTTGTTCGGCCCAATTTTCTTAAACGGCACTTGGTCTATCGTCGTGCCTGGGAATAAGCGTAAAAATAAAATCCGAATAACAAAACAAGCTTTTAAACGAAATGCCGTCCGAAATTCTCGTTCCTTTCTTTCGAAAGACAAATGAGCAGGAGAACGAGGGAGGAATGGTGGAATACTCTTGTGGCACGCTGCTGGATTAAAGCCACCACGCGCAAACGATTCATTCTTGAACAAACGATTCAAGAAGACTAAATGTATCGTGAAAATATCGTTAAGCTGTGTTCCCTTACTCATTTCTGACGAGTTATTAGAAATCTTGTTTCTTTGAGAAACGGTGCATTTAGTTTTAATCGAAAGTGGAGCATAAATGACTTCAGTTTAGATAATCTAATTGACTTGAATTCGAACAAGTATCGATTTTAAAGAATTCTTGTGCATGAATAACAATGACGTTTTAAAACGCGTAGTTTACAGTGGAATATTAAATCTTTTGGGAAATTCATGTCGTTCTTTAGCCTACTTTCCCGTAAAAGTAAAAATAATAAGAATAAAACATGAAAGAAGACTTAATGTATCGTGAAAATATCGTTAAAAATAAAGAAAAGTCAAGAAAAAGTGAAGTAATTAAATAAATATTTGAAAAATAAAAAATTTGAAAGTAGGGTTTTGAGATGGGGAAAATGTGTGTCGGTCGGTCTGTCTGTCTGTCCCCCCCCCCCCCCTAATAACCTTCGAACGAATTGTCCGATTCGAAAAATTCTTTTTGCATTCGAAAGATCTCGGCGAGGACATCTCATTTTCATATTTACTTTTTGATTTGAACAATTTTTCGTTCAATTTTGAACAGTTCAAAAAAATTTAACATTAGCGCCTATGGGCGAAAATGAAGCAAATGACGCAAACTCTAGGTACAAGATCCAAGTTCCAATGAACAAGCTTGATGGAGGAAGCTCTTGGCGTGAAATATTAATTTGAACAGTTTTTGTTCATTTTTGAACAGTTCAAAAAATTAACACAGAGCTTACGGGGAAATTTCAACCCTATATAAATCCTGATCTAACGGACCGATTTGCTTGGAACAAACTTTATCGGAAAGCTTTTATAACGTAGAACATGTACAAATAGAACGTTCATCCAGAACTTACGAGCCTATTTTGCTATGAAATTTTTTGATCGGGATTTTCAAGGATATTTCTCAATGACTCAATGAGTGAAATAAAGAATGAATGAATAAATGAAAGAGTGAAAGAATAAATCAATGAATAAATGAATGAGAAAAAGAATGAATGAGTGAATAAATACATGAATGCGTAAATGAATGAATAAACACTTGAATGAGGTAACGAATACAAATACAAATACAAATACAAATACAAAAGTGACGACCAGCAGCAGGCTCAGGGCCCAGCTAGGCTGGTCCTAGTTAATTTAGCAGTCCCCAATGAACATCAAGAGCTTTCTTAAAAGTTTTTACCCCACTGCAATTAACAGTCGCTTCCGGTAAACTATTCCAACTGCCTACAACCCTATTGAAGTAGTAGTTTTTCCTAATTTCAAGATTAGACTGAGATTTGAAAAGTTTAAAACAATGACCTCTGGTTCTACTTTCAGCACATAGCTATAGTCCATCAACATTTCCCGTTTTAATGAATTTAAACAACTGAATCATGTCCCCTCTGACTCTCCTTTGCTCAAGACTATATTCAGGAATAAATGAATAAATGAATGGCTGAATAAATGAAAGAATGAATGACTGAGTGAATGAATATGTATTATCCGTTGAAAAAGGTATATTTGAAATAAGAAAGAGAAAGAAAGAGATAGCTAGGTTATAAATTTGAATTTGGTGTATACGGGAGAGTAGGCTCGTATAGTTCTAGACGGAACTTCTTGTTTATGCATTCAGTTTATATAAATTTCAACTCAGAACTTCGACTTTACCTTTCTACTTTATCCTCGTTTACGTATAATAACTGTCTCAAAATTTAAAGGTCGTCAGTACGTTAGGTCGTTCATGAACTTTCAAATTCATGTTGAGTATCCATGATGCGAATAAATTTCATTTTTTCCAAATTTCAGAGGTGCCGCTTTCAACTAAAATTCAAGCCATTAAAAACCTGAATTTTATTTTACCGGTAAAATCCCCCCCCCCCCCCCAACTTATTTTGCTTTTATCCCCAGTAAAAACAAGATGTTCCGTCTAGAACTATACGAATTCAAATTTATAATCTAGCTATCTCTCTCTCTCTGTCTTTCTCGTTTAGTTGTAGTTCTTAATTGCTTCAAATGTACCTTTTCAACGGTTAATACATATTCATTCAATCATTCATTTATTAAGTCATTCATGTATTTAGTCACTCATTTATTCATTCATTCTTTTGCTTATTAATTTAATCATTCATTGATTCAAAAATATTCTTGAAAATCCCGATCAAAAAATTTCATAGGAAAATAGGCTCCTTAGGTTCTGGATGTACTTTCTGTTTGTACATGTTCTACGTCATAAGAGCTTTCCGATAAAGTTTGTTCCAAGCAAATCGGTCCGTTAGATCAGGAATTATATAGGATTGAAATTTCCCCGCAGCGGTATGTTAATTTTTTTTGAACTGTTCAAAAATGAACAAAAATTGTTCAAATCAATATTTCACGCCAAGAACTTCTTCCAGTGAGCTTGTTCATGGGAACTTGGATCTTGCACCCAAAGTTTACATAATTTGCTTCATTTTCACCCATAGGCGATAATGTTAAAATTTTTTGAACTGTTCAAAATTGAACAAAAAATTGTTCAAATCAAAAAGTAAAATATGGAAATGAGATGTCCTCGGCGAGATCTTTCGAATGCAAAAAGAATTTTTCGAATCGGACAATTCGTTCAAAATTTATTAGGGGGGGGGGGGGGACAGACCGACATACACACTTTTTCCCCCATCTCAAAACCCTACTTTCAAATTTTTTATTTTTCAATCTTTATTTAATTATTTAACTTATTTTTGACTTTTCTTGATTTTTAACGATATTTTCACGATACCATTAAGCCTTCTTTCATGCTTTATTATTATTTTTTTTTCCTTTTACGGGAAAGTAGGCTAAAAAAGGTAATAATAATAATGATAAAACACTAACTCGAACTACACATACATGAGGGGGGCCACGGAGAAATTTATTGCTTATTAGTGGGCCCCAACTCAAAAAAGGTTGAGAACCCCTGGTCTAAATGCATTAGACCTGGTTTTGAACTATATTTCTTTCTTCGGTTATCTGTATGAAAAAGAGTTGCATGAATTCACATTTTCAATTAATTCCTTTTTTAACTTTTCCCCCCTCAAAACAATGCAGTATTTTTGATTCTTTCTCATTTCAAGATACTGATATAACTTCCTTTATTTACAGATGAAACTCGAGTCCAGCTTATGGATCTAAGAAATTGATGATAATTGCTTCTTATTACAATAATCTGTGATACAAATACATTTCTACTCATGTTGCTTCCAACATTAGTTTTGATTATGTGCGTTCTCTGCGGTCTTTTATTTGCTGTTGATATGAGCCTTTTCCTTAAGATACCAATATTATTTTTGCTGATTGTCTTAGATTTATTTATATAGATGTATACGTTTAAGTAGTGTGATTTTTACCAGTCTGTTTCGAAATTTTAATAAATATATTTTGTAAAGCTGATTGAAGTCTTGTTTCTTCTACATTTGTTATTTCAAGTGAAGTAAGCTATTAATCTTTATAATACATGACTTTCATAAATAAGAAAATACATAGCAATCCATAAAATAATAATTTTGATAACATTAATATATATATATATATATATATATATATGTATATTGTAACGTCGTGAGGACTTGTGTATATGCCGAGTGGTAAAGCATGACTTCGATGGTAAAACAACAAGATTTTATTTACATATTATTTACAGCTTCATTAAAACTTAGGGTTGGTAGACAGTCCGAGGTGGACGGAACACGTCCGTTTCTCTCCTCGTCAAAAGATGTTCTCCTCGAACTCAGAATTTTCTTACTTCTCCTTACATGTCCGTTGGCCTGGACTCCGGAAGCTGCCCAGCCCCCTTTTCAGATAAAATCGAGAGAGGGATGCGGCCGCCCCGTTTGTCGGCGGGCACACAACCCTGGGAACGGAAATAGATTTTGGGCTAAAACGGATGCCAGAGGTCAGGGGCCAAATTCGGACGGAAAGAGTCAGCAAGCATCTGGATTTTTGAAGTATCGTTTTTCTCGACGCAGATAACATGAAAGGGGACCGAGGGGAAAGTGGATACGTCGGAACGAGGCAAAAAGGACCGGATGCCCCTTCTGACCGGATGCGGTCGCCAAGAAGACGTTACAACTCCTCCCCCCGTCAGAACTTCAAAAATCCATGACAAAAATGAACAATTTCACACAATAAGTAAACTCAATAAAACAAAGTATCCTTTCCTTATGAGTTGGCTGTGATACACAAGTAACGATTGACTTGATTTTAAAGTTAATAATTTAATATTTTAATTGAAACCAATATTTTCAAAGTAAGTTAAAGATAACTAAATTAAAAAATAATAATAACTGGTCAGTGCAGTTGCTTCGAAAAGTAACACATACTAATGTATATAAAACATTCAACACAACTAATTAAGATGTGTTTTTCACACAATCATTTGCTCTAACTCTGAGCTTCTCCTAAACAAAGATCTTAAATCAATAAACACAACCAATCAATAATGAAAAGT
Source organism: Octonoba sinensis (assembly GCA_038502835.1). Lineage (NCBI taxonomy): Eukaryota > Metazoa > Arthropoda > Arachnida > Araneae > Uloboridae > Octonoba > Octonoba sinensis. The sequence continues at coordinate 128,881,279 of CM076600.1, forward strand.
AGAACTCAAGTATATAATTTATGTTTTTAGAATCATAACTAATTCCCTTACTTTACTTTTGGCTAGCGAATAACCATAACTTTCAAAACTTCCAATTTTTCACACTCTAAACTAGAAGTTTTTCTTTTAAAACAAAAAATGGGTAGTTGTTTAAAACAAACTTTCCAGCAATAAATACACTCTCTTCATCATCCCTAGTGTAAGGATATGGGAGTACTTAATAATATTAGAATAAACTTCCTGACAAGTTGAAAATTTTCAAAGTTCATGATTAATAATAATAATAATAATAATCAATAAACGAGCTGATTATGAATTTTAACCAGTTCAGAAATTTTCTGCAATACAAAACTGATAAAGCATTTAAATTCTATCTATGCTCACAACATTACATCACAGAGGAATTTTGCAAATCAGCTACATCCTGAGGATCAGAATGTTGTAAACATAAAGTACAATTACAAATACACAACACAAAATTTTCGTATCCTAAACATCAATAAAAATACAAAACAGTCGTCAACTTAAAATTCGCCCTGGAATTTTTATTCGGAATAATTGGTTAGTCACAACTATCCGGGTGGAATATACGATGTAATTTAGAGACTCCGGCATTTTTAATATTTGATTTTGACACCAACTTGTCATCTGTCACAAAATCATAAACACTTGGATTGAGCATAACCCCATATACAAACCTACGGTTTTCCTTTCCTGCAAACCTTTCAAAATACCGAAACCGTTTGTAATCGGTTTTCCTTTCCTATAACTCTTTAGCACCCGATTATCTAAACAACAGCTCAGGCCTACAGAAAGTTTCTGTTTTCTTGAGGGGTCAACAAACCCTCTATTCTTCCCTGCGTAATTATCTACGATTCTCTTATTATCTGTTCGAATTTTCCTCCTTTTCCGACCCCAAGCTGGTTTCTTAGACCATGGGTCTAAGGCTGGTTTCGGAGAGGGGGACATCCCCGCCCTCTTCCATTCCTGCTAAACTTCTCTGTCCTTCCCTTATCTCTGAAACCACTGCTAGACGGTTCCTGTTGTTTCGAAGAATGCCTCGAACCCACCGAGGGGACTTTTACTACCCCTTTTTTGTCGCGGTTCCGACTTCTGGTTACTACAGGGGGAAATTTATCTTTCTCCCTCTTCACTCTACTTTCACTATCAAATGGAACTTCTGTTCCCATGAAATCGGAATTTTTTTCTTCAGTACCTATGTTCATCTCAGCGATATCTAAAACCAACTTTCCTACACAATCGACACTCCTATCCTTAGAACCTGTGTTCTTTTCTGCAACACCTATCATCCCATTTCTGACATAATCTAAACTATTCTCCTTAGAATCTGTGTTCTCCTTCACCACACCTATTGTCAACTCATGAGCAGGGTGCTCTACTTTAGTCTCAGTACGACACTTATCTCTGCGATATCTAAAATCAACTTTCCTACACAATCGACATCCTTAGAACCTGTGTTCTTTTCTGCAACACCTATCATCCCATTTCTGACATAATCTAAATTATCCTCCTTAGAACCTGTGTTCTCTTTCACCACACCTATTGTCAATTCATGAGCAGGGTGCTCTAATTTAGTCTCGGTACGACTTATCTCTGCGATATCTAAAATCAACCTTCCTACACAATCGACATTTTTGTCCTTAGAACCTGAGTTCTTTTCTGCAACATCTATCATCCCATTTCTGACATAATCTAAATTATTCTCCTTAGAATCTGTGTTCTCTTTCTCCATATCTATTATCAATTCATGAGCAGGGTGCTCTAATTTAGTCTCGGTACGACTTATCTCTGCGATATCTAAAATCAACCTTCCTACACAACCGACATTTTTGTCCTTAGAACCTGAGTTCTTTTCTGCAACACCTATCATCCCATTTCTGACATAATCTAAATTATACTCCTTAGAACCTGTGTTCTCTCTCTCCATATCTATTATCCCCTTTAAGACATAATCGAAATTATTTTCCTCAGAACATGTGTTCTTATCTACTCTATTTATCAATAATTCATGAGCAGGGTGCTCTAATTCAGACTCAGTAGGATTTTTTTCGACTAAGGGAAACTTCTGCGACTCAATATTTGTTTCTAAAATTTGTACGTTAGAGTGCACAATGCTAACACGGGCTTTGTGTGATAATTTATTTAAGCTTTTGAAATATGCGATTTCCGGATATAGTTCTCGCAGCTTAAACTGTCTTTCTTCTCTTACTCTTGCCCATTCTTCTCTTTCTCTTTCCCATTCTTTCTCTCTTTCGACCCTTTCTTTTTCCTCTCTTTAATTTTCTTTTTCCTCTCTTTCCTTTTCTTTTTCCTCTCTTTCCTTTTCTTTTTCCTCTCTTTCCTTTTGTTTTTCCTCTCTTTCCCTTTCGAGTCTAGTCTGAACAATCTCATCAGCAAAATCCTTAACTAGGTTTTCCTCGTACCTTGCATTTCCGGTGATCAAGTCGACCAAATCTATTTTTTTTAACATGGGTGTAACCTCCATACGAAGCTCTGATGCAAGATTTTGCAAATCTTCCTTTTTTAATTTATTTAAAAATGCCATACTTAAGAAATTAAATCGCTACAAAAAATTTTCACAAATCAAAATGAAATTATAAACAAAACAATATAGTACTCTAATTGTTTACCTCAGGGTAATTCCACATGCATTAAATTATTCTACAATTAACACAATGACATGATTTTAAAGCACTTCAAGAGAAAATGACTTTATCAAGCAAATGCACTGTTTAATTTTAGAAAATTTAACTCACAACCAACAAATTAAGAAAAAGATACTCACGTTTGATGGTTGTCCTCTCTGCAGCATTGGTAATCCTATTTAGAACACATTTTTTTCACACACAAACCCATACACGCGCACTGATGGATTCAGCGAAAATTTCAAATCCTATTTGACTATTCTTCGGAGAACCGGATATCTCCTACTCTCAGAAAATTGTTGAAAACGGATTTCTTCATATCAGTCAGGATGACTGCAATATAAAAGTTGGAACTAGATGTTTTGCAAAGCACAACAAAATTTTTTTCTTCTTTTCAGCCAGGATAGCTGCAACACGAAATGACACGGGGAAACGAAAGTTTCCAAACTGCAAACTGGATGTTCGCAAAGCACAACAAAAAAATTTTTTTTTCTTCTTTTCAGCCAGGATAGCTGCAACACGAAATGACACGGGGAAACGGATGTTTCCTAACTGCAAACTGGATGTTCGCAAAGCACAACAAAATTTTTTTCTTCTTTTCAGCCAGGATAGCTGCAACACGAAATGACACGGGGAAACGGATGTTTCCTAACTGCAAACTGGATGTTCGCAGAGCACAACAAAATTTTTTTTTCTCATTCATCAAAACGAAAAATGAACGGAAGAAACACTTCTCGGAGATTCTCCTCCTTCGATTCAACGGCAAGGCTCACAGCGGGGTTCTGAAAGTCTCATTCACTCGGGGCGAGTATATCTTCTCTGCGGGGTGCAGAAACATCTCCTTTCGAAAGGCAAGCATTCGTTTGTCTTCATGGAGAAGGGAGAAATCGGATACTTTTTATCACTGTCTACGCATCGCACCGCTGAACACCAATTTATGCTGTAACGTCGTGAGGACTTGTGTATATGCCGAGTGGTAAAGCATGACTTCGATGGTAAAACTTAACAAGATTTTATTTACATATTATTTACAGCTTCATTAAAACTTAGGGTTGGTAGACAGTCCGAGGTGGACGGAACACGTCCGTTTCTCTCCTCGTCAAAAGATGTTTTCCTGGAACTCAGAATTTTCTTACTTCTCCTTACATGTCCGTTGGCCTGGACTCCGGAAACTGCCCAGCCCCCTTTTCAGATAAAATCGAGAGAGGGATGCGGCCGCCCCTTTTGTCGGCGGGCACACAACCCTGGGAACGGAAATAGATTTTGGGCTAAAACGGATGCCAGAGGTCAGGGGCCAAATTCGGACGGAAAGAGTCAGCAAGCATCTGGATTTTTGAAGTATCGTTTTTCTCGACGCAGATAACATGAAAGGGGACCGAGGGGAAAGTGGATACGTCGGAACGAGGCAAAAAGGACCGGATGCCCCTTCTGACCGCATGCGGTCGCCAAGAAGACGTTACAATATATATATACTTATATTTTAGGTGCATGTGTGGGGAGAGGGGTAGAAACATTTATATTAGCGAAATAATGTGCCTAAGCAGCAATAAATAATTTTTATTTTTACTACTAATAAAATCAAAAACATATCTGTCTTTATTTCAAATTGAGCCTAGACTATTCGGCTTAATAGGAACAAAATTAGTTCGGAATGTGGTAAGAGCACCTCAAGACGATTTTTCCACATTTTTATTTTGTTCTGTATCAAGAAAATTTTTCACATAAATTTCATAATATGTCACAGAAAAAAGATCCAAATTCTTTCATTTTTTATGCATCATTTTGAAACCCATAAAAACTGCACAAGATGAAACTGATTCGAAATTCATAAGAGAGTTAGAACTCCTGCAATAACTGTTGCTAACAAAAACATCCAAGGCACACTAAAACGAAATCATTAGGAAATCACTGAGAAAAACGAATGAAACTGAAATATTTTCGTAGCTAATAAAATATTTTCTGCTTTTATTATCATAATCATAGCTTTAATGAAATTGTATGTATATGATCATTCTAAAGTATTTGATTTCACAACTTGAAAATAATAATAATAATAATAAACGTATTAGACGTTACGTTGTTGCATATCATTTTAAAGCTAGAAATTTCCCCTTATTCGGATTCAAGATCCAAAAAAGGAAAAAGGGCATTTTGTTTCTGTTGTTATAAAAATACATGTACTGCAGATATTATGTCCTTAGCAATAAGTCAAAAATTATTATGTTCATATTCAAAATTCTTTTTTTTAAATTAAATTTGTCAGTAGTTATAAAGTTACAGTTATGTGATATCGCATTGAAACTAATCGAGTAAATTAATAAGTAAGTGAAAATAAAATAAAATATTAATTTAGTAATTATTATTAGTTATTTAATTCTTCTGAGCTTACCTAACAATTTGAAACTTCATTTTCTGTTTCTTTTTTTAAATAGTTTTTATGCTAATGAATATTAATAATAATCTCAAATTGATGTGGATTAAGTGAAGTGGTTGAGCAGAAGAAGAGGAGGAAATGTATCGTGTTATCAGACATATCAAAAGGGTCCCAACCTTTTTGTACCTAAGAGCACATAACAGAAAAGTCGAAATGGCAAGCGCCATTTGACCGATTTTCAAGATAAATGTATAGTTGCTGGACATAGTCAATAATACAGACTTGCAGAAAAAATTTAATTTCAAAAATTAATTTAACGTATGAATATAATTAGCATTAATATTCTTGTGTAAAACAAATGATTACTAAATTTCTTGCAAAACATACAAAGTATAAAAAGTACTTATAACGTACATATAAAATACAATCAATGTAATCTTTGGCATTGCATTTCACTGGTCAGCGCTTCATAATTGGGAAATTGATGAAATTCTTTCGCGCAAGCAAGCGGCAAGGTGTAGGTAGTAATTTATATTTTGATTTTATGATATTCACTTTCATTTATCATTATAGGGTTATTCATAGGTTTATGGTCCCTTATATTCTAAATGTTCTCCAGTTTAAAGTGGAAAACTGAAATATTTTATCGTTGGGCACAAGCAGCGGGCGCACCTAGACCGATCGACAGGCGCCATGGTGCCCGCGGGCATATGCTTGGGGACCCCTGAGATACGTTTGGTAAGGCTTCTGTGATCATGATGGGGAATTTCATCTTCCCGGGCATGGTTTTGACTTGATTAATCAGAAAAATAATTTTTAACGTTTTTTCTACTGCATTTATGATCTTTAGCAACTTTTTTCACGCAGTATTTTTTGGGGGGAGTGGGAGGGGCGGTAATTTACATTGAAAACTAATTGATCTACATAAGTAAAATACTCAGCCTATAGAAGTTTAATTCATTACAGTAGGGGAGAGCAAGGCACAGTCAGACAAAGCGATTTTTCGAATTGTTTTAAAATAAGAATCGAGATATGTGGCGCTAGGCAGGTGCTCATGAATCTATAGCAATTATAGCCAGGTAGATTCTAAAATGGGAAGACTGCAACTGTTTGCGCTCAAATAATCGTTATGTTTCTGATATCAGGTACGCAATGTTTATTTTTTGACTTTCGCAAATCCCGGGCGCCCGGTCGACTAAAAAAAATGCCTTGGCAACTAGCATTTCAGGGCGACTAGTTCGCAAATGAAAATATTATAGCTGGCTCTTAAAAAATTTCCCTGGCTCCTGAGATTTTCGCGTTTTTTTTTTTTTTGTCGGGCTCTGCTCATCACTGTGCCCCTCCCACCACATTACATTTTAATTTTGAAGGGGTTCTTTTAATTTCAATTCATGACGTTGTTGTATATTTGTTTTACAGGCACTTTACCTTAACAAACATGTGAAATGAACCGAGTAAGACGGAAATAGGGATATTATCTCATGAATCTATAGGGTATATATCCTTTTATTTATCTATCTAAAACTACAACGATTCGGCCGCCACACTTCCATTAAAAATGTATTTGGCAGATAATTTCGGCAGATTCAAACGATCCCCTCCCCCTGATCGCCCAAATGACGGGCCTGAGTAGATCATAATAATTCGTCAACTATAGATAAAACTGATACAAACGAGCCCTCATGCTCATGTGTAGAAATGAGTATTTCCTTGGGCACTGAGAATTTCAGCTTGAGATTATATCCAAAAAGGAGAAGAGACATTAATGAAGAAAAGGGGAGTAAAAAAAGGACAAGTATCATTACAAACTCATATTCTTGAAAAATGAATATGAGAAGAAGAAATCACAAAAACTTGGAAAATAAAAAAGGTAGAAAATAATTATAGGATATCTTTGAGAATAGCAAATAAACTCAAATATTATTAATGTAACCTGAAATGGTCGTTTACAAACAATAATTGTAGGCCAAGGTGACACAACAGATGAGGAAAAGAAACTAAACGGTTTGTGCTAAATGTGGATTACAAAGCTACATTAAAATTTTTCTTATAAAATCCATCTTTCCGAATTTCTTGAATTTTATATTTTTCATCTCACTATGCTCCGTCTCTGATATGCTTCACCCCTTTCTCATTCCAGATGTTTTAGAACTCAATGGATCCAATGCAGTTATCTTACTATATTAACTGCAACCGTTCTTTTTCCCGCTGTTTTGTTTGTTTTTATTACTTTTCTTAGTATTTTTCAAACTGTAATGTTTGCGAATCGAAGTTCTATAACATGTTGAACCACAATGTAGCTATTTTATTTTGTCTTTTGATTCTTTTCTTCGTTCTTCTAACTCTAGGACAATTTGTAATGTTCTTATCTTCTCACACATCATTATCCAGTTCACCCTCTCTTGGAAACCATGGTAACCATGCATTATGTTGTTTGTTTTTAAAAAAATTTAAATGTTTCGATTAAAAAATATTACTCTCGTGTGATTTTTTTTTTAATTTGATCAAAAATAAATATAAAATAAACTTGTTTGATGCATTCTTTTTTGAAAAATATTACTACTGTAAACAAAAGTATCGTCAACAAAATGATAATGGGCATTGGTTATTTTGACATCATTGTCATTTAATGCTATTTTAATGAGAATTGAAGCAGCTTAATATTTTCAAGAGCTTTCGCAGGGTAATTTTAAACATTGGGGCTATTTGATGAAAAAAAATTATGTTCGTTAAAATCTATTAGCATTATAACTGTAGGAGTGATATATGTTAGGGTGACCTGGGGTGATTCCCGATTAAATAATACAAACATTAATTTTCTAAATAAACCTTTTCTATGCTTCTATTTTTTTATGAAAATTTGATGACTTATGGAATGCACCTATGCAACCTTATGGAATGATTCCTACGCAACCTCTTTTTCTCTGAAAATAAAAAGAGAATTCATAAAATTTAAAATTTTCTGTGATTAGGAATTGCCCATACAACGGGGTAGTTCTTGATCACCCAATTTTGTTTTAATGAAAGGCATTTCAAAAATAATTATATTAAAGTAGTTAGCAACCAATGCATTCAAAAATAAATAACTAGACAAGACATAATTTAGCAGCTGCTAAGTTGATTTATGTGAGAAAAAAACAGTATTTCCTAAAAATCTTTGCAAAATTTCTTGTAACACTTATATTAGGGTTGGGTTTTTGGTGTCAAAAACTGGCTTTTGAGGGGTACCAGTTGACAACGGTACCAATTTAAACTTAAGAACCTGTTGAACCCCCTCCCTGCCCCCCCCCCCCAGTGTCAAAAACTGTTGGTAAATGAGAATTTTCAAAGAAACACATGTACTTATACCTGGCAACAGTTACCTTACACTGTGTTGAAATTTTAATTATAATTGAGTAATTAGTATGCGTTAAAGTAATTTTTAATTATTAATAATTAAAGTAAAGTGATAGGTTTCAAATCTTAAAGTTTAAGATTTGGCAGATTTCAGGTAAAGGAAGATAAATAATTATGCATAAAATAAAGCCGAAATCATGTTAAAAAAGCACATTGCAGCATTTTGCTTTTGATTTATTAATATGATGCAATAACTGAGTATCGAACAGAAAAGGTAACAAAAATATCAAAAACATATGGAATTTCGTAAAAATTTGATAACATAGCATAGGCTGTGATCAGGGACTTAACTAGAGGGGGCAGATGGGCGTATGCCCTGGGCGACAGATTGTTTTAGGGGCGCTAAATTGACTAAATGTGTGTGTTTGCCTGAATACATATACTATTTTATGTATCTAAGGGGGGAGAGCGCTAAATCCTGATCTTGCCCTAGTTAGAAAATGACCTAGTTACGTCCCTGGCTGTGATTGCTTGCTATGTGAGTAAGATAGGGGTCTCCCCCTCCCCCCCATGAATAGTATAAAGTTGAACAAAATATGTTTGAATAAAAGAGGGAGAAGGATTTTTGCAGAAATGCATATTTAGGAACCCATCTTTGAAATGGCAAGTTCCGAGTGCTGCTTAAAAGTTGCTTAATATAATAATGAACTCAAATAGCAAGTAATTATTGAGTAAATGTAGTTATATTTTAGCAAAATGTCCAAGACTTCCTGACTATATCTCAAATTACACAAAAGTTAATTTTTTATAGACAACAATTGAGCAATCAGTATTTATCCCAGAAACACTGATCGAGAATTACCCTGGGTCACCATTTAGATTGTAACATTGTCTGTGATATGAGCCTCAGAACCAGTTTTGTTGTTTGTGAGGTTCCAAGGCCGTACCCAGAAAGGAGGGGGGGGGGGGGGCATGGACCTGGGCGCTCCATCTCCATGAAATCTCAATTTTCGCAGTGTGGTATATATTCCTCCCTTAAACTTAAATCCCTGAAACATATGTGTGTCGACATCCGGCGCCCCCCCTCCCCAAAAAATTTCTGGTTACAGCCTTGTGATGTTCATGTAATTTTATTTATTTGCAGTGAAATAAATGTTGTATGTATAAAGGAAAAGAATAATGCTGTGCATATGTCACAAATGATACTTGTGCATTACTTTAATAATTTACTTTAATTCGCTTAAAATTATATTTTAATAGATCCGTCATGGCTTTCTTTGGTTCAGAATCTAGGATTGCTTTGTATTTTTATGCTACAACATACATTTCAAGCTAAGAATGCTGTAAAGAAATTTTTGCACTATTTGAACTGTGAAGTTTCTGAAAGATTACTTTATAATACAGGATCTTGCATTGCTCTCCAGGTAAATGTGCTTTTATTACATAGATTCATGGAAACAGGAATACAATGTCTAAAAATGGTAAAAATAAGCAATACATAAAGAAAAGACTTGCTTTTAAATTACTGAATAATTTTATTATCACAATATTCTCTTATGTAAGCAATGATTTTTATGTAAAAAAGGCATACCGTAATTATTGGTAAATAGGCTGCATCGTTGTATAATCCGCAGGAAGAAAAGTTCATTCTACAGGATTCACACTAGGGAAAAATACAAGGTGAGATTTCCCGCCTTGACCAAATTGTTAAGTGGGATTTTTTAAATTTAAGTGGGAACTTTTCTTTTTGGTTTTGTTTTTTAAAGTATTACCAAATTGTCTGATACTAACTACATAATAAAAGGTTATTATTCTTTTTCCTTGCTGAGCATAGATTAGGTAAACATTAGTAAGGTTCACACAAAATGGATCCTTCACAAAATTCATGATTGCAAAAATGGGTGCTTTATAAAATTATAAGCATGAAAAAGACCCTTTTAAATAACCAAAATTCTTTGATGTGTGATTTTTACAAAAAATAAACTAAAAAAATATTTTCTGTATTTTTTCTGATCATATGTCATTTTATCTATTGATGTTTTTCTATGAAAACAGATTAGAAACCAGCATTCTCTTGTAACTTGTAAAAGGGAAGGTTCTTCAGGGTCTATCGCTTCTAACGACTTAAATGATTCCTGTGAGTTTGAAAATGCATTGTTTCAAATATAGTGCCAAAGTTTAAAAGGAATATTTTGAAATAAATGAAATTACGTACCTACTCTATCCAAGAATGGCTCATTTTTATGATCGTGATTTTTGGGAAAGATTTTATTTTATTATCGCGATTTTTTTGAAAAGCTTGGAGTTTTGCGTTTTAAAAAAATTAACCCTTTTTCTGTAGGACAGCACATCACACATCTGTTGGTACATTACTACCTTTGCCTGAATTCCCAAGAGAGAAGGGGCGGCAAATTGACAGACCACCCTGGCAAAGTTGACTGGTCTCGACAAACTTCTCAAGAATATTAAAATCCCATCTACTCCCAATTTTAAATTGGACATGAGGGAAAACATTAGAATGACCATGCAGACCAAAAGAATCGCTACCAGTGAATCTCTGAGTATGCCCACTTCTTTGAACCCGAGGCGGCGCCTTTATGTTCAGATTTCGGCAACAGTCCGATAAGTTAAGAGTTCTTTTTTTGTAGATCAGGGGAGGGGCATCGTTTTGAGAGAACGAAAGAAGCTTATCAACAGCTGGAGAATATAGACGAGAGGAAGATCTTATGTGAGGAAAAAAGGATTTTTAATATTTGGAAAAACTCTGTGAAAAATTTAGGATTTTGAGGCTGAATTTGCCGCCCCCTTCCCATGGTGCCCGCGTGCGATGCACGCCTTGTACGCCCGCTTACAGTGGCCCTGCGCTTTCATCTATCAAAGATTTTTGTTCCATTCCTGTCATAAGTTCTTTAGTTAATTCAGCGCAACGTTCGTTAGATATAGCAGGCAAAATTTAATTATTTTCGCCATCATCGCTATCTTGCTCTTTGTCATTGTTCGGGTGTAGCACTATTTGAATGATTTCCAAATCAGGGGATTTTTATCTACATCGTCAATGTTGGTTTCTATTAATAGATCCCATTCCAGCCACATTCTAGAATACTCCCGAAGTTCAATTTAGAGATCCTTTTCTTTTAAAAAACATATTTACATGCAGAAACACGCAAATTTTATACTGGTGTGCAAGGATTTCGGTTTTGCGAACTCTATTTTAATAAAGAATTCATTTCCGCAGTTGCAATTTTTGTTGCCTTAATATCAAATTTAAATTCTTATTACCTCATTGCGGCTCTTAAATAAATCAGAAAATTTATAAAACAAAAATTAATGAGCTCTAATTTTCACACCATCAGCTATTACAGCAAATTTGCGAATCTTTTTAACGAAACACTTTATTATAAGCGTTATTAGAAATTTTCCGAACTTTCATATAGTCACAGACTTTTGTTGCAATTCTTCTTCAAAAACTCCCCAGACAATTAAATAAATGTATAAGAATCTAAATACATATTTCTTTCGTGTTTAATTAGTGAAATAAAATAGAGAAAACGTGTTTTGTTGGAGAAGTTTTTTTTTCTAATTTTCTTCTGCAGGTAAGTTTACGCTCCCTCCCCTAAAAAACATCGTTTTTAGACTAAATTGTTCAACTTATAAACACTGAATTTGTTACTTGTAACTGAAAAATGCGTATTTTTAAAGGTATTTTTCAAACATTCGTATTTTTATTAAGTCGGTAAAAAAAATGCGAACTTTTCAAAAATAGCAAAAAATTCCCGTTTTTTTTGGTTCCCGGATAAGAGGTTCTGTACTGTATTTTGATTTTGGATCTGGTTTTTGGTGATGTTGGAAGTTCTGTTCAGGGATTGAGTGAAGGGGATCATATTGGAGGATTGCAATACTATTAATTAGGTTTTGGACCAACTTCGATGCTTACAATAGTGCAAATTTCAGATTTGTACCCAACTTCAGAAATGTTGATTATGTCGCACATAGCAGGGTTTGAAGGAGAATTTTTTCTTCTGGGTTGGAGAATAGCAAAGCTGATCTTCAGTGGGAAGAGTTTAAGGGGAAAAGCTGAGGGATTGTGTTCCTTTTAGGAAAAAAGGAGATTTTACAAAAAATTAGTACATGTGGTTCTCTAGGGAGGTGAAAGAAACACTTTATTATAAGCGAGCAGTTCTTTGAAAATTTAAAGAGACTGGTTGCCATGCGGAGAGGGTTTTGTATTGTGAGGCTAGATGTACTTTCATCAAGTATTTGGTACGAGCAAGAAGAGAGAATTAGATCAAAAGCTTTCAGATAATACGAAAAAAATCCTAAGTAGTTTTTTTTACTTATGCTCACACTCAGGTAATCCCACTAGTAGAAGTGTAATATTTTGTGTGTTGAAAATAGAAATATTTCATTGATGAATCTCAATAGAAGACATTTTAAGCTTTAAAATGATACACAATATATAACATTTTACAAAATTTTTCTTTCAAAGTTGTGAAGTCAAATGATGTGGAATGACGTGTAATGTAAGCGTAAGTCGATTGTATATAATAGAACTTTATTAAAAAAATATTTAAATCATGGTTTTATATTGAGAATATTTTTATTCAATGATAATAAAAAAAGAACTTAATTTGAATATGTCTTATTGCAGATATTGATGCATTTCTGGCAGCCTATTCAGAGTTGTACGTTTTGGCAAATACCTACTTCAAACCATCCATTTGCTTGGTGGATATTTACTTTAGTTCATACTACTGCCTGGTTGATCATTTATAGTGGATGTTATATAATGGACCTGACTGAGCTTTTAGGAGTAAAACAGGTATTTGTTGATTTAATGATAGTGATTATACAAAAGCTGTTCACACATTTTTTAGACTATTTTGGTTTGATCATTATAAAAAGTCATTAAAAAAATTAGTAATGTAAATTATCACCAAACAATCAAAAATATTTTTTATGTGCATATTAGCAATCTTAAAGAATAAATGATCGCAATACTACATTTCTTCAGTTTACAAAAATACTTATTATTTGGACTAATTAGAGGGGGGGGGTGGAGAATATTCTCGAAGAACGAGAATAAGCTGAGGCTATTTTCCTAAAGATGAAATTTGAAGAATAATTGAGAATATTCTTTTTTCTTCAAAATAAATGTTTATAAACATTATTAATTTTTTGAAATATTATTCTTTAATCATTGTCAAAGCACTCAAGTAAAATTATATTTGAATTAATAGTGCTGACTCCAGGATGAAAGGACCGCTAGGGGGAACTCTAAAAAGGGCACTATGTTTTCTTCAAAAAGGGCACCCTTGCGTCGTGCTTAAAAAATACTTTTTACCCCCCCCCCCCCCCCCCCCGCAAAAAAATTTAAGCATTGAAAAAGCTTCAAGTTTAGCAATATTGCAAACTTTGCATGTGTATCTCAAAATATAGGTTTTCATTTTGAAAAATATATAGGTATATATGTATCATTTACGCACCTTTTCATAAGTATTCTGCTGTAAAATTATGAACTACTCAACAAAGAAAATTTTAGGTCTTGGTGACATTTCTCCACGACCAGGTTTGGGAGAGGTGTACCAAAGTTCCAACAAATCGCGACCCCCACAAAAGTGCTCTCAATAATGTGGCCCACACAAGTCTTAAGGCTGGCTCTGATTATTATTCTATTGACAAGTATCAGGGTTCACACTGGTGAAAGATACAAGGAGGGATTTCCAACCTCAACAAAATTTTAAGTGGGATTTTTAAAATATAAGCGCAAACAAATTTTTTTTGAGTGGGAATTCAAAAAATATTGCGGGAATCGCGCGAACCCCGAGTATTTCAGGTGACAGTGACCTAGGATTTCAAACTTGGTGCCATTTTAAACCTCAGCCATAGAGCTTTCAAATTTTTAATTAATTATTTTCTTTCTAATTCAAACTTTTTTTTTTCTTTTTAGAGGAGGGGTGTGGTGGGAACTTTGGAGAAAAGAGCTTTTTATTTTGGCTCAATATATTTTGACCTTTTTACCATTAAGAAAGAAATTATATCAGGTGATAAAAAAATGGCGCACAATTAATTATATGCAAGAAAACACTAAAATTAAATAAGATAATTTTTCACAGGGCAAATGGGAGCAACAATGCTAGTACAATCTGTACTTCTTTTATTCTTCTATGGGAAAATGCTATGAGAGGAAAATAATGTGCAAATTGTGCTTGTATTCAACATCTTATTTAATTTAAATTTTCTTTCTAATAGAGCCATAATTTTCTGTTTAAACAGTTTTTTCAGGCATGGGCGGGGGGAGGGGGGGGGGTGAGTCAAAAGTCTTGGAGAGGAATAACTGTATTTAAGCCCAATAGGTGTTTTGCTTTTCACTGTTTAAGAAATAATAAGAAATATTGTAAACCTAAAGCAGATGTTAAAAGATTGCTGCCCGATTTTACGCAGTCCGCTAATGAGCATATGACCGTTTTCCGCGTGCAAACGAAGAAATACATGAGATACAAATACTATTTTTAGCACATATAAACTGATTAGTATGTAGAGATTAAAATGTTTGAATTGAAAAGAAAAGAAATGCTTATTTGGCTTTGAAAATAGTATGTAACTGTTTTGTCTTATGTATAGATTTTGTGAAATGACGCCGATGAGTTTTACTGCTTTATTTTATTTTTCATTTTTTTTTTTTTCAGTGGTGAGGCTAAATACTAAACCCAGAACAATTACACATCATGGAACCCCAAATTCGTAATCCCAAAATTTGGAATACTTTCAAAAAAAAAAAAATCTTGATTTCAATGAAAAATCGGGAAGCCTTTTTTGCTGTTTTTTCTTTTGGAAATAAACATTTTAAAAATAAGAAAAAATTAATTATAATGAACGTGTTTAAATAAAAATGTAGTTTTCATGATCGTGTCCGAAAAAGTTTTCATATTTGAGATCGCGATTTCTGAAAAAGGCTCGCTTTCGCGATTAAGAGTTCTTATTTTTATTGTTTTAATTCTAAGTTAATATCATTAAATTTTGCTTCTTTCTATTTTTGTGCTTTTATTATATTTATTATTATTGTTTTTTAGACTGAGAGCTAAACTTGACGCGATACAGAAAATTCGTAAAATTGAAGTTCGGGTTTTCTTTTATGTTCCCGATAAGCTGATCTTTTATAATTAGTAAGTGGATAGAAAATTTAAAAACATGTCAGAATATGATGATATTCTTCTCTTGTATTGTTTAATTAAAGAGGTTTTAAAAAAACGGGAAAAATCTGAATTTTTCGATGTTTTGCCGCGAACAAGTCGACATTTAACTTCGTTTTTTGTGCTAAATTTCTCGATTTATAAGAGAGTATATACTGTATTAAAAAATGCTATTAGTGAATGAAATGCTAATGGCCAAATCTATGAGTTCTGGTGCTATTTATAAAAATTTTTGAATCAGGACCCAAAATCCGAAGAGCTTGCCGCTTTTGCTCGATTTTTTTTTTTTTTGAAAAATCGGGAGTTCTCCGAATTGCCGCACATCATCGGCAGGTAGCGGGCTGCAAACTGCCCATCCTAACTAAAAATAGCATAATTTAAGTTGCAGACATTCATATTTGTTTAAGGCTACACACTTTAAAATAAGAAAAAGGCAAGTGATGTGTCCCTCTACTACCCCTGGTTATTCCAAGAAGCTAAAGGGGAGAAGACAATAATGTTCTGAAAAGGAAGAATGGAGTTCTGAAAAAATTATTGGGGACAAATAAAAGGGGGGGGGGCAGGATTGAAGTTTTCCTACTGCACTTCCTGCTTTGAAGGCCGTTCCGCTGATGTTGGCATGGTCTCAATAGACCGCAGGGCACGTAGAAAAGGGAAGAAAGAGGCCGCCGGGCGCAAAAAAGATTTAAAAGGGCCTGCCGGGCGCAGCGCCCTGTCAAAATTGCTTAGAGTCAGCACTAATTAATTTTTCCATGTAATGTAAATGATAATTTCACTTAGGTGAATTTTTTCCTGAACAATTTAAAAGATTTCAGTTAAGTAAGTGCATTGTAATAAAAATATCATAAAAAAGTCTTTGAGAATATAGATACAATTAGGAACAATAAAGGCAAAAGTGACGACATTTTTGTTTACCTGCTATTTAAAAAAAGTATGATTACAAATTATGAAAATTTTACTTCTTTACATGGTTTTGCATTTTTTAAATACATGTTTATGATTAGTTAAAAAGGTTAAGTGTTGTCAGTTTTTAACAGAGTTCTACAAAGTGAGCTCAGCGTGGGAAAAGGCCCTGGGTTTTTTCGAGGGAAAACCCACTTGAAAGAACCCACTGTTTCAGTAAAGTAATTTTTTTCAGAATTTAAATTACATTGAAGTCATTTACTTCAGAAACAAAATTAATGTTATACTTATAATATTTGTTATTACCAAAACCTGAAAGTGCCATCTTCTTTTCTGTACAATTTTGCTCTTTTACATAAGTATTTCTAAAAGATCTTTCTAGATAAATAGTGTCTATGTATTTCACTATTAAATTAAAATATATAAGTTTTCAAAACAAAAATTAATTACTGCAATCAATTACAAAGATTTTATTTAGTTTGATTAATTTATTTATTTATTTTGCGTTATTGCAGAAATATTCTTTAGTGAATTCTATTCGTGATAATAAATAAAGTGCAAGATTGAAATTGGGGCAAAATTGATAATTTGATTTCAAAAAGTACTTGAAATTAGCGAAAATAGCCAACATCGGTGATAATTGCAGTGTTCCTTGTGATTTCTGCTATCAGAGCTGCTGAACACTTGGAAGTTCAAAAACTTTTTTGCATTGAAAAAAAGAATCTTTATAACCCTGAAGTGTTTATGTAATAGAGTGACCTGGGGTAATTCCCGGTCAAATAATACAAACATCAATATTGTAAAAAGACCGTTTGGAGTAGAATTCGAGTTTTTTCTGAAAATTTGATGACTTATGGACTGATTCCTACGCAACTTTATTTTTCCTAAAATTAAAAAGAGAATTTGCAATATTTTAAATTTTCAGTGATTAGGAATTATTCACAGAACGGGGTAATTCTTGATTACTTCCGGGGCAAATACTGATCACCCAATTTTTTAACGAAAGGCATCTCGTAAATAATTGTATGAAAGTAGTTAATAACTGATACATTAAAAATAAATAAGCAGACAAAACATAATTTACAGAAACATATTGCATCTTTATTGAACTTTCTTCTGAATTAGAAAGTTTAAAAGTTGAGATATTATTTTAAAATGGGGTTGAGCTAAGTTCTTGCTTGAATAGACATTTTTGCAGTTTTCGAAAACTCAAAACTGCAAAGTTTTGAGAATTATTAATACAATTGGCTGTTATATTTTTGATATGTAAATGCATATATAGCAATATTTCCAAATATTTCACTGGTAGTATTTGAGACTACTACCTTTTGTTTGCTCTTCTTTTTTTTTCTCTCTTTTTGTTTACTTTCATGTAACCTTAAAGGATTTAATTTTAATGTAGTTCATCTTATACTAACTTTTGATTTTTTAAATTTGCCAACTTTATAAAGCAAAAATTAATTTAGTGGTAAAAATACATTTGCTATGTGTTATTTTCAAAATAATTTCATAAAAATATGCCTTATATTTTTTTGAAAGTTATTTTATAAGAGAAATGTTGTTTCATTATTGATTATTTTCTTGAAATGCAAATGGCACATCAATAATTAAGCATTATGTATTAAGTCATTTTCAAAAACAATTTTTAAGGTACTGTAATTGATATTTCTATAATCCATGAAACTAATTCACCATTTTAAAGGGGGTGTCTTTTTTACAGATGGGGGAGACAAAACCTAGGTTTTAGTTTTCAAATAGTTTGATTTTAAAATTGCAGAAATAATTCGCTCCCTTTTGTTGAAGTAAATATTTTGACTCTATAACTTGTATTAGGAATATAAATTAAATTTTCCTTGCCTTATTTCTGATGACCATATATGTGTATACTGGGAAATATGTCAGAATGCAACTGATACTAACAAGCTGAGAAGAAAGAAACAAAATAAATTAATCCACAGTAGGTCAAAGGCATATCAAAGGTTACATATATCATAGATATTGAAGAATTCTAAATCTAAATTTATATTTCACTCAAAAGGTGTTTAAGTTGTTTGGTAATTAAGTTAATGCTCTTAACAAGCAAAAATGG
Organism: Octonoba sinensis; assembly: GCA_038502835.1. NCBI lineage: Eukaryota > Metazoa > Arthropoda > Arachnida > Araneae > Uloboridae > Octonoba > Octonoba sinensis. Next base: position 128,899,837 of record CM076600.1, read on the forward strand.
GAAGTATTTGATCTTTTTGATACCTAAGTTAACTGAGCAATGACAAAAAATTTTGTATAAGTCCCCAAAATTTGATTTGGTCATCCATTACTTTTTTCCAATTTGCATATGCAAAGTTTTTGGTTTTATAAAATTATTTAAAGACTACTGAAACCCTGAAAATGTATCTAACTTATCTTTAATTAATTTGCAACAGAATGTAATATTTTTTTTTTTTTGAAAACAAATTGATTATAGATTTTGTATAACAGAAAAATGAATTTAAAATATGATACTTAATGATGCTATATTCCTTTGAAGTGAATTTTGTCATTAAATATGCACTAATTTATTTCCTTTTACCTCAGCAATTGTACCCATACGTTTACCCATTCTAATTCTTTATTCCTATTTGTTTTATGCTATCCTTGGGTGTGTGTTTTTTAGGAAAGATATCTTTTTCCATAGTTTCATTTTTATGACATCTTTTTTAACCTCTTCATTCCAAGTGTACCCAATTGGGTACATTTTAAAATACTGTTTATTAACTACTGTTTGTGCAATTTGAAAGCTAAAACACCCAATTGTTTTTAAAATAAATCAACAGATAGTTTACTTCGTTTTAAACATGGAAAGCATGGGAATTGGGCATTAATTATTATTTAAACTAATTATTAATTAAAATTAAAAAAAAATTTTTTAGTTACTATTTTGTTTTGTAATCATTTTTTTTTAAACAGAGAACCAAAAAATTGCATCATAATTGTTTATGCTTAGTTTAGGGATCTGAAGAGGTTAAACATCAAACAATGTTTACCATAATGAATTTTTAGACAAAGTAGTATAAAAATTATTACACATTTAACAGACTTTTGTCTAAATAATTAACATTTATCCACTGTGTAACATTTATCAATTTCATTGCATGCCGAGTTTATTATGTTTCCTTTCACTTTCAGGTATATCATCATTTTCAGCATTGGCCCAAACCATTGTGCCAAAAATCTGAGGGCCTCCAACGTATTTATCGTCACATGCGCCATCCAGGGTTCTCCACTCTACCTGTGATAATGTTTTTTCACCCTGTTATGCAGCTGGATCGGTTGCTACTTGGATTCATCTTGACAATTTATATGATTTTACAATTCAAAGTGGATGATATTGATTATGCTTATCAGAAGCGAATGCTTCAGCGGAAAATACGTGATCTGAGTACTGTAAATTGATCTTAATTTTTTAGTGTTTCTGTGATATCATCAGTCTCATAACAAAAACAAGATCATTTACATAATAGAACTAACAGAATGAGATTAAAAACTTTTAGTTATGATTTGTTTGTAGTTAAAATCTTTAACATTTTATACTAGAAAATTTAATATTATGAATCTTTTATTCTTGTGTGTGCAATTATTTAGTGTAGCTGTTGGTTTCGATATTTTAAAAGAATGCAGATCCTTTTTAATTGGTGCAATATTACATATTTCATAGCTGCCAACTTTCTCTCTCTCTCTCCCCCCCCCCCCCCCCATTCTTCACATTTCAGAATCCAGTTGTATCCTCTTCTGTAAATTCTCCATCATTTTTGTTTATTGTGTGAGTATACCATTTATGCATCAGTAATTTTTCATCTACCATTATTTTCAACCCTTCTTACATTTTATTTTGATGGCAGAGGACTTTCATGCTTGTCATGTTGTCACGCTCATTAGAGAACTGCAATTTAGTTGCATCCACCGCTAGCCAAAGGGATCCCAGCTTGAAAAAACTCACCCTGGTATTTCTGTCATATTATTATTAGTTCTCTTGTGCAAAATATTTCCGTGGTTTTGGTTTCCTTCACCCCTCATAGAATTTTCCTTTTAAAATGAAAATCAAGAAAACAAGAAAATAAATGCACAAACAATCAACAAAACTTAAAGGGAAATAAAGCATTCTGGCAAGACACTTGTAGAATTACTTTATGTGCTACTTACACGTTAAATGTCATATGAATATCTTAAATTTGACGCAAATAAACTTTTAATCTTACATTTTTTCTGCAACTCAATTAATTTCAAATCGGAACATACTTGTAAGTCAATCCGCCTCTGGTTGACTACTAAAGTTCTCAGTAATCGGAAAAATCACTTTTGAAAATTCACTTTTTTGTAAATCTTTGAAAAGAAAAGTTTAAATCAAATTACTGCTGCCCTCTGAATATTGCTGTGTGTGTCCATACTCGAGAACAGACTAGCACATTCCTAAATACAGGCCTGAGAATGACGTTTTCATTATCGAGATCTGAAATTGCCATCTTCATTTTGGAAATTTTCCTCGTTTTTGTAGGTTTTCTTTAAAGACGTTTGGGGAAATTTTCAAATATGCATGTTTTAAATTTTATTTATTTATTTATTCTGTATTTATTTATTTTTTTCCATTAAGAATGAAAAATTCAACGTGGATTTCACTATTAAATATTAAAAAATACTGCAGAGAGCAAAAGAAAAGTATGAAGATTTCTAGAAAGCAAATTTTATTTAAAGCAGGTAATATGTACATGTAATCATCTTTTAACATCAATAGAATCCAGAAAATTGGAAACTGTAATTGTGAGAAAATTAAGGGTAAGTCTGTAAATGCTGCAAAATTTCAATTTCAGAGATTTTGCCGCACCAGTAATTGTAAATCTGCTCACTTATCTAAGTCTTACTTGTTAACTTCTTAATGATTCTTCCTTTTTTTTTTTGTTCAATCTCTAACTTTTCAATCTTTTACCTATTTTTTGGCATTGTGGTTGAAATGCTTTCATCATACGTAAGTTAGGTTTTCTGATTTTGCAAAATTTATTTATTTTTCACTTTATTTTTGCACAGTGAATTTTTCCAGGAAATATACTGTCTATTTTTTGCTATTATACTATAAACCAAGCATTACTTTCTCTAACAAGAACATTATTATTTTTTGTTTTAAATAGCAAAAAAAAAAAAAAAAAAAAACGAAACCTTCCTATTTTTTATTCTCCAGGGTTGGTAGCTATGATATGTAAAATTTTTGAATTGGTGAAGATTTGAGTTTCAATTACTTTTGATAGTCCTTGCATAAGTTGTAGTGGCATATTTTGTGCATTCGGTTAGCATCTTTTTTTATTTCCTGTTTATTTACAAATACCATATTATTTTGACAGCTTGGTTATAAAAACCATTTAAAAAATTTTTCAATTTTTAGTTCCACTTTGTTCGTTTTTCCTTCTTATTCATAAACTATGTATAATAACTATAGTGTAGTAATTTTTTTGCTGCAACGTTTAAGGTTTCATTTCTTTACTAATTATTTCATTATGCTTTTATTATTGATATTTTTAAATATTATATTTGTTCATTGTAAGTGAATATACTACATTGGATAATACTAATGCAAACATTTTAAATGTTTTGAACTTTAACATAGACAAGTTTCGTGATTAAATTGTCAAATTTTATAAAAATAATGTATCACGTCTACGACATATTGACAATTAATTTTGGAAAGTCAAATTTGAACTGATTCTGCTCCTAATTACTTAATTTGCTTTAAATGTTTATTGATTCACCAAATTTGTTTCAATTTTATATGGACATTTTATGTGTTAGAAAATAATTTAAATCACTTCTATTCATATTTTACTATTGATTCATTTTAATTTTTTAAGAGTGTATTTCACATAATCAAATGTTTTCATTTATTTTCTGTGTATTTGTTTGCTATTTGTTTTTGTATTGGTGTCTTTTGTAATACGTACAAACTGTTTTAAAGAAGTGGGTCGAATTTATCTTATTGTTTCAAAGCAAAGACTAAGTGTGGTTAATTAGCTGAATATCAAATCTATATACAACATTCATTCTAGAAAAGATAATGAAATTTCTTGCTACTTACCAATTATTCAGATCATGTGTTGTTGGATTGCTTTTTTAAATAATTGCCAACATGATTGTTGATGATATTTGGCAACAAATAGCACTGGATTTAAACAAACTGAACAGTTTGCCGATCTCACAAAATAAGCACCACCTATTTGTTGTATCAGTAACCGGTGTAAACCAGAGTTTGGCATTGTTCCTATGCGTTGGCAAGCTTGGCTTCATGGTCACTCTAACTGATAAGCGTTTATCCTTCCTTTTCTTGTAACTCTCTTGAAACTTACCCAATATATTGTTAACTGCACCTATATATAAAGTTTAAAAAATTACCATAGTATTATGGCAAAACCATCAATAAAATATTTTTCTTCAGCTCTACATCTGTGAGAGAATACATTCAGGTTAATGATAATTTAAATTGTTATTAAAATGATATACTCTGATGTACCAAAAACTTCAACATTTTATGAGAAATTTAATATAGAAATATTGTTTAATACGCAGGGCTCCCACGGCTGCGCCAATTGCGCAAAACTGCGCCAAAACGATTTTTCTGTCACATGCTGCTACAAAATGCGTTTTTTCGCAAAATTTGCGCCAAATAGCGATTTTCGGAAAAAAAATCGAAAAAATTTTAGATATTATATTTTTTTTTACCTTAAAATCGACATCATTCAATATATTTTTCCTTTAATCAACTAATTTTATACCTTTGATGCAGTTTATTAATGAATATTAGCTCTACCCTCTCTTAAGAACATCAAATATGGATGAGAAACTTGAGCAGAATGAATGATGTATCCCACGCTTGTAGAAGAAACAGTGATACGATTTCTAATATTTTGTAGTATTATAGAGAGAAAAATCATTCCTCTTATCACTATTTATGTTGAACATTTCATTTAGTAAAAAGTTTTTCTTGAAATAAATAAAAAAGTTTAATTTCATGGAACGTGAAAAAAAAAATAAATAAACCTTAGCATTTTTCCTCAGTGCACTTTGTTTTCTAATGTTTAGGGAATACTAATCAATGTGAAAAATCAATAACAGAACAGATGTTAAAAAGATTGCTGCTCCATTATACCAATTTTTTCAAATTTCTTAAGCCTACTTTCCACGTGCAAGCAAAAGAGCGCATGCGTTCTACAATCTTTTTTGCATCCCTTACAAAAATCGGATTTTTTTCATTTCAACTATTTATAATGTTTCTTCTCAAAGTAAATAAATAAAATGTATATTTATTTTAAATAAAAACATTGTTTGAAAATATATATATGTTCCCGAAAGTGTTTAGAGGTAGACTTTCAAACGCTCAAACGCTGTAAAATTAAACATTGGATTTCAGCTTTTTTTCTTTTCTCATTACTCTTTAAGCTCTGTAATCTATATCATATAACCAAAAGGCAATTCAAAAACATAAAACATAAATATAAAGAACAAAATAAGTAAAAAAATTAGTTAAGTTAGAAAATCATTAAAGAAAGCATGTATATCTTAATGAATTGATGATCTTTAGCAAATACGTTAAGCAATATTATTAGAAGAAATAGAAATTTGGTTGTGGATGAACAACTCCATAAAAGTACACTTGCTTAAAGTTTCAATTTTTTAACTAGATTTGAAAGTTATGAAAGTATCACGCATTTCCTCTTTCTTTTAATTCAATTTAGTTTCTTTCAGCATCCAATTGCTGTAACCCTAGGACTCTTGAAATTGAATTGTAACTATTACACAATTTTTGAAAGATGTAAAGATAAATTGTTGGAAAAAAATTAATAAATCATTAGACATTAAATTATCAACATATAATAAGAAATACATTTTGCCTTTCTATTATAGAACTGAAAAATATAATTTGGTTCTTGAATTTTCTTGCTGCAAAATTATGAAACTCAGGAATTTACTTTTAGTGCCATTAATTACTTCCAAAGCATCTAAGTGAGCATTTAGGATTGAAATTTAAAGGAATATTTTTTAATCAGAAAAATAATAAATATTACTGCAGGTAGAAAATAGGATCGACTTCAAATATATTTTTTGATAAAATAAGAAATTATATTTAATTCATTCAAAATTTTACTGTTACTATAATCAATATGATTATAAACCTAAATAAGTACCATTTAAAAAACAAATTTTAATTAATGATAAATAGTTTAAAATAGTTGAACCTTTCTTATAAGTTAGTTTTGCTTATTTTCTTGAAAGAAAGTTTTAGCTATTAAACAAAAAAGAGAATGCAATGATTTTTGAAAATAAGAAAATTTTAAGCTTTCTTCCAGCTATTCTTAACTAATAGAAGAAGAAAAAAACAACAAAACATTCTTTTAAATAATCTTTCTTGAGAAAAGTATTGAAAAACACCCTTCTAAGGGTTATAGGTTTAATTAGTCTTATTTTTTGAATAGGTTATGAATAATTTCTTAAGAAATATAAAAATAATCCAGTTATGACTGACGTTTACATTTCCTATCATTTTGAAGACTTGAAACTGCACTTACCCTTGATGTATGAAAATGACATTGCTTTAAAACAGCCATTTAATATTTAAAAAATAAAGAAAAAAAATCCTACAAAAATGGTACAAAGTTGATATTTTCAGCTCCTAAACTGATACAAAAATTGATTTCTTCTGCTCCAAACTGATACAAAAGTTAAAATTCTTCTGCTCCAAACTGATACAAAAAGGACATTTTACCTGCTCCTAAAGCTTCTACAAATTGTGTTAAGGCGGTGGGAGCCCTGAATACGTTCATAAAAAATAAATCCAAAAAGCTTTATTTTAAGAATGATCCAAAATACTTTGTGGTAAAATGTGAGTAAGAGGAAAAAGCAACACCAAAAAGTAAAGCAAATTAGCAAAATAACTGAATAAATCTTTAAACACAAATTGTGTGTTTGGCAATTTGTACTTTATTTGCATTTTCCGCTCTTACTGAAAAACCTTTAACTTTCATTTTCAAGTAACATCTCTGCTTTTCTCACCGAATATTTTGTTGTTTTTTTCTTTTACTCAAAAAGCTTTAGCTTTTGTTTTTGCAGTAATACCTCTCCCAGTTTCCGAGTATTTTTTCAGGGTGTCTATAGGTCACAAAAGTCTCGAAAAAGTGACGAATTTGGAAATTGGTCACGAAAATTATGAGTAAGTCATGAAAATTTTCCATACAACGGGATCGATCCCCCAAAAGAAGTTGGATAACCATTATCCAACAGATTTTAAACTATCCGGTCATTGCACTAAATATCATGTTATCCGGCATGTCAAATTTTACTTTTAAAATTATTTAATGTATTTTTTAAATATATGTGAATTACAAACTTATTACGCGTTTGGGAGCTGTGGGGTGTTTCAAAATATGCATAGTTAGAAATTCACAAGTTTCAAATAGCAGAGTCGGATGTCCGGTGAGTATAAGTCATACAGGGGTCACTGGATATCCAATATCCGGCAAAATAAATATCCGATGTATCACTTAACGGTCACAAAATTTCAGTTTGAAAATCTTTACACACCCTGATTTTAAATAATACTTGTTGATGTTTTCAGTCAGTTTTTCTATTTATACAACTTTGCTGTAGTTTGAACAATGAATCCATATCGCATATGTAAAATATTTATCATTAACTGCCTTGGCTGAAACATGGTATATTATTTGTACTTACTGTTGTTGAATAAAAATATTTTACCTAACTGTTTTCAGTTATTTTAATTTAAAAGTCTTTATGAAAAAGTTATTGTTTAGTTAATGTTCAGGTCATTAGATTTCAGTTACTCCCAAACTTTATGTATTTAAGTAGTATTTCACTTTCATTCACAGATTTTCTTCTTACCAACAGCAAAACTCTGCCCCAAAGTCAAAAAAAAAAAAAAAAAAAAAAAAAATCGCCCTCTTAAATAAAAGAGGGTGGTTGGTTTTGTGGTTTTAGAAAGCATTGCATTGTACACATTTTGTTCCCTCTCTCTCTCTCTCTTTTTAATTTTGAAATATTTGGTTTTAGTGGATTAAAAGATAAAACAATGTAAAATTGGGAAAACATTTAGGAACAATCGAGAACCAATTTTTTCTGCTTATGCAATTAATGTTATTGATTGTTTATTTTTTTTGACCCGTGGCGGGGGGGGGGGGGGGGGGGTTTGAGAACCTGATCCAAAAATGGAAACTTAATTCGATTTTTCGAAATTTTTTCAATTAATCAACCTTAAGATTTGTTTGACGATACAGGGTTGCCAACTCTTCCAAGACATGCGCTTTTCAGCTAATCTCACAGTCATCCATTTTTTAGTTTATTTCTCCCAATTTTTTAAACTGTTCTTTTTAATATACTAATGCTTTAAAATTTCGTTTTGATTTATGAGCATGGTAACCAATATTATCGCTTCGCAACCGCTCATTGCATATTTTACTGTGTGAGAAACAGATTTTTAGATGCCTCCCTCTTTCCTTCACCATCAATCACGCATTAATCAAAACATTCTATAGTGAGATTTTCTCTCGATTGCTCCGCGAAATCGGCGACAAATTTGCATGAACTTTTAAAGATCTCTAATATTTTAATTAATTTTCTTAATTTCTACAAGGATAAGGTATAAGTAAAAACTTATAGTTTGGAAGGAAGCATGCCAACACCGAATACTTGCTTCGCTAAAAATTAGCTTGCCGCGCGTTACAATCCTTTTGCATCCTATAAATATTTGAATTGTTTTAAAAGTTAGTGGGTATTTTAGCATATGCTATCTTAAATAGTCACCTAATTACATAATTTTTATTTTAACTTCGTAATGCATACTTATTCCGAAAATTTCATGTTAAGTTCAGAAAATTTTTTTTTGCTCCGAATCACCCATGATTTAGTGTTTTCTTTTTCAGTGATTTTTCTTTTTTTTTTTTAAAGCAAGCAAGTAGATTGTTTATTCTGTTACTTGCACTGCAGCTGATATTTCACTAACTTTTCAGACCTGTGGTGTATACGTTGGTAAATGTTGAGTTTGAGTACAATGTGGTGGTGACTGGGGTGTAATGAATGTTGGGTTTTAAAACCCCCCAATCTACTCGATGCAAATCTAGTGCTTTATATGCCTCGCGAAACTATATCTATGGCCAGCAGCAAAGTTAGATTATACTACTTTTTGTCTTAGCCACAGAACCACACTTTTCATCTTTTTTTTCACATTTTCTATATTCTGCAAGCTGTTCTCTTTTTATATTTCCTTTCCAACCATCATCATCTGATGTTCTAATTTAAATGATAATGATTGTCTTCTCATATTTACATTTAAACAATTGTCATCGTACATTTTCATTTAAATGATTGATGTCGAAACTTTTTATTTAAACAATTGCCTTCTTCTATTTTCATTTAAAATTTAAATTCATTTATACTACTGAATTACAATAAAAGTTCAGGAAGCAACAAGAAAATGGTTTGAAAAGATCATTGAGATGAAATCTAATGTCTTTGTTGCCTTAAAAAACTTGCTTCATAAAAACCCTTAAGTCCTGGATTGGGGAAACATTTTATTTCTAAAAAACAAATTCAAGTCATTTTTTTTTTTACTTTTAAAGTTAATTCTACAAGTATTACTTCCGAAACATGTTCTTTAGATGCAGAAATAGACTTCTAAAATAAATCTTTCTTTTTTATAATCTTCTTTTTTGTGCTTTGCTCTTGCTTATGATTTTGTGCCATTTTTATCTTTTCTACTTATATCTTGCTTGATTGAATACTGAACTTTTTTTGTGTTACTATTCGAATAATATAAAGAAACTCAACTTTTAATTCATGTCCAAAATATTTTCGCAATGTATATTACAATATAGGAAATTTTATCATGAATAAATCATTCATGTTGTACTGAGCATATAGTTAATTTTCATTCTCCAGATGAGGCAGCAAAGCCATGTCACTTATTCCTATTTAACTTTTTTTGCCCATCACATTTAAAATTGCATTTTCTACTGTCTTGTTGAAAAATGTTGCTTTGACAAAATTGATCTGGGGTACAGGGGCACGAAATGCTAAAAATAACGAAACATTCCATAACTTTTAAAACAAACTAACAAGTAAACATTAGAACTCGAGGTGCACAAAAACTCCTCCTGTATACTAAATATCATGTTTCTAAGCCTAACCGTTTTCCCAGAATGAGTGCCACAAACACTCGCAAAGCGCTTTATTAGGTATTTTAGGAACACAGCATATTTGCCCCATGTGAGAAACTCAAAAGCTTCATGCGCTTCAAGAGATTTTAGGGGAAATCTTCACAACGTCTTATACAACAATTCTATATGTAAGTATGTTAATTGCATTTGGTTGTCACCCAGAATGTTGGAAACATTCAAGCCTTTATCACAAAACTAAGGCACAACTGCAAAACCAAAGTCAGAATTTATTTGTAGCACAAAACAAAATTAAAACTTAAAAAAATTAAACATGCAGTTTCTGTGTCTCATTTTATGCCTCACTCGTTTTACAGTAAAATTTTTCATAAGGACGAAAGGGTACTACAGAAAACTAATAACTTTAATCTGTCTTAGAAATGCGCCTTATGTATTACTTTCCATGTTTTATTTTTACAGCAGAGCAATAGATGGCAGCACTACTGAAACGTGTCACTTTCAAGAAAGTTTCCCACTCAAATTTCAACCTAAATTTTCATTTTGGCATTGTGTTCTTTTTCTTCACGTCAGATGTACCTACGGGCATCCGAATTATTTTCCGTTTTGACCATAACCAAATTAATTGTGAAGAGTTTTCTCGTGAAGTCCAATCTCTGAGCCGTAGGAAGCCCGTATAAGAAGGGGGAGACAAAATTTTTCGCAATGTAGCCTATATATTCCTCCCTAAAACTTTCCTTTCCATAGGTGTGTCAAAGTCAGCCCCCCCCCCCCCCCCCCCCCCACCGAAAAAAATTTCTGGAGAGGCCCTTGGGCTACCTATCTCTTTTGTTAAAACATGTTTTAAAGCATGGGCATAATTAGGATATTTTATGGGATAGAAGGCTGGAAAGGGAGACTCAATGTGTTCACTCGGAACTGATGACAGTTTTCGAGGTCCCTCGAGTTAAAGAATTTTAACTCGTGTGTAGAGCTTATTTTTAGCGCACGCGTGTCGTGCGTGTATTTAAATAGTGTGTATGGGGGGGGGGGGGGGGCGTTTTCCTCTGAAGGCGAACCTGCCAAATATTGCTTGCGAAAAAACTGAAATAAAGCAAGGATTTAACATGCCAAACCTTAGTTAATTTTCGGAATTTTGGGACATTGGGAAAAATCCTTAAAAAATGCTTTGTCAGGCTCAGAATATCTGGACTTATAAATTGTTCTATAACTTAAATAGCTTAGGGCCGTATTTCTAAATGCGGGCCTCATTTCAGTTACAGGGTTCGTACGCTTCCTACTTTTTCCTACTTTCTTATATTTCTTCCTACTTTCCTAATAATTTTTACTATGTCCTACTTTTGCAAAAAATTTTTCCTTATTTTTTAAAAATTTTCCTACTTTTTCGTGCGTATTTTTACAATTTTTGCATTTTCTAAAAAGTACAAGTGTCTAGACTTTCCTTCTTCCCAATCTGAGACTGATCCGGCGCCAGGTGTCACGTGATTATCCCCCCCCCCCCCATAATACATCTGCCACTTCCCTTTCGGAGGGGGGAAAAAATCTTGGAACTATGGAACAATTTCATATAAAGCGGTTTTATTTTTCGGCGCGTTTGTTCGGAAAAGGTTTCATTTTTACATTCTTTTGTGAAGGATTCGTATTTGCGATAGTGATTCTTTTTTATCAATTAATGAAAAACTTCATCGCAAATGTACCTTTCATAAAAGCTTTGCTATGCTTCTGTTATTAATTACAAAACTTACGATTTTGCGTATAAGTCGTCTCCCTTCTCCATGTTTCTGATTTTTTTTTCCTTCACTAAATTTTTCTACTAAAATTCGAGTATGTAATTTTAATTTAAATTTTCACTTGTAAGGAAAATGAATGAAACACCGAATTTCTATAAATAATATTAATGAGCCCAAAATTAATTTTATTAAATAAGTATATACTATAAGATACTGACAAAATGACCCTGACCCAATGAGTGCCTCCCTCAAAACGTATTGTTAGGGAAATTATAAATTAAGAATAAAAGCAACAACTCACAAAATTCGCTAACGCCAAACCAAATTCTTTTAGAAAAATCGCGATCGAAAATACGAATAATAGTTAGTACGAAAATGAACATTTTCTATCTTAAATTCATTCATTAGCTTTTATTTTCATTCTTTTTCAAATGCTTATTGATAATTCTCTTTCTATTTTAAAAGCAACGCGTGTTCAAAATGCAAGGATGCCAATTTTCCTCCGTTCGGCGGATTTGCGCTTTTTAAAAATTTTTACTCAAAATCCGCTTTTTCCGATTTTTCACGGAAAATTTCGCTTTTCTCGTAAAGTTTGAATTTTCCGAAAATTCGTTTCTTTTTTTTTTCTTTTTCTTCTTTGTGTGTAAAAAATACCTTGTTTTAAAGAGAAAATAAATTAAGATTTTTTAGAAACAATTGCAAACTTATTTCAATATTTGACTTGATTAACGAAACTAACAGTGCCGATAAGTACACGCTCTATGCAAGAAGTAATTAATCAGGGTTTCAAGTTCTAACCATTTTGCTCCGAAACATGCACGTTATCGCTCATAAACGACATTTTTTCTTCGCCGAATCATACTTTTGTTTTAAAAAAATTAACCATTTTGCTCCGAAACATGCACGTTATCGCTCATAAACGACATTTTTTCTTCGCCGAATCATACTTTTGTTTTAAAAAAATTACCTCTTATAATGTTTCTGCTGCTCGCGAAAAAGACCAGAAATTGAAATACGATCCCGAAAGTCCCGGAAATGCTACGATTTTTTACGATGTGCGTTTTGGAAAAAAAATATTGTATTTTTGTTCTGATTTGCATTGTAGTATTGTCTACTGATTAAAAAATAGTAATTTTGAAAACCAATAATAGATCGATTAACCAATAATAGATCGATCGTTAAAAGATTGCTACTTAATTACAGCAATAACATTACTTAAGCCTACTTTACACGTGCACGCGAAAGTAGGCACACGTACTTTTCTTTGCACAATCTTTCTGCATCCTTTGCAAGAATTGGATTTGTTTTCTCTTCTTCTTCAGTTATTTATTAAGTTTTTGATAAGGTAAATAAACAAAATTCATATTTCTTTTCATTAAAGCTTTAGTTAAAAAATATAAACGCAATTCTGAGCTATTTTAAGATGGTCTGTCAAATCCTATAAAAAGATAGGTATTGCATCACAGTTTCTTTTTGTGTCGATTTTGTACAATTTTATAGCATTGTAACACAAGGACTTCAATTTTATAGGATTGTAACACATCTGTTACAATCGGCTTTAAAAAAGCATTTAACATAAAAAGAATATAATTTTGTAAAAAATAAGGTTGACTTTAAAAAGGTCACAAAAAAAGAGAAAAAACAGGAGTTTTTAACCCTACACTGCTAATTTTTATGTGGTTATTTTCAAACAACAAGTAATAAAGGAACCCCATTATATATTTTTTCACGAAATTTTCGGGACAACTTATATTTATTTTATTTTAAAACTACATAAGAATTAAAAAACTATCTTTTAAAATAAAATTGTTGATTAAAATTAGTAAAAAAAAAAGTTTTTGTTTTTTAAAAAATCAACAATTAATCTTATGATTTTGTGAAAAAAGATGAACCTTGAACCCAGTTTACGAGATCTAGAGGAAACTATATTCACTAATATGATCTTACATACAAAGTAAAATGAAAGAATGCGCGACTTGTTAAAAATAATCAAAAACAAGAACTTAGTGCACGAAAAATAGAGGTGTTGTTTAAAAAAAACACTGCGCAGTGTAAGGTTAACCTTGCAAGATTTATTCTGTTGTTTGATCACAGAGATAATCATTTTGGAAAGAAAAAGAAATTCTAAAGATTTCAACCTAATATTCTTGTTAATGAACTAAAAATTAATACAGTTTGATTTTATATTAAAATAAATGTACTAACTGAAAATGCTCAAATTGTGTTAAAAGAGTATTTTTAGTATTTTCATGTGTTATTTATTCACGTTGAATTTTATCTTTTCCCTTTTTAGCCACTAGCATCCCTAAAAACGATGAGAGACATTTGGCGCTAAATGTTTTTCAATTTTTTAAGTGAAAATAAAACTATTCTATTTGAAATAAATGAGCTACCAAAAAAAAAGAAAGAAAAAAAAAAGGCTAGGTGTAAAGGTTTTTTTGCATCAAATTGAAGAAATACATTATTCACATGATATTCAACAATTCAACTAAGAAAATGAAGTCCGTGATGAAGAAGGAGGAATCGAATGAACATTTTTTATGCGTTTCTTTCAAAATCTCTTTAGCTGCAAAAAAGTTGTTTCATGTGATTATTATTCATCTTTTTTATGGTTTATTTATTTTAAAGAAAACATCGTATAATGTATCAATGTATGGGAGAATACGAGCTGCGTATCGTGTGTAATCAAAAAATTGTTTGCTTTTTTTCCCCAAAGGAATAGAAATTAAATACTATCGAAAGAGCTTCCGATTAGAGATGTAACGAATAGTGATTTGGCCAAATAGCCAAATACCGAATATTCGGCTATTTGTTCTAGACCGAAGCCGAATATTCGGCCAATGTCTTAGGCCGAATACCGAATATTTGGCGGCCGAATATAAACATTTCTAGAAAGTCGTTGTAATAGAAAGTATTTGACAAATTCAAAATTTTTCAAAATCAAACACCAATTACGCACAATCTATGATGTATGATTTAATTCTGTTTGTTAAGGATTTAAAACTAATCTATTTTCTTTATTGTTTTGAATGTAAGAAAACTAAGAATTTCACCCACAAGTGGAATAAGAATGACAGGTTTTATGGTAGTAAGCATTAGCATTATTTTACTAATTATTTAATTCGAATGAAAGAACTACTATTGCTTAATGAACTTTTAACTTGTTCAAAACTGTTTTCTGAAGATGTTTTAGAAATTAATATTGGTTATTTTACGGGGTTTTTAACATACCTATTTTTATAACATCTATTAAAATTTAATGCACTTAACTGGAATATATTTTTATTTTCAAAACCCCAATAACTTATGCTATCTAAATATTTATGATATATTCTAGGCTTTTCACATTTCTCTCTTACCCAATATTCACGATAAAGAAGTCTACCCAAGCTGTCTGATAACAAAATAAATTTATCATATTCTCCATCATAATTAACTATTTCCAGCTTTTGGGAGCAAATGCTAAATAAAAAATACAATAGTATTACAACTTTAATATCTGTTCTTGCTCTCAAGCCTAAAACAAGGTTTAAAAAAAAAGTAGTTTTTTTTCTAATTTATTTTATTTATTAAAGCTTTATACTAATGTATTCTTTTGCAATAATTATAATACAATTTTAAATGTTTAAAATCTACTAATTTCTTTATTGTTTTACAGTTCTACTGCAGCAGAACTATTCGGCCGAATAGTCCATCAATATTCGGCCAGGCCGAATTTGACCTTACCCAGTATTCGGGCCAGGCCGAATATTCGGCTAGGTGAGGAAATGACTATTCGGCCAGGCCGAATATTCGACCAAAGGGCCGAATAGGCCGAATACCGAAAAGTGGCCGAATATTCGTTACATCCCTACTTCCGATGTAAGATGAATCCAATTTAAATGAGCTTGTATTGTGTTAATGCCTTCTATTTGCCAAGAACGGGGAAGAAACTCGAAGAATTATGTACACTTTAGAGCTCTAATTCGTTTTCAATTTCATAACTTTTAATATTTTTCTTTTTTTTTTTTCAATTGCCTCTTTTTTGTGTGTATTTATTCTGTAAACAAACTTAGGAAGCCATTTGTAGGTGTTTTTATCTGTATTTTGAATTCTTACTTTTTTAAAGAAAAATTCCTACTTTTGTTCCTACTTTTTTCTGCAATCTGCGTACGGACCCTGCGGTTATCAATGAGTTTGCTGATCGGCCTGAGTTCTATTCGGTTTGACTCTATTGTTTTGATATCATTTAAGCAAATGATGCTAATAATTTGTAAATTTCTGAAGAAGTGAGAGCCATTCTGCTTTTCTTCGTTCTACTCTTTGTTCTTGGATCACAGTTAAGCAGCCGGTTGCAGCACTCAGTAATTTCACAACAACTTCAGCTGCTGTAGCTAATTTATCATATTTTAAGGAAGACAGTAAAATAAGTCATATTCCTACAAGTGAAATAACTAAGAAATGGCTAATGTATTTGATTCTAGCTTTGGTTTGAATGATGCTGAATCTTTCATTTCTGATGATGACTCATTTTTACTTTCTTTTATATATTTATTATAGAAGAAAGCATTGGATTCGTGAACATTTTCGAATTTTAGCGGATTTATACGTATTGAGGTGTGCTGAAACCATTTTGATTATTTTTGGGAAATGTCTGCTTGCGTGTCTGTATTAGAGATGTGGGGTGGAAAATTTTCCAAAACGGAAAATTTACCGGAAAATTTTCCATCTCATAAAGTATATTTTACACTAAATGTTTTGTGTGGCTCAATAAAACTATTCATGTTTTCTGTTATTAACACATTTCAGCTTTATTTCAACAAAAAATACTGAATTTCATTCCAACTTGGTGCTAAAAATTAAAAAATTTAGTTTGACCGTTTTTACTTAAGTTTTGAATATTCCTTCATTTTCATATCATAACAAAACATTTCACAATTCCTAAATTTAAATAATGAAATAACAATCACTAAATAATAATTATAATAATAACTTTTGCTCGTGGTGTGTGCAAAAACTAATCCGTGAGACGATATTAAAGTCCAACAGATGGCGCTATTTGTAGATTCGGTCGATTCGGTCATAACCTATCTTATTAATAGCAATAAGTTTTGATTTCAGAAGCTCTTTACTATGCTTTATCTATATCAGTAATAATGCCAAACAAAACATATGCTAACATTGCAACAAGAATGAAAAGACACTTGGGCCGATGTCAGAAATGCCAGAGAGAATACAGTCCAGTTTTAAGAAGTTCGTGCAATCACGATACCTGATCCCATATTTTTAAAATCGGTACACACAAAAACTTCTCGTCATACTGGGGACTACATAGCAGAAGAGATTGAAAGAGTAGGTCCTTATTGACTCTTATAACTGATAACGCAAGTAATATGAAATCAGCTTGGCAGATACTGTAAAAAAATATCCTCATTTAATCATATTTGGTTGTCTTGCACAATGTTTGAATTTGCTGCTTGCAAAGGATGTAATATACTTGAACTCTATTCAAACCATATTAACAAAATGCAAGATTATTTTTAAATTATTTAAAAATCACCACATGGCAAATCAAACTCTAAAAGCAATTCAAAAAGAGAACATGGAAGAGAAGTTGCACTCATTTTGCCAGGTGTAACAATATGGGGTTCAGTAACAAAATGTTTTGACAGTTTGTTGCGAGCAAAGAACTACTTACAGTGTGCAGTGCTAGCTGACGAACTCTCACATATGCCTTCAAATGTAAGAAAGCAAGTAGTACTGGATAATGATATCTTTTGGGTTCAAGTTCAGACTGCATATAACTTACTGGTACGAGTTTCTGTAGCTAAACAACAGATAGAAGGAGATGCGCCAAAGGTTTCAGAAGTCACTGTTACATTTTCAAAAAATGATGAAAAAATAAAAGAGTTAATGTCTTTTTCACCGCTTACCAAAAAAGAAAAAAAATCTGTTGTAGGCTTTTTAACTAACTGATACAATTTTTGTTTCCACCCAGTACATTCAGCAGCAAATTTTCTTGACCCACGACAAAGTCTGTCAGAAGATGAATTAATATTGGCAATGGAAACCATAATTGAAATTTCTAAAAGCACCCTTGGTACAAATGAAGCTACAATAAGGCAGATATAGCAGAATAAAGTGTAAAACAAAATATTTGGAGCAAAGATATCCTATGGAAAGCTGCAACCAATGTATCTCCAACAACTTGGTGGAAAAGCTATTGCAGTACAATGGAATTATCTAGATAATTCCATTGGTTGCCTGCAATAATTTTTAATATTTTCCCACCTGCGAACACAACTGGAAGGCATTCAGCAACCTAGACAAAAAAGAGGAACAGATTAACAAATGAACGCACAGCTAAGCTTGTATCTGTTTCTCAAAATCTGCATTTGATGAGCAATACAATGGTACGTTCAAACTGCGAGCAAAATGTACTAGAGCAACACACTGACATTGAAACAGGTTCTTTGAGTAGTTGCCATTCTGACCTGGACTTGTCCATGTTCTCTGTATCTGAGAGTGATCTAGAAAGTTTGGATGTTATGGAACCTGAGTGATCCTACTGTTTAAGAGTCGATTGTCAGTGCTAAATATTTTGCTCATGAAATAATTTTAAAACGCAATAGTATTGTGAATGTTAATACAGTGGAGCCTTGCTATTCGTACACAATTTGTTCCAGCAGGCAGTTCGAATGGCGATTTATATTATCACATAAGATACAATGTAAATTGGATTAATCCGTTCCAGTCCCACAGATGGTTGCTTATTTAAACCTATAAAAAAGAAATGCACAGAAATACTGTACATGAAATTATAGATAAATAAAAATTTAGCTGCACTTTGCTTGTATTACTCAAGTAAGCTGATGGCAAAGTGAAATGTTGAGAGGAGGAAGAGAAATGTGCTGTCTGCCTTTGACGATTGTTCAGAATTTTTCTAAAATGGTCAATAACATTGTCGTTGAACAAGTTAATGCTCCTGTTGACCACAGCAGTGTTAAGATGCCATTTTTACCACTCTCTGTGTTTTCTCCCAGTGGTAACACAGCTCTTTCATTTCTGCAAAATAAATGCTTTCCTTACTACTTTCCTCCCATGAAGAAGAAAGTTCTTCAACCACTTCCTCTTGCTTCTCTCCCCCCCCCCCCCACCCTTAAAAAGTTAAAATTGTCACTAAAATCTCAAAAGGTATTAAAAACTTTTAACAAATACAAAACGTCAAACAAATTATTTCTAGGCGAGTTCAGAAGGAGCATAATTTCTCGATTTTTTTTCTTTAAAAAAGCCAAACTGTCAACCCTATCCCCTGGAGCCGTCCGAATAGCAGGGCATGCGTATGAATGGCGAGTTGAATTTTACTTGCACAAGTTGGACGAATAACGAGTTGTACGAATAGAGAGGCAGAAGAATGGCGGGGCTCTACTGTATTGAAATAATGTCGCGACTCCATAAGGAATGCCTCATAGGTTGAGAACCACTGATACCATACATAAGAATTTAAAGAGGAAAAATATTCACAATTTATTGAGTAGAAAATTTTCCGATTCAAAATTTTCCCGAAAACCCACATCTCTAGTCTGTATGTGGTCTTCTTCTTTTTTGTGGGCGTTGTAACTCAAAAAGTTATGCATGGAATGGAACGAAATATGGTACCCATTATGTACCCTGATAGGTACTGGTGCTGATTAGTTTTGGGCGGGAATTCTTTCGAAAGGGTGGAGGGAGCAATCAAACGTTTTTCTCGTTTAGCGTGAGTGCTATATCTCAAGAAGTAGTGGAAGAATTCGAACAAAATTTGATATACAACAGGATCTCAATAGGAATAAGTGCAGATTACATTTTGGCACCAATCGCTCCAAGGAGGGTGGAACAGTCGAACTTTTTATTAGTTTTTTTGTGGGCGCTATAACTGAAACAAAATTGTAAGTGTATCTCAATGGGAATGGAAAGTATTTTAAATTATATTCTGGCACCAAGATAGTAGAAACTTTGTTTTGTATTGAATTGTTGCCATTTCACCTACAAGTTAAGAACTAAAATTCTTATCAATATTTTTAGTATTTTCAGACTTCGTCGGTAGCACAAACCTTTTAATTAGTTTGTCTTGCTTTAAAGTCTTTCTTTTTATGCAATTTATTTTATTGTTATTTCTTTTCAATAAGGATTTGTATCATAATAGGAATATTTGGAGAGTAGTAATATTCATATGAAGGATATAGAAGAAAGTTCCGTGGTGGCCACAACAGACTAGTAATGTGTTGAGAATGAGAGTTTAACAACTGATTCTAGAGTTTAAGAAATAGTAGGAACTAGTTTTGAATTGGTCTCCGTCTAATTAAACTAACCAATAGGTTAGCTTAAATGATGACTTATATATCTTTCAAAAGTTTCTGCTGTTCCAATTGAAACGTTGAAACTTTACTGAAAACGAAATTTTCCACACAATGTCTTTTGTAATCGACAGACATCAAAATTCAGTTGTCCGTCAGCCAGTGCAGCTGGAATGATTTTGTCCGAAAAAAGAAACTGGGAGACATAGTCAATTTATCCGGCCCGTTGACTCCATCTGCGTCAGTGCTTACTTTACGTAATTCGAAACCGCCCCTCCTCTGGCCCCCTCATCGAAAACTTTCCCCTTTATGCCCGGCCATTGTCCGATGCTCAATGGGTATGGGTAGGCGGCAGGGCAACACTAAATTGAGCGCGTTCGGTCTGAATGGAAATTTGCTGGAGCCCTGGGTAAAGTTTCTTTTACGGCGTGCTGCCCATTCTACAGATGGACAATGGTCAAGGGGTCAGCAAACGGTCGAGCGAAAGGAAAACCAGTGAATAGGTCGGTCCCTTTTTTGACGTTTTGACAGACATGTATTGTATTTGTAGAAGGGAGATTTGTGTCTGTTAGTTGGGCACGTTGTCTGGTTTTGATGGTGTTGCCTTTCTAAAATAGCAAATAGCACATAAAAGCTCTGCTTTCAATAGAATTTTTCGACTAAATTTTTCTTTTACTAAGGTATCTACCAAGAACACGTTATCAAAGTTATAGCTGTTCTCGTTCTTGTCCAAATTGTATCCCAAAATGTTGTTTTCTCTTACTTCTTGAGACACTGCTCCTACTAAACACATATTGCAAATTAATTTCATGCAGTTATGGTTCTATTGGATTTAATGTTTAGCTTACGTAGTTATATTGCCCCCCCCCCCCCCACACACAAAACAAAACTTGGAATTATTCAGCACAATTTTAATGTGACTGCTTTCTATTGAATTTCAATCCTCTGAATTGGACTCCGCACTTAACAAAAAATTTAAACCCCCCGTCCCACCTTATTTTTCACTTTGATGCTGAGCATCCTCACTGATTTTGAAAACCCGGTACCACTGTGAATTTGGTTATTGAAGAGATAAATATAGATTAGAACTATTATTCACGCAGAAACTGACACATTAATTACTTTTATTTTAATAACAAAATTGCGTTTTTTAAGTTTTTCGCTAGTTAGACATTGTTTTCTGTCATTTAAAATCATTTCTAAAGATGAAAATGTTCTTTGAACTTCTACAGAGGCTTTTAGGCAATACTTGAAGCATTTAACGCTATTCCGTAAAATACCAATGGGAAGAAAACTACAGCAATATGTATTTAAGTTAAAATATTGTCATTTGTATGCGCAAAAAGGTCAAAAGAAGCAAAAATATGCAATTGCTTATGCGCACATGCATGTGTATATGCATGTAATCTCGTCTCTACATATTGTAAGAGCTTTTAATGAAAAGTAAAGCTACAGCAAAATAGAAATTAGACTAAATTAATAGAATGAATTAATGCACTAATATTATACCATTGTCAGGAGACATCAAATCATAGGAAATATTGGTATACGTAGTTACTGAACTTAAATTTTGAAATGCCTTTAACACAAAGGAAATTTTTAATTTCAGTGAAGAGAAAGTTTCAGATAAAAGTGTCTAGCTAGTTCGAGATTTTACTGTAATTTATTTATTTATTTCCAAATTTGAAATGTTTTCTAATTTGTGTTCTGGCCTTATAATGAAGTAGAACAAGTAACGAACTCGTTAATAACGATTGTCGATTTTAGAAAAATGTTGAAGAAATTGGTGATGATAAACGATTTGCAACGTACTGGCTTTCTCATAAAAATACAAATTTTCAAGGGAAGACAATAAAGGAAGAGAATAAAAAAAGTTGGGAGAAGAAGAAAAAAAGAATGGAAAGAGGGAAAGGGGAAATGAAAACGAAGAAAGCAGAAAAAGTTCACGAATCCAAAGCATTATCTCACTTTCATTTTATAGAGACGATGGAAACTTGAACTTTGTTAACATTGTTATTTCGAAGAAAAAAGAAAGAGAGAAGAGAAAAACATCATTTTTTAATAAAATGAAATGTGAACAATCGATTCTTTACAGACGAAACTCTCATATTTTTAACCAATTTATTTATCCCAACTTGGGGTGCATTAAACTCTGTAAGACAGAAATTTTACAATTTTGCTCCGCTTATTGTAATTCTTGATGTTACTGATATATATATATATATATAGGATAAAGAAGCCTCCATGTGAAAGGATAGTTAATATTTCTAACAATTCTGAGATGAATCCTAAAAAATCTTGATTCTTATGTTGGTACTTTGCTTGAAACTCGATGACCAGCCGTCTTGTACCCTTATTATTTGGCTAAACGGGTTTTGCACGAAGCGGCATGGGCGCATGCAGATGAGATGTGGGACATGGGGATATACCGAGCAGGGAGCAATGTAAAAGAGTGACCAAAAATAGCTCAAAACAAACTATAATTTCGGTAAAATTCCG
This sequence comes from Octonoba sinensis, assembly GCA_038502835.1. Taxonomy (NCBI): domain Eukaryota; kingdom Metazoa; phylum Arthropoda; class Arachnida; order Araneae; family Uloboridae; genus Octonoba; species Octonoba sinensis. The sequence continues at coordinate 128,922,351 of CM076600.1, forward strand.
GGAGAGGGCAATTCAAAGCCGCGCCAGAATAAATCAGCTGTTTTGTGAATCTCGCCAAACGGGATTTCAGCTACGGGGCGCAATCGCTACTTTGGCGAAAAGTGCCTTAATTGCCCTTCGCGCTCTTTCTGTCTGGATTTATATTCTCTAGGAATCACTTATATTTAGTTTTGCGATGTCTTGAAGGTTAACTCTTTGTTCGCTGTTAAATGAAGTTTATAGAAGTTGCGCAAAACCTTTCAGCACATAAAAATTCTGTGTTATCTTCAGATAGTTAATTTTATGTATAAATAATACAATTTTTAGAGAGGTTATTTTATGAAAAAATATTTGTACACATTACTATGAGCAAATTTTATTGTATAATAATTTCATAACACTTATAGTGACAGATTTTTTTTTTTTTTTTTTGCTACCTAAATACAGCTTGGAAAAAAAATACACTTTTCGGTACAGTGCGGCAAAAAAGAACTAAACCGTACAAATAAAAATTTTCAGATGCATATATGCATAGGGTGAGCAGAAAAAAAACTTACTTAACATTTTTTTTTTTAAATCGTGATACCGCGGAAAATTTGCGAATTGGGGAAACTAAGGTAAGTCAAGGTAAGGTAAAATAAATAAATAAATAAAGTCAGTTTACATTTTCCAGTCGCGCAAATTCTCTAAAGTTTGCCGAAAGTTGGAAAAAAAAAAAAAAAAAAAGATTAAAAAATAATAATAAATTATTCTTACCAGTGTTACTAATGGCATAAAATAAATTGCTTTTAAGCATTTAATCTCGAACTCAGTAAAGGGGGGTTGGGAGGAGTAGAACTTGTTAGCAAGACGAAAGGAATTTCATTAGTCATGAAATTTATCTTCATACTGAATAAAACAAATTTAAACTATTTCTACAAATGAAAGATACATCGACTATTTAAATCAAGGAATGAAAAGAAAGAAAGAAAAGAAAAATAAAAAATACTTTTCTTATCTTCATATTTTACATAATAATAACAAAAATATGTCTACGCATTCGATTTCAGAAGTTTGTATATTGCACATTTGGCGAGAAATAAATTCGCCAAGTACAATTCGAAAACTTACTAAGAAATATGCTTAAAAAAGAATAAAAATAGCTTAAAGAAAGAGATAAATTAGTCAGATAGTATTTGTACATTACTATAATGTATTTTACATTTTAAAATTCGATTTATACGAATAAAAAATTAGCATTTCTAGGTAAAATCTGTGAACAGCACATGTCTGATGAACAATTGTTTAAGTTTTTTAAGGAAAACAATGAATAAAAATGCAAGTTTTTTATTGTGAAATGTTGTAGGATTCCCGGTGATATGTCTCTCAGTGCATACATAAGCACACCAAGATATAACCATTTTTAAATGAATTTATTAACCACGATTCGTGATGCTAAACTAGGCCTCCGTAGAAATAACATAGGAACGGGAGACACTGGTAGAACTCGTTTGCCTAAAGTCACGTGACTTTTACTTTGGATCGGGAGCTGTAGGGTTGCGCTCTCTCTACCACCAATTTCTCCTCTAAGCTCTGTTCTTGCATATTACTTGATAACCAGGGTTGTTGGGCAATATTTTTTTCTCCTTAACGCAAATTTGAGGGAACAAAAGTAGAAGGGAGGGGGGGGGGGGGCTTCTTTGAATAAATTTTCATTTAAAATAAGTTGGGATAATGGATGGGGAGCATTCTTTTTGCAAACAATTTTTATTTTTTATGGCTCGTTATCACTCTAGTGCACCACATAGTGATGCTCCTGCACTTGGCAGAATTATTCCTATACCAAAAATGGTGTTTCGATGATTGATACATTTGTTCATAAGTACAAAATGTGACGCATTGTTGAAAATATAAAATTTTACACACTTTGTAATAATGCACTCTCAGAAACGCATGCTCAAATCTCACGAAACTTTCGTCGTATTTGACGAAATGGCTTCCTGAACAATGCTCCGAGAAAACCTTTCGTCAAATTGATGACATTTGTGTAGGAACCTTTTTAAGTCACGTGATCGCGCGATGAAAGAATCGTTGTGAATGACGAAATTTTCTTGACGATTGAAGAATCGTCGAATATGAGAGTTCTATTTCTGAGAGTGTATGTACATCTTTTAATGAATCGAACTCCAGTAATCCTCAAAGAGGCACAGATACAAATGTATTCTACTTCCGTCTTTGTTCTAAATTCTTAAGCGATAATTTCTTCATATAATATTTTTGAGTGCAGCGGTCTGATACTGCTTCCCTTTAATCTCTTCGTTCAGAACATTCTCGTAAACTATTACGTTCGTAATAAACTATGCGTGCTGCACAACATTTATAATTTGAAACGCAGGATTGACCTGAGTAGGCCGATTTTTTTTTACCAAGTATTTAAAAAATGTATTCAAAGTGATATATACTTATCTTCGAGTTTTTCATCAAGAGTTAAACAACAACCTTCAAATTCTGTTTGAAATGACTTTTACTTTTCATAGAATCAGGTTTAAACAACAGCGTTCACTTTTTCAAGTTGTGCTGACTAAAACTGCTGGGACTATTATGTTTTGAGTTTCAAGCCACATTGAGCGGCATCCAAAAGAAACTAAGTAAGAAACCTCTGATTTCTATAACGCGGCGGGAGGGGAGGGGGGGGGGGAGACTAGAAAACTGTAAAAATGGAATTTTCATGGCTGTCCAAAGCTATCCCTTGATATAAGTCCCCTTTTTCCGATCCATACATTGTAAAGAATTCAATGACCGATGCCGAAAAGATTAAGTTTAGCTTTTCCACTGAATAGTTGTTCAAAAGAAACCGGCGTGGAGACTAAATTTCGTGGAGGTCGTTCGGACTTACAAGGGATTAGTTCGCTCTTTACAATCTGACGTATGAAAGCAAGTTTTACAAATGATTCTAACATGCACTGGCTTTGAAAAATCTTACTATCACATGCATTGAATGGGAAAGCATTTGCAATTCAAAATATAGGTATAAAATTTTGAAAAGAAAAATTGGCTTTAGTTTAAGCAGCGGGTTTCCACCTGTGCGGACCGCCATATTACATATTTTTGTGTTGATGACGTGAAGTAAAGTGAAGAAATATACACTCTTTGGAGATGACGTACTTTACCTACATATGTTTTTAAAATCGGTTGATCCAACTAACAACAGTGATTTTTTAAAATTATGTATAAACCGAAATATATTATGCAACAGAAGCAAATGTTGCAACGTGGAAGTTTTTATCTTTTGTAAGCCGACAAGTGGGCATTCGAACGCCCACATATGTGAAATTTTATTAAACATTCCGTCATCTAAAAATTTATACATGCATTATCAAAATATTCTAATATTTAAAAAAAAATTGCAACAATAGTTTCCCACCTAACTTGACCGAAACATTTTTCATTGAATTTCTGAGCATGTCATTCATTCTACGTGATTTCATTAACATCGCCAAGTGTGTCATTTATTCCTTCACGAAAAATATCTATTATTTTAGGACAGAGAATGATGAATTGCTGATTGCTCTATGACGTAAAATAGCAAGTGGACGTAAAATAGCAAACAAGGATGACAACAAAATATTTTGTTGATGCCGCGAACTGTGTAAAACCAGTATAATATAGTTTCTATAGTCAACTTCTGTCGCGTGTAAAACTTTCGTGATGATGACAGGATTTTTCCATTTATTTGTTTCAATATATCTTATTCTTAGGAAAAGCAAAACTTTCACTACACTTATTAGACACATCCGCTAGCTTTCGATTGTTTGGTAATTTTTACGAAAAGGGGTCAGGCTTTATATTTTTTTGCTCGCAATCCATTTTTACAACCAATTTAAGGTTTTGTCAATTTTTAACAAAATTTCTAGCGTTTTTTAGAAAAACTGGATAGAGTTTTTACTAAATATCAGTTTTTCGACAATTTTTAATGACTAAATGATTTAAAAACAATGATTGTCTTATCCAGACGTAAATGATCATGACGTCCTTTTAAATTTTAATACTGTATTTCAAGTAAGTAAATGTTTATATCCATATGTATGTAATAAATGGGGATTTTTTTTTCTGGTCAGAGAATAACATTCACCATTATCCGCTTTTTCTTAATTCTGCAGATTTTTTGAAAAAAAAAAAAAAAATCTCAATAAGTTCACTGGTATGCACTTAGGATGATAAACTTTTAAACTAAGACTGAGCGGTCAAAATGATAAAAAAATTGGGAAACAAGCAGCATTATGAATTTTTTTTTGTATGAAAAGTCGAATACAGGATACACCAGAATAGATCAATAGTTTTCTCAAAGAGGAGAAGTTTCATTGTTTTACTAGATGATTTTAAGGATTTAACGACAGATTATGTCAATGTTTTAATTAACAATTTCACAGCTTCTAGTCAGGTCTTGGAAAAATGCCCTTACAAATGAAAATAAAGAGAACAGACACTCTTTGATTCCAAAAGACGCCTGTATTTTAGTTGGTTTCCAAACAAATTGTACACCTTCTCAATGACTTGAAACGTCCCAATCGCTGAACCCGAACACTTTTAGTTCCTGAATAACCCCTGAAATCGAGTCTTATTAGGACAGAGGAACCCTTTCATCGATTCACGCCCCTAAATTGAGGTTTCTTTTACACCAATGTGTGGAAGAAAACGAATTGCATAATGACCTCCTTAGTGATAGCAACAATGGAGTCGATCTTTCTTTTTTTTCCTCCTTTGGAGAATCGTGAAGAATATTTCACAGCTGTCCCCCTATCAGACCCCATGGGGTCTCCGATTCCTTCTTCACTACCTTCTTCAAATGATACTTCTCATATTTATCATAGGTGTTGATTTGGGCAACCCAGACTGACCCCTCAGTAATCGTTCCGGCTGGACAAAAGCCTTTCTCATAACGTGCGATAGAAGTTTTCCTGCAATTTGAAAGAAATCGTTTTGAAAAGAGATTTTTGTGGAAGTATATTTAGTGCCACCCTAGAGGACAAGCTGTTCTATCAGACATTTTGGTTTCAAGAGAGTTTTATATCTAGAATTTTAAAATATCTTATTATAATCACTTGTTGTTGCGTTATAAAAATAAACTTTTGAGTAAAAAAAATTGATTAAAGCTGAATTTAAGTAAAGAACCATTTTAAGCAACTCTAGAAGGATAATTAAACTTTCTATTGTAGTAATAGTTGATTTGAATATCTTGTAAGAAGAATAACATTTTCATTTTTCACTTATTTTAAATCTGAATTAATAAAATATTTTGTGTGCAACAGCCTAGAACAGTCAAACACAATCTAGAAACTCTTATGAGGCATTGATAGGTTTTTTTTCTGTGCTTTTTTGATACACCCGACTAAGGCTCCATGAGGATCTTCGAACCAAAATGTCGGAGGAGTTGACTGCCCAAATATCGAAACCCTTTCACAACGAAGCATAATGGAGTTCACTTTATGCGGCATTATGAGTTATTTAGAAGTTGCACTTTATCTTATACGCTCACCAGCACTGCATCAAAACCAATATATTCAGTAACGATCTTCAATTACTATAATTGTGTATGCAAGGGCGTAGTTAATGAGGTGCTTTAGATCGGGGTTAAAGCGCCCCCCAGAATATGTGAAATAAATGAGTAAATAAAGTAAAAGCAGAGTTTTTACCATACTATTAAAAGGCTTTTAATTTTAAGCAGAATATGTGAAGCCTGCAATCATGTCAGACTGGAAAAAAGAAAAAAAATCACTGCTCTAATTTTCAGTCGTTGCGAAATGGGAAGGAAATAGTAAAAGGGATCGTCCATAAATGATGTCACGCTTTTTACCCATTTATTTGGCCCCTCCCCCCTTTTGTCACAAAATGTTACACTTCAACGGACCCCCTTTGTCACATGTCACGCTATGTTGAATAAACATGATGTCACACTTCTTGTTACCCCTCCCCTTTCCTTGTCACAATTTCACGAACTCCCACTCCCAACTCGAAGCGTGACATCATTTATGAATGATCCCATAACAATATTACCATTAATAATATTACATAAATAAAAATTTTTTTATAAAAACAACGTTTATCTTGCGCTCTAAAAAGGTAGAAAATAATATTGCTATGAGCCTCGCAGAATTGCTGAATAAATTGGTCACATTCCGGTAACAGAGTTTCTAATTCTTATAAAACGAAAAACGTTGGGCGCATGAATTCTTTATATTATTATGTTATGAAAGCTTGTTTTACAGATCATTGATGTATATATAAAGTTTAAGGAGGAGTCTTGGACGTTTGAGTACATGCTCCCAACGTTTTTCGTTTTATAAAAATTAGAAACTCTGTTACCATAATGTGACCAATTTATTCAGCAACTCTGCCAGGCTCATAGCTATATATTTTCTACCTTTTTAGAGCGCAAGATAAACGTTGTTTTTATAAAATTGTTTTTATTTATGTAATATTATTTTCTTCTTTTTGGTTTTTGATGCGTGAAATTTCGCAATCGTAGAAATTTATTCAGAACCTCGATGTACAATGCAATTATCCTAACTACAAAAGTTAGCACTCGCGATTTAAAGACAAACCAGATATAAAATTTTATACAACACTAGCTGCGACGTCCGGCTTTGCACGGTCTATCTTAAATTATATTTTGCAAATACAGCAATGCCTCATCAACATGCTAGAAACGTTGATTATTAATATATTTGATTTGTTTAACAATGGCAACTGCATTGATTTGTTTGTTCCCACGGCATCTGTAACAATTGTGAAAACGATGCAACAATAAAAATAAAATAAAACGGTCATCATCAGAGTCAAATAAAATTAAAGTTAATTACCGTGAAAAAAAATTTTTTGGGAAAAAATAGAACCGACTTCAAACTATAAATTGCGCTAAAAAGTAAAAAGTAATATTATTCTTTAAACAACTTCGATACGACTTTTAAACATAACTTTTGAAGTCGGTGCAAAATTATGACAGTCTAATTATAATTACACCACGCGTTATTTTACACTGAAACTGTTGCAAACTCTACGTTATTTATATTTGTAATTGGTTCATAGTTACAAAAGTAATCATGCATCAAAATCCATCATAATTTTGCACCGACTTCAAAAATTATGTTTAAAAGTCGTATCGAAGTTGTTTAAAGAATAATATTATTTTTTTTACTTTTTAGCGCAATTTATAGTTTGAAGTCGGTTCTATTTTTTCCCAAAAAATATTTTATTTTATTATTTTTAGTGTAAATACATTTTTATAGAAATACTCTATTTTTAAAACATACATATCAAATGGGAAACATTTGAGGGAATGACAATAAAAACTAACCGTTTGTAACATAAATTTCGTTTTAAAATCGATTTTAAAGGGTCACTAGAGCAAGGAAACTGATTGGACTTAATTTCTTCTTCAGAGGAGCCTTCAGTCTATTTCTTGTTATAATTGCTTTTAATAGTACAGCTTAATGGCAACAAACTCTTTTTTTAACAATGAGTTTGCATTTTTATTAACAAATTTCCCAACAAAGAAAAATCGAGCCCAGCCTTCCCAATTAAAATGAAAAAATACTTATTTTTCACCCATAACGTTTTTTCTAAAAAACAGATGTAGTCAAACTGATGTGCGATATTTGAGTTAGACGACCTTCTAACGTTCAAAGAAAAAATAATCAAAATCGGTTTATTTAGTCAAAAGTTATGGATGAAAAAGCAAAAAAATGACCACATTTCAGCCCATAAATTTTTTTCTAATTATCGAATATGGTCAAACCAAGTTATGGGAACTATGGGAAACCACCCTCGATCGATTAAAAAAAAATCATGAAAATCGGTTCATCCGGTAAGAAGTTATGAGTGGACAAACAAACAAACAAAAAACAAAACGACATACATACAAAATGAATGTATAACCTCCTTCCTTGGTGAAGTCGGTTAATAAAATAATTTTTATAATAAAATAATTTATTATAAGAAAACAGAACCGACTTCAAATTAAAAATTGCGCTAAAAAGTAAAAAATAAATTCATTCTTTAAACAACATCGATGTGACTTTTCAACAGTTTTAGAAGTCGGTGCAAAATTAGGATAGATAAGTAGGGGAATAAGGCCGTTTCTGCGCCAAGAGGCGCAATGCGCAATGCCCTCAGGCGTGGGCGTGGCCGTTGCGCCTCCCAATGCCCCCAGGCATGCCCTCAGGCGTTAGTCGAGTTGAGTTGAGTTGTATGCCCCCAGGCGTTTTTCGAGTAGTGTTGAGTTGTTTTTACCCTCAGGCATTTTTCGAGTTGAGTTGAGTTGTATGGCCTCAGGCAGTTTTCGAGTAGAGTTGAGTTGTATGCCCTCAGGCATTTTTCGAGTAGAGTTGAGTTGTATGCCCTCAGGCATTTTTCGAGTAGAGTTGAGTTGTATGCCCTCAGGCGTTTTTCAAGTAGAGTTGAGTTGTTTTTCAAAAGTTTATAGTTTTGGAATGGCAACGCTGTTTAATTTAGGTTTTAACCCTATTATTCCGCCTCCTAGCGGCAAATAGTGGAACTACTATAGCACTGTTTCAATACTGCGAAAACCGTTTTTTTAAGTTTATAGTTTTGGAATGGCAACACTTTTTAGTTTCAGTTTAAGACTTGATGTAAAACCGATTGTAGCGCCATCTATGAGAAGAAAAGGGAACTATTTTGGAACTTAGAATTTTTTTTTCTAATGTTTTCTCTCAGAATTCAAGCAGGAACTATTTTATATTACAAAAAATAATTATAATGTATAATGAATTAAATTTATTGTCGCTATTTACATCCTATTATGTATTTATTTCTTTTTTCGACTTAGAAAGATTTTCTTTTTCGATCTTTTTAATGTTTTCACTTAGCATTCACGCAGGAACTATTTCATATTAACAAAAAAATTAATTATAAAATGATAGCGCTAAAAAGTTAATGCTTAAAAAGGGATTACTTTAAATGCAAAGGGAATTATTAAAGTATTACATTTAAATGATATTAAAAAAAATAATAATATTTTTAATACAAATTAGTGATGATTAAAGGTATATTCAACTTACCCTAGCAGGAGATTCAGTAGATTGATAATTGATTCTTGAAAAATCCATGGTTGAGCGTATAAGGAACTGAGAAACGCTTTTAAAAAAGAGCAGAGCAAAAATTCATCTTTACTAAGCAAGTGTAGAAAGCGAAGTGACTTTTCACTTTCCAGTCCTTGTAGCATTTTCTTTCAAGAAATATAGAAGCTAAAAGTTAACCAATTAGAATGCGTGTATACATCACAGTTGAAGAGAATGTATACATTCAGGGTGCATTTGCCGAAAGTTATAATTCCTGCAGCATTGCAAGACATGAACAAACTTGTATTGTGCTAAAAGATTGAAATCATAGTGCAGGTGTTTTTTTTATGGCCTTAGGTCCTTTGTGACGATCGGACAGAAAAGAAAAGGTCCCCTCTCCACCCCTATAGGCATACTTCCTCTTTCTACATTGAATGAAGTGATTGACAAAGATCGCTTTCCTTTTCACATACAAAGCATTTCCATTGTACTTAATTTTTAACTGTAGATAATGGATACATTACTTGATGGTGGTGAATATCAGCTTAATGAAAACAAAAATACGTTAATGAGAAATGATTTTTACTCGCAAGAAAACATGTTTGATAGTGTTTTCTTCTATTAGCAACCTTTTTTTCATTGGTGCAGAAGCTACTAGTAGGATTCATTCCGTAAAACAATAGAGAATGTAAGATTTTACTAAATAAAAATGTTTGAACTTGCAAAACAAAATTATCTTCTACTTGCAAAATTTTAGAACTTCACATGAAAATTTTTAAAAAAGTACTTATTCAAACGGTTCAAACTTGGAACTAAAATTTCAACACTGAATCATCAAAAATCCGAAACGATTTAAGCTGTGCAATAAAGATTCGAGACTCAAAAAGTAAATGTAAACTCACTAAAAGAGATTTGAAAATCTGAGAAGGGAAATAGAATAATAACTTCACTAGAAACACTGAAATAGAATCGTAAAACTTGAAAAATTTAAATCGCAAAACTTAAATCTATTGCAAAGAGCTTTATGTGAAACGTAAAAGTGCTAAGAGCAAAATGCTAAAACTGAGGAAACTTAGAAATACGTGGAACAAATCATTTACAACTATAAACTTTAAAAACTTAAACTCATTCAGAAAAGAACGGAAATGCAAAATTACAAAACAAAAGTGTTACGCTCTTGCAAAATATTAAAACTTAACGCAAAAAAAAATGTAAGAAAGTACGAAACACCAAAGGTTAAGAGTAGTATAAAAAACTGTTACTTAGATTCATCTAAAACATAACTCGGAAAAAGTAAAAGTAATATATACAAATTGAAAAAACTTATACTCACCTAATTAACATATCAAAATAGCAAGTACAAGACGTTAAAACAGAACGAAAAATGTAAAAGTATGAAACGTAAAATTACAAAACCTAAATTCATCTGGTAAAAGTTAAGTAAAAAATGTAAAAGCACTAAGAGTGAAAACTACAAAACAGCATGAAAGCTAGAAATAAAAAATATACAACATCAGAACTTAAATTCATCCAGAAAAACTTAGAAGAAAAAACGTAAAAGTTCGGAAATTTTCAAAACAAAAGTATGATGCACTTGCAAAATGTTAAAACTTAGTGCAAAAACGTAAAAAGTACTATGTACAAAATGTTAAAATTTAGATTTATCTACTAAAACAGTGAATGAAGATGTAAAATTACTAAGAGTAATATATTAAAACAACACGAAAACGTAAAAGTACTAAGTACAAAACGTAAAAAAAAAATTATTTATCTGATATAACTTAGACTGAAGTCGTAAAATTACTAAGTACAAAGTGTTAGAACATCATAAAAATGTAAAAATATCAAGTATAAAGCAGCAAAACATAGATTTGTCTATAGAAATCTTGATCAAAAAATGTAAAAGTTCAAACAACAAAATCCTAAAACTCTGAAAAATTGAAAACACGCAGTACAAAAACAGCAAAACCTGTAAAATTGCTAAGTATATAAGGATGCAAAACTTAAATTTTTCCATAAAAACTTAGAACGAAGTTGTAAAAGTACGAAACTTTTCAAAGCAAAAGTGTTATGCACGTACAAAATGTTAAAACTTAAAATGAAAATGTAATTGAATCAAATGTACTAAGTATAAAATAGTAAAGTAGCATGAAATGTAAAAGTACTAAGTATATAGCGTAGTCATCAAGTGAAGCTTTGTATAAAAATGTCAAACTTAAGTACGAAACTTAAAAGACTTAGATCTGTCTGCAGAAATCTTGATCAAAAAAACGTAAAAATTCAAACAACAAAATCCTAAAACTCTGAAAAAAGTAAAAACACGCAGTACAAAAACAGCAAAACATAGATTTGTCTATTGAAATCTTGATCAAAAAATGTAAAAGTTCTAACAACAAAATCTTAAAACTCTGAAAAATTAAAAACATGCAGTGCAAAACAACAAAACATGTACAAATGCTAAGTATAAAGCTGCGATACAAATGCTAAGTATAAAACTTAAATTCATCCAGAAAAACTTAGAACGAAAAATGTAAAAGTACGAAACATTTCAAAACAAAAGTGTGATGCACTTGAAAAACATTAAAACTTAATGCGAAAATGTAAAAAGTACTACGCACAAAATGCTAAAATTTAGACTTATGTACTAAAACATTGGATGAAGATGTAAAATTACTAAGTAAAATATATTAAAGCAGCAAGAAAATGTTAAAGTACTAAGTACAAAAATGTAAATAAATTGATTTATCTACTAAAACATAGACTGAAGTTGTAAAATTACTAAGTACAAACTGTTAAAATATCATAAAATTTGAAAATAGCAAGTATAAACCAACAAAACATAGATCTGTCCACTGAAATCTTGATCAAAAATGTAAAAGTTCTAACAACAAAATCCTAAAACTGATGAATTAAAAACACTCAGTACAAAACAACAAAACAAGTAAAAATGGTAAGTATAAAGCTGCAAAACTTAAACTCAATCAGAAAAACTTAGAATGATGATGTAAAAGCGCGAAACTTTTCAAAATAAAAGTGTTATACACTTGCAAAATGTTAAAACGTACTGCAAAAATCTTAAGAATTACTACGTACAAAATGTTAAAACTCTGATTTATCTACTAAAGCAACGCGAAAATGTAAAAGTACTAAGTATATAACGTATTCATCAAGTGAAATTTTGTACGAAAATGTAATCGTTTATGTACGAAACTTAAAAAACTTAGATTTATCTAAAAAAAAATCCCAACTAAAGTCGTAAAAAGTATGAAATGTTAAACATCATGAAGATGTAAACTTTCCAAAAATGCAAACATCAAAACAACTTAGATGTATCTAATAAAATTTAGAACGAGTAAAAGTGTCAAACTTAATAAAAGTACTAAGTAAAAAACAAAAAATAATAATAATAATAATAATATTCATCTACTAAAACACAGAAAAACTTAGAACGAAAAGGTAACAGAAAATTTTCAAAATAAACGTGTTATGCACTTGCAAAATGTTAAAACTTAAATTTATCTACTAAAAATCGGAACAAAGATGTAAAAATACTAAGTATAATACATTGTAGCAACACAAAAATTTAAGAGTACTAAATACAAAACGTAAGAAAAGTTAGAGTTATCTAACTAAAACTTAGACTGAAGTCATAAAATTACCAAGTACGAAATGTTCAAGAATCATAAAAATGACTAAATAACAAGTATAATGTATCAAAAACATAGATTTCTCCATTGAAATCTTATTAAAAAAAATGTAAAAGTTCTAAGGACAAAAATGCTAAAGAAGTGAAAAAATGAAGAATACGCAGTGCCACACAACAAAGCATGTACTAACTATAAAACTTCTAATCTTGAATTCATCCAAGGAAAAAAAAAACTTGAAAAAAAAATATGTAAATCCAAACAAAAATTTTCAGAAATAAAACTGTTATCCACTTGCAAAGTGTTAAAACTTGATGCAAAAATATAAAAAGTACTGTGTATGAATCTTAAAACTTAGATTTATCAACGAAAACACGGAATGAAGATGTAAAAATATTAAGTATAATATATTAAAGCAACACTAAAATGTAAAAGCACTATGTACAAAGCATCAAAACTTAGATTCATCTAGTAAAACTTGGTACAAAAATGTAAAAGTACTAAGCATAGAACCTCAAATATACATTTATTTAGTAAAAAACAGAACGAAACTGTTAAAGTACTAAAGCCAACGCATCAAACAAGGATTAATCTATTAAAACAGTATAAAAGCACTACATACAAACTGCAAAAACTCTTAGAACTAAAATTTAAAAATGTAACAAATCATAAAATTTTAAAACTTAACTTCATCCAGAAAAACTTAGAACGGAAATGTAAAATTACTGAAGTTTACAAAACAAAAGTGATAGGCATTTGCAAATTGTTAAAAGAAAAAAACGTAAAAAGTAGTAGATACAAAAAGTACGAAACATCAAAACTTGGAGTAGTATAATAACAAAACTGCAACTTCGATTCATCAAATAGGACTTAACTCTAAAATTGTAAAAAGAAATGTGAAAACTGATATTCACCTTTTAAAATGTAAAAATATTAAGTACACGATGTTAAAACAGAACAAAAATGTAAAGGTACGAAATGTAAAACTCCAAAAAGTTAAGTCCCTCTACTAAAAAAATGGTTTGAAAAGTAAAAGTACTACGTGCATCAACTAAAAACAGCATGAAAATTTAAAAATAGCAAGTACAACACGTTAAAACAGCACGAAAATCAAATAAGTACTAAGTACAAAGTATCAAAACTTACGTTGATCCAGAAAAGCTTGGAACAAAAGATGTAAAAGTACGGACATTTTCAAAATAAAGGTGATATGCATTTGCAAAATGTTAAAACTTAATGTAAAAACGTAAAAAGTACCATATACAAAATGTTAACACTTAAATTTATCTACTAAAACCTAGAATGAAGATATAAAAATTCTAAGTATAATATACTAAAGAAACACAAAATTATAAAAGTGCAAAATACTAGAACTATCTATTAAAACTTCAAAACATAGATTCAGCATCAAAATATATAATCTGTTCACAAAAATCTTAATCAGAAATGTAAGAGTTCGAAGAACAAAGTGCTAAAACTTAAAAAAGTAAAGAAACGCAGTACAAAACAATAAAGAATGAAAGAGTACCAACTATAAAGCTTCAAAACCTAATTTCATCCAGAAAAATTAGAACAAAAATGTAAATCTACGGAAATTTTCAAAATAAAAGTTTTATGCACTTGCAAAACTTAAATTCATACTAAAAATTCGGTTAAAAAAGTAAAAGTACTACTAAGAACAAAAAACTAAAAACAGCATGAAAAATCTAAAAGTACTAAGTACAAAAATCAAAACTTAAATTGATCCAGAAAAACTTAGAATAAAAACGTAATTGTACAGTTATTTTAAAAATAGAGTATTATGCATTAGCAAAGCGCTGAAACGTAAGGCAAAAATGTGTAGAATGAAGATGTAAAAATACTAAGTATATATATTAAGCCACACAAAAATGTAAAAGTACTAAATACAAAACGTAAAAAAAGAAGATTTATCACTAAAACTTAGACTGATCCCACAAAACTACTGAGTACGAAATGTTAAAACACCATGAAAATTTATAAATAACATGTATAAAGTTTCAAACATAAATTTACTAAAAATCGTTATAAATTAAGTATCTAAGAACAAAAATTAAAAACGGGAAAATTAAAATACGTAGTACAAAACATCAAAACTTAAATTGATCCAGAAAACAAGTAAAAAGCAGGTAAAAAAAAAGCTTAAATCAAAACTGCTTTAATATTAAAGTCACAATTGGACTCATTCTTCTCGAGAACAGAGAAGTGACTGTTAACCGACAATGAAGGGAATCCTAACCGAACACTGGTTCCCCAACTACATATTTTCCCGACTGTGAACACTTTTCTGTAGAGGAAAATTTATAGTTGGGGTAGTCAGTGCTTGGTTAGGGCTCTCTTCATTGTCGGTTAACAGCCACTTCTCTGCTCGCGAGAAGAATGAATCCAATTGTGACTTTAAAATTAAAGTAGTTTTCCTTTAAGCGTAAAGTAGTTTTTTTTACATGTTTTGTTGTGTTGTACTACGTATTTTTAATTTTCCCCAGTTTTAATAATTTTGTTCTCAGAACATTAACATTTTTGATCAAGATTTCAGTAGATAAATTTATGTTTTGAAACTTTATACATGTTATTTATAAATTTTCATGGTGTTTTAACATTTCGTACTCAGTAGTTTTGTGGGATCAGTCTAAGTTTTAGTTTGATAAATCTTCATTTTTTTACGTTTTGTATTTAGTACTTTTACATTTTTGTGTGGCTTTAATATATTATACTTAGTATTTTTACATCTTCATTCTACACATTTTTGCCTTACGTTTCAGCGCTTTGCTAATGCATAATACTCTTATTTTTAAAATAACTGTACAATTACGTTTTTATTCTAAGTTTTTCTGGATCAATTTAAGTTTTGATGTTTTGTACTTAGTACTTTTAGATTTTCATGCTGTTTTTAGTTTTTTGTTCTTAGTAGTACTTTAACTTTTTTAACCGAATTTTTAGTAGATGAATTTAAGTTTTGCAAGTGCATAAAACTATTTTTTTTGAAAATTTCCGTAGATTTACATTTTTGTTCTAAATTTTTCTGGATGAAATTAGGTTTTGAAGCTTTATAGTTGGTACTCTTTCATTCTTTATTGTTTTGTACTGCGTTTCTTTACTTTTTTAAGTTTTAGCACTTTGTTCTTCGAACTCTTACATTTCTGATTAAGATTTTTGTGAACAGATTATATATTTTGATGCTGAATCTATGTTTTGAAGTTTTAATAGATAGTTCTAGTATTTTGCACTTTTATAATTTTGTGTTTCTTTAGTATATTATACTTAGAATTTTGATATCTTCATTCTAGGTTTTAGTAGATAAATTTAAGTGTTAACATTTTGTATATGGTACTTTTTACGTTTTTACATTAAGTTTTAACATTTTGCAAATGCATATCACCTTTATTTTGAAAATGTCCGTACTTTTACATCTTTTGTTCCAAGCTTTTCTGGATCAACGTAAGTTTTGATACTTTGTACTTAGTACTTTTAGATTTTCGTGCTGTTTTAACGTGTTGTACTTGCGATTTTTAAATTTTCATGCTGTTTTTAGTTGATGCACGTAGTACTTTTACTTTTCAAACCTTTTTTTTAGTAGAGGGACTTAACTTTTTGGAGTTTTACATGTCGTACCTTTACATTTTTGTTCTGTTTTAACATCGTGTACTTAATATTTTTACATTTTAAAAGGTGAATATCAGTTTTCACATTTCTTTCACAATTTTAGAGTTAAGTCCTATTTGATGAATCGAAGTTGCAGTTTTGTTATTATACTACTCCAAGTTTTGATGTTTCGTACTTTTTGTATCTACTACTTTTTACGTTTTTTGCTTTTAACAATTTGCAAATGCCTATCACTTTTGTTTTGTAAACTTCAGTAATTTTACATTTCCGTTCTAAGTTTTTCTGGATGAAGTTAAGTTTTAAAATTTTATGATTTGTTACATTTTTAAATTTTAGTTCTAAGAGTTTTTGCAGTTTGTATGTAGTGCTTTTATACTGTTTTAATAGATTAATCCTTGTTTGATGCGTTGGCTTTAGTACTTTAACAGTTTCGTTCTGTTTTTTACTAAATAAATGTATATTTGAGGTTCTATGCTTAGTACTTTTACATTTTTGTACCAAGTTTTACTAGATGAATCTAAGTTTTGATGCTTTGTACATAGTGCTTTTACATTTTAGTGTTGCTTTAATATATTATACTTAATATTTTTACATCTTCATTCCGTGTTTTCGTTGATAAATCTAAGTTTTAAGATTCATACACAGTACTTTTTATATTTTTGCATTAAGTTTTAACACTTTGCAAGTGGATAACAGTTTTATTTCTGAAAATTTTTGTTTGGATTTACATATTTTTTTTCAAGTTTTTTTTTTCCTTGGATGAATTCAAGATTAGAAGTTTTATAGTTAGTACATGCTTTGTTGTGTGGCACTGCGTATTCTTCATTTTTTCACTTCTTTAGCATTTTTGTCCTTAGAACTTTTACATTTTTTTTATAAGATTTCAATGGAGAAATCTATGTTTTTGATACATTATACTTGTTATTTAGTCATTTTTATGATTCTTGAACATTTCGTACTTGGTAATTTTATGACTTCAGTCTAAGTTTTAGTTAGATAACTCTAACTTTTCTTACGTTTTGTATTTAGTACTCTTAAATTTTTGTGTTGCTACAATGTATTATACTTAGTATTTTTACATCTTTGTTCCGATTTTTAGTAGATAAATTTAAGTTTTAACATTTTGCAAGTGCATAACACGTTTATTTTGAAAATTTTCTGTTACCTTTTCGTTCTAAGTTTTTCTGTGTTTTAGTAGATGAATATTATTATTATTATTATTTTTTTTTGTTTTTTACTTAGTACTTTTATTAAGTTTGACACTTTTACTCGTTCTAAATTTTATTAGATACATCTAAGTTGTTTTGATGTTTGCATTTTTGGAAAGTTTACATCTTCATGATGTTTAACATTTCATACTTTTTACGACTTTAGTTGGGATTTTTTTTTAGATAAATCTAAGTTTTTTAAGTTTCGTACATAAACGATTACATTTTCGTACAAAATTTCACTTGATGAATACGTTATATACTTAGTACTTTTACATTTTCGCGTTGCTTTAGTAGATAAATCAGAGTTTTAACATTTTGTACGTAGTAATTCTTAAGATTTTTGCAGTACGTTTTAACATTTTGCAAGTGTATAACACTTTTATTTTGAAAAGTTTCGCGCTTTTACATCATCATTCTAAGTTTTTCTGATTGAGTTTAAGTTTTGCAGCTTTATACTTACCATTTTTACTTGTTTTGTTGTTTTGTACTGAGTGTTTTTAATTTATCAGTTTTAGGATTTTGTTGTTAGAACTTTTACATTTTTGATCAAGATTTCAGTGGACAGATCTATGTTTTGTTGGTTTATACTTGCTATTTTCAAATTTTATGATATTTTAACAGTTTGTACTTAGTAATTTTACAACTTCAGTCTATGTTTTAGTAGATAAATCAATTTATTTACATTTTTGTACTTAGTACTTTAACATTTTCTTGCTGCTTTAATATATTTTACTTAGTAATTTTACATCTTCATCCAATGTTTTAGTACATAAGTATAAATTTTAGCATTTTGTGCGTAGTACTTTTTACATTTTCGCATTAAGTTTTAATGTTTTTCAAGTGCATCACACTTTTGTTTTGAAAAGTTTCGTACTTTTACATTTTTCGTTCTAAGTTTTTCTGGATGAATTTAAGTTTTATACTTAGCATTTGTATCGCAGCTTTATACTTAGCATTTGTACATGTTTTGTTGTTTTGCACTGCATGTTTTTAATTTTTCAGAGTTTTAAGATTTTGTTGTTAGAACTTTTACATTTTTTGATCAAGATTTCAATAGACAAATCTATGTTTTGCTGTTTTTGTACTACGTGTTTTTACTTTTTTCAGAGTTTTAGGATTTTGTTGTTTGAATTTTTACGTTTTTTTGATCAAGATTTCTGCAGACAGATCTAAGTCTTTTAAGTTTCGTACTTAAGTTTGACATTTTTATACAAAGCTTCACTTGATGACTACGCTATATACTTAGTACTTTTACATTTCATGCTACTTTACTATTTTATACTTAGTACATTTGATTCAATTACATTTTCATTTTAAGTTTTAACATTTTGTACGTGCATAACACTTTTACTTTGAAAAGTTTCGTACTTTTACAACTTCGTTCTAAGTTTTTATGGAAAAATTTAAGTTTTGCATCCTTATATACTTAGCAATTTTACAGGTTTTGCTGTTTTTGTACTGCGTGTTTTCAATTTTTCAGAGTTTTAGGATTTTGTTGTTTGAACTTTTACATTTTTTGATCAAGATTTCTATAGACAAATCTATGTTTTGCTGCTTTATACTTGATATTTTTACATTTTTATGATGTTCTAACACTTTGTACTTAGTAATTTTACGACTTCAGTCTAAGTTATATCAGATAAATAATTTTTTTTTTTACGTTTTGTACTTAGTACTTTTACGTTTTCGTGTTGTTTTAATATATTACTCTTAGTAATTTTACATCTTCATTCACTGTTTAAGTAGATAAATCTAAATTTTAACATTTTGTACATAGTACTTTTTACGTTTTTGCACTACGTTTTAACATTTTGCAAGTGCATCATACTTTTGTTTTGAAAATTTCCGAACTTTTACGTTTTTTCTTCTAAGTTTTTCTGGATGAATTTAAGTTCTGATGTTGTATATTTTTTATTTCTAGCTTTCATGCTGTTTTGTAGTTTTCACTCTTAGTGCTTTTACATTTTTTACTTAACTTTTACCAGATGAATTTAGGTTTTGTAATTTTACGTTTCATACTTTTACATTTTTCGTTCTGTTTTAACGTCTTGTACTTGCTATTTTGATATGTTAATTAGGTGAGTATAAGTTTTTTCAATTTGTATATATTACTTTTACTTTTTCCGAGTTATGTTTTAGATGAATCTAAGTAACAGTTTTTTATACTACTCTTAACCTTTGGTGTTTCGTACTTTCTTACATTTTTTTTTGCGTTAAGTTTTAATATTTTGCAAGAGCGTAACACTTTTGTTTTGTAATTTTGCATTTCCGTTCTTTTCTGAATGAGTTTAAGTTTTTAAAGTTTATAGCTGTAAATGATTTGTTCCACGTATTTCTAAGTTTCCTCAGTTTTAGCATTTTGCTCTTAGCACTTTTACGTTTCACATAAAGCTCTTTGCAATAGATTTAAGTTTTGCGATTTAAATTTTTCAAGTTTTACGATTCTATTTCAGTGTTTCTAGTGAAGTTATTATTCTATTTCCCTTCTCAGATTTTCAAATCTCTTTTAGTGAGTTTACATTTACTTTTTGAGTCTCGAATCTTTATTGCACAGCTTAAATCGTTTCGGATTTTTGATGATTCAGTGTTGAAATTTTAGTTCCAAGTTTGAACCGTTTGAATAAGTACTTTTTTTAAAATTTTCATGTGAAGTTCTAAAATTTTGCAAGTAGAAGATAATTTTGTTTTGCAAGTTCAAACATTTTTATTTAGTAAAATCTTACATTCTCTATTGTTTTACGGAATGAATCCTACTAGTAGCTTCTGCACCAATGAAAAAAAGGTTGCTAATAGAAGAAAACACTATCAAACATGTTTTCTTGCGAGTAAAAATCATTTCTCATTAACGTATTTTTGTTTTCATTAAGCTGATATTCACCACCATCCAGTAATGTATCCCTTATCTACAGTTAAAAATTAAGTACAATGGAAATGCTTTGTATGTGAAAAGGAAAGCGATCTTTGTCAATCACTTCATTCAATGTAGAAAGAGAAAGTATGCCTATAGGGGTGGAGAGGGGACCTTTTCTTTTCTGTCCGATCGTCACAAAGGACCTAAAGCCATAAAAAAAACACCTGCACTATGATTTCAATCTTTTAGCACAATACAAGTTTGTTCATGTCTTGCAATGCTGCAGGAATTATAACTTTCGGCAAATGTACCCTGAATGTATACATTCTCTTCAACTGTGATGTATACACGCATTCTAATTGGTTAACTTTTAGCTTCTATATTTCTTGAAAGAAAATGCTACAAGGACTGGAAAGTGAAAAGTCACTTCGCTTTCTACACTTGCTTAGTAAAGATGAATTTTTGCTCTGCTCTTTTTTAAAAGCGTTTCTCAGTTCCTTATACTCTCAACCATGGATTTTTCAAGAATCAATTATCAATCTACTGAATCTCCTGCTAGGGTAAGTTGAATATACCTTTTATCATCACTAATTCGTATTAAAAATATTATTATTATTTTTAACATCATTTAAATGTAATACTTTAATAATTCCCTTTGCATTTAAAGTAATCCCTTTTTAAGCATTAACTTTTTAGCGCTATCATTTTATAATTAATTTTTTTGTTAATATGAAATAGTTCCTGCGTGAATGCTAAGTGAAAACATTAAAAAGATCGAAAAAGAAAATCTTTCTAAGTTGAAAAAAGAAATAAATACATAATAGGATGTAAATAGCGACAATAAATTTAATTCATTATACATTATAATTATTTTTTGTAATATAAAATAGTTCCTGCTTGAATTCTGAGAGAAAACATTAGAAAAAAAAAATTCTAAGTTCCAAAATAGTTCCCTTTTCTTCTCATAGATGGCGCTACAATCGGTTTTACATCAAGTCTTAAACTGAAACTAAAAAGTGTTGCCATTCCAAAACTATAAACTTAAAAAAAACGGTTTTCGCAGTATTGAAACAGTGCTATAGTAGTTCCACTATTTGCCGGTAGGAGGCGGAATAATAGGGTTAAAACCGAAATTAAACAGTGTTGCCATTCCAAAACTATAAACTTTTGAAAAACAACTCAACTCTACTTGAAAAACGCCTGAGGGCATACAACTCAACTCCGCTCGAAAAACGCCTGAGGGCATACAACTCAACTCTACTCGAAAAATGCCTGAGGGCATACAGCTCAACTCTACTCGAAAACTGCCTGAGGCCATACAACTCAACTCAACTCGAAAAATGCCTGAGGGTAAAAACAACTCAACACTACTCGAAAAACGCCTGGGGGCATACAACTCAACTCAACTCGACTAACGCCTGAGGGCATGCCTGGGGGCATTGGGAGGCGCAACGCCCACGCCCACGCCTGAGGGCATTGCGCATTGCGCCTCTTGGCGCAGAAACGGCCTTATATACTTAGATAAAATATTTTGTAATCAAGAATCAATTACAAATATATATATTTCCGCAGAATTAGCAACAGTTCCAATATGAAGTAGCAAATGGTATAATGGTAATTAGACCCATAATTTTGCACCGACTTCTAAAACTATGTTTAAAAGTCACATCGATGTTGTTTAAGGAATGAATTTATTTTTTACTTTTTAGCGCAATTTTTAATTTGAAGTCGGTTCTATTTTTTTATAAAAATTATTTTATTTTATTCTTTTTAGTATAAATACATTTTGTATATAAATACTCTATTTTAAAAAAAATCCATATCAAGGGGCAAAACTAATGGCACTAAAAACTAATCATTTGCATTTTAAATTCCGTTTTGAAGTCTATTTTAGCAAACAAACTGATTGGATTAATTTTTGCTACAGAGAAACCTTCAGTCAAACTCTTGCTGTAATTTCTTTATTATAGCCCATGACAACAAACATGTTTTTAACAATGCTTTTATATTTATTAATAGATTTCCCAACAAAGAAAAATCAAGCCAAACCTTTCCATTAAAATAAAAAAATACTTATTTTTCACTCGTAACGTTTTTTCTAAAAAATAAATGTAGGCAAATTGATTTTCAATATTTGAGTTAGACGACCCTCTATCGATTAAAGAAAAAATCAGCAAAATCGGTTCATTTAGTCAAAAGTTATGGATGAAAAGACAAAAAAAAAAAAAACTACATTTCTGCCCATTACTTTTGTTCTAATTATCGAATATGGTCAAACGAAAGTACGGGACCTATGGGAACCCCCCCCCCCCCCCCCCGCTCGATTGAAGAAAAAATCATGAAATTCGGTTCATCCGGTGCGAAGTTATGAGTGGACAAACAAAAAAAAAACCGACATACATACAATACGAATGTATAACCTCCTTCCTTTGTGAAGTCGGTTAAAAAAATAGAACCGACCTCAAATTATAAATTGCGCTAAAAAGTGAAAAATAAATTCATTCTTTAAACAACATCGATGTGAATTTTAAACATAGTTTTAGAAGTCGGTGCAATGTTAGGATTGATAAAATCTTTTGCAATCATGAATCAATTACATATATATATATAGCTTCGCAGAATTAGCAACAGTTTCAATATGAACTAGCAAATAGTGTAATGGTG
The DNA here is from genome assembly GCA_038502835.1 of Octonoba sinensis. Taxonomy (NCBI): domain Eukaryota; kingdom Metazoa; phylum Arthropoda; class Arachnida; order Araneae; family Uloboridae; genus Octonoba; species Octonoba sinensis. The sequence continues at coordinate 128,945,377 of CM076600.1, forward strand.
ATTAGAATCATAATTTTGCACCGACTTCTAAAACTATGTTTAAAATTCACATCGATGTTGTTTAAGGAATGAATTTATTTTTCACTTTTAGCGCAATTTATAATTTGAAGTCGGTTCTATTTTTTTATAAAAATTATTTTATTTTATTCTTTTTAGTGTAAATAATTTTTTTTATATAAATACTATATCTAAAAAAATCCATATCAAAAGGCAAACCTTCTTTGGATGAATGGCACTAAAACTTAATCATTTGCATGATAAATTCCATTTTGAAGTCGATTTTAGCAATCAAACTGATTGCATTTAATTTTTTGCCTTAGCGAAGTCTTCAGTCCAACTCTTTGGCTTTAATTGCTTTTAATATTATAACACAGCTGCAACAAACACTTTTTAAACAATGACTGTTATATTTATTAAATGTTTTCCCAACAAAGAAAAATCAAGCTAAGCCTTTCCAATTAAAATAAAAAAATACTTAATTTTCACCCGTAACGTTTTTTTCTAAAAAACAAATGTAGTCAAATTGATATGCGATATTTGAGTTAGACAGCCCTCTATCTATTAAAGAAAAATCCATCAAAATCGGTTTATTAAGTCAAAAGTTATGGATGAAAAACCAAAAAAAAACCCTCATTATGTCCATAACTTTGTTTCTAAGTATCGAATATGGTCAAACGAAGGTACGGGACCTATGGGAAACCACCCCCGATCGATTTGAAAAAGAATCATGAAAATCAGTTCATCCGGTGAGAAGTTATGAGTGGACAAACAAAACAAAAAAAAAAAAACGACATACATACAATATGAATGTATAACCTCCTTCCTTTGTGAAGTCGGTTAAAAATAATTTCAAACTACAGAAAAAAAGCTTATTACTTCTTTTCTAGTTAATTTAGAAGCTTCCAATTTTAACACGAAGTACAAACCCCTCTCTAGGATAGTTTTTTACAGGCTTTTCAATGGTATCAAGCTCGAAAGGATGCGATAATTTCTTCCGATAGAAAAGGACTATTTTATGCAATTTTCGGAACTCCGCTCTTATTGGTCTTAGCGTGATGAAAAATAGCCTATAGCCTTCCTCGATAAATGGGCTATCTAACACTGAAAGAGAAAGAATTTTTCAAATCGGACCAGTAGTTCCTGAGATTAGCGCGTTCACACATCAAACTCTTCAGTTTTATAATATTAGTATAGATAAAATAACTTACGAGACTTTTATTTCAATTTTTTCTGATATGGAAATTAAGCTAACCCGGAGTTGAGAAAACTGCTAATTATTAATTTTGGATCAAGGTAAGCCTTAAGAAATGGAACTAAAAATCTCATAACTGGCGTTCTTATTGACTTAGAAACTTCGAACAAATTTCATCTTGTGCGGAAAAATCAGCGCTTTCGATCGATATATTATATTAATACGTGCAAGGTTGTTTTCACCTCCATATTGGGGAATTTATGTGGAAATTTGCGTAAAATTGGAATAATAAAAGGAACAACCAGTCGGATTTTTTAGGCGTGGTAGAAAATTGCATTGTCATCTGGTTCTGAGTTATATGTAAAGTTTCAGAACAGTAGTTTATCGGGAAACGGTCGAAAATTCGATTGCAATATTCCGCGGACAGACAACAAAGCGAGTTAAGAAAAACGTTGTAAAAAATAAGAATGAATAGAATTTTTTTTCATCTCAAAACTTATGTGTAAAAAGAAAAAGCAAGATCTTTCGAGCAAAAAATAAATTGTCGCAATCGAATTATTCCCTCAAAATTTATTACAGCAGAAAAAACCGACAGGCGGACGTTTTCCCACATGGCTCTAATTTCAATTTTTAAAATTTTCAAATACTACTTGCAGTGTTATTTAACTTAATTTTGACCTTTTCCCGTTTGTTTTTGGCAATACCCTCCTTTTAAGCTCCTTTTCACCCTTTATTGTGTTTTCTGTTGAATCTTGATTCTAACTTGGTTCCAGTGATGACCGTGTGTTAGTTAGAAGGAGGTCCAGTGAGCGCCTGCAATCAAACTGCCTGCGGCATAGCAACCACAATGGATCAGTACCTACGTAGAGTTATTTATACTCCGGGGAGCAATTTTCTGTGACAGTAGGAGCATTCCCATATTAATTCCAAGCATCCTGCCTGCACATTTGTTTATCAGTCTGGCGATTTAATCTGTTGTGCTGCCTTCATGCACATTCAAGGAGGTGTTTCCCAACGGGATAACACTCACCCTCATACCGCTGTTGTATGTAACCCAGCATACTCTGCCGAGTGTCTACACATTGCATTGGATCACCAGATCTATTTTCTAATTTAGCACGGATGGGACATCGTTGGACGACAACTCCAGCGTTAACTGTTCCTGTATTGTCCGACCTAGTGCAGCAGACATGGAAATCCATCCTACAAACTGACATCCAGCACCCGTACCGCACAATGCATGTACGTTTGCCCTCTTACATTAAAAATTCTATCGGTTATACCGGTTATTAACGCACGAGCATTTCCCATTTGAAAGGACTCTTGTCGCGTTTATATTAACCCGTGATCTTCAAACTTTAGTCATTTAAATATGTTACCTAGACAAATGTCTTGCCGAAATTTCATTAGTCTGCAAAATTTTTTTCTTGTTGCGAATTTTTTTCTGTTGGTGTAATTCAATACTTTTCAAACAATCATTTTTTTTTTAAAGTTATTAGGCACCGGAAGACATTGTCACGTACGGATTGAAGAGTTCTTCACGAAAAACATTTGAAATTAGACAACAAGAAGATCTGTTTCAACCAGGAACTGGATACCTTAATGGAGTTTGGTTCACACGTTGAAGCGGAAGCAATGTGACGAAATCCATGTTTCAGACCCGAAATTCAGTAATTATTCAGGTTTTAAAGGCCAAATCTGATGTTCTTAAATCTTGGGGCCGAGTATTGGAGTATGGTGAATAATTGAAATTCAAATCTTGTTGCTATGCCAGATTTGCTCCTGTCTCTGAAATTAGTCAGTAATGTATACCCGGTGAATGAATGCTTTATTGCATGATTTCTAAATCTTCGTGAAATTGAAAGAACTTGAAAAAATATGTCGAACGGTACCATTCTGAACCCGGAGAACGAAGAGGAAGTATTTTAAAAGTGCTGTGACGTCACATCCAGCGCAAACGCGGTAGAAAGGATGTAACGTCAATCGACAGGAGGGAAAGTGGGAAGTTCTACGCGCGGGCAAATTTTGCCGGAATGCATGTTAACCCCGCTTTAAAATATCCTTAAAAATCAGAATCCTAGAAATATGCATACAGATGCTGTATAGAACTATGTTGTTCAAATTCCAGTAATAAGAGGCATGAAAAAAAAAAGCACTTTTCTGTTCTTTAAAAGCCACTAGCCGAGTAGGTATTCCTTAATCCTCAATCAGTTATAATCTTGGTGTAATTTGATTTTTTTGATTCGAGGTACTAACAAAAATAAATAAAGTATAAAAAATACGTATTTCAGGTATTCCTTAATCCTCAATCACTTATAATCTTGGTTTAATTTGATTTTTTGGATTCCAGGTATTAACAAAAATGAATAAATAAAATTAAAATAAAACACGTATTTTATGTTTGATTTCTTTCTTTCCTTTTCTTTTTCAGGATATCATTTTATTCATCATCTATCACTTTTCAACTTTTTTATTTTTTGGATTCGAGAAGACAGCAACAACAAAAATAAATAAATAGGTGCAAATAAGAATAAATATAAACGAAATAAAATAAAATACTCGCATTTCAGGGTTTTAAAATTTTAAGGAAAATTACAAACACAGAGATCGAACGATATGTTGTCTACAGTCTGCGCTATGATATACAGGGTTAAAATTAACTTTATTTTTGTAAGGATAGGCTCATAATTTCAGGGGGGGGGGGGCTTAAGTTGCTACTCTTTTAAAGATGGAATTCAGAGTTCTTTAATTTGCGCCCTTAGTTTTGAAGCAAAGAAGTTTTTTTAACAGTTTACGAAATAATAGTAACTTAAAATGCAAAATAATGCCTCTTTTTTTAAAATAATAAAACTCTTAATTAGTGTACTTATTCCATCAACATGAATGTTAGATATAATAGGAAATATCTTGAACTGTGCCTCTAATAAAATTTCAGCTTTAAGTAAATTCTTTTTCTAAACTTCAGTAGTTTATTTACTTCTGTAAGGGTTCGGTAGTATTAAAGTTTGTCGAGAATTTTTAGCAAGTGTGTACTTGAATATAGTCCAGTCTGATTTTGTGTTACAGCAGACGAAACGGTGAATCACAGGGCCATGGTACTAATGATCACCTTTAATGTTCCGAAAAATAGCCTAAAATTGTGCTTAGCACTTCAAGTTCCAAAATCTTCCGATGGAGAGTTTCCATCTTCCCATCAAAGATAGTTTTAAATAACGTCTTTTTGGGCTTCAGTTTGAACAGAATTGCGGTGGAGAGTCCCGAACCTCTATTAATAATTCAAATTTTGCTGTTATTTTTCTTCGAAATGCACTAATGAAAAAACGTTTGAATAAAAAAAAGTGAAGCATGGAAATGAGGTTTTAGGTCTGAGATCTTTCGAACGGATTCTTCATTCGCCCCCGCCCCTTACTAGCACAAAATAAAGAAGAGAAAAAAATGAGGCGGGGGGGGGGGGGGGTTGAAAGAACAGGCAGGCACACATATCCTCATTTCATAACAATACTTTCAGTATTTTTAATTTTCAATATTTATTAAATTATTTAATTAACTTTTGATACATTAGTCTTCATGATTTTTAAAAAATAATTTTTATGGGAGAGTCGGCTGAAAAAGAAAACATTGTAGGTAAGGGATAGGGGAAGGATTAAGTAAAAGTAAAGTAATAGGTTTGGTGTTTACAAACAATATAGCACACACAATTTTTGGAGAAATTAAGACAGTGCTTTTGGGGCAATATGAATAGTACTGAATTTATCTTTTGTTTAATAAATTATTGACGTTGAATTAATAAAACTTAGATACTGAATGAAAATTTATTTTCTATACATAAAGAGGAGCACTGCAAAGGGGAGCATTTAGGAGTTGATTCCACTTATCCTTGCTTAGAGAACATTCCTAAATGATGTCACGCTTCAAGGGGGGGGAGGCAGAAATTTTGACAAACTGTGACAAGGAAAGGGGAGGGTGTAACAAGAAGTCTGTCATCATGCTTATGCATCATAGCTTGTCATGTGACAAAGGGGAGGGGAGGGGTATGTTGAAGTGGGACATTTTGTGACAAAGGGGGGAGGGGTTCAAATATATGGGAAAAAAACGTGACATCCTTTATGGACGGTCCCTTATTCGCTTTTCAACCGTTTCAAAAAATTGGCAGAATGATGGAAAACATGAATATTGATCCAAGTAGACAAAACTAAATTTTAGTTAAAATATTAATTAAACAGATTTTTGAAATCATAACATTTTTAAGTATTTGCTGACTTTTTTCTTCCTTCCTTTCTTTTATCTATTTATTTAAATTATTAAACGCATTTGGGATTATTCACTTGTGGTTAAAATGGTTTTTCTTCGTTTGGCTTGATTCTTTTTATTACAGTGCTAGTAAAAGAAATCTTCAGTTTTAAAAAATCGGTAGAATAATGGAAAATTACTATAATAAACATTGTATATTGATCCAAGTGAACAAAGCTAAATTATAGTTAAAATATTAATTAAACAGATTTTTAAAATCAAAAGGCTTTTAAGTATTTTCTGATTTTTTTCTTCCTTCCTTCCCCTTTATTAACACATTTAGGATTATAGTGCTTGTGGTTGAAATGTTTAACTTTTTTTTTTGTCTTGATTCCCTTTATTAGTGCCAGTAAAAAATCGGGATGTCATCGCAAAAATAAAAAACTAGGGAGAAAATCCAACTTTGATAAATCGTCAGTTGCCTCTTAAAAAATCTGCTGAACTCTATCGTGAAAATTACTATAATCTAAAGTATTCAGTTTTAAAAGGAATCAACTTATGTAATGCATAGTTAAAAATAAGTAAAAATATAACTATTCTCAAGCTTAGAAAGGTTGGAAGAAGTGAGAGTGAAATACCATAGCTACAAATTTACATGCGAATGCGGTAGAAACCCTAGACATAGACGGGTAGAAATCAGCAAGTTTTCCCTTGCGGAGGGAAGCGTGTCGATTGACGTCAAACCAATGAGGGAGCGTTTTTTGATCACGTGTCATTGTTTTCGTGTTTCTCTGCCTTTAAATCGAATTTTAAGACTGTTTAAAAAATTTTAACATTTTTAAAAGTTTTTATTCGCACTCTGTATAATAATATCTTTCAGAAAAATATAAATTAAAGCCATTTTAAAAACCCATGCAACTTCTCCATTGAGCATCGCTATTCAATACGTTTTCGGCCTTCAGTTGCTCCTTCAAAACAAGCTCGCATATCAATCTGAAATAAAACCTTTTAACCGACTTCACAAAAGAAGGAGGTTATACATTCGTACTGTATGTATGTCGTTTTTTTTTTTTGTTTGTTTGTTTGTCCACTCATAACTCTCACTGGATGAACCGATTTTCATGATTTTTTTTAATCGATCGAGGGTGGTTTCCCATAGGTCCCGTTCCTTTGTTTGACCATATTCGATAATTAGAAAAAAAGTTATGGACAGAAATGTGGTAAATTTTTTGTTTTTTCACCCATAACTTTTTACTAAATGAACCGATTTTCATGATTGTTTTTTAATCGACAGAGGGTCGTCTAACTCAAATAACGCATATCAATTTGACTACGTTTGTTTTTTTTAGAAAAAACGTTATGGGCGAAAAGTAAGTATTTTTTAAATTTTAATTTTAAAGGCTTGGCTTGAATTTTCTTTGTTGGTAAAATTGTTAATAAACATGAAACTCATTGTTAAAAAAGAGTTTGTTGCCATTAAGCTGTAATATTAAAAACAACTATAACAAGAGTTTGACTGAAGGCTTATCTAAAGAAAAAAATTAAACCCAATCAGTTTGTTTGCTCTAGTGACCTTTTAAAATCGATTTCAAAACGAAATTTATCATACAAACGGTTAGTTTTTAGTGCCATTCCCTCAAAGAAGGTTTCCCCTTTGATATGGATTTTTTAAAAATAGAGTATTTATATAAAAATGTATTTATGTATTTACACTAAAAATAATAAAATAAAATATTTTTTGGAAAAAAATAGAGCCGTCTTCAAATTATAAATTGTGCTAAAAAGTGAAAAATAAATTAATTCTTTAAACAACATCGATACGACTTTTAAACATAATTTTTGAAGTCGGTGCAAAATTTTGACGGTTTAATTATCATTATACCATGCGTTATTTTACATTGAAACTGTTGCGAACTCTAGGCCATTTATATTTGTAATTGATTCATGGCTACAAAAGTAATCATGAATCAAAATCCATCATAATTTTGCACCGACTTCTAAAATTAAGTTTAGAAGTCGTATCGATGTTGTTTAAAGAATTAATTTATTTTTCACTTTTTAGTTCAATTTGTAATATGAAGTCGGTTCTATTTTTTTCCAAACATTATTTTTGTTTTTTGTGATTTTAAACTTTTTTAATGTTCAACTCTTTTGATAATGTATTTTGGTGTTTTAACTAACTAAAATAAACTTGAAAAAATTAAATGGAATCGAAGTTGCTCATATGTGGCAAATACATTTTCCTCGAATATAGTCTACATTTTTACCTAAAATCCTCCATGACTTCTATGTCATTTGACGTCTGCCGCTGGAATGCCACATTTATGCTAGTTAGGTGGTGTAAGTTCAGACCATATATACCATGTTCTGATTCCATTTTGGCAAAGAAAGAACGTATACTTTTCAGAGTTAAAATATAAATAAAATCCATTATCTGAAATGGAAGGGGCGTGGAGGAAATACGAAAGGAATAATATTGAAAAATGTTGTACCTCAAAAAAGAGATAATAATAAAGTTTAGTGTCAAAAAGAGGCGACAATGAAATGTATTGTATCGAAAGAGGACAATAATGTATTTCTGTGACTCCAAGAAAATAATAATGAAATTTAGTAACTGAAGATGGACCATGGATGTATTTTAGTGCCTTAAAAGGGGCCGAAAAGTAGTTTAGTGCTTAAGAACAAGCAATAATATTAAATTTGATAAATGCAGATGCAGCCAGGTTCACAGTCATGGGTTAACACTGGTGTATTTATTTAAGAATGTAATGCGTAAGTTTACATGGTTTAATTTCACCTGCATTCTGAACGAAATGAAACTAATTTTCAAAAGGATTTCTATAAGAAATTTTTTTTGCACTTTCAAATTTCGAATGAAATATGTTTTCCTGTTTATGCTAATTTTTACTGGTTTAAGATGCATTGAGAACTAACTGATTACATTAAAAATTATTAGAAAATTGAAGTTGTTGACCTTTTACTCACTTAATAGTATATGAAGTGAAAGCATAAATTGAGGGAAATTTGTTCTCAGCCTGATGTTTCCAATTACACAGAGAAAAACATGTTTTCTTCCCGTTCTAAGTGCTTTTGCATTCAGATAAACATGAATAAATTAGTAAAATCTCAAAATTCTGCATTCGCGAAAAGTGATAATGAGAATATTATTCAAGAATAAAAGCTTTGAAAGTATTACTAACCTAAAACACAATTTGGTTTCTAAAGTTTCTGATTTGAAGGCTCATAGTAATTTATTCTTCCGAGAGGCAAATTTCTTTCCATGCTTATTTTGATCTATTAAACTATACATGCAGCAATGATTACCGCTAGCGTAATTCTAAATTATTACAATTAGGAGGTAGTTTGAAAATGTAAACAAATTGAAAAGGCACTGAAAAGTTGTAAAATGAGCGTAATGTCATTGTTACTAACATGATAACTTTAAGGAAGTCAAATTTGGAGTGAAATTAAATGTTAGTTGAAATATGGGTACATTTACTTGCTACCATTAAAAAGATTGTTAGAATTCTGGTAATGTGTATATGTATGGTTTTGTTTTTGAATTTTACAAGGTATTTCAATTTTGAAAAGAATTTTTTTGTTTTTCAGATGGGCAAAAATGTTTTGGAAAATTAAAGCCGCCTATCTAAACTAAACAGATTAGTTATTTTTTCCAATTGTTATTACATGATATTTTATTTGATTGAAAATATTATCGAGTCGAGAAATAGTCTAAGCATGAAAATAAATTAAAACTTGACAAAAGGCGTTGATATATTATGTGTATTTAACAATAAAACACTAATAAAAGATAATATAGTAAATTAAAATAAATTATCAAGAAGTTCCGGCTAGAAATATACGAGCTACTAGAACTACTTTTCCGTATACTCCAACTTCGAAATTATAATCTCTCTCTCTCTTTCCCTTTCTTTCCGATTTAGCTTTAATTCTAAATTACTTTAGATATACTTTTTTCGACGGTTAATACATATTTATTCCCTCATTCATTCATTCATTCATTTACTCATTCATGCATTTATTCACTCATTTATTTATTTTTTCATTTATTCATTCATTCTTTCACTCATTCATTTATTCAATCATTCAGAAATATAGTTAAAAATCTCGATTAAAAAATTTCAAAGCAAAATAAGGCTCGTTTAGTTCTGGTTGAACTTCGTATGTGTACATATTCTACGTCATAACATCTTTCCGATAAAGTTTCTTCCAAGCAAACCCGTCTGCTGGATCAGGATTTATATAGGATTGAAATTTCCCTGTAGGCGCGAATGTTAATTTTTCTGAAATATTCAAAAATGAACAAAAGTTGTTCAAATCAAAAAATATTTCCCGTTGAGAACTTTTCCCAATAAGCTTGTTCAAAGCAGAGTTTTTAAATTCAGTGATCAGTATGGGGGACACAATAAAAAAAAAATAAAAAAAACTCTAAAAGTTTTTCTGATTGATCCATTCATCATCAGAGAATCCTAGGTAAAATATTTAATAGTTTAAAATTATTTAAGTTTTTAAAATTCAGCCCGGGCAACGCCGTGCGGGCACCGCTAGTTATTTATAAATAAAAGTTGTGGAAAAATTCCTGTTTGAAAAAAATAAAACGTGCATATATTAGTTAATACATACCACATATTTTTCATCTTCTAATTATCACAATTATAATATATTCAACAAATCTAAGCATAATTTTAATGAAGGAATATTTAAGAAAGATAGAGAGTATTAGTATTTTACAAATTGAAATTTTAGCTTCCAAATTATTTTTACTTTTGAAAAGTACAGAAATAATGTAAATTTATATATTTTCATATAAAATATATGATGTCTTTTTTTTCATTTTTCATGTTTTTTGTTTTTTTATATGTAACTAAATCTTTAACTTCTTCAAATCTAAACCAAAACTTTTTTTTCCACTAAATGAATTTTGGTCTGATGAAAACAAAAACTATTCTTATCATTAAAGAGAAGAAGAAAATTCAAACCAAAACTGTTTTTGTCTGAAAAGTACAGAAAATGTAAATTTATACATTTTCATATAAAATATGATGTCTTGAAGTGTTTTTTTCATAAAAATAAATCTTTTTTTAATGTAACTAAAGCTTAACTTTTCCAAACTTTTATGTTAAAATTAAAGATAAATTTTTGCTTTCTAATTGTGCAAGTTATTTCCCTCAACTATCTTGCAATTGTTATTTCTTTTTTATTATGACATAATTTTGATTTTTTTTCTTTGTATATCTAATTTTGAGTTATGGAAATTAAAAACAATAAATTAAATATTAAATAGTATTGACATATGTAGAATTTTCATCAAAAATAAATAATTTACAAGGGATTATTTGTTTTCAATTTTTTAAAAAATCCATTTTCCCCAAAAAACCGGTTTTTTAAGGTAGAAAACCCAGCCCATCGGGGAAAATGTGTAGCTACTCGGGAAGCAAATCTGACAACCCTGGTGCAAAGGAACTTGGATCTTATGCCAAGAGTTTACATAATTGGCTTCGTTTTTGCCCATACGAGCTAATGTTAAGCTTGTTTGAACCGTTCAAAATTGGAGGAAACATTGTTCAAATCAAGAAGTAAGCTATGGAAATGATATGTCCTCACCGAGATCTTTCGAATGCAAAAAAAGAAAAAAGAAATCTTTCGAATCGGAAAATTCCATCAAAAGTTATTGGGGCGGCGGGGGGCAGACTGACAGACCGACTGACAACCGACGGACCGACAGAAACACATTTTCCTCAGCTCAAAACCCTACTTGTATATTTTAAATTTTTCAATTTTTATTTAATTCACTTATTTTTGACTTTTCAATTTTTTTAACGGTGTTTTTACGTTACATTAAGCCTTTTTTCATGCTTCATTTACTTATTTTTTTCTACTTTTACGAGAAAGTAGGTTAAAAAGGAGTAAATTGACTCAAACCACGATTATGGAAAACCATTGCAAGGCCATTCCATAAAAAATCAGAGACATTTATGTCCCACACGTGACATATTTAATTATTATTTTTTTTTAAATGTAATTTTGTTTTCTTTTCCTTTGCTTAAGATATCTCACATCCATGTGAGATTCCTTACTCAACAAATTTTTGTTCAATACCTAGTTCAATTACTATTTTTTGGGAGCAAAATGTTTGTTTTGCGTAGAATATTTTAGTGCATTCATTTATTGCTCCATAATTTTAAGAACTCTAACTTAACAAAAATGGGTGTTGTGATAGAACAGAGGAGTATTGCCAGTAAAAGGAAAAGGTAAAGTTTTACAAATATATTTTAGTTCCAAATAATAAGCATTGGAATTAGTATTTTTTGTAAAAAAAAAAAAAAAAAGAACAAATAGTAGAATTTTTATATTGTAGGGTTAAGAAGAGGTGGGTTGGGAAGTCCAAGATGAAATAAATTTCAAATAATGTTTTTTCTCGCCACGATTACAAATATTTTTCATACATTAATGGTTGCTGGCTGCCAGACTGGAGTGTGCACGTCAAGTCAATTTGACGAGCCCATATTTGTCGCATTTATATTTGTATGTCACTCCATGTCACGTGTTGATTCACACTGTTAAATCAGAATTCTTGTTATTGGGATAAAATGGCTTATTTTCAAGAACATCACGTTTTGAAAAACTGAGTTCTAATTTTGTGAGTAAACCCTTTCTCAAAATCCCTTATCCCTTTTGCCCGCTCTTATCCCTTTTCTCAAAAATGATCAGGTACGACCTCATTTTTGAGACTGCACTAAAAAAAAAAACAGATTCTCCTATATATTTGAGGTAACACACTATCATAATAACACAACACTTGCGAAGGTAGAATACGTCGTCGTTGAAAATGGTAGACTTCTTGGGAACGGAACTCGGATCGTCCTGTCTGCAGGCAGAAGCTCTGCCCTCTGTTTCCGAGAGGACTTCAAGCAGTCAGCGGAACAGTTGAATTAAAAAAAGAAGAAAAAGAATGAAGATGAACTTAAAAGAAAATAAGAAGGTATATTTTAATTTTTAAGCACATCATTTTTAACAGTGTATACAAGAAAAAATGATGAAATGCGTAGCAGAAATGTATATAGCAATAAATAATTTGCGATGTCTGTAATAGCTGGTGTAATAAATCACATATTACACACACACGCAAAAAAAAAAAAGACGAAGAAGAAGAAATAAAATAAAGAACCCGTACAGAATCTGTCAAAGTAATTAATAATAAGTAATGCCTAATAACATGTCGTCAGCACTTCTAGCTAGTATTTCGTAACTAGCAGTGCCTTGCCCACACGGAACTGCGAAAAAGTTAACCTATTATTTCTATCAATTGATGTTGACTTCACACACACACAAACACGGAAAGATATTGAATTTTATTCAAATAGAGAACAAAAGATAGAGCAAAATTTAGACCTTCTGCGCATATGTGCGGGTGCGGACTACGGAATTAAAGACAAATTTGTCTTTAAAAATCGATTGAAATTTTCTGGACTGAGTTAGAAAAAAAGTCAACGCACGACGTTCGACTTTTTAAACTACATGTGTACGAAATTTTAAATCTGTAAGTGCGATAGATGCGTCAGGTATTTAGTAACCTTGGTGTTAGGAAGCTGCTGTGAAGTTATAATGAAGTTTTCTTTTATCCAGGTCCTTTCATTTCAATTTAAGGTCTGTCTCGTTGCATTTACTGACAACTGTAAACCAAAACACCGGATGTGCTATTGAGATATCCAGAGGGACTTTTTAAAACTCCTTCTCATGGCTATCCATATTCCATAACCTACAATAAAATTGTTTTCATATCTTCAAGACTAAAAGAAAGTCAAAAGATGAAAAGAAAATAAATGAATAAAATAAGAAGAACCTAACAGCAAGAGGTAACTTCGATCAACACAATCGTAACTGTTTGCTTTGAAATTGAGATTCAGCCACGTTGACTCGCCCACCCAGCGGGCCGGAAGCCTATTGGGAAACTTAGACCGCCTAATGGAAAACATGTCCAGGTAAAGGACCGCACACCTGCCTCTTCGCCTACGTCTTTCCGTTTACTCCCACGAAAAAAAAGAGGGAACTGTTTTGTTTTCCGAAACCAGAAGAGTAACCCGGTAAGGTAACGGGTATATCAGGGATGGGCAAACTACAGCCGCGGTCCCAACACCATCCCTCCGGAAGATTCTATCCGGCCCAATATAACACTATATAAGTATAAACTACGCTTATATAGTGTTATAGAAAAGAAGTACTACATGAACAAGGAGTTTCTGCTATGAACCTTTCTCGAACTCTGTTAGAAATCAACTTCTAGCTGCAGCATTTCTCTGAAATAGTACATTGCATTTCGAATCTGATTTTAACCCCCACAAACGCATGCGATTCGTCGCCATTTTTTCCCCTTCTAAAAATTTTTTTGCCCTAGAGATAAAATATAAAATGTCAAACATATCTAAGTTCAATATCGATTGCAGTTACAATGAAACTTGACTGATCGGAAGATCCCTCGACTAAATAATCAATTCTAAAATGACACCTCGGGTCTTGTAGACACAGCACGCGTGCGCGCGGGTTAAGGAGCTTTTACAATTACCATTGTAATAATTGTATGCTCATTTTCAAGGTTTAGAACACAATTATATTGGAACGGTAAACGTTGTTTCTTTTGGTTCGTTTAGAAATAAATTTGCTTTTAGACCGTTCTTTAGTTATACCAAAAATAAACAAGAAGTTCCGTCTAGAATTATACGAGCCTACTTTCCCGTATACACCAAATTCAAATTTATAGTCTAGCTATATCTTTCACTCTCTTTCTCATTTAGCTTTAGTTCTTAATTTTTTCAAATATACCTTTTTCAACAGACAATACATATTCGTTCACGCATTCATTTTTTCCTTTATTCAGCCATTCATTTATGCATTCATTCGTTTACTGATTCAAATGTTTATTCATTCATTTACTCATTCATGTATTTATTCCCTCATTTATTCATTCTTTTCCTCATTCATTTATTCATTGATTCATTCTTTCACTCATTCATTTATTCACTGAGAAATATCCTTAAAAATTCCGATAAAAAAGTTTCATAGGAAAATAGGCTCGTTAGTTCTGGAAGAACTTTCTATTTGTACATGTTCTACGTTATAAGAGCTTTCCGATAAAGTTTGTTCCAAGCAAATTGGTCCGTTAGATCAGGATTTATATAGGATTGAAATTTCCCCGTAAGAGCTATGTTAATTTTTTGAACTGTTCAAAAATGAACAAAAACTGTTCAAATTGATATTTCACGCCAAGCGCTTCTTCCAGTAAGCTTGTTCATTGGAATATGGATCTTGTACCCAGAGTTTACATAATTTGCTTCATTTTCGCCCACAGGCGCTAATGTTAAATTTTTTTGAACTGTTCAAAATTAAACGAAAATTGTTCAAATCAAAAAGTAAAATATAGAAATGAGATGTCCTCGCCGAGATCTTTCGAATGCAAAAAGAATTTTTCGAATCGGACTATTCGTTCAAAAGTTATTAGGGGGGGACAGACCGACAGACAGACCGACAGACACACATTTTCCCCATCTCAAAACCCTACTTTCAAATTTTTTATTTTTCAATCTTTATTTAATTACTTAACTTATTTTTGACTTTTCTTTATTTTTAACGATATTTTTACGATACATTAAGCCTTCTTTCATGCTATATTATTATTTTTTTTAACTTTTACGTGAAAGTAGGCTCAACAAGAAGTTCCGTCTAGAACTATACGAGCCTACTTTCCCGTATTCACCTACTTGAAATTTATAATCTAGCTAACTCTCACTCTCTCTCTCTTCCCCATTTAACTTTAGTTCTTAATTACTTTAAATATACGTTTTTCAACGGTTAATACATATTCATTCACTCACACATTCATTCTTTCATTTATTCAGTCATTCGTTTATTTATTCATTAATTTTTCTCATTTATGTATTTATTCACTCATTTATTTATTTTTTACTTCATACATTCATTTATCTATTTTATTATTTATTCACTGATTTATTCGTTTATTCCATCACTCATTCATTTAATCATTCATTCATTCGAAAATATCGTTAAAAATCCTGATCAAAAAATTTCATAAGAAAATAGGCTCGTTCCGTTCTGGTTGAACTTCGTATCTGTACATGTTCTACGGCCAAACATCTTTCCGATAAATTTTGCTCCAAACAAATCGGTCTGTTAGATCATTATTTATAAAGGATTGAATTTCCCCGTAGGCGCTATTGTTAATCTCTTTTTTTTTTTTTTTTTTGAACTGTTTCAAAATGAATTCCTTTATCCCGGCGCAAATCTCGCCAAGGCAACAAAACACGCAAAAGGTTAGCAGCGGAGGTATTCCGTTTGGTGTTCGTTGAATCATTATTGGCGACTTTATCGCCTGCGCCGGGATAAAGGAAAAAGTACCGTTATTTTTTTTGAACTGTTCAAAAATGAACAAAAATTGTTCAACTCAAAAAATATTTTCCTTCGAGAACTTTTCAGTAATCTTGTTCATAAGAACTCGACTCTTATGCCCAGAGTTTACATAATTTGCTTCACTTTTGCCCATAGGCGCTAATGTTAAAATTTTTTGAACTGTTCAAAATTGAACGAAATATTGTTCAAATCGAAAAGTAAAATATGGGAATGAGTTGTCCTTGCCGAGATCTTTTGAATGCAAAAAGAATTTTTCGAATCGGACTATTCGTTCAAAAGTTATTAGGGGGGGGACAGACCGAGAGACCGACAGACAGACAGACAGACCGACAGACCGACCGACACACTTTTTCCCCATCTCAAAACCCTACTTTCAAATTTTTTATTTTTTAATCTTTATTTAATTACTTCACTTATTTTTGACTTCTCTTCATATTTAACGATATTTTTCGGTACATTAAGCCTTCTTTCATGCTTTAATATATATATTTTTTACTTTTACGGGAAAGTAGGCTAAACAAGAAGTTCCGTCTAGAACTGTACGAGCCTACTTTCCCGTATAGACCGAATTCAAATTTATAATATAGCTATCTCTCTCTGTCTTTCTCGTTTAGTTTTAGTTCTTAATTGCTTCAAATATACCTTTTTCAACGGTTAATAGCTATTCATTCAATCATTCATTTATTAAGTCATTCATGTATTTAGTCACTCATTTATTCATTCATTCTTTTGCTTATTCATTTAATCATTCATTGATTCAAATATATTCTTGAAAATCCCGATGAAAAAATTTTTGTAGGAAAATAGGCTCCTTAATTCTGGATGTACTTTCTATTAGTACATGTTCTACGTCATAAGAGCTTTCCGATAAAGTTTGTTACAAGAAAATCGGTCCGTTAGATCAGGAATAATATAGGATTGAAATTTCCCCGTAGGCGTATGTTAATTTTTTTTTTGAACTGTTCAAAAATGAACAAAAATTGTTCAAATCAATATTTCACGCCAAGAACTTCTTCCAGTGAGCTTGTTCATGGGAACTTGGATCTTTTGTACCCAAAGTTTACATAATTTGCTTCATTTTCACCCATAGGCGACAATGTTAAAATTTTTTGAACTGTTCAAAATTGAACAAAAAATTGTTCAAATCAAAAAGTAAACTATGGAAATGAGATATCCTCGCCGAGATCTTTCGAATGCAAAAAGAATTTTTCGAATCGGACAATTCGTTCAAAAGTTATTAGGGGGGGGGGGACAGACCGACAGACAGAAAGACAGACAGACCGACAGACACACTTTTTCCCCATCTCAAAACCCTACTTTCAAATTTCTTATTTTTCAATCTTTATTTAATTACTTAACTTATTTTTGACTTTTCTTGATTTTTAACGATATTTTCACGATACCATTAAGCCTTCTTTCATGCTTTATTATTATTTTTTTTACTTTTACGGGAAAGTAGGCTAAAAAGGAAAGAAAGAAATTTAAAGAATAATGCTGGTTCTTTTACGCACATACAACATGGATATCCATTCACGCTTGTGTACATATTTCAAGCGTTTATTTATGTTTGTGTACAATTTTTAAACTGGGAGTCAGAGATCTCAAGTGTTCAGTTTTACGTAACTTAATAAATATTTTCCTGTATTTTTAGAGTGCGGAAAAATGAGATATTTATTCAGAATCTGTTATCAAGGAACTTGATTATTAGATTAAATCAAGAAAATTTAACGAAACACTCAGTTTCTCTTCTATACTTTTACATAAATTTTTAGCATTGTACAGATAACTTGAGTCACTGGGAATTTTCAAGATCATTTCTTACATTTTTTCCCTTGGCCCCTTAGATTTCTCTTAATATGGCCTTTCTTGCATTTCTCAATAAGTATGGTGTTTCTTAAAAATTAATTATTCTTCTAATTTTTAAGGAGAAAAATCTAATAAATTATACCGCAGAGAAATTGATACTGTAGCTTTCAACTCAAAAGATCTTTCTTGAAATGGCATAAATATCGCATTCAGGGCAAAATATTGTTATAATACAATAGAAAGTCATTGTTGCGAAAAATGTATATGTTTTTAAACAGTCGTACCTAACAATGTTAAAGCAATAAACTGTTTCAAGGGGTTTTCCTAAAATTCATATATAAATAGCAAAATTTATATAAGAGTTATGAATACATATATTATTTTATTACACAACATATTTATGATGCAATAAATGCGTTAGTTCAAATGAGTACAGGGCCGGAGCTACCATTAAGGCAAACTAGGTAGCTGCCTAGGGCGCAAACCTTGAGGCGGCGCAAAAATCCAACCACCTTTTAAAAATAATTTGTTTGTTAATTATATAATTTTTAAAAAATGTAAAGATGTGATTCGGCATGTGTAGTTGATCACTCCCTTCCCGCGACAAAACTTTCAAACATTCTAACTCCAAAGGCCTTCTTTCTCTATAGTTACTTAGAATTATGCCCCCCTCCCACCCCCGGGTTGAAAGGGTCATCGTTAAAAATTATGTGATTTCCAATGGATCTCGAGACACAAAACCAGCTCCGGGAACCTTCTACACTCTGTATATGAGAAGAAAGAAGCACAACTGAATGAAGTGCTGGACAAAGGGCCCAAACTAGCTTCATTGCGACCGTGATTTGTTTATTACTGTTTTTTAAATTAAAAAAATAGAAGTTTGTAAGGAAGGGGTGTGCCAATCAACTTTGCCTGGGGCGCAAAATTACCTCGCGCAGGCCCCGAATGAGTACACACATTAGACACTGAATTTTAAGCATTGAATGAAACCAGAACCAAATTCTGAAGACATTAAACTAGGGAGATGTTGCTTTCAGCTGCATTATCGCAACCAGAAAACGAAACACACTTTTGCATTTCTAATCACTAGTTATGAACGCGGGTTAATAATTTCAAGATAAACTCTCAAAACAATCAAGGGTGGCGGTATAGGTATTTATTTCGGGAGGAACGTAGTCAATTTTACATTCGTATGAAAAAATATAATTATTGCATCCTTACTTAAAAAGGTTTCTAAAACTCATGAAGCATTTTTTTAAAAAAATCATCGTACTAAGCAATAATAAAGATCACACAAATAAATAAAAATGGAAAACTTTCCAAAAACTTAGGTCCACAGGATATTAACATTTCAGTTGTATTTTACTTGTATTAAAATCGGATGTAAGGTTACAGGTTGGAATTCTAAAAGGGTTCCCATTTAATTTTTGTTTCATTGCACGAATATTATATCGTCTTCGTTCAGGTAAAAATCACTGAAAAAAAAAAAATCCTCGACTCCACTTTTGAGATCTTTTGAATTTAAAATTTCAAATCGTTATGACAAATAGTAAAAATTATTTTAACTCCCTAATTCCTACAGTAGGAAGTAAACTTTAAAATTGTGTAACTAGCTTATATTCATTAAATCTCAAATTGCAAATTATAATTTACTGCAACTGTCCGTCTTTTTCTATAAACCTGCTAACTTTTATCCAGACGCCTATTATACTGGTTATGATAGGAAATCTAAGACAAAAGATACTTTTCCCAAGTAAAGCAAACTCTTTTGGGCAACCCCTGATCATACTGTATTGTTAAGAATAGGTAAACAGGAAGAATCAACCCTAGGGTTCCATTTCACAGTTTGCTTTCCAATACTGTTCAGAACTCGAAATAAAAGTTTAAGAGATCCGGTCCCCTACGGGCAGAAGGGGCTGACAAAGTAAGGGGATGGAGCCCTGACCTGATGGGAGAAAGTTGCATTAACAGGTACGATATTCCTTTCCGGCCAGATGCGTGTTTGGAAAAGCAGTGGCTGGAATATTTTTTTGTGCTCTTGCACTTGATTTCCGATTTATGTATTGTTCATAATAGGTCCGATACGTCTGAAATATAGGGGGCATCTGTTTTCAAGGTTGTGAAACCCTTTTCCCTTCACCATAAGGCGTAATAAATAAAAAGTTTTCATATTTCTTAATTTGCCACTCAAACTAACCCCCTAGCTAAAATCTATCGAGAAACAGAAGAGAGAAACTGAAAGAAAACACTGAAAGAAAAATACCTGGAATCGCATATCGAATTAGGAGAGCCACAACTCAAAACCAGTTTTGAGAATTTTCATGCAAGTCTTTAGGAAATTTCCACCATACTTTTAAAATTTAGTTTTCCTTTTAATTACATTTATCTAAAGCTTTTTTGGTTTTGGATTATGTAATATTATTTGGGTATTATCGTCTCTGATCAACAATTTTGACTGCATGAGCAATTTTATTAGAAATAGTTCTTAAATTAGAACATGTATAGAAAAGGGTTTGCTGATGTTATCATTTTAAGTATTATTTGAATAATGCAGAAAGTTTTAGCATTAGCACCTACAGGCGAAATTTTTTTTACCTAAAAATTCAATAACATTAAAATAAAAAAAATGAGCACCGAGAAATAAAAAAAATTGCAGAGATCCTGAATATACTTTTAGTTTTTTATTTGAAGGAATATAACTAATGAAAACCGTAAATTTAGTCCTCCGTTGATTTAATATTGACGACGGTTACAGATTTATTGATTTCTACACTTCATTCTAAGGTTTTATTGTAGTTTTGACAGTAGTTAAGCTTTAACTTTATTGGCATAAGGCATTGAAATACCCACACCTAAATTACAACGTATCCAAGCTTTCCCAATTAATGACTGTCACACGATACTTAATTAAAAGACTTGATTTACTTCCTATTTCTTAAGACTTGCCTTTGGATAACATTCTTTCAGCAGTAGTTGCCATCCAAGATCTACTAACGAAACTGAACAATAATAAAATTAAAAACGAAACGCTTTACGGCTCTTATCTGCAAATGAATTCACCTCTAGATTAGATATCCAATCCAGCTTGACAGCTCTTCACGGAAGAAATGTGCGAAAAAAACTCCATAAAACCGACTCTTTTCTACGTTACCAAATTGAATCCCAATTCTTCGTTTCCTGAGGCAACGTTGACGTTTCATTAGCATTCCGTACCCTGAGCGGCAGTTGCCGTATCGTTTAGCTCTATACAGGATTTATCGACAACTGTGATGAATCGTTTGTGTTTTTATGAGATAGCTCAAGTGGTATTCACTGTTGCCGATAAACTGCCGATGAAACCACGTTTTAATTCTTTATCTCACATACCTATAAGTATGATATATTACCTGTGTGTCTCAAAGTTTCTGGCATTGAATGTGTAATGGGATGATTGGGCTTGATGTATGCGTTATAATTTTCATGAGTTCTGCTGAAAACTTTCCCCAGCAAAATTATAGTATAGCCCCGCTTATATATCTAGCTAAATTATTCTTTATGTAGACTTGTTGAACTATGAAATTTCGATCTTAGGAAATTTCGGAACTCCAGGCATTAAATGAGGCGAAATTACGACAGTTGCTATTCCTCTCTTTCCGTATAATATTTTGATTTTTTTTTTGATGTAATAGTTTGCTCATTTTTATTCAATTTAACCTCTTATACTTAACGTGTGCTTATATGCAATTAAGCCACGAGACACCGCCAGAATATATTTGGTTTCTATACAACATTTCTCTTTTCATTAACTGTTACAGTTTGCACATGATTTTACTAATTGTTAAAAAATTCTAATAGAGGAGTTACATTTTTTGACTGTAATTTACCTTAATTAAAACTTCCCAAGTTAAAAAAAACCGATAGCAAAAAATAAAAAATAAAATATTTTTTTTTAAAAACACTGGCGGGATTCAGTTATGTATCGTTATGATATTGTTTTATCATGTTTATTTGAAATAGATTAGCATCAGATTCATCATTAATTTGTAAAATATTTTTAGTGCATCGTCATTATTTATTTATTTGTGTGTGTGTGTGTTTAAGGAGCCCCAAAGCGTTATATATATAAAAAAAATATTCACGTGAGTGAGTTTTGACTTCCTCTTCCTTTCCAGGAGCTAACTATGTTCCTTATCATTCTTATGCACTGCGATTTATTCACAGCTTTACACCAACAGCAACTTTTAAAAATACGAGATGATTCGTATTTAAATAGTTACACTATTTTCTTCCCAGTAAGTAGCCAACTATTTTTATTTATGTTTATAACACTACAAATGTACTCGTAACTGTACGAAGACTGTAAGCTACTATATAGTACATAGTTGCAGATGTGTCTTTCAGTGTTCACCTATTACCAATTATCTCGTAGCTGGCCGCTGGCCGTAAACGCTTTAAGTATGATAAAAAAAAAAGAGGAAAAAATAAATAAATAAAAACTGATGTCACAGCTGAAACCCATTAGTATTTTCCATTTGAAATGTGCACCAACAAATGGAAGATATTCTGCCGAATTGAGGAAATTCAATGCGACACGTATATCCTTTCTTGTAAAGATAGGGCTTAGCAAGAAATTACTCACTTAAACGAAACCCCAGATTTCGGTATACTTAAGTTCCTAAGCAAATATTTAACCCCTTTTGTGTATTCTTAACTTCTTTCAGAAGCAAATAATCCTTCCAATTCAAGAGAGAAGGTATCGTCTAAATGCTTACTAAAAGCTTGTTTTTCCCGAGGAGGACCAAAAAAACATTGCTAGAGACTAATCCTCCCAGAACCAAACCCAAACCGAGCGTTCCATATCTTCCTAAAGCCGTCTTTTCTTATTTAACAGACAAGAAAGGGTTGGTCGGGGTGCCACTGACCCCTTTACGGCCGAAATTGGAGTTCCATCGGAGGGGAGGAACACCTGCTCTGGGACTCAAAGGGGTATTCGAACGATATCATGTTCCTGCAGCTATACCAATAGCGGACCTACCCTAAGAGAAATAAATCAAGGGCCCTTTGGCCGTAAATTATAAAATTTATGGCCTCCGGTCCAATTGAGATGTCTGCTGGACACATTATTTCGTGTGTGAGAAATCTCATGGGGCAAATTGGTGTCCATTCTTTGGCAAGTTTCGTTTGGTTTTCGGGGAATTTATGGGAATTGCGCGTGGCTGTGCGCTCAACAATGATAGTTAGGACCAGTACTGCGGAACAAGCAAGATCCGGTCGGCAAATAGAATTTTGGAAACATCTGCTTTTTATTTGAGCAAATTCAAAAAATAGGAGAGTCTGCAGAAATATAGAGAAATCCTCTCTTAGCAGACACCCACATCCCTCTTTTGCGAATACAACTCACTGATCAGTTATGATACGAAGAAAATTGTGGAAGCAGGCTTCCTATTTAAATAAGTGTAAAAAGATAAAATAAATAAATACGTAGACAACAAAACGAAAAATTTAAGAAATATGTACGGCATATGGAGAATCCCCTTTAAAAATACACTTCCCCCAAAAAACAAACACTTGTATTAGCGGACGGTACTGTACACGGCTTCAAATAATATAGGTTTGTGAATAGTGAACAGGAGTTCACTCAGCTTTCTAGCTGCGTGTTGAGCGTTTCTTTTTTGCACTGATGAAAAGGCTCCATTGTAGCTTCGAAATGCTATTTGCGTTACTTTTTATTCTGAATTTGTGCTTTTTTACGTTGTTTTATCTTTGTACTTATATATAGTAACAACTTGGTGCAAAGTGCAAACTGAAAGTTTCGAAATGGTCAAAAACTGGTTTGGCGGTTTTAGTGGAAATAAAACAAAACCACATTTAAAAGATCTAATTTTTTAAGCGTTCCAAAGCAAAACAAAACAAAAAAAGAAGTAGAAAAAACATTAGCGTAAAATTTTTGATTTAAATGAAAAACTTTCCACCTCAATAACTTAATAGTTTGTATACAAAAAAGAAAAGGCAAAAAAAGAAGAAAGAAAATTAAAAGCAACAACAACAAATGCAGCGTTGTGTGAAGAATGAAGCCCTTAGACAAGACATCCCACTACTTTGATTCAATTAATTAAACTCTGAACTTTCGTCAATGTTAAAAATCAGGGAAATGTCATTTCGGTTTCATTAATTACTTTTTTCCTATTTCTTGAAACAAAACACTGATATATATTCAAAACACTAATATATATTCAAAACACTAATATATCTCATAGTGTTTTAAATCTTATATCTCAGGTTCTTTTAGTCTTAAAAGTTAATGCTTTGTGTTATTAGTTTTTTTCTAAGATAACAAAGTTAAATTTCTCTCTTAGGTAGCAATATTAAAAATTTTCGAACTGTTAAAAAAAATCCCTTCAAAAAACCAAATCAAAAAATCATTTTTTGTGCGGGTCCATCGTTAAAATTTGTGCGAAGCAAATCTGCCTTTGAATTCGGGATTAAAATACGCTCGTTAATGATAAATTTTTTGAGCTGCTCAAAACTGAAAAAAAAAAAATTGTTCAAACCAAGAAATTAAATATGAGAAGCTATACAGACCAACATCTTCCGAACAAAGATGTTTCGTCCGAATTGCACTATTCCTTCTTCTCGGGGGAGGGGGAAGGTGTGTGTGACTGAGCGACAAACCGATAAACATACATTTTTTCATCTTAAAACTCTACTTTTAAAAAAAAAGCACTTTTTTTCGACATTTCTTTCATTTGTTTTTCATTTCATTTCTTTTTTAAAGCTTTTACGGCAAAGTACTGAAATTAGTCATAAGATTTTAAAAATGAACTGTAAAAATTCAACAACTCCTCTTAATGAACACTAGTAATAAAAATAAAGTTATAAAGAGAAAACATAATGTGTGCAATCCCTCTTGGGAGCTAACATCCACAATCTCCACGACCGCTGTAAATAAGAACCAAATTAACTAAGACCCTATCAAGGAAGTTACCATTTATTTCTTACCTATAAACGCTTAATAAGTTTGAGAATCAAGTTTTCAGCTTCATAAGAATTTACAATAAAAATTAATTCAAATCTTCTTTTATTTCCGCTCTTTATTGATATTCATTACATCAAAAAAAATCTAAAATCACTGTTAGTTACTTTTACTTCAATTTCAAGTCCAACATAAAAACTTTCCAGGAAATGATTCTTAGGTTAGGGTAAAACTCAATCTGTCTCCATCCCCTTTCCCTTGCATGATTAAACTCACAGGGGAAAGTTGAATGAAGGGGGTAGAGAATATTTTTTCACCCTCTTCGTATTTTCGTAGGGATTTTCTTCTTTCGTAACCACCACCGGTAAAAGAGATCTTCTCAAAAAACGCCGTTCATCCTTTGTTGCGTAAGTAGGCCAAGCGAGGAGAGTTGAGGGGTGTTATGAAACGTTACTTAAAACATAGTTTAAGGAAATGTGTTTACTGCTCGAGTCCATTTCCGAGTAAACAAGTACTGTTAAATATTGTTCTCGTAGTACCCGTGCTCTTTCTCTCTCATGCAAACCACAGTTCTTTTGTGATGCTTGACTTTTATAAATCGACTTATTTTCAAAAAAGGTGCAAAATAAAATGGTTTCAACAAAAGATTTATCCCTTTTTACAGATGGAAGGATACATCCAAACATTGTTATAAAATACTTCACAGTATGAACTGTAAAAGTCAGGTTGACCTTTTCCAGTAGCATTCAGATAAAAACTTCCTTGAAAGTGAATAACGAGAAAAGTGTATAGATCGCGTCAAAGCTTTTGCAATAATGGGTTCTTAAACGTGCTCCGAAGAGATAAATACGCTTATTTAGACGCTGCTTTGCTACTTGCCAAAATTACAACCATATGTATGTGGCCGTTCATAAATGATGTCACGCTTTTTCCTATATATTTCACCCGCCTCTCCCCTTTGTCACATGTCCCGCTATGTTGCATAATGCATGATGTCACACTTCTTGTTACCCCCTCCCCTCCCCTTGTCACACTTTGTCACAATTTCACGAACCCCCTCCCCCCCTCGAATCGTGACATTATTTATGAATGATCCCTTTCGAATTATTATTATAATTTAGGTCTCTGTCAAATATTATGATTTGCTTAATCGTCTGCCAAAAAGTACTGCACCATGACAAGTTGTTGAAAACTTTTGTTACTCTGCACTGTTATTCATTTAATCTTATTGTTTGGGAAAGACAAGTATATTTTTTCACTCTATAATTATCGTTTTGGCTAATAGCAAAACTGTAAATGATAAGAATACACAATAATGTGCTGTATAACTTGTTTGCATACTGAAAGATTCCGTTAAACGTTGCTTCGAAATTTGTCAAAATAATGAGTATGAGAAAATATTGCTCAACAGCTTGTTTAATAATAATAAAATAGCTTTTTGTGGTTAAAGAGCAGTACGATCATCACACGAAGTTGGAGGAAATTCAATTTCTGAAGGGAGAGGGGTTGCATTTTTTTTTTTTTTTAAATGAAGGTTAACCTTTTTTCTTTTATCTGTGCCGGATAAATGCAACATTCCGAATTTGTAAAATGGGAAAATCTCTGCACGTTTGTCTCGGTCCCGTTATATAAAGGGTCGTGCTCCTTCGCGGTTGTTATATCGAATGTGAAATGTCATTATCTTAAATGGAAGTCAATCGGTTTTCCTTAAAAGGTTGTTTTTACTCAGTATCGTTATAACATGAGTCAACCATACTTTCAATCTAACGCGTTAAGTGTGGATAATGTATATGGTACCAAAACGAAGAAGTGTTTAAAATATCTAATGTTTAAAAATAGTAGAGATTAGACCCTGAGGAAATTTTGAGTTCTCACAATACTAGGCTGAACTAATATATCATTTTGTTTTTTCCCACGAAAGACACCACAGCGTTGTGGTATGTTTGGGAGTTTAGCATTTATATCATATTAGTTAGTGACAAAATCCTTCATTATTCTAATTCCGTATTCATACTTGAGGATAAACACATAGATTATTGCACTCGAAGTCATTGTTCTGCGCATGTCTTGAGCGGCTGAGCTGTTTTCTGCAGCTGAAGATCAGCCGCGCTGTAATCTGAGTGAGCATTAACTGTAAAATAACTGAGACGAAGCGCACAAGTCCCATTTTTCACAAGTAATTTCATTTATTTGGATGAAAAAATATTCGTTCTTATGATCGGGGGATATCGGGTTCTCAGCAACACTACTTTCACAATGTACTTCTACGTGGTGCTCTCAAACGGCGAAGTATTTATAACAATCCTTCTACCGAACCGTTTCAGTAGTACTAATAGCAATAAAATAGGGAATAAATGCATATTAAGTCATATACAATCATAGAAGCCATAATAATATCGGCGATTGAATAATCGTGCCGCTACCTGTCTAGACGCGAAACGAAAGCATAAAGGCAGAGCAATAGCAAGAAGTTCCGTCTAGATCTTACGAACCTACTTTCCTGTACACTAACGCCAAATTTATAACCTAAGCTATCTCTCTCTCTCTTTCTCATTTAGCTCTAATTCTTAATTTCTTCAAATATCCCTTTTTCAACGGTTAATACATATTCATTCATTCACTCTTTCATGTAGTTGTTTATTCATTCATTCCTGTGTTCGCTCATTCACTCATTCTTTCATTCATTCACTCATTTATTTATTAATTTTCTCATTCACTTACTGATTCCTGTGTTCGTTCATTCACTCATTCCTTCATTTAATCATTCATTCATTCCCTCATCTATTCATTCATTCCTTCACTCATTCCATTATTCATTAATTCATTCCTGTGTTAGTTCATTCATTCTCTCATCTATTCATTCATTCCTTCACTCATTACATTATTCAGTCATTCATTCAAAAGTATCCTTACAAATCCAGCTCAAAAAATTTCATCGGAAAATAGGCTCTCTTAGTTCTGGTTGAACTTCGTATCTGTACATGTTCTACGCCATAAGAACCATCTGATATTGTTTGTTCCAAGGAAATCCATCTGTTAGATCAGGATTTATATAGGATTAAATATTAGGACATTTTTTTATCTGTTCAAAATTGAGCAAAAACTGCTCAATTCAAAAAGAAAAAACTTCACGCCTCCTTCCAAAGCATTTGGATCTTATGTCGAGGTTGTATATTATTTGCTTCGTACCTTCCCATAGGCGCTAATGTTAAGATTATTTGAACTGTTCAAAATTGAAAGAAAAATCGTTCAAGCAAAAAGTAAAACATGGAAATGGTCTTTAATGAGATCTTTCGAATGCAAAAAAAAAAAACGAATCGGACAATTTTTTCAAAAGATATTGGGGAGAAGGGGGGGGGGGGGACAGACAGACCGACAGACACACAGTTTCCCCATCTCAAAACCCTACTTTCAAAAATTTTGTTTTTCTGTCTTTATTTAATTACTTTACTTATTTTTGACTTTTCTTTATTTTTAACGATATCTTCAAGATACATTAAGCCTTCTTTTATCTATATATTTTACCTTTACGGAAAAGTAGGCTAAAAATGGAAACTGGAGTCAGTCCAACTCTAGATAATCACAAATAACTGACTATTTGTTGATGAGAAAAGACGGCACAAATTTGCGATAAAACTGCATTCAATTATTCTGTAATTGCAAAGTAAATCTTTGCGACAAAACAATTATTTTTTGCACATCGTTCAATTTTTATCGTCCAAGTGCAAAAGAGGTACCTTGTAGTTTTGAAATATTTGTATGAAGCCTTAATTTAAAATTCGATGTCCTGTTTTCCCCTTATATGTAGTTAAGCACGTCAAGTGGCGAAAGTTTATCAGATTTACTGAAAGATGGCTTCAGTGTAGTTCGAATTTTATGAAGGGGAAGCAAGCATTAAGGATGATAAGCACCGACCAATATTTTGGCGTTGTCATTTAAGAAAATGCATTTTTAATCAAGCAAAGCAAAGCAAAGTGGGTAATGCGCAAAAGAAAAAGTTAGTTATTTTGATTACCCATGGCATGTTTATTCTTGCATTTAACATTTATTTTTCAATGTTATATTTCAATTCGGAAGCACTTTCTGATCAGAAGAAAACGTACTATACAAATTACTTTTCTCCACCAGACCCCTACCTGTTAGCCGAGGCCTTAGGATTGCTTACGCACGGGGAGAGACAGTGGGGTCTACGGATTTTACATGCACATAACCCCAAGTATACATGGTGATCTTCAGAGGGTATCGAACGAGCGACCTTCCAGGTGGAAGTCCGACTTGCTAACCACTAGGCTACCACGGCCCACTATACAAATTACTGAAATTGATGTTCGTAAAAGTGGCGAAGTTTTGTCATCTTTCTCTTATCGAATTTCGGAACGTAGTTCTTTATTTATTCGTTTCGTTTTCTTTTCTTTCTTTATTATTGTGTTTAAAGTCTACTTTTCAATATATTTTTTTTTTCTTTTTAGCCTACTTTCCCGTAAAAGTGAAAAAAAAAAAAAAAAAAAAGAAAGAAAGAAGGTTTAATTTAAAAATATCGTTAAAAATAAGAACACAACCTCAAAGTTTGGGTTGTTTACACTGGACGAACGAAAAATTTTGGAAGGCTGAAAATTTCAGAACAGTCACTTCATATAACCATTTTCACATTTTAAAAAAATTAAGAGAATAAAAAAATGTCACTGGCAAAATTTCCTCTTTTTTTTTGTTTGTTTGAATCTCAAAATAATGCCTCTTAATATTGAAACTTAAAATCACGGCAACCCTAAGATTTGTACATTATTGCTAAGGCAACCCATGCCCATCGTATTTGTAACATTATTATCTGCTAAATTGCTCATTCACGCCTAGCTGTTCGCACCTGGCTACCTTTAATACTAGAAATAAAATTTCACGTTAAATTAAAGCACAAATGAGCAGCCCGGAAAAAGGTAGGCAACCTTACTTTGGCGTCTTATTTATTTTCTTGCTCTTGATTGGTGATAAATATTTTTGGAAACTGCACGAGGATAATTTTTTAAAAGAATTCAATTGAATAATATGTAATTAAAAATAACTATGCAGTTATGTGGGAAGGCAACCCCAGCACGTTTCGTTTCATTGCATAAAATATTCCTTTCATCAGGAAAGTCGATGAGGGTAGGTCAACTTAAGCGGGATCTAGTGTTATATAACCTAAAAATTCCACTCAATTATGGATAACTTGATTTTCTTCTTCACTAATGCTGCAAACTGGATACATGAAATAATACAGCTAGTTTTTACATTATTGCTTTCAAGTAACATGAAAGTTCTTCTTAAAGGGCTTCCTGCGCACGAATGCGTGTTTAATCTGAGGATACATTAAACTTGATCAATTTTCTTCATAGGCCATAAGTTACACGTATGTGGCAGCTCTTGTTTTTTTTCGAACGCATCGTGGCAGATTTTTCATCTTCTCACAACATCTGTTGTCCGACAGGTGAGAGGGTTGTGTTGGGAACTAGGTTAAGATTTCCCCTTTCCACCCCTTTGAATGGTATGTTTTTTTACCCCTTTTACTTTTTTCAACCTCTCCCCCTTCTCTCTCTATCTCTCTTCTTTTATCTTACAAAGTTCTTTGTCATCTGGGGGAAACGGCGGGAAACGATGGAATTCGATTTGCCGGAAGTGAAGCAAGAAGAAATGAGTAAGAGTTTTCCGTAAATGTTTTTAGTCATTTTTTTTTCCTTTTTGGAGAAAACATTTCAAAGTGAACAATATAAGAGTATAAATATATTTTTAACGTGAATGACAGTTAATCTGATAGAAATCGAAGACATTTTTACTTTCATGTTTAAATGAGAGAGAGAGAGAGAGAGAGAGGAAATGCTTGTAAAAAGGTAACAGTTAATTTGAATACTGTTTTAACTCCATGCATTTTCACTCATCACTTTCGGCGTTTGATTTTTGTGAACTTTCCATATTCTAAACATCCCTATTCTTAATTTGCATTTCAACTTTTAACTCTGTTAATTGTAAAATTGGCGTTCGTCTTCGCAAGTCTCCCCCTTCCCACACACAAGATTTGAAGGCATCAATGACAAAGTTATAATATTTTATAACTTTCCTTTCCACATACATTTTTTTTTTGTACGCAATTTTTCAATCATAAAGTGTAGATAACTGCGATTAAATTCTAACTTAATATTTCGCTATTTTCGTTACATGTTTCTATTTCCACGAACTGTAGCAAAATTCAAATCACGTTAAGCCATTTTGGAGAAAATTTGTTGTTTATTACAAAGCACTGGTACATTAAAAAAAAGGAAATTACTTTCAAAAGAAGAAGAAAATAAAAGAACGGTTATGTGTGGCCCACTTGCGATATCTGTTCTCGATAATGTACAAAACGCAGAAAAATAAACACGCATTTGTTGAAAAACTATACACAAGTCATGATCAGCTGATGTAGAATTTATTGTTGTTTAATTTATTGCTTTGCGACAGGAAGTTATTAAAGAATTTCAATTCTAAATAAAAAAGAGGAGTTTCAAAGCGAAAAAACAAAACAACCAATTGCCTTTTTTGTGAAATTGAAAGATAATACTTGAATTCATTACGTAGTGTGTAAATACTATCACCAACATGAAGTTCTTCAGAACAAAATTTTCCATGCAGCAAACCAACGTCAAATTTCTAAATCTAACTACATCTCTCTCTCTCTCTCTGTTTTGGCTTAGTTTAAAAATTCAGCATGAACATAAAA
The DNA here is from genome assembly GCA_038502835.1 of Octonoba sinensis. NCBI lineage: Eukaryota > Metazoa > Arthropoda > Arachnida > Araneae > Uloboridae > Octonoba > Octonoba sinensis. The sequence goes on from CM076600.1 coordinate 128,976,727, forward strand.
GGGCTTTATCAGAATAAGAATTGGCCTTAAAAAATCAGACACAGCTTTTTATTTGATGTGAAGAATAAATTATCTTTGAATTAATTTCACTTTGACTCAACCAATTAATCTCTAATTTTCGTCATTATTAACTATGCGGAAGAAAGAAAATGAGGATTTCTGCAATATTTTTTCGATTATAAACATAAATTTAGTGTTTTTTGCTCTTTCAGATAAAAGGTTTGAATGACTTCCGTAGGCTTCAATAATAAAAAGTTTTGAAATACTCAAAAACTGCCTTCATAAAATTCTAAATCAAAAAATCCTTTTCTGTACATGCTCTACGCCATAAGCTACCATCTGTGATCATAAAATTCTGGCGAAATCCAATCCATTCCATGACTTTCCTTTTAATGAATATGCAGTTACTCAAATGTCTCCTATGTTATTGGTGGGAAAGTTATTCTTCTTTTATGCATGTAGAGACGCAAGTTGCAGTGTTGATCATCAACATCAACTTGAAGCACTTACTAATCAGCTAATTGTTAGGCCACCATCTGCTTCAATCGATTTTTTCCCCTATTGCACTCAACTTTGGCAGTAAACTAACAATTTTTCCTCTTTATGCTATACGTTCTAGCTTAAAGCATTAGAATATTAAATAACATTTGAATTGCAAATTACTATTTTAAAATAAAACTTATTTATAATGGAAATGTATTCTTCGTCATTCGCTGAATTCTATAGGGTGGTTTAATTTGTAAAGGGTGTAAAATGTTCAATTTTTATTTAAGCACGTATGATAACTCAAGCAGAAGAACTTGAATAAACAGTTATTTTCTCTGTTGTTTCTTGAATTACTCCTTAATTTTTAAGTTAAAAATATTCAGTATGTATGATGGTTAAATATTGAAGAATATCAATGAATAAATAAATTAAATTCATGTTTATCTAAGATTATGTGCTTCATTGCATTTAAATCAAAATAATTTCTCTGATCAAATAAATAATAATAAAATAATAATAACAATAATAATAATAATAATAGGGAATTTTAAAAAATAGGTCAAAAACTTCTTATTTTAAAGAAATTGTGATTTTTATCACCCTTGACATTAGACACTTTGGTCATTTCACTCATGTTCTGCATCATGTAATCGCAATGTACGCAAACCAATTATTAAGAATCGTTAAATTGCTACGTCACTTTAATTTGAATGTACTGACATATTACAAAATTTGACTAATAGGACATACGTAAAATTTTTCGTAAAATTATGAAAAACTTTCTTTTTTGTTTGTTTTTTTAATGTCTTGTATCACGCGCATTGCTAGGTGCTATCGCAACTAACGTACTTCCACACTTTTGCAGAAAATAAATTTAATTCTCAAAATGAATTAATAATAATTAAATTTCTTTCAGTCAACTTTATTTAGCGTTAAAACATTCATAGCTAATAGTAGGCTTGAAAATCGCTCTCAGATAAAATTGAGTTTACGTAACTAAACAAAATTAGCTATGTAATGTTCATAAGAAAGTAATAATCTGCTCCAAGTTAACCAAACAGTAAAAATGTAACTAATATTAATGAGATTAAATGAAACAAAAAAAAACAAAAAAAAGAAACCCGTTTGAGCGTATATTCATTACATAAATGAATAAATGTAACGTTAATTAACAAAATAAATCTATGTTTGAACCAAAAGAAAAACACTAATTAGAATGATTCAAAAACACAACATTGTATGCTAGTGGAATAAAAACAAAAAAACTTAAAGTTATATTCACTTTAATTAATTAAATAATAGTAATCAAAATTCGCACACCGAACTTTCGGTACCGTCAAAAAAGATAAATGAATAAAAAAATACGGTTATTAGAAAACTACATAACCGAAACAAATATAATAATAATTTGTTCCATTAGAAATTCGCAGAAATTAAAAAAATTCAATCGTGCATAATATGCAAAAAAAAAAAAAAGTTTTTGTCGAAACATTAAATTGCATATTGCCAAATTATCATTTCAAATTTCGAAAAGAGAAGCTATACATATTTTATTTAAAAAAAAAGAAATTTAAGAAAATTACTATAAATTTGAAAAAGGGCAGCAAAATTAGCGCAATCTCATGTAGTACTAAAGGAGCGAATGAATAAAATTTTCAGAATCGTCCAAAATCGAAAAAAAAAAAAAAAAAAGAATGGAAAAGCAAGTAGTCTTAAAGTCATAAAAAGTTATTTTTGTGGTCACTCGTTTTAAATGAGAGCGAAAAGCATATATGTTTAGCTTAAAAACCTAATCATAATTTCTGCTGCAGGAATTTCAGTTTTACACTAATAGTTGAGATTATATTGTGAAACTAGTGAACTTTTACATAGTTTAAATACTTAATTATTCTCTTTTATTTTGTAGTTCCGTTTTATACGCTTACATGTACTTTTAAGCACCACATCAACAACAATGATAATCATAAATTGTTGGAAAATGTGACGTTGGATTGATAGTTTCCACCCAAAGCAGCGGTTTAACGAAAGTTACTTTGTCTACATTTGTTAAGAGAGAAAATCCGGTGAATAGCCATTAAAATATTAAAAAGCAATTTAAAAAAAAAAAAAATCGTTATTAAATGTTTAGCTTTGGAGTTCCTATAGCACGTTCTCGAGTTTCAAACAACTTGGGTGCCGAATTTCATGAGCATGTGTGTTTTAAGTTCGTGACGTGACAGACTTCAACTTTAATAATAGTAGATATGTAATATTTACATAGAGTGCTACGTTAATGTTGGAAAAGTTATCTCACATGACAAAGTTATACAGTGAGAGTATTTCTTCAAATTTCTATAGCCAATGACGCAACTGTAATTTGTAATAATTTATTTCTACAATGTGACCAGAAATGCTCTTAAATCTAGATACAGTATGCTGATTTTCCGTTATTCGTGTTCTTACATGATTTATCGAAACGCTAATGGAATGAATCGTCGCTGCGAATCATTCCTCCGAGGCTTTTCCTCCAGAAATTCGAAGCATCCCTCCAGATACTGCCTCCAGCGCATCCCGACTGCCGACTCGAGCCACGGAACTCCACTCTCATTCATCTCATCCCGCGCTGTCATGTGACTTCCGCCACGGGACGCGTCCCGCTACAGGAACGACAGGAACTGCACCGAAGAACTTTCGTCGGGCGGGACCCGTTTGCTGGTTCCTGACCACTCAGCTTCCAGGATCCTCCTCACTTCCTGTCCAACCACAGGCCGGGGATTCTTCTTTTTTTCTTTTGCTTTCTTTCGCTTTTTTTCCACCAACTCTTCTTTCCATTCGGGCTTCCCCGGCTCAGTTTAGTTCAACGACCGCCATCTGTAAACACAGTGAAAAAGAGCTCTTGCCAGCTACCGAAGCCGGCATCTTTCCAATTTGTTGCTCTGTACTTCCACTTTGTTCTTTCTCTCATGGGACACCGGTAATAGTGAACTCGGACTTGTTGAATCGAGCTGGTGTTGGTGTTATTGACTTTCGAATGATTGGATACTAATTTCAAAATTTTGTGCTCAACACTCGAAAAATTATACTTAGTTTCTCCATTCCATAACACCTGTCAGATTGGACGGACAAATTTCTTCAGATACTACCACCCAGTGCTACTATTAGACTTTGTTGTCTTCTTTCTGAATATAGGACACTAAAAATTTTGTGCAAAGGACTAAGCGATCTTTCGTGCCGTGCTCTTATTTGAATCTATTATTTTTCTGCCCGGAAGTGTGACACTGGATTCGAACTCTTGCACCATGCTTTGTATGCCTGTCTTTTATAACCGCCACATCTTCAAGTGCATTGGGCCTTCTGCTTTCTCGTGTCCCACGTGATTAGAAGGAAAGAGTGCCTTTGTGTGAGATTATATTTTAATAAAAAAGGTCCAAATTTAATCTGATAATTTATCAATTTTTCTATTTATAAGGAAGTAACTCTGGTTTTTATTATATTTGCTTTCCAATTTTAATTGCAGAACGTATTTGCCTTCTGATACTGAACTATAATAAAATTTCAAGGCTTGCAAATATATAATTATCAAGTTCACGGCACAGAACTGTAAACTTCATCGTTCCAAATTTAATATTTTTGGATGCATTTTACACTGACATAAATTATATGTATTATTATTTTGTCGAATAGTAGTTTTTGTGCAAAAACTTGTATAACTGAACTTTTCATTGCATTTACATTAATTGCATTTATTTTTATACCAAGAACTGTACAGTTATTTCATTAAGTGTTCAGGATTTTATGAACCAGTTTCTATTACTCGTCAGCGCACTTTGAAACTGTAATTGAACTGTGTTTACTTACAAATCAACTCTCAGAAAAGTTTGCTGTATTCTGTTTGGGAAACTCATTTGAGCAATGGATGCCTTCTCAGATTTGAACATTAACTCTCCAGTGAGCAGCACTGTTGTAACTGCATCAGACCTGGTGGCAACCGTCGAGAATGCCTTGCAATTCGACGGAACCTCCGACTTTTCCATGGCTTTCTTCGATGTTGGGTCTTACCGCAAAGAAGGCTATGAGGAATCTCAACCTCTGATGTACGACTCAACTTCCGCCGATTCCGTATTTTCCAGTCTTCCTCCTTATCCGTCCAGCGATCATGGTAGTCCAGTGGTCAGCCCACCCTCTCCATCTGTGGTCAGCAGCGGCATGTCTTCCAGCAACCAGGCATCACTGGCGAGTTTATATGGTCAGCCACATTCGACATCCTATCAGTCGTCCATGTCCACCTTCAGTATGTTGAATGATGAACCTAAAAAGAAAGAATCGCAGCGAGGGCACAAGAGATCTGTATCTTCTGGTGAGTCTTTTTTGTTTTCTTCTGGTTTATTGTCTTCTTTATTTTCATGTTTTCTTTAGACTTGTTGCTTGGATGTCTTTGAATATGCAAATAATAATTTATTGCAAACCAGTAAAGTTTTTCCGATTCAAAAATTAAGTTAATTTAATAATTTATTTATTAATAGAAAGAAATACGATGCGGCATTTACGAAAGCAAACGACAGTTTGCCTTGAGGCATTAGTATAAATTTTTAAAAACTACGTATAATATCATGTTTCTGAAAGAACCCATCTGTATTTTTGAAGTAGTAGTACACTTTCCCAAAATAAGCATAATAACCTTAAATTTAAAATTGAACCAGAAAGAATTGCAGAAAAGATAAAATCCGTCTAATTATAAGATAACTTATGCTAAAATAGCAAATTTGTTTCCATATTAATAGTAATAAATAAATAAATAAAAAAGAAAATGAAAAAGGACAATTATTTAAATTTTTGAAATCCAAGGACAATTTTTTTTTCAAAACGTAAATGAAAAAAACACACACTAAGTCAAATTTTCAAGAAAATGAGAATTTATTTTAAGCCGAAAAAAAAAAACTAAATAAATAAAGAAGAATTAAAAATAAACTGAAACTTAATATTGTTCTTCCCATTTTTTGAAATAAATGATAGTCTAGAAATAGGCAATTTTAAGAAATTTTATTATGCTTGAGTTGGAAAACAAAACTTCAGTCATAAAAATTTTTCAGTGAAGAAAATACAAATACAAATACAAAAGTGACGACCAGCAACAGGCTCAGGGCCCAGCTAGGCTGGTCCTAGTCAATTTAGCAGTCCCCTATGAACATCAAGAGCTTTCAAGTTTTTACACCACTGCAATTAACAGTTGCCTCCGGTAAACTATTCCAACTGCCTACAACCCCATTGAAGTAATAAATCTTGTGCGCTTTAAGGGGAAAAAAAAACATCGTGACAGATTTCGTCATTGGTTATAAATTTCAGGTTGAATGTCGCGCGTCGGAACAGTTTCGTTTAGCGACGAAAATAATTTAGCGAATTTCAAAATAACACACTTCTCGTGAAAATTTAAGCGAAAATTGAAATTTCTTGACTTTTTAACTAAAGAAAATAAAAATTTTGCGATATTTACAAATAACAATATATAATATTTTTTTTTTTCAATTTTTATGTACCCACAGATAATTATTTTTTTCACAAAATAAATTGTACTGCAAAGGAGAGAAAGTGGATTAGTTCAGCAGAAGTATTCAGCAGAAAACAACTGAAAATCAATTGATACTTGATATTTGTCAAATCCTAAAGATATAACTAATAAAATATTTAAAAAAAAAAAAAAAAAATCTGGAATTTTTAGAGAATAAGCGTTATACGGAAATACTGTTTCACCGTATGAACGTTTTCGCAGTGTAGTTAAAAAACAATTTGTTCTTCCCCACTATGCATTTCGTAACTCATAAAAACTAGTTTTACAGGAAGTTCGATGTAAGGGGATTTTATTATATGAGGAACGGAAGGGGGGTTGAGACAGAACGGACGCCTGATTAAATGTGGCAAAAAGGTTCTCATACGAATTCAGATTGATGGATTTTGAGTACGAAGTCTATCAGGTCGGTCCCAAGATTGTTCCAGATAGTAGAGCGGATTTAAATTTAAAAAATGACCGTTTTTTTTTAAATTAATTTTTGGGATAACTTATAAAAGCTTAGAAAACAATGGCTAAGAATTTGTTTTTATGATACTCTTTTTATACTTTTTATGGTTTCAACGTTATTTTTGTTCAATTTTTCTGTGTAGTAAACGTGTAATATAATTTCTAGAAAAGAGAACATTGTCGCTCGCAGAGGAAAGGAAGGAAGGCGGTTGCTCTTCCCCTAAAAAAAATAAAAAGAAAGAAAGAAAAACCTACATCATGTTCTCTCAGACAGAAAACCCCAAAAAGTGTAGAAAAGTTGAAAAAGGAAATATTGAAAGCAGAATAAATAACGAGCAATCGATAATTCAAATACAGTCCGACCACGGAATTTTGACATTTGGAGGCTTCTGCGCATGTCAGAAAAGAGCGAATCCAATCGAGTTTTAGGGAAGTTCGCTTTGCAGGTGCGTTTATTTAGTGAGCGAATCAGAATGTTTGCTTCTCTGTTTGTTGAAAGCAACTAAACTTGTAAACTGGCACATAGCATCAGTTCGGAAGAAATCGCGTATGCTAAACGAAATAGAACGAGAACAAAACGGCACATTCCTTGTACCAGCAGTTCCTTCCTTGAAGATGAATTGAATCTTATACCAGCAGTTCTTTCCTTGAAGATGAATTGAATCTTGTACCAGCAGTTCCTTCCTTGAAGATGAATTGAATCTTGTACCAGCAGTTCCTTCCTTGAAGATGAATTGAATCTTGTACCAGCAGTTCTTTCCTTGAAGATAAATTGAATCTGGCACTCTGCCAGGCAGATAGCTTTGATTGATGATAGAACTGTAAGATATCAAATTGGTCTCAAAAGAATTGTGTAACATGGATTCATAAAGTTTAAAGTATTTTGAAAAATGCTTGTAAGAAGTTAAAAAAAAAAAAAAGAAAAGAAAGGAAAAAAAAAAAATCAGCAGTCCCGCAGGTGAAAATTCCCCTATTTTACCCCCTTCCGCTGGAGCCCATGATATCAGAATTGTTAAAATAAATAAATAAATTAATTAAAGCAAACTTAAGATCTACTTATTTTAAATCATTATTTGAAATAGAAAGGAAATATATATTTGCATTTGTTTGATTATGCACAAACTGTGCATGCTTCATCTCATGCAGCCATACAATACATTTTAAAAAATGCAATCATTTTTAATTAAAACAACCTGTACTGAAAACCAGAATTGCTTGTATTGTTGTCACTTTGTAGTCAAACATTCACCAGAATTTATCCCCTTGGGGAATTCTAAAAATATCATCAGAAAAGAAGTGACGGATTAGCCGGAGTTTACTTTAAAACACATTTTTGAAACAATTTTAAAATTAGCTATAAACACACAAAGATACTCGAAAAAAAAGTAAAAGAAAGCTTTCGACGAAAGGGGGATGGAGGATTTTTATTTGGTAATTCTATTATTTCCATTTGAGGAAACTGCTTAAGATCATGAAGAGAGGAGTGATTCCTCTTACCCCAAAGAATCTTTAGGGTCATTTTGAGCACATAGGGCTCAAAACCTTTCTTCCCGACCCAAAATGAAAAAAAAAGCAAAATTAATGAAGAATTGCTATTTACCTCCATGCAAATTGCCATTTGCCTTTATGGCGGGGGTGCCACGCACGAGAGGTGGCCCTGAATTTTTTAGTGGGTGTGCTAAGAGGTCCGAATCTTATCTCGGGATGGTATCGCTCTTGGGGGGTGCTCCGAAAATAGCAGATTAATAAACAAGACAATGTGCTAAAAATAACCACCGCATTGTTAGCCAAAATTTAAAGGTTCCAATAGTTTTAATTTTTACTTTAGTTCCAGCCTCGTCATGCAGGGGACTAGGAGGGGAAAGTGCTGCCCCCTTTAGAAATACTATAACGTATTTGTATGTTATGCGTTATTTTTAATGCAATATACATTGGCTTTATACCCTTTGCCCTTACCCCCCCTCCCCGGAAAAATTTGAAATGACGGGTCTGTTTAGCACGAATAAGTCTATTGAATTCTTGTGGAACCCTTAACAGTGTTCCACAAAAGATTTGGGTTCCGTGAGTCTTGATTAAGAAACGCTACCGCATTGGACTTCTTCATTTTAAAATGTGAATTCTTTCATCTTTGCGGCTTAAGTCAATGGCTAACATTTGATGTTAGCGCTTTAACAAGTAGTCAAAAGGATTAATCTCAACAGAAACTTTAGCTCTTGACATCGTGAGGAATAAATGAAAGAGCCCTGATTTACTTCCTGTTCTTAACTACCGCCGCGCATAAAGACAACCATGAATTGAGCGACCTTTGCAAGTTCAGCGTTAGCATAAAACTAAGCAAACAAGCAAGTTCTTTTGGAGGAGAAATTATTTCCCTTTTGCTCGCTTTGGCAAGAGGTGCTTCAAAACTGCGTACTTCCAAGCAAACAAAAGTAGCCCAGCCAGTATGGGATGAGATTTAAACGAACAACTTATTTATTGTTGTTCTTTCAATGTTCATTTCTCACGGTGCCTTCCTTGCTCTTTTTGAGGAAGTTCAGCAAAATCAATCGCCATTTGCAATTCAAGTAGGAATTAAAACTGCTCATACTCTGTAAATATAAAGTATCATGCGAGAACAAAGTTCATATATACGTTTACAAATGGTGTTTTTATCAAATAAATTTTCAAATTCCTTATTTAAATAGCTTTTTTTTTTTTTTTGTGAATTTTTTAGAATGTATTTTTCGTTTCGTTCAAATGGGGAGTGCTATGCAGAGAAGTTTACTTACTGAAAAATGTTTATGGTAGAAAGAAGCTTTACTCATTTCGAATTCCCATAGTGTTTCCGCATTATTTTACTAGAAGAAGAATGAGCAAGGTTTTAAAAGCACATAACGAATAAAAGTAAATTAAATTAAATTTCGACTAAGCATTTGCTTCACCTAAAATTCATTTTTTTTTGTTAAATAGTAAATAATATTTTAACCCTTCACGAAGGAGCGCATTTTTCTAAAACAATGACCAGTAGGTCGATGGAGTCTTAAAGGAATTAAGTGCTTCATTTCCAGAGCGATCATAATTAATATCTCTTTATTGAATTTTATGAAAACATACAGTAATAATAGGTGTTATATGAACAGATATGTCCATACAAAAGGATATTCGCCTTTAGTTGTGGCATGTATAATTAAGGAAAAACCTAAAATATTTCCTAAAATATCACGTCATGCCGCCAGTACGGCGGCATTCGCTGTTTTTAGAGTATTTATAATGTCGCGGGTATAGCGGCATTTGTTCGTTAAAGATTAAGTAAGACAACTGCTTTACTTTCTTTTCGGTTGCCATCTTCTGCTCATTTGGACACTCCGCCCTCCCCCCCCCCCCCACGCTGGTGATACATTTTAATCTTAGTTTCGGGCTTTTCATGAACTTAAGAATCCCTTTAGAACTGAAGAAGACTGCACAAAACTGTGCTGGAAATCAACCCCTTCAAAGTGAAAATGAAGAAACTGCTACAGTAACTTGCTTTATCATGCGTGCAATATCTTATGATCGTCATGGTTATTAATAAATGAAGTTGCTAAAAAAAGGGGGGAAAAATAAACTTCTCTAAATCTTTTACATAGAGTCCACTAGCAATGAAAAAGTAACTGATTTATCGCTGGGCCTTCGACGCCACATCACTTTCATTTTTTTCTAAAACGATGTCTGCACACTTTTCAAATTTGACCTTTTGGAGTTAAGTAAAGGGATTATAAATTTGACCCAGGAGCTCTCCCTGCCCCCCCCCCCCATTTCCTCAAATGCCTTTTTTCCATCCTACTTTTCTGAGCGAAGTGAAATAGTTAACCTGGGAAAACTTTCAGTAAGGGAATTAGAGGTTTTTTTTAATAAATATATATTTTTAAGTGCTTAATTGAACTATCTTTTACATTTGTATATTGTTTGCTTTTAAAGATTTATTGCCTTAAATGAAATTTTCCTTCATAAAATATATCTTTTATAGATATTTGTTAAAGATATGTATATAAAGACACATAAAATCTTTAATATATTATAAGTCTTTAATAAAAAGTGATAAGGTGATAAGTATTGCAGCGAAGACACTTTTGCTTTCTCTGCATTGACACTGTTTTAGTAGCGAAAAAACTTTTACTGGATGCATTTATTTTTAGATTCAGACTTGTTGATAAACTTAACTATCTATAAAAAGGGGTGAAGTTGAGTGCATGAGATACGCAGTGTTCCCTAAAATTTCCAAGACTGCTTGCTGACGGATATTAAAATAACTTTTCAAGATAAAAAAAAAAGGCAAATGAAATTGGTTTGCGATTAGCCTGCGAAAGTAATGATTTCCTATTTCTGATGTTTTTTTCTTAATTATTTTTTTCTCTCATTCTCACTTAAGTATAAATTTTTTTGCAGAGTTATACGGAACGAGCCTTATAAAAATAAGTTTTTTTTTTTCTGTTCTTACTTGAATATTAAAGGAATACACCTGTTGTTCATTCAAGTGGGTTGTTTAAAAACATTCATTAAAAATATTTTTTCGAAATATACATACATATATATATATATATATACGGTGGCGTTCCTAACATGGGTGTCACCAACAACATCCTCGAACAGGGGGTGTTGGGGGTCATTATATAGCGCCGGTAGTGGCGCTACTGGAAAAAGAAATATATCTATGTATTATATATATTCGCATTTTATCGAACGCGATGAAACGAAATTACTAAAAGCATTGAAAAAGTGTTTTTGTTATTAAATTAATGAATTTCATGAAATTGAAGACGTTTGACACTAGAGAAATTTTAATAGTACTAGGAATTTTTCGTACAAACAGCAGTTCTCATTGTGAAAATTTTTTTAATGGGAAAAATGTTACTTAGTTTTTAATTCAAAATAATTTTCTAAAGCACAACTAAAATTATACGAAATTTTCCCTGCTTTGTTCTTAAACTGAAGCATAGGAATTAATTTTAGAATTTGATATTATTGTTAATAATAAATAGTATCACGTTTTTTATTAGAAAGCCTATGTATTTGAAAATGAAACAAATTATTTGCAACTGGAAGGCGTTAACGAGAAGAAATGTTGATACCAATAAGAACAATTGTAAATAATTTAGTAGAATGAGAAATTTAACCATACAACATAATTAGGTTCAAAATGTTCAATTGTGCTCAAAATAAAATAATTAAAATCATCAAATTTGTTTTGCAGACGAACTTTAAAATTTCAAAGAAAAAAAAAAAAATTAAAAGGAATGGGGGGAGGGGGGGGGGGTTGGAGGGAAAAAATCTCCTTCAAAAATATTCTGTATCTGAAACATTATTTTCCCTCTGTGCTTGATTATAGTACAATCATGAACAGAAATTACCATTGATAAATGCTTTGACGAAGTATCAATTTGTTAGCATAATCAAGGGAAAAGAATAAAAAGAATAAAGAATTTTTCCATAACAGAATATTCAAGGTCAATGTTAATGGTGAAAGTTGGAAGCAGACGAAAATAGAGGTCAACGACCTCGGCTGTGAGTGAAAGTTGTTCGATCTTCCAAAGAGCATGACGATACGGTAGCAGTGAATGCGACAAAACGAACGATTTAAAAAGCGGTAATATTTTCCATTCATTAAGAAAAGAAAATGTATTTGTTCATGATCTCTAAATTAACCATGTGGAACGGACCAGCAGCGACTCGCCGCTTCAGCGGAATTCACCTACTTTTTCAGTCCGTTTTTTTCTTTTGTTTGGTTGTCTTTTTTAACTTTCTCGATTACGGATTATAAAAATTGTCTGACGAAGTGGAGGGCATTGACCTTGAAAGACTTTGTAGCTGAGCTCCAAAATTTGACTGTATCTTCTTTTGCTCGTAACACTCAAAATAGTAGTTTCCGAGAGCTTGTCTTTCTTTGAAAATTACCGGATTACACTGCTTTAGAATTTACAATTCGGTAATGATCGTTCGAATGCGGAATATATGTTCTTGCGATTATTTGTGTATTCTTTAAGTGTTTCCGGTTTTCTCTTCTCTTTCTACAAGTAGTTTTGAATTGAGTCATTTGCGTGAGTAATTCATCCCAATGAAACCAAAGCGCTTTATGTATATATATATATATATATATATATATATATATACAGTGAAACCTCCTTTAAGGGACACCTCCGAAAAAGGGATATCTCTAATTAAGGGACACTTTTTCTGGTCCCAGTCCCTTTGAATAGGGACCACAATGTATTTATCTCTGAATAAGGGACACTCTATTTAAGGGACATTTACAGAGAAAAATTTCTAAAAGTCAAGTTATGTAGATAAGAAAAATTTACTGGAAATTGAATTTTTTTTTTTCTAAAAATTAACTTCTGAAAGTACTAGTATGAGTCTTAGAAGCATGACCAAAGAAACAAGTGTATTTTAAAGTGCTAGCCAAAACCTACTTGTAAAGGCTTTTCCCTCTCTTGTACTATTTAATACATGTATGCTCAGCATTGACAAACAGTACCCGGCTACCAACAAGTTTTTGATGCAAGGATTGGAAAAAGTACACAAAACTTAAATTATGCTGTATTGTTCGAATTTCGTACTTTTAAACAAACCCATCTCATAGATTACTTCAAATTCATTTCTGTAAGCTACAAAACTTTGATAATACGACATTTATGCTAAAATTTTAGTTTTTTAATGAAAAAATTTTAACTTTCAATAATTTCAACTTATTATTTGTATGCATGAAGCATTTTCAGCATTTAAGCTTAGATGGTAACATGTTTATTATTAAAAAGTTGAACCAAGTTAATACACTATACGTGTATGCATCAGTTTATGAACCCCTGAGGAAGGGACACCTCTATTTAAGGGACAAAATTTCCAGTCCTCTTAGTGTCCCTTATTGAGAGGTTTTACTGTACTATATATACATCTACTGCAAAACTTTGACCGCGGTAGGTTATAATTTGTTGCTAAAATCTTCGGGTTTTTTTACAAATACAAAACAAGAGTGACGACAATGCAAAAGCAACAAAGGTTCTGGGCCCTGTTAGACTGGACATAGTAAAATTTTTCTATATATCATCCATGTATTTAAACAGATTTATTCCCAATTTTAATCCAATATGAAATTTGAAACTAAAAAATAAATTTAATTTATTTTTGTAATTTTACTGCATATTGCAAGAAAATTGTATTTTTGATTTTTCTTCTTTGAAGAGTACTTCAATAGTAAAAATTGAGTTTACTTCAATAGTAAAAATATTACAGATGCTAAGAATTGGACGCTAAAGCGAAACTGGCGAAAGAAAATTTGCGTTTTATATTCACTAATTCAATTCCTGCGATGCAATTCTTCCTGAACTTCGCATTCAGTTTGTTGCCAAAAAAGAACCATGATTTGAGCTCAACGTTTATTAATAATAATAATAATAGTTATTATTATTATTTATAAAATTTATTTTATAACTGTATAACTTATATTTGTTATTAAAAAATACATACAACATTTTAAAATATGAAATTAATACCGCCTAATTTATCACTAAAATAATTTATCTTATGTCTTCGCCCTGAACTCTTCCCTTTATGAAATAATATTTATTAAAACGAATGAATGCATGACAAAACGATGTACGATTTAAAGTACATTTTATCAAATAATAATAAAAATAATTATAAAATTTAAAAAAAAAAAAGAAAATGTCAATGGATCCCAGTTTTCGAATCAGAAATGAAATGTGACCTGTTGCTAAGCAACAACTTACTAAATAACTATACTATAAGAATTTTTACAGGGATAAATAAGAAAATTCTGGGTTTGTTGTGCATCATTTGAGAGAAACTGCTTATAGTCTATAAGCAAACAATCTTTGTTTTTTTTTTAAATTCCTACCAGTTAATTAACAAGCATAATAATAACAAAAAACAATAATCAGTATCAAAAACAATAATGAAAGTTATAGAAATAAAAAAATTGCATACAAATTTTCTAATACAATATATTGCTTTCTTTTATCGAGTAATAAATATAGTTAAAAATGGAAATAAAAAAATAATAAAACGAAACAAATGGGGAAAATATTATCGTAATTCGTAACATTAGTTTATAATTTTTATAATAAAAATATTATTTCCGATATAGTTCAATTTTCAACGAAAGGTGAATGCTCTACGTATGAACAACATTGATGCTCAGTTATTTATAGTGGGAAGTAGGTGAAATTCCTTTTGCTGCAGGGATGATTTTCGAAATCAGCCATCGGTAAAAAAAAAGAAAAACCGATCGGAAAAAGATCTTGTCGGGAAGAAAAAAGAAAGAAATCCTCTCCCTCAGGATATAGAGTGGGTATGGCTAACTTGTAAGAAGTAAAATACAGATAAAAAAAAATTTTTTCATAAGTAGAAAAGAAGAGGAGATTGATGCATTGTAACTAACAAAATGGCGCCTTTGCATTTTTCTTTTTCAACTGCTGGAGGCACTTTCCACTTTCTTACCGCCTCTGAGGGCAATGACCTCTCTATTGCTTAACTTTTCGCCTCTCTCTTTTTCTTCTACTGAAAGTCATTTTTCATCGCCTTAATTCTGTTTCATTTTTCACATTCTTTTTTAGCGCATTTTTCTCCCTCAATTAATCAATTAACTTTTTTCTTTTTTTGTATTTGATTGCTTGCAAAAAAAAAAAAAAAAAATGAAAATTTTTTAATCAAGTTAACTTTGAGTTGAATGAAAACAACAAAAATATAAAAGTAATTTTTAATAAAATTTGAATTGAGTGAACTTCAGATGGAAACAAGAATAAAGGTCGTCTTTTATGGATGAAGTAGTAACTTAATGCATCGTTTTGAGGTTCAAGAATGGTTTTATTTTTCATTTTCTGAAATGAAAAATATTCAAATTGAATAATTGTAAAATATTTGCTTTAACTTAGAATGGGAACTCAATAAAAGACTACAAACTGTTTCGTGACAGGTTGAAAAACAATATTAATAATACATTGGTTTTGCTTTCAGAAATTTTTTTAGTTTTAAAATATGCTGAAAAACTAATATATATATATATATATATAATACATACATCCATATAAATTCTTATCTAATTCCACTTTTTTTCCGTCGTTTTGTTGTTGAGTGTATTTAAAACACTAGGTGGTTAATTTTCATTTCAAGTAAAAATAATAATTAAAGCACGTTTTAGAGCAGTTGCATAGTTTATTTTCCGGAACTTCTTTTACTGTGAAATACACAAATATAGAATTTAACTAGCTCAACAATTCGAACTTTAACAAAGTTCGTTACTAGTAGTATTATGAATTGCAAAAAAACCCTTATTATTTTAATTTCCCGTTATTTTAATTTCAAGGTCAATAACCCTTTCCAGGCAGAGAGGATGAGTTCTGAACAAATGATTTAGAATCGTAACTGTGTTCGGCTTCAACGGATAAGGAATAAGCAACATTTTGTTTTTAATAATGAATTTTGTTATTTTCTTTCCATTTGGAGCATTATTTCAGTGTTTTTGTCAAAAATTTAGTTTCTCCCTAATAATTCGTTTTCAAACTTTTCGGTGAAAAAAAAGTTTTAGGGAATAAATGTGAAAACGAAATGATATTGACATGACGTTTTCACATGACTCGCTTGATACAATATTTTAGTAGTACAATATTGAATTGTGTAGAACTTGATTATAATATTTAAGATACTTTATTTAATCAAATGGTTTTTACTTTTTTTGGTCAGAGTGCACGCCTACCCTCCCCCTTCATATCTAAACGAGACCCCCTAATGGTCGCGATACCGGCTTGAAACGAGAACTTGAATAACTTTTATCCTGAAGAACTTTGACATTACTAAAAAAAATTAAATCTGAATCGTTTTGTTCAAAACTAAACGTTAAACTATGTTGTGTGGTATAAAAGGGAAGGTTTGTTTTTAAGTAGAGTTTTAATTCTATTTATAAATTCAATTAATTTTTGTTCATGGACTTTGTTTTGTGTGTTAACAGAATAATAAATAGATTCGAAAGCCATTAAATTACTGCGAAGAGCAACAGTTATTTTCTAAATTTGCGTCAAAGCAATGAAATTTTCCAAATCTAATACTTTTTAGCATGAGATTCAGTTATTTTTAGGGAAACAGGAAAGTTATTAATAAATAATTAAACTAATTTTTAACAGAGAATTCATTTAATTCTCTGTTAAAAATTAAGTTAATTTCACAAATATAATATTCTACAATTCGAACTTTAACTGAATCAACGTTAAAATTTGAATTGAATTAACTTAGTACGAAAGTTTATCAAATCATGGAAAAGAATTTAAAGCCATGGAAAAACAAAATTTTGATTCAAATAATTTGATTAAAAAGATAGTAGTTCTTCAGCAAAGTAAAAATATAAAAATTCGTGAAGCAGAGCTGTGAATTTTCAAAAATCAGCCGATAAAATATAAATTAATTTTAATTGGTTTGGCTCCAGCAACCTTGCTTCTGTGAAAGCCTAATTTGTGTAAATGCCATACCGCTCAATTAACTGTTAATTTAAGGACGTGGAACATCTATTAAATTATAAATTTGGAAATCATATCGGAAACATCATTCCTTTCTGTCAGCAAAATTTGGCCAAAAGGATTTGGTTCTACGATGTAGATGCAAATGTTAGCTTTTTTAAATCGTTCAAAACATAATTTTATTTTCTCAAAATAGTAAATTAAGCCATTTCCCACGTTGAAGGAAATCTTGAACAACAAAAATACACTCTGTCAGCTTCAATCACAAATTTAATTTAGGCGTGTACTGGTGAGAATATAAAGCAATGAAAATGCAGTTAAAATTTTTACAATTCACGAATGAAATACTGTACAATTACAACAACGAAAGAAAGATTAAGTTTCCACTTGAAGCAAAGCACACATCAATGTTGCTTCCAGAACGAGATGAAAACAAATTATAGACATATATTTTACCTTTGTTAGAAAAGCGATGTAGGTGCGGGGAAATATCCTATGTCAAAAATTGTGAAGATAGTGAAGTATTCAAAATTTTTAAAGTTCTTTGCCACGTTTAACATTTTTGCCGCAAAAGGGGAAAAAAAGGAGACTGATTTTCTGATCAGTTTTACGATATAAATGATGTAGCGTATGATTATTTTTGAAGTTAATCAAAATAAAACAAGAGCAAGAGAAGGAGATTGATTTCAAATCGGTTGTCACATCACTCACGCCAGGAATTTTTAAAACTTTTTTAGTAGGATAGATTGAAGCAAACAAAAAGGAATGTGAATTTTTTTCATCATTAAAAATAAATTAATTTGCATAATGAAAAAAGTGAAACATGTTATTTAAGAAAAATATAGCAATGCTTTTAAAAAATAACGATGTTAAAAAGCAGCAAGAAATTTTTTCCAGTGTACCTTGTCAATAAAACTAACTACACTTCTCTACGGAAGTGTGACTAAATTCTTTAATGAATCAAGTGTGCAGAACTACTCCTTCTGGAACATTTACGAAAAATAGTAAGAACAAACCAACAGCGCCATAACAACCCCTTTAGTATCAGAGTAATTTCCGTGAAACTCTTCCGGAAAGGTTAAATGAGAAGGTTAGAGAAGGTTAATGCAAAAAATGCAAATCTCATACATATTTAACACTTGTAAACACCCGTCAAAGTATTAGGGAGGAGGAATTTTGAATAAACTTGGAGAATTTCCTTTCTGTCGGTCACTGACACTAGGAGGAGAGAATTATTTTGTTGGAGTATTTCAAGAAATGAAACATTCTTGGGGTACTTCCTTTTTGTAGAATTAAGAATTGGAAATTCAGGACCTTTCATTTGTTGCACAAAATTGACAAATAGTGGCCGGATTTTGGTTCATTATGTGTTTGCTGTGAACTAAGATACTTCCTGCTAATCCTCAATCTTCTTACATCTTGAAATAAATAAAAATGGCCAAATCCACTTCATCGGAGTGATTAAATATTTATCTTTTTTTTTAGCATTTCCTGACCATTTATCTGTTTCTTTTTCTGTATTTTAAAAAACTATATTTCGTGCCATTTTACTGTACTGCAGCGTTTCCTAACCTTTTCTCTGTTTTAAAACCCTTTTGACAGTGCCAGTTTCATGTAGCCCTAGGCCTATGCACTAATATTTCTTATTTTGGGTGAATACTTATATTAAATGGTAATGAATACAAAAATGATATTTTTATGAAACGGTTTGAAGACAGCATTATGACGACAGAAGTCAGAAACATATCGGAGTTACCTTTCTTGCAAGATTGAATCACTTTATAAAAAACTGCTCAAATGAACGCAAACGACTTATGAAATGTCTTAATAGTTAACATGATCGCACATAGATGGTATTAAAATAAGGCATCAGATTGTAATCCGAATTAAAGTTGGCCATGGTTTTATATACTTTTTACTTTAAAGAGAACTAGTACAATCGAAACTCTTGAAAGGAACTTTTAACAACGTTTCGCGGTACTCGAGTTAGAAAACGCTGCTTACAATTTTCATTTTACACAGAAAATTAAAATTGTACAATAGCCTTCTTTCTAATTAAAATAGAAAATAATTTTTTAAATTATTTTACTGTAATATTTTTCAAAAGTACCATTTTTATTGCTCTGCTCTGTCTTTAAAAAAGAAGATACATTCAAGGTCAATGACCTAACTTTGACCTAAATAGATAAAATATTTTTAATTTCGAATGCAGTGTTAGCAATATACAATAAATACATCGTACATAGGAAATCTTTCCAAATTGTGCGTTAACACTCAACAAATTATTTTCGTGAATTCACTTTGTATAAGTTCAATGACCTTTACTTATAACACTAAGTTATAATTCGTATTCTTTCTTATTTTATCTTTCTTTCTTTTTATTATTAAAAAGCAATCACAACGTCAGAATTCATTTAATTTTTTTTTTTTTTTGAAAATTTCAAAATGTGCTTCCGCAAGGTCATTGACCTTCGACCTACATTTTGAATTTCTGTAAGAGTGAGCTTATTTAATTAAATTAACAATATTCATTACAATACTAGTAATTATTAATTGCAAAAAAAACCCTTATTCTTTTAATTTCCCGTTATTTTAATTTCAAGGTCAATAACCCTTTCCAGGCAGAGATTATGAGTTCTGAACAAATGATTTAGAATCGTAACTGTGTTCGGCTTCAACGGATAAGGAATAAGCAACATTTTGTTTTTAATAATGAATTTTGTTATTTTCTTTCCATTTGGAGCATTATTTCAGTGTTTTTGTCAAAAATTTAGTTTCTCCCTAATAATTCGTTTTCAAACTTTTCGGTGAAAAAAAAGTTTTAGGGAATAAATGTGAAAACGAAATGATATTGACATGACGTTTTCACATGACTCGCTTGATACAATATTTTAGTAGTACAATATTGAATTGTGTAGAACTTGATTATAATATTTAAGATACTTTATTTAATCAAATGGTTTTTACTTTTTTTGGTCAGAGTGCACGCCTGCCCTCCCCCTTCATATCTAAACGAGACCCCCTAATGGTCGCGATACCGGCTTGAAACGAGAACTTGAATAACTTTTATCCTGAAGAACTTTGACATTACTAAAAAAAATTAAATCTGAATCGTTTTGTTCAAAACTAAACGTTAAACTATGTTGTGTGGTATAAAAGGGAAGGTTTGTTTTTAAGTAGAGTTTTAATTCTATTTATAAATTCAATTAATTTTTGTTCATGGACTTTGTTTTGTGTGTTAACAGAATAATAAATAGATTCGAAAGCCATTAAATTACTGCGAAGAGCAACAGTTACTTTCTAAATTTGCGTCAAAGCAATGAAATTTTCCAAATCTAATACTTTTTAGCATGAGATTCAGTTATTTTTAGGGAAACAGGAAAGTTATTAATAAATAATTAAACTAATTTTTAACAGAGAATTCATTTAATTCTCTGTTAAAAGAGAATTAAATTAAGTTAATTTCACAAATATAATATTCTCCGTAAATACCCCTTTATAATGTCACTTCTTTATTTACAAAGCATGACAGCATTTGTAAAAAGCTGGAGAAGATCTTAATTTAGAAATGAATTAACAACAGTTGAAATGATGATTTTTAAAACTAATTTATTTCATATATTGATTTTTATTAGCATTGAAATTTCACAACTTTTTTTCCCTGGTGGGAAGATAATTAGGCAGTTTTCCCTTCTGAAGAATTCCTCGATAGACGTAAAATAAGATGACCATTGTATTGTTTATAGGCGTGCTCATCATCCCTTCCCCCTCTCAGAAACTATGGCGCAGCCCCTCAAAAACTACGGAGCCCCCCCCCCCCCCCCACCAATTACGCAGCTACGCTACGACGCTAATCTCCTCCCCGCCCCTCGTGGGCACCCCTGATTAATCGATTCTGAATTTGGAAAAATGAGGTAAAAGGTTTCTTTCTTCTGGTATTCATGACTCTGGTATGAATTTAAAATGTTCAAAGTGAAAAAAATAATTAAATTAGTCATAAATATTTTAGCAAGAAATTGTTTAGTCAGTAAAATATTTATTTCGAAACCGAAAATAAATTGAATAAATATTTCTTGAACTTTTGAAATTGTAAGAATTTTATAGAATTCAGTGTCATTTCCAATTCGTATTTTAGAATATAATTGCAATAAAAATTTTTTTAATTTTTAAGTTTTGTATGTTAGTTTTTTAAGTTTGCAAAAAAAAAAAAAAAAAAAGTTTTGTAAGTTTCAATTAAAATTTCTTCCCGCTCCAGTTTTACTGTCATGTTCAACTGAAAATTCGTTGACACCATCAACAATATTTAAAATATTCCAACATCATTCAAGAACGGAACGGAAGTTTCATTGTGAGTGTCATCTGATATTTCTCTCGAAAAGCTTATTTCGAATTTGGTGACAAAGATTTCCATACAAAAACTACAACTTCAATTTGACTTCCAAATTCCATGGAAGCTCATAAGCAAATCACTTTCTCCTGCACCTGAGCGTCAAAAAGTCAACGAACGATTCTCTCGCCATTGACCTCAATACCACGGAATTCCTCTCGATTCTGTGTTAGAGGCTCAGAATGGGGAAATCGCAGACCAGGCTTCAAGTTCATTGCCACCAGAGAGGGATTATTCGTTTGAAAGTTATCCCTATTTTCCCCTCCCGTTTTTCTTTTTTATTATTATTACGCAACAATTTTTTAGAAGTAAGAAATCTGCATTCGTAAGAAGGTAGTAGGCTAATCGAACAAAAAACGTAAGTGAGTGTTATAACGAAATTCGGAGGTCAATGCTCTTTGCGTTGGGGATGCTCGAAGATTCGGAGAGTCGTGATTCGAATAATTGGATGGCAGCCAAATATAAATGATCCGTCATTATCCTGACGATAATATTGAAGATAATAACAATCTTTCAAATGCTTGTAATGAAAATGTTAGTAGTCACAGTGGATAAAATGAGCGAAATGAAACTAAATTTAAAACACAAAGTCAAAATGTTAAAAAAAATCTTCGCCCTGCATTTTTTTTTAAATTTCGGAAAAAAAGAAAGTACTACTGTAAAAAATAAATATCTCATTCACAAAAATATATAGGCAAGAAAATAGAATATTGTTTTTAGCATCCATTATATTAGTATAGAAAATATAGATATGGATTAAATTATGTTTACGCTATCAAATGGTTGTTTAACTTCAACAATAACTGCAGCTCTCATTTATTTACGGTTAAATATGGTGCATCAATATTTTTTAACTACCTCATTAATTTTTTTGACATATTCGATAAATATTTAGTTGTCTTTTCAATATTGAGACAGAATATTTTTTTAAATCTAGTATTATCACTAACTTATTTACAGACAGAAAAAAATGCATCTATATTTCGCATACATTATACTCTAGTTTTGCACAATGTATCAGAACCTGCAAATCCTTAATTAAACGCAGAATTTTTATATTTTTATACAATTTTTCTACGTTCATGCGTATTTAAATGAGTAAAAGAGTAATTAAATAAGAAATTTTAATATTTTTGCATGTTATCCTTATTTTCAATTCTCAGCCACAATTTTGCATTGTGAACGAACGATAAATTGTTACTTTCCCAAATTGTTTATAAAATTTCTCAAATTGGATGCAAAACAAATTATAAACCCTACTGTTAAAGGACTCCTTTCTTCAGTTAAAAAAAATTATAAACCCTAGTGTTAAAGGACTCATTTCTTCAGTTGAAAAAAAAATGATAAACCCTAGTCTTAAATGACTCATTTCTTCAAGTGTGTTCATTTCTGTGCTCATTTCTTCAGTGTTTAAAAGACGCAGACCCTAGTGTTAAAGGAATAATTTTTTTCAGTGTTTAAAAGACGCAGAACACACGTCAGTACATAATGCTGAAGCTTTTTATATTGCATGCCTTGCGTTAAATAGTAAATTCATAACTTTTTCTGCATATAACTCATCAGAAAACACTTATTGATTCTTTTTAATTAATACTACTTAGTGTGTACGTTATATTTCAAAAAGACAAGAAAATTTTTATCAGTTAAGAAAGTATATGACAGAAAAACAAATAACTGAAATTTTGGAACAACTATTTAAAAAAATATTTTCTCGTAATTTGAATTACATTATAAAAATATGATGTAAATTATTGATATATATATATATAATTAGTATTTGTTATTTTATTGCTATAAAATAGCCACAAATTTTCTATCTAACTTTCTCACTTTCAAATAGGTATTTAAAGTTTATATCAGGAGTAAAATTATTTATTCTAAACTTACGAAAAAGATTTAAAGGAATTATCCCATTATATGCTGAATCTCTGTTATAGCCTCATTCAAACGCACACAAATATTTATGAAGTTACATCCAAGTGACTCTATAGGCGATCATATTGCTCTTGATGGGTGAATGAAGAGACTAGAAATTCTTGACGTTATGGACAGAGTTGTCACTATAAACGCTGTCACTATGACCAAATTTAGTATGTAATTATTTTCATGACACTAAAATATTAGAACTATAGTAAAAAAAAAGTAAGTCATTAAATTTTCAGAAAGTGATAAATCCAACATTGCTTCTTAGACAACTTTATTAATATAGATTTTAAACAAACAATCAATCAACTATATATATATATATATATATATATTATTGATTGATTGTTTGATTTTTATTTGTATATGTTTATTTATTTGCGTTTATTTACTTGTGTTGCAAAACGTCACCAAGTTCCATCGTTTTGACTACCATCTTGCTCAGAGCGCCCCGGCAACTGAATGCAGAGCGCCACTCATCCTAACACAGTACAAATGCAGTTTAATGAAAGCTGCTCCAAGTAAATAAAATGAAATTTCTCAAGATTACTGAACATAATATAAACTGAAAACAAGTTTATACAACCAACACAACAAAGTTTTTCCCCTTCTTTTTTTTCGGAAGAGGGGGTTCCTACAAATTACCGCACTGGGCGACACCCAAACTAAGAACGCCACTGCATTAAGTAAAACATTTTCATTATTAAAAAAGCAAAACGAGTGATTTATTTATAATGATTCTTCCCGAAGTGAAAGGCGACAGGAAGAAGTCACGTCCCATCAGCTGGATACTAGTTTGATATCTGTAGCGGAACTAGTCTTTTAGCAAAAACTAATCAAATGTGTTTAAAAAGCTTAATGGGGAATTACTGATACATTGCGAACTTATTAACTGAGCTACCTGTTGATTAAAATTCGACAAGGTTGCTTCGCTCAACAGGTGAATGCACAGGGGTTCATTGACCTCAGCGAGTTTGAAATGTTGGTAAATATGAGAAGAAATACGGAGGTGTAGAATTTCGAACACACGGTTGAAATTATTCAGATTTTTAGGGCTTATTCAACCATCAGTATTTTTAGTTCTATGTTTAATGGCGAACATTTATATTCTCCTAAAGTATGCTAAAAATGTCCGCTAATGTTAATGTTGATTCCGTCCGAAGATTTAAAATAACTTCTGAAAATAGAATTGAAATTAGTGAATTATTCCTTATAGCATAAGTTTTCAACTGATCGTATTTTATAAGAATTATTTATTGCATTATTTTTTGTTCAAAAAGTTATTTTCCTTTTAAATGAAGAGAAAAATAAAGTGAAGAGATATAATTTCATAATTTTATTTTCTAAGAATTAAATCGTTTCATTTATCTGTACAGTATTAAATAAATAAATAATAATAATAATAATAAAATATGAATTCTTATGAAATTTTATGAAAAATCTTCTGACTTTTTATCTTAAGAGGTTGGAAGATGTAAATTAGTATAACTAAATTGTAGGTGAATGCTCTTGAATATTCTCCTTCATGACAATATTCTTGAGAATATGCTATGAAAATATTTTTGAGTTTATAACCGAGAATTTTACATTTTTAGTCTTGCGCATGCGGCCCGAGAGGAAGGAAGGTTAAATACCACATGATTCTATTCGTATATATTTTTCAAACAACGTGTAAATTATATCCAATAATTATTTTAGGAGTTAGCTAAGCGTTTTCCACAATATAATAATAATAACTATTATTATTTTACGCATCATAAAATTCTGAAGACGAATTATAAATTTTGAAACTTAGAATGAATGAAACGTGTTAATGCAATACGAATGGGCGAGCATCATTAATAGTTTAACGAGATGCAATGCTCGTTTTTACGGGCAGTTTTTTCACCTTAAAAAATAATAACCGTAACCTGTTTCGAGCAATTGGCCGGCAAAAATGATTCTGTCAGAAAGGAAATTTTGTTTTTTAATTTCGATTTGCAATTTTTGTTACACCTTGAGTTGTTTTTGAGGTGCAGATTTTTTTTTTCTATTTTTTTAGGATAAAAATCGAAATTGCAAGGTGTTCCCAAACGTGCTCACAGCCCACTATTCCGACTAAAGTTGAGTAATATTCGCCCACAAACCGACAAAAAGAAATATTACATCATATATTTCACAAGCAGATTCCACCCATTACATCACCTCCTGTCAAATTACAAGACCAAAGAGCAATCTGAACTTTCTTGGGAGGCAAACGAACCCGCAGAAAAGGGGCCCCCGTGAGGGGCAACCTGTTCGAAAAAGCCCACTGCGCGGAAGTTCAACGGCATCAGGCATTTTTGTTGGAAAAAAGTGTGGGTATCCCTGGAGCTGAGTTACCAAATCACTCGCTTCACAAGTTTTTGGAGATAGCGAGTTCGGTGAACTCAAATCTGGCATGCAATCAACGATTATTAGAAATTAAATATAGTGGACATTGGGGGGGGGGGGGGGGGCGTAGTGTCAGCAAATTGCGAAAAAAAAAATCCCTGAACGCAAGCGTTCTCAAAGAAACCATTTTACTCTTTCGTGAGCGGTTAAGGATGTGCCTGGCAATTTTCTCAGAGTCCATTTTTAACAATTCTAAATTATTTATACGAAAAGAAAATTATGTGAAATTTACGATTTGTTTGTTTTTCTTCTTCTATTATTCCAGTCGAACTTGGACATTGCGGGCCCAACGAGAACCCGTTTTAACGAGAACTAAAATAAATTGACGGTTTAATGTTAAAACCTCTTCATAAAACACGGTTATTAGAGACATACATCGAATTAAACAAATATTTTTTCATGAAACCATCTTCAACATTTTCTCTTCGGAAACTAGTTTCGCGAAATTTTTTGATATTTTGATGAAAATCTTTTTAATTTTTGGGAAACTGGACAACAGCACAAAAAATGTTGAAATTTGTGAAAAGTATGGCTTGTTTTCATCTACAATTTCAAACCCGACCATTGCCGAAAAACCGGAAAAGTAAATTTTCGAAAAAACATCGGCAAGTTTTTTTTTTTTCTTGCTTCAATTTTTTTTTGGCGCAATAAACGGTAAAAAATAAAGAGTAGTCTCTTTTAAACTCTCTTTTTTTATTGAATTCATATTTATGCTGTGAGATTTAAATTAATAGTAAACCGGGTATTGCGTACACTTGTACTTAATAAGCAAAGTGTCTCAGTTTCTTCCCTTTCGTTATAACCGAATTCAGTTCAACTGTATTTGTATTTTTCGAGCAGTAAAAGTCTGTTTTTCATTTCAGTTTCTCATGTTTAATGCATGAGTCTTCACGTAAAATGCGTTTTTTTTGTTTTTGTTTTTTTAAATTTTGAACCATGACACAAAGAAGTTTTTAACGATTTACCTCTTTTTTAGTCTAAAGCTCTTTATCTTAGACTATTAAATGTTGTTCGACAACTGAAAAAATATTTTTATTTTAAAAATATCTTTAAACGACTGACGTCCGATAATATGATCTTTTCTTCAAATTATGTTCCGACTTTTAAAAATATAGTATGAAATCTAGAATTAACTTCAACGTCTGATAACGAAAGCTGGAATCCGTTTAACACTTATTGAAAATGTAATTTGAAATTCAAAAAACATCTTTGGGCTTTTGAGAAAATCTTCAATAAAATTTCAGAAACATCGTTTGACGTATAAAATTGTACGCTAAAACTCCATTCAAACTACTTAAACAGAGGTGCTTTTCTTGCGGATTATATAATGCATCATTAATACAAGTTTATTTTTTATTACTTAATTTATTATTATTATTATTACTATTTTTATTATTATTGAGTTTTTAACTTTTTTAAGTATTGTAAATTAATTACACTGGATAAAGCTGGGCGTTCTTGTTTTCATTCCGCTATCACACCTTGAATTTCGCTAATTTGTGTCAATTTAATTTCATTTAACTTCTGCTACTTCAGATAAAATTTGATTTGGAAGTGAAAGCTATTTTGGGTGGGATAAATGAAATCTTTCAAAAATTTATATCAGTTTAACCTTATTAATACTGCTACTTACAAATATCGTGCGGGTACCGCTTTAATTTAAGATACATTAATAGTTAAATGGATGGGTGCAATTTTATTTTACGAAAACTTTTTTAGAAAAAATAATATCACTATGTAAATAGTTATTTATCAATCAAAATTCTAAGGCAATTCAAGTAATTCTTGCACGATATTAATTTTTCCTCCCCTTCCTCCCTTTAGTTTTTCTTTTTCTTCTTTTTTACTTTTCTTTTTCCTCTATTTATTTTTCATCGTTTATAGAACTACTCTAAAAGATTTTATTTTATTGATTTTTTTCTTTATACTATTTGTTATAACGAAGAAACGTGATGTATGAAAGTCTTTTCTGATGATTTTTGTATGCAAATTTTAGGCAATGAATCATCAGGAAGGGTTAAAAGTTTTTGTTTCCTTCCCAACATTTGCAATTTTGAACAGGTATTAACTATTCATTGCAAATATTCTAATGTTATCCAAGAGTAAGGTCGACGGTCAAGAATTTTAATATGTTTGAAGCAATTTCCGTGCTATAACTAGACAGGAATAGTATACTTTAAAATTGGTATTAACCATTACTGTTAAACTCGAAAGTCGTGAAATAATTTTTTAATATGTATAATTTGTCAACTACTCCATTATTCTATATGAATTTATTCAAGCGAGGCTACTCAGCTTTTGAAAATATTAGAAAAGTATTCTTATTTACAAAATCGAATTTAATCATTATATTTTGACATTTCTATATTTTCTCGTTTTTGACATCCGAATTCAGTTCATGTGTACAACTTTTGATTTATAATGATACCAATTATTGTCGACGTCCTGGTATTAGTCATTACGTCCACAAAATAATTGTTTGATGGACTTCTGCCAGAAATTAGAATTTACAACCAATTATTTCAAAACCTCAACTAAGTACGCATGTCAAAATTTGCATAAGTAAAGCAACTGTAGGAGTTAAGGATCTTAAGTGATTTTTACTATCTCTCGATTCAAAGGTTTAAATTGGCAACACAGTACTCGAAAACTCGGCCTAATGTGTTTGGGACAAAACGTTATAATTTTATACAGCTTTAAACTACAGGTAATTGATATTAAAGTCTTGTTGATATATAATATCGCACTTCCAGACAAGAGGGCCACAACTCTCTACTGCCTTATCAAGAGAGGCCTTTGAATGTTTAAACCTGACTCTCAAAACTTAATTTTATTTTTAATCCACATTGTCTGATGCTAAATAGCATTTGCGATTGTTATAATCTTGTGCGCATATATATATTTTTTAATTTATGCACAATTTCGTGGAATAATTATGGAATTATCTCATAATTCAGTTCCAGCTATCATTTAAATTGTCTCGAATAACGTAAAAAGTAATCCAAATAAAGACATGGCATTAATACCCGAAAAAGAACGGAGTAAAATGTACTTCTTACATTGACGTTGGGATATAGTTTCTTACATGAAAATTAGCGCTTTATTGAACTAAACTATTGTTCATCTTAACACTTAACATTATGCCGTTCAATTAATGAGGATTAAATACTTGGTTTAATTTATTCTTCAACTACGATTCCCTATAAAAAAGTAACCTTTAGGTAAAAAGGATAGTGTATATGATTTCGGCTGTAACAATTGTGTTGCTCTTCAAATTCAATTTCTCTTCTAATTTAGATAGACTTTGGACAATGACCACATGTAATAGAGAATTTTTTAAAAAAAGTGATTTCTTTCTTTTTTTTACTCCTTGAAAGGTATGTCAACTAAAAAATGTGGACATGTATACAGACGCAAATTATATGGTAAAACAAGCTAATATATCGTCTGCTGAAGTTTTTACGTTTTATGGACTAGCGTTTTATCGGTTGCAGTTAATCTCGTATTTCATCTGCGAATTCCAACTAGAATTTAACAGAAAAAAGAAAGCAAAATTCTGTCAGACAATTTTAGTTTTAACCTCCATGGCATTTTGAAATAGTCGCGATGGCTGTTACAGCACTTTTAATCTTGATGTCTTGTCTAGAGAACTCATCATCAATTTCGCCCCAGAAAAGAATGTGGAGGCTTGAAGGTCGTATGGGGCCCGCAAAGGGATCTAAGGTTTTTTTAATACTGTCTTCATCAGAAAGGAAGTTCGACGAACCTTTAAGTTCTTGTCCTTGGTGGTGCATTTTCTAAAAAAGATGTTCTTTTATCTGAGGTTATATATATATTGCCTCCAACCGAATTTGAGGTTTTAGCTGGAGATGTATTAGCTAGCGATTGCGCCACACATGTTGCATGACGTCTTGCCGTAAGTTCAAGTGAGGTTGATTTGGAATGCTGGATTGGAAATATCTAACGGAAAGTAAAACGAATGAAAAATATAAAATAGAAAAATATCTTTCACAGAGCGGTTTTCAGCGGGCATGAACTCATGGACGATCCAACTAAAAGTCAAAAAACATAAATTGGACAGATTCTTCTTTAAAAAAAGGAATAATAAATAAAAGAAGTCCACTATAATAAAAAAATTATCCTGCGAGTCTGAAGATATTGCGACCTTTTGGGGTAATGGGAAGGTATCTCGGAATGATGTGAATTCCTTTGCATACATGCTACATTGCCCAAGAGTTTTTCTTTGTTAAGAATGCTTGCTATCACACACACATTCACTTTTCATTTCACATTTGATTTTATTATAGATTTGATTTATTCATTTCATCTGATTGTTAAGAATGCTTATTATCAAACACACACATTCACTTTTCATTTCATTTTGCTATTTATTCAGCTTCCAATGACTTTATTTAATTCAACATATTGCGTTTGATGTATGAATTATTGCATTTCTTTACTTTTTTCCATAAGGATATAAAAAACGATCAACGTCCCGTGATCTACAACAACAATCTTAAACAAATTATCTTAATGTACAACAGCGCAAAAACGTCGTCCATTGTCTAAAATTGTTCTGTGACATTCAAAAAAATCATCTGAGTCGAAAAATATTACATGAGACCTGGAAGCATCGTTCAAGGTCCAAAATATTAAAAAACATTATCCAACGCCTGAAAATGTACACCAAAGCCCAATGATTGAAACCTTTTTTCTGAATCTAAAACATAGCCCGAGGCTTGAAAAAATGTTCTTTGAAATCCAAAAACAGTATTCGACATCTAAAAAGTTGATTCAAAACTATTGCTATAGAAATGATTATGTAAATAGAGCAGAAAACTTCCTTTGACTGTGAAAACTCTAATTTGTGAATAGATTCAAAGATTTACTATTTTTTCTTTTACTTTTTCTTTTCTTTCTTTCTTTTTTCTTCGTTTTCTTCATATCTCAATCATTTGGCACAGTAAAATTAAATTTTTAAAATAAATTTATAATTTTTTTTAATAATTTAAAAACTAGTATATGTACATTCTTTTTTCTATTAAAATTTATTCATAACATTCAGAGATCTGATTTCAGAGGTTTCCATTTTGAAGAAAATCGACTTTAAAGTAACTCATTCTAAAACTTAATAAAATAGCAAGCTAATTTTCTTTCTAAAATACCGATTTTTTGAAACATGAGTAGCTAAATAAACACGTATTAAATAAATAAATTTTAGGTAGTGGTATTTGAAAAATGTATGTAAGAATTTTTAGATGCATATATATATACATATATGCATACATATAGTCAAACGTTTTTGGTTTTCAGAATTTCAACGTAGCAATGCTCCTTAAGTATCAGACCTGGAAATATGATGTAATATTAACTCATCAGGATATAATGTATTAGTAACCTTCCTAACCTAACGATGGTGCATAGGTTAATACAATGTCAAAGATCAAATTTATTTTATATTCGTTAATGGCTAAATTTTAAACCAGGAGGCAGAGAAGTGATGAGATTTGTTTGAACACTGTGGTCGTTTCATGAACTTTTCCTTTTATTCCCCTTAGTGCAATTCGTTTGCAACAAAACGATGCGTGAGTTCAAATAAGTTATCAAGAAAATGAGTTATAAACCGGCTCTTTTCAGTAATATTATCACGTTCTTTATTCATTTATTTTGTACTTTTTAAATTTTCTACATAGGAGAATATTTAATTTGCATACATATACTTGGAAACACTACATATATTTTGAAATACGCTTGCGGGGTATTTCAAAATGTATGTAGTACCATTTTTAATTAGCAATGTAAAATGTATTATATTGTGTGTTTTAAACATAAAAAGGGAAATTGGAGCCATTGGTATTAGAGATAAATAATTTATTATTTTTGTTATAGAAAACTTCCAAATTTTTCCTACTAAAAATCTAAAGTTTTCTGCGGGGTTCACCGATTTAAACTCAATCTGCTCCCTTGGTTTTTCTTTAATTTTGAATAGCTTCTGTGAAAATAATTATGCAAATTTGACTTATAATTAAAATTCATCAGAAATGCAACCTCATTTTTTGACACAAAAATCTAAAATTCTGCAGAGAACTTTAAGAATTTTGAGAATTAAAGCTTTTTATATTTTTACAGATCGTGATTAAAATACAATATACCCTAGCGACGGAAAGTTAAGTTTTCACTTTACGAAAAACAATGCTACAAAGTTAACTTGGTTTCAAATCACCTTGAGTTTAGAAAATATTATTCCATATTTTAAATGAGGAATGTGACATTTTATTTTGTTGTTGATTTTAAGAGTAGTCAAATCTCCCAGACAAAAACTTTTCCCAACCTAGCCATTTCAGATTTTCAGGAAACTCTCAGAAATCATCTTTACATCTTAAATTTAGGTGCATTAAAAAACACTATCTTTTATAGTTGATGATTTAAATTATAGAATTTGATTAGGCTAATAAAATTAATTTGTTAATTTCATTAACAAATTAATGGAATTTTATTTATTGAGAGAATATTTTATTTATTGAAGAATATTTATTGAAAGAAACCTTTATGTATTTCCATTCATGACAGATATATTGATAGTGAATAAAACTGAAGTACTGACCACAGGTGACCCTACAAAGTTGACCGCCTACATACAAACTGGAGCGGTTAATCCTTTAACATATTCTGAAAGTAGAAATGTAAGTAAAAAAATTGCAGTGCAGATCAGACAGAAGTAAAAATTAGCTGTACAAGGTATAGTTATGAAATGAAAACATTTTTAATTACAGCTTCATAAAAAATATATTAATGTGGCACTTTTTTTAATAGCTAATTAGTTTTACTTCATATATTTTGCACGCTGTACAAACTAAATTATCATCTCTGGGTTCCTTTAAGTTCCCGAATACCTGTCGCTTAACTATATAGCGCATTATTTTATCCGTTCAGTGCACAAAGCAATTAACTCCACTTTTCGAAAAATCTTGAATTTAAGTGTCAAAACACTTGGTATAGTCACACCTTTTTATATTTATAATAACTTTCCTGAATAATAAAAATTAACACCATTACAAGACTTCGTTTTTTTTTTTTTTTGGCCATTAAATAATAATTGATTTATTTCAGAAGCCATTTTGACTAACTAAATTGGAGGTGCATTCCACGGTAAATGACGCAACATTTGGAAGCAAAAACTGAACTTTAAATAACTAGAATAAGTAAAGTATTAAATATAAAGTAGTTTATTTTACTGTCTTATGCAGCTATATTAATACATTAGTATACGGCCTTATTTGAAGCCCTGTTATTCTACTCGTAATGAGAATTTTTTAAAAAAACGTTGCAGTAACTGACGCAACGGAAAATAGACATATGTAATGGAAAATACAAACAAATTCAAAAATCTGTGAACTATGAACTTGTGACAAGGAAATTTTTATTTAAATGAAAAGCTAATGCATGCTTAAAAAGAAGTACACTTGTGTTTTTCTTTGTTGTTAGGTTAATTATTTATGCACACAAAAGAAAGTAGTAAGTGACGCAACACAAAGGAAAAACGGGCTTCTAATATTCATCTAGTGAGAGCCAAATTGTTTATTGTGAAGAAGTTATTACTCACAAGGGGGTAGGAAGAGTGCATTTAAATAACTTCTTTATCCCCCCCCCCCAAAAAAAAACATAAGAAAGTAATACTTATTAAACATTTTCAGTGTAATGTTTCCCAAAGATGTCCACTTTGACATGGAATTCACTTGAACACGATATCGTTGCAAAAATGCAACTCAAATGGTTTATCACGCGCTTGTACGGAGCGAATAACAGGCAAACCTGCTTTCATCACCCTTATTTTGGCAAATAAAATTGTTTAACCTTTCCCAACAAACTTATCTTGTTTCAATTAAATTGCTCGTTATTGCTTGAAATCAAATTGTATAGCTCGTTATAATCAAAATGAGAGAGACTAGTATCAATGTAAATTGTGAAAACTCTCTGATAGTTCTTAATAAAGATTTAGAATGAAGATACCATTAATGTAAGAAAAGTAGCAGGTAGACCACAAAGTTTGAAAATGTAGATCAGCCTTTATTATACTCTAAAGGCAGAACTTTGATAAGGGGGAAAAAAAGGAGATACATGATGAAAATTCATTCCTCCTGTCAAACATGATCATTATATAAACTTGGCAACAAAGCGAAATGACGAGTCCTCACATACAGCAGATAAAAGACATTATTACTTATATTTCAGATGAATTAATCACGAATAATACGTATATTAAAACACAAGTGTTAACATTCGTTTTAAGGAAAATCAATAAGGGATCATTCATAAAGGATGTCACGCTTCGAGGGGGGGAGGGGGTCCGTGAAATTGTGACAAAGTGGGACAAGGGGAGGGGGTAACAAGAAATGTGACATCATGCATTATGCAACATAGCGTGACGCGTGACAAAGGGGGGGAGGGGGTCAAATATATGGGGAAAAAGCGTGACGTCATTTATGAACGGCCCCTAATAAAAATATGTAATAACTAACTTTTTCTGCAATAAAAGACTTAAAAATGTAAGCACTGAATTTAACTTTATTACTTTGTTCCCTTGCCAAATTGGTTAACTTGCACCAGTCCCATAAAAATTGAGACATTACGAATGATTATTTTTTGGCTTTTCTTTCTCATTAACTTTTTATATCGTTAAATGAATGCTACATATGTATATATAATTTTTATAATGTTTATTTGAATTTATACTATAAAGGGAATTTTAAAGATCAAATGTTCAGTATTTCATGGTATTCCTCAACTTTTTGTTTTATGGAGTTAATTGATGTGTGGCATTAAAGGCTCATTTGCCATAACTGATAATTCTATCATGGTTTCACTCTGATTTGTATGACATATTTGTTAAAACACGTTGAAAAAATTAATTATTTAATAAATGAATAAGAATAAAAAACATGCATTATCTGCAAAAATTTTAAATTGACTAGAAGAAAAGGTCTGAATTATCAAAAGATTTTAACAGAAGTTGCAAAAAGTTGTCATACATTGTTTGCTATTACTGCTGATTTCGTCACTGATAATGAATAGATGTATTTACTAAAGCACATTACAAATCACATACTTTTTAGAAAATTAAAAGCACACACAATTTTACGTTTATTTTAATATTTCAATTTTAAATAGTGTAAAAAAATATTTTTTAACGAAAGGTACTCAAATTATAATTATCATCAAATTAAACTTCATGAACTTCTTTTTTAAATGAGTTTTAACTCTCTAGACACACAACTGGAATTTATAGCACTTTAAAGCTCTGCCAGCAAGTAAAAAAAGATTTTTTGCAAATTAGCCCTAAAATATTTTTTTCCGGAAACGCAATATTTTGAAATTTTAAGAAAATAAATAAATGAAATCTAGAACTACGTAATTAATTAATTTTTTTCTTCTTCCTCGTTTTTATTTTATTTTAATGTTCCTACGCGGAAGCGCAAAATGGCGAAATCCTTCTACGATTAACCGCTCAGTAAAAGTTCCCCTTCCGTGGGTAACAAAGATTCGAAATTGAATCGGAAGTAGACGATAAAAATGACTACAGATGCAAAACTGGGCCAAGTTCGGGACATTGAACTCGATGTTTCTGTTTTCATTTAACACTGTTACGCGTCGCTAGCCTTTGTTTTCGATTTTCCCCCCTTTGCGTAGGGATTTCCGTAGGGTTCGAATCGCGGAAGTTATTCGGTTTTTGTTTTTGTAGGGAATCTTTATCCAGAGGCTGTTAATGATGTTATTTGTGGAATCTCCGAGTAACATGTTTGTATGCGTGTTATCCATTTTCACGTGTTCCTGCCAAATTGTTTTGGCTGTTCAGCTATAACGTTAAAAAAAAGTTTGATTAAGTTAGAAGTTGATGGTATCGTAACATTTACGTCGAATTCTAAAGGCAAAATTGCAATTTTTTTTATTTAATTTGGAAGAACTTTTTCTTTGGATGAGGAGTATTCAGTAAACGTGCTATGGCAAAACTATGCTAGCCGTAAAAAAAAGTTTATTATGGTATGGGGATTGAAAACCTCGCAGGCTTTAAATCTTGCTACTGTGCATAATGTCATTTCATGTGCAGGTACGTTATTTCAAAAGTTTCGGGGGGAGGGGGTATGTTTTCTGTGCATATTATAGGTAAAAAGCAAAACAACATACTTAAAAGCTTCAGCATAAGTTCACTGTACTTATGAAAGCCGGGGGGGGGGACTATGCTGTTACGAGTCACATGACTAAAATGTGACTACAAATTTGCTTTCTTAGTCTAATAATAACTTAACTATTTTCTATGAGAAATTATTCTTTGCAATGAATGTTTTCTTTTTTTTTTCCCTTTTGAGCATTTAGTAAATTTACGCTTTACGTGTATGTATTACGCTTACGCTTACGTGTTTCTTGTAATTGGAGGAAGTTAATTGCCGGAAAATTGGCCGGATAAATTTTTGCAATTTCATAAACCTTGTAATTTGGTGATGAATACGATTTGTTTTCTCAGTCTGTCTAGAATTTCAAGGAAAATTTTCTAATGGTTGAAAATAAATTATTCATAAACACCTTTATCATTTCAAGCCCTTGGTAGTACAAGCCAAGTTCTCTCTTCATGTGAATGACGTAGGAGATGCAGAGTTACGACCGGGAACATGGAGCTTTCCCCTGTCAATTTTGATTTGAAAGAGATTTTATCATTTGTTTCTCTATTAACCATTCTATTAAGAATATAATTTGCTTTCTCATTTAAAAAATATTTCTTGAAATAAGCTAATGAGCAAAAAATCTTTTGCTAAAAATCAGCACGCATGTATGTCAGATTGGAGATCTAAAAATTTTCCATTATCTTTTTTAATCATTATTTTTTTAATGAAATATACCAGTCACGTGTGTCTCCTTTTCCATGGCCCATAAAATAAATAAAAATATAATGAAATATATTCTTAAAATAAATATAAAAATGAATAGAATAAAAGGTAATGAAAAAGTAAAATATTAATAACGATGAGGATGATGATGATCTAACTTAAATGTAAGCACACAATTATAATCTGAGTTTTATCAGAATGTTAGTAACAGTTAACAGCGCTTCATCAAGACTGAAAGCTTAATACTCACTTTTATAGTGAGCTCTATCACTCACAATTATTATAATGAAAACTATACTTGACAATATGTTTATGAAAATGTTTTTTTTTTTTTTTTGAACATGTGCTCATTTTTTAATACAAAACACATTGTCTGCGCATACTTCCTTTTGAATTGATTAATCGAGAATATTTACGGTTAACAGCAAGTCTTTTCTCTTTTTTTTTTTTTTTTTTTGGTTTTGTTTTTTTGTTTACATTAACATTAAATTTTTGTATTAGTTTTAGAACGAGCTCCGATCATAACTAGTATCGCAGTAGTAGCTGGTTTAAACCAACAATTTTTAAACTTATATTTTGTTGTATATAGTGATTTGTGTCAATATTTCGTATTGTGTTTTCGTGACATTAGGTTTTAATATCTTGGTGGTTGTGTCGCAATTATCAACCTTCTGATCTTTTTGTGAAAGATAATGGAGTAAATTTCTTTACAGATTACAAAACATTTACAAATTTAACAACGCATTTTTGTTTTCAAAATGTACTAACTTCCTTTCCCACAGTCCTCAATAAGATAAAACACTAATATTGACAATATTATTGACGAAAACAGGTGGAAGGTTTGACCTTGAAAACAGAGTGCTTGCACCTGCAGACATTGCGAAGGGAAAAAAAATGAAAGCAGCAGGGAAAACTATCAAAGAAAATATTAACTTGTTTTCCCTTTTCCCCCCTTACATTTTTTACTTTCGTGGGGTAAAAATAGGGGGATTTCATAATGTCATGCTATTCATAAAAAGAACCGCCCTTTTGGTGCACGCTATTTTTTGCACGAAAAAAAAAAAAAAAACACTGACTGCTAGGAATTTCTATTATGAAGTATTTGAGCTGTTACACCCGTAAAGAACCAAATTAACAACATTGAACATTATTGTAAAAATATGAATTTTACCAAATTAAAAGTCGGGGAGAAAATATAAGGAAAATATTAACCGATATTAAATCCTTTTTAGAACTCTTTTTAGTCTCTCTTTAAAAAAAATCCGCTTATTTTGGCCTACCCTATTACGATTACGTATGCGCTAGTTTTGTGTTGGAAAAACAACATTTTAGACACACATTTCTAAAGAATCAGTTGTACTGCAAACGAATTTGCGCAACGCTGTCTCAAACATAGTACTCTGCCCTCAAAATAGTTATTTTTCATACGAGCTGTTACTGTTTGCAACACTCCATTTTGTACTGTTGCATATTTACGCAAATGGGATCTTTTCCCATGTACCGTTTAAAATATGCATAAATGAATAAAAATATGTAAAGTTTTAAAAAGTGAGTAAGTAAAAAATTAAAATTTTTTTTTACGCAATAAATTTTTAAAAAATCTCTCTATAAGTAACTCCCTAATTAGTTTCCAAACATATTATGCATAATTGAAATTGAAATAAACCTATCTTATTTAGATAAGAAGATGATTTTTCAATTCATAACGATCTAACTTGCGCAAAACTTAAAACGCAAGGAATTTTGTCACTTTTCTTACCTCTTTTATGCTTAAATTTATAAAAAGAAGCAGAAGGCATCTTGTTGTACGCTAACTAGTTGGCTATTTCCTACTTTTGAGTTGCATTCATCCAGTTAAAAAAAAAAAAGAAAATGCATACAGAATTTCTTTTTTGAACTTGAATTTATGTTTCATTTGGAAGCAAAGTGTAATCTTATTGAGCCACTTTTCAATTTGAAAACCTAAAGGTACTGTTCTGTAATCTTTTCTCACAAGGTACCTATTGTCTGTAAGAATTACTATCGTGAGGGCATTAAGGGAGGAGCTTGGAAATTAGCTTCAAAAAATCATTCTGGGTGTTCTAGAACAAAAGGACTGCGTTCCAATCTCTGTTTTAAGCCGGAAAACAAAGAAAGAACTAATGATTCCTTTTTACATCCGTTTCCGAATCTATTAGCACACCATCTAGCAATTTCATTCTATCCCATCTTTGACAATGGAACCACTTAAACCCATTTAACCACGCATTGCTGTCATCCTTCCATTTAGCTCTTTCACACAAAACGAGAAAATCATTATCGCGAAAAACAAAACACTGTATCATGTTGCCATCTGCTCACTATTAATTCTGAAATCAAATGAACTTCGAATGGTCATTTGATTTCCAGTCCATTATATTTCTTGATCACGTTGGCAACATCAATCTCGGAGATACTAAACATAGAGGGAGCATGTCTTGCATTTCTAGTATGTTTACTGGTGAATGACCGACCTTGGTGGAAAAATTTGCGTCGTGTTTATGATTTGATGTCCCGTGTCATTACTACTCCCATTATTATTGCCAGAACTCTATTACATATGTGCATAAATTGTTACATTGCATCTCCTCATTGTTTGACTTTGTTTCTTAATTTTTTTTATGGTTTAGTTTGCGTCAATTTTCTGTGAAAAATATTATCACTAATATTCTTTTATTTATTTATTCATATACTTATTTACTACACATTACTATTTTTGTACCTTATTTTTAATGTGAACTTTTTCGGCTTTCGCCCTTTTTGAAGTGATTCTCACGTGTGGTACGCGAACCACTGGTGATAAAGAAATAAAACTAGACCCTAAATACATTTCTAGTTTGGTTTATGAATTCAGTTGAAAAAAAAGGGGAGGGGGGGAACAGTGGAGCACAGCAAATTCCTTTGTTCTGGCTCCGCTTTAGTTCCTTAGTGGCAACTACACATCAAACTTTTTGATGTACTTTTGTATCAATAGTGCCTTCGATCTGCTTCATAAAAATCGATCCTTTTTTGCAGAATCATTTACGATCAGAACTGTTTAAAAAAAAAAAAAAAACACTTTTTTTAAAAGAAATATTAATGCTCAGATGATAAGATTTCCTGGGAATTTTGCATTTTCAAAAGTAACTATGGGGAACGCTGCTACCCATAATGCAGCTCTCTCCTATCAATAGTTCAGTGTTACGCAAGAGATGTTTAAATTGAGTGAGCTACTTTAGATAATAAAGTTTGCGACTCGTTGACACGAGGATTTCGTTACGGTTTTACGAAACGAAACGAGAGAAGGAGGAAGGGTTGATATTTTTGTAGTGAAAGCGATATTCTTGCACATGCGTCTGCATCGCGACGGAGATGGCAACAATCCAATCCATTCTTTATCCCTTTATCTAAAATTAAGCCAAAAATTGTTTACGTTCTCTGAATAAACGAATAAGTAAACAGGAAAATAATAGCATGTGCTTTGTTGATTTAATACGTTGCATTGTTAAAGTTAGATACAGATTTGCTCATCCAAATATCACTTTTGTAGAGCATTTATAATGCAGTTTGTTACGTGCTTTAACACGTAAACCAGGCGCGTAACTTAAGGGGGGGGGGAGAGTCAGGGG
Organism: Octonoba sinensis; assembly: GCA_038502835.1. Classification (NCBI taxonomy): domain Eukaryota; kingdom Metazoa; phylum Arthropoda; class Arachnida; order Araneae; family Uloboridae; genus Octonoba; species Octonoba sinensis. The sequence continues at coordinate 129,016,914 of CM076600.1, forward strand.
ATCAATCCAATGCCCCCTGCATCAGGAAGCCCGCTAACAGGCAAGTCATGTGATCAGCAGAAGGCCAGTCTCTCAGTCTCCGTTGCTAAACACGTTGAGTGAAAAAGAACACTTCGCTTCGCGCTTATTTCTTTTCAATTGACTGCTACTTAAAATTAATCAATATTTGTAAAGAAAAAAAAAACAGAATATTTATAAATAAAAATTGTGAATTTATGTAAAAAAAACATACACCAAAAATTCAGTCAATCCAAAATAACTTGTACATTATTCGTTTCTTTTAACGCTCATCTTAAATTCATTAGTTGATATCTTTTTCATCTTAACCCATTTTTACTTTAACCTTTAGCCTTATTTTATCTACGCTATGATGTTTTTCTTTAATAAGAAAAATAAAATCTTGTCTATTTTGAAAAGCAATCCAGTATAACTACTATATTGACATTCTCTCATATATTTTCATGAAGGAATTATCTTCTCAAACGTTCTATATGAATTTGCAATTTATTTATATTTATTTCATGTTAATATTTAACATCTGGAAAAAAGTAATAACCTAAAATTTGGTACTATTTCTATCAGAACTCTTAAAAGTGTAGAATAAACTTAGACATTGTTTGTAAAAGTTTCACTACAAGCTGTATGATTCTTTCTTTTTTTTCTTGTGTTTTAAACAACCATTTGATATTTACTGTTAAATTTCAATATACTATTAAACTGATTTCTAGCCAAAAGAATACACTTTATACAAATATAATGTACCTTGTGTAATAAAACTTGTGAAACGTTGGACTATGTATGAACTTGTGAGGGAGGTTAAGTAGAATAATAATGTATATTGGTCTATTGCAGTTTCCTATCATTAGAATAAATGCCTCTTTTCTCAACGTCCCTTTACTTTTTGAGTTCTACTCGTATTTCAGCTGTGGGTAAAATCTTTAAAATATTGAAATTCCTTTAAAAATAAAACATAGAAGAGTCATTCCACAGCATTTTTGTGCTACCTATTAGAAATGTTCAGCGGCGTAGCTAGCATAAGTGACACCCGGGGCGGTTATCCGTGGTGTCACCCACGCCCCCCCCCCCCCCCCCCCCCACGCACACACACACACACACACCACCACAAAAAAAAGGAGGAAGAGATACTTTTCTCACACCCACGAGCGAGCCTTTTCAAAGTAAGATTTTAATGAAGAAATGGTGGTCTTCCGAAGTCAGAAAAAATAGTAAGGCACTGCAGGAAAGATAATGTATTTGTCATGGGGTTATAATTTTAATTATTTGTTGAAAATTTGCTCAGTTTTTTTAAAAGGTAGTAGAAAGAAAATTATTGAAAAAGAAATCCAGTTTAAGGTATGTGTTTCATTATATGGAGCTTTTAAAGGTTTATTGTTTCCCCCTTCGTGGCCCGGTGTCAGCCCAGAACGAATGACACCCGGGGCTCCCCCTCCCCCCTCTTAGCCACGCCACTGGAAATGTCTGAATAAAATTTTGGTGTATTTAATTTTGAAGATATTAATGAAAAGTTTTCAAATTTTTTTATTAACAATCCGTACATTTGGAGTGGTACAAAATTTCTTTTCAATAGGGTAAATAGTTTATTATTTAAAAAATATTACAATTTTGATAAGTGCGGGACATTTTTGATGTCCCGTGCGAAACAAAATTTTAATATTCAAAATATGGCTCTAGCTGTACATAATGTTCTAAAAAATTTGAAAACTTTGCATTAATATTTTCATAATTAAAAATAATTAAATAAATATACCAGAATTTTGCTCAAAAATGTTCCTCACGTAACACAAAAATAAGGTGGAATCACCCAGAAAGCAATATGGGACCGTTCATAAATGATGTCAGGATTTTTTTCCATATATTTAAACCCCCCCCCCCCTTGTCACAAAGTGTCACACTTCAACATACCCCCTCCTCCCTTTGTCACATGCCACGCTATGTTGCATAAGCATGATGTCACACTTCTTGTTAGCCCATCCCCGTGTCGCTACATCACGACCCCTCCCCCCTCGAAGCGTGATATCATTTATGAATGATCCCCATGCTGTATTCACACAATATAATACAGTGAGTAACCTACCCCCTAAATTATAGATAAAACAGAGCACACTTATTATTGGTAACAGTACTCTTAAGCAAAATTATGAACACTAAAGAAATGAATAAAAAGTAGTACGTTAAAAGTAATTGTATATTAAAGCGTTCAAAAACAATTTTAGTTAATAAATAGTAACATTAAGAACAATAAAACAGCTTAGTAATGAGTTTCAACTTAAATGTCATGTGTGTGCAAAACGATCAAGAACCAACATCAAGTTTTCTAACTTCATCAAATATGATAAGCATAGTTAAACCTTGTCACACATAAATGACATACAAACTAACAGATCAAGTCGGTATAGTTTCAAATTGCAGAAGGAGGAAAGTTGAAAGTCGGTCATCGAAAATTAAAACTTATTAACTATAAAACTTTAATGCCACAACATTAATGACGAATGATAATGTAACACATCGCACACCGGCAAGAACAGTGACACAATTCAAAAACGAAACAAATTCGTAAAACGGGATTTATATATTTCCAGTTTCTATATTCTTCTAATCGTACTATAAATTAACGAATTTAATTACTTACTCTGGAACGATGGTTTGAAGTTTTTGCTCATCGTCTTTGATGTCCACACTTTTTAAAGAACTGGATCTTTCATAAATTTGATATTGTCCTTCTGTCCGGAAGCATAATTGCATAATTGCCCTTGCAGCCGTAAACGGCACACTTGTAAGGCATTTTAAAACTTTGAAAATTGATTACAAGAAGATAGTAGGAACGATAACCAACAAACATACAACAGGACTCAATACCGGTAGCAGCACAACGGCAGATTGATGGCCTTCTCAAAATCACGTGACTTTATTTAGACTACTGCCGTGCAAAGGCTTCCTAGATATAGGGAGCGCTGATCAATCCCCTTCTTTCGCAGAAGCCCCGAGTTGAGAAATATAATGTATGTTCATGTATTTTTTTAAGGCAATATACGTAGAATATGTTTGTGTCCCCTCCCCGGAAAATTTTGAAACGACGGGCCTGGCATAAACGTTTGAATGATATTGGAAAGGTGATGATATTAAAAAATGTGAGAAGAAAAAAAGAAAAATCTTCATTTTTGAAATACCGTAGTATTCAAATCATGTAAATTTCATTTTATTTTACTTTGTTCCTGTTGACATCGTTTTTGATTGGCAAATTAATTCCTTTGAATACAATTGCTATTATTTCTATACATTTTTATTTATTTATTATCTTTATTTAATTTGATCTTCGTTATCAATCATTTTGTTTTAGTTGCCCCAATCCGTAAACGTATAAGGGAGTTTATTGTACTGTTATCTATTTTCATGCTCTATTTTTCGGTGCTTAACAATGGGTCTATTAAAATGGTTCGCTCTTTTTTTAACTTTTAGGCAATTATTCAAAACTTGTAAAAAATAAACAAAATTGAAAATTTAATTCTTGTAACTAAATTAGAAAATTCTTGAAAAATAATTAAAATAGCTGTTGTGGAACAGACCTTAAAAATATTTATATTTATACCATTAATTATGGATATGTGAACATTCGTCGCGTGGCATCAGTCTCCGCCGAAGAGTGGCGCAATGTACAAGGTAGTTCAGGCAATGCCGGGTAGTACAGCTAGTGATTGAAGAAAAAGTGTCTGTATCAGAATTTCATTTTGAGTTTAACCCATAGATAATTTACTCTTGAATGAGAAAAGCCTTGTAATTCCACAAAAGTGTCGTGGGTGCGAGGGGGTGGCGTCGAATATCCGGTATCCGACCGGTTTTTAAATATCCGGAATCCGATCCAGCCACCGTCCGAAAGATCCGGTTATTCGGTATATATAAATTAAAAAAAATTATTACGTTTCGGAAGCTGTGGTATGTTTAAAAAATGCATAGAATCTATAAGTTTCATACTTCACAGCCAGATATCCGGTACAGCCCATCAAACGGCGTCGCCAGATACCCGGTATCCGGCAAAATCATTATCCTGGCAGGAATACAGGACTTTTTTGCTGTCATTGAAGTTCCTGAGACGCGGGACAATTTCTGAAAATATAGGACTGTTCCGGAAAATTCGGAACGTTTGGCAGCCCTGGTTACGAAGAACACCAAAACACGTGTGTAATATATATATATATATATATATATTTTTTTTTCAAGCTTGTGCCATAACAACGCTGATTTGTTTTCATTTATTACTCCTCTCAAAAATATGCGTTTTATTTCTTAATTTACTCTTGTTCTAAGAAAATAAATCAAACATTAAAATACACTTGAATCTATTGAAGCTCAATCACGATACATTTTTCACTTTAACGTTTGCGGAAGAAGATACGAAAAGAACTCGACACAATATATTGTAACGCATTACGCTATTGAGCGAAAACACTCCAATAAACATTGGCGCTATTAAGCTCGATCGTTACGATAGCTTCGAACGCAAATACAAAGCTAAGTTTGCAGAAGAAAAAAAGCATCATTATCTGAAGAAAATTATAAGAGATCGTTCAAACAGTTATTCAAGATAGCAGTTTGTCAAATTGCTGCTATTGTAGCCACTTCTCCAAGACGAAGATTTCTATCTCCGCGTAGGGAAAATTTGTTACTGAAAAATCCCATTGCGGGGTCAATGAACTCAATCTTGTTATAACGGGATTTCGGTTTCACGTTTAAGGCCATGCGTAACGCGCTTTGTTGCACATGACATAACACCTGATTGGGAACTGGTTTTGGCGATTTAGCCGCGATTTGGCAACACTTGATAGTTTTCTTTTTTTTTTTCGCGGAATATAAGAAATTCGCTTTATCCCCTTCTTTCTTTCTTCTTCGACTTTTCTTTTTCCGCTTTATTTTTTCCTTTTTTATTTCTTTCTTTTTATATTTTTGTTGAATGTTTTTTCATTTGTTGATTTAGTTTGCTGATATATTTATCTTCATTTTAAAAAGAAGGGTTGGTATTTTAGAAAAAGTTCTCATTGGGCCTAACTAATTACGGGTAGTGAGGCCGTAGTAGCCTAGTGAATAGGATAGCAGGCTTCCAACCGGAAGACCGGGTGCTCGATACCGGACCCACTGAAGATCCCCCATGTGCACTTGGGGACACGTGCATGTAAAATCCGAGGACCCTGATGTCCCGAGGGTACCTGAGGGTTGAGAATTTCCGTCCCCTTCACCCTTATGCCAAAAAATAAAGATGGCGTATTTGTGGTGGCGCCATCTGGTGTCATGAAAATACATAATGAGCCAAGTCGTACTTCCACCGTTGCGGTGTTCATCTATAAACGGAAGGAACTCCCTTACTGCCTTAATTTCTGGTCGTTCTGCGAAGGGAAGCTTGGATTCCCAAGGGGCATTAGAAACAACCACAATTTCGGGTTACAAAAAAAAGATAATTATAACAATAATAATAATGATAGTAACAGGGCTCTGGCGCAACCACCTTTTTGAGTTACACCGCTCCATCTTGCTCCATGCTCCGGATATTTTTATTTCATTATATTATTTGTTTCTGAAGCTAATAATTTTCTTTATTTGATTCTGAAAAAATCGAAGCTCTGGAGCACAACAAATTCCTTTCATCCGGCTCCACTACAGTTTTGAACAAATTCTCATTTTGCTGATCTAGCAAAGAGTTGTATTGTGGGACATTAATGTCATACCCACAACAGGCACAAATTCTTCTCTCTCTCTCTTTTTTTTTTTTTTTTTGATCTAAACCTTTTTTTTTTTTTTTAAGCATGACACTTTATGGGTTGGGGCTTTGAATGGTTACTGACATTCAAAAATATAAAAATTAAAAGCTGCAAGTTAAATTTATTCAATTGCAGTGCAAATTTATGCATACAAATATCACAACTGCAACAATGGATTGAGCACGTTTCGAATGATTTTCTATAGCAATGCATCGAAGGAGCTTTAAATTGATTCATTAGTTGTACTCTTAGGGGGAAATACAAATATAAGGGAGTTTATTGTACTGTTATCTATTTTCATGCTCTATTTTTCGGTGCTTAACAATGGGTCTATTAAAATGGTTCGCTCTTTTTTTAACTTTTAGGCAATTATTCAAAACTTGTAAAAAATAAACAAAATTGAAAATTTAATTCTTGTAACTAAATTAGAAAATTCTTGAAAAATAATTAAAATAGCTGTTGTGGAACAGACCTTAAAAATATTTATATTTATACCATTAATTATGGATATGTGAACATTCGTCGCGTGGCATCAGTCTCCGCCGAAGAGTGGCGCAATGTACAAGGTAGTTCAGGCAATGCCGGGTAGTACAGCTAGTGATTGAAGAAAAAAGTGTCTGTATCAGAATTTCATTTTGAGTTTAACCCATAGATAATTTACTCTTGAATGAGAAAAGCCTTGTAATTCCACAAAAGTGTCGTGGGTGCGAGGGGGTGGCGTCGAATATCCGGTATCCGACCGGTTTTTAAATATCCGGAATCCGATCCAGCCACCGTCTGAAAGATCCGGTTATTCGGTATATATAAATTAAAAAAAATTATTACGTTTCGGAAGCTGTGGTATGTTTAAAAAATGCATAGAATCTATAAGTTTCATACTTCACAGCCAGATATCCGGTACAGCCCATCAAACGGCGTCGCCAGATACCCGGTATCCGTCTTTAATGATATCATCATTAAAGACACGTAACAAATCTTTGGATTTGTATTTTGTTCATTAAGTGTGCCTCAATAAAGCTATACAAAACACAACTAATGTATCATATATAAAAATGAAAATAATCCACCATCCTTTCATCCTTCAAAATATCTGATTTTACGAACTTTTAAAAGGGGTTGAACGAGATGCATTTCCAGAAACATTCCATTTTTCTCATTATTGATATTTACTTTACGATAAAAGACTTCAAAACTAACTTCATAGGGTAGTGCATTGCGTCACCAGCTTCATTTGCATGCTAAAATTAGATTCCTGAAAGATTCCCTTAAAAATATGAATTTAAGACATGAATGCACAAATACCATTATATTATTTCTCTCTTTTATTTTCCTTTTTTTAAATAGCTTCCATAAATGATCTATTTCTGTAAAGGAAATAAATTCCTATGAATAAATAAAAGAAACAAACTTTCATTACACTTACAAAAGAAAATTTGTATCTAGAACAAGTGTTTAAATAGCCCTAACGTGAAAATTTAAAGGAATGTGTTCTGCAACATCACTGGGATAAGAGTAGCTAAAAACAAGTATTTTTTAAATTTTTGACCTACCCCTTATGAATTTCCTTAATCATAATTTTTGGCAATGCAAAATATCTTCTGGCTATTAAAATGGCATAGGAATGCAATTCGCCACATTTTTCTTACCACTTTTGAAACTGAAACGAAGACTTGATAGACATAAAAATCTCTCTTAATTCCTGTATTTCAAATTTTCATCTTCCCTTCTTTATTTCCAAGTCGAACCAGAAATGTCGAGGTTAAAAATGCTATCGCACAATCAGACATCTTTTGAACAATGGCGGTTCAGAATGATGCGGATGTCGGCATATCTGGAGATAAAATAAGTTAATAATATTTATTATGCATGACTTTTGTTACGCTGCTTCGTGGATCAGAACAAATAGACAAAAAAAATAATTTATTTTCTCGCAGAGAAAGACATATATTATTCCTTCGAGTACAACAACAAAAGAAAAGATAACTAAATGAATAAACAAACATTAAAAACAAACATTTGAAAAAGATTGAAATAGTGATGATATGAAATGGCATGTTCCTTTTTCCAACGGAATTAGTTTATTCGTTAACCTCGGAGTAATATTAACCCTCGAGAAATTTCAAAATATTTCTTAAGTAAAACTACGTAGTTGTAGGAAAAAGAAAGTTTTAGAAAAATTTGTAAACTTTACATATAAATTTATAGATTTATGCTCCATTAAATGTTAGAGGAACTGATATAGTTCTATTAAACTCTACAAAAAATTTAAGTACTACAGAAATTTTTATACGCTCAGTTGACCTCCTGAAGTAACGATATAGATATTGTTTCACATTTTATTGACATTTAAGAACTCTACACACATTTTTATACATTAATATCTATTGATACTATTTATTAACTTTTCTGATAAATTTATAAAACTATTAACATTTCTATTACCTCTGCAAACACCGGTATAGGCTCTATTAACATTTTTTACAGATACATTTTTCATTAGACTCTACAGAAAAATTGGTCGACTATTAATATTTCCCCTCTTATACTCTATGTCACTTTGCCATAGACTCTAGAAGCTTTTTCGTCGACACCAGTCTTCTTACATACTGCCTTTTAGACTGCTAAAACTTGCTTCTGTTTCAATCAATAATTTAATAAAATATTTTAACTTTCTTTTCTTACTCTACAAACATCTTCACAGGCTGTATTATCTTCTTTCATACGACCATTCATCAAAGGCTGTATTGACATTTTTCTTCTTTTCAGAACAGACATGCTATAGCTGAACCCCCTCCCCCCTCAATTTCAGCTATAGCATGTCAGTTCTGCTGTTAATTCGGATTTTTCTGTCATGCTTTTGTATCTGAAGTTGATGCATAAATTCAAAGTATTTTATTCTCTTAGCACTACTCCTTCTGCGAAGTTACATTTCTTCAGTTTTTTGTTTCTTAAAAAATTTTATACTTTTTTGGTTTCTGTTACTTAAAAGTAGTAAAAACTTTTTTACATGCCATGCTGGAATTTCTCAGAAACCAGCAATGCCAATATTTTCGGTGTATATACTTCCTGCTCTCTCCCACTGATGAAGAGGCAGGCTTTTTCATTTGTTATTTTGCCGTTTCAAATTCGTTAAATTTAACTGTCATTTTTAAAAGTCTTGTTAAATTTTACATACGCGCTAGTTAAACTTTACTTTTCTTCTTTATTCAATTCTTATACAGCTGTTTAAGCGTGCTGCCTTGGGCGCCATTTTGCAGATTGTGTGTTTCTAATATTTACTTTCAAACCATATATATATATATATATATATATATACATAAATTGTAAGAAAAAAAATTCGTTCAATTTCATATTTTTTATTGAAAAAAAAAAAACTTCTACACAAAATTCAACTTTCATTCTTAACAACAATTGTATACTTGAATACAAAAGCTGTTGTATACATCAAGTATATTCCAAAGATGAAGGAAAAAAAAACTTTGATCAGGAGTCATGGGTAAAGGCATTACAAGAACGCCTGACAATAATATAATAACCAGAGAAATAAATTACGCCCCCTCAAAAAGGAATAAATTCCATTACTTTTTGTTTTATGAAAATAAAAATTGATTATTACCGATGTCAGCGTTTCGCTCAGCCACGCTTGGGCAAACTGCCAATTAATTTATAAAATACGAGAATTCCCGACGCATAAAGAATAAGAAAAAAGTAAGAGAAAATTTCTATTTTATTTTCATTAGAGCGTTATTGTTTAGTTATTAAGTATATTATCTTATAAATGTAGGTTTGCTAATTTCTTGTGTGCGAACTTCTTAATACATATTTTGTAGAACGTCTGTATCAACTGTAGTCGTATCAATTTCGTTGGTTGAAGTCAGATCCTTATTAAATTTGCGATTGCAGTAATCAAATTCGACTTTGCGAATTGCAAATGTATGCATTTTTTCTTTCTTTCTAAAACAGGAAAAAAAAAGAGAAAAAAAAAAAAGATGTATTTTTTTTTTTTTTTTCCATGAACAAGAATGAATCGTTTTATCGTCTTTGGACCGAATCACAGATGATCCGTAGTGCTGCCATCTATGGGAAAATAATAGAATTGTCTTACTTACTGTACATTTACTCATTATGTACGGAAGTCTATTACATACTTTTCTCCACCAGACCCCTACCTGTTAGCCGAGGCCTTAGGATTGCTTACGCACGGGGAGAGGTAGTGGGGTCTACGGATTTTACATGCACATATCCCCAAGTATACATGGTGGTCTTCAGTGGGTATCGAACGCGCGACCTTCCAGGTGGAAGTCCGACGTGCTAACCACTAGGCTACCACGGCCCTGGTCTATTACATACTGTACATAGCCTAGTACTTACTGTAGTTTTATCAAGCAGTTTTTTTTTTTTTTTTGAAATAATGGAAATTATATATTTCGACTAATACGAGATCATTTCTTGTTGCCGATTGTTTTCGAGTTCGAAATGATAGATGAAGCTAACGCACTAAGTAAAAAAGAAAATTGTTCATTAAGTGTGACAAGTGAAAACAAATTTTTTCCTTTTTAATTAGCGCTTTATCCAGTTTTCTTAGAATGACAGATTTACATGTGATTTCGAATACATGATTTTGACAAACTTCATGAAGTTTGTAAAAAGGTAGAGAAGCAAAACGGGAAACCTAAGAATGCTGATGACTTTTTTTCTTGTCATTTTAATTTGAAGAAAATGGAAGACACGAATTTTTACATACAATTGCAACTCCCAAAACAAGATAACAATGCGTATTTATTAACACGACTAGAGTTCGCTCAACAGTCAAAATTTTACAGTAATACTTAAATTTAGCATTTTAAACTTTATGCTATTTTTATAACTATATCAGTATTATTCACCAAATTTGGCGATTATAACGTCGAGTTTATTTTGAGCATCCTTACTTGAAGCAAAAGCATTGTAAATCATTGTTGAAGCAGGGCCAATTGCGCTCATAAATGCAGCCGCTTGTATTTCTGCCGATTTCGTACTAAGTTGAGTGGCAGTTTATTAACACTTAAATGTTTACTTCCATACACTATGCTCAATTTTCATTTCATTGTTTCAGAGCAGCCTTCACTTTAACTCTTATTATGATCGTTTTTAATATTACTGCTTAATGGCAGGAAACTCTATTAACAATGAGTTTATATTTATTACCTAATAATTTGCTCAAAAAAGACATGTTGCTATCTACTATCTATAACAATAAAAAAATTTTAATAATAAATTAGGGTTTCCTCACAAAAGAAAATTTTAAATAACTAATAATAAACTGTTTCCAAAATTTTTAAATTGATATCACTAAAACTCGTCAATAGCATCTAAACGAAAAGAAAATTGGTTGAAAATCAGAGGACAAACTGGCTCTGACCTGTTTTGTCTTTGCCTATTTACATACAGATTGCAAAATACATGCAATGAAGTGTATATCAAAAAGGGTGAGTAAAACTACCAGTACCAGCGTTGCTGCAACGGAATACTGCCCCCTTGTCAGGGGCGGATTAAACGGTGGGTGGACCTGGAAGCCACCAGGGACCCCGAATTGAAAGGTGTCCCCTGCAATTTCCTTTTTTTCTCTCTCTCCCTTATTGCAGACTCCATGGATTCTGAAGGTCACGCGATAAATGATTTTTCCTGCAAGTTTTGCAGAATAGGAATTGAGTTAAGAAATGAGCAATTCAAATTCTGGGTAGTGGAAGGTTCCGTGTTCGATACCCGCTGAAGATCCACCATCAGAGCTCGAAATTGGGATGTAAAAGTTAGGCCTCATTGGCACCTAGCTTTTTTGTTTTAGTTTCCAAAAATGATCTGCTAGGCGTAATTTTAAAATAATTCAAACTGCTTGGGCAGATATAACTGGTAACTAGGAAGACGGTTGTGCATTTGTTAAAATATATCACAAAACATCACAACCAACCTTACTGAGAGAATTATTTAAAGGTAAGAGGAAAATGTTAAAAAATCACTTTCTGTTAGTAACTTTTAAGAAAGTTGGCAGTTTTACTTAAGTTTTGAACTGATATAAATCCCTTTTTGAATCAGTGCCTAATAAAAGAAAGTATGACTTAATTGACCTAACTATTTTTTTTTCATGTGCTATTTACTGCATTTGTAAGTAAAAATTCAAAATTTCAAATTTGAAGGTCAAGTTATGATAGTCTTCATAAAGTATCTTAAAAACTCAAAATACAGAAAATTAGGTGAAACATGAACATAAAAATATTAACTGCATCAAGTTATGCTAGATTTAAAAAAAAAAAAGAAATAAATAAAAAAATGACGAGTTGGTAAAAACATTGTGGTTGTCAAACGAAAAGTTTTTTTGAAAGGTTAGGCGGCAAAAGCGACGACTGGATGGAAAATTGTGGTCGTCAAACAGGAATTTTTAGTTGCAAAATATGACTAACGAGCGATAATTTCGAACCCTGCCCACCATGTACACTTGGGGATACGTGTATGTAAATTTAAAATTCGTGTACCCCAATACCCCCACTCCCTCACGCCCGGGGGAGGTCCTCCCTTAAGGCCTAGTGCTAACTAGAGTCCCTTTATAGAACTTCTATAAAAGGACTCTAGAAAAGTTTTCCAGAATACTAGGGGGGGGGGGGTGCGTTTTTATTGTACAGCCACGGGGCACCAGAGAGAGAGAGAGAGAGAGAACCTTGTAGCAATAAAGGAGAAAAATAAAAAAATTGTTGCGACTGCAAAAAAAAAAGGATATGGATTTTTGAAAATAAATGAATGTTTTTAATTCTGCTACAATAAGTTGCAGCTTAAATCGACCTGCGTTTCTTGGTAAATATCCAAATTGAAACGCGGTTTTGAAAGAACGAAAGAAGCAACTGAGCGCATGGTTCGCAGTGCTGCCATCTGTCATGTATTTTTAAAACGAGAAGCGTAAATGAGTGCGAAATAATGTGCGTACTTTCCGAACCTTGAATGAACTCGATTGCAATAAAATTTACTGCTATTATTTTATTGACTTATTTGCATTGTTTTTGCAAATTTTATGCTTTATTACTGTTTTATTATTTTTTAGATTTTTAACACAAAGGTACTCTATACTCTACTCATTTCTTAGCAAGTTTATTAGTTAAAACTCAGTTCATTTAGTTATATTAGTTACATATTCAAGAATCAATTTCTGCCAAGCGTCACGTACCTGAAACTAAATTTTTTTAACATCTATTAATTTTAGATCGAAATATGTTTTATGGAAAACAATTCATTGAAGATCTCTCTCTTTTTTTTTTTCATTTTAAATTTTTGTTTTTCTAGGCCTCTAAAACGTCTAAGCAATTCTTTCATTTACTTTGCTATTTGCGAAATAATGGAAGATCAATTTTTGTAGCAGAATGGAATTGAAATATTTAATTAATTTATTTTTTATAGGGCACAGAATCTGAAGTACGTTATGAAAAAAGTTTCAAAATATATATTTTTGCTTTGTTTTTTTTTATGGTCATTTAGATTTTTCAGTGGAAATCAAATTATTTCTTGCAGTTTCTAAATGGTACTTCAACAAAGGTATTTAATGTATTTGAATATCTGGATTGTTACTTAATGTATTGCTGCCTAATACATAACTATTAACAAAACAACAAATAACAGAAATCAAACTGAAAACAGAATATAAAATGTGAATTAACTCCCCTTTAAAGCCGCTCATAATAAAGTGTGTTTTAATGGCGAAACTGTCTGAAATAGAATGATTCATAACTCAAAGATTCGTGTAACATGTTTTGCACTCTCTGAAATCTGATGTACAAGAAAAATAAATGCACTTTTTAACTCTTTTTTTTTTTTTTTGCACACATAGTTAATAAGTGATGAAAAAATTATTCGCATTTGTAAGCGTAATATAAAAACCTATCCTAAAACATTTTTGCTTTTGAACATAACGGATATGAAACATACAATTTTTAAATAGGATTCAAATAGCGTATATCAAATAGCGTATTTTTATGTTAGTTGTGTATAATGTTTTATATATATTTGTTACAGTTCTTTATAATATCGTATTTTTTAGTTGTTATATTGTTCATATATTTAGTCCCTGTAAAACTCTGGCAGAAGTGAAGCGAATAAAAATAATTATTTTTCATAAACTTTAAAAAAATGTATATATATTTACTAATAATTCAGAAAAAACTTAAATATTCTTCATAAATGCATTTCTATATCCTTTTTTTGTTTATTACTCATATATGTTTCATTTGATATCACTTTTATGAATGAAACGTAGCAACTATTTTTGCGCACTAAGAGAGTAATTATTTTCAGTAGCGAAAATAGCAGGGATGTTAATATTGCACTTATCGATACGCTCTTCATTTATATAATAATGTTTACATGAGGGAATGATGTCTTTTTTTAAATATTCATTGAGGTATTATTTTACTGTTCGCTTTTAAGCCTGAGGTTTCATTCAAAATCTCGGCAAAATGTTTCAGCTATGTTCACTAGATGGCAGCATTTGCTCCCATTTACATTTGCTGAATGGACCTGTTTCTCGTGTCGTCACAGGTCACGTGATGTCGGTGTCACGTGATCTCGTTTAGCATCAAAAGCCTTGAGAAATCCAATGTGATTGAGCTGTTGCGCGTTATTTTCCCAATGTTTTTAATAAATTTATTGCAATTCCTTCATTTTGTGCTTCAGTTGGATGCTTTAATGCGTCGGATAAAAAAAGCTGCAATAATAATAATATTTAAAGTTAAATATGAGATTTTATAGAATAAATGATGCACAAACAATGGAAATAGAAAGTAACCTACATAACATTGGATCTGCACACTGACGACTTGCCGATAATTTTAGCCACATCCTTATGAGTTCATTAATAAATGATGTCTAGCTTTGAGGAGGGGGGGGGGTCAAGAAAGTGCGCCATCTTACATTTTGATCTCTATAAATACATTTAAAATCAGCAAATTAAATTTATTTTTAAAGATTTATTTCATTTCTATAATTTGATCTTAAAGTTTCATTGATTTCAATTTTGTATTGAAAACTCCAATGCTGTTAACATTTAAATATACTTCTAGTTAAAAGTTTAAAAGGAAATCTTGGGCATGTAGACTTTTACGATAAACAGAGCGGGTCATTTTTCATAATTCAAACGATTAATATTTTTTACTATTACTACTAATTATCATCTTTGTAGTAAACGTGATCTTATTTTATACAAATTAAGTACACATATGTTCAATATTATTATTATGCTCACAAATGTCCTCAAAAGCTCAAAAATAGAATTAGAAATGTGATCTATAACATAGTGCTTTGTTTCGGAACTGCAACACTACAGGTACAGAAGCTAATATAATATAGCGTGATGTGTGACAAAGGGGGTCAAATATATTGCAAAAAGTGCGACATCATTTATGAATGATCCCTATTACAATACTTGTTTTAAAGCTCAATTTTTAGAAAACTCAACTGAAATAAAAACTTTACAAACAAGTCTCAATAAATACTAATGCAATTGGTTTCAGCCAGTGGTGTAGTCAAAGGGAGACGGCATGCCCCTACCTTTTTATTTTAGCACAAGGGTACCCCCACATTTTGATGTTTGTACTGTAAACATCCCCCCACCTTTTTTCTAGGACTACACCACTAGTTCCAGCACTGCACATTAGAGAGTAGTACTATAAAGCAGAAACATGAGACAAGAAAACAAATGCAGTACTTAGATACAAAGTATTGAATTTGCATAAACTGAAAAGCTAGAACAGAAGAATTGATGAACAATCAATACCAAATCTCCTGTCATATACCATTCAGCATTAAAATGCAAAAGAAACAGCAATAATTATTCATTCATTCCTTCAGAACTTGCTTCAAATCATGAGCTGCATTAACTCTTGTTGGACATAACTCTAAAACATACCTGGGACATACTGAATTAAAATATTAAAATTACATTGTAGTTAAACAATTATAAAAAGAAAACAATTTCCAGGACAACTGTACAGGACCAAATAAACATGTAATAAGTATGAATTATAATTAAATTAAATTAAATATTTCCCGGACAACTGTCCAGCCTCTAATGAATATGCAACAAGTAGGAATTGCAATTAAATAATTATTAAAAGAAAAATTTCCAGGACAACTGTCCAGCACCTAATAAATATACAATAAGTATGAATTACAACTAAATAAATTAAACAGAAAATTTCTCGGACAACTGTCCAGCACATAGTAAACAGTGGTGTAGTCGAGGGGGGACGGCGTCCCCCTACCTTTTTATTTTAATACAAGCGTCCCCCCAAACTTTTTACATTTTAACACAAGCGTCCCCCCACTTTTAATTTCAATTGCTTATTTTCTTATGTATCATCGTCCCCCCAACTTTTTTTTTCAGGACTACACCACTGATAGTAAATATGTCATAAGTACGTAAGTTGCACCAAGGCCGTATCCAGAGGGGGGGGCAGGCCCCCTCCCCGAAATTTTTCGCAATGTTGCATATATTCCTCTCCGATACTTTCCTCAACATAAGTGTTTCAAAGTCAGTTTAAGTGTTTCAAAGTATCCCCCCCCCCCCTGAAAAAAATTTCTGGCTACGGCCTTGAGTTGCACTGCAATTGAGATATTTCAAAACAAATGCCTCTGGCATGAACTCTCCGACTTATGACTTAGATGGCTAGATATATATACATGTTTCACTCTTTTATGGATTGCATCAATCGTTGAACTCAACATCCTTGAAGGCGCACTTTTGGAGGAATTGAATAGTACGCTCATGAAATCGAGTGTCAGACCATCGCGAACTCACACAAGAAACATAAAAAATTGCTCTTCGGTTCCCAGGCCTCAATTGATCAGGTCCCCTAAGTTTAAGAAATCGTACGCCACATCAAATGTCTCGACACAAGTAAGTCCATTTGAAATGGAAAATATTACTGATGAACTCTTTCTAAATAAAAAAAGTGATTTTTGTAGAATGATTCTTACGTGTTACATTCAACATGTTTAATATTATAATGGCCGGAATTATTGTCATTTTCATTTGTTGTTTCCTTCTTTCCCTTATATTACTCAAAAATAGCTTAACTGTTTCAGGAATTTCTTAATTTATATCAATAAATCCTGAATTTGATGTTTTACAATGTTAAATAACAAACTTAAAAGTAATGTGTATTTTTAACTTTTTATATGAATTCTAATCTTTTAAGTTTAGTTACATGATATAAAATTTTATGTTACACAACAGTGTAAATGCAATACTTTTTTCTAATTCTAAACAATTAGAAGATTTAGAACATCAATTTAAATGAAACTTTTGAATGAAGATTATTAAAGATAAGCAAAAGAAATATAAAATATTAATTATATTGCATAGTAAGCATTTGCACTAGTAAGAAAAAAACATGAACTGTTTTCAATGATACATAAAATAAATTTTGAATGCATTAAATATGCGTTTCAATAACCTAACATGCATTTGATTAAGAAGCATGAAACTTTACGTACTTGAATTGATATGTTGTTCTCTATTGTTTAACGCATGGCTTATTGAATGAAAATAGTGTAGGGACAGCATCTTCCTTCAAAAATCTTCTGTTGGCTGCACTTCACTATCTGTCGCTTCTGTTCGTGAATATTTGGTATCGGAAGCAGGGCTCTTCAAAATATCGCGAACAAAGCTTTTAGCTTTGATTTAGTGTGATGCTTGCCTCCGCATTTTGACCAACCATTCACGTAATGCTTTTTGATTTCTTAACGGAAATCCGAGGAAACAAACATTAGCTGATTTGCAGCTTTCTTTATCCGATGCATTAGAGCATCCAACTGAAGCACAAAATGAAGGCATTGCAATAAATTTATTAAAAACATTGGGAAAATAACTCGCTACAGCTCAAGCACATTGGATTTCTCAAGGCTTTTAACGCTAAACGAGATCACGTGACACCGACATCACGTGACCTAGCAGACGACGCTGAAACAGGTCCATTATACGGAGGCAGCGGCTGCTGATGATGAGAATTGATGATTAAAATACTTAACTTAATAATATAATCTACTATTGAAGCATAATTTTTCTCAATACACACAAATATAGATCTAATTAAGAAACGATAATTAAATAAATATCAGAATTTTATTTACTTTGAAAATGATCTTTTTAGAAAAATCTAATAATGGAAAATATTTTCTTGAGAATAGACATTCTTCAAATCAGTCTATTAAATTGTGAATAATGATTACCTTTGCGTTGATTGTACATATTAATCCATCTAATGCTGTTTGGAACTAATTTACGATACAAATTCAATACACATGTTTCTTATTCAAAAGCAATCCAGGCCGTCACTTTTTTTTTTTTTTGGAGGGGGGGGGGGGGGCATGTATATGTATTTTGCAGTTTTTCCGCACAATATATATGGGTATTTGTCTCTTCTCTCGGAAAACTTTGCAGTGACGTCCCTGATGGGATGTGTTCTTCAGAGCAGTGAAATGGAGCAATCCGGGAAAAACAGGAAAAGCGTTATCCAGATTTTCCGATACCGCTTTTTGTTATTTTGCCAGCATTATTTTCAAGCTCAATTAATTAAGTAATTAAGTAATTTGTTTCAGATGAACAGTTCCCGGCGGCCGACTCCAACAGCGGATCATCTTCAAAACCACCTGTCGAATGCAAAGTATGCGGCGACAAAGCGTCAGGATATCACTATGGAGTAACTTCTTGCGAGGGTTGTAAGGTAAGTGTTCATTGTGTCGCTTTTCAATGCAACAGATGGATAAAAATCACTTCTTTTTTTCCTTGATGTCATAACGAAGAAAATAGGTTTATTTTCTGAAGTTTTCGATTTTGTAATTGAAGGGTTTTTATGCAAAAAGGATGTAATTCCATTTTAGGAAACTGAGTAGTTATAGAAGGGTCTTGGGGCATTTGAATTAAGGGGGAAAAATGTCATTTTATTTGATACAAAAAAGATTTCTATATTATCCTTATGTATATTAAGCGACTTTGAGCTTCGGATGTTATCGTTCATTATATCTCTGAAAATCTGAAATTTTCAACTACCTCTCTTTTGCAGCAAACCCCCCAATTGCAGTAGCAATATATATAGAATCTATTACTTACTCATTAAACGAAATGTGGATTTTTTTAAAGAAGGAATGTAGGATTCAGATTATGTGATTGGCGGTCGCAGATTTATTGGTCCATTCCAAAATTCTGAAAGCTTGTGGCTGTCCGGTCGGTTGATTTGATTTAATTGGCGTCTTGGCTAAACTACATGAACTGTAATGCACTTTTTATTCATTAAATTTACTAAATATGGCAGCATAGAAAAGTAACTCATAGAAATTTAATACAAAAATCACATTCTTTTTGTTTTTAACTGATTCCTAAATCTAGAATTAAGTTGTTACAAGTGATAACCAAGAACCCCCGGACCCCGCTTCCCCATATGTATATATTCCATGACATATTTCCATGTTCATTACAGCGGTTATCAAGGTTATCAAAGTTTATCAAAATATCATTATGTTAGTCCAGAATTTGAAAAATACTGAAATTGTCTTTGTTTCGGAAATATTTAAGCGTAACATGAAACAGATTTTTCTCAATTCATTGAATGAAATAATACGAGTGTAGTTGCTTCACTTTTTGTATAAGGCATGTCCTTTATTTTTTCTGCTCTTAGTTTCAAAAAAAAATTTTTTAAAGAAAAATACTCGCATATTTTCAGAAAAATTTTCATTTTTGCTGATAAATAAAAATAATACGGAAATCTAAGTTTAAGCGGATAGTTATGGATTATACGGATTTCCGCAACTTTGCATAATTTATGTAGCCCTACATACGCATATAGTACACCATTTTTGACGATTTCTGTGTTTTTCCGCGTGTTTTATTACTTGTGAAAGCAGAGAGATGTCAATCGCCTTTCCTACCATCCCTAAATCACGTTTACGGGTCCATTTGGTCTTATAACGATGTATTAATTGCATACTGAGCAAATTACATTATTCAATATTTTCAGGAAGATTGTAAAAATGGCTATTTCTTGCTATTGAGCAGGTTAGAACATTTTCTATTTTTTTTTCGCAGAAAGTTAGAAAGAAATGCTTTTAAGGCCGACGAAAACTAAACACCTACTTAAATACACCTGACATTCTCAAGAAAAAAAAAATATAATAACTAGAGTTCGCCGAGCGGTTCGACCGCTATTCATTACATTTTTCACGCTCAGCCTCGAACGTTACGCAATTTTTAAACATTTTTGCTTTTTATTTTGCACAACAGATTGTTTTGTTTTAATATTTCAAGCAGCGATAATCTGTCCTCAGTGCGACTGGTTGAACGCTGAGTTAGTTATCGAATTTAATGCATTTGTAACACATATTATACATAAATTTTATCTTTTTGCGCGCCTTCTCCTGTAAAGATAATAGAAAGCAACATTTTCATACCCTATTATAACTCAATAAATTAGAAATAGTGAAACTCACTTTCAATTTAATCAAGAGTTCAAAATGCTATTGCAAATCTTCAAACATTTGAAACGTTGATACGAAGCAAAATAACGCGTTTCCGCATTTACTATATTACGTACTTCATATTATATTCGACATTGTCAGCTTCAAATTGCATTTTATTTTGTTTGACATTGCACTGGACAAGCAATATGACTGAGTTTTCATGTATACATATGTATTGGAAATGGATTAACTGACACCTTAAGATCAGTATTATTTCGCTTTGACATTTGTTTAATAGATTACGTTCGTTTTTGTTTTGTTCTTGGCCTTTCTTCTTTTTTGAATTATAAATAGTCAAAAATATACTGAGCATTATACAAGTATTGTAGCCGTAAGAAGTAATATGAATGTATGACGAATAAAACTTCTAAAAAATGGGTTCGAATCTACGTCGAAAGTAGGGTGGGAATAAAAAAACTATTTTGAAGCTTTTTTTATTGATAACATTAAAACTCATCAATAGCTGCTAAATAAAAACCAAAGTAAGAAAATCGGTTGACAAACAGAGAAGAAAATGGTACTTAACTGTTTTGTCTTCGCCTATTTATATATGAATATGCTATATAATAATAGTAATAATAAACTTAGTTTTATCACTTAAATTTTACTTTCTGCAATATGCATACGCTACAAATTTGTTTAGTTACGTGTTACTTACTTTTATGACTATTTTTTGACAAAGGGTGGTTGTTAGAAAGCATAGAATTAAGTTTGTTTTCATCTAGATTTGGTCTTTGTATTATGAGTTGACGGCTGACAGAATTAATTTACTAATCTTTCATTTATACGTCTGCACAAACAACTTACAAAAAAAAAATATAATATATATACAGAGATGAGGGAATCCGATAGATGAAATTCAATTTTTTTTTTCTATTGATAAAATTAAGTTTAAAGGTAACAAGAATAATAGCTCAAATTTAAGAAATTCTATCGTCAATGATACCTAAAATAAAAAGAAACGCTTATAAGTTGTGTAAAAGGAAATTTACACAACTTACGTACGTTTCAAATTTTTGAAGTACTTCAAAATTAAACATCACTATTGTTTTTTCACAGTAAGAAAAAATAACATTTTAATCTCATCCAAATGTTCATGGTTAAAAAATTAAATCAGCGTGACAAAAGTTTTGAAAATATTGGAGAGAGGAAAAGGGAAAATACAGTGGTAAAACTTTTATTGAAGCGTAACTGCGGGAAATACCTCTGTAACTGTAACTGATGCATAAATGAAAGTTAAATTACATTAATTTTTAATCGACGCACAAGCATAAAAAAGTATCACATGAGTGAAAGATAACTGTAGTTGACATAGAAAAGAAAAATTTACATAGAATACATAGTTACACTAAACTACTTGCTCTTGCTTCTTATTTTTTTTTTCATGCGCACCGATAGTTACATAAAGAGAGAGCAAGTATACAATTTAACTGTGCACGCTTTTTATTATCATTATTTATTTATTTATTTGTATATAATTATTATTGTAGTGTTTTATTTATTTATTTGTTTATTATTGTTATAGGCAGTGCCGGATCTAGGGTGGGGCAAACCGGGGCTCATGCCCCGGGCGGCACTTCTGGGGGGCGGCAAATTCAACTATGATGCACAGAAGGAAAAAAAAGGAAAAAGAAGAAAGAAAGGAAGAAGAGAAAAAAAATGTTTAATTAAGCAAATTTAACTTTTGGAACAAAATTAAAATCCAACTTCGGAGCTCCAATTTGATCATTGATTAGCTATTTCGCTACCGATTAAAACCGATTAATAGAATTATTTATTTGTATAAACTGTTGGCAACTCTAAAATTGAAGGTAAATGGTGGCAAATTTCGCAATGTCAAAATTTAAAATTTAAATTTTAAAAAGTGAAGGTTTTCCCCCTTGTGAAATACGTATAAATCATGCTGTGCTCAAACAATACAATAGTTTTTCTTTTACAAATTTCAAAGCATCCTTTTATTAAGAAGTGTAACTTGTAACTGACGTTTGAGAAGGCAGACACGTGACTCTTCGATATGGGAGTTAGTAAGAAGAAGGGGAGTGGGTCTGCCCAGTGGATTTTTAAAAAAATTGCCAATTTTGTTCTTCATTTTTATGAGTATGCGTTTAGATTTTAAAAAAAAAGTTTCCTTTTTCCTAATAATTTTGCAGTCCCAAATGCATCTCTTCAGGCCTCAAAATGCACCAATTTGCATATAATTTTCAAAATTTTCCCGGGAGAGAATCCCCCGGCCCTCTATCAACTGTCAAAATTTCATATCTGCAGTAAAGGCGGACCCTTCATATCGCTCTACCCTCCTAATGTTAAGCTAAAAGGGACATGTCGTGAGAACATTAACGAAAATTTATGAGTGACCCAAAAGTGAAAAATCCTTAAAAAAAAAAAAAAAAATGCATAAAAATTATATGAAATATTAACAATGATTGGATGGAAAGGGGGGAGGCGGCATTTTTAAATTTTGCCCCGTCTCGGAAAATTCCAAGATCCGGTGCTGGCTATGGGTTTTTATTTGTTTAGTTGTTTTGCATCTTATGCATATTATTATCTGTGGAAGGAAAAAAAAAGAGCATATATACATTGGATCCTTCCATTTTCCGAGGCCAAAAAAAGAGAGAAAAACGCAATCGTACAAATGACCGAATCGTACAAGTAATAGGAGTCCCGAACAAAATTTACATTTACCCAACCAAACAGTGAAGAAGTACAGTTCTGAAAGTGAAAATGGCGAAACATTTTCAACAAATAATCACTTTTATAAATTAGCAAAATTGTAGCAACTGAGGTACATTGAGAATTGGGAAAGCATGAGAGAAGTGTATGATTCGCTTGGCTCAATACCGGTTAGACAACACTATCAATTAAGCTTGGTAATTAAGCATGCGACAAGTGCAGGTCGGTCAATAGCACCAGGCAGTTTAGCAACTTTTTTCCTTGGATGACTTCAGATACAAGTCGTGCTGCCATCTATTGTCAAAATATGAACAAATTTAATCTCTGAAATGGAAAAAAAACTTTATTAAAGTTGTTGCTCTTTTTCTAATTTGTTTAACTTTACTTTGGCATAGTTTTCATAGTATACTTACCCATTCGATATTGAAACAAGGTATACTTCAAGAAACAAGTACAAATTATTTTTTATTGTTACAAGAGGCAAATTAGCTTAGCTAAAAAGGTACTTACTTATTTTAAGTATCTTCCCAATATCTTTTAAATATTCTGTTTATTGATCTCTGGAAGTCAATAGTAGTAATAGAATGCGAAGTGAAATCTTTTAATTTATTGAATGCGTTTTTATTCAACTTAGAAGCTATTAACAAATAAATTTTGTTGTTTTATGTCCGTTGTAAAATTTAATTATTTTAAATACGTTAGTAATGTTTCACAAAGATTAAGACTTACTTCAGAATAATATCAATAGAATGGAATATATAGAGAAGTTTTTTTTTTTAAACTTAATTTATAGAATATATGGTTATTTATACTTTGTGAAATAGTTTTTACTTGCTACAAATGAACTATCTGCTACTAAGCAAAACTGTAATGACGTTTAATATTTTTTTTACCCACTAACGCTTAGAGGAAATTTTCTTTTTCCCAATTCCTTTCTACCAAGTAGAATAATTTTTAATGTTTAAGAGAGTGAATGTGTGCAGCAGAAACTTACTTTAATGAATTTTAGTTATAGCTTATGAAATATAGATTGAAAAAGATAGAATATTCCGTAGCGCATTTTCGCAAGTTCGTAAACTGCGAGTAGAAGGATTTTTGAGCAGCTTCCTACAAATGTTCTGTTCATATATACTATCGCACATAAATTTTAATACACCTCTTGTTTTCAGTGTTTTTTAAAAGAAGAGATGGATTTTCGCATGAATGTAACATTTTATTCGCGCAAAAATCACACAATATAGCACATACAACAGAATTTTGTCTTTAATCATCCCTCGTCTAAGTAACTACCTTTAGAACTGACCACCGCCGCACACAAGCGTTTTGGGGCAAGGTGTCAAAATCTAATTTTATTCTTTTTTTTTACAAACAATGTTTGATACATACGGTGAATGGCTGAAGGTTTGCAAGCATCATCTACCTGAATATTACATGAAAGTCCCGTTTTTTATATCTTATTTTATACTTTAAAAAAAACGTGTAATCCCTCGGGAATTAGCGAAAGGGACCTTATGAGCGGGGTGATCTTATAATAGATTCATACGCGCTTGGAAATAAATAAGCATGTATTGGAATAGTATAAATGGATACGTGTAAAATTTAATACGTTCAAAAATATCAGTTTGTTGGGTAGTATTTTTTTAAATTCAGTTAAGACAATTAAAATTAAAGGAATTTATAAGAAATTTTGACAACAATGCATATTATAGGTAAAAAAACAACAAAATAGACTAAAACATGTATAAATTCAATGTATTTTTGGGGAGGCTCCTGATCGTGGGCCCAAATGACGGGGGCTTGTATAAGGCTTAAAAAAAAAAAAAAATGCAATTTTTGCAATTTAAAAGAATCATATCGGCATTTATTTCAAAACGTTCAATTTCTTACGTTTGTTTACAAGTTTACAGCAATCTCTTTTCTTTTAACCACTCAGGCGTTGAATTAAGTTTTAAACGAAGTGGAAACTACTTTCAAATGTTTTCGTTTTAGTAATAACGCGTAAGGTTCCTTTTACACTTGGAAGCGTCACAAATCGTTTCACACAAACACACTTGGGAACGGGGGAAAAAAAGTACTTGAAAGAGAAGCAAAGAGAAGCCCTTATACTTTCCTGTTTACTCTTCCGGGTTTTTCAAAATATGTGTCCATAAACCCCATCATAAGAGAAATCAGGTTCGGGTCACCCAGATCGTATTTAGTTGGAGGACATGTTTTCCATTTTTAGACACAATTTTAGGTCCTTGAATGCAAAATGTCCTCCATTAAGGGGGTGTCTTGAATTTTTTTTCATTTTTACAAAATATAATAAAATTAATAGCAAACATAATAATTGTTACGTGTCCAATAAAAAATTTTAATTCTGATCTACAATACTTGTTTCAATGATGCTATAATTGATTAATGAAAGGAAATATGGGAAGTTTTATTGCATAATACGAAAAATATACTACAAAATTGACCTTTTAAATCAGACATTTTTTCACCCCACATCTCAACTTCCCATTGTTTTACACTTTCAGGAAGAGTGGACACAGAAAAGTAAAAATGCAATATTTCAGCTCAACTCCACTGTAAGTTCGTTTATTTTACAGACCTTGGACATTATGAAATAAACACATTTACAGTGGCGCTTGATTCAGAAACAATTTGGAACCTACCGTATCGTTTCTGGGTCAATATACTTGTGTGAAAATGTGTGTGTTCATATATTTAGGGTCATGGGTTGCTTAGTTGCTTAAAATGGGGTCACGACATAGAAAAGGTTGGGAACCACTGCTGTAGCATTTCTTAAATTATATTTAAGAAACTTTATTGTGCCTCTCTTTTACTATACTGTCACTGTCATTATTTTATCTTAAAATTACGTTCCAGGATGAAGAGGTGGTTTAAAAGCTAACTAATTTGTAATCTTGATCTAACAGACGAGGTGGTTCTTTTTCTAAAAACTACAATTTTGACATGGTTCATTTTAGTTCTGCTGACGTCCATCCAAATTATTCATTTCCAGAATGTTTCATTAATACCATATTATTGAAAAAAAAAAAAAAAAAAAAAAACCAGGGGTTCCTGTTTTTAAAGGTAGAAATCTACCTTAAAAAGAGTTCCGCGGGTCAATGAAATTAAGATGCACTGCTATAGGTGATCTCCCAACTCCCATGAAAAGTTTCGTTACACCATTGATCGTGAACGAAGATTTGTCTATTTACCGTTTCATCTTTTTTCCCTTTGATGAAACGGAGTCCAAAATGGCCTCTCACAGTACTCTGTTTTGGATCGATTTCAAAGTCGAAGCATCCGACAAGGCTCATTAGCTTGGCCCGTTCACTGACATCGGCTTAAAGAGGAGCAATTGGATTATGCCAAGACGGTGGAGAGCTTGCATTGGACGCCGACGTTAACATGCATTACCAGTACATCTCTCTCCGCTTATGACGTAGGAATCACCCATCAAGCACAGTGGGCTGTGTGTGTGTGTGTGTGTGGACGACCTTTTCAATCAAACTACAGTCCCTACTCTAGGTTAATTCACCATTTTCATTTTTTTTTGTCGTTAAATAAAGATTAGTCTTGTCAGCTCTGCAATATTTATTTATCGGGTTTTATGATGCAGATCTTTTGAGAGTGGGCGTTTATGATGCTTAATAAGCTTAAAACAACAATATAAAAAATATAAAATAGCATCCTTGGCGAAGAGGGTTTTATCGCCAATTTTAAGAGGTAGAAGTTATTCAATTACTCTGCGGCATAAACAAGACAGGCAATACTTAAGAAACAAAGTGGTCCAATTGAAATCATATGAAGTGTGGTCCAATTATTTCTGAGTGTAATATGATTCGAGCACATTTATTCCATTGTTTGTTCCACTATTTTTCTTTTTTTTTTACGATTAATTATTGAAAGATAAATTTATTTTGAAACGTTAAGCAAACTGTAGGGGTTCTCTCTTTGCTTGCTTTGTCCATCCTGCGGACTCTGCAAAATTTCCTTTACTCGCTTTTAGTTGGCTTTTTGTAGTTATACTGCAGTACTGAATTGAATGCAATATTCGAAATTTCACAAAAACTACAACAAAGCTTTTAATAATTTTCTCAAAAGTAAATAAATAAATAAAATAAATGCAAAATTAAAAAAAATAAAACAAATAAATGAAACAAAAGTCAAAAAAGGACGGGAAAAAAAGAAAAGGAAAATAAACAATAAATAAATAAAAGGAAATAAAAAAGAACAACAGTTACTAATACATTGTCTTATAAATATTGCTCCTCTTGGAATCGCTTTAGCAGCTTAGTTTGATCGGTGCTATTGATATTACGTCCTTCCATCCTATTTCGTATAGTGCTTTTGAGTGTAAAGCATTTTAATAAAGACACCGCACGCAAGTCTTCAATTTTACAGGACCCTCGCGTTTGCGTGTCAAGTACAAGAAAAACAAAACTTCTACGCAATTCGATGAAGTTTAGAAGAGGTTTTCACAAGAACTAATTTCTTTTCGTATTTTTAATTTTATTTACTTACTCTTTTCAAATGAACGTCTGGAACGGTGGGTCGAATCCTGTTTCCATAGATGTGGAGCCAAACACGATGCCGTTGGGCAACGAATCAAGTAAAAAAGCGATATTTTGTATTACGTCATCATTTATTGTGCAATCCATTTTAGTGATTTTACTCGATTTGCATCTTAAATAACAACAGTCCATATGTATCTGTTATGTCTACTGAATCAGCTACGAAAACCAAATCAAAAGTCAATTGAAGCGTTTGGTGGGGCAACATATAAAAAAAGACATGTTTGATAAAATGTCTTTTCTCGAGAACCTCAATTCATTTTTTATTTTCAGTGGTGAGACACGATTCACTCAAATCAAATAATTTGAGATGGAAAAAACCTTCTTCACTGAAACGAATTTAACAGCTTTAAAAGTCTAAATTTACATCGGCAATTTTCTCAGATCATCAATACAACACAAAACTAAGAAAAGCTCTGATTATGTTTGTAAAGAAAAAGAGCAAACTAAACATTTATACGCTAATTTTCTTAAATTTGTATTTGTATTTGTCAGATAACTTTGTCCTTCAACTAAACCTGCGGTTTCCAAAGTGGTCCATACGGACCTCGATTCAGAACTGCATGGATCCATGCTTATTTATAATAGACAAAGCAAATAAATTAACTGATAATATATAAGTTTAATGAATTTCAAAAATTGTGTAAGTAGGTACGTTCTTGTAACTTGTAAAAACTTACATCTTTGATATCACGAGCAAGGCCGTAACCAAGAGAGATGGCCCCACAGAATGTCCAAGTCTAACGTGAAATGTTATAAATTAATACAAAATAATTACAAAATCATATTTTTAAGGAACTTTTTGTAAGTGTCAAAAGACTTTTTTTTTTTTTTGGCTTGGAAAAAAAATTTACCTTCGGTTTATTCTATCTAAATGCAAATATTGCACAAATTGACTATTTTTAGAACGATGCTTTAGGAAAGGGTCTGCGGGGGAAAACATTGTAAGTGGTCTATGGGGCTAAACCAACTTTAACAATAATTTTCCACTTTGGAACAAATTTCGTGGGAGATAGGTAAAATCACAAAGAAATTGCCTCCTCTTCAACAAAATCCTCTATGTAAGAAACGGAGCTTAATTTGCATGGGCACTCACGGGAGTTTCAGCTCCTGTATTCTTTTTCAATTATTTGAATTTTTACATATTGGATGGAACTCAGGCTATTTACGTACGAAATTAAGTTCTGAAATCCATAGGGCTTCCGCACTTCTTTTGCCAGAGCTAAGCCCTGGTAAGAAATCTAAAGAGATTAGCATAAGATATTTTTTCTATGATTTAACTGGGCATGGCTCTTACTCCATCGCATGGGCATTAAATCACTTCTTCATGCTAAAATCCTTCTAAAAGTTATTGAACTCTTCCGGATTTCATTGAAGAAGAAAATATTTTATGGACGAACAAAACAATCTCCATGACGCAAAATAATTCTTACGCAAAAAAAAACGCGTGTGCTACTGCACTAAATCCTTTAATTCCTTATTCCCCCATTCATCTTGGAGTTTCTTACACAATGTCATACTCCATTACAACCATACATCCTCTTTCGAAAACTGTCACACCTCCGGTAAATCCCTTTTTATGGAAGGAGCATTTAAGGATGGTTATAAGCGTGCTGGTAGTAAAAGGTTTTGCAAGGAACATAATCAAGTGTTCTTTACCATGCCTTCCAAAGCACTTTCATTTTTTTTCCTTGCGAAACTTCACGACCTTTAGTTTAACCCTTTCCTCACATTCTTTACGTCCGGTAGAACATTTGCATAGAATGCATCTCCTCCCCCGCTGAGCTGAAATTAGAATAAAAAAAGTATTTTTCTATTTAGCACAGGACGTTCACATCACTGCAAAAACTCCGAACGCCGGGATATTCTATGGCTTATTTTCCTTCTTTGTGGCTCACGGCGGAGGGTTACGTAATGGCAACCTTGGAAAGCTGCTGCTCGCTTGTGAGACGTAGTAATGACAGAACAATGTGATTGTATTTGATTGCGCCCTCCCGCCGACGTTACGAGTACGGTTACAGCGCCGGGGATAATATGATGAGGTTTAAAAAGAATCAGAACGGACGCTACCAATCAAATGGGATTGGCACTGAATAGCTTTGAACTTGTCAGGGTAAAAGAAGATACAAAAATTTGCAACTCTTGCATTACGAAAAAAAGGAGAAAGTTCTCAGAAATTCCCTTTTTGAGTGATGAATAATGAATTAGAGAACCGACTTCAAAAAGGTTGTCATACCTAATATGAATGGTTAGAAGATGTGTTCACAAGTAGGTATGTTTGAAAGAGTTGAGATAGTGTGCTTAAGGCTTTATTAACCTACTAACCTTAACCCAATGTGATATAAAGATTTTCCACCAATAAGCTAGTTGTTTTATCATCAACCTTTCTTTCTTAAAAAATGTGACGATCCTTAGTTGTCTACTTTTTTAAAAACCATATCTTAGAATGCCTGAATTAAGGATGTTTGTTGTTTCATTGATAAAATAAAATAAATGCATGAACAAAAAAAATAATTGTCTTTTTTTTTCTTAAGAGTGAACTTTTTCTTATAAAACTGTGCCTCTTCACTTTTTCTGGGTTGATAAAACAGAGCGGACAGAGAGTATTCGTTTTCTAGTCTAAACGATCTAACAGCATCCTTTGGTGACTATTGAATTCCAAATGCGAGTCTTTCTTTTATTTAAATATCATCTATACAGCTTGTGATTTACTTATTAACTTTCCTGTCCTTCTTACACCGAGTTGGGCATCTAAGTTCAATCTTTTCTGGCCCTTAGAATGAAATGCCACCCTAGTTTTCAGGTGTATATTGAGTACTGTAGATTAGTTAAATAACTATTCATCTTGCCAGATACTATTACCTTTCTTATTTTAACGGAATAGTGTCTTATAAATACAGCAAAATTTGACTTTATTGAGTTGCAAAGAAATTCCTGCTCAGGGGATATGTTTCCCACAGGGGGTCCAATTTCACAGAAGAGCCAAAATGACAAAAATTCATTGAGAATGAAACATAGAGAATTAGCAGTCTATATCTGGTGGGTTTAATGATTATGTTCGTGGGGGGGGGGGGGGGTTGCTAGAACCATACTTATATTCTAGGATCCGCATGATGATTAATTATTTAATTTACGAGTAGATTTAAGTCTATGGAAAAACAATCGTTTCTCAGACGATCTTCATTTGCGTTTTTTTTTTTTTTTTCATTTGCATTTACTCTGAATCTACACAAAGGTATTTAATCTCGTTATAGCACTATCCTAAGGGCTTGTTTGAAGGTAAATGGCCAACTGTTGCTTTCCAGCGCTTTCAGATTTGAAAGAAGTAATGTATAAACATCACGATGAGGGATGGGGTCTGCGGTTGCTCGTTCACGTACTACTTTTTGTAATGAAGAATCTTTTTCCAACCTTGTTTAATTCATTTGAAAACAACTTCCAAGAGGTCGTTGACAGTTGACATTTTGGCATTCTCTTGTACGGACACGTCACAAATGTTACTTGGAGTCGCAAAAGAGTTGGTATTGAGTTTGTTTTGAAGATTTTAACCATTTAATACTTCTTATGAATTTTGCCTACATAGAAAATCGTTGTTTCTTACTTAGAAGGCTTTTAGCTGACAATGAAAACTCAACTATTATGTCGTGGATAATTGCCAAATTAAAAAAAAAAATCGATGTAAAGTGATTGAGTAATCCAATATATAAGGTCCTTCTTTAAGGTTCCGGTTTTGTCCGCTTTAACATGATTTATATTAGGAAGGTAATAACATATTTAAATCGAACAGCTTTATCTGATTAAAAGAGTCCGTGACACAGCTGCCGGTATTTATATCCTGTGATTCATGTAATGTGCAATAAATACAAAGGAGTTACAATAAATACCAATAAGTGCAATAAATGCCACTAAATATCAGGTTAGTGTTGAATCTCACAGCAGAAAGTGCAGAAAAACAAAACATCCGTCTCGGGAAAAAAAATCCGCAGAACAATTACAGTAAATGGAATAGATTGAAACAGATTGGGAGCTTCCATGACATTTTTCGAAATAAAATCTCTTTCTTCAGATTCAATGATGTGAGAGTTTACACTACTAATAGCTTCACATTTTATTATGTGTTTTAACAACATTACAGGCACATTTCCTGGAGAATATTTTCAGTGTGTCACACGACATTCTGTTGTTGAGATTTTGGCCTTTGTTTCTGCATTTCCAGGTTCTTTCCTGAAACCACACTGACTCCATCACTTACAATTCTACTTAAGATACTGGTAAATACATTTTTTCTCCAAAAGTATTCAAACAATTTTAAAATTATAATTTTTCAAAAACTTTTATTTTAATTTACCTAAGACCATTCTCTGGCAGTTCTCCTCATCCCGATCCTTTCATTTTATTTACGGAATAGAAGTAAAAACAAATTCCAGAAAGAGTCACTTATCTCGATATTGAATTCCAATGAGGCTAGAAAACTACTCGAAAAAGTTCTTTCACATGAAATGAGAAAATCGTTGATGGTCTTTAGTTTTTGAAACATTTATTTGATGCAACCTCATTAAATAGATTAGGTTGGACGTGTGAAAATTGTATTGGTAATTGCTTCTTTAAGAACTCCATGTTCTTTCTGAAAGCATATTATTCTCCAGCCTAACGCACAGGCCATTTTGTGAATTTACAAGACTACTTTGCGTTCATTTATTTAATGGAACGGAAATTCAGTTCCATCAGGTTCGAAACAAACCATTGATTGTTCTTTTTCAAAGCGTTTCTTCTTCATTTTTGTTAAAAATATTTATTTATTTTCTTATCACCTCATGCACTTAAGGCTCAGTTTCAACTCTACACTTCTTGTTCTTGTCTTGGAGCAAGTATAATACACCGGGCCAAGTGTTTAGATGCAACTCACATGACTATATCGTTCAGAAACAAAGCAAAAATGGCAGTTTCGCTCCTTGTTTAAAAATTAAATTATTTGAGGATATGTATTTCAATAAATAAATAAATAAATAAATAAATAATAAGTCAATTATTGATAATTTTGAATTATGATTTTTTCTTGTAAATCAATTAATTGAAAATGTCAGATAAAACTTGATCCCTACTGATTACAGATATTTAAAGCTTAATTGCTGATAATTAAATATTAATATTTCATGTACAAATTATAGTTTTCAATTCTATCCAAAAATATTAGTAATTTAAATGTGAATTTTTCATAGTTATAATTAATTAACATTAAAAATAGAGTAAAAATGCATAAATATCTTCGTAAGCAGTTATAAAATAAAGGTATAAAATGTAGGAAAATATGCGTCAAATGCGCTCCCTTCATTCAACAGAAATTTTAAAGTGTTGAATGAATTTGCGTACTTGATTCCAGCACGAATAAAAAAGAAAATTACTATTCCTGCAAGCAAATTACTAAATAGTAAGACTGAGAAGTAAAGTAATTTTAGAAAATCAATTTGCTTATGACGCATGCTCGTTTTATGGACTGGTAATTTTCTCCAACCCTTTAAGCGCGAAAGGTAATTATCACACACATATCGTATTAATAAAAAATACCATAGCTCCTAGAAATTTATGCACTGCTCTTTCAAAAGCGTTTTAAAAAGTAAGAGTAACTTTGCAAGAAACATAGTAATAATTGCTTTATTGCTTTACTGCGCTGCGGAAAAAAAGAGAAGAGACTTGTGACATCAAAAGAGGCAACGCCTCGTTTTAAATAATGGTCTTTAAAAAGCCTCTCTAATTAAAAAAAACATATTAAAATAAAGTATCTTTTTTTTCTCGGAATATTAGAGATCGAGCTTATAATTGAAGGTTAATAACTCTGTATTTTATTAAACATTTCTAGTACTTCAAAATGGCGGAAATGAGCGTCTAGTATTTGAGGTCTCGGTGGAAATCTTTGCTTTATGATCTAGATGGTGAATTTTAAAATCGGTAAAATTGATTTTTTCCTAAAAAAATATATTTTTCTTTCTGCACTTTGCGTAGATAGTCCAACGTTGTACAGTTTTTAAAAGTAAATTGTGTTATTGAAATTCTTTTACACAATATCATTTATCAGTTAATAATAAATAGATAAAAAGGTGTTTAAGTCTTGAGCAAAGGAGAGCTAGAGGGGACATGATTCAGTTGTTTAAATTCATTAAAATGGGAAATGTTGATGGACTACAGCTATGTGCTGAAAGTAGAACCAGAGCTCATTGTTTTAAGCTTTTCAAATCTCAGGCTAATCTTGAAATCAGGAAAAATTACTACTTCAATAAGGTAGGCAGTTCGAATAGTTAACCGGAAGCGACTGTTAATTGCAGTGGGGTAAAAACTTTTAAGAAAGCTAGATGTTCATTGGGGACTGCTAAATTGATTAGGACCAGCCTAGCTGGGCCCTGAGCCTGTTGCTGGTCGTCACTTTTGTATTTGTATTTAAAAAATGTGGGGGTATGGCTGTGTCATGGTCACGGCCTTGTGTTGTACGTGAATACGTTTATGCAACGGGTTATATATTTTAAATAAAATGTTTTTATTTATGTATTTAGAATAAAAGCAAGAAAACAAATAATTATTGTGTTACAATATAACTTTATTAATTAATAACTTTATAGTTTTGGCTTTTCGACGCGTATAAGCAGACATCATCTATATATTTTTGATATTTTTTTAATTCTAACACCTTGTTATATTCACTGTCACTAGTTTAAACTAATGTTTTATATACAATCGATAGATTTTGACGACAGCTGATGATAAAAACTTAAAAGAACATCGTAGCTTCTACGAGTCAAAAGCTATACTAATTGCAAATTTCGATACGCAGCAAAATAACCTCAAAATGGTGGCGCTTCTCAATTTACCCCCCCGCGATGCATCACTGATTTCGCTTATCGTAATAAATTATTTGATCCCTTAGCTATCCAGTGGTATTATTTAATTTTGGATGTAGAGGATAGATTCGAAACTACAACGCTAAACTCTATCCCCCGATTTTATTATCATTAGATTTTTTGTATTGCTCCCGTATGGTAGTAAATTTAAAGACGTATTCACGTCAAAACGTCTGGATCTATCGCTTAATCTTGCAGAAAGCAAAGTGCTTTACATTTTTATTTCTCATGAGGTCACACATCTGTTCAAATATCCTTTTCTGAACCCATTTCAGCCTTGTAATGCTAAATTACTTACTGTATTTGTGATGAACAAATATTTTTAGATAAGTTTCGTAGCTGTTATAAAAGAACAGTAAACAAACTCAGAAAATTCTTTTCTTACTAAGAAAAAATAGTCTATTGAAATTACATTATAAAAGGTTTTTTTTTTTTTTTTTTGCCATTGTCTTGCGCAAGGGGGAAAATTAGTTTTAGTCTGATTTTGTTAATATCGTACAAAATAAATTGTATTTGTGCACTGTATCATACACTAAGATGACATGAACTACCTCGCTCACAAATAAGCAAATTGCACTGGCACCAGTGCTAGTACTGGAGTTTTGTGGTATCTTTGTTCAACTGCCACTGGTGGAATAAAAAGCTTAATAAAAATACAAATGACCAGCTGCTTCAGAATATTTTTTCCTCCCAAGTCGCATTGCCACACATTTGTTAAAAGTTGATAACTATGAAAATAGAGTTAGGGTTTTAAAATGTAACTACATATTTATTGAGTAAGAAAATTTTCAGAAGTTTGCCGAGATTCATAACTAAAAGTAGTTTGAGAAATCTGTGGTGTAGAGTATTAAAATTTCCATGAGCTATGTCTTTTAGGAAAATTTAGCAATAAAAAACTGCAAGGTTGTTACTTCCATGCTATTGTGCTCATCGTTCATTTAATTTACGTACCTCCTCCCAACCTACCTCCAAAAAATGACTCTGTAGAAGAAGAAAAAAAAAAAAAGAGCGAATAGAAATTCCAACTCCTGATTATTAACTTCATCAACTAAAAATCAACACAAAGCTCATCTGGTATGAATTTGCCACTAACCGTGTTTCTCTCTTTTTTTTTTTTTTCAATGGTTCAAGAGGCCATCGGGTCTGGAGTTTTTGTGGCTAATTCAACTAGATATTTGTCTGAATATAGATATTATCCTGCAGAAGAAATGAGAAAAGTGAAAAGTATCTCTTTAGAAATTTCTTCTGACTTGCGATCAGCTCTCAGAAAAACTGACACCTTAATGAGCAATCAGAAATTATATAATAGACGAGGATAAAATGATCCAGGCTCTGTCTGGCTGTGATACACGCTCAACAAGTGTTTGCGTTTCAAAAGAAGTCAGATTTGTGTGTGTGTGCGAAAGTAAAATCGTTTTGCTCTGCAATTATTTTGTCATTTGGGAATGCTGTTGTGATGGAAGGGTTTGATAAGATGTGTTGCGCATTGAGTGTTCTGAAAAGATTTGACCACCAAGAGTTCGAGATAGGTTACTCAGGTGAATTGCATTGACACTCGACCGTTGTAAATTTTCCGTTTGAGGGGTTATTTTGTTCTATTTATAATGGTAGTTCTTCAACTTTGGTACGAAGGATACATGTACTGCATTGAACAACCGTCTGAAAGACCTACCAAAGCGGTCTCGTGATCTTGAAATAGTTATTATGATGAAAACGAAAGTGATAGACAGCAGAACTTAAATTAGTGATAGACGAGTTGTGATGATTATGCATCCCTAGTGCAACCAGAATTTGTTCTTGTGTGCGTGTGGGGTGGGGGATTAATTCATTAAAGTCCTCACATGCATATATAAGGTAAATCCTAATGAGATTGCGCGGTCACAGAGATGGCGCGCTCTAATTTTTGGGGGGAAGGTAGGTGTGCGTGCACCGCGATTTCAGGTAGTTGTACAGCCACAACAGCACAGTGTCTACTTGAATTCATAAGTTTTTTTCTTTGAAAATCTATGATACAACGCCGTTTTTATTGTTTGCTTTCCAAATGTCAGGCCTTGAATTTTCATTACTGTTTCTCTGATTTTCATTCTGATGTGAGCACTGAAAGGTACTTTTTCATCAAAACACTTTTTCAACTATTTTGACGTTTTTCTTGCAGTTATTATTACCCCAATCTACTGTTTATCAAAAGCTATCTCCCATGTGCCTAAACAACTCATGTGCGCAATTTTCCCCACCCTATAAGGAGAAAAGCGAAAAAGTGCTGTCTTGGCTTTATGCCTGCTGTCGTTTTAAAGTACAGCATAAATGGGAAATAGTGATTTAACTGCATACAGAAGAAATGCAAGCAATGATATTCACAAAAAGTTTGGCAAAAAATTACGTTTTCATCCATTTTCATCGTGTTTTCCAATTGTGCGCCAACTCTACAGGCTTTACCTCGCATGCTCGTATAACTATACTAGCATAGGCTTTTTAATATGACTTAAAACAAAAAAGTCAAGTGAGAGATTTAACCTTCAAACCCATCCTTTTTATACTTTACATATTCACAGCTATTGGGTTAAAAATTCTTACAGGCTTACCAATGTGCTCCTGTAATGCTCGAGTGCCTTTTTCCCTTTAACTGAGATGACTGCAAGCCGAAGGACTAAATGACTGCAGGTAGTCCTTATAAGTCATAGAATATGTGTAGAAAGCTTTTCAAAAGAATAGTGAGGCTATGTGTTACTTTTCGGCTTATCAGTAAACATTGTCCATTTTTTTTTGTTCGTAGGATGATTTCGTGTTTTACATTTAAATAGCAAAAACAAAAAATATAGTTGATCCTTGTTTTTCTGTTTTTTAACTTAATAATAGTAATAATAATTTTATATATTTATTTATTTACTTTTTTGCTGTTAATATCTTCTTCACGAAAAGTAATGCAATCTTCCGGGAAAAATTCTCTTCTGTAAAAAATTTCATCACATAAAAGTGTACATCATTTGTGATCAATATCTCGTAAACTATTCAGCTACAGGGATTTGTGGCGAAACGTGAAATCCATTTCTAGCTTTCCTTTCTCCGTACAAAATATTAATTTTATTCGTTCTTTTTTTCTCAGAAAAATGTTTCACAAGTTGCATTATTATATACTATGTTCTGTGGAATAAAAACACAAGTACAGAATTTTAAAATTGCTCCATTAGAATTGAAAATAAAATTAAAAACTGCCTACTTTTAATGGGCGGGGACTCACAACATGTAGTCCCCATCCATTAGGATTTACTATTGTTTTCCTAAATCCTTCTTGCAATAAAGCTTGCGTCCTAGTTCAAAAACTTTACTTACTCTATTAGTTCGTAACACGTTAAGAAAAGAGAGATCTAGAACACTTGATTCCATGAGTCACTGTCTTTAAACTTATGTATTTAAAGAGAGAGCAAATTAAATTCGTTAAACTTTCTCATTCTAAGCTAATAATTTCAAACGCATTACGCCCGTCATGCATGTTATAATCTCTTTTAAATCTCACTGTGAAATTACTTTTAAATGTGACGATGAAGAACTGAAAGCATCGATCCTCATTTTGGGCCCTTACTCTGGTAATCAGTGTAGCTCGCAAACAAAGGACTATTAATACGAACTGTGGAATATTCTTATGGTCACGAATTCTTTGACCATTATCATGCTGTCCGTAAGATATATATACCTGAAAGCTCACGTTACACTCGCAGCAGGTCAAATCGTGAAGAAATGAAAATGTTATCACTCTGTAGTTCATCTATTGATGGGCCGATGACGATCTTAAAAGGCCATGATGTAGTTTGTAATGCTATATGGCGTCTTGTAAGCGTTTCACTTTTTGGAGCTGGAATTAAGAATAAAAAGCAGACGATTCTGACGATTAACTGCACCGCTCATAAAGATAGCGTTTATTAGGAATCTTTTATTGGGAATCGTTTACTGGGAATCGTTTTTTTAGGAATCGTTTATTAGGAAATCGTTTATTAGGAATCGTTTATTATTAAATCGTTTATTAGGATTCGTTTAGTAGGAATCGTTTATTAGGAATCTTTTATTGGGAATCGTTTATTAAGAATCGTTTATTAGGAATCTTTTATTAGGAATTTTTTATTGTGAATCGTTTATTGTGAATCGTTTATTAGGAATCGTTTATTAGGAATCGTTTATTAGGAATCGCTTATTAGGAATCGTTTTTTAGGCATCGTTTATGAGGAATCGTTTATTAGAATGCAACAAAATCGTGGTATAGTTCTATTATCAACCAAAGCAAGCCGGCTGGCAGAGTGCCAAGAAAAATTCATTCATGTTCAAGGGAGGAACTGCAGGTATAAAGAATGTGCCGCTATCTTTTCGTTCTAGTTCCTTTAGCATTCTTTATCTCTTCCGAACTGATGCTATAGGCCAGTTTATAAAATTAGTTGCTTTCGACAAACAGAGAAGCAAACATTCTGATTCACATACTAAATAAACTCAGCGCAAAACAAACTTCCATAAAACTCGAATGGGTTCGTTTTTTTCTGACACGCGCAGAAGCGTCCAACTATCAAAATTCCGCAGTCGAACTGTATATGGTGTACCTAATAAGAATTTGGACTAAAAAACGAATAATAATACAAGATATAAAAAAGCTTACCATGCACTTGTCGATGCCCGAATTATGGTAGCAAAAAGAAGGAGAACTGCCTTCATTAAAATGATATTCGTGTAATATTAATATCGATCTAATAGCATCAAGTAATCCAAACGTCAAAAAGTGGATTTGCGCTTATCCGAGGAGCTTCTTAAAACAGATGTATTTTGGAGTTAGGGCAACAAATCCCACCTGTGCGGCTCGTAGTGGCTATTCAGCTTTGATTCACCAAACACTTTCGAATCTGCTTTGAAAAAAACATTCTGCTACTATGAGCAGTCTCCTGTCACAAGTCCTTTAAGACAGCAGTTATTTTGTAAAATGCCGTGCTCCCCAAACATTGCTAAATTTAATTACTGGGTTCAATAAGATGCGTATTGTTTATTATTTAGCGTCCGAATAACCAAATATTTGGTCGTATTGCATATCATCGATTTTCAGGTAAAAGCCACTAAGTCCTGAGATATTGCCAAAACTGTCAAATCGCGGCTACTTTTAATAAAAACCTTAGGATCCCTCATTCCTACATTGGGAGCATAGATGCAACTTTTAAATGGCATAATTAATTTATATCTCTAAAAAATTAATTTTAAACTCTAATTTACCGAAGTCGTCCTTTTTTGACTTTTTTCGTGTACTTTTACTTGGGATATTTTGTGGATAAGTTGTGAATTTTATACTGCATTACGTCAGTTGTAGCCATGTTTTATTTTATCATTTTTGGGAGTTATTCTAGAAGCCTCTTTTAATAACAACAATAATGAAAACTTTTGCTGCATACTAGTAAATAGCGAATTCATTTCTATGATGAAAAATCTGCTTGATCCGGATTAGTTACGGCCTCAGAGGCATGCGGGTTTTTCTTAAATTACAGAGCGAAAGTTTATCTATTTTATGAGAGTTAGATATTGTTCATTAGTTTGATATAAATGTTTTTACAATTGTAGTAAATAAAAATTGACAATATAATAAATAATTGTTTATATATTTGAAACAAGTAAAATATGACAATAAATGAATAAAATTTCTCTTAACGAGCACTTTTTAAACTTCAATTTTCTCAATTTCCTACTGCAAACAGTATGTAGGGAAAAAACTTTTACTGTAGACATCCGTATGCCCGGAACAAACTTTCCCGTCAGATTCCTGATTAATTGATTTCATTGCATACGTGTATGTACGGAAAGTTGCGTTTTTATAGGTACGGATTGTTTTAATGTTTTTGAAATCTTTTTTTTTTTTTTTTTTGTAACTTACAGTTGAACTTTTCTATATTTTTGAAAACGAATATTAGCTTTTCTCCTTGTGAAGA
Source organism: Octonoba sinensis (assembly GCA_038502835.1). Classification (NCBI taxonomy): domain Eukaryota; kingdom Metazoa; phylum Arthropoda; class Arachnida; order Araneae; family Uloboridae; genus Octonoba; species Octonoba sinensis. The sequence continues at coordinate 129,057,284 of CM076600.1, forward strand.
GCAAATAATGTGTTTTTCTTCTATTACTTTCATACGGATAGATCAATACTAATGTTAATAGTAAGTATAGTAGTTTACACGTTGGTGATAATCTGTAAAATCTAACTATCGAACAAAAAACATTCTCTCTTCTTTTGGTCATTCTATCAAAACGTCGAAATGAAATAGAATATAAGAAAATGTCTCTTCTTCGACCCGTCACGTGACAAAATTGATTTCGACATTCCAATTCGATATCAAACTCGTACGAGAATCAAGTAGATAATCCTCCACATGAATTACAAAATATTTAATTTTTGCATCAAAATTGATGCTTTCAATAATTATTTTGCGTACTTAGAAATCAAAAACCAAAAGATGAAGGCCTTTATTTGTCACTAACATTCCTAAAATAAATTCCCGAACTTTTTTTCCTCCGACATTTTCGCTATTTTGACGATCGGCATTCCAGTCTGTTATGGACAAGATAACTGTTTTTTTAGGACAAAACGAACATGAATTTGAGAACAAGGAAAAAGTCTTTTGTTTTATATTTTCTGAAACTGATCACGGTTACTTTTCTCTCTCGGGAAGACCAAGAAATGTCGGTAATTTCCATGAAAATAGCATAACCGGTTATTCTATCTTCTTCCAGGCATGTTGTTTATGGATGGTTCTGGAGCGGTAACATCTATTTGATTAAAAAAAAATGCACTTGGGGTTCTTGGCTTAACGGCACAAAGCTACGTTGTGCCATAAAAAGAGTAACAATAAAAGTTTTACTACTAATGGTAATTTCCTGTGAGCTTGGCGTCGGTTCTGCGGAACTGTTTTGTGAAAATCAGGTCATGCATTTTAAATGGTTGACAGACTGTTGAAATTTGCATTGTTTACAAAACATAGATCGACTGCTGTGGACAAACTTTGGAATCGGAACCGTGACCGGGTTTAACGTCGGTGGCTTGCGGAAGGACATGTTAACAAACTTGATAATAATAGTTAGAGCACCAATTCCTACTGAATATTTTGATGCATTGTGGGGCATATGCATAACAGAAGTTCATCCATTGTAAGTGAATTAACAGCTTTGAGTATTTTTGAAACATTTAGAGTTTTCAATGGACACCTAATATTTTACATTACCAGCGTCATAGGAATACTATAAGCGACGCACACAGTATACATGGAACATTCCCCTTAGAAATTATTAGAAGGTCCCCCCCCCCCCTTCAGATTCTATAAAAACGTGTTTAAGAGACACTTCATAACATTTATTGTTTTTTTGTGAATTAATAAACGGTTTTGTATTCTATTTCAACAAAAATATGGGGGTGAGGGTGGATAGCTTTTCTGAAAAATTCTTCTTACTTCTGCATAAGTAGTTTTAAGGATATCGATACGTCTATTGATTTTTATGTCCATTGATTATTTTCGATAACCGTTTTATTTCCAATTTCTTATTCTGAATAGACATTAAATTCTTTCCCCACGTAAGGGACATAATCACCTTGATTCTCGTCCGTAACGTATTAGCCTCGCTATCGTTTTTGACCCGTCACGTGACAAAATTGACTTCGACATTCCAATCAGATATCAAACTCGCACGAGAATCAAGTAGATAATCCTCCACATGAATTACAAAATATTTAACTTTTGCAACAAAATTGATGCTTGCAATAACTGACTATAGTGGATGTTAAAATTGCTGATTTGCTTTTATTTAAAAATATTATCGTCGAAAAGATATTGGGGTGATTGTATAAAAAATATTTGTACTAGCTTAAAAGAAAACTAGTTATGTGTTGTAACATAAAACATTAATTTGCTTTCATTAAAAGAGCAAATTAATGTTTCGGTAAATGTTTTGAGCATGATTGACTATATAATATTTTTTAGAATTTATATTACTCCTTATCATGCATTAATTTTCGTAATTGTATCCCGTTTGAGTTAAATTATGATAAAGTTAATGAGCTGTATTTAATAAAAATACATACTAAGAGTTTGAGTTCATGCTGAATGTAATGTAATCCATGCAGTCATTTCAAAAAGCTTAAAAGAACTCAGTTACTTCCGTCATGTAATGTTATTCTCAGTAAACGTCTAACCTCACAAGTAAAGTATGTGCGCATCCATGACTGGATTCTCAAGCAAAGAACATGGAAATGATAGCTATTTTATTCTAAGAAAGGAACAATAAACGTTTTATTCTTCCTAATCAAATTACAATGTATTTAATATTGTTACATTAATGAGTATACATCATTTCAATAATTATTCTAGATATATGCACAAATGGACGGTTGTATCATTAAACGCAAGTGAAAACGTCAAACGAGAGCAGTGTATCAAAAGAATATGAACCATTTCTTTTTACGAGATTTTTATGACATCATGTCTAGTCAAAGTTTTTATAGGTACAACCTCAACGAGCTCTTAATAAGGATATTACGACCGCTTTGTCCTTAGATGACCTCGAACTCTATTAAACGATATGTGTAGGACATAGAAAACGATCGTTAACCCTAATCAAAAACTTCAAGACTCAAATTGTTTTGGCCAAGTGACTTCAAACTTTTTCAATTAGGGATCCACATTGTGAAAAGCCTTAAAGTGAAAATGTTAAAAAGTGTTACAAATATTTAAAGAACGATATTTTTTTGTACCTGTGCGTTCGTCCAGATAAGTGACCTTATCCCTTTAGGGAAAAATGATGTTCCTTTAATTTTAAAATGAAAATAATCGTATTATTATAATGTTCCATTCCACCATTCTGTTTTTTTTTCCTCAATGAGGTTTTAAAAATAATATGCGGACTGCAACTTAAGCAACGGCTGAAAAGAGATGCAAATGACATTTCACAAATTAAGATTTTCATATTTCGTTCCTGCAATGATGATTTTTAACAAAAGAAAAATCTTAGTTTTTTGCCTTTTTCTTTCTTTTTTGTGAATTAAGTATGTACTTTATGGAAGAGCTTTTCGAAGTTGATAGCCAAATTATAAAATATTAGTTCTAATGATCTTTTTATATTATTTTGAAGTGAATAACGTCATTGTAAACGAAGAGACACATGATTTAAATAAATACATGAAAATAAAATAAGCGTTTTGTTCACTAGAAGTACATTTGCCGGAATTGCTATGTAAAAATTAGAGCAACTTTTGGAATACCGTTCCGTTTGTATTTTAAGACCCATTTTGAATGGAAAACTCCAAATTAAATAAAATTATTTTTTTAAAAAAGGCATCAATTCTAACTAACTCTAGAATGCCCCCCTTTGAAAAACTTACTGGAATGGCCAAAATTCGTCTCCGGGACGAAGTGTGTAAGGGTATTTAAAAACCTGTTTTAATACTAATTATAAGGGAAGTACACTACGTGCAGATGATTTCACGTTTCTTGAGCTTCAAGTAATCAGAATTTTTTTTTTTTTTTTTGTACAGTACAGTTTTACCATCAACCAAAGGAAGCCGGCTGGCAGAGTGCCAAGAAGAATCCATTCATGTTCAAAAGAGGAACTGCTGGTATAAGGGATGTGCCATTTTGTTCTCGTTCTAGTTAATTTAGCATGCTTTATTTCTTCCGAACTGATGCTGTATGTCAGTTTATAAATTTAGTTGTTTCAACAACCAGAGAAGCAAACATTCTGATTCGCGTATTAAATAAACGCACCTGCAAAACAAACTTCCCTAAAACTCGAATGGATTCGTTCTTTTCTGCCATGCGCAGAAGTGTCATACTATCAAAATTTCGTAGTCGAACCGTAACCAACAAGGTATGGAGTCGCCCATCCCATGGCCCGTTTTAAGGAAGGCAGATCAAAATTGTTTGTTGCGTCGTCCAGGAAGCGAATGAGTGGCTAAGAATATTTATTCCGAAAATATAATAGAACGGGCTGAAAATTACTAAAGAATTATTGCAAACATATAAATTGAAACAAGTTGTGTCATTCTTCGTATAACCCTTTTAAAACTTAATTTTTACCAGTCATGTTTAATAAGCAAATAATAAAAGAAATAAACATTCAATTTAAAAATCCTGTTTTTAATGGAAAATTTATTTAAGATTTTATACTTTTAAAACGGCTTTCTTCTGAGATATTTTAACTTGTAAACGTTTAAGTAATAGCCTAAACCAAAATCATTTCCAATGAAACAAAGTATTATTTTTGAATGCAGTGACTTATTGAAACATGCAGATCACCGAAAAGAAAAATGTCATCTTGGCGAGTGAAGAATTTCAAATTGAGACCACACAAATTGTAATAACCATAAACTTCCTTTAAAATTTGTGTAGTGTTTAAAACTCTTAATAATGGAGTTGCAAAGTTATTTGAACTTTTATTTATTTATTTATTTTTGTATAAATACTATTTTTAAATTAAAAAAACTGAAACACTAAAAATAAGCAGAAATACCTACATAACATTATTTGATTCGTAAAAGTTTAGATAAAAATTGCATTGACATAAATAACACTCAAAATGGCACGCACTCAACACATACCCCCTCACGTACATACATACATACATAAACATACATATGTGTGCGCTTGTTTGCATTAAGTTTTATATACAGCATTGCCTTTTTTTTTATTTCTTTTTTTTTTTTATGTTCTGCATCTTTTTATGTTTAGGAATTACCAATTTATGATTCTTTTTATATCTGTTTTTTCATCAGATTTACTTTCTTTTCGATAAGTTACGTATTAAGTTATGATTCATCTCGTATTTCTTTCATATAAACTTTGCTGAGCATAGTTTGGCAAAACGTTTTCTTTTAGTTATAAATTATTTCTTTTGTGCGTAAGTTTTACTTTTTGATAACTTTTACTGTCCTAATTTATTTTACTATCTATAATTCCTAGCTTCATATTAGTTCAGATAGCATAAAAATAAATCGACCGTGTGGATCCGTTACTATCACTAATACTACTTCTAGAAAGTCCGAATTGAATTCATATGTTAATGCTAGTTTTCCAGTAATGGTAATATCCCAGATTTTTGTTGAGCGGGTTCAATGAACTGAGGGATGTTCTATATTTATTTGTAAGTATTTTATCTCCACGCAGCGGAAAACTACTTTGCTCTCCCAGTTAACTTCATCTCATCAAAAGTAATAGTAGGATATTATTTCCTGAAAATATTTTGTTAATGGAATCAAAATGAATTCGGAGTTGCTTCCGGAAATTTTATCTAGTGTTTGTTCTCTGAATCGTTTCATAATTATCTATGAACGTTATAATTATGTAAATTAAAAATTTTTTGATTTGTACATCATTCTTTTTTTATTTTAAAAGAAATCTATTGTTCTAAAAAGACACGGTAGAAAGAATGCATTTTTACACGTAAGAGCGAACCATTTTTTTTCTTACTTTTTTTTTGAAATTTCATTTGAATTGTTTTGACTACTCATTTCAATATCAAACAAAACTTGTGATTTTGAATATTATAACGAATAGAATAATTTAAGTCCTTGTTAAATCATTATTCCTTCTTCTTCTTCTTTTTATTATTATTTCACATGGGTAATCTTTTTAAAATAAGCCCGCCAAATAATTGGTAGCGTTTTTCGAGAAAGCACTAAATTGAACAACATTTGCTACAGTGTTCTAGAGATGAATCATTTATCTATATTTTTTACTTCACTACTCATGTGTGTACTAACAGTTTTGCTGCGTATTTTCTAATAAATAATACTTCCATCATTATTGATAGAATCGTGAAATCTCGCGAACTCAAAAATGGTTAGTCGTAGGAGGTTGAGATTTTGACGGTAGGTTGTGTTTAGCGTCCACTTGTGCACTTCCCCTTTTAGTTCCAATTAAATATTCCAAAAGTTGTCTTTATTCGTTTTTGTAAAGAATCAATATTAATTAAAAATCGTTTTATATATACTTTCTCCAAAGTATCACTTAATCCATTTATATAGTTAATAAGATAATATAGTAAATAATTTGGCGATCATTTGGCAACCACTTGGCTATATCCCGCCAAATTTGATGCCAAATTTGAGTAGCTAAATCCAGTGTTAACTTTTGGTATAGGCAATATTTGCCGCGTTTTCCCATAGAACTCACCTGTTAAAGCATTTACCATAAATCTTATCTTGTAAAACGCTTTTTTCCCCATTGGTTTGCAACAAATTACCGATTGTAAGTACTTGTCATCACCTTAAGGTAAGCTTACGTATATATATATATATTCATTTTACACATTCCATTTGAAATTTGATGTCCCGTGCGTAATTTTTTTTATTAATATTTTCAAAAAAAAACTGTTGGGCCCATTGAAAAGAAATTTTATGCTCATATTGCTCTAGGTATACAAAATGCACTAAAAAAATTTTTAAACTTTTCATGAATATTTTTATAGTTAAAAAAATATATTCCAAAATTTTGGTGTGAAATGTTCCGCATGTACATTTCCCACAAAAATACAAATGAGTGTTTATTCAATCATTCGAAGTTTTTTTTTTAATAATTACAATTTAAAGGTAAATATTTCGCTATTTAATTGCTCTAACCATATATGCCAAGAGGTCTAAAAATAACTTTTGTGCAGGGAGAACTCCTCAGGATAGAGATTCCTGCTATGTCGGGAGGGGAGGCAGGAAAGATAGTTTTACAGAAATTATCAATAGGAATCACGCCGAATATCGTTAGGCTGAAATTGGATTCGGCATGTCATTCTGACGCCAGATTTATTCATATATCGCTAAATTATCGCACCATCACCAAGCCTGACAATTTCTAGATCATTCTCGATCATTTCTGGCCATACAGGCACATTCATTTTTGCAGCAATTTTATTCAATTAATTATTCCAAGCATTTGAAATTACAAACAAAGTTATTGTTCCAATTAGATATTTCGACAATATTTCTTCTTAATGCTTTTAGTTCCGCAAATGTTTGCTATTTCATATTCAAAATTTTCTTCATCATTTGCATTATTATTCTCGCTTTCTATTTGACTATCTGGCTCAACATGCAAGTATAAGGTTCTTTTGCCACAACGTAACAAAATTTTAGCTCGAAAATACATGAGAATCTCCTGAGAATCATTTATCCGGAGTCTGATGTAAAAGTGCACACTTAAAAACAAAAAACTACAAAGTCTTTCAAAAAGGAAACTACAGAACGTAAAAAATATAAAACATTCTGTAAATTGATTTCAACATATAATGTGCCACAGTAGTGGCGCTATCTCTGAGAACGCTGAATTTCTATTCCTGGTACATAAAGGCAAAAGTGAGTTCTAATAAGCCCATGCTGCTCTGATTTCTGCACCAGAGGCCGCTTTGCCAATTATGCCTCCGTGGTCGGGTAGGCACAATTGGAGTAAATTATACGCCAACATAATTTTAAAGGCATTTTTTATCATTCTTAAACGTAGTCACAGCTTTTAAGCGTGTGTATATATATATATATATATATGTAATTGTTTACAGCTTTTGAAACTGGTAGTCCTAGATCTCAAGTGTTCAGTTTTAATTAATGTAACAAATATTTTTCTGTAGTTTTACAGAATGCAGAAAAACAGGAATTTTATTGAAAAACTCTTATCAAGAAACTGGATTATTTGATTTAAAGCAAGTTCTTCTGAAATTCAAATAAACAACCAATTTGTCTTATATACTTTTACAGATTGTTTTTTCTTCAGTGTATTCGAAAATTCATCATTCGAATCATTGATCAAGGGCTGTCCATGCTTTCTTCATTTAATTACATTCCCTGTAATTTCACGATGGAACTACTTTGGTGTTCTCAACGATCGGTTGTGTTTAATATATTTCCTTAATATTTTGAGCAAACTATTTTTTATTTATAATGTATTATTATAAAGAATTACAAGTGCCTTGTCTGGTTATTAATTACTTTCAAAATTAACTTTTGATTAAAATTTACTTTTATTTGTTTCTACACGTCCCCATATGTTGCAAGGCTTTCTTAAAAGAACAGTACTTTTTCTTCGTAATGCTTTTCTCCGTCAGAACTAGACCTCGCATGTCAAAATAAATAGCGACGACAACATAAAAGAAAGCGTAACGCGTATATGAGTTCTCACTTTAACCGGGTTACATGAGGTCAGCGGCGTTCGAGTCGCCACATCCATAAATAAAATCTGTTAATACACTTGCAATATATTGATTAGAATCAACGATTTTGTGTACTACACCCAGGTTTATTTTCGTTTCGAAGATCTCTTTCCCGTTATGCCGCCATCCATTTCTTTTTCCCCTTTCCGCAAGGTGCACTGCTCTCCGAATCGCATTCGTCGCGGTTTCCCCATTTAATTTTGGCCATTTGTACGCCCGAAGCGACTTCGGCGGGAACACTCTGACTTCGTTTCGTTCTGCGAGCGGTTGCCTCTCACCGAGCTCTTGGCTCCGAAAGTGGATCCGAATTTATGTGACCATTATCGCTTGCTTGTCTTCATTTTTCCTGCTTTTGTTATTAAATTGGGATTATCGTCTGCTGGAGTTTTCCCGATAATTACATTTTTATTGACTGACAAACTGTGACTGTTACTTGGCACATTAAGTGGAACATTTACTTGTCAAAGTGAGTAAATAGTTTTTATTGATATTTTGATCAATCAAAAAATGATTTGTGAATTTCGTAATCATCTCTGGCTTTCAGAATATTTCATCTGCGGTAAAAATAATTAATGCTCCATAAGCTAATTTTACAATGAAAGAAACAAAATAAAACACTTAAGATATTTTAACTATTTCTAAATTCTGGGTACGAGTACATTTGAAAAAGTAATTCCACGATAGCGTTACTACTAATTTGGATAATTTGGAGATAACTAAAGTTTGGTAAGTACGTTTTTCTTTTCTTTTTAAACTTCTGTGAAAGAAGTTTATATATTCTAAAATATGATTTGCACGCAATATAATTCCTCAAAATTATTATCATTCATAATAACTAATATTGCTACTGACTATACTATATGACACATTTAATCTCAAATTTATTAAACGAGTCTAGTTACCCATATACAAACATAAAATTTGTATAACTGGATCTCTCTCTCTAAATATATATCTTACAGCGTATGTCCGAAATTGGAGAATGTCGACAACCACCGGTCTGATAGACGGTGGTGGTCGACATCCACCGGTGATTGTCGACAATCTCCAATTCCGGAGATTCACCGTAACATATATATATATATATATATATATATATATAAATAATATAAATATTATATATTTTTTTCCAGGTATAATTAAAAAGAAAGAATAAAATAAAGTTTAGATTATTGTGGGAAAATTTTTTAAAATACTAATAAAGTAATTAAATAAATCGGGTATTATGCAGTGCAGAAGCCACTGCTCTGAGTGTCTCCACACCTACTTTTACGTATTTGCTTCAGTTCCATTCCGTGCCCCGCATAGTTTTAATAGGAATAATATTATTTCTTTCCTTTTTATTAGTTAATTTTTTATAGATATATGTGATAAAATATGTAACATCACATACTGTAAATGGTCACATGCTGTGATAATCATATTAGTGATATGAGTAAATGTGCGATGAAAAAATTAAAAGGTACTTTTAATTTAATCTATTTATCAATATAAATGTAGTGTTTTTATATGCAGTGTTTCGTGGAAAAATTATACACACAAAAAATTAAGTCGGAAAAAAAACACCATTTATACATTTATTTTTAGGTTTAGGATTGTAATTAAAAAAAAGAAAGGAAAAAGAATTGAAGCAGTGGAGCGCAACAAATTTTTGTGCTCCGGTTCCGCTCCGGTTCCGCTCCAGTTTCGCGCAAAATTTCGCTGCTCCACTGCTCTGCACTCCGCTCCGGATCCCTGAAATAAATATTGAAAAATAAAAAATTTGAAAGTAGAGTTTTGAGATGGGGTGTGTCTGTCTGTCTCTCTATCCCTTAATAACTTTGATGTGAATAATCCATTTTGAACAAAACATTTTTTGTGCACAAGTATTTCGGAGAGGACATCTCATTCCTACATTGTACGAATATTTTTGAATAATTATGGTTCCAATCTTAGTTCAAAAAATCTTAGCATTGTATCCTACGGGAAGTTTGAATCCTTGTCTACTAGTCAGGTTTGCTTCTAACAAAGTTTATGGGAAAGAACTTATGAGGCAAACCATGTACGAAAAAGGAATATTTGATTTTTTAAGAGATGTTCTAGAACACTTAAAACATTTTAAACATTAGCATCTGCAGAGAAATTCAAACCTTTTTATCTACTAAACTAATAGCACTAAAAATTATTATTATTGTAATCATTATTATTATTATTTATATCAAGAAATGAAAAAAAAATCGCCGAGATTTTGAATACAGATTTAGTTTTTTGTTTCAAGGAATGGAAAAAAGTTATTAATACCAATTCAAAGGAATTTTTCCGTAAACGTTTTTTCCATCTCTTGAAACAAGAAGCTCAAAACATATTCAGAATCTATGCAATTTTCTCCATATTTTGGTGTTAAAAACAATTTTTAATGTTTAGATAAAAAGGCCTTTCATAGGCGCAAATATTAAATGCTTTGAGTTAATCAAAAAATAGCAAATCAAAATTTAAAAAATGCTTTCCTGCAAATGTTCTGCACTATAAACACTTTCCAATAAAATTTTATCCAAGGAAATTCGTCCGTTAAGTTGGGGTTTATGCACGATTCAAATTTCCAAGTAAACGCTAGTGATACGTTTATTTATTTATTTATTTATTTTTGAGCTGCTCAAAATTGAAGAAAAAATACAAACTAAAACATAAAATATAGAAATAAGGTGTTCTAGCCGAACTCTTTTAAACGCAAAGAAAAAATCGAATCAAAAAATTTTCTCAAAAATTATGTGGGCCGGACAGACAGACCGTCAAATACATTTTTCTCTTTTTCAAAACCTTACTTTCAAATTTTTTATCCTTTAATACTTATTTAATTTTTCAATTTATATTTGACTTTTGTAATGACATTTTTTCTATACATTAAGCATTCATGCGTTTTTTGTTTTACGGGAAAGTAGGCTAAAAACTGAATTTTGTTCATAAATTTAGTGGCAAATAGATTAAACGTTCAGGATTTACATTACGCGCTATCAAAAATAATTCGCGAAGCTTTATCCCAAACCATCTTAAACTTAGTTATTTAAAACTTTTCCTATATTGCTACAAAAACCTGGAAATAATTTCTGTAATGAAAATCAACATTGTATATATGCTGGGATCTGCTGTTTTGAACGAAATTACTCTATTAACAGACTCTGTATAATTGTTTATGTGTATTTTTCTGACATCAACTTTGAGCAACTGCGCAATTGTGTTTTCTATAAAGATATCATTAATTTTTGTGCGGTAACAAGCGAGAGTAAATAATAGTGAAATAGTAAATTCCTGCGAATTGACGAAATAATGGTAAGTACATGAAAATAATATGCTAACAGAAATTAAACAGCTGGGGAAAAATTGTTTCTACAGAGATAAAAAGCTAATGATTTCACTACTGGCACCTTTATGAAGTGTATGCTTTCGGAATTGGATGTGTTAATTAAATGAATGGTTAATTTTTACTGACCATGTGTCTTGTTTTGAATGAAACAGTCCCGTTTCTAGAGGTAGCCAGCATCGTTGCTCCCGAACCCAAATTCGCGATCCCAAAATGTCCCACTTTTGAAAAACAAAAGAGTGAAGCTGTAACAAATTAAAATAATTTGAATTGTACGAATTTTTACGTTATTATTATTGAAAATATTTGGCAGGCACTAATGTACCCCTAAAAAGGATCTTTACTCTTATGAAATATGATGATACTCTTATGAATATGTGAACTGGAGGAAAAACATATTAGTTAAATAATTATTTTTTATCACACTTTAAAAAAATGTAAGAAATATTTCAAAGAATTTCATTTTTTTGTGTGAAATAAACACCTATATATTTAAAACGCTTATGCGCAGTGGAAAAAGGGCCTTTATTTATTTTCCCCAGTTGGCAACACTCCGTTTGGTACCAACCAAATACCAACTCTGTCTAATGGCATCCAGCGTTTCGTGATTCTACTCAGTTGAGATGTCCGCGAAAACAACAATCGTTGTTGTTTCTCAAATCCATGACTTTAAAATGCGTTCGTTGTGATCTCTGGGATGTAATTTGCGTAGAACGCAATGAGATGCGAACTGTTAATAAGATGAACTCCCAAGTTGAGACGTACGTTTCGGAGACTGATTGCTTAATTATGACAAAAAAATGCAACTTTTGTCAAGCTCTGTATTAGAGACAAGAACCTAATTCCAGCTATGACAAAGTCCACTTCCGATTTTTCCTGTGATAGTGATGGAGCTAGACTAATATATTTTGGTGTCCGATAAGCGAGTGGAGCTAGCTTGGATCACGAAGCGATCCAAAGGAAGTGCGGGAGCAGTTTCTTTGGAAACAAGGAACTGCTTAAGCAGTTTCGGGAGTTGGCGAGTTTTAAGTAGATAAATAATGAAAGGAGCTTTCTTTTTTTTTTTTTTTAATATTTTTTTTATTGGTCTCAAATTAAGGATTTTCGGGATGGGGATGTAAGACGGGTGGTGCTAGTCAAATATATTTAAATAAGTTTGACCACCAGAAAAATATCAGACCACACAAATTCTTTATGTTCATGCAATCCTTCGTGCACTTTTCATCAGTAAATAAAAACGAAAAAAATATGTATGCTTTCTTTCTCTCTCTTTTTCCCATCTTAACAGACGCATTATTACCAAGAAGTTAGATTATCCCTTTTTCTGGGATAAAGGGGAAAATAAATAAATGGTCACCTTACTCATAGCGCGAATAATACTTAGTCGCTTTTTAATTCCCAAAGCGCTATTTGCCGAGTTTATGCTTCAACATCACAAAACTTGCCTCCATTTCCGACGGAACGAATGGGAGCCGGTTGCTGCATGCCTGCTTCTCAGCCAAAATCGAAGAGGTATGAGTAGATGTTTTTCCTGCGGGGATCTAATCAGTAGTCACATTACTTCTCTGGAAAATTATTCGCAACCTGAGATCCAGACGTAGATTTTCAGATAGCTCGAGGTATTTTAATTTATTCACATGAGTAAAACTGTTATGCATTAAGATAAAACATTTCTAATGAAAGAAAGTGAACATTAATATATCTATAAAATGATATTTGGAAGAAAAAAAAAAGAACAGACTACAAATTAAAAATTGCGCTAAGAAGTAAAAAATAAATTCATTCTAACATCCATACGACTTTTAAACATAATTTTAGAATGGGCGCAAAATTATGAGTCTACCATTACACCATGTTTTTCTTTGTACTGGAACTGTTGCAAACTCTGGGGCCAGAGTTTGCAGTTTGCAACAATTCAATACTGCATATTTGGATAAAAATAATTTAACTTTGTGCAAGTAAACAATAATAATAAAATTACACGTTAATTTAAAGCACAAATGAGCAATAAAATGCAGAGATATGTTTCGGGATTGCTTGGAATCCCTTTTTCATTGCACAGGGAAAAGGGATTCCAAGCAATCCCGAAACATATGTCTGCATTTTATTGCTCATTTGTGCTTTAAATTAACGTGTAATTTTATTATTACTGCATATTTGGTTTAAGAAATTGATCAGGATGATTAATGATTGATTCATTATTAATGATGACAAAAGATTTTATCTATCATAATTTTGCACTGACTTCAAAAATTACGTTTAAAATTAGTATCGTTGCTGTTTAAAGAAAAATTATAGTTTTTACTTTTTTGCATAGTTGTTAGTTTGAAGTCCGTTCCTACTTTTCTTTCTAAAATTCATTTTATTTCATTCTTTTCAGGGTTAATAAGTTTTTCATATGAGTATTCTAGTTTGGATATAAAAAAAACAAATCAAATGAAACACGCACTTTGAGTAACTGGCAGTAAAAAACAATCATTTGTATGATGAATTCAGTTATGATGTTGATTTTAAACTTTCTAATTGAAAGAAAAATACTTGATTTCAGCAATAACTGTCTTTCTAAAGGCCAATTGTATTCAAATCGATGCACGATATTTAAGTTCGACGATCCTTTGCCGATTATATAAAAAATCATTAAAATCGGTTCATATAGTCAAAAGTTATGGATGAAAAAACAAAAAAGGACTAAATTTCCTCCCATAATTCTTTTTCTAACTATCGAATATAGTCAAACGAAGGTACGGGACCATCCTTCGATTAAAAAAAGAATCATCAAAATTGGTTCATCCAGTGAAAAGTTGTCGATAGGAAAAAAAAACATACATATGGTATGAATTGATAACCGCCCTTTTTTTGGGAAGTCGGTTAAAAATTAAATGTATTTTCTTACTTACGAGCATTAAAACACATGGCGTTCAACATACTTATGACACATTGAAGCGTGTAAACGTGATTGTATGGTGTATAGTTTCTCCTGCGAAATTCTTCTCTAATTTTTTTTCGATTACAACTCTCAATATTGCTTTATAATATTTACATTTTATAATAATATTTATATTGCTTCAAAATATAAATATTATTATTATTATGTATTTTCTTTTGGGGGAGAGGGAGTAATTACTCTTATTGTATGCAGAGTATGATGTAGAATTGTACGCATTTCGAAGCTCTTCTAAGAAATTTCAATTATTTGTAGCTAAAAAATTTGATGAGTTAGTTTTCGCATTGAATAGAAACTTTTGGCGCAGAACTTTCTTCTTCGGAGATGAGCTAAAAGTAGTAGGTAAATATGAATTTCGTAAGATTCTGCAGGATTTGCTTTTCTCCTTACAATTAGGTGCATGAAAACCAGATTATAATTAGTAAAATCATTTTTTAAAAGTTTAATTGAACAATTTATTTCTTAGTCCGAATAAATATTAAGTTATGATTACGATTTTGAAGGGGACATGAAAAAATAAATAAATATAAAACTTTCTGCAGTCATGCTTCATTTCTTCAATTTGTTCTTTGGATGAACGAATAAGCGTTCCAATTATTCCAAAAAGTCTGCAAAGCAAGATCTTGTGATTTTTCGTGGCTACAGGAAAGCAATGAAATTCTTGAAGAGAAATTATCTGTGAATGAAACTCCCCCCTCCCCTGGAGAACTAATTTTAAAGTTTTTTCTTCGAACTGAAATTGTTTTACACGAAATTTTTCGCAATAAATTTCATTGTGACTTAAAGCTTTCTTTTTTCTCAACTATCACAGAAAAGTCTCAAAAGTGTAACGTATACCCTATTATTAAAAAATATTAACTGCTTTACTTTATTTAAATTACAGTTTCATTATACAATAAAAAGGAAGGGAACACATACGAAAATGTTTGTGTGGTATATGTGAGATTTTGGGATTTCTTAAATTCTGTGATGGATTAAACCAGATTCTTGTGCATTTATATTTAAGGTCATTGAACTCTATTCTTCGAGTTTTAACTTCAAGAATCTCTTCTAGCTCTTGCAATTAGAAGTCAGCTAATATCACATTGGAACCCGGTGCAAATTCAAACGATAAAGTTCTTTCGACTCCTTCAAACTTTGTCATAGTAGATGTAGAATAAGAAGTTTTATGGATTTAGAAAAGAAAAGAAATGATAAAAAAAACACCTAATTAACAATGCACAATATTTTGCTTCAAGGGTTTGTACAATATTTCTAATCAGGACATATATTGTTTCTGATTCTTTTTAATAATTTATGCATAAAAATGTGTACATAAAGGAATTAAATGACGGTTTCTACAATGCAAAAATCATTAATACATTTCCCCCACTAAAAAAATGATGGGTGATTATTGTATTGATCACCAGTGCCCCCCCCCCCCCCCCCAATAGACGATTTAAGGAAACTTCTTGTATGTGTTACTGTTTGAAAAGGAAAGAGCATATAAGACGGAGGGAAAAAAAGAGTCGCGATTTCTTTTTCCAAAATACGCAGAAGGAAGAACTCCAAGTATGTCTATGGGTTAGTCCGTTACACCTGTGCCCCACTATCCCCAGACTCGAGCCGAGTTCTTGAACAAAAGCTTCTCTCTCCAGAAAAGAAAATACAATCCCACTGAGAGCATCACCCGATTCAGTAGTGGGTATATACACACACAAAAGAATTAGGTCCTAATTACAAGCGTAACTCACGTACAATCTGTCTAAATAAAAAGCGTTTTCTCTCATAATCGCTGTACCACATACAATCCTCTGTAGCCGCCAGAGCACGACACGGCTAACGGTCAACGACCTGCGAGCGTGGATCCTAATTTCCTGCTCAGAACAAAATAAAAACAAGAGGCTGCTGTTATTTTTCAAGCAGTTTTCTCGTTCCGCGTTTTTTGGGGTCGACGCCAGTATTGACAAGTCGAAGTTCTGCTCTCTCTCTTCGCTAGTGAAGGAGGAATTTGGAGACTTTTTACACTCTCATCTCGCTTTTTGGCATGAATGGGGAAAAAAATGTGGAAACATTTTTTTTATTTTTAAAGAAGGTGTTTTCGAGTGCTTTATTTATATCTGGAATAGATGGGTGAATGTTGTTTACTTTTAATCAACGTCGGTCAACGTTCTATTCAGTGGCTGTGATAAGGTCCACGAGGACCACGTGTCGAGGAAGAGGACTTTTTTTGTGTGGTGATCATAACACTAAAAGTATTTAATATGAAACGTAATTTTAAAAACTTAATATTGATTACATAAATATTAAATGCAATATAGCGTTAAAACATAAAATTATCTAATGAAATTGATAAAATATTAAAATTAGGAAAATTCTAAAAATGTGTTTACGTTTTTAGCTTATTTTAAAAACATTATTATACAATGTAAGCTTTTTAATCGTAATGTAATTTTGCTATTTTCATACTTATTTTTTATTATTTTTCCTTAAACAGAGGAAACATTCAATCGAAAATGAGATAAATAATGGAATGCCAACTGTCGTGTTTCATAGCCATACAAAAAAAAGAAAGAAAGAAAAAGAAATGAACAGGGGAGAAGGGGGATATTTTTTAAATTCCTAGATTTTAAAAAGGTGCTCTACTTTTATGCATCCCTTTTTCGTGGTTTATTTAGTCATCGTTTTAACCCTTTTTCAGCCACCTGATTTGAAAAAAAAAGGGCTTCTATGTTACTGTTCAGACATTACAATCAACATTTTATCAATTATATCGTTTCAAAACGATCTGTAATTGCCATAGTATTGCGTCTTTTCAGACATGAAGAATCGCTACATCAAAGAGTTACCAATTTTAATTGTTTAGCTAGAAGCATATTTAAAATAGTGCAGTGACAAAATGAGAATTCTCAAAGAAATGATTTTTGAAAATTAAATATTAAAGCCGCTGCCTATTTATTTATACATTTGCAAAGGGACTAAATTAAGAGAAGAAAAGTGATCTTTTAGTTAAGGATGGGACAGACAAATTTAGTTCCTAACTGGGTTGTGAAATTCTATTCGCAAATAAGAGCATTTAATAGCGAACTGCTTAATATGGGGAGTTTGCTTAAAAACGTTTGAGAAGAATTTCAATGATACTCTAGAATTTCTTTCAGGCTCCACAACAATTTAATACTTGGGGGGTTCTTATTTGGTTTTCTGTATTTAATTATAAAGAAACAGTAAATACATAAAATAGTATGCCTTTTAAAACCTTTAACTTTTAATTTAAAAACCCTTAACGTCCTCTAATCAAAAAACTGCAACTGAAACTCATTTGTATATAAACTAGAAAAACGTGTATAAATCTCTAAATAATTGGTAAACTAGGCATACAAAGAGAGATAAAGAGAGAAAAAACTACAAAAAATACATTCATTAAGAAAATTAATTAAAAAAAGTTAAGAAGCAAAGAACCTTGTGAATGGAAAAGAGTGAATTTGACAGTTGAGATAAAAACAAATACAGCTGAATTGCAGCATGTAATCAACATGGTAACGAATTTTCTCTTTTGCCCCGACGAACAGATTACTATTATTAGTAATATTATTATTTTGTTTTGTTTAGCACCGTAGGCAAATATTTTTTTTTCATTGAGAATTTTATCTTTCTCATTGCAGTCATTGATTTTAAGTAATGTTAAGCAGTCAAAAATACTTCGGTTATTGACACAGCTACATATTTCTTTTTTAAAAAACAATATTCAGTTTCTTCGTGCAGATTTTAAAAAAGAAAAAAGACAAAAACAAAAAAAATCCCCGTTCAGAGTAACAAAAAGATAGAATTTCACTCGAATTCGAGAAATAAACACCGAACACAATGAAAAGAGATCGAGGGAAACTTCCGTGATTATGTCACGTGATTTGCGCTCAGTGATGGCACAGATGTGATTGCCCTCTAACGAGGCCAGTGGGTATTGTTAGTCCGAAAATCTAGATCGAAAGTTGAATAGTAAAAGATTTAATCATTAATAACATTTCCTAAGTAAATACGCTTTAATCTTCCACTTCTGTTAATTCACTTCCTACTTTTAAATAAACTCGTTCTTATATTTTTTACTAGTTTGTCCTCATGTCGTCATTATATAGTAATGGGAGAAGTATCTCGGACATTTCATTTCAGTCGAAAACTATTCCATATTATGTACTTACTGTCTCTTTTATTTAATGAAAATATTATTTTCGTGATTTTTCAATATTCGAAAACAGACCTTAAAGCAGTGATTTAATTGTTATTTTTCTTAAGGATTGAATGGCAACGAGATAGCCGATAGTTTGACTAAGTCTGCTACTCTCTGACTCCTTGCAGGGCAATGTTTGTATAACTTTTTCTGAAATCTCCTCTGTTAAAAGGATGGAATTAAGCGCAATTTGGAAAGATCCGCCTTTGGAGAGAACCCTTGGTGCTTTGTAAAAAAGACCTCGTAGGGGCTTATCCGTCACCTCCGAGATTGGTGGTGACGGCTTATCACGGTTTTTGATTGCTCCCTCACCCAGCAAGTCCCTCACTTTTCAACAGAGGCGGAAAGTCTTTCCGGAGTGTCATAGGTGCAAGGCTGATCTGGACTCCCCCGATCATATTCTCAAGTACCTAAATTTTACTGTTGATGAAGTTTTAGTGAATCTGAAGTTATTTTAGTGATCTTTGGTTTTTTAGATCTGGGATAAGAAACAACAGCAACAGCAACTTGGGGGGGGGGGGGGATATATTCCAGCGCGAGCTTTTCAGTTTCAGTTATTTATTTTTTTAGTGCATAGAAGAAAGTTAATAGTGAAACACTACATGATAAATTTTTAAATTAATAAGCTTGAAATTTCTTCGATTATTCTTTTTTATATATAAAGAATTACCGATATTCAGATAGGGAATATTGGGTTTATCTGATACAGATAACACAACTTCAAGCAAGCCGTTTGTAAGTAATATTTAGAATGACCTTATTTATTTACTTACTCTTTTTGGGTTCCTTCTATTTTTAATAATTAAATAAAAGATTTACAACAAGGTGCGGAATTCAGTGTAAATTGATAGATAACCAATATATTATAATTGAAGTGCTCTAAAATTCAGGCGATGTTTAACTCAAATGGAAAATGCCGCCATAAAGCGCTATTTATAATCACCACTAATTTTTTTATTGAGAAATATGATTGATAATAGCAGAATGAGGGCATAACTCGCATTTTTTCGACCATAGATATTTGAAGTAATAGGAGATTCTTCATAATGAGGGAAATCGTGCAATTTTTAGATTGATCAGCGGTCAAAAACGAAGCGTGAGGGACCATAATGAATATGGGATAGCAAAAAAAAAGGACTTTCCCCGCACATAACCATTTTTACATGGAAGGGGGCGGGCAGAGGGAGTCTTTATCTACAAAATATGCGTCAGGCGTTTTCATTGAAAATTTGTATCTTAAACATAGTTTTTCATCAAACATGTGTTAACAGTAAATAATCAATTAAATAAAAGAATAAAAACAAATTAAAATAAATAAATAAATAAATTCAAATAATAATAATAATAAGAAGAAGAAATTAAAATAAAATAGTGAAAAAAATAATTTAAAAATATTTAAAGATAAATAAATAGACGGAAACCCAATTTTTTTTAATTGGAGGATATTTATTACTTGAATGAAACGTATAAACAAGTTTAACAAATAAAAATATGACATTTGGAATTCATGTTATGAATAAAGAAATGTTTTTTTGAATAAAACAGTACAGAATAAACATAAATTATTTCCCTATAATTTATTCTATTACAAAACCAAAAAACAGTTTCGGATATAGTGTTCTCTATTTTATCAAATTAAAATATGTCTTGAAAAGTATCCTTTTCAAAATATTCAAAGTTTTCTTGACCAAACTTTAAAAAACTTTGGATAGTTTAAGTTGTAAAACTGAAACTGTCTCATGCTGTACTTGGAGTAAATGTTCAATGATGTTTCTCATTTTCTTCTAAAAATTAACAAGTGTCAAGAAACTTGCTTCATTCAAATGAGCTTCCTGGTTCACCCTAACTTTACTTTATGTTGTCGTTGCAATCACAAAGGGCATACGAGAAAGAATTGCAGAACCATCGCAACGCTCTGATTCAATCCGCCATATTGTAAGCAGACGGGTTCATAGTTCGCTAATGTGCCTGGCTGGCTATACGACCTCCTTTCTATAAAAAAGGCGACTGACACATTTTGCTGAATGTCCAAACAATGGGTATTCAATTCAGAAAGCAGGGAAATTAGACTGATGATCTGCCTCACTTTTGAAGTTGAGATTCCAATAAGAAATTAAGATGTTTAAGGATTTAGAAGCAGAATTAGAGCAATTTTCCTCCGGTCAGTCAGCATGAGGGTTATCAAATTAAAAACCTGCAAATACGGGATAGCTTTATAGCAGGGGCGCGCCAACCTGGAGAGGGGGGGGGGGGGTTCGTCGTCAGGGGGATCCGACCGATTTTTACGTATCCGCAATCCAATATCCGGCCACAACGCGAAAGATGCCATTTTCCGGAATGTAAATTTTGACTTTTTAAATTTAACTAATTACCACATTTTGAAAGCATGTGCAAATTAAAAACTTATTACGTAACTAGAAGGTGAGGGTAAAAAATGAATATAATTTACAAATTTTGAAATATAAGAGCCAGATATACGGAACGAACCCGTCACACAATGGTCACCGGATCCGGAAAAATCCATATCGTGGCAAGAATACGGGATTTTTGCCCTCCCGCGTTGAAGTTCCCTGGTACGGGGGAAATTTTTTAAAAATTTTCCAGGGCGTTTTGACACCACGGTCACTACATAAAATAAATGAAGTGAATTTGAATTTGAAATTAGTTACTTCGTGATAAAAAAATATATATATACAATTTAATAATTTATTATGTTGTTTTATTTTATTTTATTTTAGTATTTATTTATTTGCATCAGTAAACCTACTGTAAGAGTTAGGGGTCCTTTAAAATGATTTTCACTATAACTCGAAGGTTTAAATTGGAAATGTCACAAAACTGCAGTTTTGGCAAATTGTGTTGAGTATAGAAGTGAAAGAAAAAGAAGATAGAACTCTATAAATGGATATCTTTCATTCTATATTTGAATAAAAATGCTTAAAACTGCTACACACGTTTAGCTATACGAATGTTTAAAATTCAAAAGTCAATATTATTACATTTTTTCTTATATTAATCTCGCAAATTTTTTGCTACTTCATTATTTTAATATTCCATTTCCCTTCCTTTATTTTACTCTCTAACAGTTTTCACGTTTGAACTTCTTTTATTTTCTTGAACTCCTGTAATATTATCTTAGTTCAGTTCTTTTAAACTCACAATTTCTCTCTCTCTCTATTTTCTTTTTCTTCATTTTTCATTATTTTTTTCTATTTGAATATTTTTCATTTTCATGGTCTGCTTTATATTATTTAATTCATACGTTTCGCAACTTTTGATATCATAGCGTCTTTTGAGATTTCGAATTTCTCGCAGCTTTTTTGAACATCTTTCTATATTCATTTCTACGTAAATACGTTTTAGTGTTTAATTTTTCATCTTTGCTCTTGCGATTTAATCTTAACATCCTTAGCGTATATTTATGCATCAATGAAGGGCTTTCTTTATCTCGGCTTTTATTTACACCATTCATATCGTAGCTATTTCTATGATGTCTTTATACTTTTAGATCTTTTATCTGTTTGAGCGCGGATCAAGGTTAACTTGAGTGTTGCAAATGCTATCTCTGTAAACAAACTCGCCCACGAGCTATCGAATGGTTAAAATATAAAGATCTTTTGAAAATTTGGCAAAAACAATAAATATATCATAGGGTTGTGCGTCATTTGGTTATTTTTTTTTTCAGAGAAAACCCTTTATTCAGTCTTTAATTATAGTATCAACTTTGATATATTGGATGCTTTTCGTATAACTTGACACGTAACATTTTGATGATTTATAATTAGCTCAACCTTTATGCATTTATGATTTAAAATAATGAGCATTTAAAGTTTCATTCTGTTTCTTATAAAAAGAGGTAACCGAAAAAAGAGTCTGACAAAATTACCGTTAGAAATGCTTTTCGCAATTGACGAAAACGAAATCTATTGTAATCGCAAAATGAAATAATAATAATTGCTAATAAGGGGGGAGGGAGGCAAATATTTCAAATTCAAAAGGTTTTCAAAGAAATAAAAATGTGGAACTCGTGGCAAATTCTTAATGTCTGTGCATTTCTCATATGGGATCAAGCAAAACATTTCGCGTCTTGTGATCTCTACTAATAATGAAACAGCAAGTATGTTTCTGTGTGTGTGTGCCTGTCTGTGTCTGACGTAGGGCCAAGACCATTCGGCGGATTTTCATGAAATTTGGCAGGAAATTAGTGTTGAACATGGGGGCGCGCACCTCGAAGAGTTTTTTTTTCTGAAATTCAAATTTTTTATTTTTTTATTCCAATTTATAGCCGAAAATGGCATAAAATGGTCCTTTCCTATAGAAAGAAATTATCGCATCGTTTCGAGTTTGATACCATTGAAAAGCCCGTAAAATACCGCTTCAGAAAGAGTTTTGCTCATCGTGCTAAAGCTCGAAGCCTCTAAATTAACTAGAAATGAAGTTGTTAGCGTTTCTCTGTAGTTAACTATAAGAGAATAGTTTTCTTCTTCTACTTGTTTAATAATATGCTTATAAGTACGTCATAAAAATCTATTTAGTCATAATTTTTTTAATTTTAATAATTTTAGTCTCATGATAAACTGAACAGTATGTAGTGGGGATAAGTGAAGAACACAGATGGATTCGTGCCAATATCAAAATCTAGTTACGCTACTATTCCGTGTGAATTAAATTTTCTTCTTTTTCAAATATTAGTAGACTACATGTTGCGCTTCTAGTTTCATTATCTGTTTATTTACTTGTTTTATGTGCCAGTCGAGTTTGCTCACTGTATGAACTGGTAAAGTATGCAATTCAAATCTTACTTGAGCATCGATGGAACCTGCCTCCCCGGAGGCGTCACTCTCTGAATACAGTAGCTCCATACCCGCAGGTGAACTTCATTGCAAGTGAATGTTTGATAAAACTATTTAATTCCCCGCTCTCCTCTCATTTATTTTAAACAATGAATGGTAGTAAAAAAAAATAAAAGTATAAAGAATTGCTTTTGTGAATATTTTTTTTAATGTAAAGTGTAGCAACGAAAAACAAAAATATACAGTTCAACATTAAAACCAATCGGGCTAAAAAATTAAGTTGATCTTAGGGCTGATCCTAATAGTGCATTTTTTCAGCGTTTGATCGAATGTATTTTTGCTTGTCATGCATAAGGGTATGTCGTGATAGTTTCTGGGATTTTGCGAGCTATGTTTGTTTAATTTTGAAAAACCACTGGAAAGTAACCACCTTCTTTAACTATTTTATTTTCAATGGAGCAAGAATGATCGCTTTAGAATGATTTAACTGCATAAATAGATGTAGAAAACAAGAAATAACGCAAGTTGGTAAACAAAAGAATAAAAAAAATAACTAAAAATTCGCATAAGTTTCAGTGGCTGCCGTTGTGAAAAGACTAATAAAATCAAAATGACCCTATAAAATCAAAATGATCTTTGCAATACTGCAAATACACGTTTGATTTTATGGTATCGAGACTTCTCCTTTGTGGCTGATGTTCCCGAGTTGAGTGCAAAAAGGATGCTGTTTCAGATTGTACATGGAATGAAGTATTTTTGACACGGGAGCTCGCCTCCCGGACTTCTTTTCAATTTTAGGTGAATTTTTACATATTAGCCGAAATTCAAACAATTTACTTATGAAAATTAGTTCTGAAGACTATAAGGGATCTACTTCTTTTGTTTGGAGCCCTGATATTTATATAACTACACGTACAGTGTGCCAAAATGGCAGCAAAATTTTTATCTAATTCATTTCATTTTGTCTACATGGTTTTGCTTCTTTTATTTGTCAATAATTAATTTTTATAAACTGAACTCTTGAACGTGTAAAATATCAATATTACTATTTTTACAGTTGCTTTTGCACGGAGAATCATTGAAAATGCCCCATTAAACTATGAAACAAGTTCTGTAAACAAAAAGGTGCGTTCTCTTTCACGAAGTATGCATTTGCACAAGTTGCAAGTCACTGATCTCAGTTGTCTGAAGTATCCTAGTTTAAAAATGCTCCGAACAAATTTTTGTCTTCAAGAAACAATTTTCAGAAAACTACGAACAATAATGTCTCTTATTAAGTATTCAAATTCCATGATTTAATCGATTATTCTCCATCGCGTGTTACATTGTATCTACCATTTTAGTTTCCCAGCTTTTATGTGGAAATCTTTTGTCAAACGCTTTTACCCATGACTGCACCTTATTGCATTCATAATCCTCAATTTATCTGCCCTTGAACATAAATCGACCCTTATCACGACACTCTTGTCATCACCCCCTCCTTTTTCAGTGAATCTTATGCAACTGTGTGTTCCAATTGAAGACGAATGTTAAGAATCTTCTCCTCATAAGCTTGCTGACACTCGTTTACATTAGGCCAAATGCGTTCGTTGAGAAGTTACGCAATGAAGAAAAACTCTATATTGCGACTGGGTTGATGAGATTTAACTTTTTGGTTTACTTTTAGTTTTCATGACTTGCCTGCAACTAACCTTTGTTATGCTTGCATGTGACTGTTTTTCATGAACTTTCTACGCTGTGAGTGTGTGTGGATGCTCTGAACGTTTGTTAAATGCAAAACTAAATAAACAAATTACAACAATTAATGTATAAACTTATATAAATAATAATTAAATATAAATAAATAAGTAAATAAGTAATGATTAAAATAGATGAATAAAGGAACAAACACACATATGTATAAGAATATTCACAACAGTTTATTTTTGCTCAATATTTCTACAAATTTTGTCTTCTTAAGTTTCAAAACTTTATATTTTCGTTATTTGTGTTATATATGAAGACATATAACAATTCAATACATGAAATCGAAAAATTATATTTCTAATTTCTAAAAGTACGAGTACAAACAAGTGCGTAAAATGAAAACAAATTCTTCAACACATATATTAAACTTACGGGCATTGCAATTTATTGATTTATTACATTTTTTTCATGCCACAACAAAATCATCATTTTAATTGATATTCATATTGTTAAAATTATTTATTTAATCGAAAACATCCTTTTTCAAATATTATCTGTGGAAAGCAGTAGTAAAAATAATGTCAAATTTTTTGAGTTCTTTACTGAACTTAAATTCTTAAGTCTTTATGCAACATTTATGTCCCGCTCTCTCAAAACCAAGCATTAAAGCATTTGTCCGTCTGCTGGTACTTTCTCATTTGACAAAAGAAAAAGTTTTACAATAGAAGATTCGTGGTCTTTTTTCCACTTTTATGCGACTATTTCTGCATCCGAAAAAGTTGTAGTGTTTATTTTCTTCCGCTGAAGGTCGAAACTGTTGCGTCAGCTCATTCTTTGTGTACAATACGTTCTGTACGTTTTTATGCTATCATTTTGTCAGCTTTATGATTACGATACGGTATTATCTTAAAACGGTGAAGGCGATATTGAGAAACTCGGTAAAAAAGACCATGAAAAGTCTGAGAATTTTGAAATATGGCTCTGCCACATGGGATTTGTTAGCAAAGGGAAACTCCAGTGAAACCTCTGTAAATAATTTTACTACAGCTGATGCTTTTGTTTAATTTTTAAAAGAACAACAGAATTCGTGAGTTAATAAAGCACTAAACCTAAAAAATAATTACAAAAACGTAGTAACTCGTAAGAAGCGTAAAATCTGGAGAAACTGAGTTCAGGATTTTTTTAACGGACCAGTGAAAATCTTATCAATGAATTAAAACGAATGTGATAAAATGTTTTACTTTTCCTGAACTTGATGCAGATCGATTTTATACATCGCGTTCTTTCTTTCTTCCCTTCTTCCGCTTCGATTTTTCTTTTTTTTTTTTTTTTTTTGTAATTTCGATTGAGAGTGGAAAATTTTAATACGCGTTCGGACTGTTTTGTTTTTTTTTCTGAACACTAAAAATAATGCATTTCTTTTAATCGCGATGTTATTAAAATGATCCCCTCCCCCGAATAGGTTTCCAGAGATATTTTTCTTGTGTCCGTTTATGCTTCGTTGAAACACTTATGTGAGCATCAATAGTGTTTTTTTTTCTCTCTCTTTTTGTAGAATTAGTATGCAATAAAACATTTTGTTTTAAACAATTTAAGTGATATAATTTCAAACAATTTAATTTTTCTTCGTCAAATGTATTACGTTTAAAATGAAAACGAAATGGAAGATATATTTTTGAATATCTCATACATTCCTTGCCAAAAACAATATTGTATACTATTTGATTATAATTAAGATGTCATTTTTGTTCTTTTTTCCGATGCAACATCTGTATTGTGCAGCATGCAACAAATCATAAGTAAATTGTAAATATTGTTTTGTCTAAAAAAAAATCAATCACAAAGCTACTGGAATATACTGAAATTTAACACCTAAAATCATTGTATGCTTTATATATGTAGAGTGCAAACATACGTCACTAAAATTAGTTTTTCGAAAGTGTACAATATCTGCATTCAATTTAAGGAGTTCTCTTTTACTTTCGCTTATTCTATTGTTGCAAGTACGTTCAGACTTATTTTACTTCTGATGAAGTTCAAATGAAAAATGATAATAATTAAATTAATTTAAAGGTAAAAAATTTTTAAGTAAAAAAAAAATTGGTAGCAGCCAAAAAATAAGCAAATAATAACCAGTTGGATACTTTTTATTTATTGAGTTTTAAAATTTTGATACGACTCATCCAGGAATCCGTTAATCACATTGCATCTCCCGTTTAGAAATAAATGCAGTCTTCTCTTGTGAACTCTCTGGAACTTCGCAAACAATTCAGGAGTGAAAATGGGTGCAATATTCTCGAACTATTTTAGTGTTAGCTTACTCGAACTTTGATGTAATTAACACACGTCCTATAAATGACAATCACAACTTGCAAAAGCAGCAAAACTTGAATTAATTACGTCGTGGCGGTTGGCAGAGAAGCGCAAAGAAATCCAAACTTTACTAACTTAATTGACCTTGCTTGATCAGGGTTTCGCGAATTGTGGCCGTCGGTTGTCAGAAAGAGTAAAATAAGTTTAACTTGTTAAAAACGAAATTTACACATACACACACACACTGAACTCCATTTAGCTGTGTGGATGATCCGTGGAAATTTAAAAATCACCTGATTGTCCGGTTTTAATGTATCTTCCATAAATTATTTTTAAAAAAGTAAAAAAGGCAGGAGTTGATGCAGCATTTTGTAACAGGGTCCGATTTTAGGGAATTTAAAAAAGATTTTTGTGAAAAGTCAAATATTTTTTTGACAATTAAAAACTTAAACATGTGGTAAAAATATTTAATTTTTTTGCCACTTGTTTAATAAATAACTTTGAAAAAAGTAAGATTTGGTAGCTCAGAATATTGTGAAGGGTCCGTTTTAATTGAATGGAATTTTGCGAAGGGTCCGTTTTGATTGAATGGAATTTTGAGAAGGGTCTGTTTTGATTAATTGGAATTTTGTGAAGAGTCTGAAAATGGAATTGAATTTCCTCTGCGAAATCCCTGAAGATATTAATCAAGAATCCATGAATTGCCAAGACAAAAATGGAAAAGTTTGACAAAAAACTGACATAGAGCCCACCTTGACTCTCACGACCCTGTTCATGTCCACAAAATAAGAAGGACAGATCTTTTTTTTTTTTGCTCTAAAACTTATTTACGGTTTACAAGGCCAACATTCGCTTACAAGTTTTCCTCGATTTTCCGCGTAAACGTGAACATTATTTATCACTTATTGTATACAGACTTACTTACTTATGGTATACAGATTTACTTATAGTATACAGATAACGCAAATAGTTTCTGAAAAGAAAAACTTATTTTCTCCAATGAGTGAGTTCTCCAGAATTCTATTTTTTTCATTCAAAATGTGGCAATACGATTTTCCAGAAAATGGTTGCTCGCCTTCATTTACTTTTTTTTTTTCAATCTGATAACATGATTGAAATATCTGTTAATGTGACCACACATAATCGTTTTGCCGCTTTGCTGCGAAACGGCGGAAATGTTCAGATGATTATGGCACTTTTTTCTTTTATTTTCTTTTCGCGTTAAATAAGGAAGTGAGGCTTCTCCCTTGTATCATTTTGAGGCCAGATTTCACACTAAAATGGGTCTCGCCAAAAGCTGTTCTTTTTTCTTCTTTTTTATCAGGGAAAACAGGGTGCAGTGAATGACCTTTTTATCTATGCATTTTGTCATCACCGATCGTTGTCTTGTTGTGGGTGCTTCGATAATATTCCGTTCGAATCTGGATTTTTTTTTTCTTTTGAAATGGCATCACAGTCATTTTAAGCTATATTTTTCCGCTCACGAATAAGCAATATTGAAGTTCAATCGGTTCAATATTGAGGCATTGAGGAGGATTGTCCTTTTTCTGTGATACATAAATGGAGAAAATTCGGGTAAGAAAAATGTTTGAGATATTTCTATAAATATATTTTCTCCTCTACTCGTGCTGATGTGAAAGACATTTTTACTTTTAGAATAATCACAATACAGTTATCAAGCATGTAAACTTTGTCAAAAGGAGTAGTATAGATTATGACCTAGTCATGAGGCCACTTCAGGAGTACATTACACATAAATATTGCATGCGTGTAATGCATGTGGGATAATACTCTGGAGAACTTCCGACACATAATTCATATTTTAACTGGTAAGCAATCATTCTTACATTATTAGCAATTTGGCAATATTAATTATAAGCACACTGACAGCGAAGTCTAGCATATTTGTATTCTTTATTTTCTATTAAAATAATAATTATTGTAATAGTAATAAATCTTTATATTAATTCTGTAGCATTGTAATTTTTATAAAATGACATTAAATAATTTTTAAAAAATGATAATAATTTTTCCCACCCTTTTACGTCAGCCAGATAACAATTTCTTTGAAAGATATTCTAAAGTATAAAGAGTGATAATATTGTTTAGAATTCACTTTATGCTTGAGTATTTTTTAAATATGCTGAAGTTAGTCGGGTCTAAGTGAAAACAACTGTTCCATGTCCTTCCATTCTCTTACTATCTTTTTTCTTACAGCGTTAGACAACAACACCCTTTATCTTTAAACGAGCTACATAACAATTCACTTTAGTGTACAAGGAAAGCAACTTCCTTCACCAAACACGATACGATATACAAGTTCGATACATGTTCGAGATTTATCGGCAGGTGTTAAAAGTTATCAACAAAGAGGATGAGCTTAGCAAAAAATATAGATACAAAATGAAAAAACTGTCACTTTAAAAGTTCGATGAGTGAAGTCCGTCAAACTTTGAAGTCAGAAAGACAGATAAGATGTTTAGCAAAATGCTTTCCTTTAGATTATTCTATTTTTTTCATTTGAACAGAACAAGAATTATTTTTATTCATTTGAACAATAGATATTCCATTTAAAAAAATGCAGTGTGATTTTGCAATTAGACAGAATGATTCAGTCAAATTGATTCATACAAATACATTGTATAGGGCCGCGGTAGCCTAGTGGTTATTATGTCGAGCTTCGTATTGGAGGATCTCGGGCTTGATACCCGAGCCGCTGAAGACCCACCATGCACACTTGGGGATACGTGCTTGTAAAATCCGTGGACCCTGAAGTTCCGAGGGTACTGGACGGTGGAGAATTTCCCTTCCCTTCACTCTTAGGTCAAAAAAGGAAGGTGGTGTATTTGTGGTGGCGCTATCTGGTGTCATCCAAGTACATAATGAGCCAAGTCGTACTTCCACCTTTGTGGTGCTCATCTATAAAACGGAAGGCACTCCTTACTGCCTTAATTTCTAGTCGCTATGCGAAGGGGAGCTTGGATATCCAAGTGGCATTAGAAACAACAAACAGATACATTGTATTTATACATACAGGGTGGGACACAGAATTTTGGAACTCATAAAGGACAAAAAGTAAAAAAAAAAAAAAAGGTTGAGGACCCCCCTATATTAGATAATCTATAATGTCAGTCATATAGTTAGATCATTTCTAGATAAATTATTCGGATTCAGTTTCATATTGTCAAGTTCTCAATTTTATATCACGATATCAAATCAGAAAAATTTTAGTAAAAGTTTTCAGAAGTACTAAAATTCCTTAAACGTTTTATTTAACAGTAATTGTAATTTATGACTCCAGTTGAAGTATGGAATTGTCTCACTGCAACTTAAAAGTATATACAAATTAGGGCTCGACCGATGGCATTTTTTGGCCGATGGGCCGATGCCGATTGTTGGCCGATTGTTCCGAGATCGGCCGATGGCCGATTGCCGATTATTCTCCTCTTCCATCGGCCGATGGCCGATGGAAAAAAAGTCGCTTTAAATTATTAAAACGTGTAGAATGCTTGGCAAAAATGTCATTTAAATCATTTATTTTTATGTTTATAAAAACATATAATAAATGCATTATTCAAGCACCGTAAAACTGTTTGGGGGAAGTTTACATAATAATTAAAACTAAAAGAATCACTATGATTCTAGTAAAGTAATTTAACTGTTTGGAAGTTAAAAGAAATTAAAAAATGCTATATCAGATCATTTTTAATTCTTTTTTCTTATCTTTGCAAAAATACTCAACAACTATTGGATCGGATCGGGTCCACTTCCCTTTTCTTCAACATTTTCTCTTTATAACACCTGCACTGGCAAATACCAAGTGCAGTTGCCTTTATTTTCTTATTCTTTTTTTTCATGGAGATTAATGCAGAAGTTATCATACAGACTACCAGATAATGTGGGTTTGTATCTTTAACAAATTTGTCAACCCCCTCCTCGCAGATTTTTTTCGCAATTCCCCCCCCCCCCCTGCCGTTTTTAAAAGAAAAGCGGGAACGATTATATGTTTATTTTTCAGTATAAAAGTTATTTTAAATAAAAAATAGGTCTTTTTCTAAAAGAAAAATAAAGTATTAAAAACTTTCGCTCGCAGTAACGCTCCCCTGTTCATAACCAAGAAATGCTGAATATTGCTTTAAAAACAGAGACGTGAGATTTTTTTGTCATAACACATGAATGCTTAATGGGGAGGATCTTAAGAACTAATCTTATTAGCTTTTTTTCTTGTGAGTTGAAAATTACACTGAAATACTTGACATATTCTTAATATTTTCATGAGCACAAGGCAAGGTCACCGAAATAAACCAATATTTTTAGCACCAGCAGTTTTCTGTTGACATATAATCTTCTGAAAAACATGTGATCGTTTATAAAAATTAAGATGCATTTTGGAAAAATATATATATATTTATATATACGTTGTCAAGTTTTGAAATTAATGAAATTGCAGCATTTTTATTAAGGTATTTTTCCTCCCTGTCGCGCAAACTCGTTTTTTAAGAATTAAATTTTAAATAATAATAACCAATCATGTCGAACTTGGACACATAAAATTTCGATCAATAAACATTTATACTGAAAATTTGATCCACATTTTTTATTAATATGTTATATGTTGTAAACTAATAATAAAATAACACGAAATATTCTAAACTGAAAGCAGGATGCAACGAGATTGTTGTACAATAGCAGAAAAACTGTCAACTGTCTAACGTGCAATCAAAGAAGCCAAAAAAAAAAAAAAAAAGCGCTAAAAAACGAAGTATACACGGGGAAAAATTAAAATAATTATCGTATAAAAAAGTTAAGATGTATTTTGAAAAAAAAAATATGCATTGATCAATCTTTGAAAATAAAGGAAGTTTAGCATTTTTATTAAGATGTTATTAAATCCTGTCCCTCGAGCTCGCATTTTCAGAATTCAATTTTTGAAAATTGCAAGTCGAGCTTAGACACACTGTAACACGTGGGATCGAAGAAGCAAAAAAAAAAAAAAAAAACGCAAAGAGAAAAATAGTTTACGATAGTAAAAATTAAAATTACTATCGTACTTTGATTGAGTTGACTTTGTATTGTTTACAATTTCGGAATAATAAGAAACATGACAAACTAAAAGCAGATGGTATAATAATATTGCACGATGACATCTAATGCACTAAGTCATTAGTAAACGAAAAACGGACAAAAATGAGGCAACTAACCTAGTGGGAAAAACAAATAGCACTCATAAAACGCCTCTATTACTTTTACTTTAACCCTTTGCCGCGCAGTGATCCACGTAATGGACCACCTAACTTCATTTGCTTCTCAAACCGTTGGATTTATCAATAAATCGATGAAATTTGGTTTAAAATATTCTTTGAACTGTTCTTTTTAATCATAGATGGCACCACATCACAGGAGGATTAATAATATTTAACTATAGTGGGTTATTTAATACATTGTTTTTTCAAAGAAATTTTCTGCATTTTTTTTGAAATAGAAAAAAATTAATTGAATGAAAATAAAGTGTGTTATATTCTTTACTGTATGCTAAAGTGTGTATTCAACATAATTTTTAATTTTTCAAACAAAAAGCGTACTCATAATTGTCGAAAAACGCGAGGTGGTTTCTAAAATGGACCACTGCACCTCTAGGCAATTGATATTGCGCAACAGATTCACGTGCGCCCAGACAGATCCTCTCTGTTTACATTCTCCGTTTTCCTCTCCTTGGAGTCTTTCACCCCACTGTATATTCTTGAAAGGGTGTGGGGGAAGGTTGATTGCTTATAAACAAATGTATACACCCTAGTGGGAACCTCTAGTATTTTGTGGGACGTTTTTAGGGAAAGATTTTATCAGTAGGCTCAATTCATCTTCACTTAGAGCTGCATGAAAATTTTGCTCTCTCTCTCTAAGTTTCAATGTCTTTCAATTTTCGCAATCGTCTGGATAGTTTTCGTGTATATATATATATATATATATATTTATATATATATATTTATATATATATAGATATAGATAGATAGATAAATAATTCTTGTGTCGCTAATTTTTGTTGTAAATATAATCTTAATCAGTTTTTAAATATTGTTAAATTTTTCAAAAATGGCGAAGAGAAGTGCACTTAGTATTTCTGATGCACTGAAAATGTTGCAAGAACTGCCTTCAGGTAGTGAATCGGAGCAGGATACGAGCGATACAGAGGAATATGCTCCCGAAATATCCTCCGTACGGCAGCACAAAGGCCAAGCCATACCGCGCAACTTACTCGTACAAAACCTGTGATGTTAGCTTATGCTTCTATCAGAAAGGTACCTGTTTCCAAAGGTACCATGAGGGAAAAAATTAAGCGCTATACTTTTTTATCATAATAATTGTTTATATATTCATAGGAATTGCAAATATTTCATTTTTTTCATTTTTTTTTGTGGGGGGGGGGGGGGTGCAAAGTAGCAGGCCTCCTCGTGGTGTACACTGGGGAACTCTAAATCTGCTACGAAGGGATCATACAATGTTTTCTACTGCATTTTTAAAAAAAATCGATTGTTTGCGCGCTTCACTGCTATGCTTGCTTAGACGCACTTATCAGACCTGATGGCGCAGTGGTCCACCTAATGGACCACCCATAAAATCAAAACGGTAAATGCTATCATCACAAAATTTTGTATGTACTTTCCTTTAGGCCTAAATAGACTGTCTATAAAATTTCTTGTCGAAATTCCGACTTTAACGGGTAGTGCACTTTAAAGGGTTAACATATTCTATTTCGCGAGCATTGAAGGTTTTCGAGCAGCGATCGCTCAAACTATTTTTCCGAATTTTTTATCAAATACTTCATAGAATGACATTATTTTTGTGCTTTTTTTTAAACTGATGTGCTGCCTGTTATTGTATGGAAATAGAAATCGAGCTATGGAGGAAAAAGAAAGTTAAAGGCAGAATGTTTTCTGGAAAGTTGTCTCTGCAAGAAACATCGGCCTGGCATCGGCTTTTAGATGTTTTTCAAGGCCGATGGGCCGATGTTTTTCTAAAGTTAACATCGGCCGCCGATGCCGATGACCGATGGCAACTTTGTTGAACAATCGGCGCCGATCCATCGGCAAGGCCGATGCATCGGTCGAGCCTTAATACAAATATAACATTTTAGTGGCTTATTTTTTTTTTTTTTTTTCATTCTCTTTTTTAAATTTTAAATGCAATACGGAATTTGGAACATCTTTTCAAAGCAAACTGTTCGTGCTAGGTAATGCCCTTGTTGATGGTTTTTAAAAGATACACGTGCCTTTATCCGCAGTCCGAGACTATATGTTGCCCATTTCAATGTTTCTTTTTCAAGAGGATGCAGCCAATTAAATAATCATAAAGCTTAGGTCAGTCAACGTTAATCTCGGCGGGCGAGCGGAAAAAACAACGTTCGTTAACAATATTCGGAGACCTACAGCCAGGTTCGGAAAATCATTCATTTGTACAAGACAATTAATTTCCCTGCGACATCCGTCTGCATGAAAAC
This sequence comes from Octonoba sinensis, assembly GCA_038502835.1. Taxonomy (NCBI): domain Eukaryota; kingdom Metazoa; phylum Arthropoda; class Arachnida; order Araneae; family Uloboridae; genus Octonoba; species Octonoba sinensis. The sequence continues at coordinate 129,092,133 of CM076600.1, forward strand.
ATCATTACGTTGATCATGCAATGCTCACTGCTCAGATTTAAACAAATGCAGCCCCAAGGTCAAAGATCTGTGTTTCAGTGGGCGGGACCCTTTTTTTCCGATGCCCCTCTTTCTACGAAACAAATACCTCAAATGGCCGCAGTGAGACGAATTATTCATTATCACACGCCAGCTCATCAGGTATACGTATTCTCGTTCCCCTAGACGACAAAAAGATTAACGATCCGAGTTCGAGATTCTTGAACTGGCTCCAGCGAGCGAGTTGAACAAAAGAGACGATCAAACGTTAACCTTTACAGTAATTATTTGATTCGATTATTTTTAGGGACGCAATGGATTCTTTCGCCGACTCTCTTGTCTAGGTCAAACATTTCCCGCCAGTGAAATCGCAAAGGACAAACGCTGGTGCGGAGTTGTCAGTGTAGAATCTAAGTTCATTTTGCGACAGTTGTACCTCTCTCCATTGCGATAGACAGATTTAAAAAAATTCTGTACGGGTAAATCCATTGGGGTGTGCACGGGGTCAGGGCACGGAGGATACCGTGATGTCCCCCATTAACTCAAAAAGTAATAAGAGAAAGAATACGAAGAAACGAATGGTAATTCTTTACTTGTGAATGTAAAGCTGCTCTAATTCAATACTGAGACATCTGAGAGGAAAAAAGACTTATTTAAGTAAGTGCCTCCATTGTGTATCTAAATTCTAATTATATAGCTTAAATTAAAACGACAAAGTGAGACTAGTATGATGCCTAACTTCATTTTCCTTGGTGCATTTCCTGAAAATAAATGTTTTCAGCGTTTACCGCAAGACAACAGTTTTAAGTTATCTTAGTATTGAACTAGAGCAACAATATTTTTGCAGTCGGTGCACGAAATTTACTAATTTCATGGCTGAGATGGCTTAAAATTTTTTTTTTTTAGGCTTTATCTTTCAAAAACTCTCGTGGAATCCTCACCTTCAGGCGGTTGTATTTATTACTAGATTCCCTGGCACCCTCAATTCTGAGCTTTGCTCACGCCTATGGTTAAACCAAATTCGCGTATCAGGCAGCCATTTCAATTAATTTCACTTTAAAAAGAAATTTAGTTCGAGAGAACATTAATGATACATGGTATCTAAATTTAAAACAAAGCTCTTCACAAGTACATTTTAAGTGCTCTTGCCACACATAACTAATATTGCCCCATTACAATCAATATTGTAAGTCTTCCTTACGCTCATGAAAAAAAACTTAATAATTAATTAAAAGCTTTCTTCACATACAAGGGATTTATTGTTTCGAGATGACTATTTTAATCGTGAAAAAAGGGAAGTGTAGTATCTGGAAACAGGAAAGGGAGAGGACACATATCTGTGAATCGGATGTGAGCAGTGCCCTGATTATCCCTTTATATTTCTCATATCTACTTATTAAAATTAAATAGAAAAGTTATAATTGACCTACAAATTTCAAGCATGTTCTTTATCTGCTCTCTGAATACTTGCGCATGCTGTCATCTTTCAGTTTAAAATAGGAAAAATTGTTGGACCTGATTGTGGTCATATTCATATTTTTTCTGTTATTTCGAATTTCTGCTTGTCTGTTATTATTTTAAGTTATCTCTTACTTCAAAAACAAACGATTTTCTAAAATGAAGCAGAGTATTGAATAGCTCTGCGCTACTGCATTAATCATACACATTTCTGGCGTCAGGATTTATTTTGATACCAGCTTTTGATCACTTTTGTGTGATTTACTATTTTTTAAATGACGTTCTGAAAAATACTTCATCTTAAAGTCTGTTATTTTTCTGAATTTTTGCCATAGGGATCACTTTTTATATTCATTATCATTTAATATGAATATTGACTCCAAAAAAAAAGGAAAAAAGTTTTTGAAAAATAGTAGTACATGAATGTTAGGGTTCACCTGGAATTTGAACATTTTAGAAAAGGGTTCTGCAAGAGTGAAAAGGTTGGGAAATGCTGAGTTTGATCCTTTTTAGTTAGATGGTTCTGTCATACCTTACCCAGTCACTCACACAGGTTTTGTTCTGGCTGCTGAAGAAGGAGAAAAGAAAAGGGGGAGAGGACTGTCGTGTCAAAAGACGTTTACGTCAAAGTAGTGTCTTGAGAGCAGCCAACAACAACAAGGCAAAATAACATTGAAAAGAGTGATGCGGTTTTGCCAAGTTTTTTCAAGGCTCAAGTACGACTTGAGACTAATCGTTTGTCCAAATTTAAAACAGAGTAACGTATTCTTTTTTTCCTTCTCTTTTTGACGGGGAAAGCAACTGTTCTTCACATTCTTTCCTCTGGTGGGTAAAGGAACCTAATGCACATAGTGTATTTAAAAGAAATCTATATTTATTTTGAAACTAATAGTTTCATTGCATTTTGCGCGAAGAATTTAAATAGTTCAAAAATTTTAAAGTGATTATTTCTGAATGCGAAAAAATGTATTAAACCTAAAAGGAAACCTTTGCTTGTGCTTGGTCTTCAAATAAACTTTTCGCAACATCTTAATTTTTCGAATTTTTGAAAGAGTTGTTTGTTTTACAGTTTTAATATTGAAACACTCTTTGGTAGAGGTTAAATAAAAAAAGCAAAATTACATGAACATTTAGTTTACATAAATTTTACATTCGAAAACCATTTTATTCAAATCATGCTGTTCTTTATTTTTTATAAATGGCCATGTCTATGAACGCACATTCATTTTCCGTTGTTTTCTTATTTTAGAGGTTTTTTTGAAATCTTGCACTGGATACAAATTCTGTAACAGGTTACGTAAGCATTATTTTTTTAAAGATGATCTAAATAAACGTTAAACTTGCACTTCGTTGTTTAAATACCAGTTTTTATTTTATAGGATGAATAAATGCAAAATTAAGAAAATACGAAAAACTAAGCATTTGAGAATGATGAAATTGTACCCAAAGTAACTAATTATAGTAATAAGTCTTTTCAAGGACCAGATAGATTTGATTAAACGACGTTTATAGTACATTGAAATGCAAACTCAAACTAAATATTCGAAAGAAGCGAAGCGTTTCCTTTGGAAAAATGCACTTATGGATATGTACATACTTTTTGATGAAGAAATTATACATAGTACTTGATAATCAATAACACCAAGAAAAAACGTTGAAGCTTAAAAGTCCACACTATCATAGAGCAAACTAAATGAAAATGTATTGGAATTTCAGAACATTAATGCTAGCTATAAAATGATATAATGTATAGTCTTTGAAAAATATAGTATAACACAAAAAAAAAAAAAAAAAGAAAGAAAGAAACTAACGAAATTGTACTTTAAAAGTACTTGATTTTTGCGTTTTATAAAGAACTTAGTTTTTTAAAAATCAATCTTCATGCTATATAGAGTTGCCACAATTTTACTCTTCCAAATCCGAAGTTCAGTAGAGCAGATTGCAATTTAAAATGTTGTTTGTTAGTAGAAAAGAATTAGGACATACGAGTATTTCCGTGATTAAGTGATAATTTATAGAAAAAAAACTTCTAACTTCCCTGCCGTGTTCACGCATTTATTATAGCTTTGTTTTGATTTGTAAACAGCCGTGATGACTGATTCGTTCAACAGCATCAAAAAGCTTGGCTGCGAATAAATTTGTAGCTTATTAAAACTGAAACAATGCTTTAAAACTAAAGTAGCCAGGGGGAGGGGGAAACTTTGTAGATTTTTCGGGGGGGGGGGGGAGAAGTGGGGTTCAGAATTACAATAGCAACTTTCATAACATTTTCTTTGGCACGTAGTTGAATTTTTTAGTTGTGCTTAGTCATTATTCATTAATTCTTTTATGATGGATGTTACTATTGTAAATTCTGAAGTATCACACCACCCTCCTTGTTACATCAAATAATGCCTTCGTTCGTAGAAATGCTCATTACACAATTTGTTTTAGTAATGTAAAATTCTTGTTTACTGAAACAAGCCATGTTAAAAAATCAAAAGTTTATAATGAAAAAATTATGTTATCATTTTAGTCCATTTGTATCTAACAATCGGGTCTTAAGGTAGGGTTGGGTAGGGTCAGGTGAGGTAAAGTAAAAATTCCACGTTCTTCAACTTTCTTTGCCAATAAATATAAGAATGTATTCAAAACATTCACATTTTTTGCTTGTTATTTTACATTACATTATTGAAGAGCAGATTGCATTAAATTTTGAGCAAAAAAAATTAAGTAAAAAAAAAAAAAATGACGCATCCTTTCTGGGATATATGCATGACCACTTTATCCCTCGGGGCGGGGTAAAGTGGGTAGTGTGTGGGGTGAAGGGGTCATAATTGAAAAAAAAAAAAAACTATATAAAAGTATTAATAGCCATAATACTTCAAAATACTCAACAGAGGTTCATTTTAGAACGAAAACAACTTTTATTTCCCTGAACTGAATTTATTAATTTTCTCTATTATGGTCAAAAGTTTGCCTCATTTTCGTAACGTCTCGTAAGGTACTTCAGACTCTTCAGCTGCTGCATATATGGTCTTAAAACGAAGTTATATACCAAAACATGTTAGGATGCATGATAGTAGGTATTCTTGGGTTTTAATCTCTAAACATTAGATTTTAAATCAGTCTTTTAACTCAATACATATAATAAAATATAAATATGAAATTCAAAATTTTCCGTGAAAAAATTTGAAATAGCTTTTAATTGATGACTAAATTACTCTAATAACATATGAAGAAAACATTGTTAATAAGAGAGTTCTGGAAAATTATAGCTTATTCAAAATCAATGGGAGAAAAATGCATATCTTAACCTAGCTATTTTTAATTCTCTCTCTTTTATGTATTGTTCCTGTTCGAAGCACTGCTAGTTCTAAACATTTATAGCATAATAATCCTTTTATTTGTCTGTTTAGAAATTAATAATTAATACTTGAATTTTTTTTATGAAACGTGCTTCTAAAAGTTTTTCACAACTAAATACATCATTGTAAGAAGACTGTAATATAGTAATTTTAATCTCTATTGCATTTGAGCTCAGTTGTGTTAGTTCCAGTTTATTAAAAAGTAAATTTTAAATTCTTTTTTTTATATAAATAATGCAGTATTAGTGAAATTAAAGTTTAACTAACATCAGCCTCGTGGCTTAATTTCTAACAAAAGAAGTGCGAGCGCTGTAGTCTTCAAAATTTATTTTCTTGCGGAAATAGCCTGAATTCTCTCTAATAGTTAAAAATTGAAAATAAATATGGAAACTGAGCTCCCGTGAGTTCCTATGCAAGTCAAGCTCTGGTCTACCGCATAAATAACCTAAAGTAAGTTTAGAACATCGGTGCTTGTTAAGCCTAATACTATGAACACTTTACCCCCTCTTACTCAAACAACTGTAAAATAATATAAACAAAATCTTGCTTCACAGTTAGTGAGGAAGTATTTTTGAGATCTGTGTAAAACTACCTACACCGTCCATTTGCTGCAAATTCTTTAAAACAAAATGTCAAAGAGAAGTTAAAAGCGCTGTTTCAATTTCAAAGTGTTGTATAAACAAACAAATCAACTGTTTTCTCCACCCAAAGAGTTGCTTTTTATACAATTTTGTATGTAAAATTTAATTTTTATTTTTCAAATGATATAATAAAAAATTTACACCAATTCCTTTATTTATTTCAAAGCTATAGCTTTTTATTTGCCGTATGTCCACTTTATCTCATTAACCACTTCACCACACCTGCCCCTTTTTTTTTTTTATAAATGGAACTTAAATTTATCAGTTATCAATCGATTTTGTTTCTGATAATCCCTCAACGAAATAGCGCCTCGTGAAACACAACTAATATGTTTATTTTTTTTTTTACAACTTGAGAAGGATGTAAGAAACATGTAGTATCCACTCTAAGAGAATTAAAAAACAAGAATTGTTTAACAAAAGGAATTGCATAAAAAGTGCACGAAGTTCATGAAAAGTGAACAAAACGCACTACATAAAAAGTAGAGGAAGGATCATAATAATGGAAATTAAAAAAGCAAAAATATAATTAAGTTTAAGATTGTTAAAGCTTGCTGTAAAATCAATTGAATCCATAGTTTTATCGGGTAGGAAATGTTGGCGGTTATTTTGAGCTATAGCTCATGTCCTTTCTAGAGCAAAGTATGTGTGAAACAGTGTCCTTAAAACTAGAACCCTCCATCTATTTTCACTCTTTCCTTTTTCGTTAATTCCTCCTTTTTTTTTTCCAAACATATTATTATCACATATTGTTATTCCCCTTAAAGACGCACCATCTACTTAGCTAAACAGCTGCAATAACGTTTCGAAAGTTATGATTGCATTTTCCTCATTTTGTTTTCACTTGAATTGTATATATAAACTTAGATAATATAGATATAGATAGATCAGATGTTTTATTGGGTTTTTATTGTATCCGGTTTCAAATATTCACTACTAAACATGTTCTTCAGTCAATGAGCAACAAATGCAATTTTATATACAATAATGAATTGATGCATGTCTTTATCATTATTCATGTATTCCCCTTCACTTTCCATTTATTTATCTACGAAAATAGCCAAAGAGTCATTCGTCGCATGTGACGTATTGGCGAATGGTCTGTAGATGCAACGAAGCAGTGAAGAATATTTAATCGTCTCCCGGAGGCAGCAACCAAGCCGAGTTGCTCTTGAACGTCATACTTCCAGAAATCATTTGCATACTACGTTGCAATTAAGTATCCATTATCCGGTATGCCTCCTAAATAAGTTTCGTGAAGTTTTATATTCTCATTAAAAAAAAATTTAATAGCATTCCAAAATTTTACTACATGCAGAGCTTCCGCAAGCAATAGCACCGTGTAGTTATTAACTTCAATTCCTCCCAAGCGAAAAATTAAAAACGTATCAAAATAGCGATAATAAACCTGTTACGTCTTCCTGCATCGACAGGAGAAAGAGAGAAGGGGGGGGGGAGGAGGAATGATTATCACTTCTTCGTACCCCTTTATTAACTAACGACTGGCCGAAGTTTGAAAAAGAAAACGAAAGAAAAAGTTTCCGCCCATGGGTTTCATCGCTAGTTTCATCTGCTGCTGGTAGGTTAGGGAAACCTGACGCTATTTTTCACCCGAGGAGGCAATGCTCTCTAAATAGAATCTCGCCCGGAGGAAAGGAAACCAGCAGGTGTATTCGAGTCATAAGGCGTTGTGTATTGGTGGAGTCCCCTTTCCCAATTAACATCACATTCGATGCGGCCGGAAAGAGCCCACTCTTGCTCTTCGGCCATGTTGGTTCACCATGCGTTCTTCCCTTTTTAAAGTTTTTTATAGTCATGAACAAACATGGGCGTCGCATTCATGTAGGGCTTCGGCGACGCATTTCCTCCAATATTTAGTCAGAAATAATTCTATTTTTTCTGATTTTGTTGTAATTTTTCCTGGCTTAATTTTTTCATCTTTCGTTGTGGTCTTCAAGAAACTACTTTTCACTCGGAGCGTAATCCTTCCCCTCACATAACTTACACATACACACAGAAAGGTGTATAAGAAAGGTTTATATAAGAAATCAGTGTCCAAAAGAAAATTGTTGTTACAGCATACTTTCCGTCATCGTTCAATTTTTAAGGACAGTCGCCGATTTTTATTTGATTTTTTGATTGATGCTGAATCTTATGATTCCATTTTGCGATAAGTTCAAGTGAATTGAACTGCAGGTTCTTTCCTTTGTCTAAGGAAAAAAGAATTTTAGTTCTTAGTAACAGTAAGCATCGAACACTGGAACTATAAAGTAAACATTTGTTATGGTTCCTTCTGATGCCCTTTTCGTCTATTGTTCCTTCCATTTTTCTGCCTTAACTATTTCTAAAAATGTATACAACATTTTAAAAATCATAATGCCTGTACTTCTGCGAGGTTTTTTTAAAATAATTTTTTGAGCATAAACTTACGTCATCCAAAAACTGACTAGTAGAGAAAAGCATATACCTGAAAAAAAAAAAAAAAAAGAGACTAAACAGTAAACACCGTATGTCTTAAGCAGTCGAGCAAGTAATTTTACTGTACGTATGTTACTCTTACCGATGCGTGAGTTTTCCAGTTTTAGGGACAGAGACATTATTAGTTTATTGTATTTATTAGTTTAATGTGGATGTTAAATAATGTTTAGAACAACCTACATATTGCTATCGTCTTATTTATTTGATTTGGCAGTGTGATGTGGTTGATCGCTATTATTGAAGATTGATGGAAGTATTTTTGACATTTTTCTAGGATAATACAAATACAAAAGTGACGACCAGCAACAGGCACAGGGCCCAGCTAGGCTGGTCCTAGTTAATTTAACAATCCCCATTGAACATCAAGAGCCTTCTTAAAAGTTTTTACCTCACTGCAACTAATAGTTGCCTCCGGTAAACTATTCCAACTGCCTACAATCCTACTGAAGTAGTAATTTTTCCCAATTTCAAGATTAGGCTGAGATTTGAAAAGCTTAAAACAATGACCTCTAGTTCTACCTTCAGCGCATAACTGCAGCCCATCAACATTTCCTGTTTTAATGAATTTAAACAACTGAATCATGTCGCTCTAGACTATATATATCGAGCCTTTTAAGCCTAACCTCATAATCAAAGTCTGAGACCACTTACCAACCTAGCAGCCCTCCTTTGAACCCTTTTCAATAAGGTAATATCCTTCTTTAGATAAGGAGACCAAAACTGAACAGCATACTCCAAATGAGGTCTTACCAAACTTCTGCATCAGTCATGCACTGATGTTATGAAGCTGTTGTTCTAATCTTTATTTACCATGCATATCATAATTAATATATATACAACAATCAATCATATGCATCATAGATTGAGTGATACATATGTATCACTCAAAATGTATCACTTTTTGAGTGATACATATTTACATATGTACAAAAACCCCTCTAAAGCAGACATCAGATATTAATTTCTTCAAGATCGTGCATAACGGAACTCTCTTTGCGAGTATCTAAATCTCATCTTTTAATTTTACTACTTTTTATGTAAATTTGAGGATACGAAAATGTTTTCAAAATTATAAAAAGTTTTGATAGCATCTAATAAAAAGGTCGATTAAAAATCCTTTACTAGAATCACAAGAAAAATATAGAATCTGTAGGAATTTTGATGTTTCATTTAATTAATAAAAAACCGTTGCATCCTAAGGAAAAAACTTCTTAAGAACTAATATGCGTTCGGTTGCTTTTCTAATAATTGTTTTTTCTAATGACACTCGGTTGACTTTGAGAAACTGTGAGGGGTAAATATAACTTCTTTATCCACTTCTTCAATGATAAACCGATGCCAACAAAAACAACTTTAATGTAAAAAGATCCTTGTTTCACGGTTCAAAAACCTTAGTTCTAGCCATTAGTTTTTTTTTTTTTTTTAAACTTTCATTTTATTTTGGATGCCATTTTAGAAGTTGTAGTATGTGATTCAATGACTTGCAAGAATTCCGTTATTATTCTTCTTATTATTATTGAATAGTATGTATTTAGGAAAAATTTTATAAGATGGGATAATATTATGCACATTGATAAGTGCTTTTTTTAATTATAGACGTTTATGAGATAGTGATTTCACTTTTTAAAAGTGTACAATAATTAATCTTTAAGATATTTAGATTTCCACAGCAACCCTTTGGATGCTAGCACAAGAGGATGCAATGGTAAATTTTTGCGACGTGATTACAAACAAAATACGAAAGTGTGAGGGAAAGTCTTGAAACAAAAATTATTTTAATGCTTAAATTCCCGCTCATTATTTTAAATTAATTATCCCTTAAATAGATTTCAAGAGGAGAATTTCATCAATTTAAGAGGTACAATTTGTTTCAAGAGTTCAAAAGCGTGAACTTTTAACTTTGATTTAGTTAAGTATTGAGAGTTGTCATTGAGTTTATAGATGTTTTCGGGTCGGTCAATTCTATTAAAAACTGTTTAAGACACTGCCTATTTACAGTCGAGAGTCGATGGAAATGGACCACCATAAAAAGTTATAGTCTATGGCAAGTTCCTTGATAATCCGAGCCATTTTTCAAAATTTGAAATTTTTCGCGAGCCGCAATTAAATACGTATTTAAAAAGTATGCAAAAATGATATTAAAGGTATTTCTTTACAGAAATTATATTTATTGAAAACATATAAATAAAAGTACAAAATATGTGCATTGAATTTAAATATTAAAAATTAGACACATTTTAATTTTACTTCTCTTGATAATTCTTTAACATTTGGTGAATAATTGGTGACAGCACTTCACAGTAATTCTTTGAGATGCTGGTTAGTTAATACTGGTCAGTGTTTGGATTTCACGAATTTTAAAGTGGAATAAAATGATTCACATAAGTACGTTGAACGTTGCCTCGAATATTGAAATAATTCGACAAGCAGGCTTATTTAATTCAGAATACTTCGATCTGGTACAAATTTCCAAAATTCAGAATCGACGTCGTATATTTTAATTATACAACTTGATCTTCTTGCATCTCTATTAATTCTAATTCTCCAGATGCTTTTTAAGTCATAATTATATTGGAAATGGAAAACTCACCTTGAATTACGTTAATTTCAAATGGATTCTAGAAAAAAATTAAGAAATTATTTAAAATTTTCAATTTTCCCCTTTTTTTTTTAGCTTTTTTATATACTAGTTGAGTCGAGAGCCACAAATAATTCTTTAAAGAGCCGCAGGCTGGCCACCCCTGGTCTATGGCAATTCGTTAGAAGTCTCAAACAGTTAGTCTACGGAAAATTGCGTATGTAATCTGAATAAAAGGCCACATTTCACAATATGTATACTCTGCATTGAATGTTTTCATCTGCAGTGGAAACCAGCGTCCTACAAATTTTCTTGTATCATGTTTATAAAATAAGTGAATTTCTTTTCATAAAACATTGAAAAGTTCTTCTTTTGTTTGTAAAGATCTAGCATATCTTGATTCGGTTAAAATTTCAGTAAATCGTTTTTTTTTTTTTTTTTTTTTTTTTTTTTTTTTTTTGAGCAAAAAAATTTTTATCAGCTATGGCAATGATAAAAATTTTTTTTTGGAATACTCGTGTTAAATGTGTGGGTTAACTACAAACGGTCTTTACCTGAAATGTATATTTTAAAAGCACCAGTTGTACATTTCAATAAACATTTTTAATAATTTACACTATTACTTAAGAAAATGCCATTATGAACTTCTGAATGGAAAGAGAAAATATTTCAGATTTTATTTTTATTTGTATGATGAAAATGTTTGTTTAAAAAATCGCTAGGGAAAATGATGAACTGTAATTTTATAAGGGAAGTCCGGGGCACAGTTAACCACGCCCTTTAAATCAATTACTATCCATTTCATTTCGTTCATATTTAGTCTCATAGACGGAAGCGTGGTTATGGTTGTTTGCCGCCAAAAATATCATGAGGGGGATCAAGGTCATGATTGGGGCTACACCGATATTGATTTTGTCCGATACCAGAGATATCCGGTGTGCCGTGTCTGACGGATGTGTATCGGATATTCGGCTCTGATGCTTGAAACGTGTTAATTCCACATAATTGTAAAGATCTCCAAACTTCCACATATGTAGTAAGGATGCAATTTTTAAAAATTCTAATAAATGAAATCTTAAAAATCAAGTTTGACACGCCGGATAACCGGATCTTTCAGGCAGTGACCTGATCTAATTCCGGATACTGAAAAAAAAAAAAATTTGTTGATGTTTTCAGAGGAAGCCCTGTCCACATATGGTTAAAAAAAAAGCAAAATTTTTGCTCACTTTACTTACGCCCCGAGTCTGTGTGACGTAAGACATATATGGCTCAAATTTCAAGAAGAGTGGATTATATTTAGAGGGGGAGGGGAGGGGGGGGTGGACACTTTGATCACGTTTGTAACAGTAGGCAGAGAATATGATATTTCAAAGTTTATTACTTTTATTAAGAAAACTTGAAATCACAAACTTAAGGTAGGCGAATACTCTAATTCAAAAAAATAGAGTTTCTAATTTGAGAAATTTAGGTTGTCTAAATATTTTTATTTCTAAATCCACAAAAATGTCTCAATGGATAAATTATGAATAAAACTACGATAAATTTAATGAAGGGTAAATGCACTGTTTAGATACGGAATCCATTTCTTCATTTCTCATTTTCTCAAAACCACGTTTCTGAAGTTGTTATTCACGCTATTTGCAAAAATGTTTTTCTGTTGTATTACTGTGTAATAAATCTCTAAAATTTGATTTATATTTAATGCTAGTGGTTCCTGCACGGCGTTGCCCGTGCAGAGTTTTAAAAAGGTCGTATACCGCGCTGTCCGAGTATAAAAAACGTCTGCCGCGATGTCCTTAATAAGAATGTAAAGCACGTGACACGCTGTTCTAGCTGAAATAATATAAAACGTCGCATGCGGCGCTGTACTTGCTATGAGTATAAAAAATATCGCCTGAGATTAAAAGATTGTAGTCCTCGAAAAACGTGGTCTGTCTATTTGACAAAAAAAAAAGGGCATTTTCAACGCTTGAAAAAGAAATATAACATATAAAAGGATCAGTTAAGAAAACTTGGGAACAATTCCGTCAATGGTCAGATTTGTCACCAAAGGGTAATTAAAACTGGCAAATTGTAGCAGGGTGTCATTTGTTGCGTTATTTTTCGTGAGTCTTGGCGATGATCTTAGATTGATTGCAAGAATGAAATTCCAATATCATATTAATTTATTTTCCGGTCATGTTGAAGTGTTGTCTCGCTACAGGGCCGGATCTGGGGTAGAGCGAGTGGAGCGGCCGCTCTAGGAGCCAGAGGGCAAGGGGCGCCAAAAAGCCAAATGCAAAAAACAATTTCCAGCGCAAAAAAAAAAATAAAATGATGGCGCCTTTTAAGAGGCGCTGGAACAGTGTTGATCAGATAAATCCCTGCCTTTTTTAAAGCTAAATCTGACTATTTGGAGCGGCTAGTCCTAACCTAGTCCGTAATTAAATTACTACCGTTTTTACATGATGATTCATATAAATCAATACCAGGACTTTCCAATTGGCAAACAGAAATGACTCCTCACTCTGCTTTACCATTAAAAGTTTAAGAAGATATATCGAAATGGCCAAATCCTCTGCGAAATTGGGTAGTTGATGAAATAGTACTGCAATGGTCTAATAATCATAATAATGGCAAACTGGGCAATGAAGAAGACTATACTCGCAATGAAAAAGGTCGCCATTTTCCAAACAAACATTTCCAACGAAATATGCCAAATGGAGAAAAATATGCCGGGAAATGGCTTGTTTATTCAAAATCTTCCTCAAAAGCATTGTGCTTATATTGTTATTTATTTCACCGAAATTCAATATCAACTTTAGCAAATGAGGGTTATGATGATTGGGCCCATATTGCACTAGACTTGCGAAACCATGAGACTGCTAAGGATCATCCTTCAGCAACATGTATGTGGTGGGAAGCTACGAAAAGATTAGGAAACCAAACTGGAGTGGATCAACATTTAATCAAACAAATAGATGAAGAAAAACAGAGGTGGAGAGCAATACTTGAGAGAATGAATATTTTGACACATGATTCACACAGCGATATTTCTGGAGCAAATCTGGCTCAAGAAATATTAAGGATGAAGCAATTCTTAGACACATACCAAGGACAACCGTAAGATGTTCATAATGTCGTGAACAAAAATAATAGGTACGATTTGTTTCCAAACACTTGGACTGCCCTTTGTATAGTATAAACTATTCCAGTAAGTGTCGCAAAAGGAGAGCGAAGTTTTAGTAAACTTAAACTGATAAAAACCTACCTATAATCGACCCTAGCTCAGAAAAAATTGTCAAACCTGGCAATTTTTTCAATTGAAAATGATATTGATCAATCCATACCTACAGATAATTTAATTGAAAAAATTGCCAGTGCAAAAGCAAGAAAGGTAAACTTTGTGCAGATTAATGTAAATCTAGATCGACATAAGGAAATTTTTCTTTTAATTAGTTATTACAATACCTACATAGGTAACAGATTTATTTAGTGACTGATTGATATTCACACCAAGTACTAACTTAATTATATAGCAGTAAAAGTTTTCTTAATATTAAAGAGTCAATAAGTGTTGATATTTGCAATTAAAGTTGATTTTTGAAAATTTGTTAATTAATATTTATTTAACATAAAACCAAAGTAGAATTTACGTGAAGTGAAAGCGTCGACCAAAGGGCGCCGAAAGACAATCTCGCTCTACCCTGATCAAGGGCTAGGGCCGGCGCTGTCTCGCTAACTGAAAAATTAGTTTCATAATGAAATGAAGTTTCGCCAGCGGTATCCGCATGGTGATGTATGTGCTAAGATGTATGTGCATCGACTGTGGCGTAGCCTATGCAAAGAGTTTTAAAAACGTTGCCATTTTCTGTATTAAGAGGTTAAAAAAGCGTCGTATGGCTATAATTAAATTATACTGTAAACCATACTTAAAAAACGTATGCACAATTTCGTTAGTATATTCCGATTCATCGCCAACGACTAATTAAAAAAGTCAAATTGTAGCGTGTCGTCATTCGCCACGTTATTTGAAATCAAGAATAAACCCTACGTATCCCTTTTCCTGGCGATATGTATTTAAATGCTATTGCTAAATCAAGGAAAACGTTAAATCGAGGAGACAACTTTTAACTTCAATTTAAAACTTATTTCTAATTTGAGAAAAACGTTAAATCAAAGATATGCTTTATTATTGTTTTTTCCGCTGAAAACTAAACTAATGTCCTTCTATTTTGAAAAATAAGTTTTCCATTGAAATTAAGCTAACACTATTTACCTGGAGATGACGAAACTGCTAATTATTATTTTTGGGTCAAGGTAAGCCTGAAGGAATCGAACTAAAAAGCTTATAACTGGCGTTCTCATTGACTTAGAAGCTTGGAACAAATTTCATCTTGTGCAAAAAAAGCAGCGCTTTCGATCGACCTATTGTAATAATATGTGCAAGGTTTTTTAACCCCTATAATGGGGAATTTATGTGGAAATTTGCGTAAAATTGGAATTAAAAACGAAATACCTGTCGGATTTTTTTCCTAACGGGTCTATAAGTCTTCCTGTTGTATCACTCTGTCTATTGGTGAAACCCGCATTAAAATACGTTGCATAGTTAAAAACATCTAAGCGTACAGACGGCGGGAAGCGACTTTGTTTTATAGTCTTTTAAGATATGCTTTTTAAATAATGAAAAATGAAGATTAAGTGAAAAAAAATGCGTTTTTCATGGGGAAATTTCAAAAATCATGATGTGAAATATTTTTTTTTGGTGATTTAAAATTTTGGAGTTTCATTGCATTCTCTGGTATCTAATGAAGAGTTAAGCATAAGAAGTTAGAAAAACAAACGAAAACCGAATACATTAGAAATTTTGAGTTTATGATAGTTTTTAGCTGAAAAACTATGGTTTTTATAAAATAAAAGCAAGAAAAATTCTGCCCAAAAAATATTATTTATGTTATTTTACATAAGCATGTTTATTTTTAGGAAGATCTGATAGATATTAGAGAGAAACATATTTAGGGTGTTAACCTTAAAACAATATTAAAACGATACAGTAGGATTAATAGATAGTATGATTGGCAAAACATACGTTACATTCAGACCCGGACTGGCTTCCTCTGGAGCCCTCGGGGTACTGAAAAGGGGCCCTCTAGAGGAGAGTCTTTCTCCGGAAAAGTTTTTAAAATTATTTGTCTGGAAACCGTTTTTTACCCTTTTTAGGGTCTTATACGGTAGTTAAACTAAAGCGACATTTATTATATTAAATTGGAAAAAAATTAAAACAGTGTTTTAAAGTTATGCTTGACTAACTGTTTAGTACAACGAAACTTCATGCTATTTTTATTATGTCTCAATTACGCAGAAACTGGAGAAATTATAGTATTAAAAGGTAAAATACAATGAGAAAGGAAAAAGTCGTTAAGTAAGCAAAGAGCACTTACTAAATAGTAAACCTCTATTTATTAAATGAACAATATGTTGCCTTATGCTTTAGTACTGTAGGAAATCATTTGAATATAATTTTCATTTATATTTTAAAACTAAAAAACTGCCCTACTGAATGATTTGCAAGCTAAATGAAAAGTCAAAATTGTGTTTGTTAAGAATAACTTTTTTGAAAACATACATTATCTTAAAAATCAAACATAGATTTGCTCCAATTTAAAATTTATTGAAATATTATTAGCTTCTGCTAAGAAAATAATAATAAAATGAACATTTATTTCGTTTAAATCACAAGCTTGTTTATCACTCCTTTTAATTTTTCTGGCAGAAGAGGTTTTTCTACGAAGTTCCAAATGAACGAGTAATTACTTTGTAACTACGTAACTGGTTAGTGACTAGGAAACAAATCAAGCAAAACAGCAATATTTTTCAAATTTGAACCGTTGACTGATCAAATTCTTTGCTGCCGATTTTGATTTGCAGTCAAAACTTCTAACAGATATATCTTTAAAAACAGTTATGACATTAACTTCTTTTGCTGCATTTTCATCTCCTTCACTGCTCAAAAACTCATCAACAATTGCTGAAAGAGTTTTCTTGTTGTTTAATGCTTGCTCTTCCGTCGTCGCTCATATTTTTCTTGTAATCTGTATAGTTTGTCATGGGTAGTGTATTTTCTCTTAGTTCGTTTCTCTCATACTGCCATTCTCTTCTATTAACTCTTCTATTAACCGAAAGGGTCCTAAACTCAAATGATCAAAGTATATTTCCTCCCAAATTGATTTTTCGTTGCATGCAGGGGTTATAGACAGAATACCAGGACAATGCTTATGATTCACCCATTGATGAAATTTCCAACAAGCAAACAAGATCATAGATCAAAATCCAGAAGATTAAACTATAAAAAAGCGTAATTCTGAAAATTTATGGATTTGTGGCATTGAAGTTCTTAGTGCATAAGTTTATTATAGACAGAATGCATATGCGATAGCATTTATGCATGAAATATTCAGACAACTCATCCATTATTGAGGCTATTCCGACGAGCAAAAATGATCAAAATCCAGAATTTGAAACTTTAAAGCGTAATTCTGAGAATTTAGAAATTTATGACTGGTGATCGTTTTCCCCCGAGACCCTCCATATAAATAATATTAAAATAATTGAGACTGGACTAACGTTCCCTTAGGTCCAACGAGTCCCATATCCTATATGTCAGTGGTTCTTTTTTTAAAAAAAACACGACCGGATACTCGGGGTAATACTTGGTTCTCTCCCAAAGTGCTACTCACCAGTACGTCACTAATATATTTCCTATCCATTTCCTTCATTGGTCAACGATGTGACAAGCAATATAAATAGTAAATGATCATCAGCATTGGAGGAAAAATATTTCAATTCTTTCCTTTACTTCCAATAATGCTATGAGGACCTAAATACTTAATTTTCTGCTTGATATTTTTTTAAAAATGCGCGCACCACTCATGACCTTGAAATTACAGCTTCGTTTCTTAAGTCTGAAAATTAATTTTTTAAAAAAATGCATATGAAAAATCTACAAAATCTAACTATGATTCAAATGTCATAAATAAATGAATAAAATTCATTTTTATTGAAACTCTTTTGCACTTAGCAGTTAACTGCATCCGTTTTTAGTTTATTCTGCAAGTAAAGCAAAACCAGAAGAGGGCGTTGTTGTGGCGTTTTAAATGCCACTTCATCACTTTCTCCGTGTGTTGTAGTTATAATTAAATGTGCTTTCTGTGATGAATTCTGCAATATTTCATTACTTGTACAGTATGCTCCATATGCATTAAAACTTATGTTCCTGTTGAGTATTTTAAGGATGTTTTCGACTTTTTTCTCCTCATGAACAACAACCGTTTTGCAGATGGACATTTAAACAGGTACGGTGAAAAAACCGGTTCTTGAAAACATCGGCATCTTGTTTTCTTAATGCAATTTTCATTTTTGTTTCAGAATATAAAGGATGAAAAATATAATAAAACATACTATATGTAAGTTATATATAACACTTGATTGCTTTTTTCCGTATTTTTGCTAGCTATTATTAATAATACGTCCGCTGTAACGCTTCTACTCCGCTTACTTCTTATGCTATTATACATTTAGTTGTTTTTCGTTGTTACGAACGTGAATAAAAGGTTAAGATGTATGCTTTACTTTACATTCGTTAGATTTCGTGAAAAGGATTATTTTAAAAATTTATTGCATGTTATATTTTAAGCTTAGTAATGTGTTAACGCTGGATGTTGTCATCAATATGCTTTTTCTTTCAGTTGATTACTTTATAGTAAAATGAGAATTTTTTTTCTTTTGTGTTCATTGAGTTACTGTGGTTGATAAATAATTAAAAGCTCAATGTATTTGAATAAGAATCATTTTGCCATACACTTGTCTCATTTAACTCATGCCAAAAATTTGAGGAAAACGGAATAAATCAGCTTATTCGTTTGATGCTAATTTAAGTTTTTTCAAAAAAAAAAAAAAAAGATAATAAAATAAACTAGAAAATAAAAAATGCCTTCACATACAGGTCCTTTTTGTCTCAATTAGGCCAGTTTAACCTAATGATGCACCTAATTGAGACTGTGATGGTCCTAAATGAGACAATGCATTTTATCCATCTCCAATGCATCTCTTTTATTGATTTACAAATATCAAATTTTGAAATATGAATAATACAATTATAATTAAATAATATAGCATTTATATTTAAAATAGTTATAATTAATATCAATTGTCATTTTGCATTGCCTCAATTAGAGTTTGGACACATGTAGGGGATGGAAAAATGGATATTTTTTGAAACGGGGAAAGTTCCCATACTAAAGACAATCTAATGGGAAATGTTTTTGATTTTGTCCATGAAATAAAACTGTTTCATTATTTTGCATTTCTGTATTATTTTTGCAATGAGAATATAGACAAAAGAATTTTTTAGCAGTTGTCACTTGATCAGGGTAGCCAAATGTCCTGGATTTTGAGAAATTGTCCCGTGTCCTGGGGAACTTCAATATGGGATGGCAAAAGTCGTGTATTATTGCCAGGATAATGGATTTTGTTTGATATAGGTTATCTGGTGACCATTGTGAGAAGGTTCCGCACCAATATCCGGCTTTGTTTGAAACCTGTAAATTCTATGTCTTTTTAACCCACAGTTCCCAAACACATGTTTTTAATTTTCATGTTTTCAACATATGCAAATTAAGTAAATTTTAAAACTCAAAATTGACATTCTGGAAAACCGCATCATTGTTGTGTTGTCGTTGGTTGTGAAGCGACACCACAACCAGCGAAAAGCTGCTGGATATTGGATTCCGGATATTTAAAAGTCTGACGGACGCTGTATATTGAATATCCAGTATCTTAACGACGACCCCCCTCGTCTGTGAACCCTTGCTGTCCCGTACTTGCAGTTTTTAAAGTGGGTAACCCTGCATTTGATGCACATTAACCTTAAGTATAGTATTTTTGAACAAATGTATTATAATACCTTCAAAAACAAATGATCGTAATGTATTTTAGTATTTTTATGAAGTGTCGTTCGAATGTTGGTCGCAATCAGTGTTAAAATTTAATGGAGTTGTTAAAATGCTTCAAACATTGAATCGTAAATACAGTAACCCCTCGTTATATTATGCCTTGTAATATTGCTCATTCAGATATATCACACTTTTTCTATGTCCTCCAAAATTTTAAGTTTGGGTTTTCGGAAGTAAAAATTTGCATTTCTCAGTAAAGCCCCTTTTCCCCCAATAAACCAAGCCATCGAATAGGAATGTTTTTCCCCTTCTGAATTTGCTGCAGTTAAAGGTTGCAATAATTCTTCTCCCTCTCCCCAACATACATGCCTGTAGAATGATTCTACTCAAATCTGTTGACGTTTTACTTGACATTTCTTTTTGTATTGATCCTAATGCTCATAGAGTAAGACATATGTCTATTGCCCAAGGATTTTTATAAAAAGATTTATTTTAATTAAGCTATTTTTATTAAGAAAGTTGTCATAATGTAAGATTAAATTAAATTTTTTACGTTGACACTCAATTTACTTGTACTTTTTGAGTTATTTCTAATGGTATCGGTTATATCGAGCATTCGGATATATCGTGCTTTTTTGCCTTCCCCCGACAAGCACGTTATAATGAGGGACTGCTGTACTGATTTTGAGGTATTTATATTTGAACCTATGTTAAATGTTATTTTAAAAAAGAATATTGTTTAAAAGCTTAATTAACAGTATTTAGTTGATTGTGCAGTTGTATCAAATCTTTATTTTTATTTTAGGGATTCTTTCGAAGGAGCATTCAGAAACAGATAGATTACAAATGCCTCAGAGAAAAACGCTGCTTAGTTATAAGACACAGTCGCAATAGGTGCCAGTACTGCAGATTTAAAAAATGCCTCGAAGTTGGAATGTCAAAAGATTGTAAGTTTCCGTTTTTCCTTTTTCTGTGTGACAGTTCTATTCCAATACATAGTACTCATATCTTTATATATTTATATTATGTACTTTATCCAAGAAACCTTCAATATCCATATCCTGTTGAGTTTTCCTTTATTTTTTATGCTAAATGTCTGCATAAAAAATTTTCTTTGAACCAGATCTTATTTACAAAAAAAAAAAAAAAAAAAAATACCATTTGCATATTTTTGATAATGATAAATTCCAGAAATTATTTTGTTTCTTAGGTACAACTATTACTGTACTTACGTCTGTCAACTGAGCAAATGAATTCTTGTTATTGCAATAATATATTCTATTCACATGGCTTGTTTTGGCATGACACTGAAAATGGATTTAATGTTTCATGAAAACTTTATGTCAATTTTTCATTTTTCCCTATTACATTTTCAATACATTTAATCTATTAGTAAGTACATACGTTTTGCCTAAAAATCAGTCTTGATTTTCTTTCCTATTTGTTTTTATTATTCGTTCAGAATAAAACATTCTTATCTATGAAATCGGGATGTCTGAAGCCAGGGTCTCATAACTGCTCAATTTCCCCCTTCCCAGAGCCTTTTTTAGGGTGGGGGGAGGGCTAGATGACACCACAAATGACAGACAGACTAATTCTTTATTCCATTGTCTGTTTTCAAAAGTTTTATTTTAATTTTATGTATAGAAATGATTTACAGCATTTATAGACTATTTTGTTTACAGCAAACTTGTTATGGACATAAAGTCTTATTTTCTGCATTTGTTTATTTTTTTTTCTCTTAAAAAAAACTTTCATGGATCATTTTAGTTTGTGAACAAAGCAGACAAGGGGGGGGGGGGGGGAACGTAGCAATGTAAAAATGGCGGTGGTGGGCTCAAACAATTTCATTTCCAAATGCTCAAAATTTCCAAGAAAAACCAATTAAAATAATTAATTTTCACTCATTCTTATTATTAATTACAAAAAATCACTAAATAAATGAGTATTTTTATAGATCGTTAAAATAAATTCAGTTTTCACAAAATAACCGAAATCCTTATGCAGTATCGTTGATCTAATTATACATTTATTAATGTATGAACTTTATTATTATATAATAAGACTTAGAAGTACTGAAATTTAAAATTTAAGTGTAAGAAGTCTTTAAAATTTGGTTTTTATTTTACACTTTTCGCTTTAAAAGCAGCTTTATCTCATTTGTCATTAAAATGAAAAATTCCTGATCTCTAATGGGAGGATGGGGCTTGAGCCCCCTGAGCCTTTTCCTAAGTGATATCATCCTACATATGTAGCAAATGCAATCCTGCACTCTTTTTGTCTCTGTGGGATTTCAGGGTTGATGTTTACTAATCCGACGGGGTGGATTAGTCTTAGATTTATAAGTGTTAAAGCTTAGAATTAATTTCAGAGAGGATTACGATAAAGCGAAAATTAGCAATATAACATTTGATCTTTTGTGAAGACAATAGCTCAAGATTTATGGAAAGTGTGATCTTTAAAACGCACTTAATTTTTTTTTTTTTTTGATGCTGAAAAATAAGATCGTAAAAAACAAAACGAATCCAATGAGTGTCTTCTAGCTAGGATTGAATTTTAGTGATCCTCGAGCACTTGATGAAAAGGTTCTTCCTGACATCACTGTTGTTGGTTTTATGGATATTAAATGTCCATTCATGTCTTTGAGTACTCTACCATATGATCCACCCTTTCTAAAACAGCACATTTCTTTGTTGATTATAAAGTCTTTCTTTTTCATCTTAATTTTCTTAGTACTAAACTCGGAGGTTATCGTGTAGTTTTGTATGGCTAACTTTAGTTCATCTTTTAAAGATATCTCTGTTTCATCATGTTCAAACGCTCTTTTTTCAATGTCTTTGCTTTCATTTTCATCCTCATTCTCTAAATATGTTGATGAAATTTTCTACTTTACTTTTTCCTAGTCGCAAATAGAGTTTTTTAATATTCTCCCTCACTTTGCTGCGTTTTGTTGAGAGTTAAAAACACTGTTGTACTTTGTTTGCAAATCATCGGGCTATCCGTGGTTATGCAGATAGCTCTGCAAAACACTGCTCGCTTTCGTTAATGCAGAATATACTGTAAGCGAGGTAACCTAGTACACCGTGAACATTCCGTCGAATGTAAAGTGCAATTTTACCCAATGTGAGACAAGTCCCACCTGATCCTGTTGTATAACCATGACTCATTAGGATTTTAAATAACAATACAGAAATGTAAAGATGTGTTTAATTACACAAAAAGTAAAACACTTATGAACATAATTATAATATTTTTGAATAATATTCAGCAGGCCTCCTTCACAAATTGTTATGTTAGAGATGTATACTTGTATTTCAGTCTTCACTGATGAATCAGTGGGAATCAATCAA
Organism: Octonoba sinensis; assembly: GCA_038502835.1. NCBI lineage: Eukaryota > Metazoa > Arthropoda > Arachnida > Araneae > Uloboridae > Octonoba > Octonoba sinensis. Next base: position 129,114,933 of record CM076600.1, read on the forward strand.
GTTGTTTGTTGGATTTGATTATATATGAGGTTTTGGGTAGAATTGGTAAACTAAATTGGAGAATATATAACTGATTATAGTTATATGCCAATGCGGTTTACCTACTACAGCTACAATCTACTGCAATTATTTTTACTCAATTTGCATTTTTTTAGCAGGCTAGCACCATAGACCCCTAGTATGAGCTTTCCGACCCCCAGGGGTCCTCAGCCCACACTTGAAGGAACTCTGGTCTAGTAAATATCAAGACTCAGAAATTTTGGAAGTGGCCAGTTGCCACTAAACTTGATTAACTTGGTGGCCACCTATGTGAAGCGGGGGAGGGGACATGAACCCCTCCCGCAATTCCTTATGTGTCTTATTTTCAGTGAAGAAAACATAATAATTTGTCAAAATTACTAAGTTTACAAAAAAAAAAAAATCTTATGACTTTCAAATTGGAAAAAGAAAAAACTCGATTCATTGGCGATGGTAAATTAAGGAAATATGAATTTTTACGATATAGTTTTTCGTGTTGAATGTTATACAGTACAAAAGATTTAAATCTAAAATTTTTGTTAATAATAGAAGCAACATATAACATAAATCCCAATTACAGAAACGAACCTTTTACAAAAAACAGCGATCATAAATACCGACCATTTTCGAACACAATTATAAAAAAATATATTTCCAGTTCTAAATTTGTTCAGTACATTTTATTTTCATTCATTACAAAACTTTTTTTTTCAAACTTTCACACCATTTCAAAAATGGCGCGACACTTATGTTTTACAAGTTTTTGCGAAAATGGCCGATCTGAAATGCAAGTGTTGCGGCTATGAGGAAAAAAAATCAAGATTTAGATTGTTTCCCACTGTATTTAAAAGATTTAAATGGCAGAGAGAAGGATTTAAGGGGAAAAAAAACAGCACAATCGGGAAACATTTTCGCCATTTTTTTCTTGTGAAAGGGGAAATGAAGATTATCGGCCGAAATTCAGTTACTTGAATGCCGAATTGATGCGCTTTTATTGTGCTTGTGTGCATGAAAGAAGCAAGAGTTGTAAATTCTATAGATGTATTTGAAAAGGAAGGATTTACTTTAAAAATTAAAAAAAGGAAAGGTGGCGATCGCTCTTAATTTTTTGAATCGCCACTTTTTCAAACAAAGTCGCCACGTGGCGACTGTGAATCTTGACCTTTATGGTCTAGGGGGTTTATATTATGCCCAGAACATGGGCTGACCACAGATTCTCTTCTGCAAAAACTTTTGAAGAGTGAAACATAAATATTAATGAATCTAAAATGTAAAATTTTTGTATTTGTTTTTGTGGTCTAATGAGTGTGTCTGGATACCCCTGGTGACTCCTGTCTACAACTAACTCAATGAGGAAATCTTTAGTAGATTGCAGGCGTACTCGGGTGCTTAATTGCTCATAATTACACCAACGGTTGATTTTCCATATTTTGTCAATATTCTCATTGAAAGTTCTTGGCCCAGAAAGAAAATAAAGAATATTTTGTTGGCATAAATGTATAGTACATGAAATGTAGCTTCCCACTCATGTTCTGGCATACATAGGTAAGAATTGAAAACTCTCGAACTTTTGTCCTGTACTTTTTCCCTTTCTTTTTTTACTATGGAGGGAGGGGGGAGGGGGGTGGTGTGTTGGAAAGATAATTCATAGTAAAAATTTGGAAAAGTAACCATTGCTCAGTGGCTCCATAAGTTTGGCACAATCACTGGTTTGGACAGTTGATGCCACCTATAAGGTAGCCTTGAATACTCTATCTTTTATTAAGAAAACTGCTTTATTATAGCTATGTAATTTACAAATGCTTAATTTTTACTTATTCATATAGAAGTTACTTTTTAAGATAATTCAATAAATTAGACAAAAGTTGCAAATCATAATTTTTATCTTGCCTAAAAATTCAAAAAATCGTAAAATCTCATTCAATCATGAAACTTTACCCTGTTTGAGCTATCTCTAAATATTGTTTGCTGTTGAAAATTTTATCATAATCATTTTTTGGTTAATGGAACATGGAACCAATTTAGAGGTTAAAAATTTTAAACTTCAAAAAATAAGCAGCATCCTACTGTGCATAGTTCTGTGCATGCGTATTACTTGACTTAATCCACAGCAAGAATGTACAAAACATGTTAAGTCAAACAGTAATACAGTTGAACCTCGGAATTTGGAGTTTTATCTGGATTTTAGAGGTTGATTAAGAAACTATGTTTATCACAATGTAATATCATAAACAATGCAATTTTTTCTTATGTAAACGTAAACTACGATACAATAGATGAATTAAATTATATAATTGGGAATAATATTCTATTATGAAATTGCATATGTTAAATCACAGCAAATTTTTATAAAAATTGTCATTGTGAAATTGGCCATTCTCAAATACGAGAATGAAAACTGCACGTTATTAATCTTAAATTTGTCAATCAGATATTATTTTCATTCTTTTTAAATGTTGACTTCCGATTCTCACACTATTTTAAAACAACACATTTTGAAAATGGCACGAGACATTTTCAAGAATCTTAAATTTTACAAGTTTAAACTAAATACTGTATTCAATATAAAATGCATAAAAAATACCAAGTGCTATAGTTCTTTTGCGTAAAAATCAAGGGATTCACTTAACTCTCAACCATTAACTAAAAAACAAAGTTGAAACAATGAATCACCGGAACCAGTTGTGCTTCGTGCTCGTTCCTTTCAAGGTTGCTTTAGCTGATGTTTTCTTTTCTTGTGATCAGTTATTCTTTATTTATTCAGTTTTGTATTAAATATTATTACCATTAATATCTGAAAAGAAACGAATGATAGGAAAATCCGATTGAAAAATAATAGTGTGATCGGGAAATTGTACCTTTTTTCTAGATACACGAAAGCGATTTTCAATATTTTTCATTACGAAGTAAAAAGAAATTTACGTTTAAAAGATATTTTGCCACACAAGAAACATAGGCATTCCATCAGCATTTAGATTTTTTTCAAGGGCTATGGGCTGATGTTTTTCCGAAGTTAACACTGGCGGCCGCTGGCGATGGCTAGTTTTTTGAACTATCAGAGCTGATGCATCAGTCGAGCCCTAATATTTATTTGGTGCTTAATTAAAAATATTTAACTGCATTTTACAATTAATGCTAAAATTTGAAGCAAATCTTTTAAAAAAAATATTTTAAAATTGAAATCGGAAAAATGTCCATATTTTAGATTTAGAGATTTTGGGATTTTCGAGGTTCTACTGTAGTATTAATGTATTTCTCTAATTCTTACTGTTCACATTAACGAAGAATAATTATTTGTTACAATCAAATATCTTGGATGATGGAATAATGCAAAATTTTATTCTTAATTTCAGCTGTCCGTTATGGTAGAGTGCCGAAGAGATCTAGAGAAAAAAGTGAGGAACCACCCCAAGTAACCCAGTCTGAGCCAGAGAAGCCAAAACCTGCAGCACCAACTTTGGAACTTAGACCAAAAATGTATGAAACAATTAAAGCTGTGTCTGATGCACACCTAAGCCATTGTGGCTATACAATTGAACGGACGAAAAATATTGTTCGGAAACCAGCAATATTTGTAAGTAGATCTTGGTTTGCACATACTTCTAAGTATACTGTAAAATTAACATGATAGAGTTAATAACAATTAAAATAAAATGTGTAAATTTGTTTGCATTAGAATAAATTTTGCACTTTAAAAGTTTGCCCTCCAGAATGTAAAAACAATAAAGTTACCACCCTACATTTTATATCTTAAAAGATACTTTTATACAAATCTGGATCTAAATTTTTTCTAACTGTGGATGTTTTTTTTTTTTTTTTTGTTTGTTTGTTTTAAAGAAATATTTTTTTTTTGTAGTTTGTATGTTTGTAAATTATAAAAAATAATTTTAGTGATTATACTTTTAAATGAAGCATTATATTTTATTTTCTAAAATAGTTGAGATAGACAATTTCTATTTTAAATCGGCATTCTTTTACAGCTGTTCAACCAGAAGCATAATAAACAAACATCATTAATTTGAGAAAAATATTTTTGAACATGGGAAAGTTGAATTTTTTCCCCCCCCAAAAAACTGCTTAGATGACATATCATTACAATGTATTATATTATAAAAATGGGGAAAGAAATTTTACTTGTTGTTAAAGAAGTAAACATTTAAACTGGTTCCCAAACTTAAAAAAGTCGCATGCCCATTAAAAAACAAGTAAGACGCCCACAACCCCATATATAAGCAGCCATACACTTTCAGGCAAGTATTTTCACACAAAAACCATATGTTAGATTCCAAGCTGTTTCTGAATACAAGCCCATCGTAAATGTGCTTATTTTATAATGTCAAAGGACAACAAAATAAACAAATTTTCTGTGCAGTTGAATCCATCAAAACGGACTTTTTCCAAAATTTGAAGCCTCCAATTCATACTTTTTACACCATTATTTATTATAAAAGCTGCAAATAAAATTTTTCATCACTATATGTTTAAATTTTCAATTTTTGCAAAATTGTTTGATTTTTCACAAAAATACCTTTAAAATTCACAAAAAACGGACCCTGTTAAAAAATGCTTTATCGACCCCTGAATATGCTATATAGAATTTTTAAATTTGAATTTTCTGGCTGAACTTTACTTGAAGTTTTTAATGCAGTAGATCTTTATAATACACATTGGACCAAAGGTTTTGCTTGTTCATTATTTTCAAGTTATACATAGATTATTTTGCACATGAATGAATTAACCCGGTAAACACTATCAGTTATATTAAATTTATCAATATGTTTGTGCATTGAAATAATTTAAAAATACAAATAATTTTTAAAGCACAAATTTCGCAACATAATAATATTCATTATCATTCAGAACTAAATATCTCGCATTATAATGAGAATAATTCAAATATCCTGTAGCTTAACTTCCTGTATTTTGCTTGCTTCGGGGTTTAATAGCTGTGTTTATAATGGCAATCTGGTACTACTAATGTGTATATTTATCGTTGTCAAATTAGTCATTTCATCCTTTTGAAATGCTTGTCTTTAATAAATTGTTGAAAAAAGTTATTCATTATTTTCTTCTAAGAAGTGGAGTTTAAGAAAAACTATATTTTATAGATCAGAGCTTATATATATACTACTATGTTGTTAGCAAAAGTTTCACAAAAGTTGCTGAAGTGAAAGAGTTGGGGTGATGGCAACTCCAAGTGTTAAAAAGTAAAAAAAGTTTTTCTGGTAACACCTTTATGATAAAAATGTAAAATAGCATTATGTTATTTTTCAAAGATTTACTACATATACATATAGTTTAACATAATAAAGCTTACAGGGATTATGTTAAGTGTTTAATTGGTCTTGTATTACAGCTACAATTTTTATTACCTTAAAATTATGATCTATGCTTCAGTTTAAGTGATTAGGCTCATTTCAATATAACAATTCATGTATTGTGCTTCTTATATATCCTGTTTTAGTATTACAGAAATGCAATACACTTTTTGTTTTTCTACAGGCTATGACTGAATATCAACATAATGCTGTTGAAGGCCAGAATGGAGTAGGAAACTTAGAACTACAGAAAATTATAATGTGGCAGCAATTTGCATCATTACTTACTCCATCAATTCACCAAATAGTTGAATTTGCTAAGCGTATACCTGGTTTTCAAGACCTGTTACAAGATGACAAGCTTTTATCTATTAAATTGGGGTTTTTTGAAGTTTGGCTCGTTCATGCGGCTCGTCTGATTAACCCCATGGATGGTACGATAACATTCAGTGATGGTAGCTATGTGTCAAAACCACAGCTGGAAGTAATGTTTGATGTAAGATTTTTCCTATTAATTTATTTGTGATTAATAGAAACTTTTATTCTTGTAAATTTTATTTCTGTAATTTTTGCTATTAAATATTAGTCTAAAAGGCAATGAGGCCCTTACAAAGAAATTTCAACTTTATAAGATTAAAGATGTTTACAAATGCTGAATTTTAAATATAGCACAGTTTATTAGAGAAATATCTCTTATATAATATAAAATTTGCATGGTTTTATTTTTGATTGAATAGAATAAATAATTTTTCTCATGATTAAAAAAATTATTAATTTTTCCTTTATGACAATAGCACAATCCTTGATGTTAAAGTATATATTTAACCCTAGCATGTTTATTAATCTTATCCTATCCTGTTTTATAATGTTATGAAAAAATTGATATCATAGTAGATGCACATAAATTTCTAAATTAACACAAAATATTGCTAAGCTTTTTATTCAATGATAGAAAATATTTTTTTATATGAGTAATTAGCCCCTCCCCTTACTACTTTTTTGTCGATATAATACCAATAGATAATGTAATGGTATGGCGTTTAGCTTAGAGACAAAAACTTTAGTGTTTTGATTGTACTGTCAGATGATGTATTTATATAATGTAAAACATATAATGCAGAAATGTACCAGTGTTTAATCTAAATATTGCAATTTGTGAAGAACCTTTTCCGTTTTGATCTTTACTTTTGGGAAGCTTATCATATTTTCATGAATAGATCCAATTTGAGTTTGATTCTTCTTCTATTCCATATTTTATGCAAGTTTGGCAATAAGTTTTTATATTCAATTTTTCCTTTCCTATTCTTTTTATTTGTTGTTGTTTTGGATCTTTTGCCTTTTAATTGCTTTAATTTTTGTGTACCTATTTTTATTGTTTGGAATTCTGCTCTTTATTTTGCCTTCCTCTTGATTCTTTTGTTTATATCACTCCCTTCCCAGTGATGGTCGAGGGGAGACAGCTTCCTCCTACCTTTTTATTTTAACACAAACGTCCCCCCCACTTGTTTTGAATTTTTACATAAGTGAACCCCCATGTTTTGATGTTTCTATATGTAAGTGTCCCTCCACCTTTTTTTCCAGGACTACACCACTGCTCCCACTACCTTCTTTATATGCGTACCTTGTTTTGCATTTTATTTTTTGGTTTTCACAGTTTTTCTGTATTTATTTTCTTCTATTTTTATTATTTGTAATGTTGCTTTTATGTCTCGGTTTTATTTATCTTTACATTTTTCTGCTTCTTTTGGTCCTTCTTGCTTTGTTCTGTCTCTTTTAGCATGAGTTGGATTTCCTTTCTTTGGTCACAGGTTAATCCCCTTCTTTAACTAAGCTTTGTTTCTCTTGATTTCTTTATTTCAGTTAGATAATTTTTATTGTGAAGCTCATTTTTTGCATTGAAAAGTGTTCCTTGTAACCTCAAAACACTTGTTGTCAATTTTTGAAAATTTTGTGCTTAATTTTATGTTGGTTTTTAATTTTTTACTTTTCTGTAGCATTCTTTATCTTTAAAAAATCAACAACTTTATACAAAATAATTTGAATGTTAACATTTAATAAAAAATATAAATGTTAATGTACAATTTTTACAAAATTCATCCCTTTTGCTAGTTACTTGTAAGCTTAAGAATAAAGATAAATAAGAAAATGTAGCTATTTATATTATCCCGTTCTAAATTCTTAACTAAATTTTTTTATGTATATAAGTTTAATGTAAAATCTTGATATACTACATCTAGGTATATCCCCCCCCCCCCTCCGTCTGATGGCGAAACCGGTTAAAGTTACAGTATTATCCTCCTAAGAGTTAGACCCCTTCCTCCCCAAAAAGTTTCAGTGATGCAATTCAATCCATGACTCCCCCATCATGGGCTGCCATTAAGTGTGACGCTGAATCTGTTTTGCCATTTTGATGTTTCTTAGATCATTTTTTCCCCTCTAAAATACAATATATAACAGTATGTTTTTGCCAATTATTGACTGCATTAATTTGTTTATATTTTAGCGAGAATTTGTTTCCCTTGTGTTCAATTTTGTATGCTGGTTCAATGACTTACAACTTAATGATGTTGAAATTGGTTTATACTCTGCTATTGTGCTCCTTTGTGCAGGTATTGTCCATACTATTTTACTTTTTAACTATCACAAAATAACTACAGTAATTTATTTATAATACAGGATGGATTCCTAATTATACAGTTTGAATGTGCTATAAATCAAGAACAATGTGAGCTTTTATGCAATCTATGACAGAATAGTATGCAATATTTTTTAGTTTTATTAAAAACTTCCAGATCTTCTATTGTGTGACCCCTTAGTCACACAATGCACATCGAGCTGTAGATCCATTTCCGCCAAAGTGCTTACTAAAGTATCTGTATCAAGTCCATTGATAATGTATGCAATAGTTTCAACTATGCTTTTGGGTAACTGAAAACCTCAAATTCATAGAGCAGTACATGTGAGATTCCGCTAAGGTAAAAGTGTTCTGTGCTGTTGCCAAAAAAGAGTGTTTGGCACCTTCTTTCTTCACGAGCAAACTGTCCCAGGGTCCACTTTTTGGATGTGTCACTCTATGGTTGAGGCTGGTTGCAGGACAACATGAACAACTTAATTCTCCAATTGTTAGGTCTGCCCTTTACTGGTCTGCCTACATGCGAGAGTACCTTGATGAAGATCTCCGATGGATTGGATTAACAGCGGACTAAAACATGCCACTTATCCAACAGCCACCCAGAAGTCCTGACCTAAATACGCCTTGTGATTTCTTCCTATGGAGGCATGTAAAGGACAAGGTATTAATCCCTTTCCTACTTGTTGACCTAGTGGAGCTGAAACAGTGTATCACACCCACGATCGATGGGCTTGATTCAGCTGCTTTATCACATGTTTGGGAAGTGGAAATGGATTACTGGCTCGATGTTTGTCCTATGACTAAGGATCCACAGATAGAACATCTGTGACATCTCCAAGAAAAAAAAATCCTATATAAATCAGTTTCCCATAAAATTTTGTTGGCAGAGAATCTATAATATTTTGCATTGTCCTTTATTTATAGATCATTGAAACTTTATAGTTCTTAATAAAACACCCTGTTTTTGTGCATTATATATATGTACATATACATACAATGAAACCTGTGTAAGTTGACCACTTGTGAGGCAGCACTTTAATAGTCAACTTATAGAGGGTGAGGTAGAGTGAAGAGCTAATTCCGTTCCTGACAAAAGTGGTCAACTTTACAGGTTTACTATATATGTAAACTCTAATGCATGCCATATAAATGGGCTTTATTTTTTTCTTCCCATTGACAACAATCTCGGGTCCGTCATTTGGGTCTTTTTTTGAGGGTTTTAGAAATACAATGTATGTATTTATACATGTGTTTCTTGTATTTTATTGCTTTTACCTGTAATATGCATTGAGTATAACCCCTTGCCCCTCAGAAAATTTTGAAATGACTGGCTTGAACAATCTATATTATTCTTAATCATTTAGTTAGCAATAGAAATTTACATATGTTTTGTTTTAGCAAAAGTTTTTGAAAAAAATTGCATTGCAACTCAAAAAATCATAGTAAGAATGAACCCATTTTGTAAATAAAGACATTTAACATAGTGGTCAATAATGGGGGGGTTATTGTTTTTTGACTTGTACACTTTATCTAGCTAATAAATGATCTGGGATTACAAAGCATGACTTTTTAAATGAACTTAGATTGTGTTATACTTGACAAGTTCCATAAATGAAAATGTTTTATAACTCTAAAATGAAATTGATTCATTGTAGTATTTTAAACAAAATACAGTGCCATCTATAGTTTGTATCTAATAAACATCATTAGTTGTCTTTTATTCTAGATTTAAACTTTTTTCTTTGGTGTCAAAGAACATATTCACTTCAGTAACCTTTGAATTTTGTATTTGGTTAATTAATGTATATTTAAATAACCATATAATATTATAAATAATTTTTTTCATGCAGAACGTGATGGCATGTTTGATCCCAAAGGTCTCCAAGTGAGGCAAGAAAAAATGATTGAAGCATTAAAATGTCTGTTAAATGACAATCATCCTTCAGAACCTCATACGTTTGCTACACTCATATCAAGACTACCAGAGTTACGCATTTTGGGAGAAAAACATTTGGATCATCTTAGGTGGTTTCGAGCACACTGGTCCCACATCAGCTTATCTCCGTTGTTTGCTGAAGTTTTTGACATTCCAAAATCAGACCTTGATCTTGGGCAGCGATAGTAAAGTAAGTTACCAATCAAATAAAAAATTCAAACTTTGACTGTGATGGAATGAGATATTTTGTTTGTTTTTTTCATTTTATATGAAGTTTTGCTGTCAGTGTTAAGGATTCTGTAAAGAATAGTTTTTGCACATCTTCAGGATATGCATCATTTGTATTTCATAGTGCTAAATGACTTCACAGTCACAAATGAAAAAGTATCTTTATTATATTTCTGATTGCATTACTTATAATTTTTATTATATAAATGGGGTTGGTGATGTACCTTGTAACTACCACTAAAATGTACCACTAAGAAATTACCACAGTATAATGAAAATAAGAAATTTTTTTAAATGATAAACCTACAAACAGAATTGAAAAATGTAGTAATATATAGGTTCAGGTGGGGGGAAATGGGGCAGTTTTTAGCTATTTCCATATTCAAAGTTTCATAGCAACAAAACCAGAAACATTTCCCCAGGGTTGCCATGCACCAGGAAAACCTGGAATTGTCAGGGAAAATGAAAATGACCTAAATTGGTCAGGGAAAAGTCGGGGAAAACCACATTTCACTGAAATTCCTGGAAAAGTCAGGGAATTTCTTCCATCTTCTGTTAGTGCAACTTCATTTGTTGTCAAGAATTAAAAACAGCCATTTATTTTCTGGCGCAATTCGTCGCTCAATATGTAGTTTTCGTTTTGCCTGTGCCCAGGCTGCAACGCTTGGATCTTTTGTGCTCAATTTTGTAGTGCTGCGCATACGAGAAATGCACGCCACAGCAGTCGGCTCACCTGAATGGTTGCTTGGTTGTGTTGGTGGACATGCGCAGAAGCTGTTTTTGATAGACGTTGCACAGCCTGTCTGCACTCTTTTTTCTTATCACTCATTATTATTTAATTAACTATTTAAAAACATATTGTATTATTAATATACTTTTATTTTACCTTTATACTTATTTAATTTATTATTGACGATTCATAAATACTAGCTAACGTCACTAGGCGGCAGTATGAAGGATGCAATATGCAAATTTGAACAGCTTTACCATGATTGGTTGCATCCTTCAGCGCGTGGTTGGGCGGAGTCTAAAGTTTCCCAGCTTGCCTCGGTATGTAAATGGCAAGGCATATAAAGATGCGGACTTGCCTGCATCGTTAGTCAGTTGAGCAGGGTATTCTATTGGTAGGTAGTAGGAACGGGCCCGTTGACTCGATATGGAGTTTTAACTTTTAACTACGTTGGCTTATTAGAAAGTCCATATTAGCCATTTTTGAATTCATGCTCAAAAGTCTCGTTGAAGGAACAGCTAGTATTTTATATTGTACAGGTGTCAAAAAACTATTGGTTGTATTTATTGGAAACTATTTAAGGATGACTTAACAGATGAATAAAACTACAGACATGTGATTTTTCCGTATTTTGACGGAATTCCATATTTTCAGTAATTTTGGAAATTAAGAATTTCGTTTACGTGAAAATCCTTAATTTTGGAGAACTACCTTTTTTCTATGAAAATCTTCGAAAGTAACCTGTCAACATTTAATAAAATACGAGTAAAATGTATGCATTTTGTCCGTTTTTTGAACTTTTACGGATCGCCCCGATTTTTTTATGCATTTTGAAATCCGATTGCATCGGCTGCAGTAAAACTTCCTAGTTCTCATTTGCTGTACATCAACGACTTTGAGCTTACCAATATTTTTATCTTTATTAAGTTTCAGCTGCTATAATAGTCAACTACTTGCACAGACGTAATTTTGCCACACCCACTTGAAAATTTTAGGAAGTTTTCGAAAGTTATTTTTAGTTTTAGTGATCATATAAGTATTAAATTATTAGTATTATATGATCTTATAAGTATTAAATATTACAGCGTAATTGATAATCTAGTCTAAAAAAAATATTTTTGCCGAAAATGTCCCATCCCCTCCCTTTGTATGTAATTTAAAATGAGTTTTTTAAATTTTTAGCTGTGTTTAGCGTTAAGGTTTTTTCCTTACAAGTACTCATTATAATATTGTTACAAAAGAAATTACGTTTAGCAATTATTAGCGTTTTAGCATTTCCCAATGATGATCAATATTATTTGGTGATTTGAAATTGTTTATATCCTGAAGTTCTTTCTTGCTGTGCAAAATTTTGCTATGTTCCAAATTTCATTGACTATGTTTACAAGTTAATCAGTTTGTGACAATACTGAAATCTATAAAATATAAAACTTCAAGGTGTATTAAAATTTTCTGCTGCATTCCAACTTTTACTGATAACAAATGTAAGTAAACTTTAGATTATTTCACCTTAACCATTTAAAATTTGGTAATCATTATTGGTAATTTTTCATGATCATTTTTGAAATAATAAGGTAGATTTTTATTCACAACTAAAACATTGTATATATGTTAATATTTGATAATGTTTGTTGACATCAATTAACTTGGAATTTTTCCTAAAATCACCTGGAAAAGTCGGAATTTTATTGTCTAACATGAGTGGCGATCCTGTTTCCCATTTCTTTTCAATTATATATTAACATTGACTTCCTTTACAACAATTTTATGTAATTTTAATATTTTTTAATTATGAAATAGTTTAACTGAGCTTATAAAGTCGTGACCTATTTTTCGCCATTGTGGGGTAAAATGGGTCATAATGCAAAATAATGCTGAAAAAAGTTATTTATTACTTTGAAATTGAAAAAAATGTGTAAGTAACATATTTTGAATTATGATTACATTGAAATGTAAAAATAATGTTGGTCTCGAATCTCGATAGTTACATATTGGTTCACGTAACTTTTTCAACAATATCACTTCTCTCTACCACATTCACATGATCTTTTTTAGGGAAAACGTTAAAAAAATTTTTTAAATTTAATTTCAATAAAATAAACGTCATACATTGTTTAAATTTAGGAACTTGCTGCAGTTAAGTACAACAGAGTAAATAATAATTTTTAAAAAATGAATAAAACGACCTAATCCTAACCATGACCCATTTTACCCCATCCAAGAAAAATTGATGTAAAAAAGAAACTATTTAATATTTTTCTTAACTGCTCAGCTGGAATTGTTCTCCAAAGTTTCTTACTGAGGTAATCCTTTAAATTTGGGCTGTTATTTTATAGAATGTAGAGCTTTTCAGAAGTTAGTAAACCATGTGTTAAGCACACCATCATCCAAAGTTAACAAAAAAATTTTCTTTTGTTGCCATATTTAAGAACCTAGCTTTTTTTAGATTGAAAAATGTTGCCAACACATAGAGAAATAACATTTAAAATATTGGTCTAAAAATGTCAATTTCAAGTTCTATTATTTTGGGGGTTTTTTTATAAAGTGACCCATTTTATCCCATGACCCATTTTACCCCATCCTTCCCTATAAATTGAAATATTAGATATTTATGATGTATCAGATATATAATGCGAATATTCTGTCAAACTAGTAACATACTTTCATACAAATGTGATATTGTACAAACCAGAATGTTATTCAACAAGCTAATTATTAATTAAATCTTATTCAGTTGGTGTAAATCTGCTTTTAATTGAAAAAAAAAAAAAAAAAATCAATATATCAAGAATTTTTCATATCAGTACTGTTTTCTTTTCCTTCAAAACAAAATATTATTTTTATATAAATGTGTAACCCTCCTGTTGTTAGTGGAATATTTTATGTAACCTTTAACCTAAAGCACTAGTACAATTGTTGTACTAGTATAAGTTCTCTTTTTTCCCATCATGCTAACTGCATAAGTAGAGTATCCAAGGATAATTTTGTCCCACAGTATGGCTATGTTGATTTTCTTTTATAAAATTACACAGCTGAAATCCTTACCGTAAGTACTACCATAAAATCCCAAAAGTGAAATCCTTCCATATTCCTTAATATACACCCCCAAAATTGCTGATAATTTTAAAACTAATTTTGTGTTATTTTCTTCTGATAAAGATTAAATATGTCCAATATCTTTTTGTATTTTGTTTTATTTAATTTATTTTTTTTGTAAATATTCAAGGTCTATATGTTTAAAAATAAATTTCATGTACTCGCGTCGATTCTTTCATTAAGCCGCGATTTTCGGGGTAGTGTTTTGAAATTCGGCACTTTACGAAATACTGACATAGCACTTATCTCGAACATGCCAAGTTCGGGTTTTAATACCGTGTTAAATTTAAATTATAGAGATTTCTGCTAACTTAAGTGCTAAATCTTTTCTTTGGTAAAAGATGGCATCCCCATGCAATCAATTCAATTTTAAAAAAATATGACAGATTTTTGTTTATTTATTTTTTGAATCTTGTATTATATTAATGTTTTAAAAATAATTTTTCATGGGTTATACTTATTATTTATCTTCTGTAGATGCTCTTAATCAATATTAAAAATGATTTTTTTGGATAATTTTTTTTTTTGAAAATTTTGATTATAACCCCCCTTATCTGAAATTTGCCAGTTTGGTTCCTAAAAAGAGGGGGATTACTTTCAGGATTTTACGGTATATAATGGCATAAATATGTGCTAACAGTTCATTTTGTTCCTTAAGTGCTTGCTGTAGGGAAAATATTAATAATTAAATCTTACATAATCAGTGTAGATTTAGATTTATTCACGATTATGAGAAAATATTAATTATGTAATGCTATATGTACTTCTAATTTTGGCATGGTGTAATTAGACAAATATTCTATTAAACTTTAATAGTGATAAAATAAATGAACTTTGTGCACTAGTAAAATTGAAAAACAATTATTCACTTTAAGAAAGCACAAATGAGCATTAAAATGCTGACATGTTTCGGGATTGCTTGGAATCCCTTTTTCAATGCAGTAGTGGAGCTTCTAGATGCAAAAACGTCCAAATGAAGCCAAATGGATGTTTTTGCATATGGACAAAATAGCAACCCTGGATGTACGGTGACATGCGAGTGTTAAGGAAGTTATCATAAAAAAAACAGAGTTTGCTATTGTATTCATTGTTTTTTTAAAAAAATAAAAACATCACATAATTTTTGAAAATTTTGTTTCTTCTAGGTTATAATTATTTGACATGCAGGCCATGGATTCTTCAGACCAATTGTATACCACTGATAGTGAATTATCTAGTACAACTCGAGTGCTTTTGTTTGTGTGAATGTATAAATTATTAGCTTCTTGCAGAACACCCTGCAGCTTTATGTACTCATTCTTCATCCTGTAGATATCATGTTTGGGGCCACACAAAATTTTATTTATTGGTTATTATGAAGATAGCTTTCAATATTGAACAAGGCATCTGATTATTGCAGTGGTGATTACAGTAGTTGAAAATCAAAATATGTATATTAGTACATAAACCGTTTATGACATTGCACATAAAGGGATACTTACTTGACAATAACTATCATAAATTTACCGGTGAAAAAAGTTATGGTATAACAAATTTTATTTTTATAATTTAGCATTTGGTTTGGGCCATTAATTAACAGTGTGATGCAAAAATAGTGGGAGAGAAACAAGCAGACACCATGTCATCCTCTTCTCCATTTGAGTCTCTCACTGGTTTGCATTTAAAAATAAGTTTTATAATTTGTTCATTCTTAGTAATCTTTTGCTTTTTATTTTATATAAGGCTGACAAACTTAATGAATAAAAGGGGGTTTTGTTGCATCCTTTAATCACTAAATGTTCTAAATATATATATATTTATGACCAAGGCAAAAGGGAAGGGCAGTTTCACTTGGGGTAGAGATGGGAATCCAGAAGAAATTTAAAAGCATTTCATTTAAGCTTTGAATGTACTTTTTGTTATTATACATGTTTAAAGATGATTTTTAGTCCTTCGGAAAATCAAATGTTTTTGTTTGCATTTTTGAAACGATGTTGAATGTATGAACTTTTATGATGGCAGCTTAAAGATGAATCAAATATTAAAGCTTCACAGATTCTTGATGTTAATTTTGAAAAGAATTTATTTTATTGGCTTGTTATGGAAGCTGGTTGTTTTATGTAATTTTCAAGTGTTTCTAGTTTTACAGGGATGAGTTAAATTATCGTACATTACATTTTGGTGTTTTGATCAGTTGCAAATTCCTGAAATAAACATTATTGTAAAACAAGCTAAGTGGCAGCTTTTTGTGAACGCTTGAGCTAAAGATTTAGTTTGATAAATTTAGTAGATGTATCTGTTATGATCACTCTTGTAGAGCAGAATGATTACTCGAGTTTCACCACTATGATTTTACAGGTGTCTAATAATCATCCCCCCTTGTAAATATTGCATGCATTAACTTGGGCTATGTTTATTTGTGGTTGGAATTAAAAAATTAGAGCTTTTTTGTGGTTTATTAGTTTGAAGACTTCTAACAAATTTGCCATTTAATCAAAATATACTGTTATCATTGCCATTGCCTGGCAGTGCAAAATTAAAGAAACGTGAAATTTATTTTTGTTTTTATGCATCATACCAGTTAATTAAAAGTAGCTGGAGTGTTTTTAACTAGTAACTGTGTTTAAAATTTTGTTTTTATAATTCATTTTTTGTGTATATATCTTTCCATTTTATCATCAAATCTTATTTTAAATATTTCTTTCAAAATATTCTTTAGTTTACCAACTAATTGTTTCAGTCAACTTTAAATCATAAAATACTAATTTAAAGGAAATTATTCATTTGTTTAGGAAATCGTTTTATGTGCATTTTCTATGAAAAAAAGTATGCTGCACATAATAGTTAAATTCTAAGATTTGAAACAGTTTATTTATTTTGCAGTCATTGCGTAACTACACTAGTGATATATAGTGGTATAATTTTAAACTATATGCAAAAAAAAAAAAAAAAAGCATGCATTTGGTTTTTATTTGTCAGCAAAATAATTATTGTAAGAAATATTATTTTAAATATATACATTTTGTTTTGGGACTGAAGGGTTATGTTACAATTTAAAAATGTTTACTTTTGCTTTCAAGTAAATTAAATAATCATTAATAAATTATTCCAATAGTATAAAGAGTAAAATTTAATTTCAGTTAACAACATTAATTGTTAACTATTCTTATGGATTTTGAATTCGAGAGATTATTAATTGGTTTCGTACAAAAAAAAAAACTGAAATACTTTGGACTATGCAATGAAAAGCCTGTGATTGTGTATAGCGTGTTGGCTCTTTTAGCCATTGGATGATGAGTTTTTGATAAGAATGTTTAGATGATTATATATATATATATAAATAATATATTATATCTTGTACGTGCAGATGTATTATTGAAAGTATATTGAAATGTGAAATGCATTTGATACAGTGTTTTCCTTGATGTGCCTAAATGAGAGATAATGAGAGGAAGTTCTGAAAATTAGAAGAAAAAAAATATTTTAGTACTTGTAATTAAAAAAGAAAATCAAAGATAATGTGTTAATATTTATGTTGCTGTTCATTTATTTAAGTCTTAAGAGACACATTGGGATTACTTTAGTGACTAAAAAATCGATTGGGCTTTCATTTGGTCTTTTTCTTCTGGTGTGTGGAATCACCATAGTGTTTATACTTTTATAAATAATTTTTATGTATATAGTATCTACAGAATCATCATGATTAACATACTGCAGTATGGAATATTAAAGTCACTTTTCCCCTGTTGAAGCTATGTAGTTATTATCAAAATAAAATTACTGCAAGTATTATTATAGCCAGTGTCTTTTGAAACCATCACTGCCAGATAATTGAAGGTATTGACCTGGCTTCCTTTGTATTAAAGACTACTTAGCTGAAAACAGTTTTCTAAATGAATAAATCAAAAGTTTTCCCTGTTATGTGTGTTGGTTTGCTTATTTCTTATTTATATTATTTGATTTAAACATGCTCACATAAATGTCAACTTCTGCAGCCATTTATTTAAGTACAGTCTGGCCCATTTATAGCAATGTGGTTTATAGCAAATTTACGGTTATAATGTAATAATGTCAATTTCCCATTGTTTTTAGGAAAAAATCATCATAAATAGCTTATTCATAACAAAGTAAAATTTTATTTTACTGATATAACGAAGGGCCACCACATTCCGAAAACTGCTAAATGGCATCAAAATCATGGAAAAACTGAACAATAGTCGACTATTCTTGATATACGCATGCTTAACTCCTATTAAGACTTTGAAGCATATGATTTCATCTCTGTCGAAACAAGAATATGTTTTAGCTGGCGTAAAGAAAGCATTCAACAAAATTTCATGCATTGATAAGATTATCCCTTTGACCTTGAGAGACCATTACTGTTCTGGAGGATTATCAAGCACCTGTTAACACCACTCCCCGTTTTTTCATTTTCTTTCCGACAAAATTACTGGTGAATGTTTCTCAAAATAAACCGGAAATGCACAAAGAAAACTTTTTTGACCCCACTAAATTCTCGAGCAAAGATTTTAGATCCAATTTGTTTGACCACTTTTGTAAATTTTTTCATAAATGAATCTTTTCGTTTCTTGTGCCATTTAATGTCACATAATATTGTATACTTTTCTTAAAACTGAATGCTTATTTTTCATGTTTCAGAGCACTAATTCCCTTTTTTATAGTGAAATTACGGTTATAACGAAATTTCTATAGTATCCCTTCCACTTTGGGGGTATCCCTTCCACGGGTGTGACTGTAACATAACTATGTGAGTCATCTTGGAACATTTCCTACAGGAAATTTTGTTTTAGGATAAACAAAAATGGAGATCCTCCTTTGTCAGCATTTTAGACCCTTTCAAGTTTGAATAATGAACCTTTTGTGTTGAATACCATACTAATTTTTATTGGGGAAAAGAAGCTTCATTTCATAATTATATATTAATTCAAATTGAATTGTAATTTTTTGCAAGATATAAAAGTAATACATCCTTACATTTTTTGTCAACATTTTAAACCCCTTCAAGTATGAATAACGGACATTTTGCATTAAATAACAATCTAATTTTTTAATTGGTGGTAAAAAAGCTTCATTTTATAATTTATATATTGATTCAAATTGAATTGTAATTCCTTGTAAGATAAAAAAAATACAAATTTTAAATAATTCATAAATAAGCTATAAACTTAAGCATTCTTTACATTACCATGACTCTACCATATTACAACCTAACTAACTATGTTCAACAGTACATAGGCATAACTAAAGTTGGGGAAAGGGGGGGGGGCACCCTAAAAATGTACAGACTAAACACCAATAAGCAGTGCAAAAGAGTTCAAAATTTACTAGTCATAAATGCTTGTCATTACAAATATACTCCGTGTTTATTTCAGGCATCTCTTGGGGGGGGGGGGGGAGGACTACACCCTCGGAGCAAGTCAACTCCCCCCCCCCCCCGGCGAAAAAAATCAGATCAGTTTTTAAAAAAAGAAAGAAAAGAGAAATTACTTTACTTTCAGAAACACTTTCGGGGAAATAACATCAAACACTATCACGAGTGACACCAAAAGTAACCTAAAAGGTATTAAGACATTATTTTGAAAAAAATTGCGGGGGGGGGGGGCAGAGTAACCAAACTCCTTTCTGTTTCCTCTAACATCACCAAAGAATCCCGAAATTGCATTGACTAGACAGATTTCAAAAAGTTCCCTGGGGAGAGCCCTCGAACCCTTGCCTATGGTTTTGGACCTCCTGTCTGGATACCTTGCCGAATACACTGCCCTTCCTAATTCTTAACATGTCCCCCTTCCCCTGGAGCCAAGGCCGTATCCAGAAATCTTTTTCGGGGAGCCCAGACCTCAACACACTTATGTTAAGGAAAGTTTCAGGGAGGAATCTATGATGCATTGCAAAAGATTTCGGGGCATGCCTGTGGGTCCTCCTTCCCCTCTGGATACGGCCTTGATTCAAAAAAACATTAAACATTTATTACTAGATCTATTAATTTATTTTTTATTTAAAACTCAATAGGAAATTCAATATTTAGTGCTAAGCAATCTTCTATGTCCAGGTATTCATAATATTAAAATTGGGAAATTGTGGAATTTTAGAGAAAAAAAAAAAGTCCAAATTCCCCTACGAAAATGCTCATCCCCACAATAAATTTCTAAAATTTTTGTTAAATTTATAGCAAAACATATCTCAGAAGTGGAAGTGCCTGAATCAAATTTTCTTTTCTTTTTGGATGACGAACGTATCCATCGCTGGAGTGCAAACATTATTATGTATCGAAAATAATTAAAAATTTAGCTAAAATATAAATAATACTTTGATTGTAAATTAAAATGCAGCAGTGAGCTTGGAAACGTTGAACGGATGATTTCCAGAGTCGTAATGCAATCAGTGATGGACCGTAGGAAAAAAAAAACATTTAAAATATAAGAGATGAGAATGCAATGCAAATACAGTTCATCAGTTTTTCAATCGGCCCATCTACAAAAACGATTTTACCAAAATGGGTGTTTGGACAGGAATAAATAAAAACTGCTGTTTTCTTAAGTTTCCTTGATGAGCATCCCTTCCTGGCTTGAGGGTTTAACCCATTAGGACAATTGTTGGCTAGGGGTCCTTCATTTTCAGACCCCAGCGCCTACAGCACCAGTTTATCAGAAAACAAACCTCCATCACAGAGGAGAATATTTTCCAGGACACTTGTGCACTTGTGTTCCCAAATTGCTGCCTTTGGGTAAAAAAAACATCAAGAAGGAAAGAAAACCCTCTGGAGTGATTGAACGATCTCTGTTGTCTGTCTGTGTGTGGTACGGTGATTTAAGCCACCTTTCGCTGTAAAATTCCTAAGGGTGATAAGGGGGTTGATTATAACCAGATGAAAAGTCCGCTGTAATATGTGCTACATACTTTGGTCATGATCACAACTCTTCAGAAAGAGGAAATAAAATCATATGCATATGTGTTTATTTTTCTTAGGGAAAAAATAGATATGTGCTTTGCAAGGCCCAGAATTTTTTTTAGTGTGCCTAATAAATGTGCCTAAATAACTAAATAATCAATGGGAAGGGGGGGGGGGTTTACAAAACCCTCCTCTGGTTACGTCTATGCGAGCAAAATACCATTTTACAAAAATTTTAACAGGACTTTCGTAAAAAAAAGTTTTTATGCATTTTCATTATTAGTATGTACACATTAAAATCTTAATACAGTAAAACCTTTTTATGAAGTTTTTAATTTCAATACCAGTTTCATTCCCATCTCCCTAATGTTAAAATAACCCTTTTAAAAAGTTTTGATTTTATTTTTTCCCCGCTTTGACTTTTCATCATAATGACTTTTCATATCAAAAATTAAAACCAATTTAGAATGTTTCCGTTTGCTAACTCAAGATTGGAAGGAAAATATTAAAACCTAACCTAATTACAGTGCAATAGCGCAAAGAGGAGTAAAAAACAATACACACACATAAATATAAAAATATCATTAGAAATATATTATATATATTAAGTACTTTCATATTGTATGTTAATTGGGATTTTGTAGGAACATTGATAATATAAGTCAGCAGAAGTAACTTAAAATTATGTTTATAATCCTTTAACATTACTGTTATTAAACTGAAAAGGTAAGTTAGGGAAGGAAAATGCTACGCATTTTGATACTAAATGAGTGATGTGTGAATCTGAATTTTTCAACAGCAGAAACTGAAGCACATATGGCTCTCACAGCACATTGGTAAAAAAGAAAAGAAAGACATTGCCCATCCGTAACTATTTTGCGATTTTCTTTCAAGCTATAGATACAAAAGGCTATCCCGTTGCGTTTTAACCCCCCCCCCCCCCCAACAAGCTCACATCCCTCGGTTTTCTCGGAATTTTAGTAGCCGAAAGCAATGGAAACCCCTCCACCAATTCCGAGAAACTCCAGTTCAACTTTGGCTACAAGTGCAGACTCGCCCCTAAATGACAATTGACAGATGCATCCCCCCCCCTTATCACGTGACGCCGTTTCAGTTTCAGTTTCTCACAAATGTGAACTAGTGGTGTACTGTGCTCCGGGCCCCGAGGGTCTTGCCCTTCAACATTCATCTCCACGATTTTGCCCGAGGAAAGAGATGAGGGGAATTCCACAGCTAATCGCACGATGTTGTTCACACGAGGTAAAAAAAAAAAAAAGATTTTTCCAAGCCCACAACTCAATAAACTTGACATAATTTCCACTGTTGAGGAAAAAAAAATGAATAAATAACTAAATACCCAATGGGGCGGGGGGGGGGGGGGGTTTGAACCCCCAAAATCCCCCCTGGTTACGCCCTTGCAACAGTAACTTAGTCACATGATGAGAGTATTGAGTTAATGTAAAGTATGGTGTGAAAATTTTATGACTAGTCATTTTATCACAATAAATTAATGATGCATGTATCTTTTTTTTATAAAACTGAAGGAATCTTTTTTTCTCAAAGCTTTCAGATTTGATTACCAATGTATCAATTTCATTACTTTCTAATTTTTTTCTTGGCAAAGCAGCATATTTAGATAATGTGCTATTAAGGGTAAATGCCAGGTTCACAAGAAATCTTAAAGCATGAAAGTTAATTGTTAAAAAATTTTAAATTTCAAAGCTTTGTGCAGTAAATTTGTTTTAATTTATTCATTAAACATAAATGCTGAATGGAAAACTTTTAGTCCATATAAAGCTTAATTTGCTGCTCACTGCAAGTGACATAAACAAGAAGTTACATTTAGAACTATAAGAGCCTACTTTTCCGTATACACCTTCAAATTTATAATCTAGCTATCTGTCTCTCTCTTCCTCATTTAGCCTTAGTTTCTAATTACTTCAAATATACCTTTTTCAACAGTTAATACATATACTCATTAATTCATTCATTTACTCAACCAAGTATTTATTCACTCATTTATTTATTTTTTTTGGTTATTCCTTCATTTATTTATTCATTCTTTCACTCATTTATTTAATTATTCATTCATTCAAAAATATCCTTACAAATCCCGATCAACAATTTCATAAGAAAATAGGCTCGTTTAGTTCTGGTTGAACTTCGTACCTGTTCATGTTCTACATCGTAACATCTTTCCGATAAAGTTTGTTCCAAGCAAATCCATCTGTTACATCAGGACTTTTCTGGCATTGAAATTTCCCCGTGGGCGCTATGTTTTTTATGAACTGTTCAAAAATGAACAAAATTGCTCAAATATTTCACACCGGGAGATTCTTCCAATAAGCTTGTCCATAGGAGTTATTATAGGAGGGGGGGGGGGGGGCAGAGAGACATACATGTTCCCCATCTCAAAACCCTACTTTCAAATTTTTTATTTTTCAATCTTTATTTACTTGTTTTTGATATTTTTTTTATTTTTAACAATATTTTTACAATACCCATTAAGCCTTCTTTCATTCTTTATTATTTTTTAAAAAAAGTTTTACTGGAAAGTAGGCTAAGAAAACACAGTATTACAAAATTTTTTTAAAAAAGATATCTAATTTTATATAGACATTATAAAAGACAATTTTACTGTAAATAAATATTTAAAAACATAAAAATCTGACTAGAGAAAGAAATCAAGTATATATCAATAACAATGTATAAAATTTCAATACCATGGGTAACACAGTGCCAGATTATTTTCCAATTTTTATTTAAAAAAAATATAAACATTTTCCACAGAGTATAAATTTTCAGTAAATAAAACATTAAAAAAAAAAAAATGTTACTACAATGTGTTTTGTCCAAATAAAGAATGTATAATGCGCAGAAGCAATTATCTTAAGTGTTTCCCCCCAAAAAAAGATGCATCAATATTATAAATGTATTGAAAACTTTTAAGGATTGAATCTCAATATACTGAGTGCATAATATATTTAATTTAAATATATTATGCACTCAGTATATTGAGATTAAAATTTTAAAGTGATTAACCTTTAAATTTTAAAGATAGCTTTTTTTCTTTTTCCCCACATTGTGGAGGCCTAGTTGGCATTCACCCTTTTCAAAATCACATGAATTATTGGCCATTTGTGGCCAGCACCAGATAGGTGGTACCTGATAGGGGGTCACCTGGTAGGTGGTCCGCGTTAACCCTAACATACTGTATTTGGATGGCACCACTTCAACTATGCCAACTCCCTTTTTGGACATGAGACTGAAGCAGAGGGAAATACATTTAAATAATTATTTTGATTTTCCACATGTAAAGCACTA
This sequence comes from Octonoba sinensis, assembly GCA_038502835.1. NCBI lineage: Eukaryota > Metazoa > Arthropoda > Arachnida > Araneae > Uloboridae > Octonoba > Octonoba sinensis. The sequence goes on from CM076600.1 coordinate 129,139,104, forward strand.
GGAATATTAAATACAAGTCTTTGCAAAAAAGACATATCTGGTAACATGACAGCTAAATTGCAGTATGTATATATATATATATACACATTTTTCAAGAATAGCACCTTAGTTGCAAGGACAATTTACCAGCAAAAAGCATATAATGTACTCTTATACAATATGTATATATATGTACTAACCATACATTTAAAAACTAATCTTAATATCTCTGGAATGTGATAAGAATTTACATTAGAGGAACTGATGTTTCACAAGAGTCTGTTGTATTATGTGCATTTTTTCCTTTGTATACCATGAAGATCACAGCTATTGCAGAAGAATCTTCTCAGTCTGATTATTCTTTTATATAACAAAATTATAGTCTTAAAACAGGAAATTATTTCTATTCTAACCTTTGATTTTTTTAGTTCAAGATTGCAAAAATAGAAAAGAAGCATTTGTATTCCCGATAATATGATGTAATTAATTGTATTATAGCTTAAAGAGAAAAAAATGAGCTTACAGAATTAGGCATCTAAATTCAGATAGAAGATAAAATGAAACAATTTGATGTGCCACATGGACATTTTTTTAAAGCTTGAAACAATGATAAAAATACGCAATACCTTATTCAGACAAATTTGCTCGTCACGTATTAATATTCTCTTCTTTATAAAAAATTATTATAATTATAATTATTATTTTAATCAATAAACTTTTTTCTTGAGTAATAAAAAATTCAAACTAGTTATAGATATAAGTTACTAAATAAATTTATAAAAATAAGTAATAAACTTTATAATTTAATATAGTTTTTGGAATTACAATTAAATAATACCAACAATTAACTCATAAATGTGATTAAACAGAAAATTAAAAGTGAAACTCTGAATTTAGTAAGGTGCTAGATCCATACGTCATTTTTAATGAAGAAATTTTTTCCCTCTTAATTACGCCTTATTTTTAGCACAAGATAGGCTCAGGAAGTTGGAAGGATTCAACCTATGGTCTATTATATGAGAAGTGAGAACAGATTTCAAACAAAACAAAATGACAGAATCACTAAGGTATGGATGTATAATTAAAGAATGGGGGAAGGGGGGTCTCACCCAGCATTTACAATCAGGAATTTGTATATGTAAGCACAGTAAGTTGTAAAATAGATTACAAAATATTCCTTCACAGTTTAATCTCTTGATCAAGAATTTGCCAATAAATAAATGAATAAAAAGTAATTGTTAAAATCTATGATAAAATAAACCCATTATCTCATAATTGAAAAATGTTTAGATTTTAAATGAAACATATTTACAGTTAAATGACCTATATCATAATTACATAATTACAGGAATTAAAAAATAAAAGATAATTTCCACCATGTGTATTGCAGCCGACTGCTTTAAAAAAAGAAAAAATGAAATATCACTAATTTTGCAACCTAATATTCTGGATTGTGTGCAATACATCTTCTTCATCTACTGCAAATTCAAATATTTCAGATAAAAAATGAGGCATATTATTCTGAGAGCTATTCCTCCAAATTTCTGTTAAACAGTCAAGATGCTGCTTCCCAAATATGTACAACTCTGGTAGTAAAGAAACTAATAATTCAAAAATTTCATCCCGTTTTTCACATTTTGTAAGTTGATATCTCAATAGTCTTAAAAATTTCGCTTGGACACGAGCAACATCCACAGAACTATGCAGTCCTTGTTGATCTGAAAATAAAACATATATTAAAACAGTCCAAATAGGATTAAATTTTGACCTTGAACTAAAGTTATGTTTAATTGCCAGGATAAAGAATATAGAATAACAGCTTTTGGACATAAATGGAGAAAAGAGTAATCTTATTCTTGAGAGATTTTCTTTCACAATCCTTTATGCAAAAGACATTTTAATAACAAATAAAAATTTCAAAAGCTTGATTGTAAAACTTTATAAGATGTCTTGTTTAAATTCATGTTTAGATTACTGCTATTGAAAAAGATTCAAAACACAAGTGAACGAAGTCCATTTTGAAGTTCTACGTGGCATAAAAGCATAATATTTCAGTGCTATTCACAATTAATAAAGCCCTCAGTCGCTTCTTATGCTGCATCAAGGGCGTATCCAAGGCCGCCGCTCACCCCCCCCCCCCTCGAAATCCTGAAAATTTTCGCAATGTAGCCTAAATTCCTCCCTGAAACTTTCCTCAACACTAGTTTTCAAAGTTAGGGCCCCTCCCCGAAAAAAATTTCTGGTTACGCCTTGTGCTGCATGATAGCTACATTTATCAAGTTTTTCTTCTCAGTTTTATATTTGCTTTGCATACTTTGAAAAGCAATTTGTGGGACCCTGACGTAATGAACATAATTCATCAGAACATTAAACAGTCTCTGGGATATAAATGGGTAGCATGGCCAGTTGCCCATGGAGCCAAGTTTAAAGGCGAGCACTGGGCACATTTTGTTTGTAGGAATCAGATGGGGTAGTTTCTGATCATTATTTTTTGGAATTAAATTAGGTAACACATTTTCTAATTTTATTAATTGCTATAATAAAACAAATAAAATATGGCAACTACTTCTAACTATTTTATTTTGCAGGATTTAAAAAATATTTAAAGTTGCAGTAAGTTTAGAGAAAAAATTGTTTTACCAGAATTCAAGGTGGGATTTTCCTCCTTGACCAAAATTTTAAGTGGGATTTTTAAAGTTTAAGCCCTAAAAAAAATTTTTTTTAGTGGGATTTCAAAAAATATTGCGGGAATCGGCGATCGCGCGAACCCTGTTTACTTACTACTATAAAGAAATATTTGAAAAAAAATTTCTTCAAAAATCAAATTCATTTTTAAGATCCATGCCAGTACAATATTTAAAGCAAAAAGAAATCTTTCTGGTGCTGTTTTATACTACAAACAGTGTAATTTTTCAAATCCAATGTACATTTTTCGTTCAATTTTTAATACATTCGTTACATAGGTATACCTATTTGAACCCCAATTTGGGGGTAATTCTGAATCACCAAAGGAATTGTGGATCATTTATATTTTTTAGAAATTTAGAATTCATTTTTGTTTAACACAAGAAAGATGGAAAATTCCCGTATACCTATAAAGACTGAAGTGGCGAGTGAGGCCCTTCCCAGAATTTTGTGCACAATTCTTTCTAAATTTCTTTGTGAGTTTGCATGCTCATAGATGTACTCTAATCCCTATACGACAGTTGAGTGTATGATAATGTAACATGGCACTTTCTTTTTCACGTTTGTGATATCCAGCGATATGCACTACAACTACTACTGAGCCGGCAACCGTTAACTGTGTTGGGAGTTTCGACGCACGTGTTGTGCTTAGCATGGTTGCGTGCCGTAATGTACTTCTATGATCCAATAAATATGTATGTATAAGTTACAGCTTGTATTTACTAACTAAGTATAAAGTTACTACAATGGCGACGAGCAAATGGTAAAGGATTAAATTAAAAAAAAAAAAAAAAAAAATATTCAATCATGTCTATGTACGGCCGAATGTCGGCGTACGATGCTGCACTGGAGAGCTGGGCACAATACGTGGAGCGGCTGCAGCATTTCTTCGTGGCAAATGACGTCAAGGACGAAAAGAAAAAGGCAATCTTTCTTACGTTCATTGGTCCCGTTGTGTACAAGTTGCTGCGAAGTCTACTAGCGCCAGCTACGATAGATGCTACGAACCTGGAGGATATATTGCGAGTGTTGAAGGAGCATTACAGCCCGGCACCATCGGAGATAGTGGAGCGTTTTAAATTCAACTCCAGGGTGAGACAGTCCGGAGAATCAATCTCCACCTTCGTCTCCGAACTCCGGCGGTTGTCGGAACATTGCAACTTCGGGTCAACGTTGGACACCATGATTCGAGACCGCTTAGTGTGCGGCGTGCAGAATGCGGACGTGCAACGGCGGCTTTTGGCCGAGCCAGGATTGGTGCTAGCGAGAGCCATAGAACTTTCGATCTCCATGGAAACGGCAGCGCGAGACGCCCTGGATCTGCAGGGGAACCAAACATCAGCAGTGCACAAAGCCTTTGTCCAAAGGAAATCAAGCAAAAGTGTTACGGCCTCCTTCAAAGAATGTATCCGATGCGGCGCGCGGGATCATATGCCGAAAAATTGTCCGGCCCGTGATAAAAAGTGTTTTTTGTGTGGCATCTCAGGCCACTTAGCAAAAAAATGTTTGAAAAAAGGCAACAAAGGCCCCTGCAATATGGTGCAGGCGGTCCAAGCCTCGAGGAGTGATAATGTAATCCCGATCGGTGCGCCCGAGAAGCACAGTGTTGATATCAGAAGTGAAAAGCCATGTGAAATTTCAGAGTATGAAATATTCCATAATTCTGCATGTAGCAAAATTGCAGATATACCACAGCCCTACAGGGCAGTATTTGCTGTGAATGGCAAACCAGTCAGAATGGAAATCGACACAGGCTGTGCTGTGTCACTAATAAACACCAACACTTACAACCGGTTGGGTCGTCCTGCTCTGCAATTGGCAAATACAGCCCTGTCCACATTCACAGGACAGAAAATTTCAGTATTGGGAAGTTTTGAAGGTACTGTAGAGTACAAGCACAAAAAGGAATGGCTGTCTTTGTTGGTTGTAGAGGGGGAGGGCCCAAATTTATGTGGTAGGAATTTTATTGAAATGTTCAACATGTTAAATTTAAATTTTTGTTTAAAGGTTACCAGTGTTTTCATGCAAAATGTTTTTACTGAATTTAATGATGTTTTTTCAAATGTATTGGGTCATTTTAAAGATTTTAAAGTAGGTTTAATTTTAAAAGAAGATGTTAAACCAGTGTTTTACAAGGCTAGAACTGTCCCATTTGCCATGCGGGACAAGGTAAAAAGTGAACTGTGTAGGCTCGAAGAGGCCGGCATTATTATGCCTGTAAGATATTCGCAGTGGGCTGCTCCAATTGTCCCAGTGTTAAAGGGGGATAAAACCTCTATTCGCATCTGTGGCGATTTTAAGCTTACAGCTAATATCGCCATAGATCCAGACAAATATCCCTTGCCTAAAGCGGACGATATTTTTGCAAATTTAGCTGGAGGGGTCCAGTTTAGCAAACTGGATCTCAAAGATGCCTATAATCAGTTAGAACTGGATGAATCATCCAGGAAGTTGACAGTCATAAACACCCATTTAGGTTTATTCGAGTATGTGAGACTGCCCTTTGGGATCTCTTCAGCCCCAGCAATATTTGAAAGGGTCATGGAGACCCTATTGAAGGGAATTCCTAATACTGCAGTGTATTTAGACGATATCATTGTCACAGGCCCAACCGCAGAACAGCATTTGGCCAATTTAAGGGAAGTGCTTGAACGGTTGCAGTCCTCAGGGCTTAAATTGCGTAAGGATAAATGCAAGTTCTTTTGCGAATCTCTGGTTTTCTTGGGTCATACCATAGACCGAGATGGTATTCGGCCAGTTGAGGAGAAGGTTAGGGCAATTAAGGAGGCCCCGACACCTAAAAATGTCAGTGAATTGAGATCGTTCCTGGGTCTAATTACATTTTATGCCAAATTCTTGCCAAACATGAGCACTAAGTTAGCTCCTCTGTACGACCTGTTACAAAAATCAGTGCCTTGGACATGGTCTGCTAAGGAAGATATGGCATTTCAAGATGCTAAGCAGGCTATATGTGATACAGGCCTGTTGGTTCATTTTGATCCAGATAAGGATTTGCATTTGGCCTGTGATGCTTCGCCTTATGGGGTAGGGGCGGTTTTGTCCCACACCATTGAGGGACAGGACCGTCCTATTGCTTTTGCATCAAGGACGTTGACTCCAGCTGAGAAAAATTATTCACATCTAGAAAAAGAGGCATTAGCGTTGGTGTTCGGGGTAACCAAATTCCGCGAATACCTCCTTGGTCGTCGGTTTGGCTTGTACACCGACCACCGTCCTCTGGTTACTTTGTTTTCAGAAAAGAAACATATTCCTGCCATGGCAAACTCCAGAATTCAACGTTGGGCCTTAACGCTCTCAGCATATACTTACACAGTGCGCTATCGGCCAGGGTTACAAAACGGCAATGCTGATGCATGCAGTAGGTTGCCATTGCAAACAAAATCCTGTGAACCACCCTTACCTACGGAAGTTGTTCTACTACTTGAAAGAATTGATCTTGGCCCTGTATCAGCAGCTGATATTAGCAAAGCCACGTTAGAGGATCCAGTTTTACAGCAGGTGACGCATTTGATTCTGGGTGGGTGGCCTGAAAATTTAAATGCCTTCCAGGGAAACTTAGAGGATAGCAACCTATTGCCTTATTTTAGGAAACGTTTCGAGCTGTCATTGGAAGGGAGAATCGTCCTGTGGGGGAACAGAATAGTTATCCCTAAAGTGTTCCAAACTAAGATCCTCGAGGAGTTGCATAGTACACATCAAGGGGTCTCGGGTATGAAAAGCATTGCCCGATCTTTGTTGTGGTGGCCAAGCATAGATAAGGACATTGAAAGTTGGGTTCAGCGTTGTGGCGTATGCATTCAAAATTCTAACATGCCTAACAAGAATCTACAACCTTGGCCAGTAGCAACTCGTGCTTGGTCGCGTATACACATAGATTATGCGGGCCCTATAGATGGGCATATGATCCTTATTGTACAGGATGCTCACTCTAAATGGATAGAAGCCATAGCTGTAAGGAATGCAACCGCTACAGTCACTCTAGAAAAACTGTATGAAATTTTTTCTCGGTTTGGGTTCCCAGAAACAATTGTGAGTGACAATGGGACAGCATTCCGTTCCAGTGAATTTGAAGCATTTGTTAGACGTAATGGTATTCGGCATTTATTTACAGCCCCTTACCATCCGTCTTCAAATGGGCAGGCAGAGAGGGCTGTTCAATTCATTAAAAATAGATTAAAAAAGGTGACCGGGGATTCCCTAAGCATCAGGTTGTCCAGAATTTTGATGAATTTTAGGCGCACGCCCATAGCAATCCATGGGGTCTCCCCAGCGGAAATTTTGCTAGGTAGACAGATTCGATGCCGCCTAGATTTAATGCATGCCCCCGAAAGGTTCAAGCCGACTATAACAACAAGTTTTACAACCGGGCAAAATGTTTTTGCCAGGAATTATGGGAAGGGAGACAGGTGGGTGCCTGGGACAATAAGGGACTCGATGGGAGAAAGAATGTGCTCCGTAGAACTTCCCAATGGTGTGATTGCGGAAAGGCATTTTGACCAGTTACGGACTCAGCGAGATGTTCCAACAGCTAGGAATCAAAATGCCCAAGAGTCGGGGGATCTTAGCAATGAAGGTCACCAAGAAGCTACAGTTGTGGAGTCGCGTGTAGTTCCTAGGGCTACAGTAAGTCAAACACTTGCGGATGGTTCAAGTGGTCCACGTACAGAAGACCTAGATGCAGGGACCTCGTCATCGGCTACCGGAGCGGATAATCTTCGCCAATCTTCCCGGGTAAGAAGGTTACCTGCAAGGTTTAAGGACTATGTATCCTAAGTGGAAGGGAGGTGTGATATCCAGCGATATGCACTACAACTACTACTGAGCCGGCAACCGTTAACTGTGTTGGGAGTTTCGACGCACGTGTTGTGCTTAGCATGGTTGCGTGCCGTAATGTACTTCTATGATCCAATAAATATGTATGTATAAGTTACAGCTTGTATTTACTAACTAAGTATAAAGTTACTACAACGTTCAAATATATAACTTAATTCTCTTTTGAAGAGCAACCTTCATTGTCTGGCTAGCTGGCTGGCACATTTGTTGAGTATTTTGAGTTGAAATCGGTTGTAAAAAGGAAAAGGTCAAGGTCAAACTAGACTGCATGACACTTTGTCTTGCTACAGCCATTAGAATAAATGAAGAATTTAGCGGTTTTCAATGCAAAATACCGTAGAGAATACAGTGCCCCCTCCCGTCATTCCAGGTATAAGGTTCAATACTTATGCAACTATGAAGATAAAAGAAAAATTGCTAACTAAACACTTAAAGGATGATATTAGGAAAAATCAGAAAGTTACATATTGCATTCAGTCAATTATTATTGGAATTACAGAACAGCAAATATCAAGAGGGGCCAGGCCATGCAGGCTCCCTCCGTCTTCTTAGTGTTAAACATTACTAAACCTTAGTTGTTCGATGTATTAATATCTAGGGCCTAAAATTCAAATTTTCAAGTGGAGGGGAGAGTCCCTTTAAGCTTTATAGATGGAGGGGGTTTCTAATTTTTGGAAGGGAGATTTTTTTTATGTATCTCATTGATTGAAATCCAATGTGTATCTTATTGATGATCATTTTTTGATATATCTCATTGATTGAAAATATCAAAAACTTCATCAGGGAAGTAAAAATATGCTGAATTTTCCGTTTTCATAGAAAATTTTCAAATCCTCCATGGGTGGGAATCTCCCGCCCGATTTGTTGTCAAGGATCTGTTGAATTTTAGCCCCTGATATCTATTCCTTCCACTCATTTTAAAATATTATTCATTATTTTTCAAAAAATTATATATTCACAATAGTATAATTATGGATTAGGAACATATGCATAGGACATACACTTTCAAAAAAGATAAAGTATATGTGACATCTAATTATATGAAGAAAATCATGTATTTTTTATAAAGTACTGAAAAATAATCAAAGGAGAAATATTGTGCAAAATCAGTAATACCTGGATTGTGCAATATGACAAGTGAGTAAAGAGCAATGACAGTATCACCAAGTTGAAGATCATTTATGCAACCACAGAAATTTAACAACTTGTCCACAAATTCAATCTAAAATAATAATAATAAATAAATAAACTTCATTATTTTTTTAATTAAAAAGAGGCTTAAAAATATTTTTAAGATCTAATTAACAAGTAAAAAAAAAAAAAAACTACTGAAAGAGACATATTTCAAAGCAACATTAACTTAAAAGGATTATCTTTATAATCATTTGCACATTCTCAAACACAGTATTACATATGTAAATAAGTACAGTACTGACCTTAAATTCAACATTTTTTAAAGTTAGAAATGATACATCAGGTAATTATAATATCATTGAAATAAAAGAAAAAAAAATAGTTTCACAAAAAAATCAACATAAACTATCTTTGCTATTGAGGGGTTTAATTAAAAAAAAGACTTACATCATATATATTTGCTAGCTGTTTTCTTGACATGCAATATCCATTGCAGAAAGTAATAGCACCATCAGCAGGATTTACTAAATGTGAAATATTAACTAGCCAAATTTCGAAAAATCCATATTTAAGGCAAATTACTTTATCTAAAACATTTAGTTTGACAAAATCCTTTAAAGAATATGAAAATAAAATTAACGGCTTTATCAATGGAGCAAGTTGAGCAGCAAATTCACTCCAGGTGATGATCTTATCTAGGTCAGGATAATTTTCCAAAAGAACAGAGGATTTGCAATCATTTAATGTCTGGGAAGGAAGAAAAAAATCAAAATCAAAATACATAAAATACACAATACCAAATGTAAATTTGGTGTGCATATAATTATAATGAACTTCATGGTTACATTGATATATGGTTTCTTTCTGTATCATTTAAATAGAATAACTCTTAGGTTGCTTTCACATCAAAGGCGACAAGGACAAACAACATATCTTTTCTCATTTATGAAAGCGCAGAGTATATTTTTGAAAGCAAAAATATGCTCTGTGCTTGCACAGACATGGAAAAGACAAGTTTTTTGTCTTTGTTGGCTTTGGTGGGAAAGCACCCTTACACTCATTAAATTGAGGGGGGAAAATCTCAAAACAGTCATTGCTTATTAAATTACCCTAATAGCAAGGGCGGATCTAGAAAATCTTAAAGGGGGGGGGGGGGCGATTTTGGAAATCTCGGGGTTCAATGTAAGGATGGATGGAGGAGATTCTTCATTCCTTTTCAACAGTCCCTCCGCCCCCCCCCCCCTTTTTTTTTCAAACAGCAGGAACAACAAAAAAAAAAATGCTAGTGTAGTGATATTTAAAATTTTACTAGCACATTTTTTCAATGCATATACGTTTATTCAAAGCCCTTATAAAAGGAACACAAGCTCACGTTTTTTTGCTTTCGCAAATCTGTCTATAATTTTTTCAACGTCCAATCTTTATGGATATGCAATAACACTAATTCAGTGAGTCTACCATCACTCATTCTGCTTCTTAGCCAAGTTTTAACCGAGTTAGGATTTCCTTCAAGCTTTCTCAAGAAAAATGTAGGCTTGTAAATACATTTTCTAAATTTGAATTGATATGTCTAAATTACAAAATAATAGCAATTATTAGTAATATATTTTCTAAAATTTTCAAAATGTAATACTAAATATGTACTAAAAAAACCACCAACGAGTATGTGCAAGTTATATAAACATCTGTAATTATGAATGTTCAATGAAATGTTTCAGGCTCCAGGTTTTAGCGTAAATGCTGCAGGAATTTACACCACGTGCTAAGGGTTGGCTAGCTGTCACCAGTTTGATGGGTAGAAGAAAAGAGCAAGGAATCTCTTTCCCATTACTCCGAGGATTAGCAACTCAGCAATACTAAAGGACAAAGGGACAGGGGGAAAGCATAGAACTTGAAGGGCTATTAGGCTGGGATTCCAAGAACATAAAAAAATGGCTGGTCCCGGGGCATAAAGAGTAAAAACTCACTTAGGAGTGTCGTTGTAGTATCCACTTGAATCAGCCCAAGGGGGGGGGGGGGGCGATCGCCCCATCGCCCCCCCCCCTTAGACCCGCCGTTGCCTAATAGCATCATTGAATGAATTTTCAAACACTGGAAGTAATACAGGGCTCAAAGGGACTCGTACGGGAGGGCCCCTGGATTTAACAACCATTACTGGATTGAAAATTGAGCAAATTATATTATAAAGAGGTGCTTTATAAAGGTTTTGGACCAAAGCTGTTACTATTTTCAAATATTTACTTTTTTTATGATATTATAAAACAAATAATATAAAACAAAAAAATGTTTGTCTCAAGCTCAAAAAAATTTAATATGTTATTGCATTAAAAAATAAATAGTAAAAGGATAATAATGATAAAACAAAGACAGAAAAAAAATCAAAGTTCCTATTTTAATGCTGAAAATTTATACAATGATAATAGAGCAGCCATGAGTGTTTCTCAGTGAAAAATAATTTTCGAAGCTTCAGACAAAATTATCAGAAAAGTATGCTCCATGAATTTAAAATAAAAATTATACAATTAGGTGAACAGGCTCCCTCCCCCCAACATACAATACATTCATGTTTATATCGTATATATGTATAAGTGCAAAAATAATACTTGAAGAAAATAAATGAAGGTCTAAATTGTAATACCAGAAGTCACTTCTTTTCAGAAAAATTACTGTTGTATTGAAACTTTTTTATAGTACTACAAAATATTTTACTTGTCTGAAAGTAGAAAGGAAAGCACAGATATTATTCGCCAAAGAAATCTTAAGGTTAACAAATTAAATTTTTTTTTTCTTAAATTTCAGGACAGGTTCTAGAAAGTTTTCAGAAATGTCGGATCAGAAACACTAATGAGCACAGCTACATTAAAGAATTAGCGAATACATCATTAATTCATTGTAGAAGCAATTATGACTGTTACATCATTATGACTGTTACTAAAATAATATATGTTTTCATACTCAGCAGGCTCAAAACAGCATTATAGACAGTTGTAATAAAGGCAACTACTTTTTATGCCTGAAGTAGGTAAAAAATTTTTACCAGTTTTTGCTGGGAATGATTCTGTTTTTAGACTTCAGAGGAGAAAGGTATACTCTCAGCTAGGGATGTACCGAGTACTCGGTATATACTCGGTACTCGGCAAAATTCTAGCCATTACCGAGTAATTGTAAAAATTTCATAATTTTTTTTATACGATTACTAATAGGATAAATTTATAACTGATTAGTACAATATATACAAAATTCTTCATGTACACATCAATATTCTTTTTTTATTCACAACTACTCGGTACTCGGCTGAGTAGTAAATAGGGTAAGGCTACTCAGTACATCCCTACTGTCACACATGAGCGGATCAAGGAGTTTGGAGGCCTCCTCATATTACTGTCCTGAATAGTAACTTTTGAAGTTAGTGAAGAAGACTAAAATTTAATTTGTTAAAAAAAAAACTTAAAATTTTCATATTTAAAACATTTCGAAAACTTTCAGGAATTTTGCAAGATTAAATTCATTGGATTGAAAACCTTAGTAAAACTATGTTATAAAATTTGCATGCAATAAAATCTGTCACAAGACCCTCCTTTTAGAACTCTACAATAAGGTAATGAAGAGAAAAAAGGAAATTTGAAATAATGAGCTTGGTATCCATGGCAGCCGCCAACCAGTTTGACCCATCCCCGCTCTCAGCGCGTAAGAGGCAGATAGTGGAAACCCAAATTTAAATGGGGAGGGGATTCTCAATGTGCTGACTGAACTTGAAACTTGAACTTTTGATGAATCATAAAATGCAAGAATAGTTCAAATTTAATTAAACATTACCCATTGAGAATTAAAAATGATCTTTGTATGCACAAATTAATATATGATGCCTTGACCACAGTAATTGACAATGCTTTATACATAGTTAGTCAATAATATATAATAAGTATTTGTATGTAAAAAAAAGATTGCAACACTAACATAAAATAAAGTAAACACCAAATTCCCAAACTGAACTGATTTACTGAATGATCAGTCAAAATTTTCTAAATAAGGACAATTTTTGGGAGCTCACAATGACCTCCCATGTGAATGCAAACTGTCAAAATTTTGATCAATGATACTGATTTGAATATGATGAAGAAACAAGAAAATACAAAAGTTATGTACAAAATGAAACGTACTTCCATATTACTAAACTTTTCGCATCAATGTAGCAAAACTTGAATTATCACCTGCATTAGTTTACTATAATATTAAACAGAAAACTTTTTTCTAGATGGAAATTAGTATCAACTGTTTTATATTAATTTTTTTGCATACATTTAATAAATTTTAAAATTGTTTTTGCATTTCATCATATTATACATTTACATCATGCGTAGGTGTCGGCCAGAGCAGTAATTTTTAGTGTCACCACGCCCCCCCCCCCTCTCAAAAAAAACAACAACATTGTGTTACATAAATTTATATATTATTTTCAGTCATGCAAAAAGAAAAAAAAATAGAAATTTTGCTTTATTTATTTGGTGTAACTTTAAGTAAACTACATTCATTTTTAGTTATACTTTGAAATAGCATTAGGATATTGTATAATTGAAGTATATAATTTTTAAAAACTCTATCCCATTTTCAATGTCACCTCCCAACATGGTGTCCCCTGGGACAGACTGCTCCCTCCACCCTCGGTTGTCATGCTACTGCATCATGAAACTGGTAGCAAATTTATACATTTCACAGTAACCATTTAGCTTCAAATTTTACATAAAATTCTAAGCGTATTAATGTTTAACTATAGAAAAAGAGAAAAATTATATAATAATATTGAGCATTTTCTCTGATGAAAAATATTAATATAATATTTATCTTACAAATATTCTTGGCTTTCTAACAATAGTTTTTCTTCTTCCTTCTGAGTATGGACAATGAAGCAGATAAGCATCAGTGACTTTCTTGATAGTATCATCCTCCATTTTGGCTCAAGCAATCTACAATTACCCAATTTTTAAAATTCATGTAAAGTCAGAACATTTTGTAAATACTGTGGTCATTAATTCTTAACTGCATGATAAAAAAGCACTAGAAATTTAGGGGGGAAACATATAAATTAACAGATTACTGGCAAAATTCTATGTCTTTAATATTTTTTAAAATACGACTCCTAGAGAGTAATGATGCAACGGACATTGTGTCTATTTACACTATCTCTGCTGAATAATTAGGCTTGGCCAAATCTAACCTCCTATTTGTCCTAGGATAAATAATACAATACAAAATACATATTCATGCATAGAAACGGGGACGATGGAAGGGGCGGGCAAGGCGGGAGGCCGTCTGGAGCGCCAGATAAGGGGGACGCCGAACGAGACCAAGTTTAATGTTGTCAGAACAATTAATTTCCTTCTATTTTATGAATATTGTCTTCTTGTAAAAAAAATGTTTGTGTTTTTAAAGATTTTCTTTTTTTGGTATGTACTCTTAGATGAGCGGTTTTGACGGGCAAAGTTCAGCGCCCTTGACTGTGTGAAGGGCGCCGTTTTTAGTAAGGCGCAAGGGGCCAAAACATCTTTCGCCGGCACTGCATACAAACTGGAAACTTTTTATTTAATTCATCATGCTTCATGTTGAATTATAGTAGAGCTATAGTTAGGCTTGCCATACGCCATGGTGTCCCACCCAGTTATATCAATGCCCCGGAAACGGCTGTAAGACGTAAAAAGTAATGAATTTATGTTTTTAAGAATCTTTTATGAAGACATAAGGAATCTTTAAGATGATAGAGCATTATTGAGGAAGTCCACTGCAAGAGCATTAATTGTATGTAAAATAAACCTTGGCCTTTCTTGCTCTGACTTTTATGAAAAAGTCAAGCTTAACAGACATCTTTAAAAAAGTACATTCAAATCAGAAATATGAGTAGTTTGAAAACAAAGAATAACATTGTTAACTTATTAATTGCATTTTTAGTTTGAGAAAAATGCTTTTTTGAAATTTTTTTTGTAGTTAGACAAAAAGTTGTGGTTTAAAAAAAGAAGATTTAGTAATTAATTGTTCAATTGAACAATTTTATGAAGTATTTTAAACTTTATTTTATTAACACTTCTTTCTAGATGGTAGACCAGAAATAATTCTTATTAAAAAGGAAAAAAAATATATCTTTTTAAGTAAATTAAGAAGCAAAAATCCTTTCTTATTTTTAAAAGGTGGGTAGACTAACAATTTAGGGTTCTAGATTCCCCACTCCCGTTACTTGCAAAGCTTAAAAAAAGGCTTAAAACTCACCATTTTGCCCCCTCTTTAATTTTTTGAAAATTTCCCCAGACCACTGCTACCCCCTCCCAGACTCCCCACTATGCCCATCCTATATTAATGTGTCCCGGTTTCACTAACCAAAAATATAGCAAGTCTCGTTATAGTAGAATATAGTAAAATAAATGAATGAAGTTAAAAAAAAAAGCTACATTAACAAAATCAAAACATGGAAAAATCATTTTTTTCGTATGTGGATCAACATTTAGAATCATTATTTGGTAGTTTTTCATTCTAAACATAGAAATCTAATGTGCAGACATTCTTATTTGTGCGACTTTCTTGGCATCAAATTTTCAATGATGATTTCAAACTTCCTACACATGTTTCAATTATAAGAAATCAAGACTACAATACAAAAAAATGGAAATAGAAAACCTTCACAATACTTGTACGCAACTTGCACTGGAAATCATTCAAACAATTCTGTTAATATTAATCAGCTTTGAAAAAACGTAATCATTTTTTCAACATACAACTTCAGTGATAGTATAAGTTAAATGGTACGAAAAAAAAGAGCCACAATGTTCTTTCTTATTATCAACTTTGAGTTTATATGAAACCATTTTAGGGCTTTTGTTTTCGTTTGTGAGCCTATAATTTTTTTTACTGTTAAATGATAAGTTGGATTATTTTAAAGAGGGGTAAATAATAATACAATGTTTGTAAGAAAATAACTGTTTGTTAATTCCTTGATGTCAGTTAGTCACTGCTTGAAATATGGAATTTGTAATTGAAAGAATCCAAAGCACTGGATATGCAATTAGAGGACGAACATTTCGGTCCTACAGTAAGATTTAAAAAATTTCCCTCCCTTTACAATTTTAGAAGGAACTGGAAAACACAATGAAAAGCAAATGTAAAAAGAAAACACATGAGCAGAAGCAATCCGAACTTATAAGCTCTAATTTTGAAAATGACATAAAAATACGCGAAACACAAGGTGGACGCTAGTTCGCACCCCTTTGGAATCGTGACGTCACGCCAGGGGGCGTGGAGCTCTGACGTCACTCTGTTTAAGCCGCGTGCGCGTGGATTTCTCGTTTTCTGCGTGAGTGTGTGAGTATAGTTTTTGCTTCTAACAGATCTAAGGAAATTAACGTTCCAGATAAGAGGAGATTGCTCTCATTTATTATTGTTATTAAAGCAATATAATTTTTTTTCAATAAAAACTTTGTGTATTTTTTTTTTCAATAAAAATGTGTTTTTCAATAAAACACACATTTTGTTTTGAATGAAAATAAGGAATATTGGGAAATGTACGATTTTTTTTTCAGTTAATTTTTCTGAGAAAATTTAAATCACCTCCAACTAGTTTAAAAAAAAAAATTGTGTGTAGCATATTTTAAAGGAATTGATGACAGAAATAATTTGCAAATACTTTTGATTTAGAATATGAGATTGTTCACTAAAACTTTGTCAAAATGCAACCAAACATTAAATTGAAGTATGATTTAGATTTTAAAAAAAAATCATATACATTTGTTCATAATTCTTTATTTCTTTTTTATAGCATAAATCCCTAAAAAATTAAAATTTGAAATCACATTTGACAAATTTGAAAAAAAAAAGAAAAAAAAATTGGATTACTTGAACGCAAAAAAAAAAAAAAAAAAAAAACTAGGTGCGAAATTCTCATAAATAAGAAACAAATTAAAATTAGCAATCACATTCGACAAATTTGAAGACAAAACAAAACAAAAACTAATTGCATTAGCATCAAACAAGTTTGAATCTACAGCAAAATCTTTGTAGGAAAATAATTTGTGCTACATAAAAGTACCACATCATGTAATCATGCAACAGATACTTGCATACCAAGCTGACATTCAATCCTTGGAGACTTTCAAAAAAATTCAAGATTACTGAAAAAAAATATGAAGGACACAATTTTTGAAGGATTACAAATTTTAAGGATCAAACTGAAGAATTCAAATTGCAACACACATACCATTTGAAAAATAAATCAATGGATCTCTAACAAACAAATCCAATTTTTTTTAAATTGATAGTAAAAAAATCAAAAATAATGTACAAAGTATATAAAGCAAATTTGTGTGCACACTTTTTCTTTTTTTGAACACTAGGCAAAACCATATTTACAAAAGCAATAATCAAACAATATAAAAACATCTTGTAGAAAGAAAAAAATATATATCGATTGAATACAATCTACCAGAATACTCAAAGATGAAAAATATGCAGCATTAAATATATAATTAAGTAAACGTGACATTAAATCTACTAAAAACCTCCATTTTTTTCAGTTGTTTTTAACAACACCCATTAAAAGCTTGATTTTACATTAAAATTCATAATATTTTGGATAAAAAAAATGTTGTAGTCATAATTTAAGGGGGGAAAAAGACAAATATTTTTTGAAATTCTTGCATACTTGAAATAAACAAAAAAATCTAGGTGAGAAAATCTTGACATTTCTTACAATAATAAATTGATGATTTTAAAGTAAAAATTTGTTCATTAATTGCATCGCACTTTTCATGGAACCACTCTTTGCATTTTTTACATTGTGCCATGCGTTTTCCTTTGAAGTTTTCATCAGACTCAAAGAATGGTCTTCGGCAGAGGCAATAGAGAGTTATGGTAAATGTCGACATTTTTATCCTATCTACAGAATCATTTGTTTCCTTAAAGTCTGTGAAAACTCCCGACATCAAGCATGCTCTTAGGTGTCCTCGAAGTGATCTAGCACAATAGGTCAGATCCTCAGTATTCTGGTCGATTGTATTCAATCGATATATATTTTTTTCTTTCTACAAGATGTTTTTATATTGTTTGATTATTGCTTTTGTAAATATGGTTTTGCCTAGTGTTCAAAAAAAGAAAAAGTGTGCACACAAATTTGCTTTATATACTTTGTACATTATTTTTGATTTTTTTACTATCAATTTAAAAAAAACTGGATTTGTTTGTTAGAGATCCATTGATTTATTTTTCAAATGGTATGTGTGTTGCAATTTGAATTCTTCAGTTTGATCCTTAAAATTTGTAATCCTTCAAAAATTGTGTCCTTCATATTTTTTTCAGTAATCTTGAATTTTTTTGAAAGTCTCCAAGGATTGAATGTCAGCTTGGTATGCAAGTATCTGTTGCATGATTACATGATGTGGTACTTTTATGTAGCACAAATTATTTTCCTACAAATATTTTGCTGTAGATTCAAACTTGTTTGATGCTAATGCAATTAGTTTTTGTTTTGTTTTGTCTTCAAATTTGTCGAATGTGATTGCTAATTTTAATTTGTTTCTTATTTATGAGAATTTCGCACCTAGTTTTTTTTTTTTTTTTTGCGTTCAAGTAATCCAATTTTTTTTTCTTTTTTTTTTCAAATTTGTCAAATGTGATTTCAAATTTTAATTTTTTTGGGATTTATACTATAAAAAAGAAATAAAGAATTATGAACAAATGTATATGATTTTTTTAAAATCTAAATCATACTTCAATTTAATGTTAGGTTGCATTTTGACAAAGTTTTAGTGAACAATCTCATATTCTAAATCAAAAGTAATTGCAAATTATTTCTGTCATCAATTCCTTTAAAATATGCTACACACAATATTATTTTTAAAACTAGTTGAAGGTGATTTAAATTTTCTCAGAAAAATTAACTGAAAAAAAATATCGTACATTTCCCAATATTCCTTATTTTCATTCAAAACAAAATGTGTGTTTTATTGAAAAACACATTTTTATTGAAAAAAAAAATACACAAAGTTTTTATTGAAAAAAAATTATATTGCTTTAATAACAATAATAAATGAGAGCAATCTCCTCTTATCTGGAACGTTAATTTCCTTAGATCTGTTAGAAGCAAAAACTATACTCACACACTCACGCAGAAAACGAGAAATCCACGCGCACGCGGCTTAAACAGAGTGACGTCAGAGCTCCACGCCCCCTGGCGTGACGTCACGATTCCAAAGGGGTGTGAACTGGCGTCCACCGAAACACAAACCACGTTTCAATTACTCTGCATTACATTCAACGCATGAAAGTTCGCAATAAATTGTCTCACTCAAAGAAGCAGGCAACTTTAACTATAAATAAATCTAAAAAATCTTGCAAAAGCTGTTATTAGATCATATTAAAAATTAAAGCATGGATTCGGATTTTTTTCCTGAATGAAAATATATTGATTAATGTTCTCAATTCATACTTAAAACTATTTATTAAATAAAGTAGAGCGAACTGGGAGAAAATTATGATTTTTGAACTGCCAAATGAAGTGAGATTTAAATCGTTAAAAATATAAATAAAAATAAAAAGTTTCTGTTTTAATTTAATTTATTTATATTTTTAAAAGGTGGCAACGTCCTCGTATTGTAGTCTGCTGCCAAGATTTTATTAAGTTGTCGGGTTGTTGGTGTTTGTCGAGTGAAAATTTAGGGAAGTACTGAGTAAAAGGGAGAAGGAAGGTAAATATGACTTTCTGAATTTTTATTTGCCTTGAAAAATTTCAAAGTCTCTCAATGTTTCACATCGATTTTTATTACTTTCAGATTCTACGTAGTAATCATAAGATTGTTTTGGATGCAGTAAAAATGACTCATTTTCTAAGGCAGTTTCACATCATTTCTTCATTGAAATCCAGCCCTGACAAAGAGCTGCTTCCATTTTATAAAGTATTCTATTATTTGATTTCATATTACCTCCTTAATTTTATTGAAATTGCTGTTCTTTTCGATGTCGAATTATATATTTCCCATCATATGTGTATATACTTTTGAATTTTGTAGTCATTATTGTTTACTGAGTTACTTCTAAATCCCAGTAAAGTTTTCATTTAAAAAAAAGTTTCTTCGTAAATTATAATTTAAAGTCTTCGTAAAAACTTCGTCAATGTTTTTTGTTCATGTTATCAATTTATTATTACCTTTGAGATTTTTTACTTGTATATGAACTTGACCATTTTTGCCCGACAGCACACTTTTCTGCTAAACGTAAGAAAAATGGTTGAGCATAATTTTATGTTTATGATTATTTTAGCTTCAAAATCTTTTTTTCCCTTCTGTAAACATTAGTTGGCAATTAAAAAGTTTAAATATAAGCTGTAATAAAGATGGCTAAAAGTGTTAAGCATTTTTTAAAAAAATCAATAACTCATGGTTAAATTGACTCTCTTTTAAATTTTCTGCATTCTATATATTAAAAAAAAGTTTTTGTTGTTTACATCTGCATACTAGAGGGGGGGAGTAGAGAAAATGGAATTTTAAAGCAGACATGTGAAAATTTAATTAGTTCATAAAATAAAGGGGTTAAAATAGAAAGCTTAATTAAAATTGCATGCACGTATTTCACAAATGCAAGAATCGGTGCTTTAATGCATTGGAGATCAAAAGGTATTTCTTGTCAGGATTGTCACTGATATGAAATCCGCTTAAATCTTCCTGCTTAACCCTCGAAAACACGTGTGGTCTTTCAACATTTTTTTTCCTTCCTAAAAATAATTTTTTTTCCTAAAAAATAAAATATAGTAAAACGTGTAAAGTTGACCCCTTTTGTCGAGGAACAGAATTAGTCCTATATTATATAATGTAGAGAAACCTTTGTAACTTGACCACTTAAGTTGACCACCTGTCTATATTGACCACTTATGTACGCCAAATTTGGGTGGGAGTATTATAAAAAACCCTTTGTAAGTTGGCCACCTAATTATTACTACATTTATTTGTTTATCTATTTTTGCAAAGATAAAAAAAACTAAAATAACTTCTACAGTACAAGGGGTGCATCATTTAATCGGTAATTGGCCACTTTACCAATTACTTTTCAAAACATTTTTTTTTTCAATTAAAATTACTTTTATTATGTCAAGAACTATAGAAAATGTTGATTGAATTTACTAAAAAAAATATATAATTTTTTGTATTGTGAGATGTCATGTAATGTGAAAGTATGCAAAATCCTTTGAATGAAGTAATATTAAAAAATAATGATCCGAACTGATGCTGACATGACACCATTTTTAATGATCAAATCACAGCTGTTTTAAATTGTAAAGCATTTCAGTAATACATAACCTATTTCTTGCAGGTTTGAATTATATTCCCACCTTAGGCTAAATAACTTTTCAGTCTTTACAAATGGTGCTTTGACCTTAAATATTTCAATGCTAATTTACTGTAATTCAGTGTAAAAATTTCTTTCCCTTCTTTCTACCATAAAAATTGAGCTTCATTTTTTGGTTGTAAATAAAAATTTGAATAAAGTTTTAAAAGATGAGTAAAAAAAAAGGGGGGGGGGGAGCAGCAGAAAATAAAGTAGCTTTAACAGAAATTAATAAATTCTTCACTAGTTCTGAAAAGTTACAAATTATAAACAAAAAGAAGGGTCATGAAGAACCCCCATAGCGTTAAAAATAACCATTAATCAGCTGCTGATTTCCAAATATCTTCTCCCAATTAATTGGTTATTGGTAATCAGCCAATTTAAGAATTCATTAGCACATTTTAATTTTGTTCTTCAGAGCCATTCTATCTCTATATCCATTAGCATTTTTTTTTTTGTTAATTGAAAACTATTTTTAAATGTGACTTGGGAACACCCATTACTTTTTGCATGTGATAATTTTTTGAATTTATTTTATTTGATACTTAAATTTATTAAAATCAGTAATGTACAGTGTAACCACATTTTTGTTGCATTGCTTTTGCTTTGCTTCTGATATAATTTGTATATCATAACCTTATGAATTACTATATAAATTGAGTAGTGTATAGTAAATGTGATGTTTGTGTTTAAAAAATAAATAACTAAATAAAAGGAAGAAAATTAAAACTATTGTTTAGAAAAATTCTATGTATGTATTAAAAACCTTTCAAAATAATATTCTATGTGGGCAAATACTTTCTTTGTCTCTTTTTTTTAAAAAAAGGTTTTCAGATTTTAAATTTTTTGTATTTCCCAATAAGCTTGTAATTTTTCCAACAATCTTTGATGTGGTTTACTTTGTCAACTTAGTGACTAGAAATTAATTTTCATAATTTGGCAACCTTTAAATCGAATTTTTAATCTAAGCATGAACAAGAAAGTAAATAAGAGATCTTGAACAGGGAACCTCTCTTCCTTTTGGTAGAGAATAGCCCAATGGCCATTACATATCTACTTCTCTGCATTATTAATTATGAGTTGTGTGTTTTAATGAAAACATTTATCTTGTAATAAGTTGAAATTCCAAATGCTTTTTGTCCTTTTGTTTACACAGACAACATTTTCTGACTGTCCAATGTTTTGACATAACTAAGATTCTCAGTAATCATGGAAACATATCGTCTCATTTCTTGGGAAGCATTATTTATGTATTAATAAAAAAATTGAATACAGTCATTGAAGAATATAAAATTTTCTTCAATAAAAAGATTTTTTTTTTCGAGAGAGATTTTAGGTTCCTTATGAATTATCTAAGAAAACCGTAAAATTGTTGTAATTAAGTAATGATAAAAAATATACATGCATACTGCTGCTATCATGTTCATACTGGATTTATTTGGTGTTAACACTTGTAGTTAATGCTTATTTAGAGCTTTTATTTTGTACTTTTTCTAGACCATTGCTCCTGTGCTTTCATTGCACCCAGCAGTGCGTAAACTTCATACTCAAACTGTGAGAAAAAATATTCAACTCAGCGTAAATGATCAAACTGGTGAAAAGAAGAACAAACCTTTGGCTATCATTTTATCATGGATGTTGGCCAAAGAATCTCACATTGACAAGTTCAGAGCTTTGTATCTGACCCGAGGATTTGATGTATTGACTGTTAATATGGCTCCAAAGGATTTGCTATTTCCTGTGTCTGGTTCCCAGGTAACCGCTAAGAATGTTCTGGACTATGTGGCTGAAAATAATCAGTATGACAATATTGTTGTTCATGCATTTTCTGTTGGAGGATATCTAATGGGAGAAATGTTTATTAAAATGCGAGAGTTCAAGGACAAATATCAAAGCATAATTTCAAAAATAAATGGTGTTGTTCTTGATAGTGCTGTAGATGTGGAGGGAATCCCAACTGGATTTCCCAGGGCCATGTCAAAAAATCCATTAACAATAAAAGTGCTTGAATGGTATGTTTCGTCACACTTGGCTCTCATGTATAATGTTGCTACTAAACATTACTTAAGATCTTCAAAAAATTTTCATAACACCCCTCTGAGATGTCCAGCATTGTTCTTTTTCTCTGAAGCTGATAAAGTTGGAAGTCCTGTGGCCAATCAGTTAGTAATGGAGAATTGGCAAGTGAGAGGGGTTGATGTTCGGTCTAAATGTTGGAAGGATTCCAAACATGTCAGCCACATGTATAAGCATCAAAATGAATATGTGAATGAGGTAGATCAATTTTTGGCTAAGATTAAGTTATTACCTGCTAAAGCATAATTTTGCTTTCATTCATTTATTATATGGTTTAAAACTATTTTGCATTTTGTGTTTGTTTTTTTCAGTGTTAAAGATAAATATTTTATATGTAATATTATATTTTTCTTTATTTTTTCCTAAAAAGCAAAACTTTTTTGTGTAATTATAGAAATGAAAATTTAGTTGTCTTGCTTAGTTGCATTCATACACATTTGCATGTAGCCACACATTGTCTTGTTTGTAAATATTCATTATCAAATGTGAGTATAAAATTATATTTAATGATATGAAGTTAAAATAATTTAATTATTACTGAGTAAAGTTAAAAATTGCACGTTATTTATATCACAAATAAGCATTAACATGCAGGCATTTGTTTCGGGATTGCTTGGAATCCCGTTTTCAATGCCATAGCAGAGCTTCCAGATGCAAAAACAATGAGTAGTTAAACATTAGTGATTCATTTACATTTACTTTGCTTATTAGTAATGTATTTTGATTATTCATTCATTGCACAAAAATGGCATGAAAATTAGTATTAACATTTCCAGCATTGTTTTTATAGGTTCCTCAAATTGCAATGATATTTAAATACAATAATATTGTAGGGTTAAAGGGGTTCTCTTCCCCAATGCAGTATTTTGTTAATTAAATGACTGCAACTTACTTTAGAAAGAAATGATTCTTTAAACATTCTTAAAAGAATCATTACATTATGAAAATTTACATAGTAAAATCGCTCCTTATTATGGATTTTTATTTCTTTACTGTTTTATTGAGCAGCATTGTCTAAATTTCAGTAATGTAATCAATTTTAGTTAAATTTTCTAAAGTACTTTTCTCAAGAGATAGTGCAATTTTCTTAGTAGTGATGCTTTTAATTCAGTGGTATTCTGTAACTTATATCCAGTGGACAGTGGTGTAGTCCTGAGGAAAAAAGGGGGGGGGGGGCGCTTCTGTTAAAATTTTAAAAGGATGGGGAGGACTCTCGAGTTGAAGGAAAAATATTCTTTTACACCACGCCCAGCACTCCCTTGTCTACGCCAATGTATCCAGATTGACTTCACTACAATTTCTTTTTTACTACTACTATGTTTCTCTCTCTTTCTTTTTTAACATTCTTTCAGAAACTATTTCTTTACTGATGAATAAGGTAAAGCTCAACATAAAAATTTATTATCATGGTAAAGTTTGTTTATAGTTTACCAAGCAATTCATTTATTAAATTTGTGTATACTTTGAATCTGCTGGCAAGGAAAATGAACTTAACATTACGTAGCATTATATGTGATGATGCACATCAAAAATAAACCTCTATTAGTGGCATAGTATGAGGGAATGTTACTACTGTAACTGTTTCCATTTTAAATTATGCTCTTATTATAAATAGAAATGCAAATCTATAAGCATAAAAAGAGAAGACCCATACACATTCTGAAACTGCAGTATATAGAAGAACTTGTACTAATCTGATAAATCAGGGAGAGTTCTTGCAAATCTCGGTGTTATGACAAATTTAGGTGATTTGCAAAATTTATGCTAGAAATAATTTTAATAGGTTTGTTTAAGAACGTGTTTACTCATATATGTATATATAGACAATTTTTTCCTATTGATTTTTAATGCAAAAATTCAACTGCAACTGTTATGCAATGTAATTATAAAAATTTATACTAACGCATATTTAAACAAATACTACTATTATTATAAAATTCACAAAATACCAACTGGTTGCAGACCATGTGCTATTTATTGAAGATTTTTGTCCTGTGCAAAAATGGACATTTTTGATCTTTTATCGCAGTTATTTTCGTGAGAAACTTGTCAATAACACTGCTTAAACATAAAATTAATTATATACAAAATAATGTCAGGGAAACATTTAAGCTACATGATGAGGATGGATTTTTGTTCTGTACACAAATGTTACGTGCAGAATAGTGCGATAACTATGTAAAAGATAAATAAATAGACTTTAATTTGTTTGCTGGTAAAGTCTTTTGGCAATTTTTTCTGCTTTAAAACTAACACGCGACTTGTGTGAGTGTGCTTTTTTGCAATTAAAGACAGTACTTTGAAAGTCATGTAGAGAAGGATAGGAATTTCCTCAGCATCATCGGCTCTAGGAACATCTCATCATGTACATTGTTTGCTGCATAAAGCAGTTTTAGTTGTTTGCATTTCTGAAAAATGCAAAGTGATTTTGATTCTGCTTTGCTCTCTTTAAACACTTCTCTAAAGATTAAACATATTTAAATAGATCATGCTGTTGAAAGCATTGTGTAATATGTGCCTTTATTAATATTCTTAGAATTAGAATAATGCTCAGTTGTATAAAATTTATTTTGCATTTTATTTCATTTTTATATTTGATCAATAGCAATTACAAAATATATGTTACATTTTAATATTTCTTAATGAATATATGATACAAATATTTTTCTTGCATTGTAAAAAAAGGAACACTTTGCAATAAAATAGTACTTAAAGCTGTCAACTAGTGTGATGCATTGTTTTTTTATGAGGTAGTATAAAATGTTATACCCTGAAATCTTTTTTAATAAACTAATCAGTTTTTCCCCTGTAAAACTAAAATGTAAAATGAAATAAGAAAAATGAAAATCTTCTAGGTTGAAACATATAATTTTTATTTATTTATTTATTTTGGAAATATTTTCGTACCACATTAAAAAAATTGAGAAAATAGTTGAACAGACCTTTTTTAGTAAATTGAAAAGGCTATCTAATCTGAAAGATAATATTTTGTATTACACATACACATTTATGTGTACTTATATGCATCGAATTAAATCATCTTATTAGTTTAATAAGGCGGTAGGGTGCCTGTTTTTTTTCTGAAGTAAGTGTTTTAAAACTAATTTACATTTATCAAAAACTATTCGTTTGCAGCACAAAGAATAGTAGCATATGCACTTAGTGAATGTTGACGTCTAAATTCATTCGTTCCAGCAACTATATATATATATATATATATATATATATATATTATTTCTTAATGAGAATAAAAAAAGTGAGCAACGTAAAAAAGCACAGGATTTTCTACGCAAGGAATATTTCTTGTTCTTTTCTCAGATGGAGAATATTAATAATTAATTTACGCTTTTTTATATTGTGGTTCATTTTATAGGTTGCTAAATATTAGCTATGTAAATTTTATTGATCATCTAAATTTAGTTTAATGTATTGTTTAAAGAAAAAGCTTCTGTTAAAGGGAAAAGATATGGCAAAAAAAAAAAAAGACAACAAAAATAACTGAATAAAAGGTATTGAAAACAATAATTTTCGCTGCTGAATTTCAGTGCAACTGAATAAGGGGGGGGGGGGGGGGTAAGATATTTTTGAGGATTGAAAGTAAACAAAAGTGTGTCCAGACTTTTCAAGGCATATTGCGATATTGTACACGTCTTGGCTTTTTCTCTTAACATGGTAACTAAAAAAAAAGTAACGTCATTTAAAGTAGATCAAACCATGTCAAATTTTGCAGTTGGGAACCCTAAAATTTCGGAGTGAAAGCACATACCAAGTCTGCATTTTGAGTAATCAGGTCCTACCTAGACAATTAAGTAATGCGAAGGAAAATCCTAAAACGAATTGATACAATTTATCAAATTTGCTACTCCAAAATGTGATAAAACTTTTCTCCTTGATATCGGGAATGTTGTATTTCTACTTGAACTGTACTTTGATTAGAGACCTAATTTTGGACATTGATCTATGAATAGGAACGAGTTTTCAAATAATCTTATCAGCCCAAGCTTTGCGGATTCGGGTATTTTAAAATAGCTTTTTAAAAGAATTATCGTACTCGAAAAGTCAAAGGTTGCAAGAGTCTGATGACCTTTAGAAGAGTTTAGATCTAACTAAGGCTGATCTTTCGTGCATCAACTTTTTCTTAACGAAATATTAAACACATTAAAACGTGATTGGTTGAAATGTCAGAATGGAACATGATGTGCTTGAACCATTGATAAATAGGAATAAAATGTTTATCTTTATACGGTAAATGAATATACGGTATTTAATCTTTATACGGTAAATAAATATACGGTATTTAATCTTTATACGGTAAATGAATATACGGTACTTATCTTTACACGGTAAATTAATATAGTAATTACGACTTTATGACGTAGAAATTAAATGTTGCATATATACGTAAGTGTTTTGCATATATGCGAAAGAAACCCTTCGCTGTCAGGGTTACAAGAAATTAAAACCGTATTTCTAAATATTCAAAGTGGTCTAGGGCAACAAATTTTTAGGATCGGTAAATTTTGCTTTCTTCCCATTTTTTGTCCATTCTTATGAACAAGATAAAAATAATTTTTCTTTTCTATAAATCATACAGGCGACCTCAGTTATAAGGACATCAAAGGGCCCACGTTAATTATGACGTGACTTTATAAACTATGTTGATTTCAGATATTGCAAATCAAACTTACTGTACGCATCACACATCAAGATCCTTACTTGTCTGGTACAAGAACTTTTACACAACGAAATTGCTATTCATAAACATCATGAAACCTTCCATGATAATAGTTAGATTTCTTTCTTTTTTTTTTTTTTTAAATATTTTCTTGGTTTTGTAAAATTTGCGGTACTATTTTAAAATGTTCTGAGCTTTTGTATTAGTAGGTAACGAATGTAAGGATCCTCGTCTGTATCGTTGATTTCGTGGTGTAACTAATTTAATGTCCTTATTTCTTCACTAGCCAACTTGAGTACAATTTCATTTGCACCCATTATCTTGTTGAACTATTTAATTCCAGGCTTAAATTTGTTGAGATCTAGGATTCTAAGAAATGGAAAATGCTAAATAAAGATAAGGGTAAGTCCCGCCATTTCAATAACAACTGCTAATGCTGAGACGAAGGTAACGAGGACACTTGTTACTTTCTTTCAACTTAAGCCCTTTGGGTAATTTTCCTTGAATAACGTCAAAAATTTGAGAAAAAATGAGGTTGAGACCAGAGCTCGAAAAATCCTTAAAGTTTTGCATGCCCTGCCGGGCATGCTTGTTTAAAACTACATGCCCTAACCAAATGTTTACATACCCAAAAGTTATTTTATTGCATATTAGTAAAAACAATTTGAATTTGTCGCATCAGACAAAAATTAACAGCTGCATATCTGAATCAAGAATTATTTTAACATTAATCTAAATCATTTTAAAAAATACATTACAAATAAATATTACATAATAAGTTGCCCAAATAATAAAGTTTTTTAAAGAAATGTTTGATTAAAAATTTACTTGCCCTGCCGGGAATGTAAGGGTAGAAGATTCATGCCCGATCGGAATTTATACATGCGTCGGGCAATATAATTTTCGAGTCATGGGTTGAGACCGAGCTCGCCGTTTAAACTATGACGTTAAAATCAGGTGGTATAACTTTAGTCTCAAATCGGGATATGCTGGAACCAGTTGTCTATTGACATATAATAACCAATGTTTCGGCGAAAGCGATGTCAGACTATAATTATTTTATCAATCTATAATGAAATTGATTTTTTTAAGAAATGGTCTTCCCCAGGTCAATTGCTTAATAATCTTTCCTAGTCTGGTATTTACCCCGTCATAACAATAAATGGTTATCTATATAGATGAAGGAGTTCGTGTTTGTGCGATTGTATGTCGGCGAGACACAGCCACACCGAACGGATTGGCTGTGGCACAAAATTCAGTCATATCCTAAGGAAGCTAACGCGTACAGGCCCATACTAAAACTCGAATAAGTTTCGTCTTTGTTCCAATTTTAAGCAAAATTTTTAGATTGGAGAATATTTCACCGATGAAATGTATTCCTTTTCGATTTTTGCAGCAAATCCATGTCCTTAAAACTGCACGAGACGTACTTTTTCTGAATTTCGTAGAGTATGCAGAACTCTTTTTATCTTTATTTTAAGTAGTTTCAAAATTTTGAAACGAGGCTCATCAGTAGGGTGGTCCAAAGTTTCGAAGGTGAAAATTTTGTCGGTGCTACCCTCCCGTTTGGTTCCAATACATTAGAAAATAAATCAGGCAAAATTTGAAAACATTTCAATAATATTAAGAGGTAGCTCAATGCAGATGAAGTTTCCATCATTACGGAATAGAGAGTGTATTGACAAAGGACTAAATTAGTCGCAACTAAGCTTGCTATTTTTATTAACAGAAAGTAATTGCATTATAAAAAGGCTATTTTATATACACTACTGACTGTAGCCATAAATATATTCTGTAAATATAAACATAAAAATATTTCCTGGAAGTGTACTGTAAAGCGAAGGCTAGTTGAGCATAGGGGTAAACTGGGCCAAATTTGCCAAATTTTCACATTGTACGCTAACTTATCAACTGGAGGAAAGAAGCGGCATCAAAGGAGGAATTCACAGTACGATCCCTAATGACGATTTGTCAATCGAGTGACGTAAACGCAGGCATTGTTTGTTTTGCTGTGAAGTTAATTTAAATTCATATTTCTTCTGTATACGTCAACAAATCATCCGTTCTTGACCATGTAAGTTTTAAATCTTCATTAATCTATTACATTTTGATATCTAGAAAGGATTTGTATATTGAAATGGTCTTTTCATAACCTCACTTTGGTCGCAAATACTAGTTAATGCTAGGTGGGCAATAGCTTTTTCTCCTGAAGTTGTTTGAACATACTCAACACAAGGTCCAAGAGAGATAGACAGTTGTCAGCACAAAGATGAAAAATGCTGCTCTGGCAGAAACTCCAGGAAAAAAATGCATTAAAAGAGGAAAAACATAAAAAACTATTAAAGTTAAAAAGCAAAAGAAAAGAAACGAGTTTCTAAAAAGTTATTTCTCCAGTCAAGTAAGGAAATCTTTGAAGATGAGTATGACTGCCTGGATCGACTGCTTATAAAACAAGAATCAACAAGAGGCTGATGTAAAAACAATTGAATTAAATTTGCTGATTAAATTACTGCATGGCTCCACTCAAGAGATGATTATCAAGTATTTCTTGAACTGATTTTTATACGTTTCGACAAAACCCCTGCTTGTGGAATCAGATCTGTAGCACTTGGAGTTATACATCTTGCTCGATGGGTGTCAAAATCTTGTACTGACTTAATATATGGATATTTTCTGCCAGTTCACCATCACTTCAAAAGATGAAGAAGGGATTGCAAAAGATATGTATCTTTGCTTTCTGTGCATATTTAAAAGCTAGGATTGCAGCTTCTTTACCTCAAAAAGTCCCATATAATGGTTATAATTCAATGAAATCTTTATTGCTGTAAAAAAGAGTAGTGACAAATTTAGCAAAATTGCATCAGACAAATTAGCCAGTGACTTTTGGTATTTATCAGAGGATCTTGCAACCTTGGCTCTTTTTGACAATCGAGTAGTAGCTATGAAAGAAGTAAATGAAAAAAGTAATACTGAAAATCCTCCCTAGATTATGCTGCAGAATTTTATGGATATGAAATTAATGGAATTTGTAACAAAGTAGTCAGCTTCATTATTTAACAGAATGAGTTGACTCGATAAATAAATCCACAAATCTGGGAGCTTCAGGAGGATTTTCACAAAGCACTAAAATTTTTTGAAGGAATCGCAGTTGAAAAATAATTATGCTGAAAGTGTATAACTCTTGCAGAAGAGCTTAATGGGAAAATAATACACACTGACGATCAATTACAATTCTTGTTGCAAGTTGTTGAACATTGTCGAGCTTATCCAGATTGCAAAAAAGCAGAGTTTGGAAGGTACTGGCACAATCATTTATAGTTGTTTTAATATGTTTGTCGCATTATTATTAGTTTCTACTTACAAAATATTGGAGATTTCAATGAAATAAAATTGAATTCTTTTCCTAGCTGGGGTTTGTTTCTTTCCTTGTTTAGGGTATAAATCGAAAAACGCAGAACTTTGAGGTTGTTGAGCTACCTCTAAATATTAAAATTATGAGCTGAAACTTTACAATAATATTTTTTACATAAATGGAACCATTTAAGAGGGTAGCACCAGCAAAAATCAAAAATTTTTTAAAAAGGGCTTTTTTTGGACCACCCTACTCATCAGTATATATTAGCTTAAATTATGGGGATTTTGCCGAAGCAAATAGTTATTTTGTTGCTAAAATACTTTATGCTGAAAAAAAAATGCACATGCATTCTTTTCAAAAAAAAAAAAAAAAAAATTCCAAGAGTTTGGTACAAATTGTTTTTCGCGTTTATGTTCTAAATAAGGATAAATTCGTTATGCTGAGCACCATAACCATAGATACGATACTTATTCACAAGTGTGTTGAAAGTCGCATTTTGTACCAGGCAAACAGTCAAATTCCTCTATAGCGAACACCAGCGGGACAAAAATATTTGTCCGTAAGAGAACGGTGTCCGCAAATAGAGGTTTTTTAAAGGCTCAATGATTTGTTGCCCGGGAATTAAAAACTGTTCGTTTATATAAGAGAGGTGTCTGTTATGAGTGTCTTACTGTAATAGGTACTTGTTTTAGACACTAGAATTGGGGACTGTCTAATAGACTAGTGGTTTTGGACACTTATGAAATCGTGCCAAGTATCATCGTATGACTAGCGTGGTTGTCTAACACGGAGAAAATATTGCGTAACAAAATACAATAAAACTCTTAATAACAACACCCTTCGAATGTGGACACCCCTTATGGACGGACAGTTTTTAATTCCCCGCCAGCTAAGTATTTAACCTAAAAAACCTCTTTTTCGGACATCTCTTTATTACGAACAAATATTTTTTGTTCCGCAGGTGTCCGTTTTAGAGCAGTTTTACTGTATTTTCCATTGTGATTAGCAACAGTATAGTTCTGTTACTATTTTTCTGGGATTTTCTTTTCGCGCAACACTTGACTGCTATAAAACAAAATTAATCATTCCGGTACCGGAACATTTGCGACTAACTTCTTTTTATACCTCACACTTCGCAGCTAGATTCCAGACAAAACTGCGTATCGCAGGTTAAGAAGGTTTTAGAGACAGCTCTTCTGGGGACATTAAAGTTTGATCCGCAACTTGTTAGCCAATTTTTTCGCTAATTTCTCTGCATGTAAATTCACATAAAAATAAAAGAATTCCGTAAAAGTTGTTTCTCTGCATGTGCAGGGTCATTGCAAGAAAAACGACGTATCCCATGTCCCTTCTACAGTACAATAATAATAAGTAAGATTTCTATAAATTAATCATTAATTACAATTAAATAATTCTGAAAAGGTAAGTAATGAATCATTAATCATTAATTACTTACCTTTTCAGAATTTTTAATTGCGATTATAAAAGCATGAGTGATTCTGATCCAAAATTCTCCTAAATTTCAGAAAAATTGAAAAACTTGCTCCGAAACTTCAAAGAAAGGAAAAAGTGGAAAGAAAACCCGGTTTTCCGAAAAATTTTCCCTTTATTAATCTTAAAATTTCTTTAACGAATAATACCTGTGCTTATCTACTACTTTGGAATGAGTAAAATTTTAATAGTTTAAAAAACATTACTGTTTCTGGAAAAAATAACTTCTGGTGTTAATATTATAATACTTTTCATTTAATAATTTAATTTTTTAAATTTTTTTTGAGCCTATATGCACATACGTAAGTATGACCTCTGCGAGGGGGGGGGGGATAATTATATAATATATATTTTGAATTCGTTTTGCATATGCTTTTCGAAAATTTAAAATGTGAAGTTCAAAATATTTTTTTTCACCGAGAATCACCTGTGTATAAAAGTTAAAATGCTTTCTCCCTAAATTCCCTACGAGACTTAGGAGGGAATGCCCATTGGCAATTTTCAAGAGAGCATTTTGCAGCAACGTAAAGAATTTAAGAGGCAGTTTCCACGTATTTTGTTTGAACCAAAAAGGACATCATTCCTACTTTATTAGAGTATTAAAAGTGGTGCTGCATAAGTTCACATTAATTGTAAATTTTTGTGAAATTCATAAAATGTAATAAGTTTTGAAAAAAGAGGAGAAAACTAATTAAGAAATGAAAAATTGGGAGAGCAACTAGCTTTTCCCAGGTCCGTCTATCCTATTGGGATTCACGCCCTTTCGTATTTTAAAATCTCTTCTTATTTACAAGAGAGTAATTAACAACCACCCAAATCGTGACAGCACTCAGTATTGCTTATTGTTTAAAATTTTAATTAAAAAAAAAAAAAAAAAAGAGAGAGAGAGAGAGAGAGAGAAAAAAAAAAAAAGATGATGAAAAGAGAGAAAGAAACTGCAATCTAATATAGTCACCCATCGAAAGCTTACTCGGTATTTTTTTTATGTTCCGTTGTTAAAGAATATTGTTATATCCAATAGTCTCACTGCGTACATTCTGAGTATGTGTAAACTCAAAACAGCCGAACTTCATACAGACTCAACCGTAAGTTTACGCAAGCCAGTTTCAATAAATGCTCAGTCGGTTTATGTGCATAAAATGTAAGGCAGCCATAGAATCCGCAAGGAGAGTCGGTAAGATTTTAATCTCTTTTCCCCTTTAGGTAAGTCTCTTTGTCAACTTCCAAGTTCAATTTTAGGATTGGAAAACTGAAAATTTTGCTTAACGATCTTTCATTTTTATTGCAGTCCAGGAAGTAGCTATAGTAAATGCCTAGCTTAGTTTTAAAATTTGTGAGCACATTTGTTATAATAAAAGTAAGGATTACTTCTGATTTTCTTTTTATTTTAGTTTAATTTTTTATTCAGCTGAAAATGATCTCCAATGTTTTCTTTACACAGAAGTCTTTGAAAGCAGGCGTTTAATTCGATTAAGTTGTCAGATAAATGCTATTTTCACATTAGAAGGAAATTGACTTTTTTCCTCATCTATTCAGTTCATACGTTGGCGGAAGCTCATTTTTTTATTGTATTGACAGGAATGTCAAGGGGATAAAAATCTCGTAGTTTTGTATTGATCACCTACCGTGTGAATAAAATTAGAAAAGAACTATTTGAGGATAATTTTGATCTTTTATGATGAAGGACAAATAATTTTTTATGTAGAGAAAAATTTCAACTACACGCGTTATCTTACACACGTATAATGCTTTTCCTCACAATTAATGTTTTTCTCATAAATAGTTGAAAATAATTACCAATAATAAAAATTCCGGTGCGTGTAAGTCACGACTTCGGAAATCGGTCACGAAAAAGTCCCGAAAATTTTCCGTTCAGCGAGACACGTCCCCCCTCCCACCAGAAGACATGGGATACCCGGTATGAAACAGGTTTTTAAATATCGGGAATCTGATTCAGCCACTACACGAAACACCCTGTTATCCGGTGTATCAATATTGATTTTTTAAGTTTAATTACTAAGCTACTTTGAAAATATATGTGAATTACAAACTTATTACGAATTTGAAAGCTGTGCGATGCTTAATAACATGTATAGAATTTAGAAATTTTGCACACCAGAGTCGGATATCCGGTACGTATTCGTTATGCAGGGGACACCGGATATCCAATATCCGGCAGAATCAATATCCGATGTATCACCGAACGGTCCTGAAAAATTCGCGAAATTTCATGTTTGAAAATCTGTAGGCACCCTGAATTCACTATATCTACAATTGTTCCGCTTCCTCCAGAAGATTGCATTTTGCGTACAGAAATTAGTGTCCTGTCGCGTATATATATATATATATATATATATATATTTTTCTGCCCTTATTTGTGTTGCTAAAAGTTGTTTTACAGTTCATTCTCTTCTAACGAATACTTTCAATATGTTTTGCTCAAAATTTAAAGCTTCATATTTGAAGGTATGATTGGGAAATAGTGTTTTAGAAGCTATAGGTCTTTTTTTTTTTCCTTTTCTTATTTTTTCCATTCTCTACACTTAAAATTTCTATTTTTTTTATTTGTTGGGAAATAGTTTGGTCTTATATCTAACCAACCTATCAAAATAAATACTTCATATAAAATTGCTAATGGCTGCATTGTGACTGTCTATACTTGGACGAATTAGAAACGCTGTTGTTTCATAAATAAAATTTAATGCAACCCATCTTAATGTAACCAAAGTGCTTTTTAGTTATCAAAGAACAACTAATCCATCTCGGTTAGCTAATTTAATTATTATTATTATTATTATTATTAATTTTTAACGAATCAATTACATTTTCAATTGTTTTGGAAAAGCTTAGAATGTTTATCTCTGCTAACTAGATTCTGGATTATATGCAGTAGATAATCATTAAAATATGAATGCAAATTTGCACTAAAATACCTAAAGTATCCACTAATAAATAATAGGGAAGTTAGACACATTAAAGTTTCCTATTTGGATATGTTACCGTTAAAGTATATAATGCAGTTATTTCATAGAATACCTAGTTATTCCATGAAATAACTGATCGCGTCCGTTAAAGTGTGTAATATGTTATTAATTTGACACTTTAACTAGTTATTCTATGAAATAACTAGGTATTCTATCAATTTACTAATGAGAGACAGTTAAAGTGTAAAATAAACAATTGATCTAAAATGAAATAACTAGGTATTCTATAAATAAACTAAGGATAGACAATTAAAATGAACAAGAAGTTCCGTCTAGAACTATACTAGCCTACTTTCCCGTATACACCGAATTCAAATTTATAATTTAGCTATCTTTCTCTCTGTCTTTCTCGTTTAGCTTTAGTTCTTAATTGCTTCAAATATACCCTTTTCAACGGTTAATACATATTCATTCAATCATTCATTTATTATGTCATTCATGTATTTATTCATTCATTCTTTTGCTTATTTATTTAATCATTCATTAATTCAAAAATATTCTTGAAAATCCCGATCAAAAAATTTCATAGGAAAATAGGCTCGTTAGTTCTGGATAAACTTTCTATTTGTACATGTTCTACTTCATAAGAGCTTTCCGATAAAGTTTATTTCAAGCAAATCGGTCCGTTAGATCAGGAATTATATAGGATTGAAATTTCCCCGTAGGCGGCATGTTAATTTTTTTTGAACTGCTCAAAAATGAACAAAAATTGTTCAAATTAATATGTCACGTCAAGAACTTATTCCAGTGAGCTTGTTCATGGGAACTTGGATGTTGTACCCAGAGTTTACATAATTTGCTTCATATTCACTCATAGGTGCTAATGTTAAAAATTTTTGAACTGTTCAAAATTGAACAAAATTTGTTCAAATCAAAAAGTAAAATATGGAAATGAGATGTCCTCGCTGAGATCTTTCGAATGCAAAAATTTTTTTCCAATCGGACAATTCGTTCAAAAGTTATTAGGGGGGGGGGGGGGCAGACCGACAGACAGACAAACCGACCGACACACTTCCCCCCCCATCTCAAAACCCTACTTTCAAATTTTTTATTTTTCAATCTTTATTTAATTACTTAACTTATTTTTGACTTTTCTTGATTCCTAACGCTATTTTCACGATACATTAAGCCTTCTTTCATACTTTATTATTATATTTTTTTACTTTTACGAGAAAGTAGGCTAAAAAGAAACAGTTTATCTAATTTATGCAGCGTATAAATGGTAGTTATGGAAACGTACTATAAAATCATTTGTTACAACAAGGATTACTAAAAAGACACTTGGAATTACAAAGATTTCTAAAACAAAAACCTTTTTTGTGGACACACTGGGTTTTACACGAACATTTTTTAAATCCCTGACCAATACCTAAACTTGTAATGCAGTAGGGGTGGAAGGTAAATGTTTTTGTCTTGCGAGATATATGATATAGATTATTTTACACTTTAACGGGCTGCAGATCGTTATTCTATGAAATAACTAGTTAAACCATGAAATACAAGAGAGTTTTACACTTTAACGGACGCGATCAGTTATTTCATGGAATAACTAGGTATTCTATAAAATAACGGATTTCATACTTTAACGGTAATAGATAGATAAATACGGTTAAGACAATAAAAAAAACTTTAAAATGCAACTGCGCCAGACTCAACAATTATTGATTTTGAATTAATTTTTAAAAATGCACGTGAGAAAAATGGGGTGGAGCTTGACACGTCAGTCCCTGATATCACACTTCGCCCTGTTCATTGAAATTGGGTTAGTTCTTGAAATTGATGAGAGAGAGAAAAGAACGAAGGAGAAAAGGTTTGCACATCGGGTATGTTTGAAGCTTATTTCAGGGCAAAAAGAAATTTTGCTCACTCGTATTTCAAGTTTCTTTCTTTATTCTAATCTTTTTATTGTTTGTGGAATTAAAGAAAATATTTTTAGTAACCTTTCCCCTAAACCAACCACACACACACACACTAGACGCCCAGTTTCCTGTTAGATCTAACTTGCCGTTTTGCGACGCATTATGTATTCTTTTATTATCACCTGAGGATTTCCTGTTCAAACGTTGTGACCCATTTTCCTTAAAACAGCACGCGATGAAAAAATGCTGAATTTTTAAGAAATAAATCTTTCTTACATATTGGTCAGATTTTTTGGTCATGATAGAGGTTTCAAAATAAAAACAATACTTATCACCAAACCAAATTTTTTTCAGAGATGATGTTTATGGACGTTATTTCATCAAATAAAAATAAATGCAAAAAATCGAAAACTTCCCTATTACACCAACTTGAGTTTTTATCGCTTTTCGTTAAAAAACTTTTCGTGGTGCCATCTAGTGATGTAGGAAAGGAAAGTTTTCGAATTAAAAGCTGTGTGTTTAAAAGCAAAGCTATGTGTTCTGTTTTTAGGACGACATTTGATGATGGTTTTTACTTCTACGATACTGGGCTGGGGCTTGTATTATTTCTGATCGTTCTATTAAACAGATGACCAACAAATTTTCTTTTTGTCTCAAAGAATGAGGACATTCTTTGAGACAAACCAACACTGACGAGCCTTTTTCTCATTCTGGAACTTTAAAAAAATTTTTGATTTATAAACCTTTCGAAAATATTTTTACTACATTTCTGTTATATATTGCTTTACTTAATTTATTGCTGCTTTGCGCATGTTTAGGTGATAAGTGTTTCTTTTTCCGTTTATTTTTTTTTTCAGATCTGTCTTCCTATATATATATATATATATATATATACATACATAGAAAAAAAGAGAGACATCCAAGGGATCATATAAAAAGTAATGTGGTATTTGTTTCTCACAGACATTATCATTAGGCTGAATATTTCAACTAATTTTTTCACCCGCCGTTCCTTATCAGATTTTGAGAATTGCATTATGTATATAGAAAAGCTGTACAAATCCAGGAATTTTAAGCCGTTGATGCGTATACTTTTACATCAAGAAGCTCCACTTATTTCAGGCTAAACTTTATATTATTTTTATAGGTGAAAAAATTGCTTGTACTTAAAAAATCAGCTACTACACGTTAAATTTTTATATTGTTTTCCGAAAGAATGCATTCCCCTGTCTTTTTTTATTACATGTGTAGTAGTTATCTAAAAATACAAAATATCATTTCTGGATAAGACAGATTAAAATTTGATTATTGAACTGGAACATTATTATAAGACATGAATAAAAGATGCATTTCTAAGAGCAGAGTAAGGAAAAGATAAGTTATCATCGCCATTTCCCAAGAGATTTTTCTCTTATCGTCCATCTGTTATAATTGCGTTCCGAATAAAATTTTTCCATAGTTAAACATTCTTACGCCGGAATTTTGAAACACTTCTGTAATGACTGAAATTCAAGTACGCAATGCTTTGTGTTCTGATTTGCATGAAATTCTGGAAATGGCTAAATCTGTTGGACGTTACATAGGATATGAAGATGAATTGCATTCTTGGTTTCGGTTGGATCCTCAAGGATTTTTCGTTGCAGAGTCTTCAACTGCTGAGAGCGAAAAGTTTTTGATTGGTGTTTGTGTGGGTATCGCACTAACTGCTGATCGAGGTTTTATTGGACTGTACGTTACTCGAGAAGAGTTTAGAGGTTGCCGAATTGGCAGCAAGTTGTGGGATGCCGCTAAAGCGCGCCTAGGGGACAGAAACATCGGTATTTGTGGACACGTGAAGCATTTTGATAAATTTGAACAAAAAGGATTTCGCTTTTGTAAGAACTACTCAATTATTTACTATGAAAGTACAGCTGGAACATTCCCCATTCAAGAAAAATGCAATAATGATTGTACTGAGACCATAATTTCCTTGGACGGAAGAGGATTGCTTGAAGATTTTTCCTCTGGAAATTCTAAGGAGATAAGAACTGATGCTCAGAGCAAGGATTATTTGGAAGCCAATAATGTTAAAAGTATTTGTTTTGCAAATCTTAATCCCTGCAAAAAATACTTGGTTGAACCCGATGTAATTCGTATTGTAATCGATGATTTGAATGGAATCTCACCCACCCCTGAAGATTTGATTAATAGTGTTGTTAAATACGATGCTGATATTCATGGTTATGATCGTTCTTTGATAGTTAAGAATACATTTTCTTGGAGATTTTGCAAGACAAAAGTAGCGTTATCTTCAAACCGCGTTGTTGGTTATGGTTGCTTTAGACCAGTTGTAACTGGACATTGGTTGGTTTCTCCTCTCTACGCAGATTCCATTTATATTGCGGAATCCCTTCTTCATTCCTTGCTACGAGAAGTTGACAGCTATAGTGTGAAAAGTGTAATACTTCGAATCCCTGACACTAATACCTCATTTAGTGTATTGCTAGAAAGATTAGGATTTACCATTATGGATACGCGAATTCTTTCTGGCTTTACGAAGGAGTACATTCGCATTGATGAATCAAAAATTTTTTCGATGCACTCTACTGTGTTTTGCAGCGAATGATTTTCCACTCTATTAAGGTTTGAACAACACATTGCAGATGAACAAATGAATCCATGTTGGTCAATTAGGAGTAATTTTTTTCAGTTTTTCAGCACCTTAATATAAAATGGATATTGAATATTTGAAATGCAAACACGTTTTTATATTAGTATCTAAAAATTAATTATGCATTGTTATTTTCATTTTAAGCCTACAAAAAATTACCAAGCTCGCATTTCCCATAGTCCAAACAACTTTGAGGAAGTAGAGTTGTAATATCTGGCTTTTTAGTATGCAATGTCGAGAGGAATCTATTGTACTTGCAACTTTAAATCTGGTACACAGATAATATAAAAATACACAATACATCCAAGAAGCTCCAATTTTAAAATTTAACTTAGAAATTGCTTTATTTAATATTTTTAGTTTTTGACTGACTTTTCGCGCGTGTTTACACGTAACATATCTTCTAATATTTATAGAAAAAAAAATGCATTTTTGGATGATAGAACAAAGAATTTTCATCCTGATTAAATTTGCTTTGAATATCTGATGTAGTATTATATCGAATTTTGAGAGATTTTTCAAGGAAAAAAAACTAAGAAAAAAAAAGCTGTTCCTCTATTCAAGATTATAGTTTTGTTACATTTCTGAACATTTTGAAGTAAAAACTTGAGCATTTAGCCCAATAAGAGGGGGGGGGGGGGAGGGTGGACAGTAAAAACAACATTTTATAAGCTGAATATGTGTGTTATTGTTAATTGTTATGTCGACTACCATTCTTACTGCTGATTCGCTTCAGAACATATACTGCTATTTTTATTTTCTGCTGTGTACACAACAGTTTTGATTTATGTAGAATTTCGGAATAAGCTTAAATTATTTCTTAATCAGTGAAAGTTTTGTTACATACTTTCAATGATTATAACCCTTTTTACACATACAATGCAAAAAGAACATATATATACTATACATATATATGTATAGTATATATATACTTGCTGTTAGTTTGATAATCATAATAAGTCTATTTCGAGAGACGAATTTGGTCGTTGTCGCAATGAGTGTTAAGCTACTTAAAAGAAAATGCTGGTTGTTTTCTAACTTTTTGTGCCTTTTGAAACTGTTCGTAAAATGTATTTTGAAAATTATTTGTGATCTTTTGTTTGTAATCTTTTGAGCAAACTAAAAATGTTTATTTTGAAATAAAACTTAGAATATGTCTCGTTGAGCATTATAATGAGCCGTATGTTTTAGATTACAAACGAAACTTATATGCATATCCCTCGCTAGGGTAGCTTCGTTTCTACAAAAATTCTAAACTTCACCAATTCTCCCTCCCCCCTCCCCCTCCAGATTGCAAAGCTATAAAAATTGCCTACAACGTAACATTGTCCATTGTAGTTTTTATCTGAAACAGCTACTGCTAATAACTGAGAAGTGGAAGACTAAACGGGGAGGATATTAAAAATTTGCAACCGAATACTATTGAAATGGCTTTCATATGCACCATAGGCGTAACCAGGGGGGGGGGGTGTTCAACCCCCCCCCCCTCCTCATTGGGTATTTACTTATTTAGGCACATTTAGGTACGCAAAAAAAATTTCTGGCTACTGCCGTGCAAAGCACATATTTTTTTCCCTAAGAAAATTAAACACATATGCATATGATTTTATTTCCTCTTTCTCTGAAGGGTTGTAATCATGACCAAAGTATGCAGCTCATAATAAAGAGGACTTTTCATTTGGTTATAATCAACCCCCTTATCTCCTTGGGGGGGGGGGGGGTTGTTACAGCGAAAGGTGGCGTCAATCCCCGTACCACACACAGACAAACAGAGATCCTTTCAATCACTCCTGAGGGCTTTCTTTCCTTCCTGATGTCTTTTTTACCCAAAGGCAGCAATTTGGGAACACAATCGCACAAGTAATAAGTTTCGTGGAAAATATTCTCTACTGTGATGGAGTTTTGCTTTCTGATAAACCGGTGTTGTAGGCGCTGGGGTCTGAAAAGGAAGGACCCCTAGCCAACAATTGTGCTAATGGGTTAAACCCTCAAGCCAGGAAGGGATGCTCATCAAGAAACTTAAAGAGCAGTTTGTATTAATTTATGACTTCCTGTCCAAACACCCATTTTCGTAAAATCTTTTTTGTAGATGAGTCGATTGGAAAACTGATGAACTGTATTTGCATTGCATTCTCATTTACAGATGTTCTCTCATCTCTTATATTTATGACTAGTAAATTTTCAATTCTTTTACACTTCTCATTGGTGTTTAGTCTGTACATTTTTCGGGTGATCCCCCCCTTTCACCAACCCTAGTTACGCCTATGATATGCACTCCAGTGTGTAAGGATGTGGCCTACGTATCAATCACCACTTTGAAGAACAACAGTTAATTTTTTAACAACAAAGAATATATAACAATTCATAATTTATGCATTTCCATCGGTGAGCTGATCTACATAACATCATAATCATGTTTCGATCTCTTTTTAGCGTCTCATGGAATCCAAAGTTCCTACTCTTGTCTTTTTATCGTCTGGTCATATACATATACGAGATGTTTTGTGAGTTGAATAAAAAAAGTCCTCTTCACTGAAAAACAGCATTATTATTTTAGTGGTGGAAATTTGTAAGATTCGTTTGAGAATTAAATTGGAGGCGGGACTCATGGGAGCCTTGTGGGTTATTATTTCGGTGATGAACTTCAGTGGCGTTCTTGGTCCTTTTATGGAAATGTGCACCACAGTTGCAAATGCCGAATTTTTAAGTGCCCTCTCACGAGGAGACAAGGAAAGTTTTAGTTGGAAAGAAACCCAATTCTAATAAGGACGTTATGTTGTATGTTCTGCGCACGTGAATGTTTGGCAATCTCAATGTTTATTTATTTATTTTTTAGTTACGAACTAAACGTAGTTCCTTTGAGTTTTGTACATTAGAAGAATACATACATGCACAATTTTTAGGTTATACAAATGTCTTGAACCCGTGGACATCAAGTCCAGGCGGCCGCGGATACAACAGGTAGGAACAATTTCTTAGGTGTCTTTCATAGAAGTATCCCATGTTTTTAGTGTATTACGTGTTAAACCACTCGTGACTCCTTTGATGATTAAAACGATGATTTTGTTTGTAAAATTAGCTGCTGAAAGAATATCATTTTGCCAAAGGAATACTTTCTATCACAAGTCACAATAGAAGGAAGGATCATAGCATAATTTACGTTTAGAAACACAACATAATTGA
Source organism: Octonoba sinensis (assembly GCA_038502835.1). NCBI lineage: Eukaryota > Metazoa > Arthropoda > Arachnida > Araneae > Uloboridae > Octonoba > Octonoba sinensis. Next base: position 129,182,383 of record CM076600.1, read on the forward strand.
AATATATTTATTCGCAACTTGTACATTTTTATAAACTCATTTTTTTCATGTTGAATTCACTAGAAACGTGCAAGTCAGATACATGACTTTTATAGTTCATGATGCGTAAATTTCTCAACTTGGTGTATCGGAGACGGAAGCTCTCTAAACAAAACTTAAATGCAAAACAATTCAAAATGAAAAGTCTTTTTAGTTCATTTACATATTTGTCATAAAAACATTTAATCCACGGAACAAGTTAAATACAGTAATAAATAACAAGTATTACTTTAACAAAGTCAACACTAAAATCGAAGATGCACCAGTTTGCTGCTTCAGTTCAAAACAAAATACTTTGAGGAACAAATATTTCTTTTTGGAAAAGAAATTTCACTTCAAGTATCACCAGTAGCAGCAAAAACATTATTTCGCACACACGCATTAATCTCCATCCAGTCTAGGACACACACGAACTGGTATAATCTCGCTTTTCTGAAGTCACATATCACTGTTATACAGACAGCAAAAGAACACGTTTTTTCCCCATCTTTGCGGACAACCATTTGAATCTTCGTGCTGGTTTGTTTTTAAAATATAATCCAGCAGCGAGACATTTGGTAAAATTTGGCGACACTATCACGTCTAAGGCACTGAACAGCTAACTTGATAGTCAGCTTCGTTTTAATTCAAAAGTTTTCGAAATGGTGCAAGAAGTAAGGCAACTTTCTGTGGTTGTTGACTGTTTCGCAAGCTGCACTGATACTTTTGGTCAGTGCGGAAGGACCGCAGCTGAAGACTCCCACTTTGCTGACCTGCAAGATAATTTCCGTTTTAGGGACAGTTGATGAGAGAACAATCAGAAAGCTATATGTGTCGAGAATCAAACACATTTCAAGATTTTACAACAATATTTAATCGCCATAGAACATATGACGCCTTTATTTTCTTTTTTTATAATTCTGACCTATGAATGACCAGGGCCGGGCGGCAGATTTTGTCCATATGATGCAGTCTTCGAAATGTTTTCCCTTCAACTTTTTTTCTTCCCTTTCTTGTCCCCATAACCCTCAATTTTGTAATAATTAAAAAATAAAATAAATAAAAAACAAAATTAAAAAAGAACCTTTTCTTATACAAATATAAAATGCATAAAATGATTTTATCCCTAACCCCTAGTTTAACTTTAATTTCTTTTACTAGAGACAATGCATCTTACCTTTCTCAAAGTCGGTACAGAGTAAAGGTTTAAATCGTATCTACCTGACTTCGGGATTTCAGGAAAGTAATACACCCCTGAATGGCTTTAGAATTAATTGAGAAAAACATTATTTTATCATTTATCAGCGCTTTTTAGAACCAGAAAATAAAGTATACTCTTGTACCCAATATAGCTCTTACACTTCTTGCCCCAGGCCCCATTGAATCATAATCGGCCTTAATGTAAGCTCACGAGTACTGAAAATTCCGTGGTAAGATCTGAAGTACCAGAAGGTATCCCTGTCTGTTCAGTCCAAACTGCTATCCCTGAAAGTAGAATGCCATTGCACTCTACTTTAAGGGACATATTTTACTTAAAAGTAACGCTAACATTTTTTACCTAAAAATTAAACAAGAATTTTCTGAACTAGAAACTTATTTCTTTAGTAACTTCGCTTCAAATTAAATAGTTGCATCTGTTACATTATTTCAATCCTCAAAATAAATAAATAAAGACGGAAACATTATAACTAACTGACGATGTTAGAACATGGTATGTTTGCATATTAGAACTTTATTTACGTGGTACTTGCACCAATGACAGCGCCGTGTACATACAGCGTCGAAGCGGCGGGATTCGAGCTCCTGACGGGACACTTTATTTGGCGCTCTTTTGGTTCCAATTAAAAAAAAAAAAAAAAATACACAGCAGGTAAAAGACTACTCTGGACTTTTTTTCTTTTCTTTTGATAAGATGATTAACAATATGGGAATATTTAAAGAATCTTGTACAAGAAAAAAATATTTCGAAATTAAAAACTGCAGAATACGCTTCAAATGCTTGAATTTAAAATTAATCTGTAAAAATACACTAGAAAATTAATAATTATAAAGCCGATTCTTGTGGTGCTCCTTCAGATCCTTATCTACCAATTCAGACGGCTGCCCGTTTTGCCGCCCTTTTACAATGCCGCCTGATACGACCACCTCTTCGCATCATCGCACCGCACGGCCCTGTGAACGACGACTTACGTAGGAATGCTGATGTTGCACAAACTTCAAGAAGGACGTCATGTCAGGCCTGCCGAAATGGTTGACTGCTCTGAGGCCTGTAAACATGCTCCTGTTGGAGATCCTCTGGAAGTGGTTTTCACAAATGTACTGAAAAAAGATAAGGAATATTACTAAGTTTTATGCGTCAACACCAAGAGTTAGGTGCACTTCAAATGATTACTTTTACATTGGTTGTAGAATTGAATTAGTTCTACATAACGAGGCATATATTTGCACTGAAAATTACAAACACGTGTCTTGATGTGCGAAGGAGCTTTACAGTGCTGAAGGATGAAACTATGCCACAAAAATAACAAAAAAGTAAATGCTGCATATTTTTTTATCTTTGTTAATATGGATATTTAAAATTGAACGACAAAAAATGAATAAATAAATAATTAAAATAATTAAAAAAAATAATTAAAAGTAAAAAATAACTTTAAAAATATTCCGCCCATTTTACTATGTGTCTTTCTATGTGTCTATAATGTGCAAGATATAATTGAGTTGGTAAAAAGATCGAAAAATTCAATTTCATTGAAATATTGTTACATATAAGTATACAAAATAGAAATGAAATAATACCTACTGATTATTTGTTTGGAAATTTTTTTTTTAGTTGTATCTATACCCTATAATAATTTTTTTGCATTCCGAAAGTTACAGTTTTTTATACCCTTGGCTTTTAAGATGTGAACAAATGAGTATCACATTGAGTATCATATATCTCTAAAAGAATTGTTAAAATATATTATGTAAAAGCGAATTGTAAGTTCGCTTTTGGGGAATAAGTTCGCGAGTCATAACTAGTTGAAGCAAAACAAGGAATTTACTGGAAGTATGACATACTCTTCAATTCTCTATGGAAGAAAATTTCCTTACATTTATAGTATATTTACGTGTTTTTCTTGGAAAAATTCACATAGCTCATTTTTGTAAGATATAAGGTTTGAAGTGACGTAAAGATCCGATCATTTACCTCAAAAAAAATAAATATGTAAATAAATAAATAAATAAATTAATTAATTAAAAATTAGAAAAAAACGAAAAAAGACTTTGAGTGAAGTTTTATTGTTTAGAATTAATGTTTCGCACATTAGGTGTCTCAGAAGGAAACCACTGCTTAAATGTAATGTGTTTGACATTTTAGAAAAAACGTCCAAAAAATATATTTATATTATTTGCTCTAAAATTTATTTAAATTTATGACTGTTTAAAGTAACTATTCCAAGGGCACGAAATGATTTTGCCAATCCAGCTATTTCAACGAATTAAGCTACCTTAACCCTTTCAGCCCTGGATTTTTAAATTTGAAAAAAAAATTTTGGTAATTATTATTGATGGAGAGTTTCTTAAGATCATAAATACGAAATTTGAACTCATTTGCTTAATTAGTATAGGAATTAATTAGTGGTGGCATCTCGCTTCCAATAAATGTTATGTCAATTTTTTTTAAATTTTGAATTTTGGGAAAATAATTGAGAAAATGGAATATTATCTTCATCTAACTCTTCTGCAATATCCATTTCGCTTATATTTTCCACTTCATCTTCTACTCCGGAATAGATTGTTGAGGTTATCGGCATCCATTTCGCACGACTTTATAAAACACTTATTTACACACAACACGAGGCAAGTAATGGCGTAAACTGCACATGTATTTTGTTTAGGAGGCTTTGTTGAAGTGACATCCAGTGATAAACAGCAAAAATACGGATTGTCATAGTAAATAGAGACATGTAATTGTTGCGGTGGAAATTGCCACCGCCAGTGCCGAAAGGGTTGAAAAGAAACCAAAAGAAACTTGGAGTGTTGCTTTCCTGTCTCTTCAAATGAACGCTGATATTGGCATTGTCGTCATGTTTAAATATTTTGATCAATTGTGAGCGTTAAAACGAAAAATCGTCACGATCTATAATCCCACCCATTAAGAAAACTATTTGCCGATTCTTTGGTAGGATTTTCTGTGTGGGGAAAAAATAAAAAATGCGGTAGCTTGGTAAAAGCGATGTCTTACGAGCATCGTAGTTCTTAAGTCAAACTTGTGGAAGAATTGCGTGATGAAGATATGGACTTCAAGGACGTTGGTGACGTCCTTTCTTTCGACGTCCCTTAGTACGTCGATGAACCACTCAAAGTGGCGATGGGACGGACAGATCCACAAGAAATAAACCTGAAAAAATAAGAGATAAATTGATCAATAAGAAAAATTCAAAAAATTGAGATTATTTACTTCATTTCCCGCCAACAATGAGGATTGCAACGCTATCATTTTAAAAGATGCGTTATTAACTGGAAAGAAAAATTACTTTTACATTAAGAAACAGGTGAATGCGATGCTATTGAAAAATGATACAATGCCTAAAACATGTGCAAGTAAAATATTTGAAAGACAAAGTTTTGTTCTGCATCTTCATCAATATTCAAATGCATTTATTTATTCATTTATGTTTTTAAAAATATGATTATTTGTGATGTACATTAATAAACTGAAGGAAAAAACAAAAAAAAAAAAAAATACGGATAACTAAAGAGACAATATTCAAACGCATTTATTTATGTATTTATTTTTTAAAAATATGATTATTTGTGTTGTGTATCAATAAACTGAAAAAAAAGGAAAAAAAAATTATGGACAACTAAAAATATTAAAAAAGAATTTTTAGAAGTAGTAACTAGAAAACTTTTTCTGAAAGAAAAAAAAAAAACTCAAAAGAGAAGTTTTCCTCCTGGAGAGAATAAACCAAACTCTGCTAATTCATAATCTGTAACTTATTATTTTGCACGTTGACCATTTATAAGGTCACCTTGAGATACTACAACTTTCATTCAGTATTTAATTTACTTGAAAAAGTAGAATTTGATAAAAAAATTTAGGCATTGGTATTGGCTGTAAACGACGCACCTGCAATGCAAAATTGAGTGCTGTACATGAAGTCGAGTATTTTTTGAAACCAAAAACATTTTTATGCCTTTCTTATCAATGAATTTAATAGCTTAGAGTTATATAATGAAGCAATAAAAAAAATAAAAATTGTTTCAGAACCTCCTCTAAAAAAATTGCGATAATTATTACAAAGCCTTTTCCGTTCTACAAAATGGCTTCTGTCATCCGTAACTGACGGAATCGCACAAGCACACCATTTGTAGTAAACATGCTTCAAGAACCGATGTTTGCTTACTTGAAAAATTAAGAATAAAGTTACATTGATTTACAATTAATGTTCGATACACAGAAAGTGATTTTATTCTATCTCTCTTGCCAAGGTGAAGTACAACAGAGGGTAATAAAAATGCAGCAAAAAATATTATAACGAATCATTTTGCCATTTACGTGAGATCCAATGCCGAAGACATAATCCATCGTGAGCGGACATAAAGATATTTCAATAACTTTCCGCAGTGTTCTCTATCGTCCCCTAGGGTCCATGTCTCTAGAAATAAACATAAATCAAATAACAAGAAAAACTCTTGTCAAAAAGTTTTCCCAGTTTGGTGAAAATAAAATCGTTTTACACGTGATACTTAGGCACTTAGGTTAAAACTCCCTTCTATTTATGTGACACTATACATTAATAAATGCTTCATTTTTGAAGCAATTCTGAAGTGTATAGTATCTGATAACCAGTATTGTTGAGGGTTGTGTTTTTTACAGCAACGAGACGGGATGACTTTCGATATTCTTGTTCTTTATTCACAGTTTCATTGTTAGATTATTTATGTTGTGGTGATTGTAAATAATTTTCAGTCATGCTGTGATTTATACTTGTTTGTCTCAGGGTTGTCAGATTTGCTGCCCGGATAGCAACCCATTTTCCCCACTGGGCTGGGGCTTTTACCTTAAAAACCCGCGGGTTTTTTCGGGGAAAATGGGTTTTTTAAAAATTTAAAAACAAATAATCCCTTGAAAAATATTTCTTTTTGACGAAAATTCTACATATGTCAATACTATTCAATATTTAATTTATTTTTAATTTCCATAACTCAAAATTAGATATACAAAGAAAAAATCATAAATTATGTCATAATAAAAAAGAAATAACAATTACAAAATAGTTGAGGAAAATAACTTGCACAATTAGAAAGCAAAAATTTATCTTTATTAATTAACATAAAAGTTTGGAAGAGTTAAGCTTTAGTTACATTAAAAAAGGCTTTATTTTTAATAAAAATACACTTCAAGACATCATACATCTTATATGAAGATGTATAAATATACATTTTCTGTACTTTTCAGACAAAAGGTTTTGGTTTAGAATTTTCATCTTTTTTATGATAAGAATAGTTTTTGTTTTGATCAGACCAAAATTTATTTAGCGGAAAAACAGTTTTGGTTTAGATTTGAAGAAGTTAAAGATTTAGTTACATAAAAAAAATGAAAAATGAAAAAAGCACTTCAAGACATCATATATTTTATATGAAAATATATAAATTTACATTCTTTCTGTACTTTTCAAAAGTAAAAATAATTTGGAAACTCAACTTTCTTGTAAAATCCTAAAACCCTCTATTTTCTTAAATATTTCTTTATTAAAATAATGCTTAGTTTTGTTAAATCGATTGCAATTGTGATAATTAATTGATGAAAAATATGTGGTTTGTATTACCTAAATATAAGAGAAATCATGAAATAAACCTATACAAGCAACAAAATGTAATTTATCTGTATATATGTGTGTATATACATATATATACATAAATATATGCACATATGTTTTATTTTTCCAAACAGTAATTTTCCCCAACTAATAACTCCTCCTAAACAATTTTAAACTATTAAATAATTTACCTAGGATGCTCTGATGATGAATGGATCAATCAGAAAAACGTTCAGAGTAAATATTATTTAGTTTTTTACTGTGTCACCCATACTGATCACTGAATTTAAAAAATGTGCATACATATGCATGAAATAAGATCAAATGCAATTAATGCAACATTCAAGTAAGGTAGTTAGAAAAAACTACTTTTGTTTTAATAAAAAGTAAAGAAAATTTGATGAAATCTTTTTTAGTGCCTGCTAAATTATGCATATTCTAATATAAAAATGTATACATAACATATATACCATACATTATTAACTTGCTGGAAAAGGAAATTTCATTTTTCCCATTTTACCCAAAAAACCCGGGTTTTCTACCCAAAAAGCCCGGGTTTGTTAATAAAAGCTGCCCGGGATGGGCTTTTTACAAAAACCCGGGTTTTTTACAACCCTGGTTTGTCTGAAGGTAGCACTGTGTAGAAATATTGTCTGTCCATAGTCAGTGTTGCGATCAAGGCCCTGGATACAATATGTGTCTATTTATGACCACAGGCAGCTAAATGTTCATCAGGAAATGTCTTCAGAATTGCACTTACTTTCTTGCAAGCAACTCCAGAGTACCTATTCGTGGAGGTGCCAAAGACGAGATCATTGAGAATAGAAGCGTAAGGAGTGACTCCTATGCCTCCTCCTATCATAACGGCCACCTCGAACTTATACCAGTCCTGGTTCCCTCCGCCGTAAGGACCCTCTAAGCGAAGTTTTTGTGGAATCTGTAAGAAAAAAACAAGATGGTAGGTTTAATAATTTTCAATACCCTTGTTAAACAGCTGTAGCCATTCAAACTGAAGTTAATTCTTTACAGTGGTGCACAGGTGCCGAAACGCAGTTCCGGTATAGGCTTTTTATGAAAATTATGTTCTTTTTAAGTAAAATTTGTTTAAATTTAAATTTTTCCAAGTTTTCATTTCAGCACTAAGCATTCAAGGATTTTATATATCCTATGTAATATTCTTTAACCCGTTCTTATAAAATTTTCTTTTATTGCATTTTTAAACTTTTTTAGTTCGACTCTTTTTTGCGTGAATTTGTTTAATCGCCATTACTATTTAACGCATGTCTTTTAATGTGTTGCAAATAATGTATGTTATAGCAACTAATGAAGTTTTTGAAGAAAAAAATGACGCATTACTTTTTATACGATTTCAAAGCTCCACTCACAAAATCAAGTTTGAGTGTGTATGGCTTGCCTGACAATAATAAGTAACATTCAACGAAACATATTTGTTTGACACCAAAAAAAAAAAAAAAAAGGAATGTTTTTCATAATATTGTCGTTTAACCATAGCCACCAACCCATGGAAGCAAACATATTCTTGGAAGCTGCTGCAATACAAAATAGAATGATGTCATCACAGCTATAAAATATAAAATTCGTTATTAAAAAAAAGTAAACGTAAAAAAACTCATATGTATTTAAGCTTTAAGAATAGAATTAAATTATTAAAAATAAAATAAAAAATAATAATCCAAGCAGTAAACCACAACAAATTTTAATGCTCCAGCTCCGCTCCAGATTAGGGCAAAAACGGCTCCAGGTCCTCTCCAGAGACCTGAATAAAATTATTAAATTAAATAAATAAAGATGACAACTAATACGATTCCTATTAAAACGACTCGGAGCACGGAAGAGACTGGAGCAGAGTTAGAGCAACTCAAAAATGTTGTTGCTGCAACTCCCTGAAGTGAAGGCTTTCCGTATATACTTAAGCGACTAATTAGTATTACAGCGGTTACAGATTGTTTTCTCTGCATGGATTCTCGGCTGGCAGAAAAACATCTTTTACAGAATTCATCGAGAATTTTTGATTGAGTCAAGGGGCTTGGCAAATAATCGCCAAGCTGGTAACAAAACTTCAATATCACCACAAAAGGCAGCAAAACTGTAGAATATGGGAAATAGTACTGTAATGTTGTCTGGTATAATTCAAATTGCATGGTGAGCAGGCATAAAAGGGAAGTGTAAGAGTTCAGGCAGATCAGATAAGATTTAAATACAATCAGGTAACGTTTGATTACGACTGCCAGTGTCTTTGCTCTGGGAGATATTAATCAATGTTTGTGTTCGTACTAGACCACTACTGTTGTTTTGTGTAATTTTTGTAAATAATTTCGTCAAAATTTTCATTACGATATCTATTGCAGTTGTTTGAATATATCAAGGTATTTTAATTTATCACAGTTCTTTCATTACAGTAACGACACAACGGTTACATAAAATGTTAATAACACAATGATAATTAACAAAAGATGAAGCTTTATTTTTAATTAAATATTAGTTAACTATTTTGAAAGTTTTATTTTATATTAACATTTTCGAATTTGTTTCAATTTCTATTTTCCAATATTATATGAAGAATAATTACATAAACTTTCAGCCCATTTCGGATTTTTGAGAAAAGCAACATCTTTGAATATGTTCCCATTTAATTAGCGATACAACTTAAAACAATCACGAAAGTAATACACAGAGTATTTCATCATTTTATTCGGTGGCTCAAATTTTTGAGAACAAGTGGCATTTTTCATCACGTGATTACTAGAGTTGGAGTCGAAATCTTTAATACTCTACGATCCCTGAGAAAAGACAACAATCCATTAGTGATTGGTGAAAGGAAGTAAGTGCAGATTTTGGCATTTCATATTTTGAAGATGGTAATTTTCTCCTTTGGATTCATTCTTGTTGATGGTTTCGTGAAGTAAGGAACTGGTCCAATTTCGACTGAAGAGAATCAAAAGCTTGATCAACACAAAGCCTTTTTTCCTTTATTTTATTAGTTTTTACAACAACGACGACCGCACAACTTTTTGCTTATGTTAAAAATTTAACATATGGGTGATTGGGTCTAAACTCTAAAATATAATTATTTTGTCTTATTCCCCAAAATGGCGTATTACAATTTCTGAAATTTAATACTACCGTAACGTCATGTTTGTATAAATATGCCTCATTGCTTGACTCATGATTTATTAGTAATATTTTTCTTTATTCTTTCAATAAATTGTCTTCCTTGTAAAAATATTTTAAAAAAACCAAAAACAAAAAAACTTTCACTGCATGGGCTTACTTTCTCTCATCACAAATTGAATAAGTAAAGGATGTTAAATAAATGAAAAAGTTAAACAGAAACAACTTCAATGCTTCTTACCTTTGGCACTTCGTTGATTTGCATGTTATTGGGGTCGAAGAAGTTTCTCAACTTCCAGGTCCAGGGACCCTGTGCTTTGACGTGCACAGAGAGATAGTTTTCGTGCGGCGCTGACGTCAGCGTCAGCGAATGGTACTCGTTCGTCTGGAAGGCAGTGAAGCTCAAGCGCACCCATTGGCCCGACAAGTACTTGAAGTTAGGAGGACGAGAAAACTTCACTTTGGTGACATCTGCAATAGAGATGTGCCACTTCTGTCACGTTGTATGCAATTTATAGCACTCAACACACATGTTCATGTCAATGTACAGCACTGTTAATGCATTCAAGATAACTCAGGCTAAAGCCCCTACATTCCTACATAGAAAAGTCGACACGTCTGACGTTTTGTATCAGATCGTATGTTCTGTGGGGTTGGGATTTCTGCGGCTATTTGCCTTTTGGTGGGTGATGTTTCATTCTCTCTGGTACTTAAACTTTTCCAGTTGACGAGACCTGGACAAAGTGACATAATGCCGGAATCTCTCTCTATCAACCCTGGCTGTTCAACAACGAAAAAGTCTGATCCAAAATGTCTTACACGTCTACTCGCATGTATAGTGGTCTTATCTTTAGCTATATTTGAGCAATTTTAACATCATTTCTTATTTATGGTGTAATTCAAGAGCTCACACGTGTTTTACTTATTTTATTAATTCTTTATCGCGTTTATTTTATTAATTCAATGTGAGGTAGTTTTTTAGTTTTAATTATGTCATGTACCTAAATCAAATGCTGTATTGTTTTTAAACAAATTGAATGCAAACTCATTTAAAATTATACATACATTCAAAGTTTTGAATCTAGCCTCATCTAACCGGTAAACCGTTTAATACGCTAGGTACTGTAACGATCCTCTACAATGACACAGAAAAAAAAAAAGACATTTCTCAACTTGGGAGTTCAACAGCGGGGGTGGGCCCACGAGAACGAGGGAGCGATGGACCACCGGGGGAGACTCCTGGATGCCTTTGCCAGGAACGGCCGCAAAGGACTTTTCCTCTGGATATCTCCACGGCTCGGATTGTCATGTATATAGAGTTGTACATTGTAAATAGATCTGTAATTGTGTGTGCATAGTGTTGACCATTAAAATATGTGAAAAAGAAACGACCGTTTTCCTGATAATCAAGCAATGCCACCACAGGACGTTACAGTACTTTTGCGGATAATTGGTGATTAAATTAATAAACTAATCATTAAGTTCTTTAAATTTTCTGAGTTTTATAAGTCTTGGGTCATGATGTTTTTCATAAAGCACGCATTTTCAATTTACCAATTTAGAACGCATGGATTTTAACAATAATTCTCTTATCCTCTAGTTTTATATTTTTTGGTAAAATCTTACGCAAAACGTCTGAAACTTTGTGAAGACGTGAAAGCTGTCCGAGCTCATTCATTAAATTCAATTAATATGATGAAATTAAAAGCTATACACAATCAGTAAGAGTATCAAATAACGCAAAGGCGCAGCATTGCATTTTTAGGAGAAAAAGTCACTATGACTTTTCAATGAGTCTAATTGACTCACTGAGCATTTGATACCTTCCCGAAAAAAAAGTGACCATGATTGCTTTCAAAACCATTTCGTTGCCTCAGCATTTAGATAGATGATCGTCGTAAATAGTTTACAGAAATGTCTGAGCGTCACAAGCAAATATAAGTAACAAAGTCGTAGCAAAAGCATTGTAGTCCGGGAATGGTTCAAAGAACAGTAACGAACTTTCTGTTTAAATAGTTTAAGATGTTTAAAGACTATTTAAACTGGTAACTGTTAAGAGGAAAACATGACATATGTTTAAATAATTCCATGGATACTAGTCTTTTGTTATCTTTTCACCTTTTAATGATTTGGTAAACAATTAACGATTTTCTGGCTCAAAAACAATAAAGACCTTTCTGTTTAAAAGGTTTAACCAGCTTAGTAAAGCAACGTTAAGGAAAAACCATATCTATAAATAAATCCCGAATATCCGTTCTTAATCATGGTTTTATTACTTTCTGAATGATTTGGTACTTCAATTACGATTTCGGACAAATTTTGCGTAATCTTAGTTTGAATTTGATTTCTTGGAAGATATGTCATAATCATTGAAATGAATCGTACAATAATTTTAAAATGACTAACAAAACAAAAACATTAATATTCAAGGTATAAAATTTTGAACCTGAGGATTTTTACTAATTGAATACCTGAAGGTAGAAGCTCTGTATCGAGGATATCAAGCTCCACAAATTTCGTTTGCAAACTAACTACTTTGTCCAAAGCAAAAATTATGGCAGGCCCCACAAAGAAGATCCAGAATCGGGGCGTCTGAAAGTAAAATAGCAAAATAAATGGGACAAGCATTCATACTCAGCAAGTTTATTTCAATATTAAATTGCAGCTGATCAAAACTAAACTTGGCATCGAAAAACACTTCGAACAAAAACATCACATTTAACTCTATAATACATTAGCTACTGAGGTCAGAAAAATTAAAGCATTTATCCTGCATTTACTCAGCATGATAGCTGTTTTAGTTTTCTAGACGACTTAACGACTTAAAAAGAAGAAAGTCTGTTTTGTGGAAGCGTGTGCGATTATGAATTGTTGCAACATAAATGATTTTGATAATGCATATATAGGTTGCGTTAGTGCGTTGTAGATCCATCCACTTCTTTGTTTTGGTCCACCTTTGGCATGAAAAACAGCTGCAACCCTCCTTGAGAGATGGATGTTAAAAGTCCTTGAGGGTGTCCTTAGAAGACAGATTGAAATAGACACTCAAAAAGCGCCCACGTCGCTCAGAGGTGGCGGCTACTGTGCTCTGCAATTTATATGATCTATAAAATTTAGATCCTGCTAGTTAGGCAGCTCGGGCCTCAAAAGAAATTCTTCACTTTGATCCCCTTGAACCCTCTGCAACAATTTCAAGTTTCAGGCTTGAGTCATGGAATGCTATTTATTATCTGGGACGAGAAAGGTATGCTCAAATTCTTCATATATTGTTTCATCATTTGATTCATCATTCATACATCCATTCACTAACCATTCTTAGATTCATTATCCATTTCACTACCAACTTTGGATTCAAACAAGATGAGTATCTGAGACTGTTTATGTCATATTTTTTACTTTCTACATTTTGACGAGCAGAGAGTGGGCGGGACAGAGTAAACAGGAAAATTCAAAATGATATAAATTTAAAGATCTAGAAACTTCTTTTTATAACAGTTGTATAGTTAACAATAAGAGCACTGAAACGAAACTTAAGGCAATAGGAAGGCGAAATTTTAATTCAATGATTGAGTCCCACAGCTTGGGTAAGAAAGTTCCTCCGTGCTTGTGATATTACCACGAAGAGTTCAACGCAGATGTGGTTTCAGAATACGCGGTTCAGAAATTATTAATACAGTGGCTAACGATTCCTACAAAAATGGATTTCCATGACGTTAGTGTGAAAACACCAATTCGTTTTTTTCTAGCGCTGTATCTGAAAGGTGTATCACAATAACATTTCCATCTAATAATCAAAATATTTACCCCAGTGATTTTCGCCAATCCGTGGATGAGACACAATATATACAGAAGAACGTAAAGACTATGGGTTGACCAGAAGTACTTGTAAGCCTTCTGTCGAATTCTCGGATGTGCAAATATGAAGATGATGCACACAATTGCGTACAGCAGTATTCCCGTCACGCCTACAAGAGAAGGAAATGTCTCTTTTAGATAAACATAAATAATAACAAATTGCATGTATAGCATGTACATGTTTACGTACAGTAGAACCTATATCCATCGTTCCCGCATCTATCGTTTTTCCGTATGTATTGTTTGAAATAAAGGGTCCTGTGAGAAACGATCGATGAAGGTTTTACTGTATATATGTAAAAAGATCTTCGCAAAATCCTCAATCGGTGTAAAAGAGTTATTTATTTACATCTCATCTGAAGATTGCAAATGTATATAAAAGCTTAAGTAAAATGAAATAAGAAATATATGAAGAGTGTTACCTGTGACTGTTTGAAATAACCAATAGGAAATTGTTGGTTTAAAATCAGAACTGAAAGAAAGAATGTAGTGCATTCATAAGTTTTGAAACATTTATTAAAATATACAAAAGATATGCATTACTTGTAAAAATTTTTTAAATAAAAAAAAAAGAGACCATTGCATATATATTTTTAAGACACTGAATGATTTTTTGAGAAGTAAAAAATGTACAAGTGCTTCTCAACTGTACTGAGCTGCATTTACTATATATCAATTTAATTATTTTGTTAAGGATAAGCACAAAATTTACAATATATTCAATATAATCGGGAACTTATTGGGAATTGAAAACAGGAACAATTTTATTGTTGGCAGTAAATTCGATTACTGATTTCTTTAGTTTTCACAATTTCCTTGTGAACAACATGCCTTGTGAATTTTTTGCTGCATTAATTTGAATAATGCCTGTCCAATAACATACTCTTTAGACTTTTTTGAAAAATCATGGTCTCTTTATCTCGAACGTTCTTACAGTAAAAATATCTTGTCTGCGGTTTTTTTTTTTTAAGTTTGCAGAATTTATTCAGAAGTTTTCTTTATCGAATAATGTGTTTTTTTTTCTGTAATGCATTAAACTATTTTCCCTTATCGCTCCTTAATTCAAATTAACTTTTGGCAAAGAGCTTTGATCAGAAAATAAGGTGAAAACGGTGATTTATTTATTAACATGACTCTTCTTAAAAAGAAGTAAGACTACGTTTCCCTACTTATCATACGTGTTGGTTCCATATGGCCATAGACCATAGTCCCATTTGGTCCACTAGGATAGGACAACTGTCCTTCACTTAGACTACACAGGTTCGATCCCCGGCACGGGAGGAAGCATGGGTAGGAATTTATTGATTCTCCCTCACAAAGCAGCAGCGCATAGCTTCATGCTAAGAGGTAGGGAGTAGTTGGGAGAAAGGTGGCAATCACAAGTAAGACATCGCAATACAAAAAGTATGTAGGCAGCATCGTGAAATAAATTATATTCCAAGCAAATTTTAGAAATTCACTAATAAGAAAACAAATGGTTAAAATAATTTTTGCTATTACAAAAACTGAATAGTTTCAATTTTTGGACAAAATTTCACAATGGCCTTTGGGAATTTGTTTTCTCAACTGTACAAAGTGAGTTATTTCAGTATAATGAATTTGTGCTTTTCTGGTTTATATTTATGAGAACATTTAAAACAAACTTACTCGAAATGAACTTCTTTCGTTAGGCATCGTAAGTTATCGATAGGTTGTGTAGATACATGATAAAAATTTATACAATGTCCTACTGTATGTATCACTGGAAAGAAATTATTGTTTTTTAAAGCACATTCAAATGTAATGTAGCATAATATATATTTCATTTATTTAATTATTAAAAAAATCTAGAATAAATTCTTACTGGAAAAGAAGAGAGCAGTCAATGCTACTACTTTGTGGAACTGCACATGGGAGTCCAAAGGTATGTACTGATGCACAGGCAGTTCTCGAAGCTTAGTAATTAGATTTCTGCACATGGTGAGCAAAAGTAAAGAGTAGCAGAAAGACAGGGCCGCAGCAGACCCTCTTGTTACAGCAATTCCCAGACCCATCACATGGCGTAAATCCGTGTGCTCCGCAAAATAAGAATAAACTATGATAGTAAAATATCACGATTTATATCTGTTGATTACATATTACAATTTTATGCATAGAATTATCTATTAACTATATATAATTTTGTTTTTTAAATTTTGTACAAATCTTAACCTGCAGACATTAAAAAGAGACAAATTGTTCAAGTGTAGACGTATACGTATACTCTTATTGTGAGCTAATACAATGTAAAAAAAAATCCCGCAAAATTTAAGGTTAAACCGTCTGCTGGATTGGTTGTGGAAAACCGTAAAAGTTATGGAAAGAAATTCGTAGTCTCAACGGTTCTTTTACCGTAAACTTATTCCCGATCCGTAAAAAACATTTGCGACTACAGCTTTATTTCCATAACTGTTTTTGTTTTGACACAACCAACCCAGCTGCCGGCTTAAAATCGCAAATTAGGAATATAGATCCAATAGGAAAAATACTTTATCCTGTAGGAAATTATATTTTTTTCTGTTTCAAACACAAGTATCTTTTTGTAAATTTACGAAATCCAAATTGCTATGTAGTTCTTCGTTACTTAGTAGAATATTTTTGAAACACCAACATCTTAAACTAAAATGTATCACTTTTCTACGACAGAAAATTAACTAAGTTGCTTTGAAAATCACGAATTTAGACGATTTTTTTCTCTTAAGGGACTGTTTACAAACCAATATTAAATGTCCGTAATTTACAGGCAGGTATAATAACTTTTCAAAAAATGACAATGTATTTTTATATACTAGTGTATCTTATGGATGCTTGAGATCATAGATATGATTTACATTTCCAATTAACTTTCCGAAAGTGAATGTAGACCAATCGAAAAGCAGCAACAGATTTATTACGTGTACTTCAACGAGAAAACTTTGCGTCAAATTAAGGACTTATCCATATTAAAATTGTGGTACTTTAGTCGAGACCGAACAAAGATTCACTCAATCAAGGTCATTGTTACATTGATGCTGAAATTAATCTACACATTAGTTTGTTCTAAAAGCGTTATACTTACAAACAAATCGTTCTAGGAAGAGGACGCATGTAATGACATAGAAAACAAATAAGTAAAAGATATGTTGTCTATATTCTTCCAGAAATGTTGCCAAATGGTTATACTTTTTCTTCCAATATCCTGGTGGATCTTCTGGAGGACGACTGATCTGAAAGCTGGTCATTCTGAGGAAACAAGAATGTGTGTGTTTAGGAATTGATCAACTAAATTATGCTATTCAAAAATAATTAGCGCCGCATTATCTAGCAAAACTAAAGAAAGATTTACTTCTGCGCTCTTCGATTAGCAATGAGATCATACCATACAGTATTTTGGCGACAGATCAATAAATTGTTTTTTAAATTCCATCTGTAGCATCATGTTATTAATGACTGAATGAGGTCATAACGAACAATTGACAATTTACAGGGCTGTTATTTCATATGATGTCATAGATAATTTTAAAAATAATTTAGCTATCTGAAATCAGGCTTTGAACCTGATCTTAGACGAATTCACGAACATTAAACATAAACTACAACTGACTATATTTGTTCATTAAATAATAAATAGTTAAAAGTGAAAGAAGAGCCATTGGAATTTCTTTGTAGAAAAGGAGAACGATCGAGAGTATAGAAAAAAGCTTTTGATGTTGTTCTTGGAAAATGTATACTAATTTAAAATATTGTCAGTTTTCAACTGGTGATACTCCAGCTAAGAGACATTCTACTAAATGCCTTTAGAGATTTTTAAATGCCGAAGCATTTTATTATTAATAATTTCATTCACCGTAGGAGAACACAGAGTAACTAAATATTTTTAAGCATGATTATGTCACTATGATGGTAGCTTTAAAAAAATCCACAAGTATCAGTTTATTTTAACTAGTCAGCATTTAACTTACTGACTCTAACTAGTTATCGACATACTTCCAGCAGCTAATTGATCAAATGAAAGCACCCACAAGTAAATCTAGTTTTTTCTTCACAAAACTTTTTAATGGGATAAGATTAGAAGTATGCTACTAAGTAACTTTGTTGCACGAAAAATATATTCGTGCAACAAAGTTACTTAGCTTTATCGTATACTAGTTTACTTTATCGTATACTAGTTAATTCATTCATTAACTTTTTAATAGAGGCGTATTATTTATTCTCCTGCAAGAGCCGCGTACTACTCGCCAACTGCGCTTGAATCACCTCTGATATAAACAATGAAAATTGGTGTTACACGAACATTAAAATTGTATTATGTGCACAATGATAAGTGATTATGCATAGAATGAATGATAAAAAGACTAAATATACTTATTCAAGTCAAAATCTTACCTGGCGACATTCGTTGACGTATCCAAAAAGTTTTGCTTTGCTCCTAAAAATAAATATGTGTATT
The DNA here is from genome assembly GCA_038502835.1 of Octonoba sinensis. NCBI lineage: Eukaryota > Metazoa > Arthropoda > Arachnida > Araneae > Uloboridae > Octonoba > Octonoba sinensis. The sequence continues at coordinate 129,200,644 of CM076600.1, forward strand.
TATTTTGCTATCAATACAACATCATATGTACTCATAAGTACAGACAGACATGATCATAATATGTGTTTGCCAGCATCTTTGCGTCATGGAAAGGCGCGGGACTCGTACGCTCCCAGTCATGGAATCGACCGCCAGTGAAGAAACTATAGACGTATAAATTCTTATGGGGCAATGGCATTCACCTAGTGCTGCTACTTAAAAGAATGGATGCCGGTTTCCGGGGAATGCAGTAGGGCTGCAAAGGTTAGTTACGGAGCTCCATTAGAAAGATAATATGTGTTTGAACCATTGCAAGATTTATAACTGCAAAACTGCATATGAAGCAAATATTAAGCTCATTTGGAAGTACTGTATGATTTATTTATTTTGCATTTCTCAAATGTTTGCAGTTTTGTTTTTCAGTCCAAGAAAAACTGTAGCAAACAAAGATGTAATTACTTATCATAGCTCCCTCCCTAATACAAAGAAATTTACCTTTTCGCACGTGGGTATAATGTAACAAATGAACCATAATGTTTTATTTCTATAATCCGTAGATACTTAGACATTTTACGAAACTTGTTTTGACTAAACTTTGCCTCACTATACCGTTGTAGTTCTATTTACAGTTGTTTGGCTTATAAATTGAAGTACAGACAAAAATATTGCATTGAAATAAGAATGCTTTTAAGCAACATAAATAAAACTAGGAAACAGAAACATGTCGTCAAATAACACAAACTTTTAGAAATATAAAGAATTACAGGAAGTTTGTGGCGGAACTAATCAAGCTAACCTTCTCGAATGCAAACATCGATTTCGTAACAATAGTTAGAGCACAGGTCTCCAGTTTTGTCTTATTTCACATGTGTTTTCTTATTGTTAAAAACAATTACTTCAAAAAATTATCTAAAAATAAAACTTTTTTAAACGTTATTGTTCAAAAATCTCTTAGTTCAAGCGATTTGAATTTCCTTTTCTTAAGTTTTTATGTCTCATATTTCAGATTATAAGTATCAATAGTTTCAAAAAGAAATATGAGTGTATAAGTTGAGGGGGGGGGGGGGGGAGAAATGTACAAATGAATTACAACAAAACTTCAGAAAAGTGACACATAAGAACAAGTTTAATACAATTCGTTTGACATGCATTTAAAGAAGCATGGATAAAAAGCAAATTTGACTTTAAAGCCGTAAAATCTTTTATTCTACAAGAAACAAATAGTTTTGTTTTTAATCTTGATTTATCTATGTAAAAAGTTAGATAGTTTCTTTGCTTTTTTTCTCCAGCATTTAATTCAAAATGTCTAAAATAACTTCTTGGGTTGAATCTGACTGTTTGATCATCAATTTTAAGATGACACAGTTTTTTTGGCACTTAACTAAAACTAAGAATATGAAAAATATTCTCTGAATATTCACGTAAAAATGTTGACGGCAATGTATCATATTTTTAAGTTGCTCAAAGGCAGCCTTAAAATGAACGTAAAATCTTTCTACGCCCGTATTCACTTCATTTTTTTTCTGGCAACGTTTATTGGAAACAAATTTAACTCTTTGAGTTATGATGTTCCTACAATGTGATGTTTTTATCTAAGATTGAGAGTCTTTTTATTTTTATTTTTCACATTTTTAAAAAAAAAATTCTTTTTTCGTCAATTAGTTTTTCTTTGTTTTTATTTTATTTAATTGGTTATATTTTTGCTTTTATGTGAAAGAGACTAAAAAGACTCCCAGCTCTTTTTCACTGGCAAGTTAATCAATAGACCAAAACATAAACACAAACTGCGCCTTCCATTGTAGTACACAGGATACAAACTGACAGCTAGGATGAAAGAACAGTTCTATATTTGACTTCTAATATCTCCCTATCTCGGCAAAATGAAGTTACTTCGGTTTAACTAAATTTGAGAGAAACAGCATTGTTGGAAAAACACTTGTCTGAAATTTAGGCCCTACGGCTCGCCAAATGATTCACGTGTTTATGATTAGAAATGCTTTCATGTTAACACCTTGAAAGGAACCCTAAAACTCAGTCTAGTTCAAAGCTGGTGAACCTATGGAATCACAAAACTATTTAGTGGAATAGTTTTGTATAATAAGTATGTTTCTGAGTAATTTTGTTGCACGAAATAGTACTGAACGGTTTCGTGGTATAAGGTAAAGTGCCCTAAAGGGGACACCCAAAAACCGGTTTCTAAAGCTGACACCCTCAAACAAAAATGCATTTAAAGTATTACCAATTCCCTAAAATAATTTAAAATGATATTTTCTTTCTTTTTGAATGGCATCACTTCTTAAATCCCTTCATTTCAGAAATATCTTTAAATTCGTAATACTTTAAAGGTTTTTTAATTTGAGGGTGCCAGCTTTAGGAAGCGTGTTTTGGGTGTTAGATTTAAGGTACTTTACTTTAGTTAATTTGTTGATCTTTAGGCAGTAGTTAAATCTGTTTCAAATACATAACTTATAAAAAAACTATTTTTCTGTGACGATAAACTATTATCTTACCTTTACAATCTAAACCAATAGAGAAGTAACTTTTGCGTGCCAGTAAGTGGCACGCAACAGGCACCTCATTGTCACGCCTTCAGGTTCAGATTAAATTTCTTTTAATCAACTCACAGTCGTCGAAAATAACATTTAAAAAAAAAAAAAAAGAAAAAAGAAGAGGAGGGGGAAAAGGAATTTAAAAAAATTTTGCAAGACTAGCGGTCACTTTCCGAAAATAGATGATAGTTAAAGATGATTTTTAAAAACAGAAATTAAAAGGACTAACTGAAAATCGTCAACTGTTTTTTAGCTGGCACACTAATAAAAAAAAAAACGGTTTACCATCCCCGTTTTAGTTAATCTTTTGGATATGGCTAAACATGCTTCAAATACCTAGGAAAACTTTCTTTCTGTGACGATAAAATATGATCTTACCTTTACAATCTAAACCAATAGCAATGAAATCCCCCTTGTATTCCCTCATCATCACTTTGAAATCTTCGTAATTGAGTTCTTCTTTGTCTTGGAGCCCCGATGCAGCGAACATGCCGTGTATCAGATCCATGACCTGTATTTCGTCCATGGAGTTGGTTTTCGCTATGTCCACCAATGAGCGAAGCATTTTGGTCAGCTCTTGTTTGTCGATAACTCCATTGCCATCGTCGTCGCACATGTCAAATACGATCCTGAGTTTGTCTTCCGTTTTACCTGTTCCAAGCAAAATAAAGATTATTCATATCAGAACGGATGTTCAGTTGAAGTACCCACAGAATTAGGTCGTTTTTGTGGTAACATAATGTTTAACCCAATTAAGCCTAGATTTCTTAACGTAGAACAGTTAGTTATACTATTATGAGTCTTTCCACGCAATAACAATTGATGTCATTACAGGTTGATTAACAAATTTTTCAAACCTGATGTTCTCAGACTTTTTCAGGCTTGGAGCACCTTTGAAATTAAAAATTCAGCGCGGGCAACTAACTTTTATCACAAACCTATATGATGTGTTTAGTACATAGAACTACAAAATAACATTGACGATATTTCAGGTAGTTTCATCATTTAAGCTTACAGAAAACTAGGTTTCATGGTTTAATTTTTTTTCTACAAATTTCTCACTGCAGATATAAGAAATTATTTTAAGCTTTAAAACACGCTCGATAAAAATATTTTAACTTTTATATATGTGGAGCACTAAGAGCTCCCGGAGCACCTACGCTGTTGTTTCTCAACCGGTGGTTCATAGATCATTGGTAGTACGTATAAACATTTTAGGTGATCTGAGAAATTCTTCATATTTATTACATACCTATACAACCTTTAAGTCTATTCTTTTCTCACTTTTAATGGCAATAGTAATGCACATACAATTGAGAAAATGTTGCCCTACCAAGTCGTATGTACTCGACTTGTAACGAACGGTGAATTCCCAAACTATTTCCCAGTCTACGACATTAAGAGCTTAAAAGAAATATGTAATAAATCTGTGTTGCATTAAAACCCGGAAGCTGCTTTTTTTAGAAATTTAGTGTATTCGGTTTAAATGTTTTAAATCTTTTTTAAGTTGTCTTTTGTTTTTAATGTGGCAAGTAGGGAATTTAATTAAAGTGTTAAAGGGATATGTTTCTAAATTTATAGTCACATTCGTCTTCCTCTTCCTCTGCTCCAAAAAAATTTTAGATCATAGATTTAAAAAGAAAAAAATGCATAAAATTCATTTATTAATATAACTAGAAATTAAAAATGCACCTCTAGAGAATAAGACAACTGTATCCAAAAACTCTTGAAAGCTTATTCTTCCATCCTTGTCTTTGTCCACGCAATTGAACATTTGTTTGACGAATAGGGATTCGGGTCTCATTCCCAATGCTTCGGCAAACTCCTTCTTCGACAGTGACGTCCTCATTACCATAATAACGTCACTACTTACGTCCTCAAGTCGTCGCTTTTCACCGGGTCGCAATCCAAAAGTCTTAAGAAAAAAGAAGTAATGTTGAACGTTAAGCAGTGAATTGATGACATGCACATAAAATAATCAAAATAAACAAATGAATGAAATGAATGCAAATAAAGAAAAATATATTAATAATTTGGGAAACAATGTTTTGAGTAACTTGAAAACAATTTACCGAAGAATAACTGATCAAAATTATTTTGCTAGCATTTTAAAAAATTTGTTCTTTATTTCGCAAAAAATGCTGAAATTTCATTCATAAATTTAAATTAAGTTTCAGAACTTATTATTTTTAGAAACAACCCCATATAAATATAGGTAGGAAGTGTAGCATTTACGAAAGGATTTTTTTGAAATCTGTAATTTGATGAGCACATTGAAATTACATTTTCCTAACAAGGTTTCTAAGGAATTTAATTTTGAATATTTTGTTAGTTTAATTAATGTACTTAGTACCCATTGAGAAAATTGATTAATTTTGAGATTAGTGGTTATGTATTCTTTTTTGTAACCTTAAAGAGGTTATACATATTCATAACGTCACTTTTTTTCAACGTAAGAAATTTAACACTATTACAATAAGCTTATATATTTAATAATATTATATTTTTTCATTGATTTAATAATTGCTTTTGAAACATAACAATAGTCTTTGGCTAGATAACTAATCATCTGAGGTGATTCATCTGGCAATCTTTCAGAGTCAGTAAAAATATTTCATCATTGTTGGGATCAACTCATTGATGTTTCATTTTAAACTCAGATAATAAAATTTTTATTTTAATTGTGCAATGTACATGTAAACTTATGCATGTTGTTTCTTATTTGGTGGTTATTTTAAAGAGCGTCAGATTTTTTAATGTATGTATGACTCATTATTTGGTTAAGAGAACAGTACAATTGTCACACTGAGTAAACTGGGGGAAAAAAAACGTGAAAATTATATTTTCAGAAATAAAAATTTCACACCTGATTTACTTGTAACCATTATTAATTTCCTCCTTTATAATTGGACCATTTGATTTAAATTTATCTAGCATTAAATTTTCTGTTTATTATTATTTTTTTTTCTTTCTATTGAAGTATTTTAAAGACCCCCTCCCCCTAGTTGAATTTTGCAGCTATTGAACAAACGTCGTATTTAAACTCTTTAATATCATTCAAAAGGGTAAATAAATTAATTTTATAAACAAAAACTTAAAAGTATTTAAGAACAAAAAAAAGAAAAGAAAAGAAAAAAGAGACGTCAGTTTTAGGTTAGATCGAGTGTTTTAAATTTCGAGCTCATGTGATTTATTGATTATTCTTCTTAATGAATTCAATGACATTTGCACTGAAATTGCAGCTGTCGCATAAGTTGTGAAATTTTTAGCGATGTAAGTCAATTTTCCTGAAACTTCAAAACATTTAAGGACTGTATACTTTCAGAAAATTTGAGTGTTTAATTAAGTAAGCAAAGTATTTCGCGAGTAAGAGCTACAGGAAAAAAAAACGTTTTGTTTTTTTTTAAAAACAAAAATGTCATGTAAGTTCTTGCGAAAAAACCTGTAATTTCTACATTTGTATTACTGCGTAACCACAATATAAACTTCAAATTGTATTTAGCAAAATAGGTAGGTGCAAAACTAAATTTGATACTTAGCAATGATATTAAATATCATATCAAAACATCTTTTTTTTACGTTCATAAAAAGAAGAGTTGTACAGTGTTGATTCATCCAATTGGATGAAAGTTTCACACGAAGCAGAACCAGAAATTACACATGTGTAAGAGGAAATTGAATTTTTCGCAATCACACATCCACTTCTTCCTCGCGCACGTACGTTAAAAACGGTCCGAAATCAGGTCAGTGAGAGCCGTTGCAGTAATTAATTAAGAAACATTCAATTATCTTACAATATTTGTAAATAATGCAAGAAATTAGGCTGGATCATGTGTTATTAATTACATCAGAAGCGTTTCATACCAGAGCGTAAGCTTCGCGGAAGAAATGCTCCAGTCGTTTTTGACGTTTTTCTTTCGTTTCTGCGTTGGCTAGCATGACGTCACGGTACGTAGGCAGAATGTCCAAATTTTTCTTGTGGCTCGTGAGAAATGATTCAAACTTGCTCAAGAATTTCTTGCGGGATGGTTCACTGCTGAACTGCAGAACCTGCGGAAAAGAGGGATTTATATTTTCACGAAAGACACTATGCAAATTAAAGGATTCATAGAATACAATGCTGGATTATAAAGTAAATGCAATGCAGTTGCACATTTTTTGTTCTTTTTGATGCTGGAGCATAATAATGTAAAATTTTTAAATATATGCATATTATTGTGCATTTTCATTGCATTTTTTTTTTTTAAATTTCAAAAAAGATTAAAAGCAAATATTTTGTACTTTACAAAATTCTGATTATAGCATTAGATTACCACATATTGTAGTTTATTGCAATAAAAGTACAATGTACGTAGTGTTTTCTTTACTGCTTTAGTAGAAAAACTCAAAAGTTCAAAGGTCAGTCATATTTTTTATTCAGGTGGACGACTTTTCCCTACGTAAGTAAAACAACGATTAGTACATATATCTTAAATTTCTAGAGCACAATTTAAAAATTGTTAGCGCATTGAAAGGTACGTATGCATGCATACCTAAACATTGCTTAAAACTAGAAGAAAAGTAAAATTCTGACCTCTTCTGTTACAATTCACGTCTCACGTGAATTTAAACTTTCATTTGTTTAACAACAATAAAAATAAAATTAGAAGTCTTGCCACAACTGCTTCCAGATGCCAATCATTTTTTGTTTAGTAAATCAGAAGTACTTACCAAATCGTGATCTCTCGGGGATCTAACGAGCACCATAGGTTTTCTGTTGAGATCTTCAGTGACTTCAACTACCACACTAGTCTGAGACGAGAAATCTACTTTTCTCAAAACTTCTCCTTTTCTATTCAGTGTAGATATCGAGTCATCTGGACCAATTTTGACCTTTACGCAGCGTTTGTGATTGTTATGCAGCCATTCCTTTACATCTAATGAAAAAGAAAAACGCATTAATTTCATTCTTTATCAAGCAAGAAATAAATATACAGTATTTTCCAAAATAAAGGCATCATTTGTTTCAAATGTATGTAAAATTGTGTCTTAAAACTCACCTAATTTTTCGCAGTGCTTTCCTATAATCATTTCTTGCCTAAGTTTGATTTTTCGACGACGGCTGTTTTGAAGCTTTATGACTCCATATCCCATACCGGCACAAACTGTTAAAAAAAGAAGCATTTTCAATAAATTGAAGAAAAGAAATAAGTGATCGATAGCGCATATTGATTTTACTAATAATAGGAAACCGCCGTTGATATTTATTAACAAGAAGTTTCATCAAGTCCCGCAGTGGACCAGTCGGTAGAAACTGGGGCCGTGGTAGCCTAGTGGTTAGCACGTCGGACTTCCACCTGGAAGATCGCGCGTTCGATACCCACTGAAGACCACCATGTATACTTGGGGATATGTGCATGTAAAATCCGTAGACCCCACTACCTCTCCCCCTGCGTAAGCAATCCTAAGGCCTCGGCTAACAGGTAGGGGTCTGGTGGAGAAAATTCGGTAGAAGCTCGGTTCCCGAAGAACACCGAAAGTGAAGCAACATTGACCGAGGTCAGGGGTTTGGAAGGGTGACAATCTCTCGCTCGTGGTTTCTTTGGGACCATGTACCCTAAAAGGGGCTGGTGCACGTTAAATTCGTCGTGGATCCAATGTCCTCCAAGTGAAACGATACCTCTGGGGGCGCCAACCCAGGGGACGGTCTTTCAGCTGGGAGCTGGTTCAAAAATTAAGAGACCTCTCAAAAAAGTCGGACTCCTGCCTATTAAGTCTCCTAGACTCAGGAGCAGCATACCCATTCTTCCTCGGCTCTTGCGAGAACTCGACAACAACAACAAGTTCGCTTTGATCTAAAGGAACCTACTTTCCCTTATACCTGGAGAGATTTTATAGCATCAGCTACATCTCTCTCAATTCACTTAAGCTCAAAATTATTTAAAACGTAAATTTACAACAGCTAAAACAATTTTTTGAAAGCAAAATATGTCTCTGCTTTGGAAAAAGAAAACTATTTTTCATTAAATAAAATATGAAATTACTGTGTTTTTCCAAGCCGAAACCTTCCTTCATTTTACGCATGCGTCGGGACTGCTTCAATTTTATCGAAATAGGATATATATTCAAATGAGACATGGATTAATTAAACGTCGAGAAAAATAAAAAAATACTTCCTGAAATAAAACGTCCAAAACTGGTTTCAGCGTGTCACCCCTTCGAAAAATGGAATCGCTCCCAACTAGTAGTCGCGGCTTTCGGAAACAAACAGTACCTCAAATTGTTAAGGCGTCATGTCTCAATAAACATAATTTCCTCCGCTTATCGCTCCAGTTTACGCCATAGTTCAGTTCCCATATTGGAATTTAAGACTACACTTTTACGAGAAAATAAAAATTCAACTCGGTTATATTTATTTATAATTGCAAGCAACTATGCACGAGAAAATAGAAATTCAACTCACTTATGGGTATGAATGCCAGCACTATGCATGAGTAGATGTAAGTAACTTCATTCCCATGAAAGTAGTCATATCCACTCAGCATCACGCACGGCTCTAAAATAGCACTAACAAGTTGTTGAGGCTGAGGACACGGATCTCCTGGAAAAGGATGAGTTAAAAATTAACAAAATATTGCAATTGCTTCTGATTTTGGAAAGATTGTGGCAAAATTAAAAGAAGTATTTACCTTCTTCCCATGTAAAGACGTTTCGTTGGATTGCATCGGACTTTATGTCCGTAGTGTTGATCAATATATCCCAAAGTGTTATTTTTCGAATGGCCTCAATTTCATCCTCGTCGAATATGCTATAAAAATATTTAGATTAGACGTATAATAAGTAATGAATATCCTAGAGCAGAATACCAAATGTGAGTCGCGACCCAGTGGTAAGTCGCTAATTGATTTTTACTACGTACCGATACTATAACGATCCATTTAATTTCAATTAGAGAGCTGTTTTATTTTGATTTCAGAAATTATTTCTGAAATTCGACATTTTTTTGAAAAAAGTTTAATTATTGTAAAAGATTTCTGTTCAAAAAATGAAAGAAATTCGGAAAAAAAGAAAGAAAAAGAAGAACATTATTTATTCATTTTATTTTTGCTTTTTAAACCTTTTTTATATGGGTCATTCCACGGCAACGGACGTTACATTTTTACAGCATTTTTCAACTTCAACGAGCTTTCTAACAAACTTGTTGGGTATTTTTTATAATTTTGGATAGTAAAAGTACATGTGTGTAAGCAAAAATTTTTTTGAAGATATATATGTATTTGCTGTCTGTTAAAAAAAAATGCTGAAATTTCGTTACGTGTGTTACCTTTCGGGTAACACACGTAACGAAATTTCAAAAAAAAATTTAACATGCAGCAAATACATATATATCTTCAAAATTTTTTTTGCATACTTAGAACACATGTACTTTTACTATCCAAAATTAAAAAACCTAAAAAAATACCCAACACGTTTGTCAGAAAGCTCGTTGAAGTTGAAAAATGCTGTAAAAATGTAACGTCCGTTGCCGTGGAATGACCCATTATGCTTTAGTACTAAATCATGCTAACCCCTAAAGTTTCATTTAAACTAGTGTCAGTGGAATGAATTTCCAAAACTACAAGTTTTTGAATGAGTTTAGAGAAATACTTTCATTTACTTTCCTTATTAGTTTTAACTTTACTATTATATTCCGTGTAAAAACAACTATCTCTGAATGAAATCATCCATTACGCGGAAACGAAAGGAATTGTTAAAAATCCAGGCTCTAAAAAGTGGCTCGTAATGCTTATTTTCTATTCTACTTGGGAAACTGTTCAACAGTTTTGATTAATTACCATATCTTTCGATTGGCATTTAATTTAACAGTAATTTGTAATTTTTAATTATTATTTACAGTTGTATTTCTTTCAAAAGTATGTCAATCATAGAAAAAGTGTAACTTTACCCTAATAGTGTGTTATCATAAGCAAATAGAAATGTGAGAATCTTTTCTTTAATTATTTCCGTGTCTGTGCATGTATGAAAATCAGAAGTATTTTTGGAATCTTTAAATATGTTTTCTAATTAATAAGTAGCACATGATGTAAAAATGCAGATCCAGTACAAATTTGTGCTGATTATAAAATCACCGTTATGGTACTCTCACCCATTTTGAGTGTTCTCGAACCAGAATCTGTCAGCATCTCGAATCCTTTCGAACTGCTGCCGGATGATTTTCCGGAATAGCTCTCCCGGCCTTCCTGCCACATCCGTCTCCAGCATACCTCCGATGTATAAGTCCACATCATCCAAAGCACCGTACAGTTCACTCATGATCTTGAAAATCTGCACATAAAATATAAACTTGAAAACTTTTGATAGCACTAATTGTACAAAGATGTAGTGCGTAAAAATCGTATGTCCACTGTTTTGTGCTTTAGATCATTAAAAACTTAAACCAAATGGCTGAAAATAACTATTTTATAGATTAAGTGCGTCGTCTAGATTCAAAACAAGATACATCCACTTTTTTTCGATTTCAACTTTTTTATACTTTCTAATAGTTTAAAGTAATCTTCATAAGGTGTTAATTTTTTAAGTTTCTAAAGCAGCTACATCACGCTAAAAAGTGTGCTTGAAATGTGCCGGTTTGTTACAAAACCATATCTCCCCCATCGACCATGCCTGTCAGCTCTTCTTTTTTCCCTTCTAACATCTTCCAAGGAAAACTTATTTTTGTGTTAAAATTTCAGCAAGGTAAAAGTCTATTCCAATGCTCTTAGCTAGAAATTCGAATTTCTTAGATATTAGTTTTTTGCCCGCCGTGAACAATTTCATTTTTTGGATGTAGCTAGTTTTGAAACTAGACGACTCAAGTGACCCTCTTAAAAATAAATTTGTCTAATTAGTTCACAAACAATTGAAAAGAACTTGGTTATAAAAGCGAGACAGGACAGCCCCTGTATGGTACTCTAAAGTGCTTTGGAAACTAAAGTAGCCAAAATGAAGATATAATATTAATATATTTTTTTTAACGCCCAAAGCATCGTAAAATACTTAAACGCTCAGAATAATAATTGAATAATTCCGCACGTTATCCAAGCATTTTTATAAACAGGGGCGTGTTTGGGCAAAACATACTTGATGGCTCTTTTTAAGTCTTTTTACTACTCAGTGGCAGTTCTTGGAAATCTGGGAGTAAAGAATGGAATTAAAAAGAAATCCAACGAATTACAACGAACGTTTTTATTAAATAATTTCTATTGCATAAAAGCTGGATCCTTGATAAGTGACATGCTATAATTTTAGTTTTACTTAATTTAAATGTTTTTAAAATAAGCCATTTATTTTAAAAACATTTTGAACAGCCCTGAACGATCGCCAGTTTGCCTACACCTAAGCACGGCCTGTTTGTAAATCGTTTCAATTATTCAGCAGCAAGGTATCAGTTGCGATCTTTTTGGAATTTTACGTGCAAAAAGTACGCGTAAATTGACTGTACGTTTGGTGAAATAATTCCGGTAACTCAATCTGTGAGTCGTTGACAGCAAAGCAAATGAGAAAGTAAAATACTTATTAAAGTCATTTTAGCTTGAAAGATCCCACTATGCATGAGTCCCCCACATGGGGTGCCAGGGGATGCCACAGCAATGAGGCCCCTGATGGAAAAAATTAGAATACCAATTAGCTTTATGTACCTATTTCCAACTTTGACAAAATATGTGAAAGACCAATGCCATAATCCACCAAGAGGGCCTCGTAACAAGCAAAAAGATCAGGCTGTTATATTCAGACAACGACTTTTATTTCTTCTTGTTTCAATGATGCATCGTGTCGCGCATTAGTAGTATTGTACCAAAAGTAAAAAATAAATAAATATATAAAAAAACCATCGTAAATATTTTAAAAACAATACAGGTATAAAAGCAACTTCGATAAAAACAATTAAATCATTTACCAATTTAAAAAAGACCAATTAAAAAAAGAAAATGTTCGTGTCTAACATTAATTTCTTTTAACAGAATAATTTGAAGTGCATCGTCATAGTTTTAAAAAAAGTATGATTAATGGTTTGGGGTAAGTGAAAGCAAACAATATATTTTACTCCGACAAAGTGTTTTGAAATATTGCAACAAGCTTGCATGTCGAATTTACTCTTCAAACGAAATGTCAAGGTCGATCGAGTCACGGAATTCATCCTTTTTTTTCGCAATTAAAAAAAGGAATTCCAATGCTGCACGATTTTCCCAGGTAGGAAACGTTTTCAATGTATTACAACAGGCCGGAAAGAAGTTTTAGTTGTTTTCAAGGGATCAACTGTGATTTTATTTATTGTTTTAGACTTAAAATTTGATCGTGCGGGTTGGGGAACGCAAATCTGAGAATCTCAATGCTAATTAAAGCAATAATTTTTAGAGACATGTATTATTTCCACACCTCTTCAAATTCTCTTTTTATCATTCTTTGTTTGTTTTATTTTATTGAAAGTAATCTTCTTTGAGTATTTTCAGTCCTAGATATCAGTTGATTTATTGCTTAGATTTCAGAGGTGATCAGAAAAAACGGCTGTGTTTTTATTGACCTTGTGATACATCAGGTGTTAAAGATAAATAATTAAGTAAGTAATTTTTGTTTGTCTGCTACTACATCATTACTTATCTATCTATCTAAATTTACACATAAAAGCACATGCATATTTATACATACATAAAAGTACATGGACATTTATGCATACATAAGCTACATGTATGGATTTTTCTTTTTCTTTTTTTTTTTTGAGTCGTTCTTGGTATGCATGTTCTAATCTTAAAAGCCAAGCCCCGTATTTTGAAAATTGACATCAAATGACCGTTTTCTCACTTCTGGATCCCGCTTGAAGAGTTCGGGATTGATGTGTGACCAATTCCGTATTTCAGGTAACTGAAAATATTTCCGGACGGTGTTGTAATCCGGAAGTCCGTTGTCCCTTCCACGCATGATGTTGAGGGCAGCGAGATCTCTGCGGGAAAAATCCATGGGCCCAAACAGCTTATCTGAAACAAAGTTTGAATAGGCTTCTATTAAACAAATGAAAAACTTTAAAACGCCGATTAAGAGTCATTTCAGGTTTGAATAGATATATAGAATTTTGGGAATTTCTGAAGGACTGAAATACAATCAAATCATCGATAATAATCAACTATATGGGAGAAACTAGTATTCAAATTGCCATAGTTGCAAATATCCATATGTGTATTTATGTATTGAAAAAAAAAACAGTTTGAATTTAGCATTTTCCTAGTTAGAGCGCATTAATAGTTAGAATTAACTGAATTATAGGGAAGATCGTGTACAGTTGATATAACGATTTTAATTTTCGACTGCGCATGAGCCAAGAAGTGGGCGTCATATTAAGAAATAATCGACTGATAGTCATTCGGTCTACGTATACGTGAAAGAATCAGTCTTCACTCATTAATAATTTATTGCTTTTTTAAAACTCTTCATTTATTTATTTATTTATTTTGTTCACAAATAAGTTTTTACGATTTTTATTTAACTGTCGTTTAGGATTTTTAAGTGATTATATCATATAAATCAAGATGGTGTGGCGTTCTTCGAATAAGAGAACATTTCAACTAATAGAGATTGCTTACACTCGAAGTTATATATTAATGATTTAAAAAAAACGAAAGAAAGAAAGAAAGAGAGAGAGGGGGGGGGTGGAATTTTTCAAATTAGTTAGCATTGATTTAAAAAAAGATAGCAAAAAGAAAAAGAAAAATATCAATCTAAAAAACAGGAAGGGGGGATTTATCTTTAATAGGATAAAGAGTCAGACTGTTTCAGAAGAAGACGAAGATGCATTTTGTTTAGTGTGTCTGGCAATCTACTCTACATCTAAATCAGGGAAAGATTGGATTCACCGTATTTCCTGCATAAACTTGGCTCATATGTATAGCAGAGAAGACAGCCCTACTTACATTTGTATTAACTGCCAATCAAATTAAAGTTTATCATCTGAGTTGTGCTAAAACTTCAAACATGTTATGAGAGTTTTCTTTCAAAACAATTTCTAAAATGCCCCGCAGTGACTATCATTTTCACTTTTAGAAAATGTTCAAATTTTATTTCTTGGAATTTTCATTTTAACGTATTTGAGTGTAAGCAGCGAATACTGGGAATGTATTAATTTATAATTTCATTTCTTGCTTATCACATCACGGTAATAACTCATTTGAGTATCAACTTGAACGACGCTGGTTATAGCTCATATCTTTCGACAAAATTTAAAAGATTTTTTGTGTGAACAAAATTATGTTAATAAAGATGCATATTATGTTAATAAAAACGTAAAGACGAAATATTAATTTTGATCTCAAACATAAGGAAAAAAAATTAGAAAAATAAAAATGTAAAATATGTATCAACTAATGCCTAACATTTAGAGAGAATAAACGTGAAAAAATTATTTCATACTAACTTATAGTTTTCTTTTTACGTACAAGAGATATATATTGTTCTTAGACAATTGTTTCAGAAAATGAGTATATATTGCTAAGTGTTTTTATTCAATTTTTCGGTGGATGGGGGCTGAAAGATTAAAAGATTATATCTTATCTTCTGAAGTTTTTGATCAAAAAGTAAAGCATGCCGGTAACATCTATTTTACATTTTAAAATTCTGTAGACGTATTTTCTTAGTATTTTTAAGTAAAAAAAAAAAAAAAGAAATATGAAAAAAAAAATATCCTTAATATTAATAAATGGGTATAAGTCTTAAAAATTATTAATAATATGAAATTAAAATAAAAACAAGAAAGTTGAAATTGGTGAAATAAAATAAAAGAAGTATCCTTTCTCCCACTCCACTAAATAAAAGAGGTATTTATTTTATTCCTTTGTACAATATCCTAATCAACTTTGGGGAGTGCGGGCTACATTTTTATGCTTTACATAAATAAATAAATTAATTAATTAAAATTTAAAAAAAAAACGCATTTTGTTTTCTCCACCGTTTTTGTAAAAAAAAGAAAAAAAGGAAAATAAAAGAAAATAAAAGAAGAAGGAAAAGATGTTCAACTATACAAATCATACTTTCTAAAAATTTAGTCGATAAAGTGGACAAAATTTACGATTTTAAATGAAATCTTGCGTAAACAGCTGGAAATTATTTTCTGAGTTAATGTTTATCCAAGAATTCAAAATTGGAATAAAATTGGAATGGGTGATCAAATAAAACAAATTATGGAATTCATGTAGAACTGACCTCTGACATCGGAGCAGAGGACATTGTCCTCTCGTTCTGCAATCTGGGACGCCATGCCCATCAGCAGTTCTTCGATGCCGGACACGATTTCCTCCGAATCCCACCAGCTCGAGCAGAGCCGGACTGCTGGATATCCAGTGACGGTTTTGCGGAAGTTGCACTGGTCGTCCCTACGGAGAAAAATGATTTATTTAAACATTCTCAACTTAACCTGTTCAAAGTAAAAAGTGAAAAAAAATAAGGAAGCAAAATCTGCTGTTACGATCGTTATTATTATTTTTTTTTTCATGTTAAAACCACAGAAACATAAAGAGAATGAAGTGACAAAACACCGAATCATTTTTCAATACAAACTAGGAATCAAAATAAGTTAGAAATTGGTATTGAGAGCAAAACTGTTTTCAATTCTGACAGCACAAAAAAGTGCCTTCTTCTTATCAAAGATTCTCACCATAATGTACACTGATGCTGAATTCACTTCTTTACAAATGAAAATGTAGCAAAGATGAACAGTTTTACCCTTCTCACTCTTTATTTCTACGAAATTAAAATAGATTCGAGTGAACGAAGCTAGCTGAAGGAATTGCTTCTTCTTTTCTTCTTCTGAAGGAATTGCGTAACCAGTTCCGTGAATTGGCGAGCTTTAGCGAGTCTGGAGTGGTCGCCCGTAGTGTATCGCTCTTTAGGTGCATTTTTTGAAATTTTTGCTGTGAAACCCAAAATCCTTTTCATCATGACCGAGTAAATTTTAGATTGTTTAGATTTAGAGCGATCTCATTCACAACCCTAATTACAAATATTATTCTCGGCAACATTTTTATTATGCACTTTATCGAAAAAGCTGTCTACATCAATTTTTATAATGGTAGGCAATTAGGATTTAAAGTCCTTTCCAGTAGATCATTAAAATCAATCGACTGTGCAACCTTTACACTCGAGTAGGCATCCGAGCATATCAATTAAAATGATTGCTCTATATAAACTTGAAAGATATGATGACGTACAAATCAGACTATTTTAATTTTAATTACGCTACACTAAATGATATGTGTGATCAACATATTCCATTGTAAGGGCAACACTTGAATTGTCAGGAAAGTTTATTGTATCATCCAAGTGTCTGAACACATTCCATAATAAAGATTGAATGATCAGCATCGGGTATCCGCGCTCGATGGCGGAAGCTGTTGAGCAAACAAAAAAAAAAAAAGTTTTCTAATCACCTTCTGTAAAGACCTGGAGGAATCATGGTGTGTCCAAAACGGAAAGCAGCTGATTGGAACACGTGACAAACCCCTGGGTGTAAATCCGGTTGATAACCTAATGAGATACAAGAAAAAATAACGACTTAATGTAAGACATCAACATTGTTATAGATTACCCAGTAGTGTATACGCAAGAGTTTATTTTCTTGTAACGGATAATAAAATTAATCAACAGTGAAACTTGTGTGCATTAATCAATAGTTATTAATTGTTACCAGCATTAATAAAAATATCACGATTGTTTAGAACCGTGATCATCTGTACCAAGCGTTTAGTGCTCATAAAAATATTACCAGAAAATCCTTGGATCAATTGCTTAAATGCGCTCTTTCTACCAAAGAATCACAAGAGCACTTTCGTACAGAATTCTATTTTGCACCTGCATTTCATGTTATTTGAAGACATTACTAAACTTAGATTATTCCAAGTGATAATATATTTTCTATAGCAAAATATTTTCTCTAGAGGTATTATAAATACTACAAAAAACAATCATTGAGCTCAAATAGCAGAATAAAACTGCGTATTTCTTAATCTAGTCACTAGCCTAAACAAGAAGTTCCATCTAGGACAATACGAGCCTACTTTCCAGTATACACCCTACTTCAAATTTGTAATGTAGATATCTCTCTCCCTCTCTTTCTCGTTTAGCTTCAGTTATTAATTACTTCAAATGAACCTTTTTCAACGGATAATATTTATATATTCACTCACTCATTCATTCGTTTATTCATTAATTTATTCATTCATTTATTTATTTTTTCCTTTATTCACTCTTTTATTCATTTATTTGTTCATTCATTCTTCCACTCATTCATTTATTCGTTCATTCATGCATTCAGAAATATCCTTAAAATCCCGATCAAAACATTTCATAGGAAAATAGGCCCACTTGGCTACGGTTTAACTTCATAACTGTACATGTTCTACTTCATAACATTTTACTGGTAAAGTTTCTTCCAATCAAATACGTCTGTCTCTCTATGTTAGATCAGGATTTATATTGGACTGAAATTCCCCGTAGGCGCTAATGTTTAACTTTTTTTGAACTGTTCAAAAATGAACAAAAATTGTTCAAATCAAAATATTTCACGTCGTGAGCTTTTCCTAATAAGCTTGTTCATAGGAACTTGAATCTTATGCTCAGAGTTTTCATATTTTGCTTCATTTTTGCCCCTAGGCGCCAATGTTAAGATTTTTTGAAGAGTTCAAAATTGAACGAAAAATTGTTCAAATCAAAAGTAAATCTTAAAACGAGATGTCCGTGATGAGATCTTTCAATCAAACAATTCCCTCAAAAATTATAAGGGGGCAGACAGACACACATATTTTTCCCATCTCAAAACAGTTTTTTTATTTTTCAATCTTTATTTAATTATTTAACTTATTTTGAATTTTTCTTATTTTTAACGATATTTTTACGATACATTAAGCCTGTTTTCATACTTTATTATTTTTTTCCCTTTACGGGAAAGTAGGCTAAAAGGGAGAAAGTTTTTATAAGATACAGGGTGAGTGCACCTGTGATTGTCACCTTTCCTCAATATAATTAGTAAATAAGAAAAATGATAAACCAGTGTATAAATGATGCCAATGAAATTACTGATTCATTTTTGTGTACTACATTTCTCACTATATACACTGTTAAAAATTTCCACAAGAAAATAGTAAAATAACCATTTATTTGATTGTTATTTTACCATATTTAATTACAACAGTTGAATAACCGTTAAAAAGATGGTACTCAAATCGCTGATTGTAAAAAAAAAAAAAAAAAAAAAAAAAAATCGTTTATTCTCCGTTTATCCTAAAAAACGTTTAACTAATCGTAATTTTCAAACGCTCAGTAAGAATCGGGCTTCCATCTTGTTTGCGAAACCTTACCGGTCGTACGTTGTTATTAAAATATGAATAAAAATTTATCAGTTCAATCTGCATGTGTATATAAAAAAAGAAGAAGAAAAAAGTGGCTTAAGCAGTGGTTACTAAATAGAAAGACATACACACGTAAATCAAAAATTGGAGACTTCGGATTCCCGAACTGTTTGCGAATGAGCGGAGCCATCATTTGAGCTTCTGAAGCTTCTTTGTATTTTAATTTTTGCAGCAAATAAAATGATTTTCGTTAATATGCAGTAAATTTAAACCAAAGATGACTTTGAATCCAATCAAAAAGTGAAATTTCAATTTCAATGCAGTTTTCCTGTTGAAAGATTTATTGATAAATAAACGACTGCTTTGTGTGGTACAGATGTCCGAATGGTTAGAGAGCAAGGTTGGTATCCCAAACAGCCGGGTTCGATTCCCGCTGGCTTCGTTTACAGTTTCTACGCCTCGAAGATTCTACGCCTTGAAATGGTTCAAGAACAGTAACAATTTTGTTTTGAAACCATTTTTAAATGGTTATAAAACCGTAAACCTTTGTATTTACGGCTTTTTAGCCAAGCTAATTAAAAATGGTTAGGTCCCGTAAAGATAGAAAAATGTTTCAAGTTATAAATTTAACGGTGAATTAGACAGACTGCTGGCGCTCATTTAACCGCAATTTCATGATGAAATTTCTAACAGTGTATGGTATTTTTATCACGAAAATATAATTGAAATGTGTGAAGTCAAAGTCACAGCTACTTTTTGTGCTCAGTTTACTTGAAGATTTATGTGACAATGCTTTAACATTGTTACATCTTATTTACTTTCAGCAATATTTCTAAATAGTTTATAATTTTAGATCTATTTGATGTACATATTTAACTACTGTACGACAGAGGTAGATATTGGAGCTTTAATACAGTTCACTGTAGTTAGCATTAAATTTACCAGGCCATTTTCAACCATTTCTAAACTTTCATTTTACACCAAGTTGCTACTAAAATTACAATTAAACTTTCAGTCACATTAACTTGTCCTACTTACCGTGTATTAGGATAAACCAATGCAATTGAAAGTTGCACTATAATTAGTAACAAATTATGAAAAATGAAAACTTCCAAACAGTCAAAATGACTGGTCTGGTAAATCTAGAGTTAACACTGGAGAATAGGGTGTCAATTGCTGGCAAAATGAAAAATTGGCAGTGTTAATTACTGGTGCATTGAGTGGGTATAAAATAAAAATTCATTAAAAAAAATTCATTTACCGAATGCATAAACTTTAACCCACATATGGTCTTGAATGTCTATTAAAACACGTATTCATTTAAAAACTAGGTAAAAGTAATTTATGATGACTAAAAAAACTAACAAAAGTGTAGATCACTATGAAGGTGTCCATTCCTGATGCACTAGCTCTAGAGGCCTCCATATAAAATCTAAATTTTTGCTCTTTTGGGGGATATATAAGCAAAATAAAGTTGTATGGGGGATGGGGACCACTCCCAATGCAACTTTATTTTGAATTTATTCCTGAATGGGTTTCTAAGGAAACAAGATCGCTTTAACACGTTGAGAACGGCTTGGATATTTGCTACCTGTAAAGATAAGCTTTTCAATTTTTCAGTAAAAAAGTTATTTTTTAACCAAAGTTTTTTTCATCCAACAAAACTGTTATGAGACTATATCTGATATGAATCACCAGTGGTACACGCCACCAGATAAACTATTCGCATGTGAGCCACCGGTGGTGCACGCCGTCCTCAACTTGTTAATTCTCATAAAAACAAAAGAAGCGGGGGTGGGTGGGCGCAGGGTTCATTTTATCTCCAGATTAAATAATTCTCAGTACTTTTTCTTCCTATATTAATATTTTCCAGTTACATAGGAAACAGAACTAGGTAGAAATTGTAAGACAAATGATCAAAAATGCTTTGTGCTAAAATAGGAGAGCAAGGAAAAAGCAACGTAAATAAAGCACAAATTGTCACATCAATAATGCAAATAGATATTTCGAGGCTGCAATGGAGCCTCTTCTTCAGTGCAGGAAAGAAAAGTGCTGAACACCAGTGCCGGATTTAGGGTGGGGCAAGCCGGGGCCCATGCCCCGGGCGGCACTTCTGGGGGGCGGCAAATTCAACTGTGATGCTAAAAAAAAAAAAAAAAAAAAGGAAGAAAAGAAAAGGAAAGGAGAAGAAAGAAGAAAAAAATAATAATTAAGAAAATATAAGTTTCGAAAGAGAAAAAAGTCCTAGTTCTGTGCCCCGATTTAACAATTCACCAGCTATTTTTCTAACGATTAAAACCGATTAATAGAATTATTTATTTATGTAAACCGTCGGAAATTATAAAATTGAGGTTAGGGGGTGGAAAATTTCGCAATGTCAAAATTTAAAAGGTTAAATTTTAAAAGGTCATGGCTTTTCCTCTTGCAATAGTAAAATACGTATAAATTATGCTATGCTCAAGCAATACCAATAGTTTTTCTTTCCCAAATTTTTAAAGAAACCTTTTGAGAAGGGGGAGCTTGTAAGTGGTCGTTTGAAAAGGCAGATACGTGGCTCTTCGATATGGGCGTTAGTATCGAGGTCCTGCCCCTGGATTTTAAAAAAAATTACAATTTTTTTCTGCATTTTTATGAGTAAAAGCGTTTAATTTTTAAAATGTTTTTGTTTGCTTTTTTTTCTTAATATTTCTGCAGTCCCAAAAGTATCTCTTAATACCTCAAAATGCACCAATTTTCATATCGTTTTCAAAATTTTCCTTCAACTGTCTGAATTTCATATCTCCAGTTAAGGAGGACCCATCATATGGCTCCATCCCCTTAATGTTGAGCTGAAAGGGACATGTTGAGGGAACATTAACGAAAGTTTCATGGGTTTATCAGTGACCAAAAAGTGAAAAATCCTCAAAAAAAAAAAAAAAAAAACAGCGCATAAAAGTTATATGAAATATCAACAATAATTAGATGTAGGGGGGCGGTATTTTGAAGTTTTGCCCCGCCTCGGAAAACTCCAAGATCCGGTACTGCTGAACACACAAGAAAGTTGTGAGTGAACAGGCCAACTTTCCTGCATTTGTCTTATTTACTTACTTGAGTCTTTCCTGCACTGATGAAGAGGCTCATGGTAGCCTCAAAATAGCTATTTGTATTATTGGTTTGACAATTTGTGCTTTATATACGATGTTCGATGTTTTTTTCCTTGTATTCATACATAGAAATTGTATTGTTATCAAATGGTTCTGTTTGAGGCGTCTCGTCTGGATAACTTTAACTATCTATATCACTACCTTGTATAATTACTTTATAGTACATACATTCATATATAATTATAAGCAAACGTTATTACATTCATATATAATAATAAGCAAACGTTATTTTTTGTAATTAAAAATATTTCAAGAGCATAAAATATATCAGAAAATCATGGTAATTTTGCAAAATGTTTTACCTTTATACGGTGTGATTTCTTCCATTAGAAGCATTGGTAAGTATTCGTACAATATAATATTCTGAAAGAAAGAAAAAAAAAGAATTACTATATTACTAACTACAACTTAGACTAAAATGAAAGGTTTTGGGTTTTGTTGTACGCAAATGTTAGCCAAACTATCAATTAGGGGTAGTTTCAGAATGCTGGAGAGAAAAAGTAAAAGTAAAATTGCTTCATGAAAATGGTTCAAAATTATCTTTTGTTGCATGAGAAAAATGCAATGCCACTTGAAAATCTCAAAAGCAAAAGTTTTGTATAGCTGAAAAACATAGAATTATGAAGTATCTAGAGCAGTAGTTCCCAAAGTTGACTGGGCTCCGACCCATCTCATAAAAATTTCCAACCTTGGGACCCACCTCTTCGTTGTCTTATAGAAAAGAGGGCATAAATATTGGTAGTGCTCAGATCCCCTAGTGGCGAGTTGTGTAACTGCTTAATGCTGTCTTTGGAAATTTAAGTTACCAAGATGAATGAAAGACTTAAGATACACAACTTAAAATATTTCTTTTATTACTTAAATACCTACACCTGCAAGGTTTTTTTTACAAAGTTATTTCAATGGGATGGATGTATCTATTTCTTATTTCGCTTCATTAAAGTTTTAGCATCAACTTCAACTTTAGTTAGTTTTATTCGCAGACTTCCTACTTTTTTAAATTCATGTGTACAGTGGCGAGGGCCCACTCAATATTCGCTCGCGACCCACCAGTGAGTCGCGAACCATAGTTTGGGAAATACTGATCTAGAGTAAAGACTTAATTTAGACTAGTGACTTTTGGTACGCTGTAAGCGAATCGATATATGTATAGAGAAAGAGACATAGGGACAAAGTGATAAGATTTTTTTGCTCATTCGAATTAAATTAGCAGACATACATTTACCCAAAAGTGATATTATTATGAGACAGTTAAAAAACTTTGTTCAGAATTAAGATTTAAAAATATGCATTTCAAAAAAAATTCCCCCACCTGAAAATCCAAATATATATGACATTATGATAAGACAAACTTATCTCTTAAGTTTTTCAATAATACGCTGCTATTATGCTGCTGTATACGAAATAAATTTTATTTCATGCAAAATCATCAAAATTTAGCTGGAAATAACCTCTTCTCTCTTAATTTTATTTATAAAATTAAAATTCTCCAACACAACAACGTTTTGAAATATTTTTAGAATTAGGTTAACTTAGTGTTTTAATTTTACACACATTAAGAGAGAGTTCGTTCAAGAGAGAGAAATGATGACGATGACAATTTCGAAGACTCACGAACTGGCATTGAAATGATGATTTTATTATAGTAAAATTTACAAACAAATTTAGTTTCTTTGCACTATTTTGTACAACGAAATACCATTTTTTTTATAATTTTTGTCTCTGATGCTTGAAGATTTAGTTGTTGTATCACCTGAAAAACGTGTTGCAAAGTCAAAAAAAGATGTCAATAGGCTTTTTATTCAATGATCATGGCAAGCACCAAAACCGTTCTTCCGAAATAAAATTTATAACACTTCGAACTATCAATCTTCATTAGTTCAAACTAAACTAGCTCAATAGTTTTGATTTAGATCATTTAATATTATTAATTCTTAAAATAAAAGAATGGTAGTTCTTCAGGTATTTAATTATTGTCTGTGTCTTGTAATATCATTTTACAAATATTTAATAGTAATTGCAACTTTAATGCCTTTTAGTTCTCGATGGATTAAACCGCCGTCATGTATGGTCCCAGCATCCCTTTAGCGGGGAGATTTGACCCAGTTTGAACACTTTAGAAAAATCCCTCATGGAAAGAGCAGTTTATAATTTGAAAAACAAAACATAGGGAATAAGAAGAGATGCCCAACATCATAAGCCAATAAATAAAGTGAATTAGGAAAATGCATCAAGTAAATAGAAAAATATATTTGTAAAAAATGCGCGTCTACTCAGTTTCCCCCTACATGGTAACAGATATAAAGGATAATTACTTGAATTGCGGTCGCAACAGTTTTATGGTTTTCTCAAAAAAAGATCATATCAAAGAATAATTATCTCTTTTACAATTTTTTCTCGAAAGTTTAATTGGAAGTCTCCTCATTGATTCATTGCTTATAAAAAAAGTTTCTATTCCCTTGCAGAATAAATAGATTTTATCCCCACCCCTTCCCATAGTCTCTATGCTTTCCTTTGCCCCCTTAATTTCTTACATCGCTTTAAAGAAAAAGGGGATAAGGACTTGGCCTTCTATGATAACCACAATATTTTATTATACGCAGGCATGGATTATAGTCCTCTTATAAAAATAGTTTCACCTCTGATGAAGCGTTCTTAAAAAAGGAACAACCTTCATATTCCTCCTCAAATTACGTAACTGAATCACAGTTATTTTGAAACACATTTCATTTTCTGCTTTGGAAAATGGCTTTTGACAGTCGCCACCTCTTACTGTTTCTTCTACCCCCTCCCCCTTATGGAGAGGTTAAAGACTTTTTGAGGCGGAGTTTTTTTTTCAAGGCTTTGTGGTTTTTCCTGTTAGGAAATTATCGGCTACTGAGGCAGAAATTGAAGCAAAAAAGAGAGGACAAGGAAGTTAATATGCAACTCGAAAAATTCCCTTCTCAGGAATGGCCACAATTTTTGCCTTCCGGGCCTAATGATCAACCGCGTTCAAGGATAAAGTTGAACATCTTGTGTCCACGTGATTTGGAAACACGTCTCTTTGTTCGTAAGTCAGTGGAAATTTGGGTTTTTTCTCGTAAGAACAGTAGAAAGCCGTCGGTTCATACGCGAATTCGTAGATTTCGTAGACAAATGTGGTTTTGTCTTCACAGCGTCATCGGAAAAAAATTATGACTGCTGACTGCTGTCAACCGCATAGTTTCATTGCAGATGGATGATTACAACTTGATTTGTTACTGACCAATTCTTTCTGCTTCTAATTATTTTAAGCAGTTAAGGATTTATTTTCAATTTCCTTTGAAATTAAGTTCAAAAACTGGAAACTTAGTCATTTTTAAAAGTAATGCCAAAAACTTCTTCAAAAAAGAAACCTATAAATGTATGTATGAATTCGATGTAGAAAACTAATATCTTCGCTAAAAAATATTCATCCTAAAATATGTGCAAAAAATAAGCCATCTTATATTAGTAGAAAATTATTTGCTTTTGCCAAAGTGATGCATGGGAAAAATCCATAAAAGTAAAAGTTAATTCTAATTAGGGAAACACGTTCCCTAGGAAATGCATTTCTACCAGGGATTAAAATGAATTAACTACATAGATTCATAGAAGCAGATAATTTCTTCGGTAAGAATCATAGAAATAAAATTATAGTTAAAAAAAACTAGAGAATATACTTTTGCAGCAATATGAACTAAAAAATAAAAAATCATCTTTGAATATAAATATATATTCCGGAACAATGAGATGTGCTACAACTATGCATAACGTAATTTTTTGAATGAACTTAAAATAATCAGAATAAAATCTTTGACCAAACTATTAACTTTATTGTTCATAAAAAGCATGGGGTGCATCTTTGTTTACATTTTGATTATAATTCTACATTAAATTTTAAAACTACTGATATCCCATATTTTTTTAAAACATTAAATTTAGTAGTTTTGTCAAGGATTTTGTTCTGATTATTTTAAGTTTACTCAAAAAAGTTATGCACATATTTGCAGACATCCCATGGCTACTAACATATCTTTAGATCCAGACATTATTTTAAAATTTTCAGTTCACATTGCTACAAAAGCGTATTTGCCATAGTTTTTTTTAAACTATAATTTTATTTATATTTTTTTTCAGTACATGGTCATGAAAAAAGTAGTCAAGATTCAATCACGGGTGATTAAAATAGAACTTCGTATTGAAATTTGAGTGGGAAATTTTTCGCGAATGCACTACGTCCTTTACTTCGTGGAAGAAACTAAAAAGCTAGAATTAAATTACATTGGACTGGAGAAAACCTTAAAAAAAAAAAAAATCTATAATAAAATAAATGCTAAACAATTAGTATATTTATTTTTGGTTTTCTTCCTCAATTTCAGTAATCCAGGTCCAAAATATGCAATTCGTTTCCACTCATGAAATAAGTTACACAAAAAAAAGTTTCGGAGAAATGTTTGCTCTTTAAAAGATATTTTTTTCAAATAAATTAAAAATCAGTAGGTTTTAAAAAGATTTTAAGAAATCTGAAATGGGTGAAATAAAATAAAATTTCTCAATCATCTTTACGGTTGTTAAAACTATTTTTTAAAATTTGAAGATATCCATATAAAAATGAACTTGATTTAAAAGCTTTGATTCCTTATTTTTGCCCTTGTGCTGATATTTTAAAAATATACATTACGACAAAATTTCCTTTTCATTTATTCATATTAGATAATAATGTCAGTTATTCATAACTTCGCATCTGGATCACTTACGTTCTTTCGCATCACAAATGCCTTATCAACAAAATACTTTTTAACCCTTTAACGGGCTGTGTTTTGCTATTAGTGGTCCATTAAAGTATTTTCTGGCTTTAGACTAGTGTAAAAATAATAATAATAATAGTAATACTATTACTACTACTAATATAATAATAATAATAATAATAATAATAATGATAATAATAATAATAATAATAATAATAATAACAAGCATGCTCGCGAAGTAGTGAAATAACGAGATTTGCTGAAACTCGAGCAGAGCAGGAGCAAAGAATTTCTTTGGTCTCCAACTGCTCCGATTTTTCTTTAACTTTTCAAATTTTTCGCCAGAAAAAAAATTAATTATAAAAAAGAAGAGATAAACAATATAATCTATTAAAATTATTCGTAGCACGGAGTGGAGCTGGAGCGGAGCTGGAGCAAGTATTTAGAAGTCAGAACGGATCAACTAAAAAAAGTGGCTGCCCCAGATCCTTGGTAATAAAAATAAATAAATAATTTCATACAGGGCATTAAATAATAAAATTTACTTGATTTTCACCTCCCCACTTTGAGGAGGGAGTATGTTGCTCACATTTAAAAACTTTATTTCGTGGTAAAAGTTTTTAAATGTTTTTATCCAGTCTTTACAATTTTCATTTAATCAGAGCCTCATTAATTTA
This sequence comes from Octonoba sinensis, assembly GCA_038502835.1. Taxonomy (NCBI): domain Eukaryota; kingdom Metazoa; phylum Arthropoda; class Arachnida; order Araneae; family Uloboridae; genus Octonoba; species Octonoba sinensis. The sequence goes on from CM076600.1 coordinate 129,228,089, forward strand.
AATGCCTCACTACGAACATTTTTACGGTTGGTGAATTTCGTGGGCAGTTTACTTCTCACAATCAGAATACACAATATTCATGTAATGCTAAAATTAGCCTGCGATTTAAAAATTTCGCCAGCAGGCAGCATTTGTTTCTAAAACATGCTCGTAAAAAATGCGACAGTACTAACTGAACAATAAAACAAAATTTGATTTAAAGTGGCTTGCAGTTACCGTAACTTCGTTCGTGAGGGAATTTTATACTAGGATTTGCATTGAATGTTATTTTTCAGTTAAGGAAGTAAATTTGTCCGTTACAATCAAAGTCGAAAATCATCATTATGCTTCATTATGCGGCAAAGTGAAAAATTGAAATACGTTCCTAATGAACTAGTTTTCTGCATGATAATAGCTGATTGCATTCTTATGTCGCCTTATGGTAGTCCAAATAACATGTATTTACGAGTACACAGGATTTAAATACTTTTTAATTAACTAAATGAATGAATGATTGATAAAACGAGCGAATGAATGAGTGAATGAAAATAAAATGATTGATTAAATGAACGAATGAAAAATCTTCTTACTAAATAAATAAATAATAATGAATTATTAATTGAATGAATGAATAAATAAATGAAAAATTTAGTTGTCTGACGATTGGTGTAGAGACAAAATAAAATAAAATGCAATTTCACTTTGCTTTATAATGCACATGATAAATTGTACCAAACACTTGAAACCAATACAAGCCAAACAGAAAATAAATTAACACTGCACTGGACATTTGTAGGTCAGAAAAATTGAAATATGAATAACAGGAATTATCATTGAAAGGGCAAAAATATTTTTGACTTGATACGAAATATTACAACATAAGCCCTAAATTTTGAAGATCGCTAGTATTAACATATATCTTGATCTTTAGACTTAATTATTTTTTGACCGAAATCAACTATGTACAATGTAACATAGTTAAAATTTTATTAAATAGGTGGCCCTGCGAATAGAGTAAATATTTTATCATTTAACTTTGCCCCATGTTCTCCCATTATAAGGAAAATCAAAGATTAATATAAATTTAACAGATATATGTACCAATCGCAATATTCTAATACGTATAAATTTGAAAATAATATTTCAATATTGAAATAAAAATCAATATTTTTCTAGAGAAACATTATTATATTAAGCATATTAGTAAAAAATATGCTGCTCCTAAACTTAGGATGTCTTACCACTCTTAACATTAAACACGTTTTCCCTACTAACTGTCAAGAAATCTTTATTATAGCAAGCAAATTTAAAAAAAAATAAATCTTCACCACAACTGTCGCTTGCTTCAAAAACACAGCAAATAAAATTAATTTTGTTTATGCTTTTTTCTGCTCTTTTAAACTAAATAATATCATTACCCATTTAATCCTTTACGCTATTTTTCAGTTATCTTTTCCGCTCTTAAGTTAATTAAGTAGTCGGGCGTGTTTTAATCTAAAGGATATCAACATTACTCCACCCACTTCATGGCATCTGTTTCAAGACGAGTTGCATAGAAGGTGAGAGGAAATTCCAAGGCCGTTTTTTGTGCTTCCGTAGAATTCTTACCTTTTTTACTGTTCCGTAGTTAGCACGTATTTTTATATCTGTGTGCTTTTTTTATTTATTATGAAGTTTTGCATTGCTCTGAAGATTATAAAATCCATAAATTAGGCCTCAATGTTGAGTTCATTAGAGAGAGAAAGAAAATCAAATATTAATAAACTTCCTGATGCCTTTTTTTATCTACTGTTTATGAGAATTTGATACCTACAGGGACACACAGTCTTTAGAAAAATTGTGTTGATTGACCTCGCTGAAAAACTACCGGGAACTTTCTGTTATAAAAAATAACCCAATTCATATTGATTGGTAATTAAATCAATGTTACTTATATAGTTTCATTCAGGAATGCAAGTAATATTTACAAGTAAATAATAACACTGTATGCGACCATGATGAAAAGATAAATTATTGACAAAAATATTTAAGTGCCAGAAGCAGTGTTTTGATCGTTCCAATGACATTTGAGAGAATGTTTAAAAAGCTTCGTAAGATTCGTTGCCATTTTCTGTTTCAAATTATAAATTAAAAAGAATTTAAAGCATTATACAACACCTGTTGATTGAAGTTTTTCTTCAAGAATGAAACGTATCAACATGAAACTTTCTATCATGAAGCACCAACAGCATTTATACCCTTTTTAGCCTACTTTCCCGTAAAAGTAAAAAAAAATAATAATAAAGCATGAAAGAAGGCTTAATGTATCGTGAAAATATCGTTAAAAATCAAGAAAAGTCAAAAATAAGTGAAGTAATTAAATAAAGATTGTAAAATAAAAAAATTTGAAAGTAGGGTATTGAGATGGGGAAAAAGTGTGTCTGTCGGTCTGTGCTGTCTGTCGGTCTGTCTGTCGGTCTGTCTGTCGGTCTGTCGGTCTGTCCCCCCCTAATAACTTTTGAACGAATTGTCCGATTGGAAAAATTCTTTTTGCATTCGAAAGATCTCGGCGAGGAGATCTCATTTCTATATTTTACTTTTTGATTTGAACAATTTTTTGTTCAATTTTGAACAGTTCAAAAAATTTTAACATTAGCGCCTATGGACAAAATTGAAGCAAATTCTGTAAACTCTGGGCACAAGAGCCAAGTTCCTATTGCAAGCTTATTGAAAGGAGTTCTCGGCATGAAATATTGATTTGAACAGTTTTTGTTCATTTTTGAACAGTTCAAAAAATTAACACAGAGCTTACGGGGATATTTCAACCCTATATAAATCCTGATCTAACGGACCGATTTGCTTGGAATAAACTTTATCGGAAAGCTCTTATAACGTAGAACATGTAGAAATAGAAAGTTTATCCAGAACGTACGAGCCTATTTTGCTATGAAATTTTTTGATCGGGATTTTCAAGAATATTTCTCAGTGACTCAATGAGTGAAATAATGAATGAATGAATAAATGAAAGAGTGAAAGAATAAATCAATGAATAAATGAATGAGGAAAAGAATGAATGAATAAATTATTGAATAAATGAAAATATAAATAAATGAGTGAATAAATACATGAATGCGTAAATGAATGAATAAACACTTGAATGAGGTAACGAATGAATGAATAAATGCATGGCTGAATAAATGAAAGAATGAATGAGTGAGTGAATGAATATGTATTATCCGTTGAAAAAGGTATATTTTCAATAATTAGAACTAAAGATAAATAAGAAAGAGAGAGAAAGAGATAGCTAGATTATAAATTTGAATTTGGTGTATACGGGAAAGTAGGCTCGTATAGTTCTAGACGGAACTTCTTGTTTATACCTGTGAATCCTGATATATATATATATATATATATATATATTATATAATATATATATATATATAAATATATATATATAAATATATATAGTATATATAATTATATATTCATACATGTAACAAGATGTGTGTGCGTGTGGAAATTATTTTTTTTCTCACTTGTTATTCCGGTTCAGTAAACTTGGCTACTTTTGGCTCTTAATTCTTAAATTGCATTAAGAATAAACTATATTCTGTTTTTACTAAAAAGAAAAAAAGGGGAAAAGACTATGGTAAAATGAGGTGAATTGTACTATGGGCTGAGTTAAGATAGATTAAATTGGCTTAATATAGAAGCTCTTTCTACTAATAATCTATATATATATATATAAATGAATCCCTATTTCCCTTGGTCACGCCATCACGCGTGAACGACTGGACCGATTTCACCAATTCTTTTTTTGTTGTGTTTGCTATTGTCAGGAGAAGGTTCTTATGAAAGAAAAAATTAAGAAAATAGCTGTTAGCGGAGATATTAATTAAAAACGCAATTTTTTTGCAAGCTTTATTTTATTTTTTCATTGTTGCATCATTCCAACAATATATAATACAGTTGCTATGTGAATTAAAATCAATGCCGTTACCATTGTTGTAACAGATGTCAACAATACTAATAACCAACATTTCTAGCATTTTGAGTGAGTCTTCGCTGTATTTGCTCTCTGTTAAAAATTTAACCCTTCTTTCTTTTTAATTTATTTATCGTCTCTATCGTATTTTATTTATTTATTTATATCTCATCAATCACCACCGTACCTACCCTGACGAGGGTTTAACCGGATGTGGTGATTGAGAGGAAAATCGTCTGCTATCTAATAAAGACTGTTTTTCGTATTTTAACGGGGACTTTTACAAATTGTTTTAATTATTCTGATTGCATGAAACGCAAATGGCGTAAAATCGAAAAAGAAAAATAATTAATTGTCCTTATTCCAAGGCGATTTTTTTGAATTTCTTTATTATTAATATCGGTCCGGGTCTGTATGTCAGTGTATGGATAGATAATAAAGAATTTTAACGCAGTGTTGTATTTAAGCTCGCGGAGCGCCGGGCATGCAACGGTTTCTTAACAAAAATCGAACCGCAAAAAAAAAAAAAAAAAACTAATTTTTGCGAGCATTGTACTTAAATAATCCATAATTTTTAGGGACTGTTGCTCTTATTTAATTATGCTTATTAATATCGGTCTGGGTCTTTATATCTGTGTATGGATAGCTATTAAAAAGTTTCAATGCCGTGTTGTATTTAAGCTCGCGCAGCGCCGGGCGTACAACGGTTTCTTAACAAAAATCGAACGCCAGAAAGAATACTTTTTGGGAGCATAGTACTCCGTTAATCTATGATTTTAAGGGACTGTTGCTCTTATTTAGTCTCTCACGAAGGACGTTGCTTAGCATAAAAATCGATTTTCAAAAAAAAAAAGATGACTTTTTGGGAGTATTATCCTTAGAAATTCAAGGAACTTTTGACCTTATATGTACTTCTTAGAAATTTTGCATGGACTATTAGCGTTATTTCAGAATTGTTCTCAAATAAAGAGAACCGTTTAGAGAGAATTGTTTAGCCCGTGCAACGCCGGGCTAAACAAATACGCCTCGTTTAAAATATATTTTGGTAACGTGATGATTTTTTGGTTAATCCTCAACTGTCCATTATCATTATTATTATTATTAAGAAATATATCGCAAAACCACATAAATATATAACCCTAGGATGGCGCAGAACACATTTTTGAAGACCATTGCACTAGTTTAAGACAAACAGCCCAAATGTACGAAGGGAGTCACTTGTATCTACGAGTATGGATTTTTAAAGCATCTGAGGTATGAAGTTGATGAAAACATTCCCCCCCCCCCAGTTTCTTATTAGCATTCGTTTTTTTTAAGGCTAATGAAGATACCACGGTATCCGTGATGACCCACGTACGAATACGACAATAAAAAATGACAAATGCGACAATAAAAAATTAATAAATAGGTAGATAAAACGCTCAAGAGCCACGAGAAACAAGATGCAGGTGGTCAACTTCTGAAAGAGAAATATCATTTCCAAGGGAATTCAACTTTGCATAATTAAACCCAACATAGTTGCAAGGCTATGAATAATGTTATTATTGCATCAAGGCTTTATGCAAATGTGGTTCATTTTCTTATTGTGCCTGTAAAATAACTGCTCGTGATTTTTCTCCAAGCATAACTATCAGTAGAGAAATCGAAATGTCATTCAGGATTCTTTGATTGCCGAGCTGAATGCCCGATTAAATGGCCGCAAGCGCCATTCATAGGAGAAATGACTGGAAGCTGAAACCACTCTCTGATACTATGAAGGTCGGCAGGTTGATTACCATAGCTTTTAAATGAATTTTAGAATCAACACGTGTAGGATTCGTCCATGGCGATTTTTTTCCCTTATTCATTGGGAATGAACGTTAAGCCTAGTAATATAGTTCTATTGAAAACGTCATCTCTTCCTACTCACATATAATTTTGGTAACTTATGATGATTAACAATACTTAAGCTTCAAATTTACTAGGTGCACTGCTAAAAATTAAGAATTAGACCGAAAAAGTCAAAAGAGCCTTACATAGTTTTTTTTATAAATTTTCCACAAGGAATTTTTATAAAATATTTCTTTTTCTTTCTTCTCGTTCATAACCATATTTATGGAGATTTAACCATACCACATTAGAGAATCATTGTTGTTAGTATTTATCACAGCAGCAGTCGCCAGTGCTATGTTCCTTAAGTTCTTCCCGTTATGTACGCATTGCTTGGTGCGGAATCTTCACGTCAATGTCTATTCATGTTATGATTATAGTACCTAACTGCGTATATATTTCACTTCTAGATAAAATTGCCTCAGAACCTTTTGTGGTAGCCTTGTGTGAGCAAATTTCAGTGTTTCCACGTTTTAAAAGACTAGTAATACTTCTAAATCATTCCTTTAAACTATGACGGTCATAAACAGGATACTAAATTACACTGCTAAAAAAAAACCTGAATTTTCAGAGCGTTTTTTGACTGATTTTAATGGAAGATTTTCGTAGTGCTTCAATACATGGTTTTTCGGTATTTCCTTCCAAAAACGGAAATATCACGTCCTGAAAATACGAGAACGGAACTTTATTTTCCACAAACCTGATTTGGATTAACGGAGAAAAAGGAAATGGAACTTCTGTCAAATCTCGGGAAAATATTATCAGAAACGGAATATTTCTGGCAACTCTGCTGCCGTACTTTTTCCGTTATTTTCAGGAGAACAGGAGATTCTTTTTACAGTGTAAGCAACAATTTATTTCAAGGGGTTTGAATCATGATGTAGATTCAATATCATGCGTCCGGGCATCTGAGTTTGGATATCAGTGGAGGAAGGAGATGGGTGAGATAATTTCATCATAAAAGTATTCGAATTGAATATTGTGGGTTGAGCACCACATGCATAATATCACCTTTAAAACCACTAGAAGTCAGTTGTAAGGAATATAATCTTTCATCTATATTGGCCGTTAGAGGGTTGACTTATCGAGGGAAAAAAAGAGTACTCATTAAAAGAGAACATAATTTTAACCAAAAGCTACAAGTGTTAACACGTTGACTGCCAGTGCTAATTCCAGTTTCTAAGTCTTCAGACTATAGCTTACTTACATCATATTGTTTAGAATATCTTAAAATGTAAAAAAACATCAAACTTTCTCTAATGCATTGAAAAGTGAAAACGATCGTGTAGTTACTACGAGATAAAACTCGCAATTTACCCTTTTAATAAAGTTCACCTAGTGCGAGTTATTGCGTAATTTTGGCAGTCAACAGTGGCTAATCCCGAGTGTATCAATATAAATCATTGCGCATGAGCAGGAAGGCTGAAAATCTTACTTGTAGACTGGCGATGACCCATCTTCTGGCTCTTTGGAAAATGTCCTCATCCGTCCAATCGGGATGCTGTGCTTGTATTCGTTCTGCCATCACATTGTGGAAACGGTAGAACAGAATTCCAAAAGACAGCAAAGCCGGGTTTTGATTAATACGAGGATCACCAAGAACTGAAATGTAACCGCAATTATTTTTCATAAACCAGCATTAGCAAGACAAAATTACTCATAAAATTCCTCTACACTTACTACCACATCTGACTTTTTTTTTTAAAGCAGCATTTTTTTAAAAAAACAGTTTTAAGAAGTAGCCATTTCATAAACTTAAGGGGAGCCAGCACCCAAAAATGTTGAAAAGAACCAAAAATTTTTTTTATTGGCTTAAATAGTAAAATAAATCTTTAAAAACGTTCCCTGAAAGTTTCGAAAAAATTGAAGCAATATTTATTGATTTATCATTGATTTTATTACGGTGTGAGGTGCCACCTTTTCATTCCGAAACAGTAACTGTGCTGAATATAAGCCACATATTTATTTTTTTAAATAAAATAAGCAAGAATAAGCACTTTCCTCCTGATTGTAACTGAAAGAAAAAGTTCCTTACTTGAAATTTTGATAAAGAAAGGATTTAAGTTTTTGCAAGCCGAAATCTTAAAATGCTATTTACTCTCACTTTGTTTTTTGCGCATTTCATCTCAATTAAATGCAAAAGCTTTTTAATATTTGGATCTATAATGTGGGTTTTTTCCCACATGTTACTGAAACTATACATAACAAATTTGTGCTCTACTTTTATGATAACTTAAGTACTTTTTTTTAAAATTCTTTTCGTTAGTTTTTTGATTTTTTCGTTGTTTTTTCTGCGTTACTTCAGTTTTTATTTTTTTTATAAAGTCTTTGACTTATAAAAAATTCAAAGCATAAAAGTTTTGCTTTATGAGTAATGAATCAATAAAAAAAATTTTGAGACTTTACGCCAATATTTGAAAAAGAAAATGCATTTTTAAAAATTGCTAAATACCGTTTTAAAAATTAAAATTTTCAAATTATATTTAAGAAATCCAGTTTTTTTAATATTAAATTTCTTATGAAGTGATATAACATGACATGAGACACAAATTGTAAATAAAAACACCATAGAGAAAAAAATGGTCTCATAGTACCCGCTCCCCTTAATTCACTTCGGCTGTTTTTAACTTTTTTTACTTTATCTTTGGCTTGCAAGATAATTATACATTATATACAAATATATTTTATTTAGTGAAAATATAACAAATATATGGCGCAGTATAGCCTACAGATGCTCTTGCGCCAATACTGCCGTGATTAAACCAAAAGTCGTATCTGCACTTTTTGGAGAAATTGGGTTATCGACACTTGGTGGTTCTTTATCTTTGATTTTACCTAAATACAATGTTTTGGTGGTATTATGGGAATGGGAAAAAGTTTTTAAAAAGTTCTAAACAAGTGGTATCTGAATGAAATACACCGAGGAGCAAAACATGAATCGTTAACCTCACATTTTAAGCTGAGCTGCATACAGAACATTTGTGCTTAGCACGGAAGAATAAGCTCAACGCGACCAACCGTAAAATAGGGGGGGGGGGGCAGTCATCTCATTGAGTTTGATTCAGCTCGTAATTGGAAATTATTCAATTTCCCAATGAAAAATCTCGTAAAACATAGATTGAAAAAAATAGAATGGATACTATAACCTAGCGTTTCCCAACTTTGCACTAATATCTCATTGAAATATATATTTTCAACATAATATTTTATTAAATGAAAATACGTGAAAAAGAAAACCCTCGTTTTTTCAAAAAGCTTCGCTGGTAGCAAAACCTTTTAATTAGACAAAACCTTTTAATTATCTTGGCTTAAAAATGTTTTTTTAAGTACATTTTTTTACAATAAGAATTTATAGTATGGATGGTTGACGAGTAGTAATATTCATATGAAGGATACAGAAGAAAGTTCCGTGACGGCCACAATAGACTAATTGCATTACGAATCCGGAATCTGTATCTTAATTGCATTGGTTGTTAAACTATTAATAATTGTTAATTTTATTTTTGGCTACTAAAAATACATTTATACAATTCATTGTTGGAGAAAACATTTGCAGCAACTAAAAAAACTTACTTTCGTTCATAAAAAAAAAATAGTTATGACATGGACTTTTTTTTTACAATCTTATTTTTATGCTTAACAGAAACGCGTTGACTCAGTTTCTTTAATGATTTACTTTTCTTCTTTAACACAGCAATAGGCTGATTAAAATATTTAATAAGTGTCTAATTAGCTACTGACTATGTGCAAGCATTTTTATCTGGGATCTGGAGCAGCCTTTTTTTTTTTTGAGTCGCACCGCACCAGCGCTGCCCCGAGTTCTAAGTATATGCTCCGTCTCAGTTTGCTTCGTGCTCCGAACAGATTATGAATTTTGTTATTTATCGCTTGTATTTAGTAGATTTATTTATTAATAAGTATATATATATTCTATTATATATGTATATATAATAAAAATTAAAAGGCTATTTATAGACTACTTGTTTATCAATATTGCAAAAAAAAAAGAAAACAACTCTATTTATTTGTCGGTTTTTGAATGTACTAACCAAAAATCGGAACAATGGAGCATAACTAGCTCTTTTGCTCAGGCGCTGCTCCGCTTTCGAGAAAAATCTCGTGGCTTCACCGCTCCACGCTCTGCTTCAGATTCTTGATTGCTACACATTTTAATGAATGATTATATGTTTTTTTGTTTGTTTTTTAAATTCATTTTTTATTATATTTTGAAACGTTTATCAATATCATATTTTAGTAACAAATCATGTCTTTTTGTAGTTGTTTCATATACATTTCCTTACTTATGATGAATTTCATCTCACTTGCTAATGGAAACTCATAATATTCACTCGAAGGAATATACTTACGATACATCCTCTCTGGATTCAGCATCCCTAAATATTTAGCTGGAGGGTAGTTGATGAGAGGTACTCTTTCCCTGTTCTTTGGTGGAAATTTTCCATCTGGGGCGGTTCGAAAAGTTCCATTCTGGAAGGTTCTCATACTATTCACCCAAGCCTCGCTGGTACTGTAAACGAAGCTCCCATCGATCCAGCTGGTCATCTGGTTCAACTGGAAATGAACATTTCGAATAAGGAATGATATAACAGTAAGGGAGACTATCAACATAGCACTTATAGAAATGGTAATCCGATTAGGACCTCATTTGTCTGTTGCCGCTGCTGTTAGTGTCATCACAGCAGCAGTCAATAATGGTATGTGGCGCGTTCCTTCAGTTTTTGCCATGACTTAAGTTGCGTGCCATTGCTTCGTTCTGAAACTTGGTGACTGAGTATTATCTAACTCACAAAACAGTAAAATTTCTGACACGTATTTCGCGGCTACAATCAACACTTTCATCAATGAGCAAAGATATAAGCTTTGGGAGGAAATTCATCCGAGTAAAAGCTACCCCCATCTGAGTCAGGGGGACAACTGTTTTATACCAAGCCGGTAGCTTTTACTCGGACAGTTTCCATTCTAAAACTCACGTCTTTGACCGTTGATAAATCGGCTTCTTGTAACCCCGGAACACATGTCTACAATTTTATTGACCTTTCTGCCTTTAGCTACGTTGATAGTTTCTTTTCTTATTTCTGAAACTTTCTCATTCTTGACGTAAACGTTTTACTTTTGAAAGAATATGTTTTTGAGATAAATAAATATATAAATATATATATATATATATATAAATATATATTTAAGTAAGCTATACCTTAAATGTACATACTTCTATAGTTCATACCTCAATTCTGTGCATAAGCGACAACTGTATCTGATGAAAATTTGAAGCGTAAATATTAAACACAATCAACTTTTTTATAAAAATTTTAATTGGACAGACTTTTTGTAATTGAGAAATATGTATACGTATACAAAAGATTCAGAGAAACCTATGCGTAATCTGTTTATTAATTTTTTGGCCAGGTGAATGACAGTATTGATTGATTGGGAGGAGAAAGAGTTCTACGTAGTCTGCTGTTAGCAGACCCTGACTGAAAAGTGGAAGCTTGTCAACAGACGGTCCATTTACCAACTTGAGACATTTGTGCTGACACCTTCAAAGGGCCTCTGAAGGATGCTTAGAAAGAAATACATGAAACAGCTCTTCCAATCTTCAATTAAATGATCTCTTGACACAGAAAGCGGCTTCCGTGTGCAAGGACATGGCAACCTACGTCTGGAGAGAGAAACAGGCTATAGCAGACCTTCGCAGAATTTCTTGGACTGGTTTTCATCTGTTAGCTTTGGATGGAGTTCATTAATCGCTATAAATGCCGGGAAAAGTTTCACTGGTCAAACATTCAGTCAAAGAAGTTTCGTTTTAGAGGTCAAGAGGGAAAGGGACTGGAAGTAAAAAGATCTCACTTTTTTTTAGGAATTCAAGAAACTAATTGTTTTTATTTGAAATACAGATGTTTGTTTGTCACGAATGGTACAGGAAAGCAATAAACTTAAGATTGAATTTCATCATTTGAGGCAGAATTTAGCGAGTGTTAAAAAACTAAAAAATAGCTTTTCCCTTTTAAAAATCCAGTAGTATTTTCAATACTTTTTTTCTTTTTTCTCTTTCTGATTTAAGATAGTAGAATGCTCACGTCAAACTGAAGCCATGGATTATTTAACATTTTAAATCCACTGGTGTTTCATTCATTTGGTTTATGGCAATCTACACCGCCGTGATTGTAAGATGTGTAATCGTGCAACTAGTAACTATCGTCAAACTTGTAAATAATTATGACCACATTTCAAACATTAATTTTCAAGGGTGGCTTAATATTTTAAAACGAATATTTTGGACAAATACCCGTTAAGAGACATATAAATATCTTCTAATACGGACTTTCCTCAAAATAGGAGCCAATTTTCATGTCCAATACGTGTCCGTTAAAGAGCTTGACACTAAATTCTTGTTTCGTCGCCTGCCATTTTGAAAAAGGCTTCCAACAAAATTTTCTCTTCCAAATGTGACAGGGCTCCATCATCTTTGGAAAGCCAAAGTTTACTTGTTTATTGCATTCCTATTCATTTTATTTATTTATTTATTTATTTAGTTTTTTAGTGAAGGTTACATTGATTTCAGTACTTTTTTAATGAGTTACTTTTGTGCTTGACTGCACAAAATGACTGTTCGCTTATAGAAGCAGCCCTGAGTAGACTCAAGTAATAAAGCAATGATGGCTTTTTTATTTTTACATTTGTTCGTAAATTTCAAATAGATGCTTTAAACATTACATTTGTTTTACATTTAAAATTTTTGTGATAATTTTTATCTGGAAAAAAATTATAATTTCGTCAAAAATTATCTTTATATTTGACTAACAATTTTTAAGAAATTTTATAAAGTATAAAGTTGTGTAGAATATGAAAACTAAGAAGTACGCACGACACAAAAAAACAATAAATAAAATTAAAATACAAGAAAAAGAGAATGAAAGTGAAACGGGAAGAAATCAAAAGCCTTGAAAACTTGTGTTTTGCGTCATCGGTCATAATTTTCTCATTAAGTTGTGAATTAATGCTTGCAGTTGCTTAGCGATGAAATGTTAGCAAACTGCTGAGAATTATTTTCTCAATTTCGCACTTAGTGTGTGCTATAGGATGACGCTAATTAATGGTATTTCAAAACATTTCCTTTTGAGTACGCTAGGGTGTAGTAGATTTTTGAAGTAGGAAATTATGATCTTCTCATCCCCACTTTATTTCCTTTTCATGAAAAAAAAAGTACTACAGTTGGAACTACAAAAACAGATCAGCCATTTTGCACTCCAATTATCGAATGCACTGGCCTCTTTTTATGAAATTTTTAAAATGATGTTATCATGTTAGTATTAAAAATTATAGACACTTAAGACTGAAACTGAAGGCTTGGCTTTCATTCTTAAGGCAATACTTAGTTTAATAAGTCTTGCCTTAAGTAGAATACAATCGATTGTGCGGTATAGGTCCTTCTAGAGAAAAATCACAATATAAAAATTCTGTTATTTTCTTGCAGATATCAAGTTATGGAGCAGATAAAGAGTTGAATCATAAGAAGGGAATTAAATATTCTACCATAAGTTGTGTTGTTTAACCCTAGTAAACCTTATGAATCGGGAATTTCATTTGATGCTGCCAAGAAGTTAGTACAATATATAAAATGATTGTCTCTAATCGACTAAGCAAGCATGTTCCAATAATGAAGAAAAGCCAGGAGCTAAAAAAAATTACACAGAATTTCTAGAAATAATTGTTTTTCTTAATACTGTTCCGCAAGGGGAGTGAATTTATGTCGCCCGGAATGGCCCAATTCTTGCTGGATGTTTAAAATCAAAAATTGCTATAAAAATGTGCATGTTCAAGGCTCAGTTCAAACTGAATTCAAAGTAGGAAAGAGGACTGTGAAATGTACATTTTCACACTCCATGTATATGTATGCTTGAAAGTGTGTATAAGCAACACAAGCTATTAGTGCTCCTCACAATGAACTATTTTTGCTGAAATCGCTACTTCAATACTCATTAATATATTCAGCCATTTCAAAAATAGCAACACATAAATGTTTTGATCAAATGTGTTATTTATCATGAGGATTGTATTTTTAAAATTTTTTCGCAGCTTTGTCAGTATACTTAAAAAATTCAGAATGTGATTATTACGAAGAATCTTAAAGAAGAGAATAAGACTCCTTCTGGGGGGGGGGGGGATCTCAAAAAAGCGATGTTGCTTTTAATTCATTTAAGAATAAGAACATGGAAGATTTTGTTTCAAGCAAAATGATTTTATTACAATTCTAATTGAATATTTTGAATGTGAGCCGAAACTTGTGAGAATTAAGAGATAACTGTAAACCACCTATGCAGATCAGTACCCCGATAACAGGAAAAAAATTATCGGATTTTGAAACGTCAATACAGTTTTGATGTGAAATAAAAAGCTAAAGTCAGTGTGTATAATGTATTATATAAGTTGTCTGAAATGAATACATTAATTTTAAATACTTATGTTAAGTTAAAATTGCTTTTATTTTTGCTACGTTTTCTGAACTTTGAGTCCAATGACCTACCTCTAAATATTTTAATGCATTGACCAAACGTTTTATTTAACGTTTTTGTAGCAAATGGAACCAAATTAAAGGGTGAAACATACAAAAATATGAAGAAAAAAAAAAAAAAACAGTTTCATGGCTTTTAAGCTCCATGCTAGTGTACTTGGAAATGTTAATGTTTCTGATTTTTTTCAAACTCTAAAATTTTGCCATTTTGACCATTTACATTGCCACGCTATAATGTGCTACACAGAAGGAAAGATGTACGAAGTCTTGTGTTTTATTGGCCACATAAAGATTATAATTCCGCAATGTTATTATACAACTGCATGATTTTGCATTATTATCATAATAACTATCATCTTTTTTTTTCTGATCGCATAGTTTCCCCGCTGAACATACCATTGTAACATCAGAACATCGAAAATGCGTTTTAACATTATGTTACGTTATTCTGTATAACTGTAAGTGCTGCTAAAATATGTGAATATTTTAAAATATTGGACAATAAAACCATTTATTCTCTCAGTAGCATAGTCGCCCTGTGCGTGAAGCTAGATTCAAAACCCGATTAGAATATGGATATAATTCACCGAATATGGATATAATTCACCTTCTTCCATTTATGTTCTAGGGATTCGGAATACCCTTTTAGCTGCAGGCAATCCATAAAGCTAGTTTTTTTGGTCACAGATAAGTGCACTCATTAGTCGGTCGTTTGGGTTACAACCAAAGAACCGAAAATGCCGTAACTTGTAGAACTCTCCCAACCAATAATTATTCGATTTCACTGTTCATCACCCACCACAACTTGACTCACTAATATCTTTGCTGCTGGTCAATGTGTCAACAATTTTTGTCGAGTGACTCTGTGAGACTCGTGTATAGCAGCCATTTAAAAAGTTTTAAAAAGAACATTTCACGTAACATGACCATCGAAAATTGAGAAACTGAAGTTTCGTCATACCTGCTCACGAGGACTATTTGGCGACTGTCCAGTCTTGGAATCATAGAGTGCTCTATGAAATGGCATCATTTTGGTCCCTTTGCACTCTTTGTCGTAGGCATCGTCGCAAGCTGGAACTTCAATTTTATGAACTTCAATAGGACATCCTGATTCACTGGCCATTAATATCTCAGATGCTGCGACTTGGCCTAAGAAAAGGAAGATGAGTCACAAGACTATAGTATCAAGAAGTCAAACAATTAAAGGCAATTTCCTTTGTAATATGTTAAAATAATACCATAATGTAAAAGAGTGTTTCTTAACCGTTTTCAACTTGTCATCCCATTTAAGGTTATTACAGCTCAACCCCCTTTTTTAAGAATTGAATTCCGCCACAGACCCTTTTGAGATGCTGTACTCTCCCATCTTCCAGTATTGAAATTATATTATCGTTTGAAAGGAAATGCTAAATCAAGTCTCGGCATTTCACCACCAACACGAATTTTCATATTTTCAGAATAATTATGAAGATGTTTATAAAATATTCTTAAATCTCTTACCGAAAAATGTGAAGAGCACAGTGAGGTTTCTGAGTGACGATAGGCCATCTTTGCCTTTCATGAGGGCCTGAGACAGCGCTCTGGCACTTGGTCTCTCCATACCAGCCATCTGATACACGCCATCTGCATACGATGGCGGGGCCTTTCTTGTCAGCTGGCTATCTACAAAAAGGAAGAGAAAAAACAGATTTTTCAATTTATAAACAACAGGAAATGAGAATTACAAAGTGAAACCGAAATACGAAAGTTAAAAATGAGTTTTTGCATCCTATTTCTTAAGATTCCCATTGTCTCATTTCTGAACTATCAACAAGGCTAATTTGAGGAGGTAAAACTCAGATCCATACATGTCTACCTTAAACGGCCATTGATCCTACAGGTTACCGTACGTCTTTCAAGTGGAAAGGTATAACGTAAAGGTTAAACTTACGTGGAAAGGGATTTTAAGTAGTTCTGCATAGCGAGTCTGAATAGAAGAGAGATGACAACAGGGTGACTTCTTGTTATTGGTCGAAGGGAATATTTTACCCCTTCGAGCTATAACCGCGTTTATCCCGTGGACTAAGCATGGAGTTCAGCGCGGTTCTTTAAAAAATACGCCTTCTCTTCGTAGAAAAGGCATGTATACACTTCTATTTCTAATTTTTCTATTCAGCAATGTTGAAAATCTTGACTCCTGGTAAAAATTTGTTGAAAACTGGTTGTTTTTCCTTTGTTATGGCACTTTTATGTGCTTCATGGTAGTAAGCTTGAATGGTCACGAATCAACGCACTAGTATTCACTAAGAATTTCCTATCAGTGTTGCCCAATTTGTTTTTCTTCCAATTTATACAACTATCACGCTTCACTTTAGTTATATGTTGCTTGTTGATAGTAATTAATTCAAATAATCATTGCTAGACCATTTAAAAATGAACCGCTACTCTTCGCAACGTGACACAGAAAAAGCAACAAAATAGCTCTCAATAAAGTGTATTTATTAATTATCTACTTCCTTTGACCGATAAGCTATGAAAAATGTTCCAATATTCTAAAATAAAAAATATTCATATTTCCTTTTTAAAATTGAGCTAACGGCTTTTTTTTTCCCTTAAATCTGCGTAATTATATAATTCTTAAAATCTGAATGATTCTAAAAAAAGTTGAATCCCTTTTCGAGCATGCTATCTTTTGCCGAAAGAGCGCAAGTTGACTTCAAAATCATTGCGCCCCTTGGCAAAAGCCGGTGATACGCGGCCGCGCTGGTAAAAAGATGTTGTCGGGGAGCATGCGCAGTGGCCATTGTCATCACTCTTACTTCTAGAGGCACGCTAGTTATGCATGCAGTTTAAGCCTTATTAGAACGGACTACATTAAAATATAGCAGAAAATGTTTTTTTTTAAAGTAGACATGTGTGGACATTTTTTTTTTACGTTGAGTTCTTCCTTGCCAATTAATCAAATTTCTGAAGCAATAAATTTCAGTGCCTAACTTCGATAGGTAGTCCTTGGTAACCTGGGCCATTTCTTACAAAACTATTATAAAATAAGTAAAAAATTCTGGTTCAACCAAAACATGATCATGTTAAACGTAGCTAATATCACATCAAAGGATGTGAGAAATTTTCTTGTATATCATCAAGTGTATCTTCTGCTAAAAATAATTTTATGCATTGCCTCTGGACAGATTGCTGTTAAGAAGTCATTTTATTTGCTTTGTGTAAATATTTCACAAAAATGTAAATTCCGCACTACTCATACGTACCAAGTTCTTCTCAGGGACAACTTCCTTTCCGCAAACACAACAGTTACCTTTTATCTTCGTAAGAATTATTGAGGAAGAAAATTCTAGCGAAAACCAAATATTCCAACAAAATCCGCCATTAAATAAATTGTTGCCACAAAATTATCTAAATTATTAAGAACTAAGAATGAGAAATAATAATGGCTTTATTTGGATGTTTTTGCATCTAGAAGATCCACTATTGCAATGAAAAAGGGATTCCAAGCAATCCCGAAACATATGTCTGCATTTTAATGCTCATTTGTGCTTAAATAAGCGTGCAACTATAATTTTTTTAGTTTAAGAATGTGAGTTAGTTACAAAACGGTAATTTAATACCCACGAAATTTGAAACAACATAAACTAATTTTTTGGACCAGGAGTTCCCAAATTGGCTGCCGCGGCACCCTGTGGTGTACCCGCGAGGTGCCCATGATATTAATTCTTCGTTGTGGATAGTTACAGTTAAGGTACTTTCATAAAATTTAAATAAAATCTGAGTGACGTGTATGGTCATTATTTGTATGTTTTTTCCATTTACTTCTCCAATTCCATATAAATTTACCATTTTATTAATATACCGCGAATATATATCATATGACTGCGGCTGTGTCCTGACTAAATTCGAATATTCCAGGCTGATATAACTTGGAAAAGTTGTGGGACCCTTAGAATAGACGAAATATTTAGCGCTAAATAAAAACTGTATCGGAGTGTTAGATTTCATAGCCCACATCATAAATAAAATACTTAATAGACATAAAAATGAATTGACATAATTGAGAAAACGAATTGACTTGGAGCAAACTAAAATACAAATAATTCGAATGGTTACACTTGATGAACAAAATAATATACTAAGAAAAAGTATGTTTTGCGTGCATGGTTTTTCCAACTAAGAATGAAAGAACTGATGATCAATCTTGAAAACTATTCTAATGAATCTTTTGTTTGCGCTCGATGCCTGTTTTATGCAAGTTATTCGAAGCTGTAACAATCATTTTTAAAAATTTCAAAAGCTTCACTAAAATAAATCCATTTTGACGCCTTAAACTGACAACCCATTAACGATATCACTTAATTACTTCGAAATAGAACAACGGGTGCTGTAAGTGAAAGCTGTCGCGAAAGACGGTGTATTGCAACTTTCAGACAACGAAATCGATTGTGAACACGAACGGTTACCGATACTATTCGCCAAATTGCGTTCCCTCTGCGATGGGCAGTTGGACGCAAGCACTTGAACAGTTTTCTAGGTTGATTTTAATTGCTCAGTGAAACGCATTAACATGAAGCGTTACGACACTCTTGCTTTTCTCTTGACCTTGATTTTCCTGAAGGGTAAGAGCGCGTGGGTGATACTGAGTAGTAATTAAATTTAATGGGTTTGTGGTGGCATGCACATGCATTAAAACGGGCACATCTCAGTCCGAATTTCGACAAGTTGAGAATAATTGAGCACGGGAAGACGTGAAAAATATGGCGAGAGTTTTGTCATTGAAATTGGTGCGAAGGGAATTGGAAATATGAGTATCTACGTCTCATCCCGATAGCGCTCTCATAGAGATTTTATCTACAGGGTTATTCAAAAAGAAGGATATAGTTTCAAACATTTATTTCTTGAAAATGACAAAAGCTAAAACTATGATTTCAACGTTCGTGGTCAGACAGAAGAGACCAGGTAAACTACATCTTACTAGAACAACAGCACTGCAAGGTACTGTGGGTAAAAGCTTCCAAGCTTCTTCTTGACTGCTACGTTCAGAAACATTAGTTGGATATAATTCAAACCTTGAACACTTTTGGTGGCGGCCACCACAATCACAGACAGAAGTATCCACACTAATTTTGTCATTGTGTACTGCGAGTGCACAAAAATTCGAGATAGGGATTTCGTCGCCGTCGTGGACACGAGCATAAGACATATTTTACTTACCGATGGATCCCCAGTCCGGGTGTGCGAGGTTATTATACCATCCATCGTACCTCTGCTTCTCCGTCTGCGTAAACATACGTATCTTTTCATCTCCGACTGTAAAAAAAAAATAGACATCGATTAGATATCTTAAAGTAAACTTTTTGCAACACATTAATTAACAAATCGTAAACATATTTTTAGCATTAAGTGGTAATTTTTGCACTATGATAGAATGGTTGTCTATTTCTATGCTTACCTACCTTTTGCATTTTGTACTTCTATATATATTACCCTATTCTTACAACCATATATTTCGTTATGATCTTTCCTTGGATGTTCTCTTTCTACGTTTATGAGCTTCTGTATAGCCATCCATCAATTTATGCATTTTTGTTATGATGTAGTTCAACACAACGAAAGCGCATCGATTAATACATATTTATCTACTTATATATATAGGTATATTGTGTAGATTGATCAAAAAGAAAGAAAGAAATAAAAAAAAAGGAAAAAGATTTTGAGTTCGACTCATCTGGATATAATATTATTATTATACCTACTTTGAAGTTATTAACATATTTATATAGATTTTTTAATTCGATATAGCGTCAAAAATATTCGGATCCCTTGAATGAACTTATAACAGAGTTTCACTGTATATGTGTACTATATGTAATATAAATGCTTATATTAGGGTGGCCCTTATTAGTTATATCGTATTTTTTGTTTGATGTTCACTAGCAACGCCGTATAGCTTTGTGACGCTATCGAAAAAAATTAAGTACTTAAGAAATTTTTTGAGCTCATATGGTCAATAATAGCACGTGCCCCTGGGACGTTGGTATTTACAACTGCTGAGAAATTTCCCCCGAATTCTTGAGTTTTTACTTTATGCACAATTTTTTTGCCTAGATTAAAAAAAAATTTTTACAACGAGATGACACCAAAAGTTAAAACTTATTAATTTTTTGTCATTAAAAGGTTTTTCATTGAACTATAATAATATCTTAGGATCTGATCAATGCCTTATTTGTATTTTTCAATGTCTCTCGATTGTGTCTTGGATATTTTTTCCTACACTGTCTTGCACTAAAGCCCTCGATCGAGGGCTTTATCTTGCACTGTAGGTAGAATAAATTATTTTTGTAACTTTTTTTGGTAAACTGATGGTTAAATTCTTCGATTATTTTAGTGCCCTTTTAGCTGCATCATTAAATACTTTTATAGATTTTTGCAATTTTTCCTCCTTACAAGTAGTATTTAACATTTGGCCAAGAAATGCGACTTGCAATTTGTTGACTTGAAATTAATTAACACATCAGATGCATCATCAGATCTGTCACTACCAGTTTAAAAATTGTATGCAAATTCACAAATAAACGCTTGAAATCTGTAACTAGCAGCTTAAAACGTCAAAAATGCATTAGAGATTATTGGCGTTTAATTTAACTTCAGCTCTAGCGAGCACCCTGCTAATCTTCCCGACTTCGGACTCATAATCAGCAAAGTGAATCAGTTACATCCACCTTCGACTTTAGGTACCAGAAATAGTAATTCAGCGTACTCGCAGACGATGTCACTACTGTAGCAATTACGTTGCAGTAAATTTACAGAATGTTATGTTTTTTACTCTAATTTCCTTTTTTAAAGACTTTGTATTTTCTTTTTTTCAAGTCTCTAGTTTTCCATCAGACTTCGGATAAATGATTTCCAGGAGATTCTCATGCATTTTCGTATCAAATTTCTTTACAGTGCAGCTAGTAGCAGTCTTCAGTTTATTGAATACTAGTATTCTTGAGATTTACCAAAAACTCAAAACTGTACAGACATTGAAGTGTGAAAAGACTGCATTCCCCACAAACGCAATAAAACAGAAGATGTATAGACCAGCGGTTTCCATTAAAAAAATATCAGATCCCCTAGACCTATGCATAAAATAGAACTGAGACATTTTGTTCTTAATTTTTTTATTGGATAAAGCAGCTGAAAAGTAAAGAAACGTCATGGAAGAAAACTAAAATCAAGAACTATTTCTCAATCAATAAATGGACTGGACTTTTTGACTTTCTTTTTATTAATAATCTGAATTTATATTTTCACTATTTCATCGTTTAGTGCTTTTGTATTTCAATCTTCGTGGAACACACATATTACTACAATGTGACACTGGTTTATCCCTTAAAACGTTAGCTAAGTTTAATTATGTGAGTTTAAACTTGTCTCTATTGCGTTTTTAGAGTAAGTCAAGAAATTATTTCAAAATACATCTTTAGAAAAATTCTAGGCGTCTGTGGGTCATTGTACTAGAATTAAGCCAAATGACTGATAATAGTTCTATCAGTTACTAAATAAAAACTGTAACTGTACCAAAACATATCAAGGTTTTTAGGTTAATTTAACCATGAGCGCATAAACTCGTCCCTTATGTGTTTAGTCTAAATTAGGGAAAATTTTTGAAGTAGGAACTCTAAGACTTCTTAGAGAAGAAGCCCTATATAGGACCAGGCCAGGAACCACCTGTTCTTAACCACTGATTTAGACTTTTGCAAAACATCAAGTTGTTTTATCAGATAATTCGAAAATGACCGTGGTTAGAGCAAGACATATCATCAACCATATTCCACATCGCAATCATTTGAAATTGAAATTATGTTAGAGCATCAAAAGCGTGTTCTTTTCCCCCTCTGGATAAAAGTTATTGATTGATTGAAATAAATTTCCATAATTCTTTAATAATTGATTACTTTTCCGGAAAGTTTCGACGTTGCTCATATCCAGCCACCTTAGACTGTGCCAGTAATAGCCTGCAGCTATCTACATATTATGCACGCTATCGGCAGCTGGTAAAACATCGAATTAAGCTGAACGAGGTATTAGAATGATAGATAACTTGTTTAGAAACACATATATCACTTTTTAAAAATTATATTTTTACAATCGAAGCGTATTTTACCTTAATGTTAGTTAACTCTTCCGCATTAGAAAGTGACTTTTCATTGTTGTTAAGAAGCAATATCCTTTTTGCTCTGTGCTACATTTGCTGCAATACTCTACCCCTTATGTTCATGCTAATGATTAAATATTTTGTCTCTCGTCAAATCATAATAGAATTTTAAGGTATCAAGTGAGTCATTCCATTTCAAATCAGGCAGGCAGGTCTGAAACTTGTCACATGACATTCACAGATTTTTTTGAAAAAAATACAGTAGTTACAACTAAGGGACATATAAACTATCCCAAAAGGATCTTGCAAAAAAAAATTTATTTCTCTAGTTACAGACGTTTAAAATTTGGGACTAAGTTGGCCGTTTTCAGAAAATCAGCAAAACACTCACTTTTAAAAAGGCCACTGTTTCAAAAGTTTTTAACCGATTCCAATGATTTTTTTTCTATAAATAGTTAAGGGATGGTATTTTATTGAGACATGAATTTTGAAAATCGAGTCGGCTTTGTTGTTAAAGTAAAAAATGTTTTTGACGTGAAAAATTTGCATTTTTACCGATTTTACGATTTTTTTTTCTTATGAAAAATATTTATTTTTGACAAAACAGAGATGGCAATCTAAAGTGCTGTTATGGAAGTTTTGCATCAAGTTTTATTGTAAGCATGAGATGCATATCCTCTCAGAATTTAAATTTTGAAATTTGAAAATGTTCAAAAATTACGATTTTTGAAGTGTGATTACTCAAAAAAGCCATTTTTAAAAAATCTGAAAATCTGCTCATTTGTTGCCCTTAAAGTGCTTAATGAGCTGCTATCAATTATATTGTGTATTTTTGTCCCTGATATTTTATATGATTTTCCAAATATGGCCTTTTGTGCGTTTCTCAAAAAAGCCAGAAATTCAAACTCGTTCTTATTTAATCACTTTAATATAATATTTAATCAATATTTATTAAGAAATATACTGTATTGTTATACAATTACTACAGATAAATTGTACTTAACCTTCTTAGATCTTAAATAGCTCCTAGCACAAAGCGTAGCTACTGTGATTTAATGCATGTTATTCTGTTCAATCCAATTACTAGTTTCAAACTCACACGCTTTATATCAAATAATAAGCAACAGCAAATGTAAAATTTATTGTTGGAATACAATCAAAACATTATTGGCTATCCTACAATACTGCTAAATAGTAAAAATCCCTAAAATAGTAATGCTTACATGGGACGCACGAGCAAACAAGAAATGGAAAACAGTTAGAAAACTAACATCCTCTTAAACAAATATACCTCAATGCATGATTTCTAAATAGGAAAATTTATTGAAAGTGTGAATGAGAATTATTGAACGGGGCAAATTAAGAATGTATCACCGATGGTTTAGGGACACTATCGAATAATTTGTACACAGATAATCTAGAACAAATATTTCAATAGCCAGAATATAATACCACAATAAATATAACACCATCTGAACCCTCCTAGTCTTTGCATTTTTTTGGTAATAACGAGTAGAAGATGATCCAAGAACTTGATTCTACTTATTTTGCTTTAAGTATATAATTTCATATGCGTTTAAAACTATGTATATCAGTGCTGTAACATATTGGATGCAAAGTGTGCGAGTTTAAAACTAGTAATTGGATTGAACACAATAACATGCATTAAATCACAGTGCGCTTTGTGCTAGTAGCTATTTAAGCTCTAAGAAGGTTAAGTACAATTCATCTGTAGTAATTGTGTAACAATACAGTATATTTCTTAATAATTATTGATTAAATATTATATTAAAGTGATTAAATAAGAACGAGTTTGAATTTCTGGCTTTCTTGAGAAACGCACAAAAGCCATTTTTGAAAAATCATATAAAATATCTGTGGCAAAAATACACAATATTACTGATAGCAGCTCATTAAGCACTTTAAGGGCAACAAATGTGCAGATTTTCAGATTTTTTTAAAAATGGCTTTTTTGAGTAATCATACTTCAAAAATTGTAATTTTTGAACATTTTCAAATTTCAAAATTTAAGTTCTGAGAGGATATGCATCTCAGGCTTACAATAAAATTTGATACAAAACTTCCATAACAGCACTTTATATCGCCACCTCTGTTTTGTCAAAAATAAATTTCTTTCATAAGAAAAAAAAATCATGAAGTCGGAACAAACACTATTTTTTCACTTCAGAAACACTTTTTTTTTCTTTATCAATGAAGCCAACTAAATTTTTAAAATTAGTGTCTAAATAAAATACCATCCCTTCATTATTTATAGGAAAAAAATCATTCGAATCGGTTAAAAACTTTTGAAACAGTGGCCATTTAAATGTGAGTGTTTTGCTGATTTTCTGAAAACGGCCAACTTTGTCCCAAATTTTAAACGTCTGTAACTAGAGAAATAAATTTTTTTTTTGCAAAATCCTTTTGGGATATTTTATATGTCCCTTAGTTGTAACTACTGTAATTTTTTCAAAAAAATCGGTAAGGGTCATGTGACACCCTCTGCCTGATCTGAAATGGAATGGCTCAAGTGCAAGTATTTTATGTACTCTCCTTTACGCAATTGTTCACACAATACGCTTTGAGTTATCTTCTAGAAAAGCTTCCTTTTACACGTATATTTCCATTGGCTGCGGACACGACATTTGGCATCTTGCCAAACTTCAAACATTGTGTGAAGTCATTATGTATTGTGTTACAAAAATATAAGGTGTTGATCAACCTATGTTTGTTGGCTACGTGCAGTGAGAATTAAAGTTAACTTACTAGTTTAACTGAAACTTATGAATCAATCTCTTAAGCAACTCCAGTTGAGTTAGATTTTTTCCTGTAAGGAAAAAATTGACGTTGGCTCTTCATTTAGCTTCCCGATACTAGTTGCGGATCAGTCTGGAGGTGATTCTGCTTAAAAATTGCTTACTGCATAGACTATGCATGATTTTCTACAAGTAGACATTTTCGAAAATACCTCCTTCGAAAAATTAGATGAATGAAAAGCTGCGTATGCACGCTAAGAAAGGTTTTCAACTAGCGTAGAATTTCAACAATGTCTTCGTTTATAAAACTGATGAGCGAAATTCTCCTCGTTGCTCATTATGTTCTACTAGAGTAGAGATTTTCAAATAATATCTTCTAGCATGAATTTGACGAGTGTAACACTGTATACTACGCATCATTTTTTTGCAAGAAAAAAAATTGCGTCAGAAAAACAGAAATAAAACCTTAACTGCCAAACACAAATACTTCTTATCGGTCACACTTGGCACTCCTTATAACAAGAACCTTTATATTCTAATCATGGGAGATTCCATTGGTAGAGCCTATCACTGAAGGCCGTATCACAATCACGTCCTCAACACCTACGGCGAGCACCCGCCGACATATTTCTTTCATTGGATCTACGCTGCGCCGTCTCATTTGATCCTGCTTAGCAAAGGACCAACACCCAAACGGAAAATCCCTTACATAACGCGAACGATCCTTTTATTAAACGGTATTAATGGTATTTCGATCGCCGTTAAATTACTGTGCATGCAAGCATCTCCCTGATTTCACAGCAAAAGAGGTTAGACACATGATTTATGATTCGCATACCTTTAACGGGTGCAGTAAAGATTTAATGCAGCGGAAAAAGGGCATGTAGGGTAGCACGATGCGTAATGTAATGTTACTTGCTCAAAATATTCGACATTATTTTACGTAAGCGAGAATTTTCATTTAAGCAATGTTTTCTTGTATTTGTTTTGGTGGGTCAGAAGTAATGACCCGGTTTTGAAGGGTTATAAAAAACACTAATACAGTTTGAGACTTAAAACTTTTTTTATTTTGATCTGTATATAATCACATTTTTTTACATTAAGTTTTGAATACCACTTCAGCAATAGAGCGGCCTTCAGCGGCAATGCACTGATGCAGTCTATTCTTCCACGCAGAGAGCTCGAGCTCTTCGTGTGCATTTCAATATTCCGTGCAATGTTACGGTCCCTAGCGGAAGCTTTTTTTTTTTTTTGTAGGATTATTTAAAGAAGAAAGTTTGGAAACATCATCCCCAATCTTTAGAAGAGGTGAGGACAGAAATATCGAGTAAATATCCGCCGCGTCCCTTGAAATGTGCAGAAAGTTTTCCAAAACTTCAGAAATAGACTGCACTAGTGTATTCCTGCTGAAGGCCCCCATCTTGATGAAATGGTATTCAAAACTTAATGTGAAAAATGGGATTATCAAAATATAAAAAAGTTTTAAGTCTCAAACTGTATTAGTTTTTTTTTTTTTTTTGTAACCCTTCAAAACTGGGTCATTACTTCTGACCCACCCTGTATATAAATTCGCTTTCAATGTCTTCGAAACTGCGGCTGAAGAGATTATGCTAGCGTCCCGCAGTGTTTCATTGAACTTTGGATTTGGTGAACTTTAACTTCGAAAAGTATTACTTTTACGCCTAATTGGCTCGTAAAACCAAACAATGAAGAAATAGAAAGTCTCAGTTTTTTCGCTCTATAGTTTATTCTCTCTAAAATCCTAGTTTCAAACTAGCACTCCTCTCGAAAGGATAACAGTGGAAAAAATTCGAAATTAAATCATTGAGTAAAAAAAATCAAAATGCCCTCTTCGGAGAATGATTCCTTTTCACTAAAGATTATTTAAGTACGTGTTTTTTTTTTTTTTATCTTTCTTTTTTTCTCCTCTCTCTCTCTCTCTCTTTTCTTTTTCCTTTCTTTCTTTTTTTTTTTTTTTTGTTTTATTTGATACATGAAGCATCTCTTGGCTCATTTGTGACTCTATGTATTCTTCTTGATTTTAGTTCTTTTATAGCTTTTGAAAAATATTAAAATCATTTTGTATTTTCAATGTTAGAAAAATTATGTCAAAATCATAAATACTTCAATGCGGTTTGGCGTTGTTATTCTTTAAAAAATGAACACGTAAATGCATCAGAATTAGAACCCTTTCTGAAACGTTTCTATATGATAACTGTATTCACTATATAAAAAATGTAAAATGTCGGTTTGCTGGAAGAAAGAAATAGAAATTTTATCCCTTCAGCATTAAAAAAAAAAAAAAAAAAAAGATTTTGCGATTGCGGCTGAACATACATCTTAATTAGAAGACAAATAGCTCTTAAAATGATTGAGTTGTTGCAGATAATGGCTAATAACGATAAAATAATTCATTTATTATAAATCATTAACCTTGCACTAATTCTTTGATTATTTGCCAAAACAAAAGGTATCTCAACCAACTGTTTGGCAGGAAAAAAAGAAAAAGAAAAGAAAAAAAACCGTTAAGGACGATCATCAGTTAGGTCGTTTCTAACTGCAAGAGTTTCCCAGTGTGGTTTTAAAGAACATATTGCCGTCCAAGGTTAGGAAATAAAGAAAGAAGTAGTAGTGCACACACCTTTCAGCCTTCGGGCTTTGTTATTTTGCATTTTGCATATGTAATTACAAAAAAGTACATTTTTATTTGTTGAATTGCAGCCTGGTACTTAAACAATATAGCTCGAAACTTTGTATTAAAAATGGAGATTTGATCTATTTTGCTTTCGTTTGTTGAACAAATAAGCTAGAAATGAACGTGGTCAGACTTTGGTCAGTTATAGGAAACCCTTGTTATTTGCATTTTGTTAAAATTATATGGAATGATTTTCTTTCCAAAATATTTCTTTGGGAGCAATTAATTTAAACATATTTCATTGGGAATAATAACTGTTTTCCAAAACCTCGTTCAGGAGTTGTAATAATGAGCACCAACAAAATATTTTTGCGTTGCATCTATATGCTAATTCTTTTTGAGAAGTCACATACAGTTTTCTGAATTTCCTTTTTTTTTAAATGGGGAAAAAATGAAATCATGCACTTTATTTCAACTAAAAGAAAAAAAAAATCGATACGGGAGATTTAAAAGTTGCCCCCATTCCATTAAGGTTATAGTTCTGTTGCGCAAAATATTGCTTGTGTGAGTGAGACAAGACACGAAAAATCCTCATATTAAGAAGGAATAGCCAAAAATAGCATCATGCACTCTTGGACAGAAAAATACAGCTTTGGTAAAAGTCTAACGATGTGCTTTTACCACTTTTGCACACAAAACCTATTCAATAAATCTTTGTGAATTAACCGGATGGATCAAAACGGCGGGAATTTTTATATTTTGCAAACTTTCTCAAAATGGCTGATGATAATATCAAAGCAGGCAATGGCAGATCTTCTAGTAAGGCAAAAAAATGACAGACAAGATAGGGAACGAAATAAATTTCCTTGAAAAATCCATTTGGAAATTTTTCAAAAATATAGTTTCAAATTCACTGCGAAATTACCATACAGAACGCTGCAGAATGATTGTCAAGATCTCTTAATTTCATACAACAGTTTCACATGTACGATGTCTTTTAAAATGTACTTTTCGGATCTCCAGATGCATTTTTTTCCAATGAATTAAGGAGTCGTCAACCCATGAACATGTAGAAAAATTCCATCAACACAATTTAACTCGGAAAGAATTCAATTACGCTTGCTGGTCATTGTTGCACATTTCAAAAGGACATTTAAGAAACGAAATATAGTAGGGAATCGAGATATTGTACACTAAGAATATCTAACTTTTGCTATAAATAATGTCTTCTCTGTATGTTTTCAGTTACACGGTTTTATTTCTAAAAAATTAAAATGTAATAATAGTGGTTGAAAACCGCGTGACAGATTCAAGTTAAATGGAATGGATGAGACCGGGAACTGGTTTTAAACTGACGACCTCCGGTGCCATAATCCAACGCTATAACCACTGCGCCGCAGACTCCCAGCTACAAATCAAATTAAATAACATCGCTGCATTATCCAAAGAAAGCTATCGTTGCCAATCGACAAATAATGATTTTGATAATTTCCTCAGAGCCAAAATTATTAATTTTTTCCTAATTAACGTTACAATAAATTATAAAATGGATGGAATATTGTATTGTCATCGAAGATAAGCTTGTGTGCAAAGTTTGAAGATAATTTATGCAGTAATAGTGGTCGAAAATCGCGTAACAAACTTCCGTGACAAATTAAGTTAAATAAAACCGTGCAAAAAAAATCAAAGAAGACTAAAAACACGTACGTCATAGAATAGGTTATTAGAACCGAATTTCTAAACAGGCAGAGTTTACTCGTTAACGCTTTTTCTTAAAAACAAAATAACAATCATTTTTTATCTTACTTTTCATTAAATTGTACTTATTTTCATGAATCTCATTAAGGTGAGAGATATTTTAAAGATCAAGCACTTAATGACTTTCCCTCGACAAGTATCTTCTGCCCTTGTGACCACAAGAAAATAATTCTGCAAGTAAATAAAATAATGTAAAAGGTCCCTCTCGTACAAGTTTAAGCTTTTAACTTCAAGAACACTCCTTTCTGAAACGTCTGTTGCGTTTTCAAAGCCAAGGTGTTACTTTCTTCATCTAAGAGAAACGGGAGGAAAGGGCTTGTAGCTAAAATTTGGCCCTATGCGCTATTAGGAATAGAGTCAAAATTTTAGGGGCTGACTAAAATGAACAGAGATACTTCCTTGCAGCACATTGTACGCATTAGTCCTCACTACAACCGATGAATGACGGATTTTTTTTTTTTTTTTTTTTCTTGTCCATGAGTTCTAGGGACAAATAAAAGCGGTCACGCCCACGTCTGATATCAGGACTTACGGGCACGAAAAACACCTTCAATGTACATTTTTTCATAAAGACGCGTGTGGTTTAATCCAATACTTTTGATCAGTATTACAACTGAAGAAGCCTTCTGCGTACTTCAGTTTGTTTTCTATATTCACTGCAAAATTACTACACGCGGACTGTTTGACTTCTTTTATTTCACAGCAATCAACAATTGCTACTTAGTAAATATTGGCAATTGAGAAAAAAATATAGCAGTGCATCTACTAAATAGTGCAGTGACCATCGCATCACAAGGACATTTTATTTATTCCTGGCAGAAAAAGACTCTTCAAAACGGTCATGAAAAAGAAAAATAAAATTTCTTTCAAATTTTCTATTTTTATTGCAAAATTGTATTCACATAGTATAGTGAAATTCTACTTTTGTAAAAATTCTCCAGTTCATTATTACGACAAGGTTACTATGCAATTCATAAAAGATGTTTGACAACTGTAAAATAAGAGCTAAATACATTACAATGACACAAAGATTTATTTTTTATTTATTACAGCTCTAAAAGTACTTTTTAAAATACACCTGCCGTTGGCATAATTCATCAGTTAAGGTCAGAAAGCACAATTTCACTTTGAAGAGCCTCACAGACTGAGAAATAAGTTCGTCTAACCTTCGTTGAAGTAACACCTATTGTTAAAATTTCAAGAATATTATGCCTTTGTTTGAATCATTCCGTCTTTAAAATCGTATGCACTACTAAAAACGATGTACTTCTTTCTTGCCATGGAACCAGCTATCAGATGCATTGACGAATGCAGCGGCTTTTCAAAAGAACTGCGCCATTTTTTCCGCCGTACCATTGGGGGAAAAGAACAATGCGAAAGTTCGCGTATTTCCTGATGCTTTTTTTTATTCTTTTTAATAAAGCATGAAAAAGGAAAGCATTTCGTGCAAAAGTATCTCAGAAATAATTTTACTATTTTTCGCATTTGCTTTCCTTTTCTTTTAGGAAATTCTGAATTGTGTTGAATGACACTTCAACTGGTTTCGTTTTGTTCTTCTTATGCAGATCTTTTTCAAAGGATTTTCTCGCTTTGGTTTTCTTGAAGTAAATCTCCTTGGATCGTTTGTTGCTTTCCGCTTTGCAAGGTAAAAATGCATTTTCAGTTGATGTTTAAGTGTTTTACTCGTTTTGTGTTTGGATAAATGTTCACTGTCAAATTGATTTTTAAAGTTAAATCCAGCCTCCTGGTAATACATCTGTGATAATAAAATTGATCTGATAGCACATTTTCAGTTAAAATTTGATATCCGAGGGTCCGAAGGTAAGACTACAGAGAAATTTTAAAATGAGGAAGCTAAGTGCCAAGCGTAACTTTGTTCTTTTATGAGTAATACACTCTTGAAGAAAAAAGTTTTCTTTCCTTAGATGTGACATTGGCTAAGTGGTGTTCCAATAAAGTGGTCCCAGTCTCAACCTCTTGTTGCTCATCAATACAATTAGTCTGTATAGGCATTAAGTTCAAAAATTCAGTGTGAGGTCTTCTTCCATGAAATAACCAGTGGAATTTGTTTAAAATCTATGAGAGTTTTGACTAAATTTTACCATGGAAAACGAGAAGCATTTTGGGCAATACAATGAAGGCCTTTAAGTAGGCTTGAAAAACACTCAAGAAATTTCTAAGAACCAAAGCAATTATGAAGCTTTAGGCAATTTGATATATTCTCAGCTGGAATGTTGAACTTACAAGACTTTTTCTCATAAATATTCCCTTACTGCGTTCACTTTCACTCAAAAACTTTCTTTTTATCACAATGCCCGATCTAAAAAGCCATCTTCAAGGTCAAGGATGCTCATAAAATCGTGCAAGTCTGGGAATATTATCTAAGAGCCTCATCTAGAGGGAAGCTGTTTGCTGAAACTCATAATGACGTGCTTCACATGCTTTCCTATTTTAACCATTAAAAAAAGAGAGAGACACCATATCATTATGGACGAACAGATGGAAAATGACTGGGTGGGAACCCATTCACACGAGCGAAAGTGGTTGTTTAAATTGTTGAAGACCTAACAATGATAGCCCACAGCGCGTAGGAGTGGTTTCAGCCAGAGTTTTGGATTCAAAATTCATACCAAATAGATCCCAGCTGGTGAATGCGAAACAATTCTTTTAAATTGTACGAAAAAATAAAAACTCATATTTAGAAAATTCTTTTAAAAAGAAATAAGTTGTTCCTCTAGTCGTTCTCTGGACTAGCTGCAGATAATGACTGTGCCAACTTGAAATATATGGTGCAAATTTTCTTGTTGACAAAGTTTGCACTACGAGAACACCAATGTCATGCTGCTTTCATCATAAATGGACACCCAAACTCGAAAATACTGGTCAGGGTGATACCACTTGCTTTAATATTTGGAGAGCAAAACCAGAATGGTGACTGCTAACTAGTTCGGCTTCTCGAAAGAATTTGGTGGTATGCTGGACCAAAAAGAAACAAGTATGGTGTCAATTTGTGACCCACAAAAATTATTCTAATTTTATTACATTTTGTTGCGTACGTTACGCCAAAATATAGTGAAATTAAGCACCATCTTTTATAGCCAAGAAACTGATACCATTTTTGGTCCAATTTATCACCTATTTTTTTACAGTATAGTTTTGAAAAAAAAAAAAAAGAAGAAAATATCTGAGAATTATTATGATTCTTCCACCCCCCAAAAATATCTAATTGCGCTACTGGTCTAAATCCATAGACACCCGATAGAGTGGCAACCCGAATTCTAAAGCTCTACGCACGCCTATGCTTAAAAATAATGAGATCTCTGCTGTACTAATCAATACAGCAAGCAAATTTAACTCATCAGGAAAAAAAACAGTATTCCATTAAATCAAGCAATTAGGAAAAATTCTATCACCACAGGAAATAACTTTTATAACATTTCTGAGACAGCAATACGGAAATGGTTAGTACTTCGCTTTTCGCAGATTCTATTCCTGTCTGGTATTTAACGTAATGAATGTTTACTTTAGACAAAATGACTTTCAACAATTGCGAGAACCAGACGGAAGTACTACTCGTTACACGAATATAAACAACTCTGAGTGGATGATTCAAAACCAACTTTCACCGCGGCTAGTTATTTTCTAATAAAGACTCATAGCCAGTTCTATTCAAATTTAGACGATCTTGTGAGTGGTACAAATAACATATATTTATACTCATTAAGAACGTGCTGTTTTGCAACCTGAACAAAGAAATGAGGCTGTAGTTATTTTAAATGCTATAAATTACAAAATAATGTGTTTTCTAAGAAAAAGCAAATCGCACAAGGTTTAATGAAGAAAGCCGTAAAATGTGAATTTTTCCTTTTGCTTGAATATTAATTACTATGTAAAGTTCATCTAATTTAAAAACGAGAATTATACATATTTTGGTTGTCGATGGACAAGTGTCCATTACTTTCTTGCGTTGCGTATTAGTTAGGCTTCGAATTTTTTCGAACCTGTGTAAAAATTTTGCCTTTACAGAGTGTCTACAGATTTTCAAAAGTGTAATTTCGTGTCTTTTTCGAGACATTTTACACTGTTAAAAATTGTGGTTCAATATTTTTTCAAAAAATGGTGAAATTTATCTGCAACCAATATTCGGTTACTAAGTGTAACCATTATAATGGTGTAGGTTTACAAAATGTTGGTTACAGATAAATTTTACCATTTTTTGGATTAAAGGTTGAACCAGAAAATTTTCACAGTGCAAGGACTTTTTCGGGACCGTTCGGTTATACATCGGATGTTGATGCTGCCGTATATCGGATATTCGGTCTCCCCTGTATGCCGTATATGTAGCAAATATCCGGCTCAGATGTTTGAAACGTAAATTCTATACATTTTTTAAATATCCCACAGCTTCCAAATGCGTAGTAAGGTCTATGGTAATTCACATATATTTTCAAAACGCTTCAATTAATTAAATTTTTAAAATCAAATTTGACATGCGGGATAACTGGGTACTTTGCCGGATCGGGGTCCGGATCTTTAAAATCCGTCGGATAGCTGATATCCGATGTCTTCTGTGGGGTTGGGAACCGGTTCAGATGAATAGAAAAATGTTCGTGACTTTTTCGTTACTTTCGTGACCGATTTCTAAATTTGTCCCTTTTTCGGGACTTTCATGCCTTTCGTTAACTGTAGACAGCCTGCTTTAATCGAGCCCCTTGGTAAGAAATGTCATAGAATACTGGATGCATCGAAGTTAAAGTATTAATGCACTTTTTGATCCTTGCTGTGGTATATGTAGTAAATGTTATGAAGTCTATAGTTTCACAGAAACCTTTTTGTCTATAACTTAAGAACACTAGAATAAAAACTTTAGAAGATGTTAACAGTGCGTATGTAGGAATCGTCTAAAGATGGTGCAGAAAACATTCGTTGAAGTATAGAAAGAAAATCAAAATGGGCATCAGAGTGCATTTAAATCATTCTGGCTTTGTAAAATGATGCTAAATCGTTAATTTTAATGGAATGGCGTTGCTGGTGTTGATTACCTTGTTTTTCACGATTTATGTATTACAAATGTTTTAAAATAAAGTACAAAATCCGATTTAACTATTAAAACAATCAATATTTGAAAAATCCAGTGGATTTATTGAAGAAAAAAGTGTGGAAATTGTTACAAGGAGACTTTTGATGAGTGGCGGAAGGGGTGTTGAATGCCTTGATTTACACGAATTACCCTATATAAAATCCGGTCATCAGAGGAGTGGTCCTAGCAGTTACGGTCAGGGTGAAGCGGCCTATCAATGGGTGGTGCGTCCCGCGGAGACATCTAAAACCCTTAATGGCCCATACATATTGACAGCTCTGGGCCTCAACGCGGGTGTTCCAAAGCAAAGAAATAATGCTGATTATTATTTTCTCTTCGCCGCTGGAAGCTTTTACTAAACACGATTGTTTGAAATCAATTACGTTCTGGAAATTAAGGAACAATTCCTTTAAATTGTTATGCATATTTTGTCGCAACACTTTCAACAATAAATGTCAATCAACTTTCCTTGACAAGTACTAGATGCATCGCCCGGCGTTGAACGGGCTAAACAAATAAAGAGAACATTTCTGAAATAACGCTAATAGTCCATGTAAAATTTCTAAGAACTATATATAAGGTCAAAAGTCCCTTGAATCCTAAGGATAATACTCCCAAAAAGTCGTGCCTTTTTTTTTTTTTTTGATCGATTTTTATGCTAAGCAATGGCTTTCGCGCGAGCCTAAATAAGAGCAACAGTCCCTAAAAATCAGATTAAATAAGTACAATGCTCTCAAAAAGTAGTTCTTTTTTTTTTTGCTTTCGATTTTTGTTAAGAAACCGTTGTATGCCCGGTGCTGCGCGAGCTTAAATACAACACGGCCATTCAAATTCTTTATTATCTATCCATGCACAGACATACAAACTGGGACCGATATTAATATAATTATTCAAAAAAATACAAAAAAATCGCATTAGAATAAGGACAATTAATTATCCCTTTCAATCCTTTTTCGATTTTACGCCATTTGCGTTTCATGTATTCATAATAATTAAAACAATCTTTAAAAGTTCCCGTTAAAATACGAAAAATAGTTTTTATTAGATAGCACCTCAATGTTTGACTTTTTATGAGAAACAGTAGCATGAAAGTTTTAAAAAAATTAAAAATTGTGAAAAGAGAAAATATTATAAAAAATAAAAATTACAAAATCCAATTAAATAAAAAAAAAGCAATGGAGTAGTAAAAGGAAAAGGGTTCGTATCCCCAGCTGTGGTAGGAGTAAATACTACTAATGCTTCCACAAATGTAAATCAAATTTCCATTAGCAGAGGTTAGTTATCATTAGGCGACCTGCATTGTTTGATTATTATCTATTTATTTATTTGTTATGGCTCACTTTCTTTTCTAGTTTACTAGATCATTTACCATGGGTAATTATTTGCTAATGTATATCTCCCGCTGTAATAAAAAAATTTAGAGGTGCATAAATACAGAAGAACTAAACTGCCAGAAAATGAAGTGAAGTCAATGCAATATATAAACTTCCATAATGAGAAGTGCTCAAAAACAACAGCTTTGAGATTTTAAGTAAATAAATCTGCAAAATATTTTATTTAAATAAAACTCAAGTAATAATTTCACTTCTTGAGTAGGCAATTAACTTCGGTAAACATTTTTAATAATCTATTTTGAATGCTCACAGTTATGAAACATGATT
The DNA here is from genome assembly GCA_038502835.1 of Octonoba sinensis. Taxonomy (NCBI): domain Eukaryota; kingdom Metazoa; phylum Arthropoda; class Arachnida; order Araneae; family Uloboridae; genus Octonoba; species Octonoba sinensis. Next base: position 129,264,449 of record CM076600.1, read on the forward strand.
TTTGTCTCAAGAAATATTTAATTACATGAGGTTTCGTTCTTATAAATGCATGAGAAGCAGCGTTGGAAAATATCATGATATTTATTTAAATAACAAAATATCGAATATTTATGATATATATCGAATATATAACGATGATATATATATATATATATCATAGTTGCTTTCACCGAAACTATTTAAAAACTTTGTATATATTTACATATGTGACATTATATAAACCAGAATATTATTAATTGAGTTAATTACTTATTTAACCTCACTTAAAAGAAAAAATTGGTTCATATAATTGTGTACCCTTTATGTTGTCTGTAATACATTTCATTTTGCATTTACGTGTTATGAAATCAATATAAATTTGTTTATCAAAATGAGAAAATATCAATTAAGCAATAACTGATACATATTTCTAATTTTGACACCAATACCATAATTACAGAAATATAACTGATCATTTCTATTGATAATGATTGATGTTATGTTTAATATTAGAAAATTAATTTTGAGAAAATAATTTGACGCTACTAGTTTAGTGTCTTGTCTGATGAACGAATCAGCATCAACTTAAAAGAGTAACAAAGTTTAAACATTTATAAGTCAAGTTTATCTTTGACTCCCTATCGTTGTAGATTTTCTGATTATCAACCTCATCATTACCCTGCTCATCATTATAAATCTAGTACCATTACGCTTCTTGTTACATAATTTCGTTTTTCCATTATTTCCATCAACTTAGAAATGAAACAGTAGACTAATCAAAGATGAACTTTAAATGTTTTTCAACTTAAATTATGCAAATTTCGTGGTTAGATACATATCGTGATATATATCGACTTATGAATATCATTATATATCACGATAGATATCGACTTATAAAAATCATGATATATCACGATATATATCGACTTATAAATATCATGATATATCACGATATATATTGACATAAATATCATGATAGATATCAAGTGATATATCTCCGCCAAATGCTGATAAGAAGTGAAAAATATACATTCAGTTAGCATTCTAAATTAGAAATATAATTTTTTCCTTTTCACTGACAATATTTGCAAGTATGAAAGCAGTGCAAAAAACAGAAAGGTGTGCAATTAATTATTTTATTAAATCATAGAAAATATCGCTTTCAAAAATCATAGAGCCTTAAAATTATGAATATGTGCTTGTATATGTATGTGTTTGTTTGTGTGTATGGGTGGTTAAATGAAGAGAGAGAGAGAGAGAGAGAAGAAAGAGAGAAGACAGAAAAGGGCAACCCTTAAAAATAAAAATTGATTGCATTGTAACGAAGGATTTCTATTACGCACCAAAGCCATAAAAACGAATGTCTTTATAAATCTTACATGCGTTTCACTTCCTATAGCTTAAGGCTAAATCTTTATCGAAAACTTTACTTTCAGTTTCGAAAGGCGTATGAAATAAAAAAATCAAAAAAAAAAAAAAAATCAGTACATTTCTCAGTAGAAAGTGTTTCCAGATCAGGGTCTTCAGGTAATGCTCGGCGGGAAACCAAAGTGATTTCACAAGCACCCCCTCCTCTCCTCCCCACCACCTTCTCAGTTTTCACTTTTGCAGGAATTCGTTGAAAAAACGATCAACAAGCTGTTGTTCATGGGGGATTTGGGTTAGGCGATAACCCATATTTTTCGAAGTGTTTACTTTTCTTTCGGCATTCGAAATTTATAAAAAAAAATATAATCACCCATTCCACGCGATCTCATTCTATTCATCCTGGAATCTCGAGACTTTCATTTGGTATTCACACAATATAAATTATGAGCTTTAATTCAGATGCATTCCAGATGCTTACTTAAGTTGAATTATATTCGTTAAAAGCAGCAATTCACTTTAATTATTTATTTTTCTCATAAATCTTACAGCTTTTACAATTATCTTTAATAATAAAGCAGGTTTTTTTCCCCAGAAAGCTTAATGTAGAGCACGCACAATGTGTTAGCCGTAAATTTATCTTGAGTTATTCTACTTTAGTATTTAAATATGCTGTTTCAGAATGTCCTTATTTGTTGAAACAGAAAAGTAATCAAAATACAGTAAAGTCTGTAAAGTTGGACCACCTGTCTAAGTTGACCACTTTTGTCAAGAACGGAGCTAGCCCTATATTCTATAATGTAGGGAAACCTTTGTAACTTGACCACCTAATTCGAAAACCTGTCTATAGTGACCTCTTATGTACGCCAAATTTGGGTGGGAGTATTATAAAAAATCCTTTGCAATTTGATATATTATTTGTTATCTATTTATTTGTTTATCTATTTTTACAAAGATTTAAAAAACTAAAATAACTTCTCCAGGGTATTTTTCATGCTATACTGTTAGACCAGTATTTGTCTGGATGGATGAAACATCAATACAAAGTTTTCCTAAACTTTTTTGTAAGTTAACCATATGGGAAAGCTACTATGAGCCCCTCTTTTATTCTTTAAACAAGTTTCTTCTTTTTTCTTCTACCTGATTTAGCTATTTTGAACAATTATGTATTTTTAGGAAATCTTTATTATCATATAAGGAACTAGCTGCGACGCCCGGCGTTGTACGGTCTATCTTAAATTATATCTTGCAAATACGGCGATGCCTCATCAAAATGCTAGAAACGTTGATTATTAATATATTTGATTTGTTTAACAATGGCAACTGCATTGATTTGTTTGTTCACACGGCATCTGTAACAATTGTTGAAAAGATGCAACAATGCAAATAAAATAAAACGGTCATCATCAGTGTCAAATAAAATTAAAGTTGATTACCGTGAAAAAATATTTTCAAACTACAGAGAAAAACGCTCATAATTTCTTTTCTATTTAATTTATAGGCTTTCAATTTTAGCACGAAGGATGGAACTCTTTCTAGGATAGTTTTTTACGTGCTTTTCAATGGTATCAAGCTCGAAAAGATGCGATAATTTCTTCCAATAGAAAAGGACTATTTTATGCAATTTTCGGAACTTCGCTCCTATTGGTCTTAGCGTGATGATATATAGCCTTCCTCGATAAATGGGCTATCTAACACTGAAAGAATTTTTCAAATCGGACCAGTAGTTCCTGAGATCAGCGCGTTCAAGTAAACAAACTCTACAGCTTTATAATATTAGTACAGATTTACATAATTAATAAGATATTTTTCTTTATTTTAACTATGTATACTTTACTTTTAAAGTTTTATAGGATACATTGTAAGGTATTCTAATTAAATTTCTCTAATTATATTTTAGATAATTGTGAAAAATATAGCTAACCACTATTTTAAAGTAATTTTAATACATGAAGCTGTATTTTAATTTGTTTCAAATGAATAAATGCATAGTACAAGAAATGACAAAAGAAAGATCTCCACCCTCTATAAATTGACCATCTATCTAAGTTGACCACTAAAGTGTTGCACCGCGAATGGCCAACTTACACAAGTTTCACTGTATAAGAAAATCTTTGAATCTATTTTAACTGAATTTATAATCAAGAATTACTTGCTAAAAAATATTTTTTAAAAAATAATAATATTATCATTCGTTTTGAAAACTAATTTCGTTTTAAGGACATGAGGAAGGTAAGCAATTTCGTTCAAAGGATGAAAAAAATGTACCATAGTCTTGCAGCGTAAAACGTCTCACAACGTCTACAGCAAATAATCACATGTTATTGAACAAAAAATCGTTCATTTTGTTTGATTACAGGTTATTTAAACTAATACGCATTCATTCGATACAATTTGCGCACAAATGAAAGCTCCTGCAAAAAAAAAAAAAAAAAACTACCCAATACTATCTATGCTTTGACTGTTTAAAAATGAGCAGAGGTTACAGAAAATTTAAAATAATATTTTCTATTTCAATTAAATTACTTTTCTTTTTAGTACATGCAAAGAAGTAAACAATCGTGCTCTCCACAACGTTGTTCCCGAAAATACGATTGCGGAATTGTTCCGGACGTAGTTCAGAAAACTTAATTATTTTTTGAATAAGTATAGATTACGTTAAAAATTGTTATTGTTTTGCCATTTGATGCCCACAAGTATTTTCATTATGTGCTTAATATCAATATTAATTACGGAGCTCTTTTAGCCTACTTTCCCAGAAAAGTTTAAAAAAGGAAGAATGAAAGAAGGCGCAAAATTATCGTTAAAAATAAGAAAAAGTCAAAAATAAGTTAAATAATTAAATAAATATTAAAAATAAAAAAATATGAAAGCATGCTTTTGAGATGGGGGAAAAAGGTGTGTCTGTCGGTCTGTCTGCCCCCCCCCCCCCAATAACTTTTAAAGAAATTGTCAGATACGATTTTTTTTTTTTTTTTGAATTCGAAAGATCGTGGCGAGGACATCTCATTTCCGTATTTCACTTATCGATTTGACCAATTTTTCATTCAATTCTAAACAGTTCAAGAAATCTTAACAATAGCGTCTATGGGGAAAAATGAAGCAAATTATGCAAGCTCTGAGCATAAGATCCTTTGAGCAAGCATATTGGAAGGAACTCTTGGTGTGAAATATTTTTTATTTGAACAACTTTTGTTCCTTTTTGAGCAGTTCAAAGAAAAATTATCATTAGCTTCGACGGGGAAATTCCAGTCCTATATAAATCCTAATCTAACAGTCAGATTTGCTTGGAGCAAACTTTATTGAAAAGATGTTGTGACGTAGCACATGTACAGATACGAAGTTCATCCAGAATCAAACGAACTTATTTCCCACAAACATTTTTGATCTGGATCGATTTTGAAGGATATTTCTGAATGAATAAATGAGCGAGTGAATGACTGAATAAATGAATGAGAGAATGAATATGTGTAAACCGTTGAAAAATGTATATTTGAAGTACTTAAGAACTAAAGCTAAATGAGAGAGAGAGGTAGCTAGATTATCAATTTGATATTGGAGTGTACGAGAAAGTAGACTGGATATAGTTCCAGATCGAACTTTTTGTTCTATGTATCTTGGTGCGTATTCGCTAAAAATGGCTAACCTTCAAACTTCATAGCTAAGAGGAGCAATTGTTACTGTTATTCAACTGTACATTCCGCTGAAAATGTTAATAGATGATCTTTACTTCTAATTAAGATTTGATTTGTTATTATAGTTATTTAAGAACATTTTATTTTCGACTTATTTTGTTCTGCATGGTCTTCCTCTTTTGTACTTTCATATGATATGCATGAATCAATGGTGCCTAAATTTACCACGGGATATTTTTGACAGATCACGCTACGGCCTTTCTTCCATTTTTGCCAAGCTTAAAAATACGTATTTTTATTTTCTTTCATCTTGGACCGTCCTTTTTGCTGTCATAACCCCTAGCACCCCTAAGTGGGCGCCATATATGAACCTCCGATATGCCGTTTAAAACGAAAGTGCATGTCCTATTGTAAATTTGGACCCTAAGCTTCCTTTCAACTTTGTTCATTTAGTGATGATCATTCGTTCCATCATTGATATCTAATTCGTTAGACAAATCTGTAAAATTTCTAAATTAGCAAATTCGGAAAATGTTGTTGCATTTATATCTTACTTATGCGATACAAAAAAGGAAAAGAAGAACTTTGACCAAAAAACCTCTGAATTCATATAGTCATGATCAAGTAAAGTAAAATATATAATTCAGTAGGAATAATATAGATAGCATATCTAGATTACATCGTTTGCATCAGTCGTTCTAGTATTAATTGTACAATAAATTTCAGAGAACACATTTATTTACAAGCAATGCATTGACTTTTTTTTCTGTGATCAATAAATTAAAGCATATCAGATTTTATTTTATGACGATGGACAAATATATATATGTGCTTAGTAAGTGTCGAAATAATATGAGCGTTTGTTAATACAATAAAAGAAATACTGATGAAACCGATAATGCAATACCATATTTCTCTATTGCATATTAACATAGAATAAATGTTGTTTTCTTCCTTTGAGGCTGTTGAAAATACATGAGCTGCAGTTAGTCCAAATATTATTTCACGAGTTACCACAAACAAATCCACATTATGGAAAAAAAATATTCATCGCACATTCTAGCTCTCTGACCCCTCACAATGGTCTTCGTGACGACTTCACCTACTCTTTGGAACAAAACGTGGCACCCCTTCCTGAGGAGATATCTTCACCTGGGGTAATGTCGAATGCAACAACACAATGATTCCACCATTTTGCGACATCACAAAAACGAAGTTAATTGACCTCGTTTTCCGGAATCCGGGCCCCGTGTATGGGTGAGTTTGCGAAGCATCTCCACGATGGAAACTCTTTTGCTTGTGATTTCTTTTTCCCTAATAATTGGACACCCATACTTCAAACCTTAAGCGGGGTCAGTGAAGAAGTGGCAACGTTGGGCAACAACATCCACCATCTGGAATGGATTGTAGGCAAAATAAGGCATTAACGGAGGAGTAAATGGAGGTCTTCTTCGAGAAGAATAGGCGATTTGCTTAAATTATTTAGTTATTTATTATTATTATTTGACTTTATTGAATAGAAGCGCGCTATTCGGGTCATATTAGCTTAATTTTCGGAGTTAAGTGGATCTGGACTAATCTAATGGCTGTGAAATGGAATGTTTAGATTGAAATCATTCAAAAACGGCGTAATCATATAAAAGAAATCCTCAGCAAATTTCTAGATCGTTCATTGATAATGGGCTCTGTTATGATTAAAAGGTTACTGTGAACTCATTTTCCTAGGAAAACGCTAAAAGATAATCAAAACGTTTTTCTTTATTCTTCAATCACGATACATAAGGTCGTAGTAAGGTGTGAGAGAGATATTTACACAAACTAGTTACACTCTTTCATAAACATACGGACGCATACTGCTTGTGAGAACTAATAAAGTATAGTGTAGACATACGTACTTCAATAAATGGACATGGAAACAGGCGCATAATGTAAAGTACACGATCTGGATTATTGCAGAAACCGAGAAATAGGCGAATTGAAATCATTCTTTGGAATAATGTGCAATTTTGTTCTATTTGATAAATGTAAATACAAGTATTATTTTAAAAAAAATCGTGTTTTGATTCTCTGAATTAATAATATTTCGTTAGTGTTTAATTCAAACATAAAGTTAACGTTATTAAAGCATAAATTTGTAAGAATGTTGTAGAGATGTGTTTCCGGGTTACAAAGAACGCCTTTTTCAGTGGAGAAAAAGTTTTTGCTTCCGAAGCTAAGCGCTACAGGAGCTTCCTTGAAAAAAATTCCAGCTATTTTCAGCTTCAGAATTGGACAAAGTAAAACCATAAACGAGAAAACACTTAATTAATTAAAAAACCTTTGTATTCCATTATTGCATTTATTATTTTAAAATTTACATACAGCATAATAATTAAATAATGTTAGAATTATCTTTAAGAATTTAGGAAAAATTTAGCCTATCGTTGATAAATCCAAAAATATTGGACAGGCATTCAACATCGTCTCATTTTCGGAACTGTAAATAGAAACTGAATTCCTACAGCTCTCTTCTAAGCGGTGCCATAGAACAGAAAATGTGAAACGTGCGATGTACAATTGAGGATACTTAACTGAATGGTGAAAAGCGGAAATTTAATTTAGGAATAGTGTGAGACAGTCTGGAAAGAAAAACTGCTTTTTCTTCGTTCAACATTGTGAAGGAGTGCATACGTAGGTAAGGGATCATTCATAAGGTGTTACCCTTTGAGAGGGGGTTCTAGAAATTGTGACATTTTGTGACAAGGGGAGGGGGATAGCAAGATTTGGGATATCACACATTTTGGTTAAAATAAAAACATTTAAAATCAACAGATTAAATATTTTATGTTATTTATTTTTAACGTTTGTGTGTGGTCTGTGTTCTATTAATTTTATTCTGTGTCTATGCTGATTCAGGTTTAAATTAACGTCTAATTTAAATTTAAAAGGAAATCTTGAGCATTTACATTTTTAAGACAAAACAGCGATTGTCATTTCTACGATTTCGACCTACTAATATTTTTCAGTATTATCACCTAATTATTATTATTATTATTATTTTTTTGTTGTTGTTGTAAACCTTAATCTCTTTTTATACAAATTCAGTGCACGTACATAATCATTATTGTTGTTTTGTTATGCCCACAAATATCATTAAAAGTTCAAAAATAAAATTAGAAACGCAATCTATAACGTAGTTCTTTGTTTCCAAACAGCAAGTATATATGCTTATGTAATATAGCGTGACTTGTGACGAAGGGGAGGGGGTTATATTTGGAAGTGTGATAGTTTGTGAAAAGGGGGGGGAGGGACTCGAATATTTTGAAAAACAAGGGTGACATCATTTGTGAATGGTCCTTAATCTGGGGTTTCACTCTGAAGTTTTGTATTAAAAGGGCTGTCTGCAGTTGAGGATAGGAATTTTTCACTATTTTTGACATTATCACAATTCGTTTTACCATCTACAATCAATCTAATAAATATATTAGTTAATAAGTGTTCTGAACTTCTTAATACGGAGACGATTGAGAAGTAGTAATTATTTCGACAACTTTATAAAGCCAAAACCATCTCGCATTTATCCGGAAGACCAAATTTTAAGCATATTGGTTTAATAGCACAAAAAGTTTCTGAGAAAAAAAATTCTGATTTTTTTAACAGATTTTTTTACTAATGATTCTCATTCAAAACTACAAATTGAAAAAGAAAAAAATGTTGTGTGGGGATAGTTCACAACGTGATAAAACTACAGATCAACTTCGAATTTTCAATAACGAGAATTTTGCATTTTGAGACCAAATATTTTAACTTACAGCTCATATACAGTTTTTTTTTTACAGAGTAAATCTGGACAAAAATTGGAAGCGGTAATCCATGCATAATGCGGAAGTTCTTCCAGAATTGATAGGTATCCGCTATTGACACTTAGATTTGTGGAAATACATCAACAAAGAAAAAGTGCTTGGCAGCTATGTTTGATCCTCCATTTTGAATGGAAGCATACGTGAAGAGTATGAGGAATTTTCTGGATTTGTCCTACACATTTTTAGGGACAAAACCTGAAAATCTAAGCTATTTATCAATTTGTTGTGCAACTTATTTTCGACCTGTATTTACAAAGTTAGGGAAAGTAAGTGTTATGAAATATTACTATTATTATGACTTATTAACCCGAGATTTGCTATGTAAAAACAACTACTACATTGAAATAAATACAATTCTTAAGAACATTCTTGTTAAATATTAATTTTATGCTCAGTTTTACGTAGTCTGTTTCTCATTTCCAATTGAGCCTCTTGATTGGCGCATTAACTTGCGACGTCTCTAATGAAAACCAAACTATTACATTGTTATAGCTAAAATTGTAGTACTGCTTCATTTTACAGGCATTATTGCATTCCATTGATGCGTAGTTGATGTAACTAGAAGCCTGCTTTCCCGTAAAAGTAAAAAAGAAAAAGAAGTATGAAAGAAGGCTTAAGGTATCGTTGAAATACCATTCAAAATAAAGAAAAGTCAAAACTAAGCGAAGTAATTGAATAAATATTGAAAAAAAAAAAAAAAAAGGAAGTAGTGTTTTGAACTGGGAAAGATGTGTGTCTGTCTGCCCCCTCCCCCCGGTAATGACTTCTGAGGAAATTGTCCGATTCGAAAGATTTTTTTTTTTTTTTGCATTCGAAAGATCTTGGTGAGAACATCGCATTTCCATATTTTATTTTTTCAGTTGAACAATTTTTCATCTAATTTGAACAGTTCAAAGAGACCAAACATTAACGCTTATGGGAAAATATTTGAAAAATTAATGAACCCTGAACATAAGATCCAAGTTCCTTTGAGCAAGCTTAGTCGAAGGATCTGTCGACGTGAAATATTTTTTGATTTGAACAATTTTTGCTCAATTTTGAACAGTTCAAAAGAAAAGAAAAACATTAGCGCCTTCGAGGAAATTTCAATCCTATATAAATCCTAATCTAACAGACGGATTTGCTTGCATCAAACTCTACCGACTGGATTTATGACGTAGAACATGTATAGTTAGTTACAAAGAATAAAGAACGACACGAGCCAATTCATCGGGATTTTTAAGGATGTTTCTGAATGAATGAATGAATAAATGACTGAGGGAATAAATGAATAAATGAATGAATGAATGAATGAATGAGTGAATGAATGAATGAATAAATAAATGAATGAGCGAACGAATAAATAGTAATTGATGAATCAATGAATGAATATGTGACAGTTGAGACAGGTTTATTTCAAGCAATTAAAAATTAAGGCTAAATGTGAAAGAGAGGAAGATAGCTAGCTTATAAATTTGATGTTGGTGTCTACGGGAAAATAGGCTCATATAGTTCTAGACGGAACTTCTTGTTTCATGTATCAAAGTGTTCAATGAGTTAGCCAATTACTTAATTTATTATTACTTCAAATCAAAGTAGAATAAACTGCAATAAAAAATTAAACTGTTATATTATCTGCCTAGCTAGTTAATTTGGAAAACTAATTTATACATGGTTTTAAAACACGTAATTTACTTTTCCTTCTGCAGCAGGAAGTAATTATATGTATTGAAGCGCAAATGATTTGTTTTTTAAGTTCAAAGCTAAGCATCATAAAATTTAATAAAAACACTAATTTTATCCATTCTAGTTTAATGACGACTGTACACTTTGTGCTGAAGCTGGAGTAAATTGTTATTTCATTGCAAAACGAAGTGTCGAGATAATTGGGGTTTCGGCTCCATAATGGCAATGATATTAAAGTAAGGACTAGAATAACAGCTCACAATAAGAACCCACGAGACTATGCTTCGGGATACGGAAACAACAGTTTAAACCTTGAGTTTAATGACATATACTTTCCACTGAATAATCACATTTTACTATTGCCACTCTTTCTCTATAAATACTTGAATATGTTTTCACTTTCTTTCAAATCCAATAAACAGAAGAAAGCATTGGATTCGGGAAAATTTTCGAACTTCGAATTTTGAGGTGTGGTGAACCCATTCTGACCATTTTTGGAAAATGTCTATGTGTGTAAAAATAATTTAACTTTGTGCAAGTAAACAATAATAATAAAATTACACGTTAATTTAAAGCACAAATGAGCAATAAAATGCAGACATATGTTTCGGGATTGCTTGGAATCCCTTTTTCAATGCGACAAGGAGCTTCTAGATGCAAAACATTCATTTGGATGTTTTGCATCTAGAAGCTCCTTGTCGCATTGAAAAAGGGATTCCAAGCAATCCCGAAACATATGTCTGCATTTTATTGCTCATTTGTGCTTTAAATTAACGTGTAATTTTATTATTATTGTCTATGTGTGTGTTTCTAAATTTTTTTGTGGCCACTATAACTCATAAAGTAATGCATGGAATCCCACGAAACTTGTTGCACACATGGACCCTGATGAGAACTGGGACTGATTAGTTTCTAGCGCAAATCCGTTTGCGCTAAAAACTAATGGGGGCGGAGGCATTTAAATGTTTTTCTCGATCAGCGTGAGTGCTATATCTCAAAAAGTAATGGGAGAATTCAAACAAAATTTGGCGTACAAGTGGACCTCAATAGGAACAGGTGCTGATTACATTTCAATGCCATTAGCTCCAAGAGAGGGAGAGCAATTGAACTTTTGTTAGTTTTCGTGGCTTTTGTAACTCAAGACTTAATCCATATAATCAAACGAAATTCGGCACACACATACACATCCTGATAGGAAGTGGTGCTGATTAAATTTTGGCGCCATTCGCTCCAAGGGGTGGTGGAGCAATCTGACACGTTTCCTCGTCAGCGTACATCTCAAGAATCCAACAATTCAATCAAAATTGTAAGCGTATCTCAATGGGAAAAGGTATTAATTATATTCTGGTGCCAATTGCGTCAAGGGAGCAGATACTTTTTATATTGTATTGTTACTATTTCACCTACACGTTACCAAATAAAATTATTATCTGCTGAGGTTTCGCCTGTAGCACAAACATTTTAATTAGTTTACTATTAGTTTAATTTAGATTGGAATCCTACTTGCACGAATGTAAGGAATGTGCCTCATTTGCATAGGCCAATTTCTCGTCGATTGGTATTTCTTGTGAACTAGCTTCGATTTAAATTTTTTATGCATTTATTAGTTAATTTATTTTTAATAATGTAAAACATAAAATTTCAAATTTATTCGTTAACAATCGCTAGGTCACAAAAAAGTATTCTTGTCACGTTGTTTACTAACTCCTGCAATAAGGCATTTGATAGTCAAACCTATCTCTTGTTTACTAACTCCTGCAATAGTAAACAAGATCAATCTCTGCAATAGTAAATCTTGTTGTTTACTAACTCCTGCAATAAGGCATTTGACAGTCAAACCTATCTCTTGTTTACTAACTCCTGCAATAGTAAACAAGATCAATCTCTGCAATAGTAAATCTTGTTGTTTACTAACTCCTGCAATAAGGCATTTGACAGTCAAACCTATCTCTTGTTTACTAACTCCTGCAATAGTAAACAAGATCAATCTCTGCAATAGTAAATCTTGTTGTTTACTAACTCCTGCAATAAGGCATTTGATAGTCAAACCTATCTCTTGTTTACTAACTCCTGCAATAGTAAACAAGATCAATCTCTGCAATAGTAAATCTTGTTGTTTACTAACTCCTGCAATAAGGCATTTGATAGTCAAACCTATCTCTCTCGAACCTCGCGAGTAGGAAGACAAATTCGAGACACAGATGTTTTAATAAAGCGACAAAAATGGGCAGTAAGAAAAAAATTTAAAAGATTCTATGCATTAAAATTCATATACATTGACATCATTTAAGTTCTTTTTGTTTTGCACAATTTACTGTAAATATACGTTATGCAAATTTTAGCAATTACGTCGATACGAGTTCATAGATTTGCAGTTTATAAACCTTTAATATTCAATCACCTAAAGAATAATCTTTAATTCAACATTTTGAATGTTTTTTTATCTTTAACTTATGTGCGGTTGATAGAGATTGATGATGTAGAGTTTAAAATCAGAAATGCAAGGTGTGCCAAATTTCGAAATATAGAGGCTTTGGAGGGAATTTATTTGACATAAACAAAGCAAAAAACGTTGAACTCAAGTTTCAAACGCGTGTAAATTGAAAGATTTCATCAAAGAGGTATTTTCGAGATAGGCAGGTACGAGATAGACAGGTTCAAATATAATGTTTCAATGTAACATCCTTCACTTTTGCAGGAGTTTAAAACACAAAAACGCAAAAGGAAACAATATTCAATATTTACTAAAAGGTTTGTTCCACGTGAAAATGGATAGTTAAATTAATTTCGTTTCAGCACGAGCGAATGATTTGAATTTTTTTTAACTCTTGAAAGAGGTTGAAATGCATTTAAAAATACAGAAGTATTGTTTTATTAGAGGCCACATTGTAGCTGTTGAATGAAATAGTTGCGTAACTATTTGATTCAACAGTTAACTAAAATAGCCGATGATCTTCTCAGTGCGGTTGCAATGGATTAAATTGCACATTTCGACTCCTGGCGAAGGTCTTGATGTTTTTAAAGATTTATTTACGTATTACCAGTGACCACTTCATTCAAAATCAAATCTTGATTAATGACCCAACCAATGTGATTTTAATTCGAGTTACATACTTCGATCCGATTAAAATAAATATATTTTTTAAGCCGAATTAAAAAAATATATTTAAAGCTTGTGCCTCAATAACAGACAAATAGTCTCCTACATAGAAAATACAAGAGGGAATATATATGAAGCAAATAATTAAGGATAAAATAGCTTGAATATTAAGTATCGGTTTTGGTGGGGGTTTTTTCCCGGAGTTTAAAAAATAATGAACTTATTTATGTTCCATATGCAAGTAAATATGAAAAAGTTTTGTCTGCCAATTTATTTTATTTTACTCTTAAGCTACTGCTTAGACCAATCCAAAACAATTATATCACGTATCTTTCCTTGATCTATTTTACGCTCAATATTCACGGAAGATACATTCTTCAAAGTATTGATTATTAATATCAACTTAACATCTATGGGATAGGAGACACTTATAATTTTGAATGGAAAAGTTATTAAAGAAATAATTTTTCTTTAAAGCGAGAACCATCAATGTCTGCAGTTTGAGTTAGAAAATTACTTTTTCCTTCAAACTACAATTACACTTAGTTAATGGTTTGGAAATAAAAGCATATTAATAAATGAATTCATGAGCTTCTGATATTTTCCATGAAGGCTGTCCTCCACTGTTACCATTTTTCAGAAAGGTGTTGAATTTACAGACTAATTTGACGTGATATTAAACAAGCTAACTCATGGTCAGATATGCAAATTTCTGAGGCTCTATTTAGGAAGAGAATGAACTGTTCATGTAAAAAGGTCAGACTGGACATTGAACTCTTTTCCGAGACCACGCACTGCCCTTGAACATTTCTTCAGCTGTCTTGAGAAAATGTGCCGAATGAAAGCTTCAATATGCCTTATCAAGCCACGATTAAGAAAATGAAAAAGTCCAAATGGAGAGAGAAAATGGATTTCGCTGGAAAGGTCTGCGTCATCGAACGTTCAAGGTAACTGACGGAAAAAGAATAACTGTAACCGTGACCGGCCATTGGCCGAATGTATATCGGTACCTTTTCTTTCTGGTATTTTACCGTAATTGCTGTGGATGAAGAAAGGGAAGGTGATCATCTTTAAAAACGAAGACAGCTGACCAGAAGTTGAGAAACTTCTGGGGTTTTTTTTCTTTCTTCTCTCTCTCCAAAATTGTGGTCAGGGAAGGTTAACGGATGTGAATAATAGTTTCTCAAAAACTTTATGCTGTGTGGTTGATATGAATATCTGATAAAGAATTATTTGTAAGATAAATGACTGATGGAAAAGCCACTAATCGATCAAGTCATGAAACAAAGTATTTTTGAATAAATTGCATGCATATTTACTACCGTCCTGATATCAAATAGAAATGGAAGAATTAGAATATATGTGTAAATTGCACAGTAGAGGCTTTTCGCTTTACATATTTATGCAAAAGAGAACTTTTTTATCACGAAATCTATATAAAGACTTAGCAAGATAATCTATTTGCAATTCAGCGCCTTGGAAACAATGCCACGATAATCGACAGAGCGTTAATAGTTAAAAACAATAGGAAATTTAAAGGATGAGAACATTTGATGAACCCTTTTTTGAACTCTAAAATGGTGATGAGAAAATGGGAATTTATGCAAAAATTTGTAATAACGCATTAAAAAAGGGGTATATTGATTGGTTAATTCAATGAAACATAGCTGCTCTAGGACACTACGTTCATGTATGCCATTTTAAACGTAATATAAAGACTTAATATAAAGTAAATGAAATATAAGCTATTTTCCATCATTAAAAGGTAATATTTTCACGTTTTATTTTCTTTATGCAAAAATAAATAAATAAAAAAAACTCACAAACCTTCACATTCTACTCCCCAAATATAGTTCAATTTTTCTAGATTGATCGTCTGCTAATATTCACTAGATGATTCGTTGAAAATATGACAACCTTTGAACGCCCAAAACACTGTACCAAGAGAATCTGATGTATATTTCCTGAAAATATCTATTGCTCAACACGCATTTTTATGAAATGTTATTTTTATTATTACCGTTATTGTTATGATTATTATTATTATTACTTCCGAACACCTATTTTCTCCGATTGAAAAAATAAGGCTGATGTACTTATTTCAATTTAATTGTATTCAAGATCTGCCATGTTCCATCACGGAGGGATGTAGTTCAGATCAAACTTAGCAGATATGCAAATCACCACAATGAAGGATTAATTTCACATTCGATTGGATTGCATTAAACTACTGATTCGGAACAAAGAGGGAAACTGAAACTAGTATTAAATTATTTCTCAGAAAACGTAATTGCCGTGTCATGCGCCGATGCTTTTCACGATCCCATTATTTAAATTCATTTAGTTAAAGGGTTTCCTAACGTTTCATTTGGCCACGGAAATAAGTCAATTATTCGCTATTTTGGAGAAAAAAAAGTTTTCGTACGAACATGTTTTCAACTTATTTAGTAATAAAGCGTAGACGACTTCTTTTCTCAGATTTTATATTAATAACACACTTTTTTATCAGCAATTTAAATAAATCTAACATTTTTGCACCTAGAAGCTCCACTATTGTATTGAAAAAGGGATTTCAAGCAATCCCGAAACATATGTCAGCGTTTTAATGGTCATGTGTGCTTTCTTAACGTGATTTTTTTTTAGTTTACATTCTAACTTATGCTTCAAATTTAAAAATTATAAATAAAGCATGCAAAGCTCTTAATTCTTTTAAAAAATAGCATTAAATATGTTGGTGTAACGTTCAATTTTTTTATTCGAAATAACCTTACACATAACGGGGCGCAAACTTCTTTCTTCACGGGCTGTGACAAAGAAAATAGTATAAAAATAATTTAACTTTGTGCAATACAATAATAATTACAATAATAACTTTGTGTAAACAATAATAATAATATAATTACACGTTAATTTAAAGCACAAATGAGCAATTTAAATTAACGTGTAATTATATTATTATTAAAGAAAATAGTGTTTTCATTCTTCGTTTGGCACTCCTTGCAAGCAGTAGCCACATTAAACGTCTTGCACGAGAAAACGTCCTGACTCAAAAAAAAACATGAAAACGACAGTAAATTCGGAAGTATGTATGTTTAGCAGAGCTTTTCTTCATTTACTAATGGCACATATTTATTTACATTACTTTTAAAGTTATTTGCTATAATTTCAGTAAGAACTGAAACTGAAATGTAAGATTGGCACAACATTGAACATGTATTTAAAAATAATAACAACCACTCAAGATTGCATAAACAAAAATATAATTCAACCTCAGATAAATGAGAATTAAAATAAAAATTTAAAAAAAAAATTGGTTAAAATTTCAAATGCCTTTTATAAGAAGTTGGTCGGTTTTAAGTTGTGGCCTTCTTGCATTGGAAGTGCAATGTATTTACTAAACAACGGGATTTGGGAAACTATGAAAATATAACGAAGATATATTTGAATCAATGTGAACTGGCGTTAATTTGTTCACGTGCTCAGAATTTAATAAACTTTTTTTGAAATGTCAAGTAGAAGGACATTCATAACAGTGTGCAATTATGAACTGTGAAGAAGCTGTTGCTTTAATTTTATGATGTTTCGCGATGTTTAGAGAGAAAAGCTAAGTCATGTGTATCACTTTATGCTATGTCTGAGTAACTTTTCTTTGATTTGAGACTCTTTCTGAAATGCGCATTTTCAGAAAGTAACGTATTTTAAGAAAATCCCTACCTTCTCATGCCTTCCGTCCAGCTTTTTGACATGTTAAGTTTTTTTAAAATCTTTTTAAAAAAATGAGTTTATTTATTTATTTATTTACCATTTTTCCTTTATTACTATTTCAAATAATATTTTATAATATGTTTAAGTGAGCAAAACGCTGAGCATTAATAGGTTAAAATAAAATAAATAGTGTTATATATTTCATTTATCTTTATTATATTTCATTATTTATTCTGTTTATTAATTATCGTCTACGGTTCTTAGCGTTTAAAATAATTACTTTAACTTTCAATTCTTTTAATAATACTGCTTTTAATTATCGTTTGTCTTTACGATTCCTTCCCCTCTTGAATGCAGTAATTGCGCTGCATGTATAAGTTGTGTATAATGTGTATATGAATGTATTGGGTAAATACAGTGGTTATGTGTTTGTCAAGATATCATCAAAGTATTATTCCAAGAGTTTCTACGTTTTTTAATAATACAATTCCAAGCAATTACAAGAAAAACTTTGTTACATGTACTTTATTGCATACATTTACTTTATTGCATGTTTAAGTGAACAAAACGCGGAAAATCAATGGGTTAAAATAAAATTAATGGCTTCGGATCAGTTTCAATAACACTAAGAACAAAGGGATCGTTTTCTAGAGGATGTCATACACGCACGTTCAACAAAGATGTTGTTCCGCGTACCTGTTTCCCCAAATTCGGTCAACAGAAGGAGGTGCAGAAAGAGGTTAAATAACCCCGTATCTCACTCATTCGATGAAGTTGGCCCTGGGGCTCTCACAGAAAAAGGAGTTTTAGAATTAACTAGTACTCTCTCCCCTCTCTCTCTCTCTCTCTCTGTTAGCCCTGGGGCTCTCACAGAAAAGGTGTTTTGGAATTAACAACTCTCTCTCTCTCTCTCCCCCCTCTCCCCTCTCTCTCTCTCCCCTCTCTCTCTCTCTCTCTCTCTCTCCCACCCCCCCCCCTCTCTCTCTCTCTCTTTCCCTAAACAATGGGATAAGACTTTGAAGGTGGGATATTTAAGATTGAATTGAATTTAAAAGCCTTTGTGATTAAACCAATTTACAAAATAAGAAAAATTACTCTCATCATCAATGATTCGTGATAAAAAGTTTTAATAAATTGAAAAATATATATATGATACTGAAAAATATATATATGAAAAATATATATATGATATATGCACTCTGTTATGATTTTGAAATAATAACAAATAAAATAATTTAAAAATTAAGTAATTATTATTATAATCATGACATATAAACAAATGATTACAATTATAAATACAGAGAATTTTAAAACTAATGGAGCGCAGTTAAAGATTCTGATTAAGATTCCGCTGAAAAAAGATTATGATCACAGATTGCTTAAATAGATATCGATAATCGATGGAATGAAAAGTGATCAAAATTACTTGCAGTGAGTTTTTGTGATAGTACCTTGAAACGAAAATTGAGTATTTTTCAAAAATTGCATTATTATTCTAAAATTATGAATGAACTCGAAAAGTATGAAATGAGATTTTCCAGTTAATAATATAGGATAATTTCAGTCATCATTGCAAAAAAAAAATGCATTAACCAGAAAAGTCCGCCAATTTTTGTATCAGAAAGCGATTTAAATAAAAACAAAGTACAGTCACCTTTTCAACTGCAAGTTATTTCTGAACTCGTTTGTGATTACTACGTTTGAAAACTATTCCTTTGATTCATGATGAAGTTTACTGTAATGAGCGTCTGAATTATTTATTCCAGATCTTTATCCACAATACACTCTTTTTACTGCAGTTACAGATTTTCAACATTCAAACATTGATTCCGGTTTGTGTTGCCAAATAAAGTTCCGCAAAAAGTAGGTGCGCAAAGAGAACCACCACTCATGAAGTGATTATAATAGCATTCTCCTCGCTTTTAGAATATAATGCATTTATTCCTGTGTGGATCAATTTTGCTTTTCATGTAATACGTATTTATTGCATAGAACCCCCTCCCCCACCCAAGTGGGAATTTTTTTTTAAATATAGAGTCTGTTCAGGAATTGTAAATTTCAATAAATAAAATCCAGTCGGTTATTAAACGTCCTGCTTTATATTTTGGTAATAAAAGATAGGGAAGAAAAATGAATGAGCAGGTATTAATGTCTGTTTATATATAAATAAATATATATATTTATATATTTATTTACGTTTATATATATATTTTTAGAGCTGAAAGTAACCTTTTTTCTTTTTGCTGCTTTACACTATTTTCTAGATTTTTTAAAAATTTCAATTGCTTTCGCTATGTTACAATAAAGAACCTGGGGGCAGGGTGGCGTAGTGGTAAGGCGCGGTCGCGTACGCCCAAGTTCGCAGGTTCAAACCTAGCCCAAGTCGGTAGATTTTCAAGATACAGAAAATCGACAGTGCTCATATCGTGTGATTATGCGGCATGTTAAAAATCCCTCGAGTATCCGTTTGGCTTGGATACTCTCGCTAAATTAAATTCCTAGTGCAGTTCGCATCAATTAGAGCTCAGGTGCCACCATCTAGGGGGAAACTGAGAGTCAAAAACATTGGGGCCATGGTACCACACTGATTGTGGTGCCGCTGTAAGAGTGGGTACCAATCTCCGAGAGCGCACTTGGTCTGCCATGGTTAAAAACCAATATGCGCAGCCCATTTGAAGACAACAAACAACAGCAATTAAGTTCCTTATGTCTAAAGTCTTAAGTGACCGAGATTGGTTTTAAAAAGCCTTTTTCTTCAAAAAATAGCGAAAAAATTTTAAGAAATTTTTTTGTTAAAACATTTGAATTTAATGACTGATTTAAAAAGAAATCATCCGACTTAAATCAAGATTTAAATCACTGATTTAAATAAGTACATGCCTTGAGATAATAGAATAATAAACCAAGAATTACAAGTTGAAAGAGTAATACATAATGTGCACCAGGCGTTTGAGAGACACGTGGCTCAACGCAGACTATTTTGTAGAACATTGTATGAAAACTATTTAGTAAGAAATAAGCGAAAATACAATGTGACTCTTGATGAAGCACAGGTTAACTTGAAGAACTGTCCTGAAGAAGATGTATTTGCTGCCAAAAACGAGGAGAATAATATATGCAAAAACTTGATTTCGTTGTTGCGAAGAAAGTTTCAGTAATGAATTCGTGGTTGGCGCATGGTTCTCATAGAATGGAAAATTAAAAATAAGAAAAGTGAGAAGAAAGGTGAAAATCCTCTCATTTTAGTATCAAGAGAATGTTTTACGCTCGATATTTAGAGAAAAAATTACACTTCTTCATCCGATTGAATTAAAAAGAGCGAAACTTCATCAAAATAAAACTAGAACTGTTATTTCAAAAACATCACTGAATTTCTGAAACACTGAAGATCATTTCCATGTAAACATTTTCAACATATTTCAGCAAAGTCCCCTGACATTACCTTAGTAGTGGAATCCATGCAACGGACTGCTGAAACGTGTTCTCTCTAAAGACGGCAAACTCAACCCAATATGAGCTGTGGAAAGAACACTAAAAAATTCTAGTTCAACCTTTCCCCAAAAAATGGAAAAATGGTGAAATTTAGCTACAACGAACATTCGGCACTAAGTTCAACCAACAACCATTATAATGGTGTAGTTTCGTTGTGAGTGTGAAACTAGGAACCATTATAATGTTTCAACTTTATTCCCAAATGTTTGTTGCCATTAAATTTCATCAATATTTTTTTTCATTTTTTTTTTTTTTTTTTGGTGAAGGGTAGAAATATAATTTTTTACAGTGTTCTTTCCACAGCCCATATTGTGTTGAGTTTGTCTTTTGAAAGATCACTTTTCAGCAGTCCGTTCCAAGTTCCACGAGGGGAATGTCGGGGTTGAGTTGAAAAAGAATAAAGTTGGAAGAGAATAGAATAAATATCCCTGAAAATTTTACGAAAGTCTTTTATTATTTAAAACACTACGTAGAACAACTTGGTCTACCAAAATGGTTACCATATCAAAATTTAAATCTAACATATATAAAAAAGAATCTTTACTCTATTATACATGAATAAAACGGTCCTGAAATCGTTCTAAGAATTGTAAAGACTTTCTGTATGATGACATTTATAAGTCTGTTGACTGCAATTTCGGGTATGTGAAAACTACAGAAAATGGACCTTCAAATGTTGGGATGTCTTACTTATGAGAAAATGAACCACTTATAGTTTCTGAGCTTGTGAAAATTGGAGAAACTTCGCGTTCGTAATCACACATTGCGATATAAACGGACTAAAGAGAAGAAGTGAGTCGCGTGACACTTCGTTCTCCTCTTCTATCAAATGAGGTTCCATGCCTCAAACACGTGGTTTACTCAACCCCGAAAGGAAAACTTTCGCTTTCTATTGCACGAGAGAGAGAGAAGGGCAAAAAAAAAGAGCATTTTTAAACAGTAAAACAATGAACGCTTTTGCTACGACCTTTTTGCGTTTTTTCTCAACGAGTCAGTCCATGCCGGAAGGACGTTATTGTGTCTCGTGATTGAAAGGGGATTGTTTACTCATGTTTGTCTCATCTCTAAATATGTCTGTTTTAGAGCAATTATCTGTGGAAGTTGACCAATAAATAAAAATATTTACAGCAAAGTTTCACCAACTGTTTTTCTCAGATGAAGCGAGAAATTGTAATGAACAAAATATATTACGAATTCTAGAACCATGAATAATATTGTTGAGTGAATCATTTTCATTAAATAGCAGCAACGTACCGCTCAACTTGAATGACAGATTGTTTATGAAAGAAAGACCGCGGATAAATTAAACAGAATTGAGATCTCCGCCATTGTTAAAGGCTCTCATATTTGAAAGCAGTATCGTGTAAATAGTTTTTGCATATAGTGTTACTTACTTGTTTTTTTATGTAAAATAAATGA
This sequence comes from Octonoba sinensis, assembly GCA_038502835.1. NCBI lineage: Eukaryota > Metazoa > Arthropoda > Arachnida > Araneae > Uloboridae > Octonoba > Octonoba sinensis. Next base: position 129,286,651 of record CM076600.1, read on the forward strand.
TTAGTTTTGAGGATTACCTTTGAGAAACTGAAGGAATCTGATAGTCACACGTAATTCCGTGACAAATATTATCTATGACTCATCAAAACACGATGACTGACAATATAAAACAATTCGTTCGTAAACATGACCAATACTGATTGTTAATTTTCGAGCTTACTTTTCCAGTGATCAGGAAACTTTGAGTAATGAATTGGGATCAATGGCGAGATAGAGTAATGGGTAATATAATAGCGATGAAAGAAATTAAACTTTTAACCTTTAAAAGCAATGAAGTTTTGTAATATTTAAAACCAATGGAATTCTAAAATATTTTTAACATGGTTGCCGTTTATACGTCTTTTATGTTATTACGTCTTTTTATCAGCTTTTTTTTTCTTCACTAAAATTCCGACTATGCGACTATACCTCCTTAATATTAGACATACATAGCCGCTAAGGTTTTTTTTTTTTTCAATTATCTCTTTTTTTTTTCTAATGGCATGCGCAGTATTGGTTCTTAACCATTGCAGCGTTCCAACTCTTTCAATGGCACGACAATAAGTGTGGTACAATTTCCGCAATTTTTGACGCTCAGTTTCCTCCTAGATGGCGGCACTGGAGCTCTAATTGATGCAAACTGCCCTAGGAATTTAATTTAGCCGAATAATTTTGTCCATTTTCTTCATAAGAAACATAAAGAGGGCAAAAACTGAGCATTGTTGAACTTATCTCTTCCGATTTATTTAAATTGCATTTCAAGTATACTTGTATCACAGGAAAAGATTTTCCTTTTTTTTTAATTTGATATTTTTTGCGAATATGTCACTGCTTTCTGAACTATACAGTTTCCATTTTATTTAATATATATTTAATGATTAATTGACAAGATGAAAAAAAAAAAGAAAAAAGAGCGTTTTATTTTAAATCAAAATTTGATCACATTTTGGATGTAATATCCTATCCTCCAATAATAGCTTCGAAAAAAGCGTTTTTATGACCTTAAATCATATCCATGCAGATTTTTATTGATATTATTGATACTTTGTGTTTCAAATGATGTCTTTATTATGTATATTGCTACGGGTTAAGAAATTTACATTCGTTTTCTAATAACCTAGCAGTCATAGAAAAAAATGTTACTTTTTAAAAAACAAACAAATAACGTAAAATTTGAATTAATAATAGAGAGCAAGAGCTGCTTTATCAATAAAATAAAATAATCTGTTGGAGTCACCGTTGGACTGAAGTCACATTAATAACTTTTTCCCGTTGTTAACTAACATGCATATTTTAATAATTTTTCGCCGTTTGATGCAATATTTGATTATTCAAGAACCGGAATTTCATTAGAAAACATTTTTGAATATGCGTAAAAGTAAGAAATTTGCATTTCTAAACATAGCTTAAAATTAACTTTCTTTTCAAGATAGTGTGAGTCACACTTGTGCTACAGAGCATATCCACAAGTTAACTTTATTCTAGTTTATTACAATTAGCACAAAATAGTTATCTAACAACTAAAGAGTATTGTAAAAGCAATTAATTGCAAATAAAATAAGTTATATTACGTGGGTGGGTTTTAAAGATTTTTTAATGGTATAATATAAGTTTCACTTGTAATGTGAATCACCCATGGAATTTTCCAAATGCAAAAGTGGTTTCTTTTCAACAAAATGTGTAGTTCGAAACTGATAACCAGGCAATACTTGTGAAATTCTAAAATACGTAATTCAGAAGAGGTCTGCTTCAAAATAACGTTTTCTAAAAATTACTTCGTTAATGTTCTTGCATACGCTTCTATTCACGAAATGAAAAACGTTTTCTTATTCCCTTAATGAAACATTTTGTAAAACTATAATAGACGTACGAGAAAATGAACTTAATTTCAGTTCCCTCTTCAGCATTTATCCCGAGTTATAATCCACTCAATCAACAAATACAATAGTGGTTTCTTTTCAACAAAATGTGTAATTCGAAACTGATAACCAGACAATACTTGTGAAATTCTAAAATACGTAATTCAGAAGAGGTCTGCTTCAAAATAACATTTTTTAAAAATTACTTCGTTAATGCTCTTGCATACGCTTCTATTCACAAAATGAAGTTTCTTTTCTTATTCCCTTAATGAAACATTTTGTAAAAAAATAATAGACGTACGAGAAAACGAACTTAATTTCAATTCCTTCTTCAGCATTTATCCCGAGTTATAATCCACTCAATCAACAAATACCATCGATCCTTACGAAGAAAAGAAATGTCATATAATACATTAGCTGAAAAATGATGCGAATGTATTTATATTCAAAGCCTACAGTTCAGTCTGACGTGCTGTAAAAATTGTACTAAATGATCGCATCTAACACAAGGATTGCTGTAAGGTAGAATCTTCAAAGGAGAAGGTCTTCCCACAGGCACAAATAAATGCGTCATCGCAATAAATTATACGGTATAAGAACGCTTTTAACCGAACTAACCACAGCAAACAATGCCTAGTTTAAAAATATACCTTTTATGTTGAATTTGAATACCTTAAGTAGGTGGAAATGATGCTTGCACAAATACGTGCTAAAGTGCTGTTGATATTCTCAGACATAATTTAAAGTGAACATAAATGTTGGCGAACAAAGCGAATATTGTTTTGGATCAGTTCTTCTCGAAGAACTCGGTCACTAACTTTGAGCTTTCAACCGGCAGCAATTATGCCCTATAACCTGATAGCCATCACATCTGAATTCTATTGAAACCGAAAACGAAATTACGAAAACCGCAACTCACCCAATTTTAGGGAGAGTCCCTGTTCGCAGTGAAAGAGTCTTTTGTCAAAAGAGGGGAAGAACCTGAACGATTGTTTGCAGGATATAGGTTATTCAGATTTTTCCCAGATTAAAGCGAAACAAATTACTTTCGATCTTACTGTCAAACAAGAATTCAATTCCAAGATGGTGGATGAGATACCGTTAGGGTGAAGAAAAAAAATTGTTCTTTTATCTGCATTTAATGTGAGGACATTATTTTAGAAGTACGTGATTTTTACAGATTATTATCATTATAAATCTCACGAGCTTGTTATTATAGGTTACTCAAGCTATTTTCTCTTAATTTCTTTTAATGGTGCATACTTATTTTTTGAAAATATGCTCGAAAAATTCTCTGAAAGAATTTTTATTGACGGTGTTCCCATTCATGGGCGTCAAAGCAAGATTTTTATTTCCTTTTTTTTTTTAAAAGTTTTATTGATCGTATCTGAAACAGATTGTACCATCTAGCCAAATTGCTTTTCTTTGTTGTTCACACTGAAGTTTTTTGTTTCATAACTTCGAGATTCCTCAAAGCTAGCAAATATCTTGTGTTCTAAATTCTTTAGCAGCTGAAACTCCGAATCAAGTAATTAAGTTTCGAAACCTCAACGCAAAACAGACGCTTGAGTAAGCGTTTCTACATTACTATTTTAATCTCTTAAAAGTTGAAATATCTAAGGAATTAAACATTCTACGAGCTAAACATTTGTCTTTTTTAGGCAAACAAATAACAGAAACTAAAGGAGGAAAGTTAGAACAAATGGTATTCCGAATGATATTAACACTCTGGCAAAAGATTTTAATTACATAGGTGAAATTTCTCGGCAACTTCCAAGAAAAGATGTTATATCATACATAGATCCTTTGATTAATATGAAAGTTATGTTATATTCCAGAAACGCTTACTTGTGTCAGTTTAAAAGAAGCCTATAACTTTTTAAAAACTGATTATCAAAGATGTCTCATCTGTTTCTCTAAACTTGCTAATTAGACCATTGTATGTTTCTACTTACGTTAGTCTAAATTAGAATCTATGATATGTAGTAGGAACTATTGAATATAAGGATCATGAGGTTTGTTGCTATTTTTACTGTAATAAAATTAGTTTTTTAATGCATGTATACAATGTTAAATATTCCAGTTAAACCTTTCACAAAAAAAAAAAAAATAATTGAAAAATGGTGAAATTTAGCTGCAACCAACATTTGGTACTAAGTTGAACCATTGTAATGGTCAAGTTTCACTTAGTTTCACCATGAATGTGAAACTGGGAAACATTATATTGGTTAAACTTTAGTACCAAATGTTTGTTGCAGCTAAATTTCACCATTTTCAATTTTTTTTTTTGTGAAAGGTTTAACTAGAATTTTTTACTGTGTACGTCTGTTTTGGCATTAAAACCAATGAGTTACTAGCACTAATTGTTTGTGGTGTTCTAATAGCATGAAAAAAAGAATGAGAAATACTAACTGCTGTTCGAAGAATTAATTCAACAATAAGCACTGTCCAATTCCAAAAGAATTGTTGTATCCCAATGGGTTGGTATAAATTCATTCTTTTGAATTTGAAAGATTGCTTAATGAATTATCAAAGCAAGTGCTAACAGCCACACATATGTATGACATTACACGTGAAACATAAGAGTGGCGAAAACAAAAAGATAACTTGAACTAAGTGAGATATTGCTTCAAACTGAGCTTGCCCCAAATTACGTAATTAATTATGAAATCATGGCAGTTCACTAGAAAACTAATCGGGAGATATAAAAATCTAACGATTGTCTTATAACTTTTGATATTAGGTTTGATTTCACACAGCATATACTAAAAAGTTTCAGATCAACCTTTCACCAAAAAAATTTAAAAAATGGTGAAATGTAGCTGCAACCAACATTTGGTACTAAGTTGAACCATTATAATGGTGTAGTTTTACAATGAATAAGAAAATTGAGACCATTAATAATGGTTCAACTTTAGGGCCAAATGTTGGCTGCAGTTAAATTTCACCATTTCTTTCATTTTTTGGAGAAAAGTTGATCTAGAATTTTTTAGTGTAAATATTGGGCCAAAGGCTTATAAATTACTTGGCTTCCATAAGAAGGAGACTTGTCGAATGAACAAGTTCTTAATTTTTATATTTCAGCATTGTGCGCTTTATCTTTTAATACTGCAGCATTGTTTGGGATTCTTATTATAATAATAAAAGTAAAATTCTTGAACAGATCCAATACGAATTTATATGCTACTTATGTTACAAAAACAGTAATCTTGATTCCCTGAGTTATTCCTCATCCTAATTATGCAGCTTGTACTGCATTCCAAGTTTGAAATCCCGAAGTGAGCTTTGTTGTCTTTTACTTTTTGTATTGTGCTTAATGGCCTAATTGATTGTAACGATATTTTGGGTTACGATATTAGTCAAGGTGCAAAGAGGTCACTAAGAAATAATCATTTATTTAAACGTGTTTCTAACAAATAAAATTATATTGAAAAATTTTCATTTCATAATTTTTTTGTTCTTTTTAACAATTTGTCTAATAATCTTGATATTTTTTACATGTCTCTTAATAATTTTAAAGATAGATGTATTGAGTTCTTAAATTATTAGTTTTACATTGCTGTCTTTATGTTCCAGTTGTTTCTCGTGTATTAATATGTTTTGTCTTTTCCTTGCAACACTGCAAACGTTTTTTTTTCTCTAGTGCGCATGTAAAACAAAATAAATAAATAACACACTTCAGTTGTAAATTTAAAAAAACATAGATTACTTTAATAGTCATCTTTACTTATTTTGCTTAATATGGTATGTATTTTTAAAACAATTTTTCTTTGCGCACTAGCTCATAGATTTGAATAGTTACTACAAGAATTCAAAATGTACAAAGATTTGAAGTAATAATAAATGAAAATTTGCGAGAAAAATTTTATATTTATGAAAACTTGTATGAACTACACTCTTCTAGTATTTCAATTTGGGAAAAATACATACAACATTTACTTGTTTGCTATATATTATTTTAATAAATTTTATATATTAGCAACAAATAACAAATAATTTAATAATGAAAAAAAAAGGGAGAAAGTCACTTACATTTTTAAGTCTTCATAAATTAAAAATTTTTCACACGAAAACAAGGAGTTAGATGCTTACCTAAAAAGAAAAAGAAAAATTAACGTAAAAAAGGCAAAATGTATACAAAAATATGCAAAAAAAACTATCGCAAAAATTTAAAAACTATGTGGTAATTAGAATTTTTGACGAGGAATGAAACTTCACATTCAAAAATAACGTAAAAAAATAAGGTAGGAAATGCAAAATATACACTCAAATATGCAGAAAACTTACTTTAAAAACCATGGTGGAATTAGAATTTTTGGCGAAGAATTGCACATTTTTCGATAATTAACACCGATTCCTTTCCTGACATTTCTCACAATTGATTCTTAGAATTAGACGCATTCTGGCTAAACTTTAGTATTATAGCAAGAGTAACCAATCAAATAAATCTGAATTTACAAAGTTTTTATTATTATTTATTTATTATTATATTCTATGAATTTTTTTAATTTCTTGCTTTTTTATTTATTAAGTTTTTATGGCTACGAACTTCCTACAGGGAACAAGGGGGTAGTGGATTTATCTTTTGACAGTGCATGCCGTAAAAATACGCAAAAATGTTCAAAATAGTAGACACAGTATCAACACTTTTAAAAGTTATTTTTGTGCTATAACTGCATCAACGGTTGTTTTTCCGCTGCACAAGAAGTGATATTCAAAACAACAAAAAGCTTAATTAACGATGCTTTGTACGATACTAAGCATTCGGTAATTCTGTACAAAAAGAAGAAGAAAAAAAAGAAATGAGCGTTTTTTGCCTTTGCCCTATCTTAAGTTCTTTGAAGTACACCTTCCGCAAAAATCATCAACTGATACAAGTTTATAATAGTATATTTAGCCCCTCTGATTGGCGGAAACTTGTGAAGACTGTCATGTTCATTTTATTTAATGTCATACATGAATTCCTTTTTTTAATCCAATCCAAATCCAAAGATCATTTTAATTTACCACTAGTAGAAAAAAGGGCCCGTTAAAGGGTTAAAAGAACTTGCTTTGTAAACGAAATTGAATGTATGTCATACAGATAATGATACGACGCTTCTATATAAAAAAATCAATTTCTATATGTAAAAAACATTCAGCCAAAGGATATTATACTCTTCGATGCAAATGCAGCTGGCTGCTTTCGGGTGAGCCGCAGGTAAAGTTTTTCCGAAACTTTCCTTCATGATTCACACTTCTCGGATAATTATGAGTGCTGACTTTTTCCGAAAGCCAAAATCGAGGTTAAAGAACAGATTATGAAGAATTCCCAACGATATATTTCCGGTTGTTCATTAGTCTAGTTGCTCTTTTCATTGTGGTGTATTAGCAAGGTATTTTTAACCTAGACTACACTGTAAAAAAAAATTTAATTCAACGTTTCACCAAAAAAATGGAAAAAATGGTGAATTTCAGCTGCAACCAACGTGTGGTATTAAGTTGAACCATTATAGTGGTGTAGTTTTTACTAGTTTCACCATGAATGTGAAACTAGGAACCGTTGCAATGATTCAACTTTAGTACCAGATGTTGGTTGAAGCTAAATTTCACAATTTCTTTCATTTTTTTACGGAAAAAGGTAGAACTAAAATTTTTTGCAGTGTAGTGACGCTTATACTTTAGCTACTCGACACAACAGTGAACACAGAACACATTTGACTTAATAGCTATGTCGCTTTTCTGAGGCTAAGTCTATTTATTGTTTTGCATTGTGACGGAATTGGCAAATAATTTTAAACCTGACAAAACTAAACCAGTGACACACTTCAATTGCTCGGCACAATAATGTACATTCGACTTAAACCTTCCGACAAATTTGTGAGAAAAATTTTGATACAGAATTGGAAAATGTTGTGCTCACAGCAGTGTCTTCCAAATCATTTCTAGGATCTCGTGACAAAATGAATGATTTGCGAAAAGCAATAAAGCAAAAATATATTTTGTTAAAACTTTGATTTCAATAAGTTTTGAATGATATTCATCTTTTTGTACGCGATAAAAAATTTATTTACACCTTTAAATAAATAAAAAATGCTATTTAAAAGTACAAAAAGTTACTAAATAATTTTTTTTCTTTCAATCAAAAAATGGTTTTATTATGCAACATTTTCCTCTAACTACATAATTTTGCAGTGTTCATATCAAGACCCGTGCTACACTACTGGCCAATATTTCAAAGGACAAACAATTATCAAAAATAAACTTATAACCTCGATTAAAGCACTCGTACGATTCATTCACTTTGAAAAGGATGCCGCAATACGAAATTCTGGTATTTTGCTAGAGAAGAGTTTACTCATGAAGGGTTATCGCTATTCTGCAACACACTGATGCGCCTTTTCTTCCGAGTCGACCTTTTCTTATACTCTACTACCAACTTTTAAAAAATTATAGTATTAAACTTTTGATCATTTCATCAATAATAATGCTGATGCTATTTTTTTATTTTCACTTTTTTTTAAAAAAAATTTCACATTGTAACTCGCTTATGTGAAGGATTTATTTGCAATTGCTGCATTGCTATACAAGGTATTGAAAGTTCTAAGTTATTCATGGATAAAAATAAAATGAAAGTAAATGTTCCATTTTGATTTTAAAGCAACTACGTATTTAAATAAAAGCATATATATCAATTATATTTTAAAGCATACATTGAATAAAAATAATTATTCATGCAACACTAACAACAAGTAAAAATCAACTAATCATAATCACATATCATTGCGTCAAAAGAGCAATTTTATTCAAGCCAACTCTCAATTATTCCTTTACAGTGGAACATTTCGAGTACAGTAGCTAACATACAATTAAGGAAAAGAACGTTTACCCTTTCGTACTAGAAAAAAAAAAATTCTAAAAATCAACATTAAATCACATAACTACAAAATAATTGCAAACACGCGTTTCGTAACTAGAACGAACCTCTTTTTTGGCTGTAGATAAACGTCGGAAGCTCAAATCACTTTTGGAATTCAAAAAAAACGTTCTATACAACCTCAAAAAAAAAAAAAAAAAAAACGCGAGCATAATAATTTTGAAATTTGGTGCTTTATTAATTTGGCTTTTATCATTTATAACAAAAAATTATTTAGAAAAATTTTTAATATGATCCACACATTAAAAAAGTTTCTATTTCGGTTGAAGTACGTTTTATTGTAAAAAATATTTTGCATGTAATTAAAGCACAATTGAGCATTAAAATGCAGACATATGTTTCTGGATTGCTTGGAATCAATTTTTTAATGTAATAGTGGAACTTCTGGATAAAAATATCCAAATGAAGCAAACAAAACAACAAAAACGCGGCTTATATAGCCTGAGATTTACCTGCAAACCAATGAGAAGAAAGGCAGCGTGGAAGTGGAAGTAGAAGTTGGAAGAAATGATTTCTTCCTCGATGAGTGAATTAGTGGTATTCCAAGCAATGCCGAAACATATGTTTGCATATTAATTCTCATTTGTGCTTTAATTACGTGAAAATATTTTTTACAGTTTATTTGTGTAAAGTCCTTTATTATTATTACGTTTTATTCTGTTTAACATTATGATAGTTTTTAAAATTAACAATGTAAAAATGCCATCCCGTAATTTGATGGAGATTTTGGACTGAGATTACTGTTATTCTGACATGTTCAAATGATACATTTCTTATCCATAACTGCAATCATGGCCTATTTTCTCCTCAGCAACAAGTGCGCACTTATGCACCATTGGGTCAAATGATCTTAAAAATAAACAATGTATAATTTCATAGGCCAATCTATTACGTACAAGTTCCGAAAAGATTTTGCAAACAAGTATTTAACAATGCTGAAAAGGTTTAATAATATATCATATAAAAAGGAATTTAAATGCATGGAAGGTAAGGTGTAATTTAAAATGGGAGAACAAGCCAGTCGGTCTCAAATGATTCAGTTAATGATTATTACACACAATTCTTTGCCGAATATTAGATCATTATTGTTACGGTATTGTTTTGTCTTATAAACATTAGGAGGAAAGACAGGCATTAGAATCATGTAGGAATTTTAATTGTCTTGTACTTTATGTGACTGCAAAATGGTATCATTATTCATTACTTAGACCTTTTTTCTAGATGCTAGCACGTTCTACAAAATATTTGTTCGATGACACTGCAGACGGTCATATGTTTAAGATTTCCTTAATCACGAAATACAGTTCGACTACGGAATTTTGACGTTTGGACGCTTCTGCGCATGGCAGAAAAGAACGAATTCATTCGAGTTTTAGGGAAGTTCGTTTTGCAGGTGCGTTTAGTTAGCACGCAAATCAGAATGTTTGCTTTCCTGTTTGTTGGAAGCAACTGAATGTATAAACTGGAATATAGCATTAGTTCGGAAGAAATATAGTGTGATAATTGCTAACCGAGCTATAACGAGAACAAAGATGGCACATTCCTTATACCAGCAGTTCCTTGAACATGAATGGATTCGTCTTGGCACTCTGCCAGGCAGATCGCTTTCATTGATGGTAGAATTGAATGATTTCATTAAAAGATAAGAAAAATAATTCATTTCTTGTTGAATTTTGATTGGAGTAATCTCTTATTTACGCGTCACCTCTTTTATGCGACTCTCCCGGTTATACGTAGATTTTAAGAGAGCACAAGTATCTTTAATTTAATGTTATTTAACTTTCATTTATGTGTCAGTTTCAGAGGTACACTCTCAGCTATGCCGCGATGAATTTTTTACACTTTAATTTTTTTTTTTCTGTTAGTACCGCTTGCCAATTAATTTCTAGAATGAAGGTACTATTCTTTCTATATTTTTCTGCTATTATTTATTTAGCTTCAAACTGAATTCTACCTAAAATAAAGTTGAATTTCATTTATAAATCTTTTATGCTTCTTTTTTTCTTGCTCCGACTTGTGATAGAGAGATTGCAGTATGTTTGAATTTGACAGTTTGCTATGCCTAAAAATGGCGCTGAACAATTCAGACATAAGTAACTGACACAATTCAAGGGTAGTTAAAATCCAAACAAAGTACATATATTAAAACAAAGTTTTAATCTCAGCTGAAAGTGATATGTTATTTTAGTTACAGTAATTAGCTTTTAAAATTATGTCAGTTTAGTGAGTGGTGTTGATGAAGGCATTCAGGAAAGATGCCACTCTACTGAAATAATCGAGACGCAAAGCAGGGATAGAGTTTAACTGTGAATTCGGATCTATATTGAGAATTATTGAATGCTCCCATGTAGTGATAAATTTTTATACGAAAAAGTACATGAGGGATGCAACGATTGCAATATTCTCGTTACCTAATGTAAATGAGAAATGTACGTCCTTTATTATTTTTTCATTGTTTATTTCGATTGGTTTATATTACAGTAGTACCTTCTTTAAGGGACAACTCCGAAAAGGGGACACCTCTAATTAAGGGACATTTTTTCTGGACTCAGTCCCTTTGAATAGGGACCATAAAATGTATTTACCTCTGAATAAAGGACACTCTATTTAAGGGACATTCACAGGGGAAAATATTTCCAAAATTAAAGTTATATGGATAAGAAATATTTACTGGAAGCTGAATAAATTTTTATTTATTATATTTTTCAAAAATTATTTTCTGAAAGTTTGCACGAGTCCTAGAAGCATTAACAAAGAAACAAGTATATTTTTAAGTGCTTGCACCCTTACGAATGCTTTTCTCTCTTTGGTACTATGGAATACATGTGGGCTCAGTATTGACACACAGTACTTAGCTGTCAGCAAGAAATTTATGCAAGGATTATTGCAAATTACATACCACAATGAAAAAAAAATTCAATAATTTCGACTCCTAATTTGTATGCATGAAACATTTTCAGTATTTAAGCTTAAATATTAACACATGTGTTTATAATTTTATTAAATTAATTTAATATACCATATGAGTATGCACCAATTTATGAACCTCCGATCGAGGGACACGTCTATTTAAGGCACAAAACCTCCAGTAACCTTAGTATCCCTTATTGAGAGGTTTTAATGTAATTCTATACTTGATCACTTGTTGCTCTTGCAACAAATCGTTGAAAATTTTCCCACGAGAATTTTTACATTGGAAAAAAATCCTAATAATTTGTCAAAACCGAGCTTAAGACACTGGAATTTGATCCGAACGAAGAAATTCGAAACTGCGCGCCTGAGCATTATAGGTCTTTAAGAAAGGAAACTAAAACTCCGAGCTCGGACATTATCCAAAATGGGCGATATTGAAACCTAACCACAACAAAGAACGACGGACAGAAGGTATTCTTCCTCATTGTCAACGGTGTCAGGGCTAGCAACCTTGGAGATAATGTCAACCGTTCTTCGGATGAATCGTTATAAGAACAAATGATTCCTTTTTTTACATTACGACACCATACGGATTTATGGAAACTTGAAATTTCTAAGGTCGGGGACTTGAACAGTTTCTTCCTGAAGCAGGGAATGCGTGATGCAGCAACCTGGATTTAAAACTTTATCGGACACGTATTGTAGAACCGTTAATCACTTTTTCCTGCGACCGAGCAAGATTTTATGATGTTTTTTCTTTTTAGCAGAAGCGGAAATTCCTTTCGGTTGTTTTTGTCATCGGTACAAGGTATTTCAACCGCTGCCCCTACACGAATTAAGAATGGATAAGCGTTAAAAGCGGTTGAATTGACAAATATTCGGAAAATAAACAACGTTTCGATTGTAAGCATTTTTAAAGTTAAGGCAGTCTTCATATGTAGTAATATTGAAACTAAAATAATGTTAAAATTATACATTTTTATTCTTCGAATACCTTAGAATGATAAAGATACTTAAATATGCATCTTGAGAAGATGTTTTTTCAAACAGCTGGGCTGCAATGCTCTTTCTTCTTATACAACCAACACAATTTATCATCGCTCTCGATTTATTTTTTTGTAGTTTTTTTCGCGTTCAGTGTCTAAACTTAGAAAAGAAGGTTTTTTCTTTCTCTTTTTTTTTCTATGAAGATCCTGCGTTAAAGACGAGAGCTTTTTTCTATTCCCCGATATCGTCAAAAAAATTTTAATTTATTTTGTTACCCGACTTCACAAAGGAAGGAGGTTATACATTCGAATTGTATGTATGTATGTCGTTTTTTTTTGTTTGTTTGTCCACTCATAACTTCGCACCAGATGAACCGATTTTCATGATTTTTTTTTCAATCGATCAGGGGTGGTTTCCCATTGGTCCCGTACTTTTGTTTGACCATATTCGATAATTAGAACAAAAGTAATGGGCAGAAATGTAGTATTATTTTAGTCTTTTCATCCGTAACTTTTGACTAAATGAACCGATTTTGATGATTTTTTCTTTAATCGATAGAGGGTCTTCTAACTCAAATATTGCAAATCAATTTGCCTACATTTGTTTTTTAGAAAAAACGTTACGAGTGAAAAATAAGTATTTTTTATTTTAATTGGAAAGGCTTGGCTTGATTTTTCTTTGTTGGGAAATCTATTAATAAATATAAAAGCATTGTTGAAAACATGTTTGTTGTCATGGGCTATATAATATTAAAAGAAATTACAGCAAGAGTTTGACTAAAGGCTTCTCTGTGGCAAAAATTAATCCAATCAGTTTGTTTGCTAAAATAGACTTCAAAAGGGATTTTATCATGCAAATGATTAGTTTTTAGTGCCATTAATTTAAAGAAATTTTGCCCTTTGATATGGATTTTTTAAAAAATAGAGTATTTATATACAAAATGTATTTACACTAAAAAGAATAAAATAAAATATCTTTTATAAAAAAACAGAACCGACTTCAAATTAAAAATTGCGCTAAAAAGTAAAAAATAAATTCATTCTTTAAACAACATCGATGTGACTTTTAAACATAGTTTTAGAATTCGGCGCAAAATTATGGGTCTAATTACCATTATACCATTTGCTACTTCATATTGGAACTGTTGCTAATTCTGCGGAAATATATATATTTGTAATTCATTCCTGATTACAAAATATTTTATCTATCCTAATTTTGCACCGCTTCTAAAACTGTTTAAAAGTCACATCGATGTTGTTTAAAGAATGAATTTATTTTTTACTTTTTAGCGCAATTTTTAATTTGAAGTCGGTTCTGTTTTTTTATAAAAAATATTTTATCACATTTACATTTACTTCGCACTGATAGGCGCAAGCAATGTTTTGTATTTGTCTCCTGTCTTTGGAAGTGGAGCTCTCAATTTTTGAATAGTTCTTTTTATCAGTTAACTTTTATTTTATTTTAGTTGTCTTTTAATTTATATTGCATTTCCTTTTCACTCATTAGACATTTAAAAAATGTTTAAAATTTGGAAATAAGAGCATTCGAACCCCGTAAAAAAAAAACCTTTCCTTGGTACTTTGCAGTGGCGGATCCAGAAAAAATTCTGGAGGGGGCACAATGTGGCTGACGTGCGTGGTTTTAACTTAAAAACAAAATAGAGGGGGGAGGGGGGACACAACTTTAGAAACTGTGATCCGTTTTTATTTCCAAATATAATTTAATCAATTATTTCATTAAACTTAATTGATTTATTAAATTTAAATTATCAATAAAATTTTAATAATTAATTATTCCCTAATTAAATAAAAAAAACACATTTTTTTTAAAACTGGACATATATTACAAAGGAATAAATACTGAGAAAGCACTTATTTTCTCGAGCACTTTTCTTTAAACTTTTGGTTTTGTTCATATAAAATTCGCGAAATTTTCAGCTCGCAAAATCACCGATAACTTCATTTTCGCGAAAATTCCGGGGGGGGGGGGGGTCAAATGGGGTCTTCTTCAAGTCTATTAGTCTATTGACGATTTAACGTGGACGTAAATCAACTGTCTAAGTGATTTGCAGGTGTCTGCTTCTTTCTGTCTCAGCAATTACCCGGTTATCTCAGTTTATCACATAGAATTAAAAGAATAGAAGTCACATATAATAGAAGTTTTATCGCTCCAGTTTGACATCTGCAAAATAGTTTCTTTTTTCTCGTTTTTATAATAAAGGAATGAAAAAAAAATCAATTCTCTTTAGTCCTTACCCAAAGCGTCTGGAGGGGGCACGAGCCCCCGTGCTTTGTTTATTTATTCATTTCCGTACAAAGGAAAACTTTGTGCTTGTCCTCAAGTAAAAACTTATGAATTCGGTTTTATTTTTTTATTTTTTTACTTTTACAGAGAAAAAACGTACACAAAAGCACATAAAATACATCCATCAAAAGTGCTGTAAGAAGGACACGCAATAACAATAGATACAAAATATAGAGGCAATGAAGTTGACAATTTTGAGGAGAACGATAAAAGAATCTACGAATATTTACGCGTGCTTCAGTAAAAAGCTTCGAAATAATGAAAGAATGATGTTATTTATTTTGTGGTGTATTTATCCTGTGTAGCTTAGGGTATCTTGTTGATATAAGTATTAGTTAGCACTTACATCAACGAGATGCCGTTTTTCAAAGTCACTAAAATATTTAAATGGTGACTAACTATTTCATCAAACATTTGCGTTGAAATAAATAGATTCTTTTACGGTGATTATAACGATGGTAAAAATACAGTTAATTGTGTCTAAATGATGCATATTTATTATATAAAAAGAGCGGCTCTTCATGTCAAACTCATTAAATTAATTTAATAAATACAAAATTTTCAATGATCTCCTGTCCTAAAATAACAAAATACTTTTAGAATTTAAAAACCACGATGCGTGTTAATACCAGAATATTATTTTAATAATGATAAAATTATTTCCTGAGAGACACTATTTTTCTTGATAATTATGCATACAGTGTTGTATCGAAAATAAAACATGTTTATAAAATACAGTAAAAAGAACTATCCTTGTCGAAATTAGTATGTTTTCTCTTAATGATGAACTGTACTAATCGCTGCATAAATATATATATATAATATATATTGTGTCGAAATCAATTTATTTCTATAAAAAGATCGAAAAATTATTAACTGTATTGAAATTCTATATTTTTTTTCAGGCCAAAAAATTAAGGTGAACGCTAATAAAATCATAAAAAGGAAAAAGTAGTGTTCCATAATATTCGTTAAAATTGTTTTAAATTAAGATCTTTTTTAATTTCATAACTTGATTGAAAATTGTATCACATTCACAAGATCGTTTTTCATGAAATGAGAAGCGTTTGTAAATATAAAGCAGACAATAATGAAAGTGCGTTTTTGTTCACTTAAACGCACTTGAAAGAAATACATAAACTCGTTGCCTGAAAGAGAGAGAGACAGAGAGAAAGAAAAAACTTTACGATATCCTTACAAAAACTGACCACTTCAAATACAAAATCCTGTTTTATACACTCCCACCCTTGCAACAACACGATCGTGGCACCCAACTACAAAACTGAAAGTAAAAGCGAAATTCATTAACAATAAAAAAAGTGAAACAGAAAAAAAAATACAGAAAGAAGAAATAAGCATAAAAAACGAGGCAAGACAGCCTCTAAAGGGAAGGGGGGTGACGGTGGTAGATCACCCGAGGCCATAACGCCGATTTAAAGCTGGCTGCCTATCGAGGCCATCCCCATCATCATCATCAAGCCCAGCCGCGCAGAGAAGTGATGCAAGAAGTTTGGTTCCTTGGCTACACTCGGCTCGCTTACTTCAATGTCTTGGATTTTTAATTGAAAATGCCCGAATCGCGCTAGATCTCTGATCAGGGATCACATTATGAAAAACAATAGAAACAGGTAATATACAATAGAAAAAAAAGCCATGTATTCGTGATGAAAAATGTATCGAATGCATAAAATATCTACAGTATATTATACATGCATCTTCTCAAAGAATTTTTTTTTTCTTTTTTAATTAGGAGTTATAATATATCGACTGTTCGACTAGTTATCTAATAATATATTCCAGGGATTTCCAACTGGCTGCACTCGAGGCTGCTTTCTACGGCCCACGAAATGTTTTTGGAAAAATAATTTGCCGCAATGAATTTGATGTTTATATCCAAGAAAAAAGTTTTTCTGGAAATCCATATGTAGTCTAAATCTGTTTATTCACAAATAAATTGCATTTTTGTCTACTTCCGCTTTTAGTGCTTCCACTTGTGTTCTCTTTTGCCGGAATATTTCATGAATGTTTGGAAACTAATTTTACTGCAAAAAAAAAGTAAGTTTAAAAATTTAATGAAAAAGGCAGCAACAGGGAAGCACGATAAATTACCGACACCCAGTCCGGGAGCGCCGCTCCTGCTGCAAACACATTCTTTGCCCCACTACTTCGTGCTCCTGTTCCCAAGCCCCAATCTCTTAATTTTTGGCTGTTGAATTTTGCATGACAACGTCAGAAGAAAGTTTCGCATATGTCTATGGGTTTCATACTAAAGAAAAGACTACATAGGTATGATTTTTCCGTAAAATGTTTCACCGATGGCGGGACGACTAGGAGTGAAAATAGTTTTTAAAAATCAGTTGCGATTGCTTTTGTTGGTTTGAAATGATATGGATGCGTTTAAAAAAAAGAAAAAGAAAAGGGCAGCAGGTCGCTGCGCCCTGCCAAAAACACTAGGGTCAACAACACTACGGTGGATATTTATTCTTTGGTGGTCGTAGCGGAACGAGCTCAGTGTCTCATTACATTCTTTACGTACTTGTAAATATTTTTTAATATACATACTATAAGTCCCCCTCCCCCATGAAAAATTAACTTCCACTAAATTCTTGTTCAGTTGCGGCCCTTTAGCTCTTAAAAGTTGGAAACCCCTGGTATATTCGATGTATTTCTCATCGTGATTATGCTAATAAACATATTTCTACCGACCTGTGTACACTTAGCATCTAAAATAAAGTTATTCAACAAATGTAGATGCGATGATCCATGCGTATATAACGTGCAGAATGAAAACAATCAAAACGTTAGCGCCTGATAATTATCTGTACATTATGACTAAAATAAAAATATTTAAAAAAATTTCCAAGATCACGTACAAAAATTCAGATCACGCCCAAAATAAATCAATCAAAACGTTCATGACGACTTACATAGAGAAAATATAGGAATAAGGAATTCGGAGCAGTAAATGCATTTATGAGGAGAGCTTTGTAAATGTTCAGAATGAAAATTGGTCAAAGATATTTTCATGAAAATCTATACACTCTCAGTGTGAACAAAAAAATTGAAAAACTATGTTGTAAATATATTTGCGAAATTCCTTGTTAATTACAATAAGTACTATATTTCAAATAGCATTCGTGTGCAAAAAATGTAACAATGTATTTAGCGTACCAGAGACACAATCAACGAAATGTCAGAAATGTATGAATCATGCTCACTTTCAACATTGGTAAATATTTCTCGAATGAAACTGTCTGAGAAAAACTATCACCTTTGATGATTCATCTTTATACCTTAAATGTCAATTTAGTATTCAGCTAATAGCAGAATTTGCATAAACCTTGCGTCCATATTCACTAAATTGCGTAAATTGGAAGTTTAGGTTTATATTTACAATACAGTTTGACTCGAAACTTTTCCCTTTGATCATAATTCAAATCAAAAGTAAATAACATAGTAGTACTTAAAGATAGTCTGTTTATACTTCAAAATATCGACTCAAAATTATGTACATTTTGCCTGAAGTATTCCACGAAATATATAATGGGTATCACCATTTACTTCTAAGCAAGGTATAATGATAAATACTCCTCCATTTTCTATTCAATTTAAAAGACAGAATTTCCCATTAGCATTACTTTACATTGTCGATCATGCGTTTGATTTACGCTATGCTAATGTCTTAAAAACAAAGCATCGTTTAACAATGACCTAAATAAAAACGTTAAAAAAAAAGAGAAAATTTTAAGAAGCATCGTTGACTTAACAATACTATTGTCACATATAAGTGAGTTCCTGTTCCTATCTTTAGTGCTTTTAAGCGAAATAAGAACAAAACATTGATATTTCGAACTGACCTAGATGAAGATGTTTACGCTTTGATTTCTTTCCCAAGTTTAATGAAAAAACAATTTTAAATAATATCTACTTTCCAATGGAGAGAGTATCTACAATAGCTGGGAGAAAAGCTGATGCCTTAAGAGTAGTATAGCAACTAATTTTTGTTTTTGCGTATCTTATCTTTTACATTTTGCTGAAAATGAAATTTGAGGATAAATTAATATAAAAAGCATCATAAGTTGAGCGCAATACATTTTAATTGTAAATATGAGTGATGTTCTCTGTATGGACACGGCGGTGTATCTATAAGCATGTTCAGATAGGTCTGTCCATGAAAAGTGCCCCACACATGACAAATGTATTTCAATTTTAAAAAAATTAGTAGAAAAAGCAATGAAAAATATATTTATTATTTATTTATTCATTTATTTTTAACTAAATAGTTAATTTTATTTTGCGAAGTAATGACACATATGTGCAACTTAAACCTAACCTCTTTTGACCCCTTACTAGTAGTATATATATATATATATATGCTTCAAGTTGAGCCAGCTCCTTACACCGCGAGGTCTGTTTACTTTTCTTTCTCTCCTCCTTTGGGTGTTGGCTGTTTTTAATCATCATTTTTAAAATGAGATACACCTTTCATGTGTGAGACATGAATTTCTCTTTTTCTCTAGCCTTTAATGCTAGAGAAAGGCAAATACCCATAAAAAATAATGCGAGCTAACGGTATAATTTTATTTTACAACTGTTATGATGAACCAAAGTCCCAAATTATCCAAAATCCTTAAAATATTCAATTACAAACCAGTAAAAAATTGCTGTGTATGCAATGTAGTTAGCTGTAAAGGAAGTTAGGGATCATTTATAAGTGATGTCACGCTTCGAGGGGGGAGGTGGTTCGTGAAATTGTGACAAGGTGTGACAAGGGAAGGGGAGGGGTTAACAAGAAGTGTGACATCGTGCATTATGCAACATAGCGTGACATGTGACAAAGGGGTCCGCTGAAGTGTGACATATTGTGACAAAGGGGGGGAGGGTGGTCAAAAATATGGGAAAAGAAGCGTGACATCATTTATGAACGGCCCCTTATATAATGTTCGTCACATTTTACGTCACACAATAATGTAGGAGATAGTTTTTCATTTACATCAGCAATAAGCATTAAAATTAATTATTAAGGGAAAAGGTTAAAACGAAAATAATAAATTTCAATTTCTTAAAGCTATTTGAAAACTGTCCGAGAATTTTCAAAATTTAATTCCCAAAAAATCTGGTTCTTTCTTCCCTTTGCAAAACCCTCATTGACAGATTGCTTTAGGTATTCAATGCTTGTAGGTACAGAAACAGGTTTCTTCTGATATCCCCACATAAAAAAAGTCTTGCTGGTAATTAGAAGAGCATCTGTCAATGCCATTAGTTTTCAGAAATTGTTGATTAATTTAGCTGTCGTCTTGACGTTATGCTTGCTGCTATAAGTTGGCACTTTGAATATTTGAAATACCAGTCTTGAAAATTGAGTATGTGAGGTTTCTTTACTTAGTTCATTAATTTTGTACATTGCCGTTAAAAGTATTACCATTCAAAATTATGTCATTCTTTTTTATACATCCTTGCATGCTGAATGTATAGCAGATCTTCCATTATAAAGACGTTCTATTATCAATCAAAAACATTATAAAAAATTTCTTGTTCCTAATCCGCAGAATTGC
The DNA here is from genome assembly GCA_038502835.1 of Octonoba sinensis. Classification (NCBI taxonomy): domain Eukaryota; kingdom Metazoa; phylum Arthropoda; class Arachnida; order Araneae; family Uloboridae; genus Octonoba; species Octonoba sinensis. The sequence goes on from CM076600.1 coordinate 129,307,164, forward strand.
TCTGGTCATAATATCCTTCACTTTAAAGAGCATAATTTTTCCACCGTATTACATAACGACCGCCTACAGAAAAGGTGCTAAATATTCTTATGACCCTCCAAACAAAGAAAAAACAAACGCAACAATGCAAGAAGAGAGAAACAGAACAACTTAAAAACAATGTTTTAACGATTGCATTGCACTTTCGTTGTCACACACATGGCAAAGGCGATTCGCAATCGACAACAAATGTATCCTAGTTGTGAGAGTAGGACGGCGTAAAAGAAGAACGTGAAGAATGTAGGTCAAAGACCCCTAAGGGTCTCAAACTTGCTTCCTAACAGTGGTCATCACGTGAGAAATCTTCTTCCGGGCTTCCCCCGCTGCAGTTCGGAATCATCCTTTCGCTTCGATTGACACACTTGCCAATTTATGGTCAGATTTGGCCTTTTTAGGTGCAAGTTTCAGCGCCAATGTCCCCTCAAAAGAACTTGCAGAATGATGGCAATTTTGTGAAAAAAAAAAAGCTCTCATTTGACGCGGAAGGAAAAAACTCATAGGTCAAAAGGCTTATGGGTGACGTGGCGAAAGATGGTCGTAGCGTACCCTTTTCGATTCACAGGTCAGCGTTCTAAATTCTGTTAAAGAATGCGCTTAATTAAGTTAATCTCAAATGATTAAGTTAATCTCCAGCGCAGTCAAAATGCCTGATACGGTGTGATACATAATGTTGCCGAATGTTCTCGGGTCTAGGTTTTAAAAGAATGACGAAACAAAGATTAAATTAATATTTTTTTCCTTTCCAAGAGTTGGTAGACTTAATACATTAGTTATCTGTATCATAACAGACCGATTCCAAAGTTTCTAAACAAATGCAGACTATTTCAGACAAATTTTGATTTATAAAAATAAATTAACTTTGTGCAAGTAAACTGTAATAAAAAATATAATTTCACGTTAATTTAACTCACAAATGAGCATTAAAATGCAGACATATGTTTCGGGATTGCTTGGAATCCCTTTTTCAATGCGACAAGGAGCTTCTAGATGCAAAACATCCGACCCCCTCTCAATCCTCAACGCAACAGACTTTTACGATAGACGACAGAAAATCATACTATTAGGTGAAATAAAGTTGACTATTATCAACAACACAAACTGCACTGTAAATTTAAAAAGCATTCTCTGTTTACCTTTGCTGAACATTATGCAAGCATTCTTTTTTAAACTACATTAAACATACTCCAAATGCAGTAATTAGTTCTAGAATATATGCATGTTCCTTACAAATTGCAACTTCATCTACTGTAGAGACTATCGGAACACAATCCATTACTTTGGTAGAAATCTCTAACTTCTAGAAATAGGGTTGAAATTTTTATTCTGAAGCAAAATTCCCAACTGGAGTCACTTTAACGAAGTCTGGAGATCCGGTTTTCAAGTGCAGAGATGGCGAAAGATCATCAAAAAAGACGCACTTATATCGCAAAAAAAATCATGGAGACTATTAATAATGATGTCACCCTTTTTAAAAATATATTTGATTCCCCTCCCCCCACCCTATGTCACAAAATTTCATAAGCATATGTACTAGTAATTCAGAAAGAAAGCTCTACGCTATAGATTGAAATTTCATTTCTGAAATTTGACTACGTGTTTTAGTGCATTGGCGAGCATAAAAATAATAATGATTGCGTGTGTACTTAATTTGAATAAAATGACATTAGGGTGTACAAAATAATAACAACAATAATAATAATTAGTTAACAATAGCAAAAAATATTATTGTAAAAGAGCAATTGAAATCAATTGCATTTTAGAACTTGATATAGTTCGCTTTATAAACCTTATCTTCATTTCATGAACAGAAAACAATTTTAAAGAGATTGAATTTAAAAATAAACGCTATTTTGTCTTAAAAGGGTAAATGCCCAAGAATATTTCCTTTTAATTTTAAGCATTTTACCAGTTTTGATGTTCCTGATACAAAATGAAAATTTTGAGAATGCAAAAAAATAAATAAATAAAACAAGAATGTGTATTCTGCTGGTCTTAAATGTTTTTATTTTGACCAAAATGTGGTGATATCACACTTCTTGCTACTCCATCCCATCCCCTTGTCACAAGCTGTCACAATTTCTAAATATTCACGTAAAAATGTTAAAATTTATCAACCAATTTATTACATTAACAATATTTATTTTTGGTAAATATTAGAAACAATTTCTATTCATTTGAGACGATTTTTTAATATAGATGCGCATGTTTTATTATTGGCGTTCAACGGAATAATTTAATAAATATAAAAGTAATGGTAACCTTGGCTTTGAAATTACAAAATTATTATAGCATTAAAAACTTACATGAAAACATATTTAACTCTAAAAGAGGGATATTTAACTTTTCTAGCTTCAACCATAAATGCTGATTATTACAATCTGCCGGATATTGATGAAAGGAAACCTTTCCTTACTTTTTGCTAGACAATAAGGCACGGAGCAAAAGGGAATTTCGTAAAAGTGCATTGAATTTTATTTAAATTAATGAGATTCAAAAAAAAAAAAAAAAAAGCCCAAATGAATGTAAAAAAAAAAAGGAGGTACAGAAATATTTAAACGACTCTTCCAAGAAGCAAACAGTTTTTTATTTAGCTGAATAGTTTACCCTAAACTAACAATAGGTACCGTTACTCTGGGGTGGTATTTATGCAGCGATCTGGCTTAAGTAAATACGTTTGGTATTTAGTATTACGGAGGTAGCGCGCACACACACACAAATGAAAACATAATAAATTACTTGTTTTAAAATATAACACGTGTGAACATGTTCACGTAGAAAACTTTAATAAAAAGGAAAGTCAAAACTTCGTCCCGCCTATTGCAAACATGTGTTCACAAGCAAAATATTACAGTACCTTTCTCTGCTCATTTTCTCTTTCTCTTCCTCTCTCTTCATTTTATTTATTTATTTTTTTTAATTTTTTATTTATTTATTAGCTAATGGAGGCATTACGGTATTCTTTGATCGCCAGCCTTGCGCACGCCTATGATCGCCAGAGCACGAATATGTTTGGTTCTTAAAAAACTTGAAAACGGATGATCGGAAATTATGTGAGTATGGGCGCCAGCCAGTCGTTTCATCTTCCATTTATGATCCACGGGCTTTGCGATTACGTGATGTGGTTGATCGAATTGTAATTGAAATAATTGTCATTGAAGATATAAACTCTGTGTGAATTAGTACAATTCGAATGTGAAGTTGTATGGTGGCCAAAGTAAAACCCAGAAAATGTGTTTTCGTTGTGCAGCGGTTAACAATATGCTTTTATCTACCTTATATCAGTGTAAAATTTTTTTCCCAAAGATACATGAGAATCTCCTGGAAATCATTTATCCGGAGTCTGACGTAAGTTTACAGAGAACTGGAAACAGGAAACTATATAGTCTTTTAAAAAATGAAAATCAGAGATTATTCTGCACATTGGTAGCAACACATAATGTTCGGCTGTGCGCGCTGAATACTATTTCTGGCACACAAAGTCACAAGTGAGCTCAGTTAAGCCCACGCTGTTCTGATTCCTGTGTCTTAAGTCGCTCGGCCCAAGAGGCCTCCAGAGCTGGGAGGACTGAACGCCAAGGGTTGGACTGCACAACTTATTTTTTAATGATTCAGGCTTTTCTTATTGAACGTTTTTACATTTTTAGTGTAAGATGAAAATTCATTAACGGTAAGATTTTTTTATGTCTACAACTACATTTTTCAGTATTTTGAGAGAGTTCTTACCTATTGAGCAATTTGAGATATGATATCACGTCAGACCGGACAAAAAAAATCATTGAAAAGTTAAACTAATATTGACATTTCCGCAGACTAAAGTTACTGAACAATACTGTATAAGTTAAATAATGCAAAAAGCCATTTTGCTGTAATTGAACAAATTATTAATTCCTCGTCTTGTTGCTCGTAAGTGTTTTGACTATTCAAGAGTCTTTCATTAGTATTATTTTTGCATGTCAAAATAGATTTTATGATGGATTCAGACAGTGAGTCGGAGGACAGTGAGAAAATAAGAAAAGAAATAATCTGTAACAAATGATTTCGGTTTTGTGTTAAATGTGGGTTTTACGCTCCGATGTGCAACGCAGACTATAAAACTGTTTTTAAAGGTAAGGTTGGGAAACATTTTTCCAAAGCGCTTTTACGTAATTTTGATAATTATTTAGATATTAATCTTGAACGCTTCAAAACAACAGAGTTAGTATATATATTTTTAATTTAAAACTTCAGTGCATCACAGGAAAAACTGGTGATCAGGGGACGGGATGTCACTTCTCTGACCACCCTTAGGCCCAGCAAAAAACTGCTTGCCTTCAAGAATAATTTGCACTTTCGAATTTAGTATACAACATACTATATAAATTTTTAGCAATAATATACATATATATATATATATATTTTGGTAAAAGCTAAGGGGGAGAATCCTATTTACAAGGGGTTAAGTTTAAAACCTGCTACAAATTCACAATGCTTTGTTCGTTAATCCGACAGTCCTCATATTGCTCTCCAACAGGTCATAGTTTGCATTCATAACTTTGATGTAATTATCAAAGAAAAATTTGTTGATGATTATTTTTTGTTCTCAGTTATCATGCCCCACTTTTAGTTTTTTTTTCATAATTGTCTTTAGAGTCTGGGTTGAGGTTGCAGCGTGATGGGCTGCTCACAAATACGGCAAAAAAACTCAATCTAATTATCTCCAAAAAAATAATCACGAAGCTAAGCCAGACAAAGCGTCTTATCACAAATCTCATAATCTTGATATTATAAAAGCAGAAGAAAACTTATCACCTAACAAAGCTCACTCAATCTATGCAGAGAAGGGAATGCGAAAAAATGCATTGTTTTCCAGTCCGGCACTTTTGCGGAGGAGCAATTATTTACATTACATCAAAATATTTCCGAATATTCAAGGCCGATAGATTGGAGCAAAAGACGGGTGAATTAAGCCCGTTGTCTTGGGCAACGCCGCCTTTTAGTGATACTAATCACCGGGAGTGGGGAGGGGGTTTCGGTGCCAACAAAAAGACAACAAACGTTCTGACCTTCAAATGGGCAAAATGCGGTCAGCGGGTCAGTTGCTGCCAAAATCAATCGCCGTGACGATAATCGGTAGGTCCTTAGTGTCTTTTCCAAACTTCTTAAGTTGGATAACTTAATCCTCCTAACTACTCCATCACACAATTCATCCATGTGCGTTGGCGTAAGCAAAATTAATGTCTTTTGCACCATTTCTATGATACAGATAAATTACAATTATATATATAGTGAACCTTCTCTTAAAGGCCATTCCTATTCAAGGGCCACCTATATTACGGGCCAATATTTTTAGGAATGATATTTTCCCCGTAGACATAATGTTAATTTTTCCCTTATTAGAATACCGCATGTTCTATGAGTACCTTTAATAAAGTGCCATTTTTTTTAGTTCATTATTTTTTCTTTAATTTTATTTCAGGAATTCAATCTGGTTCAGATAATGATAATGAGTCGGCTGCAAAATATATATACCCTGTCAGGATACCCTGTTTAGGCCAAGACCAAACGGAGAAAAAAAATTTTATTTGAATGCTTATAACTTCGGGAATATACGTGGAAGTTTTAAGAAAATGTTTAGAGTTATTGTACAATTAGAGTTATTATACAAGTGCACTGTCTTGTAAAATTTACACTTTATTTGTAACTTTTTACGATAAAGGATGATCGAAAATAGCTTATCGTTTCTTCAACTTGTTGTTCGTTTCCTAAATACACGCGTGAGGATATTTTTACTTAAAAGGGAAAGCGGAATCATGTTTTATGTAAGTTTCAGAGAAAATCGTCACGTATTATTTCTTCAGAGTCTTGAAATTCGAAAAATATCTAAAAATGAAAGCGCTCGGATACCTTTTGCTATGTAGTGTTTCCACGGCGCAGTCTGCGCCATGACCAACATCGTGGGCATCCCTGCATTTAGCAAATGTTAACGAGTTTGGAATATTCTTCGAGGAACGTACATTTAAGTGTAAACGAAGTTGCCTTAACAACTAATGCTTGTGATGGATTTTTAAACGTCACTCGACATTAGTAATTACATTACATATTTTAAAAACAGTCATATTCGTTCCCATTATTATTACTTCATTATTCCATTTTAATTGGTTTTGTTCTAATAATTTTTGAAAGAAAATCCTTGTTTTTTGATTAATTATACATACACACACACACACACATATATATATATTAGCTGTCCCGTCTCATACTGACAATAAGAAACATAATTAGACTTTAAAATAAACACATCTATTAATATCAATAAAAAAACATTTACTGCGGATTTTTAATCTTTTGACTACTTTATATATACTAACTACTCCATTTGTGTGTTAATTACTTGTTTTGGATAATTTCATGATGCACATGACTGCATTAAACAGCTTTCTCAACACTATTCGTAGGGAATAGTACTGATCCATTGAATTGCAACAGTTATGTAAAACAGGAATCGGTTAACTTATTTTTTAAATTTTTTAATTTTAGAAATATTTACTTTTGCTATAAAGTGGAAATGCATAATTATCTAATAAGTAGACCAGTATTGTGAGGCAACAAGTAAGGAAATTTTCTTCCTATGTTTGAAAATAGCTATGCTCAATTAAAGAATTTTTCACTGATTATCACCATTATGAAACATATAACTTTCCGGCGCAAATACCCGTTTGCTTCACGCTGGAGAAAGGTATTGTTGTCTCTAATAAGAAGCGGTGTGAAAAGTAATGGTTTTACATTTGACCGAACACCGGCCTTCCGGCATTCGTGGATATTTGTCAATAGCGCAATCCGCGTCGCCACATTTACGTGTTATTATAGTAAACACTTCGTTCTTACTCAGAAATTTCTATATTAGAACAAAAATTGCCCTTTATGATTCCGTGAGATTTGGAATGTTGTGTTTGTGTCTGAATTGTGTCTATTTAAAGCTGGTTAAAATTACCATCGACTCGCGTTATAACGAGCCCATTCGCACCTCCCTATTTGAGGTGTTGTATCAAATAGTTGATGTTTCAAATGAATCGATAATACTATTTTCCCTTTTCTCAAACGTAGATTAAACCATAACTTTCAAATGCATACAGGGTGGTTATAATTAAAATCATCATGTTTAGACCTACGTAGCGCTCGTTCTAGACGTGTGTCATTAGAAATCTGCAGTAAGTAAGTACTAATTCAAATTTTTGCCACCAGGTGAGAAGGTGCCACGCGAGAGATATAAAAAAACTAGAGACAAAAAATCTTACGCTCGACCTCATGGAAAACGACCCTCAGAAATTCATTCCATGGAATTTTTTTTTCCATAACCTTCCAGAAGAAAAAGGATTTTTAAAGGTGCATCAGCAAGCTACCCTCAATTCAAGTATTTGTTGGGCATATTTGCACGCACAATTTGGTGATTTTTTTAGTGCGCATAATCATGGTTCCAGTTATAATACTCACATACATCAACAAGATTGTTAGCTTTCTAGACAATTCTCGTCAGAATTTTTTTTTATTCAAGTGCAAAACATCAGTAAGAAGGAACACGGTATTCTCCTCCATTCTATGAAGTTTATATAACATCAATTTAAATACGCGCTCTTAATATGGATTTTTCTAGTTCGTTACATAACGGGTCTTCAGTTCTTAGTTTGCAGCCAGAAGTTGATATTCATGAACAATCCTAACGGCTCTTTTCAAAAGAAAATCAAAAGACGAAACCTTCGATGCTCTCAATAGCAATTCATCTCTCCGATGGAACACATTGACAAAACAGAAAAACAGTTCAAGGAATTGCATTTAGAAAAAAATAATAAAACCTTTTTCGTCATTTTTTTCGGGCATTTTTGTATCAAGGTTAAAGTTTCGCCGTCAAGCAAGGTTAACTGTGCTTTTACTTCTGACAAAAACGATGTTAGAGCTACGCCTTTCAAATTTCTCGTTGTGATTAATTAATGGCTGGATTCGTTAATTTGATTCTTTCAATTAAACACTAGCCATTAATGTATACGAACAGAAAATGATTTAGAGCCTTTTCTGATTATTTTGTTTTATTTTTTATTTTCATTATTATTTTCACGAAGTAAATCGATAATTTTAAAACAGCGGATAGAAGTCAGCTAAAGAGAAAATTGAACGGAAACCATATTCAGCAAAATTTATCAAAAAGGAATTAAATGGAGTTCCCTTTTAAACTTTATCAATATGAAGCAGTATTTGTGTGTGTTCGAGAAATCACAAAATGTTCTTATTTATTTAGTGTCTGTTTTGTTCTGAAAAATTAAGACTATATCGTCGGCGTTATGATGAAAATCATTCATAGTCCAGAACTCTATTTTTGAGATATTGCCAATTTAAACTTTCGAATCTTTGCGAAAAATGATAAAAAAGCATTTTAAAGATCCGTAACAGCTACAGTTAGGCGTTAAAATTGCGTAGATGATTTTTTTTCCCATGAAATAACTTATTGTAAATCCTAAATTCACTGCAGTAAGCGTATTTTTTTAGACATGATTTTTACCAGAAAGCAGGCGATCTACAATAAGCGTTGCCTTTAATGCGTTACCAAAATACTTTTCCGTTTTATTGGTTATTTCGAAAATGATTTTTATTAGTATAAGTTAGTTGCTAGAAACATTTCTTTTTTCGTCATATCACCAGCGTGAAATTATTTTACACTAGAAACTGCTAATCAATTATATTTGTTTTGATCCATTGACGCTTCCATCATACATTGTTAAAGTCCCAGAATAATACTATTATTCAGGCGAAATTTTTGGACAGATGTCAACATAAAACATACTTCAAACATTGCGAAAATTGAAATGCTACCATTAAGTTTAAATCTCGACTTTCAAAAATTTATTATATGAAGAATAACATAATTTTTTTAGGCTAAACGAAAAATTAATAAGTGTAAATAAAAAACCGTCAAATAATTATATCAAACAGCTGTTTCGCTGCAATGGTAGATCTCCAGATCTCCTTCATTAGTGCAAAAAGGCTCAACACATAAGAGTAAAATTGTAGTTGAACTGATAAGATAATAGACAGACCATGATAACAACGGTGTTTTTCTTATCATTTCAGAATTTACTTCACTAACCCCTGTTTCTTAAATTTCCTGATAAAACTTTTGTTCACATTAATAATTTCCTTTTTCAAATAAACTTTCATCATTCGTTTCTGATGCATTATTCTACGCCATCATCAAATAATTTTGTTTCAAAAGCATTCACAAAATTTACTAGAATATCTTTTTAATGATAATAAAAATTTCCTTTTTTATTTAGATATTTTACAGATAAGAGCAATAAAGTTTACATCAAACAAGTTTATATGGCAAATAAAAAATTATTTTTCCATTAAGATCTTGTACTGCTTTTCTCTTCCATATATTCATTGCGATTTTGTGCAATTCAGTGTTCACGATTGTTCTAATTTCATGTTTGTTTTAAGTCAAGCTCTCATTTACAACAGTTACAGCAATTTCATTTAATAACTCATTTCGTACGATGCCTTATTTTTCAACTGCATTTATATGCAGGTACATTCTCCCCATCAACTCTCCTACAAATAGATATCTTTCTACAGATCCCTAGAAGTAAGAAATATGGAATCTTCTTATTTCTTATCACGAGCTTAAAAACCAGCCTACCCATTCAGTATATTAAATTAACTTAAATTATTCCAACTCAATATCCATTTTTAGATGAACTTTTTTACCGGAAATCCCAGATAAACCAGCTTACTTCTGAGTTTTAGCTCGTTAAGCCTCATTAACTCCACTCTTGCATATAAAAGCAAAGGTCACACTCTGTTAGATTGGGTGTTAGCAATCACTTCAACACCATGTTAGTGATAGCAGGTGAAAGCAGATATATGGACCGAAATGTAAACGCTCCATTTCGTTTGTACGGAGTTGCCGTTCAAAGCCTCGAAAGCAAAATATTTATAAATGCAATGACTGGACGTGGGGAAAATAAATTACTATCGAAATTTTCAAAGAAAAAAAAGTATTATCTGAGACAATCAATATATTAATTTGTAAGATTTTCTTTTTTTTATTCCACTGAAATATTGAGATGTCGGGAGTTTCGAGTATTTGCACTACTATACTACTTTTGTATACTACTTTTGTCGGTTCTAATAAATTCAAAATACCAAAAACTATGTCACTAAGAAAATAAAAGCAAAAAAAGTTTATCGTGTGTGCGAAAAGCAAGTTAAAAATTAACAACGTCTAAAAGAACAAAATATAAATAGAAAATGTATGCACACATTTCGGGGTTAAAATCAACCCCGAAAGGTCATTCGAACATCAAGCATCAAGCACCAACAAATAGTGAGCTTATCAATATGCTTCTATATACAGTGGTACCTCGAGATACGAGTGCCCTGACATACGAGTGATTTGAGACACGAGCAGCGAAGTTTTGTTTTGAAATACGAGCGATGTTTGAGATACGAGGATGCGACGCCACCGCCCACCCAGTTTACTGCCCCTGCGCAGTAAATTGCTTTGAAATACGAGCAAAATGACGTACGAGCAAGGTTACGGAACGAATTAAACTCGTATCTCGAGGTATCACTGTATTATAAAAACTGTATCTGTGTCTCGTTTTGTGCCTATATGCCCATTTTTGGTAACGTAACCAACGAGACAAAGGGCACATCTCAGCTGCTCGGATTTAGAGAATATTTTGCGTAAACTTCTGTAAAACATTTTAATTTCTTTGCCGAAAGAAATAGTGCACTACTTATTTTAAGTAGCTGTTTTGGTCAAATGCATGAACGTTTTCTTCTAATTATGTAATTGATAATGCTGTTAAAAATTATACGAATACACTTCAAACCTTCTAAGTATTTTTTAAATTGAACATTATGAATTTAAAAAAACCTACTGCAGAAAAACTTGTTTACGCAATAGCATAACATGATTCTTCACAATGGAAACATATCTTCACATACATTTGCATAAATTTAAAAGTCACAAAGGTATAAGGAAGTGAAATGTGCTACAAGTGTTAGCATCTATTACAGGGGTGGCCAACCTGCGGCTCTTTGAAGGATTAATTGTAGCTCTCGACTCAACGAGTATATAAAAAAGCTGGAAGGAATATTGACTGAATTATAAAATAGATTTCAAGACTTGAAATATTTTAAATCGTATCTTGATTTTTTTCTGAATCCATTTGAAATTAACATAATTCAAGGTGAGTTTTCGATTTACAATATAATTATGACCTAAAAAGCATCTGGAGAATTAGAATTAATAAAGATCAAACTCTACAATTAAAATATTAGTCGACGTCGATTACTGAATTTTGGAACTTTGTATCAGAATCGAAGTATTCTGCATTAAAAAAAGGCTGCTTGTCGAACTATTTCAATATGCGGAACAATGTACTTATGTGAATCATTTTATTCCACTTTAAAATTCGTGAAATCCAAACACCGATCAGTATTAACTAACCAGCATCTCAAAGAATTACTTTGAACTGCTGTTACCAATTATTCACCAAAGTTTAAAGAATTATCAAGAGAAGTGAAATAAATGTGTTTAATTTTTAATATTTAAATTCAATGCACATATTTTGTACTTTTATTTATATGTTTTCAATAAATGTAATTTCTGTAAAGAAATACTTTTAATATCATTTTTGTTTACCTTTTAAATACGTATTTAATTGCGGCTCGCGAAAAATTTTAAATTTTGAAAAATGACTCGTACTAGCAAGGAGCTAGGCCACCACTGATCTATTACAATGGCATTTATGCCGAAAATTCAAAATGTATGTTCTAAACTTAATCCACAATTCCAAACATAACTCAAAACGAAAGCGAAAAAGAAAAAAAATCACTTTTTTGCTTTCGCTGAGAAATCAGTCATGCGATAATAACAGGAGTCCAGAGATAATCGACATGAAAAGCATTCCACAAATCCATTTGTTCTTTATCAAACTTCTCAGTCGCCTATTTTCAAGCGGAAAATAGCACGTTCGAAGAAAAAAATAATTCATATTTTTGTTTTGAGAGTTCAGTGAGCTTTTGTTTTAGCGGGAACTGCCAGTTGCTTTTTTGAAAATAAATTACTTAACTCAGCTAATAATATGTTTTAAATCCATTTTCTTCCTAATTATATCAATCGCCTACGATTTAAATTAACTGCTATTAAACTATCCACTTTAATGGAATTAATCATTAGAAAAAAATAATGATAAAGAAGAAAAATATCGTGGACATTCTGGTAAAAATCACCAAGTAAACAAGCAAAATGTCACTTACCACTGCAGTGAATAAGAATTTAGTTAGCTGTTTCATGATAAAACCAATTACACAATTTAAAAGTTACGTAAATATACTTATGAGAAAAGTTATTAAGTTGGGGAATGTGAGGCAAACTGAAATAGTTAAGATAAATTACATTTTTCAAAATGAACGAATTGGAAATTTATGTTGAAAATAACAGTGCATAAAGGGATAATTATGAATTTTACAACAGAACTTGAATTGAAATATTATTTTTCATTTTGGCCAGTAAATTTATACGTTACAATAAAGTGAAATATTTTCCTAAGGAAATAGTTTTCTATGTGATAATTAATGCTTTGCATTCGCAAATATCCTTATGTAGTCCAAATAACATGTAATGATTCACGAGTGCAGAAAGTTTAAAATGCTTGTTGTTCAACATTAATAACTAAGTGAATTCTTAATAAAATGAGCGAGTGAACTGATAAAGGGAAAAAATGATTAAGTAAATGAACGAATGAAAAATCTTCTAAATAAATGCATTAATAATTGAATGAATAAATAAATGAACGATAAATTTAGTTCCCCGATGACTGGTGTAGGAACAAAATACTATTTCACTTGCCCCATATGCACATGACAAATTGTACTAAATGTTTAAAATCAGAACAAGCCACTTACCTAAAATAAATTACCGCTGCACTGGACATTAGTAGGCCTTTAATTAATATTTAAAATATTAATATTTTATGAATTTTATAACATTGTAAATATAATATAGCAACCAAATTTTATAATACAGCAATCTCATATGATAGCAAAAAATATTTTTGATTTTGCACGAAGTATTTCAACATGGACATCAAATTTTTAAAATGGATTGTATTAACACGTAGTTTGATCTTAAGAGTTTGACTGGAAAACAACTATATGTTATGTAACATAATTAAAATGTTATTAAATTGGGGGACCTGCAAATAGAATAAATATTTTACCATTTCGCTTGCCTCATGTTCCCTATTACCTACTGTAAGACTTAGAAGAGATTTGTAAAATGATTTTTACTATTTCATAACGATTTAAAAGTTTAAACTGACAATATCTGAAAAGTGGAATTATACACTTTTAACAGAACGAATACGTTTCACAGGGGTAGAGCTGAGGAAATTCAGGTCAGTTTTCCGACCCTTCACAAACTTCCAATTAATCAAAACGGACCCTTCACGAAATTCCATTGAATCAAAACGGACCCCTCACAAAATTCCGAACTACCAAATCTTACTTTCTGCAGAATTATTTATTAAACAAGCGGCCAAAAATTAAAAAAAATACCATTGTATGCTTAAGTTTTAATTTTCAAAAAATTATTTGATTTTTCACAGAAATCTAAAATTTTTCGCAAAAATTAATGAAAACCGGACCCTGTTAAAAAAATACTGGATCAACCCCTGTTTATGTTTTCCCTTATTTATTTTTACATAACCCAAATTGTCTTCTTGAATTTTATGCGTTTTCCTTAATTATTATACTAGCGTAAATTACTGGCCGGTACAGGTTTATACTGGGTCAGGAAATCAAGTCGAGGACATTTTTATCTGAAAGTTATATTTTATTTTTCATGATAGTCAATAGCAAATATGACGACTTAGATAATGTAAGACCTAAGAAGCCAAGTAGTATGAGTGAAATAATTACTTTTACGCTGAAATATTAAAATTTTTAACAGGAAAAGGAAAGGAAAAAAGAAAGAAAAAAGCAGAAGTGTTTCTCGAAGTTTTAAGGATCCTTGATATCAGGGCTTAATTTATTTGTACATGAGAGCTTATGGAAGCTGCTGCAATTCCTTTCAATGTTACGTAACTTTTACACATTAAACATAATTTCAGATTATTTCCGCGTTGAATACGTTTTGAAGATTATACAGCTCACTCTCTTCTTTCGTTAGAAATTAAGTCTAGTATCATGGTGAAACAAGTTATCTTCGTAATAATTAGGAGTTGAGATTTTTTTTCTTTCCTTTTTTCACGTAATCTTTACAAAACGAAGCAAAGAAAAATAAAAGTAAATTTCCCTGTGCTGTATTTATAAACTCCTATTGCCAAACACGTTTCTTGTGAATGCAATTTCCTGTTCAGAAAACTCGATATCCAATCGATGGCGCAAGAATACCTTTAAAATCATAAACTGCACGCTGTGATTTTATATCATGATTGCTTGTCTTATATAAGAGCGCTTTGTGAGAAACAACAATCGGAAACTGCAACCCGGAGACACAGCGTTTCCTCCGAACACAAGGGTGTACGTGCTTTGCGTCGGTCATTTTTGAATCCAGAGAATCGTGAAAACACTGCAGTGCAGTTCTCGAAGATTTAGGTTATTTTCTGGGAAAAACAGAAGAAAGACTTTCACGGTGCATCACTCGGTAATTCACAATAGCTATCACTCGATGTTCCCGTTTGAAAACAAAAATGTCTGGAGGAGAGTAGAATGGCACAGTTGAATACTTCTTGCACGAACGAATTTTATTATTATCTTTCTTACTCGTTAGTACTTGTTATTTTAAATTGTTAAACCAAACTCTTCTTATTGTGTTAATGAAGCGGCATTCTTTCATGCTTTCAACTCAGTTTGCTAGCTCTTTCATCTCACCTGTTAAACAACCGACAAGAGTTCAGTCAAGACTTCTCCGAATATTATGGTTGACCCCTTCAGTACTACTTCAATATGAAATTAAACGAGAAACATGTGGTACAATGAGAATCAACTGAATTGCAGTGGAGAGTCTATAGGAATTTCAGCAAGATTTAATATCCATAAAAGCAGAAAAAAGAGGAAAAGTTAAAAGAAACTCACATATAAAAGAGAGAAAGGGCGAAACTTCGCATTTGGACGAAATATTGTGAATCAAAATCAACGTTAGAAACACAAATGGCATTAAAATTGCAAACACGTGCTTCGAATTCTTTGTAATAACACGAAAACACACGACTGAACTTTTAATCGTTATTTGAGTCTAACTTAAAAAAAAAATAATAAAAAAAAAAAAAATAAGTAATAATAATAATAAACCGGTTGCTTTATTCACGACAGTGCGCACAGCAAAACAAAGGTTGGTTGAAGCTGACTATTCTCGCATTACTACAGCTATTTGCTACAAAAAAATAGTTAGAGACGCCTGTTCTATATGTTCTAGATTCAAGATCAATGATAAATGCAGCGAAGAATTTCCCTCAAATCCTGAATTGTTGTATTGTTGTTTCTGAGGCCGTTTGGGCATCCAAGCTCCAGGCGACCACGAATTAAGGCTGTAAGAAGCGCCTTCCGTTTGTAGAAGAGCACCACAACGGTGGAAGTACGACTTGGCTCATTATGTATTTGAATGACGCCACCACAAATTCGCCACCTTCCTTTTTTGATTTAGAGTGAAGGGAAGTGAAATTCTCTATCCTTCGGTACCCTCGGAACTGCCTCTAGACTTCAGGGTCCACGGATTTTACATGCACGTATCCCCAAGTGTACATAGTGGGTCTTCAGTGGGTCGGGTATCGAGCACCCAATCTTCCGGTTGGAAGTCCGACATCCTAACCACGAGGCTACCACGACCCCAAATACTGAATTCAAATACGTAACCGCAGAGGTCGTTATTTTTTTGAAACGCAAACCACAACAGAAAGTTCTAGTTGCACTTCTAAAAAATTCCCTATTTCCCATTCTAGTTCTAAAAGGGCTCCATTGCAAGAAGTAAGTGAATTTGTAATTAAGTTTTGGTTAAACACATTTCTAACCACGTGGCAGCCAAAAAATCACTATTGCTTCTATGGAACACGCAATCTTTTTTGTCAGCTCTCTCAAGATTGTGGAGTTAATCGATTTAGCAACTGAGCCAACCGTATGTATATTCAAATGAATTTGATTGTGTATTTTTATGATTTTGAAGAAAAACATGATTGGTGTAGTTTTACGATTTTGAGGTGGGAAATCACAGTAGTGCTAAGAACGTAAGAAGGAAGTTCGATTGTGGAGTTAATCGATTTGGCAACTGAGCCATCCATATGTATGCACAGGAATATGATTGTGTATTTTTACGATTTTGAAGAAAAATATGATTGTGTATTAGTACGATTTTGAGGGAAAAATCAAATTAGTGGTAAGAACGTGAAAATGAAGTTTATAATTCATAATAACTCTCTCTAAATCCACAAACGTATTTTAACTGTAACCCTCACATATCCTTTGGTTTTCTAAATGCAAAAAAGATTTGGTTTGATATGATGCGTGCATCGCGGCACCCCTTATCTCTCGCTCTGGCACCTCGCGGTGCCGCAGCGCACAAAAGTTGGTCATGTGTTCTTTCTTACTTTATTTTTTTCCGCTAATATTTTCTGAATCTGGTTAATAGATCCTTCCTGAACTTGACTTTCCTCGAGTAATCCTCTTTACATTTGCATGATCTTTAGATACGTCGTAAGTCGATGATTTCAAGAAAATAACTATCTAAAATTGCAATCTCAACAACGTTTTCTAAATTAACAAGCAGAGTAAAACGGCATTATTCGCATTAATAGCTGTTTCTCCAGCCGACTTGGAAAAAAAAAAAGAAAGAAAACCATGCAAGTAGGTTTTTTTTCAATCGTCTTTATTTGCAAAAATTCATGCTTATTCCCTTCTAATCGGATTAGTTTTGAAACAAGAATAAAAATCATCAGTAATAGTATTAAAAAAAAGAGTTGTTACTCAACCTATAGTAAAAATCATCGTATTCCTTGATCGATTGAACACACTAACCTTGAAAATCTTCTGAATGTAGTTGAACAAAATTCTCCAAGCATGGATTAAAATCAAAACAGAACTATAAAACAAAGATTTTATCCAAAAAAAAATATATTGTGACAGAACAAAACAATCTTAGCTTCAGAGGAAGATAAGGATATGTACACTTTAGTGTTTATTCTATCGTTTTCCAAGATTAAAGGAAATAATTTAATTCGTGGTTTTAAATTCTTAAACAGGAAACTCATTTAAGTCGGGCCTAAAATTTTGAAATAGTACAAAATACAGTTGATTCGAACAATACACATAGTTTCACAAAGTCAGTAGTGGTTACTAATTACAACTCATTATAGAATTTTATGAAATATAAAACATTGACGAATAAATTTACATCAAGTACAGATTACAAATGATGTTTCAAAACTATAAATAAATTTACTTACAGAACATACGTATTGGAACAATACAGAAGTGACTTTTCATTCATGTTCTGTGAAATGTTCACTTTATTCCCGTCCACGCTAAAACGAATGTTTTAATGTCTGACGAAAATTTTGCTTTATTATAAGCACTAGTATCATTTATCATTATTTTATGGTCTTTTATCCATGCCTTTTTGGATATGTTACAATTTCATATTTTAGCCAGTTTATATGCTCAGAATTTTTTCCAAGAAGACCTCAGAACAAAAGTTTTTCCATGAAAATTTATATGTATTTATAATTTATTAAATTTATATGTATATAATATACTACTTATTTTTTATTATTCCCCTCAAAGAAAAAAATTCTGGTAGCGCCACTCTCGTCAATAAAGGAATATAGAACACAAATAAACTATTAATGCATTGTTTTAATTTTAAAAAATTCAAAAAATTTATGTTTACTAATTCACACTTAACAGTAGTCTTATTCATGTATATGAACCTATATTTAAGATTCCCTATCCTACTCGCAATGTATAACTGTTGTATTAATGTCGACTATCTAGATTAGTAATTAAACGCGAAGTTTAGTTATTATTATTAATATTATTGTAGTAGTTGTTATTGTTATTATTATTAATATTATTGTAGTTGTTGTTATTATTATTAATATTATTGTAGTTGTTATTATTATTGTTGTTGTATTATTTATTTATATATTTTTAAAATTATTATTTATTACTTTTTCAATGAATGTTATGAAACGAAAGAACTTCATGGGACTCTGCAATGATCGCCGTGGAACAACGAGGTTCCACGAACACACTTTAAGAAACGTTGCTTTAGGCTCATCAAAAATAACCAAATGTGTTAATGTTCTAATGCGTTCGTCTGAGCAGGGTAAATCTTTTAATTCTACCATTTCAAGAAATTAAGTAGTGCTTTCTAAGCATAGCAAAAATATCATCTTACTCTGTTATCTGCGAACCGTAAAAATGTTGAGTAATTCCGACCTTGACATTTTTGGTGAGAAATAACTTTTGTAAAACTGTTATGCTTTAGTAATTTTCGTGTTTTGAGAAAAACCTTTCTGCTGTCATTCATTGCTACAGTTCATAGTTTGTAAAAGCGTAGTAAGTTTGTCATTTAAATGCGAAACTTGTAAATTGCTCTATAAACTAATCTTGGCGATAATAGAAACATAGTATTAATGATTCAGGAAACGTAAACTATAGTGTACTTAAGGTCTACTTGAAGTCTAATGAAGTTTACTACTTAAAGTCTAATAAAGTTCGCCCCTTAAAGCTTAATAAAAGTTTACTACTTAAAGTCTAATAGAGTTTATGAGTTGATAAATATTCGGAATATTCAGCATAATTGTGTTCAACGGTTAACAGTCTAAAACAGCGTTTCCCAATCAGGGTTCCGCGAAATTTCGTTAAGAATTCCGGAAAAAATCAAGAATCTTGTTTATAATAGTTCTCTCTAAAGTTAAAAAAAAAATAAAACAATTGGTAACTCTATTTGGAGTTAACAATTTAATTGGCGTCTTATTTTAAATACCATGTAATACTTATGTTTGCTGTTAAAATATTTATAGTTATTTATGCACATTTAAGCAGTTTTCTGTTCAATCTTGCATAAAATAAATAAGTAAATAAATAAAACACCAATAATTTCCCGAATTTTGTCATCACAATACTGTTTACAAATTGCTTCATAGAAATTAGGAAATGTAATCCCGACCCCGCACCAATATGTGCGGGACTTTTGTTTTTTGCTAATGTCTACAAACAAGGTAAAGGAGAATTGTAAAAAACTACGTTTGCGACAGCAGAAAGAAAAATTGAAAATTTTAACACTGTCTTAGAGGATGAGGATGAAAACAAGGACACCGAAAAAATGAGAGGTTGAAGATGATGGAACACTACCTTTAAAAGACGAACTAAAGTTAGCCGTACAAAATTATATCGCTCTTTCATAGTTCCATATTTAAAAAAAAATGATGAAAAAGAAATTGACTTTATCAAGGAATGAATCCCTTAGAAGGGGTGATCACGTAGTAGAGTACTCGAAGCCATGTATAGATTTGTTATCCATAAAACCATCAACAGTGGAGTCAGAAAGAGTCTTTTATCGAGTGTTTTATTCGCTACTAAAATTCGATCCCGACCAGGAGACAACTCATCGGATTCGTTATGTTTTTAATGTTCATATTTTTTAGTATCAAAGAAATAACTGTAAGCTCGTTTTTAAAATAATATATTAATATTCATAATTCTCTTTCTATTGCCTTATTGTTTACAAGATCTTTGTTTTTAAATATTTCTCTCTGATACATTATTCTTTTTTTTTTTTTTTTGAATTACATTCTTTCTCTCTCTCTTTTATTTATTTATTTAGTTTTTAAACTTGTGTGCATAATTTTTTTTTGCAACACAGAGCATGTAAAACATTGCATGATTATCGATAAATAAACAGTGTATAAATAACTTTTCCATGTACACATACCTATTAACAAATTAGCTAAATAATATGGTTTATATTAAAATTATTCAGAGCACGGAGCGGAGCCAGAGCATGTAAGGACTTAGAAATCGAAACGTAGCTGGAATGGACCTACTCAAAAAGGGACTCCCTTTTTACTTGAAAATCTGAGCGGAGCCGGAACAAAAAAAGCTTGTGCACCACTGCTTCGATTCCCGCCTTTTTTATTTCATTACTTATTTTATTATTTATTTATTCATTTTTTTTTTACTATTATTTGTTTTTTTTTCACAATTGTTTTCAAATCATTGCATAATAAATATATTTGATGGATGAGACGAGATCCCTTTTATTATTTCATTCCATAGCATTTCTGATGTTTTAAATTTTATCCCGAATAAATTTTTGCATGAAATGAACTTAATTATCTTTCTTTGAATAACATTCAGCTGGCCTAAATTTTCACCCCAGTAACCAAAGCCGCTTTTTAATGATTCTCTTCTTTTGAGTATTACTTTTTATTGAATATTGCCATATTGAAGAAAAGGGGTAAGGGTGGGTACAGATTTATGGAAATTAAGAAAGATGTGGAAGTGTGTTTAATATCATTTTATCATCATTTTATTAAATTTATTTTTGCGTTTTCCTTAGGGGTTTATGTGCATAAATAGACGAGCCGCCACTATGTCGTTACAAAAAATAAAAATTTACTGATTTTTTGTTTTTGTGGGTAAAAAATTACTCAGACTTAATTTTTATAAGATTCTTTTGCACGGACATTTGGGTAATTATTTTGATTGAAACTGTGACTATACATCAAAGCGCGTTAGCTAGCAATCCCAAGTGCAATGACTAACAAAGTATCACTTGCTCATTAACAACTCAGAAACCACTGATGCGGTTCTAATGGGGATCCTTTCGCAATATTTTCTATGTACCCGCTCAGTCAAGCAATAACACAGTTCGGAATGTTACATAAGGTTTTGTTAATGGTATATTTTTCAGCTTTGAGTTAAAGTGTCTTTCTCTTTTTCCTGCGAAAGACATTATGTTAAATGAAATTGACCCAATGCGTAAATTTTCAGCGGTTATATAACGTTTGTTTATTTTCTTCAACAAGGCGCGCGGTTTTGTGTACCAGGAAGATCATTAGCCGTAAGGGCTTCCGTTTCTGAAAAGGACAAAAATATTTGCTATATAGCTCGAAAATAATGCGACAAATAATGATGGCGAAATGATATTTTTAAGTTATGGGATAATAGACAAAACTTTTTTATTACTGTGTGTGTGTTTTTGGGCAAATTTTGAAATGAAAAAAGGAAAAGGGACATTTGTAATATTAAAACTATTCAAAGTGTATTTAAACTAAACCATTCATGATGCTTTGTCAAAAGAAGATTGCCGGTGTTTAATAAATAATAATACAACCGACTCGCGTTATAGCGACCTCGCATCTCAACGATCCAATATGTTATAACGAACTCTCTTAGAGAATCGATTGAATTCTTTTTAAGATGATATTTCACACCCGCATAATGAGTGTGAACCAAATGAATAGGATTTATCTTTCTGCAAATTCGGAATGTTGCATTTCTGCCTCGGAGAAAAGAAAAATGTTAACCTTCAATTTAAAAAAAAAAAATTGACAACCAGTATTTCAGAAGTGGAATATTCTCTTCCAACATTTCCAAGCACCGAATGTACTTTTATCTGTTCATAAAATGCATTCTAGAATTATGTAAGTTTTTCTTATCTTCCTTTAAAACTCAGTTTACTTGAAATTCTATTTTATTTATTGTATGCTTTATATTTTACGTTTAGCGATGTGTTTAATAGAACAAGTGCTACAAATTGCTACATGAAATCGTTACTTTCATCAAACTTTAAAGAAGAGTTATATCGAATCTCATTGCTTATTATTTTTAATGTGTTTAAATTCAAAATTTTTATTCGACGTAAAAAATTTATGCAATTTATATTATATGTTTATTGTGCCATCTGAAAGTAATGTTCTAGCCAAATTGAAAGAATATCTTTGTTTTCTTTTTTTTTCAGCTGTCTTTCCACCAAAAACTAGCTTTCTTTTTTTGCATTGACAAAGGGGTTCCTTGTTGCTCCAAACTACGTGTCTGCAATTTTGTATTTCTAAAGTTGTCTTTTATTTTATTCTTAATGAACGTAAATTCATGAAATTTGCGTAAAATAAATTACAGTTTATGATTGTATACCACTTACAAAGAATAAATGAATGTGGCTATTTAAAAGAAATAAGCGTGAAGTCCACAAGTAACATTTTTTGAAACCTCAGTTGAGTAAGCTCTGGAAGTTCAAAAAATTAGTGCTGATAAAAAAATTTCGGAGGACATTAAAAATCAACAAGAAATTGATTTTCCCTCAAGCCAGTAAATAACTTCCAAAAATGCAATTTATTTATTTTCTCAATATAATATTCTGAAAGCACTCTCCCACCGATTAAGGAAAAACATAACATGTAATCTATTTCTTGAGCTGAATATTTGTAGTTAAAACTAAAAACTATACTCAGTGGCGCTCCAGCCCTTTTGGGGGCCATGGCCTACTGTGTCCATCCCAGATTTCGAGACCGAGAGCCCTGGGGTGCAGAAGCAGATGTTCCGGTCAAGTGGTGAATATTTGTAGTTACTTTCTTTTTCTCTCTTTCCATGCCATGCACTACTCAATTAACAAGAGGATAATTTTTTCCTCATGCCTCCCTTAAGTTATGACTGAACTATAATGTGTATTATGGATCACAAGAGTGTTGCCTTGCAATCTGCTGTATGTTATTTTTATGCTTTTTATGATGCCATTACCATATCGCATCTTTTGCACAAGTGATTTGCTACCAGCATGCATGGGAAGGGCTTAAAGATGGAGGATATTCTGGATCGACCCCCAAGAACCGTTAGTTTTGAGCCATATTTCAAATCCTGGTATGGTGTTATTTAAGTGGTACAAAAAGCAGTACAACATAAGGGGTGAAATGTGTTCATCAGTGAATGAACACAAAATTTTCCAGTTAATAAACATGTGAGGTTTTGATCCTAATACCTTTCAGGTGTCAGTCAGCTTAGAATTGCATGGAAGTTAACTACTGTTATCAATCCATCTAGAAAAAATATTTTAAAACCTTACTTTTGAAAATTATTACAAACTGTTCACTCACTGGCCGGTTTACCCTATTCTTATCATTCGGCTAAGTCAGGAAGACCAGATACGAGAAACCTGGAGGTTGAACAAAAATGTACCAGCATACCGAAGAAGTTCATCTTGGAAATAACCAGTGAATGAACACCAAGTTTTCCAGTTAATGAACATGTAAGATTTTGATCTTAATATTCATTCAGGTGTCAGATAGCTTAAAATTGCATGGAAGTTAACTACTGTTATCGATCCATCTAGAAAAGGTCTTTTGAAACCTTGCTTTTGAAAAGAATAACAAACTGTTCTTTCACTGGCCGGTTTACCCTGTTCTCATCATTCGGCTACCCCAGGAAGACGGGAAACCTGGAGTTTAAACAAAAATGTAACAGCATGTTCAAGAAGTTCATCAAGTTAGCCTTCAGTAAATTAAAGTGAATCGGAATGAAGACCAGAGATAATAACGGTTAACTAAACTTACTAGACAACAATTTCAAGTTCTCCGAAGCCAGACTAACATTGAAAATCGCTTCATTGCACAACCTGAAGGTCATCTGGTTGGCCAGCCAGCTTTGAATCTTCGAAAACTGAATTTTTGTTTTTGATCTCAAGTGAATCCAGAGGGAAGAATAGCGATCGCGTGACGTCATACACGTGCAGCGAAATCTTACGTCACCTATGGTGGACCCCGCCTTAAGTGGACAGATTTAATGATAATATGACCACTCCGTCAATGTGAAGAAATGCGGATTTTCCTTCCTTTGTGTTGTTGGGAAATTCAGTGAAGTTATTGAAATGTATCCGGAAAGTTTCGATTTTTTTTTCTTGCTCAGAAGAGATGATAAGAAGCACGTGTGCTTTTCTAATTTCAGTCACTGTGTAAATTGTTGAAAATTATTATCTTCATGGCACACACAAAAGACAACTGTTTTGACCTTCTATTTTATAAGCAACTGAAGTTTATTTTACTACGAAACCAATTGCATAAAGAACAATAAGATGCGAATTTACGTCGTAAAAATTTATCATTGGAAATTATTCAATAAAGCTATCTTTCAATGCAGGAGATTAAAACCAAAACGTTTGAAGCATTTTAAATACTACGTCCTTTTTACTGAAAATTTATGCATTCCTTATATTATTATTTTGCAAACTTAAATGCATTTTTTCCTTTAACATATACGGTCTCTTCTTTCTTGCATTTCTCAGTTATACGTCGATTTTCAAAAGTCTCGACCAAAAGTACTCAAAAATCGACGTTATTTTAACTTTCATTTATGCGTCGGTTCCAGAAGTATCTCTTATTTGTGCGTCGGTAAACACTTTAAGAAAACGAAATTGAATTTCACAGACAAACCTGAATTTCATTTTATTTCTGTTAAAATCATTTTCCATTGGAAAATTAATTCATTAACTTGAAACTACCATTATTTCACATTTTCCTGCTTTTGTTAACCTATAACTTTATTTGATCTGAAATAAAACTGAATTTTCATTTATTGGTCTCTCTCATTTATGGATCAATTCATGATGATTAGTGTAACATTCTCAACAACAAAGGGCAGATATTTTTATTCTTTTCAGTTTGCCCACTAAAAGTTCCTACGACTTTTATAATATTGCAATAGATCTAAAAATCATAAAAAAATATCTTTAAGTTAAAAAACTTTTAAGAATTGTCAATTGATTTAGCCTAACCTAAGACACATGACTAATGTATGATACTAACTTTATTTTACATTTTATTTTCTTCCCCTTACTTAAAAAATATATAAGTGCCTGCTGCTACAATTTTTTTATACTAATTCTAATAGGAAAAACTGGAAATAGTTTTTGCTCTTTTTGCAAGTTATTATTTTTTTTTTTTTGTTTTGTTATCGGCAAAAGAGGTTATTATTGTATTCCCTATAGCTTCACCTATAAATTGGCACAGTTTAGTTTCAAAAAATTATGCATCTTTTTTAGAAAATGGTTCAGTCTGATCATGTGGGGGGGGGGGGGGACGTTGGAAAAAGTGCCCCATATCAAACAAGTTTTCCTCTCTACAAAAAAATGTAGGGGCCAAATTTTCCAAATGTTTTAAATGGTACTACAAAGGCAATAAATCTTACTTGTTAATAAATATGTATATTTTATTGTAAACTCAAAAGACTTAATAATCGTAAAAAAAGAATTTAACTGAATAAAGAATTTAAATGCCTTTTCAAAAGGTATCAACAAAAATCGCCATTATTGTATGAATCAAAGTGAGCACAAGCAAAACTGAAATGTTTCTTTTGGTGCAGTCTTCTTGAAATTTGTGCGTTGCAGGCACTAATTCTTTGCCTTAAAATCGAAGAAAGATTCAAAACAGAAACTATCATTATCTTCTTAATTACTTAAATAAAATCTTTTTTATGCTTTTTCAGACTTTGATATTTTAATATTTTTTTACATTTCAAGACGAAAGTCCAAATAATATTTTAGTCAAAAATGGATTTTGTTTTTTTTTTATCACCTTTTTTATCTGATTCTTTTTGTAGTTCCCTGTTCTTAGTTTTTTTTTTCCCTCCATTTTCAACCGATTTTAAATGGGAGTATCAATTAGCATATTTGACTCCCCTTTCTTCCTTCCACGCCGTGTTAACTTTTTAGGTTTTTGTTTTTGTTTGGACAGCTTGTTTGAAAGTTTTAGCTTGCATTGCTGTAGTAAGGTTTGTTTATTCCAGTGCGTTTTAATTAAGATTATGAACAGCCGATTGTTCTGTAAAATTTAAAATCTGTTTAGGATTATCGTGCATTCAAGATTGGTGCTGCAGAAGGCGGCCCATGGCCGGAATGGCATAAAATGACATAGAAATATAAATAAATGGTTTGCAGCAACAAAGAGTTAACTCCAATTTTTATTATTTTTGGGACGCCCCTTGAGTTAACTCCATATTGCCCCAAGCGTATGAAGTAGCTAACTCACTCTAGCGGATACCTTGAGAGAGATAACTCCTTGTTGAACCAAACGAAAGAATGATTTGTTCCCCCAAGAAACGGTTCTTAACTTTGTTTGGTCTAAAAATGGAGTTAACTCTTTTTTGCAGCAAACCCCTAAAATATTTCAGGATTCTGGCAAAAAAGTCTAGAATCATTTAAATTCGCCATATATTGACTGGTGTTGTACGCCTCCTAGGCAAAAGAGTCAGTAGATTGCCATAGTTCTTATGACATTTTTGACCCAATAAGCTAAATTAAATATTTTAGCTAGGGCACGTTTTCGAAAAAGACTTGTGTTGGAATGTAAGCCCCGTGTACAGTTGGAAAACCTGCTCCGTCACCGTATGGAACTTAGCTATAACGAATTTTATTTATTGTTAAAAAAAGAAAAAAAACAGCTCTCCTGACCAAGTGGCAGCAGCTACTAAATTTAACCTTTCCTGATGTTTTCAGAATTGTGCCTTTCGCCAGTTCAGCCGCTGACGTCACTGGGCGGATCATTTTAAATCTATAATCAATTGGAACATTTTCCCCTGTGGAAAACATGCCCCCGTCCCCCCTACACTAAATTACAACATTAATTGATGTTTAATAGGAAATTGGTTAATAACTTACAAAATAAAAAATGTTTCACAAAATGCAAATGAAGTTAAACTTTATTACTACTATTACACTTTAAATGCCTTTATGATTTTTACTGCTTTTTGTCTGATTGTCTGTGTCAACGCAATGGAGTGCACACTCTTCGACAATAAATCGTAAATAATAGATCTTTGAGGAAAGTTTTAAATTCATCGCGTTTCAACCTTGAATATCTGAACAAAAGACATCATTATCGTAAATACAATTAGCGTAAAATGTTTTATGCAACGATCATTCCTGAAGCTTTCACTTTTCAAACACTTTTGTAATCTATTTATAGAGGTAACTGCTTAAAGAATGCAATAAAAATTAGTTCAAGAATTGTTAGCATGTACGGAATCGACAATGGCGTTGGCTTTTAATGAAATGGAATAAAAACAATTATTTTTTTTACGATTTGTACATGAACATAAGTTTCATGTTTACTATAATGAGTTTAACGGCTAGAATAGCTGCAAATATAGCTAATTTTTTGTCAATATTCAGTTGGACCACTCATGCCTGAAAATGCGGTTTTGCTTTGTGTGTGGTTATAATTTTGAACAAAATTTTACACTTCACTTTCAGATCGTTAAGAAATATTTAGCACAGGAAAATCTATTCTCTCGATAATAAAAGATCTTCATTAAATATCATTAACAAGGTATTAAGTTTTAGCTTGTGTGACACAATCGAACAGCCAGGTGTTTTAACAATATCTGGACGAGCCTCCTTACATTTGAAAAGCAATCTGGCTTATCTCATATTTTCTAATAGCATTTAATGCTTCAGCTGCTAGCAATGGTTTGTTTAAGCTAGGTCCCCACTAAATTACTTACATGATCCTGACGTCCTTTATAACGGCGTAAAATTCATAATTTTCAAAACAAGAATCATTTTCATGTGGAAGAAAACTTGGAGCCAATTAACTGTGTTTTAAACAAACTTTCAAACAACGTGGCATTTATAAATGAAAAAAATTAAAAACCCAATAACACATGTTTCTGATAAAAAAAATTACTGAAAATTTTAATATAAAGTGCTTTTTAAATCTGTTCCTGAGAGCCATAGTATCTTAAGTCTATTTTTCGAATTTTTGCGAGTTTACACTTAATGGACACACAGAGTACCTACGACAAAGCCACCAGCTACTTGATGGTTCCAAACTTTTAAAGCTCCCATCTGGAATCTGTATTCTAAGGTTCATACGGAAAGGTGTATTCAAATAATACTAAAAATCTTTATTTTTTCCCTTCATCGCAAAAACTTGAAGAATGGACTTAAAATAGCATGACTCTTAAGCACAGAAATTATGTACATATATAGTCACAGCAAAACATGTTGACTGCAGTTGCAAAAATTAATTACGAAAAATAACGCAAATAAATAACTGATTTTGTCAGAGCAAGTTCAAAATGAAAGCCAACTTTCACAAGTCAATTATTTCTTTCTTAACTTCCCCATCTACTTAACTCTTCAGTTAAATTTGTGATGACAAAAATAAGTTTTTGTAAAATAATATTAATCATAATAGGAAACCATGTTTTAAAACAACGATTATTTTCTAAAAATCGTAGAAAATATCACACAAAGCTTTGTTTGTTCTTACTATAATTTTTGTTGCTAAAATTTTGACCTCTAGAATATCGCGATCTGTCAGTTTTCAAACACTTCATATGAGTTGTGATTGGTTATAAGGGCCTCCTCCTCTGAAATAAAATTTTCTGAAAACGGTAAAAAGAGAAAACTTTTGCAAAAGTTT
Source organism: Octonoba sinensis (assembly GCA_038502835.1). NCBI lineage: Eukaryota > Metazoa > Arthropoda > Arachnida > Araneae > Uloboridae > Octonoba > Octonoba sinensis. The sequence goes on from CM076600.1 coordinate 129,335,654, forward strand.
AGGCTAAAGCTAGTAAAAGCTAGGCTAAGAACAAAAAGTGCAACTTTTTGTTCTTAATCCCAAATGGCACGTGGTAGTCATAAAACATTTGTGATCCTTCCCATTGATTTAAAATTATGTCCAGTTTAGCAACTAAAAATAAATTTTTAGAATTAATTTATTGCATTTGCAATCAAAAAGTAAAATTTAGTCATCTAAATATCTTATATCTGTTTCCGGTCCGGATATATATATATATATACGTAGGCTTGCACTTATATACCACATATATTCAATGCTCTATTCCTGGGAAAAAAGGTATGGGGACGTTCCAAAAAAGGGGCATGCTTCGATGCTTGTAATTAAATTAAAAGAATTATTTATATGTATCGAGAGAGAGAGAGGATTCATGGCTGAGAGAGAGAGGATTCATGACTAATGATTTTTTGGGGTATACGTACAGTGGTATAGTCGAAGGGGGATGCAGGACACTTTTATTTTTACCACGAACATCAGCCCCCTTTTTTAAATTTCATTACAAGCATCGAAGCATGCAACCTTTTTTAGAACGTCCCCCCACCTTTTTTCCCAGGAATACACCATGTGTGGTATAGAAGTATAAATATTTTATCAGAAAATTTTCAGCATTCTTAAAATGCTATTATATATATATATATATATATATATGTATGTATGCATTCATGTTCAAATACAGCGATATCTGAGAAAGCGAAATTTTACTTTCACTTGCCAATTGAAAAATCAGTCCTGCAGTGAATTTCATGAGGCCACCCCTGCACCCACGCCGAAACAACAAAAGGCTCATCCTCGACAAAAGGATATGAATAATAAGGATCACTTACCTGTGCAACGAGACAAAGCGAGGAAGATGAGAATCCTTAGAATCGCCTCTAAATGGGGGCAGCGAAGTCCAATTCCCATCACATAGAGTCCCAGTTTAATACTTGTGGACGAACACACAAACACACACACACGCACACACAAAGAACAATCCACTTCCTGACTTGCTTTATTTTTCCCGCTTCTATTTGTTCTGTGTTTCTGTCGATCGTCTGCTACGGAATATTAAGAGTAATTCCTCTGCCGAGCGCCAACTCTCTCTCCTCGAGTTGTGGTACCTGCGGACGATAGTTTCCTCACTGTTGTAGAACGGAGTTCTGTCAGCTTTCGCTGCCACTTCTCGTATGACCTACACAAGCATTCAGCCTTGTCGTCTTATAAACCGGTAGATTAACAACTTCGACGTACGCTCGAGGGAGAGAAAGTGCACATGCGCATGGACAACTGCTATTAATATTTTGCCTTACCACTATCGGTTTTCCCAAACTTCAATTTCAAACTATTTGATTGGACTTCGTATAAAACCTGAACAGTCATTTCAGGGTCATTATGCTTCAAACATTTCTGTAAAATATTGTCTCTAGACCCATCTTTTATTTGTTTACTTTATTTATATTTTGTATTTATTTATTTATTTTCTTTTATGCATTTATTTCTTTATTTATTTTGTGAGATTAATAAAATGTCTCTACAATATTTACAGAAATTATTTATACCTTATAGAAATCGAAATGTTGGTAATACCCCTCACCCAGCCTCATATCCTGCCCGCTAGGGGTACCATGAGCATCGAGGACCGCCATGAAGGTTCGGAGGAGGTGCACGGTAAGGTCAATAAAGAATGACAACAGTCTAATTCAGTGGTTTCCAATCATTTTTTCTTTTTTCTTTTTCTTTTTTTTTTTTTTTTTTGAGCCGGCAGTGTGGCGCAGTGGTAAGGCACTGGCCTCGTACGTCCAAGTTCGCAGGATCAAAACTGGCCCAAGTCGGTGGATTTTCGATACAGAAAATCGTCAGCACCCGTGTCGTATGATTATGTGCCATGTTAAAGATCCCTTGAGTATATATTTGGCTTGTATACTCTCGGCTAAATTTAATTCATAGTGCAGTTTCGCATCATTTAGAGCTCAGGTTCCGCCATGTTGGAGGAAACTGAGCGTCAAAATTCTCAAGTGTTAAGGGCATGTTCCGATAATGGTGCTGTTTTGAAAGAATGGATGCCGGTTTCCGGGGAATGCAATAGGTCTGCAAAGGTAAGTGACCATACGCCATTGGAAAGATACGTCTCTTCTTTCATGCATTTCTCTCAGCTGTACGTCGATTTTCAAAAGTGTCGACCAAAAAGTACACAAAAATTGACGTTATTTAACTTTTATTTATGCGTTTAAAAATTTTAAGGAAACGAAATTGAATTTCACAGACGAAAACTGAATTTCGTTTTAACTTTATTTCTGTTAGAATCATAATTTTCCATTGGAAAATTAATCTATTACATTGAAGCTACCATTATTTTTTTTATTTTTTTGGCTTTTGTTAATCTTTCAACTTTATATGATTTGAAATAAAACTGAATTTCATTTATAGGTCTTTCTTATTTACGGATCAATCCATGATGATTAGTGTAACATTTTCATCAACAAAAGGCATTTTTATTATTTTTGTTGTGACAGGTGTCCACTAAAAGTTGTAATGTTTTGTATAATATTGCATTAGGTTCAAAATCGTAAAGAACATCTTTAAGATAAAAAAACTTATAAGAGTTGTCAATTAATTTAGACCAGCGTTTCCCAACCTTTTTTTTCCTTGCAAACCCCTTCCAAAATCCGAAACAAAACGGCGAACCCCTTTCTGTAGTTGTTAGTAACGTCTAAAAAAAATATAAAATTTGCTAGCATATTTATTTTTTATATGCTCAATAGTTCTTTACAAGTAATGAAAATATAATTACAAAACATCCAAGTAACTAAATACTAAAATTACCTTTTATTATTTGCATTTTTTGAATCGTTAATACTGTGTTAAACATATGTATTCGCAAAAAATATAGTTTGTTGAAATATTTTTTCCCTATCGGGAATTTGTTTTCCCGATAGGGGAAAAGTTATGGAACGGTATGAGAAAAGTACGTACGAAATTTTTAATCAATCAATGGATATCGCTCGGTTCTACTTTCGGGTTCAAATACGCAAAATTGTGAAAAGTAAGAAATAAAGTGTGATAAATGTAAGTTTAAAATTTAAAACTGATAAATGAATATATTTCGGTACCACTTTGAGGTCTGTATATGAAAAATTAGCCGAAAGAATGCAAAATTTTTCATTTTAGTAAATTTTCATATTTTCGACTTTTTCTTCGCGAGGAAAGAGAAAGAAAAGCAGACGGTCAAGATTTCTAAAATAAATCAATGAATAACTTTCGATACCACTTTGAGATTCAAATTTTCGATATTATGAAGCAGTAGAAATAAGTATATTTAAAATTGTATACCTATGCTTTCTCTGTCAATTCACAACTTGTACGCATTGTCGGAAAACAATTTATTCAAAAAAATAATTTTTACAAACCATCCCAATTACGTATGTAAATTTATTATTTCATTTATTCTTTTACTTCAGCAATTAAAAATTCCGCTATGGCAGTACTGTTTTCGCGAACCCCCTATCTACACTACGCGAACCATCGGGGGCTCACGAGCACCGGTTGGGAAACACTGATTTAGACTAATCTAAGACACATGCTAATGTATGAGACTAACTTTATTTAATATTAGTCCGTTTAACACGGATTTTACCGTTTTACACTGCGAAACTTGTACTTTATTTTTCCTTACATAAAATATTTTTTTTACGGCGTTTCCTCTTTTTAATGAATAAACATTTCGCGACTCCATATGAACACACACACACATTCACTTTCACAAGAGTACTTTGACACAAAAACGATGCGTTAGATTCCAAGCTGTCTCTAAATCCAACCCCACTCTAAATATACTTTTAAATTTATTTATTTTACTAGCTGTACCAGGCCACGCGTTGCTGTGGTTCAGTCTGGTTCGATGGAAAAGCAAAAGAAAGCACATATTTCTAATATGTTTCATTTCACAATGCCTGTTGTTTCATTGTCTGAAAATATAGATTGTCTGGTTTACCTACTCTAGAACACGCAATATATAATTGTCCACGTGAGAAGCAATTTGCGTGTAGATCTAAACTGCTCAATTTGATTGATTGGTCTTGAGCTTTATGTTTTTGTCACAATTCTTGCGGGCTTTTTTTTTTTTTTTTTTTTTGTAGTTTCATTGTCTGTGAAGATTTTGATATTGTCTAGCTCGGCACATAGAAAAATTCCGACATAAGCCTTATCCAAACAGAAGAATCACAAACACAAAAATTCTAAATTAAAAAACTGCCATTCAAAATAAACAATCTTTGTTTTAAAGTTTTAATTGATCATTGAGTGCAATAATACTAACAAAATACTTCAATACAAACAGAAAAAAAAAAAAAAAACATTTAATCAAAATGAAAATAGCTAAACTAAGCACTTGCCATTCAAAATAAGTAATCTTTATTTTTTCGTTTTAAAGTTCCTTTTAATCTTCGGGTGCAAAAATACTAACAAATACCTCAATACAAACACAAAAAACACAAACCGTTTAAATAAGACTGAAAATAGTTAAATTAAACTGTTGTCATTCAAAATAAGTGATCTTTGTTTTAAAGTTATCGTCAATCTTCGAGTGCAAAAATACTTCAATACAAACAGAAAAACACGAAATTATTAAATCAACATGAAAATAGCTGTACCCTGCCACACGTTGCAGTGGCTCATTCTCCCTAATAAAACATTAAAAAACGAGATAATTAAAAATCAAAATTAAAATTAATTTGAAGTGATATATAAAAACACGCACGTATTCGAACGCAATGTTATAGCAAAATTTCAAAGCAATCGGTGAAGTACTTTCGGAGATTTGAGGTGCTGAACAAATGAACACTTACATTTTTATTTATACAGATTAAGCTAACACTAATTTACCCGGAGTTGAGGAAACTGCTAATTATTATTTTTGGATCAAGGTAAGCCTTAATAAATCGAACTAAAAAGTTTATAACTGGCGTTCTGATTGACTTAGAAACTTCGAGCAAATTTCATCTTGTGCAGAAAAATCAGCGCTTTCGATTGATGTATTATAAACTCATGTTTGTGAAAATTGCAACACCATGAAGGACTTACGCGAGTGAGCTGAAATTTTCAGGAAATACCGCATGATATGCAAATGATTAGAATTTCAAATCCGTAGCGCATGCGTAGGCTGAGCAGCGCAGTCTGAACGGCGGATGGATCCGAATAAATAGACGGCTGTAGCGAGGCGTGTATGGTTATCGGTGGTTATCTGTTAGTGGAAAACGTTATCTCAATCTTTACTTATGCCTCTTCGACGAAAGAGAGCGAGATTTGAACAACTTACAGAGTTTGAACGGGGGAGAATCATCGGCCTTCGTGAAGCTGGATAGTCGTATCGTGCAGTAGCCGCTCGTGTGCAGTGTAACAGCAGCACAGTGATGCGTGTTTGGAAGCAGTGGACGGACGAGGTTCGGACAACTCGGAAATCCGGGAGTGAACCCCGAAATGTGACGTCAACTCGCGATGATAAACACCTGGTCCGCATGGCGCGGACGGACCGTACAGCTTCCTCTAGACAATTGGATGCACAGTGGTCAATAGCTACAGGTGTTTCATTGTGTGCTTCATCAATTCGTAGACGTCTGCTGCAGCGTGGACTGCACGAAAAGACTCCTTTATACAGGATCCCCCTCACGCTAAACCATCGCCGCCTGCGGCTACAATGGGCCAATCAGCATAGAGACTGGCGTGCTGATTGGCAGCATGTCGTGTTTTCTGACGAATCCCGCTTCAATTTGTGGTACCATGATGGCCGCATTCGTGTCAGACGCTATGCCGGTGAACGCCACCTTCCGGAGTGCATTATCGAACGCCACAGTGGACGAATACCCGGAGTTATGATCTGGGGCGCCATAGTCTATCATGGACGATCTCAATTGGTACGAATTGTGGGCAATCTGAACAGCAACCGGTACATCAGGGAAGTTCTGCAGCCCCAAGCTGTTCCCTTCCTTCAAAGCTTGCCAGGCGCCGTATTTCAACAGGACAATGCCTGCCCTCATATTGCTAGGACTGTTCAATCCTTCTTTGCAACGCAGCAGGTATAGCTTCTTCCTTGGCCTGCGTATTCCCCGCATATGTCGCCAATTGAACATGTGTGGGATTTCGTTGGTCGGCGTCTCGCTCGTGATCCTCGTCCTGTTGCTTCTGTAGACGAACTTTGGGTACGCATACAAACAATATGGAATGCTCTTTCTCAGGCAGACATTCAAAATTTGTTTGACTCCATGCCACGTCGTGTAGCAGCACTTATTGCGGCGCGTGTGGCTACATGAAATACTGATTCGATCTCTTGTTTTTGTTTGTTTGCTTTGAAAATTCAATCATTTATTTGTACCACTACCACTCAACTGTGTATTAAATTTCATTCAATTCTGACGATTCCTTCATGGTGTTGCAATTTTCACAAACATGAGTTTATTAATAGGTGCAAGGTTTCTTTCACCCAAATACTGGTGAATTTGTGTGGAAATTTGCTTAAAATTGGAATTAAAAAAAAGGAACTACTTGTCGGATTTCTTTTCTAACGGGTCTATAAACCATCCTCTTGAATCACTCTGTCTACTGGCAAAATTACAAAGCAATCGGTGAAGACCTTTCGGAGATTTGCGGCTATGAACAAACGAACACTTACATTTTTATTTATATAGATAATGTCCAAGGACGCTGTAAAATAAACAAATTTACAGAAGTTCTGTATTGAAATATTGTATTTTTACTTAAACCTAGAGTCCCTTTATATATTCCCCTTATATAAAGGGACTCTACTTTAACCCTTTTTCGGGTCCACTCTAACTGAACATATAATGCATGGAATGGAACTAAATCTAGTACACATATGGACCCTAATGAGAAATACTGCTGATAAATTTTTTACGGTAATCGCGTGAAAAGGGATGGCAGAATTGAACTTTTCTCTCGTTACGCGTAAGTACTCTCCAAATACAATGGAGTGATTAAAACAAATACTGGGGCTGTCATCATGTAATAAAAGAGATTCTGCTTCAACGTGATATTTCTGCAAATTATTTCAAGTTATTAAAATAAGGTACATCATTTGAACATATTTCGTATATTATTTGAATATTTTTAGTATATTATTCTTTCATAATATTGTTTGATTATTTATTGCACATTACCTTTTTTTTTTAAGTACTTTTGTTGGATTTCCTTCTGGTCGGATTTGACGAAAATTGTTACGTAGCGGACAATTTCCATGTACCTTATGCCCTTGAGTTCAGCACAAAATAATTCAAAACTATATTTCGTATAACAAAGAATCATTTTGCCAATGTGGTGAATTTTTTTTATTTAAAATTAAAAAGCGTATGGCGATCCAATGCGAAGTGCCTCGCGACCCCATTTTGGGTTGCAGCCCACAGTTAGGAACCCCTGATCTAATTAATGGGTTAGGTAACACATGCAGGCTGACGCTGGATGATAGGGGTGGTTGCCTCCCTTTGCCTTAGAACCAAGTGTTATTAAATATTATAAGAATAACGAACTAAGACTTCATAATTTTCCTAATTTAAAACAACTTTTGCGGGAGATATTTGTAAAATAACAAAGAAATTGCCCCTTCTCAGAAAAATTCTACATCCACTCAGGGCGCCAACTCAGGGCTGGAAGTTTTCGGGTCTGAGTTCCTTTGATGAACGATCATACGAAGCAGCTTTTTGCTATACTACGCTTGCATAAAGTTGAAGTTTCTGGTTGGGCAAGAGTAATCTTATATATAAGCCGCTTAAGTGTCTGTTTGTCGCCGATAGCTCATTCCGAATTTCTTACTCAGAGAAAACTGCATCGTGCTGCCATCTACATAATTGTTTCCATAATGAAAACGACTAATAATCAAAACATTTATCTAGCATTTTGAGTGAGGCATCGCTAGATTTGCAATCTCCGTTAAAAATTAATGTAAACGAGAATTTAATTTAATCCTTCTTTCTGTGTTCTAATTTATTTATCGTTACGTTTTTTATATATATCAAAGTGGCAGCGCTCTTTTTTTCCAGTTTCGTTAAAACAATTGTTTTGACGATGGTTATGTTGGATGTAAATAAATATTTTTCGCAAACAATTTCATTATATAGCAAATACTATTTTTTTTTTACAGTATTTTATAACTTAGACTTTTCTTTTCGGTAAGAATATTTTTTCCTGAAATTGTTATATGTTTATTACTTATTCATTAAACTTTACTGTTCTACCTGATAAATATCTCTTTGATTTGATGTGAATTTCCGGTTACTAGGAGAATTCTATTTTTACAATATCTAGAACAGCGGTCATTTCGTATGACCGCCGGGCTAACTAGTATGTAATAATATTAGAGTGGCGATCACTATACCGAAGCACGGAGATAAAGCTAGAACAACCATGAGAAGTTCATACATGCTCTCGTGCTCTCGGGGGGAGGGGGGAGTACAGCTTGAGGCATTACAGCATTTATAACGTAATTGTTAATAGGTTTAACCCTTAAAAAGCTGATTTTCCAAATTAAATTTTAAAAAATCAATGTGTTCATTGCAGTGACTAAATAAAGGGGGGAATAATTTTAAAACCACAGTACATATATTTATTTCGAGAAAAAAATAAAGTATCAATTTGATATTTTATGCCTTAAAGCCATAAATATGCTGCACTAACTGTTAATGTTAGCGCAGAATGATGCTTTAATTATGCCGTGAAAATTCACGCATTTCACTTTTCTAGAGAAAAAAAATTAAAATCACGAGCAAACATTTATTCCGCTAAACTTTTCCTAAAAATATGTCACTCTTTCAATACGGCGGGAAAAGAAGATGTTATATTATTTGAACAATTTTGACAGCTGATGTTTATTTATTCATTTATTTATTTTAACTTCTGTTCAAAATAACATTATGCAATGGTTACATACAGCCAATTATAAAAACAAACTAATTGCAAGTGTACAATTCGATTTAAAAGTCCGGTATCAAGTTTTAAACTTAGGACATTTAAGAATTAAGGGCTTTATATATAGTATAAGCAAATCGGGTATTGTTCAGGAACCCCAAATTTTAAGAGCTCCCCAAACTTATTTATTAAAGTCAGTATCTTGACACACGACAGTGTGTCCGCCAAGTTCAGAAATGGCGACACCGGCCAATGTGTATATAAATATACAACCCGAACCATTTCGAGCTACTTTTGACCCCATCATTACCCAAAAACTATTCAACCTACATACTTGAAATTTTGTATGTCTAATACAAATTCTCGTAACCCCTAGAATATCAAATTTCATTGATGTACCTCTTATAGTTATGGAATTGTTAAGGTTTGAAAAGTGTCATTTTTATCACTCACTCACTCATTAATCAAAAACCTAACCTACTTCTAAGTGACTTACAAACTTGAAACTTGGTATAAAGGTAGAGAAGTTGGCATACATAAAGGGAAAAATCCGAAACTTGAAAAAATTACATTATCTTCGAAGTTACTAGCATACTCATAAATAGTATCATACCTAACGACTTCAAACAGCAGCAATATTTTTCTGCCGTTAAGATAAACAATACTCGCTCGCGCTTAAAGGAAAATAATTGGTGCATTGGAAATTCCCTTTCCGCTTTAATTTTTCGCCTTAAGGCTGAACTCAAGCTGAGTACAAAGAATCCAGTTAGACAGAACTTTTCAACGTTTTAAATAAAAGATTAATTAAGTAAAGATGGACTTAAGGACTTATTACAGAGGAATAAACAAACGAAAAAAATCTTAAATAATTAATAGCGACAATTTAGCTTGGTTAAATTTAGTGTAACTTGATATCTAACGGGTGCCAAGTTCCGTAGCAAATCCTTTAATCATAGCTGTAAGAGTGTACAATGTTCTTCAATTTCTTTTAAAACATTTTTTTATCGGATTCCTAACTTGGCAAGTTTTAATTAAGATAAGTTACGTTCAAGAAGACAATAAGAAGACAATTAGAAATTAACTAAATTAGCTGGCCACATGATTTTACTAACTATTAAAATTTTCTAATTAGATGAGTTAATTTTTTTGAATGTAATTTACCTTAATTAACACTTGCCAAGTTAGAAATCCGATAAAAAATGTTTTTAAATAAATTAAAGAACATTGTACACTCTTGAAGCTATGATAAAGGATTTGCTATGGAACTTGGCACCCGTAAGATATCAATTATCTTATCGCTGACATAGACTACTCCAAAGGCCGTTCGTTCTATCGAACCTGGCCCTTTTTTCGCATTTATGTTTTGTTAGTATTTTGCTCTCTATAATTGCTGAACTTCAAAAGCCATCGCTGAAAATAGCCAATGCTCTTTATCAGTCTTTGAATGATTTTACACACCATGTAAGAAAATTTCAGCATTTATGAAACGTCAAAATATGCTTATTGTAGCAAATATCGAGATTAAGAACTTTTAGGAAAGAAATGTAGCCACGCCCACGCAATAATAATGAAGTTAAAATCTTGTATTGAATAGTAATGAGTAGTAATGAAGTTTATCCTCCAGAAACTTATAAGTTGACTGTTTATTTTGTTATATTTGTGATGCACTAATTGCACATATTTAAGGCTACGGAAATATATAAATTCTCATTGAAAAATTATTTTCATTTCATCGTTTTGCATATATTCTTAACATTACGGATACCTAACTGTGTTCTGTTGAAATATTTTATTCTCTCTCAAAAAGACTAAAATCTGCTACACTTTCTTTAGTACACTAACACTTTAGGAAAGTTAACTTCCTTAGCTTTGCTCTATTTTGAAGGTGAGTTAATTGGAAAATTGGTTATATTGAGTTAATTTCAAAACCGGTGCATTTGAAATCTAACGTAAAACGGCTTATATTTATCTTTCTTATTACAGTTTATGTATATGCAAAGAGAGGTCAAACATAGACTGCTCGTAGACACTACTAATATAGCCAAAGTTTTCCGTTTACTACGATTTACGGAAAATACCAAATTTTCTATGGAAAATCAAGTATTTTTACTTTGCTTTTCGAAATTGGTGCAGAATGTTCGATCACTCATGAAAGAAATGAATGCCTAAGAATTATGTTAAATTTGCTTTTAAAAAATAATAATAAAAATAATATATCTACATTCATTGTTTCTGTTACGAAATTAGGAGTGCCGATGTTGTGTCTCGCCAAGCTAAGCGATATCTCGATCACGTTAGTTTTTGATGGAACTTTCTAGAATGTACGTGTCACGTGAGCCGCGATGTCATATAAATCGCTCTGGCGAGAAGTTAGAAGACTTCAGTTAAGTTTTAGCGCTTTCTCCGTAATACTAAATGCCTAAAGAGCTGTTGATTTTAACATTGAGAGAAAGTAAATCAAAGCGTCCCGGATTTTGCGCAGCCTATCGGAGATAATAAGAAGCGTAACAATGAAATTAACTGAGCTATTAATAATGGTATGATTTAAAACGAAGCCCGCGCGAGTTTAAATATAATTTAAAGTGAAGCTTTTGCCCTAAACTAACGCTAGGCGGCGTTGATCTCCGGGACGATATCTGACCAACAATATGACTTCAACTTTTTGAGTCAACTAGTTAGGCACTTAGTATTACGGAGGTAGCGGTTTTAAACTTTGCCGAGTGCCTGACAGTCTGAGCCATTACGCTGTAAGCTTCGTGCTTGTTTCTATTCGCATTTGTGAAGTAAATACGTGATCACCGTTGGTTTTTACCAAGGCTGAACTTGGTCCAGTTTACTGTTTAACTCTTATTGTTACGATCAAGTTCAGCCTTGATTTTTACGGTGAACTCCGTGAGATGTTTTTTGTGTGATCTGTACGTAGTGTAAATTGCCTGTAAATAAATTGCTTTATTTTCACAAGGAGTTATAGTCATCAGTTTTGACCCTTTATCTACTGCATTATGATCTGCAGTAATTTTTTTCACAGAAATAGTTTGTCTAGGTATTTACACTGAAAATTAAGGGATTTACATAAATAAAATGCTCAGTCTATAAGTATTTATTTCTTTAGAGCTAATAAATGCCACAGAGTAATTACCTTGTGAAATTAATTACATACACTTTTTAATCCAAATATTTTGTCAAATAGTTTTCTAAGTTCTTAACTAACACATTAAAAAAATCAGTGACATGATTCTTGAATTTTACTGCTTTTCTGAAGCGAAACTCTAAGGGAGCAATCTGAACAAAATGGAAGTTCAAAGCACAGCATCGGTTTCAAAACTATCTATGTTCCTTTCCTCGCTAAAATACTCTTTATTGATATGTATCCTGAAAAAAGGGAATTTAAAGACTGTCCTGGCAAAGTACCATCATAATATTGGTAAAAATGGTTGCTGGGATGGAATTTATAAAGAATGGGTACTTATAAGTACCGTCGGTAGATAAAGGGTTAAAGTGCGACGAACCCGTAACATTACATACAGTCTGACTAATTTATTTTTCATTTTGTGTTTTCTAGAATTTCAACTGAAATTTTGGGTAGTAGCAAAATTTTTATATTTGAATTTCAAAATTTCCAATGTTGGCAGTTTGGCGTAGAATAATTCAAAGAGTCACGTTATTTAAATATGGTTTCCTACATATTATTACATCTTATATTTTACGTTTGTGAGTATTAAATATAGTAACCTTGAAAACATTTGAATTTTAGACAATAACTGGTAGTAACTAGTCTAGTTGGCCATAAGAGTAAGTTGGGCATTTGAAATCGAAATAGCATCTAAAAAAATGCAAACCGCATGTTAACTCATCAAGGCGAGGAAAGAAACGGTCACAACCGTCACAAACCTGGGAATTCACCGCAGGACCTCCAGTGACATTTGTCGATTGAGTGACGTATAACAGGCGTTCTTTAAAAAAGTAAAAAATTGGTTTCAACTCATGTTTCTTCTGTTACAGGCCAGGAATCGTCCATTTTCGATCACGTATGTTTTAAATTTTCATAAGTCTGTTATGTTTACGATAGCTAGAAAGAATCTGGTTCCAATTCAAACGGTCCCCCCCCCCACCCCCATAACTTTAGTTTTGACTCAAATATTCGGGTTGGAGCAAGTTGGGCAATATTTTTTTTCTTGAAATTTTGTGATCGTACTCAAAAGCAATCCAAAGAAGGTAGACGCAGTTATCAGAAGAAAGAGAAAAATGCTGTTCTGAGAGATAACTCCATAAAAAATGCAATACAAGAAGGAAAATATGAAAAAACTAATACAGTTAAAAACACAAAAGCAAAAGATTGTGGGGGAAAAAAATGAGTCAGGAGAAGAAAGCAATGAAAACGACTCTGACTGCCTGGTTTGCTGCTTGATCCAATGCCAATCTTTGCAAGAAATGAGCACAGACAAAATGCACTGCAAATGCCAGTCTTCCGTACGTCTGGATTAATTGCGTCAGTTACAACGATGATTAGCTTCTTACATTTAAACCCAACTGATCATCACATACTGTAAAATTATGCTTGAGTTAGAAAGAATGAATCCACAATAAAATAGTAATTCTAAAAATAAATCGTAAGAAACGCTTTGTCTCTATTGATATTTTTCTGTTAAATATTCGGAAAAAACAAGAAGTTCCATCTAGAACTATACGAGCCTACTTTCCCGCATATTCCAACTTAAATTTATAATATAACAAAAATTGTTCAAATCAAAAAAAATATTTCACGCTGAGAGCTTCTTTCAATAACCTTCTTCATAGGAACTGGGATCTTATGCCCAGAGTTTACATAATTTGCTTCATTTTTGCCCATAGGCCTTAATGTTAAGATTTTTTGAACTGTTCAAAATTGAACAAAAAAATTTTTAAATCAAAAAGTAAAATATAGAAAGGAGATGTCCTCGCGGAGATCTTTCGAATCGGACAATTCCTTCAAAAGTTATTAGGTGGGTTTATTTTTACGGGAAAGTAGGCTAAAAAGGAATAGTTTCTGTTTCACTAATTGTATCACTAAATGATTATCAATAAAAATTTAATGTAAAATCGCCATTTTATTACATGCTGAGCAAACATTCACGTCATCACATGGAATGATTCTCTAATTGCTCAATTTGCCCCATACGCTTGTTCAACTTACCCCTCCTATGAGTAGGATGAGTATGTTTGACTTTTGTCTTCAAAAGACTGTAGCTCTTTAATCGTGTTTGCTTTTGGAGCGTATATAAAGGAATAAACTACTTTTAAAACAGAGCACATATCAAGCAATTTTGACTTGTTGTTTAGGAGCAATAATCGATGAAGTGAAAAATTACCCTGGTTGTCGGTTGTAAGAGTACTAAATATTGTTAAATGTCTTACAATATTACAAGTAGATCCTCTTTTCTTTTTCTTTTAAATTCATAGGCTATTTTATATATTTATGATTTCAATGATTTATATATATACTTCTAAACACTTTTTTAGAAATAAATCGCAAATTTGAATCCATAATTTGTGTTGAGGGCAAGAAACTGGGCTGGCTACCTGACTACGGATAACAAAGAACTGCGCAAAATGGCTTGGACTTGCTTCTGAAACGGTTTTTCGAGAACAGCAATCCCTAAATCACTACCGTATTTAATTTGTCTTAAGTTTTCATCATTTTTAGCAGTACTAACGTTTCCTACCCCCTCTTGTTGGAAGTTTTTATAATGATTTTAAAAAGTCAAAACTGTTCATAATAACATTTCATAAACTTTAATATGGCGTGAAATAAAGTAGAATAAAAATTCTTGACATTTTCATAAAACTCTACATTCACACACCCTATAAATGAAGCAGTCGTGATGATTAGCCCTTCATGCAGATTTTCAAGAGCAGATATGTTCATGTACTATCACTAACATAGAATTTAGCACTTCCGAAGGTGACCCAAAGAGCAAAATTTTTTTTGATTTCCTGTTCGCATCAGGAGCATTAACAATCAGTAAACTGGAGATGGAGCTGATGATTCAACATGGAAGAATCTTACTCTAAGGTTACATATAAGTAATTTGTCCATTCTGAAGTTTTCCTTTTTTAGCCTACTTTCCCGTAAAAGTAAAAAAAAATAATAATAAAGCATGAAAGAAGGCTTAATGTATCGTGAAAATATCGTTAAAAATCAAGAAAAGTCAAAAATAAGTGAAGTAATTAAATAAAGATTGAAAAATAAAAAATTTGAAAGTAGGGTATTGAGATGGGGAAAAAGTGTGTCTGTCGGTCTGTCTTGTCTGTCGGTCTGTCTGTCGGTCTGTCTGTCTGTCGGTCTGTCGGTCTGTCCCCCCCTAATAACTTTTGAACGAATTGTCCGATTGGAAAAATTCTTTTTGCATTCGAAAGATCTCGGCGAGGACATCTCATTTCTATATTTTACTTTTTGATTTGAACAATTTTTTGTTCAATTTTGAACAGTTCAAAAAATTTTAACATTAGCGCCTATGGACAAAATTGAAGCAAATTCTGTAAACTCTGGGCACAAGAGCCAAGTTCCTATTGCAAGCTTATTGAAAGGAGTTCTCGGCGTGAAATATTGATTTGAACAGTTTTTGTTCATTTTTGAACAGTTCAAAAAATTAACACAGAGCTTACGGGGAAATTTCAACCCTATATAAATCCTGATCTAACGGACCGATTTGCTTGGAACAAACTTTATCGGAAAGCTCTTATAACGTAGAACATGTAGAAATAGAAAGTTTATCCAGAACTTACGAGCCTATTTTGCTATGAAATTTTTTGATCGGGATTTTCAAGGATATTTCTCAGTGACTCAATGAGTGAAATAATGAATGAATGAATAAATGAAAGAGTGAAAGAATAAATCAATGAATAAATGAATGAGGAAAAGAATGAATGAATAAATTATTGAATAAATGAAAATATAAATAAATGAGTGAATAAATACATGAATGCGTAAATTTAATGAATAAACACTTGAATGAGGTAACGAATGAATGAATAAATGCATGGCTGAATAAATGAAAGAATGAATGAGTGATTGAATGAATATGTATTATCCGTTGAAAAAGGTATATTTTCAATAATTAGAACTAAAGATAAATAAGAAAGAGAGAGAAAGAGATAGCTAGATTATAAATTTGAATTTGGTGTATACGGGAAAGTAGGCTCGTATAGTTCTAGACGGAACTTCTTGTTATAATTAAAACATTTTTCCTCATTATTTCGTTCAAAATGAAAACGATAATCATCATCATTACGTAAATGCAATTCATTTCAAAGATGCGCAAACACTAATGTTTTTTTGCAACTAAAATATTAATTGTTATTTAATGATGAATAGTCATTTTAAATTATATATACACCTAGATAAACCTATAGTTATTATTTAACTTTAATTATTAGTTAAAAAGTTTTTATATGTCAAAAACTTAATAACATTTGCATTAATTTTGCAATTAAAAATGAATTTCATTTATTAGTACTTTGCAATGTTAAGGATTATATTTTTTGTGAGTAAAAAGCAATTACAACTTGTGTTGAATTTAGCGATTCCGTTTTTAAATTTATGTGTGAATATTTATTAATAAACTATTTATTAATTATTTTTAAGGAAAATTATTAAATTATGTTCTTGCTTTTTGGTACATTGGTACTCAAACGAGCGATCAAATCATCTTGTGGACTTATATTTGCTCCAACAGGTCTAGCACGAAGTGTCCATGTGGATCACTGGGGGATATATAACTTTAAATAGGATCGGATTGATAGATCCGTCTGTAAGATAGGACAGACTTGAGATTTTCAAGTTTCCCATTCTCGGAATAAGTTGTTGAAACTTCTCACTACAAATTTCTGAAATTATGTAGTCACGAGTGGCATCGCTAGAATTTTTCTCATAGAGGGGGTAGAAGGGGTGGGTTGGGTTTATAACATTCCTTGTGTTGCTATAGCGGATCCAGGATTTTGTTTGGGGGTAGACTAAGGTCAGGATTATGCATACATCGGATGTTGATTTTGCTGTATGTAGGATATACGGATATACCCATGTCTGACGGATCCGTATTGCAACCTTTTGCTTTTTTTGCCTGCTAGTTTGGAAAGTTTATATTGGGAGAAATTTTTCTTGAAACAGTTCTGCACTGTTTTCCTTACGTATGTACGGTTACAATTCTAGTAAAATGTGTTGAACTGTAATTTTTTTAAATTAAAAATATTGATAGTTAGTAGTCACTGAACTATAGCTTAGTAGTTTGAGAGAATTATCTTGATATCGTCGTTTACAAATTAAGTATCAGTTGTCCTTTTTACGTGAAAGTATTATATTTGGTTTTGTGTATTGATTTAACGGTTGAAAAAGTATATTTAAAATTTTTTAAGGCACTTAAACGAAAGGTATACCGTAAGTACGAGATACTAAATCAAAAAAAAAAGTTACTGTGGGGTACTATTGCTTATATATATATATATATAGATATAGATATAGATATACACAAAGATAGTTATATATACATTTTTTCCATGTACGCAAATCGTACATAATAGACGTAGTATAAAAAAAATAATTTCAATCCTGAGTGGAAATGTTTGAATAGCTCAACTATTTGTCTGCAAAAAAATTTTTATTTTGGGTTCTAATAACCCCCCATGGTTAAATACAATAATAATAATAGCAATACGAGAATAGATTTTAGTATACGGAAAAGTAAGCTTGCTTAGTTCCTGGAGAACTTCTTTTTTACACATGAAACATGCAGCATTAGTTGATCGCTAACCAGGGGCGCCGAAGAGGGGTTTGAGGGGTTAAAACCCCGCAAAATTCCTGATTTTCAACCTATTGCCAATTGTTCTATGGAAATATACATGCACATGAGGACTTTTATGACCCCCTTTCCCCCAGAAAAAATCTGATTGCGCTACTGTTGCCAATTATTTATATGATTGCTACCATATTTAAGCGTCTTTCACAATCAAAAATTTATGAGAGTTGTGGAAATCTAATCACATTTCAATTTGGGAATAATGACTCTATATAAAGTTTAGATTAACAACCATGTTTAAGAAATTCCCATAGCACGCTGTAAATTCGTAAAGCATTATCGGGATAGAATATTTGATAATTTAATTTTTTAAAGACAAATTTCGAGGGCATCCTCATTAAATGGAAAATTTCAACAAAATTTATCACAACAACAGAACCATCTGCATAGTTTATTAATTAAAAAATAGTCGGATATTTCCCAGATTCTGATAGATTGAACCTTGAGTTGATTACCGACTAAACTGTGACCGCACCCTCTCCATGACATTTGCATCTACCGCTGAAATCCCCAGTTAATCAAGGATTTTACACCTTCGTATTAATCATAACCCTCTATTTTCTATATAGAGATATATACTTTAAAGTAGCAAGTAAATAAATTAATTAGTTGATCGGGGAAGTTATTTTTTAAAGGGTGTTGTCCAGACTTTAGTAGATGAGGGGGGAGTGCTTAAACTGGATTGGCATTGAAAAGTTCACTGCTTTCAGATACATTGTATCGAAACTTGAAAGCAGCTGCTGCTAAAAACCAAGGTTAGCAACAGTTCGCTTTCAAGAATGTATCAATTTCTTTTTCCAGATTCTTTGAGATATTCAATTCACAATAAAGGACTTCGTTGGCAACTATGTTTCAAAGACATGCTATTGTTTAATAATATGATGGAAACAGGTTGGCGATAAACTTACCGTAACCTGGTAACAATCTGGAGGAGAGTCTTTTTTTTTTTTTCTAAGTGGTACCCACGAGCCTTTTGGGGGTTGGAGACGCATTGAGATTTTAGAAATAGTCCTCGTTTTTAAGGGCTCCATAGCTTTTATTAAAGATTCGCCATCGCTTTTAAGGGTGACACATGTTTAACCCACCCTCCACTACATACTTTTTAAAGTGAAGACACCAATTATTATTATTATAACAAGAAGTTCCGTCTAATCTAGAACTATACGAGTCTACTTTCCCGTGTGCCAAGATATAGTTTTTAAATATAACCCTCCCCCTCTCTTCTACTCGCTTAGCTTAAATTCTTCAAATTTTCAAATGCACTTTATTGAGACATAATAAGCATGTTTTAATAAAAAAGAAAAATATTACCTCTTATGCAAGCCCGTCAGTTGGGGGTGTCAGGAGGGGGCAATTGACCCTCAGCCTCCCCTGGCTTTGAGAACATAATGCATTTTTATGAATTTGCAAGTATTTTGTTGTTTTTTTAATGAAAGTGCAAGGAGAATATACCTTTTGCCCCCTCCCCCTGGAAGAATTCGAAATGACAGGCGTGCTGTTGTAGCCTGCAATAGTTATATTCAAAAAGAAATTATTTTTAATCGTTGCCAAAAAGAAAAACAAAATGTTAATATTAAAAATTGAACAAAAAGTCCTCTTAATAATAACTTGCATAAAAAATCGTTTGCTGATGATTATTTTATGTGAAATCTAAAGCGCTTTGATTTCTCTTTATTTTGATTTAGTTAATCCAGTAAATTGACAACTTTCATCAGTGTTCAGGAAAAATCAAACTCATTTCTTCTATATCTTTTATTTACTCATTCATTCATTCATTCACTTATGTATTCATTCAATCGTTAATTTCTTCATACATTTACTCAGTCATTCATTTATGCACTCATTTATTTAGTTATTCACTTATTCAGAAGTACTCTTAAAATCTAAATCAAAAAGTTTCATAATAAAGTTGTCTCATTTAGTTCTAGATGAACGAATTTGTACATGCTCTGCGTCCTATGCTCTTTCCGATGAAGTTTGCTCTCACCTCTTTTCTTTTCTTTCACTAACTTGTTCATGTATTTACTTCTGCATGCGTTCACTCATCAATTAATTCATTCATTTATTCTTTTGAACACTCATTTATTCATTGATTCATTCGTTTACACGTCGTCGTCACTCATTTATTCGTTCTTTCTTCTGCTTATTCATTCATTAAAAATTATCCTAAAAAAATCCAGATTGGAAGGTTTTATTAGAAGGTAGGCTCGTTCAGTTCTGGATGACGGTTTTCTCTGTACATGTTCTTCGTCTAAGTTCTTTCCAATAAAGTTTGTTACAAGCAAATCCATCTATTAGATCAGGATTTCTGTAAGATTCAAACTATTTCTCCGTAGGCGCTAATGTTAAAGTGTTTTTAAACTGTTCAAAATTGAACAAAATGTTGTTCAAATCAAAAAATAAAATATGGGAATGGGGTGCTCTTGTCAAGATCTTTCAAACGCAAAAAAAAAAAAAAAAAAAAAAAAAAACTGGAGTTTCCTCAAAAGTTATTATGGGGGGAGTGGCACGGACAGACCGACAGGCACACAATTTTCCCCTCTCAAAACCCTACTTTCCTTTTTTTTTTTTTTTTAATTTTTCAATCTTTATCATTTTAATCTTAATTATTTAATTTATTTTCGATTTTTCCCCGTCTCAAATGATATTTTTAAGCTACGTTAAGTCTTGTTCCATACTTCTGTCTTTCCTTTCTTTTACTTTTACGGGAAAGTAGTCTAAAAAGGGTTGGTCAAGGAATATAGGAAAAATGCAGGGCAGCCTGGTGGTCAATTCTTTTACCTTGCAAAGAGAAGCACCATTTGAGATTAGTTTTGTTAAATTATTGACGATAGCATGAAAAATCCAAGGGAGGGGAAAGAATCCTTGGAAGGAAAAGAATTTCCAGGAGAAAGAAAATAATCTTTGAGAAAATGTAAGAAGCGTAACTTAAACCAATTTTTATTATTATTTTTTTAATACGTTGATTGTGATTCTACAAAACACGTTTAGTAAGATAGCAGACAAGATATTGATTTCCAAGCTGTAAATTCTGAAATTGGTTAAAAAAGTGTAAAGCTCAGTAATAAGAGACACAGACCATTTTTCAAATAAAAAAAAACCTTCTCTTGAGCAAAGAAAAATATATATAAACACATCAAACTGTCAAACTTCACTCTTTTTTGTATTTCTCCTTCCTACAAGAAAGAGTACAATAGGATAATCATGGCGAAATAATCCAATTCTTATTACCTAAAAAATGAATAAAATTGTTTGTAGTTTAATCTAAAATTAGATATAAACTACAACGCCGTTCTATGAGGTCATTCATAAATGATGTCACGCTTCAATGGCGGAGGGGGTTCGAGAAGTTGTGACAAGAGGAGGGGTAACAAGAAGTGAGACATTACACAGTTTGGTTTCTATGAAAGCATTTAAAATCAGCAAATTACATTTATTTTTAAAGTTTTTTAATTTTCCAAATTTAAAGTTTCATTGATCATTTTGTATCGTAAACACCGACGCCGATTAGATTTAAATTTAGTTCTTGTTAAAAGTTTAAAATATTCTAATTCTTTATGCTCATTATCTTTTGTGTTATAAACTTTAACCTCATTTCATGCAAATTAAGTACCCGTGTAATCATTGTTAATATTATGCTCACAAATGACATTAAAAGTTCAAAAATAAAATTAGAAAAGTTATCTATAACGCAGGGCTTTGTTTCTGAACTGTGCTTATGTGAATACAGGGTGCGGCAAAGAACCTTGCTGATTTGAAAAGTCAATAAAAGAAAAAGTACTTCATGTATCGATTTAATTCTTTTTGTATCGTATAGTACACATTCTGAATTTTTGTTTTAAGTAGTTTTAAAAAATACATCGGGCAAATGGCGGCCCTCATTAGTGACACACTGATCCACCCTAGATTTAAAGTTTCGTTCCACTCTTTCGAGCATATCGACGGGAATGTTGGGCTTGGCGAATGTTGTCCTACTGGGTCCGGGGTTTGTCGTTGTGAACGATAGATTTGAGATATCCCTCCAAAACAAAACACGAGAGCGTCGTGTGGCAAGTTACGGAGCGCTTCACATGCAGTTTGGCGAGAAGCGAAATCGCGTTCACTCAACTGTTGGACCACGGCAAGTTGTAGGGATGATACTGGAGTTCTTGTAAAAATTTCATCTCAGTGTGCGATCAGAACTCCCCAGAGCAGCAGCCTGTTTACGCTGCGGGGAGAGCGCAACAACGACTCCCTCACCCTCTCGACGTTTTCTGGAGTTCTGGAAGTCCGTTGAACACCTGGACCTTTTTTTGCCACATTCCCACTTTCCCTGAATGTGTCCACCCACGAAACAATCGATTGCCGGCCAGGGACGGCACCCCCGGGATGAATATTGAACCAAGTTCGGAATGCACGTTGGGTGGCGACCACCGAATGACTGTTAGAAAAGTACGCCTCAACGGCGAACGCACGCTGTTCCTTTGTCCAATGCATGACGACAACTGGCTTGTGAGGTAACAAAACTTCAGGACCTCCTTTTTTAAATGAGACCCTCCCCACTCCTTTCTGACCACGCCTCGCTCATTAGCGTCCAATTCAAATCAGCAAGTTTCTCTGCCGCACCCTGTATCTGTGCTTATGTAATATAGCGTGACATGTGACAAAGGGGGTAAGGGCATGACGAAGTGTGACATTTTGTGACAAAGGGGGAGGGGTCAAATATATTGAAAAAACGCGTGACATCATTGATGAACGGTCCCTATAATTTGATTAAATACTTTTTGTTTTTTTTTTTCATATCAAGAGTACACGGAAGAAAGGCGAAATGTCCTTTTTGTTCTTTCCCCAGGTTGAGTTAAATACGTTATAGCAAAACTATGTGTTTCTTTTGTAGAATTTGTTCCTCTATTTGAGCAGGTAAGAAAGGAGAAGGATCAAGACAGCCAAACATCATCCAAAAATTAAAAGCACAGCACAGTAACGGAAAAATATTATTAACGTGAAAAAAAATTTCAGTTTTACTTGTGCACAAAGTTCCTTTAATTTTTTATGATTCAGTTGTTTAAACTCATTAAAATGGGAAATCTTGATGGACTACAGCTATGTGCTGAAAGTAGAACCAGAGGTCACTGTTTTAAATTTTAATCTCAAGCTAATGTTGAAATTAGGAAACATTACTACTTCAATAGGGCTACTTCTTTTTTTCTTTCTAATGGGGCTGCGTATGGTCATTAACCTTTGCAGACCTTGTGCGTATGGATGCTGATTACCGCACGGTGATCAACATCCTTTTTTTTTCCAAGTAGCACCACTGTCGGTGGATGCCATTGCCACTGAGAATTTGGACGCTCAGTTTCCTTTAGATGGCGGCACCTGAGTATTGATGCGAATTGCACTAGGTATTTTGTTTAGCCGAGAGTATCCAAGCCAAACGGATACTCAAGGGATCATTAACATGCCTCACAATCATGTGACATGGCGCAGACGATTTTATTTTCTGCATCTTGAAAATCCACTTACTTGGGCCAGGTTCGAAACTGCGATCTCGGGCGTATGAGCCCCACGCCTTACCACTACGCCACCCTGTCGACTTCAATAGGATTGTAGGCAGTCGGAATTGTTTACCGGAAGCGATTGTCACTTGCAGTGGGGTAAAAACTTTTAATAAAGCTCTTGATGTTTATTGGGGACTGCTAAATTGACTAGGACTAAATTGCCAAACTGGGTCCTGAGGCTGTTGCTGGTCGTCACTTTTGCATTTGTATTTGTATTATGAAGAAAACTGGTAAAATATATGGCAAAATCTTAAATTGTTTCTAAAAACCGAAACACGCAAAAGTGGAAGATGTAGTACTCAATGGTATTGAAAAACAGTAAAAAATTTTAAGATTGGTTATTTTTAAGAAAAAAAATATAACTGATTTTTTTTATTTTAATTTTCATAAAGCTTCAGCGAAAGAAGTTAAACCAGATATTCTAAAATGTATCCTCTCATTTTAAACAAATATAACTATCTTTCAAATAAGATAAACCGCATTAAAATATCTTGCACTATTCAGGAAATAAGGGAAAGGAGGGTAAGATAATGCACCTAGTGGATTTTTCGTGGATAAAATGAGAATTGAAAAGTGAGAACCTTGAAAATTGACTGAATCATAGTTCATTAACGTAGAAACTTAGGTTCAAAAAATGAAAGTTTTATCTTAAAAAATTATATGAAAGAATGCAAGCGGAAAAAAAAATGCAAATGCGTACTCTTACCTGACCTGGCGGATAAGAGTACGCACCCAGGAAGGGTAAGAGTACGCATTCAGAAAATTTAGCAGTAGTCACATACAATTGCTCCAGTGCCTTCGTAACTGGAACATTCATCATGCCACCACTCCTTACATAATCCACACTATATCCAATCTTCATCATATGATTGTTCGCAGCCTGGGCATATTGTCGCCTCATTGTTTGCTGAACTTGTTGAGGGAACTGGGTTGTCGATACAATGCAGAAGAAGTTTTTTCTTTGCTTTCAAGGTTTTTCATTTTTCAGTTTTGGCACCTTTTTTACTTTTCATAGCAGCTTGATTAGCCTTTGCTTCTTCTAATTCTCTCT
This sequence comes from Octonoba sinensis, assembly GCA_038502835.1. Lineage (NCBI taxonomy): Eukaryota > Metazoa > Arthropoda > Arachnida > Araneae > Uloboridae > Octonoba > Octonoba sinensis. The sequence continues at coordinate 129,359,980 of CM076600.1, forward strand.
TTCTCTCTACCTTTTCCTTATGTGCGTACTCTTACCCGCCGATGTATTGCTCCTCAAAATCGTCCATAGATGGCTGTAGAATTCACAATAGTAAAATTCTAACATGCCCACGTTGTTCGGAAGGGAACAAAGCTCATAATGATATATACTTAAAAAGCAAACACCAATGCTTTATTGACAAAAAAAATTAATATTTCTTTACGGAAAAATTACATGCCAACACGCAGAAATCGTATTTTACCTGATAAATAAACGACAGCAAGGATGAAAATAACAATGGCGGTCTCTTGAGCCAGCTGAAAACAAACGTGTTGAGTTGATCACACTCGCTTCTGCTTGCAGTGTTGCCAAGAGGGAAAAAAGTCCCTGCGTACTCCTGACCGACTGCGTGCTCTTACCCTCCTTTCCCTTACAGCACTTGGTAGGGTTTTTTTTTTTTTTTTTTCGAAAATCGCAAGTGAGAAATGGCGCCATCTTTGGCAGCTTGTATCTCGGGCCAGGAATTTTTTTGAGCAAAACAAGATCTATAACTCACTTTATTCTAAATTTTAACATGTGCTCAATTCAAAAATTTCTCTGTCCATGGAGGTAACCCCGTTGCCTGAATAGACATGGATTATACTGCATGTATCCCAAGTAGGACCAGATGATTTCTTTGGAAGAAGGTAAACTTAAGTTCGCAGTCGCATTGAAGGTCAATTCACATATTCTCGCGAGATACGAATTATTTCCTCAATCATTTTTTTCTAAATAAATTCTGTAAGTAATTAATCACGCGATCTTGCGTGATAGCATATCTCTTGATTGCAACTTGTAATGGTGAAGAATCGCCGACTCCGGTGTTGTTTCGATTTCTGCAACAATTCAATTTCACTACAGAAGTAGCTTCTTACATTGCTATTAAAAATCATGAACGGAATACGGAACACAGGGGTGGAAAATCAAAAATTCAATTTTGTATCAGCTTTGTACCAGAAAAAATACAAGTTTTGTATCAGGTCAAATTAAAATTTTTCTGTCGGAAATCTCAGTTTTGTATCAGGTCAATGTCAATTTTGCATCAGAACTGTCAGTTTTGTATCATACCTCACATCGAAGAGCCGACGGCTCCATTTGCGCAGTGGTCTCGTGAACGCTAATCGAGGAAAGCTAGAGATTGGCAGTGTATACTTTCTTCAGTGACGAATTCCGCTTTTGATTGGGGGCTCACGATGGCCCTGTGATCGAGAGAACCATATAGGCGCAGCTAGGGGGGCAAGGACAGTGGCCTAGCGATGCCAATGCAAACAATGCGGTCGCATTTTGGCCCTTGCCTTTGGGGGACCCTTTGCAAGTCAAGGCTCCGAGAAATAATTGCTTATTTTAAATTTTGTGAAAAAAATGTTAAAAAATTACACTAATAATAAATGATGAAACTTTCTGTCAGATGTGAAACTGTTGGCGAAGTATGATGAGCCTATGAGAAGAGTGTTGACTTTACCTTTAGGAGTGACTACATATCTAAGCCCCTAAATACAGAACGAACTAATTCAGTGCTCGGGTGAACATTTAAGGCAGGAACTTAAGTGAAATTAAAGTAGCCCCCTTTTTCTCTCTTATTGCCGACACTACGTAAGACATTTCAAAAAAGAATCAGCTTAGCATTATATATAAAAATAAAGATCTCCCAGAACGACTCACAAGATTCAGAGATTACAGATAAACTGCCGAAATTTGAAATCAACGAAACTTTTCTTGGATTCATAGCTCTTGACGGTCAATCTGCTGCCGACATTACTTCTACTTTGTTAGGCATCCTGAAAACCAATAATGTTGAAATTATAAAATGCCGCGGTCAAGAGCACGACGGTGCCAGCACTATGAGCGGTATTTATTCTGCTGTACAAGCTCGTATTATAAAAGTGGAACCCAATGCACTTTACGTTCACTCTGCCGCTCATAAAAATATGGGGGTGAATGATGTAGTAAACGACGTCTAAAGGATATCCGCTTATTTCGCTACCGTTCTAAGTATTTACATATTTTTTCAACCATAGTGTCAATCGTTAGGATTTGTTGCCTTCATTGACGGGGGAGTCAGAAGTCACCTTAAAGACACTGAATCCAACATGGGCTGGTCATCTACGATCACTGATAGACGATATGACAAGTAACTATCCCGAGGTTTGTTCGCTATTGGTTTTGTTTTTGACGATCCCGGTGAAGGTGGCAACAGCAGAGAGAAGTTTTTCGAAGTTAAAAATTACCTTTGAAATTCCTTGAGTCAAAAAACAACTGTCCGACTTAGCTCTTCTAAGTATTGAAGCCAGAAGGGCGGGACATATGGATGTTTCCAAACTGATACAGATGGATTTGTTTCAGCAAAATCTAGAAAGAAAAAATTTTAATTTCAAACTTTTCTAGTTTTTCTTTTTTCTACCTTTAATCTGTAATGTGTAGTAAATGTCCATGTTTTAAATGTAGAAAAATAAAATTCAGGGGAGGGGGCCTTCTACCAACGCCTGCATTGGGGCCCAAATTCTCTAGCTACATCACTGGGCAAGAGATCATAGCCGCCCCCGGGCGCAGCGTCAAGGGGCGCCAAAGTAACGTTGATGTGTTCTATTTTTAAATTTTGGGGGAAGTGTGAATGTTCGACAAAAAGTGGAACCGAAAATCATATCGGGAATGACCAATGTAGCACAGGAATGCGTGGGAAATAGCCTGAGGCAGAGAAACAACTTTTGAGTTTTGGGATTTTTAGGCGACCGGAGAAGAGGCTAGGGGATTTTCTTTAGAGCAGAATAAAAAAATAGGACGCCCAGAGCTTCAAAAGCATTGAAATCTATGAAACAAAAAAAATGTCAAAATAAATTACGATAAATAAAAAATAACAAAAACTTACCTTGCATTCGGTTGAAATCCTAACTTTTGCTGTGTAAGCTTCTTTCTTTTTGATTTCAATAGCCGATATGTCAAAAAAAAAAAAAAAAAATGCATTGTTTTCTGACGGTTCGAGGAAACAGATTTTAGAAACGCATTTTTCATTAAATAATACTGATCCTTTCTTTACTTTAGTAATCACGCCATTATTTCCAGTTAGTGCCGGAAACTGCTCGGCATATTCCATTTCGAAAAAATTGGTAAAATCTGTTACATACAACGGTTTATCAACAATAGAATTAGCCATGGAGCCTATAAAACTTCTTTAATGAACTTAAACTAATCTAATTAAAAACTAGAAATAAATACAGTTCTACGTTATTAAAAACTAGGCCCAAATAAACTTCTACGTTATTAAAAACTAGAACTAAATAAAGTTCTACGTTATTTTAAATTAACACTAAATATAACACTATAACTATTGTAATAATTAATAAATTTCCTTTATAATGATTAAATTAAAGGTAAATTACTTGGTTTATAATCAGAAAAAGCTATGAAGCTAGTCTAATTTTAAGATATTTAATTTTGCTTCCTGAACTGCACGTAGAACTCAATTAAAAATTTGGTAAACAAATTAGCGATCATCATTATCACGTGACGCGATGAATTGCCTCCATTGCTTATCTTCGTATGTATAAGCGTCCCCCCAACTTTTTTTTCAGGGCTACACCACTGGTTGATCAAGCATGTGTGGGACCATTTGGAACGCTAACTGCGGCAGCAGCGGGATGTTGAGGCTCTCTGAACCCAATTGCAGTCAGATATGCGATAGGACACATTATACATAACCTCTGTGCCTCCATGCCGAGGAGTGTCTCGGCTTGTATCCGTGCTAGAGGCGGTGTAATCGGGTATTAGTATCTGCATTGTATTGCATATTATTGGATTAACAAACGATGCTTTTGCTTTGTTAATCATTTATTTACATATCTCCCCTTGACGTTGTTAATACCAATTTTTGTTTGGCTCGGACTATACCTTCCTGGGGCGTTAATTATTTTGTTCGGTAGTGTATTATGCAGACCATTTGAGGTCATATATTTTTTAGTTACTTTGCTATCTCAAAGGGGTCTAAACTTAACTAGCGTCTAGCCCCTGACGGGCAACTGTTGCGGCGGCGAGGTCTAAGCCAATGAGAGAGCTGTTTACAAAGTTGGCGCGAAGAGCGGATTTAAGCCTCACTTGCAAATACAAGTTAAATAAATTTATTTATCAGCACTTTTCAGAGCCAGCTTGGATAATTTATTCTATCTTTATTCCTGATTGATGTTTGAAATATTATGGAACAAGTGTTCACTTGTTCCGAGTGCTGCAAAGCTTATAAGCACTACAGATCAAAATTGAAGTATTTAGCTTATTTTCTACTAAACTGTAATCAAAATTATGTTTATTTTTACTTTAACCAGAGTTTTGTTTACTTTAAATCTGACCAGAACATCCAAGATGATAAAGCTTCTGCAAAAGAAGCAAGAAATTGCAGCTAAATATTTATATTTAAAAAAAAAAAAAAAAAAAACATGAGTGTTAAGAAAAATTCTGAAGGCAAAATAATTACAGCCACTGTAATAGAAATAAATATTCACGTTAATTTAAAGCACAAATTAGCATTAAAACGCAGACATATGTTTCGGGATTGCTTGGAATCCCTTTTTCAATGCGACAGGGAGCTTCTAGATGCAAAACTAGAAGCTCCCTGTCGGCCTGTCGCATTGAAAAAGGGATTCCAAGCAATCCCGAAACATATGTCTGCGTTCTAATGCTAATTTGTGCTTTAAATTAACGTGAAATTTTATTTCTATTACAATTTACTTGCACAAAGTTAAATTATTATTATTACAGCCACGTCTGATACTAAAACTTATGCTTTACCATTTGAACGAAGGCTGTGTTTTGAAGCATCGGACGAAGAGCTAGAAATATCCGAGGTTGAAAATAATAAAAATGTCAATATGTTTGGAATTGAACAATTACAAGAGAGTTCAACAGTATAAAATGCAAAAAAAAGTTATCATTGATGTCTATCGTGCACTTTAAAAACAAAAATATTTTGCTGTCTATTATTACAAAGACCCTTTTTGAATTGGGGGAAATTACAGAAATAGTAGATGAGAAGAATGTTGTAATTAAATTTCTCGAAAAAAAAAAAAAAAAACTAATTTCCAATGGCTGAAGCAAGCCAGTTAATACATTTTACGGGCCAGTAATTAAAGGGAAGTAACACTTTTGTTGTGGACACTAGTGTCATTAATAAGATTTACAAATATTATAAGAAATTCCGCCAAGAATTGTAGAGTCAAAGCTCTTTTAGTTCAAATAAAAGTGTTCCGAGATGCGCTTTTCTTTGTTATTAATTTTTTAGCAATTATTAAGAGAGGGGAAAGTAATTATTGCAATATTCACAGTCAAAATGCACTAAACTAAGATACTTTTCTCCACCAGACCCCTACCTGTTAGCCGAGGCCTTAGGATTGCTTACTCACGGGGAGAGGTAGTGGGGTCTTCCATAGGCGTAACTAGGGTTGGTGAAAGGGGGGGGGGTCAACCTAAAAATGTACAGACTTAACACCAATAAGAAGTGTAAAAGAGTTGAAAATTTACTAGTCATAAATACTTGTCTCTAAAGATATACTCCGTGTTTATTTCAGGTATCTCCGAGGGGGGGCGGGGAGCTACCCCCTCGGAGCAAGTCAACTCCTCTCTCCCCCCCCCCCCCCCGGCAAAAATTTCAGATCACAAGTTTTAAAAAAAGAAAGAAAAGAGAAATTACGCTTTTAAGCCACTTTACTTTAAGAAACACTTTCAGGGAAAGGACATTGAACACAATCACAAGCGACACCTAAAGTAACTTAAAAGATATGACTTTATTTTGAAAAAAATTGCGGGAGGAGAGTAACCAAACTCCTTTCTGTTTCCTCTAATATCACCAAAGTATTCCGAAATTGCATTGCTAGGAAGATTTCAAAAAGTTTCCCTGGGAGAGCCCTCGAACCCTTGCCTCCAGAGTTAGCCTAAGCATTATAGATGTAAGACCAGTTACAAAAATTTAAGTTGCAGAAGCCCCAAATACCCACTCCTCTAACTTCACCAAAGATCTAAACATACATCTACTATATATATATATCAAAAAGCTATCATATATGTAAAAAAATTCATATTAACATCATTTCTAGTCATATATATCTATATATATGTATATATAAAGGGTATGATTTTGAAGCATACACTGCCCTTCCTAATTCTTAACATGCTCCCCCTGCTTCCGGAGCCAAGGCAGTATCCAGAATATTTTTTCGGGGGGGGGGGGGCGTGGGTCCCTCTTCCCCTGTGGATACGGCCTTGATTCACAAAAACATTAAACATTCATTACAAGATCTATTAGTTTATTTTTTAAATCAAACGCAATAGAAAATTCAACATTTAGCGCTAAGCAATCTTCTATGCCCAAGCATTCATAATATTAAAACTGGGAAATAGTGGAATTTTAGAGACAAAAATCCAAATTCCCTTACAAAAATGCTCATCCCCACAATAAATTTCTAAAAATTTTGTTAAATTTGTAGCAAAACATACCTCAGAAGTGGAAGAGTCTGAATCAAATTTTCTTTTCTTTTTGGATGAGAACGTGTCCATCGCTGGAGTGCAAACATTATTATGTATCGAAAATACTTAAAAATTTAGCTAAAATAGAAATAATACTTGATTGTAAATTAAAATGCAGCATGAAACCGTAGCAGTGAGATAGAAAACGTTGGTCGGATGATTTCCAGAGCCGTAATGCAATCAGTGATGGACCATAATAAGAAAAAAAAAAAATTAAAATATAAGACATGAGAGAACATCTGTAAATGAGAATGCAATGCAAATGCAGTTCATCAGTTTTCCAATCGGCCCATCCACAAAAAAGATTTTACCAAAATGGGTGTTTGGACAGGAAGTCATAAATAAATACAAACTGTAAGTTTCTTGATGAGCATCTCTTCCTGGCTTGAGGGTTTAACCCATTAGGACAATTGTTGGCTAGGAGTCCTTCATTTTCAGACCCCAGCGCCCTGGAGCGCCTACAACACCGGTTTATCAGAAAACAAAACTCCATCACAGTAGAGAATATTTTCCACGAAATTTATTACTTGTGCGATTGTATTCCCAAATTGCTGCCTTTGGGTAAAAAAGACATCAAGAAGGAAAGAAAACCCTCTGGAGTGATTGAAAAGATCTCTGTTTGTCTGTGTGTGGTACGGTGATTGAAGCCACCTTTCGCTGTAACCCCCCCCCCCGAAGGTGATAAGGGGGTTGATAATAACCAGATGAAAAGTCCTCTTTATTATGAGCTGCATACTTTGGTCATGATCACAACCCTTTAGAGAAAGAGGAAATAAAATCATATGCATATGTGTTTAATTTTCTTAGGAAAAAAAATATGTGCTTTGCAAGGCCGTAGCCAGAAATTTTTTTGTGTGAGTAAATGTGCCTAAATAAGTAAATACCCAATGGGGGGGGGGGGGGTTGAACCCCCAAAATCCCCCCTGGTTACCCCTATGGGGTCTACGGATTTTACATGCACATATCCCCAAGTATACATGGTGGTCTTCAGTGGGTATCGAACGCGCGACCTTCCAGGTGGAAGTACTAAACTAGGATACTATATCACATTAATTTACTTCTGACATTTATTGCTATAGAAACAAGATGGGACCAATATTTACCACAAAGCAGGGGTAATTTTTGGTCACTTAATGAGTTAAATTAAACAAAGTGTGTATATTAATTTTTTGGTTAAATGAATATAACAATAAGTCACATGTTATTTAAGCTTGTGTCATGCCAAATTTAGTAATATTATCTGCTAAACTTATGGAGATAGTTAGATCATGTTTTTCGACTACGAATTAACTCCTTATGACCCAATTATTAATCCATTATCACAAATTATTAATTATATACTCAATATCAAGGGGGGGGGGGGGTTTGTTTCGACAAATTGAGGTTTTCTAGGTGTCAAAGCTTGAGATATGGAGAGTATATTGTATATTTTTTTTTGTCATATATATCATTAAATAAAATATATATTTTTTAATTTCACAATAATAAGACCCAGTGAAAAGTACTGGACTGACCATTGGCTTTATGATATTCATGAAAAGCATAGTAAATAAAGGTTTAGGGATAAGAAGATAGAAATCCTGAATTAGGTTATGGCTAAATCACGAAATAATGTAATCAATTTTAAAAGATTAAACATAATTTTATAATAAAATAGTGAAAAATTTTTAAGCGTTAAGTGTTTTTTCTTTCAATCAATAAAAAAATTCGAACAAAAAGATAAAGAAAATAACACGCAAGCTAACAGTATTTTTTTTTTTTTTAATTCTCAAGAAACTTTAAATTACATATTACTCGCTTACTTTAAGTAGTTTAAAAATTGTTCATTGCATTAATCTAACTTCAGAAAATAAGTAGTGAAAGCTCTTGTTTACTACAGATGCTCCCGTGACGAAACATTTCAGCTACCACGCCTACTTTAATACGTCATCGCCGCCGCAGCAGTTGCCGTCAGGGGCTAGACGCTAGTCTAAACTTAAACTCCCGTCCAATATGAATGACACATATAGTACAGGACAAGAACGGAATGAAAAGCTAAAGTTTTACAGATTATGGTCAATGAAGGGTCTCTAATAAAATATGTAAATACTCCTTTCTTACCATCTCAAAATTCTACGATTGGCATTTTTCTTCCTTTGTTTACAAAGTAACTTGCATTTACCGCTTGTATGTAATAGTTGAATTATTCAGGTTTCACTTTTATCTGATTTTATGATTAATCATATAGCTTAAAGACCGATTATGTATTATTACGACAATATATTATGTATATACGACTTTTATCCATCAGATAAAAGTATCGATCCTTTATGTTTTATTTAAACTTCTGCTCAGTTATTTCAGCAAGTTGATTGATACTGCTATCTTATAATTTTTTTTCACCCTTCATAGTGGTGAAAGGTCCATAGGAATTTACCACAGAGTTGACAAACCAAACGTTAACAATGAGAACAAATGAACATTTTATTTACAGAAATGAAATTTCGCATGACATTTGATGTTCTATGAGTTGGTTCATTGCAGTTATAACTCCAATAGCACTTTTTCCCAAAACATCATCCATGTTCAATCTCACCCATCAGTAACTCTAAAAAACTTGCATTCAGTTCCTGCTAAAATAGATGATTTTCAACTTCCTGCGTACTTTCAATAAGACTTTCATTTCTTCTCTTAAATTTGTCACATTTGTTCTCATAGTATTTATGTCATTCACCGTTTCCCTTTTGTAATTTACGTACTTGTGGTGCTTTTCAATTTTGTACACTATTTCTATTTTAGTAGATGCAACCTTATGCTCTGCGACTTCCAGCAGATGCTACGTCCCTCGTGGGTTCATCCATTTTAAATATTCTTTTCCTCTCGATCACCACCTCCAGTTTACGTTGGCGATTGGTGAGGCTAGTGTTGTAAAATGCCCGGGTATTCATGCATTTTTTAAATAGAAATACCGATCATTATTCAACTGTGGAACAAATTCTTATTAATAATTGGAAATACTTTAAACCTGATAAATATAATGTAATTTTTTTTATTAGAATAAATTTTTAATATTGCCACCTGCAGACGTAGTTTTTTTAATGTTTTGGTTAAAATGGTTTTAGTTTGAGTAACAGTTGAGTTGGTTTTTGATATTCCGTCATAAGTAGGCATACAGCTAATCACTAACATATATTCGGTTGCATACCACTACCACCTAATGATAATAAAATTAAAGCACACACAAATGAATTGAAATTTGTTATTTCTTTCCTTGGCTCTTGGCTTCATCTAATTGTTACTGTAGCTCTCTAAGGAAGTGGCTTCGACTTGCAGATCTACCCACGCCAAATTCTTCAACTCTAGAATTTCATTTTCATTTGTAACAGGGTTTTAATTTTTGAGCCACTGTGAAAATTATATTGCAAACATCAAAAGTATCTTCCTTCTTTTGTAGGGATGTATCTAGAGCAATTATCAATTTGACATCTTCTGATCTTAATGGAACACCCCTGTAAATAAAATACGAGGAGTTTCGGAAAAATTTCATTTTCCCAAGTCTATACCAGTAGTAGTACCCCTTCCAAATGGTACTCGCAAAGCGTAGGGTATCAAGGAGGGCCAGGTTCACACGTTAAGAGGTAGGTAGGCTGGGCTGGCGGAGTTGTTGTACGCATAGCAGTCCAGAATACCTATCTCGGCGCATATAAAATGGACCCCCCGTAGACGATCGACAGCCACCAGCTCCATGTTTCGACAAACCTAAGGCTCCAGCTAAGAGGTTGGGGTCTGGTGGAGAAAAGTAGTAGTACCCCTAGGGCGTTGTAACCTAGGGGTTAGAGCAGCAGACTTCCACCTGGAAGGTTGGGAATACGTGCGTGTAAAATCAGTGGACTAACTAGCCCTGTGCACAAGCAATCCAAAGGCCTCTGCTAACAGGTAGGGAAAAAGTAGAAGTACCCTTCTGCTGATTTTCAAGAAAATATATGGTGAGATTTTGGTCTTGAATTGACATAAAGTGACCCCATGTTTTAGGATCAATACTGACAAAAATGTAGCAATTTATAAGACCTTTATGCCTTTTTCAATTAGATATAATACTATTTACTATTTGCACCTATACTATATATCCATTTATGTTGCTACTCTTAATTTGTGTAAAATGAAACTCAAATTTTGCTTTTATTGGAGTTAATTTAAAATTAGATTCAGAATTGTTTTGCTACACAACCTGAATGCATTTTACAATACTGATTACCATTTTCGTGTTTGTGGGCTTGTGAGATTCATTAAACTCTTGCCTAATATTATAGCTATACAGAATCGATTTTTTTCAACACAACAGTAGATGGAAATTAGATCCAGGTTGGGAGAGGAATCAAATTTGGTTTCTTCTATAGTCGAGCACAATACCTTATCGTAATACATATGAAAAGCTATCCTATTACAGATTCAAGTACAACATACTTTTTTTTAAATTGATATTTTAATGTTGAGAATTTAGTTACTTTAAAATATTTCAGAATACTGAAATTTGCAATAAAAAACTGTAAAACTGTATTCATTAATTTTTTTCTATCACATATTTTACACTACAAACAAAAAAGTCTTTTGCCCAAGGCGAGAAGAGTAGGAAAAAGTGATTTGAAGTATCTCCTTTCCTTTAACAAAACATAACCCTAATTAGCTACACTAGTGTTTACCTACACAGCACTACTCATGTCAAAAATTTAAAAGAAGTTGTCTGTGGTGAGCAGTTAGCTCGCTTTTATATAAGGTTTTTTTTTTTATATACATAACATTAAAATAAGGGTTTTTTTTATATACACATAACATTAAAATTTTTTAACATTTAGATCACTCTAGTACAATTTAACGTTGATCAGCTGGTCTGCTTCAAGATGGGCAGCTTTTATTTTATACAATTAATTTGACAAATAGCTTTTATTTTTATTTGGATCAGAGAACTAGTTAAGGTTCTGAAAAAAGTTTTTAAAAAAATAAAGGTGCTTTACAATATACAAAAGATTATGCGTTAAAGACCAAGGCAAATGATTTGCTATTTCTTTTGCTGGCTTTTTGCTATTTCTGTAATGTATCATTCTATTAAATAATTTTAATTCTTATTTCAAGTATTTTGCTATTACAGTAATAATTTAATTGTATAAATGATATAAATGTAATTTTTTATTTAATACTTTTTTGGAAAAAAAAAATTTTTTAAATATTTTTTTTATAAAAGCCCGCTTTTTTTGGCCCAGCTAAAATCCGGCAGCCCTGTTATCAATGAAATGTATATTGTAAAAATAACTGACGTTATTTAGCTGTAATACTCATTAAATATGTAAAATAAAATATATTTGTGTTCAAATGCCCATTTATAAGTGTCCCGGCCAGTGGGCATTTTCCAGGCCCATACCACTAGGTGAGGCATAAATAAACAAATAAACTAAATAAATATCGAATTAAAATCGAACTTAATGCTTATTCTTGCCACAATACTGGAACAAAGTCGGTTCTTACACAACTGGTGAATAGTGGCAAATAAAGAAAAATCAATAGTGGCACTTTCTTTAAATTTTCCAATTTAGAAGAGAAACTTGCAAACTTTAATTATGCACAATTAAGACTATAAAATCCAATCTGCGCTTACTTACAACATATAAATTTTTGAAGCGTTACTTAAAAGTTAGATTTTCTCCAAGTTGTTTGCTTTTTTAAATTGTGAAATTATTCTTGAGGCTAAGTGCCAATCTAAGAAAAATAACGAATTCATTCTGCCCAGTTTTTCATGACTTTGATAAATCTGTCTCAAGTGAAAAAAATTATACTATGAAGGAACCAGCTATGGCATCAAAAATTGGGCAAATGCACATTCACGAGCAAGGATAAAACTTTTACATGTGTATTGTGGTAATTGTTAGAAGGTTAGAAGACACAATAAATATAAATGCTTTATTTAAAAAAAAAGACTTTAAAATGTACATTCATTACACAAATATTTCTTAATACCATTACAGCACATTACATACACACTTGAAATGAAAATAAATTTAAATTGTGAATATAAGAATAGGTAACGATGAATACTTGAGTTTATTCAAATCAGAAAATTGATAGCGTATTAAATGCACAGTAGTATACAGAAGGTAACACAGTAACATGATACATAAGATACATTTAAAATCAAAAAGACATTGTTTCATACACAATATTTTAAAACATTACACACAATTCTAAATCTTTCTTACTGTACACATTTTGCTAACTACTATATTTATAATACTTAATTACTGTCTATGCATTCAGTTCAGTGGCAGATTTACAATGTCGCAGATGCGAGGGACCTGAAGGAGATTCCAAAATGCACATATAGCAAATTGCTATACATAATTCTGTTCATCTGTAATTTTAAGCATTGTAATGGCTTTTTGTCAAAATGTACATATGCTCAGGGCCCGATTACTGTAATGGTTTTTATTCCCATGGTCCTATATCATTGTGCTCTAAATTTTAGGGGTTCGGGGGCCACCATAAAGAATATTTCTTTTCATCATATACTGCAGAGACTATGAACAGTTGTCCATGTAGTATATGTATTTATTAAACATAATTAATAATTTTATTGCTAATATGTAAAAAATATCGAGACTTTATAACAAAAGTACTCATTTTTTTTAAATTATATTTTTTTGTAAAATGTTTCGAGTTTATAAAAATGAAATATACATCCATACGATCAAACTGACGTAATACTTTGCTATCCCTTTTGCCCACAAAAATAATTTTAAAGCATTAATTAAATTTTCAAACAAAGTTTTAAAATGGAAAGAAAAAAGTCTTTAAGGTTGCAACTTCATTTTTTAAAAAAAAAGAAAACAAAGTTCAATTATTTTCCGTTATTGAAAAATTATAGATAACCATAAAACCACAAACACTCTTAAAGGACTATTATTAAATATTCTATTTTAAATTTATTATAAGCAAAAGAAATTATTTGAGACAGGTTTGATTGTGAGAACTGCATGAAATAGGCAACATAAAGCCTTAGTAATTCAAACATCAACTAGCCTAGAACTGATGTCGAGATTAAGTTCCAGAACAGGGAATTTTTCTCTTTTCCTACTAAGAGATCCAGTTTGAGTAAAAATATGCAACATGATTTGTGAATTATACCACTTATTACTGAATTGAGAATATATGAGAAAACTTTAGCATATTTAGTATTTTTCAGATTTTATTTATTTATTTTTTGGTCGTTAATTAGCTTTTTGCGAGCAACGACCTAGAAAATATTTACTCTAATGGGGACTAACTTAATTAAACTTTCATCCTTTTCTAAAAGACGGATGAACTGCAATCATACTTTTATGGGAAATAAACACTAATCTAAATCTTGAGATGAACCAAAGAATACTTCCATTTTCAAATATACATACATTGAGAGAAAGATCACTTAAATCTTTAAAAAATATATAATAATAACTCTTTGCACCAGGTACTTTTTCTCAAAAATTCTTACTTCAGAAATTAAGGACAAAAGAGCCTCCAAAAGTACATTTTGAAGGGCAAGCAAAATATGTAAATCTGTTTCATTTCCTAAATCTGTAAATCGGCCATTGGTTCACTTTACAAATTTTTAAAGACATCAATAAAATACTGCCGTTTGAAGAATAGGGGGTGGGGGGGAGGCTTGCATTTATACTCTTTCAGACCTTTAAAGTCTAAAAATGGATTAATCAGATTTATTAAATAGAGTTTGTACATAACTTGAAGAAAAACTTCAAGGAACCTGGAAAAAAATCCAAAGAGTCCAAAAAAATCTCTTATCAATGAAAAGAAAATAATGAAATTATCAATGAAAAGAAAAAAATCAAGAAGCATGTAGGTTCCTTCAATTTGATAATTTGTTGCTGTTTCTTTATATTGCAAATATAAAGGAACTCTGTCGAGATAAACTTTTGGGATGATTTCAGGACGCCGGGAGATAAAATATGTACAAAATAGTGGAGGGGGGAGTACTCACTACAATACTACAGGTTTTCTAGTAAATTATACAGTCAGTTGAAAACAGCAAAAAGTTATGCTCCGTCTCAAAGTAAGATGAGGCAGAACAAATTTCCATAATTGAAAACTGGCTCAAATGTGGCACAAAGCTACTTTTTTGGTGCAACATAGTTCAAAAGAAAAGTTATGCATTTTATGCACTGCTGTGCCTGCAGTAGCCAGGCACAGCAGTTGTATCTTCAAGTAAACAAAGTTCCTTCAATTTCGATTTGATAGTTTTAGCTAATTTTCAAGGAGAATTAGAAATTAAAGGTGCTCTAAGCACCTTATAAATTACTTTTATTCTTCCAAACGAATCCAAGAAGTCTGTATAAGCATAGTGTAAATATAAGGTTTGTGTAGTCAACATAAAGTGCTACAGCATATTATAAAACAAAAGATAAAATTCTACTAATCCAAGCTATCATGCAATTAGAAAGGAACCTATCTACTTTCCCACATATTCAATATTTTAATGTTATGGCATTAAGTTATAAACCTAAAACAACAATATTTATTGTACTCAATAGATCAGCTTGTTACATGATTTATTAAGTTTATTGAAGCAAGAGCCAGAATTGGTGGTACTATGCAAAGAAAACTAATTCTGAACATTAAATGAAATAAAATTTTATACACTATATTAAAATTTAGAAAGGCACGCATTATTATATAAGAAAAAACCATGCACATACAAAAAGGGGGGGGGGGGTAATAATTCAAGCAGAAAATAATCTAAATTAATACATGGACAATAATTGAAAAGTTGCAAAAAACTTCTATTGTTTATGCATAAAGTTAAGAACGTATTTAAGGGTACGCTACCTGAACAAAAACATTTTTTTTTAAATTGCTATCCATTCAATCTGTTTACAGAGCAGTCCACTACTTATAAAATAAATGTTAAAATTTAGCACAGTATACTACATAGTATATAAAAAGAAAAAACATATGAAAAGGCTTTTTTACATAGCAACATACACCATGTATTTATATTTTATATAAGCAATCCCTTTTTTGCTTTCAAGACAGGCCGTCGTTCAAGACACATTACAAGAATCTAACAAATATTAAACTAAATTATAAAAAAATTCCATATTTAGAATCTAATGGAATAACACTCTTAACAATAACAATGTGTCTCAAAAAATTGATACACATTAAGTTGCATAATAAGAACAAAAAATTATGGTGTTAAATTTAAAATAAAAAGAATATGAATCTATCAAAAATGAAATAAATAATTATGAAATACCTTTAATAACTTAAAATACTCAAAAAAAAAAAAAAAATGGAAGAAAAGTAATGTACAATACTTTTACCAAATAATTAAGAAATGTTATACATCATGATTTCCTGAGATCTATCATAAATCTTGAATTTGTAAAAGAATGAAAAATCTTTCAAAACAGCTGCTATGAAGCTTTGTTTATGCACATGCAACAACACAAGTTGAAACAACCTGTTTATGAAATTCTTCAAAATAGTCATTTTTTCTGAATACAATTAATGTATCATATAGTTACAGTTGATCTGAAAAGAAAATTAAAACACAAGAAGTTAGTGAAAATAACAACATTAACAATTAAACAAATAACAATTCTATTAAAAAATTCCATTCTTAACCTAGTTGAATGACTATTGATTCAAGAAATGTAATATTAAAAGGATAGTTCTGGAAGGGAAACAATTACAATGTTGATATTTTCAAAACATGAATGTTTTTACAATCAATGCATTGCAGTTAATATTTAACATTCATGTTTTCTGATATCAGGTGTCATGTCAGAGTAATTTCAGGTACACTCTTAGACTCTTAAAATTATTAAAATCCAAGCTACCAAATCAGAACTTTTACAGAATTTTTTATTAAATAAGTGGCAAGCAAATCAGACTATATTGATGTATCACTATATGTTTAATTTTTCAAAATTATTCAATTTTTCATAAAAAATATTTTTTTAATATTTAAAAAAAAAAAAAAAAAAAAAAAAAACATGACCCTGTGTCCCTGTGTGAAAATGCTGACTGACTCCTGTATATATATTATAATCATTATTTTTTAAGAGTTGGATGATTTAGTTTTAAAAATAAAAAGTATCATAAAAAAAGAGCAAACCCTAGGGAATCATTCAATTTTAAATCAGGCGGGCAAGTCTAAAACATGTCACACGACTCTCATTATATTTTTTAAAATTACAGTAGTTACAACTAAGGGACATCTAAAATGTTACAAAAGCATTTTGCAATATATATATCCCTAGCTAGTCTTAAAATATAGTGCAAAATCGGCCGTTTTCAGAAAATCAGCAAAACACTCACTTTTAAAATAGCCAGTTTCAAAAGTCTTTGACTGATTCGAATAATTTTTTGCTATAAATAGCAAAAGGATGGTATTTTATTTTAACATTATTTTTGAAAATCTAGTTGGCTTTTTTGATAAAGAAAAAAGTTTTTGACGTGAAAAAATTGCATTTTTACAGATTTTATGAATTTTTTTCTCATAATGTGAAAAAAATTTATTTTTAACAAAACAGAGATGGCAATCTATAGTGCTGTTACGAGAGTTTTATACTATATCTTACTGTAAGGCTGAGATGCATATCACCTGCGAATTTGAAGGTTGAAAAATTTCAAAAATTACAATGTTTGAAGTGTAATTACTCAAAAAAAGCCATTTTTTTTAAATCGGAAAATCTGCTCATTTGATGTCATGTAAGTGTTTAACAAGCTGCTATCAATCAAACAGTGCATTTTTGCCCAGAGACTAAATATGATTTTTCAAAAATGCTGTTTTGTGCAGTTTTTATAAAAACCATAAATTTAAGTTTGTTCTTATTCAATCATTTTAATTTAAGATTTAATCAATTTTTATTAAGAAACATACTATATTGTTGCACAATAATTACTGCATATAGATTTTTTTGCGGGGGGGGGGGGGGGGGTCAGGGGATTTAAAGGAAGCTTGGCAGATTGGGGGGGTCTATAATTTTCAGGTGGTGCCCCATCACACTGAGGGAGGAGGGCACCCTTGTTTAAAAATATATATCAAATAAGGACAGATAGAAATTGCTTCCCCTTCCACACTCTCAAGTGTCTAGATTCACCATGACTGGGAGCATTAAGAATGTTTTTTATACTATCTGTTCAAACACAGAGCAATATCACAGAATTTCCAATTAGACAGAGACATTCGATATCCCCTTAGACATTTCTCCTATCAACCAGCGGCATGATAAAACACTGAAACAGTTGTCTATTCAAATTTTTTGAGACTCATTACCTGGAAAGATCATGTATAATCATGCGCCTTTTACTTTGGACAAAATTCTTCAAAAGAGTGTATGAAGGTTAGAGATTTTCTTTTAGAGTTAAGTAAAGCAAGTGAAAAGGTAGATTTCGTACCAGGAAAAGGGGAGTTAACAAGCAATTTTTATAGCTGTGCGTGAAAAATATTAGCATATTGTATTAATCCAGTTTTCCCTGATAAGCAGTTCAGATCTATAATACTGGAGATGCATAGCTTTCAGCACTAAAATATTTTTAAAAAGAATTTTTTTTAACGGAACTACAATGATGCAAGTTACAAAATGCAGTTATTTAAAATGTTTTAACAAAGATTTCAACAAAAACAGGCTAAATTTCCTGATACGCAATTTTGAGTCTTTTTTAGCTCACCAGCCTACTTTCCCTGTAACAAACAAAGAAAGAAGGCTTTTTACAGTATAGCTGTACAAATACCACTATAATGAAAAAAAATCAAATATATTGAAAAAAAAAAAAAATGTTTTTCAAAGTAGGGTTTTGAGATGGGAAAATTTGTGTATCTGTCTATGTTCAGTATTTTTTAATATTGAACATCAAATACCTAACATTGATTAGCACAATGCATCTTCCTTAAAACAATGTTTTGAAACAACATTTTAAAAAAAAATGTATACTATATACAGTTGTACAGTGTTCAACAAATGTTCGTACAGGGACTAAATTGGACAGATGCACACAAAAGCATGGGTGAAGGTAAAAAGATTTCAAAGGACTGAAGGTAAAAAAAAGTTCTGTAACTCCAACAAAATATATTTTCTAGAAATTTTGTTAATATATATTGCATGTATTAATTATTTATTTTTTTCCCCAAGATAATATATTAGCAATAACAATATTTAATAATTTAGGTGGGAGCTGAAGTCGAACATTTTAAAAATCATTCTTAAGTATTTTAAGAAAAAATACTAAATTTCGTATAATTAGCAACACCATCATATATTAAGCAGCTGTATTGAAAAACATTCGTAACTTATTTAAAATTTATATTATACATACTTTAGTTCTAAGTATTCCATTTTCTTCCATCGAACGATTTACAAAAAAAAAGACGAAAATCTGTTTATACAACAGAATACTTTCACCCATGCACACAAGCCAATGTTTATTAATTTAAAACTAAGATTCTTGAATAGTCAAAGTGAAAGAAAAATCTATAAAATAATCAATCCTTTTTATATTAAATACAAAAAAACTGCACAAATTAATTATTAATAAGAGCGCCTGTACGTAATATCTTACTTTCTAATTTTGGAGCCTATTATTATGAGACCTGCAAGCTCTCTAATGAAAGGGTGATTTGCATTTTTGTATGAATTGATGAATTCCATTGGGGAGACCTACGAGGGATGATCAAATAAAAACCGGAATAGTTTTTAAGAAATCTATTTATACAAGATATAAAAATAAGATCTACATATTATTTTTCTACATAATCTCCGGATTTCTGAATGCATTTTCCCCAACAGATTAGAAGTTTCTTGATGCCTTCATCAGAAAAAAGAAGAGGGGTGTGTCATCAGCCAATTGCACACAAAGGCCTGTACTGCCTCGCCACTGTGGAATCTTTCACTTCCTAGAGCTTCTTTCAACGGCCCAAACATGTGATAATCACAGGGTGATGTGAGGACTGTAGGGAGGGTGTTCTAAAGGCGTCCAGTGAATGGCTTCCAATTTCTCTCTAGTCTGGTTCAATTTTTCGGAACCCCCTCATCTGTAATGATGGATTGTGTACTTCCAAAGCTTATGCCAACCTCATTTGAAATTTTGGCATCAGTCGTCAAATGGCGGTCACTCTCGAGAAGGTGACTAACAGTGGCGATGTTTGCTTGACACTTGTCCGAGGACGGCGGGCATGGGGCTTGTTTTCCACAGCTTCTCTTAATTCTATAAATTTTTTGTGCCATTCATACACCTGGGATTTCTTCATAGAAGTTTCCCTGAACTGTGCATGTAGCCTTCGAACGAGTTTGGCGGGTTTTACACCTTTACGGGCAAGAAAATTAAAGGTAGAACCTCTTGTTCACTCATCACGAGCCTAACTGAATGCAACTCCGGATGAGTCGGTTTGGACACGTGATAGGCACAGGACATCCCCACCCTACTACACTGAAAGGACAGTGCTGCTCTCGCCAGTCCACTGACTGCAGGAGAGAAATTCCGGTTTATATTTGATTGCCCCTCATATTTTTATCTACATAAATGTACTTCATATGCAGTAAAATCTCTCTATAGTGGACACCAGCAAGACAAAAATATTTGTGCGAAATAGAGGAGTGACCGCATAAGAGGGGATTTTTTTAGGCTCGATCCTTGCTGGCAAGGAATTAAAAACTGTCCACCAAAGAGGCGTGTCTATATTAATGGGTTGCATTCCTGGACCTGTAAATGTTAGAATTTCAAAAACCTTACATTAAGTATTCAGCTCGATATTTCAAATTCTTTCCAATACATACACTTTCAGCCAAGAAAAAAGCTTCATTTTTGTAAATAGGAATGAAATTCAAAAGCATATGTTATGAGCACTGTAACTAATAGATTTGTTGACTAGCTTTATGAAAATAATGTTAAAAAAAAAAAAAAAAAAAAGAGAACTTAGATGTTCAATGTAGAATATAACATAAAATATGTTACCTTTGTAGAATCAACCAAAAGCTCGTCTCTGCCCAAACAATTTACGTAAAATCAGTATTCATCATCTGATGCTGTCAAAGCAATTTTAATCAATTCTTAAGTATATCAAAATAATAAAAATAAAATAATAAAATATACATATAGTTCGCAAAAAAAAAATTCTATTACAAAATTGTATTAAGAATACAATTGTGCACAGAAGAACCTTTAACTTAATGAGATAACTGGAAAAATTACAAAATTAAAGAAATAATAATAAAAAAACATTTTTATCATGAGAAATCTTAAGAAATGCAGTAACAAGCAAACTTACTTATAAAGAGCAGTATAGGCAGTTTTATTATAAAAGAATTTGGATGAGGTAATAGAAAATAAGAGCCTTTTCCATAAATTCTTGAAAATTTGAATTACATTGTAATTTATCCGCATGTACTGAAAACAGTAAATGTGCCGTTTATTTTTGTACTAGTCAAACAACCTTAACCATGTATATTTTTAATATCCATTTTAAATAATTAAGACAAATTCAGGAGAATTCAAAACGCACTTACCTCTCGATTGTAATCTTCCAACACAAATATCTCTAGAACAAAATCTACCAACAATTTTTCTGCTATTTTTAATTTTAATTCAATTTCATTATTAGGATTTTTTAGTTTCATTCAACATTTTTCATACTATATAACTGGTTCTATCAACTTAACAGTTAACTGGTTCCAGATAACTGTTTCATAGAATTAGTTATCTGGAATAGGTCCTTCATATCTACTTTGAATAACTGGTTGGAGCATAACAGCTATTAATCAGCAAATTTTACTTTTAAAATGTTACTTTTATTCATTAGCAATCTTAACAGAAAATCATAACTGATTCAATCATTGATGCTGCAATTCATAATAATCATAATTCCCTTCGTGCTTTTTTATTCCCACAACATGGTGAAGTGTACCACACAATATCTATTCCAGAATGTTGTATACAACTTGGCATGTTAGTGTTGCCATCATGGAATACGCATGAAACATTTCTATTAAAGATATGCAATCCATATCCAAGAAAATTAAGTGCAGATATAACATGATGCAACTGTTTGATTTATTTCAGTTGCTAAAAGTAAAAGTATTCAATTAAATTTGTTAATTTTTTCTGTACTCAGAGTGTACTATGTTTCCTGGTGGGGTAACATTTTATTTGAATCACATATTCGTTTATCTATATTACTCAAAACTAGCCTAGAATATGTTTTTGCATACTGTTTAACATGTCATTATTTTAATAAATTTAACCTAATAAATGCCAACAATCTTTAATGTATGTTTTAAAAAATCAGATTTAAATGAAAAGAATCAATCCCTGCATGGGGATATGTGCATATAAAATTAGTGGACCCTAAAGTCCTGAGGCATTCAGTCTTGGGTCAAACAGGGGAGATTGTATATTTGTGGCGGCAATGCCCGGTGTCATCCAAGTACATTATATACGTGAGCTAAATTGTTCTGCCACTTTTGTCGTGTTCATCAGAAATGGGAGGCATAATCCTTTGGCCTTAAATACGGGTGATCACTACCAGCCAAGCTTAGTGTGATTCTGTGGTCCAAGTGGCCTTAGAAAAAAAACAGCACAAAATCAAACTGAAAGAGTCGCAATACTTACGCACAAAACTCTAGAATCAATCCTTGATTCGTCTGTCTGTATCAATGGTTTTCAAACAGGGCTTCCTGACCTGTGACACACGTTAACATAGATATTGACTATCAAATCACGTGAATTTGAATGACTCAAGTTCTTAACCAGTTTCATCAAAATTAACTGAAGTAAAAAAAATACTGGTCAATTAGTTATCAATCTGTGATAGCTAAATAAGAAGAATAAGCAAGTCAGGCAAAGAAGCTCTACTAACTGAAAAATCTAGCAAAGCAGCAAGAAAAAAGGATTATAGCATAATAAAAACCAAAAAAATGAAAAAAATAAACTAAAAATTACATTACAATAACAGTATACACATTCTTTTATTGGTTATAGCATTTTTCCAGCAACTAGTTCTGCTTTAACTCAGACTCTAAGCTGTTTGGATCAGGAATGAATTTGGAATAAATTCTGGAAGATGCACCAAGGAATAAAAAGTAAAAATTTTTCACAATAAAAGTTCTCTCAGTGTTTTTAATTTTCAGGATACCTTAAATTCAATTAATCTACTTTAAAGTAGAGAACAATTTTTAAAAATTTTTTCTTCAAATGTAAAAACTATAATTTAAAAAAAATATTTAAGGCTAACTAAACACTAAACCATAAAGACATTTTTACCAAATGTGATATTAATGATTCATAATAATTATAAACACTGTGTTGAGGATTATAAACCAAGAACTAGGATAGTAGAAAGGGATCTTGATTTAGATGTAACTTTATTAAAATCAAAGGTTTCGATGGGTTAAATTTTTGCTCAAAAGGCAAAACCAGATGTCATTGTCAGGTCAGTGACTATAATTTGTAGACAGATTTTATTCAAATACAGTGAAACTTCGATAACTCAACGCCCCAAGGGAACACAAAAACATGTTGAGATAAGCGGATGTGAAGTTACCGAGGTTTTGTAATTTCAATTGCTAATATTGGTCTGTATTGTAATTTACTTACCATTCAAGTTATAAAAACCAACTACAGTGAATGAAATTAATCCCATTTATTATTTTTTATGTATTATTATTATTTTGAAAAATTATACATTACAAATAAATAAACATAGTACATCAAATTAAAATACACCATGAGAAAAAAAATCCATAATTTTTGTTTGTTTTCCCGCTGATTAGAAAACATACATTCATCAGCACTATTAAGCTTGCTGATTTGCAATTCAATTTTTTCTTGCGTTTGTAGAAAGAGCTGGATAACATCCACAGCTTAAAATGCCTTGCTCCTAGACAAAGCTGCAACTTGGTCATCTTCATCAAAACTTAATCCGTTTTCAGCATTTAACGGATTTGCAGTTTTATTTATAGGTCCTAAGGTATCTCCATCTTCTAGAGATACTGAAGTGATCAGTTCAGAGTCAATATTCACATATTCCTCACAAATGATGAGGCTCCCCAGGGTGCAAGGGGAATATGCGAATTTTCCAGGAACTTTCCAAAAAAGAATTGATTTATTGACAAAGAAACATGATTGTAAAATTCTCAGAATTGTACACTGTGAAAAAATACTGGAAGAAAAAATTAACAAGAATGCAAAATGGAGGTTGACTTACAGGGGTTCCTGAAAATTGTGCATCAAGTTAAGAGAGTTTTTCGCCCATTACAATTAGCACTGGGCTAACTAATAGGGGAGGGAAATGTCGACTTTACCAAGGTAGATGATTTAACCATGTGTCGAGCAACCAAAGTTCCATTTCATACGTTTTATATGCATTTATACATATATATATCATTTTGCACAATATTATAACATTTTATTTGTGATACCAGAAAATAATTTAAAATTATTTGATGCAATATTTAAATTTCTAATTCCCTTTTTGGGCGGGGATATTCACGGCAACTAATTAGCCGAGTGTTTCCTTACTCCATTTAAGAGATGCAAATTCCATAACTTTTCAGGGGGGGGGGGGAGGGGGGGGTTGATGTCATGGCACAAACTGCACCATTGAAACTTGGGGGTCAGGGGGGGGCTTGGTCAACTGATTGAAAAATTTGAAGGGTCATTATTTTGGGGGCTGCATAGCTTTTTAGGGGGGCATTACTAGCAATCCCCTTGACATTTCTGTGCTGAAAAATTTAAAGTCCATGTCTTTTTTAGGATTTTCATAACTGTAGGAACTTTGATATACTTTTAGCACTCCCTTCAGAAAAATGTTTCGAGTGGGTGTGGCAAAATAACAAGCATGCAATTCCTTATTTCTATGCTATGTATAATGAACTGCAAGAATGTTAGTAGAAAGCAATAACTTATTGGTGTCCAGGTAGAATTGCATATTAAAAAAAATTGAGAGTTTTGCAAAAGCAAATGCAATTGGATTTCAAAATGTTCAGAAAATCGGAACTGAAGCATTAAATGCATAAACAATGTGGTTCAAATACCTAATTTTTTGCTTTGCTATATAAAACTCAACAAAGAGTAATTAATAGTTAAGTGATAAAAGAACAGGACATAAACATGACATCGTCACATTGTTAAAAATTGCCCCTTTTTAGAAGTTGAAAATTTGGCAAAAATAGCTACATTTTAGCATTTTTTATCAAAATAATCTCCATAGTTGCCAGATGTTGATTTTAGTAGCAAATAGTTGCTTTTATAGCCAACAGGTACCCTGAGTAGATTATTTTTTACAGGTCCCAAAAATGGCTTACTTTTTTAAGGTTAAAACACTCTAGATTGAATGTTATTAGTCTTAAATGGTTCTCAAAAATAATTTTATGTCTGAAGAATAAATATGCAGTTTCACAAATCTTCCAATGAGGTTTGAGCATAAACATGATTTAGAATTATTGTTCCACTATCAGTGTTAAAAAATATCATGATACAGTAGACGCCGCTTAATGTGATCACATCGGGATGAACGTGATTTGATAACAATAACCGATTGATTACAGTACACGTAAAAAAATTAAAGCAAAAAAATGATTTTTTTACATACGTATTAAAATAAAAATTATTTTAAATTAGGAGTTGTTGCTGTAAAACTCTATAGTATTTAATAGAAATTAATGTACACTAAAGAGAAAGAATTACTTAGTATGCTTACATATTTAATGATGAACTGCAGAAAACAATACAAAATGTACAAAAGGTTAATTATTAACTGAAAAAGAAATCATCAATTGTCGATTGTTTAGCATTCTTTCGAAGCAAGTCATTTACGAATCGCTCATAATCAATGTTTATGAAAGTGTTCCGCGTTGGCTTTGTTTTGCACACCTAGACGTAAGATTCTAAGTGCCTCCCTCATCTGAGCAGGCGTCGGAATTTTGTCCTCAATGGCACTTTCGGGTTCATCATCAGCATCAGAATCTTGTGACGAAGCTTGATCTTTGACACTTACGGCTTCGCAAATGTCCTCATCAGTTAACAAAGTAGAAGTCTCAACTTTCTCGTCGATCTCCATCCATGCTTCAAAATCCTCAGCATTCATATCGGGCGGGGGATTGAAAATGTCTTCCATTTCTTTCATCACAGCAGCATTGTTGTTCTCTGGTTGACAAAATCCTCCAAGACTCCAACAATTTCGAATTGTTTTTTCCGAGACATTATTCCATGACATTGTTAACAAATGTATGGCATCCAAAACATTTTATTTTGGCTAGAGCGTTCACATTAAGATCTTGGTCTCCCATATTTTCTAAGATCCTTGAACGCATTTCCTTTCTGTAATATGCCATCAAGGTGCGGATAATTCCCTGGTCACACGGTTGAATTAAAGAAGTGGTGTTTGGTGGTAAGAACACAATCTTTATCTTCTTTAATGAAACAGTTACATCATGCGCAGTGCAGTTGTCTATGAGCAGGAGTATGTTCCGTTTTAGTCGCTTGTCCCATTTCAACAGCCAATCGTTAAAGATGGTGGTAGTCATCCAAGCAGTTTTGTTGGCAAAATAATCGATGGGCAGATTTTTCACACCTTTGAAACAGCGGGGCTTCTTATTTTTTCCAATCACTAAAAGTTTTTCTTTAGTGCCGGTCATACTAGCGTAACATAGCAGTTAGGCGTTCCTTGGAGGTTTTACTCCCTTGCGTACTTTCCTTCTGAAACATGTAGGTGTGTACAGGCAACGCACGAAAATATAGGCCAGTTTCATCAGCGTTATATACATTTTCAGGTCAATATGTGGCCATTCTTCTTTAATCCACTGATCTGCGGCTACATTATCGGCATCTTTTTGTTCACCGTGTGTCATTTGGAAGAGTATGTTCTCCCTCTTCTTCCAGCGGTGGAACCATCCTTCTGTGGCTACGAAGTTTCCTTTACCCAATTTTCCAGCTAAATCTTCAGCTTTTTGGCGCAAAATTGGACCATTAACACAAGCGTCCTTTTCACTAACATTTGTGAACCAGTTTTAATGCAGATTCAACCTTTCTGTCTTTTTCATCTTGATTTCTTTTACAATTCAGATTTTCGTTCAAAGTGCATTTTTTTTCGATATCTTCACGATTTTTTTAAATTTTGCACAAAAGCGGCTGCGAAACATTCAATTGAACAGCAGCATTGGTTTGGCTCCTTTTCGGCAATTTATCGTAATGATTTAAAATGTCACCCTTTTCTTTCACAGTAAGATCTCTCCGTTTCCTTTCCATTATAAAAAACAAACCAGGGTACGTACAAACCGTATGAACTATGGTAAAGTGAAAATTTATGCTGATCTTCTTCTGCATGCGTCTGCGCGTGGCAGTTCCAAGATCACGTGGCATACCCGAAACAACGTTCTCTTTTGAAGGTCACTGGCAGGTCTTCTTTTCTCTTTATTTAAGGATTTCGGGGAATTTGAAATGTCACCGTTGGGACTTGGTAAAGGCATCTCAAAGAAGAATGCCCTCATTGTGTTCCATATCCCCCCTCCTAATAACAGGTGTTTAAAAGATAATATACGAGCCCCGTTTGGACTTTTGGTAAGTTTCAGGAAAAACTTTAAACAAAAAAAAAAAGTTTTCCTTCTTGTTTTTATTGATTACAATAAACGATGATTTTTCAATGTATTTTGATATAAGCGGACGGGACTAAGCGATTTTGATAACATTAAACAATTGATAACATTAACCGTGATCACATTAAGCGGCGTCTACTGTATGTATATAAATATCAGATTTTTATGATATATATTACAGATTTTACATACTACATATGTGATATTATATAAACCAAACTATTATTAGTGGAAATTATTAATTAAACCTCAATTAGTCTGTAAAAATATGCTTGTATTTATAAAAAAATATTATATCAAGGTTTTTAATAATTTTCCCTCAATTCAAAACAAATATTCGGCACATATAAATGTGTACCCCTTATGTTGTCTGCAGTACATCTTTTTTAAGATTCACATTTTATGCAAACAATGTAAATTCGTTCATCATAATGAGAAAATATCAATTATGCAGTAACTGATACATACTTCTAACTTTGATATAATACCATAATTACAGAAATTTATAACAGTAAACATTTCTATTGATTGTGATTGGTTTCATGCTTAATATTGAAAAATAGATTTTGAGAAAATAATTTTACACCCTATCAGTTCCATTATCACACATTCAACTTTACTTAAGGTGCTTTTCAAAAAGCATTTCAGTTCACACTGATCACATTAAAAAAAAAAAACTTAAAATAAAATTTTTAAGGAGGAGACATTGCACAAAAATTATTAACTCAATATTAACTTTAATTGGTACTTACTTTGTTAGAAAATGTACGACTAGTTTATTATTCCAGAATCTAGGATACTTGCCTTTAATTAAGTCTTACTTCATTTCACATGAAATATAGAACAAATATTTAAGGAATACCAAGCCTTGATAGCTTAAAAACTGCATACTTACCCTTCAACATCAAAGGTAAGTTTCCAGCCTCTTGAATTAAACCTCAATGAACCTACAATACGGATTTTCATGAATGGGAGTCAAAATAACAAAATTTTTAATTAAAAGAACATACCTTCAGGAGAGCTTGGTAAAGGTCCAGGAGGAGTTCTAGGCCCTCTCCTAAGTAGTGATGAGTATGATGCCCATGCAGGGGAGAAGTCTGTGCATGGATCAATCACTGAGGGGAATCTATCAGGAGTTGGTGGAGATTTAGGAGTGTAAATGGCACCAGTTTCTGCATCACCAAATTCCGGAGAGATAGGACGGATTACAGGACTAGGAGTCCTATGACCTTTGATAAAGCTCAGATCATAATTAAGTGAAGAATTTTTATCAGTTTCCAAGCCCTCTATTTGGTTCAAATCCTGGACTTCTACCGAGTCTGCACTCTTTTCACTCTTATTGTTTTCAAAAAACTCTTCCGATTCGTGTAAACATTCTTGAATATCATGTGCATTTTTCTCAAAATTATTTCTTTTGTGAACTGAAGACAGATCATTTCTTTCAAGTTCTACCTCTATCGTCTTGTATGAGTAAAGTTCTTCCTCCATTATCTTGTCCGAGTCAAGTTTCCCTCTCTGTATTTTGCCCGTGAACTCCATAGCCTTGTCTGCACAATACTCTACTTCTATTGGTTTGTTTGAACAATGCTCTATTTCTATTGGTTTGACTGAACCATGTTCAATTTCTATTGGACTTTTTTGATTCTGAACAATGTTCAACTTCTATTGACTTGTCTGAACAATGTTCAATTTTTTTTTATTGACTTGTCTGAACAATGTTCAATTTCTATTGACCTGTCTGAACAATGTTCAACTTGTATTGACCTGTCTGAACAATGTTCAACTTGTATTGACCTGTCTGAACAATGTTCAACTTGTATTGACCTGTCTGAACAATGTTCAACTTGTATTGACCTGTCTGAACAATGTTCAACTTCTATTGACTTGTCTGAACAATGTTCAACTTCTATTGACTTGTCTGAACAATGTTCAACTTCTATTGACTTGTCTGAACAATGTTCAACTTCTATTGACTTGTCTGAACAATGTTCAACTTCTATTGATTTGTCTGAGCAATGCTCTAACTCCATAGTCTTGTCCAAGCAAGGTTTAATATCTGTTTTCTTGCCTGAGCAAAGGTCTACTTCCATCGTCATGTTTGAACACAATTTTCCTGATATATGCATTCTATTTGCACTTTCTGATTCAGAAATCAAGTTCATTTCTTCATTTGTCTCAAGAGAAGAAACAGAGTTGTTTGTAGCTACATTTGTAGTCACTAAAAGCCTATTCATTGTTGCAGTACTATGAGATTCTTCTGGGGGAAAAAGTGAGTAACTCGTAGGTTTGCAAATGTCTATCAATTTCACAAATGGCTGCATTTTTGGATTATCTACTTCTATTGACTTGTCTGAGCAAGGTTTGATTCCCGTTTTCTTGCCGGAACAAAGGGGACTTCCATCGTCATGTTTGAACACAATTTTCCCGTTATATGCATTCCATTTGCATTTTCTGATTCAGAAATCAAGTTCATTTTTTCATTTGTCTCAAAACAAGAAACAGAGTCATTTGTACGTACGTATATCCTTTTTTCACATTCTGTAGAAACATTTGTAGTCACTAAAAACCTATCCATTGTTGCAGTGCTATGCGATTCTTCTGTGGCAAAAAGTGAGTAATTGGCAGGTTTGCAAATGTCTACCAATTTCACAAATGGCTGCATTTTTGGATTTTTCTTTATTCGAGAAATTTCAGCAAGGCCAATGCATTTAGCTGAATTAATCAGTTTATTCATAGAATTCTTTCCTTTACTCAAGTTTCTTTCTTCCGAATTCGATGACATTACTTTTGTGGATGCTGCAAGTTTCCTTCTTTTATTGATTCCTGAAGTCTCTGAAAAGGGACGTTTCCTTTTAGAAGAGCTAGGGTTTATAACTTTTCTTTTGCTATTGCATTTCTGCAATGTGGATTTCTTAGTAGCAGTTTCTGCTTTAAACTTAGCACTATTCAGTTTTTCTTTAGCTTTAGCACCATCTTGTTTTTCTAACAAAACTGGAGAATGAGAATCAGGATGAAAGGTGCTATTATCATGGTTTTTCCTTGACAAACTAGAAGCAATCGTTATGTTGAAAGTTTTAGTATCGTATGCTGATGTATGTAAATTGCTTTTCTTAGTACTTTGGCAACTCTGAAATTCAATAACACGTTCATTTTCTGTTCTGATAGAACTTTTAGAACTACTGGGTTTACTCATGTTCGATGTGGAAACGTTTAAATATTGCAC
This sequence comes from Octonoba sinensis, assembly GCA_038502835.1. Taxonomy (NCBI): domain Eukaryota; kingdom Metazoa; phylum Arthropoda; class Arachnida; order Araneae; family Uloboridae; genus Octonoba; species Octonoba sinensis. The sequence continues at coordinate 129,390,343 of CM076600.1, forward strand.
ACTAACAGGAACAAATTTTTTAAATTTACGTTTTAGAGAAAGCAAACAATCTTCCATATATTTCACATATTTGATGGGATATATATTAGATGTCTTTTGCAAACTTCCCGTATTTTCATGATGAGGGTTTGAAGATGAAGTAGATGTATCCACAGAAAAGACATGCGGGGCTTTATGAAGTGTGCCACAAGTTTCTGAAAAAAAGAAAAGAAACTATAAATGTTACTATTTTGGAATATAATTATAGGCAGACCTAGACAGCAGCAGTAGTGATCACTGTCCACAATCAATATGTGGTTACTGTAATTTTATAAGGCTTTTAACCTTACCAGCAGACATTCTCTATACCAGGGCTGCAAAAAAGCTGGCTTTTTTTTAAAAAAAAGACCAGGCTAGCCGGCTTTTATTAAAAAAGGCCGGTCTTTATTGGCTTTTTTTCTTTCAATTAGAGACTATGGATAAGTCCATGTCAAATCAACCAATAACAAAATAATTTTTGAGGTCAGTATTTTAGATTGTAATGATTTTTTGTCTGTTTATTATACTTACTTTGAAGCAGGGTTCGTGATTTTTTTTATTTAAAAAAAAAAAAAAAACAAAAAAAAAAATAGGTTTTGATTTTTTAAAAAAGACCTTAAAGATTTTGGATATTCATTATGTTACATTCATATAAACAATATGGCACGTTAATCAATATGCAAAAACACACTTTAAACTATTTTCACAGCAATAAAAAAAATTTATAACAATAATGATAAACAAATTTTAATGCGAATGCATGACTCAAGTGAAACTTATTCCTACCAGGAATAATAGTACACTCAGAAATACAGAGAAAATGAACAAATTAATCTGAATTATTTTGCTGTTGAAAGCTGAAAAAAGTAACAATTGTGTGTACTTAATTTTTACAATGAGTGTACTTTAATCATTTTTCTATTTTATAAATGAAAAAGCCTGAAATATTTTTACCCATCTAGTAAAATCATATGCTCACACCATTACAAAAAACTGAAACTTTTTGATTTAGTCTAATATCTTTATTGAAAACTTCTATGATAAAAATTTTAAAAGGGAAAACCTCATGTGAAAAGGGGACATGGATGAAACTTTAAGGATACATATTCTACATTCGATCAATTGTTGTTTTAAACACCATCATTCTGAATTATTTATTATGTGCCATTTATTAAATTGATCTAAAATACTATTTTTAAGATAAAAAACACAGAATGGTTCATGATTATTATGAATTCTAATTTGAATGATTGGATGAATGATGCTTTGCTGTTAATATGCTTGAAGAATAAGAGTAATATTGCAAAATTGAAAAAATATTAATTAGTTCTAAACTTATGAAATATGTTATACACACAGGCGGATGGAGATAGGAAGTTTTGTTTCAAACAGTGGTTGTAATTGCAACATATTTCATTTTTACAACACTTTCTAACATAGTAAAACCAATAAACCAATGATTTTTTTTTGAAAAAAAAAAAAAAAATCACTTGATTTAAATCAACGAACCCTGCTTTGAAGATGAAAAAACAAGTTTTGAAGTTTTTTCAAAAATTTCTTCCAAAGTTATAAATTTTTAAAGTTTTAACAAAATCATAAATTTGCTTTGTTTGATCATCTTTAGACGGCTGTAATTAAAAAACTATTTGACCAAAATAGATGAAACATGTACTGTTTTGTTCAGTATTTTATGGCATTTTTTAATAAAATATATAGCATGACACAGGTACTTAAAAAAAAATTTTTTGTTTTGCAAACAAAAAATTTATAAAATTTAAAATAATTCAAAATTGAAATTTTTAATTTTTTTGAAGAACAAATTAACTTATTTGAAAATAATTAGTTTGCTAATGTGGAAGTTTCGAATTACTGATGCAGTGTTGTTATAGTGAAACCAGTGATGGATGCTTTCTTAGTAAAAAGCAAAGATAATCGTTTTTAACTTGAATTTAATTGTAAAACAATTGAATTTCAAGATGGCAGATGATGGTGATGTTGAGTTTTTTCGTGCTCTTGATGTGTTCTACGGTAAATTGGATACCGCTATCAATTCTAAGTATAACATGAACCCAACAGTCCGTGATGAGGCCAGGTGTGCCTTGGGTGAGTTAAAATCATCAATTATTAAAAGAATTGAATGCATTAGATCTACTATTTTTCGTGACGTCTGCAAAGAAGCTGCTGTGGACTATGTAAGGAATTCTCAGTCAACTAGTAATGTGGTGCCATCTATAATAGCGAATGATCAACACTGTTCTGGAGGTAACAGTCTGGAGACTTTGTTTATGGAATTTAGAAGTAAGTTTGATTTGTTCAAAGCAGATATTACCAATAAGGTTGAAGATTTGGCTAAACTTGTTTCTGTACCTGGCAAGATTTTGCCAATTAATGTTAATCCAGTTAAGGTATCTGAATCATCTTTTTCTCCCGTTCTTGTACAAGCTGGTAACTCTGATGGAAGTGTGGAAAATTACGCGTCTGTGACTAGGCCTGTTTCGGATCCTGTCACGGATGATCTACAGGTAAATATTCCTAGGGCCAGTGATGGTAGAGGGGAAAAAATAAATAAACCCAGACGTATTCTCAATGGATCCATGAAAGATTCGGGACTAAGAAGTGTTTCAAAAGTACCTAAAAAAAGGGTAGTTTTTTTGTCTAGACTAAGTAAACTAAGACTTCGGTAAAACCCAAAGGGCATTGATTTTTTAAACCCTTTAAAGCTCGATTTTCTGCACTGTCATAAGCTAAGAACGAAATTTCGAACATACACGTCCTTCCATATTGAGGTGTATGAGAGGGAATTTGACCGTTTATTGGATGCTTCTGTATGGCCGGAGGGATGTTTGGTTTCCGAGTTTTTTGGAAGATTGAGGAGTGACCAGATCTTCCAGGATGATGCTGAAAATTCTGGTGTTGGTGCTGGTCCTTTCTGTGCCGATTACGGGTCCTGATAAGAGACTTTTTATTTTTTATCAAAATGTTCGTGGTCTGCGGTCCAAGGTTAAAGATTTTTTTATTTCTACTTCTTCTGAGGACTATGATATTATTTTTTTAACTGAAACTTGGCTATGCAGTGACATTGTTTCAACCGAATTATTTGATAATAGATATATTGTTTTCCGTAAAGATCGGGATTCTTTGACTAGCTCTTTTAGACGTGGTGAGGGTGTGGCTATTGCTCTTAAAAAATATTTTTTACCTGTATTGATCGAGGTTCCTGATCTAAATTTTGAGTGTATCTGGATTTCTATTAATTTAAAGTATAGTAAAAAGGTTCTTTTTTGTGTAATTTATTTTCCACCTAATTCTGCTAAAGATGATTATGTGCAGTTTTTTGATGTTTTTGTTAAATTTTCTTCTTACGATAGTATTTTTATCTGCGGTGACTTTAATTTACCTATTATAGGTGAGTTATTGAACACTAATTTATTTGATCCGAAAGTATATGAGTTACTTAATTTTGTGCAATTATATAACCTTGGTCAATTTAATTCAGTTCCTAATTGTAATAACAAATATTTGGATTTGGTGCTTTCTAATATTGGGTATTCTAATATCTCGGTTAAACATTGTGATATGCCTTTAGTCCTAGAAGATAGTCATCATCCTGCCTTATCTATTAGTATTAATTTTATTACTTGTCGTGCTGGTGGTAAGTTTGTCAAGAAGTGTAGATATGATTTTAAAAAAGCTGATTTTTTGTCTATGTGGCATATGTTTTCTGCTATCGATTGGAATTTCTTGAATACTTGTAGTGATGTGAACTATGCCGTACATAATTTTTATAGTTATTTATATGATGTTTTTAATCTTACTATTCCTTTTAAAATTGTCAATAACAAGTATCCTTTTTGGTACACTACTGATACAATTAATTTGATCAAATCCAAGAGTAAAGTACGTAAGCAAGCCTTAAATAGTGGTGATCCTAAACTGTATGATGAATTTAAGTCAATGAGATCTAAATTAAAACTTAGTATCGGTAGGGATTATGCTTCTTATATACAAAGAACTGAAAATAATTTGATTTCTGAGCCTAAAAAGTTTTGGTCCTATTTCAACAAAAAGAATTCAGTGCCCAATAGCATTCAATATGATGATATCTGGTATAATAATGATAACGATATTGCAGATGCCTTTGCCAATTATTTCGGCTCTGTTTATCAGATGAGTTCTAGTTATGGCAGAGATTGTTTTGGAAATGACTGTAATATGCATGATATTATTAAGATTGATAATATTACTCATGAGGATGTTGTGTTGGCTATTAGGAATTTGAGGTCTTCTTTAACTGTTGGTGTTGATGGTGTCCCTTCGTTTATTATAAAGGGTTGTGCTGATGTATTGATTTATCCTCTTCTTATTATTTTTAATTTGTCATTAAAGACCAACACTTTTCCTGATGCTTGGAAATATACTAAAATTCTTCCAGTGTTTAAGAGTGGTAACTCATCTGATTGTAAAAATTATCGTCCTATTGCTATTTTGAGCCCTTTTTCGAAATTGCTGGAAACTATTGTGTACGATAAGATATTTTTTCAGGTTAAAAACTTAATTTCTTTGTCTCAGCATGGTTTTGTTCCTAGGAGGTCGACACTTACTAACTTATTTTCTCTAACTAATAACATTGTGTCTTCTTTTGAGGATGGTTCTCAACTTGATGTAATTTATACGGATTTTTCGAAGGCCTTTGATTCTATTGATTTTGGTATTTTGATTAGGAAACTTATTGCTTTGTGTTTTCATATTAATTTGACTGATTGGATTTTTTCCTATTTAAATAATAGAAAGCTGTATGTGCATTTCAATAGTGCTATTTCCAATGACTTTACTAATTCTTCTGGAGTACCTCAGGGGTCGAATCTCGGTCCTTTGTTTTTTATTCTGTTTATTAATGATTTGTGTTCTATTTTATCTTTTTCCGATCATCTTTTATTTGCTGATGATTTGAAACTTTTTAAGCAAATTCGTACTTCTACTGATGCTGCTTTTCTTCAAAATGACCTTGATAATTTTTACCAGTGGTGTTTGGACAATAAATTATCCGTTAACATCAAGAAATGTTGTGTTCTTAGTTATTCTCGTATATCTGGCATTCTGAATTATCCTTATAGGATTAATAATCTTCCCTTACTTCGTTCTGACACTGTAAAGGATTTGGGCATTACTTTTGATGTCAAACTTGAGTTTTCAATCCATATTAATGATATTGTTTCCAAAACTTATAAAAAATTGGGTTTTCTTAAGCGCTGTACTAAAGATTTTACTAATATAAGAGCACTCAGGGTCTTGTACTTTAGTTTGGTTCGCTCTAATTTAGAGTATTGCAGTCTTATTTGGGATCCATGCTATGTTAATAAAATTAAAGTTCTTGAGCAGGTTCAATCCAGATTTATCCGGTATTTATATTTCAAGTCCAATCGAGAGTATGTACGGAATATTTCTTCTTCCTTTCTTCGTGATTGTTTTGATATTCCAAGTTTGAAATCTCGCCGTGATCTTTGTTGTTTACTCTTTTTTTATAAAGTTATTAATAATGTGATTGACTGTAATGATATCCTGGCCTCTATCAGCATTAATGTACCAACTAGGTGTCTTAGAAATTACAATTTGTTTGTTATTCCTTTTGTAAAACATAATTATATTGGTAATTTTTCCCTGTATAAATTTTATAGAATTTTTAATGAGTTTTCTGCGGGTTTGGACATTTTTGATATGTCTCTTACCGTTTTTATGTCTAAATGTCGTGAGTTTTTAAAATCTTAATCCCTTATTTTTTCTATTGCTGTATGTTATTTATGCATCACTGTAAATGGATTTGTCTGTAGTGTGCATGTCTTTTTCTTTTTTTTTTGAATAAATAAATAAATAAAAGCAAAAAAAAAAAAGAAAAACAATTGCTGTACTTTGCTTCCTTACAGCAACATCTATGCAAAATTTCAGGATGGTGTTCCCGTGGTATCATGATGAAAAAAAAAATTATCTTTATGAATGTAAATGTTCAAAGAGAACATTTTTTTTTTCATCATGATACCACAGGAACACCATCCTGAAATTTTGCATACATGTTGCTAAAAAGAAGCTAAGTACAGTATATTTTTTTTCAAAAAAATTTAAAATTTCGATTGTGAATTGATTTAAATTTTATAACTTTTTTGCTTGCAAAACAAAAATAATTTTTTTTAAAGAAGGTGTGTCATGTTATATATTTTATAAAACCTCATAAAATACTGAATAAAACAGTAAAAGTTATATTTTTTGGGTCAGATAGTTTTTTAATAACTGCTGTCTAAAGTTTCACGAATATGCAAAACTTTATGATTTTGTCAAAATTAAAAAAAAATTATAATTCAAAAACGAATGAATAAATAAAAAAAAACTTGGTATTTTTCATCTATCATATGAATAGTCCATTTGAGCCAAAAATAAATGGAATCCAAAGACACAAATTTTTGACCATTGGTTAATTTGACATGGAATTACCCGAGAGTAAGTCCATGTCAAATCAACCAATAACAAAATAATTTTTGAAGTCAGTATTTTAGATTGTAATGATTTTTTGCCTGTTTATTATACTTACTTTAAAGATAAAAAAACTGAAGTTTTGAAGTTTTTCAAAAATTCTTTCCAAATATAAATTTTGCTTTGTTTGATCCTCTTTAGACGGCTGTAATTAAAACACTATTTGACCTAAATAGATGAAACTTGTACTGTTTTGTTTAGTATTTTATGGGGTTTTATAAAATATATAGCATGACAGATACTTTTCAAAAAAATTTTTTGTTTTTGCAAACAAAAAATTTATAAAATTTAAAATAATTCAAAATCGAAATTTTTAATTTTTTTGAAAAATTTTTATTGTACTTGGCTTTTTTTTAGCAACATGTATGCAAAATTTCAGAATGGTGTTAATGTAATAAAATTCATGATGAAAAAAAAATTTCCCTTTGAACATTTACATTCATAAACAATTTTTAAAACCCCATAAGATACTGAACAAAACAGTACAAGTTTCATCTATTTAGGTCAAATAGTTTTTTAATTACAGCTGTCTAAAGTTCCATGAATATGCAAAATTTATGATTTCGTCAAAATTTGAAAAATTTAAAACTCAAAAACGAATGAATAAAAAAACCAGAACTTGGTATTTTTCATCTATCATATGAATATCCCATTTGAGCCAAAAATAAATGAAATCCAAAGACACGAGGTTTTGACCATTGGTTTATTTGACATGGAATTACCAATACTATTTACAATTTGCACCTATAATATGTCAATTTATGCTGATTATTGTCAATTTGTAAAATGGAGCTCAAATCTTTCTTTTAATGGATTTTATTTAAAATTAGATTAGAAATTATTTTGTTACACAGCCTGAATGTATTTCACAATATGGAATACTATTTTTGGTTGTGTGTCGTGCTTAATTTCGTGAGACTCTCATTAAACCCTCGCCTAATATAGCTAGTACACAATTGATTTTTTTCAGCACAAAAGGAGAAATAAATTAAATCCAGGTTGGGAGAGAGGAATCAAATTGTCTTCTTCTACAGTTGAGCACAATACCTTATCTTAATAAATATGAGAGGCTATTCTTTTTACAGATTCGTGTACATAATTCTCACTTAAAATTGATTTTAACATTAAGAATTTAATTACTTTAAAATAATTCAGAATACTGAAAGTTGCAATAAAGAACTATGTTCATTAATTTTTTTCTAGCATACATTCGACTCTACAAACAAAAACATCTTTTGCTCAAGGCAAAAAGAGTAAGAAAAACTGATTTGAAGTATTTCCTTACTGTTGACAAAATACTTAACATAATCCTAATTAACTAAACTAGTATTTACCTACAACACTACTCATGGCAAAAATTTTGCCTGTGGTGAGTAGTTGGCTCGCTTTTACATAAGGGAATTATTTTTAATACGTAGCATTCAAATTTTTTAAGATCAGTATTAAGCGGATGTGGTAGAAACCCTAGACCTACATATGTAGAAATCTGAAAGTTTTCCCTTGCAGAGGGAAACGTGTTGATTAATGTCAAACTAATGAAGCAGAGTTTTTTATCACAATTTATTGTTCACATTTTTATCTGCTGTTAAATTAAATTTTGATACTGTTTAAGAACTTTTAACATTTTTTTACATTTGTATCCACTCTGCATAATAATATCATTCAGAAAAATATTAATTCAAGCCATTTTAGAAGCCCAAGCAACTTCTCCATTGTATTAAGTATTAATAAACAAGTCACACTAAATAAATGAAATATTTTTGTAACCAATATTGTTTTACATACACACACAAAGACAAACATAGAATGTTTCTAAGCATGGCAAACTTGGCAGTAGGACTCATCAAGAACAAAACCTTATTACATCACAGAATGCAGAATGCACATTTACATATGCAATAGTTGTTAGCTAGAGTGCATTTAGATAAAATAGATGGTTTCATTATTTCACTCAAAATCAGCTGCGTTACCTCAGAAAGAATCAAGAAGCAGATATACATTTTCTATATAGTCAAGTTGGCAAGAATGGCAAATATATAGAACTTCATCAGATTTTTTCTTCTACAGGCTCCAATTTCAGGTGGGGGAGAAACTCTTTATCTGAACTTACCTCATGTGCAGAGGATCAGATTTTTGGAAAAAAGGAGCAGTGTTTCAGTTGATTATTTCAACTTAAGGTTACCTGGATATAGTGTCATGTATAACCTAGACAAATGAAATTATTTTCTTAATATCAGTCGAAAAAGGTGGATTTCCAGACTTTGGAGAAGTTTTTCATATTTACATGGTGCACTTTGTTTTATTGACTAGTTTTCGTTCTTGCATAATAGCCACTAAATGTAGAAAATTGCTCTCGGAAGGAAATAAAGATTAGTGCCAATCAAATGAGTCCAAAGATGGGAAAAACATATTTTCCATTAACAAATCCTGTAAAACTGATTACCATGCATATGCTGCTATGATATAAAGTTAAAAATGAGAATTTTGAATCAAAGAAGAAAAAACCCTTACCACTAGCAGTGGATGATGATGGTCCACGTTCAGATGGATGGGTTTCCAAAAACGTTTTCTTCTGATGTCTTTGGCATACACTTAGCTGTTCCACCTTATGTATATAATTCTTAATGATGTCACTAGAACAAAAGAATATCTAAAATTAAATATGGTCCTAAATAAATATTTCCTGACCAAAGATGGACACATATTATTCTAATATTTAGTTCTAACTAACAAAAAACATTTTTAAATAAACGTAATGAATAAAAAAAAAGCAAAAATAAATAGAGCAGCAAATGTGCTAAGGATTATATATATACCTAAGTACAAATCTTGATATCAAAGTTTTAGAGGCATAGTCCGTGTTGATTCAGGCAGGTAAAAATAGAATCTGACCATCATAGTCTCAGAAGTTTTTGAATTTCACATATGTTAAAATTTAGAACAAAGTGAGTTATAGGTATATTTTTGTTTTACTCAAAAAAATTCCTAGCCCTAGATACAGGCCGCTAAAGATGGCGCCTCCGGCACAATTTCTCACATGCAATTTTCAATAAAACTTTCAGGTGCTCTATTTTCTGAACGGTGCAAGATATTTTGATGCAGTTTCTTTTATTTGAAAGATAATTAGATTATGTTTAAGAGAAAAGGCTACATTTTAAAATATCTGTTCAACATTTTTTGCTGCAGCCTTCTGAAATTTCTTGTTAAAAATCTTATTTTTTTTCTGAAAAAAGAGAATCTCAAAATTTTTAATTTTTTTACAGTTGGTTAATACTATTGAGTACTACATTCCCTGAAAAGGAGAGCTCCCACTTTTGTGTTCAACAGTTTTTAGAAACAATTTAAGATTTTGCTATATATTTTATCAGTTTTCTTTATAACATAGTCATATATTAGTCTCATTAAGTCAAAATTACATTAATATAATTTTCTTAATAAATATTAGAAACATATCTCTCTCCCTTCCCACACACACACACAAAAAAAAACCTGTAGACAAACAGACTTATTGCCCGCTACTTCAAAATATTTATTGATTTCATTTTTTTTAAAATATCATTCTCTCATTTTTTTCCATAGAAGCTAGAGTTCAAATCTACTAGTTGTTAATTTTAATATATGTGCCATTCAGTAAAACATAGCTTTTTATCTTTGATTTAAATATATTACTATTGAATTTATGAAAAAAAAAAAAGAGGAACACTACTAGGGGAGAGGACAAAATCAACTTGTGATTCAATCACTTACAGGGTTCACACTGGGGAAAAATAAAAGGTGGGATTTCCCACCTTGACCAAAATTTTAAGTGGGAGTTTTAAAATTTAAGTGGGAACTTTTCTTTTTGTTTTTGTCTTGAAAAGTATTACTAAATTGTCCGATCATGATCCAATACAAACTATGCAATAAAAGATGATTATCCAAGCCTAAGCTATGGTTAGCAAAGGAAGAATAAACATGAACAAGGTTCACACAAAATTCGCGATCACAAAAATGGCTGCTTTATAAAATGTTAAGCATGAAAAACGTCCTCTGGTATTTTAGTTATTTAACCAAAATTCTTTTATGTGTGATTTTTACAAAAAAAATTCCTAAAAACTAGTTTAATATTTCCTCTATTTTTTTTCTGATCATATGACATTTTATCTATTGATGTTTTTCAACGAAAACGGTATATTTTAGAAACCAGCATTCTCTTGAAACCTTGTGACCAAGGAAGATTCCCTTTTTCCACTCCTTTTTTTTATTTTTGTCATCTGTGAATAGAATGAATGAAAGATAAGTCTGCATTCACAAAGGGCTTAAAATGTTCAATAATCCCAAGGAATGAAGAAGTTGTCAATCTCCCCCCCCCCTTATTATATATGATAAATAGGGTTCCTAGATTCTTCTTTTCGTTAATGAGGATAAGCTGGCAGTTGAAAACTAACATACTCCATTTAGTTTGTATTGAATTATCAGTTTAGAATAGTAGTTTCGTTTTGCGATGTTTTGAATGCGTGTCCGCTAGTTGCGGGAAAGGCGCGCAAAAGAACTTTTTTTGAGTGGGATTTGAAAAAATACTGCGGGAATCGCGCCGTCGTGCAGCCTAGCGCGAAATCTGCACTTTGCATTTTTCCTCCTTTTCTTTCATAAGGAAATTAACAAAATCAAAGCTTATGCACGAAACACCACTATTTGATTTATCTATAACTTATAACATAACTTTGGGAAATGGTATGTTTTGGAACATGTCCGTTTATTGTAAGCTTTAATATGTTTTTGGTTGTAATATGTTAATGCTTTTTCTTTCTCTTTTATTTCTTTTTTGAAAAGGTGTTTCTAATATTTATAAGGCTATACATATTTTAAATCAGATGATATTATCAAAAATCATTGATTTAACTCAATAGTTCTAACAAAAATCAAATCAAACGAGAATGTTGAAGAATTTATTACTAATTTGAGTTAGCATTGTGAGTTGTCTCATTTTTATGCAGGTATTTAAAGAAGGAAGTATAAATTTAATAGAGAAATAAGTATCAAAATATTTTCAATGGGGCAATGGAACAGAATGTCTAATCAATTAAAACAAATCTTAACAGCTTTAAATAACTTGAAGAAAATAATTAAAATAGCTGAAGCTGTTAGAAGTATTCAGAAAAAGTTAGAAAATAACCTAAATCAACAAGATAAAGTAACTATAGAATGCTTTTTTTTTTAAAATATGAGCAATCATTGACACATTTCTTCCTTTTTTTTTTAGCCATCTCTAACCCCAAAATATAAAATAAGAGGTTTAAGAGCCAATTAAATTTGGTTAAAGAAAACACTGAACTATGATACAGGGTTCGTACTCTTTTGGCAAAACAAAAAATAAGGACTTTCTAAGGACTATTTAAGGACCTACAAAAAATTTAAGGACCTCACAAATTTTTAGAAATATACAAACTGCTATGTTAATTTCAGAAGGAAGCATTATTGAAAGGGGAAATTGATTTAACATTGTATTTTTATTAGGAACACAACACAACCACTTTTATGGAGCTCTCTTTGACTTGTTGCTTTTCTAATGTCCAATACAGTCAGGGAATTAAATAATTATTGGAGCTAGTAATAACAGAAGCAGACAACATAAGCATTGAACATATATAAGCAAATTATCATGATATGAAAATTATCAAAAATGGTTGTGCTATAAAATACAACTTAAATGAAAGAACAATTTAAATCAAAAAAAAAAAGTCACAGAAAGAACAATTTAAATAAAAAAAATTGTCAAATTGCACTTTGTCTCGAGAATTTATGGTTAATTTAGATTTTTTTTCATACCAACCAAACAACCAATAATTTTTTAAAAATTATTTAGAAGAGCTTACAAAAATTCAGAAAAAACTTTTCAACTTGAGAAAAATATTTCATTTTGGAAACAACATACAAATTAAAGCAAATGGAGCTCATTTGCTTAAAACTTTGTATATTACCTTTAAATAGTAACTACCAAAATTTACTAAAATAAAGTTTCAAAAATTGAACACATTTTTTTAAATAAAAAATTAAACAAGCAGACTACAAGCTGCAAATACTAAAACAACTGTCAACTTTTTAATTAACTGATATATTTACAGGATGCAAAAAAAAAGATAGAAATCTTAAAAGCTGCGTGCAATTTTCCACGAAGCACGTGCTAGATGTTGGCAAGTTTCCAAAAAATAGGTTTTTACATTTTCGTGTTATAAGTTATGAAAATTCATGTAAATTAATACATATATTTTTAAAACGTTCCATAAAAAATTTTCTTGTTTTGTAGTACAATCCCTTTAGGTAAAAATACTTGTACATCAGCTTGAAAAATCGGATCTTTTTGCAAAAAAAAAAAAAAAAAAAAATCGGATTTTTGAAGTTCACAAATTAAATTATAAAAACTAGGGGAAAATGGAGCATTTGGCAACTATAGTGTAGAGGTTTAAGAAGCTGTCGGATTCCTTCAATTTACTGCAAATTAAGAAGTTTCACGAGATACGAATTTTGATTAACGCAGCAAATATCATAATCTCCCACACAACAAAACCCTGCAACGGACGATCGCGAAGCAAATTGGTTGCTAAAAATTTGCTAAATATTAAAACATTGCTTTAAAAAACAAATTAATAAATTAATTTCTTCGATACGGGAATTTATTTGATCTTAAAAAAAAACTGTGTTTGGGTTTGAGGGAACAAACTGTTTAGTAAAAGATCAGCTGAAAAGCGATCGGGAGAGTTGGCAACTCGGCGTTTATTATAGTGTAAGACGTAAGAAAAATGATAATAAAAATAAATAATTCTTTTACCTTTAACAGTATAAATAAGCGATAATTATACATGCCATTGGTCAAATGCAAAAAAAAGCTGAAAGTTTTTTTTTGCCTATATATTAGTTAAATGTCTCTTTTATTGAGCTAGATGTCAACGATATGCTTCTTTGAAGTATTTTCACCCCTTAAATTGAAAAAAAAAAAAAGTTTTAAAAGCAGTATTTATTTACTGATTACTTGTTAAGAGCTGCTCCTACTTGCTTTATTGATAATTGTTTAGAATGTAGATGATTTACTAATAATTTTCATGAAAAAAAAATTTTTTTATTTACTTTGTAACTAAACAATAAATAGTATCAAATCCCAAATTTGAAATCCTGAAATTCGGCCCTTTTTCGAAAATTCCCGGGAGAATGGGGAGTTTTTTTTTTTGCAAAATCATGGTTCAGATAGAAGCAATCGTAGATATATTTCTTACATAAGCTAAACTCAGGAAACCAAGATAGGATAAGAAAACCCAACCATGTTAAAAAATGAAACTGGTTCCTCAAGCGCACCTTTCCCTAATTTTTTTTCTCTTTAGTCCTTAAAAGTCCGGTTTTCAAATTTTTTTCCTTTTTCTTTTCTTTTCTTTTAAAGCAAATGAGGGAACTTGTGTGATTTGTTTTTCTGTGGTCTAAAATGGTGCCGGTTACTAGGCACCATTGCATTTTGTACAAATGTTTGGTGCTTTGATTCGACTTCTCTACTAACATTTTTTTTAAAGATGTAGATCGATTTTCTTTTTCATACAATTGCAGGAGATTGCAAATTGGGAGCTGCCATGTTGGTTGGGGGTACATGTTTATTTTAACTAAATTGGGTGTTTTAGTTTGAAGCATTTTATCAAAATCCATGAACATGTTTTCTTTTGTAAAAATATATAACACATCAATTTAGTTTTTTTTTTTCCTTGAAAAAGTATGAGTTATTTATCTACCAGCTGAGTACTGCAATTTGAAGTAAAAATAGGTTGATGTTTATGTAAATCCGCCATTTTTAGTGCTATCAATCCGCCGTTTTGGGTCTGTCCGAAAGCCACGATAGTGCTGGACCCGAGCAAATGAAATTTGAGGTTCGATTAAGTAGTTGAAATGAAAGAAGTTTGATTATTGTGAAGGATGCAAAAAATTGACTTCTTTTGTAAGACCTTCTTATTTTAACAGAAAACATTAAGCACCTCGAATAAAAAAATAAGGACTATTTAAGGACTTTTTAAGGCCTTAAAAATGAAAATGAACATTAAGGACCGTACGAACCCTGTATGAAGCAATGGGTTGAAGTTCATAATTTGTGCACTTCTATTTTGAGGAATTTAATTTGAAAAAAGAAATTGCAGTCTATGTCAGCATTTGAGCGTGGGAAACAGTAACTGCTGTAAAAGAATTCATGTGTAATAAGCAGCCAAAAATTATTCAGATGCTTATTTCAGCAGCAATTGAACTGAAGTTTTTTACATTTGGATTTATTCACAACAAGTTCAAAAATTAACTAGGAGTAGAAAAGACAGGCAACATTCCGTACTGCGGTGCGTGCAGAGCCCTTGCCGATTTTCACCAAACTGGTGAAGATTTAGTTTGCAATGTGGCCACCCCCGAATGTAAACATTAGACGGAGACCAACACAGCAACCCCACGGATTGCGCCGCCATTGTAGTTTCGTCTTCGTACGCCTGCTTAAATCTTTGAATTACTATTGCAAGGTTGTAATAATTCACACATTCATTATTGCAATGTATTTAATTTATTATTCACAACAATATCATGGCAACAAATATATTGCAGTATGTATTTTATTGTTATGATGTTGTTTTCAATCAGGGTTCGAAATTAGCAGTCGTTAGTCGTATTTTGCAACTAATAACACCCATTTGACGACCGCGATTTCACATATAGTAGTCGCTTTTGACACCTAACCTTTCATAAGACTTTTAGTTTGACAATCACAATTTTTTACGAAGCCGTCATTTTATGTTTTTTTAAATATTTTTTAATCTATTATAGCTTTGTACAATTATATTTTTATATACATATTTCATCTAATCTTTTGTAATTTGAGTTTTTACGATACCTAGGAAGACTATCGCAAATTCTCGACTTTCAAATTTTTGAATAGTGGATTTTTACTAAAAAATGCAGTTTTGTAAGTAAAACTAGATTTAAATAATACTTGAAAAAATGGTTAAGCCAATTTACTCATATTTTGTTTTATTAGACACTGATTAAAATAAACAGTTGTATTGAGTCTAAAACTTAAACAAGATTACCACCTTCTGAAAAGAATAATTTTAAAATTACTAGCAGAACATTTATGGCAACTAAAACAAAACAGCTGGGTGTCAATGACGCCTAACTTTTGCATCCTAATTTCGAAACCTGTTTTCAATACTTAAATGACTTATTTTTATTAAATATTATTTCAAAAAAAAAAAAAAGGCATAAAACGTCATTGAAACTTTCTTATACTGTGCAAAATGTGTATAAAATCTGACTGTAGGCCATAAGAACTAAGGCAGTTTGGAATAGTTTAATTTTCATGCAACATTTTTTAGATTTGTACCAAAAAGAATTAAATCTATTTATGTCTGTATAACTATTTTTTTTAATTAAAAGGCGAAAATTAATAGAAGAATAAATATGAAAATAGCTATTTCAGAATTGATGAAATAAATGAACTTCCAAAAATTTTTGCTATTTTTCTTTGTTGTGATACTTTTTTTATAAATCTATAATCCAGTTGATTATTTTCCTGTTCAATGTTCAAATTTGTTAAACTTCATTTTTATTAACCGACTTCAGAAAGGAAGGAGGTTATACATTCGTATTGTATGTATGTCTTTTTTTTTGTTTGTTTGTCCAGTCATAACTTCGCACCGGATGAACCGATTTTAATGATTTTTTTTTCAATCGATCAGGGGTGGTTTCCCATAGGTCCTGTACTTTTGTTTGACCATATTCGATAATTAGAACAAAAGTAATGGGCAGAAATGTAGTACTTTTTTTGTCTTTTCATCCATAACTTTTGACTAAATGAACCAATTTTGATGATTTTTTCTTTAATCGATAGAGGGTCGTCTAACTCAAATATTGCAAATCAATTTGCCTACATTTGTTTTTTAGAAAAAACGTTACGAGTGAAAAATAAGTATTTTTTATTTTAATTGGAAAGGCTTGGCTTGATTTTTCTTTGTTGGGAAATCTATTAATAAATATAAAAGCATTGTTAAAAACATGTTTGTTGTCATGGGCTATAATATTAAAAGAAATTACAGCAAGAGTTTGACTGAAGGCTTCTCTGTGGCAAAAATTAATCCAATCAGTTTGTTTGCTAAAATAGACTTCAAAAGGGAATTTATCATGCAAATGATTAGTTTTTAGTGCCATTAATTTAAAGAAGTTTTGCCCTTTGATATGGATTTTTTAAAAAATAGAGTATTTATATACAAAATGTATTTACACTAAAAAGAATAAAAAAAAATAATTTTTATAAAAAAAACAGAACCGACTTCAAATTAAAAATTGCGCTAAAAAGTAGAAAATAAATTCATTCTTTAAACAACATCGATGTGACTTTTAAACATAGTTTTAGAAGTCGGCGCAAAATTATGGGTCTAATTACCATTATACCATTTGCTACTTCATATTGGAACTGTTGCTAATTCTGCGGAAATATATATATTTGTAATTGATTCATGATTACAAAATATTTTATCTATCCTAATTTTGCACCAACTTCTAAAACTGTTTAAAAGTCACATCGATGTTGTTTAAAGAATGAATTTATTTTTTACTTTTTAGCATTTGGTATTATTCATAGAAACTATATGGCACATTAATCAATGCAATATGCAAAAGCAAACTTGAATCTATTTTCACACCAATAAATTTTTTTAATAATAATAATGATAAACAAATTTTAATACAAATGCATGACTGTGACTCCAACTCCATTATTAGGAATAATAGTACACTCATAAGTACAGAGAAAGTGAACAAATTCAATCTGAATTTTTTTGCTGTTGAATGCTGAAAAAAAGTAACAATTGTATGTACTTAACTTTTACATTGAGTGTACTTTAATCATTTCTTTATTTTATAAATGAAAAAGCCTGAAATATTTTTACCCATTTAGTAAAGTCAGATGCTCACACCATTACTAAAAACTGAAACTTTTTGCTTTAATCAAATATCTTTATTGAAAACTTCTATGATAAAATATTTTAGGGGACAAACCTTAAGCTATTAGGGGATATGGATGAAACTTTAAGGGTACATAATTCTAAATCTAACAATTGTTGTTTTAAACAGTAGCATTCTGCATTATTTATTGTGTGGCATTCATTAAATTGATCTAAAATACTATTTTTAAGATAAAAAACACAGAATGGTTCATGATTATTATGAATTCTAATTTAAATAATTGAATGAATTACGCTTTGCTGTTAAGATGCTTTAAGTATAAGAGTAATATTGTAAATTTTAAAAAATAGTACTTAGTTCTAAACTTATGAAATATGTTATGCACATAGACAAATGGACCTAAGAAGTTTTGCTTGAAACAGTAGTTGTAATTGCAACATATTTTATTTTTACACTTCCTAATATTGTAAAAGCAATGATTTTTTTTTTTTTTTTGAAAAAAAATCACTTGAAAATTGCGATGAAAATTATGATTTAAATCAACGAACCCTGTTTATAAGGTAATTAAAATTCAAGGTTTTAACTTAGTTATTTAACTAATTATCAATAAATTAATTACTAATAACATTAATTCACAATTAATGATCTAAAATCTCCATATCTCCATGATTTTCCAAAAGTCAAATTGTTTTTTCTACAAATGATATTTAAACCAAAAAAAGCCGGTTTAAACCAAAAAAACCTGGTTTAAACAAAAAAAAAAATGGGTTTTTTAGTTTTTTCCAATCCTGGTCACAAGGAATATCTTTGAAAGGTCACAATAGATATTATCACTCTCAGTTTCTGTAGAATCCCGTGGTCTAATGGGGTGCACAAACTTTATTGAGAAAGATAAAGATTAAATTACATTCCAAGAAGACACCTTCAGCCTGGCGCATTTAAAAAATGTATGCAGACATGTACCGTAATTATCTGTGTGTAGCCCGTGGGTTATCTACAAAAAAACTCCTTTTCCCACTACCTACGGGCAATATAACGATGCAGGCAATACATGAAATTTAAAAAAAACGTATTATTAAAAAGACAACTACCGTTCAAAAATACCTAAATCTCTTTTCCTGCAAAACAAAGTGCAGAGAAATAATTCGTAGCTTTCGAAACAACGGGCCAAAGCAGATCGGGGCTCGGGCGCTACAAGCGAATGTATTGTTTTCTAGGGGTGTATCCCTTATTTTTTTTCTGGGTGCGGATTATACAACGCTGCAAGTTATACACCAAACTTAATTTTTTTAGAATGATTTTTTTCTTCCTGCGGACTATACAACGGTGTGGGCTATTTACCGATAATTACGGTACATAAAAATTTGGTACATGGTTTGGTAATCCTCAAGAAATTTAGGTTCCTTTTTCTTTGCACATTCTTTTCATACCAGAAAACATGGATAAAACAGTGCCTGATAAAAAAGAAACTTTGGCAAATTTTGGGGGACCTAACTGTATTTTTTAAAGCTTAAGGTAAATCTGGCCCCATGCTCATTGAGGTAATAATTGTATAATCAGCCATTTTGGAGATGTTACTTGGCTGGCGTGGAGCAGCTTTTCGCAATGTCAAACTTTTTGTAGAGTGCCGTTAAAAAAATTGGAATTCAGCTGGCAAAGAATGAAACAATTCAGTTACTTACTGCAACGGATACTGGATGAATTCATTTGGCTTTTTTTAAATAAATAACTTTCACATAATTTTTAGCAGTAGGCTAGAAGCTTCAAAATTAGCATGAGTAATTTGCACCACTGTATCTACTTTTTGATATACACCGAGACAATACTACTTCCAAAAACAACACAACAATTTTGTTACGATACATGTCTGGTACACTATTCCACTGAATTAGTTTTCCTTGAGAAAAATAGGAATTTTATTTTCATCGAGACATTATGTAATGTACAATTATGCTGACCCGCATGCTGAATCACTGCTTTTTACAATGAACCTTTGGAAAATATCGATACAATTTTGGGAATTTTTGGAACAAAAGCAATGAAGTTGTTTAACTACTTTCATGAAAAACAGCACATAATGCCTATAACATGTCACCTTGCTTACAACATGTTTCAGTCAGATGATCTCTCATACAAAATCTAAAGCGACAACCAGCAACAAGCACAGGGCCCGGCAATGCTGGTCCTAGTCAATTTAACAATCAATAATGAACATCAAGAGACTTCTTATAAGTTTTTACCACACTGCAAGTAACAGTGGCCTCTCCAGTAAACTGTTCCAACTGTCTAAAGCCCTATTGAAGTAATAATTTTTCCTAATTTCCAGATTAGCAACTAAAACCAATTTACATTTCATAATAAACCAACTATAATTTCATTAATTCTGAGCGTTTTCAACACTGAGAGAAAATTTTTTACCTGAAAAAACATAAATTGACATAAAGTATGCTTCTGCATGATGCAGTATTAAAAAACGTGAAGCAAAATCAAAGCACAAGTATTAGGGTGGGCTGAAAAAACGAAATTCTTTTTTCAAGTCATAATGCCACAGAAAAGTAGGTAGAAAGAGAAATAAAAGCAGTTTACACCTTCTGGTCACATGTATTCTAAAGTTTGCAGAAATTAGGGGGGAAAATTCGGTTTATAAATATTACTAGGGCTAAATTGGATTTCAAACATTTAAACTTATAGTCAATAAATAAAAAAATGCAGAAGATGTTACCAGTTTTTGTCTTCCATGATCTACCTTATTTATATCCCCCCCCCCCCCCAATCTCAAAATACCATGAATTTGAAAGCAATGCTCCATCAAAAGATGTTATTTAAAGCATTAACATAAAACTTAAAAAATTATTCTCTGTGGTTCAAATACATACGAATTTGAGCTATTACGTTCAGAAAGAGATTATTGAAAAATTAAAATTATCATAAAAATTTAAATTTTCCCAAATGTTGGCACAGTTTAGAGCACTTGCGAGACTGGAAGATATAGAAAGATTTTATTACATTCTCTTTTAGTCTCTTCAATTCTCACCTTTTTCAAAGCACTACGACACGGAAATAAAATTTGCGCTTTTTCAGCCCATCCTAATGAGTGAATTTTGAAGCAGTCTAGACATCTTGAAGTATAATTATATTGGGAGGGGGCGTCTCCCTGTTTCATTTTCATTGCATACCCTATCCATAAACACAGTTCTTACCAATTTGCAGATTCTGCCTGCAGCTACCCCGCTATAAGGTTCAGGAAGTCAGATTAACGTAATAAAACACTTCTCTTTTTGAGATGTTTATAAAACTGATAAAAATATTCAACATACCAAATGTTACAATTCTTTGACAACTTCTTCTGGTACATTTCCGACATAATTGGATCCTTTAGAAAATTTCTTGACCTGCAAAGATTGCCTTCTAAATATTTGATGTGGCTTTCAAGGGAACAGACTGGAAGTTCCTAAAATTATACAGCAAAATGCATTTGTTCATTTTTTATCAGACATTTTTTAATTGATATTAAGGGTAAACCCCTTTATTTTACAACAAACTAAACAAACAAAGAAAAAAAATACAAACATAACAAATTTATTTCTTCATGCGTCAAAGAATATCGAGTTGAATTTTAAATATTTAAGAACAAGCTTAAAAGTAGAAATTCAAATAAATTATACTTAAAGGTAGTTAACTAGTAGTTAACTAATTTTGGAGAACAGTTTAGCACTAGTTACAACTCGTCTCAGAAAAAAGTAGTTAACTACTAGTTGCAACTAGTTTTGTTTAGACTAGTTAGTAGTTGATAGTTAACTACTTTTTGAGGAGTAGTTGCCAAACACTAGGTTAATTGGATGGACAGACTGCTGCCGGCTATTTAACCGTAATTTCATGCAGTGTAAGTGGAAGAAGTTGATTTGTTTGAATTTTACCTATAAATTTTAATTTTTCAAAATACATTATTAATGCATTTTTCAAAAGAATTTTAAGTATATAATGACACCTAGAAACATTTAATTAGACATAAATTATTAAACAGCTCAATTCCATAAAAAAGATTGGCCTTAAAAATTTACCATTATAGTTTAAAGAAATGCATATATATTTATTAAAACTATTATTCACACCGAAAATGGTATAAGATTAATTATTTTATATATCAAAGCATCATTATGCAGGAATAGGAATGCACAGAGAGAAACAAAGTAGGAAGTCGCAAAATTTGACAGAAAAAAAAAGATTATGAAGAAAAAAGAAGGCACATTTGCACATAAAAAGTACCAGCTTTACTACAAAGCCGTATCTGGAATTTTTTTCCAAGGGAGACACAGGACATTAAGAAAACTTTCAGGATACAACCTTTTTTTACTAGAAATAGAGTTGGGGGGGGGGGGGGTAGGGGGGTGAATTACTTTTAAAAAGAAAGTACTGAATCTGATTAGTCTCAATGAAAAAGTTAATGTGTTCCATGGGTGATTCTCAGTGAAAAAAAAAATCGGAACTTCACCCTAAATTTTTGGAAAAAGTATGCACTATCCAATTAAAAATAAAAATCTTATACTTAGATGAACACCCTTCCCCAACACAATATGTACATGTATATATATACATTTATATGTAAGCTCAAAAAAAAATGCTTTAAGTAATTAAATGAAAGGTCTAATGTTAACAGCCAAGAGTCTTTTTTTTCTCCCCAAGAAACCATTTTACTGTCTTGAAAGATTTTAAAGTAGTAAAAATAATTTACTTGTCTGAAGGAAGAATGAAAAGCGCAGATATTAATTGTCAAATAAATCTTAAGATAAACAGAAATATTTTCGCAAAACCATTTTTTTTTTTTTTTTCGGAACAGGTCCTCGAAAGTTTTCAGAAATGTTGGAGAATTTTGGATCAAAATCACCCATGCTCTTCATTTCAAAATTTTGCAGGGAAGAGCCCTGGATTTCCCCCCCCCCCCTCCTTTAACATCATTGTAAACAGCTGAAAATTTTGTGCTCAAACTTCAATTCCAAAAAATTTGTTCCCCCTCCCTTGTCTAACATCAAGAAAATTAACCTCAACTGAGTTACCAAATTTTCACTTTGAAAAATTTCCAGGGGAATGCCACCCAGATGCCTCAACTAAGCTAGGGAGGGAAATTTAATAAAGAGAAATTGCTAATCAAATAAGTTTATACGCAATGTGCAGCTAATTAAATACTACACACATCTTATGAAATATGTGTTCAAAGAATCGAAAACAAACTGCATTTTGCTCAGGAAATTGCAAAAAAGTTTCTTAAAAGAATGTTTTGGCCAAAGCAGAAAAAAAAACTGAAATTTTCAATGGTCAATAGTATATTCTATCTAAGTTTTATAATAGTTAATGCCATAAGTAGATGAAATAAAACCAGCACTCTTTCAAAGTTGATGTTCCATTAAATCTCCTTAAGAGGACCATTAATGAGACTTTAAAACAAAGTATCCTTATCATCTGGGGCTGCAACCTGCAGAAGGAGGCTTTAAAAAAGTTTTAAAATCACATGCTTTAAGTAATTTTCAAAATTTGTCGCAAAGTGAAATATCCTTAAAAATGCCCTGGCAGAAAGTATTACTAACATACATTAATAAAAATTTAATAGTATTCAAATCAAACAATACATCAGTTTCAAATAAAATTACCAGATTATAATGTTCGGCCACACGTTTTTTCAGTGCATCGTTTTCAAAAAGCAGTTGACTCACCAAGAGTGTAAGATAATTAAGCTTCAGATGGTAAAGAAATGTTTCATTACTTTCTTCTCCTATAAAACACAGAAAAAAGTTACTTATAAAAATAATAATTTTCTGTTTCATATCTACTAAATACTACATCAGACATGCTAAGAGGTTCATTTGATGAATAGCTTTTTTTGGTTATTGACATTGCATAACTACATTAAAATCACTGACATAGTAATTTGATAGTTTAGAAACATAGCAGTATACTAGATAGCAGTGGTGTAGTCCTGAAAAAAAAGTTGGGGGGACGCGTATGTATACGAAGATAAGCAATTGAAATCAAAAGTGGGGGGATGCTCATGTTAAAATGTAAAAATTTTGGGGGGGCGCTTGTATTAAAATACAAAGGCATGGGGACGCCGTCCCCTTGCGTCCCCCCTCGACTACACCACTGCTAGATAGTATCTTAAAAGAGTATAAAACAAAGTTGCTTCCCATGTCCGAGATCTTTTAAACTACGCAAAAGGATTTTAATGCGGTTTTCATCAATGGACAGAGTGATCCAAGAGGATGAATCATAGCTCCGTTAGAAAAAAATTCGACGGGGAGTTCTTTTTTTATTCCAATTTTAGGCAAATTTCCACATAAATTCCCCATTATGGGGGTGAAAAAAACCTCGCATATATTAATGTAATATATCGATCGAAGGCGCTGATTTTTCTGCACAAAATGAAATTTGTTCGAAATTTCTAAGTCAATAACAACGCCAGTTATAAGCTTTTTAGTTAGATTTCTTAAGGCTTACCTTGATCCGAAAATAATAACACTGTGCAACAAATTTGAACTTTTTTTTTTGTCCTTTAGATGAAACTATGTGATTCTATATAAACAAAAGGTGCTTGATTCAAATGTCCAAACCAAAATGGTCCATCATGTAGCATTTTTGCTGGAGACCCACTTCTCATATTTATACAATTTGGTTATAGAAGAATGTAACTCAGGCTTACTTAATGAAAACACAAATGCTAAAATGATTTCTTTGGCCAATTCTTCTTGCGGGCATTTATTGGTCTGCCTTGATAGCAGTTTAGCAATATTCAATTCGTATACTTCCATTCTATCGAGTGCTGAAATGCTTTTCAAACAGAGATGTCCCGATAAAACCTTTCCCCATGCTCATCCAGTGCTTCCCCCAGGCTTGGGCGGGAGGGCGCCGCGCCCTGCCTGCCCTCGAATTCGGGAAACGCGCCCATCTTGCCCTTTTGTTAGTGAAACTGCGCCCTTCTTGTAGAGCTCAGAACTCGTGATCGGCAGTCGCCAAATGTGACCAATTTTCACGTTTCGGCGCCCGTGCCCTTTCCCGAACTCTAATCTTGACACGTGACCTTTTCCCAAATTCTCTTGTCCAGTAAAAATTGAAAGAAGAAGAAAGAAATAGGAGTTAATTTTCGAGCCACACGGAAACTAGTTTTTCCTCCGATTTTTACCGGAAATTGCGTACCGTGTTTGAAATTTCAATCCTATTCCATCCTGGAATTATTTCGATTATCTTGAAAGTTGTAAGATATTTTTGCATGCACAGCCTTAAATCTGCTTATTTGTGGTTTCATTTTAACAATTAAAAAAGAAAAAAGAAAACTATGAAGATGAAACAGCGAAAATCGTGCACGTGCTTCGCCGAAAATTGGATTCTACGTTAGAGATTTTAATCCTTTTGCATCGGATGCAAATTTCAATTATTTTCTGAATTAGAAGATATTTTTCACACACGCTACCTTAAATCTGATTATTTTGCATTTTATTTTAATAGTTTCTGGCTTTTTTTTTTTTTTAACTTTGCCGATATTGAGCACGTGTTTGTCAAAAATTGCGTTTATCACTATTATTCACCATTAATGTTTCATTTATTTATTTACTTCAAATTTGATTTTAGTATTGACAGCTATTTACTTTTTAGAAAATACTAAATTTTGGATAAATAAGACATTTTTAGAAAATTGTTAATATACCTGGATCCAACTTCTTTAAAAAACAATAAACAATTATTGAAAACTGTTTGCTAAATAAACAATTATTGAAAAGAAGTAGTAGTATCACAAATCATAAATTAAATAAGGATATGTTTTTTTTTTTTTTTTTTAGTTTAAATATTTTACAAAATGATAATAATAATGTGTGTAGATAAATAGAAAAAAAAAAGCCAGAGTAATTTTGCCAAGGTCGATAATTGTTCAATCAACTTTTAGTATGAATTTAGGCATCGACAAGCAAGAGGAAAGGAGTGTTTTTTCAATTGTGAGAAAATTAAGTTCGAAAAGACGGCATTATAGGTTACATTGAAAGTCCATCCATATTTTTGGTACTAGATTTTGCACTGTTTGCTGTTCAGATTCTAATACATTGCATTGACAAATATGTTATTATTACATGTATTTATTTCAAGTATAATGATTAAACATTAGCTAAAAAATTAGTCCCAGAGGGACTAAATGTTCTTAAAATGTCTAACCCTAAAAACACCTGCGATTGCGTGCCGGAGAACCACATGGTTTACTTAAATGTAATTCAAACGCTCATCGCAATTGATACCAGTTTTGTGCTCTTAAAAACAATATACAGTTAAAGTTTTTTGCAGATGTGCAAATTTTTTTTTTAAGTTTGGCTACCATTTTGTGAGGTTTTAGTAGCCATTGGCTACCAATAAAGAATTGGAGTTTTGAGGTATACCTTCTTGCCCTTTTGTTAGTGGTGAACTCTTTGGGAACTAAACCAACAGAAGCCATTTATCCATACAAAAAAATTTTCAGCAATTCTGAAAACTGAGAAAGTGAATGGGGAAATATTTCCCTGCTTAAAAATACCCTTAGCTATTGCATGCTTATTACCAATATCAAATGCAGAGGTGGAGAGGATTTTTTCACAAATTAAATTGGTTTTAACTGATAAAAGATCCAGTTTGAAAATGGAACATGTCAGTCAGCTAATGCTTCTAAAATTGAATGGAAACTTAAACCCAAATGATGCAATTAAAAAATGGAAGGTTTTAAAACATAGAAGAATATATTTTAAAAAATATTTGCTGTGTAAAATATATGTAAATAATGCATTTTATTAATATTATCAATTTCATAAAACCCAGATTTTGATAGCCTTTATAATTTTGGGACTTTTTCTCTTTGAGGGCCGACAGGCGAGATTTTTCGGGCACTTTGAGATTTTGGGGATTCTTTTTTTACATCATTTATGGCTCTTTTTTGGCTTTGGGTAACATTTTGTGTGTAGCCTGAAACACTTCTAATGATTCTGTGCTTGATTATATTGCAACTCTTAACAACTCTCTATCTCATGGAATTCAGAACAGTAGGTTCCCAAAGATTAATAAGAAAAAATTCTTTTTTTCATCTTTATAAGGGACCCATTTGGGTCAAATATGTATTTATTCCATTTGTAGACATTGAGAAAACTAACCAAAATATAAGAGACTGCTATTTCAAACAAGAAGCTATTTACTATTCAAAATATGAAAAAGCATTTAATAATCCCAATCTAATGGTGCTTTCTAATTACTTCAAGAAAGAAAAGTTTTAAAATGTATTAAAACTTTGCTTTCTAGTTACTTTAAGAAAGAAAAATTTTAAAATGTATTAAATCTTGCGGGAAAAATGATGGCAACGTGTGAGGAATCCATATATTAGACATTTCCTTTTTCTCTCCTTATTTTAATAAAGATTCATTTCAATCATTAATGAAAATGTATTGTATTAATTTTGCTTCTTTTAAATTTTTCAAAAAATACTATTATTTTAAGCTAAACCATTGCTTTCAATTGGTATTCTTGATTAATTAAAATGGCACTTTTTGAAATTATACTGTTTTTAGGACATGTTAAAGATTTTAAAGGGCGTTTTCAGTGATCGTTTAGGTCATCAAAATCCGGGCTCTAATTATTATTACTGAAGCTTTATTGTATTAAGAAAAGATATATTTTTATTTTCTTATTTTTCCTCAGAGGTGATCAGAGTTTCAGAAGTACTGGAATGAGCAGAACCACTCTCATAAATTGGTAAAAATGTATAACTCAGAAAGTCCTTGCTAGATATTTTATTGAATTTAAAATCATTATTGGTTGATGTTGCCATGCAGAATTTTTTCATGCTTTACTTCAAATATTGAAAATTATCTTGAAAATGAATATTGTCAAATTAGTTTATATATTTTTTCAATGTTCAGATTCACTGTGATGATGTTGATGTTAGACTAAAATTAAGACTAAAATGTTAAATTATGGCAATAATAAAGTATTACTGTGGGATGATTCATAAATGATGTCACGCTTCTAGGGGGAAGGGCTTGTTCGTGAAATTGTGACGAAGTGTGACATTTTGCTTGTGCAACATATCGTAACATGTGACAAAGGCAGTCCAATATGGAAAAAAGTGTGACATTTATGAAGAGCCCCTACTTCAAATTGCATGTGCCCTTTATTTCGGTAAGATGCCCTAAATTTGGAAAAGTGCCCTTTTTTTTACAGAAGCACCCTGCCCTTTTTCAATCCTGGGGGAAGGTCTGCTCATCATTAATTCCACCAAGGTTTGAGAAATGAAGTCCATATGGGAGCCCAAAAAGTGTAGTTTGACTGAAATATAGCAACCTAATAATACAAAAGCATTTTATCATGTCACCAGCAAGATTTTTGTAGTTTTCAGCTTTCTCCATTTCCTAGGAAACGTGAGCGCACTGATTTAAAAGCCAGCCACGCTGATTTTTTGGCTTCTGACTGTTTCTTTTCATACTCTTCATCAGGAAAGGACTTTCTTAAGTTGTGGGCCAATAAAAATCCTTTCTTTTACTTTTGCCTCACTTAAATTTTTGAATTTGTTCCTGAAATGCAAGAAAGCCATTCCTTCTCTATCCAGAGCTTTTATAAATATTTCGATATACCAAGTTTAAAGTGCAAATTGTGGGAAAAAGGCACATTGTAGATCATCATAGGCTCATTTGATATGCTTTGCCACGTAATTTTGTAATTTTGAAATTTCCTTTGTGTTTGCAGAATATGCTACAGGAATGAATAGGGGGAAAAAATACTTAGATGGAGGAGCACTGATAAACAAGCGCCACTCTGCTGAATTGTGCTCATGTCCTAATGCTTGAAATAGTACATTCACATCACAGCAGCATACCATTTTTTCTTGCGCCGTAAAATAGTCTACAAAATTCCTTTGTCGTCTTGTAAAAGACTCAAAACTTCGAGAAGTAGATAAAGCTTTTGTTGCCAAAAATGTCGCTAAAGTAACCCAACTTCATTAAAAAGGTCTCTAGAATGGCAGCGATCTCACTATCAATGAGAAAGATATAATTTATAATAAATTAAGTCGATAAATTACAAAAATATGCACATTTATCCAGAAAATACGTAAGAAGCTAAAATTTGGAATTTTTGGAAAATGGTATGTGATAGGCAAAATATAATTGCAGATCCGTAATTTGCAGCCAAAAATACATAAGAAACAGACATTTTCATCCAAAGGACATTTTTCGTGTTGCACAGTGTAATTAGCACTCCTTTCCTCAACTCCGAATAAAGCATATCAAACTAATAAAGTATATTTTCGATTTAACGTTTTTCTTAAATTAGCAATAGGTTTCAAATTCGAGATTGAACTTGATAAAAGTTCCGTTTCCCCGATTTAACGATTTCCTTGATTTAGCAACAGCATTTAAATAAATATCGCCTGGAAAAGTTTACGGACGTATAGTTTATTATAGATATTAAATAACGTTGCGAATGAGGACACGCTAAAATTTGACTTTTTTAATTACAGTCCTCTCTCTCAAATCCGCGGACCCAAAATCCGCGTAAGATTTCCGATGTAAACAATGAAACTTAGTTAAAAAAACTAATTTAAAAACTTAGTGAAAAAATTAGAAATTTCTTATATTTTCAAACCTAATAGCATTTTTTAACTTGAAATGTTCACAATAACTCACATCTGCCTTTTATACATTGAAAGCAATGTATTTTTAGCTTATTTTGATTGCCACATGTCATGCGCGATAATAGCGTTTTGCTGTAATTGGACATCAATCTTTTTGCATCTGTTTTCGGTTTGCGATATTTCTTATTATTTTTTCATTAGTACACAATTCAAATTGTATTCAACAAAAATATTAAGCTATTTTCAAGGATCAATTTTATATTTGCATTGACTTTATGGCGCAAATGTTCTCCCGCCTTGACCTAAAGGTCAAGATTCGAGGTCGCCACTCGCCACGTGGCGACCTTGTTTAAAAAAGTGGCGATTCAAAAAATTAGGAGCGATCGCCACCTTTCCTTTTTTTTAAAAAATTTTCTAAAGTAAATCCCTCCTTTTCAAATACCTTCTATGGAATTTTCAACTCTTGCTTCTTTCATGTATGCAAGCACAATAAAAACGCATCAATTCGGCATTCGAGTTACCGAATTTCGGCCGATGGTCTCATTCCCCCTTTCACAAGAAAAAAATGGCGAAAATTTATCCCGATTAAGCTATTTTTTTTTTCCTTGAATTCCTTCTCTCTGCCATATAAATCTTTTAAATATAGTAGGAAACAATATTAATCTTGATTTTTTTTTTTCATAACTTTCATTTCAAACTTACATTTCAGATCGGCCATTTTCGCTTTATAAAATCGGACTCAAGTGTCGCGCCATTTTGAAAATAGTGTGAAAGCTTTAAAAAGAGTTTTGAAAACAACGGCGGATCGAAGGGGGGGGGGGCGATGGGGCGATCCCCCCCCCCCCCCCCTGGGCTGATTCAAGTGGATACTACAACGACACTCCTAAGTGAGTTTTTACTCTTTGTGCCCCGGGACCAGCTATTTTTTTATGTTCTTGGAATCCCAGCCTAATAGCCCTTCAAGTTCTATGCTTTCCCCCTGCCCCTTTGTCCTTTAGTATTGCTGAGTTGCTAATCCTCGGAGTAATGGGAAAGAGATTCCCTGCTCTTTTCTTCTACCCATCAAACTGGTGACAGCTTGCCAACCCTTAGCACGTGGTGTAAATTCCTGCAGCATTTACGCTAAAACCTGGAGTCTGAAACATTTCATTGAACATTCATAATTACATATGTTTATATAAATTGCACATACTCGTTGATGGTTTTTTTAGTACATATTTAGTATTACATTTTGAAAATTTTATAAAATATATTACTAATAATTGCTATTATTTTGTAATTTAGACATATCAATTCAAATTTAGAAAATGTATTTACAAGCCTACATTTTTCTTGAGAAAACTTCAAGGAAATCCTAACTCGGTTAAAACTTGGCTAAGAAGCAGAATGAGTGATGATAGACTCACTGAATTAGCGTTATTGCATATCCATAAAGATATTACATTGGACGTTGAAAAAATTATAGACAGATTTGCGAAAGCAAAAAAACGTCAGCTTGTGTTCCTTTTATAAGGGCTTTGAATAAACGTATATGCATTGAAAAAATGTGCTAGTAAAATTTTAAATTTCACTACACTAGCATTTTTTTTGTTGTTGTTGTTGTTGTTCCTGCTGTTTGAAAAAAAGGGGGTGGGGCGGAGGGACTGTTGAAAAGGAATGAAGAATCTCCTCCATCCATCCTTACATTGAACCCCGAGATTTCCAAAATCGCCCTGATGCACCACTGATCTAGGATCTTGCTATCAGGAACTACAATGCTCCAAATAATAAATGGATTTTCGGAAACGTCGTATCACGAGATGGACAGCTGCATTACACTATATTGGTTGATGGAGTTTTGATAAGACCCCAAATATAGATCAAATTCGTCAAGCTGGCGACTTTCCAATGGAAAATCAACACTACGACCCTTGTCAATTTTACCTACCCAGGAGTACAGAAAGGGATAAGGACTCATCACCTCCAGCTACATTAGCTGATACATCACCTAAGTCGTCTACCCAGGAGGCATCAAGTGGAGACTCGTCAGATGTTATTCCGTCTTCTCCATCCTCTCTTGCTCAGCATAGCGGAGTAGCTTCTTCACCTGTGCAGATCCCTGTAACTACACCTACACCGCAGCCCGCACCACTCCGAAGGTCTTCCAGAATCCGCCGAATGCCAAACATATTGGACTTGTAGACTTACCTTGCTAAATTCCAGATTCTGTCACTTCTCAAATAAGGGGGAGGAAACTGTGGTGTATTCGCTAAGGCAGCTTAACTGTAACCGGATGTCAAGACAGAACGTCAATGTTTTTGTACGAATGCTCAATGCATCTTTCTATCAATTAATGTCTTATTTACTGTGTTTTAATGTGTGTAATGTTAATAAATAGTGTTATTGGATTATTCTCAATGGATATCTAAAATACAGGACAACATATATATATAATTGGGCCGCCGAGCCTTTTGAATTGGCCCGCTAATATAGTTGATAAAAATAATAATTATAATAAAATAATAAAAAATACGAAAGAAAAAATAATTGTAAAAAAAAAAAAAAGATTACGAAAAATCGAGGTAAAAAAATACGATCGCAGCGCCGCTACTGAATTTTGGTCGCAATTTTCGGAACTAATCGCCGTATTTAATTTCATTTTATTGGAAATACTTCAGAAACTAATCAAATCATGATAAAAGTGGTAGAATATTGCATTGTCATCTGGTTCTGAGCTATATGTAAAGTTTCAGAACAATAGCTTATCGGGAAATGGTCGAAAATTCGATTGCTGTATTTTTCGAACAGCCATTATGTGTGTTATTTCGTCTATAAAAGAATTTTGTCCCATTCCTGCTATAATTTCTTTAGTTAATCTAAAGCTAACGATCGTAGTCGTTAGACATAGCAGGCAAAATGTCATTATTTTCGCCTTCATCGCTATCTTGCTCTTTGTCATCGTTCGGGTGTAGCACCATTTGTATGCTTTTCGAATCGGACATCTTGTTTATCTAATTATTAATTTCGTAAAATCTGATCATCAATCATTTTTACAGTAATAAATGATTTCAAAGAGGAGGAAAACGAAATGTAAGAAGCATGTTTACATGCAGAGACGCGCAAATTTTATACTTGTGTAAAAGGACTTCGTTTTTGCGAACTCTATTTTAATAAAGAATTCATTTTCACAGTTGCAATTTTTATTGCCTTAATATCAATTTTAAATTCTTATTACCTTATTGCAGCTCTTAAATAAATAAAAAAAATATATACAAAACAAAAATAAACGAGGTTTATTTTTCACACGATCAGCTATTGCGCGAAGTTCGCGAATCTGCCGTATTAGAAATTTTCCGAACTTTCGTCTAGTCCGACTTTTGCTGCAATTCGTCTTCGAATACTGACGAGACAATTAAATAAATGTATAAGGAAATAATTACTTATTTCTTTCATGTTTAATTATTGAAATAAAATAGAGAAAAGGTCTGATTTTTCTCAAGTATCGTTGGAGATATTTTTTTCTAATTTCATCTGCAAGTAAGTTGACGCCCCCCTCCCCCAAAAAAAAACATCGTTTTTAGACTACATTTTTCGACTTATAAACACTGAATGTGTTACTTGTAACGGAAAAATGCGTATTTTTAAAGGCATTTTTAAAAATACGTATTTTTACGAAATGGGAAAAAAAAACGCGAACTTTTAAAAAATGGCGGGAAATTCTCGAAAAAATTCCCGGTTTTCTGATTCCCGGATAAGAGGTTATGTGCTGTATTGCTATCAGGGCCGTACCTACCGGGAGGGCAGGAGGGGGGGGGGGCAATTGCCCCCCCCCCCCAGGTGCGACAAATCAACTCTGAAGGGGCGCCAAAATCAACCAAAAGAAACCCAAATTTGAATATAACAAAAAAAAAAAAAACAAAAAAAAACAGACTAACAAATTCTGTCTATATATAACTATCTTTTTTTTATTTATTGACTTTGCACAAATATCCGAGTAACACATGTGGCAAAAATCTAGTGTTTCACCCAAAACCTCGCCCTCCTCATTTTTACACTTTTTTTTCACCAACCAATTAAAGCCACCCATCCTCTGATCATGTGAAATCAAACGTGTTGCAGGGACATGGCAAGGCGCCATTGCAACCACGTTGGAATAAAGATCGGCACAATTTGAAATAAGATGCTCTTTTTTTATATAACGTTTCTGCTTGAAGTTAAATCATTTGCTGAAATGTAAGTTTTCTTTTAAATACATTTTCTAATTCTAAACCGTTATTTAAAAATGACTTCTACCTCAAAGTTGTTTGGTGCGGCTTATAAGCGCAAGCGTGAAATGGAAGAAAACAAAAAGATGGGGGGATTCTTTAAGAAAGCTGCTTATTGTAAAAACACCAGAAAACAAAAACAAAGAAGAAACAAAACAGTTTGACGCAAATAGCAATATTGACAAAATACAACAGCTACCGGAAAAAGAAACCGTTGAAGAGGAAAAACGAACATTTATTCACAGAAACCGAAACTCAGGAAAAAAACAGTTCTTTTTCTGAAGATAACGATGTAAATGCATTAGCGTCTTCTTCTCAAGAAAATGAAGCTCGTAAAAATAGTGAATTGTGCGAATGGAATTCCAAAAACTTGTCTATTTTCAATTTGACCACAGAAATGCCTGATGCAGCATGTTACATAAGCATTTCAAGACCGTTTTCAACAACCGTAAGAGAACACATAGTGAAATTTGGACCATGCTAACCGAATTCTTCCTTATTTTTGTTTCCTAAAACTAATGGAAGGCATTTTTCGACCAAATATTATACCATAACTTTAGAAACAGGAGAGAAGATTGGACAAAAATGGTTAAATTACTCATCTAAGCTAGATAAAGTTTTTTGTTTTGCTTGCACGCTTTTTGCGAAAAAAAATGATCCAAATTTCGAAAACATTTTTAGTGATGTGGGAGTGAATGATTGGAAGCACTTTGGGGCAAAAATTAAAAAACATGAATTGTCTGTAATGCATTTAGATGATCTGGCAGCCTGGAAGATGTGGCAGTCAGGAAATAAAATTGATGACCAATTTTTTGCTGAAATTGCCAGAGAAAAAAATATTTTGCAGCAAATTTTTCATAGGCTTATTGATGTAGTTCTTTACTTAGCTGAACAAAATTTAGCTTTTCGGGGCTCATATGACAAGACCCTAAAAGGCGAAAACGGTAATCTTTTAGCAACTAAAAATTGATTTATTAGCAAAATATGACCCAGTTCTTAATGCCCATATGCTTAATAAAAAAAGTTACTTGAGTCCATTTGTACAAAATGAACTCGTACATTTTTGTTCAGAAAAGGTTTTGAATTCCATTAAGAACGATATAAATAAAGCCAAATTTTTTTCAATATTAGCCGACACAACTACTGATATTACGCATACAGATCAGTTATAAATTGTTATTAGATACTTACACTATGATGTAGAAAAGAAAGCGTATTCTATAAGGGTTGTCTAGATTATGGATGTTCTCATTTTTTTATTTTAGATTTCAATTAATTATTTTAATAGAGTATATTATATGGTCAATTTACACATATAAGTAGTTATTTAAAAAAGGAAACCACGTTTACGTTTATAAGACAACGTGAATTACGAGTTTTAAAATTTTTATTAAAGTATTTTCCGACAAGTACGTTTTTAGTGAAAATCATTTTTTTTGTAGTTAATGACAATAAAATGCACGAAGTTATAAAATGCATAAAGAGCGCAGAAAGTAATTAATATTATAAAACCAGATCCTTTTGATATATAGGGTAATTTCCTCGTTAAAAACCACTATATTTTTTTTGCGTTTTATAGGTTAAAAGCGGACATAAAAAATATCAGGGGGGGGGGGGGGCGCAAATATCAGACTCACCCTCCCTGAAAATATTTCTTGGTACGGCACTGATTACTATGCCAATTTAACTAATAAGATTTTGTAAATGGTTAGTGAAAAAAACCATTTTACTAGCCGAATTGACTAGAAGTAATGAATGGATAAAAATGTATTAATTAAACATTAATTTTCAGATTTAATAATATCAATATGAATAATTATTTTACTTTATAAAGCGTAATTTATCATCAAAATTTAAAAATTTTATTGTTGATATATATGTAGGAAATGAATAAATAAATAACGATGAATTTCTAATCTGCGGGAAAACTAGTGATTAAAGGATTTAAATTTAATTATATGCCATGGATCAAAATGATATGTTGATTTTTGATAAAGGAATCATTTTAACTTTTTTTTATTGCCCATCTAGCAATGTATAAATTTAATATTAGGCTCATTTCATGTGAAATCACCCAATGGCTGTTGCCCTCATGTCACAGATTTTTATGAAAATTTTTTGTAAAAAAGTACATGATGAAAAAGGGCTAAAATATTTTTTTCAGAATTTTTGGGTCAAAACTAAGGTCAGGGGGTCATTTTGAAATTTGACTCAATTTAACAAAATGGCATCAATAGACAAGGTGGTTTATAAGTTAGTAACCACTATAACTTTTTTATTTATGAATTAATTTTGTTAATTTTGGTGTCATTGGAAAGATATAAGTATCAGCTATGAAACAAAATTAATAAAATGATGAAAATATACATACCAACCTTAAAAAATTTGCAATTATTGCATTTTTTGAAGGAGTTTTTTTTCCATTTTCAGGAATTTTTTTACAAAGAAACCACAAGTTTCACATCCTTATTTTTTTTTTCATATAATGCTAAATATCATACTTTTCAACATAAAAAAAAATCAAAAGGGTGTTTTTTGTGTTTTGTCACTAAAAAAATAAACAAGGAAAATTAAAAAACAGAACACTGTCAATTCCATAATATGCTTATAAAGAAAATGTTAAAGTAAAATTTCATAATATTTGTTTATTGTTTATCAGGATTAGAATGTTATAATTATTAAGTACATAGTTACTGTAGTTTCTGATATTTGAGAACACATTGCTATGAATCAAAACAAATTCACACCTGTCATTTGCCAGATGTCAGATTTCTCCTTTAAAGCTGCAATGATTGTTTGTTTAAAGGTTAGGGTTTTTGAGAGCAATACTCTTTGCATTTGTATCTGGCAACAGAAGTATAACTGCTGTGGTTTGGAACAGTTTGATTCTGAGCGAAATTGTTCTGATTCTGAGCATGCTACCCAGAGTTTTCTCTTTATGGCAAATTAAATTCTTACATTTTCCTAACAAGTGTTTCTAAGCACATAAAGTCAGTTATTAACTTTTTCTTCTTTATTGGTGCCAGATTTCTTATCATAAATCATTTATTGATTAGAGTGTAAGGAACAAGGTTTACTTTAGACAGTCCTTTTCTGCCACAGACCTGGATTTAGAAATCATCATGGAAAACAAATGTTCTATAGGTTTTGTATCAACAGAAATTTGTCTGAAAAAAGATAGTAGTAGTGAAGAGATTGACTTGATAGACATATCCAATCTGAGTAAAAATGATATTGAATTATTGAAATTAAGAAGTACCTGTGAAAATATTGACAGTGTTTGTTCTTTTCATCAAAGGCTCTATTTGGGAACATTTGAGGATAGACAAAGAATTTGCTGCGACCCTTTTAAGAAACATGGTAAAAGGAGTGTTAAAAAATCTTTGAAAGCTGTTTCTTTAATCATGTCAAGGAAATATAAGTCTCTTGGACTTATTCCGGGTACTAAGCTTTGTATAACATGTCGTAAGGCCATTTTATCTCCTATGTTACAAAACTTACCAGAGGAATCTATGAATGAATGTGAGTTTGATCCAGAATATACACCAGATCCATCTACAACTCTAGAAAAACTTAATGAAAGTTGTGAATTACTTGATGTTTCACCATTTAAGGTTACTAAAAGAATGCAAGACAGGCGTCCAGAATACATTCGATCAAAGTCTCGTAGGTTAGCAGTAAAATTCCAGGAAACAGCATCAGAAGTGCTGCATGTTCCAATGGAAACTGTTTCTAAAGTACATGGCAGTGATGAATGCACTGATTGTAGGTTTTTAATCCAAAATCTTCAAAAGAAATTTAGTACAAGTTGTATTAAAGAAAAACTGCAAATACTTACCTTAGCACCAACATCATGGAGCATAGAAAAAACCCGAATATTTTTTAACACTACTGAATACATGGTGAAAAAATCAAGGAAATTACTAAAAGAAGAAGGTGTTTTGTCAAAAGGAAGTAACAAAGTAGGAAACAGAATAGGTAAAGATGTGGAAACACATGTCCAGGCTTTTTACTACGATGATGATATAAGTCGGATTTCCGCTAATAAAAGAGATTGTCTATCTGTTCCATCAGAAAAAGGCAAAAGAGTGTACAAGATAAAAAGACTCATTTTGCATAATCTGAAAGATGTGTACTTAGCTTTCAAAGAAAAATATTCTTCTGACA
Organism: Octonoba sinensis; assembly: GCA_038502835.1. NCBI lineage: Eukaryota > Metazoa > Arthropoda > Arachnida > Araneae > Uloboridae > Octonoba > Octonoba sinensis. The sequence goes on from CM076600.1 coordinate 129,427,867, forward strand.
AAATTGGTTTTACAAAGTTTTGTGAACTTCGCCCAAAAGAATGTGTTACTGTAAACAGTCATGGAATGCATAACGTATGTGTATGCATTTATCATCAAAATGTGAAATTGATGATGCATGCTGTAAATTTAAAAGAACCATACATTGAACTGTTACAGAAGCTTGTTTGCAATGTGGAAAATGAAGAGTGCATGCTGCATCGTTGTTCCCATTGTCCTGAAGAATATGAACTGCGTAATTATTTACTGGAATTGGAATTTTTACAAGATGCTGAAAATGTTATTTTCAAGCAATGGATTCAAACTGACCGGCCTTCTTTAGATACATTGATCAAGACAGTCGATGAATTTGTTGAGTCTCTAGTCCAAAAACTCCAAAACTTGACACAGCACCATTACATATCAAAATCTCAGAGTTGCTACTTAAAAACAAGCAAGGAAACACTCTCTGATACTTCATGTATCATTATTGTGGACTTTGCAGAAAACTATACAGGTTTGCTTCAAGATGCTGCCCAAGGCTTTCACTGGCAGAACATTCAAGTCACCCTTCATCCATTTGTTGTGTATTACAAAATAGAGAATTGCATTAAGTCAATGTCAATGTGCTGTATAAGTGATTGTTTGAAGCATGATACAAACACATTCTATGTTTTCCAAAAAACTGCTCTCACCTATGTATTGGAACAAATACCAGATATACAACATGTCATTTACTTTAGTGACGGTAGTTCTGCACAATATAAAAACTTTAAAAACTTCGTAAATTTGTGCCATCATAAGAGAGATCATGGACTAACTGCAGAATGGAATTTTTTTGCCACAAGTCATGGCAAAAATGCATGTGATGGAGTTGGTGGTACTATAAAACGTTTAGCCACAAGAGCAAGTCTGCAACGTCCATATGGCAATTACATATTAAGTCCAAAAGACCTGTTTACATTTGCCAAAATTCATGTTCCAGGAATATACTCCTTTTACGTTACAACTGAAGAAGTAACAAAATTTACAAATATGTTAGAAAAACGATATGAAAATAGTTCTACAATTCCTGGGACGAGAGTTAATCACTTTTTCCAACCACTGGACGAAAACAGATTGCTGATAAAGCGTGTTTCATCATCTAATAAATTCTTTCAAATTTCTCTTGGGCTTCAAAACAAAGAATCTATCACTATTAAAGAAGAAAAATTTGTTGCAGCTATCGACGACAATCAGTGGTGGCTTGGAAAAATACTGGAAATCAGTGAAGAACATCGAGATGCAAAGATCAAATTCATAAGACCAAGTGGACCTTCTTCAGCTTATTCATGGCCTAATCATACTGATGTTTGCTGGGTTCCTTATGAAAATATTTTAATGAATGTAAATACCCCAAACACAAGCACCAGCACTGGTCGCTTGTATACTTTTGGCTCAGATATAATATTATCCATTCAGAAATTGCTTAAGAGAATTAATAATGGTTAGAATGTTAAGGATGCATGGTAAGCGAATTAAGGATCATTTGTTGTACAACTAGTTAAGAGCCACAAAACCAAACTTTATGAAATAGTTTTTTTTTTTTTTTTCATTTTATTTGTTTATTTTTTAATCACAAAGCACAGCAAACACCCTACTTATTTTCTTTGTGTTAAAAAGAAAAAAAAAATAGCATTACATAAAATATTAAGGATATGAAACTTGTGGGTTCATTGTAAAGAATTTCTGCCAAAAGTGCTTTCAATACAGATTTGTAAATGTTAGTATGCTTATTTCCAGCATTTTAATTATTTTATTTCATAGTATTTACAGCACTTATTAATTAAAATGTTTTCAACCTGATAAACAATAAGCAAATATTATGAAATTTCACTTTACCATTTTCTTTATAAGTATATTATGGAATTGACAATGTTCTGTTTTTCAACTTTCCTTGTTTATTTTTTTAGGGACCAAACACAACAAACACCCTTTTGATTTTTTTTTTATGTCGAAAAATATGATATTTAGCATTATATGGAAAAAAATTAAGGTTGTGAAACTTGTGGTTTCTTTGTAAAAAATTCCTGAAAATGGAAAAAAAACGCCTTCAAAAAATGCAATAATTGCAAATTTTTTAAGGTTGGTATGTATATTTTCACCATTTTATTAATTTTGTTTCATAGCTGATACTTATATCTTTCTAATGACACCAAAAGTAACAAAATTAGTTCATAAATAAAAAAGTTATAGTGGTTACAAACTTATAAACCACCTTGTCTATCGATGCCATTTTGTTAAATTGAGTCAAATTTCAAAATGACCCCCTGACGTTAGTTTTGACCCAAAAATTCTGGAAAAAATATTTTAGCTTTTTTTCATTATGTACTTTTTCACAAAAAATTGTCATAAAAATCTGTGACATGTGGGCAACGACATTTTTTTATTTTGGGTGATTTCAAATGAAATGAGCCATTACTATGTTAATTTAACTAATAAGATTTTGTAAATGGTTAGTTAAAAAAAGAATTCTACTAGCCAAATTGACTAGTAGTAATTCTGAATTGCAAAGGTTTAACGTGATGTACAGGCTCATAGCATTTGGATTTTGCTATTTAATATATGTGTGTTTATTTCTTCTGTATTTATATTCGCACTTTTAATTAATTTCTGATTTTAACTCTTAATATATATTTTCAATTTTACATTATAAAATGTCAAAGAAAAATTATCTAAATTATAAAGAAAGTTATAATTTAGAGAATAATGCTGTGTTTTTCTAAGTTTAAATGACCTTTTTTATTTTCAATTTGTTTCATTTTCATAATTTGCACACATTTTTGTAAAAAATTTTAGTATTCCTCTTTTTTGCCATTTGACCAATCACTTCATTGATATATATAAATGTTGTGCAATTAATTGTTTAGAAATCTTATACCTGATTTTGTTTGAATTCATTTATATTAATTTTTTAAAACTTTTATTTAATAATCTGTTCCCGAGTACAGTAATTATTAATACATGTAATTTGTACATATTACCTCTAAATAAAAACTGAAATACACCCTGTATTTTTATGAATAAAACATTACGTTACTTTGGCCCCCAACCTGATACTTTCTAACTTTTTGGCCCTTCACCCAAAAAAGTTTGTGCATACATTGTCTCTAATTTTTATATATTTTCTTCCTTTTCCATCACTCTTTTATATATTCATGCCTGTACAACTAGTGGTTTATCAAAACATTTTTTAAGTAATAAGTAAAAAGGTTAATGCAACATTATAACCTCGCAAAATGCGTACACATATCAATGACCCGAAATCCGCAAAATTCTAAAATCCGCACAACCCTTGGTCCCAAGCGGTGCGGATTTTGGAGAGTTGACTGTAGTCGTAGTTTAATTACACACACTGCAAGCTTTATACCGCAGGTGATATTTTTTATACTCTTAGCAAGGACAGCGCCGCATGCAAAATTTTTTGCATGCTTATCAAGGACATTGCGGCAGACGACGTTTTTTATGCTCTTAGAAAGAACAGCGCCGTAGGCGACGTTTTTAATATTCAGCCTGGCAACGCCGTGCGGGTACCGCTAGTTATAATATAATACTTATAGTGCAACATTCACTCAAAGCTAATAATATTTACTTACATGAAAATTTTTGTTATGATTTATAAAAAGGTGTACTTAGTTCAATTATTTGTTCTGAAGTTTGCAGTGCCATTCCATTTCAAATCAGGCAGGCAGGTCTAAAACTTGTCACATGACCCTCACAGATTTTTTTTTTAAAATTACAGTAGTTACAACTAAGGGACACATAAAATATCCCAAAAGGATTATGCACAAAAAAAATTCTAGTTCCAGACTTTTAAAATTTGGAACAAAAATTGGCCATTTTCAGAAAATCAGCAAAACACTCACTTTTAAAATGGCCCCTGTTTCAAAAGTTTTTATCAGATTCAAATAATTTTTTTTCTATAAATAATGAAGGGATGGTACTTCATTTAGACACTAATTTTAAAAGTCTGGCTGGCTTCATTCATAAAGAAAAAAATATGTTTTTGAAGTGAAAAACTTTTACCGATTTCATGATTTTTTTCTCTTGTGAAAGAAATTCATTTTTGACAGAACAGAGGTGGCAATCTAAAGTGCTGTTTTGTATCAAATTTTATTGTAAGCCTGAGATGCATATCCCTTCAGAATTTAAAGTTTGAAATTTGAAAATGTTCAAAGTGATTTTTGAAGTGTGATTACTCAAAAAAGCCATTTTTTAAAAATCTGAAAATCTAATTTGTTGCTCTTAAAGTGCTTAATGAGCTGCTATCAATTATATTGTGTATTTTTGCCCCAGATATATATGATTTTTCAAAAATGGTCTTTTGTGAGTTTCTCAAAAAAGTCAGAAATTCAAACTTGTTCAAATTTAATCACTTTAATATAAGATTTAATCAAATTTTATTAAGAAATATACTATATTGTAACACGATTTATTTGAATCGGTTAAAAACTTTTGAAACAGAGGCTATTTTAAAAGTGATTGCTTTGCAGATTTTCTGAAAACGGCCAATTTTGTTCCAAATTTTAAAAGTCTGTAACTAGAAACTTTCTTTTTGCAAAATCCTTTTGGGATATTTTATATGTCCCTTAGTTGTAACTACTGTAATTTTTTTAAAAACATTTGTGAGTCATGTGACAAATTTTAGACCTGCCTGCCTGATATGAAATGGAATGACTCTTTACCTTTCAATAGAAGAAGAGTTAAAAATAGGGCTGCAAAAAAGCTGGCTTTTTGGAACAACATTGAATAATGTTGAGCGTGTACCAGTTATGATTGGACAACATCATTGTTTGACTGTGACGGAACTAGAAGATAACCTTGGAATACCAAAACGTACTGTATAGTAAATTTTAACCGAGAAAATATAGTCAAACCAATGACTGGTTTCTTCACCACAACAATGCTCCAGCGCATGCATCAAACCTTGTGCAGCAGTATTTATCAAAACAGTGTTGCACAGCGTTGCCAGCATCCATACAGTCCTAACATCGCTCCCTGTGACTTTTGTCGATTTCCTCGATTGAAAATGACGCTTGAAGGACACCAGTTCGACAATAAAGGGACTGTTGAAACTAATAGGACGAATGCACTAAAGGCAATTCCAAAAGCCGCCTTTCATTTTTTTAGAAAATGGAAGCATCGATATGAGTATGTTGTTTAATCAAATGGGGACCACTTTGAAGGATCCCCCAACCGGATGCCGAAGAATAGGTCAAGCGCCGAGAAATCGAGATAGGCCGGATACTTTTGAAACGAACCTCTTATATTATATATAAGTCAACTCACTCAAATCCGCCGACTCAAAATCCGCGCAAGATTTCCTATATAAACAGTGAAATTTAGTCAAAAAACTAGTTAAATAACTTAGTTTCAAAAACTAGAAATTTCTTAAATTTTCAAAACAAAAAGCATTTTTTTAACTTGTAATGTTCACAATAACCCACATCTGTCTTTTATACGTTGAAAACAATGTATTTTTAGCTTATTTTTCTGTTTTTTTTTTATAGCGACATGTCATGCGCAATATTCGCGTTTTGCTGTAATTGGACATCAATCTCTTTGCATCTGTTTTCGGTTTGCAATATTTCTTATTATTTTTTCATTAGTACATACTTCAAATCGTATTCAGCAAAAATATTAAGTTTTTTTAGTATAAATTTTGCATTTCCATCGATTTTATGGTGCAAATGTTCTTCCTCCTTGATCTAGTTAATGGAGACTATTTTGGTCGCCAACTTGGCGATCAGCAATGAAATTTTTGGTCACCATTTGAAATTTTTTGGTAGCCAGGTGGCGAGTGGCGACCACTAATCTGCACCTTTACAAAGTAGTTGAAAAACTTCCTTTAAAGTCCAATTTTTATAAATTTTCTTTCTTTTCTATCAATCTTTTTTATGTATTCATGCCTTTATAAATAGTGGTTTAGCAAATCATAAGTAAAAAGGTGAATGCAACATTATAACCTCACAAAATGCGTACACAGATCTATAAACCAAAATTCGCAGAACCCTTGGTCCCAAGCAGTGCGTATTTCGGAGAGTTGACTGTATACATATAATTTATTTATTTTTGTACCGACAGGAACCATATTTCCATCAAAATGGATTTATGTATGGATAAATCCACTTAACAGCATAGATAATTACGAAACTTGTTTTAAAAAAAATGTTTAAAAGAAATTTTTATGATGCGAAAATTATGAATAAACAATAGAAGAGAAAAATCCAAACAGTTTTAAAATGTTGCTTACTTTTCTTGGTTGGCTGATTTGACTTTAGATTTTGATGCATTTTCACGATAGGGATATCTAGGGAAAAGTACACCAATGAAAAAGGTATACATCTTTGTAAAGAAATAAATAAGAAAGTTAAATGCAAAACAGTATATGATTGAATCGAAAAAAAAAAAAGATTCTTATATTGGGTGCAGAAAGATTTTAGAAATTATGCATTTCTCCACTTGCACATGGGAAGTAGGTTTACAAATCTTTAAAGATTTTCTGCACTACTACAAAATAAACGAACACTGTTTGAAACATTTTAACAGGAAAACATTATATTTCCGTTAAATGCCTGCCACTTAACAGGTTCTAGTGAATTTTTAGGGACGATAAACCTTTTCTGATTAAAAAATTATTGATAAATGACAGCACATGACATAAAGGTGAATGAAACCTTTTGATCTCGTAGGGCAAAAAAAAGAGCTGAGGTGTATCAAGCAAGTCTTGGATTAAAAAAAGGGGAAGATTACCTACAGCTGCAAACATAAAAAAGCAAAGAAATGCTTCAGTTAACATTTAACAAAGGTGGGGAATGGGAAAGAGAGGCTTATATTAAAATTAAAAACATGAAGAATGTGTAGTCATCCCTTCTTGACTATGCTACTGCAAAGTATACTATAAAATGTACCTTAATATGCCTAAATGCATATAGCAGACTAATGTGACAGTGCCTTTTATCTTGACAAGCTGTATGCAATGTTTTTATATAAACCTGCCTTGCCACGATCAGAAATTCTACTGAACAAACTTTGAAAGTGACAAATTCATGACAATTAAAAGACAGCATTGAAATAGTTGTGACAATACATGTTTATACAAGCCTGGTATTCTGACATGTAAGTCTTTATACAATAATGCAGATATAAATAGGTAGTATATACATAGAGTCAGGGTTGGTTGGTTTAAACCATGTTGGTTTAAACCACATGGTTTAAAAAAAAAAAAAAACACTTGGTTTTAACCAAATTTTTTTTTCATTTATTTTTTACATTAAAAATTGCAGAATCCAATTTATGCAGAAATTACAAGCACAGCACTGGATAATTAATGAATTTGTAAATTAACATTTTTTTTTTTTTGAATCAATACACATTTTCTCATCTCCTATCTACATGTCAGACTATTTGGGTTTTTCTAAAATTAGCTCTGAAAAAGCTAATTTGAGAAAAACTCTTCTCAGTCATTATAAAAATTGAATGATATTGCAATTCCTGGAGATAAAGAATATATATTAGAAAGAATAAAGTATCTTCATAATTAATAACCAATTTGCAAATGTATGTTGCAGATAACAATTTAAAAAAAAAACCAAACCTTTTCCATTTATTTTACCCATTATAAAAAATTGCAAAATCCAATTTATGCAGAAATTACAAGCACAGCATTAGATAAATAATGAATTACTGAATTTATAAATTAACAAACTTTTTTTTTAATCAGTGCAAATTTTTCTTTTTTTTTTTTTTTTCTAAATTATTCTCTTCTTTTTTAAAAATATATTTAATCTTTAATCAGGAAAAATAAAGTTTTATATTTGAAAAAAAAATAAAAATAATGGTGATAATTTCTAAGCCAATGTTGATGATTCGTATAATTGTTATCATTGCTAAATCCGGTAAGTTTAAGGATTTTTTTACTTTTAAAGTAAAATATATCTACAGTAAGAGACTTGTAATCATTTGTTGATAATACTGATTACTGTACATCACCACACAACATTTTTTTTAATATATCTTTCATTTCTGTTTTTTTTTTTATTGACTTAGTAAAATATGCTTTTGTTAAACTTTCTCCAGGATAATATATTTTATGCTATAATGTTAGACCAGTATTTGTCTGGATGGATGAAACATCAACATAAAATTTGCCTAAACCTCCGTGTAAGTTAACTATTTGAGAAAACTTCCTATGAGCACTCTTTTGTTCTCTAAATAAGTTTCTTCTTTTTCTTCTAATTGATCTAGCCATTTCGAAAAATTATGTATTTTTAGGTAATCTTTACAAACAAATAAGTAAACTGACATATTTATCTTTAACTAAGTGCTTTAGTTTTAAAGTTGAAAAGGATACATTTTAAGTCATTCAGATTAAATTTATCTAATGATATTTTAGATAATTGCACAATTTTCCAAAATGGCATTTTCTGTTGAAAAAGGGCATTTTTCATTAAGAGAATAGGTATTTTCCTAATTTCCTTAAAAAGGGCAGGATGCATCCACAGTTTTCCAAAAAGGGACAGGGCTCCGCGGCCTTTGAAAAATGCAAAACAGAAACACTATATATACATAAGCATGCGCAGAGCTTCAGCAATAGGACTACCACTGTGCTTGGAGGTACCATTCAAATTGCACCCTTAACATTGGATCCTAGGTGCACCACTATGGAAACTGTTGATGAGTGAAGTGAAAAACATTCTTAATGCATCTTACGTATGAAATAAGTAAACTAAAAAAGCAGAAAGTTTGCCAGTTTTTTATTTGTGTTTGTTTTCATGTGCTAGTGGGAAAGCAGGCCCGTCATTTGGATGATCGGGGGGGGGGGGGGGGGGGTAAATCTCCCTCCTTCCTCCCCACTTCTAGTAGTACATTATATTAATGCATGTATTTATGTGTTTTGTTGATTTTTACCTTATAATAGGGGAGAGTGGTGTACCTTGGACATAAGTGTACCTCGGAACTATGCTATTTCTAGCTGTATTTGTTTAGATATTTGAACAGTATCACATGCAGTTAAAACTTCACTACCAGGGGTCTCCAGTGAAGTAACCTTTGTTTGCTTGGAAGCTCAACTTTCTTAACACTTCCTGAAAAAGAAAATTCACCTTCCAAAAGTAAGTTTTTCTCAGATGCTTTTATGTATTTTTATACCCACACATACATTGCATATTCAGAAATGAGTGTTATGCATTATAAAGCAGCTTGTTAGTAAGGCTCGACCGATGCATCGGCGCCGATTGTTCAACAAAGTTGCCATCGGCCATCAGCATCGGCGGCAGATGTTAACTTAAAAAAACATCGGCCCATCGGCAGCCAAAAAAAAAACATCTAAAAGCCGATGCAAGGCCGATGTTTTTCGCAATGACAACTTTCCAGAAAACATTCTGTCTTTCACTTTCTTTTTTTCTCCATAGCTCAATTTCTATTTCCATACAATAACACGCAGCACATAAATTAAAAAAAAACACAAAAATAATGTCATTCTACAAAGTATTTGATAAAAAACTCGGAACACTATTTTAAGCGATCGCTGCCCGAAAATCTTCATTATTAAAATAGTTCTCTTTGAGCAGAATGCTCGCGAAATAGAATATGTTTAAGTAAAAGTCATAGAGGCGTCTTATGAGTGCTATTTGTTTTTCACTCTAGGTTAGTTGCCTCATTTTTGTCCGTTTTTCTTTTAATAATGACTTAGTGCATTAGATGTCATTGTGCAATAATATTATACCATCTGCTTTTAGTTTGTCATGTTTCTTATTATTCCGAAATTATAAACAATAAAAAGTCAACTCAATCAAAGTACGATAATAATTTTAATTTTTACCAGCGTAAACATTTTTTCTTTGCGGTTTTTTTTTCTTTGCTTCATTGATCCCACGTGTTACAGTTTTTCTGCAATTGTGCAGCAATCTCGTTGCATCTGCTTTTAGTGTGCGGTTGTTCTCATTATTTCATTTTTAGTTTACAACATTGATTAGTCAAAATAAGAAACACAAGATTGGTCAAAAATAAGAAACACTTTCCAGTATAAATATTTATTGATCGAAATTTTATGTGTTCAAGTTCGACTTGCAATTTTTAAAAATTGAATTCTCAAAATGCGAGTTCGCGCAACAGGATTTAATAACATCTTAATAAAAATGCTAAAATTTCTTTATTTTCAAAAATTGATCAATGCATTTTTTTTTTTTCAAAATACATCTTAACATTTTTTATACGATAATTATTTTAATTTTTCCCCGTTTATACTTTTTTTTTAGCGCATTTTTTTTTTTTTGACTTCTTTGATGCCACGTGTTAGACAGTTGAGTTTTTCTGCTATTGTACAACAATCTCGTTGCATTTGCTTTCAGTTTAGAATATTTCTTGTACAACATAGAACATATTGATAAAAAATATGAATCAATTTTTCAGTATAAATGTTTATTGATCGAAATTTTATGTGTCCAAGTTCGACCTGCTATTCTCAAATATTTAATTCTTAAAAAACGAGTTCGCGCGACAGGGTGCACTAATACCTTAATAAAAATGCTACAATTTCCTTAATTTCAAAAATTGTTAACGTATATAAATATATATTTTTTTTTTTTTTCAAAATGCATCTTAATTTTTATAAACGATCACGTGCTTTCAGAAGATTATTTGTCGGCATTCTGCTCATGAAAATATAAAGAACATGTCAAGTATTTCAGTGTAATTTTCAACTCACAAGAAAAAAAAAAATCTAATAGGATTAGTTCTTAAGACCCAGCATTCATTTGTAATGACAAAAAAATCTCACGTCTATGTTTTTAAAGCAATATTCAGTATTTCTTGGTTATGAACAAAGGATATACTATACAAGGGATAATACTGCGAGCGAATTTTTTTAATATTTTATTTTTATTTCAGAAAAAGAGCTTAAAATAACTTTTTTAATGAAAAATAAACATGTAATCGTTCCCGCTTTTCTTTTAAAAACGGGGAGGATCATGAAAAAAATCTGAGAGAAGGGGGTTGACAGTTTCGTTAAAAATACAAACCCCCATTATTTGTTAGCCTGTGTCGTAACATCTGCATTCCTCTCCATGAAAAAAATAAGAAAATAAAGGCAGATGCACTTGGCATATGCAATGCAGGTGTTATAAAGAGAAAATGTTGAAGGAATAGGAATTAGACCCGAGCCGATTCAATAGTTGTTGAGTATTTTTTTTTTTTTTGCAAAGATAAGAAAATTCTCTCATATAGCAGTTTTTATTTTTTTTAACCTCCAAATAGTTTAATTACTTCACTAGAATCGCGAGTGATTCTTTCAGTTTTAATTATAATGTAAACTTAACCCAAACAATTTTACGGTGCTTGAATAATGTATTTATGCTTTTATAAACACGAAAATAAATAGTAAATGATTTAAATGACATTTTTGACAAGCATTCTACATGTTTTAATGGTTTAAAGCGACTTTTTTTTCCATCGGCATCCGCCAAAAAATGCCATCGGTCGAGCCCTACTTGTTAGCTATAACCCCATATGCTTGTAATCAAATTAAGCCTAACCTTAACATCATGATTAGCACTTTTGTTTTCAATAACAAAGTGGTGTACCTTGGACCCGATACAAGTAGTGCACCTTGGACTGGTCCAAGGTACACCATTATTCAAGTAGTACTTAAAAATGTTTCCTTTAAAAAATTAACTATATTTTAATTTAAGCTATTAACAATAAGAACAGATTTGTTAAATGTTCAAGGAACAATTTTGCAATAAATTTTATATTATGTGCTAAATAATTTTCGTGTAGTTGCTTATTTAGATTTGTGATAAGCCATAACTATATTGATATTAAAGAGACATAAAATTAATCAAATATTCTTCTATGGCATGAAAAATAAGATTTTTTTGTTCTTACATGCAATTATTTTTTTTAGATGCCAAGCAGCAAAACAGGGGTAAAAAAAGGCCAATTTCCAAAGAGGATCTTGAAAAAACTGTAGATATGGTCATGAAGAACCAACAAACTATAAATGGAGCAACCAAAGAGTTTAGTATTTCCAAAACAACCTTATTGAGGCACCTTAAATCCTTTAAAGAATCAGGTTTATCAAGCTTTGAATACAAACAAAACAATGATGTTAAAAGGATGTTTACTGATGCTGAAGAACAGCTTTTTGTGGAATACATACTAAAGGCCTCTCATTTACAATATGGTTTAACTCTTAAAGATGTTAGGACTTTGGCTTACCAGTTTGCCAAGCAAAATAAAAAAACATGTGACCCATCATGGGAAAATAGCAAATTGGCTAGTAAAGATTGGCTTATAGGTTTCCCAAAGAGGCATGCAAAGCAACTGGCTTTGCGGAAACCAGAAGCTACCAGCTTAGCCCGCTCAACAGCTTTTAATAAAGCAAATGTTGCTATTGTTTTTCAAAATTACAAAAATGCCCTTGCAAAAAATCCTGGAATAACACCATTTCAGATCTGGAACTGTGATGAAACAGGTATTTCAACGGTACATGTCCCACCAAAGATTTTAGCAAGTAAAGATGTGAAACAGGTAGGAAGTATGACATGTGCTGAAAGAGGGGCTAATGTTACAATGATAGGTGCAATAAATGCTGGGGGCACCTTTATACCACCAATGTTGATATATCCTCGAAAATATTTTAAAGACCATATGGTAAAAGGTGCTCCATCAGGGACAATAGGAGGAGCCAATCCCTCGGGGTGGTCAAACGAGAACTTATTTTATGATTTCTTCAAGCATTTCATAAAATTCAGTGGTGCAAGTAAACAGAATACAGCTATACTTTTAATTGGATAATCATGAGAGCCACATTTCTGTCCAAACAATAAAGCTTGCAAAGGAGAATGGTGTGACATTAGTCACATTCCATCCACATACCAGTCATAAAATGCAGCCACTGGACAGAAGCGTCTTTGGACCTTTCAAAGCATATTACATCCAAGCAATGAATGACTGGATGGCTACACCAGGTAATGTTGGGAAACAAGCTACTATTTATGATGCAGCTGAATTAGTTGGGCGAGCTTCCCCACTAGCTTTACACCATCAAATATAAGTAATGGCTTTAAGGTTACTGGCTTACACCCACTGAATGATAAAATATTTCAAGACTGAATTCCTCCCATCAAATGTCACTGATCGCTCAAGAAGAAAATCAGTCACAAAATGATTTTACCAGTGAGTCAAATTGTCCAAACATTTAATGGGAGCCATCAACCTCTAAAGCTATACATCACAGCCAAACATTATCACTCCTGAAGAAATAAGACCTTATCCAAAGGCACAAGCAAGAAAGCAAATCAGTAGGGGAAGGCCTAAAAGAAAGTCCTGTATTTTAACGGATACACCTGAAAAAGATTGCATTGAAGCGGAAAAGGCCATAAGGGCACTGAAAAAAAATTAAGAAACAAACAAAAGCAGTAAAGTCCCTTACTAAGCCAGCTAAGAATCTTTATTTCTCAGATTTGGAACAAGAGAATATTGAAGATTTATATGAAGAATCCAGTCTTTCAGAAAAAGATTTTGCTGAGCTGGAAGATCCAGATAAGATCAATATTCAGATTGGAACTTTTGTATTAGTAAAATTTGCAGGCAAGAAAGATATCAAATACTTCATTGCTGAGATAATTTCCATTTCCGATAATGTATATGAAGTGAAATATCTAAAAAGAGATCTGAACTCTCAGAAGTTCACAAGAGAGGATCCTACCATTTATGAAGTTGACAGAAATGATATTATACTTAAGTTACCACACCCAACATTGTGTGGTGGATCAGAAAGGCAACTTGAGAAGTTAACATTTGGAATTGATCTATCCAATTACAATCTTAATTATAAATAAATGTGGCCATTTTTACCAATAATCACATTATGGTTTAATATAGAGTTTTTTAAAGTTAATATTTTTCACTTTTTAGACTTGAACTAGACTTACAAGCAATATGATTATGACTAATTAATCATATGCCTTCGAAATAAAAGGCATATGATTAATTAATTAATCATATGCCTTTAATTAATTAATGATTAATTTCAAAGGCATTTGTTTCAAATGCCTTTGAAACAAAAAAAAAAAAAAGTTTATTTGAGTTTATATGTGTCTAATCGATTAATAAACAGATTTTCTTACTTTAAATTGAGTTTTTCTGTAATTTTTACTCGGACCTAAATACACTTTTTTTTATTTTCAAAAAATATAATTGATATAATTTTAATAAAATTTTGGAATAAATATATGTTGTATACAACACCATACAGTATTTAGAAAAGCTATTTATATTTAGTTTTGGTGAATAATTACAAAATTAAAATTTGAACAGTCAAAATTGGTCCGAGGTACGCCACCTTCCCCTACACACTAAATATATAGGTCGGCAACGCTCTGCCAGCGCAGCCCTTATGACCAGTGCTGGTCGTTAAGTGTGTGGGTAGACATGGAGGATAGTGCTCCGGTTCACACCCCCTCGTATTCGGGGTAGTCTGTGAAGGCCTCGATGCTACGTACAGTATGGCCGCAGATGCAGTAAAAATACCCTATGACTCCTCCCCTAAAAATTTCGAAATGACAGGTCTGGGGGATACTACAGTACCCTCTGGTAACTGGTACACACATCTATGTGTATATAATATTGCTATCTGGGAATCAAATCTTTTGAACTCTTCGGAATATAAAGGTGTATCAAGCAACAGTTCCGACATGTAAACATGTTTTTTAACCAAAATGTCCCACAAATCAAGAATCAACACTCTCATTGAGCAGCCTCAATCATGAGTTACTAGAAAAGCTAAACTAAATCTGAAAACTCATAGTAATTTTGTTAGCAAAAGTGGGTAAGAACATACAATGTCATAGCAAACATTTTTCAAAAAGAGTCTTTAAGCTAACAATAAAGAATGTTGATGCTTGAGAATTTAAATAAAAGCAATTGGAACTAGTTTAATTTTATCTAAATAGTCATGTACATAATAAAATTGCTTAGAGTAGGAGAAAACTTTTAACTTTCATTATTAGAACTTTATAAAATCTTTATGGGAGGGGTCCAGACCTGGGGACCACCCCCTTTTCTAGGAATGAAACGGAAATAGTCCTATTATAAATAACAAAACTGAAGTGTCAGTACTGCAGTCACGGGATTCCACTGAATTAAAAGAAATTTTTAAAAACATCGAGTTCTAAGAAATTATATAGAATTAAATATTATGTCTCTAATGATGTATTTATTAAAAACCATCAATGCATCAATGCAAAATCTAATGTCTGAACAAATGCATACATCAACTCATGCATAAGCATAATAAAGGTTCAGAATCAAAGTGACAATTTCTTTTAAATTTAACATAAAATTGCAATGCATTCAACATCATAACTAAAAATTACATTTACATTACATTTCGAATGTTGTAAATGTTCACGTATGTACGAAAATGATTGGGAGAGAACAACTTTATGACATACAAATTTCAAAAATATTCCATACATGTCTTTCGGGGGTTACAATAAGAATGTACTTGCTGTTTGCAAGCCGAAGCTCGTAATTTTTTTGCATTGAAAAAAGGTTCATTATGCCCCTAAAAGGCTAATTGCAATTACTTTGCAATTTATTTGTCATGATGTTCTTCATTCAGGTTTTTAGATTATAGAAATTCCTTTTATGATAATAATTTTTCAGAGATCTGAAATGAGAGAGGCAAAGTAAAACGAGAAAAGCATATCACATATAACTGTCAACTCACTTACACACAATCAATACAGTCTTCCACACAGCTCTTCTGCTGCAACTCTTGATACGTGAAGTTGGTTGATGATGAAACGAAACACTAATCTTTAATAACAAGAATCCAAGAATCTGAATCCAAAGCCCACGCAATTCACATATATGCGCATATGCGCATGCTCGAAAGAATCCAATGAAAAATAAAAGCGACACGTTATGTTCTGCTGGGTTCTGAGCAGAGTTTATATGGAGGGAGGTGGGGAGGAATTTTCATGGAGGATGGCTTCAGCTTCACCCTGGGAGCGACAGTAGGTTTTCGTCTGTTTCGACAGCCGTCGCGACTATAAAACGAAACTCCACTCTTTTAGTAAATAATCCCAAGTTTTTATGGTCATTAAGGTTTTAAGGTTTCATCTCAATAATAAAGCAGAAAGTATGTCTGAGTGTGTATCTGTCTATGTGTATGCCTGTGTCCGGTGTCGGGTCAGGACCGTTCGGCTGATTCTTGTAAAATTTGGGCACGAAAGTAATTAGGAAGAGGAAGTTATGCACCTAGAAGAGTTTTTTTTTTTTTCGAAATTTGAACTTGTTCTTTTTCTAATTCCAATTTATAGCAGAAAATTGCATAAGATGGTTCTTTTCTATGGGCAGAAATTATCGCGTCATTTCGAGCTTGGTACCATTGCAAAGCCCGTAAAAAAACTGTCCCAGGAGAAGTTTTGCTCTTCGTACGAAAATTCAAAGCCTCTAAATTAACTAAAAAATAAGTTTACCAGCGTTTTATCTGTAGTTCGCAGTGGCAATTTTTTTCATGGTAAAATTTCTTTTTCCCCAGAAGCATTTGCTTTTTATTTTATTTGAATTGTTGCCATTTCGTCGACATGTATATTTGCTAAATAAAATTTACTAGGTTTTTATCATTTAGCCTACTTTCCCGTAAAAAGTTTTAAAATAAATAAATAAATCGTGAAAAAGAAAACTTAATGTATCGTAAAAATGTAAAAAAAAGTCAAAAATAAGTGAAGTAAATGAAGATTGAAAATAAAAAATTTGAAGGTAGGGTTTTGAGATGGGGAATATGTGTGTCTGTCTGTCCACCTCCCCCAATAACTTTTGAGAGCATTGTCCGATTCGAAAGATTTCTCTTGCATTCGAAGATCTTGGCAAGGACATTTCATTTCTTATATTTTATTTTTTGATTTGAACATTTCTTTCGTTCAATTCTGAGCAGTTCAAAAAATCTTAACATTATCGCCTATGGGCAAAAATGAAGAAACTTATGTAAACCAGAGTTTCTCGACCTTTTTTGACTTGTGGTCCCCTTAGGAGCGCCAAATTCTTCGATGGCTCCCCTCTCATATATACATAATCATTTGTTTGTTTGTGAGCGTTTATATGTAAAATATGATATCCAAAAAAAAAAAGCACATATATAAAATCATTTGACCCGCTCTCTTTTGAGTGAAAAATAATGTTATTTTTCGCGGATTGATTAATTGAATCAGACTCTCCAGTCAATCCATAACCTTCGTCAACGTTGGTACTTTCACTCCAAAGGGGGCAAAGGCAAATATTCCTGTCTTTTATCATCTACGCAAGCGCAAAGCATATTTTTTCTTTCAAAAATATGCTCTGCGATTGCGTAGGTGAGAAAAGACAGGGATATTGTCTTTGTCGCCTTTGGTGTGAAAGCACCCTAATAAGTCTACGAAGATTTTTTTGCTTTGATTTCTTTTTCCTTTACAGGAGAAAAACAAAATAAATTACATTCAGAATCTCTTCACTCCATTCATGTACATTTTCAACATCAAAAATGCTTTTTAGTGAAATAAGTGCAAATTCAATCTCCTTTATTGAATCAGGTTTTATTAAGAATTCAAATTCCTTCTCAAAGCTCAATGTTGTTCCTTTAACTGCTCAAAATTGTTCAAACAAAAAAGTGAAGCGTAAAAATGAGATGTAGAAGATCTTTACTGGAGAAGATCTTTGATTGACTATTCATTCTGAAATTATTAAGGGGGAGGGAGTGACAGTGATATACAAAATTATCCTCCATCTAATAAGCCTACGTGCAAGGTTTTTTCGTTTTTAACTATTTAATGAGTTAAATTCATTTGTAGAATAATTTACGGTACATTAGGACATCTTTCAAGTTCTTTAATTTATTTTTTATCTTCTTTCTGTAAAAATAACTTTTACAGAAAAAAGAAAAACTAACGAAAGGGGAAACAACACCATACAATTTTGAAACTTTTAAAAACTACATGCTTAAACACTACTACTAAAGATACATTATTAGGAGGAAAACTGCGAAAATCATAAAAGAAATGCTAATAATTAAAACTTATTTTTCTCTTTTCCCCCCATGAGAACCAAGTCATGTAAGAAGCTTTTTTTCGATACTAACTGTAAAGTATGAAGTCACCCTTCAAAGGACTAGTTATGCGTCCTTTTGCAAGAACAATGCATTTACTGAAGTTCCAAAATATATGACTGGGGTTTTTTCTTTTAAAAAGTGTTTTAAAAATTTTTCTCTGTGAAAAAAAATAATGTGCATAAGTGTATTTAACAAATGCAAGCCTCATGATTTTTTATTTATTTTTTTTTGAGGTTTTTTTTTTTAAATTAAGATACACAATTTTTTGTCATTTAATATGCACCTAAGGAAGACTCGGTAAAAAACTATGTTTAAAACTTGTCCTTATGTGAAATATTTTACCAAGGATTTTGAAATTCATCAGCCATGGTCCCTTTCACAAGGCTCATGGTACCACAATTTTCATATTTTTATCTGTGCCTCCCCCCCCTGGGGGCCCATATGGCTCCTGTTGAGAAACCCTGATGTAAACTCTGGACATAAGATCCAAGTTCCAATGAAGAAGGTTATTGGAAGAAGCTCTTGGCGTGAATTTTTTTTTAATTTGAAAAATTTTGTTCATTTTTGAAGTTTAAAAAAAGTTTAGCGCCTAAGGGGAAATTTCAATCCTAAGGGCGGGCCGTTCATAAATGACGTCACGCTTTTTTCCCATATATTTGCCACTTTGTCACAATATGTCCCCCTTTTGTCACATGTCGCGCTATGTTGCATAATGCCTCATGTCACACTTCTTGTTACCCCCTCCCCTCCCCTTGTCACAGTTTGTCACAATTTCACGAACCCCCCTCCCCCCCCTCGAAGCGTGACATCATTTATGAATGATCCCCTACATAAATTCTGATCTAGCAGAAGGATTTGCTTGAAACAAACTTTATCGGAAAGTTGTAAGGCCGTAAAATATGTACAGATACGAAGTTCAACCAGAACCAAACGAACCTATCTTCCTATAAAAATTTTCGATCAGGATTTTTAAGGATATTTCTGAATGAATGAATGAATAAATGACTGCGTGGAAGAATAAATGAATGAAAGAATGAATGAATGAATGAGTGAATGAATATGTATTAACCGTTGAAGAGGGTATATTTGAAGTAATTAAGAACTCAAGCTAAATGAGAAAGAGAGAGAGATAGATTATAAATTTTAAGTTGGAACATACGGGAAAGTAGCTTAAAAGAAGGAATTTAACTATTTTAATGCCTTTGTGAGAGTACTTGAATATCAATCAAACAAAACGGCGCATCAGAATATTTCTGACACGCGTTCTGTTCATAGTTGCTTAATATGTGTTACCATCGGTTGATTGCCGTGGGCGGATAATTTCTAATTTGGTGAAATAATAATAATATATATATATGTGTGTGTGTAATGTTACCAGTGTATACTTATATAATGGCAAACCAACTGGTCGTTTCACTTTTTAACACGGGCATACCTGTCCGGGTACCGCTAGTTTTAAATATAGCACTCTTGTGCACGTAATATAAAAACCATTTATACAAATAAAAAGCTTTCTACTTAATTTTTACATCAAATTCATTCACAATTTAACACATATATGGGTCAATAATCCTTATGAAATCCGCCAGACCATGTTGCTTGATGTTTTTTATCTCTCTCGTTTTTTGTCTGTCAATTTATTGTTATCTTGAGACCTCAATTAATAAATTAAATGGTTGCCGACTTTCTACCAATTTACAAAATGAGAGA
Organism: Octonoba sinensis; assembly: GCA_038502835.1. Lineage (NCBI taxonomy): Eukaryota > Metazoa > Arthropoda > Arachnida > Araneae > Uloboridae > Octonoba > Octonoba sinensis. Next base: position 129,447,688 of record CM076600.1, read on the forward strand.
TTTGCAATAGAAGGTCGTCCTTCTCTATTATCCAGCTCTATACATCCGGTTGCTATGACAGCCTGGCGAGAGCGTAAAGTGATCTTTCATCACCATAGCAACTGCAAATACTAGTTTTACACTAGGGGTCTTCAACCTTTTACGTCCGAGGGCCTCATCCACTAGCTCGAGAACATCGGCGAGCCACACCATAGGCGATTTTCAGTTAAAAATAATTCTGAACTTCAGACAAAATTTTCCAAAAAATTATAGAGTAAACTCCCGATTATCCGCCGAATAGGGTGGCAAGGTAACCGCGGATAAGCGAATTTCCCGGATAATCCGAAAAATGGGTAAAAGACGATACTAGTGTATACAATAGCTAAAAAAATCCATAGCACTCATACATACATTTAAACTATATCTAAAAACGATAACAGTGTATGTAAAAAAATGTATTTAAAAGCTAAAAAAATAAAATAATACACTCTCTCTCTCTCTCTCATACATTTAAACTTTTTTAATAACTACAATATACTACTAGTACATGCATTAAATTCTTACAAAAAAGTCTGTTAGTTGTTTTTGCTTTTTCATTTTAAAACGCTTTATCTTGATAACCTTTTGTCTCAAAGGAATGCATCATGCTTTTCCTCTAAGCTCTAAGTTATTTTATTAGTTGTTATTATTAACTTCAACTACTTTTCTCCACCAGACCCCTACCTGTTAGCCGAGGCCTTAGGATTGCTTACGCACGGGGAGAGGTAGTGGGGTCTACGGATTTTACATGCACATATCCCCAAGTATACATGGTGGTCTTCAGTGGATATCGAACGCGCGACCTTCCATGTGGAAGTCCGACGTGCTAACCACTAGGCTACCACGGCCCTAACTTCAACTACTAGCCGGTTTCGGTGACCATGGAAGGCTTGATGTCACAGGAAGATAAGGGGAAGAAAGAAATAGGAATTTCTAAAATTATATTTTGCACCTGTTAATTTAAATTGGATACATTTTTGTATATTCAGTATATCATCGCTGAAAAAAATTAAGTGAAAAAGATTGCGCGGATAATCGAGAGTTTACTGTACACCACGAACTGGAAAAAAAAAAAAAAAAAACAACTACTATAGGCGTCTACAAACAAATTGCGTGTCCCAGTACAGGATCTTGGGGTTCTTCGTGGCGGGACAAAACTTAAAATACCTCCCCCCTCCATTCAGTTATTGTTCATATTTCATAAGCTTTTATGCGCTGGGCATTTTTGAGTTTTTTTTTTTTTTTAATTGTGAGCTATTGATAAACCCATAAAACTATCGTTAATATTTCTATGGCATGGGCCTTTCAACGTTACATTAGGGAAGTGGAGCCATACGAAGAGACCCTCCTAAACTGGAGATATGAAATTCTGACAGGCTAAGGGGGTCCGGAGGATTTTCCTCCCAGAAAATTTTGAAAATTATATGCAAACTGGTACATTTTGAGGCCTTTGGAGACGCATTTGAAACTGCAAAAACTGCAAAAATATTAGGAAAAAAAAAGCAAACATAAACTTTTAAAAATTTAAACGCTTTTATTCATAAAAATACTCATAGAAATACAGAACAAAATATGCATTTTTTCTAATGCTGGGGAAGGGCCCCCTCTCCCCTTCTCACTAAAGCCCATATCGAAGAGCCACCCGTCTGCCTTCTCAAACGACACTTTTACACTCTTCCCAAAAGGATGCTTTGAAAATTTGCAAAAGAAAAACTATTGTATTATTTGAGCATGGCATGAATTAGATTTCACTATCACAAGCTAAACCCCAGCGCAATATTTTAAAAACAAAAAAGTATCACTTTATTGGAGGAATTCTCTCTTCAATATTAATGGGATACTTGGGCATTGTCTCTTCTCTATCTCTATCTCTACTAACAATAAAGCAGCTAGTATGTGTGTGTGTGTGTATGTCTGTGTGTCTGTCTGTGTGTCTGTGTCCGGCGTAGGGCCCAGACCGTCCAGCGGATTTTCATGAAATTTGGCACGAAATTAATTTGGAACATAGGGGTGTGCACCTCGTAGAGTTTTTTCTGAAATTCTAATTTGTTCTTGTTTTATTCCAATTTATAGCCGAAAGTTTCATAAAATAGTCATTTTCTATGGGAAGGAGTTATCGCATCGTTTCGAGCTTGATACCGTTGAAAAGCGCGTAAAAAACTACCCCGGAGAAAGATTCGCTCTGCGTGCGAAAATTCGAAGTTTCTAAATTAACTAGAAAAGAAGTTATAAGCATTTTTCTCTTCAGTTCGAAATTATTTTTTCACGGTAATTAACTTTAATTTTAATTGTTACCATGCCGACTGACTATTGATGCTTCTTTCTTTTAACGAATTACAATTTATTGCTTGCGTTTTTTAGCATTTTGAGGAGCAGCCGATTTTTAGCCTACTTTCCCGTAAAAGTAAAAAATAATAATAATAAAGCATGAAAGAAGGCTTAATGTATCGTGAAAATATCGTTAAAAATCAAGAAAAGTCAAAAATAAGTGAAGTAATTAAATAAAGATTGAAAAATAAAAAATTTGAAAGTAGGGTATTGAGATGGGGAAAAAGTGTGTCTGTCGGTCTGTCGGTCTGTCTGTGTCTGTCTGTCGGTCTGTCGGTCTGTCTGTCTGTCGGTCTGTCGGTCTGTCGGTCTGTCCCCCCCCCCTAATTACTTTTGAACGAATTGTCCGATTGGAAAAATTCTTTTTGCATTCGAAAGATCTCGGCGAGGACATCTCATTTCTATATTTTACTTTTTGATTTGAACAATTTTTTGTTCAATTTTGAACAGTTCAAAAAATTTTAACATTAGCGCCTATGGGCGAAAATGAAGCAAATTATGTAAACTCTGGGTACAAGATCCAAGTTCCAATGAACAAGCTCACTGGAAGAAGTTCTTGGCGTGAAATATTGATTTGAACAATTTTTGTTCATTTTTGAACAGTTAACAGAAAGTGAAAAAATTAACATAGTGCCTACGGGGAAATTTCAATCCTATATAAATCCTGATCTAACGGGCCGATTTGCTTGGAACAAACTTTATCAGAAAGCTCTTATGACGTAGAACATGTACACATAAAAAGTTCATCGAGAACTAACGAGCCTATTTTCTTATGAAATTTTTGATCGGGATTTTCAAGAATATTTTTGAATTAATGAAAGATTAAATGAATAAACAAAATAATGAATGAATAAATGAGTGAATAAATACATGAATGACTGAATAAATGAATGATTGAACGAATCTGTATTAACCGTTGAAAAAGGCATATTTGAAGCAATTAAGAACTAAAGCTAAACGAGAAAGAGAGAGAGATAGCTAGATTATAAATTTGAAGCTGGTGTATACGGGAAAGTAGGCTCGTATAGTTCTAGACGGAACTTCTTGTTAATTTATTGATTTCTTATTTTGGATTTTGATTATTATTTTTTTAAAACGAATTAAAATTCATTATATATATATTTAGTTATATATATATTTAGATGGGCGTGGTTTTTTATTTATTTTTTTAACCAAGTTTTAAGTATACAAATTAATCACATAATTTTTCGGGCGGGGGGGGGGGGATGAGGGGTAAGGGTCACAAAATTGATTGGACGGTTTTGGGACTGGTTTTTGTTGCAGGCTGTGTGGTTTTCATTTTTGAAACCTGGCAACACTGGTTGGAGAAATAAACTTCGATTTCTTTCTTTCCCTCCCTCCACATTTTTGAACAAGACAGTCGTTTTGATGTTTCGAGGTCGGTGGAGAGGAGGAGGGCGGGGGTAAATGGTATATTCTCCTTATACATTGCATTAACCTTCTCCGAAGGGCTGATGAATTTCCTACAATGTCTCAAAGGTTTCTATTGGGGAGGAGGGGATATATGGTGGTGTCCCAGCCCCGAAGAACCAACAAAATACATGCGCAGCTATGAATTAATGTGATATTCTCAAAGCCCCCCCCCCCCACAGATTATTATTTTTTTAAAACGAATTAAAATTCATTTCCTGCGTCTCACAGGCGATTGATAGCTTTATTTTGATTTCCTTATTTTGACGTGTATTTTACGGTATTATTTTCCATACTGCACAGGGGTTTTTAAAAGAAATGTTATCCTTTATAGCGATTTTTGTTATTCCAGCTTATTATTACTATTTATACTTTCATTTATTTAATTTTTTTTTTCGCCAGTGAATTAGCACATATGTTGTTTTTCTATTTGAGTTCGGATGAAAGGTTTATTCCGATTTCAAAGCTTTTCTTGCCGCTGTTTGTTTCCGCAAGCTACAAAATTTCGTCTTTCTGTTTTAAGCCTGGTCCAGACGCTACGTTTTGCACAACCTTTTGTCTGCGCTGTTCAACACGTTGCAGATAAAACGTTGCGTGTAGATTGGAAAAGTACGCAGTTTTGAGTCCGGTGCGAAGACTGCACAGTTGCAGCGATAACTGAGCAAGAAAGCATAAGATGTCTTTGAACTGTGCAGACAAATCGGCACATGTAGACGGTAGCACCTTTTTCCGATTCATTTTGTTTCTCAGTTTCAATTCGTCAGGCGACAATGGCCGACTTTCGGCAATGTTCTCGGGAGTTTCTCACAGAATTTATTACATTATGCGAAAGTTTCCCATGCATTTGGCGTGTCAAATCCAAGGAGTATAGTGACAGGAATAAAAAGGGGGAGGCTTATGAGAGTTTAGTGGAAAAATTCAAAGAAATTGATGCAACCGCAAACAGAGAAACAGTTGCAAATAATTAATTCTTTGAGAAGTGTTTACCGTAAAGAATTGGCAAAAGTTAATAAATCGATTTGATCTGGGGCTGGAGACGAAATCTACAAGCCATCTCTCTGGTATTTTGATTTGTTACATATCCTAAATGATCAGGAGACACCAAGGCAGTCTAGGAATACCATGGATGAAAATAAAGAGACTGCAGTTGTCGAACCACCAGAACAGGCAACAAAAAACTATTTATTTTATGTAATCATTTGACCACTTTGAACGCCGGGTACTTCTGAAACGTCCCAGTCTTTTTTTTTTTTTTCCATGACACCATGCCAAAAATTGACCAGAGTAGTACCTCCTTCATGACGCTATCGCACAAAACTGAGTGAAATATACAGATATCTCTGCACCATGTAGACGCATAAAAAAACTGCAACGTTTTCATTCAGTCTTACTGCGCGGACAAAAGGTTGTACAAAACGTAGCGCCTGGACCCGCTTTAATGTCAATAAATAATAGATACAAATTAATTAAAAATTTATTAATTAAAACTATTCTAATTTATTATAATCGTCATTTTTATGTGGGTACTTGAACTAAACAAACAAAATGCGGTTTCTTTCAAATATTTTCTTTTTTGTTTTGTTTCGTTTCTTTCTTTCCTTTTTCCCTTTTATTGTGTGTGTTTTGTAAAAAAAATGCTTAAATGTGTAGGATCTCTGGCTGATTGTCGTGGGCAGCTAATTTTTAATTATGTGGAATGCTATACATTTTAATAAAATAACATAATTTACACCTAAAAAAGTTATCACTATATACACAAAGGAAAAACCGACTGGTCTTTTCATTTTTTAACACGGGCATAGCCGTTCGGGTACCGCTAGTTATATATATATTTAGATGGGCGTGGTTTTTTATTTATTTTTTTAACCAAGTTTTAAGTATACAAATTAATCACATAATTTTTCGGGCGGGGGGGGGGGGATGAGGGGTAAGGGTCACAAAATTGATTGGACGGTTTTGGGACTGGTTTTTGTTGCAGGCTGTGTGGTTTTCATTTTTGAAACCTGGCAACACTGGTTGGAGAAATAAACTTCGATTTCTTTCTTTCCCTCCCTCCACATTTTTGAACAAGACAGTCGTTTTGAAGTTTCGAGGTCGGTGGAGAGGAGGAGGGCGGGGGTAAATGGTATATTCTCCTTATACATTGCATTAACCTTCTCCGAATGGCTGATGAATTTCCTACAATGTCTCAAAGGTTTCTATTGGGGAGGAGGGGATATATGGTGGTGTCCCAGCCCCGAAGAACCAACAAAATACATGCGCAGCTATGAATTAATGTGATATTCTCAAAGCCCCCCCCCCCCCCACAGACCCTTCTAAATGACGAGTCAGTTTTTAAACAAGAAATATATGCAAGGTTTTCTCTCTATACTGTTTCGCCCTTGTACATATGTGAAGTGTTTTCTTTTCTTTTTTTAACTGTGTTGCATCAATCGGCCGTTTTCTTTCCCTTTCTATTATGTGTTATTTTATTTATTTATTTATTCTTTTTTTTAATATTTTCATTTTTAACTTATTGCAAAGGCTTGGCGGGTCAGTAAAATATCTCCGGCGGGCAACAGGTGGCCCACGGGCTACGGGTTGAAGACCCTTTTTTTACACCTATTGGCTAGAGATGAATGAAGTAAAATTTGGAAACACCTGCGTAAATGATTCTCTTTTTAAATTCTCTTTTCAGGAGGCTATATTGAAAAGCAAGAACTATATTTGGATTTTCTATAGCTTTATGAAGGATAAAAATTCAACAAATGCCTAAATTTGGATGTTATATTTATACGCACAACGAATTCTATGCATAATTACACGCATATATATATACGTATTTAACTCTTTTCTGAGTAAATATTTAAATATACTCTGTTGTAGTTTTGAACATTGGACGATTTTATAAGCGATCGATATTTTCAAATAGTGCTTATTTTTCCATTACCTTAAAAAACAAATTTCGGATTGTTTTAAGTGATTCGGTAGCTTGCTTTGTTCTTGCTGGATGGCTAGTCAAACGGGCGGGGGGAGGAATAGTATACCATTTCTAAAGGAAAAGCTGTCCTATCTTTCTCCTAGTTTTCTTCTTTTTTTAAATGTGGTCAACATTTTTTCTCGTATCAACGCCAAATTAATAACAGAACTGTCCTTCATATCAAGAATCTTCTCCTTTATAATTGTTATATCGAATGAGAAATAATTTTGTATTATACGGCAGTCATTTGGCTATTTTTCAAAATTTGTTGAAATGCTCTGGATCGTTATAACACAGAATCCTCATAAAGCGAGTTCACTGCAGTAGCAAATCAAAGACAAACGTTTTTCCCTGCATTGATATATCGCAGGCAGGGAAGCAACTTTTACGGATTGCATTCATTTTTATTGAGAAATATCATACAAAGGGTTTGACGATAAAATTGGGTAGCCGAGTGAGCAACAAATTTGGTAACAAAACCATAGAAGTCCAGACGAGAAGGTTAACTCTAGCAGTGTGGATCCTGAAAGTCCACAGATGAGATTGAGTGAGTAGCTCAGTGGTGTAGTCGAGGGGGGACGCGGGGGGACGGCGTCCCCCCTCCTCTTTATTTTCACTCAAGCGTCCCCTCACCTTTAATTTCCAGGGAGGACGCTGAGGACGCGAGGGGACGCTGAGCTTCCTAACTTATTTAATATTCAAAATAGGCACTCATTAGTAAATTAACAGCTTTAAGAAATAAGACGGAAGCTTTTCAAACTATACATAAGGGCTGCTTGCTACTTCTACTTTAAATTCGTGAAAAAAAAAGGGATTCCCTGATTCTCTCAAACAACAATTAACAATCGCAGGTTAATATTACTCTTCAAAATAAGCGCGTTAAAATATTAGTAAACGGAAACTACACAAATTCAGAGAATTAGTTTCAGCTGTGCTGGCCTGCCTAGGAAATAGGTGTGCGGGTGGGGGGGGGGGGGGGGGAGGTTTCAAATATCATCATAAGTTTTGAAATCAAAATATTTACACTGCTTGTACTGATTTTTTTTTTTTTTTTACAAAACAGTGAGACGTTGATATTATTAGAGTAAAAAGGTTGGGGGACAATGAACGTCCTCCTTCGTCCCCCCTAGACTTCACCTTAAAAAACGTAGTTTTCCTTTTGGTACGCAACATCGAAAAACCTACAAGCATATTAAACATTTTCTTTCACAATCATTTGTTTTCTCGTCATCCCTTCAAGCCTTTTGTATATTCAAACTTTATGCATTACGCTTTTTGTTAAACAATTTCAAAATTAAATTAATGTAAAAAAATGTTTGGATTACAAATGGTTATCTGTCCAAAAACCTGTTATGGCACGTCACAAAATTGCGGTGTAAATTCATTTTAAAATGCCTTTATCACTTTCAATGTATTCAGCTTTTTTTTTTCTTTTTCGGTGATTATCAGGCCCGAAAAATCCAAAAAGTACTTCAGAGTTTTTTTTTTTAATTTTGATTTTTTTCAAAGACAATTTTATATAAAACTAAAAAAAAATATATAACCACATAAAATGCCTATATTTTCAGTCAGAAAAAAATTCAATAATGGAATGAAGCAAAAGCAAACCGAGTTTTCTCAGTTCCACGCTTTTCCATTTAATTGAAACCATCTACATGGGGAGTGGGAACCGGCCGAATAGCTTTTCTCTGTCGTGACCCCACATGTTGCCACAGTTCATCAGGTGGCCGATACCCAGTTGAGTATTTTATGCTGTTTCCAAATTGCTGCTTGCCCAGGGCTACAAGGCTTCAATCACCAGACCAGAAACCATTTTGAGACAAATAAACCATGCTGTCATACGGTCCTTTCAAGATAATTGTTTTCGTTCTTCGTGATCGCCGGTTTCGACCGAACCCCCTCTCCCAAGCCAGAAAAAGAAAACAGATTCGTAGAAAAAGTCTGGAGATATGGCTCTGTTTAAATTGCTCTCGGAAAAAAATACTGTCTACTCCTACACCTGCTGAACGACATCACATGCAAACTAAATTCTAAAAGTGACTGTCATAACGCACAAAAATATAATCCGTCTGTCCTGCTGGTAGTGGTACGCTACTCTATCCATTGATCACTCGTTATAGATCGAACAAGCCATTTCTCAAAAAGCAGGGGGAAAAAGAAAGAATGGAAAGATTTAGGGAACAAAATCTGTTGGAAAAATTTTTAACCCCTTCCAAACGCAGAAATACTAATACGGAGTTATCAACTGAAATAAGAGATGAAACATCCAATCAAAGTGAATTGTAAGTACTTTTTTATGATTTATGCACTCATGTTTAATAGTTTTCGATTTTTTGGTTTGTGTTTTTTCAATTTGAAGTTTCTTTCCTTCTTCTTGGCTAAGTCTTTAAATAAGTGAAACATGAAAAGCTGAAAAAATAAATTTGAATTTAAGTAAAATAAAAATTAATTTACTTTTTTTTTTAAAGTTTTTGCATTGAAATATTGTATTTTAATTAAATGAAGTTTTTAAAATTTCTCAAACTCTTTCTCCTCGGCATGAAATAAATACACACATATAGAAATATTGTGAAAGTCAAGGCCGTATCCAGAGGGGGGGGGGGGGCACGGCCCACGCCCCCCCCCCCGAAATCCCGAAATTTTTCACAATGTAGCATATCCCTAAAACTTTCCTCGACATGTTTCAAAGTCAGGATGCCCCTCCCCCCCCCGAAAAAAATTTCTAGCTACGGCCTTGGTAAAAGTTAGCTCCTATTTACCTCTTAGCAAATTTCTAAGGAATGAACAGATCCAACGACACTACATTTGGTTGCCCTCGTTTGTTTGGCGCCTATTGATGTCTATGATGTTATGCAAATAAAATACAAATTTATCTCTGATTTTAATTCAAAACAAAAATAATTTTTTTCTCCCCAATGCATCAGGTGTCCTTATGTTACCCGACAATAGTAAAAACCACTGAGAATAATTTGTATAAGATTTCTTTTATGTTTTTAATGTAATTATTAACATTGTTTGTTGACGAACTGTGTAGTTCTTCAAATTTGAACAATAAAAGTTTTTGACGTTTTTTTCAGTTTAACAGTTTTAACCTCTGAAATTGAGCATTTGATTAAAGCTAAATTATTGTTTTCAAATCAAAATATATATTATATGCTTTTTTTCGCACCGTATATATATATATTTGTAATTTTGCGCTTCGGTATTTTTACGTACAGGGTGAAGGGTGGTCCAAAATTATTGGGTACATTACATGTTTGTAGAAAAAGGAACAAAATAAAGAATATGAGTAAAAGTTTTCATGTTTGAATTGTGTTGCGGAAGTTAATCGAATGAAACATAATCATTTGATACCATGATACCTTCCATTGTGTTGTCTCTCACTCTCCTTTTTTTTTTTTTTTCAAACATGATTTGTGTTCAGTAATTTTTACCACCCTGTATAATGAAAAGAATAGAGATAATTACACTTAGAAAATAGTTTATTATGAGTCATTTAATAACTATTAGGGTTGTATTGTGTAACTTGCTATCTTCCTAAAAATCACGTCTTAACTCTTTATAAGGCTGGTCCAAAATTTCTGGTTTCCTTTTAGTAATGGTAGATCAAAAAATAAAATTCATATTGGTCATTAAAAATTACAATGCGTTTTACCTCCCCACCCGCTAAAATAGTTTACTATAAATTTTTAAGTTGGTGAATTTTGTGTGAAGTATACTTTAACCACCGCCCTATTAAAGGGTTAAAAAAAGTTACATATTTATGAATATGTGAAACAAAAGAAATGTGAAGTTGTTTTTAAGTTATTATTGTTATTATTTAAAAATTATTATTTCAATTAATCAAGGTAGAAATATAACATATGGTGTTTTAATACATTGTTTTAAAGCACTTCAATAGCTAAAAAAATTGAAATTTTGTAAATGTAAGTGTTTTATTTTTACAAGATACATGTAAAATTCATTCTTCAGTGGGGAGCACTGCCTTTATTGTTGTTTTTACTAAGAACTGTCGCCCTTTTTGCCACCAAAAGACAAACCTAGACTGAATGGCCAGTCGTTCCAAAATTTTCCGATGGTATATATTCAACGCAGATTATAGGAAAAGAAAACAACAAAATACATAATCACATGTATAAATACAATGCGTTTCTAAAAGTCAAGGGGGGACGATTGACCCCCACTCCTGATTGATCAAATGCCGCGCCTACTGAATGGAGGGAAACGACGCTAATTTTTTTTTTTTTTTTAACTTTTCCCTTCCCAAAACTCATATAAGTAGCTTCCATTTTTTCCGTTATTTCTCAATGCAATACCGGCATAGGAGAAATAATAGGGAAAAAATGGAAGTGACTTAGGGGTCATTCCATGCAAGTGATCCAAAATCTCAGAAAAAATGTAACTCGCCTTTTTTTATTTTCTTCAAATTTGGCTTATCATCTGTACCTCTCAAGAAAATTAAAAATCCAAATTTTGAGATTTTTATCCTGTTTTGTTTCTTAGTTATCAGACTTTGATTTTGTAAAAAACTCACATATTTACATGGTATGCTTCAACACAAAACAGGCAACAAATATAAATAAAAAGTTCTAGTAAAAAGCATAATGTATGCCGTTTCATATGATATGCATCATGACTAATTTTATAAAAATTTTAAATTTAAAAAAATGACCTTAAAATTTAAATTTTAAATTCCTCGAAAAACGTATAACGGAAAATTTTCAAAATATTCTCACATATTTCTGTCTATTTTATCATCGATTATGCAAAATTTCAACTTGGGATCACAATTTCTCATATTTTTTCAACCTTTTAAATGTAATTTGATTTGCCTAAAAATGAACATTTTTGGGATTCAAGCTATTTTAAGACGATGGTTTCTTAAAGGCGATGATTTAGTTAGTCTGCTAAACACATCTATGTATGCGTGAACAAGCATGAATATGTCTGTGCATGAAATTAACAAGTTCAAGATTTACTTGGGGGGAGGGGGGCAACAAATACATACACATTATTGTCATATCATAGCTCCCTATTTTAAAATATTGTTTACAAATAATTCAATAATTATTTAAAAATGAACAAATTGACTTATTTTATGCATTAATAATAATTTTTTTCTGACTTATTCTTTGTTTTCAGACATATTTTAACGATATGTTAATGATATGAAGGGAAAAAAGTATTGAATTAAATTCATCTGAAATAGTGAGGGAGGGGCCCAGCTGGCTTGATTTTACAACTTTTGGTTGTTAGTCTTGATTTGCGCTTATTAGCATCCATTAGACAAAGCAAGACAAAAAAAAAAACTATGTAGCTTTACCCCCAAGGCCGCAACCAGAAATTTTTTTCAGGGGGGGCGGGCTGGGCTGACTTTGAAACACTAGCGTTGAGGAAAGTTTGAGGGAGGAATATATGCTACATTGCGAAAATTTTCGGGATTTCAGGGGGGGAGCTGAGCCCCCCCCCCCCTCTCTGGAAACATTTTGAAAGCAAATTGCTTCGGGTGACAAAGATATATGTTCGCATTTGAAAGCGTCCCCCCACCTCTTTTTCCAGGACTACACCACTGGAGTAGCTTGCGTTTGACTGTGACGTATTGCGAGAATCTCGGACATTATTCTGAGTGAACGAAGCGGCTCCACGAGGCAACAAAATATTCCCCGCGTCTACTATATCGCACACTGGCAAGAAAAGTGACCCAACTCAAATTCATTTAAACAATATAACAAAGTGACAAATCAAAATATCATGAACTTGTATTGCATATTATAACCGATTAATAAATACTGGTCTTAATTTTTTAGCTTCGTTTCATCCATTAGTGTTGTCAGAACGATGTTACATTGATTTGTAAGTTTTTTTTTTTAAAGCTAGAAACTCGCAAACTCTAATTTTTGAGTTGTGTCACTTTTCTTGCCGGGATGCGATATGTATATTATAGAGTTGGGACTAAAAATATTGTCGTGAAATACGGACGTATGTATTTAAATAATATTTAATATCCATAAGTCGGATTTAATTTTCTTATTCATTAAAAGCGTATTACTACAAATACAAAATAAATAAATTAGTTTTAATAGCTGCCACCCTTAAGGGCCCGGCACTGTGAGGCAAGCGCTTGTGCCTCCGGCCGGCCCTGAGTGAATTTGCTTATAGTAGCAACAGTACTATACAAAACTACTATACGAAACAGTACTTCGTGTCAATTTTGTGAAGTCTTCAGTTTTATTATTTCTTAATTAGTTTTTGCGTTATTAATGTGCTTGAAATCTCTAGCGAACCCTGCTTTGCCATTGGTGCGACGGCGCAAGACTATTGTGTGTGTATGTATATTAGGGCGGAGTATAACATAAATTTTTAAGATTTTTTTTTCGCGAGAGTTGCGGAATGGTGTGAGAAAATACATGTAAAATTTTAAATAAATCGATAGATATATGATATATTCCGGTTACAACCTGAGGTTGAAATAAGAAACATCTGCCTAAAATTACCTAGATTTTAACATTCTTGTCTGTTTCCATATTTTTTAATTCAGTTCATCTTGAACTCGTTTTAAAACTCTTTTAATGACTTTAACGCGATATAAAAGTAAAATCGCTTCAAGTAAAACGATTTCCTACGTGGGAGTTTTTAATTTAAAAATAAAATTAAAAAAAACAAAAAAAACAACGTGTTTATACCCTTCTCCCCATTTTTCTCAAATAAAACCATAAATGAATAAAAATGAAAATCATTTTTTACTATATTGACCTAAGTATGAAGAGTTTTAAATTGGAAAAGTGGAGAAGCTATCGGGTTTTAGTAACAATTTGAAGGGCAGTCTGCTTTTAGGCTACAATTTAATCTAATTTAGCTGCTATAGCCACTTTAAAAAATAAAATTGACAAATCCTGACGCATCAGATTTTTTATATATTCATGTAAATTTTTTTATGTGCATAAATTTATCGTTCAAACAGTGGCGTTTTTAGCATGGGTGTCACCCGGGGCGGTAATTTGTGGTATCAGCCCACCCCTCCCCCTCTCTCAAACACACACACACACGCGCACACAAAAATCGTTGTTGTGGTACTGTAAGTTTTGCAGTTTATATAATTTTCAGAAGCGGGGGGGGGGGGGATTCGAGAGTTTTTTTTGGTGTAACTTTTAGTAAATTATATTTATTTTCAGTTATGTGTTGAAATAGGATGAGTAGAATTGTATAATTTAAAAAAGGTATATTCAACAATATTTCTCAACATTATTACGCTGCTGACAACTGAAATGCTTTATTTCTAGTCCCCTCCCCCCAAATCATTTCAGACTATAACAGTTGAGCATTATGTCATCATGCGAAGGAACTAAATTAAAGTTTAAAATGATCTTGTGCAAATGTGTAATTGTTTTATATCGATTTAATGGGAATTAAAATAGGGATACATCTGGCGTCGTCGATTCCTACCCGTCTTCGACGGAACCAGCGCCCGCTGAAGACCCTCCATGTACACTTGGAGATACGTGCATGTAAAATCAGTGGATCCCACTGCCTCGCCCCTTGCGCAAGCAATCCTAAAAGGCCTCGGCTAACAGGTAGGGGGGTCTGGTGGAGAACAGTAGGCTGGAAGCCATGCCGTGGTTAGGACATCGGGCTTCCACATAGAAGGACGCGTGTTCGATACCCGTTGAAGCCCCACCATGTACAGGATACGCGCATATAAAATCCGTGGACCCCACACACAACTACCTCGCCCCGACGCAGGGCATCCCTTAGGCCTAGTGCTAACAAGGTACAGAGAAGGAGGTTGGAGAAGAAAATTTGATTGAATTGGAAGCTAATAAACATAACAGCATTCTTTAAGAAAGATTCTAAACACAAAGCAGGAAATTATAGACCTGTGAGTCTAACTTTGCGGGTTGGTTTGAAAGATTTTTAATGGGTTGCACTTGAGTTGATAAACTGGTTTGTAAAATTTTTAAAACCCTGATCAAAATCAAGGTTATAAATTTTCTGGAGACTAATGATTTGCATGTGTTTTGCTGCGTGATTTTAGGAAGAGTAGGTCGTGAAAAACTAATTTGTTGAATTTCTGTGACAAGGTTACCAGGACTTACACTAACTTCCCGTATACACTAACTTAAAATTCATAATCGAGCTATCTTTCGCTCTTTCTCATTTAGCTTTAGTTCTTAATTTATTCAAATATACCGTTTTAAGAGTTTTATACACATTCATTTACTTATTCATTCGTTCATTTACTCATTCATGCATTTTTTCATTTATTCACTCATTTATTCATTCATTCATTCATAAATATCCTTAAAAATCCCGATCAAAGAACTTCATAGGAAAATAGGCTCGTTTACATCTGGTTGAACTTCGTATATGTGCATATTCTACGTCACAACATCTTTCGATAAAGTTTTTCGAAGCAAATCCGTGTGTTAGATCAGGATTTATATAGGATTGAAATTTCCCCGTAAGCAAGACACTTAGTTTTTTTTTTTTTTTTGAGCTGCTCAAAAATGAAAAAAAAAATTGCTCAAATAAAAAAATATTACACTCCGAGAGCTTCTTCCAATACTCTTGTTTATAGGAAGTTGGATCTTATGCTTATAGTTTACAAAATTTGCTTCATTTTTGCCCATAAGCGCTAATGTTAAGATTTTTTGAACTGTTCAAAATTGAATGAAAAATTGTTCAAATCGAAAAGTAAAGTATGGAAATGAGATATCCTCGACGAGATCTTTCGAATGCAAAAAAGAAAAAAAATGAATCGGACGTCCCTCAAAAGTTATTAGGGGGTAGGGAGGACAGGGAGACCGACAGACACATATTTTCCGCATCTCAAAAACCTACTTTCAATTTTTTTTTCCTCTTCACTATACAGGGGAAGAGACGGCCACCTAAAAGAAATGTTATTCTTTACAACGTAAAGTTTTATGCAACGATTATGACATTGTAAATGCGTTCGCAAAAACAATGGCTCAAAACCAGAAAAAGAGTATATGTGGAAGAAAATTCTCACGTATCCAAAAGAAACTGGTCTCGAGTATTTTGAATGGTGACCCTCTCCCATTTCTGGTTTTCAGAACTTGTTTCAAAGGCATTTTGATTTTATTGAATTAACCCGAGCTATTTCCTGTCTTAAAAATAAAAGATCTTTTGGATTGGATGTTATACATGCTGAATTTATCAGAAATGTGGGTCATAACGCCCTACAAGCACTATTAAAAGTTTTTAATCTATCCTGGGAAACGGGAGCAGTGCCCTCCGAATGAAGAAAAGCACTAATTGTTCCTATTTTAAAAACTGATCGAGATCCCCAGAACTTAAAAAACTGCAGGCCTATTTCTCTCACTAGCATCCTGTCCAAGACAATGGAAGGAATGGTGTTTAATAGACTTAACCATTTCCTATAAGTCTCAAAATTTAATTACTGATGAACAAGCTGGTTTTAGATGCTATAGATGAACAGTCAGCAACCCGTCGATCGTGACTCCATTTTCCTTTGATCCATTTTCCTTTGCATTTTGGACAGTTTACAGTTAAAAAAAAATCAAACGACTTTTGAATTAGAAGGCGAATTTATTATTATTTTTTTCCCCTTCAGAAAATGTTGATTAGTTTGTCAGACCATTCACCGGACCTACTTCCCAATAATATGGAATGTCAGCCGTCACATTAACTGTGCTCTCGGTGAGAGTGAATTGAAGAATGTAACGGCCTTTCATCAAATTTTTATCAAATTTAATGTTTTTTTATCAAATTTAAAAGAAATAATATATTAGTATCTGAAATATTGTTTTGATGCGAGTTAATGGTGTTAACATAGTGTCATTTTAGAAATTTTAAAGCAGGCATTTTATAAGCATCAAAACTTGTTCTGACAAGAATTAACCTTCAATTTGAAGACCTTCGCAAGTCCAGCATGCCCTATGAATTGTGTATTAATAGTAGTGCAATAGTATATTAATAGTAGTTTATAAGCGAGCCCCCTGCCCCCGGTCCTCCGGGTCGATCTTGGTGTTCGCCGAAGGAAAGTAGATCTTCAGTCAATTTAGGTTGCCGACCGCTGCTATAGATCTACAAGTCAACAAGTGGCACTTTTGAGCCAGAGTATCAAACACACTTTGGATCAGAGTAAATACTTTACTGGCGTTATCATTGATTTCAAGTCTGCTTATGATTTGGTGTGGAGAGAAAGATTATTCACCAAACTAACTCATCTGAGAATTAAACCAAAGATGGTTAAATGGTTGTTTTCATTTTTCATTATGTAAGGTACACTACGGAGATTCCATCTCAGACACTAAAGTTCTGCAGACTGGATTACCACAAGGGCCAGTTCTTAGTTGTTTATTCTTCAACATACATAAATGACCTGATTTCTGAACTAAAGGCTGTTCCAGACGTGAAATGTCTTCTTTACGCCGATGACTTAGTCGTCTGGACAGAAACAAATAAGATCAACCTGTGTGTCTAAAATTGAGATGACTTTAAATAAAGCAATGGAGGTGTTGGCACACTGGTGTGATGTCAATAATATGATTCTGAATACAGTGAACCCTCTCTAACCGACCACCTCTATTAAACGACCACCTCTCTAAACGACCAAAATTTCATGGAACAGAATTTCTCCGCATTAATTTAATGCTAACTTGCCCTCCATTAAAC
The DNA here is from genome assembly GCA_038502835.1 of Octonoba sinensis. Taxonomy (NCBI): domain Eukaryota; kingdom Metazoa; phylum Arthropoda; class Arachnida; order Araneae; family Uloboridae; genus Octonoba; species Octonoba sinensis. The sequence continues at coordinate 129,465,080 of CM076600.1, forward strand.
GACCACCCTCAAATAGTCCACCTCTCGAAACGACCACTTTTTTTCCCAGAAAAAAAAACTACTTCTGTCATTTTTACTACTGAATCAATCAATTACTATCAGTAAAACGATGCGTTATTTGTTTGTGTAAATCTGTCTACTCCCCGGCGGGGGGGGGGGGGGGCATGGTGCCGCTGCAATCCAGATGTGAATTGGCTTTTTTACCGGGAGGGATTTCTTCGCGGAAGTTTGAATAGAAGCTTTTCCAACACATGTCCGTAGAATAACTCCTTCTGGGCATAAACACATTAGGCCGATAAGCAGCCCTCCCGCATTGTCCCCTTGATGAGACAGGGGACAATGCGGGGACCCCTTAAAATGATTTTTACCCCATTTCTGAGAAGACCTCCTTCCCTCTCATAGCCTTTAGATGTTTTTCACTTTTGTAAGCAATTAAGAAACTGAGCAATTGATGTTGATAGAGCCGGAGAACACGAGTCTTTTTTGTCAGTAGAGAATTAATTTTGCTTAAACAGCCGATACTGAAAGATCATTTGGTCAATTTTTCTCAATGGCGTCTAATAAAAGAGCGATTCTGACTTTAAAGGATCGGATAAATGTCATAAAGGAGCACGAAAATGGGAAATCCGAAAGAAAATTAGCAGAGAAGTTTAAATGCGGAAAAACTCAAATCCACGACATTTTAAAGAAAAGAGAAATGCTCATCAAAGAGTGGGAAGATCACAAGTCAAAAGGAGTAAAAAGGAAGAGATCAGAAAAATTTTCTGATGTGAATGAAGCTCTGATGGATTGGTTCAGAGCTGCGAGGTCGAAGAAAATTCCGATTAGCGGAACGTTAATTAAAGAGAAAGGCACTCAGATTGCGGAAGCCATTGGAATCGCAGATTTTGCAGCAAGCAATGGCTGGCTAGAAAAGTTCTGCAAAAGAAACAGTATTGTTTTTAAAACACTTTGTGGAGAAAGAGCTGACGTAGATGAAAGTTTATATCAGGACTGGAATATGCGCATCCCGTTTCTTTTGTCAGGATACGAAGACAAAGACATTTTTAATCTGGATGAAACTGGGTTATTTTTTCGTGCATTGCCAACGAAAAGTTTGATAGAAAAATCGGAAGATGCAAAAGGGGGTAAAAAATCCAAAGAACGTTTGACATTAGTTTTCTGTGTGAATGCTTTAGGTGAAAAAGAAAAACCACTCATTATCGCAAAATCTTTAAAACCACGTTGTTTTAAAAATACAGACATGTCAAAAATAGGTGTAGAATGGCGGGCAAATTCCAAAGCTTGGATGACGTCTGCTATTTTTGAAGAATGGCTGAAAGAGTTTGATAAAAAAATGACTCGGCAAAAAAGGAACGTTATTCTCTTTTTGGACAACGCAGCTTGTCACAATCATAACGCGAATTTAAAAAGTGTCAAACTGCAATTTTTACCTGCAAGCACTACTTCAAAGCTGCAGCCACTAGATCATGGGATTATCCAAAGCTTTAAGTTGGAATATCGTCGACTTGTCTTGCGCTCACTTGTTTCCCAGATTGAGTGCGCTGAAAGCTTGGCTGATCTACTGAAAAAAATAACTGTGGGAAATGCTGTTTCCTGGACAACTTCTGCCTGGAGAAATGTGAAAGCGCAAACTATTTCAAAATGTTTTGCAGCTTGTGGCCTCACGATTGCTAGAGTGGAGTCGGACATCAGGGATACAGATAGTGCAGAAAGGGTTGAAATTGTTGAAGAAGATCTACTTGAACTTTCAAAATCAATTCAAGTAGAATATGATGCAGAAGCCTGCAAATCTGAACATCTCTTGGAATGCTATGATGATTTGTCGGATAATTGGGAAGAACGGCTGATCAAGCAAAACGTCGAAACAGGTAATGTTTTTTTTTTTCCATTTTCTTTTTTTTTTTTTTTTAAATCGAAGTCATCGTTAAAAATTAAAGAGTTAATTTTTATTTCACAGAAAATATTTCTGACTCTTCTGATGATGAGCTCAATGATTTAGAGCAGACCCAGCCAAAACTATCCGCACCAGAAACTCTAAAAGAACTCAACAAATTGATTGAAACTTCCAGTGTAGTAATTGAAGATGAAAATATCTCACTCTTGTTCAATGAATTAAAAAGTGCTTTGGAAAAAAATGTTGTTAAAAATGTTGTTAAAGAAAAGCTTGCAAATTTAAAGCAAACATCGATCCGCTCTTTTTTTTAATCAAAATAAATGTTATTATTTTTATTGATCTGAAATATGTTTATTTGGTTAAATAATGAATTAATTAATTAATTTTGGATACTTCGTCACATGTTTAACATTGTTACTTAATATTTCCGAGCAACCTCCATTAAGCGACCACCTCTCTGAACGACCGCATTTCGTAGGAACAGGAGGTGGTCGCTTTAGGGAGGTTTCACTACCTCTAAAACTGCAGTACAGGTTTTCTCTCTTGCTCACAAAATAATTGAATCTAAAATCAAGTTCAAAGATTCCACCCTCACTCTTACGAACGAATATAAACACTTGGGAATTGTCCTTGATAATAAAATTATCTGGAAAGCGCAGGTCGAGAAAATCATTGATTGAACAGAGAAACGATTGCATATTTTAAAACGATTGGCCGGCAGTAAATGAGGCTGCTCCCGAACAACCTTGAATATTACGTATAAAACCTTTATTTCGCCTTTAACGACTTACTATTGTGAGTCATTAAATACTGTTTCACGAACCATTCGGAACAAATACGAAATGTTCCAAAACCAGGCATTAAGATTAATCACTAGAGGAGTCAAATCCACCCCTATAGATGCTCTGCTTCTTCTTACGAACAACAGATGCATCAACTCTATTATACAGGGAAAAAACTTACTCCTATTTGAAAAATTTCTTAGAATTCTTTTTGAAATTGAATGGAAGCCTAATTTGCAACGAAGACGGCTTAAAACACAGAGTGGTTTTGTGGAAGTCGCCCTCAAGCTGAGATTCTCTGCAGAGCTTTAATGCCCCTCAAATGCTTCCATTCCCGTTAAATCCACTAGAATTCACTGCAGTAGAATGTCATTTAAATCTTTTGCAACCTGTCACAAAAAGCAATAATAATTGTAATTTTGAGAACACTCGCTCTGGAAACCATTTTTACCCATATACATACTGATGACTCAAGAATGGATTACTGCGTTAATGCTGGAGCGAGGATTTTTAGTGATTCTTCTTTTTATGCACCTGTTGGTAAATATGTCTCTGCCTTTGAGCTTTGATGTAGAGGCAATTCGAATAGCTTTAAGGCAGTTAACCTGCCGCTGCCGCCAAGTTAAATTTAGAAGGGTGGTGTTTCTCTCTGACTGAATGGCAGCAAAAAAATCCATTTCTTCAATATCTTCCCATCCCGATAACAGAATCTTTGAATGTAGATCTCTAATTTTTCAGTTGAAATCACTATTTGATAATATTGCCATTCAGTGGATACCTTCTCTTTGTGGAGTCCCGGGCAAAGACGCCGCAGATGATCTAGCCAAAAAGGGTGCATCAATCCTCCAACTGCCAGGCCGGAACTGTCCTTTTTCAACAGATAACACTTTTCATTCATAAAATTATGAGGTTAACATCTTTTCAAGAACTCATCTATAGAAATGGTCATAAACCTTGGTTCAACCTTTTGCAACATGTACCAGATGCTCTCCGAGGTGAAGCTGTTGCTTTTTTCGACTGGCCACGGGTCACGATTGCCTCGCAAAACATCTTTATAAAATTGGAGTGTCTCCATAGCCCTACTGCTGCCTTTGTGATTCCAATATGGAAATGGATGCCTTCCATCTATTCCAATGCAATGCCCTTTCTGCTAGAAATATATGCGGACGTCACTGGCAGGCGAGAGAGCTCATGAGCAAATGTTGAACTGTTTTGTTCTTTCGTATGTGTTCTTCTGCTTTGTATTTTCTCTTGTGTTTGCTTGCCATTAGAAAAAAAAAAAACTTTCACAATTTTTAATTTTTCCATCTTTGTTTAATTACTTCACTTATTTTTGACTGTTCCTTATGTTTAACAATATTTTTACGATACATTTCGTTTTCTTTCATAATTTATTTATGATTTTTTTTTTTGAAACTTTTGCACTTTTACAGGAAAATCGGCTAAAAAGTCAAAAGTGTGTAGGTGTGGATGTTATTTATATTTAGTTTCAAAGAATCCTAAGAGTTTACTATTACAATCTTAGATGATGTAAAGCATATAATCTTGGAAGAAGAAAAAAACAGTAACAAAAATATATACTTTCAACCTATAAACATAAAAAGTTAGTAGTTTAGTTTAACTGATAATAAGATATCGCAGTGCGTTTGGGAAAGGAAGAAAGCAGTTCGGGTTTAACTCAGAGGGAAGAGGCCAGTAAAAGGTTTTCCTTCTGCGGGCCTCTAAAAGATCTAGGTCAGTTAAGGAAGTCAATTACTTCATCAATCAGAAAGGACACATAACTTCTTCAGTTTGTAATTAAGATCCAAACGTTAAGGCAGTTTCGATAAGCATATGAGTAAAAGCGTATGTAGCAAAGTTTCAAAGTCCTAGCTGAAAGTTGAATGAAATCTTAAGATAAAAATTTATCAGGCAGGGCAGTTTTCCTTAAAAAAAAGAAAAGATTTTTAAACAACTCTGGCATGAATGCCACTTTTTTCGCGTAAAATTCACCCTATTAGCTAAGTTATGCTTAATGCGTACAGTAAAATTTATACACATGAAGTACCTGAATGTTAAGCATCACCTGACTAATAACATGTGGGGCCAGGCAGACCCGTCATTTCAAATTTTTCCATGAGGGAAGGGGAGAAAAGGGTGCATTTTCAATGCATATTATAGATAGAAAAACAACAAAATACATGAAAACGTGTATGAATTCAATGCATTTCTAAAAGTCAGGGGGAAGTGTCGATTGACCACCCTGATCGCCCAAATGACGGGCCTGGGACCAGGGCAGACATTAATCTCGAAGCTCCATGCGGTTTCAAGTCTTAGCAGCAATTGTTTAAAATTAACGAACATGGAAATCCACAATTAGTGCATATGTTACTGTAAAAGTCCGAAACCTCGTAAAGCCTGGGTTTTAAAGGTAAAACCTAGCTTTTACCAAAGTGGCTTGGTCCAAAGCCCGAAGTATGCTTTAATTTGATTTCACTTCGGGCTTTTACCAAGCTTTTGCGGTAAAACTTAGGAGATACCAACGCCTTCCAGTAAAAGCTCGAAAAGAGATTAACTTATGATAAGAGTTTCCATTTGCAGATTTATTGTACCGATACCAATTGTATACCGTGTGTCTCAAAGAGCGTTAAAACGCACTTTAATTTTTGAATTGATAATATAGATTGTACAAGTGACCACAATAAGATACGACTTAATATCATGTCAATATAACTGTCTTACACAATTATTTTCAAAGAGTTCCAAAAAAATAGCAGTATTAATGTCATTTGACAAGTAAGATCTCCATATGAAAAAGCTGAACTAATACTGAATTCTCTCGTTAGCTACTAAAGAGAATTCAACAGTTTTCAAATGCAAATTTAGCAATATAAAAAAATAAATAAATTGATAGTTCAGAAAAACAACTAAAAACTAAGAAAAAGAAAGAAAAAAAGAAAAATTTAGTACGTTTTTCTTTAATACCTATACTGCTTACTACTTGTTACAACAAAGTTGACTGTTATGGCATTTCGAATTACAAAGTAGATCAGCTTATTTACACTAACATATATTCGTAGTACATAACTTTGAATTGAACAGTTGCCTTTTCTGAGCTTTTGTCCCCCAACTTAGACTTGTTTTTTTAGTACTTCACGTAAACATATTTTCTGTTCCAACTTCTTCGATGTTTAAACAATTTTCTTTGCTAAAGGTAAATTGGTTTCTCGTGTACAATGAATTGAATTCCAATTAAATAATATACCAACAGCATAAAACTCCTCATCTTTAATGTCTATGGCAACGGCTCGGCTGTTACTGATTTTGGCTTTTGAGAAGGTACAGTATATAAAGTGCCGTGACGGAATGTAGGTGCGCAGGCATATTTAAGGTCAATTTAAAATCCGTCCGTTCGGGCTTTTACCGAAAGGCGTTGGAAGCTCCAAGGTTTTACCGCAAAGACTTGGTAAGAGCCCAAAATGGAATCATATTAAAGCATACTTAGAGCTTTTAAAAGCGTCTTTGGTAAAAGCTAGGTTTTGCCGGTACTGTTAGGAAAACGAAATAAAATTCCTTTAACAACTTCTCGCTAAAAACTTGCAAAGAACAAAAACAGAAACTAGTTTTTCGTCATTTCCTTTCTGCAACTGAAGATTTATTTTGGCAACCGGTTCCCCACGGAAAACTTGCAACATGAACGAAGGGAAGAGGGGGAAGGGGGTGAATTTGTTTTTGACACAGCAATCAAGGATTGCAGTTAGATTTTTTTTTTCTTATGTTGAAGACTTAAACATAAAATGTTTCTTGGTGGCAAAAATATTGAATTGTCTTATTTGTAAATACAAGCGTGAATAAAAAGGAGTTAAAACTTATTAAAACGTTACCTCAAAATGTTTATAAGAGCAATTTGAATACATGCATTCCCGAATTTAAGAGTTAGGTATAAAAAGTTACGTTTAGGTATCGGTATCAATCCTTTATTAAAGGCATTCAAATGTTCGTGTTAGCATCTGAATTGGCGAAGACGAACTCCGCAAGAAAATTTTCAACGTCTTCATTCCTGACGACCGAATTTCGCCATTAGAAATCATGACCTTTTCTTCCAACACAAGTGAATTCAGCCTTTTTTAACCTACTTTTACGAAAAATTAAAAAATAATAAATAAAGTATGAAAAAAGGCTTAATGTATAAATATCGTTAAAAATAAAGAAAAGTCAAAAATAGGTAAAGAAATTAAATAAAGAATGAAAAATAAAAACTTTGAAAGTAGGGTGAAATGCTTGTCTGTTCGTCTGTCCCCCCCCCCCCCTCCAATAACTTTTGAGGGCATTGTACTATTCGAAAGATTTTTTTCTTGCATTCGAAAGATCTCGGTGAGGTCAAACCAGGGGTCATTGTTTTAAGCTTTTCAAATCTCAGGCTAATCTTGAAATTGGGAAAAACTACTACTTCAATAGGGTTATAGGCAGTTGTAATAGGGGACTGCTAAATTGACTAGGATCAGCCTAGCCTAGCTGGGCAGTGAGTCAGGGCCCAGCTCTGAGCCTGTTGCTGGTCGTCACTTTTGTATTTGCATTTTCATACTTTACTTTTCGATTTGAACAAATGTTCATTCAATTTTGAACAGTTCTCAAAATCTTAACATGAGCGCCTATGGGTAAAAATGAAGCAAATTATGTAAACTCTAGGTATAAGATCCAAGCTCCTTTAAACAAGCTTATTGGAGGAAGCTCTCGACGTGAAATATTTTTTCATTTGAAATTTTTTTTACTCAACATAAGGTTTTACTTAACATTAGCTCCTGTGGTGAAATTTCAATACTATGTAAATCCTGATTTAACAAACTGATTTACTTGAAACAAACTTTATTGGAAGGTTCGTATGGCGTAGAACTAGGCAGATACGACGTTCACCTAGATCTAAACGATCCTATTTTCATTTGAAAAACTTTTAACGAGATTTTTAAGGATTTTTCTGAATGAATAAATGAAAGAATGAATGAATAAATGAATGAGTGAAAGAATGATTGAATAAACGGAACAATAAACAGATACATGAATAAGAAAATAGATGAGTGAATAAATGAAAAAATAAATACATGAGTAAATGAAGGAATGAATAAGTGACTGAATGAATATGTATTACCCGTTGAGAAAAGAATATTTGAAGTAATGAAGAACTAAAGCTAAATGAGAAAGAGAGAAAAATATAGCTAAATTATAAATTTGAAGTAGTTCTAGATGGAACTTCTTGTTAGTTTATTTAATTTTTATTATTATTATTATTATTAATTTCGAAGATGCTTTGTGTTATTTTCTGGGAGTATTTTGAAATTCGGAGATGGCCACGCATTCATTTTACATTTTAATCTAAATTGTTGCATTGTGTTACTCAATTGGCGTGTTTGCGACACTATTTTTGCGTTCAAAATTTCTGTCGCAATAGTATCGATTAGGCAATGCGACATTTTAATATTTTAATGCAACTATTACAACACTTTTATTTAATTGGCATGTTTTGGATTTTCTTTGGAGACGCGCGATACTTTAGTATTATGGTATATTTTAATGTAATGTTGTAATGTTTAGGAAAGTTTTGACCTTCTTCTATGTCAAAATTTATAGAAAATATTGAATTTGTAAAAAATTTCGATTTTTGAGTTTTCACAGGTTTACTCGTTTCAAGGCGCGCTGAACTTATTTCAAGAAAATGTCTGTCTGTATATACTTTTTTTTTTTTTTTTTTGTGGCCACCAACTTAAAACATAATGCATTGAATCGAATGAAATTTAGTGCACACATAGTAAGAAGCTCCGGATTACGGAGAAGCCAAATAAAGCCTGAACTCATTCAAAGTATGAAATGAGTTCCCATTGCAACGATCAAGAGTTAGTTGAATATGATGTGACATATTGAAGACATTGAGTTCTATTATAGAATTTAATGAATGGCTGCGAGAAAAGAGGTTTTCCTGTAACTAAAATCTCTTCATGTTCATTAGAAATTAATGCCTTTTTTGTAAACATGCGAAGTTTAATTACGAAAAAACCTCCTGACAGCCAATTTCTCTAGATACATACTCATGTAGGTAATACATATTCAGTCGCACATAAGCCTCTCTCCTGCTAGGAGGAAAACTTTGAACTCAACGAACGAATAATTTAAAAAAATGTACGAATAAATAATTTTTTTTTTAAAACTTGATTTTTTTTTACAAATGGATATTGTACCAAACCTATTCGAGAGTCAGCCCTGTAAGCAACATAAATAGAAAATTCTCAAAATTGATTCAAAAGCCCTTGGAAGTTCAAGACACTGTCAAATGTCTGGAAAAATCTGGGACATCTTTGTCTGGTCAAATGTCTGGAATTTCGAAATCAAGCGCATTATCGATTTCTCAACAGATGTCGCTCTTATCAAAACAGAAGCTGAAAGCTTCACTAAATGAAGTCTTGTTGCTAACCGAAAATCTTTCCTAGCACATCCCATAACCTACACATCACTGAAATATTTTTCTTTTCCCTGATTTCTGTCCTTTATTTTTATTTTTTATTATTATTTTTTTTTTTTTTTGCTTTTCGGCGTATTTAGAGATAAGAACTAGTTTTTGGGAATGCAAAGAGCGTTAAGAGGAAAAAAACTTCTTTAATGACTATAATTTACTCCACTTAGCTATATGGCTAAAAGGCAAGAAAAAAACATTTCCCAAAATGTTTTATTATTATTATTTTTAATAAATCTTCTCTAGGTATCTCTGAAACTCAAAGTACGCTTCTTTCGAAACATCTTCCAGTCGATAAATGACTTTTTTCTATATATAAATGACATCAATGCGGTAGCATCGTTATCATTTAAGGAAACAAATCTGCACTTAAGCTCGATGAAATATTGCGAGATATTTCTGTATGAACTGTTCAGAAGTCAAATAGTGTAAGTCTCATTTCCTTGATGTTTAGATATTTTGAATGAATATTGCAGTAAATTACTAATTAATATTGTTAGGCTTTCATGAAAGTATTTTATATACTTTTCTTATAGAGGGTTCCAAAGATAGTGCATAAATTGATGTTAGACTTTAAAAACATCAAAAATTTCAGTTACCGACTTACACTGTTTGACTTTTGAACAGCCATGGGTGATTCTGGTCGAAATTTGCGAAAATTTTTGACAAGCTGTTCCGAAAATTAAAAGCGAAATCAGTTTTCCGAAAATATTTCAACTAATCTTTGACGAATAATATCTGATTTCTTTCTACTATACTTCTCTAAATCTACTTTCTTCTGAAACAAGCAAAATGTTTTGTAGTTCAATAAACTGAAATTAATATGTTTCTTTAAAAAATCGACTTCTGGTATTAATATTACAGTTCTACCATCCAGCAAAGTGATCAGTCTGGCAGAGTGCCAAGAAGAATCCATTCATGTGCAAGGGAGGAACTGCTGGCATAAGAAAAGTGCAGTTTTTGTTCTCGTTCTAGTTCGTTTAACCTACTGGATTTCTTCCGAACTGATGCTATATGCCAGTTTTTAAATTTAGTTGCTTTCAACAATCAGAGAAGCAAACATTCTGATTCGCGTACTAAATAAACGCACCTGCTAAACGAACTTCCCTAATACTCGAATGGATTCGTTCTTTTCTGCCATGCGCAGAAGCGTCCAAATGTCAAAATTCTTCGTGGTCGAATTGTCATAACTTTCATTCGATCACTTGAAGGTTTTTATTTTGTGCAAAAGCACATATAAAGCATGTGATGTATGAGGGGAAGGGGGTATTTCCCTGATAATGTAGTTTTTGTTTTAAACTCGTGGTGCATACTTTTTCAGAAAATTTTGTGTCAAGTTTCGAAATTTTTTTTTTTTCCACTGAGAATCACCCATACTGTACAGCTCACACCTATTGACAAAAATGGAAGGGGAGCCCGTAATAAAATATACAGACCATGCTTTTCCTTTAAAACCCAACAAAACCAACCAAAGCTAAACCAGAAAATGTTCAGTCCAAAATAAAACATGCGTGTACTCTTTTGTAAAAAACAATTTCTGCTCCAAATTGGAATATTCGCTCAAAAGTTGTTGGGGTGCGAGTCACAGACAGAGGGACAGACTGATTGACATACGTGTGATCCACCTCAATAACTTGCAAAATACCTTTTAATTTGATCAATTAATTTTGTTTTCTAGCAAAGAATTAATTCGATTTTCCAGTAATTTTACTTTTTCTTTTCGTATTTTACTTTTATTGTTCTAAGAACTAAAAAGCTAAAAAAATAAAAGGTTCATTAAATATTCTACGCTGAAGAAAGCGAAAGTTTTATTTATTATCACAGCGTTATTTCGTAATGGATCTGCTTTGATGTCATTAATTACACTGGTCACAAATCTTTATTTTTCTTCTGAGGATTTTGTGAGCAATTACTGTAAAAAATTACATTAGTGTGACTCACAATACGGAAATCGAGTAATGTTCACAACATACGTACAAAGGTTTAATTTTGGCATATTTTGCATCAGGAAAGTCCTTTTTCAAAGACCAACAGTACGTTTTTTTTGGCTTACTTGAAGTCGAATTTTTTTCATATCATGTTAATTTTTAGCCTACTTTCCCGTAAAATTTAAAAAAAATAATAATAAAGCATGAAAGAAGGCTTAATGAATCGTGAAAATATCGTTAGAAATCAAGAAAAGTCAAAAATAAGTTAAGTAATTAAATAAAGATTGAAAAATAAAAAATTTGAAAGTAGGGTTTTGAGATGGGGAAAAAGTGTGTCGGTCGGTCTGTCTGCCCCCCCCCCCCCCTAATAACTTTTGAACGAATTGTCCGATTGGAAAAATTCTTTTTGCATTCGAAAGATCTCGGCGAGGACATCTCATTTCCATATTTTACTTTTTGATTTGAACAATTTTTTGTTCAATTTTGAACAGTTCAAAAAATTTTAACATTAGCGCCTATGGGGGAAAATGAAGCAAATTATGTAAACACTGGGTACAAGATATAAGTTCCCATGAACAAGCTCACTGGAAGAAGTTCTTGGCGTGAAATATTGATTTGAACAATTTTTGTTCATTTTTGAACAGTTCAAAAAAAATTAACATACCGCCTACGGAGAAATTTCAATCCTATATAATTTCTGATCTAATGGACCGATTTGCTTGGACCAAACTTTATCGGAAAGCTCTTATGACGTAGAACATGTACAAATAGAAAGTTCATCCAGAACCAATGAGCCTATTTTCCTATGAAATTTTTTTATCGGGATTTTCAAGAATATTTTTCAATTAATGATTGATTAAATGAATAAGCAAAAGAATGAATGAATAAATGAGTGAATAAATACATGAATGACTTAATAAATAATGATTGAATAAATATGTATTAACCGTTGAAAAAGGTATGTTTGAAGCAATTAAGAACTAAAGCTAAACGAGAAAGACAGAGAGAGAGATATAGCTAGATTATAAATTTGAATTCGGTGTATACGGGAAAGTAGGCTCGTATAGTTCTAGACGGAACTTCTTGTTATAACTGAAATTTCCTGATGGAACCATTTCCCATATTTATGACTTACGGCGCATGTGTTGCTGCTAAGGAAAATTTATATAAGTGAAGGTGAAGAACGTGGCTCTTCAGACACATATCGCAGCCCTTTTCAAGTGCTTTCAGTGCATCTTTTCTACATCACTGTAATTTTCTTTTTATTTTTTAAAGGAGCTCTTTATTATTTTTCTTAAACGAAACCCTTGCGCGTTTTTCTAATTGTGCTTTCTTTCAAAAGTTTTTTTCACATAAGTTATTTAATCTGTGGCCCTACGAAAAATTCCTCTTTTAATTTACTGAAAACAAATTTTGGGACTTAGTTTACATTTTAGCGCCTACGGGGAAATTTCAATCCCATATAAATCCTGATCTAGCAGACGGATTTGCTTGGAACAAGCTTTATCGGACAGATCGTTATGACGTAGAACATGTAAACGTATGAATTTCAACCAGAAATAAATGAGCCTATTTTTCTTCAATATATGTATATATTATTCGCTTCGAAGATTTTTCTTACATGTAAAAAATCTCGACGAAGACATTTCATTTCTATATTTTATTTTTTGAGTTAAAAAAATCTTCACATTTGAGCAAATGGGCAAAATGAAGCAAATTATGTAAATTTTGGTCATTCGATCCCAGTTCCGATGAATAAGTTTATCAGGAAAAGCTCTCTGCGTGAATTATTTTGAAGTTCCTATGAAATTTTTTGATCGGGATTTTTAAGGATATTTCTGTATGAATGAATAAATGAAAAAATAAATAAATGTGAATAAATGAAAAAATTACTAAATGAGAGAATAAATAAAAAAAAAAAAAACTAAATGAGTGAATAAATGAGAAAATAAATAAATGAATGAATGACTGAATGAATGAGTGAGTGAATGAATATGTATTAATCGTTGGAAAAGGTATATTTGAAGAAATTAAGAACTAAAGCTAAATGAGAAACAGAGAGAGAGAGAGAGAGAGATAGCTGGATTATAAATTTGAAGTTAGTGTATACGGGAAAAGTAGGCTCGTATTATAGTTCTAGACAGAACTTTTTTTTTATTTTTGTACTTCCAATGTTCCGTAGGGGTAACATGTTGAATAATTTTTAGGGAGATAGGAAGGAACAATTACCCTTATTGCCTTATTTATCCTTCCCACATGTTTTGAATGCATATGATGCTATAATTATGCGTAACCTTTTATATATATATAGTTGAACATTCTTAATACGAACACGGTTAATACGAAATCACAGCTAAAACGAACTTTTTGCTCATTAAGTTTGGTTTACTATTTAATTACACTAAATATCTCACGCATATTACGAAGGCAAAAATACAAATTTCGGCTAAGACGAACAAAACTTCTGACCTATTCACGAAAAATTTTCTCGATTGCATATAATTAATTTTTTTACAGAAATTGTTGGTTATTTTGAGTTATTGTAGACCACCAAGTATAAATGGCACTTGGCATTTTGCGCCATAATGATAACATTTAATGTACCTAAACAGGGGTGCCCATCCCCCCAAAGGTTATGGTGCATTCCCCCCCCCCCCCAAAAAAAAAAAAAAATTTATTATACCCTTGGGCCTTTCAAAAATCACGTGACGCACTTTAAGGGGGGAGGGGGGGGGGGTACAGTCTAGCGTCACGTTAACTACGTTTATAGGACATTTTTCCAAATTTGCCTCACGTGGAAGGGGTTGAAAATGGCAAAAAAAGAACATTTTACGTGGTTTTTTAACGTCCTCCTTCATGCTTTCGGAATTCTATTGAATATGAGGAATGGGGGGAATTGTGGTGAAAATTGGGGGTTTTACTAACAGTTCAATTTCTATTATTTTCTTTTCAAAAGATTTTAATTACGAATTGCTGTAAAAGAATTGCGAATGGTTCTAAGTAGTGTTCGGCAGTAGTTAACTAGAAGTAGTTAACTACTAGTGGCAACTACTAGTTAACTAGTAGTTAACTACTAGTTGTAACTACTTTTGTTTTGAACTAGTTAACTTGTAGTTAACTACTAGTTGTAACTACTTTTGTTTTGAACTAGTTAACTTGTAGTTAAACTACTTTTTTCCCAACTACTAGTTGCAACTACTTTCAAAATTCCAACTACTTTCGGAAAACAAAAAATATTTTTAAAACATTAAATTATTTTAATTTTTAGCTTATGAATATTACTCACACAAATGTATTTTTCACATTACGTTATACAATGTAAAAGTACTTATTAAAAAATCATAGTATTTATTGCGATATTTATGCAAATTAGGAAAAGTTTTCTAATATAGTCAATAAATGGCACCTGCACACGCACGATGAAGTTTCATTTAAAAAACAAATCTTCATTATGAGGAAGCTTTACCTCTGCTCTAATACTATGCATTTGTTTGGGATACCATAAAACACAAGCCTTTAACACAATTTGAAAGAATATAATCTAAAGCATGTGCGTTGTAAAGATATTTTGTTAATGAATGGAGGTTGTGCAGAGGGAGAATTTTAAATTAATAAGGGGTAAACCCCTTTCTTTTGCAACAAACTAAACAAACAAAGAAAGATAAAAGGAAACGTAACAAATTTATTTATTCATACCTCAAAGAATATTGAGTTGAATTATTAGGATTAAACATTTAAGAACAAGCTTAAAAATGGAAATTCAAATGAATTATACTAAAAAGTAGTTAACTAGTAGTTAACTACTTTTGGAGAAGAGTTAACTACTAGTTACAACTAGTCTCAAAAACAAGTAGTTAACTACTAGTTGCAACTAGTTTTTCTTAGACTAGTTAGTAGTTGGTAGTTAACTACTTTTTGACGAGTAGTTGGTTGCCGAACACTAGTTCTAAGCTAAGTAGGGTCAGTTGGGGTAATTGTAAACATGGGGTAGTTGTAAACAGGCGTCATAACTACAGTTGTGGTGGTTTTGAAAACTTAACTGCTTGTGAGTAATAAACTGGCAGCATAGGGACGACATTGAAACAGTTTCGTAAGTTTCGAAACAACTGTGGAGGCGTCACTATTGTTTGAAAATGGCACAGTGAAAAAAGTTGTTTAACAAAATTTAGTGCTCTTACATTTTCCTCTCCAGCTCATCTACAAAAGCGATGTAAGCGGTTTCAACCATTTTTATTTGTCATATGGAATGCTGCTGAAAACATTTAGTTATAAATTTAATCCTCCCTGTTATTTTTCATGTGCAAGTTAGGTGTTTACAATTACCCCATATATTTCGTACTCTGGGGTAATTGTAAACACTTAAATGTATCCTATTTCCAATATATTGGGAGGACAATAAGTATTATATTTTGATGAAAATTACACTTTTGTGTCTATTTTACATACCTGTTGTTGTTGCTAACGCCACTTGGAAATCCAAGCCCCCCTTGCAGGGCGACCATGAATTAAGGAAGCTCCTACTGATTATTAATGAGCTCCGCTAGAATGAAGTACACTTGCCTCAGAGGGGCTTAATGATTTTGAACCAGCTCCCAGATGAGAGATTGTCACCTAGGATGGTCCCTCAGCTGAAATTATTTCTAACTTTGTGGACATTTGAAGCGACGATGTATTTTACATGCACAGCTCCCTTTAGCGCACTCGGTCTCAGAGTAATCAGTTGCGGGAAGTGGTCACCCTCCCAAGCGTTGACCACGGCCAGTTGTGCTTCACTTTCGGTGTTCTGTGGGATCCAAGCTTAACCGACTGATCCACTGCGGAACAAATTTTACATAAATTTGTTGCATTACTTGATTTTTGGCAAGATATTTCTCGTTAAATGATCTCAGCCGACTCATAACTCAGCGGACCACTTGCGGCCTGTTGGCCGCAGATTGAGAACCATTGCTCCGAAACTTCTTAGCAGACTGTATATGAAACAATTTTCCAATTGCATCAACCTTATTCGAAAATAAATCACTGTTTACAATTACCCCAGATCTCTGGGGTGATTGTAAACACGAGCTCATTCGCTAACAAATAGTCATAAAGTCAAAATTTTTAAACACATTTACTCACAAGAAGCACAGTAGTGGCTACAATGCTCACAATTTTATTTTTGAATTCATTCAAGAGGTAGGGAAGGATCAAAAGTTAAAACATTGAAAAAGCGTTTACAATTACCCCAACTGACCCTAATTGTTTTTATAACTTTTAACAATTTTTCTGATAGACATAAGAAATGCCTGAGGTAACTCAATTATAACTCCACTACCTTGAAGACAACGGTCAACCAGTTGCGTCGTTACAACTACTAAGTATACATACTAATAATCGCATTAATATTTGCCACTAAAAAGAAAAATAATAATAAATGTATATAATATGTATATACTATATATATTTATACTTAGGCTATATCTAAAGCTTAACAATTGAAAAGTTAAATCCCATCAAACATGTCAGTTGAACAAAAACTACAAATGAAAACTCAGAAAAAGTAATAGTCGACAAGTGGTGTCTTTTATAGATTATTATACATTAATTCATAAGATCTTGATGTGCTTTAAAGAGAAGTAATTTTGTTCTTTGCACGCTTGTTGAAGCAAATTTTGCTATTATATCAACATTAGAGATTGCCTTCAGAATGTCCTTTTCGGATGTTAAAACGAGCATGTTGGACAACCAAACATCTCCCATGCTGCTTCGGAACCTGTTCTTAACAATTTTTAATCTGCTCGTTGTTCTTTCAGCAGAACAGCTTGTTGCTGGCAACGAAAGGTAAATCTCCCCCCCCCCCATTTTAAAATCCCCCCTAAATTTTTTTCTGATGGCGGAAGTTGCGCCATGCTACCCCTCCCCCTTTGGGCACCCCTGTACCTAAAAAATAACTAACCGTTAAGGATTTTTCCAAAATTATTAAATTTTGAAAGGTAAGTTCACTTTTTATCAATGTAGTAGTAAGATTTAAAAGTGTATATCAGCAAAAACAAATAATTTGTTTTCTCTATTTATTTTATTTTATTATAAAAAGTGGTAATTATTTAAAAAATATAAACATGCATTTCTAATACTTTTTTTTACCATTTTACTTATTCACGGTTGTTACGAATTTCGGCTAATACGAACAAATTCGTGAATTTTTGGCATTTCGTATTAAACGAATTCAACTGTATATATATATATACGTGAAATTTATTATATATATATACTTATATATGTATGTTTTTACATAAATGAAAACGTACAAAAAAAAGGGTATCACGAAAAGCAGTCTAAAATGCAGAGTTTTTGCAACGGAGTCTTTTTATCTAGCCCCATTTTTTATTACATTGCTGATGAGTACCACTAATCACTTAAATATCTTCCAGGATTCCAGTTTCTAATATGAACGATTTCATTCCTCTCTTCTCAAGGTCAACGACCGAGCACGTGAAGAGAGAACAAGATTTCTGTAAGAGTCAGAATGGGGAAGCTTTAGATTTTTTAGTGTCTACTGTCTGCTGTTCTAAAGTAAAATCATGAAAGAATTTGCGCATGAGTCAGGTCTGCTCTCATTTTGTCAAAATAGGGGGGATATGCTGAAAGGAGACCTTACGATGAGTGTTTCTTTGTTAATATTTATTTTTCTTGCAGTATCAATTTTGCCTTAGGGACCGTTCATAAATGATGTCACACTTTTTTCAATATATTTGTCCCGCTCCACATCTTTGTCACATGTCAAGATGCGTAGTATATAAGCATATGTACTTGCAGTTCAGAAACAAAGTACTGCGTTATAGATCACGTTTCTAATTTTAGTTTTAAACTTTTAATGACATTTGTGAGCATAATAATAATGATGATGACAATATATGTACTTAATTGTATGAAATGAGGTAAAGGTTTGCAACACAAAAGAAAATTAGTATAGAACAGTAAAATATATTAATTGTTCGAATTCTGGGAAAATGACTAATGCAATTTTAATTTAAAAGTGTAAATGCCCAAGCTAATTTCCTCTTAAACTTTTAACAAGAAGTAAATGTAAGCCTTAACCAGAATCGGTGTTTACGAGACAAAATGATCAATGAAGCTTTAAAACCAAATTATGCAAATCAAAAAAACTTAAAAAATATATTTAATTTGCTGATTTTAAATGTTTTTATAGAAACCAAAATGTGTTATGTCACACTTCTTGTTACCTCCTCCCTCCCCCCATGGAAGCGTGACATCATTTATGAATGAACCCTTAAAATCTTTTTAATGGTGCTAACTGAAACCTCGGAAATTTTACTGGCCCCTTTTGGATGAGTTACCGGAACATCAGTGGCTCCACCAGAAGGACGCCCCAGTGGGCCCCGTGTCTTTCACCCTTTCAATGATGATTTGCATTTTTTTCAAAAATTAGTGTTCTTTTTTACTCAAGAGCATAGATCAGGAGCGGAGCGGTGGATCAACGAGATTTTGCTCGAAATTAGAGCGGACCGGAGCAAAGAAGTTAATTGTGCTCCACTGCGCGATTTTTTAAAAAACTTTTTAAAGTTTTTTTATCAAATGATCAAATAAATTAACTTAAAAAGGAGATAAATAATATAATCTATTTAATTTATTTGGAGCACGGCGCAGTGCGGAGCTGGAGTGGTGCCGGATCAAATATTTATAAGTCGGACCGGAGTGACTCAGAAACATGGGCTGCTCCAGATCCCTGACCAGCAGTGCTCCCCCCTTAGTTAATTGAATTCTCCGGATACTGTATATCCGATATCCCTTGCCTGATGAATACATACCGGATATTCGGTTCCTGTGTTTGAAGCCTGTAAATTCCGTACATATTTTTTAAACCAAAACCGCGCAGCCCACAGCTTGCAAGTGCGTACTAAATTCTTAATTTATATACATTTTCAAAGAATGCTGGGGAACTAAATTAAAAAATCAAACTTAGCTTGCCAGCTTCCAGTTATATCAAATTTTTTCGGATATCAGAAATCCGGTTTGCACAAGAAATAATCTTCTGAAGAAAAATTTTACTCAAAAATTCTGATGGCGCAACTTGCGCCATGATGTCTCCATCCACTGAACCTATCACCCTTTTTAGCCTACTTTCTCGTAAAAGTAAAAAAGAAATAAAATAAAGCATGAAAGAAGGCTTTATGTGTCGTAAAAATATCATTAAAAATAAAGAAAATTTAAAAAAGTGATGTAATTAAATAAAGATTGAAAAATAAAAAAAATTGAAAGTAGGGTTTTAAGATGGGGAAAATGTGTGTCTGTCGGTCTGTCTGTCCCCCCCTCCCCCCTCTAATAACTTTTGAACTAATTGTCCTATTCGAGAAATTCTTTTTGCATTCGATAGATCTCGTTGGGAACATCTCATTTCCGTATTTTACTTTTTGATTTGAAGAATTTTTCGTTTAATTTTGAACAGTTCAATAAATTTTTAACATTAGCGCCTATGGGCAAAAATGAAGCAAATTATGTAAACTCTGCACAAGATCCAACTTCCTATGAGCAAGCTTATTGGAAGAAGCTCTCGCTGTGAAATATTGATTTGAACAAATTTTGTTCATTTTTGAACAGTTCAAAAAAATTAACATTAGCTCCTACGGGGAAATTTCAATCCCATATAAATCCCGATCTAACCGACGGATTTGCTTGCAACAAACTTTATGGGAAAGATGTTACGATGGAGAACAAGTACAGATACGAAGTTCAACAAGAACTGAACGAGCCTGTTTTCCTACGAAATTTTTTCATCAGGATTTTTAAGGAGATTTCTCAATGCAAAATGGATAAATGAATGAATGAATAAATGAAAGAGTGAATGAATGAATGAGTGAAAGAAAGAAAGAATGAATAAATGAATGAATGAAAGAAAGAATGAATGAATAATGAGTGAATAAATGAGTGAATAAATACATAAATGCAAATTAATGAATTAATAAAGGAATGACTAAATCTGTATTATCCGTTGAAAAAGGTGTATTTGAAGTAATTAAGAACTAAAGCTAAATGAGAAAGTGAGCAAAAGAGATAGCTAGATTATAAATTTGAATTTGATGCATACGGGAAAGTAGACTCGTATAGTTCTAGACGGAACTTCTTGTTTAAACAACCGTTGTTTACAGGGTGCAGCAAAGAAACTCGGACAACGTTTGACAGGTCCTGACACGAACACGCTATACCGTATCCAGTTAATTGTTTTTCAATAAGATTCTCTCCATGTTTTTCTGAATTGATGTGTGCAGTTTCGAGTTTGTATTCTTTATTTTTGTTTTGCTCACAAACGTGTTGCAGTTTTGGAGCTTATTCGCCCTGGAAAACGTCAATGTGAAATTTTTCGTTTGCTCAAATTTCCTCGACAGACTGTCTCCGATGCAATTAACTGGTTCAAATAGCGATGCTAACGATGGTCGCCGTCCAGGGAGAGATAGAAAGCGCACCATCAACACGTGTTCCCCAACAGCAGGCTCATCAAGAAGCGAGTGCAACGAATTTCGAGGATCTCCTTGTGAAAAATCGCTCTTGTGATCGGAATCAGCGACCGATCAGTTCGGAGAATAGTAAAAACGGAATTTCTCAAGCCGTACAAGCTCCAAAAAGTTCAACTCCTTACGGAAGAGAACAAGAACGTACGACTTTAAAGATGTCGCAAGCTCAAGCATCGGGCAGCAGGTCAGCTATTAGAGAGCATCCGCTTCACAGATGAGAAGCTGTTCACCATCGAGTAAGAGCACAACCATCAAAACGACGAAGTCTGGTCCGCCGAGGCTCCTGGCACGTCGGCCATCGTCGAACACCGCCAAAATCCACAATCGGTGATGGTCTGAGGGGGAATTTGTGCTATAGCAAAAACGCCCTCCTTTTCGTGGATCAAGGGGTCAAGATCAACCGAAAAGTGCATCGCCGGGACATTCTTCAAGCCGTCGTATTCCGTGGGCCCAACAGTGTCGATGCGAATTGGACGTTCCAGCAGGACTCAACACTGGCTCACAAGGCGCAAACGACTCAGGACTGGTGCTGGGCCTATTTTCAGACTTCATATCGTCTACCGAATGGCCACCCTACTCGGGGGATCTCAATTCGAAGGACTACAGCGTGTGGTCCATTTTGGAGGCCAGGACCTATTCTAAGCAAACAAAAGTTCGAAGTCACTGCACCGAGAATGGGACAAATTGTCACCGGAAGAGCTGCGGCCCATTGCTGAAAGTTTCAAGCCGTGTTTGGCTCTGTGTATCGCCGCCGGAGGAGGTCACTTCGATACCGGCTGAGTATATTATTGCTAACGTTACATGTTATCGTTATTAATTGTTGTTTTGCTAAATTTCTTTCATTTAATAAAATTATCATAAAAAATGTTTGTCTGTTTTTTGCCGCACCCTGCATAAATATCTATTGCATCTGTGATTGCAACAGTGGTTCCGTGGAAGAATGCTCGCCTGCCGCGCGGGCGGATCTATAAAAGGTTCGATAAATCTTTCCGTCGCACCGGCGGTTCAGTGGCAGAATGCTCGCCTGCTGCGCAAACGGCCCGGGTCCGATTCCCAGCCGATGCAAATAAACTTGTTGGTTTTCTTTCAACATGTGCTCGTTTTTGAGCCTTCTTTCCCTCAAAGGTAAAAAAAAAAAAAAAACATGAAAGAAGGCTTAATGTATCTTGAAAATATCGTTAGAAATCAGTCAAAAATAAGTTAAGTAATTAAATAAAGTTTGAAAAATAAAAAATGTGAAAGTAGGGTTCTGAGATGGGGAAAAAGTGTGTCGATCGGTCTGTCTGCCCCCCTAATAACTTTTGAACGAATAGTCCGATTCGAAAATACTTTTTGATTTGAACAATTTTTCGTTCAATTTTGAACACTTCAAGAAAACCTTAACATTAGAGCCTATAGGCAAATTATGTAAATTCTTGGCGCAAGATTCGAGTTCTTACGAACAAGCTTATTGAAAGAAGCTCAGGCGTGAATCATGTTTTGATTTGAACAATTTTTGTTCGTTTTTGAACAGTTCAAAAAAAATTAACATAGCGCCTACGGGGAAATTTCAGTCCTATATGAACCCCGATCTAACGGACCAAACCTTATCGGAAAGCTCTTATAACGTAGAACATATAGATAGAAAGCTCATCCAGAACTAACGAGCCTATTTTGCTCTGAGATTTTTTGATCGGAATTTTCAAGAATATTTTTGAATTAATGAATGATTAAAGGAACAAGTGCAATAATAACTGAATAAATGAGGAACTAAAGCTAAACGAGAAGGAGAGAGGGAGGTAGCTAGATTATAAATTCGAAGTTGGGTGTATACGGGAAAGTAGGCTCGTATAGTTCTAGACGGAACTTCTTGTTATTAATTCTTCTGAATTCTTTCTGTGCGAAGTACAACTGTTTTAAAAAACTTTCCGTCGCATCGGTAACTAAACTTAACAGCAGGTAGGAGGTCTGCTGGTGTGTCGGTTTTTTTGGTCTTCAGACAACAACATGGTCGAAACACCATGTACTTTCTCTTTTCCCTGTCGTCTTGTTGATTATAGTCATGTATCTTTTATTGTTTGCGTAAAATTTTGAACCACCAGAATTTTGTTTCTTTGCTGCTTTTGCCCAAAACTGCCTTTGGTTTTAGTGCTATTTTTCTTGCACTTTGTGGGGTGTTCTGCACCTCTCATGATTTGAGACGAACCAGCACTGATGACTCCTTGTCTCTTTTTCAACTTATTTTATTTTATTTCATTTTATTTACGTATTAACTTTGCTTACAGTTTTGCTGCTTTGAACATGTTTAAGTGATTAGTGTTCTCTTTTCCATTTTTATTTGTTTTAAATTTTGTTTTCCTATATATAAATATATATATATATATACACGCACACACACACACATAAAATCCTACAAGTGATTGAAAGAAAATTCTGTACCAGAATTCAAATCTTTCTTAGAAACATCATTGTAAGTTTTTCAAAGTATGAAATATTTTGTTTATCTCGCAGTAGAAAGGAAAGCACATGTTATTTGCCTAAGAAATCTTGAAATCAATAAATTGCGAAAATTTCGGATTAAAAAAAAAAAAATGTTTTGGAATAATTTTAATAAAATCTTCGGAAACTTTGGATCAGAATCCTCCATGCAGATTCAAAATGATTCCATGAATGATTCAAATGATTCTATCCATGCAGATAGAATCATTTTGAATCATTAAGTATTTATAATGTGTAAGCCAGAAAAAGAATTTAAATATTGATATAATACTAGCAATGAATATTTATTAGAATGAGCAAAATGTAATTTCCACAATTTTGTGAATTAAAATTAGTACAAAAAGCAAGTAGGAAAAATGAATTAATTAAAAAAAACCCCAACAACATTTGAAAGAATAATTGTAGAAATGCATTGTAATTTTAGTTCTGCTGTTCATTTTTCTGGCAATTACACAATGTAGCGTTTGAAGTGTGACTTTAACACACAAATTTCCTGAATTTCTTCACTTTCGAGAATACCTAGAATCATGTCTATCTAGAATACAGAGCACGCCTACCTTGTTTTGAAATAAGAAGAAAACAAAAGAAATAAAATGCATGAAACTTACAAAGAAGCTATATGTTTTCCCAGCTTAAGGGATCGACTTTTGTCAGGAGCGGGGTGGCTTTAACTTCTTGAATCAAACATAACGCAGTTTTCAAAATAAGGTCTTTATTTTTTGCACGTCCATGCGGCGAAAGTCGAAGCATACAATTAAATTGAATTGAATTGAAATTGATTCGCACCTGGCGGCGAGCTATATATAACTGAAAAAACGCACATGCGCAAATGAAATTATGCAAAATGAAGTGTGATGGGTGAATCCAAACATACTCCTGCCCAAAATTAATTTACAGTTTAATTAATTTTGAAATGCTCCGTTTGAACAGTCCTTTTGCAGTTCGGATGGTGACCACTCGCACTCCCCGGTCTTCGCCGGGATGAACTCTTTCAACTCGGCCCAACGGCCAAGTGGAAGGTGGAAGGTTAGACTCTTTCAAGATGACAAGGTCCCCAACCCTCATGTTTTGATGAGGTACTCTCCACTTAACTCTTTGTTGGAGAGAATGCAGATATTCTTCATGCCATCGCTTCCAGAAGCTGTTTCGGATGTTTTGAACAAGCTGCCAGCGAGTTCTAGGAGGAACGTCGCTTGTTGAATCATCTGGAAGAAATGTCAAGGAGTTAATGCATATAAAGATTCTATGCCATTATCGGGTGATACCAAGGGTCACGAGTTGAGAATCGCTTCAATCTGGCACAACAGTGTGCTCAACTCTTCAAAAGTGAGGCGTTTGTCGACAATGGATCGTTTTATGTGAAATTTCACAGATTTGACCCCCACTTCCCAAATTCCTCCGAAGTGGGGAGAAGACGGGGGAATAAAATGCCAAGTAATTTCTGAATTGTCAAAGAAGTTTACTATTGTTGGTTTGTCCTTGATCGTTTTAATAAAGTCTTGAACTTTATTAATTTTAGGGCGTGCCCCTACGAAGTTTGTAGCATTGTCACTATATATGTGTGATGGGCAACCACGCCTAGCAATCAGTCTTTTAAGAGCTGAAATAAAAGAATCGGCTGTAAGATCCCCTACTAATTCAAGATGATGCCTTTGTGGATATACATACAAATAATGCTACGCAAGATTTGGTCGACTTCTGCCCTCGACCCTTACCAATCTTTACGTCTATGGATCCAGTGAAATCACAACCAACGTTGATGAAAGTTCGACTGATCTTAACTCGAGCCTTTGGTAGGTCTCCCATCAGCTGTTGGATCGGTTTGGAGCGGTACCTGCAACAAGCAATGCATTTGTTAACAATTTTGCGAATCTACCGTTTGGCTCTCCCGATCCAATAGTTCTGCTTGAGAATGTGATTCAATAGAGTTGGTCTAGAATGAAGATTCAATGTGTGTGCATCTTGAATGATCATTGTACTGATCTTGTGCTTTTTGGGTAGAATAATTGGATGTTTTGAATTGTGGGGCAGATCCAATTGTTTTATTCGCCCTCCCGCCCGTAAGACACTCTGGTCGTCCAAAAAAGGATGCAAAGAAATAATCTTGCTTCGGGGAGAAAAAGTCTTGTTAGATTGCAGATTGTCCAATTCTTTAGGAAAATGAATTTGTTGAACCCAACGGAACAAAATAAATTTGACTTCCTTGGTCTCAGATAGGGATAAATGAGTAGAAAAGCTCGAGGTTGCTGAACTAGTTCTTGATTTGCATTTTAGTATGAAGCGCCGACAATAAGCTAATATACGGATGATTTTTCCCAGTGATGAATGCTTCTCAAACATCTCATCTAATGTAGAATTAACTACACAAGAATTAGCAAAAATAGGGTCGTTTCTTTGTTCAAGTAAAACATTGGGATCATCTTGAAATGTAGGGTTTTCAAGTGGCCAATGATTTGAATCCAGAGTAAGAAAATTTGGTCCATGCCACCATAGCTTACTACTTCCTAAGTTTTGAGGATTGATACCTCTTGAAGCTATGTCCACGGGATTTTCTTTAGATGGGACAAAATGCCAATAATTGGAGGGTAGGGAGTCTAATATTTTGGATGTTCTATTTGCGATGAAAGTTTTCCAACGCCTTGGGTGTGACGAGAGCCATGCTAGTACTATTTTGGAATCAGTCCATGCATGTATCTCAGCATCTTGCATGCTTATCTTGAGACAATTTAAAACTGCTTGCAAGAGCGAGGCGAGTAGAGTTGCACCTAATAACTCAAGCCGAGGGATCGAAACTTGTTTAATAGGTGCGACCTTGGTTTTAGAAACTAATAGGTTTACAGATTCTTCATTTGGTAAGATTTGCTTACGATATATTACAGCCGCGTAAGCTTGCTCCGAAGCGTCACAAAAGCAGTGTAATGAAATTTTAACCTTGGAAATGCTTACACATCGGGGAATTTGTTAGGTTTTAATCAAGTTAAAATTGTTTTGAAACTGCATCCATTCAGTGACTAACTTTTCAGATAAAACATCATCCCAATCGCTTTTAACTAACCATAATTTTTGATAAAATATTTTAATCCAAATTACACATGGACTTATCAAACCCAAAGGATCAAAAATTTGAGACGTGTTTGATAATATCTTTCTTTTTGTGATTGGAGAATCAACGTTAAGATGAGGCGTAAAGCAAAAAATATCACTGATAGAGTTCCATTCTAAATCCAAAACTTTACAATTGATATTACCTTGTATTTGAAGGCTGTTCTCTTTTTTTCGCAACATCTAGCTTGTCTAATACCTGTGAAGAATTTGATCTCCATTTATTCAGCTCAAAGCCTCTTGTAAGAAGTAGTGATGAAACTTCCTTGCAGAGTCGGGCTGCTTCCTCATGATCGTCCATACTTAGAAGTAGATCATCTACGCAGAACTTGTCTTGTATGATCATAGAAGCAGCAGGATGATATTCTTTAGAATCCACTGCTATTTGCTGTAAGCATCTAGTTGCAAGAAAAGAAGAGCATGAAAGTCCATAGGTTACAGTTGTTAGTTTGTACTCTTGAATAGGTTCTGATTGATTAAATCTCCATAAGATCCCCTGATACGTTTGATTGTCAGAATTTACCATTACCTGCCGATACATTTTAGTTATGTCTGCAGTAACGGCAGTTTTCCCCATGTGGAAATCCAACAAAATATCAAATATGTCTCGCTGTTTGGCACCAACAGCCAAAATATCATTCAATGAAACTGATCCTTCAGTTTTGCACGAGCCGTCAAAGACTGTGCGCAACTTGGTAGTGGTAGAGTTCTTTAAGACGAAATGGTGCGTTAAAAAGAAATTTTTGTGATCAGGGTGATCCAAGTGATCATTTGCTGGTTTTATATGCTCTAATTTGAGGTATTCGCGCATAAATTGCTTGTAGAGATTTTCGATTTTAAACGTGAAAAAGCAGAACCATACGAGTTTCCCAATTTACTTTCAGTTTGGAGAATGGGTAGTTTTAACTTCAAATTTTCCATCAGAGTAAATTTTATAATTTGATACAAAATGTTCCTCACAAAATTTTTCTTCTGGTGTTAGTTCTAATGCGTTAACAACTGAAACTGATTCAATTTCCCAAAATGTTTTTAGAACGTCATTGAGATTTAAGTTTGCAAGCGCAAGACTAACTAACTGATTTGTTTTTTGATTCCCCGTTATAACCCAACCTAAACGGGTATTTTGAGCTATTGGCTCTCCAGTGTCGCGCAGCACTTGACCTGGGAGAATTACCGAAAAAAACTTATCGGCTCCAATGATTAAATCAATTTCACTTGTTTGTGAAATATCACTGTCAGCTAGTTGTAGCCCTGATAATAGCTTATGATCTTGAGTCGTAATTTTGTACAAAGATTCAAGGGCAATCAATGACTTTAAAATAAATGCTTTTAACTTGAATTTAACATCTTTATTATGCTTTCAGTAGATGCATAAATCCATATTTCATAGAGTGGTAGTTGGTGTGGTGGACGAAATGCCGAACACACTTATTTTAGCCTTTGAATCATAATTAAGATTATTTTTCTTAGGAAATGATTCAGATAAGAAACAAGCCTGGGATCCTGAATCAAGAAGAATGCGAATATTAACAAACTTACTGCTGTCATCTTTAACTGAAGCTACTGCTGTTGGAAGCAAAGCTTTATTTAATTGATTGGGATTTACCGCAATTTCACATTGGATCAGGTTTGATGATTTAGGGTCGAACTTCCGTTGTTGATCTGTTTTTGCACAATTCGAACCTAGATTTTCCTCATGTAAAAGAGAATTGTGCTGGAGATGACAAAATCTACATGTAAATTGTGAAGTACAGAACTTTGTTGTATGTTTCTCTGAAAAACAATTCAAACAAAGATTTCTTTTAATCACAGACATCTTGCGAGATGCAGGATTCAAATTTTTAAAACTTGAACATTTAGCCAAGTAATGAAAATCCTTGCATTTTGGACATTTTGAATAACAAGCACGATTCGTGTTTACTTTTGTGTCCTTTTGACTTGAGAAGTCAATTTTTGAATTTTCCAATGCTGATGGTCTATCATTTAAAAATTGTATGAAATTATCAAATGATGGACAATCAGTCTCATCTTTTCTATCTGACCATAAACGGAGAGTTTCAGGATCAACTTTGTTTAAAAGCATATAAATTATCCAAATATCCGGTTTAGTAGCCTTTTCATCAAAGCATTTTAAACATCTGACAACTTGCTCGGAAGTGTCAGCAAGAGACCTCAAGTTACAATCATTAGCTAGAGTAATCGCGTTTTGCGCAAAAAAGGTAGCTAACAGAGTATTAGTGATCTGTTTTTTGTTATTGTAACGATTGAAGAGTTTCGTCCAAGCTTCCTCATAACTAACGTTTGTTACGGGAATGTGTTGGATTATTGATTTGGGACCTTCACCTAATAATCCGATTAAGTATTGAAACTTTTGGATATTAGATAACGTATTGTTATTGTGAACAATATTTAGATACAAATCTTTAAAATTAAGCCATTGAGTGTAATCACCATTGAAAACAGGTATGTTCAATCTAGGCAATCGAAAATCCAAAGTGTTTCCAAAGCTTGCATTTAGAAAACTGGGATTTGGATCAATTTGATCAACACGTGAGGTTGACTTCAATAATTCTTGAAGATCCGCTTTTGCGACGAAATAACGATTTTCAAGCTCTTCAATTTCAGATTAATCTGAGGGTAAAGCAGCGTCGTACTCAAGTAATTTAGCAAATATTTCTTCTAACCTGAAAAGTCGATTGTTAATGCTGCCTGAATTCGTATCAGAGCTGGCGGTGGTAAGAAACGTTTCAATACGGGTCAGAGCCGCTTTTTCGTAGCCACGCAGTCTGATGAACTCCGCGGATTCCATTGTAAAAGCAAAAGAAATTTCTTACTTCTGATCAGATGAAAACCACGACGAAAATCTCGGTTTAAACTCCAATGTTTTCCCAGCTAAAGGGATCGACTTTTGTCAGGAGCGGGGTGGCTTTAACTTCTTGAATCAAACATAACGCAGTTTTCAAAATAAGGTCTTTAAATTTTGCACGTCCGTGCGGCGAAAGTCGAAGCATACAATTGAATTGAATTGAATTGAAATTGATTCGCACCTGGCGGCGAGCTATATATAACTGAAAAAACGCACATGCGCAAATGAAATTATGCAAAATTAAGTGTGATGGGCGAATCCAAACACTATACTTATGAAAAAGACCTCTACGAGAGGATTTCTAGAAACTAATTTTAGCATACATCTCATACTGGTACACTGTAAAAATTTTGGTGTTTGGTTACTATCATTTTCGTGTTCAGTAACACCAAAGTTGAAAATAATTCATTTTTTAATATATTTTAAGTTTTATTATGTGTCTGTCTGAAAAAAATATAGGCAGTATAATATTTTTGAGCACAAAGTTTGTTAATTTAGTTATGCATGAAAATTTCATAACAATTGCTTATTTCTAGAATTGTAATGAACTTTTGATACATAAATGAGTTAATGTTCAACTTTGGTGTTACTAATCATCAAAATTGGTCGCAACTAAACAAAATTTTTTATTTATAGGGGAACAAAAAAAAAATGTCCAGATGGAGTCAAATTAACTTCATCTTTGTATTCCAATGGTTAGGAATGCTAAAGTAATTATTATGCAATAAGTATCAGGGTCAATCATATAACTGGAGAGTATGACAATTTTTTATTTATTTTTAATACAATGTGTAAAATAATTGATGGAATGTGGCATTGCCAGATTTTTTGGCATGTGAACATTACTTAAAGTTCTTAAAAAATCTCACAACATGCTTTTGCAACTGTTTTTGTCAACAAAGAGACTTCACAGTTGTGTTAATAACAATACACGTAGAAAATAGGAATGTTGCCCTGTCATTGAAAATTACATCATCAAGAAGTGGTTATGTTCAAAGTAATCAGTTGAACTCTAAATCTTCCAAAATACAGACCAACATTAGAAATAAAACAATCAGTTCAGAATCAAATTCTAATAGTGAAAAGAAAACCTTCAAGAGAAGGGGGATGGAGGACAACTAAGACAGATGGTTGTACTATCATTATACTGACTCTAAAAACTTTAAAAACAACTTTTCCAAAAAATAAATTCAGTAATAAAGACAATCATTTAAAATTTATATTAACAATGCATTTAATGACTCAACATTGAGCAACTTAATAAAAAAAATTTATATCTTAATTATCAAATAATTAATACAGACAGTTGTCATTCAACTTTGTTCCATGGAAACATAGAAAAAACACTGATCAATAAGAATGCCACAAAATAATTTTCCAGTAAAGAAATTAAAATTAAATTCTTCAATCCTTAAGCCCTTTGCTTCGAAGGAAAGCATCTTTACTAGGTTCACGCCCAAGAAATTCCACTAGCATTTGATGCGCATCCTAGGAATTGAACAAAAGATATTCTTAATGGCTTAATACATTTAACATTTGAATCAATACACAAATAAGTAAATAAATATATAAATTAATTATTTAAAAACAAAACACATCATAAAAAATTGAACTTAAGAAAACACCTGGGTGCTATTGCAAAGCCTAAAATTCAAATTTTTCATAGGAGAGGAGATCCTTCGATTGATTTTGGAGCAGGCATTTCATAATTTCAAAAAGCGAAGGTTACCTTTTCTTTTAAAAAATACAGGTTTACATAAGATCGTTTCGTCATCTTATAATTTATTTTTCAAAAATATTTTATGAACAAATATTTTAAGCTTCACCATCATATATGATGAACTAAGGTGATTTCACAACTGAGGCTTTTCACCACCTTTGAGTTTAGTTTCACCAATTTAACATTAACTTTTGATCTTGCATTTCCTCCCTTCAGCACCTTTAATTCTGTTATTTCTTCTATGCACACCTCACCAGGTTCAGACTCAAATTATGAAAAAATTAAAAAATTCCATAACTTGTCCAGGTGTTAGTGCACACAATTTCAGTATATTATTAGTTTCATTTATGAATTTACTCTACTACTGGATGGTTCATATATAAAAGAGGAAGTGAAAAAGTGCCGTTAACCTCAAAGTTGTGCAATTGGTTTTGTTTTCTGCTTCCGAAAATCTAAAGTATGGTCTTGACATTTGAATGCAGAAAACAAGAGAGAGAGAAAAGGGGGAGGGATTGAATGTCTAATGCTACAATTTTTTTGGCAAAGTAAATAAAAGTTGCACTGTAAAAAGATAAGATTTGTTCAATCCATATACAGGGTGTCTACCAAGTTTCACCAAGTCAATTTGGTCACTTTTCAGTGACTTTTCGTGGACTTATAGTCTGTGTAATTACAATCGGCGTGTCAAGGTCATACAACTCTACCTTTTCCCCTTCTGGTCGCCATGGTTTCCGTGCTAGAAACTTTTTCCCCACTTGGTTTGGGAACATAAGTCAGGTTGTTGTTTTAGTTATAATAATAATTGAAGGATTCAAATCAGATTTATTTCTCAATGGCAAAAATAGATTGCGTCAGGCAAAGTTTTCAAATATTTTCAACCAATCTAATTATTATTCTGACATTTTGATGTCTTTCAGAAAGCTATTGTATAGCTAATTTATCGTATTTTATAGTTTGTAAATGTTAAAATCTTATCTAAACATTCCAGATGAAATTTAACTGCATTTACTTAATATCAAAAATAAATAAATGGAAAATAAATTCTTTCTTATTAATTTTCCTCAACTATTTTAATATTTTGAGTCGGAGGTCTGGTAATGCAATTGCCTTAACTGCAGTGCAAAAAAAAAGTCTGCCTCTGTAATCATTCTTGCAGTTGCCATGGAGACAAAGCAGCAAATGCGACCTTGATGCGCCTATTCTAATTACAGACTATAGTAAACTTATTTAGTGACCTAGTATATTTTCATAAAACCTGTTTTTAAAAACTTTCATCTTTTTAAAAACAATGAAATAAAACGACAAATTAATGCTGAATTTCTTAATATAAATTACTGAATTTTAAGTTTTTACATTTTTTAAAATTCTTTTTAAAAATTAATATCAGTGTACAGAACAAAAGAAATAATGAGTAAGACTTACACAAGCCTGTTATTATGTCACATACACATACATATACATTTAATGAAGCACTGCAATTACTTGAGAACTTTTAATTTTTTTTCAGTCAAAATCATTTTTTCTTCAAGCAGTTTTAATTCTTCTTTTGCAATTTGCATGATATCTAGTTTTCTTTTTTTAATAGCTCTTAATTCAGCCATTGCTTTTCTCTTTTCTTCATTGTCAGTTTGGCATTTCATTCTGGCTTTGTGAAGAGCTCCTTTTCTTTTGTTGGAAAAGCAAAGATCATACTTTTTGTAATTGGAACAAGTCTACACTGCCGTAGTTGCATATTGCTGCATGGACTAACTGTTGAGATATTAAAGAATTCTCTTCTAAGTTTTCTAGCATTTCTTGTTAACAGAAAAACTCCTTTCTACAGCTGCATTTCCATGAAACAAAATTGAGACTTTTTTCAGAAGTTTTAAAAATGGATCATTTATGCCGACTGTTTTGAATACATTCCTCAGAAATACATCTAATCTGTCTTCTTTGGCATTATATGATGCAAGACTCTTCTTAATAATTTGATCCTCACAAAGCATCAAATATGTATTTTTTTTTCACTGTCAGCCTCTGTTGGAGACAAATGTTTCTTATTTACAAACTATTTTAAAACGAGAGATACTCGATTTGATTTAATAGAATCAGAAGAGAGCATTATTTGTGAGTAAAAACTGGATAACCCTTTGACAAATACTTTAGCTTAGATCTTATTTTCAGTTTATTGAGAAGATCTACCAAAAGCTTCAACAGTCTGTATAGAAGATTATCTTTTCAGCTTCAGAAACACTAGAACAAGCAGCAGAAGCACCAAACCCTACATCTACTTGTTTTATGGGCTGATAATTTTGGTTAATATCTAGGTCAATGAGCAAAATATCACTTTCATATATTCTTTGGAACTTATATTAATACGCAAAGTCTGAATTAAATCTATAAAAACTCATTGCATTTTTTTAAAGAAATAAACATGTTTTGGAGCATCAACATTTTAAACTGAAATAACTAGTTTATACCTGCCAACTATTACAAATACTAATGAAAAGAATAAGGTGAGAAAGAAAAAAATATATTGCAAAGTATTAAAGCATTATATGAAGAGCATAAAAGAGCAATGCTTAAAGTAGAGAATAAGCTTGGCACTGGATATGTAAAGAACGTAAGAAGAACTAGATTATTAATACACAATGAACATACTTGTGCACACCACAGTTTATTTTTTATTGATATATATATGTGTATTAAATTCAACTACTTGACTAATATATTTATAAGATCAAAAAGAGGCAGAATTAAAAACATTAAGATTAGTTTTTTTGTCTAATTTAATGATCACTTTATAGTATATAAAAACAATTGCTACATTTTTTACATGTTTTTAAATTATATATTAGAAAAAAATAGAAGTAAATGTTATTTATTTATTTTGTAACATATAATGAGTACTTGAAAGAGGAAAAATCCTCTTGCTTGAAAAAACCTTTAATTGCATGCAAAAAAATAAGGGAAATTCTTTTCTTTCTCTAGCAAAAATATTTTAAAATTATATTCTTAATAAGGCTGCAATATTTAATAATTATAAGGCTCTAACGTTAAGGTTAAAAATGAATTTTTAAAATTCCTTAATTTTCAATTAAATTTCGAGTGGGTGTAACAAAATGACGTCCGTGCAAGTCCTTTACTACAGAAATTAAAACTTGAGAAAGATTAAATATAATGGTAAACTCAAAGTTACTGATGTCCCAGAGGAAGAATCCGATAGCAAACGAGAACTAGGAAGTTTTACTGAAGCCGATGCAACTGGATTTTGAAATGCGTAAAAAATCGGTATTGACCCTTGAAAGCGCAAAAACTGGACTAAACGCGAAAATTTTCCTGGTGATTTGTATCATTTGGCAGG
The DNA here is from genome assembly GCA_038502835.1 of Octonoba sinensis. Lineage (NCBI taxonomy): Eukaryota > Metazoa > Arthropoda > Arachnida > Araneae > Uloboridae > Octonoba > Octonoba sinensis. The sequence goes on from CM076600.1 coordinate 129,499,186, forward strand.
CATGTACGTAGGCTACGTTAAAAACATTTCATAGAAAAGAAAAAAAAGAAAAACTTCCAAAATTACGAATTTTTGCGAAAACGAAATTTTTACCGAAAATACGGAAAAATCACGTCTGATAATACGAAAGTATGAAAGGATTTAAAATCAATGTTATATCTACCATCTACCGCATTAATCAACCCCACTTTCAGTTCTAAAAATAGCACCACCGAGAATTATGTCAGTCATCTGGCCGAGAAAAAAACATTCACTGCCGTCGAATTTTTTCGTGATCGATTATCCAGTTTCGTTACTTTTTGGGGATTTCCGTAACTCCTTTTCCGATTTGGAGACTTTTTGGGAACTTCGATGATCGGTAATGATCGGTCATGATGCCCTGCATGATTACTTAAAGAAAAATTTAACAAAAGTGAAAATGCAGGCATTGCAGGAGCAGAATTGATGCAGGCATGGCACAAATTCAGATCATTTTCATGCTTGAAATGTGTTTTGGCAAAGCATTTACGCCCTTGCGTTTTGGTTGAAAAATAAAACAAACAATTTAAAGGATCTGAAATATCAGGAGAACTAATAACCCTGACTTAGTTCAATCTGAAGCAAGTGTCAGAAAACAGAAGGAAATAATGATAAAGTTTTTAAATAAACTCGTTTTACAATGTAAAGTTTATAATTACCTTAGATGCTCCGGGCTTTAAAATTGTATTTCTATATTTTTTGCCAACTTCTGTATTAAACAGGTTTCCCTTTTTAAAAAGAGTGTCAAACATATCCATTGAGTATACTTCACTCCACTGTAATCAAAGATAAGAATTCTTAAATATTTTAAGTTGAAATGACATTTAAACTTTTTATGTATATATATATATATATATATATCATACAACAAAAATTATCAGATTCATTACACTCAAATGCATAGTCAGCTCTAATTACTTGACAAATACAAAAAGAGACAAGCAGCAACAGGATCTGCGCCTAGCTATACTGGTCTTTGTTGATTTATAAATCCACAAAATCTTCGATGAAAACAACAACTTTCTTAAAACTACTTACCCCAATGCAAGTAACAGCTGATTCTATTTAACAATTCCAAATGCCTACAACTCTACTAAAGTAGTAATTTTTCCTAATTCAGGGTGGCTACAGAATCTCTAAAGCAAAATTCCCCGACTTTTCCCTGATTTTAAGGGAATGTTCAGAAAATTTCCCTGATTGAATATTTTGTATATTCTATACATATACTAAATATATTAGTGATGGGCATAATCGAGAACTCAATTATTCAGGACAACTCGAGAACTCGATTCAGACGACCATCTCGAGAACTCGATTAAACATCTCGAGAACTCGATTAAAAATCTTGAGAACTCGGTTGAACTTCTTGAGAACTTGGTTGGTTTACTTCTCGGAAGATAGAATCGAATGATTTTCTTCTCGGGTAATACATTTGGATGATTCATAGTCACGTGATTGCGAAAAGGGCTATGTGTGTGAGTAGGTAACAAAGGCGGATAGTTGCTTATTTAAGAGGAAGTCATTATTTGATTCGCACCTCCCGTTTTTTTATCTTCGCAGAATTGCTTTATATCTAGGCGTGGTTACATATCTCTTTAGATTGAATAGTTTATGAAATTGAAGTGCTAGAGAAAAGGGGTTTCACGGGGGACTCTTTGAGGATAATTTTCTGAATTAAAATCCTCAAAATATATCTTAAAGCTATCGCTGGTGACATTAGGGGAACATTCGTACAATTTCATCGAAAGTTTTAGAAATTTAGAAGCTAAAATATCAGTTTTCTGTTGCATTTTGCACATGTTAGTAAAAAAGGGACCCCCAGAGAACGTTACTTTAGGCTATTTTCCTGGGAAAAGAGGGGGAGGAAAAATAAAAAATTTCTAGAATTCAATATATAAAAAATAGAAATTGAGACCTTTTTTATCATGTTAACGAAATGAAAAGTGACGGAAATTTTTCGAAATTGAAATCCTGAAAACACAATTTTGGGTGGTGCTATTAGGGTTAAGGGGAGATTTTTATGGGACATTACTTTGAAATTGGCAAAAGTTTTAAACTCTTTGGTGGCGTTTGAGGGGGGGGGGGGGGCACAATTCTAGAATTTTTTTGAAATTTAAGTGATAAATTCGCAGCTCAATGCTGTATTTATAGAGCTGTTTGGGAAAGCTGATATTCGGGATTATCTGCGGAAATGTGCGTTATTTTAGTTTATTTTTGATGATGGGAAGTGGTAGAGGAGTTTAGGGGACTTCCGAACTTCACCCGCAAATTGCAGGAAATGGAATGGTAAGCTGATTTTGATGACGTTAAGAAAACGGGGGGAGGGGGGGATCCCAAAATTTTTCGAAATTTAAGTTTTACAAACGCATTTCTAGGTTATCGTTAGTGTGTCATCAGGGGTAAGAGCATAAGGGGAGGGGGGGTACGGTTGCTCGTCCACTGAAAAGTTTTTTTAATTTACATTCTAAAATCGGGGTTTTAAGGGACCGTTCATAAATGATGTCACACTTTTTTCAATATATTTGACCCCCTCCCCCCTTTTTCACTAAGTGTCCCACTTCAACATACCCCCTACAACCCTTTGTCACATCTCACGCTATATTACATCAGCATAAAATAAGTTTTATTTGCTGATTTTAAACGTTTTTATAGAAATCAAAATGTGCGATGTCAAACTTCTTGTTACCCCCTCCTCTCCCCTTGTCACGAGCTGTCACATTTTCTTGAACTCCCCCTTCTCCCCTCGAAGCGTGACATTATTTATGAATGACTCCTAAAGCTGTATTGCGAAATTTTAGGGCAACGGTAGGGGTTTGGAGGGATTTGCCGGCTCTTTTACTGAGTAGGATGTGTGTTATATATCGTGTTACAATAACAAGTTCCCCTCCTCAGTTCCAAAGCAACGACTACAACTCTTGAATACGTTACCACTGGGCCCTGAGTCGGACCTGCGCTTTATTAGCTTTCCTTATCAGGACTGACATTTTGAATTTTTAAAGTAGGAGGCAAGAGGTATATTCTCTATATACTATTTAAAAAATCGTAAAGTTTGTATTTGGCGACGCTCTACGGGACAAACCATGGATTGTAGGAACCGGAGACGTAGCTGGGGGGGGGGGGGGGGGGGGCAAGGAGGGACAGCTGTCCCCGGGCGCAGCGTCAAGGAGGCGCCAAATTAATGTTAATTTTTTTTATTTTAAAATGCGAAAAAAAAATTATTTGAACTGAAAAGGTATAAATATGTTCGACAAAAACTCTCTCTAGGGGCATTTTCTTTGAGCAGCAGAGATGAGAGAACCGGATGCCCAGATGACCCAGGAAAGGTCACTTGAAAAAGAAGGAAAAGACAAATAATTTTGCAAAGCCAAAGTACCCCATTTTGCCCTTCAAAGTGTAAGCTAAAAAAAAAAAAGCAAGCTAAAAGGGTTGCTTTTTAGAGCTATTTATCATTTAGGAAGCATGAAAGTTTTTTTTAACTCCTTTCGAGGGGCGCCCCGAGGGGGTGTGTGTGTGTGTGGGGGGGGGGGGGGGGGAACCAGGTAGGAGCACCAGATTTTTAGCGTAAATTTGGTGTTGCACATAATATATTATTAACCAATTTTTCAACTCATTTTGAGGGTAGAGCAGATTTAAAATGTTCTTTTAACAATTGATCAATGAAATCATTGTTGAAATTGAATATTGCTTTCAGTTGCTAATAATGAATATTGATTTTACTTTGTTGTCTTTCTGATAGTTTCTTATTTACACCGACGTATTTTTATGCGGCAGGATCTTATTTATTCCGAGGTATTTAATGTTGTATTTTCATGGAGCATTTAACCACACAACGCGATTGGCAAGCGAAAAGAGCAAATGCGGAGTCCCTAGTGTTTTTAAATCATACATTATTGAAACACTTTGATTTATGTCAAACGAATTATACACTCTAAATGGATAAATATAATAATAATTAATACAAACAATAATTTTAAGGATTTAACATTATACAATCTTATTTCATACTAAAGTTCGTCAGACTGCCGCAGCTCCTATTGGCATAGGCTGTTTGTTTCGACTTTCACCAGAGCACGTCTGTGATTGTCGACATACAGTATTGAATGTCCAAATGTATAAGAATATAACTAAATATTTGGACTTTCATGGAATTCGTGAATGTTGACATTAACCAATTTCGGTCTAAGGTTCTTGCTAAACTATTTTTTCGTCAATAAAAAATTTAAAAAAAAAAAGCAAACTGCTGTCACTTTACTAGCTGATAAAATAAATAAAGAAACATAAAATAAAAAAATGCTGCAATATGCCATCAATAAAGAACGTTACTCGGTTATTCACAAAATAATCATAAGCATTAAGCAGTAAACAGATCTCGCACGAAACAAAATTAGGAAATGCAGCCTTAGGCCAGCATATTTTTTGGGTTAACTAATATCAGGAACGTTGTAGAAATAACACTCCCATACTCACCCTTCCGCTTAAAAGTTTTCGCTACTTCCTCTTTTGCCGAAATCCCTTCAATGCACATAAATCTGTATGCTTCGAGTGCGGTGGGGGGGGGGGGGGGGGGGGACCATCTTTAATTTCATGCCCAGAAATCTTTTGAAATAATCATTGCTAAGGGACTGTTCATAAATGATGTCACGCTTTTTTCCGATATATTTGACCCCCCTCCCCCCTTTGTCACAAAATATCAAACTTCAACGGGCCCTCCCCCTCCCTTTGTCACATGTCACGCTATGTTGTAAAAGCCTGATGTCACACTTCTTGTTACCCCCTCCCCTCCCGTTGTCACACTTTGTCACAATTTCATAAACCCCCCTCCCCCTCGAAGCGTGACATCATTTATGAATGACCCCTAACTTGTCGAGATCACTCCCCTTCATTTTAAAGGGGGGGGGGGGGTATAAACTCGGCACATGTTACATGAAAAAAAAAAACAGCGATCTGGAGCGGAGCGTCGAGCAGCAGAGCGAAGCAGTGGAGCAACTAGTTTTTGCTTGGAGTAGGAGCGGAGCCAAAACACGGAAACTTGTTGCGCTTAACTGCTCTGATCATTTAAAATTAGAATTTCATCAAACATGACATCTTTCTTCTTTAAAACTAGTTTTAAGTGAACAACAATGTAAAACGAAACGTGATTTTTTAAAAAGATTTTTTTCAAAATAAATTGTCTATAAATAACTAAATTTACTATCATTTAATTATTTAATTAAATAAGTAAAGATGATTTCTATTAAAACTATTCGCTGCACGGAGCAGAGTTGGAACAAATATTTAACAGTCGGATCGGAGCAACTCAAAAATTTTGTTGCTCCAGTTCCCTGACACGAAAATACTTGCACCTACGGAGAAATACATTATATTAAGGCTTGGGAGGGGGTGGAAAATTTTCCCTTCTGACTCACTAAATGAGGTCCTTGTTAGAGATTCCATTCTGAAATCGCTCGAGAACTCGAAATAATCGTTCGAGAACTTGAAATGATCAATCGAGAACTCGAAATGATCAATCGAGAACTCGAAATGATCAAACGAGAACTCGAAATGATCAAACGAGAACTCGAAATGATTAATTGAGAACTCGAAATGATTAATCGAGAACTCGAAAAGATCAATCGAGAACTCGAGAACTCGAAATCATTAATCGAGAACTCGAGATAATCACTCGAGTACTAATCACTCGATTATCAAAACCACCCGAGTACTAAGCACTCGATTATTGAAATCTCTCGATTATGCCCATCACTACTGTATATACATACACACACAAAAGATAACAAGCAGACCTAGTCAAAACACAGATAAATGCTACTTAAAATATTAGACATAAAATTTTTCAAATTATAACAAAATTTCCCAAAATTTAATTTTGTTATTTTGAAGAAGAAAGAGACATTCCTACAGCAGTGAAAAAAGTTTGCATCACAAAAATTAAGAATCAAATTAGTTTTATGGCTGTTTTAGGGAAGACAAAGTACAACAAATGGTTAAAAAACCACTTGTATCTTGTTAGCAACTTGATGTTCTACAAGCAAAGCATTTCTCTTAATTTTGCTGCTATTTATTTGAAATTTACGCTGTATAATATTACACAATAATTAATAAATAGCTGACGGGGGAAAGAGTAAATTGCTTGAAAGAAGAATGTGAACATGCATAACTTTCAAACTTCTTTTTAAACTTTATTAAAAGATTATGCATTTTTTAAAGATTAAAAAAGCATTTAATTTAAGGAAATGCCACGCTCCAGGAAAGTCTTGATCAAAGATTAAATATTTTAGTATTAGCTAGTATGTCAAAAAATTAAACTGTGCAAAAAGTAAATAGCTAAATCTCTTAATCTATAGCATGGGAATTTATACCAAGATTTAACATGCATACTGAATAAGAAATGAATTGAATGATTTTTTAAATTTTTTATTTTATAATTTATTTGCAACTAATTGCTGATATTAAAGTTGCACTTACGATCATGATTCACTTAATTTCGATTAAAAATTTCAAATAAAAGTTTTAATGAAAATAAAAATAAATTTAATTTGTTTACCTTTTAACAAACCATAAGAAAAAACGAAAATTTGAAATGTCTGTCACCGCAGATGCAGTAAGATCGCATATTTCGATATGTGGGCAACAAATGTATGAAAAAGGGCAAATAAAAGAACTTTTAGTGAAATAAGAATTGAATTTAATAAGGGAATGTTGATTAATATTAATGATTACAGATAAGATCGTTGGAGCTTCGGGAAAAATCAAAAACAAAGAAAAAATTCCCTGAGTTTTGGACATTTATTCAAATTTCCCTGCTTTTTCTCTGATTTTTCCAGAAATTTAGAATCCCCTGACATTTCCCTGATCTCCCGGTTCTGTCGCTACCCTGTAATTTCAAGATGAGCTTGAGATTTGAAAAAAAGCTTAAAACAGTATCTTCTGGTTCTGTTTTTTGTGCAAAAATGAGCTCATCAGAAGTTTTCTGTCTTGATAAATTTAAACAGCTGATCCATGTCCCTTCTGACTCTTCTGTGCTTGAAACTATTTATATTAAGCCTTTCACGGCTGTAATTATAATTTAAATCTGAAAGTCCTCTTTCTAACTTAGTAGTATTAATTAGAACCCTTTTTAAAAAGGCACTATTCTGTAAAGCAGAAATTGGTGATAAATGGAATGTATGAAGTTTCAAACAATTACAGATACCATCACTGAATGACTTAAGACGGATCAAAGGCACAAATAAGGATGAAACCGAGCATTGCACATACTTTTAATTTGCCAACACTAAATTGTTTCTGACTATAATCACTTAGCTATTTGGTGAGTTCTTCTTGAATGGTCTACGTATCAGCCAAGTCTTTTTTTTTTGCAATGGTATTTTACGAATTTATTTAAACAGAGATATTTTGATTTCACCAAAGAGAAAAAAGCAACAAATGCAACCCCCCTCCCATTCTCTACTGCAAGATTCGCTTTCATGCTGACAGAAGGTTTCTACTTAACATAAAACTGTAAAGTATCTTTATGATTGTTCTGTGATCAGCAGCAGGACAAGACATTTTGAAGGAAGTCAAGATTTGCAAAAAGCTGTGCGGGGGAAGATTATTACACTCACATGGAGATGATTCCACAAGCCTTCACATTTCATTATGTCTAGATCACACTTTTAAAAAATACAGGCACTAATATTTGCATATGATATATTTATATATGTATGTGCGTGTGTAAAAAATTTTAAAAAAAAACCCCATCTAACATTTTATGCAATGAATTTTTTTTCTTCATTTCTGTTCCCTTTAACATTTATTACGATACTGATCTTCCTTCAAGTAAAGTAAAGTCATTACAAATTTGCTGAAACCACAGTTCAGCTTGGTTTCAACATAATGAGGTATACTTATTGTAACAATATGTCACATTCTGTTTTTTTATTCATGAGCAAACTCATTGCCAGATGGCAGCACCTGTAAATGTAGTTAACAATTGTTAAGAGACTAAATTTTTCAAATGGATAAGAACTTGTTTTCAACCAATGACAGCAGATGACGCCGAAGTATTAAGTTACATTTCTACCATTTTTGGACTTCGACTCCTGACCACGATGGAAGGACGGCGAAAAATTTGGCGAAGGGGGGCGAAGGGCCCCAAGAAGAAAAAGGAGAAAAAAATCGTTTTGAAGATCATCTTTAAAAAATATTCAACTAATTGCAATGTAAAAGAAGCTTCAATCATCAATATACTCAAGAAATATATATTGAGAGTCAGAAAAAGTAGGATGAACATGGATAGAAATTCGTTATAGCAAGGCCGAGGAAAAAAACGAAAAAAAAAAAAAAAAAATGAATAACATTGTTGAACTCTTCTCATCACGAAAGTCATCAAAAAGTGGTGCTAAAAGAAATCACATACGTTCACGCACTAAGAAGATAAATCAAGTGTTGGCCAAACCCGTATCACATGAATCCGTGCTGCAATTTCATCATCAAGTGAGAAATTCTTTTTTATACCTATTTTTGGCATCATATTCCGTGAGACACAGACGTCGATCCTGTGCTCCAGGGAAATTGATTTAAATTCTGAAAAAAATAACGAACACTTCCTCGCAAAACGAAAATGAAATTTGAACTTTAGCTCAATTGTTCATCGAACAATTACTGTCTAAAAGAAAGTCTAATGAATCCTAAATTTTACTCAATAAATATGTGTGAATTGTTTTAAATCATGTTTTAATTAATTAATTTTAAAATTTAAAATAAATATATGAATTGCATAAATTGAAAATCATAATCTAATAGTGCACCAAACAATTGATTTTAACAATTTCCATTTTATGATGTTGATTAATCAAGAAAATAAGTGTTTTCAAATAAATGTTTTTTATTTTTAATAATGCAGTAATTTCCATTTTAAAGGTGCCATTTCATTATCTATTTTAAATATTTTAAACAAAACTAATTATTAACATTTTTAAAAGCACCAAAAACATGTATTTTTAACAAACAAACCATATTTTTAACATTTTAATGGGCACAAAAATGTATTTTTAACACTTATACATCTATGTTTACTATGATTATTCTTCCTTGAAGTAGTTTAAGAACTGCTTTTCCCATCTTAACCCAACTTAGGGGCATACATTACAAAGAAACTTTTCTAGTGATATGACAATTTTTGTTATACCTGACCAGAATAAAATCCATCAAAAATATTAAGAGAAAGAAATGTACGAAAAATATAAAAAACAGAGAAATATTCAAGTGATGCAGAGAATTTCCAGAGAATTTCTATAAGTTCAAAGGATTTGCATAAATATTCAACTAAAAGTGGTTCTTTCATTTATGCCAAAAACCAATTTTTGTTTGAATCCTTTATTACTCCTTGAGAGCAATTAAGTGTAACGAGAAAAACACTCAATTGGACCATCTTTCTTGACAAGATTGCTGCCAAAAATTAATCAGCACTACTTCCTATTAGGATCCATGTGTGTGCCAAATTTTGTTTGATTCCAAGCAATATATTTTCAGTTAGAGTGGATACGAAAAGTGTAGAAACAAAAAAACAATCTTTCACTCAAACTCCAATGCAACTTTTTTTATTTTAGTCCTTGGACATTATAAAATAAACACATTTACAGCGAAGTTGGATTCAGAAAAGAAACAGCTCGGAACCTAACGTACCGTTTTCGTACCAAAATACTTGTGTGAAAGTGTGTACATATATGGGGTCATGGGTTGCTTAGTTGATTAAAATACGGGGTTGATAAAAAAGGTTGGTGTTTATTAATGTGTTATGTCAGATACATTTTAAATCAGCTCATAAAATTAAAGTTGGATTTGAATTAATTTCATCAGTGAGATGCAAAATATATTTGTTAATTTACGAACTGTATCTGTTAAATTAAAATAAATATGATTACTAAAAAAAATTCTTGACCCACATAAAGAATTTCACAGCTACATAAAATTCATCACACAAACAATAACACTGTGAATAATGAAGTAAGCACTTTAAATAATAAAGTTCCAAATGTTTGTTTACTTTGTTGAATTAAATAAATATGAGTAGGAAATGCACGAATTGCTCACAAAACCAGGTAACTGAAAATTAAAAAAAAAAAAAAAAGAACTAAAGCAGTGAGTTAAGGACAATATTATCAATAATGTTAGTTAAATACTTCCACAAATCAGTGCAGTAAATTCTGATGTATATTGAAAGTATTTTAAAAATAAATAAACAATTAAAAATTAATAAATAAGTCAAGATAATTGTTAAAAACTTGCATTTCACTTTCTACTTACTAAATATCCATAGTACTGTGAATCATAACCATTAGCAAGATGACCAAAGTGGCAAGCCATATGAGTTTCAGAAGGCACTTCAATATTTAGAACATCATGATTGATATCACAATACATTTTCCTCAAGTCATACTGATTAGAGAGTGAAAAGCAAATATTTATTATTAAGTGCACATAACTAGAGTTCATAAAAACTATTCATTACATACAAAACTTTGATACAATGAGACACCAATAAATTAAGTGTTAAAACATTTCTTTAAACAAAATTTTTATTTAATGCAAAAAAATAATAGATTTATGTAAAAATGAGGCTGTCTTCAACACAACAAAATCAATACAAATATTGATCTTGATCAATACAAATATTGATTTTCATAAATAAAGGCAATATTATTGGAACATTATGCAACATATATATTGCAGATGGGAGTATTTTGTCAATATGTTGAAAAATTAACTGATATAGATATTGTCGTTGCTTCAAAATCAGGGGTGAAAAATCAAAAATGCAGTTTAGAATAAGCTTTGTATCAATAAAAATAATAGTTTTGTATCAGGTCAACTTACAAGTTTTCTATTAGAGCTCTCGGTCGCTCATTTGTGCTTTCTTAACATGAAATTTTTTTTAGTTTCATAGTTTTGTATCAGATTAATTCACGGATTTAGCAGCAATTCTTGAAGAAAAGACTTAGTAGAGGAAACTTTTTTTCAGTGCAGTAGCATCACAACGGGGAACAGGTGGGCTTACTATTTAATCTATTACAGTACTATTTACTCTATTAGTAAGAAAGTCACACATTTGCCTTGAAACCACTTCCATCTTGTTTCTTTCTTTCTTTGTTTTTTTTTTCTGGGGGGGGGGGGGGTGGTGAGGTTGGAGAAACACAACAGGTTGCCACATTAGCTGACATCTGTGGTAGGAATGCCACTGTTGCAGTGTGCAATTAATTATAATATTTTTCTGACTACTGCTATTCATTAAAAAAAAAAAAAAAAAAACTTTGAATCATAGATAACTAACATGAAATAAATAGTTACTTTTACTATTTATTTAATGCCACAATTTATTTATTGAAGCAAATTACTGTAATTCAAAACTCTAAAAGTAAATGCATTTATAAATATGTTTACAAATCGCAAAATTTTGTTTCTCATTCTTGTGAAAAGAAAATTATGTGATATAATGTGAATTTTGTGAAAAAAATTTTTTTTTAGAGCATTTAACTTTTAAAATTATAAGAATCAAGTTGTTGAACAAACAAAATAGAAATACTAGATATTCCTATTTTTCCATTTATTTTTTGTGTTTTAATTATTATTATGAATATTTTATAAGAATAAAAGTTCTTCTGAAATGAAAAATCTTCATTACAGGGGAGAGGGGGGAATAGAACAACGCTGTTTTAAGTGTACAGTGCGTATCGAAATGATAGGTCCATCAGTAAAAACGAAATTCATGTTGGGAAAAAAAAAATTATTATGCATTAAGTACTATTTCATAATATACTTAAGTTCATCCAATGAAAAAATAATGCTTAAATAATATACAAATCACATGAATGATAAACGAAACAAAAAATTTGTGAAATTGCTGTTTCAAAAAGATAGGTCCACTGAACCAAACATTAAATTAATAATCAATTAATAAGAAATTTTCCCACCTTTTTTCAAAATGAGCTCATAAATCCTATTGGGCATGGTTTCTACAAGTTTTTGCAAACAGCTGGTCTCGATTTTTGCCCGTTCGGAGGAAATAGATCTTTTTAAGTCTGTAGTACAGTTGTACTGCCTTCCACTTGCATATACTGCTCTTGCGAGTATGCCCCACATGTTTTCTACCGGATTCAGGTGCGGGCTGCAAGGTGGCCAATCGATAATATGCACACCATTATCCAGGAACCTCTCAAAAGTGGACTTTGCAATTTGAACAGGAGCATTGTCCTGTTGGAACATGAAGAACGGCCCTCTAATGTGCTCTGCTTGTGGAAGAAAATTTTGTTCGAGCAGCTGTTGATAGCCTGCAGCATTCAAGCGATTCTATACAAATGCTATATCAGTTTTTCCTATGCGTCTGAAGCCGGCCCACACCATAACGGAACCACCACCAGCTTGCCTCTTCGAGAATATCTCTCTATCGTTACGCACATCATGCCAGTAATATTGCCAGCCATCTGGACCTTCCAGATTGAATTTTTTTCATCACTGAATATCACTCGATGCCAGTTTTCTTTCCAGGACATCACTTCCTGTGCCAATTTCACTCGCTTTTCTTTGTGATTTTTAGTCAATTTTGGAGCCGCTTTCATCTTCCTGTGAACTAAACTACCGAACTTCTTTATCACTCTATGGACCGTTGATTTTGATATTGCAGGAATTTGTTTTCGGGCCAAAGTGGATAAGCTCGTATTTCCAAATTTTAACTCCTTTGCAATAGTCCTTCTTTGTCGGGGTGTCACTTTTGGCGGCTGACCAGATGATTTTTTCTTACCATAAGCACTTCTAAGTTGCAAAAAATTGCTTATGACATTATGAGATCTGTTTAAAAATTTAGCTATTTCTCCTTTCGATTTTCCACACTTCTTAAATGCGTCAATTTTCCCCTGTTTAACCAGCGAAAGACTGCAACGACGACCCATTTCGTTTGATTACAATGTGGTGTTCAACTCCGTTTAAATATTTCCACGGCAGCCAACGCAGTCCCATAGTAAGACTTAACTATGATGATTATGCAAGTTTTATTTAAAAAAACGTTTTGGTACAAGGATTTATAAAGGCGGACCTATCTTTTTGAAATGGCTTCAAAATAAAAATTTTCATAAAATAAAAAAGAATTATTTATTTTTAACAAATTGCTTTCTAGATAATTATAACGATTATTGTTGAATTATCTGTACCAAAAAAACAGGAATTATTCTCAATTAACAGTCGAAACATTGAAAAATACGGGTGGACCTATCATTTCGATACGCACTGTCATAGGCGTAACCAGGGGGGGGGGGGGGGGTTTGGGGTTCAACCCCCCCCCCTTTGGGTATTGACTTATTGAGGCACATTTAGGCTCACAAAATTTCTGGCTACGGCCTTGCCCAAAGCACATTTTTTTTTCCCCTAAGAAAATTAAACACATATGCATATGATTTTATTTCCTCTTTCTCTGAAGGGTTGTGATCATGACCAAAGTATGCAGCTCATAATAAAGAGGACTTTTCATCTGGTTATAATCAACCCCCTTATCACCTTGGGGGGGGGGGGGGGTACAGCAAAAGGTGGCTTCAATCACCGTACAACTCCACACACACAAACAGAGATCTTTTCAATCACTCCGGATGGTTTTCTTTCCTTCTTGATATCTTTTTTACCCAAAGGCAGCAATTTAGGTATACAATCGCACAAGTAATACGTTTCGTGGAAAATATTCTCTACTATGATGGAGTTTTGTTTTCTGATAACCCGGCGCTGGGGTCTGAAAATGAAGGACCCCTAGCCAAGAATTGTCCTAATGGGTTAAACCCTCAAGCCAGGAAGTGATGCTCATCAAGAAACTTAAAGGGCAATTTGTATTTATTTATGACTTCCTGTCCAAACACCCATTTTGGTAAAATCTTTTTTGTAGATGAGCCGATTGGAAAACTGATGAACTGTATTTGCATTGCATTCTCATTTACAGATGTTCTCTCATTTCTTATATTTTAAATGTTTTTTTTTTCTTATTATGGTCCATCACTGATTGCATTACGACTCTGGAAATCATCCGTTCAACGTTTCCAATCTCACTGCTACGGTTTAATGCTGCATTTATAAACAATCAAGTATTATTTATATTTAAGCTACATTTTTAGTTATTTTCGATACATAATAATGTTTGCACTGCAGCGATGGACACGTTCGTCATCCAAAAAGAAAAGAAAATTCATTTCAGACGCTTCCACTTCTGAAGTATGTTTTGCTACAAATTTAACAAAATTTTTAGAAATTTATTGTGGGGATGATCATTTTTGTAGGGGAATTTGGATTTTTTTCCCTAAAATTCCACTATTTCCCAGTTTTAATATTATGAATGCCTGGACATAGAAGACTGCTTAGCGCTAAATATTGAATTTTCTATTGTGTTTGAATTACAAAAATAAACTAATAGATCTAGTAATTAATGTTTAATGTTTTTGTGAATCAAGGCCGTATCCAGAAGGGAAGGGGGACCCACGGGCCGCCCCCCCCCCAGAAATCTTTTGCAATGCATCATATATTCCTCCCTGAAACTTTGCTTAGCATAAGTGTGTCGAAGTCTGGGCCTCCCCGAAAAAAATTCTGGATACCGCCTTGGCTCCGGAGCAGGGGGAGCGAGTTAAGAATTAGGAAGGGCAGTGCATGCTTCAAAATCATACCCTTTATATATACATATATATATATATATAGATATATATGACTAGAAATGATGTTAATAGGAATTTTTTTACATATATGATAGCTTTTTGATGTATATATAGTAGATGTATTTTTAGATCTTTGGTGAAGTTAGAGGAGTGGGTATTTGGGGCTTCTGCAACTTAAATTTCTGTAACTGGTCTTACATCTATAATGCTTAGGCTAACTCTGGAGGCAAGGCTTCGAGGGCTCTCCCCAGGAAACTTTTTGAAATCTTCCTAGCAATGCAATTTCGGGATACTTTGGCGATGTTAGAGGAAACAGAAAGGAGTTTGGTTACTCCCCCCCCCCTTTTTTTTCAAAATAAAGTCTTATGTCTTTTAAGTTACTTTTGGTGTCGCTTGTGATAGGGTTCAATGTCCTTTCCCTGAAAGTGTTTCTGAAAGTAAAGTGTCTTAAAAGCGTAATTTCTCTTTTCTTTCTTTTTTTAAAACTTGTGATCTGAATTTTTGCCGGGGGGGGGGGGGGGGGAGGAGTTAACTTGCTCGGAGGGGTAGTTCCCCCCCCCCCCCGGGAGATGCCTGAAATAAACACGGAGTATATTTTTAGAGACAAGTATTTATGACTAATAAATTTTCAACTCTTTTACACCTCTTATCGGTGTTTGGTCTGTACATTTTTAGTGTGACCCCCCCCTTTCACCAACCCTAGTTACGCCTATGCGCACTGTATAACTTTGTGTGTTTTGGAAAATTTTCCAAATTGAAGTTCTAAACATAGCTATTAGGCTACTTTAGGCCACTTTTAATCAGGAGGACAGGGAAGGGTTGTAAAATTTCCTAACTGAGTTTTACAGCCAACAAGGTAATATTTTGGATATTTGATAAAATTTTGAATTTCACAAAAGTTTCTTCTATATTTACTCTTTTGATAATGTTCTACTTTTTTTAGAAGTAGCATAGATTAACTCCTGTATGTATTTTGCAGACTATCAAATAAAGAATAAAAAAACAAAAAAGAAAGCTTCAATTATCTAAAAATTAATATTTTATTTTTAAAAAATTGAAAAATTAAACAATTGCATATTTGTTTCAAAGCTATTATTTGCCCAAAAAATTAGCAGCTATTAACAATTACATAAGAACTAAAATCAAGACATAGAAAAATAAATGAACAATAAAATAAGCCAATTTAAGGTAGTCTATGTTAAATTAACTTCCAAATTTCAAACCAATTGAAAAATTTATAGGATGCAAAAAGATGGAAATCTCAAACATAACACGTAATTTTCAGCGAAGCACGTATTGCACGTTCACATTTAGAAAAAAATAGGTTTTTTTACTGATAGTTAAATTAATGAAAATGCAATCAAAGCACTAGAGGATCCACATATGTGCTGTGCACCTTGTTTATCAATAAGGCAATTTTGAACAGGTCTAAGGAAGTTGTATTGCCATTATACAGAAGTTTGGTAAGACCTCATTTGGAGTATGCTGTTCAGTTTTGGTCTCCATACCTAAAACAGTATATTACCTTATTGGAAAGGATTCAAAGGAGGGCTAGAAGATTGGTAAGTGGTCTTTCAGACTTAGATTATGAGGTTAGGCATAAAAGGCTCAATATGTATAGTCTTGAGCAAAGGAGAGTCAGAGGGGACATGATTCAGTTGTTTAAATTCATTAAAACGGGAAATGTTGATGGACTACAGCTATGTGCTGAAAGTAGAACCAGAGGTCATTGTTTTAAGCTTTTCAAATCTCAGGCTAATCTTGAAATTAGGAAAAATTACTACTTCAATAGGGTTATAGGGAGTTGGAATAGTTTACCGGAAGCGACTGTTAATTGCAGTGGGGTAAAAACTTTTAAGAAAGCTCTTGATGTTCATTGGGGACTGATAAATTGACTAGGACCAGCCTAGCTGGGCCCTGAGCCTGTTGTTGGTGCTCACTTTTGTATTTGTATTTGATGAAAGGGGCTTAAAAACTAAATGACATTTGAGTGGTTGTTGCAATGATACTTCATCAATTGATTGCCCTAAAAAAGCCTAAAATCATTAAGAATTTTTGTTTTATTTTATTATTCTCATTTTTATATAGCTTTCAGTAAAGAAAGAACATTTTAGAACAGTAAAATCGCAATTTCGGTGCAGTTTGTCATAGAAATCGTAAGTTTAAGCCTTTTTGTATTAGATGTATCAGGAACTGAAAATTGGCGCAGAGTTTCCACCCTTGCAAAAGTGAAATCAGTTCTTTTAAACTGAAAATTACAAGAAAAGTTATTGAACATAGTCGGTCATTTTACTAATGGATGGAGAGTTATAAGAGAATATAGAATTCATTGCTAGTGGCCAGATTTTTGTCATGTCATTTTATAATTTCCATAAAAATCAAGTAATTGTGCAAAAAATAAAAATAGAATCAGCAAACACAGTACAGAATGAAAAAAAAAAAGTAATAAAATAAAAAATAAATAAATAAAAGTAATTTTTACTTTAAAAGTGAGGATAAAATAACAAGAAAAAATTTCATTAACCTGGTAAAACAACTACAGTGAAATATTTTTTAATTTATAAATTAAGAAATAATAAGTAGAAAATAAGGATGAAAATTTCAATTGATAATTAAATTACAGGCACAAAATATTCAAGTCTAAGCCAGCGGTTCCCAAAGTTTTTTGACAGAACCCTTAACAGTTCACTTTTACGTTGAGGAGCCCCCATTAGTGTTCACATTGAAAATCAAAGTTAATGACCAGGACAAGGCTTATTTAAAAGGCCTCCCCCATCTACAAGAAATAAATTTAAAGCTACCTATTTTGAATTGAAAGTTTTACCATTGTAAAATTCAAATTTGGAGAGCTATCTTCACGTTTATCTTGCTCCCCCCCTCCCCCCCCCAAAAAAAATCCACTGAATGTCCCTAGATTTTTTAGAAGTTTGTTTTTACTCATCAGTTATTATCATCAAATATAACTGTCAACCTTTCACCATCAACCAACGTTTAGCCTTTGAACCGCCCTAATGAAGTTTCAGAGTGGACTTAAGCCGAGCAACAAATCCAATTTACTATTTTTACATTTACTAACTTACAAAATTCTCTGAACTGCTTTTATTTCCTATTTTGCTTCTTTCAAATGTGTTTTTATTTTCAAGAAGTGAATTAACTACCACTTTTAGCTAAATTTCATGAGGACACATTTTCTGAACATGACTGACTGAACATAATTTTATGCAATAATAAATTAATAAAGAGCCCCAAGCAAGGCCGTAGCCAGAATTTTTTTTTTTTTGTTTGTGTGGGGGGGGGGGGGGGGGGGCCCTAACTTTGAAACACTAGTGTTGAGGAAAGTTTCAGGGAGGAATATATGCTACATTGTGAACATTTTCGGGATTTTGGGGGCCCCCGCTGGATACGGCCTTGGCCCCAGCCATACTTCTGCAGAGCTTTAGGGTTCTCGGAACCCACTTTGGGAAAAGCTGGCGGTCTAAGCTACCATTAAAGGATTAGAATGAAAAATACCTCTGGATTAGAATGAATCTTGTGATCAAACATTGCTAGGACTATCTGTCTCAAAGTGCGATAGCCTATATTAGCAAGTTTTGATTTGATTAAGGCATTTACAGCATCATTAGGTATTTCGCTTTTATCGGAATAGTGAGCTGACATTTTTCTTAATGCTTCTAATTCCCAACACCAATTTTCTAGCATTTGTGATGGTGCTTCTATAAAATCTCTTTCAACATTTTCAAGACTAAAACAAAGAAGAATGTTTCAAAAATAACAAATTTTTAACATATTACACAAGCAAAAAAGTTAAATTACATATCTGTAAGATAAATAAACAATTGTTTTAGGACAATATGGTCTAGACATTTTAATTAAAAAACATTGATAAGAGTTATTTCTGAATTCAGGGCTATTTCTACACCAGAAAGAAGATGCTTAAGATTTTGAAATAAGTTTCTGAGATTTTCCCATCAAAAAATGTACTGCATAGGTGGTGGTAGCTTGTATTACACCAAATGAAGGTTACAGTTAGAAAATGCTCACAAAAATTTGGTATTAACAATTACAGTAAACATTCCCTTTCACAAAATAAGAAAATACGTTAAGCATCAAAGAAAAATTAGATCTCCTATTTAATAATCATTAAATCTATATGCACAACATTTTACACAATTGACATAACATAGGTGGTGGTAGGTTTAATAAATATTTAACCTACACACAAAACATAAACACCTTGATTTTAATCTACATTGTACTGAAGAATAAACAGTTCCATTAGATTATGAATACTACAATGATTCTAAGATGTTTAGCAGATTTGCCATAGTAGAATTTACAAAATGCTGCTTTTTAATAATTTTATCTGTAACATTGGATTGAATTTCATGATTCAATAATTCCCTATTTAATGGTCTTTCAGACGTATTTTACTCATTAAGGTCTGGATTTCCCAACATCTAAACTAGGGATCACCAAAAGTAAGTTTAAAAACACTTGACCTTGGGAGGTCAATGGAATGAGATTGATTAGAGGTAGATGAGTCCCTAAATGCTATTGAATTGCAAATCTTTCCACATCAATGCAATATCTACGATTTGTGCTTGGAATGTGCTTTTAGTTTTGAGTGTTCCATAGTATATAGAGCATGACAAAAAAAAAAATATCCCTCTATATTTTAAATATGCAAGCAAAGGTATAAAGTTGTCTTTGAAGAATTGGGAGCGAAAATGCAGAATTCAAGATGTCTGCTGTGTGGCTTCACTGTAAACGCCAACAAGGTTACATGACAACACAAGATAAAGCTACTTCAATTTTATTTTGCCATAACTTTTTCTGGTGTATTCATTTTTCCAGATGTATAGAAGGAGGAAAAATAATTGTATTGAAAAATACTTTCTAAATCAAGCTATTAACTTCAATATGCAAACTATTGAGTAATTATTAAGACATTAATTATTTCAACAAATAGTGAAGGACAATTTTTTCACACTTGTTGGCATACCACGTGCCAGTGAGTGATGTCAATCCCTTGCCACAGTGCCAATCTCACATGCTAGAGGTCAGAGCATGGTGTGAAGTGATTTCTCAGTCTCACAAGCTTGCATGGGAAAAGCTTTGCTTCTGCAATTGCTCTTTCAGCGGACACTTCAGATGTGTTTGCTGGCAGCAGGGCGGTGTAAAGATTCAATCCTAAGTGACCGGCAGTGAGTGTTGGAGGCTAGAGCATGGTGTGAAGTGATATCTCAGTAACCAGCCACGCATTCAAGGGGGGGGGGGGGATGCGCCTGTGTTTCAGTTCACATTGTATGTTTGGTGTGTCTCCTGGTACTGCATAATGTAAAGGTTCATCATTAAAGTGAGAGGCAGAGAGAGTGTTAAAAAATTAATTTCTCGATTCATGATAGAGGAAGCCAATGTTGAATCCAGTTACCATTTAAAAAGTTTTCCTTTTCTTTTAGAAAACTTTTATAGATAGAGGTGGTTGATATAAGAACTAGCAAAGTTTTAGGGGTTAATGAGCCACAAATTTTGGTGGCCCATGATCTAAACCTTTAACCATGAGAAAATAACATAATAATTTAAACTCATTAAATGATTAATCATATTTTTAGAACGTTAAAAAAAGACCATTTTTATTTAAATTAGTTTCTTTTGGGATTCGCATGCAATTTTAAAAATTCAATTTAAATGATCTTTTAAACATATTTTAATTGAAAAGCACAAAAAAATATGAGCAAATATCCACCATGTCACTTAATTTTATCTATACTGTGCGTTTTATTTTACTCCTATTCCACTTAAATTGGATTTTTACTTCACAGGTTTATTAAAATTAAGTTGGTTAAAAGGAAATTGACAGTATATATATGTGTGCATTTTTATTATCAAAAATTTTTTAGCAATTCATATTGATGTTATATGTCAAAACATAATGGAGTCAATCCCTTAAATAATAAATATTCCAAATAAATGCATTATCATTTTGCAATACTGACACTTATTCGAAAAGATATGAAATTAGTATGTTTAACATAAAAATAATTTCAGTTCTTGTTTAACTTAGAAATAGATTAAAATAATATTTCTTCAAAACAAGAATATAAATATATTTTTAGGTTATTAAAATTATACTCAAAGTGTTATTAAACAAAGAAAAAAATTAAAGAAACAAATAGTCTAAAAAAACTTACAAGAAATGAGCAAATTCCTGCTGAGAACAAATATCGTGCATTACATGGCCAAATTCATGAAAGTATGTCACAACCTAAAATCACAATGAAAATTTTTGCAACAAAAAATATCATTCAAAAAATTTAATCAGATTGTGCAATAAAGTTATGGTTACTTTTTGATAAAGTTACTTACTTCACTATGATCTAATAAAGATGGTTTATCAGCAAGAGGCTTAGTAAAATTAGCAACCATTGCAGAAACAGAAACCTGTCTGGAACCATCAGCTAAAAGACAAGATGGCTAAAAGGGAATAAACATCATTGTTAAAACTGTATTAGTAGAAAAATAAGCTTGAAGAAACACAATTCGTTTTTCTTAAAGAAATTGTTAAAAATGTAAGTAATTCCTTTTGAACACCAGATTATTGTTTCAAATCATCATTAAACTTGTATCATGAACATAAATCCAGAATTGAGGGTTTGAAACTGATTTCATAGGAGTTTCGAGCGATAATCAAGAAAGTACTGCCGCAAGATCTCAAAGAAGATTTCTGGCACAGTACGATTTTTTCATAGAGTAATTGGCGATATTTTATATTTCTCAGTTCCAGGTCTATCCAAACTCAAATTAAAAAATAAAGTAAAATGCAACCCAATCACAAATACAAATATGACAACCAGCTACAGGCTCTGGGGGCCCAGGTAGGCTGGTCCTAGACAATTTATAAATTCCCAGCGAAGATCAATAGTCCTCTTAAAATTTTTTACCCCGTTTGCAAGTAACAGTTGCTTCCGGTAAACTATTCCAAGTACCTACCGCCCTATTGAAATAGTAATTTTTATAATTTCAAGAGAAACCTGGGATTTGAACAGTGACCTCAGGTTCTACCTTCTGTGCAAAAATGTAGCCCATCCCACATCCTTCATTTTAATATATTTAAACAACTGAATCATATCTCCTCTATATCTTCTCTGCTCGAGATTATACCTATTGAACATTTTAAGCCTGGTATCAAAATCTAAACATGAAAGTCCATTTACTAACTTAGTAGCCCTCCTTCGAACCCTTTTCAACAGGTAATATCTTTCTTTAGGTACATAGACCAAAACTGAACAGTATACTCCAAATGTGACCTTACCAAACTCTTGTATAATAGCAGAATAATTTCCTTAGTTTCATATGAAATAGATCTATTGATAAACCCAAGCATTTTACTAGCTTTGTTACTTACTGTGCTGCACTGATGACTAAACTTTAAGTCGTGACTAATTAATGCCCCCTAGATCAACAGCTGTTTCAGCTTCACTGATGAAAGATCCTTGTAAATAATGAGTTACATTTTTATTTCCATGACCAAAATGAATCACTTGACATTTCCCTACATTGAATGATATACCCCATTTAACTGCCCATCTAGAAACCCGATTTAAGTCCTCTTGAAGTGGATTCACGCCTTCTTCATTGGCAACAATCACCATTGACATCATCAGCAAACATGTTGATGTTTTCAGAAATCCTTTCACCAACATCAATAATAAAAATAATGGCTCTAAAACTGAACTTTGTGGAACACCGCGTAAAACATCTGTACACCGAAAATAGCTACCTTAGCTACTACTCTTCCCCTTTCCTCCCAATAAGCCAATTTTTAACCCAAGTTAGTTTTCCCTCCAATTCTAAAATAAGCTAGTTTGTGGCTAAGAAGAGCATCATGTGGTACTTTATCAAAGCCTTTTGAAAGTCAATATAAACAAAATCTAAGAACCTTTTGTTATATAAAGCCTTGGTAACCTTGTCATAGAAATGTAACAAATTAGTTGCACAGGACATCCACTTCCTAAATTTATACTGTTAACCAATCAACATGCCATTAGTCTTCCAAAAATTCTAATTGATCACAATTTCAAAAATTTTACACTTTACAGACGTTAAACTTACAGGCCTATAATTACTGGCCTCAGCCTTAGAAGCTTTCTTGAAAAGCAGCGTTAGGCTAACCAGCTTCCAATCCACTGGCACCGTCCCTGAATTATAAGAGTTGAAAATGTTAAGTATAGCGTCCAACGATTCCTCCGGACATTCTACTACAATTGTAGGATAAATAATATCAGGTCCAGGAACATTAGTAGTTTTAATTCTTTTCAATTGTAATAAAACGTCCCCTCTAAAAAAACAAAATCCTCAGGCTGCCCCATTAGCTTACGACATATTTAAATCAACTGTTGAGATAAAGTTTCTGTTAAACACACTGGAAAAATAATTATTTAGAATATCAGCAATATCTTTATCACTATGAATTAAATTCCCCTTCTCAAGCAACGGGCCTATTTGGCTATTATAAACTTTCCCTAAATTAGCATAGACAAAAAACCTCTTAGGATTACAGTCGATACTTTTTGCAAGCCTTCGCTCTAATTCAGTTCTTTTAATCCTAACAAAACACTTAAATTTAAGCCTAGCCTCACAATATAACATCCCATCAGCATCACATCCAGTCTCTTTAAAATAACAAACAGTAGCCTGCTTATAATTGCTTCTTTCACCGCACTTGAGAGCCCACATGGGCCAAATTTTAGAAGCAGACCTTTTTTTTAATGAAAGGAACATAATCCCTAACCGTTTTATCCAGTTTTCCCTTAAATTCTTTTCACTGAAACTTAGCTATATTAGCTTAGCTATTTACCAAGCCAGGGGAACAAATATCTTTCAACTCCTACCCCTAAGTGTGATAAAATCAACATTCATGAAATTTGGTACAAATCTGCAATTTTTGTATTTGGAATTTTGTATACATCAAACTAAGTTCCAAATCTAATAGTATTATGATTGCCATGTCCTAAATGATCCCCTACATATAATACTTCCAACATCACAAAACACTAGATTCAAAATAGCATCATTCCGAGCCCCTTGGATAACAACTTGATCTAAGAAACAGTCACCAATTACTTCCAAAACTTTCTCTTCTCTATCATTTCAAAAGTAAAAATTATTCCAACCAATGTATGGGAAGTTGAAATCTCCCCTGATGATGACAGAGCATTTACCAGACATGTCTCTGATATATCCTCATTAACATTCGGTGGCTATAAATATTCCTCGAACGTAACTTCTTAACTTTGCTTAACAGCTCCACCTGAACTGTATCAAAAGAGTTCCAAATTACAGGTGGTCTACTGGTTCGAGACCTCTAAAATCCCTCTCGGACCACAAAAAAAAAAAAAAATGTTGGTGGTTCGCAGTACCAGTGACCTTGTTCATGTTGGGCTTCTAATTTTAAATTTGGAATTAAATTTTGGAAAAAATCCAAATTCAAATTAAATCCCAACAGAGGTGGTGTCACAGGGAGAGGTACAGGAAACAGTTTAACGAAAAATACATTCATTTGAAAAACAGCTAACAATAACAAAGTATACTTTACCACAAGATTTCCAGAGGAAGATTTAAACTGCACATTAACATTGATTAGTCACCAAGTTGACCACCACAAAATACCGTTGATATTCAAATATTGTTGTAGTAATTCAGGTTCGTCTAGTAATCGAAAACTTTTTAGGATCGTCCTATGGTCGCTTCATCTAATTTTTTTTTACGAAGACGATGTTAGGTGCTAACCACGCAGGTTCCATTTGGTACTCAATAACAATAGACATTGAAGTATATATGAGGACTCTTGCTCGAATTCTTTGGTTTTTGAACACTGGGACAAAACATTAATTTGAAGAAAAACTTTTTAAAACAGTATTTAAACAGGTCAACATAGAGTGACTAAAAACCCTTAAAAAAAACAAATATAAAATTTAAAAACTTTAACTCCGATGTAAGCATTCAACATTAAGCTAAGCTCCCTAAACAACGAGCTCGCTTCATTCAAGGAACGTGATTCACGGGGAAGGGAAGACACTTCCAAGAAAAACTAAGTCTCAAATTTAGGCACACAAGAGGCCAACACCGTAAAATCTACTGCCAGTAAGCAGCGCGGCGAGGAGGCTCTAGCTCCTTGAGAGTAAGAGAGGACCGAATTGGTCAGATAGAGCAAGTGAGGGAATGAGAGTGCAGTGCAGTCTATACACTTGCTTCCTCCCTTTATACCCGTCAGATTGCATGACTCGATCGTGACGTCATTACCAATAACTTTAACTTCAACTTCATTTGCATAGACGTCAAGATCAGACTTCCCTCCACACGAGTCACGTATTCCACACAAGTTATTCTGGTTTGGCAACACCGGACCAGCCACATGGCTCATGTTTACTTTCTTCATACCTCCATTGAAACGTGGCGCGTGTGGTTTGAATGCCCCGAGAGCGCAATAAAACTTGGAACTTATAAGCCGTACACAGAAAAGAAAATAGGTAATTTAAAATACTTTCAAACATATTAGTGTGTCTGAGAGCTAATAAAAATAATGGGTTTCTAGCCAACAGCTCACTGTTAATCAACCTTAGAACCGGCGGACCAGTAGCTTTTTTTTCTCCCAATTTCTGATGCTGATCAATATCATAAGGCTCCTTATTAATGACCACATAAAAGTTCCTTTAGTATGGAACAAAACACCTCCAATTTCCTTATCTAATCTGGATTGCCTAAAAAAAATTATATCCAGGAATATTCGATAAATCTGCATCATTTACCATAGTCCAGGTCTCAGTAACTAAAATATCATCTAGCTCCTTGTCTAAGGTAATACTTTTCAATTCTTCCATCTTGATCCTGATACTGTGATCATTGCTATACAAAATTTTGAGCATGCTCAAATTGCTTATTGTTAACACATTATTATATCTAAACTCACAATCAATAAAGTTAATTTTATAATTTAACTTTTTACTCACATTATTTAAACCATAAAAATCATAAAAAATGTAATGCCTGATCCCAGTTATAAAACCCTCATTCAAAATTTTTTGATTTTCAAGTCTCTAAAATCATACCACTAACCATCGTGACACCCCTTGAACTAAGATGCAGATCATCTCTCCAATCCAATCCTGTTAACAAGAAATCCAATTGACAAATTTGATTTCACGATATTCGCAAAGTTGCTTAAGAAAAAGATTCTTGCTTCTAGCCCTCTGATTTAACCATCCTCTATGCAACCCACACCTGGGAAGCAAACCAACCACATGGACCTCGGTTGAAAAATTGGCTGCTTTGTCCAACAGGCTCTCCCATTCCTCAGCATTATTTGTTCCCACCCACAAGGTAACGGAATCTCCCTTTCTAAAAATTTCCCTCTTTCTGCTATCTTATTAATATCACACACCTAAGCACCTGGAAAAGACATTGATCTAATGTTCGATATTAATATAACTAGCAATGTAAGTATGAATCACGATCAATAAAAAAAACGTTTGAAGCAATTACATAACAAAAGGTTAAGAGATAACTTCTTTTTCTTAAAATTACTTACATATAGCTCAAAACTTTTATTACCTGCAAGGGAAAGAGCGCCGCATGACCGTATTTCCCATTTCGAGGAAAAAGATCCAAGAAAAAATAACCCAGAAGTGTTTGGTCATCAGAATCATGCACACTGAACTAAAATAAAGAAGGAGACAATTAAATCATTATATATATATATATATATATATATATGTAGGTATATATATGTGCTCAACATAATTTTCTTACCAAAACAGATTAAATTTAAATAACAGAAATTATAACCAAGTTGAATTTAACCCTAAGCTACAGAGGCGTAGCTAAGGGGGGGGGGGGGGGGGCAAGAAGGGAGAGCTGTGCCCGGGCGCAGCGTCAAGGGGGCGCCAAATTAATGTTAATTTATTTTATTTTTAAATGAGGAAAGAAAATTATTTGAACTAAAGAGGTGTGAATACGTTCGACAAAAAAGTGGGAGCATCGCAAATCATATAGGGAATGACCGTAGCACAGGAGTGCGTGGGAAATAGACTGAAGCAGAGAAACAACTTTTGAGTTGGAGTTGGGATGTTTTTTAGGGTCGGACCCATGATGACTCTCTAGGGGCTAGGGACCTTTTCTTTGAGCAGCAGAGATAAAAGAACCAGACGCCCAGAGAACCCAGGAAAGGTCACTTGAGAAAGAAGAAAAACAAATAATTTTGCGAAGCCAAAGTGTCCCATTTTGCACTTCAAAGTGAATGGTCGCAAATAAAAATGCAAGTTAAAAGAGCTGCTTTTTAGCGCTATTTATCATTTAGAAAGCATAAAAGTTTTTTAATTCCCTTCTTGGGGCGCCCCTAGGCCCCCAGGGGAGCGGAATGGGGGGGTGTAGTAAAATCTTCAGTTGACCCTGGGCGCTGAAAACCCTAGCTACACCTCTGCTAAGCTATTTTTACCATTTTATAGTGTTTTAAAGCATTATATGGTTAAATAAATATTTACAGTGTTGAATTTTCATAGTTAAGCTTTCAAAGATGCTTGATTTATGTTATGAGAAATTGTAATCGCAAGTACATTTCACAGTGTAATGCCATTGGGTGTTGGAAACAAACTAATTAATTCTGTGGAATCATTATGGGGGGCCAGGGGGTGTTGAAGGGTAA
This sequence comes from Octonoba sinensis, assembly GCA_038502835.1. NCBI lineage: Eukaryota > Metazoa > Arthropoda > Arachnida > Araneae > Uloboridae > Octonoba > Octonoba sinensis. The sequence goes on from CM076600.1 coordinate 129,526,564, forward strand.
CACCCAAAATGAGATAGGAGTTTCTGAAAAATACATATAGCAACCATTCATAATGTCACGCTTCTAGGGGGGAGGGGGTTCGTGAAATTGTGAAAAGAGGAGGGAAGGGGGTAACAAGAAGTGCGACACCATGCTTATGCAACACAGAGTGGCATGTGACAAAGGGGGGAGAGGGGGTCAAATATATGGGAAAAAAGCGTGACTTTCAGTGCTTCCACAGGTTTTACAGAGTTTCAGATTTTGGAGTAGATAAAAACAGGCTTTTGTATCAATATGGAGCAGAAAAAATTAACTTTTGAATCGGTCTAGGACCAGAAAATATTGACTTTGTACCATTTTGGAGGGTTTTCTTATTATTTTTCTCAGAACATTACATGTCTGTTTCAAGGCAATGTATCTTCAGAGGTAAAGGCTAAGAGCAGTTTCAAGTTTTCAAAATGGTGGGAAACGTCAAAGGCAGTAGTAATCCTTCAAAAACTGGATTAGATGATTATTTTTCAATTTCTTAAGAAATGATTCATAAACTACTGAATAAGTAAAAACTAACTAAACCTATAGCTATTATAAATGTGTTTTTTAAAACTTTTCACAAGAAACAAATTATTTTTAAAAAAGTTTTTTTTCTCCTCTTCTTCTAATAGTTAAGAATTGCTATAGCTGGAAGAGGGATTAAAATTCTTTCTGTTTTACTTTTTAAATCACGCATTCCACTAGAGAAGTTTTTTTCTTTTCGTGTAATAGTTTAAACTCTTTTCTTCCGAGAAAACAAGCAAAAACAAACTAATACGAAAGGAGCAATTATTTTAAACTATTTATCATTAATCAAAAAAGTAAATCTATTTTGCTTGGATACTCTTATCTAAATTACATTCCTAATGCTGTTTCACATCGTCATAGTCCTACAGCAGTTTTGCATCGTAAGTGCTTCACCTTCCAGTAGTGACACTAGGGGGTCAAAACTCTCATGTGGCAATAGCATCTGCCGATTTTGGTGCAACTTGAAAGAATGGATGCCAGTTTCCGGGGTTAAGGTCTGCAGAAGTTAATGACCAGTAAGCAGCACATGTACAAAGAAAAGAAATGTTTGCTAAACCATATTCTTCCACTTCTTTCGAGGATCATGTTAAAAGTATTACAAAACAAACTTTATTCCCGTTTTTACTCAATATTATCGAATCGTCAACCTTTCATCATCAAACAATGCATAGCCTTTTTGAACCATCCCAATAGAGTTTCAGAGTTTTCAAAATTAGAGCAATGAGTCATATTACAATTTTTACATTAATTAACTAATTTAAAAAATTCTCTGAACAGTTTTTTTTTCTTATTTTGCTTCCTTTAAATTTATTTTTAGTTTCAGAATGGGAATTAACTACCACTTTCAGCTTAATTTTTTTGCAAAACATTTTCAGAACATGATTTACTGAACATAATTTTACATAATAATAAATTGCCAAAAGTACCCCTTCCCTTTGAAAGAATGTTCCCCCCAAAGTGCGCTCTGTAGAGCGCACTTTGGGAAATCCCGTGTTAAAGTGCAGGTCAAATGGCAACTATACAATACGAAACAAAGTCTCTGCTCCCTTGGCGTGACAGGAGAGGAATATAACTGTTGGATTCCTAAAATATATGCTTAGCAAGAAAAACGTTCAATTGCTCTAGCCATTTTATGCATAACGTCAAAATTTAATAATCATTACTTCCTATTAGGATGTATGTGTGTACCAAATTTCATTTAATTCTATGTATTACATCTTGAGTTACAACGCCCACAAAAAACTAATAAAAAAAATTAGATTGCTCCACCCCCTTTGGAGCAAATGGCACCAAAACGTAATCGGCACCTGTTCCTATTGAGATCCACTTGTATACCAATCTTTTGTTCGAATTCTTCCAGTACTTCTTGACATATAGCACTCACGCTAATCAAGAAAAACATTTGATTGTTCTGCCCCTTTTGATTGGATTCAAGCCAAAAACCATTCAGTAGCAGTCCCAATTAGGGTTATTTTTTCAGGTACTTTTTGAGTAACGGCGGCAAAAAAAAAAAAAAAAAAAAAGACCTATTTCAGACACATATTTTCTAAAAATGGCCAAAATGGGTTCAGCACACCTTAAAATGTGTAAATCCATCAAAATTCAAAACTTTTCACGAATAAAATTTTAAAATTTTCTTAATTTCAGCTAAATTAAGGTAACACAGTTCAAATATTTTTGGCATATTTAGAGAAGAAACAAATGTATAGAGATTAAAGTGAGCAGTCCATTAAAGAAAAAAAAAGAAAGAAGTACTGTTCAATACATACTAATTTTACATCTTCATGCCAAACATCAGGATTTTCTACTTCTTCAAATTTCAAACCTAGCAATTCCTAGAATAATTAAAACACCAAAAATTAGTAAACTGTAATAAAAAATAATTTAAATGAGTATGATGCATTATCGTATTAGAAGCATTACAAAAATATACTCAATTTTATAATAAAATTAAAAAGAAAATTGTATACAAAATTTACAGAAAAGAAAAAATTCAAAAATTAAACAAAATGTATATTTTGTTTCTATCCAGTTACTTTTGCAGTTTCTACTGAACAATTTCAAAGTGGGGTTGGGAGAAAGGGGTCATTGCTGTTAGTACTTTTATAACTGATGTTATGATGTAGGCATTTGGCAATGCCACAGGTGAATTTCGAGATTTGAATAGCAAAAAGACAGAAAAATGACCTTACTAAAAGTGATAAAAATAACTTACTTTTTTACAAAAGGAAAAAGAATGAAATAAATTAAGTTGCCTTTGTATAATTCCGAGTTTATTTTAACTACTTCCTTTTTCTAAATAGGCAACCTTTTAATAAATAGTTATTTTGATTCTAATATTTATTAATTACCAAAATAAAGGTATTCAATAATATCCAAAACGTAGTTTACATATTTAAGTCCTTATAACGTTATAGGCCTTACTGCACATTATTTAAGAACAGTATTGGCAAGTTTTTGCCATAGGCAGAAAAAACTATGGAAAAACATAGTAAAACTTTTCTGGCAAAAATGATAAAACTAGCATTCATTGTGTCCATTTAATTTTTTTAGCCAGTTAAACTAAAACATCAGATGAAAGAAATTTAAGTTTCAAACTAATGTTATTCATATTTAATTGAGCACTGAGCTAAATGAGTGCACAACATATGCATTATTATTAGAAATATACAGTTCATGAAAAAACACTCAATTTTATAACACAATTAATCTACACACAAAGTTTATTTGAAGTGCATGGTTTTTCCTTATGTTATTTTTTATTTAGTTTTGTCATTAGTTAAAAGTTTTAAGAAAGTGGAAAGAGAGTGGAAAGTGGACTGTTTAATTACAAATTAATTGTTTTAAAATTTTGCAAAAATACTGACTAAACTCTGAAAATATTGACCAGTTTTACCCCCACTGATATTGGATGTCTGCAACTCCTGTTCATGGCTTTCATTGGTAAGCTCCATTTAATAACCAATTTAGTTTAAAATTGAAGGCCTTGTAATGTCATTGTGATGAAATTTTACATTTCTTCCTTACAAAAATTCATTTTGGTGAAACTTGAATTATTTCGTGAAAGGAAAAAACTGATATACTCGATCGCTCGAATGACTGCGTCAATCGGTCACTGGTCCTGAAGTCCACTGAGTTTTATTTGGTAGTGATCCTAACTGGTTTTTAGTGGTCCCAGACCAGCAGATTTTGAATGCTCTGTATGTGTGTGTGAATAGATATTTGTACTTAAGAGCCATTCTATCTTGAATCCATTTTTTGAGTTTTTACAATGATGTTAGATAAACATTTTCAATATTATAGCCATACCTTAGAAGAAAGATGCCAATGGGAGCTTTAAAAGTTTGGAACCCTCATGTATCTAGTGGCTTTGCCGTTGGTACTCTCTGTTTATTTAGTGTAAACTTGCAAAAACTCGAAAAATGGACTTAAGATTGGCTCACATGTACAGATATATATATAGTGGAACCCCCGCCATTCGTCCATATTGCTATTTGTCCAACTTGTTCAAGTAAAATTCAACTTGCCATTCGTACGTGCCCTGTGATTCGGACAGCGCCAGTTCGGCTTTTTTTAAGAACAAAATCAAGAAATTATGCTCATTTTGAACTCGTCTGGAAATAATTTGTTTGGCGCTTTGGCTTTTTAAAAATTTTTTAAATACTTTTTGGGATTTTACTGACAATTTTAAATTTCTAAGGGGGCAGCAAGAAGAAGTGGTTGAATAACTTTCTTCTTCAGAGGAGGAAAGTAGTAAGGAAAGCATTTCCTTTGCAGAAATTCAAGAGCTGTGTTACCCCTGCGAGAAAACACAGAGAGTGGTGGAAAAATGGCATCCCAACACTGCTGTGGTCAACAGCATTAACTTGTTCAACAACAATGTTATTGAGCATTTTAGGAAAATTCTGAACAATCGTCAAAGGCAGACAATATTGAACAGGTTTTTAGAGAAAGAAACCCAAGATTATTCTAGTGCAAAAAGACAGAAAAAAAAAAGAGCAGCAAAAAGGGAGAAAACACCTGAAGGGATGTTACCTGATATTTACATGGAAGGGGACTCCTCTTCCAAACAGTAACATCAACATTTCTTTTACTCCTCTCAACATTTCACTTATGCCATCAGCTCACCTCAGTACAAGCAAAGTGTGGTTGAATTTATTTATGTATAATTACATGTACAGTGCTGTACATTTGTTTTTTATAGGTCTAAATAAGCAACCATCTGTGGGTCTGGAACGGATTAGTCCAATTTACATTGTACCTTATGAGGAAAAAAAAATTAAAAATTCGCCATTCGAGCTGCCTCCTGGAACGAATTTTGTACAAATAGCGAAGTTCCACTGTATATATTTGTATATATATATATATATATATATATATACACACACACACAATGTCAACTTTCAAATCATATTAGATGACTTTGGACATTTAAAATTAAAAAAACTATTTTTTAACATATTATTTTCAAGGAGGCAAGAGTCCTACATACTTGGTATATGTTCAGCAGTCCTTCAGTAACAATTGGAAGTGGAAAATATTCCTTCAATTTATCTGTATCAACAGCATACTTTTTCTCCTCCACTCTGGTAGTGTAGTACATAAGGTCCCATGAATTAAGCTTGCCATCAAAAATTTTATTCATTTCATTGCACTAAAATTTAGCAAAAGAAAGAGCCATAACTTTATATATTAGGTTACACAAATTGCTTCTGCACACCGAGCTATTTAACTTGTTTCCTTACCACTAGAGTGATAAAATAATATGATATAAGGTAGATCTCTGTTAAACAGAGGGCATTTGATTCAGCAACCATCATTTAATTATCTCACATGCCATGAGGAGTAAGACAGAATTTATTTATTTTAGGGGAGAAGAAGGAGGGACTTGTTTTTAACATAGACATACAAAAACACTAAAATAATGAGAACTTGAATGTTCTCGCATTTTCTTCTTTTTTTTCTTTTGACATTTTTAGCGGGAGACTAGCAACACACTTGAGGTTAAGTAACAAAACTTTAATTCAACAATAAACATGACTAGAAACAAGTTAAACATAACTAGAAATAAACATAACTATAAAACAAGTTAACTATTGGAAAACATTTTGGTGCAACCGCGTGCGAGTGAGTAGGAATCGAGATCAACGAACGTGACTTCACTTCCCTCTTCCCGTTGGTCGAGTTGAGCAACCTACCGCTACACATTTCTAGATAATTTTTATTTATTTTTTGTTCACAAAATTAAGAATAAAAATATTTTTGCTAATTTAAAAATTTATTTTCTGTTGCACAACTTACATATGTTGGAAATTATTTCCTGATGGCGTCACCATACTAAGATCAAATTTTTCTAGTCCAAAACTGATATTTACAATTCCAGTTGAAAAATAACTGGTAAGTATAATGAAAAACTTGCAAATAGTAGGAAAAGCTGCATAGAACAAGTAAAAAAAAAACAATATTAAACTTAGTTTCAACCTGAAAATTTAAATTTCCTTCAAAAAAAATTAAACAGGTAAATTACCATAAGAATAACAACAAAATGTTAGTATTTCTGAACAAATAATTCAACAGAAAAATCATTCCTATTGTGAAACTATTAGGAATTGATCTGAACTAAGGCATTGATCTGAGAATGCAAAAGGCTGAATAATATGAATGGCATATTTATAAAGCCAGTATACAACAAGCATTTTAAATAGGATTTATAAGAAAAGTAATTACCAAAATATATTAAAATCCAAATGAACTACTTAAAAATGCATCTAAAGATACTATATTTCTGAAACACATGATCGCAATAATAGCAGAAAAAAGACTTTTAAAGTGATAATTTATTTAGTGCCACAGTAACTTTTGAAACAACAATTTATTATTAGTGTTCATCTAAGACTTAAAGACACTCAATTTCCTGTCAAAATTTCTGTGAAATTTCCAAATTGGGGTGGGGTGGGGAAGTAGTGCATCACAATCTTTATGTACCATTTTGTCTGGCTTATAATTCACACCTATACTTCCAAGCTATTTAAAAAAAAAAAAAAAATGTTGGGTATGTTCTATTTATGACATGCACCCCTTTTTCTTTACTAAGAAACCTGAACTCCACACATACAGGGATCATACCATTTGAAGCCATTCATTAAGATTATTTTCTTAGGCTTTCAAACAATGTTATACTGAGTCGACAAGTGATAGTTGGAACAATATGTGCGGGAAATCTTTGAGGGGGTAAATATCTCTACAAACAGGGTGTGTTGTATTTAACTCAGTATGCACAAAATTAAATTTAAAAAAATAGAAGATACAATTAGGAATAAGGAGGACCACACTGCAGATGAAAATGATTTCTAGGATTGCGGAGATTTGAGTGGGATGTTTTCTCTTTACGCATTCATTTAAAGCCATATTTTTCAAGTGAATGTCAAAGATTTTAGTTAAATCGTATTAGCTTTAGCTCGAAATACAGTTGGTGTTCCCTTTAATAGTAAATATGGGTCTAGTCAAACAAAACAAACACAGTCCTGTCATTCAATTTAAAAAAAAAAAAAAAAAAAAAAAAAAAAAAAAAAAGGGAGAAGAAAAGAAATCATGGGGGAGGGGAATGTAAATCAAATGGGGAAATTGAAATCATGCTGCATCAAGGCTTCATTTAATACATGTACAGTAGGGTGGTGCTTATTTTTCGAAGTTTTGAATTTTCAACCTCTTACCCTCTAAATTTGTTCCATTATACCAAAAAATGATTCTGATAAAATTTTATCACCAGCAAACAATATTTAGAGGTAGCTCAAAGAGGGAAAGTTTCATAATTGAACGAGATTTTACGATTTTTTGAACTTTTAAGCAAGATAAAAATAATGATTTGTAATTATGTTTAATTTATGTAATTATATTAAAAAGCAACTTCTATATGAATAAGTAAAAATTAAACATTGTAAATTGCATAACTAATAACGTAGCTCTCTTAATAAAATATACAGTATTCAAGTCATCCTCATAGGTGGCTACAACTGTTTAAATGAGTGATCGAAACTTATGGAGCCACTGTGCAATAATACCTTTTCCAAGTTTTACTATGAGTTATTCTTCTCCCCCCTTCTCCCCATAGTAAAGAAAGACAGGTCAAAAAGTAAGAAACTGTCCAATTCTCAGTTATTTATTTATATATGCCAGAACGAGGCGAGAGGGCTATTATATTGGCAGTTACTGCTTTTTCGTGGATTTATGCTAAAAAAAAAATTCTCCATTTTCCTTCTGCGCCATAAACTTTCAATGCAAATATTGACAAAATATGGAAAATCCACTAACAGTTGTTAGTGTAATTATGTGCAGATTAATCACCTGATTATGACCGCGATCTACCGAAGATTTCCTTGTGAGTTAATTGTTGCTGCGATTTACAGTTTGGTAACAACTGGTCTACACTACAAGTATGGAACAATTTTGCTCTGAAAATGACACAGTGAACTTGGCAGGTGATGAAAGGTCACACAAATAAAATTTGAGAGCATTAGACATGAAAAAAAGCTAAAAATTGCTTCAATAACTATTGAATCCCATCTGAATTATAGCTAATAGAATTAGATCAAACAAAATATTTATATGACTATTATGCAGTATTTATAATATAGATGCTGCTTGATTTCGAGGCAGTGCAATGAGCAAACGAGATAGTTTCAATGTAATTTGTAAAGGATAAGTAAGGCGTTGTTTGAGTTTAATGGGTTGGGAAAATCTGAATCTTTCAGCCACTTCCTTTGAGGGCAGTAGTAACAATAGAAATAAAAATTGATGAAGCTAAGGGGAAAAAATAACCTTCAATTCATTTGTGTGTTCTTTTTCAGTACTAATATTATATGGTATGCTGCCTAATATTATCTGGTAATGGTATGCTGCCTAATATTATCTGGTAATGGTATGCTGCCTAATATTTGCTGCTAGCCTGTGTATGTTTCACATAGGATATCAGCTAACCCCAAGCAGAAAATTTAATGTGTCTCCTTTCAAAGCCGAAGGCTTCCCCACCCATGGTTTAGGCCAGCAGTTATCAAACAATAAAATGCTAACTACAAGTAACTCGTAAAGAAATCTTTAGTAGATTGAAGCGGTACTCATGTGATTAATTTGCACATAATTACGCCAATAACTGTTGATTTTCCATATTTTGTTAATATTCACATTGATAGCTCATGGCTCAGACAGAAAATAAAGCATATTTTGCTGGCAAAAATATATAGTACATGAAAGATGTAGCTGCCCACTCGCATATATAAATATCTGAGAACTAAAAAGGTTTTAACTTTTTTGTCCTATCTTTTTCTTTCTTTCTTTACTATGGAGAGGGGAGGGGAAGAGAATAACTTATAGCAAAATTTCGAAAAGGTATTATTGCTCAGTGGCTCCATAAGTTTGGCAATCACTCGTTTAGACAGTTGTTGCCACCTATGAGGTGCACTTGAATACTGTATTTTTTATTAAGAAAACCAATTCATTATAGCTATACAATTTACAAATGTTTAATTTTTACTGATTCATAGCGAAGTTACTTTTTAATATAATTAAATAAATTAAACATAATTGCAAATCATCATTTTTATCTTGCTTAAAAACTCAAAAAATTGCAAAATCTCGTTCAATTATGAAACTTTACCCTCTTTGAGCTACCTCTAAATAGTTTGCTGGTGATAAAATTTTATCACAATCTTTTTTTGGTATAATGGAACAAATTTAGAGGGTAAGAGGTTGAAAATTCAAAACTTCGAAAAATAAGCACCACCCTAATGTACAGGGATATAAAAAATATAGGAATGTTTTCTATTTCATACAAAATATAGAACAACAGGGAAAAGGTATAAAAAAGATGTATTTTAATATTATGTGTGTGGTTTATTAAAAGAAATAAAACAATTACATCTAAATAAGCATCAGAAAGTTGAAGAAACATTATTAAAATTATTTGTATGTGTTTAATTCACTCCTTTTGGCACGCATCAGTTTATTATTCTTTGCATCAATAATGGCTTTAGCTGCTTCAATATCTTGGATCAGAGTTAGAGATTTGATCAGAAGGTGGTTTTTAAAACTGTCCAAAGTGTTTTAAACTATCCAGGAGTATGTTAAAACTAAAGGGGCCTCATCTAATAAATTTGTATATCAATATCAGCAATGAGTAAATACAAATAATATTAACTAGTTATAATTAATAAATATTTTAAATCATTTTTCTCTGACATGGGTATTTAAAATATACTAGAGTTCGTCCAATGCTAGAAATTCATTAAAAATTTTCAAGTTCAGCCTTGAACATTTAAACAATGTATAGATATTTTAACTTTCCTGCTTGACAAGAGTTTCTTCATTTAAATATTTTATTTAGCGATAATCTCTCCTAACTATGATTAGGGTTGCAAGTTTGTCGCGGAAAAAAGAGCGCGAAATTCGCGGGACATTCCGGCAAATTTCACGAAATGTTCGCAAGAACATAAATATGACAAAATATGGCATATCTGCTATGAAAATTATTCTTCATCCTACAATATGGGGCTATTATTAAAAATGGAAGGATTATTAACTTCGCTAAAAACATTTAAATATTTGTATTGACTAGGATCAAAAACTCAACAAACTGAAAAAATTTTGAGGCTGGTTGGAAAAATCTATGTTTATTTTACTGCTTTCAAAAAAATAATTTTGAATTTTTTCTTGGCACAAGTTTAGAGTTTTTTTTAGACTTTGGGAGGTCAGATTTTCTCCTTAGTTTCTGAAATCTTTTTAAAATCGGACATTTCGCGAGGCAATAATTAAAAAAAAATTAATAAAATAAGAAAAAATCACGGAGTTTTGGAAAAAGCTTTAAAAATCGCGAAAATCATCGCGGGAATTCGCGCCGCGATAAACTTGCAACCCTAACTATGATTGATTACCACTGAGTAATTTAATTTAATACATTTGCAAACACATATTATGCACATTTTATCTTTCTGCACTTCTCCTGTGAAGACAATAGCAATAAATTGTTCATATAATTGACAAAAAATACTCACTTCATCTTCTTTTAATTCTAACAGATATGATCTTTCTTTTTCCCACAAAGGTGTTAGATCATGCCATAGTTCTGTCAAAAAACTATAAACATTTTCTGGAGTTTTGGACATTAAAAGATCTGTAATGTAAGCTGGATGTGAAGGAAAACCAAGTAGCAATGCCTGCTAATTTATTAAGAGAAAACAAAAATCAAAATCATAAAATAAAATATTCCTAAGAGAGAGAATGCAAGTGATTCTTTATCAGTGTGACAAACTTTGCAAAAGTATTATGAATGTATTAAACTAAAATGTATCCATCCATTCAGAACCCGAAGGAGAACTTTTCTGTCGTTAAACTCAAGCAGAAAGCCTACCACTTAAAGCAGATATTACCAACCTAGCAATGCTATGTTGTTCCTAAATGTCTTAGGCACAAACAGTGAATCACCCTGTTTAAGCCCAAAAATATAACTAAAAATATTTTAAAGAATTGTACACATTGGTAGCAACATTAAACTTACTGCTTAAAGTAAAAAAAAAAAAAAAAATACCCACCCAAAACTACATATTTATTTACCCACCCTAAACTTATTTAAATCTTGCTAAAAGATATTAGCAAGATTTTTGCTTAACATTAAATAACTCTTCAAAAAAGCTTTCATGACTCTTTCTTCTAATATTTTAAATGCATTTGCAGATAAAAATAGCTCATTTCCACAAGTGTGTTAGAACAAAGGGAAAGGGGGGGGGGGAGAAGAGGGATTATTATCCGAGGCGATGCATGATTTTCCCTCTAAAAATCACTTTTAATTAATTTCATTCAAAATCAAAGAATCCAGTAACTTAATGAAGTTTTTACAGAATTTTTAATGTCTTATATATTCTTAATTGTATACTGAGTAAAGCCACTTTAAACTTTCAGTTTGTTGATAGAAATTATGGAAATATGAATACAATACGGATCTTTTATAATAACCAACTAAAAGTGATAAATATGATAACAACCTTTGTATATATATATCATTATTTATTCAAACTTTAATGGTGTAAAAATAACTTAAAAATACATCTGGTAGTTCAAAAAAAAAAAAAAAATGGTAGTACAACTTAAGTTTAAGAAACAAAAAATACATTTTCATAAAGTTTCACTTAAAATATTGATTATACTTTTCAGAAAGTAAAATATAGACATAAACTGTTGTATTGAAAAATAAATTGTATTTTACGAAAGAAAATTAAGGGAACTTCCATGTATCTTTTGGAGTCAATTTAGGACCTACAATTTTCTCCTTATTGAAGTAGTGGCTATGTTAAGAATGAAATGCAAAACTAGAACAAAAGAAAACATGATGATAAACACAAAGTTTTAACAGTAGACATTATTATTATTAAAAAAATAAGAATTTATTGATACCATAGGAGCGCCAATTTTTTTTTTAGATTTTGTAACATACATCTTTTATTTTTGTGCTCATACATATTATGCACAAAACTTTGAAATAGTATTCTGATAAGCACAAAAATAATAAGTACCTGCTTTCTTAATTTCACAAGTTCTTCTAAAATAGGCCCATTTTCTTTTATACATCTACATACAATAGAAACAGAGGGAATTGAAAAGTTATTCATATTCATGCGCATTATAAAGAACATATTTTTTATTAATAGTCTGAGTAATATTTAAAAATCTAATGAAAAATTTACTGAAAAAACCCTGCTGTGCTCTAAATTAGTCAAAATGCAATTGTGTGATTAAAATATAAACTTTAAAATTTGAAATACTTTATAAATATTATAAAATAAACTTAAAGTAAATTTCAAAGTTCCAATTATTACATACATCATACTTGAGTGTTTCTTTTCATAGGTAAATCTTTTTAATTTATCCTATAGTAGGGCCTATGTGGTTTTACTGCTACTGCAGTAGTGTGCTAGTTATTTTTTATATACACAAAGATGGGCTAAAACATAATTCTGCTGACGGGACCTAAGTTGGCGAGGCCGCAAATGATGTCGTTTCCTATACTCTAATATACATATACATTTTCAATATGTGACCAACTAATTTTGGGTTTGCTCTGCCCAAACATTTAATTTATAAATACTATAATAATGGAAATTAAAGCAACGAATGTGAATATATTTGATCTGCTTTATACTTATCAGAGTTTTAACTATAATATTATTAGCACACTATGGTAAATATTTGTATGATGAATAAATCTGAATGTTGGGGGAGTAAAAGCGAGTTAAGAAATTCCGAATATAAAGATACTTTACTCCATAATATAAACTAGCTCAATTTTAATTCTCATGCATTGTAAAGCATTTTTATTCGGAACATCTTAAAACAAATTTTCAATGAATTATTTATAATTATAAAAAGTAAATATCAATAACTAAAATGAGAGGAAAACGTTTTGAGAATACCAAATAATTATTTTTAGCAGATCCAAGCAAGTTAATCAATATTACTGCAGTCATTGATTTTTTAAACGAATCAAAAGTTTTATATGTATCAGTTAGCTAAACCATAATGGATTTATTAGTGTATCTAGCAAGCACAAAGGTAGTCATACAGCATGGCACAAAACATTTACATGGAAGTTAAAATAATGTAGTTTTATAATATTAAACATCATACATACTGTGAATTAAAAGCCACATGCATCTTATATCTTGTATTTTCATTTCTACACTTTTTTAATACCGGAAAAACATGGGGGTATTTTAAAGTAACTTCACATTTACCAGATGTTTCCTAAATAAAAAATTAAATGCACTTGAAAAATAACATGCCAAAGTAAAAAATGATAATAATAAAGTAGGGGCGAAGGAGGCTGGTGTGGACACGGGGGTAGTGTGGACAGCATGAATAATTCTGTTATTTTTCAGTTTAAGTTTCTCATTAAATTTTTGTAGTTTTGCAAACACTGAAATAGGGTCATTCCACGGCAACGGACGTTACCTTTATACAGCATTTTTCAACTTCAACGAGCTTTCTAACAAACTTCTTGGGTATTTTTTAGGTTTTTAAATTTTGGCTAGTAAAAGTACATGTGTTCTAAGTATGCAAAAATTTTTTTGAAGATATATATGTATTTGCTGTCTGTTAAAAAAAATGCTAAAATTTCGTTATGTGCGTTACTCATCGGGTAACACACGTAACGAAATTTCAAAAAATTTTTTATCATACAGCAAATACATATATATCTTCAATTTTTTTTTTTTTTTTTGCATACTTAGAACACATGTACTTTTACTAGCCAAAATTAAAAAACCTAAAAAATACCCAAGAAGTTTGTTAGAAAGCTCGTTGAAGTTGAAAAATGCTGTATAAATTTAACGTCCGTTGCCGTGGAATGACCCAATACAGTTCCACGTGAAGTTTCGTGAAAGTTCATTTAATTGTTTATTAGAATATAATCACTAAAGGTTTTGATGCTCATTTTTGTTTCTCAATTCTTAAATTTACCTGTGTTACGTACACAATAAGTTATAATTGATACCATAGGGAGAGTGTGGACATGTAGTAATGAGGTTACTGTGGACATTTTAAAATTAGCTGTATTCAGCTTTCAGTGGTAAAAATACTAATTGAAGATCATATGGATGTAAGCAACATTTTTATGACATGGAAACTGATGAATTAAAAGTTGAAGAACTGGAAATAAGTGAGAAAACGGAAGTCAAAGCTGGAGATCATTTTTTTATTTAGATTTTCTTCTAATGTTGCTAGAAGTCCAGTGCCAGCACATTTCAAACGTTCAAGAAGACAGAATGCTTGTTATATAGCTTTCTAAGAGTCTTTCTATAAATACTAATCAGGGGTAGATCCAGAATTTTTAACAGGGTCTATTATTTGTGAATTTGAAGAACATTTTTGTGAAAATCCAAAATTTAAAGATACAGTGATAAAAAAAAAGTTAATATTTTTTTTTCCGCATATTTGTTAAATAATTCTGTAAAAAGTACAATTTGGTAGCTTGGAATTTTGTAAAGGGTACATTTTGATTGATTGGCATTTTGTGAAGGATTCATTTTGACTGATTGGAATTTCATGAAGGATTCGTTTTAACCGACTGGAATTTTGTGAATAATCCATTTTAACTGATTGGAATTTTGTGAAGGATCTGCTTTAACTGATTGAAATTTTGTGAAGGGTTCAAAAACATCTAAATTTTCTCTGCTGTGACCCCTGCAAATGTTAACACACATTAAAGTTTAATTTTTTTAAACAAAAAATGTATGCTTACAAACAGGCTTAAGATTCAAAAGTGATTGTAAGTTTAATTATTCAAGAATTGGCACAAAGAAAAATTAGTAAATAAATTCCAATGCGTTTATTTGTATGCATTTCATTTCATCTTTTTTTTCTCATTCTTTCCTTTGCCTTTCTTTTGTAATTTTGTAATGCACATAAGCTTGTCTTAGAAACAGACTGCTAACATACCCAACTGAGTCCTTCCTAACAAAAACATATTAGATGTATCATCATATAAAATATATTTTATTAAAGTGAACAGTGCTAAGAAACATGCTGTTTTGGTTGAAATTCATTTTATTAAGATTTTTCATACATTTAAGAGGTGTAATTTATTATCTGAATCTGTATCCTACATTGTCTGCTCTAGCCCCCCACCACATGGGACAAAGAAAACTTTTTTTACAAAATACATCACTAAAAAACTGCACAGCAAAAAAATTTTATCTACCAACCAAATTAAAGGTAAAAGTCCAAATTCTTTGTAAAAAAAATACTTCATGTGGGGAAAAGTTGTATTTAGAACTTTTTTTTTTGCAAATTATATGAAAATTGTCCACACAAGCCCCATACTACCCTAAAATGTATGATGTATGTGTAGTAGAATTAGGGGATGCACTGATTAATCAGCAAATTGGGCACTTTACCAATTATTTATAATCGGTGAATTTGTGCTGATTAATTGAAGGAAAAATGAGCTTTTATGTAAAATAACATTTAGTACTCTAAGAATAAGAAACTGTTGAATGAATTAAAAATAAACAATTTTCTGCAATGTAAGATACAATGTAATATGAAAGTGCAAAACAAACTGAGTAAAACCACGGCATCGAAATAATATTACAAAATAATACACACAGCCGACACTAACGTAATAATGAAATTTCAGTGCTTTTAAATTGAACATCAGCATTTCAGTATTACCAGGACATAAGCAATCTCTTGTAGGTTTATATTATATTATCAAATTGGTTGGTATTGGACATAACTTTAAGAATATGAAAAATCAGGAAAAACACCTGCAAAAAATCAGAAGAGCGGGAGAAATTAGAAAAATCGTAAACGCAAGAAAATCAGGAGTCTCTTACCAAAATTGGGAGATTTGGCAGGTCTGAGTATGCTACACAAGCCAATCTCAATCCATGCACAGCCGGTTTGTGCGCACAGATCGTTGCTAATCTGCATGTATGGATAAACGAATTACCATGGGCTTTAGAAAAACTCTGAACGTAAAACGCAGCTGAACAGCGTCTGCGTGTGCATGCCGATTGCTGTCTGCAGACACTCTTTGGCTCAGGACACAAATCTGTGATTTGAGAATTGAAATCCGTTTCAAATTCTCATAAACTTTTTAAACTGTTTAACTTCTGCAAAAATTTTTCTTCCTAATTTTTAAAATTTTAATAATAGAGAAATAAAAAAAAACCATCAAAATTGTCTGCAAACTTTTAAAATTTTCTGCAAACAGCGTTTGCTTACATTATTTGAGTCTGTTCGTATCAATTTCCATCTTTTTTAGAAATGGATTTTTAACATCTCGGGGAGACTTTAGAATCTCGTTTATTATTATTATTTTTGTTATCTGATACACTACAGCACCCCAAGATAATTTAACAATAATGTACAATTACGGCAGGTAACATCAAGTTGAAATGGCAGACACTATTTTTACCATAAAGGAACAATATGAATGATTCAGCTATTATGTTAAGAGTATAGTAAAATACGCTAGAACATGCTACGTAGATAAAATAATGTCTGCTCTGTTGCAAAAATTGAATTTCATTTTGCCGATAAGCAATTTTTTTGCATGCCTTCAACACACCAAACATTGTCCAGTCTAAAAAGAATATACATACAGTTGCTTTGAATGCAATCATTACTGTTACCAAGAAATATTGCTACAGCTTGGTGCGTTCAAATAAAAATATTTCACTGCATTAGTTTTATTTCATGAAGATAGAGAGATCAGGGCATAATATATATTTTTTAAATGTCAAGAAGGGGGGGAATGAAGGGACTTTCGTTGAAATTGTAAAGAAATCTGGCTATGGTCTTGTGAAAATATACAAATTAAATTTTGTAGAATTTTTTATTTTGTTTCATTAGCACTTGTAATATAAAATACTTACATTCTTTTGTAAACTACTGAGAAAATCTTTACTTAAACCATCTAATTCTTCTTCTGTAAATTCTAGAACATCAGTCACTTCATTGAGATTTTTCATAAACTGGACAGCTAAATCACTTTGTCTAGTTTTCAGATCCTTTATTTGCTTCTGCGTTTCTTCAGGAAGGTGCAATCCTGTTAAAATGTCAGGTATATGAAGTTTTAAAAATTTCATTGTGGATAATTCTAATAATGAAACTACAAGTGAATATTATTTTACAATACTCTGGATGGAAAATTAAATGACATTTTTTTCAGAAGAAGTAAAATACAAGAACAATGTGGAAAAATTAATTTATTTTGCATAAAAAGTTTTATAAGGAAAAAAAATCTAAATTTTAATACTTCAGTTTTACTTAGTAAGAGTATTAGATACTTCATGCAATTTTGTAATTTATAAATTCTGTAAAAAAGAAAATAATGTAATTTGGAAATTAAGTAAATACATACTAATATGAAAAATGAAAATTGCAATAAATTTAGATATGAACTACAAATATTAGCTTTAATTTGGGTTAGCAAATTTGAAAACCAGTAATTGTGTAGATATCACAGGTTAAACTTAATTGATGATGACTTGTGATGATCATAATCACAAATAAATCCAACTATGCCACTAACACATTTGTACAATTTTGGACTGATTGTCTCTCTCATCTTTCACACTTTACCACCCCTTTAAAAGACTTTAATGTAAACCTAAATATTTCCTTTAATATCATTGACATCAAGAAATCTTAAAATTGCTGTAAATTGTTCATTTTCATAAGTGCACATGTCTGGTAATCAGTATCCTGTTTCCACATTTGTATTGCAATAACTTGTTAAACTGAACTACAAAGTATTTGTACAGCAAAATTTTGCTTATAGACGTAGTACTTGAGAAAGTGATTAAGTCAGTTAACTTATATTTTATTTTGCCAAGACAAGAGCTAATGAAACAATGCTTGTATAAATGCATACTCTTAAGTAAAATTGCAAACTTCACAGGAACTTTTAATATAATTCTTAATTTTTAATAACCATTCTTTTATCTATGAATAATTTTATTTGTAAGGATGCAATATTTTGAGATTACAGATAGAATCATAAACTCCAGCTGCAAGATGTAGGAATTTCTAAATTGGGATGAATCATAATGTTGCTATGGTTCACAATGTAAAAAAGTGAATTAATGCAATTTAAATTGAAATAATAGTAGTATAATAACAAAGATGAATATATAATTTTAAATTTCTCATAAGTTATTAAAAGATTGAGCATTTTTATTTATGAAAATCAATACATGCTTTTAACAATTTTCCCAAATTAGCAACAAATTTGAAAAGTCCTAGTTTGTATTTGATGAATGTTATACTTTCTGATTTAACAATAATTCAAGAGCTCCTATATGATCCGTTAAATTGTGGGAATACTGTACATTATATATAATAGTTACAGTGATAAAAGATCTAGGGACAAAAGAGTGTAGGAGAAAAAAGTTGCAGATAAAATCTTAAGCAAGCACGTTATACACACCATTTCTTTCTCCCAATTTAATTTGCCGTTCAAGGTATCGTACAGCTTCAGGTTTTAGCACTTCTTGCTTCTTTTGTAGAACAAGTAATTTATTAAAAATATCTTGTCTCATGCTAAAAAATAAATAAAATAAAAACATTTACAACAAGCAGATGTCAAGTACAAGTTTAGCAAGTAAATAAAATTACATCTATAAAACTATTTAACGTACACTAAACATTTTCAAACTATTAGGCAATGTGGCAAGTGAAAATAAAAAGTTGCAGAAAAACTATGACACATTCCAACAAACTGACCAAGATTTATTAACTAAAAAATCTATATAACATAATAATAATATGAAATACAACTGCAGATAACACTAATACACTTAGACGTTTGTGCAAAAAAAAAAAATGCAAGCATACCCTAGCCACCAATAATGATGCAAAGATAGGTGACACCTAGAGCACAAATTACTGCTATTTTACGAAAATTTTAATAAAAAACATAACATTTTCCCTTGTACTCATAATATATTCTAAACTTTATTTTAAGAAAGATGTCAACCCCCTTTTACAAATAATAAACAAATATAAAGCAGGAACAAAATTAGCAGTGGAGTGTGGGGTAGGGAAGTCTACAATATCTTACATCAAAAAGAATGGAGGCTCCATTATAAATTTCATAACAGCACTTCAAAGTAACAGAGGAAGTTTAGGTAGAAAATCTATGAAAAATATATTAACAATAAATTTGATAAAGCTTTGTACATGTAGTGTTTTCAAAAATGTTGATCTGGACAATCAATTTCTGGATCTTTATTAAGCCTGGGCGATGTTGAAAATTTTGAAATTCATTTATCAGCTGTCTAATATTGCGATATATATAGTGATAAATCGATTTAACACAAATTTCTCTTTTAAAACATGAAACCCCCTTTTTTTGGTTATTATCGACTAAATGAAGCCTCTCTTTTAGTCGATAGGCCCGTAATCATCCAAAGGATGGGCCTAAATTGGTTGTCCTCCAATTCAGGCCCGTCCTTTGGATGACTAGGGAGGGGGGGGGGGGGAATTGCCCCTTTCGAAATTTTTGAAATAGGGCCTGCTCCAATTAAATCCATATGTTTACCATCTTGTATTACGATGGTAACACTTATAAATCAGCTTTGCTCTGACCTAAATCTAATTTAAAAATTTTATAGCATTTATTATGCAATGATAGCATTTATTACACAAGGATTTTATAAAAATTACAAAATCACTGAAAAAAGTTTGTTTATTTGCTACGCAATTCTTCTGTACTTGATAATATAAACTAACACACACAAAAAAAGGACGGGGAGGGGTCTTATTTTCTGTATCAAATATTTAATTTATTGTTAAAATTTACAGATATAACAGAAAGTGGTATAAGATTGCAAAAGTTCATGTCGGAAAAAAAATCAAATCAAAAACATATTAAAATGAACTTTTATACTTCATTAAAATAATAAACCTTTCTGCTTCATTTCATTATTGTGTACCCAAAATGATTAAATGAGAGTAAAAGTGATAGAAGTTAATAATAAATTTTTAATAAAGCACAATGAAAAACAATTGCGAGTTAGGCTAAAATAAAACATTCGGAAAAATAACAATATAACAATAAGAATGACGACGAAGCCACGTGAAAAGGGGAAAAAACAAGTAAAGAAATTGCACTCTGATAAATGAACATGAATGAATTAAGCTCATCACGTGGTCGTCGAAAACCAGAGGCGAAAGCAGCAGCCAGCACAATACGAACGATATTAGATGTTGAAAAAAATTGCTATGACAAAATCTGCTTCTGGCAGAGGCAGCGAAGTTCAGAAGCTCAGGATACTAGAGAATCAAGTGTATATAGAATCGAAAGTAAGAAGTGTTTTGTGCTTTGGTGCTATGTTATTCCGATTAGTTTTCATGCTATGATTTAGTATCGTAAGTTGGAATACCTTCGCTGCACTGCTGTTGGTAAAATCAGTTTTGCTGAGTTGTTGATGTCCCATTCGCTAAAATGATCAAGTTGAAATCGAGCAGTTGTATTCACTCTAAGCTCGCGAAAAATTTATTTAGCGCTGCAGTATGGGTGATTTTATAAAAATAAGTTTTAAAACAAATACAAATTTATTCAAAAAATTCATTTTAATAAAAACACATTTATTTTATTTTTTATTGTCTTTTACTAAAAGATGTTTTTAGATAAATACAAACATAGCACAAACACATTGTTTTGAGAAAAATTGTTTTTTTTTTTTGTGAAGGTGAAATTTGTGGTAAATTATAGATTTTTTTAATAAGGGATCATACATAAATGATGACATGCATTGAGGGGGAGAGGGGGTTCAAGAAATTGTGACAAGGGGAAGTAAGGAGATAACAAGAAGTGTGACATAGCACATTTTAGTTTCTATAACATATCAAAATCGGCCAATTAAATTTATTTTCATAAATTGATTTTATTTTCTATAAAAACACTAACGCTAATTAAAGTTTAAATTTACTTCTATTTAAAGGTTTGAAGGGAATTTTTTTAGGCATTTACACTTTTAAGATAAAAAAAGATAATGTGGGTCAAATTTACAGAGTTCGAACCATTAATATGCTGTTATTATAAATTAATTACCTTTTGTGTTGTAAACCATAATCTCATTTTGAACAAATTAGGTACACATATCATTATTACAGAGATGCCACTCTAATCTTTAGCTTTTCAGTAGTAACCTGAATGATTTTCAGTAGTTTTCAGCACTTTTCAGTAGTTTATAATACTGGAGAAACGTGGATGCAAAAACTACAAAATATTCAACCTAGAAGCAAAATATTTGCCTCAGCTGAACCATGGTGGCAACAGAATCCAAGAAAAAAAACCCCTGATAACTCCCTGATTGGGCTCCAAAAATTTCTCTGACGTTATAATTAAATTGTGAGTTACACAGCGTCATTGCCATGTATAATGACAGTTTCACAGTGGTGAAACCAGAAAAAACATTTAGGGAGGGTGACAATACTTTTCCAACTAAACTTTGTGCAATTCCCTTTTTTTAGTGAAGGCTCAGAAGGATTTGCATTTCCTGAACTTTCAAAACAATTTCCTGAACCACGAATTTTTTTCATAGGTACTGTATTTTCTGGCATATAAGACGAAATGTAATTTATCTAGTTAAAATTTATGAAAACTACTTGATTCAGACAGAAATGGAAAAAAGTACTTATTTTAGCAGGGGTTGCAATGGGAAATCTATAAAATAAAGGCCAACAGGAAAATGGTGCAAAGAGGGGAAACTATTTTAATAAATGTGTGGATTATTAAAAGAAATACAATTTCCTCTAAAAAATCATCAAAATGATGAAGAAAACATTATGAAAATTATTTATTGCATTTAATAAGACTGCAAGAAATTAAAACCCAAAAAGCTCTTTTTTTTATTGATTCAGAATAAAAGCAACAATTAACAATCTAACAACACGAACCCTTTACGAAAATCGCGATCGCAAAAATGAAACTCCACATCATAGCTACAAATTTCCAATTGGAATTACAATTCATCCGCCTTTTAAAAACATTTATGTCTAAAAATTCACGGCAAAGACGTTCCTGATTTATCTCTGAAAGGTCGTACACGCGGGTTTCTGTTTATTTGTCTAAAAGTTGGGGGTTCTGCTTACATGCGAAACGACTTACACGCAAGTATGTACGGTAAGATATTGATAAAAATAAAAAGGAATTTTATTTACTTACTTTATAATTAAATTTTAAAAAGGGTTGAAATGGAAAAAATATGATTCATGTACAGGATGCAGAAAGATCGCGTAAAAAAAAGAACGCATACGTTTTTTTGCGTGCTCGTGGAAAGGCCCACGATATTTTAAAGAATTGCACAAATCAATTAAGAAATATGCATTGCTTCGCTTTAAAGCAAAAAAAAAAAAAATAAAATAAAATAAAATGAGGGCGGAAAATTTAGGGTCAAGAAGCAAAATAAATTTTCCGGAACTTCGGCAAAAAAATTTCCGGTTTTCCAGAACTCTACCACCCCTGGAGAAGAAAATAACTTAATTATCTAAGTAATATAATCTGCAACTGCTGAAAGTTTTAAATCTAAAGTTTGTTTTTTAAGAATGAAGATCATCCCCCCCCCCCTATCATTATTGTATACTTATGTTACTTTATTTTCTCAAGATGCATATTGTTCCTGTATTGAGCAAAGAAAATTTTTACAAATTCCAAATCATCACGCGGGGGGGGGGGGGGGGGGGGAGGGAAGCATGGCTCTCTGCGCCCCGACAGAATAATGCACAGAACCAAACCCCAAATTCTGCACGCTGGAGAACGGTGTTAGGCCGAATTTTGGACACGACCAAAAATGGCGGATTCTCGGAAACAAACGCTGACACGCGTTCTTTTACGTAAGATTGCAATGCCTTCTTCTCAAACACAAAAACAGTGACCTTTTTTATTGCTTAATCAGAGAAAGAGTGCTTTCAACCAATGGGAAATCGGCAATCCAGCTGACCACGCGCAATGAAAGGAAATTTCGCCGACGAAACTCCGGACGCTTGCCGGTTTGAATAATTTTCCCTGATATTTTCCAAAACATAAAACTTCCCTGAGAATTCCCTAATTTCCCGGTTATGTTTATACCCAATAAGATTATTTTTCAATATAAAATACAAATTTAATTTCTAACTGAATTCGTTAATTAATTTAGGACCAAATAGTTAATAACCAAACGAGCAATGCAATAAGCAACTGCTAATGCTAAAAGGCTAAAAGCATGTGTCGTGTCGTGCAAGTAAGCGTAAAAATCCGAACTTTGCCCGAACTCTCTCGCCGAAGAACAGGGTTGCTGTAAATATTGCTCCACGCTGGGAGAAATTCCGGTTAGAACTGGAATTCTGAGCTTTATACCGTCGGCAATCTCCTATTGTTCGCAGCTCTAAACTACCACGAATCGTCAGTAAGCACTCGTTTTGGCGACTGTTGGTGAATCTTTTTTTTATATGCGCGCCAAGCGCAAAAAGTTGAACTCGGCTAAAATATTTTATTTTCCGTAGAAAAAAAAGAGCTTTCCGTAATCCGTAGCGTTCGGCATCTCTGTTATTATTATTGTCATGATCAAAAATATCATTAATAAAAGTTTGAGGCAGTGATTTATTTTTGAACTGCAACATTGCAAGCATATATGATTATGTAATATAGCGTGACGCATGACAAATGGGTGTGGGGTATGTTGTGAGGTGTGACAGGGTGAGTAGCCACATTTTAGTTCAAAAAGTAAGCACTTATAAGCACTTTGTAAGCACATTTTCAGAAAAAAATAAGCACATGTTTAAGTACACATATACATTATTACTTGCATAATTAAGAGGAAAAACACGACTTGACAAAATTATATACTTCTAACAGAAATAGCTAACAAAAATGGGAAGAGAGGCTTTGCACTACATAAGGAAAACAAATAAGTTTTGTTTAACAGACGCATTGCTTATAGAGCCTGTTATAGATAGTATTAACTAAAAAACACTGATCAAAAATATACAATAAAGTAACAAATTGCAGCTATTGCAGGTATTATTCTGATAATCTAGCAAAAAGATACAATAAAGTAATAAATTGCAGTTATTGAAAGTAATATTCTAATAATCTAACTTAATATAATGAATATATATTCTTTCTTGGGGGGGGGGGGGGGGCAGTTTTTTATTTCACTTGAACTTTGTGCAATTCTTTTTTTCTGGGGGTGTAACGAAATAATGTAATTTTCTGAGTAACATAACATGGCACTGCTGATAATTTTTTTAAATCTTAAGTTTTTATTTTTTTTATTTAGATCCCCCTGCCATCAATATTTGGTGATTTATTGATAAAAATATAACTTTATTTTCTAAAGATGCATATTGTCTTTTGTTGATAAAAATTATTAAGAAAAAATTCTAATCACTCAGGGGGGACACGGCCTACTATGACTATCCCCCCTTGTTGCGCCACTGCAATATCATGTACAGTACCATACTTGACAACCTTGGAGGGGGGAAAAAAAGGAGATTTTTTCAATGACCTCCCCCCCTCCACACACAAAATGAACAATTAAACTGACTTACAAATTAAAAAAACATTTAATGCTCATTACAGCAGTATTTGATAAAATTTTATCATCAAATGTTTGATCGAAACATTTCCAACAAAACTATTTTTTATGAGCAATAGGATGTTCTCTAGATTTTCATTTGACAGCATTGGACGAAACTTGGTTACACTTTACAGAAAATGCATTACTGTGCAAAAAATGAATGCACAAAATCCCAAGAATTACATTTAGTTAATGATAAAAAGCCAGTTCTCCCTAATACTTACTAGCTTACATCTACACCACAACAATTCAAACAAAATAGCACGACCACGTCTGGTGTGCACTTAACAAATAAATTATCCCAAATTTTTTTTTTTAATTTAGCCATTTTTAAGTTATATATTGAATAAAAATAGGAAGAAATGTTATTTATCTATTTTGTAACAATACATAATGACTCCCAAAAAGGAAAAAACGCAAACCCTAAGTTGAAGAAAAAAAAATTAATTCTATGCAAAAAAATATTTTTATAAAAAGATTATTAATAAAGATGCAATATTAATAGTTATAACTAACTAATAGAATCACTAAAATTTTTAAAAAAGGCTAAAATTTTTCACTGAAATTTCGAGTGGGTGTGGCAAAATGAGAAGTGCAAATCCTCTATTACAGAGGCTACATCGTAAAAAATAATGGTACACCAGAAGTTAGTGATGTCCAAGAGATGGAATGAGATAGTACACAAGAACTAGGGACTTTTACTGAAGCGGATGCAATCGGATTTCAAAAAAAAATCGGGACTGACCCTTGAAAGCATATGAAAGACAAAATGCGGAAGTTTTACTGCTAATTTGTAAAAGATTCGTAAAGCAAGTATCTACGCATGCTACTTCAAGATTTTCTTATTTAAAGAAGAAAAAATTTCCAAAATTACGAATATTCGCGGAAGCGAAATTTTGACTTTCCAAAAATACCAAAAATACGGATTTGCGGCAGAATACAGGAAAATCACATGGAAACTACTCGGCGAGTAACTACGATTACGAGCGCCGTCTATTGAGCAAAAAAATATTGAAGCTTCATTGATTTATTTTAGAGCGAAAATTGCAAAAAAACGGGACTCTCCCGTTAAAAACAGTGGACTTGCCAAGTATGCAGTACCGAACCTCAAATTTGGCAAGCTCAGCACCAATGCTATGCAGAATTTTGGAACACGACCAAACATGGCGGATTTACAGAACCAAACATGGCGGATTCTCGGAAGCATCGGCTCTGACACGCGATTTTTTACGCCAAATTTGCAATATTTTCTTCACTCATGGACAAATGTTTTTACATTTTGACTATGAATGGCGATCTGGGCCAGCTGGTTTAGCAATCGGAACGCCTTTTTATGCATCCGATGAGTAAACTAACGTTCGATTTCTGCTTGGGGGGAAACTAAACATTCGTAATTTTTTTTAGAAAGTAAACATTTTAAGGAAAAGTAAGCACTTATAAGGGCCCTTATATTTTATTTTCAAATATAAGCACATATAAGCACTTGTAAGCACCGCTACGCACCCTGTGTGACATTTTTTGACAAAGGGGGGAGGGAGGTCAAATATATTGGAAAAATGGTTAACATCCTTTATGAACGGTCCTTAAAAACTTTAATGAAACAGATTATTAGTCACATTTGGATCCTTTTCGTCTTTAAGAAAGCTCAAAATTGGATGCCATTGGTATTTATGAATTCTCGCTTTGTTTGTGTATGTACATGAGATTGCATATTGTTTAATTATTAAAAAAAAGAGCTACGGAAAGAGAGAGAGGGGTTTTGCGACGCAAACCAGTTTGAAGACCACTGCATTAGGAATCACAGTTAAAATCTGACTGCCGATGTGAGAGTTACTCTCTCATTTTGATTAGCATTGAGGTGTACTAAATCAAATTTTTTGCCGGATTTTCAATTACAATCTCAATTTGAAATACCGTTAAGAGTGAAAGATGTAAATCGCATTGTCTATCTTAGTTTTAAACCAATATCCTGCTTTATATCGATATAATGCCCAGTCCTAACCTGTTTCAGAAGGCAGTTTTTTAATGAAAAACTGAATGGAGAAAATGAATTTCAAGCAAGTTCTGGGTGGCTCAGAAATTTAAAGTTACCACATGGTATACAAAAACAGCTTTGCATCGGAAAAAATCATCTGCGTCTGATATGATCGCTTCGGACATTGTTCGTGCCACCTAATGTTACATCCTTGATCCACCCTATGGATCAATGCGTAATAGAGACATTCAAGTGTCTTTACAGAAAGCCAAAGCTAAGAAAATTACTTTTAACAGAACATCCCGACTCTCAACATACCAAAAATGTTGATTTAAAAGATTGTTGCATTATGGCTGCTGATTCCAGGAATTCAGCAAAAACATCAACACTAAGAAGGCTTGGAACTGAATTTTAAACAGAGAAATAACTGATTATGGATCAGAAAAACTGGAAAAGAAAATGATGAATGTAATACAGCAATGAGGGAATTGGAAAAATACCTAAATCAATAATGGGTAAAAAGTGAGTAGTGACGCAAACAATCCTGGATATCAGATTTTAAATGATGATGACATTTTGGAGGAAATTCAAGATGAAAAAGAGATTGAAGATAGCGAAAATGAATTCTCTAAGAACGATCCAGCATTGAAAAAAATGTCTTCTTTGAAACAAAAATGACCCAAAACTTTTTTGCTTAATTTTTATCATGATCAGATAATAATCAAGAACAAAAAATTTAACTATTAAAAAAGAATATATATACAGTCAAACCTCATTAACGCAAAGTCGAGGGGGCTGCCAAATTTTTTCGCGTTAACCGATGGCTGCAGGATTTAAAATTTAGTAAAAGTGTTTTTTCTCATGATACACAAAATATAGGAACCAAAAGTATACTTATGCAAAAATGCACATATATACACATAGACATACGATTTGATATTTATACTTCAATTTGGAAATTTATATGAAATTTACTACACTACTATTAAAAACAGCAATTATCAAAATGGAAGAGTAAGTTTTATTTACCTGAGAAATGATTACTTTTTAAAAAAATCTCTTATGGATTTTTGCTTCAATTTTTTAAAATAGCATCCCTTTACAAAGCTGTCAACCTCTTCTAAATTATTTAAGGCATGTGAGGCATTTTCCTGCTGCATTAAAAATCGTTGCATAGTTTGTAATGCTGCCGTAGCTTCGTTCACCGTGATTAGATTTTGGGTTTCCGGATCAGCATCTTCTTCTTCTTCGTCTGTTTCAGTTTCCGTTGCACTTTCCTTTTGAGATTCTCTAATTATGTCTTCATCTGTCATTACATCTGAAGTTAAGGCCTCGTCATCAATTTGCACATATTCTTCAAAGAAGACTGCCGAGCCTATGTCCCTTTTAGCAGCTTCTTCGAGAACTGAAGAAGTTGTTTCTTCATCCTGCTCTTCTTCAACAGCTTCATCCGATCCTTCTACAAACCCTCCATGGCGATAGCAATTTCGTATCGTCGAACGTTTTATTCTCCTCCATGCGCTTCTTAAATAAGACATGGCATCTAATAGATCGATACAAAATTCCCTTTTATTGTCAAAACACTCAATAGCTTTGCGGATCATTTCTCTACGATAGTGCATTTTTAAACATTTGATAATCCCTTGGTCGCAAGGCTGGATTTTTGCTGTAGTGTTGGGCGGTAGAAACACACACTTTATAGCTTTGAGTCCTTTAACTTCTACATGGGCAGCACAGTTGTCTAGAATGAGGCAAATTTTCCTCTTTTCATGATGTAATTTCAAAACCACTTAGTAAAAATGCCACTGTTCATCCAAGCTTTTTTGCTGAATACAGAGTCTACAGGTAAAGTTCGCACTTTCTCGAAGCAACGGGGCTTAGCCCAGGGTGCGTACACTATTCTCCGAGTAAAAATCAAGCACCTTCCAGGACTCTTCAAGCAAAAATCAAGTAAATCTAACCACTTTGAATACAAGTTACATTACAAGCCAGAAATATTTCTTTAATACTATTTAATTTAGAAAACTCTAACTGTAATAAAATAACTTCATATTCAATACTATAAAAATTTATCATATCACACATTAATTAGATTTATGTGTTGTATCGGCTGTGTATGTAATGAGCCATAGCTTAATAGCTTGTCAGGTCAGACATGTGCCTCACTGAGAAAAAAAAATACTGAAAAATCACAACATAAAGCTGTGTAAAAGCTTATTAAAAAGTCTTATATTACAAGCATAAATTACTATGTAATAGAATAATTAAATACTAAGGAAGTCAACTCATTACTTTAATATAAAAAAATGACTGAAGCATTATGTCTAACCAAAAAAAGGGTGGAAGTGACATGGCATTTTTTAAAGAAATAAACTTGTTTCTGAGCAATAACTTCTAAAACTGAAATAACTATTTCATACTTGATAACTATAAAAATTTTAATGAAATGAAATAACTTCAAAATTAGGTGTGAATATTTTTTACGAGATTTTATATATTGAATTAAAATAGAAAGAAATATTATTTATTTATTTTGTAACAATGTAAAAGGAGTACATGAAAGGGGGGAGAACTCTACTGCTAAAGATGATCTAAAATGTAAACACATTTTAAAATTACATGCAAAAAAAAAAAAAAAAAATTTAAAAAACGAAACATTTTTGGCAAAAATATTTTAAAACAGATTTTTAATAAGGCTCTAATATTTAATAATTAATCAACTTATGTATCACTGAAACTTAAAGGCTAAAAATTCCTTGATTATCGACGACATTTAGAATGGGCGTGGCAAAATGACATTTCTGCAAGGCCTTTACAGGAGCTGAAACTTAAGAAAGATTAAAAATAATGATAAGCTCAAATTTATTGATGTCTAAGGGGAAGAATCCGATATTAAACGAGAACTAGGAAATTTTGCAGAAGACGATGCAACCGGATTTCGAAATGCTTAAAAAATCGGGATTGACACTTAAAAGCGCAAAAAACGGACCGAATGTGTAAATTTTACTCTTAAATTGTGAAACTTCGCAGGAATGCAAGCAGGCTACTTTCAAAAATGTTCATAGGGTTAAAAAAATAGAGAAAAAAATCCAAATTACAAATTTTTGCGGAAGCGAAATTTTTAATTTCCGAAATTACTAAAACTACGGAATTCCATCAAAGTACGGAAAAATCACATGTCTGCAGGTAGGAATTTGAAGAAAGGTGAATTTTCCTGTTGATAAGTTGCAAAGTAATAGTAAAAATGAGAAAATCAAGGACTTTCCAGACATTTTTATACATTATTCCAAATTTCCAGGACTTTCAAGGTCTTGAAAAAAAATTATGTAATTCAAGGACCTTCAAGGTTTTCCAGGACGCGTACGCCCCCTGTTAGCCGATTTCCCTATGACAAGGAGTGGAATTTTTTCACTGCCGTCCATGTTGCAGGCTACCATAACAGTTATTCTTTCTTTACTGCATTTTCCACCGGAGCAATTTTCCCCTTTCATGGTCAACGTACAGGAAGGATGTGCCTTGAAAAAAGTCCCGTTTCATCTGCATTAAAAATGTCTCGTGAGGAAAACTCTTCTTTTAGGGCTGGCCATTTTTCAGCGAAAAACAAATTTACAGTTTTCGGATCAACAGCTGCTTCTTCACCGCAGATTTTTTTTCAAACAATCCCATAACGCTCTTTAAATCTAGAGAGCCAACCATTTGAGAAAACGGAATCGCTGACACCAAGAGCCTCTCCAAAGAACTTGGCTTTTTCTTGCAAATTCCCCCCCCTGTTAAAATGATGTTTTGATTCCTGGCTTCTTTGATCCAGCGTAAAAGGGCCCCTTCTTACGTCTTCATTTTTCCCGGTTCTCATTCTCTTCCTTGCTGGCTTAAACTGATTCACAGCATAAGCTGCTTCAATCTTATTTTTATTTTTAATGATTGTAGATAAAGTGCTGTTGGCAATTCCATATTTTGCAGCAAACTCTGTCTTCTTCAATAATTTATCTTCAACTTCATTTAAGATCTTTTGCTTCGTTTCCAACGTCAAAGATTGCTGTTTACGATTCATTATTAGGAATGCGAAAAAATCAACTGCACCCCGCACAAGACTAACTCAAAACTAAAATTTCTCTTCAGCGTTTACTCTGCATGTAATCAAAGTTGTTCTCTTTATAACTCATTTCCAAGAAATAGATTGAGAGTTTAGCACCTTGTTAAACAATTAAAATGAACAGAAAGGAAGAATAGAATGCTTGATTGACACTCAGCCTCTTGAAAACCAGGTGGCTGGGAAGTCTTCCTGACCCACAAACTTTTGAAACTCTACCCCATTGTCCCCTAATGGAAGTGTCCATTGCTTATCTATGCCCATTAATAGAGGTTTCTCTTGTCAATTCATTCCTGTCACTGATCCGCACTAACACGCTTGTACAGTGTCTGTCAGAAAAAGGATTAGCGTGTGAGCTGCAGGCATTTTACCTGTTTCGCTATTTTCTTAGAACTCCTTAGAAGTTAAGTGCAACAGAATTTTCAAGCTTCCTAAGCTCCAAGAAAATTTCATGTCAAAGAATGTTTTTTCACCTTTCTTTTCTTTTCTTGTCAACTGAAAAATTCTGTTTTTGGTGTTAAGCGGAATTTTGTTCAAATCAATTTCGTCTTAACCGATTAATTTAGCACTAGTTCTTAGATTATCTGACGGGGAATGGCATTCATTTCACGTTAACGGGGTTTGACTGTATATATATATGTATAAGCTGTAAAAGATAAAAAAAAAAAAATTGAAATTAAAAACAGAGGGGGAAAGAACAATTTTCAAACATGCCAGCTGCTAGTCCCAAACCTGGATAAAGTGTGAAGGAAAACTGAACAAACTCAGTACTATTTTATTAATCTACCAAAATGTTTATTGATTTTTTCTTTTTTTAATCTATATTTTTTTTAACCACAAATAAATTTTTGTTAAAATCATGCATTTGCTACATTAAAAAAAAGTAACGCATAAAAAAGTATTCGAAGTGTCTATTGAACCGAGCACTCGGTTCAATAAGACTTCATTTTGCTATTGCGCCGAACAGACTTTTAACCAATCACAGGCTGGATTTCTTTCACGTGATTTTTCCTGCTTTGTTTCTATTTATTGTAGTAATCATGGCGGCCACAAGCTTTGGGTGCACGGTTTTATTCGTATGAGGAATTAGAGAAATCTGTTTCTCAATTCGAAAAAGGAAATCAGATAACGTTCTGGAAGAGGGAGTCGAAAACATTAGCTAATGCAGCTAACAAATACAACGATGTAGACCGTTCACGACTGAAATGGAAATATTATACGATCAAGTACACGTGCATTGGCAGGGGGAAGATTGCATAAAAAGTGATGCACGGATGGGAGCCAGCAATCCAAGTATGTTTATTTCTTATTAACTAATTAATTTGCGAAATTATTTTTATGTTCTTGTCAAAATTCTCTCAACGTTACTGATTTTGAGAATTAACTTTTTCTATGTAGTTTCATGCATATTTCCAACCCCCCACCGCCTTTCGCCAAGATTGTCCGGCTCACATTAATGTGCTGTTGTCTTGAGACAGACAGTTCTTGGAACTAAAATCTATAAATGAAGACCACAGACATGTGGTTTCAGAAACCTCTTTTAATTCTTTACCGAAAGAACGTTGACTGTCAGGAGAAAGTCAAAAAGTATTTGAATCGACAGGTATGTTTTGGTTTTATTTTATAAAACTCGAAATTTATGTTCGGGTTTCCATATCTATGCTAGTTTTCCTTATTTTTGGCATTAATGTATGCTTTTTTACAAAATAAAGTATTATTCTTTTGTTATTCGCAGTGTAGTACATGGTTTTCTTACTATCCTTAAAAGTATTCAAACCTATAATTACTGCTCAAGGTATTGTTTTGCTTTGACATAGTCTTGAGCAGTGGTGTAGTCGAGGGGGACGGCGTCCCCCTACCTTATTATTGTAATACAAGCGTCCCCCCAGTTTTGATTTCAATTGCTTATCTTTCGATGCATAAGTGTTCCCCCAACTTTTCTTCCAGGACTACACCACTGGTCTTGAGTGTTTTAGCTATTTCTGTATGTGTAGAGTATTACATTTACATTTATTTTCCAGCTCGTGTGCTTAGTCTCGGGACTCGCTTATGAACTGTCGTCCAATATGACAGATAGCACAAGACTATACAAGAAAGATTTTATTACATCACAAAGAGAGGAAATAACAGAAATACACCCATGGCAAGGTGGGAATTGAACCCACGACCTCGTTACTGTGCGCAAGCAGCGGGCGGAAACTGGTACTAAGACCGCTCGGCCACCGAGGCCCCTGTGTAGAATTATTCCGGTACAGTTGTAATTTTGAATATATGTTAAGCCTCAATGTCAATTTTTATATGAACTCCATAAAAATTGGATATAAGCAGAAACACAAATTAAAATTCAGAGTGTTTTTGACTCTTCACATATCAAATGATATATGTATTAAAATCTGAAGAGAATTGCTACTTTTCTTACTTAAAGAAGTGTCTTTGAAAGTCTGCCTGCTGTATATTTTTATCAATCTTTAATAAGTATGGAATTTTATTACATTATGATTACTTTATTTTGCATTTGTTTCTTAAACATTTATTTGTTGTAGAAATGCACCTTATAATGTTTTAATTTTAAGAAATGCTTTACACTGTTATTACATTTTTATTAGTGTTTACAACTTTCAGTTTTTGTAAAAAAAGGCCACGCAACTCATTCTGTGGAGCTTTTAAAGTGGTCTTTTCTCCTTCATTGCTGAGCAACACAAGCAGTTTCCCACTTGTTTTGAACAGCTTTTTTTCCAGGACTACACCATTGCCGGGATGGGCCGTCCCCACTTAGTTACGTCACAGATTAATGATGTGTGTGTTTTTTTTTACAAGATAAGGAATTATTAAGTCGGTGTACAGAAACATGGTTTTCTAAATATCCGTAAAAGTATTCAAACCTATAACAATAAAACACGCTTAAAACGAATTACTGCTAGGGTGAACTACATTTGCAATCTCCGTCCTGATGTATTGACAAATGTTATTTTTTTGTTTCAGCCTAACACACTTAATTCGAACCTGTCAGTTGTTCCACAAATAAGTGTTGTGTCAGTGAAACACTTATTTGTGGTCCCTACCATTCAAACTTTAATTCAATATGAAACAAACAACCATCATTTTTCACTTTTACCAAACAGCTAAATAACAAATGGATAATTCATCAGAATGCCTAAACAATTTAGATGCCATTAAAGAGCAATTGTTCAGAAAAGAGTTATAACCGAGTATTTTAAAAAACAATATGTTTTATATCTACGATAATTTTCTCTTGATATGTATTTGTTAATAAATGATTAAAGTTATTTACTTTTAAAACTTTTTATTTCAGGGCCAGAAATTGTTTTTTCTTATGACTAATTCGAAATCTATAGCATTAATTTACATATGCGTTAGGACTTAAATCGAGCATTGTGTACTGTAAAATATCACGAAATTCCTCTTTCCCTTTTTGCAACGATGCCTTTAAACCAAGCTAATTTTAAAAATTTATCATTCTAATTAATTACAGCTCAATATAGCATGTGCATTGTGAACAATATTTTTCATTTATGCTTTATTGTGTAATTCCCAGGTGATAGGTATATACTGAATTTTCAACAAGATTGATGTTTTAGAGCTCAAAACTTGTCAGGTATTTATGAAACAGTAATAATTTAACTTTGTACAAGTAAGCAGTAATAGAAATATAATTTCACGTTAATTTAAAGCACAAATGAGCATTAAAACGCAGAAATATATTTCGGGATTGCTTGGAATCCCTGTTTCAATGCGACAGGGAGCTTCTAGATGCAAAACATCCAAATGAAGCTCCCTGTCGCATTGAAAAAGGGATTCCAAGCAATCCCGAAACATATGTCTGCGTTTTAATGCTCATTTGTGCTTTAAATTAACGTGAAATTATATTTCTATTACTATTTATGAAATGTTTTATATTTTATTCACTCTTAATAAATTTATATTTTTGCTTTCAGAGAGTCATTACACATTAGTTCTAGTTGAATTTTAGTCCTGATGCAGATGTTTTGAAATTCTGCATCATGGTTTTAATTTTACTGGTAATGCATACATGAAGAATGCATCCATGACGAGAGACAAGAAGAAGAATGCATACATGAAGAGGAAAAAAAATCTTGTTTTAAAGTATAAGCTTTTGTCTAGTAGGTTCTATTATTAGTCCCCTACAATTAAGTTTGCACTCTTCTACTTTTACATTTTATTTGTTCTTAATAATCTCTGTTTATGCTTTCAAAAATGCAAGTGGAAAAAAGTGATAACTAGTTCCCCTAGTTTAGTCCTAACTAAACTAGGTGAATTTTAGCCCCATTGCAGAAGTTATACCAAAATGGATCAAAGATTTAATTTCACTTGTGGATATTTTTAAAAAGTGTTGGTAGAAATAAAGTATGTGTATGCTCTTGATAATATATTTCTGTGTGTGGAAAAAATGCATTAAAATATTTTTCTGAGTATAATTATTCTATAGTTTAGCTTACACTCTTATGCACATTACATCACTAATAAATCGTAAATGCCCCTAATTTATTCCAGTGTACTATATATAATATATATATAAATTGTATTGATTAGATTGTCTTAAGTAATTGTTTGGTTAATATTCTCTTTTTCAGGACTTGGGGCAATTCAAGGTTTTGTAGTAATCTAATTAAATTGCATAATGTTTGTTTTCTGTTCGTTTTAATGTGTTTGATATTTTGTGGGATAAAGCACAAGAGATGCGCTTCTTTTATGCATTACTATGTTTATATCTTGGCAGATATAAAACAGCCACTTCAATTTTTATGTAATTTTTAATTTCTGTATTGTAACAAATTTCAAATTGAAAGAAAAGTTGAAAATGGCTAGGAAGGGGGAGGGGATACTTTTTACTGGTTACATTTTTTTTTCACGTTCCTAGAGCCCTGTTTATCAGGCACAAAGTCAATTTATGCCTGACAGTTTTGTACAGATAAATAAGTTTTGAGAACTTACACATAAATTGAATTGATTTAACTTTGTTACTATTCTTCCCTTTTGTATTATAGTATTATTTTCTTGAATAAAAATTCATGAAACACATCCCTTTCATCTTGTTTATTGTCGATACATGTTTTTGCATGTAATAAAATACTTGTGGTTAATAAATTATTGAGTAATAGTATTGGATTTTTCACCTTTTTTCACATTTCATTCATCATTATACACAAGTGAAATTCAAAATTTTAAAGGGGAAAAAACCTCTGATGATATACATGTGCATGCATAACAAGGCAATTTAAACAAAGGCTTTATATATACATATGAATTATGAAAGGAAAAGAAAAGTATTACTTGATATGTAACCACGATAAAAGGTTTATTTTAACAAATATGTGTTGTATATTGAATTAAGCAATTGATAACATTCATTCAATGCAAATTTGTAATAGCATACTGTTGAATAATTCGCATTTTAAATTGGCCTGTTTTTTTTTAGATTGCGCAGCCAAAATGAGGAGCCCGGGATTACCCCTCTTGGAACAAATTCAAAACTGCACATTTTGATTAACAACTTTTGGGAAAATAAAAATACCTTAGAATTTTTTGAATAAATTGGCCTGTTTTTTTTAGATTGCGCAGGAGAATAGGGGACCACTCCTCCCTCAGGCTGGCCCTGATACGGGAAATGTAAACCTTTTTCCTTCCTTCAAAAAGGCAAATTTAAAGCCCTTTGAAAGCGGGGGGAGGGGGGGGGGAGCTCCTACTTAAATAACCCCAAGTCCATCAATTTAAAAAAGGAACTTTGTTCCAAACATCTTTCCAACTCACTTTATACCAAAATTATTCCCTTATATTAATTTTTTCCTTACATTAATTTAATCTGCAATTTTACACCCAAATAAATTTTCTGGTCAAATTATATTCTTTGTTTTGTATACGGATAAAACTGGTATGTAGTAGATACATAAATGTCGAGTACGATTAGACAAATAAATTACGGAATTAATAATTATTTTTGTGCGCTATTTTTATATTTATATATATAGCAAGTTGGAACTGTTCTGGGGGCTTGCCCTCCCCCCTGCAAAAATGTTTTAGGTAAGCTAATGCTTCTGAACACATACAAGACAGTTTAAACTGAAATTGAGTTTAATTATTGACAATATTTTTTGAATATGATTCTAGATATGTATTGAGCAAAATTAAGGAATGCGCACTGTGGATACTGCAAAAAAAAGAAAGAAAGAAAAAGTAAAGATTAATTCAAACTGAATTATCAAACGCAATTTAAGAAATTATAAAAAACAATAATCAATTCGTTCAATAATGTTCCGATTTGGGATTCACGAAGATTCAATAACATTACCGCTACTGAACCGAACACCAAACTCATGTGCGACAGTCTAAGATCGGTTGAATAACATAACCACTATTGTACCGAGCAAAGAAATCGGTTCAATAATGTAACTGCTATTGAACCGAGCAAATGCTCGGATTAGTTCTTTTAAAGTGGCGCTGTTGTCACTGTTCGGCTAAATAGCGGTGGAGCTATTTTACCGACTGTTCGGTTCAATAGCCACAGCCAAAAGTATTTATTTCTACCTTTTTAGAAATAGTATTAAATATAAAGGAAAAACCTAGCAAAAGAAATTATTCAAATATGCGAAAAGTTACGTTGCTCGCCCGAAACATGCAAGCAGAGGAGCTAGTTATTGTTTCATACTTTTAGTTACACATTTTGAGTTTTTTTATCTTTTAGGAGAGTTGAATTTTAAAGCATACATAACAATAATTAATGTAGCACAAAATTGGGCATTTTTCCATCATAAGTACAACAACTGTTTTCATACCAATTTGGTACATTTTCAAAAGTCAACTAAAAGTATTTATTTTTAGCAACTTTCTAAAAAATGAAAAAGTACTTTAAATAAATAAGTTTTCTTAGTGTGATTCATCATGGAAAGATGAAAAATAACATGCAAAACGAGAATATTAAAACATTAATAACAATGTTAATTCATGCATACTTACAATTTTTACTTGTCATTTTCCCCCCATGATTTTTCACTCATTTAAAAATAAATAAATACAATAATAAAAAGAATGACAGGAAAATTTGTCATTGCATTTGGACTAAAAATATTTAATAAGCAACATCTCATTTTTTAAAAATTAGTCATGAAAGAATAAAACATTTTGAGTCAATTTGATTAAATACATACTTGCTTATTTTTTAAGGAAAACTCAATGCTTCAAGGATATTTTTTAAAAAATGTAGTTCTCCCATTGGAAAGCGACTTAAAGCGTACTTTTGCTCATGAAAAAGAAGTATCAAAATTAGTTTGGCTTATTTTAAGAATTGTCCTTCCTTTACTATTATTATTTTAAATGCATATTGTTTAGAACAAGATATTACTCATTCCAACAGTTGGCGACTTTAGCAAGAGAGTACAGTTGGCTAAACAGCACTTTCACTACATATATTTAAATCTAAGATATTTAAAGATGAAAGTAAAATAAAACAATAAAGAATTACATACCCCATCTCAACATCAAATGCTTTAAATTTACGGTCTGCCTCTGTGCTGGCATCCCGAACAGCTTGATCAGGAGAAACATGCTGCGGAAATTCTAAAATGCCTCTGCTGGAGATATATTCACATTCAAAGTCAGCCAATGCCTACAAAAGCAAGAATTTAACGTAATAGACAAATACAAAAGTGACGACCAGCAACAGACTCAGGGCCTAGCTAGGCTGGTCCTAGTCAACTTAGCAGTCCCCAATGAACATCAAGAGCTTTCTTAAACGTTTTTACCCCACTGCAATTAACAGCCGCTTCCGGTAAACTATTCCAACTGTCTACAACCCTATTGAAGTAGTAATTTTTCCTAATTTCAAGATTTTCAAGACAAGGAAGACTTCATCTCTTAATTAGGTTTTTGGACAAAATAAATATTATTTATACACAATTAAATAGATACAACTAGATTTTCAGACCTTTAACACTGTTTGGTAGCTGACACTTTCATCGGAGACAGATCCAATTTGATCAAGAATTTTCTTGGAGTTATTTATAAGTTTGTCGGCTTCAATCAAAATTTCGTTTGCACTAATTTTCATATCCCACTTATGTCGAACTCCAAGAGGCGGCATTTTTAATAGTTAAGTATGTTTAAAGACTATTTTTGACACAGATTATCTCTAATGATATAATCACAGAACACGTGAATAGTAAAATCGGACGAAAGATTTTGGTAGCGAATCGTAAACAAACCAGAAGTAACTTAATTCACTTCAATTTAAAACTATTAATCGCCCCTCCCCCTACAGAGTTTTAGCAAAAAAGGGAAAAGAAACCATCCAGCTATTCATTAAATCATGAATTAGAAAAAATAGCAATATTTCCCGCAACTGTTATCTTTTATTACAATATACGGCAGTTTTTACTTTTCTTCCTGTATACTACCGCTCCCTCCTGACCAGTTTACTTGAATCTTGAATCAATCAATCCATTAAGATTTAAACACAAACAAAAACGGAGTGTCTATTGAACCGAGCACTCGGTTCAATAAGACTTCATTTTGCTATTGCGCCGAACAGACTTTTAACCAATCATAGGCTGGATTTCTTTCACGTGATTTTTCCTGCTTTGTTTGTATCATGGTTTGTATTGTAGTTATCATGGCGGCTACGATAGCTGTGGGTGCACGGTTTTATTCGTATGAGGAATTAGTGAAATCTGTTTCTCAATTCGAAAAAGGAAATCAGGTAACGTTCTGGAAGAGGGAGTCGAAAACATTAGCTAATGCAGCTAACAAATACAACGATGTAGACCGTTCACGACGAATTGAAATATTATACGATCAAGTACACGTGCATTGGCAGGGGGAAGATTGCATAAAAAGTGATGCACGGATGGGAGCCGGCAATCCAAGTATGTTTATTTCTTATTAACTCATTAATTTGCAAAATTATTTTTATGTTCTTGCCAAAATTCTCTCAACGTTACTGATTTTGAGAATTAACTTTTTCTATATAGTTGCATGCATATTTCCTCCCCCCAGAACCTTTCGCCAAGATTGTCCGGCTCACATTAATGTGCTGCTGTCTTGCGACAGACAGTTCTTGGAACTAAAATCTATAAATGAAGACCACAGACATGTGGTTTCAGAAACCTCATTTAATTCTTTACCGAAAGAACGTTGACTTCCAGCTGACTATCAGGAGAAAGTCAAAAAGTATTTGAATCGACAGGTATGTTTTGGTTTTATTTTATAAAACTCAAAATTTGTTCGGTTTTCCATATCTATGCTAGTTTTCTTTATTTTCGGCATTAATGTAGGCTTTTTTACAAAATAAAGTATTATTCTTTTGTTATTCGCAGTGTAGTACATGGTTTTGTTACTATCCTTAAAAGTATTCAAACCTATAATTACTGCTCAAGGTATTGTTTTGCTTTGACATAGTCTTGAGCAGTGGTGTAGTCGAGGGGGACGGCGTCCCCCTACCTTATTATTGTAATACAAGCGTCCCCCCAGTTTTGATTTCAATTGCTTATCTTTCTATGCATAAGTGTCTCCCCAACTTTTCTTCCAGGACTACACCACTGGTCTTGAGTGTTTTAGCCATTTCTGTATGTGTAGAATATTACATTTACATTTATTTTCCAGTTCGTGTGCTTAGTCTCGGGACTCTCTTATGAACTGTCGTCCAATATGATAGCACAAGACAATACAAGAAAGATTTTATTACATCACAAAGAGAGTAAATAACAGAAATACACCCATGGCAAGGTGGGAATCGAACCCACGACCTCGTTACTGCGCACAAGCAGCGGGCGGAAACTGGTACTAAGACCGCTCGACCACCGAGGCCCCTGTGTAGAATTATTCCGGTACAGTTGTAATTTTGAATATATGTTAAGCCTCAATGTCAATTTTTATATGAACTCCATAAAAATTGGATACAAGCAGAAACACAAATTAAAATTCAGAGTGTTTTTGACTCTTCACATATCAAATGATATATGTATTAAAATTTGAAGAGAATTGCTACTTTTCTTACTAAAAGAAGTTTCTTTGAAAGTTTTCCTGCTGTATATTTTTATCAATCTTTAATAAGTATGGAATTTTATTACATTCTGATTACTTTATTTTGCATTTGTTTCTTAAACTTTTATTTGTTGTAGAAATGAGCCTTATAATGTTTTAATTTTAAGAAATGCTTTACACTGTTATTACATTTTTATTAGTGTTTACAACTTTCAGTTTTCGTAAAAAAGGCCACGCAACTCATTCTGTGGAGCTTTTAAAGTGGTCTTTTCTCCTTCATTGCTGAGCAACACAAGCAGTTTCCCACTTGTTTTGAACAGCTTTTTTTCCAGGACTACACCATTGCCGGGATGGGCCGTTCCCACTTAGCTACGTCACAGATTAATGATGTGTGTGTTTTTTTTTACAAGATAAGGAATTATTCTTTAAGTCGGTGTACAGAAACATGGTTTTCTAAATATCCGTAAAAGTATTCAAACCTATCACAATAAAACACGCTTAAAACGAATTACTGCTAGGGTGAACTACATTTGCAATCTCCGTCCTGATGTATTGACAAATGTTATTTTTTTGTTTCAGCCTAACACACTTAATTCGAACCTGTCGGATAAGTCAAACACTTATTTGTGGTCCCTACCATTCAAACTTTAATTCAATATGAAACAAACAACCATCATTTTTCACTTTTACCAAACAGCTAAATAACAAATGGATAATTCATCAGAATGCCTAAACAATTTAGATGCCATTAAAGAGCAATTGTTCAGAAAAGAGTTATAACCGAGTATTTTAAAAAACAATATGTTTTATATCTACGATAATTTTCTCTTGATATGTATTTGTTAATAAATGATTAAAGTTATTTACTTTTAAAACTTTTTATTTCAGGGCCAGAAATTGTTTTTTCTTATGACTAATTCGAAATCTATAGCATTAATTTACATATGCGTTAGGACTTAAATCGAGCATTGTGTACTGTAAAATATCACGAAATTCCCCTTTCCCTTTTTGCAACGATGCCTTTAAACCAAGCTAATTTTAAAAATTTATCATTCTAATTAATTACAGCTCAATATAGCATGTGCATTGTGAACAATATTTTTCATTTATGCTTTATTGTGTAATTCCCAGGTGATAGGTATATACTGAATTTTCAACAAGATTGATGTTTTAGAGCTCAAAACTTGTCAGGTATTTATGAAACAGTAATAATTTAACTTTGTACAAGTAAGCAGTAATAGAAATATAATTTCACGTTAATTTAAAGCACAAATGAGCATTAAAACGCAGAAATATATTTCGGGATTGCTTGGAATCCCTGTTTCAATGCGACAGGGAGCTTCTAGATGCAAAACATCCAAATGAAGCTCCCTGTCGCATTGAAAAAGGGATTCCAAGCAATCCCGAAACATATGTCTGCGTTTTAATGCTCATTTGTGCTTTAAATTAACGTGAAATTATATTTCTATTACTATTTATGAAATGTTTTATATTTTATTCACTCTTAATAAATTTATATTTTTGCTTTCAGAGAGTCATTACACATTAGTTCTAGTTGAATTTTAGTCCTGATGCAGATGTTTTGAAATTCTGCATCATGGTTTTAATTTTACTGGTAATGCATACATGAAGAATGCATCCATGACGAGAGACAAGAAGAAGAATGCATACATGAAGAGGAAAAAAAATCTTGTTTTAAAGTATAAGCTTTTGTCTAGTAGGTTCTATTATTAGTCCCCTACAATTAAGTTTGCACTCTTCTACTTTTACATTTTATTTGTTCTTAATAATCTCTGTTTATGCTTTCAAAAATGCGAGTGGAAAAAAGTCCTAACTAAACTAGGTGAATTTTAGCCCCATTGCAGAAGTTATACCAAAATGGATCAAAGATTTAATTTCACTTGTGGATATTTTTAAAAAGTGTTGGTAGAAATAAAGTATGTGTATGCTCTTGATAATATATTTCTGTGTGTGGAAAAAATGCATTAAAATATTTTTCTGAGTATAATTATTCTATAGTTTAGCTTACACTCTTATGCACATTACATCACTAATAAATCGTAAATGCCCCTAATTTATTCCAGTGTACTATATATAATATATATATAAATTGTATTGATTAGATTGTCTTAAGTAATTGTTTGGTTAATATTCTCTTTTTCAGGACTTGGGGCAATTCAAGGTTTTGTAGTAATCTAATTAAATTGCATAATGTTTGTTTTCTGTTCGTTTTAATGTGTTTGATATTTTGTGGGATAAAGCACAAGAGATGCGCTTCTTTTATGCATTACTATGTTTATATCTTGGCAGATATAAAACAGCCACTTCAATTTTTATGTAATTTGTAATTTCTGTATTGTAACAAATTTCAAATTGAAAGAAAAGTTGAAAATGGCTGGGAAGGGGGAGGGGATATTTTTTATTGGTTACATTTTTTTTTCACGTTCCTAGAGCCCTGTTTATCAGGCACAAAGTCAATTTATGCCTGACAGTTTTGTGCAGATAAATAAGTTTTGAGAACTTACACATAAATTGAATTGATTTAACTTTGTTACTACTCTTCCCTTTTGTATTATAGTATTATTTTCTTGAATAAAAATTCATGAAACACATCCCTTTCATCTTGTTTATTGTCGATACATGGTTTTGCATGTAATAAAATACTTGCGGTTAATAAATTATTGAGTAATAGTATTGGATTTTTCACCTTTTTTCGCATTTCATTCATCATTATACACAAGTGAAATTCAAAATTTTAAAGGGGAAAAAACCTCTGATGATATACATGTGCATGCATAACAAGGCAATTTAAACAAAGGCTTTATATATACATATAAATTACGAAAGGAAAAGAAAAG
This sequence comes from Octonoba sinensis, assembly GCA_038502835.1. Classification (NCBI taxonomy): domain Eukaryota; kingdom Metazoa; phylum Arthropoda; class Arachnida; order Araneae; family Uloboridae; genus Octonoba; species Octonoba sinensis. The sequence goes on from CM076600.1 coordinate 129,570,154, forward strand.
TATTACTTGATATGTAACCACGATAAAAGGTTTATTTTAACAAATATGTGTTGTATATTGAATTAAGCAATTGATAACATTCATTCAATGCAAATTTGTAATAGCATACTGTTGAATAATTCACATTTCATAAGCAATCGACTATAACAAGCACATTTGGGGGGAGGGGAGGCACTTCATTTAAAAATTCCACATGGGGAGGGGGGCAAAAGGTATTTTTTTAATGCAAGTTATAGGTAAAAATGCAACGAAATACATAAAAACACACAAATTCAGTGCATTTCTTTAGGTCGGGGGGGGGGGGGGGGGATCAATTGACTCCTTTCCGCCTAATTGCCAAAATGAGGAGCCCGGGATTACCCCTCTTGGAACAAATTCAAAACTGCACATTTTGATTAACAACTTTTGGGAAAATAAAAATACCTTAGAATTTTTTGAATAAATTGGCCTGTTTTTTTTAGATTGCGCAGGAGAATAGGGGACCACTCCTCCCTCCGGCTGGCCCTGATACGGGAAATGTAAACCTTTTTCCTTCCTTCAAAAAGGCAAATTTAAAGCCCTTTGAAAGCGGGGGGGGGGGGGGGGAGCTCCTACTTAAATAACCCCAAGTCCATCAATTTAAAAAAGGAACTTTGTTCCAAACATCTTTCCAACTCACTTTATACCAAAATTATTCCCTTATATTAATTTTTTCCTTACATTAATTTAATCTGCAATTTTACACCCAAATAAATTTTCTGGTCAAATTATATTCTTTGTTTTGTATACGGATAAAACTGGTATGTAGTAGATACATAAATGTCGAGTACGATTAGACAAATAAATTACGGAATTAATAATTATTTTTGTGCCCTATTTTTATATTTATATATATAGCAAGTTGGAACTGATCTGGGGGCTTGCCCTCCCCCCTGCAAAAATGTTTTAGGTAAGCTAATGCTTCTGAACACATACGAGACAGTTTAAACTGAAATTGAGTTTAATTATTGACAATATTTTTTGAATATGATTCTAGATATGTATTGAGCAAAATTAAGGAATGCGCACTGTGGATACTGCAAAAAAAGAAAGAAAGAAAAAGTAAAGATTAATTCAAACTGAATTATCAAACGCAATTTAAGAAATTATAAAAAACAATAATCAATTCGTTCAATAATGTTCCGATTTGGGATTCACGAAGATTCAATAACATTACCGCTACTGAACCGAACACCAAACTCATGTGCGACAGTTTAAGATCGGTTGAATAACATAACCACTATTGTACCGAGCAAAGAAATCGGTTCAATAATGTAACTGCTATTGAACCGAGCAAATGCTCGGATTAGTTCTTTTAAAGTGGCGCTGTTGTCACTGTTCGGCTAAATAGCAGTGGAGCTATTTTACCGACTGTTCGGTTCAATAGCCACGGCCAAACAAAAATCGTAATGTCTCTTGATTAACGAATTTAACAATTTATTTTTTTTATTGCTAAAAAACACTTTTGTTATAGTATGCCTAGGAACGTAAATTATGAGTCAATTTAGTGATAATATTAATGTAGGAAGTACCTCGAGTTTGAATAATTTACCAGCACCTGTAGCATTTGTGCAATCACTGCAACATCAAGTAAATGAGCATGATATTCAAGCTATAATTCAGTCTCAAAAGCATATGTAAGTAAATACAGCGACAATAAATTCAAGAATTTAGACGAAATACAGTGATAAGGCAATTTAATATTTGTGTAGCGAATTTGATAAATTATTTTTTTGTAACTTTTTTATTAGCATCCTCCATCAAAGAGGAGTTTTATACCTCAATATTCTGGGTTGAAAAAACATCTCTTTGGGTCAGGGTTGGGGTTTTGGACAGGACATATGGTTTTTACCGTCTGAAAGTGTCTTGAGTACTTGAGTGTCCCGGTAGCTTAGCCCCTAAAGCTACCGGGTCTAATCTAATTGATTTATATCTAATGCAGTATTAGTAATGCATAAATATAAATGTTGATTAGTTGTAATTAATAAATATTTTTCTCTGAAATGTAAATGTGAAAGATATTTTACGTGAAAAACGTAAAAAAATTGCTAATAGCTCTATTACATAAAAGCTTCCTTATGTAAGAGTTGGTAGTGTTGTGAAATATGTTTTGTTATAGTATGAATTTCAACGACTCATAATTGCTATTAAGTGCTATTATATATTTAGAAATTTTTTTAAAATTCTTTAAAATTATTCTTTTGGGATAATGTTTTACAAATGTTTTAGCAAAAATTCTTTTTTCAATTCTAGATTGCAGAATAATAAATTGATGATAAAATGTTGTCCCACTAATATTTTAAAACTAGCAAAGTTTTTTCTTCATTTTTAACATAATGTAATTTGTAACAAGAATAACCAAAAAATTGTAATTCAATAACTTTTAGAAAACATTATCAGCATTTTCTTACAGCAGATTGGTGGTAATTTTAGTGTTAAAACATGAATTGACACTATAGTCATTTTCTCAAAAATAAGGCGAAGTTAACTTAGTAAAAGCAGGGTTCATACTCCACCTGGAAAAGTCATGGAAATTGATATACTTTGCAAAAGTCATGGAAAAGTCGGGGAAAAACGTAAAGTTTTGACAAAACCTGGAAAAACCAGGGTTTTTCCCCCACTTGGAAGGAACTTACGCTCATCGCAGTGTCGGATTACCAAAAAAATAAAAAATCGTTCAAAAAAAAAAAAACGTTTGGCGCAACATCTTGAACTGAACAAAAAAAAGAAACTGAGAAATGCGAAGTATTGGGACAAATAAAAAAAAAATGAAAATAAAAGAAAATTGTAAACTTTGTGTGCAGATAACTTAAAACCTTAATATCAGCAGCCAAATTTCTGAACAGCAAAAAAATGTGTGAGATCTACTGACTTGATTCTATTTAACATGGAGATTGATCCCATTTTTTAATAATATTTTTATTTACATATATTGTATGTATGTATATAATATTTTATTAAATGTTCTTTAAAAATGAAAATTAAGTTTTCTTTTATTAACTTTTTTTATTTGAGTTTCAAATTTATTTCTTCAGTGCCATTGCGCAGTTGTCATTCAATGGATTTTATTATCAGATCATTTCTAAGTATTGTATTTGTTTTAAAAAAGAATAATTCCTCAATTAACTTGCATTCCTTTTCTTATGTAGGTTTTTTTCTTTATATAATGCTGTTTATTATACTGTCATGGCCAATGCCATAACCAAAAATGCTTTTCAAGGGGGGGGGGGGGCACCTGACCTTGAAACATTTATGTTGAGTAAAGTTTCAAGGAGGAATATATGCTACATTGTGAAAAATTTTGGGGTTTTGGGCAGGGCTGCTGGATTTTAGACGGGCCAAAAAAAGCCGCCCGGCTTTTTTTGGTTTAAACCGCTTTAAAAAGGCCGGCTTTTATTAAAAAATATGTTTAATATTTTTTTTTCCAAAAAAGTCTTGAATAAAAAATTACATTTATATCATTTACACAATTAAATTATTACTGCAATAGCAAAATACTTGAAATCAGAATGAACATTATTTAATAGAATGATACATTATAGAAATAGCACAGAGAAAGTGCTGCTTATTAAAAATTTATTTAGATTCAATGCAATTTAAACGATTTATTTTCAAATATTTTTATTAAGAATTCAAAAGTTCACTTGACACTATTATATGAACTAAAGATTACCAATCATTTGCCTTAGTCTTTAACTCATAATCTTTTGTATACTTTTAAAGCACCTTTATTTTTCAAAACTTTTTTCCGAACCTTATCTAGTTCTCTGATCCAAATAAAAATAAAAGCTATTTGCCAAATAAATTGCAAAAAATAAAAGATGCCCATCTTGAAGCAGACCTGCTGGTCAGCGTTAAATTGTACTAGAATGATATGCATCTTAAAAAATTTTATGTTATGTACAGGGTTGGAAAAGCCCCCAAAAAACTGGGTTTTTTTGGTTTAGATGGGATTTGTAGGCAAAACAATTTCACTTTTGGAAAACCATGGAGATTTTAGATCATTAATTGTGAATAAATGTTTTTAGTAATAAATTTGTTGATAATTAAATAACTAAGTTACAACCTTGAATTTTAATTACCTTATAAATGTAAGTAAAGTGAAATGCATACTTACGGTGCAGCACTTTAGTGGTCAACTTATAGAGTGGAGGTTTTTTTTTATTTTTGTAATTTCTTACACTATGCGTTTATTCATTTGTGACTGATTGAAATATAACTTCATGTATTAACTTTACTTTAAAATTAGTAATTGGCTTTTTTTTTTCGAAATTACCTAAAATATCATTACATAAATTTAATCTGAATGACTTACAATGTATCCTATACAACTTTAAAATTAAAGCACTTAGTTAAAATAATGATAAAAATCTTATTAATTATGTAAGTTACTTATTTGATGGAAAATATCCCTAAAAATACATAATTTTTCGAAATGGCTAGATCAATTTAGAAGAAAAAGAAGAAGTGAGGAAGAAGAAAAGAGTGCTCATAGTAGTTTTCTCAGATGGTTAACTTACACAGAGGTTTAGGCAAACTTTAGTTTATATTGATGTTTCACCTATCTAATGCAGACAAATACTGGTCAGCATAAAAAATATTATCCTGGAGAACTTATTTAAGTTTTTTTTTTCATCTTTGCAAAAATAGATAAACAAATAAATACACTAAAAATTAGGACAGCTAACTTACAAAGTTTTTTTTAATAATACTCCCACCCAAATTTGGCGTACATAAGTGGTCAAGTTACAAAGGTTTCCCTACATTAAATAATATAGGGTTAATTTCTTTCCTGACCAAAAGTGGTCAACTTAGGTGGCCAACTTACAAAGGTGGTCAACTTTACAGGTTTTATTGTATTAACATATTACAATACTCTACTTATACAGACCGTTCGTCAAATTATTAAAGAAATAATTATTTTGCGGGTTGAGTTTTATATAACAAAAGCATATTTTACTAAATCAATAAAAAATAAGCAAAAATGAAAGATATATTAAAAATAATGTGTGTTGATTTACAGTATCATTAATATCAACAAATGATTACAGGTCTTTTACTATAGATATATTTAACTTTAAAAGTAAAAAAAAATCAATTACTTACCGGATTTAGCAATGATAACACTTATACAAATCAGCAACGTTCTCTTACAAATTAACACCATTATTTATGTATTTTTTTAAATACAAACTTTTTATTTTTTTAAATACAATATATTTTTTAAAAATAAGAGAATAATTTAGAAAAAAGAAGAAAAATTTGCACTGATTAAAAAAAAGGTTGTTAATTTACAAATCCAGTAATTCATTATTTATCTAATGCTGTGCTTTTAATTTCTGCATAATTTGGATTTTGCAATTTTTTATAATGTGTAAAATAAATGGAAAAGGTTTGGTTTTTTTTTTAAAATTGTTATCTGCAACATACATTTGCAAATTGGTTATTAATTATGAAGATACTTTATTCTTTCTAATATATATTTTTTAACGCCAGGAATTACAATTGAAATATTATTTAATTTTTATAATGACTGAGAAGAGTTTTTCTCAAATTAGCTTTTCAGAGCAAATTTTGGAAAAACCCAAATAGTCTCACATGTAGATAGGAGATGAGAAAAATTTGCACTGATTAAAAAAAAAGTTTGTTAATTTACAAATTCATTAATTATCCAGTGTTGTGCTTGTAATTTCTGCATAAATTGGATTTAGCAATTTTTAATAATGTGCAAAATAAATGAAAAAAGAGTTGGTTTAAACCAAGTGGTTTAAAAAAAAAAACTTTTTTTTTAAACCTTGGTTTAAACTATGGTTTAAACCATATATATAAAAAAATCCTTTATATAAGAGCGAGCCAACTACTCACAGACGACTTCTTTTAATTTTTGACATGAGTAGTGCTGTAGGTAAACACTAGTTTAGCTAATTAGGATTATGTAAGTAGTATTTTGTTAAAGGAAAGGAGATACTTAATCACTGTTTTTCCTACTCTTCTCACCTTGAGCAAAAAACATTTTTGTTTGTAGTGTAAAATATATGACAGAAAAAAATTAATGAATATAGTTCTTTATTGCAAGTTTCAGGATTCTGAAATATTTTAAAGTAACTAAATTGTTAACATTAAAATATCAATTTTAAGTGAGAAGTATGTACTTGAATCTGTAGTAGGATAGTTTTCCATATGTATTAAGATAAGGTATTGTTCTCGACTATAGAAGAAACCAAATTTGATTCCTCTCCCAACCTGGATTTAATTTCTTTCTCCTTTTGTGTTGAAAAAAAGATTCTGTATAGCTATAATATTAGGCAAGAGTTTAATGACAGAGTCTCACAAAATTAAGCACACAAACTCGAAAATTTTAATCAGTATTGTAAAATGCATTCGGGTTGTGTAACGAAATAATTCTGAACCTAATTTTAAATTATCTCCATTAAAAGAAAGATTTGAGCTTCATTTTACACAAATTAACAGTAGCAACATAAATGCACATAGTATAGGTGCAAATAGTAAATAGTATTGTGTTTAATTGAAAAAGGCCAATAAAGACCGGCCTTTTTAAAAAAAGACCGGTCTTTTTTGATAAAAGCCGGCCGGTCTGGTCTTTTTTAAAAAAAAGCCGGCTTTTTTGCAGCCCTGGTTTGGGGGAGGGGGGGGGGGGGGTGACATCAGCATTGCTTTAAATATTTGTTTTCATGGGTTATTAGGGTTATTATAGAGTTAAAAAGCTGATTTGTCCCCAATTGGGATCATCTTAGTTTTTATTTTATTTAATTTATTCTTTATGTTTTATAGTTTTAAATTAGCTTTCTAAAATTTAAATTAAAAAAAATTAAAAAAGATGGATGCAAATGTAAATGCTAATGTCTTTTGGCAGTGGTGTGTCACAAAATTTTGCTTTTGAAATTCTATAGACTAAAAATTCTATAGTACAAGTTTGTTATCTTAAAAATGAACATATGCGTGAAATTTTTTAATATGAGGTTAATATAATTGTATGTGTAATTGTATGTATAAAATGTTATGGCTGGGCATATTTAATGTACAAGTTGTGCATTAGCCAATAAATATTTTTCCTTAGAACATGAACCTGGAATTCTCCTTGGAAAGTTGTGGAATTTTTTTTGGCTATTTGAGTATGAACCCTGTAAAAGTAGACTGACCAGTGTTATTCTTACTCAACTTCTATGTCTAACCAGATTAAAATCAACTTTTTAAGTTTCATTAAGTTTCCTTAAATTTTAATAGTAATAAAATACTACTTTGATATTTGCTCACAAAATGCAACTTCACTAAGAAGAGTTTTGGGCGGTTTTAGAGACTTTTAGACAGGGCAGTTTTTACACTGGTTTTTTCTGTAGTCTCCAAAACTTTGCCAACCCTACTTTGAGTTGTTTTGAGACATTACCATTCTATTTTTTTTATACATAAAAGAACATATTGATTAGTGTTTTTACCAACTTTCACAGAAAATATGATGAGCTATTTTTTTTTACTGTCCATTACGCTTAGCCAAATTCTGAAGATGATTTTTTAAATTTTCCATGTAGAAATATAGTAAAACATAAATACAATTTTATTCAAACCCTAGATTTATGTTCTTCAAATAAACGGCTTCAAATTGGCTCCAGAATTCTTGAATTTGAGCCATTATTTGTCACGTTATTGCAATTTTTCACAGTGGCGCCATTTCCAAAAAAGCTGAAATGTTGTAAAAATGACTATTTTTTAAATGTCCATATCTGCCAATAATGGACAAAATGTTATACGAATTCATATCTGAGGGTTTCATCACCATCTGTTTTAGTGGTAATTTTTTAAAGTAAAATTATGTTAAAAATAATTTAACTTTGTGCAAGTAAACAATAATAATAAAATTACACGTTAATTTAAAGCACAAATGAGCAAAAAAATGCAGACATATGTTTCGGGATTGCTTGGAATCCCTTTTTCAATGCGACAGGGAGCTTCTAGATGCAAAACATCCAAATGAAGCAGACAGAACAAGAAAAACAAAGCTTATATAGCCTAAGAATTATCTGTAAACCAATGAGAATAAAGGCAGCGTGAAGTGGAAGTAGAAGTAGCAGGAAGACACCAATAAGAGAGCAACAAACGAATCCAGTTGAAAGTACAGGAAGTAAAAAGGAATAACAATAAAAATAAAGCAAAAAAGACGACAGCATGCATAAAAATTGCAAAAATAATAAAATAAAATACAAAGAATAAAATTGAAATAAAAATAAGTACAGAAACTACCAAAACAAAATGCAAAACAAAGTACACATGTAAAGGAGGGGCAGGGGAGGGAGGGGGGAAGGAGAAAAATAGACACAAAAAAGGAAAACAACAAGAAAACCTAGAAAGAACAACAAATTAAAGAAATTTATGCCAGACCTGTGAAAAATAAGGAGTTGAGGAAGAATCATTAACCAAATTAGAACTATTCCTGTTAATATGATAAGCTTCCCAAAAGTCAAGCTCTAAAGGGGAAGAACATTTTTGAATAATTTTACCAGAATTGAAGTCAAAAGAGTGGTTGGAATTCCAACAATGTTGAGCAATGCTAGACTTATTTAACTCTTGCTTTCGTACATAACCTTTATGCTCATTTAAGCGAATTTTCAGAGCACGTTTTGTCTGCCCAATGTAAGAAAGGCCGCAACGGCAACTAATTTGGTAAATACCCCAAGTGTTAAGGTGATCGACAGGATCCTTAAGAGAAGAGAAGGAAAGTTTGTTACTAGGAGCAAAAACGACTTGAAATTGAAACCTTTTTAGGATTCCAGTTTTCTTGTGAGAAAGAACTTAATAGTAGCCTCGCGTTTCTTGATGTCTTTATTTCTAAGAGTGAGTCTGGTTTCACTACTTCTGTCTATCGTAAACCTTTCGCTGTTTCTTTACCTCCTCACAGACTGTCGTCTCATCCTCCCAACCAAAAATATTCGGCTTTTAATGCTCTGGTCCATCGTGCTATTAATATTTGCTCTTCTCCTGAGCTTCTCAAGATTGAACTCAACTATCTGAAAGCTGTAGCTGTTGATAGAGGATTTTCTCACTCTTTAATTGATTTTTGGCTATTTGAGTATGAACCCTGTAAAAGTAGACTGACCAGTGTTATTCTTATTCAACTTCTATGTCTAACCAGATTAAAATCAACTTTTTGTATTTTAGTTTCCTTAAATTTTAATAGTAATAAATACTACTTTGATATTTGCTCACAAAATGCAACTTCACTAAGAAGAGTTTTTGCGGTTTTAGAGCTTTTAGACAGGGCAGTTTTTACACTGGTTTTTTCTGTAGTCTCCAAAACTTTGCCAACCCTACTTTGAGTTGTTTTGAGACATTACCATTCTATTTTTTTTATACATAAAAGAACATATTGATTAGTGTTTTTACCAACTTTCACAGAAAATATGATGAGCTATTTTTTTTACTGTCCATTACGCTTATCCAAATTCTGAAGATGATTTTTAATTTTCCATGTAGAAATATAGTAAAACATAAATCAATTTTATTCAAACCTAGATTTATGTTCTTCAAATAAACGGCTTCAAATTGGCTCCAGAATTCTTGAATTTGAGCCATTATTTGTCACGTTATTGCAATTTTTCACAGTGGCGCCATTTCCAAAAAAGCTGAAATGTTGTAAAAATGACTATTTTTTAAATGTCCATATCTGCCAATAATGGCAAATGTTATACGAATTCATATCTGAGGGTTTCATCACCATCTGTTTTAGTGGTAATTTTTTAAAGTAAAATTATGTTATTATGCAGGAACAAATTTTTCTAACATTGGCTCTTTTCTCAAGGCCCCTCTAAATGGAATAAGGGCTTGGAAAATATAATGTATTTATATGTATATATATGTATTTTGTTGTTTTTTAATGCAATATACATTGAGTTTATATCCTTTGCCCGTGGAAAATTTTGAGATGACACCTGGAATAACGCACTTATCAGTTAAAATGCTTATCATGCCAAGCTCTCAAAGAAAGATAAATTTCTTTAATTTAATATGTATATTATGTTTATTATCAACATAAGGTACCTCTAACGAATAAATTCATGTTGGGCATAATTCATATTTTTACCAATGCACGCCCTTTAACCATAATAAGTAAACAACCAAACTTTAACCATAAGTAAATCAAAAAGTCATGAAATTTCACTTTTCAAATTCAGTAATAAAATGTGTACTGTAATAGTGTAATTCTTTCCAACTCGTCAATATTTCTTTGACTTGATTAACATCCGACTTAAATATTAAAGAAAAAACGTTTAATAATGCTTTGCTTTCAAGAATATGTATATATGCAAACACATTTAGGCTATACTTCATTTCACTTTTACTTGGCACTGCACAAAAGGTTAGAAGAACCTCATAACAGCTGTTGCCTTGGAAACCCAGGTTACTCTACATCAGGAGGGTGCTATTAACACCTTATCTACTGCGGGCACATATATATGCCTATCTAAGGCAATGCGTAAATATAGGTGATGTATTTGAAAAGGCTTGAATTTAAAAAAAAGAAAAAGATATCCTCTCCCCCAAGAAATTATTTGGTACTCATCAGTTTTATTGTCTACTGTGTTCAACTCACCTTACGAAATTTACATTAACAAATAAAATGGAAGTAACAATTTTGTATCTCTGCAGTTTATTGTAATTTGAATAGGTGACTCTGGTTTTGTTGCCTTAAAAAAATCATGTTGGTGACAACTTGGAAAATGGTAAGCTGAGAAAATTTTCATTTGTGAACTGTGTAATTATCACTGTTTTATTAATATTCTTATTCAAGGAAGACAAATTTAAATCACACAGGTATACTACTGATTAAGGTGTAAGATTACATGAATTACTCATATTTTCTATTAAATGCTTTGCTATATAGTACTAATGTAACTTCTTTTTTGCTAATTTGTTGCTTCTCTCTAAAAAATACCTTTCTTTTTTTGTGCTTTATCTAGGCTAGTTCGATTTGAAAAGACTAATGAAATGCTAGTGAATTGCAATGCCCTTTTAGCTTCTCGTTATACTGGTGCAAGTAAAGAGTTGAAGAAACATATTTCATTTCTCACTGATTTAAAGAAAGACCTCGACTCTGTATTTAGGAGAATCAGGTTTTTATTTACTTTCCATACATATTTATATACTTTTTTACTTTTTTGAACATTTAAAAAATTGTTTACTGTGATATAATACAGCCTGGGTAGGTTGTCTACATGTCATGAAAGTCTCAAATTTAGAAATCGGTAACAGAAGTAATGAAAAAGTCCACAATATTGGGAATAAATCACGAAAAATTTCCATCAAACGAGTCCCCCCCATGTTACATTTGATATCCTTTATCTGAACAATCATTAAATATCCAGAGTCTAGTCCGGTCAATGCACAGAAGATCCTAACATCCAGCATATCAAAGTTGAATGTTTAAAATTGAGTTAGTTAGCATGTTTGAAAACAAAAATGCACATTAAACTTACTAAGTATTTAGAAGCTGTGAAGTGTGTAAAAATATGTATAGAATTTACAGGTTTCAGACATCTGAAGTGACTATCTGGTACATATCCGTCATGTGAGGGACACTGGATATCTGCTATCCACGAAGTCAATCTCCCACACTATCTTGTATCCGCTGATATTTTTGAAAGGTCACAAAAAGTCATGAAATTTCACTTTTCAAATTCAGTAACTATCCTGTAATATATAGATAATGGTGCTAAAAATACCACATAATCTTCATTTTTTTTGCTATTAAAGTAAAATCATGACTATCCTGAAAAATATACCTAATCAAATGCTTATTCTCATTAGTTTTATACTTTGAACTAAGCAAAACAGGGGTCAATCCAGCATTTTAAACTCGAGATTGTTCGCCCAGTGTATGACATACCCACTGGATTACTTTTTTAACGTTCCTTTCCTACTTTTTTTTTTGAAAACGGACAAGTCCTCATGTAGATGTCCCAAAGTTCACAACCTGGAAGGGGTGGAAACGGCTCGGACATTCTAAAAATAGTTTTCCCACGCAATCGTCCCCCACTGGTATATCATGCCCTATGCAAGCATTAGTGTTTTAGTTCTGAGCAAAATAGGAGCCATCAAGCAAGGTTCCAAACGAAATTTGAAAGAGAAATTAGGACCTTGATCCAGTGCCGATAGTGTGCCACCTGCTAAAAAAGCAAAATCAGTATACAAAGGATGTGCTGAAAAAAGGCAGAAATAACAATTTCGCTTGTGAAAGTGTGACATACATTTGCTGGAGCATATGGCTTGTATTTGCATAAAATGCTCAAATTCACTGTAAGTTTTTTCAAATATATTTATACCATTGTACTTTTTCCTATTATTTACTTTATAACCCTTCTCAAACGGTTTTTATGGAACAAAAATGGGAAGAAACCAGGGCACGAAAATTATATTGCCCAACATGCCCGGGGCATGTGAAAATTGTGATCGGGCATGAATCATCTACCCTTACATGCCTGGCAGGGCATGTAATTTTTTAATCAAATATTTCTTACCAAAACTTTATTATTGCGTATTTTATTGAAATATCCCCGCATCCTTTTACCGGAGCTCAAAATTGACATGTTGACGGACAATCCTGTCCATGCCCTGTGCAGGCAATCCCGCTCATTTTGATTGAACGTGCAATTCGTATTTGCTTTGACTCGAAAAAAAATTCTGACTTGGATATTTAAAAAAAAGAAACAAGTTCAATGAATGCTTTGCGCTCAAGAGTATATATAAACACATTTAGGCTATACTTCATATCACTTTTACTTGGCACTGCACTAAAGGTTAGAAGAACCACACAGCTGTTGCCTTGGAAACCCAGGTTACTCTACATTAGGAGGGTGCTAATAACCCCTTCACTGCCACAGGCATATACACAGGGCCCGCCCGACGGTATTCGGCGACCTTGGACTTTGTAAAAATAGTCGCCCCTAGCCGTCTTTCATCATACAAACTAAAATAATCTAAATTCAAATTGTGTATAATTTTATTGCGTTTTCAATTAATTTAAAAACTTCAATAATTACGTACATGAAACAAATAATTTATTTTTTTCTTTCTTATGGGCTGCTGTTGGCTTCTCGTAATTGGAAACCTAGTGCGTTTCACAGGGATTGGTAGCATCTAACCATCTCAATCAAGCACCACAATGGGTATAGTACCATTGCTTTCACTTGAAAGATGGAGTTTCTGGGAGGAGTCACTATCATCGGGTCTGCTTACGTTAAGACAACTAGAATTGTTGAACTAATTCTATGAAACACAGATTATTGTTTTTTTTTTTGCTCTTACGCTGAGGCGCCCCCAAGATGCTGGCGCCTTTGTACTTTGCACACTTTGCACATTGATAGGGCCGGCCCTGCATATATATATATATGCCTTGCTAAGGTGATGCGTAAACTGTGAAGGGTGTATGTATGCCTTCCCGAAACAGGGGTTGATCCAGCATTTTTTTAACAAGGTCCTATTTTAGTGAATTTTCAAAAGATTTTTGTGAAAAATCAAATTTGTGAAAGTTCAACGTAAAGTTTATGAAACTCTGAAGTTAGGCTCACAGGCCTGTAATTACCTGCCTTGGTTTTGACCCTTTTTTGAAGAATAGTGTTATGTTAACCAGCTTCCAATCCACTGGCACCATCCTCAAGTTATACATAAAGAGTTGAAAATACTGAAGATATCATCCAACAATTTCTCTGCACACTATATTTTTGGATAAATATTATCAGGTCCTGGAGTCTTAGTTGCTTTAATTCTTTTTACATAAAATAAAACATCCTCCTTAGAATACTGAAATCGTCATTATGTATGGTAGCTTGCATCTTGTTCTTTGCTACTGTTAAGATGCAGTTTAGGTTTAAAACATAAAAAGAAATTATTAAGAATATCAAAATATCTCCATCACTTTGAATTGTGTTCCCATTGTCATGTACCAGTTGATCTACTTGACTATTTTGGGCTTTTCCCGATTTAGCCTAGGCAAAAAATTTGTTGGCGTTTCTGTCAAAGTTATTGCACGACTTTCTTATTGCATACTAGCTTCTTTTTCATCAAATCTTTCTGTTTGTGTTCCTAATATAGTACTGCTTTTATGTGATAGTTAATAATTGATAAATTGATAGTTAATTTTTGCCACTCCTGATATACAACAAAACTCTTCTGTTGTGGATATCAGTGGACAAAAACATTTGCTGTAAAAGAGAAGTGACTGCTAAACAAGTGTTTTTTTGTTTTTGATTTTTTAAATTATATCTCTGAACAGACAGAACTATATTATATGCTTTTGTATATCCATGTATTGTTTTTCTTAACTGTATATGTATAATTTAGTTCACAACATTTTTATATAAAGCTATAAGCCAGTGGAACAAGTTATCCTGATCCTATCCATGGAACTAGCTACCAACTTTTTTTTGTTCAAAGAACAGTAAATTGAAAAATGATATTTTAATAATTCTGAAGTTTAAAAAGACAAAAATTCAACACTCATTTTTCTCATGCTAAAAAGATGCATCCTAATTTACCGATGACTATTATTATTATATATAATCCATTACATATTTAATTCAAGAATACTTTTTCGTCAGTCAGTGTATCAAGTTAATATGACTGTAATGCTAATTTTTATATTTAAAAAAATGTTTTGTGTTCTTTTAGATTTTTGAAAATGAAGGTCTCTCAGCAGTATCCCGAATCTTTTGCAGGTGAAGTTCCACTTTTTCACTAAGATTTACTTTGATTTAAATGTTGCGTGATTGTTGCTTGGTATTGCTTTGAAGCTTTCATTGTCACAGATTAACTTTTTCCTTTGAGACATTTAATAGTACTATCAAGAGCTTTTTGTAGACAGCTAAATTATAAGCTCTTGCAAAATCATTACATTTTGAAGCATTACCTATCTTTTCAATAGCAATTATTAGTAATCTTAAACAATCGTCAAAATTGTTATTGAATCTAAAGAACAAAATGGTGTTCACTCAAGTTTTGAAAAATGCAAGGCACCCAAAATTGATGTCTCAAATTTTACGTTTCCGTGAACCAGTTCCCAAAGAGAAAGGAAGCAATGCATCAACTAGTAAGAGTCTGAAATTGATGTTGAATGAAGGTTTTATTAAACCTGTGAGTCCTGGTATGTTGAGTCTCATGCCACTTGCCCTTCGATCTTTAGAAAAATTAATTTACTTAATTGATGCTTTCATGACAAATGTTAACGGTCAAAAGGTTTTGTTCCCATCCTTAATTCAACAGTCTCTCATGAAAGTATCTGGTCGCTGGGACAACAATTCTAATTTGTTCAAATTAAAGGATCGAAGTCAGAATTCATACTGTCTTGGTGCTACCCATGAGGAAATTGCCACTAGTTTACTATCTCATTTGCTGATTTCGTACAAGATTCTACCACTTCGTTTGTATCAAATATCATCAAAATTTAGAGATGAAATGAATCCAAAATTGGGTCTCCTGCGAGGGCGAGAATTTATCATGAAGGATATGTATACGTATGATGCTAATGAGAAAGTTGCTGAAAAGACATACATGGAAATTTGTGATGCATATGGAAAACTTTTTAGCTCATTAGGAATTGAATTTGTGAAAGTAATTGGATCAAGTGGCGATATAGGTGGACATAGTTCTCATGAGTTTCATATTCTATCCAATGTTGGGGAAGATGAAATCTTATTTTGTTCTAAATGCAAAATGGGGTATAACATTGAAGTGTTCTGTAATAAAAATCTAAAATGCAGTACATGTAATTTAGAATTTGAAAGAAAAAATGCCATAGAGATTGGGCATGCTTTCTTATTAGGTACAACATATTCAAAACCATTTCATGCAAACTATAATTCGCCACATGGTTCGCATGAATTATTACACATGGGTTGTTATGGACTGGGTTTAAGTAGAATACTAGCTGCATCTATTGAAAGCTTATCAACAGCCAACAACATTCGATGGCCGTTGCCTCTCGCACCTTTCCAACTCTCTGTAATTGTGCCAAAAAAGGGAAGTAAAGAAGAGCCTGTCACTCCTTTTGCTGTTTATCTTGCAGACTGTTTGAATAAAATTGACTGGTTGAATAGCAATATAGTAATTGATGAACGAACACATTTAACAATTGGAAAACGGCTTCAGGATGCATCTGCAGTTGGAATACCATTTGCGATAGTTGTTGCAGACTCTGCTTTAGAAGAAGTGCCGAAAGTTGAAGTTGTAGATGTATATAGTTCTCAAACAATGTTCCTAACTCACAAAGAAGTATTGAACTATTTTAGATCAAAAAGCTTGTTACATTTTTCAGTTTTAAAATCTGCAGAAAATTGTCAGTCTTAATGTTACTTATTATTAAACAAACATTTTTCTTTTTTCTGTATTTCAAGATAATGTACTATTAAAAAAAAAAAGGAAATGCATGTAATTGAAGAATAATAAACAGATTTGAAAAATTAAACTTTTTTTTTTCCTTCTGTTGATTTTATTTTATTTTTTTAGTGCTGATAGAAACATTAAATTGCACAGCTTATACCTATAGAATATAAAATATCAAAATGTGTTTAGAATAACAACTTATTACAACCTGTATATATAAAAAATATTATTTTTATTTGTTTGCTTAAATATTGTATAATAATTGAGCAATTGTAAATCGTTCTCTCTAGGTTTAAAAACTATTTTTTTATCATTAACTACTTCATGCTTCTCTATGTAACTTTTCTTTTTATATATTTACTTTCTGTAGCTTATTATGTTTTTTTTCCTCTGCATGAAATGTTGAATTGTGCAAAATCAACTCGCCATGCAAACTGATATTATGATTTAAAACATAAGAGTCTTTCATGGAATTGAAAAACTTTACATAAAACTAAAAGTGGTTTTAAAAGTTTACATTCAGTGTGATGTTTCATGGCAAATTAAGTACTTATAAAAAAAGGGAAGGGGGGGGGGAGGGGTGATGTGGGACATAATAATAAAAACACACAGCAATATGGAAAAGAATCCAAAAAGAAATGCTTAAAAAGTTTGGTACCGACTTCAAAACTTTACTTCTCATAAAATTTCTTACTCAATTAATTTTCTTTATTAGTATAATAATAACAAAATATTTAAAGTATGGCATTCATTTAATTCAGCAATAAGTATGTATGAATTGAGAGACTAAAGAAAAACTTCGGCTTATGGATACTTCAACTTGCTGCTAGCTACCGTTTCTAGCATTTTAGCAGTAAAAACTTTCTGATATTTCAATAAATATGCAGATTGAATAACATGACTGACTGGTTTTCCTAACAACATGTGTACAGTTTTATTAAAAACATAAATAAAAAGTCGATCTAAATAAATCTTACTTTTTTTTCGTATTTAATATTTTCTTGAAATATTCCATCATTTTAAGCTGCAATCGACTTTTTTGTGACTCGTAAAACAGTAAATTCTCAAGCTTACAATCAGCATCTCTTATGTTTCTCTGACACTAATACTTTCAACGTTTTCTTCCGTATCTTTTCCAAACACTTTGTCAGAAACAGTTTGAGTGCTTGCTTTTTGCTTTTTTGACTTATTCGATGATCCCCTACTCAGTGTAGTGTATTTCTTTAAAGAAACCAGTGGAAAGCAATCTCATAGATTCAAGCACATCAATCCTGAATGAAGAATTTTTTTTTTCAAGATCATTTATTGGTTTCCTCACAGATTGTTTTCAATACAACTTTTCAAGTCGGTTTTGGGAGAATTGCAACAGAAGTGTAAGAGTTTTTCACTTTGTCATTTGGTAGGATAAGATTTTCCTGCTCTATTTGCTATCAAATTTCAAGAGTCATCATTGAAAAACTTAGAGTTAAAGGAAGTAAACATCGAAATATTTAGAATAATTAACATGGAACTAAAAGGATAATTTTCCTTTTTTTGTGGATTTTTTGTGCTCGTTCTTTTTTGTGGAAAAAAGTAGGTAGTCTAACAATAATTGTGATTTTCCCTTAAATATTTCTCTTTAAAAAGTATATATAAAGCAAATTTTTCGAGGGTTAATATTTGAAATGTTACCCCTCTTTTGGAGCCCTCCTCCTCCATTTTGTATTTCAAGCTTGAGCACCCCCACTGATTTTCTAAACCTAACGCCACTAAGCAAGGGAGAAAGAAAGAGATGAACATGCCATGGTTTCATCTCTTTAAAAATTTTATAGTTCCTTTATTCTAAAAACTCTTCTGTATAGAAGTGTGGTTTTATGCCAACTTCATGTCATTGACTGATTCTTCAAATTATCATTTGGGGATTTATTAAGGCTATTAGTCGCTTTTTGTGACAGAATAGTGGTCATGTGAAGTGTGAGTGGAAATCAGAAGTTTTCAGGTGATTGATGAAAGTAGGTTATTGATTGACAACTAGCAAAGTTATAAAAGTGTGACAAAAATCATTTGTTGAAAACAAGATAAATTAAAGCAAATTGATCTCACTGTTGAAATCTGCACTGTGAAAGTACCATTTTTTAAGGAAAAATGAGAAAAACTGAAAATGTAGCTCTGGAGCATTTATTGTTAGAGTGGTTGACAAACTAGGGAACATGTTTGCAGTCTGACCCGGTGTTTCAAATAGCAGCATGGAAGCCGTCGAAATGCTTGGCATTAAGGACAAAATAAGAGGCATGAAATTTTGCTCTCAGAATGGAAGGTCACAGTTTATTTACTGCTGTTTTTCAAAATATATTACTTGTAGAAAGAGAAAGCAATTCAAAAAAGAAAGAAAATAAATTGCCATTTATTATTAGAAACACATATTTAGGTTTATTTTTGATTGCTCAAAATATCCAACCTTTTTTTTCTCCAAATTTCAGACCCCCTCAATAACGACCACCTGTGAATAATGGTCAGCAACCCCTTGGCCATTGTTTGAAATTTTCATTGTATACAAGCAGATTATGTAAACAGGTTCCATTAAATTAAAGCTAAATTATTTTGAATAACTGCCTTGTGTTGAAAGCTATTCTAGGATACCTTCAGAACAGTATCACCTTTGAATGTTTTTTTTAAATTAACATAATTTCACAATTATATTCGTTCATGGATAATAACTTTTCAATTTGTCATCTACCTAAATTGTACCAGTAAGTACTTTATGTTTAGAAAAGTGCTCTAATATGCAACTAATTCCACTAGATTTTATCAAAGGTATTTTATCTCTGAAGTATCTAAATTTTTCAGCATGCAACAATATGTTCAATGTTCTTGATGAAGAAGAAGAACAGGACGAAAAGGAGAATTCAGTTCCAAAAGTTGCTAATACCCCTGACATTAACACTACAGCTGCTAGTAGTTCTGGAAGCAGAGGAAGTTCTCCTTGTTCAATTACTTCGCCATCTACTTCTGACAGTGCATAAAACTTCAAATGTTCATTGTTTATGGAACCCAGCCCTAAGCAGTACAATGATCAGAGCTAAAAGTGTTGAAAATATTGTTTATGTACATCTTTAGAACACTAAAAAAATAATTTGAGTTTGTACATAATTGTTGTGATAATACATAGTTACAATTTTTTTCCTTTGGTCTAAGATATAAATAAATTTGTAACTGTGTTTCTAATATACTGTCTTTCAATTTCATTAAAGCTGTTAATTTAAGCTTATTAAATACAATTAAGTAATTTTTTCAATTTACAAAACTGCTTTTATAATGCAGAGTATATTTTAGGCATCTTAAAAACAGTTTTGTTCACAAATTAAAATTTTGAAAAGATATCAGACTAATAATATAACACTCGAATCTAACAATTTGGGATGTAACAAATAGTGATTTGACCAAATACCGAATACTCGGTTATTTTTCCCGTGAAAAGCAAATATTCAGTCTTTTTTTCCTGGCCGAAACCGAATATTTGGTCAATGTTTTTGGCTAATTATAAAATTCTTCAGAATTCATTGAAATTGGAATATTTTTTAAATTAAAAAATATCAAAGTCAAACATCAGTTCTATGTATTGATTTAAGTGCATATTTCATCAAAGCCAAACACTAGAAATCATTTCTCGGTGCTTTAATTAGCTTCTGTATAAGAATTCAGAAACTTTTAAAATCAATTTATTTTTTGTATTGTTTAGAATGCAATAAAATTGATAATTTCACTCATAAGAAGAATGCAAATGATATTTTTTATGCAAGCATTTGCATTATTTAAACATATTTAATCCAAATAAAAAAGTTAACACATTTTGTGAATTTTTACCTTGCTCAAAATAATTTTATCAGGGTATTTTAATAGTTCATATTTTCACTTTATGGTTTTGTCTCAAATTTATATTTAAACATGTGACGTTCCCTTTTTAATAGTAAATTTTAATGTTTTTAACTGAAAGCATTATTTAAAGTTTTAAAAACTTGTGTTACTTTATCCACATTCCTTAGCAAGCATTTGTTTTCAGAATTGGGCAATGTTTATGAAAAAACTCATTCATAGAATTTTGGCAAAATACAGAAAAACATTTTTCTGTGCATAATATTCATATGAAAGATACGAATCAACCCATCCAGAAAAACCATCTATAAATAATTATAGGACATTTTGATATCAATATCAGTTTTGAGGATAAAACATGGCTGAAGTTTGGAAGCAATTTCTGAACGCCAAGGAATTGCGCCTCCCATCCTCCTAAATGTGCATGTTGAAGCATTTGTCAAGGATGATTCCAATTCGAAATTTCCGAAAATTTTTGAGAACCTGATCCAATAATTGGAAATCAATTTGGTTTTCCCGAAAATATGTCAATTAATTAATCTTAAGATTTGTTTGGCGATATGGAGTTGCAAACTCTACCAATTCTTAAAGAGACTACTGCTTTTCAGCGAATCTTACCGCATTTTAGTTTATTTCTCCCGATTTTAAAAATTGTTCTTATCAATTTCAAAATGTTTTAAAATTAAGCTTAACGTTTTGATTTATGAGTAAAATTCTTGGCATCTAAAATTGTCGCTTCACAACCGTTCATTGCATATACTTGGACCTGATAATATTTATCCTAAAATTTTAGTAGAGGGTCATTTCATGCCAGTTCATCCCAACCATGATACCCATGATCTCGGGTTTTAATGAAACTTGGCATGTTTGCTCCTTTCATGGATATAAGTAAGAATATAAAATATTTTTGCTCTATCTCAAATGGTTTATTTTTCACACCCTGCTAAAGTGTTTGAAATTTTGCGGTTTTTATCAATCGGGCGGGGGAAATGCAATTTGCTCTTCCATAGAAAATAAACTATACCATCCTTATTTACGAACCAATGTTGATGAAAATTTTTATGAGAATACTTCAATAGCTAAGGAAGCCATAAAAAAATTTATTCAACCATAAAGTATGTAAAAATAGTCTGAAGAAAATCCTGAAGTGTTGAAATGAACATTTTTAAAATGAAATATGGAGCTCCACCCTAAGTAGAATATCATCGAAAGGGAAAAGGATAATTACAAAACTTTTTTATTATTGTTATTCTAAAAGATATATACTATCACATGAGAAATTAAAAATAATGGTTTTTTCAGTCCTTCATTGTATTTTTTTACTTCAAAAGTAAAAATTATTTGACTCGCTCATATTGTTAAAACCATTAAATCAACTATAAATTTAATAAAATTATAAATCTTTCAACCAAAAATGACACATGCCAAACAATTTCAAACTAAACAAAGCTTTAAAATAAAACACAAAAATTTAGATTTAAAAAAATCATATCAAAATGTTTTTTGTTGATTCACGGAGCAGGTATGGAAGAGGATTACAAACAACTTGTGTCATATATTGTATGGGAGGGAGCAAAATGAGAATGTATGCTAAGGCATTGTGACAAATGCCCATCAAAAGGTAACCTTGTTCAATTTTTAAAGTCAAAATTTGAGGACCACAATGATGAAGACCTCGTCGAGTACAGTCAATGGGTTTCGACTGCAATGATACGGTGTTCTAGCTCAGTTGATGAGTTTATTGATAAATTAATTGAAAAACTGAGCAAGTTAATACTGCATTCATACATTGCTATATCACAAGCTTTGTTCTTCAAAAATTTAAAGGGAGCAGCCTCCCCAAATACAGCTGTGATCTCCATGGATTTTAGTGAAAACTATGCTTTCACAATACAAGAAGATGCTCAAGGTTATCATTGAACCTCAGATTCATGTACTATTCACCCTGTTATGATTCACTGCAAGGATGCAAGCAATGAAAAATTGATTTTACCACTTTGTATCATATCTGATGACCTTAAACCAAGGTTTATGATTTTTTAAATTTTTTTTAAAAACATTTTTAAAAAAAAGTCGGACTTTTTTGGTTTAAATCAGATTTTTTGTTTTTCTTAAAAAGACCTTAAATATTTTGGATATTGATTATGTTACATTCATAGAAACAATATGACATGTTAATCAATATGCAAAAATACACTTTAAGCTATTTTCACAGCAATAAATATTTTTTAATAATAATAATGATAAACAAATTTTGCTACAAATGCATGACTCGAATGAAACTTAACCATACCAGGAATAATAGTACACTCATAAATACAAATAAAATGAACAAATTTAATCTGAATTATTTTACTGTTGAAAGCTGAAAAAAAGTAACAATTGTGTGTAAGTGCACTTTAAAATCATTTTTCTATTTTATAAATGAAAAAGCCTGAAATATGTTTACCCATTTTGTAAAATCATATGCTCACATCATTACTAAAAACTGAAACTTTTTGTTTCAATCAAATATCTTTATTAAAAACTTCTATGATTAAAAAATATTTTAGAAGGAAAAAACCTTAAGCTATTAGGGGACGTGAATGAAACTTTAAGGATACATATTCCAAATTCTATCAACTGTTGTTTCAAATACTATCATTCTGAATTTACTGTGTGGCATTTATTAAATCGATCTAAAATACTATTTTCAAGATAAAAAACACAGAATGGTTCATGATTATGATTTCTAATTTGTATGATTGAATGAATTATGCATTGCTGTTAAGATGCTTGAAGAATAAGAGTAATATTGTAAAATTAACAAAATGGTAATTAGTTCTAAACTAATGAAATATGTTATGCACACAGACAGATGAACCTAGGAAGTTTTGTTTGAAACAGTGGTTGTAATTGCAACATATTTCATTTTTACGACACTTTCTAACATTGTAAAATTAATAATTTTTTTTTGAAAAAAAAAAAAACCACTTGATTTAAATCAACGTACCCTGCTTTAAACATGACGTGAGTATGGTATATGAGATTCAAAAAACTGGAATATCCTTTCCGAATGATAACTATCCATGTTATATTCAAGTTTTATGAAAAAAGAAAAAAAAAAGAAATAATTATGTACAGTCTGGCAAGTTTTTCCTTTTTCTTAGTCTGGCATTTTAAAATTTTCTTTTATAGTATTTATTTAATTCATTTTAAATTTATATATTTTTAATTCCTCCATGATCTATTTGGAAATTGTGTTTTACTGAACAATTAGTATTTCGCCTGTGGCAACGGGAGACTAGGCGGATGGATACAACCTGACAGCCTTTTTTTTTTTGTTTACTTTGGAAATTATTGTACAATAAACTACAAATAATAAAAGTTTGATGTAATACAACTATTTATTATTACAAATCATGCCATAACACACTATAAATAGCTGTGTACAGTGATGGATGTCTGCATATAGAGTAAAGAAAAATGGACTTCTTACTTTCTGTGTACTGATACAATTGTTTTGACCGCAAGGTGGTCGAGGATATAAAAAAGTGAGCACATGTTTGAGGGGCTCTCTTTTGATTTCTCCATCTGCTCTGTTGGTGTACCTTTGCAGATTTTTTAGTCCTATGGGACTATAATTTTATTTATAGATATTCTAGTAACTGATGAAGTTGAGCTCAACTGGATATAAGTTATGGCCATTATGTAAGTTTTGATTATTTAATTTTTTTTTCTTGCCAGACTAGGAGTTTAATAATTAGATTGTTAAAAAAAAAAAAAAAATGATTCATAACTGATAATCAGTAATTGTAAATTAATAGAAAATCTTGATGTAATGTTTTGTATCTATTAGATAAGTAACTATTCATTGTAAAAAGGTGTTTTGAAATAACTGTTAAATAAAATTTGTACTTAGTTGATTCTTTATGGTCAATGATTGGGGAACCTGGGTTATCTAAAAAGGAGAATGTTAAAATAGCTATATGTTTTAGACAATTAGTAATAAAAAAAAAAAGAAAAAACTGATTTGAAAGTATTTAGTTTTATCATGTATCAAAATAAATTTAAGATACAACAATGGTGCCGTGCATTTAACCAAGCATTGACCATGAGGAGTTAAAGATGCAGATGATATATGTTAAGAAAATTTCAAATTGTGTACTTCAAAGTTGTTTAATAGTTGTTTACTATTGATCAAAAACAATTGTTCAATGTTTATATTTATTTTAGTTGGGTCATTTTAAGCCTTTACTGGAAAATCATGTCTGTAAATAGTGAAGTGCAAACTTCTGATTTTGAAGTAGATACTGGGAAAGTGTGTACACTAATTACCACAACACCAAATTTCAATGAGTTCCTAGGGCTAATTTCAGCATTTTCTGGGGATAACCCCGACATTTCGGTGGGGGATTTTTTTGATAGACTTGAGGAGGTTGCGTCTTATGCTGGGTGGAATGATGAGCAGGCAATCTTTGCTGCTAAAATTAAACTTGTAGGACAGGCAGGAAAGTTTTTAAGGTCTCAACCACAGCTGAAATTATGTAAAGAGTTTTCTACTTTTAAAAGTGCTTTAAAAAATAGATTTGAGATTTTAAAAACTAGTAGCAATTCTTTGCTGGAATTCACCACAGCAATGCAAAGTTTTGAGGAATCGGCTAGGACTTATCTCACTAGGGTGTTGGGGCTGTCCCACAAATGTTTTCCAAATGATGAAACAACAAGAAATAAGATGCTCATAAATCAGTGTCTCACAGGGTTCCAACCAGGAGTTCGTAGATTTGTACTTGCTCAAAGTCCATCTACTTTTGAGGAAATCTGGGAACTAGTTTTAAAAGAAGAGGAATGTGCTTTTTTAGAAAAAAATTCTGCTCAGATTCATTTGGCACAGGCGGTTGAGAAACCTCATAACATTGAAACTGAACTTAGAGATTTAAAATGTTTATTTCAAAATACTATTGCGGATAATCAAAAACGTATTTTAGAATTGACAGAGGAAATAAAAGACCTAAAGGTTCAGGTTTCACAGGGTAGGCGTAGAAACAACTATTCAAATAATATAGTTTGCTTCAAATGCAATCGTACTGGACATATCTCCAGGTTTTGTAGGACCAATGTTAATCAAGCAGTCCAAAATGCAGATTTAAACTAATTATGGGGCAAAATGGTGAGACACCACCAGCTTTGAACACCCCAGTAAGTGTCAGAATTGATTCCGCAAAGGCTAGTAAATTTGGTTTGCCTATTATACAGTTCCTCATAGGGGATATAAGATGTAGAGCTTTGGTAGACACAGGTGCTTCAGTGTGTATTCTGAACTATAAATTTAAAAAGGAGTTGGAAAAGTCTTCTAATTTCATATCAAGTCAACAATGTTTTCTGAGAGTAACAGGTATAACAAATAACCAGGTGCTTATAAAAGAGAAAGTCGTTTTAGTTATCAAGTTAGGACAGGATAGTTTAAAAACAACTTTCTTTGTCAATCACGGAGAAATGCGCAATTACGATGCCATTCTAGGGTTAGATTTTTTCTTAGAAAATAAAATTGTAATAGACTGCAAGAATGAAAGCATCATATTAAATAATATCAATATACCTTGGGTTAGTCGGGATTACAATACCGATCATAATACTAATTGGATAAATATTGTTGAGGTGGAAGATTTTATGATTGGACACACTATAAATAAACATGTTATACCGCCAAATAGTGAACTTCTTATACCTGTGAAACCGAAGAATGTTACCTTCACTTCCGATACTGTACTAATTCAACCTTCTAAACATTCGCTGGCAAATTCTTGGGTGGTTTCTAACTCGGTAAATAATTTTTCTCAGGAAAAATACTATGTTAAAGTAGCCAATTTTTCAAGAGATAATATACACATAAATAAAGGAACAAATTTGGTTAGAATCGAACCTTTAGAGGTGGTTAAAGTTGCTCAAGGGGAAGTGAATAACCTGGAAGATGTGTATATTGAGAAAGATTTTGAATTATTTGGGGGGCAATTTAACCTTGACCATTTAAAAGAGCCTGAGAAATCAAAATTATTAGAGCTTTTACAAAAACATTCTAACATTTTCGCTAGTTCAGTTTCTCAATTAAAGGGTTGTAACACAGTGTTTCACAGGATTTATTTGTCCGACGATATTCCAGTAAGACAAAAACCGTATAGAACGCCTTATGCTCTAAGAGATGAATTAAAAACTCAAGTTAACCAACTTTTAGATGCTGGAATAATTTCAGTCAGTGATTCCCCATATGCCTCTCCCGTAATTCTTGTGAAGAAAAAGAACAATACTTACCGTCTAGTTTGTGATTATAGGAAATTAAATTTAAAAACTCGGCCATTACCTTTCCCACTTCCCTTAATCTCTGACCTTTTAGATACTTTACAGGGTGCTAAATTTTATTCTTCACTTGATCTCTGTTCAGGGTATTGGCAAATGGAACTTGACCCTCAAGATCGCCATAAATCGGCTTTCTGCACTGAATTCGGTTTATATCATTGGAACAGATTGCCACAAGGACTTAAAAATGCGGCCTCCTCTTTTCAACGTTTACTAGAAATTGTTTTGGCAGGTTTAAAAGAATGGAACATTAATACTTATTTAGATGATTTAGTAATAGCTTCTTCCACTTTTGAAGAGCACCTTGAAAAGTTAGACTTAGTGTTTTCAAGATTAAGTAAACATAATTTAAAACTCAATCCTGCTAAATGTCAATTATTTAAAGAACAGATAACCTATTTAGGTTTCCAAGTTGTAAATGGTAAATTGCTCCCTGATGCCAATAATGTTGACGCAGTGAAAAACTTTCCCATTCCTAAGACTAGAAAACAAGTCAGGTCCTTTTTGGGTATGTGTAACTTTTATAGAAAATTTATCAAAGATTTTGCTCAGGTAGCTTTGCCCTTAACAAATTTAACTAAAACAAAAGTTGCTTTTAATTGGGATGATGAAACAATGCATGCATTTAATGAACTAAAAAATGCATTAGTATCTTTTCCGTGTTTATTAATACCTAATGTATATGAAAATTTCTATCTGCACACTGATGCATCAGGATTTGCTATAGGGGCAGTGTTGAGTCAGAAAGGTGAAGACGGTCTTCTACATCCCGTTGGGTATGCCAGTAGGAAGTTGAATGATGCGGAAACTAGATACAGCATTTTTGAGAGAGAAACCTTAGCTGTTATTTGGGGAATTTCTAACTACCGACAATACCTATACGGCAGGAAATTTAAATTGTTTTGCGATCAAAAGTCTCTTTCTTATGCACTGAAATTTAAGGACAGTGGCAGAATCACAAGGTGGGTTTTAGCTTTACAAAATTACGATTTTGAGATTGAACACTTGCCGGGCAAACATAATGTGCCTGCAGACGTTTTATCTAGACACATCGAAGAGGTCGACATTAAAGATGAGACCCCAATTAACGTAGGTCAAATGACTGTTGATAATGTCATTCAAAATTTTTCGCATGATAGATTACAAGTTT
The DNA here is from genome assembly GCA_038502835.1 of Octonoba sinensis. Lineage (NCBI taxonomy): Eukaryota > Metazoa > Arthropoda > Arachnida > Araneae > Uloboridae > Octonoba > Octonoba sinensis. Next base: position 129,597,893 of record CM076600.1, read on the forward strand.
TACAAGCTGAGGATGCCAAATGTGCTGGAATATTGAAACAGTTGAATACACAGCCTCAAGTTCAAATTAATAATCTTACATTTTTTTTAAAAGAAAAAGTTTTATATTGCTTAAATCACAATATAAAAAATAGATTCAATTTTGAAAAATTAGTTGTTCCAAAAACATTAATTTCTGAAATCTTAGCTCTTTCACATGATTCTGTCACAGTTGCGCATCCTGGATTCAGACGTACCATGCTAAGAATAAAAAAGAACTATTTTTGGTGGAAAATGTACAAACATGTGTCGAATTATATTAAGTCATGCATTTCTTGTTGTGAGAAGAGGGGATATAAATATAAAGATAAGGCTCCCCTACAAAGGATTGAAGTCACTAGTAGGCCTTTCGAAAGGATAGCTATGGATGCAGTAGGACCTCTGCCCATCACTGAAACGGGAAATAGGCATATTTTAGTTATAAGTGATTATTTTACTCGTTGGGTGGAAGCATATCCTATTCCTGATTTAAGAAGTGAAACAATAGCTTTAGTGTTAGAGAAGTTTATTTGTACTCATGGTATTCCCGAACATCTAATAACTGACCGGGGCTCTTCATTTTTGTCGGACACTATTAACAAAGTTTATACAAAACTAGGAATAAAAAAGAACAACACAACTAGTTACCATCCTAGTGCTGATGGTGTTGTAGAAAGAGTAAATGCAACAATTATAAATTCTTTAAAGCATCTCATTCAAAATGCTGAAAACACTTGGGACAAATATTTACACTTTGCCTTACTGGCACATAGGACCGCTGTACATTCCGCTTTAGAAGACACTCCGTCTCATTTGATTTATGGTAGAGACCTTATATTGCCTGTGGATTTAATTAATTCATCACCTAAACGGTCTTATGCTGACGATCGTGATTACAGCGAGGATATGGAAGTTAGGCTACAGAAATCATTTCAATTTGTCAAACAAAATTTAATTAAAGCTGCTGAAAAACAAGAACAATATAGGAAAAAATTTGCAAAACATAAAAAACTCAAAGTTGGTGATATGGTATTATTGTACACACCCATAGTAAAACCTGGACACTCAAAGAAATTCTCGACAGTAAACAAAGGTATATACAGAATAAAGAAGCAGACAAGTCCGGTAAATTTTGAGATAATGCACCTCAATAATCCAAAAGATATTCAGCTCGTTCATGTTGATAGATTGACTAAATTACAAGAAAGAATAATATTTCCTTCGCTACAACAGGATAATATAATTGACTCTAACCAGAACAATAAAATTTCAGAAAATAATATAGATAGTTCTTCTGAAATTGATGCTGTAACTAACTTTGCTACAAGAAAAAAATATAGAATTATTCACAGGTGCAGAAATCAGAGTAATTTTCAAAATGTTAATTACAACCATGACAATGGAAGTCCAAGTGAGGGGAACAAAAGTTTGGATAGTAATATAGGCAGAGATGGTCATAGTATTCCTGTGCTTGATTCTAATAGTATTGCATCTCAAAGTTATAACCAGTCGCCTTCAAACAACATGGTTAATAAAAGACATTACAATTTACGACCAAGAAACAGACTGGGTTTCGTACAATAATAATTTGAAAAAAAAAAAGGTGTTTATCTTTGTACTTATGTATGTGTTTGGAATATTAAGTCATGTCTATATTTTGTTTTCGTAGAAATTATTTCATATTTAAATGGTCAAATGTTATTTTTGTAATACTGTTGCAGATGACTTTGGTTAAAACGGTTGTTCTGTTATATTTGATATAATTAACAATAATAATAATTTAAAAAAAAAAAATAATTGTGATATTTTTTTTTCTTGTGAGGGGAAAGTTATGTTATATTCAAGTTGAATATAAGTTTTATGAAAAAAGAAAAAAAAAAGAAATAATTATGTACAGTCTGGCAAGTTTTTCCTTTTTCTTAGTCTGGCATTTTAAAATTTTCTTTTATAGTATTTATTTAATTCATTTTAAATTTATATATTTTTAATTCCTCCATGATCTATTTGGAAATTGTGTTTTACTGAACAATTATTACTTCAGAGACGATTGTGCTGGGCAAGATAAAAATAAATACAATTTCATGAATCTGTGTCTGCATGAGAAGGTCTTTCAGCTCAAAGCCCAGTGGTCATTTTTTGCAACCAGCCACGGTAAAACAATGTGACGGAATAATAGGGGGTACTGTAAAACATTTAGCTAGAAAGGAAAGTCTTCAACGACATCTGGACAGGCAAATAATAGCAACAAACAATCTTTTCGAGTTTTGCAAAGACAACATTGCAAATATTAACTTCCAATTCATTTCTAAAGGAGCAGTTGATTCAACTCGCCTGAATTAGAAAAGTCGCTTCAAAGATGTTAAATATCTTCCAGGAACAAGATTTTTCCACAGCTTTCAGCCAATAGATGAATTTGGAATGATTGAGGCTCGAAGAATTAGTAGTGATGAAACACCAGCTTTTACTTTCAACTTATGTAACAAACAGCAATCTTTACTTGTGAAAATAGAACATTTATATCCTGGATGTTTCATTGCTTGTATTTATGACAATTTATAGTATTTTGGTATGGTGAGTGAGGTGAATGGCAGAAGAAGATGATGTCATTGTAAAGTTTTTATATCCTCATGGACCATCAGCATCATTTTTATGGCCCCAGAGGGAAGATGTATGTGCGATACCCATCACTTATCTCATTGCAATCATGGAACCTCCCAAAACAATGACTGGAAGAATTTATCAATTCTCTAAAAAATGCATGTTATATGTTCAATCCAGTTTTTAAAACGCTGGAGAAAATTTAAATTCAACGTCATAGAGTTTAAAATATTTTCCATGGCGCGTCTTTTAACATTTTCCATTCCGACAAATATAAACATGCACTTTGTAATTAAAAATTTACTTTATTAATTTGTTTTAGAATCCTGTTTTATCAAGCTAAGTTTGTAGTTTTGGATAATAGTGGTTACTTTTTATAGCTTTTAAAGTGAAATGACTATATTAAAACAAAATGAAAAATTTTAAGTTAATATATTGTAAGCAAAAACGTTAATTAAACAATTTTTTGTGTATGAAAGAAAAACAATGAAGGAGTGAAAAAACCATTATTTTGAAATTTTCTTCTGATAGCATATATATTTTAGAATAATAATAATAAAAAAAATTGTAATTATCCTTTTCCCTTTTGATGATATTCCACTTAGCATGGAACTTCATATTTCATTTAAAAAAAAATTATTTCAACACTTCAGGATTTTTTTCAGACCATTTTTGGATACTTTATGGTTATATTAATTTTTTTCTAGCTTCCTTACCTATTGAAGTATTCTCATAAAAATTTTCATCAACATTGGTTTGTAAATAAGGAAGGTATAATTTATTTCCTATAGAAGAACAAATTGCATTTCCCCGCCGAATCGATAAAAACCGCAAAATTTCAAAAACTGTAGCAGTGTGTAAAAAATAAACTATTTGAGATAGAGCAAAAATATTTTATATCCTTACTTATATCCATGAAAGGAACAAACACGCCAAGTTTCATTAAAATTTGAGATCATGGGTGTCAAATCGTATTTTTTTGGGATGATTTGACATGGAATGACCCTAGAATGTGCAGAGGAATTAGTGGATGTTGTTTCAACTATTTTCATATGTTCATACAACTCGGGGATGTGCCAGTAGACTGGAAGCTGGCAAACATAACGCCGCTCTTCAAGAAAGGGTCTAAAGCTGAGGCAGGAAATTATAGGCCTGTGAGCCTTCAGTAATTTCTAACATTTTTGAAGCATTGATGTTCAGTTTTGGTCTCCTTACCTAAAAAAGGATATTACCTTATTAGAAAGGGTTCAAAGGAGGGCTACTATAGTCTGTGTAATTAGAATAGGCGTATCAAGGTCGCATTTCCTGCTTTGTCTCCATGGCAACTGCAAGAAAGATAACAGAGCCAGACTTTTTTTTTGCACTGCAGTTAAGGCAATTGCATTACTACACCTCCGATAAGACCCGGACTGGCTCCCTCTGGGGCCCTCGGGCAGGTACTGAAACGGGGCCCCGTAGAGGAATATTTTCCCCGAAAATTTTTTGAAGATTATGTGTCTGGAAACCGTATTTTGCTTTTTTTAGGGTTTTATACAGTATTTAAACTGAATCGATTTTTATATTAAATAAGAAAAAAAATCAAAACAGCGTTTTAAAGTTTTGCTTGACTAACTGTTTAGTACACCGAAATTTCATACTATTTTTATTATATCTCACTCACTTATTATATCTAAGCCAAGAGCACTAACTAAATAATAAACTACTATTTATTAAATTAACGATTTTTTAAAAGGAGTTTTCACTTGGGGGCCACTGATAAATCTTTAAAATTTTCAAAACTGTTTCCATGGCCAGGCCCGTTCAGCTGAACATTAAGGGGTAGTGCCATATAAAGGGTACTTAATGCAAAGTGCAGCCATACCGTCTATACCCTGTAGAAGGGGATGCGACTGCAGCGCTGTCCTCCTCGAATCTCCCACAAACCCTCTGACACTGACAAACTGACAACTAGCACCAGCCATAAGGGGCTGGGCTGGCAGAGCTTTGCCTACCTGCTTTACCGACCCGGAGCCATAGTCATGCTACAAAGCAAGCCTTACGTCACCCGGATCGGATGTTGCTATTTCAGTCGCCTCTTACGACACGCATAACTACGTCGGCCACCGCACGGCGGCCATATAAAGGGTACCCCTTAACCTGAAAAGTGAAATTCTGCCAGTTGAAGGGGGTCCGGGGATTCTCCCCCGGGAAAATTTTGAAAACTGTATGCAAACTGGTGCATTTTGAGGCCTTAGGAGACGCATTTAGGACAGAAAAAATATTAGGGGTAAAAAAAAAAGAAGCAAATCAAAGCTTTTTCAAGTTTAAACGATTTTATTCATAAAAAACTCATGGAAATGCAGAATAAAATTAGCATTTTTTAAAAAATCCGGTTCTCCCCCCCCCCCCTTCTTACTAACGCTCATATCGAAGAGACACGTCTCTGCCTTCTCAAACGACACTTGCAAGCTAACCTCCTCCCCGCCTTTTCCCGAAAGGATGCTTTGAAAATTTGTAAAAGAAAAGTTATTACATTGTTTGAGCATAGGATGATTTATATCTCGCTATTACAAGGGCGAAATAACCTAGACTTTTTTAAAAATTTCAAAATTTAAATTTTGACATTGCAAAATTTATTGCCCCCTTAAAACTGCCTTCCCAGGAGCCAGCCGACTCATCAACGACGCACCATTATTCAGTATAACTCAGTTTTAAAGCTTCCTACAGTTTATACAAGTAAATACTTCTATTAATCGGTTTTATAATCGTTAGCAAAATATCCGATCAACGATCAAATCGGCGCGCCGAACTAGGATTTTAATTCTCTTTTCCAAAAGTTAAATTTTCAAAAATAAATATATATTTCTTTTTTTATTGTATTTTCTGTCTTCTTCGTTTTTTTTTTTTTTTTGTGCATCACAGTTGAATATTCCTCCGTTCAGAAGTGCCGCCCCCCGCCCATGGCATGGGCCCCGGCTCCCCCCCCCCCCTAGATCCGGCACTGCCTAGCGCGCTTGGAAAATTACTTTCTCACGGTTCCTTAGTCAACCTGTGGTATAACCAGTAGTGTAGTCGAGGGGGGACGGCGTCGGCGTCCCCCTACCTTTTGACATTAATAAAAGCGTCCCCTTTGATTTCAATTGCTACTGAATGTATAAGCGTCCCCCCACCTTTTTTTTCAGGACTACTCCACTGGGTATAACTTGTCCTGTTCATGATATTGTCTATCTATTCATACATAAATACCGTGCTTTGCAAAGTATAAGGAATAAGATTTACCTTTTATTTTTTTAGCAATTTTTAAGAAAAATGTAATTTTTAACACTTATTATTATATATTGCAAAAGGTAAAAATTAAAGAATTTTTTACTACTTTATAAAACCAGACGGCCCTTTAAAATACCAGAAAATCATCACCTGACAATTATTGAAAATTTGAGCTTAAAGTATTGATTTTAATGTTCTTTATTTGAAATTGATTATGAGTGAAAAACGCTATTTCGGGACGGTTTGAGGCAATTTCCCACAGAAAGAAGAGCGTCTAATGTTCCGAAAAATACGGAATGTATATGTAAATGTATATTGTATGATTTTGAAGAAAAACAATCACAGAAGCAAAGTAGGAACGCAAGGCCGCAGCCATGATTTTCTTTTCGGGAAGAGGCGGCACCGAACATCAGGGCCGTTGCGTGTGTGTGTGCGTCGCTCATTTCCCTGCAGTAACATCATAAGTCGAAAATTTACGATGCTTGAATTCGCAACTGTAGCGAATAGTAGAGCTGAAAAGTATTGATAATTCTCGGTTTTCTCTCAGGGAATTAAAATGAAAGCCACGCATTTTGAAAATTACCATTTCCAGTACCTTCAAAAAAGGTTTCATGTCCAAAAAAAAAAAAAAAGTTTTTTCGTTGATATTTTAAATTTGTTTTGAAGTGCTACTTTAACTTTGAACCTCTTCAAGTATTTCCTTACATGCCGTGTACTTTGTGTGTTATTGGTATGAATATATTTTTAATGCTACAAAATATTTTAAATACTCTTTACAATTTAAAAATTTTTTACCTTTTTAAGCTTTGATAATAAAGAGAGCGATGAAAATATTCTTATCATCCTAATCCTGGGATTGCGTGTGATATGGGTTATCTATTAATGAATTACTTTTGAAGCACCTTTGAAGTTCAAAACGAATAAAAGAAAGAAAAAAAGATAAAAGAAGTTCTCAGCATGTGCGAAATGGGGGGTGGCGTATTATTGTTTTGAAAATATTGCATGGAAATATTCCTACCTTTTCTGCTTCATGTCTACAAGGTTTCTTCCGAATCCGAGCTATAATCTAACTCGGGATTTGTCCGCAAATCTCTTGCAGTGTTCGAATAAACGTCTTGTGTCATACAAGAGCCCACTGAAAATTCCCTTTGTCAATGTCCGGCAACCTGTTTTATTGCAACTTTTGCGAAAAAGAATATGATTCGTGCAGAGGCAAGCCCCCCCCCCCCCCCACGACCGGTCCTCATCGACCGGTCGTCTCGGAGGTATCGTCCTCATCCGAAGCGTATGTTGATTCCATTTTGCCAGGTTTCTAGGCGTCGTGTCCCCTACTTCTACAATATGGGTAATTAGTTGATGAATATCACTTCCAAGAATGCAACCTTTGGCAAAAGAGATCACGAAGAATGAGCGGACCGACAAAGCCCCTTTATTTAAAAAACTTGTATGTTTATTGTTCTTGTGTGGTCGAGCAATCGGAGCCATGTGTAACCTAAGGCCAGAAATCAATCCATTATTTGCTGATGACTTGATTAAGGAAATGACCTTTTTCCGGTTTATTTTCAAATGTCCCCTTTCCCAATATGTTTTTGAAGCGTCGTCTTGTCGTTAGACCCCCTGTCCTGTCTTCTCTCCACAAATGGGTTGGTTATCTTAAAAAGGACGTTCTTTTTTTCTCTTTTCTGGTTGCTTTCAATGACTTTTATGTTGTTAACAAATGTTTTTATACAGATAAAAAGTTCCCGTGCAATATCGCAATTTAGAGCAGTGAAATACAGTATCAAACCGTCCAAAAAAAAAAAAAAATAATAAATAAATAAAGGAAATACATTGCAGATTAAGCTAAAAATTACAAAATTATTTCACCCCCCTTCTTGCCTACGGTATAATATTATAACTCGTATTTTAAGTTTACGGAAGTCTTTAATTGTAATCAACACATATATTTGCTTGCTTCGCGAACAGAAAAAGAATGTTATCCTGATGGGTCATGCAATGAGTTAATGAGTAGAAATAAAATGTTCGTCTAGAGCGCAATGAGAAGTTTGAGGACCCCTAGCGGTAAAATAAATATGGGGCCTCCCTTAAAATATTCTTGAAAACGTTAATGTTGCCCAGTATTTGAATTGCTCATATTTTCAGCCAATTCCTGTTATGTACAATTTGCATTAAACATCATTTATTGCGAGGCCCTAAATGTATCCATGTGGTCTACAGTATGGAGAGAGGAAATTTGAAATAATGAAGGGGCCTTTTCAATTCGGGGCCCCCTTCGTTGGCGCCGCCATGTCCGCCCACTGATCTTTGTTTCTCTTTTTGAAATTGGCTTCTAAGCCATTATCAAATCCGTTCATGTTAGCAGCTCCGACAAATGAGCAAGCAATAATATTTCATGTTGAAGTGCCTCATTTAGCTATTTTTGATTTTACAGGCTCATACAAAGCAAGTCCAATTGGGCCATCGACCACTGTTATCTTAAAGTTTTAAAAGGCTTAAAACTTTTGTAAGATTGCGTTAGTGAAGCATCCTGGGAAAAAGTGTAATGAAGCAGATGCAAATAGTTACGAAAAAATGAAAAATCTGTAAAAGAAAAAAAAAATCAGATAGAAAATTATTTTTCCCCTCCTCGTTTGGGGGCCCCCTAGTCCGGGGGCCCTCGGCGATCGCCGACCGGCCGACCTGGCCTGTCCGCGGGCCTGCCTCCGATTCAAAATATTAGAATGATCGAGAAAAAGTAATAGGAGAGGATTTATTTTCCATTTATTTATTTTTGATATTAAGTAAAGGCAATTAAATTTCTCATAAATTAAATATGGATTGTTTAGATAAGATTTTAACATTTACAAAATATAAAATACAATAAAGTAGCTATACAATAGCTTTCTGAAACATATAAAAATGTTAGAATAAGATTTAGATTGGTTCAAAATATTAGAATACTTTATCTGACACAATCTATTTTTGCCTTTGAGAAATAAATCTGATTTTAATTCGTCTATTATTATTGTAACTAAAACAACACACTGACTAATCAATTTCCCCAAACCAAGTGGGGAAAAAGTTTCTAGCACGGAAACCATGGCAACCCGAAGGGGAAAAGGTAGAGTTGTGTGACCTTGACACGCCGATTGTAATTACACAGACTATAGGTTGGTAAGTGGTCTCTCAGACAAAGATTATGAGGGCAGGCTTAAAAGGCTCAATATCTATAATCTTCATCAAAGAAGAGTTAGAGTGACATGATTCAGTTGCTTAAATTCATTAAAATGGAAAATCTTGATGGGCTTCAGTTATTTGCTGAAAGAAGAACCAGAGGTCATTGTTTTAAGCTTTTCAGACCTCAGGCTAATCTTGAAACTAGGAAACATTACTACTTCAATAGGGTTGTAGGCAGTTGGAATAGTTTACCGGAGGCAACTGTTAATTGCAGTGGGGTAAAAACTTTTAAGAAAGCTCTTGGTGTTCATTGGGGACTGCTAAATTGACTAGGACCAGCCTAGCTGGGCCCTGAGCCTGTTGCTGGTAGTCACTTTTGTATTTTGCATATTTTACTGCGTGAGAAAGTGATATTTTTTGGTGTCCCCCTTCCCTTCACCATCGATCATGCATTAATCAAAATGCGTTTTTGCGAGATTTTCTTTCAATAGCACCGCGAAATCGGCTACAAATTTGCCTAAACTTTTAAAGATTTCTAATATTTTAATTGAATTTTCTCTAATATTTTAATTGAATTTCTATAAGGTATAAGTAAAAACTTATATTTCTCGGAAGAAAGCATGCCAACATCGAATATGTTGAAAACTAGCGTGCCGTCCATTACAATCCTTTTGCATCCCATAAATATTTGAATTGTTTTAAAAGTTAGAAGATATTTTAACGTATGATACCTTGAATAGTCAATTGCATAATTTATATTTTAAATTCGCAATGCATACTTTTTTTGAACATTTCATATTAAGTTCAGAAATTTGTTTTTGTTCAGAATCACCCATGGCGTTTATGAGGGAGTTTAAAATACATATCAAACAAAAAAATATAAATCTGCTGTTTGAATGTGTTCCCAATAACACCTAAGGTTCAATGCATTGCAAAAGAAATAAGTGAACAAAAACAGTATGAAAGACAGCTTTTCCTTTCATGTCTACAGGGAAGAGGATGGCTATTTGTCACATAATTTTGTTTTTAATTTTTAAATTTTTTCATTAATATGTATGAATATCGTTATAAATGAACTCCGTAGGTAATCATATTATCTTAACGATACCATTTTTGGATCGCGTTTCTGACCAAAAAAAAGTTGAATATGCTAACACTTTTAAAAGCTCTTTTCAATTGTGACACCCTACCCCTTCGAAGGGTAAGTTCGGTTGTCAATGCATTTTAAACAGAGAAAAGACTTGAAAAAAAAAGTGTTTGGTTTTTATTTATAAAGCGTAACATAATATAAAATGAATGGTCCTTTGAAAAGCTAATTTGTTTTAAAATTTGAACAGAAAGGAAAAAACTAAATGGACCAAAGTTTTGCTTGAAACAGTGGTTGTAATTGCACACACGGTAAAACATTGTCAAATCACAATAAAAATTTTATGCCATATTTATTAACAGCATTTTTTATTTATTTATTTATTCTTTGCCCGGCTTCTCTCATTGGTATATTGGAAAAAAAAAAAACTCAGTGGCGCGCCAGCACTTTTGGGGGCCATGGCCTACTGTGCCTATCCCAGTTTTCGAGACCGAGGTCCTGGGGTGCAGAACCAGAAGTTTCGGTCAAGTGGTCGGCCTGATGCAGAACCCCCAGTCTTTAGTTCAAAAGCATGCTTGGTCCCTCCCCTGCCCAGCCCGGGAATCGAACCCCGGACCTGTGGCATGGTAGCACAGAAGGCTACCACTCATTGGTATATTGGTGTGTCTAAATGTTTTGCTTTGATATTGATCTGAATATTAAAATTTCTCAATCAGAACATGAATTTTATTTATTTCTTATGCTACGAATAAATAATAATAATAAGAAGAATAATAATAAAAACATGTTTTACTCGGGGGGGGGGGGGGAGGGGGTTAAAGCTAAGTCTCTAGTGCCATGCATGGGGACTTTAACAAAACTATATTTTTACAATTTGGAACGAATTCATGGTGTAATTTGATTACTACGCAACACACCGGGGAAAACTTAGGCCTTAAAATACAAATATTTTTCCAAAGCTGAGCAGCACAAAAGTTGAAATCAATTTGCCCAATATTTAAAAAATCAAATGGAAGAAAAAATAAATTCGCAAAATATAAATTCATTCTGTTGTAATGAAATAAAGTTGAAATTAATTAAAAACATTGAGAACATCGATAACATAAAGCATATTGTTCTTTAAATAAAACATCTTGAATCGCCATTTTCTGAAGATAAATAAAACATCCCCAGTATAGTTGGAATAATGCCTATTAGTGGCAATGGTTTCGAGGAGAGAAGGAACATAAGAGCACCTAGACTTTAAAAAGTTTTAAAAACCAGACGGTCTGTTTCGAAAGGTAAAAAAATTTAGAAAATTTGCCCTCTTCTTCCGATAGTTTGCAACAAGGGCATAAAATCCCCTATAGTTTCAGGAGCTTCACCAGATTCACATTAAAAAAAAAAAAAATCCCTTGCTATACCCAAGCCGTCGAACGATATGTGAAATTAGTGAAGGAGGCTTCGCTTAAAGTATGCGCATTTAAGTCGAAAGATGGCTACATAAGAGCAAAAATGAAATTCAGATCTACGTATTATGCCCGTGTTTTCAACGGAATCAGATTATAACGTTGGTTCATCGGGTAACATTTAAAACAATAAGATGTGTTTTAATTTGTAAACTTTACGCTCAACATATCTACCTGTTATGCGTGTTATGGACATTATCAGAAAAAAAGAACTTATCGAAGAATACGTGTTTTGCATAGTTGCAAGATATCTTTATAATAGAGAGTAAATTACACAAGAGCAAAATGTTTGAAAAATTACCCAGAATCGGTAAGATTGGTCCATTTTGCTCCAATTGCCACATTTTGGCACCTTGCGGGATCGGATATTATCCGATTTCAATATGTTTTTATTCTGATATTTAAGTATTCACCAATCGCAACTGTTCCGCTCTATAGCGACTCAAAAAAATAAATTTTGTTTTTTCGCACCATCCTAATATACATATTTAGACGTTTTTACTTGCTTGCAAAATGAGAGTCATTGATGACTGACCAGTCATGTAGCAAATCACTAAAACCTATAGTTAATTAAAAATGTACATTGTTTTCTAAAAGATATTTGTCATTGTTTCCAGAAAATTTCCAAAACTACTTTTAATGCTGTCCTGAAAGAACTGATTCAATTTCAAAATAACAGTGTGAAGCGTTTTTATTACTAACCGCCTCTTGTTGCACCCGCAAAAAGAAAGATTCGCTAACAGAAGAAACAGATCAAAAGGTTTCTACTATACGAGAGGGTCAGAAACATACTGGTGCACATCAAATTTTTTTGAAAATGTAGTTACAGTAGAACCTCGGTTATCCGAGCCCCGATTAACCGAGTTCCGGGTTAACCGAGGTACATTTTCCCTTGAAAAAAAAAATTTTGGCTGCCGATGGCAGCGTTACCAGCTAGAACAATTGCGTAAAAAAGCGGCAAAGAAGCGAACGAGTTTTGTTAAACAGAAAACAATATATATGCATTAACTTCTTCAAGAAACAACTTTAACTAGAACATGTCTCTACTAATGTGTACATATAAAATTAGATATTTGTATGTATGTAACGTCATTTTTTCATTTCCTAATATGTACGGTAAATGTCTTTTTTTTTACATCTTTGACGACATTTTCATTCATTTCAACCCATGTTTCCCCCTCAATTTGGACATAGTGCGTGTTATCCGAGTTTTCGATTATCCGAGGTACCCTCGGTCCACATTACCTCGGATAATCGAGGCTCTACTGTAATTAAATTTTTTTATAATATGGGATGTCATCTACCTTTATTTCTAGTAAACTAAAGTAGCTTAAAATACTTAAGAAAAATACAGCAGTAAAAATACTTAAGAAAGTGGTCAACAGATGCCGCGATTAATTTTTTCTCACTCAATGCCGTAACATTAAAACCTTAATGCAAAATACCGTTTTTCTCAAATACTTATCCCTTGACATACAAAAGTATGTTCCTACCCCCCCCCCCCCCATGTGAGAAAAGGAACCAATACCCCCTTAAATAATAAAGGGCAGCTTCATTTAGAAAGGAATTATATTCATGAAATTTAATGGAAACATGACTAATGAATAGTGATTGTATTGATTATCCTGTACTCTGAACCAGGGCCGCCGAGAGCCAAGGCGGGCCTCTTATCAGTTTTCCCCCCTCCCCCCTTACATGTTTGCAGCTTAGCTATAGAAAAGTTGTACCCACTTCACTACCCCGATGCCGAACTGGGCCCCCTCTATTGGCCAGGGGTCATCTCGACGGCCCTGCTCTGAACCTTTTGGTTATTTGAGGGTGTTTTACGCTAGTTTTCTCTCAATATTTCGAGCTTGATGTCGAACTCTCGAAAACCTCATGTGTACAAAAATTATTTTTATATGAATGTTTAATTTCAAAATATTGCACTATAATGTTAATTTTAGTTCTTATGTGGAAGAGTTTTCGCACAAAACCTTGTTATGCCGATTATTTTTCTAATAGAAAAACTAATTTTTCTATTAAGGACTAATAAGGAGTAAAGTTTTGGTTTTTCGCAATTTGGTGACGGTGAACGACCACTTTTATGACTACCCAAAACAAAGACCACCTTATTTCTTTCATATTCTAAATTTTTCATTATTCTTTCTTTCTTCCTCCCTCCCTTTTCTTTCTTTCTTTTCTTTTTTTGTAATTGTGATCAGAATTTTTTCCCCATGGGGGGAGGGGGAAGGGGGGATGTGCCTGAAAGAAACACTGGGTCAGCCTAGTTTTTAGAGACGTTGCAGATTAATACAGTTTTCTAACAAATAAATAGAAGTACAAAAAAAGTTTTACAACTTGCTTCAAAGGAAAAGAAAAGAAAAGTTAAGCTGATTGATGACAATCGATAAGCTTATGGATCTTAATTGCAGATTAGCTAAAAAAGCTTTTGTTTTTACTTATTTATAACAAAAGATTGTTGTAGAAAATTGGTTCTAAGTATCGGAAGAGGAATTAGCGAACTGAAAGGAATTTAATTTAAAAAGATATGTTCTATTCTGCTCCAACAAACGAAAATGATAAGGCCCCTAGACGGTAATTAAGGTTATCTGAAATATTGATTTACTCACTTAAGTGTGAGAGAAACAAGCAAGGAGGAGAAAAAGTATTTGCGAATGCCGAAATAATTTCCCGATTTAATGACCATATGCAAGTTTCTTTTTCTTGATCAAAAATAAGCTAGCCTGTGTATTTGTCAACACTGATAACTTGCTAGCAAAAAAATGTCAAATGAATTTCTGTTTTAAATTATTGCGTTTTCAAGATCTTTTTCATTTTATTTACTTTGCTTATAAATTATAGTGAATATTAAATGAAGTATTTCACGAAGACATTAACATGCAGTTATTCGCATTTACTTGTTTGATTTCGATTCTAAATTTAAAGAATAAGTGTTCAATAGAACACAGATCATTAAATATTGGTATCAGCTTGGTAATAAAATGAATTGAGTCCAGCAAGGATGCCCCCCCCCCCATGCTTTCTTGACTCGATTAATTTTGACGTTTACTGTCCTTCCTCGGCGGGGGGGGGGGGGGGGCAATAGAAGAAAGTAATAACAAAAGCTTACCCGGATTCTCTTTATGGTAGAATTTTCTTTAGATAATTTTGCTGTATGCTTTTTTTAAGTTACAATATTAATATAAATAACTCCATTCATATAGATTTGCAACATAACTACTAAAAATCCTAATGCAAAAACAGAGTAACAAAAGAAAAAAGAAAAAGAAACCTGTATTACAATTTAAAAAGCAAAACAGGATTATATTAACTATCCTCAGAAAAGGAGCGCGTTGCCGTGTATTGCAAATACACTTGATTCTTTTTTATTATTAGGATTTTCTGAAAAGCTAAAAATTCTAATTTATGGAATAACAAGTAGGGCGTTTGGAGGAGGCTTAAGAAAATGTACTATTACTTCATACTGAATCTCGTAGTATATATACATAAATAAACAAAAACTGATAGACCCTAATGTATTTTTCTTTTGAAATAGCTTAAGATATTATAGCGTGACTTCGGAATGTTTATTTTAAAGTAGATTGTTTTCTGAATTGCTTGCATACTTCCATGAACTTAATTCTTTAACTGTTCGAAGAACTGTTTTATCTTCCTTCAAAGAAAAAATATTTTCTTAATGCTTTATTTTGAAGTTACGGTGTTTCCCTTTCCGAAAAATGGTACATGTAGAAAAATATGAAATTTCATTTTATAAAATTCTAAATTGCTATATTTAGCATTCTTTTAGAAAGTTAATTAGCTTAGAAACTATCTTATTCGTTAATTTGCTGAAAAATAATTGTTATGTGTATAGTTTATCAGCTTTATCGAAAAAATATTATTGGCTTGTTATAACTTGACCACTGAATCAATAGGATCTACGTCTTATACAAATTTGCCGATAGCACTTATTGAAAGTTTACTTTATAGCTCGATTTGCTTCATATTTTATTCTTTCCCGCGAAGGAATCATCAAGCATTAATATTAATAGATTACAGGCTTAATTTCCAGCTATTCTTAAAAAGCCTCCTTTGAACAAGTGATCGATTTGTCTTGGGAGGAGGCGAGAATTCTTGAGACTGCAAGTCAATAAAGCACATGAACCAGCATACTATGGTGTTTAGTAAGTGATAAATGTTGCTTACATGAGAAAAAATAACAGATGAAGAACTTATCGCTCATTTCCTGCAATAACGCATAACTGAAAATATGAATTATTTTTTGAAGTAATACGGCAGGATAATTGCCGTATGCAAATACCCCCAAAAGCATAATGTTTCGAGTTATTGCAGCAAAAAGTTATACAGTAAAACATGTAAAGTTGACCACCGTTGTAAGCTGACCACCTGCTTAAGTTGACCACTTTTGTCAAGAACAGAATTAGCCCTGTATTACATAATGTAGACAAGCCTTTGTAACTTGACCACCTAATTTGACCACCTGTTTATGTTGACCACTTGTGTACCCGAATTTGGGTGGGAGTATTATGAAAAACCCTTTGTAAGTTGACCGCCTAATTATTGTTATATTTATTTGTTTGTCTATGTTTGAAAATATAAAAAAAATACTAAAATACTTTCCCCAGGATATTTTTAGGCTATAATGGTTAGACCAGTATTTGTCTGGGTGAATGAAACATCAATATAAAGTTTGCCTAAACCTCTTTGTAAGTTAACCATACGAGAAAACTACTATGAGCACTCTTTAATTCTTTAAATAAATTTCCTCTTTTTTTCTTCAATGTGACGTCGCAATTTTGAAAAATTATGTATTTTTAAGAAATCTTTACCATCATATAAGTAATTTACATAATTAATGAAGATAGTTGTCTTTATTTTGACTTTACTTTTAAAGTTGTATAGGATACATTGTAAGCAATCCTGGTTAAATTTCTCTAATGATATTTTAGATAATTGAAAAAAATATTTAATTACTATTTTAAAGTAACGTAAATACATGAAGCTATATTTTAAATAGTTACAAATGTATAAAGACATTGTGTAAGAAATGACGAAAAAAATTCTACCCCCTATAAGTTGACCTCTAAAGTGCTGCACCGCAAGTGGTCAACTTTGCACAGGTTTCACTGTATGTGCATTACAAACAAAATTAAATTTACGTTTCACAAGTAAACTGAATGGAATCTCAGCTGCACTTTTATTAAATTTTAAAGGACTTAAATCGTTTAAACGTTCATTAGCTCTTCTATGCTAATTCTACCATAAATCGCTGTGTTATCTCGGAAAACACGAATAATAATTCATAGTAAGAGTCCATTTAATATGCATTTCCGATCATATCAGTTTTGCTATTGTTCCAATGACGGAATTCCTTAACGGCCCTATGATTTGAGAACTTGTGCTCCACCCAAGTATATACTTCTCTCCAAATGAAATACATATTTCACTGTAGAGCTTAAAGCATCTAATGGCAATTATTCTTTTAGGTCGTAAAGTTATTCCCTCAGTGGAAATTAACAGCTTACTAAGCTTATCTCTAAAGCCTATCCCGCTAAATTAGTCGCAGGTGTTGATCTTAAAGTTCCCATTAAGATCAGGGAATAGTAATTTTATGCTAAAATAATAATCTACAATTTAATGATCCATTTCGTCTTCTCTTTAATGAACTGAAGACTAATTTTAGGTATGCATTCCAAAAATCAAACTGCTTTGAATACTAATAATTCTAAATTAAGTAATGTATTTTATCTTCTGTTGATTAATGAACATTGCTTTATAGATACAGTATGCTCTATATAAGCGTTTCTGAATTTCTTTGACGCATGGAAGGAACCCTTTTTAAGGTCAACTTCCATCGTGGAACACCCGTATTCTTCAGTGGTGCGGTATTAATGAAACATTCTGTAAAGGAATAATTTGCCATAAAAATGACAATTGTATCAATTAATATTCATTGACTTCAAAAAACAATTCCAAAAATGAATAATTGAAAAAGAAAAACAACTTTTAAATGAATTCAAATATCATATTTAAAGAATAGAATTTTAATGAGATGAGTACCATTGACTTTTTTAAATCCCAAACATACTTTTCTTTATTTCTAATGGGCTGCCTTTGGCTTCTGTCAACAGCAGACCTGCGTTCCCGAGAGATTGCTACCGTCTTTTTCAGCGGAACCACATTGAGTGTGGTAGCATCGCCGCATGAGAATTTTGACGTCCGGTTTCTCCACCTGAAAGGGCGAGCGCGCGGACTCTGTTGATGCGAAATTGCAATAGCAATTTTATTTAGCCTAGAGCAGCCAAGCCAAATGTCTGCTCAAGGGATCTTTTACACGCCGCACAATAATACGACACGGGTGCAGACGATTTTCCGCATCTTGAAAGTCCTCCGACACTGCCAGGATTAATCCTCAGACCTGGGGCGTACGAGCTCCTCGCCTTACCACGACGCCATCATGCCGGAATCCCAGACATATTTAAAGTTAGATTTTATGGATGAAAGTAGAACTCTGAGCGATTGTTACAGCATTTATTTTTTGTCAACACATAAATTATTAACTTCATTTCGCACACTGAAGCAAGCAAATGACAAACGTGCCAGCACGATCTTTTGTGACAGCGAGAAAAAAATATTACTAGGTATTTTCTGAAACGTTTTATCCGCAACGTTTTCACAGATTTTCAAGTAAGAGAGATTCTTAGAAACACATCTATTATTTGTTTCGAGACAACCAAACTAATCGACGGTTTTTTCTGAAAAATTAGTTTTTCTATTAGGAAAATAATCGGTATAACAAGGTTTTGTGCGAAAACTCTTCGACATAAGAACTAAAATTAACATTATAGTGCAATATTTTGAAATTAAACATTCATATAAAAATAATTTTTGTACACATGAGGTTTTCGAAAGTTCGACATCAAGCTCGAAATATTGAGAGAAAACTAGCTTAAGACACCCTCAAATTACCAAAAACATATGAGCATTGGTTTAGTACAGAAACATATATAGTCAAAATATCTTCAAAATTATGCATGAAAGAAAGAAAAAATGCTTAAAAGAAATTTGTCAACGAACTACATCCCTGCCCCAGTCAACTGGATGGTCTCTCAAAATAAATCAATTGTGTCGGAATAAAGCTGCACATAGTATATTTGTAAAGCACTCCCAGCAATATCTGATATTCTTTAGACGATGGGATAATAAGAAGAAACGTAGAAATCTTATGCTTGAAATCTACAGAGTTCGTGACAGAATCGAAAACTTTTAGATTCCGTGACAGGAAAATGGCAATTCAATCGGAAAACGGATTGATAGAACTCAGCTCTTATTTTACCTTTCCTCTATTGACAACGATAGAATAAATCAGATTTTTCTTCTTTTTTGTATGACATAAAAGTATTACTGAGCACTGGAATTGTGTTTTGGTATTGATAAACTAAAATAGTAAATAAAATTAGAAAAAATATTTTTTGAATATATGTGAGGTTTAAAATTCAATGATAAGAGGTTTAAAATTTATTTCTTAGGGTGAGGCCTGGAGCTCCAAACATGTTTGTGTAAACGTATACAGGAGGATTTTGCACAAGTGATGTTTGCGCAAGCATCAAATGTTTGTGGAAACATCGCGCTTATGCAAGTTTCTCCTGCTTACGCTTGCACAAACACGTTTGCTCAAGCATGCTTGTCAAACACGTTGGAACGTTAGTAGGCACCCTTACGACCACAATTATATTTTAGATGTTTGATATGACAGACCTTCCCCCATTATTGAAAAAGGGCAGGGTGCTACTGTAAAAAAAGGGCACTTTTCCAAATTTAGGGCATCTTACGGAAATAAAGGGCACATGTAATTTGAAGTAGGGACCGTTCATAAATGATGTCACACTTTTTTCCATGTTGGACCGCCCTCCCCCATTGTCACATATTACGCTATGTTGCACAAGCAGAATGTCACACTTCCTGCTATCCCTTCCCTCCCCTTGTCACAATTTCGCAAACCCCCCTTCCCCCTAGAGGCGTGACATCATTTATGAATCCTCCCGTAGTAATACTTTATAATTGTCATAATTTACCATTTTAGTCAAACATCAACATCATCAGTGAAACTGAACATTGAAAAATATATATAAACTAATTTATATATATAATTATTATATATATAAGGGACCCAAATGGGTCCCTTATAAAGATGAAAAAAAGAATTTTCTTATTAGTCTTTGGGAACCTACTGTTATAATTTTTTTGAGATAGAGAGTTTTTAAGAGTTGCAATATAATCAAACACAGAATCATTGGAAGAGTTTCAGGCTACACACAAAAAATTACCCAAAGCCAAAAAAGAGACATAGAATGATGTGAAAAAAAAATCCCCAAAATCTCAAAAAGTGCCTGAAAAATCTCGCAACTGTCGGCCCTAATTATTATCATTATTAATTTTGTAAAATGTTTAAACTAAAAAAAATTACTTATTTATTTTATGATTTGTGATAATACTACTTCTTTTCAATAATTGTTTATTTAGCAAACAGTTTTCAATAATTGTTTATTGTTTTTTAAAGAAGTTGGATCCAGGTAAATTAACAATTTTCTAAAAATTTCTTATTTATCCACAATTTAGTATTTTCTAAAAAGTAAATAGCTGTCAATACTAAAATCAAATTTGAAGCAAATAAATAATAGAGATAATAATAGTGATTTAATAATGGTGAGTGATAAACGCAATTTTCGACAAACACGTGTTCAATATCGGCACAGTTCAAAAAAAAAAAAGAAGAAAAAAAGCCAGAAACTATTAAAATAAAATGCAAAAGAGGCAGATTAAGGGTAGCATGTGTGAAAAATATCTTCTAATTTAGAAAATAATTGAAATTTGTAGCCGATGCAAAAGGATTAAAATCTGTAACGTAGAATCCAATTTTCGGCGAAGCACCTGCACGATTTTGGCTGTTTCTATCTTTGTACTTTTTTTTTCTTTTTTAATTGTTAAAATGAAACGACCAATAAGCAGATTTAAGGTAGTGCATGATGCAAAAAATATCTTACAACTTTCAAGATAATTGAAAATATTCCAGTATGGAAAAACATTGAAATTTCAAACACGGTAAGCAATTTCCGGTAAAAATCGGATTAAAAACTAGTTTCCGTGTGGCCCAAAAACTAACTCCTATTTCTTTCTTCTTTATTTAATTTTTAGTGGACAAGAGAATTTGGGAAAAGGTCACGTTCAAGATAAAAGTTCGGGAAAGGGTTTTAGCATTAGCAAATGGTAGCCACATTGGCGACTTCAATGAAAACAATGGTCGCCAAAACGTGAAAATTGGTCTCCTTTGGCGACTGGCGATCTCGAGTTTCGAGCTCTACAAGAAGGGGTAATTCTCTAATTTCACTAACAAAAGGGCAAGATGAGCGCGTTTCCGGAATCCAAGGGCGAGCAGGGCGCGGCGCCCTCCAGCCCAAGCCTGGGGGAAGCACTGAAACACATAAGTGTTTTGTATGTCTGGAATTCCTAGATAGTTTATTTTTTCTAAAAGTTACTTTCCAAAGAATTCAATTTTCAAATTTATAACTCATATAATAATTTTTATTTCTTTGCTCCATACTAATTTCAGATGATAAAAATGTAGCAAAATTTTACAAATACTCATAACTAATTTGTCTAAAAAAAATTCTTGTTGCAAAAAGTTGCGCAGAGCAAAAGTATCACAAAGAAAAAATGCGTTTTGATCTAAAATATGATTGAAATGAATTTTTTTCCAGGATTTGTAAAACATTAATAAAACACAAATTTGGAAAAATCCCAACAAAACTATTTTCGGGCTACAATGGGACCTGTCAATACTCATTAACCGCTGAACGTGTATTCTTCTGTACTAGATGTATAAGCAATAATGTTTTATGCTAAGAAACTAACTTTAGCGAGCAACGAAGTTGCTCTGAGGATACGTTTATATACTTAAATTAGACGACGTTAGTAAATATAAGAGGTAATAAAGCATTGCTGACTGCTAGTCAAACTTTTTATACAATCAATCTTTTTTTTGCTCTGAGTCTATACCGCATATCACTTTTGGTAATCAGCTGATTCGCAAATTACTGCCTTTAATCATCCGGACTTATTTCCATTATTTTATCTACCATCATATCATCAGTAAATTTTAAGGAAATCAAATAGTAAATGCAAATACAAGGAGGAAATTTAACGTTTAATTTTTACTAGGAAGAAGTGTAATTCTGTCATTTCCATTTATAAGAAGAGATTTGTCTGATTCTGGATCATTCATCATCTGGGAACACGAATGTAAATTACTCAGGAAGCAAATCTTTATCATTTCGATCTTCACTGATCATCAGGGTTGCTTTCGATTTATGTTCTTCGAGAATGACTATAATCTGTTCCGCTGTTCTTAACGTCAGAAAGAATGAAGACTTATTCTCGTCAAAGAAGAATTAGAAGGAAGAATTTTTGACGAATCAAATTATATATATATATATATATATATATATATATATATATAAAGAAAAAATCTTTGAAATTATTCTACAAAGTTCTTCTGACGCACGGAATAAGTTAGATTTGTGATTTATCTTTTACAATTCAATTAGTTCTGGCATGAGATTTCAAATCTTAAACGAATTTATCACATTAAATTTAAAAAGGTTTTACTTTAAGTGAAGTTGTGTTTTCGAACATGTCCTCAATTTGAATAAACGGAATGAAATGGCTTTGCTTTATTTGTCTTTACATGACATCGCATGTAATTTTTAGATTAGTATTTAGATTTTTTTTGCGATTAGTAATATCGCTTACTAAATAAAAAAGAGTTCTTGTATTCGTAACGAATTTTAAAACAGCGAGAACGAATGCTGCCCTGGACTTCTTTATCGTAACTTAACGCTTCTTGCCAAAGTATTCTGCTGATTTGTCACGAAAGAAAAGCGAAGTACTAGTTTCCTAAAGTGTTTTGATAAATGTTATTCAAAGTCATTATTTTAGCACAAATAATTTAAAAAATAATATATCACTTTATGCTTAATTTTTCGCTACATTTGTATCATCACATTTGGCATTTTCAACTAAAATGAGCGAAACTCTGTACATATGTTTTCTTTACAATGCGACTACCTTAGCAGCGAAAAACGTACTGGTGAAATCAGTTCCGCCATTCCGACTTGTTTTTTTTTTTTTTTATTTTATTATTTTTTAATTTTTATTTTTTTATAATGGGGCTGCGTATTAGTTCCATACCGTTTTGCAGATCTAGGGCATTCCCTTATGGACTGGCAACCATTTGGTCATGTGGCACCACTATCGGCGGATGCCATTGTCGACTTGAATCGTATAAAAACTGCTTTTGCAATGAGGTAACTAAATTTAAGAGGGCGTTTGATTTTTAGAAGGGATTGACAATTTGACTGGAACCTGCTTAGTTTTTGGTTAGCTTAGATAATTTCTGGTCTTCACTGTGGTATCTGTATTTATATTTATATATTTAAAGTTTTTTTTCGATAAGGGGGGGGGGATGAGTAACTCGCAGGAGAATTTGAAAACGGTACGGTTGCTCAGTATCCTCAAAACTTTGGCAAGCACTGATATAGAGGAATAAAAAGTGAGTATGATAGCGATTTGAGACATCATAAAAGGTTAACGGTAAGCAATTTGGGTACGCTTAAAGTTTTCTCGTAATATCAAGAACCAGATGGAATAGTTAAAACGCATTATTATAGGGGAAAAGTTGAATATTTTTTGGGTTACTGAGACTTGGAATACTTTTCTCCACCAGATCCCTACCTTTTAGCCGAAGTCTTACTATTGCGCGCGTCGGGCTGGTTGCCATTTACCTGAACTACTGACAATGGTGCAGATTTATTAAGTATTACGGGATAGAATGTGTTAATTCACGACATGTTTGGAAAGAGAGGAGGAGGGGGGGGGGGTAGTTATTCTGTATTAAATGCTCATTACTTCTTCAATAGTGTTGTAGGTATTTGGAATAGTTTACCGGAAGCAACTGTTACTTGCAATGAGGTAACTAGATTTAAGGGGGCTCTTGTTTTTCAATAGGGATTGATAATTTGACTGGGAGCAGCTTAGCTGCAGCAGGGCCAGTTGCTGGTCGCTAGGCCGTGGTAACCTAGGGTTTAGGATGTCGGACTTCCATTCTGAAGGTTGCGTGTTCGATACCCGACCCGCTGAAGACCCATGATGAACACTTGGGGATACGTGCATGTAAAATCCGTGGACCCCACTGTCCCCATTACCTCGCGCCGGGGGAGGGAATCCCTAATGTCTAGTGCTGACAGGGAAGGAGGTTGGAGGAAAAAAGGTGCTGTTCGCTGCTGTGGTCTCTGTATTTATATTTATATATTTCAGAGAGGACGTCGATTTTTGCCTTCGTTGGGTGAGATTATCCTGTTTTAAGATCAATTTTTAAAGTTGAAAAGTACTCCTTAAGCACCCAAAAAATTCTGTAAGGGAAAAAGAAGTAAAATATTAGATTTTAAAAAATGCAGCAATATTTAGCGTACTTCTTTTTACAGCTTTACAACTTGCACATCCTTGTATTACTGTTAATTTACCATAAAAATTTTTTTTTAGGTACCTAGGTTCCAATAAAGAACAATGATGAAACTATTTCGTTCCCAAATAAAAGACAACTTGCAGTGTTTACTCCACAAAATTTGTGTCTATTTGATAGAAAGTTTAAAAAAATCTAAGGTTCAAGTTCTTAATTTGAAAACTTATCCCTATGATACAGTAATGCCATTTTTGTTTGTAGTTCAGCTAAATTTCTTTTTGCTACTTTAGAAGATTTCATCGAGCCAGTTGGAAAGTAAAAGAGATTTGGTAAACGTGTTTAGGAAACTGACTGCTAGCTTTTCCTTTAAGTCCTTCCTTAAGGAGTTTCAGCTTTTCTGAAAGAGGAAATAAGCTTTTCTGCAATCTAAAAAGTGGCCGAGCATCTTGGCTAAATCGGTAAGAAAACCGGAATAAATGGCGTATTCATATACCCTCCTGATAGTGACTCAGATGTAATTTTTTTTCGTATCTTATGTAATCAACGGTCAGTTGAAAAAACGTGTTTAAAAACTAAATAAGAGGAAAATAAGACATTTTAGATTAATTCCACATGGTATCAAAATATGAAGATGCACAAAAAAATATTTTCTATTGATATCTGCCATTTACTTTTAAAAGACTAAGATAGTTAGGTGGTTAGAAAAAAAGACAAACAAACAAGTAAGTAAAAGAAGAACGAACATATAGTTGTGGGACATCCCATTGTTACTGAATATATCCTCATATTCAAAGATTTGTTTTTCGTTTACATTGATACAAAAGCGTCTTTTTACTTGCTTTTTTAAAAAATATAAAAATATTAAGTTACTAATCTTAAGTCATGTAATCTTTACGTTAAGAAAAAAATTATTTTACTTGTTTTTCGTAGAATGACCACCAAGAATTTCAGGAATATTAGGGTCAGTTGGGAAATTGCAAAAATGGGGTAGCATACTTCATTGCCACACTCATGGTGTTTTTGATAACTAAACTGTTCGTGATTTGTTGAATGACGACATGACAACACTGGGAAGAAATTGAGAAAGTTCTGAGTGTTACTAAATGATTGTGGAGGCGTCACTGTTGTTTAAAAATGGCACTATAAAAAAAAGATGGAAGGTATAAATATATTTTTCTCCAGGTTTTGAGAAAGTATTTCGTAATTTCAGTTTATGATTTTAAAACAATAAACGGAAATTTTTTTATTGAATGTTTGTTGTATTACCATAAAGATTAGCTTTTTAATAAAAAATTAGACATGGAAATGTTTATTGTAAAAAATACATATCCAAGTTGGCTATGTTTTTACTAGTTATTGCTATCTGTATGAGTGTCGAATTGAATTGACCGCAGATTAAAACATAGGTTGTGCGTAAGTAAGGTAGAAACGGTTGTTAGCATCAAAAGGAATTTCATAAGTTTGACATTTGGCGCTTTCATCACTATCATGGTGAAATTAGTTTACCTCGATCTAACTGCATTTGCTAGAAATACCTTTGTCGAAAAAACTGCTTGGTTGAAAAGTAGACTGCTCAACTTACCAATGTTCCAGTGGTTGTAGTCCGAAACACTTTACTGTTGATAGCCTAAAAGAAACCTTAAAGTTCACTCAAATTGAAATTGTGGTCGGAACCACCATTTGAGGAATAGATGCTCAACATAGAATTAGTAGATGAGTATCATACATTTCGAAACATAATTTTACAAAGTACTGGTGAGATGCTTTGCATTTAACGAATAAAATTAGTACAATATCATCTATAACTACGTAATCCAATAATTGACATTGCGGTTATAGACAATATTTTACAGTTGATGTCTTTAGGGAAGGAATGGAATGTCTTCTCTGCATGGAATGTCTTCTTTGAAACATATACTCGCAAGATGTTTTGAAGTCCGGATTTTCTCTGAGAAATCATAAATAATGTTTTCTCTATCAACGTCATCTACAAGGCGAAACAATTATCTTCATTGTACAAGTTTATAGAGGTTATAAAATAATTTTTCTGCTTCTTGTTGCAAAACACCATTAACTAGCAAAACATTTTCAGAGATAACATCGCCTTGCTAAAACTACTGTAACTATTTCAATAATTAACTTTAAATTCTTTATTCTAAAATGTTAGCAATAACCACGATCATCCAATAAAATTAGAATTATCTCTTGACTGAGTTGCGAAGATTTCAAGCATTTGTATCACGCTGAAGGTATTTCCGTCTAGTGAAAGAATATATCCATTGTGGTAAGTGCTTAGGTTTGAAATCCAGCTAACTACTAACCGCATTAAATACCACGGAAGCAATTAGGAGGCTTAAAAAGCACCCTTTGTTGTTATAAAGGATTTAAGGGCTCAATAGATATTTCCGTCCATTTTACTGGAAAAAGATGTGGAATTGCTAAAAGTGTTTTCTTTTTTTTTTTTAAATATTTTTTCAAGTGGTTAAATTTATCCGTTGAATTAATTATGGTGAACTTTTAAAAGTCTTAGAAACTCCCACTTAAAATGCTATTCCTTAGTGACGCAAGTGATCCTGATGTTGTTCTTGAACAGAATTTCGCATATTACTGAAAGATTTGTCTAACAAAACGGGACAAAGTACTGAGCAAGACAGTTTGCACCTTTTCTCCAGCAACTCCTTACCATTAAAGATATGTTTAAGTGCTGAGAATTTGTATGAAATTAGATTAAAATTATTTAAAATTTTATTAGTTTATTAAAATTTAACGAAGCTTTAAATTTTTTTACGTATGTTGTCGTTTGTTTTCAGTTCCATCACTGGTTTTCAAGATCTTGTGAACTTTTTGTACATGCTAGAAATTAATATGTTACATTAAAAAAAAAATGCTTTTAATTTTGGATGACTAAGTGACCATTTCTCTAAAAAAAACCCTGTTTTCAAAAATCAATTTTTGTATACCGTTTACAATTAAAAAAAAAATTTAAGCTTCCTATACGTAGCGTATTTTTCAGGGGAAAAAATAAATAAAAAGATAAGCAAAAATTCTAAATACCCATAGAAATATTATTTTCTCTGAAAAGTAGGATTTTAGCTATTTGTATGCTTAAATTTTATTCCACCTTCTGCGCGTATTCCTTAAAGAAATTGTTCTCTGTCGCTTCCAGATGGTCAACAAAATGCTTCTACATTTCAAGATGTGGAATAAATTTTGCTACTACAAAATAGAAAACTGGATAAAGTAGTTAATGTGTATACATTTTATCTATTTTTTAACAGAAGCTTTTACAACATTTGTACGACATCAATTGATATCGCACTTGTTTTCGTAGTACTGAAGACTGGTAAATAGTAGGTGTTTCTTTCTTTCCTTCTTTATTTATTTTTTCCTAAGACTTCGCATAAAATCTTGTGTGCATGCAGTTAATGTAAAAACGTTCTTCTAAATTTCATATAAATTTAGTGGCTAAAGTTTAAATTCTTACATTTATTTGCATTTTACATATTTTATTAGACTTTTATGAAGTTGTTTAATAGAAGGTATGTGCCTTTCAGTAAAAAGGATGGAAAATTTTGATAAGCAGTGCAAAAGGAGGGATCAGGCGCAAACACTTTTTGAGTTGCTCCATCTTTTAAATACTTGCTCCGGCTCCACTTCGTGGTCCGTAATTTGAAATAACAGGATCATGAAAAAATACACATTTTTCAATGTTTAATTTGTTGTGTACACAAGTTAATTTTCTTCTCAGTATGAAAATAAATGAGAAATTGAATGTTAAGAAAAGTCACTCAATTGTGGCATCTTCCCTTATATATTGGGAGAAGATGCCACCAGTTATAAAGTAAGATGGAACACCACAATAAATAAAAAAATGAGACAAAAAAATAATAGCAAAAATTATAATGACTATAGAGAAACAAAAAAAAAAAAAAAAAAGGGAAATTCTTTCATAATTAGTTTGCTAAAAATAATAACAGCACAGGTCGAATGATAGCCTACAGAACATTTCACGCAGTGCAAATGATCATCCTTGCAATCTTCGTGAAACCATTTGTTGCATTCGATGCACTGAATACAGTCACACTTGTGATCTTTTATAGGATAAAAGTACCTTTTACACACAACACAAAAATCGTCATTATTATCCTCATCAAAACTGTCACCACAGGTATCTAGAGGAATTTATTCATTTGAGGATGACAAGCTGACATGTCTCTTTTTCTTTTTTTTTTTTTCTCGTTATTTGTTTTGCCCTTACCTGCGTTTTCTAACTTTCCTCGGGCATTTTTCCGCATAGTTGCTCTCCTCTTCGATTCAGTTAAGACTTCTGAGTTTTTGTTTTTTACACCCGGATGGTTTACATTTCCTGATCTGAGAATAGGGCTAATTGCTTCTAGACGGGAAATCCCGTGCTCTGTGCTGGTGGAGGCAACCGATGGTGATAGTCCACGGCCACTAGCTTTGCTGGTGGAAGTAACTGCTGGTGTAGGCATGTCACATGCTGCACTTGTGGCAGATGCAGCTGTATCAATGTTCGAACCATCAGAAACAGCAAACGCATGCTGTGAGATTGCTTGTGGGTTTTAGGGGAAATCCCCGTAGCTGAAAATCCCGAAGTACCATTTCCTACTGTGGCTGCCTTGCTCCAAGCTGCATTCAGAAGGGATCCAAACTAAAGTCTTGATAATTTGGCTTCTTGTGTATCCAGAAGATCAGGGCTTGTCAGCAATATGTTTTTCAATGGTTCGAAAAATGAGCGATCAAGTGGCTGTAGATACTGTGTGGTGTGGCTTGGAGGACAAAAAAAGAATTACGCCATTTTTGTATTATAAAATAATAATAAAAAACATATTTTAAAAGCCATTTCATTTATTTCTGAACCATGTCGCGTTTTCCCCCAAGTATAGGGGGAAGATGACTCACACGCTTATTTCCTTAATGCTACAGTGTTGTGGCCGCTTCTACATGCATCGTATGTGTAACATAATGCGTAACATTTACGTTGCTAATATCTTATCTAAAATAACAAGTACATTTATAAACTTTTAATTCAGTTTATAAGTAAAAAACACACAATTTTTGTTGTATTATTTGATATTCTGCCGTAAATATACTACCTAGGGCCTCTCACCCCAAATTGCCCAAACACAAAATTCTTGCTGTAAGAATTGAGAGAGGACTTTGCATGATAAAAGAATGAGTTTTCTATATTACGACTTAACTCTGACAATTAAAAAACTTAGTTTTCCAAAATTATTTTCCCTATTTTGATTTGATTATAAAAAGTTTATTCTTCAAAGTTCTAAGAAAATAATATTAGGAATAAAGAAAATTGCAAACTAATTTCAATTGATAAATTTTATGTTATTGTTTTTCATAATCAATATTTTTTTTCTAGACAGAAAAGCGTTTGTTAGATGTCCAATACAGAACTTAGTAAAATTTAATTTTATTATACAGTAACGAAACAATTAATTTTTTTTTTGTTCTAACAACATCTATAACAGAACTCGCTTTATTTACTGATGTGAAAAGGAATATTAAATAATACGGGACAGAAAAACAAGAGTGTAATAATTACTTCTATTAGTTTCAAAATTTCAGTTGGTCTCATGGGAACAAAACTCTGACAAAATAGGAGAATTAAGCATTAAAAAACTGTGTAATAATGTTGGTCTGACGATGGCTCATGTGTGTTGGACTAATTTAGATAATTGCTATTACTCTGAAGATTGCTCTCACCACTTTTGTCTTGCAGCAATTTACAAAAGTGGAGGTATTACTGAAAGAATTTTAAAGTGCTCTTCTGAGTGCTTGAGAACGAGTTAATGGGTTATCCTAAACTTGCGTAATGGCTGACCTAAGGAAAAAGTGCTTAGTTTTTATTAATTGAAAATATATAGAAATTTTGCTTGAAGATTAAAATGCATTGTTTGCTACCCGGAATACACTATTGCCAGGATGTTGCTTGTTTTTCAACGTTTTAAGTAATATCTCGCATTTTAAAATCGTTAGTAGGCTTAAAATTATTTTCGTTATTTCCGGTTTCATTATGAATTTTTATGCAAAGTAAAGCTATAAAGAGCAGTGTGAAAAAGGGCACTGAAATACTGCCCTTTGTTCGGTAAAATGTTAAAAAGTTCCGTAAGAAAATAGCAAAATAACCATTTATTTGATTGTTATTTTACAGAATTTAATTACAACAGTTGAATAACCATTAAAAAGATGATACTCAAACCGCTGATTGTGAAAAAAATCGTCTATTCTCTGTTTCTAATAAAGAACGTTTAACTAACCTTAATCTACAAGCGCTGAATAAGAATCGGGCGTCCATCCTATTTCTTTCTTCTTTATTGGGAAAGGGTTTTAGCATTAGCAAATGGTAGCCACATTGGCGACTTCAATGAAAACAATAGTCGCCACAACGTGAAAATTGGTCGCATTTGGCGACTGGTGACCGCGAGTTTTGAGCTCTACTATATGATGAAAAATAAATTAACTTAATAGAAGAATATTGTATTTATCTTGCAATACTTAACAAGATAAAAGTTGTTTAAAAATGTAGAGTGAAAATACGCTTTTTAGCCTACTTTCCCGTAAAAGTAAAAAAAATAATTATAAAGCACGAAAGAAGGCTTAATGTGTCGTGAAAATATCGTTAAAAATCAAGAAAAGTCAAAAATAAATTAAGTAATTAAATAAAGATTGAAAAATAAAAAATTTGAAAGTAGGGTTTTAAGATGGGGAAAAAGTGTGTCTGTCGGTCTGTCGGTCTGTCCGTCGGTCTGTCTGTCGGTCTGTCTGTCGGTCTGTCTGTCGGTCTGTCCCCCCCCCTAATAACTTTTGAACGAATTGTTCGATTCGAAAAATTCTTTTTGCATTCGAAAGATCTCGGTGAGGACATCTAATTTCCATATTTTATTTTTTTAATTTGAACAATTTTTTTTCAATTTTGAGCAGTTCAAAAAATTTTAACATTAGCGCCTATGGGCGAAAATGAAGCAAATTACGTAAACTCTGGGTACAAGATTCAAGTTCCAATGAACAAGCTCACTGGAAGAATTTCTTGGCGTGAAATATTGATTTGAACAATTTTTGTTCATTTTTGAACAGTTCAAAAAAAATTAACGTAGCGCCTACGGGGAAATTTCAATCCTATATAAATCCTGATCTAACGGACCGATTTGCTTGGAACAAACTTTATCGGAAAGCTCTTATGACGTAGAATATGTACAGATAAAAAGTTCATCCAGAACTAACGAGCCTATTTTCTTATGAAATTTTTTGATCGGGATTTTCAAGAATATTTTTGAATTAATGAAAGATTAAATGAATAAGCAAAATAATGAATGAATAAATGAGTGAATAAATACATGAATGACTGAATAAATGAATGATTGAACGAATCTGTATTAACCGTTGAAAAAGGCATATTTGAAGCAATTAAGAACTAAAGCTAAACGAGAAAGAGAGAGAGATAGCTAGATTATAAATTTGAAGCCGGTGTATACGGGAAAGTAGGCTCGTATAGTTCTAGAAGGAACTTCTTTTTTCTTTTAACGAATAAAAATTTATTGCTTTCGGTTTTTAACATTTTGAGGAGCAGCCGATTTTTAATTTATTTATTTCTTTTGTTGGACTTAATTTTTTTTAAAGCGAATTGAAATTTATTTCCTGTGGCTCACAGGCGGTCGATAGTTTTATTTTTATTTCCTTATTTTGACATGTATTTTACGGGACCATTTTCCATACTGCACAGGGGTTTTTAAAGGAAATGTTATCCTTTATAGCGATTTTTATTATTCCAGCTTATTATTACTATTTATACTTTCATTTATTTTTTTTTTTTTTCGCCAGTGAATTAGCACACATGTTATTTTCTTATTTGAGCTCTGATGAAAGGTTTATTCCGCTTTCAAGGCTTTGCTTGCTGCTGTTTGTTTCTGCAAGCGACAAAATTTCGTCTTTCTGTTTTAATGTCAATAAATAATTGATAAAAATTAATTATACTAAATTTTTTTTAATTAAAACTATTCTAATTTATTATAATCGTCCTTTTTGTGCGGGTACTTGAACTAAACAAACAAAATGTATTTTCTTTCAAATATTTTCTTTTTTGTTTTGTTTCGTTTCTTTCTTTCTTTTTTTATTGTGTGTGTTTTGTAAAAAAAAAAAAAATGCTTAAATGTGCTGTATCTCTGGTTGATTGCCGTGGGCAGCTAATTTTTAATTATGTGGAATGCTATACAGTTTAATAAAATAACATAATTTACACCTAAAAAAGTCATCACTATATGCACAATGGCAAACCGACTGGTCTTTTCATTTTTTAACACGGGCATAGCCGTGCGGGTACCGCTAGTAAATAATAAAATAAATAAATGAGTGTATGAAGTGAAAAATAAATAAATGAGAGAGTAAATACATAAATGAGAAAAATGAATGAATAAATAAACGAATGACTGAATAAATGAAAGAATGAGTGAGTGAATGAATATGTACTAACCATTGAAAAAGGTATATTTGAAGTAATTAAGAACTAAAGTTAGATTATGAATTTCAAGTTGGTGAATACGGGAAAGTAGGCTCGTATAGTTATAGACGGAACTTCTTGTTTTAAATTTCAATGCTTATTTCCGATTTATACGGGGTGAAACACGCTTGTAGAGGCGTTATCGTGATCTCTGGGGGAAACGTATAAAAAAGAACATACAATATTTGAGTAAACTGCCGGAGGGGTGGCGTAGTGGTAAGGCACTGGTCTCGTACGCCCAAGGTCACAGGCTCAAAGCTGACACCTAGTCGGTGGATTTTCAAGATGCAGAAAATCCTCATCCCCCATGGCGTATGATTATACAGCATGTTGAAGATCCTTTGAGTATCCGTTTCGCTTGGATACTCTCGGCTAAAATAAATTCCTAGTGCAGTTTTGCATTATTTGGAGCTCAGGTGCCGCCACCTAGGGGGAAACTGAGCTCCAAAAATTCTCAAAGCTGTAATGGCATCCGCCGATAGTGGTGCTACTCGAAAGAATGGATGCCGGTTTCCGCGGAATGCACTACGCCTGAAAAAACATACGCAGCCCCATTAGAAAGAAGAAAAAATGTTTGGAGAAACTTTATCCGTGAAAAGTAATGAAGAGAATTTTTTGTTGACATTGAAGGGGAACTAACCTACGAAGGTCATCATAAGGCTGCTTGGCGATAGTAGTTGATGGAATTGCATTTATAATTCTTACACTATGCATGCACGAAATAAAAGAAAGTTTTATTATTTTATTTTTCGTAAAGTCTCAAAGGGAATTACGATTTTTATAATATGAATAATGGTTCCGTAGAAGATATGCGAAAAGAGTTGCCTCAGGAAAGAAGATATAAAACTCCTTTAATTAGTGCAAAAGTATGGAATGTAAAATATAAAAAATGATGGTCTTTTAAGAAGTACTATTGTTGGCATTATCCTGAGGACATATTAATAAAAATTTCTCCTTACATTGTAAGGGATTATGATACACCTCTTTACTCTTCGACGAGCAAAATTGTTTCGTTCAGATTTTTTACGAGATGAATGGCGAATTAGAAAAGAACGTCATAAACTTACTCTATGATAATTGATAAATAGAAATCTTCTTTTTGTGATGCAGGGAGAAGTTATTTTATACAAAACGTAACAAAACAGGAATACAAAATATGGTATCTTTTTAACAAATATAATATTTATAATTTTAAAACAATAGTACAATTAAACACTACTAGATAAATTTGCCATTGGGCACTACACAGGTATTGATTTTTGAAACAGTTCTGTTTTTTTAAATGATTAGTGTTGTTTATTAAATTTATCCTTGCTGAACAAGTAATCCTTGGTGTTGTTATTAAAATCGTTGTTGTTATTATCCTTGAAGGAGAAGGATTTGAGTTGATTTTTTAGCTGGAAAAAGTAAGTTTTTTTCCCCCGTATTCCTATGCTATGTAATTTTTATTGCTGTACGATGCACGTTTACCTATATTATTAATCAAAATTTCACAAGAGACTTGAAGAAAATTTTGTAGCAAACATTAGTTTCCGAACCACTCAGTTATGATTTACAGATTAACTAGCTTAATTATTATTTTTAATAGGGAGTTTTTCTCTTCGGGAATACGGATAAAAAAGATTTAAAGGTATTTTTGTGCTGCCAGACTAGTCCCAAGTTGTGTCAATTAGAGATTTTTTAAAGCCATTTTTATAGTGTTTTTTGGGGGACTTTTTTCTATCATTGTTTCTTATTTATTTTAGCAGATATTAAAAAAATATATTTCAGATTTTGAGCTTTCCAATGACTTTATTTCCTTACCTTTCAAAAGGGGGATCCCTTGGAATTTCAAAACATGTGCTCGTAACTTGAATTACAAGTATTATGCCTTCAAACTTGTATTCGTTCAAATGCAGTCTTCGAAAACGTAATTCTTTACAATTTATTTAATAATTATATAACAATTGCTAATAAAACGAAGATATTATCCGAAAAAATAATAATAATTTATTCATGTAGTTTGAATGCTATTTCTCGCCCGAAATAAGCCACACGTAAAGGCCCTATTCAAATATATTTAAATCTTGCGAACAAAGTTTATGCTTCAGTTTGTTCTCCAGCCACAAAAGAATTTAATACTCACAACATATTGCATTTTCTCTTGTTTACGTTTGAAAATCTACTGCTTGGTGCTCAAAGCTCTACACATAACCAGGATTCTGGGAAGCTTTGAAATGTTTGGAGCTTAATAGCGAATGTTTATTCTATTTCATGTTTAGTGTTGGGACATATTTCGCATAAAAGTATTTCCAGTAAGGGAACATGTTTTCCTTTTTTAGGCTGATATATTTGCCTACGTGCATGGGGAATTTCTTTCTGCATATTAAATTGTTATTTGTATTGAAAGTATTCCGTCGATATGTCACCAAATTCGAAATTTGTTTTACACGTTCCGCCTAGCACTGATAGTAGTTATTTCTCTTCACAGGGCTGCGCGCGTATTTAAACACCCAAGGTATTAAAATTTTAATGTATTGACCTTTCGTTTTGAAAGTGGTGTAAGTCGTTTTTTTTCTCTCTCTTAGTTTTCAAATATATAGAGTTTTTTTTTAATCTTCTGACGGAGCATTCAAGTTGATTTTTTTTCTTAAGATCTTTAGATTATCAACAGAATACACATGTCCCAGGAATATAAAACAAGGAACTGGAACAGCAACTCCTTTGATTTGCTCCTCTCCAATTCCTAGCCATTTACTCCGGCTTTACCCCGTGCTTCGAGCAGATTTAATAGGAATACTATTATGTATAGCTTTTATCAATTTAATATATATATATATATATATATATATATATATATAATGTGATAAAAAATATTTATTTGATAAAAAAAAGTTGTTTTTGAGCAATTGTTTTTATCAATAAATATTTCATGTTCTATACTTCATGTACACTGTGCTTATCTATGTATGCGTCATTAGTTTTAAAACCGGAAAGCTTTCTGTTGATTCTAATATAAAATAAAATGGAAATATTTTACTATTTATATTTACGGAATGAAAATATTAGGAGTAGGGTAGTGGAGGTGGGGGATACAATTTAATTTATATGCGATCTCAAAGTTTTCACATTTGGAAAAAAAATATTATATCGCTTTAGAATATAAAATTTAAATAGGTCTAATTAATCATTTTGAAAGGTTTGTACAGTTGTAATTGCATTAGCACTTGAAGAAGCACTTTGCTTTAAATTAAAAAAATCTAAAAATCAGTTCGGAATCTTTAAAGGGAGAATTAGTCTAATGGAATAGACCGTGAATCAAAAATCTAATTAGCTATGCTAAAGAGCAAAGAGGAGAGAGAGAGAGAGAGAGGGAGAGAGATATCTTTTATTTGCTAAGAGGACTAAAAGTACAAGCCTGTTTTTAAAACGTTTAAATTTGTTTTATCTGTGTGTATGAAAGCATTTATTTGAGTAAATAATCTTAGTGTTTTTTTTTTAAATCATAAGAGCAAAACAGTTGTTATTTATTACAATTTAAAAGAGATTAACCTGTATTGTAAAGTCAATTGATTTGATCTAGAGCTAAAAGCAAGGCTTTTTAGGTATAGTAGTTTAGCAAATTGTTGGAGAAAATAAACACTGCTACATCACTTTTAATCTACACTAAAATATTCTGGTTCAACCTTTAACCAAAAAAAAAGGTGAAATTTTGCTGCAACCAAAATTTGGAACTAAGTTGGACCATTATAATGGTGTAGTTTCACCTAGTTTCACCATGAATATGAAACAAGATACCATTATAATAGTTCAACTTTAGTAGAAAACGTTCGTTGCAGCTAAATTTCACCATTTGTTTTTCAGTTTTTTTTGGTGAAAGGTTGAACTAGAATTTTTTACAGTATAGAGCAAGTGAATCTTTCTAATCTTGAAGTGAAATTTTTAATGTGTTAGTACATGTAAATGAAATGTTGGTGAAAAAAAAAAGGTATGGCAACAAGAAAGTATTGCACAACGTTTGAATAGTGAAATTTCGGTCCATTTTGCTCAACTAATGCGATGTGTTTTATGGAAAAGAAATTTCAATCTCAACTATTTATTCCGTCGGATACAGAATGTAGCAAAATAAAAACATTTATGTCTGTCCTCTGTCAGAAAATCAAGGTAAAAATGTATGAACGTGTTGCTCAGAAAATATGTTGATATTATTTTGTAAGAATAATTTTTTAAAACAAATAACTTTGAAATTAAAATCTATTTTTAAAATGTGTATAAGGATAGAATGATTAAATCACGTATATAACAAACTAACCAAGGTTGTAGGCATCCTAAAAAGAAATAAAACTGCTTAAAATTTTCATTAGTCATTATTAGTTACGATTGTATTAAATACACTACAACCGCACGGATGTTCGATGAACAAATAAAACCAACAATCTTTGGTACATTTTAATCTCTTATTGTATTGCATCAGTTCCCAATGATTTGATGTTGCGTCATGACATACTTAATTTCTGTGCCACTTAGTTCCCAATAACTCCAATTAAAATAATTTTGAATTTTGTTTTAAATAAATAAATAAATAGTTTTTTTCTTTTCGATCATTCATCTTATGCCCAAACGCAGTATATTTCATTAAAATTTCAGAGTGAATAATAGTCTTGGAACTGAAAAGGTTAATGAAAATTTTCCAAATTACAACTCTTGTACTGAATTATAAAAAATGATGGAACTAGAACAAAAAATAAGATGATTTAAATATTTAAATGCCTTCCCCATGTCGTGACAATCGGTCCGACAATTTACGTCATAATGTGAAGAGTTCAAACAAAATGTACCGTATATATCCTACAGTGTCAGACATAAACGACAAAAATATACAGCACAAGAAAAGTATCATAAGGTTTTCAGACAATCTGAAGACATCTTTAACGTATGAATTAGAGTTATAAAACTACAGGGTACTGATTTAAACCTGCTGAGAACCATTAACTAAATAATTTTTATTACTCATCGTACCCATAACATCAAGAAAGTGTGTTTCAGTTTTCATGTAACAGACCATTTTTTCACCAAAGCTGAAAAAAATCTGAGTGACTTTTTTTGTGACATCAGTAGTTTTCTTTTCGATATCTGCTAATATTAGTTGGGGGATTTTTCTGATTTAGAGTAGGGATTTTAGTCTTAGTGAGAAGGTGGAAACAACTGAAGCTTAAACTGGAGCGTGAAAAATAAAAAATATCAGAAAAATATGATTGAACACTCAGGAAATTCGAAGAAAAATGTGTATGGAATGTAGCAACAAAGCTCCAGGTATTGAATCGAAAGTACGGAGATCTATGAAATGAGCATTATATATATATATATATATATATGTTTTCCTCATTCTTTATACTGTAGCATTACTTAGGAAAGAATAGATTAATTTTCATATACAACTGGGAGTAAAGTGAACAATTTACTTTACATTACGCAATATTTTTATTAGCGATGAGAAAAATATTTTTGACTATAAAAATTATGCTTACGGAAAGGAAAAAATTATTAAAAATTTTTTTTATCTACTAGGATATGTTTATTTTCCAAAATTTTTACTTGTAGCATATATGATACATAATGCTTCTGTAAGTGGTCGCCCTAAGAAGTATGAAATTTTACAAAACAATTATTTTTGCTTTAGCAAAAATGTAGACCACATTTCTGTCATTATATGTAAGAGAATGATTTTCCTACAGGATACTTGCATCTTTGGCGAGTTTCTCCATATATTGGCCAATGACTTGCCCCATCGTCTTACGTCTTTTGGTGAAACATAAGAGGCCTTGGGATTTGGATCTTATATAAATTGGAAATAGGGTTATATCAGAATTACTACACTGCCTTTCTAAACGAAAAAAAATAATGTACAGTTGGAAATGGGTTATTCTTTACGTTGTATCAGATATGATACAATACATAATGTAGGGTTAAAATATTTAAAGTTGTTAATAAATTTATATTCTACACTGTTTTAAAAGGCATAACATTCATTTTATTGAACATTTCGTTTACATTTCAAGACCGCACAGTTATTTTCGAAAGGAATAATTACAAATTGAAGAATAAGCCTATTTATTTACTTTTACGATGTGAAATTCAGAAATCGCGATTGTGCAACACAGCTGCAAACAGGAAGATTGCATTTACGTTCAGTAAATTCCTGATAATGAAGATAGAAAATTTCAAGCTAGATTATGGGTCATTCCAAGTTTACTTGCAGATGTCAAATTTTTTTACTTCTTTTTGTCATAATTATTGCATTATATTAATTTATAAGGTTTCAATTTTAAGAAATAGATACCAGCAGTGCTTAATGTTTTGTTGCTAAAATAGAAACATGTTTGAAAAGACATAAGTGCGAGAACTTGTAACCTCTGTTACTGGACAAAATGTTGAATTTTCATATTTATAAAAACAAGTGACAAAAGAAAACTTTTATTGTCTGAATCAAAGTGATGTCCTTAACTAAATTAAAACTGAAAACTGGTTGAAATATATTAATCGAGGAGCAAAAAAACTTAAAACTAAGTACTAAAATGTAGTTGTAGACACTAAACTTTTCCCCTAAATTAAAAATATGAATTTTTTTCTGAAAATGACATGTAATCATTGTTAAGACATTGATTTTGCACATAAATAACTTAATAGATTACATGATAATAGATATATAAAATTTTTAGAATTTAATTACTGCATGGTAACAGAGGTTACATGAGTTAACTTAGGTGACACGAGGTAGGAAACGTTACACAAGTTTGCTTTTGTTTAAAGATTATCTAAGCACTACAGAAAAGAAAAAGTTTTTATTTTAAATATAAACATATCCTTTTTATCAACTTATTTCTCAAAAACATCAATTGTTTGGGGAAACTTGTACAATATTCGATCACCCTTTTGCAAAAGAGAAGGTGTGAGCAAAATTTTTTTAATTTGATTGAACTCAATGTCTGAAACATCATTTTCATCCATTTTGAACACTTCCAGAATCATCATGCACTTTTAAGTACATAACCTGTACAAAGCCATCATCATCTAAATCTTCTTGTGCAACACCAACATACCTGTAATGATACTTTTTCAGAGCTCCTCCCAAGAATTCAACTAGTAAAAATTCTCCCTTTTCTTGATGCTGTCACTTCAATGTGATTTGGAACATCTTCATGCGAAGAATTTTTTGCCGTTGTCATCTCGTCTTCAGATTCATCTTCGCAAATTTCTTCTACATCTAGATCTTCACTTTCTGAATCAGAGAGAAATGCTTGTTTTCTTTTATCACCTTTACGTTTTTTAAATATGTTCTCATGCTTTAGGGAAAAATCAGAGTAGGGAAAACAGTCACATAGTCCTCTTTGTGGATGGTAAAAACAACTTAGATTACGGTGTCTCAGTTGCCCAGAAAGTTCTGAAAATACTTGATGCACTTGTAGAGTTCCTTTTAAAGCTGGAATCTTTGGTGCTAAGTGCAGAGTTATGTTAGCTTCTTCTTCTTTCTGTGAGTTACTCTTCCTACGCTCACGATAGAGACGTTGTTTTGCTCCATTAGAAAGCTTGATCTTCTTCTTGGATTCTAAAGAAAAAAATATATTTATAACATGTGGTAAACTAAGCCTAAAATAGTACAAATCAAATTATAAATATAACTTCTGTTACCATTCTGATTTTAAAACCTCTGTTACTATTATGTAACCTCTGTTACCATTGAATGGTAACAGAGGTTACACGTAACAGACGTTACAATTTTGAAGTAAAGAATTAAAATTCTGTGAACAAATATATTTTATTCATCTAACAAGATATTAATCAGATAGTAGTACAAAATCTTTATTAGACCAATTAACCTTAATCATAAAAACTATTTTAATAAGTGCTTAAAAGTTGGTAACAGAAGTTACAGAGAGAAAAAACACTCACCTCAAAAAAATGTTCACTACTGCTGATGTTTTGATCTAACTTTCGAAAATGGCTATTGAGACTTCTTCTTCACTTACTAACTGTACTTTGATAAGGTGATGCCATCTTTTGACAAGTAAAAAAAAAAAATTATATTCGGTAACAGAGGTTGCAGAAACGGACAAACTTTTTTTTACACATAATATTTGAATAAAACATTTTTTTTAATAAATTCAAGCCGTATCATACCTAGAGCAGTAGTTTTCACTATCCTAAAACAATTTTATATAGTAGTAAAATTATTAGATCGCTACAAAAACAGCAAATATCAAAGAAACTTTATTCTGGACAGCCAAAAAAAGGGTTATATCTTTTATAATATTTTTTTCCTCCAATTATTATTTTTAAAACCAAGGTTAGATATATTTTTTTATGAGCAAATAAGTTATATTAAAGATCATTAAAGCCATTGAGTTCAAACACTAATTATTCAAAATTTTACAAAATCATCATTTTCCGGACATCAAATCTGCGAGTAAATTTGGAATTACCCTTATATCCGTTTACTTTCCCGTGCACGTATAGAAAGAAAAAGAAAACATAAATAGGTCATAAAACAAGCTGGTTTATGTATACATGCATTCTTAATTTAAAATCATCCAAATCTAAATGGCAAGAGTGAAATAGCGTGAAGTTCCATTATTCTGATACAGCTAATGGAAATTTATTAACCTGTAGATTGATTAGAAGTAATATTCATAGAAATAGATAATTTACGTTGATGATACCTATCTGAACGAGCGTTATGATAATGGATTCGCTCATACGTAATTACGGAATAACCAAAGCAAAGTAAATTCAGTCAGCGCAGCTATCATTAGTATTCTGCCTACAATTAGGTAATGTTTACGGTTTATGGAAACGCTTTACGGATATGTATTTGCGTTACGTTCAAAATGTGTATATTTTGTAGATATTTTTATAAATATCTTATGCAGTAAGTTTTAGCAAAGAACAAAAAAGTGAAAATAAGTAAG
The DNA here is from genome assembly GCA_038502835.1 of Octonoba sinensis. Taxonomy (NCBI): domain Eukaryota; kingdom Metazoa; phylum Arthropoda; class Arachnida; order Araneae; family Uloboridae; genus Octonoba; species Octonoba sinensis. Next base: position 129,639,443 of record CM076600.1, read on the forward strand.
GTTTAATGTATTAGCTTGTATCTAAGAAACAGTTATAAGCAGATATCTGGAGAAGAGAAACGAACTTTTGCTTCGAGCGAAGCTGGCACCCGAAAATATGTCGCGATAAAATAGTTTTTATTATGATTTCATTAAATTTTTCAAAATGACTTTTTCGACATTACTTTCGAGTAAACAAGACAAAGAATGAAAAATTATTTTAAAAATATCCATAATTTTATTTAAAAGAATCAAAGACGATTAAAGAGTCAAAGACGATAAAGCACATTTTTACTGACTAATAGAAATAACATAAATAGAGTCAATAAATTAAATTAATAGAGATGATACCAATATGACTCCTATTAAAAGTACACGGCGCACTTAGTTGAAAAGGAGCGGAGCAAATATTTAGTACTTGGAGAGGAGCTGGAATGGAAGAACTGAAAAAAGTTCCTAATTACTCAGAAACAAGGTACTCTAGGAAAGTAAGTACTCTCAATAGAAATCGATAAAAATATTCTTTTAAATTATTTAACTTACATTTTGATAAGCGCCCGTATTCGTGTTAAATTGAGCACTAACTTTATAATTCTGATTGAAATGCCTCATTTTTATCAGGAAACATGAATCAAAATGAGAGGTCAAATTAGCAAAAATGCTTTAAATTTGATTGCATTCTGACCAATAGTACAGAAGATATTCACAAACGGACTATCATTATTGTTAACATGCAAGTTTATACGTCGAGGTTAATAAAGGAATAAAAATAAACATCAATATATTTTTCTCTTAAGACATATATTATTCGTTATAATACGCAAGCTTTTCGTAACTCCTTTCGGAATACTTTGGTTTTGCTAAGATTTCATACTTTTACTAATACGTACTTTTACACATTTTATGAAATACGGCCCCTTAAACGGCATTAAAATGTATCCTTAGCATAGCAAGAGCATTATTGAAAAATTTTAACTGAAATTTTGGATGTTCACATAATGGTTCCTCTCGATTATTTTTTGTCTTCAAACATAATATTGTTTAAAATGATTTTTTTTCTCATACATAAATTTCATAGTTGATAAAAAACTAAATTAATGTCTTCGACTAAGTAAAACATGTTTCTATTTTTGGGTTAGTTGAGAGTTTTATGTAAAAAAAGCAAAAAGTACCGTAGCCAGAGTTGTTCATCAGATATTATAAGCAAAAATATCAAAAAACATTTTAACATTAAGAAATAAAATTTCTGAATTAGTTGTGAATCAACAACAAGACCAAATTACATGAAGTTGTCAATCAACAACTAGACCAAATTACATGAAGTTGTGCATCAACAACTAGACCAAATTACATAAAGAGGTTAAATTTTAATGCTGATTGCAAATCTGTGATAAAGACAGGCTCTTGCCATTTGAAATTTATAAGTTGATGCCCGTTTTAATATGAGGACAACCCCCAGAGAAAGTGTTATAAATACCATATTACAGTGTACAGTACTGTTGGTAAATTGATATTTTATCAGTGCCTAGTGTGAATAGTATTAAAGCAAAATTTTTCCCCCTTTTTCTTTTTTAGTATTGTATGTTAGAAAGGCCCTTTTCCGCTACGTATAAACGTTTCATATATATATATATATATATATATTCATATGATTTAACGTTATACAATCTTATTTCAGACTTGAGTTTGCCAGACTGTCGGAACTCTGTTGGCACCGGCCTTTTTGTTTCGAATTTCCCCAGTGCCCATCTGCGATTGTCGACATACACTGGTGAATGTCCAAATATATAAGAATATAATCAAATATTCGAACTTGCACCGACTTCTTTGGTGAATGTTGACATTCACAAATTTTGCTTTTTTTTGCACACACACACATGCATATATATATATATATATAAAAAAAAGAGAAATATATATGGCACATGTTTTACAAGATAACTCATCCGATTAAGAAATTTTGTCCTCGAGTAACTCGCAGTGATTGCGGAAATAACTATCTAGATAAATATAACTTTTCATCTAGCTTGCGTTCAAGATGTATTTTTTAGGATAAATTTTGAGAGCAGATTTTATGACCTAAATATTAATTTTCTGATTATCAAGGAATTGCATGAAAAATTCATAAACATATATAAAAAAAAGAAGAAAGTATGAAAACATATAAGAGGTATATACAAAAAATACAGTTATAAGTATTTTGGAAGTAAAAATAATGTCGCTACCCCGCAACAAATGCCTCAGGCACGCCAGATAGCTTCATTTTGGAATCAAATGATTAAATCAAAGATGCACCATGTTCATTCAATAGTCAGTCAGCAGGAATGGTGTTCCGATTACGTCCATCCTTATTGTAAATGACATTCATGAACAAACTCGCATCTAAACCCTTTACTAAACAGCAAATAATAATTATAACTTATTATGGGAATGTTAACTTAAGCCTCATTACTCTTTCATAATATGCATTCAATTCTCTCGAGAAATGTACTAATGATAAGGAACGCAATTTGCAAACGGAAATCAAGTAATACAACACTTATCGAATGGGATGCTAACTTGTTCTCAAACCAATTATACACTTCGATAAATTCTAGTGAACAGCAGAATTAAATTAACAGATTACTTTTAACGTTAATATATGCAAATGAAAACAGTAGCATAAGCCATATTATTAAATACATCGAGTTTTTTTTCCATTCAAAGTTTAAGCTATCTTTTATATGGCATAATAAAACTGCACACGCAAAAAGAAATGGTTATTTGTAACCCCAAAACTGGTGCGTGAATTACTCTGTGCTTAATTAAAGTCGAGTTTATCATTTATGCTTAAAAAAAGTTACCTAATGGAGTCAATAAGGCAAATGCAATTAATTAGGATTTTTGTAACTATGTTTTAATACAAAGTTTTAGATTTACTGAAATATGCCCAGTATAAACGTTTTAAAAAAAAAAAAAAAGAAAAAAAGCCATACACACTTATCATGATGCTTTTCAATAGGTAAGAAATAAGTAGAATGCCTTTATGCAGTTATAAACATCGTGATCAAAGCACAAATTTACCAAATTATTGCATTCAATTGTTGAACCAGTAGCGATTTTCAGAAAAATCAGTAAAAATGTTTTTGACCGAAAAAACCCACACACACATATAAGTTCAAATTAATCGTGTTTTACTGAATTTAAAATTTTTGTCCCAATTTTTAAGACCAATGTCTTTTTATCATGATGTTTTTTAATAGGTAAGAGATAAGTAGAATGCTTTCATGCGGCACAAAAAGTTAAAAACATTGTAATCAAAGCACAAATTTAACGTTATTGCATTCAATTTGTTTTGAGGTTACTAAGAACCCCCTTTTCAACCAAAAGAACTTCTTGATGAAACATCCGTCTGAAGAAAGTCAATCAGAGCTTCGGACCAGTGGCTAAGCTAGCATGGGTGACCCCCGGGGCGGGTGTTGATGACGTCACCCCATGTAAACCAAAAAAAAAAAAAAAAAATCCAATGCAGTTTAATGCAATAAAGTATTTATTTTAAAAAATCGCAACATTGAAAAAAAAAGAAAAAAAAAAACAAAAACAAAAAAAAAAAAAAAAAAAACCAGTCGTATTATGTGTGTCACAATATTTAAGGTATTTGTTGAAGGCAATGATGTGTTTAGCGTTAAAAAACACTGCGAATATATTTTGGGAAGGTAACTTTGCTGAGTTAAAGATAGAAAAGAAACTAATAGAAAAACTATGCAAATTTGGGTACATTTGTTTTATTATATGGAGCTATATATTATTATATGGAGAGGTTTATTTTTTCCCTGTCGTGGCTGGATGTCCCCCCTAAACGTGTGACGCCCGGGGCGGGCCGCCCCTACCGCCCTCACTTAGCTACGCCACAGCTTCGAACGGATGTTTTTTGTCTAGAAGCTCATTTTTTTTAGTTCTTGGTAAGCTCAGAGCAAGTTTAGCAATATTTTTGCTTTATTTACGTTTTTTAAAACTTTTATCGAAAAATATTCATAATTGATGTAAAACTAAAAATATTTTTGCGCTCCATCAAGAAGAGGAATGAAGTCGTCATAAAACAATAACCTCTTCCATCATAAAAAAGTTATACATTTTATCTCACTGTTAAACATATATGTACTTGGATATTAGAAACACGTTTCAGTCGATACAAAGTGACATTTATAAAGCATTATAACATATTACGTAAAGCGAGAACAACACAAATTAAATTATTCATACGAAAACTTTTTATGTATCTATATTTTTATCTAGCATTTAATTCCTTTAATAGATGGATACAGGAAATATTTAAAGTCTCTCATTATTGGAAAACAATTAATCATCGTTATCTTACTCGAATAGCTGAACTGCAGCAAGTGTTAGTTTTGACGTTGTGGTATGATATAATTTGATGATAAATAAAACTGCTATTGATGGATTTTGATAAAGAATTTGCTATTGTACGATGAATGAGACTATAGTTAATCTTCCCATCGCCAGGAATATTTAGGAGCTGTATATAGAAATACATCAAGCCGTCAAGTTGAAAAATGACAATGAAATTTTTTTGATTATGTGACTTTCCTTGCACTGTTCAAATCTATATTCATTCAGCTGTAAATTAAATCGTTTTTAACTCACATTTTGTAGTTCTTTCTTTGCGACTTTCCCGAAGTATTTTCCAATAAGTATCTCTATAAAAATACAGCTTCAGAAAAATTTAATTTAGGATTAGCAATTTTGTGAATTTGTTTTGCAATAGTCCAATTTATGCACATTCAGCTTCAATTAAAATGTCTTTAAGACTAAAATTTTTGCATTTCTCCTTGTTTATGACCATTCTTTCAGTATTCTAATCGATATTAAGCTGCAATAAAATTTCTTTTTTACTGAAAATCTTTTGATTCTCTCTCCTTCTCTTAATTTTCTTGAAACAATAAAATCTAATAACGTAACTTAACACAAAAATTAACATGAAAATTTCTAAATAGAATTACACTCACCTTAATATGTCACTAATTCTCTTATAACGAAAAAGAAAAGAAGAAATTCAATTATCTGTCGAATGGAACATATGTTTTTAATATTAAGAAAACTTTAAATTTGTATCATTAAATCACATTTTTATTAAAAAGAAATGCAAGCAAAACACACACACGCACAAAAAACCCCACCAAATCAAATAAAATAACCTGTTTTTAAAATTACATTATTTCTCCAAGTAAATGAGAAAAGGCAATATTCACGAGAAAAAAAATGGCATGGACTCTTCTGCCTCATTTTATTCTTCAAAGCTAATGCAATTTGTTAGAATATAAATTTAATTTATTGCTCTTTCCATTAGAATAATTTGCAAATTCAGCTTTTATGAACATATTTAATAATATAATCAAATCTATTATAACTTGAGATCTTAGTGGCTTAGTTTATGGAGCAGTTATTTAGGTTTTTAGTACGCTAGCAAAAATACGCTTACTTATTGAAACTCATGGAAAAACGGTAATAATTGAGTGCACTAATATTAAAAAGAAAAAAAAGAAGAAAGTTTTGTTTTTAGAGCAATTTAATGATTCTAATAAAACATGAGGGAATCTTACTGGCTCTAAAAATGATTTCAAATATTTGAACAAGAAACGTGTAAAAATGTAATATAATACAGGCCACTAACTATCAATTTGTGCATATTATCACCAAGTATGGGTAACCAATAGAAATAAATAAATAATTAGCTAAATTATTAATAATAATAATAGTAACAATAATAATAATAATTAAAAATAAATAAACAAAAACGAAGTAAAAAATATGAGATAAAATATAATATAAATTGAAATAGTGGCTGCGAAATAGAATAAATGAAAATTCTTAGTGAAAAAATACCTGCTATTTAGGGGAAAAAAAGTCTTAGTTAAGCTCTTCAAAATAAAATACATTACCAAACACACAATTTCGAACAAAACGTATTCATCGCAAAGAGTATAAGTGAAAGTTCACTACAAACAAGCTTCAAATCAACGCAGTATTAAATAAAAAGTTTCTTGCTGTTACCTCAAAATGAGTTGGAAAAGTCGCAAAAATTTTAAATCGAAAGCTTAGCAAACTAGTCGAAAAATAAGCAATATTTCACTTTTGGAGAAAATTATTAACATGTAATAAAGTTAGTTACAGCAAGGCTGAACTTGATCCAGTTTACTACTGTTACGATCAAGTTCAGCCTTGGTTACAGTAACCAAGAAACCAAGAGATTAGAAAATTATAAAGAAAAAAACCATGTGCATTAATTTAAATAGATTTAGTTAAAGAATTAATACTTCAAGTAATATAATATGTTTAGGAAGGCTTCCAGCTATCTATTATAATGACTTGTACTTTAGTTTTGTAATGCATGATTTTTTTTTCTTTTAATAGCTCACTTTGCTATTGAATAGGTATTGCAAATGCAAATGTAAAAGATTATGTGATTTTTATAACATTAGAAAAAGTAAGATTCCAAATAAAGAACCGTCCCCGTATTTTATAACACATTTACATTTATTTTCTAAAATTTGCGATAACGAAAATGCTGAGAATCAAAGAGGAGAGACATAAGCTGTTTAGTTATAAAGGAAATTAAAAATAAATAAGTAAATAAACAAAGTAATATCTGATTTTTGTATATGAACCAAGAAAATGACGATGTTATGTATCTTAAATAAAAGAAAAGGAATTTTTTTTACATTTTTAATTATTTTTTATAAATAAAGTTTGACGAGTTAGTTTTTATGTAGAGACTTGCAATTTAAAAGTAAAATTTGTTTATTAGAAAATTAATTCTTTAACCCCTACCTGAATATAGACAAGCTTCGAAAGCATCTGGTACATGGAAAGACTTGTTGAACAATTTTTCTTTGAACCAACACACTTTCTCCCCTTTTAATCGCAAAGGCTCCCACATCAGTCAGACAAGTTTATGAACGGAAAATAAAAAAAAAGCTATTATCGATTATTTTGGCATTAAGTGAAGATTTTCTTTTAATCTTCGTTTCGGTAAAGTTTGAAGAAAATTTTAGCATTTTTAGGCGGCAATTTTTGGTACAACAGGATGAGGCACATTGCACCTTATGGCTTTGCCACGTTACTTTATTTAAAAGGGAAACAAGATTCAGTATTTTTTTTTTTTTTTTTCAGAAATTATGTTCAAATCTAAATAACTTTCTCAGTAGCACATCCGAAAGACTAAGTACTACAGTCAAACGAGGGGGGGGGGGGGGAATTTGCTCACTTTTCAAATGTTAGTTAGTATCCTTTCTGACAACATAAACTGATAACAAACTTAAGGGCCTTTCATTCAATACAACTAACAATTTTTTGTTTTGAAGTTGTCAAGCTTCATAAATGATACAAACCAGCGTTTGAAAAGTGAGAAAATTAACTCCGATTTTGACGAAGTCACCCCAGTTGACGGTAAGGAAAACGTTGGAAGAGTAAGTAAAAATTGCTGGTACCAATTCTGCTTGTAGTAGATTTTAGTAAGAAAATAAAGACAGTCGAAATCTTAAATGCGTGAAAAATCATTAAAACCCTAAAAGAGTATCAATTAGCTCTTAAAAGCGGTGTCGCATAAAAAGTTTAACACTAGATTTACCAGGCCGTTTTCAATCATTTCTAAACTTTCCTTTTTCACCAAGTAGCTACTAATTATAATAAACCTTTCAGTCATATTAAGTTGTCCTACTTACCGTGTAGGGGCCGTTTATAAATGACGTCACGCTTTTTCCCATATATTTGACCCCCCCTCCCCCCTTTGTCACGCGTCGTGCTATGTTGCACAATGCATGATGTCACTCTTCTTTTTACCCCCTCCCCTCCCTTTGTCACACTTTGTCACAATGTCACGACCCCCCCTTCTCCCCCTCGAAGTGTGACATCATTTATGAATGATCCCGTATTAGAAAAAGCCAATGCAATTGAAAGTTGCACTATAATTTGTAATAAATTATGCAAAATGAAAGCTTTGAAACAGTCAAAATGACTGGTCTGGTAAATCTAGTGCTAAGAAATAGGAGTTAGGTGATAATCTTGGAGGTTTTCACATGCAAAAACTTATTTAAGAAGATAAGATGTATCTTATTTAGAAAATTAAAGAGAATATTCTTGAGTGAGATTTTCCCTAGATGAACTGCAGTTTGATTGAGAAACCAGTGCACGAAACGCCTAATTTTACGTTCAACAGCTAGTTTTACTATACTCTGGTCATCAACTCTCAAGATACTTTGTGCAGTAAATTGCTTTTTCAAAATACACGGTTACGTTGTGATGTTCAATGGGATGTTAATTTATGTACTTAAAGTCATAAAACCTGCAGATTTAAAATGAACGCTTCAAACTGCACTCAAAAGATAGCTCCAAAAAATATACGTTCTATAATAAAATGTGCTGAAATCTGCTTATAGTTTGAAGGATAGTTTGGACATGATTCGGTGTTAAGCTCTCTGAAACCATCGTTCAATCACTTATCCCTTTAATACCCTTAAGTTTCATTTTAAATTCAGTTATCCAATTTCCGAATGAAACTTCATTACTTTCAAAAGACCTACGGTGATTAATGGATTCTAATTTGCGATGGTTAGAAGTTTCATCAAACCTTCATCCACATGAATAATCCTGAAGCATAAATGGCGTTTTAAACAGGCGCTCTAGATAACGTACTTTTACTCAAGAGGATGTTAGGTAATTAAAACAATTTAAATTCTTAGAAATGAGCGTTTAGAAGTTCAAGAGTCTATAATGATTGTAGAGTCATATTAAAAAATAAAAATAAAAGAGATTACAGTGAAAATATTTTTTAATTATTGATTAGATAATATCTTATGAGCACGTTAAGAGTTTTTTTGAAATACTTCTCTTATTGCATTATCCTGTCTCAAATTTACATATTCAAACTATATATATATATATATATATATATGTATATATATATATATATGTATGTATATATATATCATTTAATTTTTTAAAAAATGGTTAGAGGTTCATCCATTTCGGATTGAAGAATTTCTTCTTTTAACTTCTTTTATCATGTACAACGTCTTGCATTTATAATATGTACTAGTACTTGTTGTTCCTAATTTTATTTCCGAGATATATTCATATATTTGTATTTCATGTGTTATTTATGCACTCCTAAGAAAGAAAGATGTATCCCCAAAAAATAACTGTTGTAATTAACAATATTTTTTCTGAATACTATTTATTTCGCTTCGTAAAATAACGTATTCTTTAGTTTACTGTAAATAAAGCCACTGCTTTTTTTAAAAAATGCATTTTCAAAAAATTTTGACTTGTATGACTTGTATAAGTATTGACAAAAATTTTGACAGTATGTTTCTCACCACCTCATATAGTTTTATTCAGGTATGTGTACACGGAAGCCATGTGGTCAGACCTTTTATAAAAAATATTTTAAAAATTAATTTATGTTGTATAGAACTAATTACATTACTTTCATTTGACTTTAATAAATACTTTCAAAATATTAAGTACAGTTAATACAATTTCTATTGGGATAAATGTTTGAACTATTTTGCGGATTACATGCACAAAATGGTATAACTCATGAAGTAGTTGTTTACTAATTGGCTTCAAAACAATTACTAATTGGCCTCAAACAGCCGCTTGTGGAAAAGCTAAACAGAAGAAGGGTCCAAAAATATAGCTGAAGTCCTAGAGTTAGATTTTCATATTAAAACAAGAAATTTACTCAAGCTCTTGTTTTTTCTAAAATATACTATGCTTAGTAAAATAGCAGCGTTCGAGCATGAAGCAAGTAAAATCTTTATGCAGCAATTACCAAAAAGCTCTTTTATAAATTGGATAAAACTTGTGAACAATTTAGCAAAATTAATCACTGGACTCCCTTTAGTTTTAAAAGTAAAATGTGTTTTTTTTTTTTTTTTTAATTTCTTTTGAAGCATAAATGCATATTTAGTCCTCTAATATTTTGAAAGACGAAAAAGTTCATGAGCTCTCAACCGAATATTAATAGAAGGGAAATTACATGAAGTAAGAATAAACACTCCTTTATGATACCTTTTGATAAAGTGGCTAATTTTTACTTGAAGTATATTAAAGTGTTTAAGTACGTCAACGTTTGAAAAGCGCAACAGCACATCATCCTTCTTTAAAGAAATTTTAATCTTTTATGATACGTACATGAAACAATTTTTTCCGAAATAGTTTTTTAAAAATTTTACTGTGATATAATTAATTTTAGTTTTGGAGGATTTAACCTGTTTGATTAAAGCGTAATTTTTCACCTTAAATAAAGTCTAAGGTAGTTTGTATTTCCTTCAATTATTTTGCTTATTCACCGTTACTTCGCATTAATACCACCGATTGTTCATTGCAAGAATTATGAGTAGAATAAATATGCATGTACTACCCTCATTAAATGCTATAAAAAGACAGAGAGAGAGAGAGAGAGAGAGAGAAACATTTCTAAGAAATTAAAGTTTGTGCATTAAAGATTAGTTTTTTTTTTGCAATTAGGTTTACAATTAGGTTTTTATTTATTTATTTATTATTATTATTTGTAATGGATAACTCATAAAATTTTGCCTAGCGACAAAACATATTTAGTTGTAGGACTTGCATGTAAATGCCTTATTAACACAGAATTAAAGTTTATTGGCATCTCATCATAAAATAGTGACAGGAACAATTTAAGTGCTTGAAATAAAAAACTGACTGCATATTTAGGGCTACAATTTCATCCTACCAGCTGCTACGTTTCGAGTGGCAAATCCGAAACATAGGTAAAGAACATGGAACGGCTTTAAAAAGTTCAACAGTTAGGAAATTTTTCCCACCATCTATTAAATTTATTTAGTCTCAATTTTGCGACTTTTATTCAGTTCCGTTTGCTGATAGAACATTTTCTCTTTTCAGTACTTCTTTGACTGCAGTGCTTTCCAAAGATCAAGATTAATTTTGAAAGAATATCACTTTTTATTGAAGTTAATTTGTTTTGGAGCGATGAGAGAGAATATGTAACGGAAGTAATGCGAGCAACGCAAAATTTTATAAACCGGAGGCGCATTGGGTTACTTTTTGGAGTGATGTCACTGGTTTCTTTAAATTATTTTCATCTGCAGCTTTTTTACCTTTTCTGTTAGCGAGTTTAAAATTATTCATCACCAGTACAATTTGGGAACCCACACCTGGTACGATGATTTGAGAACTCATAAACAACTGCGTATCGTCTTAAAAACAGCGTTATTTCTAACCTCGTAAACACTTAACTAAAAAAGAAACAAATGCAAATGCAAATGTAAAAGGGACGACCAGTAGCAGGCACAGGACCCAGCTAGATTGGTCCAAGTCAGTTTAACAATCCCCAATGAAAATCAAGAGTCTTCTTAAAAGTTTTTACCCCACTGCAATTAACAGTTGCCTCTGCTAAACTATTGCAACTGCCTACAATCCTATTGAAATAGTAATTATTCCTAATTTCGAGATTAGCCTAAGATTTAAAAAGCTTAAAACAATGACCTCTGGTTCTTCTTTCAGCAAATAACTGAAGCCCATCAAGATTTTCCATTTTAATGAATTTAAAAAAGCTGAATCATGTCCCTCTAACTCTAATTCTCCCCTCTAACTCTAGACTATGTATATTGAGCCTTTTTAGTCTAACCTCATAATCTAACCTCTAATCACCCCCAAAGCCTAGTAGCTCCAATTATATAATGCAATTGATAGCTTTAAGACATCTTTATTTTTCTTGAACTCTTGTACAAAATTTCAAAGACTACAAGCAAAACATAAATTAATGTAAAATTTAGCGAAAATGCCTAAAAACTTAACTTGATTCTTTCGCGCAAGTCTTATCATAGAAAAACACTTACCTATTTGTTCGCCAGGTCGTTCTGAACTCGATACTACTTCAGAAATCAAAGATAGCATTATTTGGGAGAGGTACGATTTAGGTAACTCTTCTCCACTCAGCTTGAGCTAACGACGAATGATCTCTTTGTTAGAATGTGAGGTACAGTTCGACCACGGAATTTTGACATTTGGACGCTTCTGCGCATGGCAGTAAAGAACAAAGTCCATTCGAGTTTTAGGGAAGTACGTTTTGCAGATGCGTTTATTTAGTACGCGAATCATAATGTTTGCACTCTCCTTGTTGAAAGGGACTAAATTTATAAACTGACATATAGCATCAGTTCGGAAGAAATTGAATATGCTAAATGAACTAGTACGAGAACAAAAACGGTACATTCCTTATACCAGCAGTTCCTCCCTTGAAGATGAATGGATTCTTCTTGGCACTCTGCCTTGTTGGGAGGAAATTTTTTGGGGGCCCGATGACTTGTGGAAAATTTCGTCCGACGACGTGTGGAAGCTTTTTTCACATTTACTTTAGTTGTAAGATTTGTCAAAAGTTACGTTCGGCAATTCTACACAAATTATGCAAAATCTAGTGGGAGATTTGAAAGGTTATTTAACACTCTATAACTGAAACGGAACTCAATCTCGGTTAAATGTGCAAGAAAACTGTTCACGCTTTTGAGTTAAGTCTATGCTCCAAAATTGAGAAAAAGTACATCAGTGATAGCAAAAACACTCACCTCATTTTCTTTCTTTCTTTTTTTGGCTCGGTGTAGCAAGATTGTCGGAAAAAATCATAAAACTGTTAATAACAAATAAATGAATGCCAATTTACTTTCCGCCAAACCATTTTCAGTTTTTTATTTGTTTCGAACAATTTGCTTCCACATTAAATGCATATTTTGCTACTGCCGATTTTTAGAAAAGTAAAAATTATAATAGTTCCAAACAAAATATGCGATTTTGTTTGGTTATTAGAATTGTGAATTTCAAAAGCAGTTACTCCATTAATTTGATAAACATACGTCTTTTTCTATTACCTTAAAAAAATAATATACAAAAAATTGCTATATCTGTTCTTCTCTTTTTTTCATGACTCTTAATGATGCAACTAAAAAAAGGCTATCTACATTTTTGCGAAAAAAGTTAATATACTCCTTAGTTCTAAAGATCATTACATTAATTCACCAATTCATCAAATTCATGTAAAAGAAATTTGTCGATATTGTTGTACATTTTTCCGTTAGGTGTGTTGGCATTTCTTATTTTAACACTTTTTTATCCTGCCGATATTCTTAGTTTTTAAGTCGTTTAATTATGATGATTAATATTAACATGGTGTTAATGGTAAAATGTGTCAAACTCCTAATTGCTACAGCTGGAGAATATTGATAAGAGCATTAAACATAATTTTCTCCAGGGAAAAAGCGTAGTGAAAATAAAACTTTATACCTTGAGAAGTGAATAAATTTTGTATCAGTATGTAGAGTAATATTTATTTTATGTTTGAAGAAATCTCATATGGTATGCGCACTTTATTTTAGAAAGCAAAAAAAGTTTAAGATTAAGAGGATGTTTATAAAATTTAGTTCAAAACATAGAAGTATGCTTTCTGATTAATAAATGGTTAAATTGAATTCGTAATTTAAGGGTTATATTTTAAAGAGAATCAAAAGCCCTTGAACTTCTACTTTGAATTTTAGTTCCGTCAAGACTCCGAACTAATTTTATTCCTGCATTGATAGTGTCAAAAGTCTTTGTATCTTTTGTTATTGTTTTTATGATGTACATAAGAATGACAATTTGCAAAAATTTTCATTGATAAATTTTAAGAAGAATATATTTCTTTCACATGTAAGCAAATAAATATTAATTGAACTTTAAAAATTAGTTTAGTAGTACGTAACTTAATCTATCTTAAGATTTTAATCAAGTTATTGATGGCATTAAAAACTTATACGGGGTAGCGAAGAAACTTTTAAATCTCCTTAACTGTACCACCATTCCCGTAGAGTGAAAAAGTTGCATATTATAGAGTGATATGTGCTAGGATCAGTTGGGGTAATTGTAAACACTTTTTCATTGTTTTAACTTGAAATACCATCTATCTCTACCTCTTGAATGAATGGAGGCGATTCAAGCAGCGTCATTGGTCACGTGGCAGCGATTAAAGCAATGTAAACAAAGGAAGCCGTAGCATCGCTTTACTTCGAATTCGACAAATCTAATAAAAACTAGGCCTAAATAAAGTTATTCTACATTATATAAAATTAACACTAAATAAAACACTATAACTATTGTAATAATAAAAAAATTCTTGAATAATGATTACATTAAATGTAAATACTGGGTTGTAATCAGAAAAAGCTGTGAAAATAGTCTAATTAATTTTAAGATAACTAATTTTGCATAGTGTGTTCCTCGTAGAACTCAATTGTAAACAAAGAGCGGATATCACGTGACAACGGTGATCGTTCATGAGTCCCTTTAGTGGTGAATTGCCGGCATTGAGAGATAAAATTGTGAGAATTGTAGCCAACACTATACTCCTTGCGATTAAATGTGTGCAAAAATTTTGACTTCATTACTATTTGTGAGCGAATGAACTCGTATTACGTTTACCCCGGAGTAGCTGGGATAAGTGTAAACATTGATTTACCTTCCCGCGAGATTGATGCAGTCAAAAAACCATAGCATACACAGTCAGCTTGGACGCTTAATAAGTTCTGGAGCAAAGGTCCTCAATCTGCGACCCTCATTCCGCATGTGGTTCGCTGAGTTATTTTTGACCCTGCTGAGATCATTTAGTGAGAAATACTTTACAAAGAACTAAGTAATGTAGTAAATTTATTTAAAATGTGTGGACCAGAAAGTTAAGCTCGGTTCCCATAGAACACCCAAAGTGAAGCAGCACCGGCTGTGGTCAATGCTTGGGAGGGTGATCACCTCTCGTGACTCATTGCTATGGGACCGTGTACACTAATGGAAGCGGATGCACGTAGGATCCGTCGTAGCTCCAATTGTCTTCCAAGTTTAAAGTAATATCTCTGAGGGTGCGAACAGGTGACAATCTCTTACATTGCAGCTGGTTGGAAATTAGGAGTCCCCTCTGAGCCAAGTCGTACTTCCAGCCTAGCGGAGCTCATTAATAAATGGAAAGCTCTTCGTTGTCCTCCTTAGTTCCTGGTCGCCCTCCGAGGGGAGCTTGGATTTCCAAGTGGCATTGGCAACAACAACATTTATATAAAATAGACACAAAAGTATAATTTACATAAAAATGTAATATTTATTGTCTCCGCAAAAAGGGTGAAAATACGATAAACTTCCGTGTTTGCAATTACCCAGAGTAAAAAATATATAGGTTGATTGTAAGCACCTAACTTGCACATGAAAAATTCCAGGGAGGATGAAATTCGTAACTAAATGTTTTTAGCAACGTCCCTCATGACAAATAAAAATGGTTGAAACCGCCTACTTCGAGTTTCTAGATAAACTGGAGAGAACTAAATATAAGATCACTAAATTCTGTTAAACATTTTTTTTCACCGGGTCATTTTCAAACAATAATTAAGCCTTCACACTTGTTTTGATACACACTAAGTGTTTTCAACGTCTTTCCTACGTTGCGAATTCATCAATCACCAGCAGTTCGGTTTTCAAAACTACCACAAGTGTAGTCATGAAGCCTGTTTACATTTAACCCATGTTTACAAATACCGCAACTGACCCTATTTATTTTTTCGGATATCCTTTCAAGAGTTACTTTGATTAGCTCGCCATTAAACTGTTAAATAAGTATGTTTAAACACATTTGAGGAGCATGCATTACATTCATGTTATATGCAAGTATACATGTCACATTTATTTCCGTATGCTACCTAAGACCAGCTCAAACAGGGCTTTAGTCCAAAAAAAAATCCATTTTAATAATTTTAGAGAAGTCTGAAAGGTTCTAAAATTTTCATTTTAATTTTAAGCTTTATTTTAATAAAAATTTAAAAACATTTTATGTCTTGCATTAAAACTTGAACTTAAGCATTTCAAATCATGTGTTAATAGTATAAGAGAATCATTTCAAACTAACTTACATATTTTTCAGTTTCTGCAATTGTTTATGTGGAAAAGCCATCCTTATAATAAAAATAAAAGTTCCACGAACTTATCTCATTTGGCATTCCAAGATGTAATTAAATTTTTCGTCTTCCGCCATTGTGTAAAATACGGCGTAATTTAAGGAACAATAAGTCATACAAAGCATTTGCGTGAAGAATGTTCCAATTTTAATTTTCTGAACAATGGTGAAGAGTTAATAATTTGCCTAACCTCTATCCATTAAGCGTCTTTCGAGCGGCTAACTCCATTAAAGACTGAAGTATTTAACTGAAAGAAGAAGCTCATTGCAAAATGAAGGACTATTTTCTCTCTGCAAACTTTTATTGAGTTCATGCTTAAGTTTTATAAAAGAATGGAATGCTGTTTTAGAATAAAATTAAATATTATGAGTATTTGTTTTTGCATTAAATCGCTTTCTGTAGTTAACTTTAGCATTACTTGTTAATAACGCAAAAAAAATAAAAATAGATGATTATCATAGTAATGAAAATTTATGTGGTACGTTTAACACTTTTATATAATTTCTGACACATCACAATCTGAATACCACAAAGTGCGAATAAAATTTCCTGAATATTATTTATGAGTGCTACGAGTGTTGAATCAGACGAGTTAGAATTTAAAACAAATGAAGGGAGGGAGGGGGTGGAGGAAAGAACAAAAATGATAGAAATAAATTTTAGACAAAAGAAGACGGGGAAAAGATCACAAAAAAGGTGCTAGTTTCTAGATTTTGTTACTTTTACTGGTACATAATACATTTCAATTTATTTTTATTTTTCTCATTATTATTTATAATTCTCTTTTTATTTCTTTCCATTTTTTTGAAAGATTTAATTGTGCGTTTTCACTTTATAAAATGCCAATGCAAATAACTGGTCAAAACGAAACTATATAGAAACGAGAAAAATATTCTTAAATATACGATTATTAATTTTTGTGAAACATATTAAATATTATATGTATATTTAAGGGATTGAAGTGACATTCAGATAAACAATTATTTTGAAATTTTAGTGAAAACTCCCACATTTTACTTCATAATTTATTTAACCTAATTAAATAGTTTTATAGTGTTTAAAAATGTTTCAAAGTTGTGCTTAATACTTAATTTTAAATTTTCCAGTAAAAATACTTTTTTTTTCTGAGAATTTTTCTTTTTATCAATAATCCCCACCCCCTAAAAAAACCTAGAACGTTTTCCCTATATCTCAATGAATTAAAAGAATAAAAGAATATTAAGCAGTCTAGATAAGTTGTTTTTTGAAACTTCTTTTATTATTATTCTTTTTGAATACAGTTTTAACATAATTTTTCAAAATATTTATTTTTATACATAGTTTCAGGTTTTAGAACTGAAGAAAAAAATGAGTTACTGGAAAACTTCTTTCATTTTTAAGATTAATGACAGCTGACAGTTAACGATAAAAGATGTAAAAACTCGTAATTGCGTCAGTTACAAATTATCGATAAGAACATTACAGAATTTTTTGATAAATTAAGAAACTTATGTATTTTTTAACGTATCCTCTCTGAATTTTATAAAGGAAATATTATAAATAAAATTGTTTAAGTGAGGATAGTAATATTACACACAGTTAAAAAGAAAAAAAAGATAACCGTTTGAAAAACAATTAGAAAATCATTAAATGGACATTCGTTCAACAAATTAATTATACTTTTTTGGCTAGGTAAAAAAAAAATCATTATGCAGTTGATTATGTAGTCACAATGGAGAAAGAGCTGTTAACACGCTATTTTCTGTATTCACCTTGCAGTTTGAGAAGACATTAAATTATATCTTTCTCATAAAAGTTGAACTAAGATATTCAGAATTTTTCAAGGATCAACTAGTAATTTTTGTGTCCGATTAGATAATTATTTTTTTACTCTTTTACAACTAACAGTGGTGAGGTTCAAAGGTTTAAAAATAAGATTTTTTGAAAAAATAGACAACGCTTGTATCGAAGGTAATCAGCAATCTTCCTGATAAAAAAGAAAATATTAATTAGCACTATAATTCCAAATAGCAATAGTCTATTACTACGAATTTTGCTGCTCGAATGAAAAACTCGTTTGAATTCCTTGGGGAAAATTATGCAAGCTGTTTTCATCAATTTATTTGCTTAACAAGAACAAAATCAGTAAACTGTTATGGTTTTTTAACAATAAACGATGTTATCACCAAGGATACTTTTGAAGTTTGTTACATACCTGGGTTTTAGAGATAAGACGTAAATCGTATTTTCGACTATCAACTATGCTATTCAAAGTTGCCAAGTATTGGAATATTTTATGCATTACCCAAAGAGCATCATAAAAGCAGAAGAGAATCAAATGATTAAAAATAATGCATCACATCCCTTTGAAAACTTTTTTGCAGAACATTTGTTTCTGCATTATGATGATCAAAATTTTACTTTTCATGCGCATCAACATCATCACAAGTAACTATAAGCATTTATCTCTGCTAGAAATTTCCTTTATTAATTTCTGAACGTTAAATGCAAATTGGTATTCTTCGTGATATAAATCTAGAGCTATTTCGACATTTTCCTCAATCAAAGTTAAATAAATATTTTAATTTTCTATTATTTAGCGCAAATTTTTTTTAGTGTGTTCAACTTTAGAGATGTGTGGCGGTCGACGTGTGAGGACACGGAGGTGATGGTGGAGAAGGATGTCTGCCGGAGGCAGGGATAGAACCTCGGACCTTCTTGATGGAAAGCCAGTGCTTCCGTGCTTTGCCAAAAGGCACCTAATGGCCAGGACAGAAGATAGCTTTTGAAGGTGTGAAATCGTACCACCACAATTGTAAAGGAAGGAGGGGCAGATTGGTCGTTATGGCCTAAAGACAACTGGTGTTGCCATAAAATGTTTAAATTGTAACATGAAAGTATTAAGAATACAATTGACCCGTTGCAATTCTTATTTAAGTGATGTAATTCCAATGCGAACATATGTAGCTGATTACTATGATCGTGTATTTTTTGAAAAAGTCAAATGTTGTTTCTGTCAGGAAAGCATTATTGTCGATAGGATTCTTGAAAAAATTCTAATTATAATGTCACAAAAAACCTTGAGGGTTCAATGTGACTTAAATATTCACAAGCAACTGAGGTATTATTTGCAATTCCTATTTAATTACTAATATAAAATTACTTTCCTCTAAATATTCAAACATTTTTAAAGGCATAAAATACACGTTTTAATTTCACGTATCCGTAAATACATTAAAACACAGTATGTTTTCCAGATGTTAGTGGAATGGCCACACCGAAGACGAAGTAAGGAAATATCATTTCTGCTTCGATCAACATTCCTTAAACCAATTTCCTTAAAACATGCGCTGGCAACAGACAGAGCTTATCAGCAACATAATTGAAAAATAAAAATTGAATAATTTTAATCAAACTTATAGCTAACAAGTTGTTGCATTGTAAAAATCATATTTATGGACAAAATAATGTTAAGAACACTTTTAAAAATAAATTTTTTTGTCGCAAACAAAAGTATTTTATTTGTCAGTCATCGGTTTTAAATGAAATAATTTCAAGACAAAGAACTTGAACGACACAGAAATTTTTTTTCATTATTCGCTGTTAAATATGTTGCCAATGTCATTTACATTTTATTTTTAAAGTCTTTGACTTCAATAATTTTAGCCAAGATTTTTGTCTATACAAGCAAATATAATGTTTCTTGCTTCGTTACATTCAGCCCTACGATTCAAAACCATAAGAAGAATGATCATTTTTCTCATAGAGAACTGAATTAATTTTAGTTTTAAAATATTAATTAAAACAAAGTAGAATCTTGTAATATCTTAGTTACCTATCGATCAAAAATATCGCCGGTAAAATCTTTGAAATTGTAGTTACTATTTATTGTAGCAAACACATTTAAAAACTAAATGTTAGTTATTTGAAAGCAGTTAAATATTTTCCACGCAGAAATAATAATACTATTACATAGCTACTTTTCCATAATAAATAAGTATCTAAATTTGTTGAATGCCATATGCAACTTCTGACTGCATCCTTTTGTTTTTAAGCGAAAGATTCAAAATACCCCAAAGTAGCATTCAAAAATACAATTCAGTAGCATTCAAAAATACCCCAATTATGAATGCTACTGAATGACGAGCGTCGGCTTACGGACATTACGCAATAGTTTCAGTCCGGAGGCTTTCTTCTTCAGGGAGTGTTGATCAGGCTGTTTAGAAACACTGATACGTAACCTGATGAAAGTTGCTTATGGCACCAAAGATCCGTTATCAACTCATCGACTTTTCCTGTCAACAAACCCGGGTAATTTTAAATCCCAACAAAACATAAATGTGAAAAAAAGGGCCAAGTTCGATAGAACAAAAACGGCCTTCGGAGTAGTCTATGTCAGCGATAAGATAATTGATATCTTACGGGTGCCAAGTTCCATAGCAAATCCTTTATCATAGCTTCAAGAGCGTACAATGTTCCTTAATTTATTTAAAAACATTTTTTATCGGATTCCTAACTTGGCAAGTGTTAATTAAAGTAAATTACATTCAAAAAATTTAACTCATTCAATTAGCAACTTTTAATAGTTAGTAAAATCATGTGGCAAGCTATTATAGTTAATTTCTAATTGTCTTCTTATCGTCTTCTTGAACGTAACTTATCTTAATTAAAACTTGCCAAGTTAGGAATCCGATAAAAAAAATGTTTTAAAATAAATTAAGGAACATTGTACGCTCTTACAACCATGATCAAAGGATCTGCTATGGAGCTTGGCACCCGTTAGACATCAATTCTTTTATCGCTGACACCGACTACTCCGAAGGCCGTTTTGTTCTATCGAACTTGGCCCTTTTTTCACATTTATGTTTTGTTGGGATATCATTAATTTTTGTAAAGCTAAAATGTGTGTTTTTATATTGACGATAAGTTATACTAAATTAAACCAAGCTGAATAGTCGCTACGAATTATTTAAGATTTTTTGCGTCTGTTTACATTTCTCCGAAATAGGTCCGTAAACTTATCGTTACTTAATTAATCTTTTATTTAAAACGTTGAAAAGTTTTGTATAACTACGACACTGGATTCTTTGTAGTCAGCTTGAGTTAAGCTCTAAGGCGAAAAATTAAAGCGGAAAGTGAATTTCAATGCATCAATTATTTACCTTAAAACGTATTGTTTACTTTAAACGGCAGAAAAATATGGCTGCTGTTTGAAGTCGTTAGGTATGATGCTACTTATGTACTTTTTTGAAGTTTCGGATTTTTTCCTTTATATATGCCAAATTGTCTACCTTGATACCAAGTTTCAAGTTTCTAAGTCTCCTAGAAGTAGGTTAGATTTTTGATGAGTGAGTGAGTGAGTGAGTGATAAAAATGACACTTTTCAAACCTTAATAATTCCACAACAATGAGAGGTACATCAATGAAATTTGATATTCTAGGGTTTAAGGGGATCACAATTAGACGTACAAAATTTCAAGTATGTAGGTCTAATAGTTTTTGGGTAATGGTGGGGTCAAATGTAGCTCGAAATGGTTCGGGTAAATATACACATTGGCCGGTGTCGCCGTATCTTAATTTGGCTGACTTTCTGAACTTGGCGGAAACACTGCCGTGT
The DNA here is from genome assembly GCA_038502835.1 of Octonoba sinensis. Lineage (NCBI taxonomy): Eukaryota > Metazoa > Arthropoda > Arachnida > Araneae > Uloboridae > Octonoba > Octonoba sinensis. Next base: position 129,661,022 of record CM076600.1, read on the forward strand.
GTCTAGATAATACTGGTTTGCAAAGGGAGGCGGCAAATGTGCCCCGATAGCGAATGTACTCCACCTTCCCCTATATATGATATTCTAGCTAGATGAGAAACAACTCTATTAAGAAAGTCCTCACCTCCAGAATGCGTAATTCCAGCCGCGGATCGCACTTCAAACGAGGAATCGTCGCCAATAGCCTTGATAGAATCATCAAAAGTCCCACAGAGTTTTGTTGTGAATCAAAAAGAAGCACAACATCTGCCGCTTTCTCCACAGGAGCAACCTCCCGTGTCTTTACAAGATCCATCGGCACACCATTTGCAGCTCTTTCCACAGGAACAATTTCGTACCGTTTTGTAGGTTCCATCAGCGCAGCACTTGCAGGTGTATCCCCAGGAGCAGGCTCCTTCACTTTTACAGGATCCGTCGGCACAGCATTTGCAGATGTTTCCACAGGAGCAGGTTTCTTTGCTTTCACAGGATCCATTGGCGAAGCAGCTACAGGCACCTCCACAGAAGCAGGCTCCTTTGCCTTTACATGATCCATCGGCGAAGCAGCTGCAGGCAATTCCGCAGAAGCAGGCTCCTTTTCCTTTTATAGGATCCGACGGCACACCACTCACAGCTCTTTCCGCACGGATGGGCTCTTTTAAAACTTTATTAAGTCCATCAGCTAAGGCAGCAGCAGAGGGCTCACCAACAATCCCCAAAGCATTGAGTCCAGCTATTTTTCCAGCATCTCCAATAGCCCGACTCTGAGAATCATTCTAGTAAGCAGGAGCACTGAGGACAACATCAACTTTCTTCGCCAAAGGCATTTCAGCAGTCTTTTTCGATTTGGTCAATACCTTGGCATCAATTTCTTCAGGGTGAAATTGTTTTATTTCTTCTTTAAACTCGTCATAGATCTTTGGCTTTCCGCTTTCATTTACTACTTGAAATGAACTATGCTCCAGGTCTTGCTGGATTTACGGGACGCCAAATTTTTCGCCGATAAGTCTCTTTGCATCGAAGTCTGTATTTCCCGGATTTAGAGCAACTTGAGACTTCTCTGGGTTGCCAATTAGTTTATCAGTCTCTGTGAAGTCATCACAACTTGCATTTTCTCGGCCAGCTTTCTCGCCAACAACCGTCTCATCCTTTTCAGACTGAAACTCGCCAACACGGGAATACGCCCTTCCCAAGTCAGTTCCCATTGCAGGAGCTTTTCCGGCTGGGATGCGTTTCTCAAGTGTACAGCAGTCTTCATGTGACGACTCTTTCGGATGCCTAGTCTCGATGTCACCTTCCTGACTTTTTGGAACCCATCTAGAGCTATCTAGATCCTTTTTCAACTCTTCATTGAAGTTTTTAAGTTGTTGAGACAATTGCTCGGTATCCGCACTTTTCAGTTCTTTTTGATTGGCGTCAATTTTGGCAATCAAATAATTCTTCAAAGAATTGATATCACTTTTGAGTTCTTCTTTCAAACAATTGATAGCTTCTAACATATGTTTCATCTGTTTTTTTATTGCTCTTTTTATCACCGTGAAAAACACCAGGAGTTCTCAGTCACTAAGATTTCAAACTCCTAACCAGTTCTTCGTTGGGCGCCAAAATGCTGCGGGTTCGTCTTCTTACTTTAAACTTCAATGACTAGAACTCCTTTAAGAAAACACGGAGAGCAATTAATTTTACAAACTATTTACATTATATATAAGTTTCACATAAACATATCTCTAGGAGTTCACACATTACCATAAGACCAATGGTAATCCCGTATTTCTTAACCAAAATACGAAAAGAACCAAGCACGAAGCTTGCAGCATAACGGCTCAGACTTTTATCAGGCACTCGGCCAAAGTTTAAGGCGTAACTGAAATCTCAGAACTCCTCGAAACTTCTCGCCGGAGCTATTTATATAACATCGTGGATCACGTGACAGGAATATTCCAGAAATTTCCCTGAAAGACTGGAACTGCCTATCACGAAATGAGATAGCGTCAAGCTTGGCGAGAAATAACATCGGTACCCCAAAATTCGTAACAGTATATTTGTTATGTTTGTTACAACAATGGCAACTGCATTTATTTGTTTGTTCACACGGCAGCTGTAATTATGTGGTTGGAAACGACGGCAACAATGCAAAAATAAAATTAAATGGGTCAAAAAATCATTGAAAACTTTTAAGAAATTAATTAAAAAAAACTAATTCAGTCACAACTTTCATTTTTGCAGCGATGAGTTTCTCGGGTCGTAAACATTAACCGTGCCGAATGTGGTCCCGATCGGTAAAGCGGCTTGGGATTCGATAGCGGACAGACAGCCAGATCGACAGACAGAATAAGCCGCTTATATAAGATTCCAAACACAGTGAAGAAGTAATAAGTAAAATTCCAATAAAGTTCTGTACATCTCGAAAATTTCATTAGTTTCGTTTGGAAATAACAAATTCGAAACACTTTTAGTCTGTAAAACTTTCCGTGCACTCTATACCTCAAACTTCTTCCTAGCACATATGTTATTCGTCTATATTAAAAAATAACTAAATAAATAATATAAGAAGGTAGAAAGTTGATTTGCCCCAGACGCAAAAATATTTCGCAATTCCACGAAGTAAAATCTAACCTTTTTGCTTTAAGTTATTTTTTAAAAATTATTTGCCCTTAAGCTTTTATTGCCCTATTAAATTTACGAGATAAGGATTTTACTAAAAATTTCGAGTGGAAAGAAAACTTTTAGTATTGCAATATATAAACTTTTATCGCATTTTTTCTAATAACAAAAATATTATAATACAGGACTTATTGAAAAATGTCTTCCTTAGTTTTTCTATGCTTAATCTATTATTGTTTTTTAGTCTACTTTCCCGTAAAAGTAAAAAAAAAAAATAACAAAGCAAGAAAGAAGGCTTAATATATAGTAAAAATATCGCTAAAAATGAAGACAAGTCAAAAATAAGTGAAGTATTTAAATAAAGCTTGAAAAATAAAAAAATTGAAAGGGGTTTTGAGATGGAAAAAATGTGTGTCTGTCGGTCTGTCTGCCCCTCCTAATAACCTAATAACTTTTGAACGATGTGTCCGATACGAAAAGTTCTTTTTGCGTTCGAAAGGTCTCAGTGAGGACATCTCATTTGAACAGTTGATTTGAAGAGTTTTTGTTCAATTTTGAACTGTTCAAAAAATCTTAACATTAGCGCCTATAGGCAAATTATGTAAACTCTGGGCATAAAATCCATGTTCTTATGAACAAGCTTAGTAAAAGAAGCTTTCGTGTGAAATATTTTTTGATTTGAACAATTTTTGTTCATTTTTTAACAATTAAAAAGAAAAAAAGCGCATTTTTCCATTATCCCGGCACAGGCGATAAAGTCGCCAATAATAATGCAACCAACGCCAAACGGAATATCGTCGCTGGTAACCTTTTGCGTGTGTTGTCGCCAAAAAGTCTGCTTGGCGAGATTTGCGCCGTGATAATGGAAAAGTACGAAATTAGCATTAGCGCCTACGAGAGATTTCAATCCCATATAAACCCTGATCTAACCAACGGAGTTGTTTGCAACAAACTTTATCGGAAAGATATTACGCTGTAGAACATGTACAATGTACATGTTCTACAGCGTAATATCTTTCGTATATGTACATTGTACATATACGAAGTTCAACAAGAACTGAACAAGCCTATTTTCCTTATGAAATTTTTTGATCGGGATTTTTAAGGATATTTCTCAATGAATAAATGAATGAATGAAAGAGTGAAAAAATGAACGAATAAATGAATGAGTGAAAGAATGAATGAATGAATAAATGAGTGAATGAATACATGAATGAGTAAATGAATGAATAAATACATGAATGAGTAAATAAATGAATGGATAAATGAATGACTGAATAAATAAAAGAAAGAATGAATAAATGAATGACTGATATAAATAAAGGAATGAATGAGTAAGTGAATGGATATGTATTATCCGTTGATAAAGGTATATTTGAAATAATTAAGAACTAAAGCTAAATGTGAAAGAGAAAGAAAGAGATAGCTATATTATAAATTTGAAGTTGGGTGTATACGGGAAAGTAGGCTCGTATACTAGACGGAACATCTTGTTTTTTTTTCAAGTTGCAATCTGTAAATTGCTTCTAGCGGCATTGTGAAAATTCTAGTTCTGAAGTTACCTATTTTAGTAATGCACAGAAAAATAAGTGTCATAACATTGCACTAAAAAGTAGATATTGTTTTTATTAAATATTGGAGCTTGTCGCAGAATATACATATACTGCTGTAGAACTACATCCATAGTTCCCACATCTATCGTTTCCATATATGTATCTTTTAAAAAACAGTTAAAGTTAATAGTTATCGTTTATTTGTTCTGCTTTATACTGACCTGCATTTCTCGTTTTCCCGTCTTTCCCATTGTTCTAAATAAATGGTTCTGTTGCAAATACTTGTTCTTATGAAAAAGGAATTAATGAAATCAAAGCAACAAGAAGTTCCACCGAGAACTATAGGAGCCTACTTTCCCGTATACACCAACCTCAAGTTTATTATCTAGCTATCTCTCTTTCTCATTTAGCCTTTAGTTCTTAATTACTTCAAGTATACCCTTTTCAAACGGTTAATACATATCCATTCACTCACTCATTCATTCTTTCATTTATTCTGTCATTCATTTACTCATTCATTCATTCAATCATTCATTTATTTATTCATTCCCTCATTCGCGTATTCATTCAGTCGTTTAATTATTTATTCCCACATTCTCACATTTAGTTCTCGTTTAGTTCTCTCAATTAGCTCGTTTACTTCTGGATGATTTGTTAAAAATTAAACCAAAATTTTTCAAATAAAAAATCTTTCAAGCCGAGAGCTCCTTAATAAGCTTGTCTGAAGAAACTGGGATCTTAAGTCCAGGGTTAATATACCTTGCTTCATATTTCCCAATAGGCGCTAATGTTAAGATTTTTTGGACTACTCAAAATTGAACGGAAAATTGTTGAAATCAAAAAATAAAATATGGAAATGAGATGTCCTTGTCGAGATCTTTCGAATGCAAAAACCATCTTTAGAATTGGACAATTCTCTCAAAAGTTATTAGGGATGATAACAGACAGCCCGACTGACACATTTTCCCATCACAAAACCCTACTTTCAAATTTTACATTCTTTATTTTATTACTTCACTTAGATTTGACTTCGCTTTTTTCTGACGATGTTTTTACGATACATTAAGTCTAGTTTTAAAACTTTTACGGGAAAGTAGGCTAAAAAAAAACAACAACCGATCAAACTCCTTTTTATCAGACACCCAGGAGTGCTGTGGTGAGATATATGCGTTGTGTACTTGTAATATGTCTGTGAGATATGCGTGTGTGGGGTGATACAGACACACGCATATATAAGCTGATCTTTAAGTTGTTTCAACTGCACTGTAAAGAAAAACAAACTGTAGAACTACTAAAAGATCTCTAGAAAACTGGGATTCCATGATTTTTTTCAGTAACCGATACAGCTTATTTTTAAGTAACGTTACTGCATTAAACTTAGTGAAGGATACTAAGACTTCTCTAGGAAACATGCTACAAAAGTATATCCTGCAGCCAGTTGTTTTCTTTGTATGTTTACTAGGAAACTGTCATTAGTTTTACAGGTTTATCCTTCGTGCCGCAGCAGTGGCGCCATCCGTGACTGTTGAATTATTATTTCTGGTACACAAAGCTGAATTTAGTTATGCCCACGCTATTGGGATTCCTGCGGCTCCGGAATTGGGAGAGCTATTCACCCGAAGGTTAGGTTGCTCATTAGAGTTGAATATATATTCAACTCATTAATGAATATATATATATATGTGTGTATAGTATTTCTTGCTAATATTTTAAACTGGTAGTCACAGATCTCAAGTTTTTACTTTCAATTGTTTACAAGTGCATTTGAAGGGTCCACTGGAAAAGTGACTTAAGTCACATACTGGTTGATGAACTTAGCTTTATGTTGTATTGTAAATAATGTATTATAAATGAATATAAATTATGTATTATAAATTTGAATTTGGGTGTTACAGAAAAGTAGGCTCGTATAGTTAAAATTAACATTTATGTTATAAAATAATTGAATAAAACATAAAGCAAATTTCAAAAAGTAGTACATGTGACTTAGGTCGTTTTTCCAGTGGGCCCTTCATTTGTTTACAAATTTTTGAACTGGTAGTCCCAAATCTTAAATGTATAACTTGCCTAAATATACTCAGTAAAATCAGTAGCGACAAATATAATTATAATATCGATGTTGAACATGCAACGCCATTTGCGAACACAGTCGTTGAATGTTTGCGTCGACTTAAGAGCAGATGAGCAGAACAGCAGAAAACCGAATAAAAGAGTCAGAGGGCGCTGTAAGCAGATATGCTGGAAGCTTACAACAAATTTCTGAGTATCTGTAGTAATTGAATTTGGTTACTGGTGATTCTGTAGCATATTTTGTTAGATCTGTAATGTTACTAAGAAATTTTTAGTTAATTCAAGCAATTTTTTTTACAGTGTGACAGCATTAATCTAAGACTTTCACAAAAACAAGAATCCTACCTCATATCATTTCAAAGCCATTAGTGAACGTGTATACATTTTGTTTTTCGAGTCATTAATAATATAAAAAGTTATAGGTACGACAATTTTTGCGTTTACTTAATGTGTAAAGAAAATAATAGTTAACAAAGCAAAATTTTTTTTAAACCGTCTTTCATGAACTGCGAATTTTTACATTTTACAACTTCAATTATTATGATTATTATTTTTTAAAATCAGCATTTCGTACTAATAGTTTTAACTGTACCCCGTTCCTTAAATGAAGAAATGATGTTTTTCTATGTACGGAATTGAGTATTTAATTTCTTTTGTAATCAAGCACCGATAAGACTCTCCTTCCTGGTAATAAAATAATACTAATTTTGGTATCATAAAAATACGTCAGTTAACTGAAGAAAAGAATTAATTCAATAGTTAGTAATTATACAGAACTGTGAATAAAATACAGCTAAAAAAATAATAATAAAACACAAAGAAATGAAAGGAAACGGGTATTTTAGGCTTATAAACGGCGTAAAATGTAGAAAATGCGATAATAAAAAAATTAATTGTTGTAAATCACATTAAAGTAATTATCGTAATTATGTCTCAGTTTTTATTAACTTTAATTTTACTGATGTACCGAAATAATAGACTCCACAGAGATGTGCTAAGTAGCACTCAACGGATTCGGAGATATTTCTTTCAATTGTTCTTTCGCAATATTTTGATTAATTTTTCCTTTTTTTTTAAAAAAAAATCTCTTTAATTGCATTCATTAAGATCGTTTAATGTACTTTCTCAGTGGAGCATTTAATTACGAACAAAGATGAATATTTAGTTTTTTCTTAATTTGTTATTTTGCACTTGCAAAAGAGAAAGGATGTTATTGAATTTGCTTTTAAGAAACGTTTTACACAGCGAATTTGAAGTTTTCAGCGAATTAGGAAGTGACACAATTTTTTAATTTAACTTTACATTCAATTCAAATCTAGGAAGGTATTTAGAATTCTCAATTTATTTCCAAAAGAAAGGGAACATGTTGTTGTTTCAAATTGTTACTTGGGTATCCAAGCTGCCCATCACTGAGCGACCAGGAATTAAGGCATTTTTTTGTTATATGAGCACCATAACTGTGGAAGTGCGACTTGGCTCATTATGTATTTGGATGATACCAGATGGCGCCACCACAAATGTGCCACCTTCCTTTTTTGACCTAAGAGTGAAGGGGGGGGAAAAGTTCTCCACCCGCCGGTACCCTCGGAACTTCAGGATCCACGGATTTTACATGCACGTATCCCCAAGTGTACATGGTGGGTCTGTAGTGGGTCGGGTATAGAACACTCAATCTTCCCGTTGGAAGTCTGACATCCTAACCACTAGGCTGCCTCTCACCCCAAGGAAAACATTAATTACATATACCAACCACGTATAAAGTAACGCACCCAAGACTTCGCTCCGGGGTATACAAGGTCAGGTTTAGGTATGCATTGGATATTGCTTTTTCTACATCGGATATCTAGTGTTCTTAGTTTGACGGATCAGTACCGAATATCCGCCTCTAGTGTTTGAAATCTGTAAATTGTTTACATATTTTTAATCATCCCAAAGCTATGTTTACATAAAGGGTGTCCCTAAACGACAGGGGTTTTAAAACGTTCGCTTTAAACATTATCGTCTGGACAGATATGCAAATACTGTTGTTGATATGTCCAATGCAGTGTTTTTTCTTGCACCGGCAGTGACGTCATACTTTGTTTTTCGTATTTTTCTCGTAAACTATGAATCGTACAGGAACGCTTCTTTGGACAGTTTTTATGTACTCCCAACGAGGAATCTAGCTTTTTGCCCCATTTATGCAGTCGTTTTGGGACACCCTGTATATTTTCAAAACCCGCTAATTAATTTAATTTAAAAGTCAACTTTTCATATGAAAAGGAATTTTAAATCTGTGAGATCTCTCCGGATATCCTTTAGGATGTCTACCTGGACTTACCGGCTAATCAAATCTTCAATAAGTGGCTTGATCGGATCCCGAATGTATAAACTTTTGTATATCCACTTCCTTTTGGGGGACGGGCAGTCCCGTTCGTCTCTCTCCGTCGTATATATCGTCATATATATCTTACACTCACACATACATATATATGTATATACATATATATACATAATATATATGCATAAGGAAGGGACGAAAAAAAACATATATAAACATATGTTTGTAAAAATGTTTGAATTTAACTTGTAATTGTAAAGAACAAATATGTATGACAAGTTTGTCCACGTCCTTTAATATGTTTAGACAATTATTATTTCAAAATTTGCGTTTTAAGCGAAATGTTCCATCTCATTTCCTGTTAGGAATCGTAATACCTTTTGTAGAAATCTCTTTTTTAGTTAGTTATTTGTTATGGTGAAGCAATTTCACAGAAGTGCGGACCTATGTTTTTTCCTATTGTCGGCTTAATTACTGCTGATTCTAGCAGAGACTTTATGTTTAAAAATGCAATGATTGTTCCAGCTTTAAATAATGGCAAAATGATTTTTGGAAGTTTATTTTATTTGTTAAAGTTTCCAGGAAATTACGTTCTTCTCATTCCGTTTAAGGATTGCTTTCTAACATTAATTATATTTGAAACAAAAATAAAGAAATGATAAATATCTATACTTTTTTAAACACAGTTTGTTTAATGTATTTAGACTCTTTTATTTATATATTCTTCGTAATGCTAAGTGAAACTACATAGCTGTACTATCTTCTGTTTCATCTTATAACTTCTTAAATTTAAAACTATCTATTTTAAATATCATCAATTGGAGTTCTGTTCTTGAAAAAATAAAACCCATTTAGTGATTACAACAGCAAACAAAGCGACTTGACGTCTTTATGGGTAGTATTTCTTTAATGTGAATTTTCTTAATTCGAGATGAGCATTTAATTCATGCTGTTTCCCTTGAGATTCTGCGAACTCGGAGGTGATTGTTGTCTGTTGCACGGGCTTCGGGTTGATAAACGTCGGAACTAAAGGAAAATATTTCCTTTCATGATGGTATATTAAAAATATATATATAAAATCATTCCGTAGGAGTCCTGACCTGAAAGTACAGAATAGCCTGAATTAGTTTTACTCAGCGTTGCTTGCCACATTATAATATTAAGAAAATATATCAGCCCCTTACATGTTAAGCAGCAGGAATCCTGGTAGCTGAAAATCAACACAAAAGGTTTGAATTCAAATTCATCGGTTTAATTTTAGATCAGGGAATTACTGAAATTCATTCCCTCCAAAATTTTCAGTTAACAATAAGGGCTTAGGTTTAAACTTGTTAGAAGAAATAAGGCTCTGTACAATAACTCCCATTCTGATTATTCCAGATTTTTTAAACAAATTTTACCTGACGTATTTTTTTTTTCGCAATCAGTTATCAGTTTCGGAATGCTAATTTGATGATAAAATTTAGAAAATGAGATGATTTTTTTCTGTTCCTTTTGTAGAAACAAATCTTGAAATTGGAATGACGAAGGAGAGAAAAACACTGATTACGAGTAAAATCTTCTGGTGGAGTTCACGCGTTACCTGTCTTCATAATTCGGTATAGATTCCATTTTTAGAGTCCTAAGTAGCAGAGTAAACTAGTCAACTGGTGTTTGTGTAGATATCATAAAAATACATGTAACTGAATTCTAGTAGGATTTTTTTCCCTTCCTTGGTGAAAGATGTACAAAATGCTCATGGCGTGTATTTACTCATGATTGTTAAAATGGAATTAAAGTACAAAATGATCTCAGGACGGTAAAAATTTCATAGGGGCCCCGGGCAAGAGAGCGAAGCTCCTAAGAGCTAACAGCCTGCTCTGCTCACTGAATTACTTAAATAGTACAACGAAGACCTTGCAAATCACGTGGTGAAGTATTTATTGTAAAATCCAGATTCATTTGCACGGCTTTCCATCCTCGCATTTCCCGATGTTAGAAAGCTGGCCATTCAAAAGAAACGATCATCGGAAAATGCGTTACAATGATGGTGGGACTTGTGTGACTTCGCAAAGAATACCGGAATTTTCCTAAAGCCAAACCAGAGCGATTAAATTTAGAAAACGCTAAAAGGGGTTAATAGTTTAATAAAATAACTGGAAAATCCTAACATTACCTTTCTCAGGGGATGATTGAATTTTATTTCAAATTTCCTTCCGGTACAGCAATTGGTGGGACAACGAACATCAATATACATAGCATACGAACAACAAAATAAAATTAATGGCCATTAGAATAATATTTTTCAAACTATAGAAAAACAATACGTTTCGAAGAAACAATATGCATTTAACTACAAACGCCAATGGCGTATATTGAAATGTGTATTTACAACACATTATAATTTTTTTGTCTTTCTAATATTGATGAACCAAAAGAAACCATTTAAAGAAAAATGTACTTGAAATACGTTTAATAACGTTGTATGTGCATGTTAGAATTGTTAAAAAGAAATCTCTCTCAAATTCAATTTACTTTTCAAGTGTAAGGTACTCATCTAAATACACATAGTATTTGAATGTTTCAATAAAAACGAAGCAAAATATTTGAACATGCAAAGAAAAAGAGTAAAAGTGGAAGGAATAATTGGAACAGTCTCTTGAAAGCCAAGTGCTTTAAAAGGCTTGGAAACTGAAAAAGAAAGTAACTCTTTGAAAAGCTTTTCATTTTTCCTTTCTCGTTAAAGATGGTCATTAAAAGGTTCAAAAGATATTTGCCGTTTTGTTTAATACAAAAAAAAAAAAAAAAAAAAAAAAAAAAACCTAATAACCTTGAAATAATTAAACTTCAAAGGAAGAACATGAGCAGAATTTTTTTCAACATAATTGCTCCATAAGCGATTATTTCATTACTGTTCAGGAATTCATAAAATTTTCTCAGTTTGCAAGTAATTTAAGAAAAAGATATAATTACTTTAAACTTCTGTAAGGGAATGAGTCATACAATATTTCTGGTTGTTTGAGTATGGAAAATTTTAACTTTTACTTTCTATTACACGTGTGCAAATACACATGTGTCTTGGTTTTTGTACAAGTCTGTGGTATATTTTAAGAACAACAGAGCAAAAAGGTAAATAATATTAATATTTACTGAAATAATTCAATTAAATAATTAAGAATATGAACTTTGTTGGCAATAATGCATTTTCACAGGATTTTCCAGGCATCAAACAATTAGTGTTTGAAGTTGCCATTGACTCATTCAATGTCAACACGGTCATGTCGATTGTCCATATCGCACCCCGGCAACAAAAGTGACACAACTCAAAATCATTAAAACAATCTGTCGTATAACAAATCTACAAATAAAAATCTCATGAATTTATATTGAATAAAATAACCGATTGATAAATATTGGTACTAATATTTTAGCCTTGTTTCATCCATTAGTGTTTCCAGAACGATGTTACATTTTTTTGCAAATTTTTTTGAAAGATAGAAACTCGCCAACTCAAATTTGGTGATATGTTCTCTTGTCTATTGAATACCACCTTAATTTTGGTTGCAATGCCGGTCGAATCCGTAAAAGAATGTATCCTGCTACTCTTCAATTTCAGAAGTGTGCAATCTAAAGCTGTACTGGAAAAACTGTCTGGCGAACCTTTGAGCAGCATGGACGATCTCACACTGTATAATCATCTTGTTATGGGAATAAAATGGCTTATTTTCAAGAACATTACGTTCTCGGAATAGCACCAAGACAAAAGGATTTAGATTTGAAAAACCGAGCTCTTATTTTTTAAGTAACCCATTTCTCAAAAATGACCCATCTAAGTATTGGAGCTTGGACTCTTCTCACTCTAAGTTAATCCTGTAACCACTATTTCAGGAAGTCATCGAATCGTTAGGGAGACAGTTAAACTATATAACTTTCAACCGTACCAGCTGCGTGTGCCAAAGAACTTCTGCGCCGAATTTCTTTATAGCTCAATCCAGAAAAGCATTTTATTTTCACTTGTCTCTTCTGCTTTTTATTTTACTGCGTCCGCTCCGAATCAGACGAATTATTGAATTCTTATATCCCTGCTCAGAAGAGACGAACAGACGACTCACATTCTTGAATTCACGTCTCGCATGTTAAATAGTTTCTTAATTTTGATACAAATACTATTGTTCTGAAGAAATAATCGTTATAAATGCTCCGTTGTAATTATGAGCGTTTTTAATTATGAAGTTGCTCTGTAAATTTTTAATTTATTGCCGTTAATACTTGCCCTTTCTGTAACTATAATTTCTAAGTAAGCATCGGTGCTTAAAACTGAGATCGGCGTTTGCTCTTTATTAAGTCAAAATAAATTGAAAAAATAAGACGGAATATTTTTTTCATTTTTAAGTACATCATTTTTAATAGCGGATGGTACGTCAGAAAAATTCTGGAGGCCGATGGCTAATATTGGCTTTATTAAAGCGTTCTTGGAACTGAACTTCAACTGGACATTGCCCATGACCATGCTCTAAGGAATGCTTAATAGATATTTTTCCTTTTTTTTTTTTTATAAAGTATGAGGTTTCTCTTGGCCTTCTTATTTACCGAATATGTCACCAATTGAACGTGCTTGAGATGAACATGTCTTTCGTGTTATGCTCGGGTTGCTCCTCGCGTAGCTGGTGTAGATATGTTACGGTGAATGTCCGAAATCGGAAAATGTCGACACTCACCGGTGATTGTAAACATTTTCCGATTTCGGACATTCACCGTAACAGATATATAAGAAAACTAGATTTCCACGTCTGCAGGTAATCATTCCTAGTCAGAGTTGATGTTACGTCTGTTATTTGCTTTTTCTGCAGTACATATGGGTGTCGCAGACTACTACGTTTTCACACATTATAATGATTATTGATAAAAATTTAACAAAATACTATAAACAATAGAAATATTAAGTTCTGCCAAACTATTAATGAATAATAATATAATAATAATTTAACTTTGTGCAAATAAACCGATGTTTTGCACCTAGAAGCTCCCTGTCGCATTGAAAAAGGGATGCCAAACAATCCCGAAACATATGTCTGCATTTTAATGCTTATTTGTGCTTTAAGATAACGTGAAATTATTTTTATTACACTATTAATGAATAGTTTAAACTGCATTTGTTTTGTATGCATATCCATTACTATTTTGTTGTTTTGCTGCGATGTAAAATGACAGCCGTAATAAAACTACGAAAGTCGGCAGGGTGGCGTAGTGGTAAGGCACGGGCCTCGTACGCCCAAGTTCAAGGGATCAAACCTGGTCCAAATCGGTGACTTTTCAAGATGCAGAAAATCGTCAGCGCCCATGTCTTAGGATTATGTGGTATGTTAAAGATCCTTTGAGTATCTGTTTTATCTCTCGGCTAAATTAAATAATTATTAGAGCAGTTTCGCATGAGTTAGAGCTCAGCTGCCGCCATCTACGGGGAAACTGAGTGTCAAAATTCTCAAGTGGAAATAGCGTTAGCGGATGCCATTTCCCTTTGAGAATAGTGACAGTGGTGCTACTTGAAAGAATGAATGCCGGTTTCCGGGGACTGCAGTAGGTCTCCAAAGGTTAGTGACCATATGCAGCCCCATTAGAAAGAAAAAAAAAAAGAAAAAAGAAAACCACGAAAGCTATTTTGCGGAATCCCTCCTTCTAGAGCGGGTGTGAATGCCCAGATGGGGAGAGATTGGTATCAATAACATAGCTTATAATAACAACTACAATTAAATTGTCAAGAGTACCATTCTTAAATTGTTAACAATAATAATACACTTAAATTTAAAAAAGGAATCCACACTGCTTTTCTAAATTGAATAAAAGATTTTTTTTAGGTGCAGCAATGTGAACCTAAACGTCACATCCGAAAAAAGTGTTACACTTATCTTGCTATCTGTTAATTATAATTCAGAGAAACGGAGAGGAAGAAGCGGTTAGAAATTGATTTTAAAGCTCACAAATACATATTTTAAATTAATTAAAAGGAAAATATTTTTAATCTTTTGGAAAAATGCGTTCTATTTAATTCAATCATTTTTCAGTTTTAATGAAAACGAGCAAAAGCATCTGTGATGAACAATGTTGCCTTCAAAATGGGATAAAAAATTTTAAGTCATCTAATCAAAATAATTAGCATTCACGTTCTTTTGAGACACATCTTTCGAAATCGTTTTCCAAATGTAAAAAGTCGTCTTTTGAATAAATGAATTAAAAGAAAAATATTTTTCAATAGGAAAAAATCATTTTCTGAGTTTTTAAACGGAAAGAATTATTTAAGGATGAAATATTATAAATCAACCATAAACAGAAAAAAATACGGATACAAGTTAAAATTAAAATTTTACTTCTTATTAGAAAATATGCAAAAAGAAAAAAAAACAATTTAATTAATTTTATTTTCAACAAAACAAACACTGCTGCAAATTTCTTAAAATAGGCTTATTTTAAAGTTATTTCTAAATCGCCCAGAACAGGATTTAATATTATTAATCTTAAAAAATTTAATTTTCACGATATATTTGAGTTGTTATTTTCCCCCCTATTTTCAAGGAATTGTGTTCTAAAAGCGTCCAAAATAATTCGTTTTGAAATGCAATGTAAAGTTTTTCTCCACAAGATTTTGTAAATAAATTGCAAATTTGAATTACGCACACACACACACACATACATATATATATATACTTAAAAAAAAATGATACACATTAATGTTAATCCTTTTATTACATTTTAAAAGAATTGTGACAATTCATTCGACAACGTTGTTTTAAAACTGTTTTTTTTTAAATATAAATGATTGAAGTTATGAGTTTTACTTAATTATATGGTACACTTTTTATATGCGAGCATTTTGCTCTGTTTGATGTGTTTGGTTTTTGAAAATATCATGTACTAGAGTTTTTAAAGTTACTTTACAAGACTAAAACAGAAAGATCAATTTGACTCGTGTTATTTTTAATTTATTGATTGTTTCAGTTATTTTTAAATGAAAAAAAATTTTTAAAATTTTCGCCGGTATGGCAGCTCTACCTTATTGCCCAATTCCAAACGAATGAATCTTTTGAAAAAAATATGTGATCCAATTTCATGCAGTAATAATGCGCTCCGAAAGATGTTTACTTCCTTAATTTATGTGCTAATGAAACTTTACAAATAAATATATAATGCATCATCGAAAAATAATGAAAAACAAAATAACACTTTTATATAAAGCTACTATCTTTCACAAAATAAAGTTTAACGTAAGAAACAAAACAATTCTAAACAAGCTGCTGGTTAAAGTTTCACTTTTAGGACCAGAGGAGGCAATTCATCACGCCACTCTGAAAACTTCTTTTTAATCTTTGTCCCCTGGTAGTGATGCAGCCAATTATAAATTGCAGTTAAGTAAGATTTGGGAAATTTCTGCAATAAATCATGTTTTATGACTTTAACACAAAGTCGCACATCGTTTACAGATTAATGAATACATATTACTTAAGCAATGTACTTTTAAACTGTTGCAGTATCGATCTCTCAACAAAGCACTCTAAATAATATTGCGACAATGTTTCTAAGTTTTCCTTCGTGACTAATTTACAGCGGCTTCTGTCATTTGAATTATTTTTAGGCAAGGAAGATCTAGTAAATCCTTCGTGATTTTTTTTTTTTTTGGTTTTGTAAAGTGAAAATTTGGTTGAGGGGAGAAAGAAGGAATTAATTAAATAGTTGATGCCTTTTCCTCCCTATTTTCACACAGAGAAAAAAAGCGTAGAAGTTTAAGAAAGCATCTCATAGAATTGTGTTCCACAATTATTTCAATCGTGTTCAATAATTATTTCAATCGTGTTCAATAACTTTTTTTCTCCATAATAAAAGCTTGAATCTGAATAGGAAGATACAATAATTAAATAAACAAATGCAAAAAAAAAGAAAAAAAAGAAAAACAAAAACAAAAAAGCAATTTTCATAATAAGGCAGTTATTTTTAAGCTTTACTTTTGCTTCTTTCTTTTTCATGATTTCTTTCTTTTTTCTCATCTAGCTAGATGGAAAAAATGCCGTTTTATCATGTAGCGCTACATGATAACGTTTCATAGAGTTTTTTTTAGTGTTATTTAGTTTCACGAACTTTAATTTTAACTATGACGTTACACAGCAGTCGTCGTCAACGCAGGAGCACTCAATTTTAACAATAACGGTTATAGAAGTGGTCGCTAACAGAGTTCCCTCCCTCAAATATAGATTATACCGCTACGGGATTCCACCCTGCTCCTTCCTGCACTCGCCAACTGGAATCCCTCCGCTTTAGTTGTCCGCTTGGTATGGCCACGGACTTGGGTACCATTTGACGAAAACTTGATATAACTATGAGGAAAGCCCATAAAAATTACGAATGTCCGAACGGACATACTGACGGAATTTAATATTAATAGTATAGAATGTAATTACTACATCCGGTAATTAAAATCCTTCAGGGATGAAACCGGTTGAAATATCTTCCGAATCCACCGTTAACCGTCTCAACTGCAGACTCCAGGTTGTTCTGAAGATCAGAAAGGCGTTGTAAACAAACGTACAAAGATTTCTGTGCAATATTTTATAGGGAAGTAGCTATTGCGGACGATTTTTAGTTTTGCAAAAAAAAAGAAAAAGAAAAAAAGCATTAAATACCACTTTTAACACATTACTTACGCATTTTTAAACAAGATTTTGCATTTCACCATTAATTTGGATAATACGTTATTTGGATATACACTTTCTTAATATCAATTTTTAGCGAAAAGGTTTTCTCAAAGCTGGTGTGAACATTGATTTCCACAATGTAATACAAGTTGAAAAAGTGCGTGTAAAACCATTTAAAATTAATTTGACCCTAATTATGAAGTATTTTAATTAATTTTTTGCTTAATATATTTTTGTCACAAACGACTGCAGCTAAATGTGTTCAAAATCCATTTCGAATAAAAGCAAATATTTCATCAAAGCAAGCTGTCTCAGCTGCTTATAATATGCTCCCGTAATTAACTTAACGTTTTTACCATTAAAAGCTGAATCGAGTTTGTGCAGGCTTAAACTCGATGTGCCACAATAGCCCCATTACCATGAGGTCGTTTATTTCTTTTGCGCAACAGTGGAAAATTTAAACTGCTCGTAGTAAAAGAAAGCTCAAAAAAATGTAGTAATTATATTCCTTTACGGCATACTACCCATTTTTATATGGAATTCGATATTAAAATAGTCTATATTTGTACTTTAAATCAAATGTCGAATTAACTTTTACACCATAAAAACCTCGTTTTATTAACAGCTAATGAAATCTGAAACTTAACCTCGTGCAATGGAATATTGAACTGCATATAAATGCTGCAATTTTACAAAAAAAAAAAAAAAAAAAAGAGGGAAATTTGAAAGTAACAAAGAAAATTATTGAAGCTACCCACGCAGGCCCTCTTACCCTATTGAAGTTGTCGCTTACATGTATTTGTCAATTTTGAGATATATAGCGTTACATGATAAGAAAACAAAGATTAGGCTGTTATTGCAACTGTAGCTCTTGCTTGAAAAATAATGTTTTGTCTTTTAAACACACGTTGATATTTGTCGAGAAAACCCCGAGTAGTTTTTGTTCATATCTCATATTTTTAAAAAATTCATAATGAAAGTTTTCGTTCTAATGATAAATTTGTTCTTAAGCTATTTTCACTTGAAAGTATGAGTTTTAATGCATAAAATAAAAACCTAATATGGAAATAAATCCCCGACACACACACACACTAAATACAAAAAAGAAAAGAAAAAGACAGAAATTAGTCGAGCGCAATTTTTCTTATACAAATAATGCCCTATCCATTCATATAGCCCCTTGCGTTGCAACATTTATACATCATACAGTAAAGCAACCATTAACGCATGATAAATAATACATATGGTGGGGAAAAAAGTTTTTTAACATGATAAATTTCATAAATTACGGAAAAAAACGGACGTTTTGGAAATGATGCGATCAAAACAACTAATCGATTAGGGTTTTTTCAAATAAAATTAAGCTTCTAGCTTTGACATGAAAACCATTAATGTCATGAATCATTACACACGAAAACATTTATCAAAAATATATTTATTGAAACTGTCTTTTGAATGATAATATTTTAAAGGTACACAGATCGGTTCAGTTTTTTGCGTTGAATGAAAACGTTGCATTTAAAATGTAAGTTGTATTTTCTTGGATGTATTTTCCGACATCACCATTTAAAAATATTATTGGAGCTTAATACATTCAAGTATTCAAGAAAGTAATATATTTATACAAAGATCTGGAATCAAATTGTTGACTCATTTTATAGCATATAAAATAATTACAAAAATAAATTCCACGTTTCAAGAATTATTTCCTCTCCTTTCCTTTTTTTTTTGTTTTGTTTTGCTTAAATCGGATATTTTCCAATAATTTCACTGCAAGCAATGGAGCTAAAAGTTTTGATCTCGAACTATGATAAATCCTTAATTTCAACATAAAACACGAAGTTCTGTCTTGAACTATGCGAGCCTACTTTCCCGTATACAACTTCAAATTTATGATCTCTCTCTGTTTCTCATTTAGCTTCAGTTCTTAATTACTTCAAATGTACCCTTTTCAACGGGTAATACATATTCATTCACTCACTCATTCATTAAGTCATTTGTACAGCCGTTCATTTATTCATTAATGTATTTATGCACTAATTTTTTATTCACTCATTCATTTATTCAAAAATATCTTTAAAAATCCAGATCAAAACTTTTCATAGGAAAATAGGCTTATTTATATCTGGTTGAACTTCGTATCTGTACATGTTTTACATCATAACATCTTTCCGATAAAGTTTGTTCCAATCAAATCCATCTGTCAGATCAGGTTTTGTATAGGATTGAAATTTCCCCGTAGGCGCTAAGTTAATTTTTTTTAACTGTTCGAATTGTTCAAATCAAAAAACCGTTTCACTCCGAGAGCTTCTCCCAATCAGCTTGTTCATAGGAACTTGGATCTTACTCCCAGAGTTCGCATAATTTGGAATCGGACAATTCCGTTAAAAGTTATCAAGGAGAGGGGGGAGGGGCAGAAAGACCGAAGGACAGGCAGACAGACCGACAGACAGGCAGACAGAGCGACACACACCTGGCACACATTTTCCCCATCTCAAAACCCTACTATAGAGTTTTTTATTTTTCAATATTTATTTAATTATTAAGCCTTCTTTCATACTTTATTTATTTATTTTTTTATGGGAAATATGGCTAAAATGGCCTAAAAGTTTTAACTATTTTCTACTTTCATCCTTAAAAATGCTTAAAACTGTTAAATTTTCTAAAATGTACCGAAAATGCCGTAAATGTTATACCAACAAGTAACACTACATCTTGTACTTGCTCAAAAATACAAATGCGAGAGGAAATGCAATATATTGTTTTGAATACTTCATTTCAAATATTCCAGACTGGAATTTTTTTTAGAAAAGTGTTCTAGAAAATTAGCCAACGAAAATTACTACGATTCGATTTCTGTTTGAAAATATTACTTAATTAACTACTGTTCTAAATTTTAAAAGAAAGACACACTTTTACAAATTTATTATAATTTTGGGATCATTACATTTTTCACGCATCGTAAAATATTTTTAATAGAAACTCTTTCTGGCAGTTTATTCTGAATATATTCAAAATGAGCATTCTAAATCATTTTCTTTTTGTAATGGAAAGCCTTTGCATCCCCTCCCTCCAACTAGAGCTGTGTATCTTTCCAATACTATAATCAATATGACAGGTGCATTTGCTTAAGTGATTTTCGATTTCATGTCGCTCTTTGCCAAATAAAAATACAAGTGTAGAAAAAAGAGGAACTTTCACTTGAAAACGACTTTTTCTTATTTCTATTTTTTACCAGAGAGGAAGGGGGGGGGGGGGAGGGCCGATATTCTTTTCGACTTGATATTTTTTTGCTATTAGTATATATAGTCCTAAAATTAATATATATACACATATATATATATATATACTTATTGCAAAAAGCAGTTTAATATTTTGAGAAATTTCTAACCATATTTAGTGTTCTTGTAGTCGGTGTTCATTTACTAACATGTCGGTAAACACGGGTCGACGAAACCCATGCTACCGTTTATATAAATATATATTGCGAAATGACGATATACTACCCTGTAAAAAAATGGAAAGACAAAAACGAAGAACATCATTAAAATCAGAGAAACAAGTTTCTTGATAATAGCTTCGCAATAAAATTCTCGTTCTTCTGCACTCTGTAAAACTACAAAGAAAGATCTTTTAAGTTACGTGTAGGTGAACACATGAGATATGTCACTACCAGTTTGGAAATTCTAAACAAATGCATAATTAAGCACTTGAGATATGTGACTACCAGTTGAAAAATTGTCAAGAAATGCATTATATGTTGTTGGCGTACGGTTTATTTTAAGCTCTAGGGGAGCATAGCCTGCGGCGGCGAAAGTTCTGCGGAGGTTGGCTGAGGCACAGGAATCGCTACAGTGCGAGCTCCGTTGAAATCATCTTTGAATTTGTGTGCTAGAAAAAGTGATTTAATGTACTCATACAGATGGCTCCATTACTGCTGCACATTATCGTCTGCTATTGTGGTGTTGTTGTCGTGTCCTCGCGGATGGCGAGTAAGAAATGGGTACGCTGCTCCTGAGTCTAACGAGGCCCTTGTAGGCTGGAGTCCGATTTCCACTCCTTTGAAAGGTCTCTTAATTTTTCGAACCAGCTCCCTTTACCGTACACGGGCCGCAGCAACCAGCCGCTAGAGGTTGTCATCCTCCCAAACTCTGACCTCAGTCAATGTTGCTTCACTTTCGGTGTTCTGCGGGAACCGAGCTTCTACAGACTGTTCCACTGCAGGACCTCGTTTGCTATTAATTTACAGAAATGTTTTTTGTTCTCTAAAGTTTCCTTTTTTAAAGACTTTGCAGTTTTTAAGTTTCCGACATTGTACACATGACTCTGGATACAAGATTTCAAGGAGATTCTTATGCATTTTCGGGCAAAATTTTTTAGTGTCCTTTTAATTTACCGAAACAGTTAAATTGTATGTTTCGTATCCTGAGAAATATTAAAAAGATTTGCGGGAATTGAAAATTTAGTTGCGTTAATTAACACAGAAATATATGAAAAAGTATTTGGTTTTCAGCACTTAAAACCTTAAAAGGATACATCGTAAAGAAATCACGGAGCTACACTTAAAAGCATGAATTAGCATAAAATGTTTATGTGTTTCATTTAATGCATTCAATAAGTTTTGTTTGATATTTACTGCAATATTGATGCCCGTGTTTTCCAAAAGAGAACTTATTTCGTAATGTAACAATTACGATATTTAAAACTTTTGCAGCTTCTATTGCACTCGTAGTTCCTCGTTCCTCTCGTCAGTACTGTCTTAAAATGTATATATGTTTTCAAAGTTTTAACAACTTATAATAAATTTGATGGTTATGAGGCATTTTATAATTGAGAAACTTTAAGTAACACGTTTCGATACTTTCCGTTTATTAAGGAAAAGGTTTTATTTCAGAAGCGATAATTTTTATTTTTGTTATAAAGATTTAAAAAATAATCTCATCGTTGACTGGGTGATAAAAATCTGTTACATTTTATTTCCTTAAACCTGGTAGGGTTTCAGGATCTAATGAGTAAATATTCTTACCTTCCTAAGTCTTCTAAAGGGGCAACTTTAAAAATTTTTACTAGTTTCGCATGTTATATTGATTTGTTTTACTTTTTTACTAGCCTACTTTCCCGTAAAAGTTAAAAAAATAATAATAAAGCAGGAAAGAAGGCTTAATGGTATAGTGAAAATATCGTTAAAAATCAAGAAAAGTCAAAAATAAATCAAGTAATTAAATAAAGATTGAAAAATAAAAAATTTGAAATTAGGGTTTTCAGATGGGGAAAAAGTGTGTCTGTCGGTCTGTCTGTACCCCCCTAATAACTTTTGAACGAATTGTCCGATTCGAAAAATTCTTTTTGCATTCGAAAGATCTCGGCGAGGACATCTCATTTCCATATTTTACTTTTTTAATTTAAATAATTTTTTGTTCAATTTTGAACAGTTCAAACAATTTTAGCATTAGCACCTATATGTGAAAATGAAGCAAATTATGTAAACTCTGGGTACAAGATCGAAGTTCGCATGAACAAGCTCCCTGGAAGAAGTTCTTAGCGTGAAATATTGATTTGAACAATTTTTGTTCATTTTTGAACAGTTCAAAAAAATTAACATACCACCTACGGGGAAATTCAATTCTATATAATTCCTGATCTAACGGACCGATTTGCTTGGAACAAACTTTATCGGAAAGCTCTTATGACATAGAACATGTACAAATAAATAGAAAGTTCATCCAGAACTAACGAGCCTATTTTCATATGAAATATTTTGATCGGGATTTTTAAAAATATTTTTGAATTAATGAATGATTAAATGAATAAGTAAAAGAATGGATGAATAAATGAGTGAATAAATACATGAATGACTTAATAAATAAATGATTGAATGAATATGTATTAACCGTTGAAAAAGGTATATTTGAAGCAATTAAGAACTAAAGCTAAACGAGAAAGGCAGAGAGAGAGATAGCTAGATTATAAATTTGAATTCGGTGTATACGGGAAAGTAGGCTCGTATAGTTCTAGACGGAACTTCTTGTTTTCTTTATTAATTTATGACTTGAATGTTGAGAGAAAAAATCAACTTTTAGAATTGGTAATTTTTTACTTTTCAACAAGAAGGAATGGCGACAATGTAAGTTTTTCTGAAAGTACTGATGTCTTATGGAGAAGGAAGTTAAGATATTGAGAAGTAAGCACATTAGGAAAGTATCATTTTTTAATTGCGGTAGCAGAAATTTCAGAATGCAATCATAAATTTAAAAAAGAAGTTGTTAACTGAAAATTTGTAGAGTTTTCAATTATATTGACTTCACCGATAAGTCGTGGATTTTTTTCAAGCGAAAACTGCTCGAAAAATATGTGTTTTATGTGTAAAATGTATTAAATAAAATGCATTTTATGTTATTTGATATAAAACTATACGCTCTACAAAACAGTTTGTTTTGTTTTCTATGCTTATACACTTTTTGTTCTTTTCAGGTCATTGAAATGGAGTCTTAGGTTAACAAAAAAGAGCATTTTCGACACCTTCTGCTCTTAGCGTTTATTCGAGATGCCAAAGCAACTATTGCTACTCGTGAGGTTTGAGATGCATATGGTGAAGAAGCGTTGCTTCTTAGGACGGCTTGGTTTCAACCAGCGTTTCTTAAATTGTGTTCCGCGGATCCCAGAAGATCCGCAGAGATAACTCAAGGGTCCCATATAAAACTTGCTGCCTTTATTGGTTTGAGAATCTCAAAAAATCAGGAATTGCACGAGAGTTCTCTATACATGAATACAAAAGAGTTCCATCTTCTTCGTTGCACCCGTCAGTAACAATGCTGTCGCCATTTTTCATCTTGAAATTATGTTAAATTTTTTTTTCAGGTTGAAGACGTTGTTTAATGGCCAACTTTTTGCATTTTTGAGCTAAGGACGAGATGCGTACTTTTTCTGAGAATACAATTTTGAGGTAATACAGTTCAGTTTTGTCTAGATTCATACGAGACTGTTCAGTGGTTCAGCCATACTACGTTGACCTTCCTAGTTTCTGGGTACGATTTTGAAATCTGCATATAGGCATACAGGCGGTTGTCGTAGCAAATTTGGCTTTATCTACCGCACATCCTGAGGTAGCATACTACTTTATACGCCACTTCGAATGAAAAGTTTACTATTCGATAGAAATACGTTAATTACAGTTATCTGCTATTTAAGCTTCATTTTCACAAAAATCAAAGAACGTAATTAGACCTTCCAAGGTGAACAAATATATGTGTATTTACTGCGGACGAAAATAATTTTTTTTCAACGGTACAGAATTTGGAACCGTGTTTCAAAAATTATGATTTTTTTCCCAACAATTCCCAAAGCTGATCACAAAAAAAAAAAAAAAAAAAAAAAAAAAAAAAGAAAGAAATACAAGAGACCTTTATCCTACAAATTTCTGAGCCACTAAAAGGTTTTTGTGAAACTTCTAATCAGAATTGTTCGGATGAACAGCTGAGTAAGTAGGAAAATGAATTGAAGGTTATAAACATTTGTTGTCAATGCAGGATTTTTGACTATGTAAATACAAGAATTCTATGTAAATACTATGCGTCCACGAATGGTCCTTGGATTTGGGGCACGTCCCGAAATTGATGCTCAGAAATATCAATTGATGTGTTAACAATGAATAAATGCTGTCACACAGGCTCAGAGTTCAACTTTCATCCATCATCATCTGGTAATCATCTCATTAAAATTTTACTTTTTAACCTACTTTCCGAGAAAGTAAAAATAAAATAAAGTAAAATAAAGTATGAAAGAAGGCTTAATGTATCATAAAAATATCGTTAAAAATAAAGAAAAGAAATTCGAAAAATTCCCGTTAATAAAACGGCACATTTACAGAATTCCAACCAATCAAAACGGAACCTTCACAAAATTACATAAATGAAATCGTACTTTTTACAGAATTTTTTAAATAAATGGCAAAAATAATAAAAAAATAATCACTATGTTTAACTTTTGAATTTTCACAAAAATTATTTTAAACTTTATAAAAAACGGTCCCTGTGAAAAATGCTGGATCGACCACCAAAATTATTCATTTACAGAAGGTTTCATTAATATCTTACTAATAAAGAAAAGACGAGTTCCGCGGTAGAAGTCGACCTCAAAAAGGATTCCGCGTCTCAAAGAAATTAGGAAACGCTGGTTTGTGCGACTTCAAAAAGCTAATTTAGACCTAAAAGACATGAATTGAGTCGGATGCTTCCTTCAGCGTGTCTGATTCTGCTTATTCACTTAGATCGAATCCAAACGACGCGGGACTGTATGGCAAATATATGAAAGGCTACCACAGTATCATAAAACAAACGTCACCTTCACTCTATAAAAAGTATGTAAAAGAAGAAGAAGAAAAAAAAACACCGCGCTAGAACTTGAGGGACAACCCAAAAATAATAAATCTGCAATAAAGGATATATACTACTGTCTGATTTTCTTAGTCGAGACTTTCCTCAAATTTGCGCATGCGTCAGGTCTGCTTTTATTTCATCGAATTAGGGGTGACGATTAATAAAGATTAGAGAATGTTTAGCTTTTATGAAGAATAATAAACTCTGTCCGTTTTCCCCTCTCTTTTGTGTTAAAGATTCAAATTGGAAATAGAATATATCATGAGTGAAAAGCAAAAAATGACGGCGTGAAATGTAATTTCGAAAAGGGCCCATCTCGCCGTATCACCTTTGCCGAATAGAATCTTCCTGACGGATAGTCTCGGCGTTCATAAACGAACAGTACTTGTATTTTTTGCTTAAAATGGTGAACTATTGTTTGCCTATTGGATGGATATGTTAAAATAATAAAATCACTATACAGTCAAACCTCGTTAACGCGAAGTCGAGGGGGCAGCCAAATTTTTTCGCGTTAACCGATGGCTGCAGGATTTAAAATCGGAGCTAGGCCAATTTCCCTATGACAAGGAGTCTAATTTTTTCACTGCAGTCCATGTTGCAGGCTACCATAACAGTTACTTTCTTTACTGCATTTTCCACCGGAGCACTTTTCCCCTTTCATGGTCAACGTACTGGAAGAATGTGCCGTGAAAAAAAAGTCCCGTTTCATCTGCATTAAAAATGACTCGCGGGTAAAACTCTTCTTTTAGGGCTGGCCATTTTTCAGCAAAAAACGAATTTACTGTTTGCGGATCAACAGCTGCTTCTTCACCGCAGATTTTTTTGCAAACAATCCCATGACGCTCTTTAAATCTAGAGAGCCAACCATTTGAGAAAACGGAATCGCTGACACCAAGAGCTTCTCCAAAGAACTTGGCTTTTTCTTGCTAAATCACCCCTGTTAAAATGATGTTTTGATTCCTAGCCCCTTTGATCCAGCGTAAAAGGGCCACTTCCACGTCTTCATTTTTCCCGGTTCTCATTCTCTTCCTTGCTGGCTCAAACTGATTCACAGCATAAGCTGCTTCAATCTTATTTTAATTTTTAATGATCGTGGATAAAGTGCTGTTGGCAGTTCCATATTTTGCAGCAATCTCTGTCTTCTTCAATAATTTATATTCAACTTCATTTAAGATGTTTTGCTTCGTTTATAACGTCAAAGACTGCTGTTTACGATTCATTATTACGAATGCGAAAAAATCAACTGCACCCCGCACAGGACTAACTCAAAACTAAAATATCCTTCAGCGTGTTACTCTGCATGTAATCAAAGTTGTTCTCTTTATAAACTCATTTCCAAGAAATAGATTGAGAGTTTAGCACCATGTTAAACGGAACGGAAAATGAACGGAAACGAAGAATAGAATGCTTGATTGACGCTCCCCCTCTTGAAAACCAGGTGGCTGGGAAGTCTTCCTGACCTACACACTTTTTAAACTCTACCCCATTGTCCCCTAATGGAAGTGTCCATTGCTTATCTATGCCCATTAATAGAGGTGTCCCTTGTCAATTCATTCCCGTCACTGACCCGCACTAACACGCTTGTAGTGTCTGTCAGAAAAAGGATTAGCCTGTGAGATGCAGGCATTTTACCTGTTTCGCTATTTTCTTAGAATTCCTAGAAGTAAATAAGTGCAACAGAATTTTCAAGCTTCCTAAGCTCCAAGGAAATTTCATGTCAAAGAATGTTTTTTCACCTTTCTTTTCTTTAATTTTTTTGTCAACTGAAAAATTTTGTTTTTTGCCTTAAGCGGAATTTTGTTCAAATCAATTTCGTCTTAAACGATTAATTTAGCACTAGTTCTTAGATTATCTGACGGGGAATGGCATTCATTTCGCGTTAAGCGAAATTTCGCGTTAAGCGATTTCGCGTTAACGGGGTTTGACTGTATTAAGAAAAATTTCTAACTGTAGACTTCGAGCAAAAAAGAAAAAAAAAATAAGAAAGAAAACAAAACCTCAAGTTCTTAATGCATCCATATAAATACGATAATAGTAAAATTTTTTTAACGGATAAAGTATTTTTCATTAAATTTTTCTCGCTCTTAGCGAAAAATGCAAGCATTTTAATGGGCACAAAACCTTTCTTTTCTTTTTTATGTATATGAGCGCATAGAAGCCATTGAAATAATTAAATTACATTCGATCTTTATCAAAAAAAGTTATAAAATATTTGTAACGACAATTGCTTGGAAATAAAGTGCATTTAAAACTTTATTCAGAGTTTTTAAAAAAAGTTATTCGTGTATGCCTGGAAGGCAATTTTATTAATAAATTTAATTGTATTCCATGTTGTTAGTAACTTTAATTATTTTACTCCTTTTCTTGAAACGAAGGACATTTACATTTCATACTTCAATCAGCCTTGTTTATAAATTATGTTATTAAATGAAATAAATTCGCGACTCGTGCCCAGCGATGACGCATTTGGCATGGAACCAGAAGGCCTCAAATCTCGACATTGAAGTCGTTGCTTTGAGAAAAGAGAAATTGAAGAGCGTTTTATGGCACTTTGCCTTACCCTCATCAAGTTTCTTAATGGAATGTTTCCTGGTTTAATCCGATTCAACATGTAAATGTTTACAGATAACATTAGAAGTCCGCAATATAGTTTTCAGTGTTTTTTTGTGGAACAGTGTATAAATTTAGTATTGTGTAGGTATGCATTAGTATTATAGCATTGGTCTGTATACCGTTCGTGACAAGAAATGCTTTAACCACAAGCAATTTGATACTAGATTTGAAATATATTTTAAACACATACTTTTCACAAATTGAAAGCTTTTAAATATATATAAACAAGCCACTTTCTCTGAACATGTAACTTTAATAAAGTATTTCCTTTTGTAACTTTAATTTAATCTTGTACAGAAAAAAATGTACTCCATTTATTGTTAGCAAGGTGACATGCCCGGCTCTGTGCGCACTATCAAGAAAATAGCGTCGTTCCCTGACAGAGAAAATAAATCAATAGTAACGTATACAACATTCAGCCGTAACAGGAGAAAGTTAAAAATTCCCATTAGAAGATGTTCAAAGATCCCTTAAAAATTTGCATTCGAACTCAAAAAGTTCTTAAAAATCCTCATTATATATTCTTATTTAGTCAAAACCCATTAGTCTACAGGCAACAGTTCCTACATATTGCCAACAGTTCATCTCAAGATCTCCCTGAGAACTAAGATAACGGTCCTAAAAACCCTAAACAAACGTGGTTAACAGTTTCTAGCAATCTCCATTGGAATACAAACGATATATCCTAAAACTGCAAATAAAATGGTACTTTAAGAAAAGAAATAAATATTGAGCCTGCAGAAAAAAATATCATAAATGAAAGCATCATTTACAAAGGTAAATAAATATGTACATTTAAGTTAACAAATGTTGTCCTTAACCAGTACTGACACATAAAATGCAGTTTGGATGAAAAGATGTATTTAAATCAAATCCAAGTGGCGCCAATTAGAGTAAAATTTGTGTATGGCAGTTTAACAGTCCAAAAGTTACCGAAAGAGGCAGTTTTAGTTTAAAAAAATGTAACGGAACGAAAGAAACGTAAAATAACGAATTAAAAACAATTAACTACACGAAAAAACACAAGTTGAGGAAATAAGTGCACAGGTAAGGCTTGTTTTCGCATTTGAAAACTGCTTAAAATGAATATTATGTTGTTGTTGTTACAGATCTATGAATTTTGCAAAGATACCATTTTGTGCAGTTTTCTTATGGGCATTAATAAGGTAGGAAACGACCGGCGCACGAGCACACTTAATGTCTTATTTGTATAAAATATAAAGAGGAAGTCTTTTTAGTATACATTTTTTTTCTAATTCTAGTAGCGTTTAAACACCATTAGAAGAGTTAAAACAATATTCAAATGATTAGACTTTGTAATTTTTGGAAAAGGAAAAAAATAAATAAACATATAAAAAATAATAATAGTAATAAAATCTTAGAAAAACTAACGTATGTTTTTCTTTCTCTAAATGCCAACGTTATATTAAAAAAGTAAGAGAGTAAGTCACAGTTAAAGATAAATACATCTTTTCCGATTACGTTTTTAAAACAGATGACTTATTGATAAATCCGCTTAGCAATTTCTACCGCCACGGTGTAAGTACACAGTATAGATAAAACCGCCATTACTTTCAAATGTTTTCCAAAGAAGAAAACTTCCATTACGGCATGTGTACAGTAGATTGCGTGAATAAAAATATGTTTTTCCTTCGTCGTTTGAATCGTAATCGTTGGTTGCATAATTTTAAATTTCAGTTATCTGAGTATATTGGGCTTTTTGAGCATATTTTTACAATTTTCATGTAGTTTTAACGTTTTTACCTCAGTAAAAATATTAAAATTAAGAAAAAATACATACACGAAATTTGAATTGTGGAAACCACATGGCTTTTTTTTTCGATTTTGAATTGATGAAAAAATATAATTTATTTGAATGAAATAATTTACATTCAATAAGGAATATGTCTCCAAAATTGAATCTATTTTCTAAATTTCATTTTTTTTCCACATTTGAATAAGAAAGGAATTTAATTATTATTGTTCACTAGTTCTTTTCAGTTCGTAAACCAGCTAGTTCGTGCCTTTAACTAGAGGTTTTCCACTTTGTCTCCTTTCATAACAAAACGTAATTTTAACCATACGAATTACGAATATGAAGAATTACTAAATGATATGTTAGAAATGTATGTCTTTGGTAATGCTTCACTTTTAATTCTTTGATGCTGCACTGAGGGTGGCAGTTTTCAGTGCAAGAAAAGTGTGTACTTTGCATGAAGCATGAGAAAAAGAAATTGTATAAAGGGCCTCCTCCGACACTGAAATAATAAAAATGAATAGAAGCGTGCAAAAAAAAAAAAAAAAAAAAAAAGAGACTATGCGCATTTTTTTGTAACGAAGATTAAGTATTACCGCAGGAACATTTAAACAGGGGTATGTCAAAAGGGACAACGGTAGGCTCAAAATTTGCAAAAAATTCTCGCATCTCTGTTAAGGTTACAAGGGAGTGCTTTTTAAATGCAAAAGAAGTCTTGATGCCAAAAATTATGCGTCTTTTGCAATTTTGTACACTTTGTTCTTAATTTACATTGTTTTCTCTTTTTTTTTTTTTTTCACAAATCAGATAGTAAGAAGCAAAGAGAAATAAGTGACCAAAGAAACGTTCCGAAAAAAAGGGTTCAAAGTTTGGATTTTATGAGAGCTTTAATGTTCACTTTCTTCTAAATCCCATGGGGGAACAGCATTTGTTAGCGCTACCACTAACATCTCTTGCCACAATATAGAATGGTGTTGTGGCCCTATCATTTGCACTTGTTATCTACGAAATTTCAATCTTGTCACTTACACCCCTTTGCTTCTAGGTGCCTCAAATGTTTTCGCAATAGTATGTCATAATTAACTTGAGGAAAATGAAAAGATTATTTAAGATACAATTTTCACGATTACCCCCCCCCCCCCAAAAAAAAAAAAAAAAAAAAAAAAACATCGTAGAATCGCAGAAATAAAGGAAGAATTAGTCGTTTACGTAATGTATCGATTTTATATGATAAATTATTAGCGACGTATTTGACATATGAATTTAAACATAAAATGAGGACGGACACAGTGCTTTAGTAGAAGCAATGGCAGTGGAAAATGATGCATTTCAACGCAGAAAATAAGTAAATGAATAAATAAAAAACAAGAAACCTCATGTGGCCTAATAACGTTGATAATAAACTTTTCCCCATTTTGAAATAAAAGAATTAAGAATTTGTTCTTAGATAAATACATTTCATTTGATAATTATCTAAATCTCATAAAATGTTTATTACAGAGTCATATTTCATAAAATTTTTATTATTATGATGGGAAAATAGAAAACTGCATATTCTGAACAGAACAAAGTGCTTTAAAATAAAAATGGCTGTGAGGCAATTTCATCAATAAATTCTACTTTAATTTGCCTTTTTGTCGCAAAAATTTTGGAGTCTTCTAATTTGAAACGAAAAAGGAAGGTACTTTATATTTCTAAAAATTAAAGAGCTAACTTTATTGTCGAGTAAGAAAAAAGCGAAGGGAGGGGGCACGAAAGTGCATTTTTATTGATGCTGTTGCATGCATGTATATTATAAAACCAAGACTATGGCACTTAATACTTCTCACAAGTGACGTTAGTTTATAGAAAAGTATTTATTAAAATAAAATCTGTGTACTGCTAAATAATATTGCATATTTGACTATGCATCGAAACAGATAAGGGGGATTATTAATAAGAGTATCACTTGAAAGACATTGCAAATGGAATAACTGATGTCGTGAGAATCAAATTTGTATCTATTTTCCATTTCATTGTAAGATGGCATTCAACATAAATAGGTTTTTCCTGTACAAACAAGTTTTTTCTGTGGACGGTCAAGAAAAAAAAAAGAGGGTGAAAGAATAACTTTAATAGCCATCATTTTTTTCAAATTATTTCCGCGTGTTTATCAACAATGTTTTATTTCACATAATATTGCATCCAAATTCTAACATTATAATTTACAGTGCGTAGAATAATGCATGAGTTTTCAGACTCAAACAGTTATAATAAAGATTTTTCAAATTTTTAAGAATGTGTTACATAATAGTATCAACAAAAATATTATCAACTTTTCGACCTCATTAAGCATGTTAAGATATTTTTTATAGAAAAATTAAAAACAGAATGCTTTGTACTGAAAGCCACAATGAATTGTACATTAAAAAATAAATAAACCTTTTGCAAAAAAAAAAAAAAACTCAAGAAAGGGGGAAAACATAAGCATTTTCCACGACAAACTTTTGAAATAAGACATTGTCACTTCTGTAGTTTCTCATACATTCATATTTTCATTAGTTTCTCGCTCTTTCCCATTTAGCTTTAGCTCCCACTTACTGGAAATATACCTTTGTCAATATATTATGTTATACATATTCATTCACTCATTCATTCAATCCCTCATTCATGTATTCATTCATTTATTCTATTCATTCATGCATTCACTCACTCATTCATTCAGAAATACCATTAAAATTCAGATCAAAACATTTCATAGGAAAATAGGCTCTTTTAGTTCTTGATGAACTTCAGATCTGAAAATGTTCAATGTCATGATATCTTTTCGATAAAGTTTGTTGAAAGCAAATCCGTCTCTTCTATCTAGGTTAACAAAGGATTTTAATTTCCCCATAGACGCTAATGTTAGTTTTTTTTGAACAGTTCAAAATTGAAAAAAAATAAATAAATATTAATTCAAATAAAAAAAATATCTTGCCGAGAGCTCTTTTCTTCAATGTTGTCGGAAGGAACTTACTTGGATCTTATGTACCTTGCTTCATATTTTCCTATAGGCATAATGCTAAAAGTTTTTGAACTGTTCAAAGTTGAACGAAAAATTGTTTAAATCAAAAAATAAAATTTGGAGATGAGATGTCTTCGTTGAGATCATTCGAAAGCAAAAAAAAAAAAAAAAAACAACAACAAAAAGTTCCGTCTAGAACTATACGAGCCTACTTTCCCGTATACACCCCCTTCAAATTTATAATCTATATAGCTATCTCTCTCTCTCTCTCTCTCTCTCTCTTGTTTAGCATTAGTTCTTAATTGCTTCAAATAAACCTTTTTCAACGGTTAATACATATTCATTCACTCATTCATTCATTAATTTATTTATTCAGTCATTCATGTATTCATTCATTCACTCCTTCATGTATTTATTCACTAATTTCTTTTTTTTCATTCATTAGCTCATTTATTCACTAGTTTATTTCTTTTTTATCATTTATTCATTCATTTGTTCATCCATTCTCTCCCTTATTCATTTAATCATTCATTAATTCAAAAATATTCTTGAAAATCCCGATCAAAAAATGTCATAGGAAAATAGGCTTGGCAGTTCTGGATGAACTTTCTATTTGTACATGTTCTGCGTTATAAGAGATGATAAGACATGTTCTGCGTTATAAGAGAACAAGATAAAGTTTGTTCCAAGCAAATTGGTCCGTTAGTTCAGGATTTATATAGGATTGAAATTTCCCAGTAAGCGCTATGTTAATTTTTTTGAACTCTTCAAAAATGAACAAAAGCTGCTCAAATTAATATTTAACGCTAAGAGCTTCTTCCAGTATGCTTATTCATTGTAACTTGGATCTTGTTCCCAGAATGTCCAAAATTGGTTTATTTTCGCCCATAGGCGCTAATGTTAATTTTTTTTGAACTGCTCAAATCAAAAAGTCAGATATGGAAATGGGATGTTCTCGCCGAGACCTTTCGAATGCAAAAAGAATTTTTCGAATCGAACAATTCTTTCAAAAGTTATTAGGAGGGGGACAGACAGACCAACAGACAGACCCACAGACCGACAGACACACATTTTCCCCCCATCTCAAAACATTACTTTCAATTTTTTTATTTTTCAATCTTTATTTAATTACTTAACTTATTATTGAATTTTCTTTATTTTCAACGATATTTTTATGATACATTAAGCCTTCTTTCATGTTTTATTATTATTATTTTTTACTTTTACGGGAAAGTAGGCTAAAAAAACGAATCGGACAATTCTTTTAAAAGACAGCAGACAGACCTACCGATATTTTCCACATCTTAATCTTAAAATCCTACTTTCAATTTTTTAAATTTTTCATTCTTTATTTACTCACTTCTCTTTCTTTTGACTTCTCTTTATTTTTAAGGATATATTTACGTTCTTTGATACCCCTTTTTTTAAACTTTTACGCTAAAGTAGGCTAAAAAGAAAAGTTTCGAAAGATATTTTTTTTTCCTTTAGCTAACGAAATCACTCAGGATAGAAGACATAATGCAACTTCTAAGTTACGGTTAAAGATAAATACGTCCTCAGGGATTTCGTTTTGAAGGCAGATGGTTTAGATAAATCCGCTTAGCAATTTTTACCACAAGTGTAAAGGTTTGGTAAAGATAAAACCGCCATTCATTTTCAAACATTTCTTTTTTTAATAAAATTTTCATCAAGGTAATGGTCTAGTGGGAAACTTTGATGGAAATGTGTTTCATTCTTTTTTTGAATGAATGAATAATATAAAATTCTTCCATCTTATGCTTTTTTCACTTTAAGCGCCTTTTTGTATTTTTTCTCATTATTTAATTCAGTTATTCTAGTAAAATATATTGCATGACCTGAAATATAACAGAACTTTTGATTTTTGTTTTAAAATTTGACCCGTTATAAAATTTATTTATAATATTACGTAGTTAGTGACAGCAAGAGTTAAAGAATATCATTTCATAACAAAGTAAAGTTAATTTTCAACATCTCAAATTTTTCTGCTGGTTTTTAATATTTTTTGAGTTTTAGGTTGATTTTGAAATAAGAACATTTTTACCTTTGTCCAGAGGAAATAAATGCTAGAGTAAACGTTTTTTACTGCAAAAAGTTGCTTACTGCATGCACGTAGTTCGTTGCATTAAACAAGGAACCCGTTCGTTAACAAGGAATCCTACGTTGAAAAAGGGATACGTTTGTACACCTGAAACACCCGCATGCAATTCTTTTACCATTTTGTGCGATAATAACGTTAAACCTGTTATATATTTAATCATATTTATTCTAAATCTTCGTTATTTCCGTTTGTTTCTTTTTAAACCTTTTAGTTTAAGCCATATAACAGTGTGTGCAAGTAAAACCCTACTACGTTTGCTGAATTGATGATATCTTCACTGTTTGCGTCTACATCAAAATTGATTTTTTTTCAGTATATTTCTATGCAATACAAATTGAAGCTAACTGTATTAGAAGTATAAGTTATGAACTTAAATAGTTTTAATAGGAAAATGTCTAATTTCTCTTCTTGTGCATCCTAATTCACAGGAAGAAGTGCATTTAAATAGTTCAAACGAATCTTTTAGTGGTTAATTCCTATGTGTCTAATCTGATGTTACCATCTGGTGTTGTCCCTATTATTTAGATAATTAAATGCTCTGCTTATATATTAAACGTCCTCTAGATTACACCTCGCGCTATGTCCTCGCTCAATGAATACTATACCAGAACAAGTAACATCATTTAACACACATATAAGGACACATTATTTACAAATATTGAGCCTATTGAATAACATTTTATGCTGAATAGAAAGTTAAAATTAAGAATTATCTTCAAAAATTTATAAATTTGGATTTATACTTTATTTTCAACTGAAAACTAACGTAGCAAAAGCAAGGAAACTCAGATACATAATTACATCTCGTTTTTATTCAACTAATAATCCTATATACAACATGAAATAAATAATTTTACTTTTAGTTTTGCTCAGAGTTCAAAGCGAAGAACAAAATGATTACGCTACCAGTTATAAGAGCAGTATCTACACACTCATTCTATACGAAAGGAGCAAAAAGCACATGAATTATATTGCTTGTTGACTTGGCGTCTTGTTTCATTTTAATTATATTTTATTGAGATTTATGGCAAGCTCTCCTTGAAATCTATTCCGGATCCTCTAATAGTATCTCATTGTTCTTATACCTGTTCTGCTTCTTTGTCTTAATTTTAATTTTTTTATAATACGTTAAAGCCCTTCTTCTTTCGTGCTAAGAGACTACAATGCGGGTAAAGGTGAAAAAAATTGAAATCAACAGATCGCAAAAAGAAGCAGTCAGTTCTCACGTAAACATACTGTAAAATAATTCTGTAAGGAGACAGGAAGGAAACTGAGAGGGTTTTTGCGAATTCACAAGAAATTCCTTCTAGATCAAAAAATCAAGTTTCTTAATAACGGTTTCTCAATAAAATTCTTGTTTTTCCGCACTAAATGCAATTACAGAAATCGATCTGTTAAGTTACGTAAAACACCAAAACTGTGACTACCAGTTCAAAAATTGTAAACAAATGCATAATTAAATACTTGAGATATGTGACTGCTAGTTCAAAAATTGTAAGGGATATATTGTTGGCGTACGGACTATTCCCAGCTGCAGCGTGTAGCTTAACCGTCGACGGTCTCCCAACTTCGAAGGCCTCTTTAACACTAGATTTACCAGACCAGTCATTTTAACTGTTTCGAAGCTGGTTTTACGGAGTCCTTGTTCTTTATTTTCTGTAATTTACTTTTTAAAGACTTCCCTGTTTCTAATGCATTGTAATTTTACGATCAAATTATCTCCAGAAGATACAAATGCATTTTAGGGCACACATTTTTTTGCAGTGGGGTTTAATCGATTTGAATGACTTCTTAATTTTCAACATTTAGAATACTTGTAGATGCATAAACTGCCCCTTCCCCATTCGATTTCAATAAATAAAAATTCTCGAATGCTTCGATGACCTCTTTGTTTATTCTAAGGCAGGCGACGCAAATACGATAAAAACCAGCTATATCATTTACTGACTAGGTTGTTTGATTACTATAATGGTACTACACAACCATCGAATTACAATGAAAATTTATATAACATTGTTGAAAGACATTGAGCATTTTAATGCTATGCACACACAGTGATCTATTTCACAATTTCAAAGTTCTAAACCGCTTTATCGGTCATTTTCAATTTTGAGCTTAAAACAATTTCGCTTTAGGGTTCATAAATATGCTGAACTACGCGAGTCATTCAATAAAGAGACAGATTGGTGTGGGGAAAAGACTGTTGGCAGAACAAGTTTGGTACATTTCGGAGCTAAGTTGGTATCACTCTCTGGGATGAGTTCTAATCAGCTGATTGGTCAACATTGCTATGTTTATAACTCAAAATTAAGTGAAATGATGTCGGGTCTCCTTGAAAGTTCCACATTGGCTGAACAACTTTCTGTGATTTGTTTTTTGATTGCTGAATGTGAAAAACTAGCTAATGTGCACTCTAGAATGACTAAAGTGTATAGTGAAAGTTGTATGAACAGTGGAAATTTTTACAAGTTCAAGAAGAACAGTTCAAAAGTGGTCGATAATCAGTCTCTGACGAACACTGTTCTTTCCGGCCTATTAAAGTTTCAACTTCCGCACTTGAAACTCAAATTGATAACATTATTCGTGCAGACCACCGTCACAGTGGAAATGATTTCAGAAAAAAATCAAGTTAGTGTTGGTACGGAGGAGAGGTATGATTCTCCAGCAAGACAAACGCACGTCTTCAAGTTGCTCAATTTACCAGTCAAACCATTGATAAAATGGGCTGGGAAGTACTGCCTTATCCCTCTTATAGCCTCGATTCAGCCCTCTCTGATTGTCGTTTGTTTGCTTCTTTATTTACTGAATGACTCTAGAATGTCGTAGTATAATTGAGACTCTGGAACATTGCGAGGTGAATATAATGTAAAGAAATAAGTAGATTGGTTTTCAGTATTTATATTTAAAAATAGTTTCATAATTATTCCTGATATTGCGTTGTTTGGCCTTTTCTCAATTGCTGAATTCAATGTGCTATTGCAGTGCAAACATTTCACCATTCCTGTTTAATTTACAAATACCTGAAATTTTTATGGATACAGAGTTATGTCATTAGGTTTTCAAGTTTTCAGAATTAATTCTCTGTGCGAAATCCAAAACTCAGTTCGAACCTGAAACTTCGAAAGGAAAAAAAAAGTATGCAGGCTCCTGCCAACTGAACTAAATACCTTCATACAAAGCATTTAAATCAATTTTACAAAGAGGTAAGCGCTGTTCTGTCGGAGGTTTTGTTAAGCTGAGAGTCTACTTGTAAGCTAGAAATGTATCGAAAATATTCAGTATATGCTTATGCCTGATGAGGTGAGATCTAAACATGTCGAATGTCAACATTAAAAAGTATAGTAATAATAACAGCGGACCAACTGGCTAATGATTTCTATAAAAAAAAAATCTTGAAGTGCATTTCTACGAAATGTTTTCTAGTGATTTAAATTAAAATCTAAAATTTAATTTTGAATGTTTACTACACAGACGTAGCGTATTTATTTTTAAAATCACATTGATTATTCGTTGAATGATAGAAAGGATAAACAGAATGAAAAATTAAAGATTATATTATTCACTAAATGTGAAAAGAAGTTAATACACGCCTTTAGTTTAGAGTAACGAACTGTCAGACTCAGAAATCGCAAAGTCAGGGGAAACAAAATCTGATATGAAAAATAAAATTGGTTCTTGGAAAAGATTAGCAAATGTGCTTACGAACGTAGAAATCATTTCTTGGAACATTTGATTCGCTTTTGCTATTTTTAAAGCACAAGTGCGGCCATCTGTTTTCTTGAAAGTTTAATGCATTTCTTCTGTAGCATGTTTACACTTGAATGAAAAATGGAAAACAGTTTTTTGACTTCTACGTTAAGAGCCTGGAAGTATAACTGAGGGTTAGTTAAAACCATGTATGTTTTTTTTTTTTTGGGGGGGCGGGGGGTCTTTCACACCCATTTTTCAAACATAAAATCAATAGAAAAGAGAAATTAGGGAAAACATAGGCATTTTATTTTATATTTCCCAACAGAGAAGGGAACGTAGTGGTGGTGTTATTTTGATAGTATGATTTAATATGTGGTCTTGGTAAGAAAATGCGTATTTTTCTCCAATATACGAAATCAAAATTTATCTGATAGTCTGAAGATATTAGTGAGCTCATTTTTCAGGAAGACAGTGAACATTTCAATGGATTCCTTAGCAGGTTTCACAGCAATGGAATTCCTGGCGATTCTATTAGTGGAGCTGGTAACTTTCTGCAAGTTAGTATAACACCGCACTTTATAACACTTTTCTGTAGACATATTTATTAATAATTTTTTAAATTTTAAAATTTATTTTATGGATTGTTTTTCAGGTTCTTCATATTGTTGCACTTAAGCACTTCATACACTCTCTGGTTCTTAATCCTACAATAATTTGTATTTATTCAGAACTTATTTTAAAGCAAAAATACTGCCATCTGAAACGAAATTTAATAAACATTAGTGTTTAAATTTTTTTTGAACAGATTAAACAGAAAGCAAGAAAGGAATAATTCAAATCTTGTTAATCCAATTGAAAAGTTTAGCTTTGGTAAATTAAAATCCTGGATCTTATAAGTGAATTCAAATACGTAGTGTTCAAATGTTAAAATAAAAAAATGTAATCACTGTTTTAGCAAAATAAAGAAATTGCAAATTGCCGGCGAAGAATAAAAAATCTTTTCTGTAAAACAAAACGACGTTTAGCACGAAACACATGATATATTTTATTTCTTTCCCAAGAAAATACGTTGAAAAATAGATTGAATTAGAAATTCTGAATTTTCTTTTGCAGAAATAGTTGTGATACCTTTCTGGATACCTTTATTTATTTTGTTCATTTTCATATTATTTTAAGCTGTACTTTTTTCTAGTGCAAGTTTTTATATTTAATTTTTAATAGGCAATTCACCGTAAAAAAAAAACTGAAGAAGATGTACAAGCTTCTCAATTTTCTCTGTTGAAGTTTTTGCTTAAAGATTGGAGGGGAAAAGCCTAAATTATGCAATTTTGAATGAATTGGACAAAGTTAGAAATGTGTTCTTATAAATCCCGTTCTCTGAAAATCCCTGCTTCTGCAGAAATTTAATTTTTCTTAAAAAAGTAGTTCTGTTTAATGGAAATATTACATAAAATATAATTCAAACTGTATGGACTACGCCCTACGAAGTACATAAAAGACATTAATTTGTAGTAAATAATGGTATATGTAATAATTTGCTATAAAACAACATAAAAAATCCCTAATAAATAATTTAGCACTTGATCATTATAATGGTCCATCGCTTAACGTAATAATGGCAAATGAAATTTTGGCATAACGTATTCATTTCATAAAGATATTCTCATACTATTCCTTTTTTCATAATAAGTGCTCTTACTAAGTATTAGGGGTAAAGGTGGTATCCAATGCTAACCACGGCCATACTGACCGAACCTTTTCGGTTATCTCAGACTACCCCCCCAGTATGAGGGGGTGCGACCGTGGCGCTGTCCTCCTTCGCACTTCCCACAAACTCTCTGACAAACTGACAACCAGCACCAGCCATAAGGGGCTGGGCTGGCAGAGCTTTGCCGACCTGCTTTACCGACCCGGGGCCATAGTCATGCTACAAAGCAAGCCTTACGTCACCCGGATCGGATAGTGCTATTTTAGTCGCCTCTTACGACACGCATAACTACGCTGGGGCTATTCTATCCTCCCCGGCCAGGGAGGGGCCATACGGGGGCCATACGGGGGTGGGGTAAAGGTGGTATTATATAACAGGGTTATAATATGAAACAGCCATGTTTTTTTCCAACTAGGTGCTGCCACCTTCCAGAAACTAGTATAATTTCTATCGCCTACCTCCCTTTTAACCACTAAAGGCAGATGACATCAGTATCACGCTCTATATGATTGTAAGAACAGTGTTCTGTGTTTGGAAGATTGAATCTTTTGCAAGGTAAGATTAAACATTTTTTCTAGTACTTCTATTAATACGAGAGGCGTGATTTTGGATTGTATATAATTGTTTATTAGCTAAAGAGCAAAATGATGTATTCAGTAACTAGAAATCAATATTTTTACGTCGAAAATGGTTTACCTGTTTGGAAAATGGACTGTAATGGTAATATGAAACTGTATTCCATAATACAACCCCTCTTTTATTTTAGGAATCGTCATGGTAAGAAGAAAATCAGGGTCTGAAAGTAAGGGCAAGAAAGACACTGGCATCAACTTCAAAGAAAACATTTCTGCATCCTCCAAAAGCCTTGTCACATAAGCAAACCAACACAGAACCAAGAACGAGTAGATCTGCTGGGAAGAGAAAATTCGCAGGCAATGGAGGGCGAAGACTGTTCGACAAGAAGAAGAAAATTGATCACCACAAAGTTCTAGCGATGAGGGAGACATGGCGTTAAGTGTGTCTT
Organism: Octonoba sinensis; assembly: GCA_038502835.1. Taxonomy (NCBI): domain Eukaryota; kingdom Metazoa; phylum Arthropoda; class Arachnida; order Araneae; family Uloboridae; genus Octonoba; species Octonoba sinensis. The sequence continues at coordinate 129,702,479 of CM076600.1, forward strand.
CTGGAAAATCACATTTCGTGTCACCGGGCGGCCAGAAGGTCCCTCAAGACGACGATGCAGGCTGCATGTTCTGTGGCGAGGCACACAAGAGATGGAAGTCAGGTGTATTATGGGCACAGCGTATGATGTGTCGGGAATGGGCTCATGTGTTGTGTAGTGGTTGTGAAAACGATGAGTTTGATTCTGATTTTTCCTCTTTAAGGACCTAAGAACATATTTAATTGAGCTAATTGTGAAGCATTTACCACTAATGTTTATTTCTTACAATCATATTTAATTCTGTGACAAAATAATTACAATAGAATGTTAAAAGAAATCTACTGTTCAAGATCATATGACTAACAAAATTTGTGTTTTACTTTTAGCAAGTGTTTCATATTACAACCTCATTCTCCAATATCCATATTTTCTAGAATGTCATAAGTAATTGCAAATATTCCAAAATATCAAGTGGTGGTTTAAAAAACAAGTGTTATTTATGTATCAGAATCATATACGAATGTTACTGATGAATTTTGATTCAATAAATGGCATCTAGAATTTTAAATTTTGTCAAAAATTAAAAAGTCGTCCATATTATTAAATTCTTCTCTATATGTATATTTCTTCGTTTAGCATTTCATAAGTCATGTCAAAAATTCCACATAAGAAACAGAAAATATGATGTAATAAATTTCATCTCAGAGAAGTTTATGAAAGAAAATTCAGTAACGCTCGAATACTAATATTTGAATTGGTTTAGCTATTAATTATAGTAAGAATATTTTAAATAAAAATCACCCATTTTTTTTAGAGGAAGCCTTAATGTTACTGGATTTTTTTCACAGCAATATGATTTGTGTTACAATAAAAGCATAATGATAGGAACTCAGTGAATGTTTTGAAAATCGTGTTTAAAATCCATTACGAATTAAATCAATGAAAATAAAATCGTATTACATTAACTCCTTCGCGCATTTGCCCGTGTTGACACGGGCGAAAGTTACCGGAAAATTTTCCCATGCTCGTGCGTTATTTTATTTCTATTGTCCTTCTGAGATCCGTTTACACTTTATTTGTATAATATTTCTTTTCCATGTAACTTTTACAACGCCCCTTAGTCACCCCTCACAACCTGAAATTGCAAAGAATAACTTACACTATCCTAGTTATTCAGAAAAAAAAGAAAAACTCGTGCTTTAAGGGGTTAAAAATAATATTTTAATACCGAAATACTCTTAATGAGGCTATTAAAATTGCTACGTAGGAATTGTTTTTAAGAAATATAACAATTTTCGCCGGTAATCGGTAAGTTTGTAAAAACAGATTTTTATTGGAGGGAGGGGATATTTTTGTTTTATGCTTTCATTCTCGAGAAAAAAAACAAAAACAAAAACAAAACATATCTATGAAATGCGCAAAATACAATTACCCACGTAGTCGCTATGTATGAAAACTGAATATGGATTGTAATAGCAAGGTTACATAACGTGTTATGAAACTTTCAAGTAAACTGAATCTGCTAGTAATTTTATGTTCTAAGTAAAATTATAACGTTTTTTATTCATCCGCTGACCTAAGAAGTTCTTTACTTCTTAGTATTCTTGATTTTGTGATAATTGTTTTTAAAAGTGGCAATTGTGGAGAATAATAGGAAAATTATATAAAATGGCAAAATAGTGAGAAAATTATAGCTTAATAATAAAAAGTTTGAGCAGAACATACCTTTCCTGCACGTTTCGCAAGCTGTTCCTGTAGTGTAAAACTATTTTTGACTGACTTCTCAAATCAGGAGGTTATCATTTCATTACCGTATGTTTTTTTGTTTGTCTGTTTGTTTATTGATAACATCTCACTGGATGAAACGATTTAAATTTTTCTTTTCTTTATCGATCAATTATAGTCCCCCATAGGTCCCGTACTTTAGTTTGACTATAATTAGGAAAAACGCTATGGGTGGAAATATAGTCTTTTTTTTTCTTTTCATTCATAACTTTTGACTAAATGAACCGATTTTAATGATTTTTTTTAAAAATCGGTACAGGGAACTTAAATATCGTACAACTTTGACTACAATTTTGTGGAAAAAACTGAACCGACTTCAAATTAAAAATTGCGCTAAAAAATAAAAATAAATTTGTTTTTTAAACAACATCGTTTGAAAGTCGTAAGACTTTCAAACATAGTTTTTAGAAGTCGGTGCAAAATTGTAGTAGATAAAATCTTTTGTAGTCATGAACCAATAATTACAAATACTAGAGTTTACCCAGCGGCCGAAATTCGACCGTAATGCATTAAATTTTTGCAGTTCAGCCTCGAACGTTTAAACATCTTTTACACATTTTAGTTTTTCTGTTTGACAACAGTTTGTTTTGTTTAAATATTTCAATTAGCTATAATCTCTCTTCAGTGCGACTGATTCACGACTGAGCTATAATTAATTTAATGCATTTATAACTCATATTATACATAAATTTTATCTTTCTGCACTCCTCCTGAAAAGAAAATATAAATAAAATTTGTATGCCACCCTATTGCTATTGAATAAATCAGAAATACAAAGAAACTCAGAAATACATTTCAGAAAAAAAGGCTTTTAGAAGCTTTCAATATACATTATCATATACACGAAGAGAAAATTTCAAAATCGCGCACAATTTGAAACTAAGCCCTTTATAAAGATGCATCCAGGAATCTTAAAACACTCAAAATGTGTATAAAAACAACAACAATAATTTTCTGTTGCAAAACAAGTTTTTGTTTGCTTAGTTCTTGAATATTTTATAAATGTCTTCAAGATAGCTCGCAAGAGCAAAACTTTTGGGAGCAGTTCTTCAGCAATCGTTTGTCTCTGAAATTTTGAAATCATCTCAAGACGAAGCTGTGTCATCTTATTTTCAATTTATGTTCCTGAAAAGATTGAAAATATGTCCCCGCAGACTGTGTTCGTCGAAGAATGCAAATAAATCTGAATTTGAGAACAGAAAAATGATTCCATGTTTCTATTTCATGAGCGGCTTTAGTCGAACAAGAAAGCGTCTGCTTTGGCATCTTTAGTTTTTAAGGAAATAAAAGAACATTTTCAATCTTTTTTTTTGTTTTCAGAATGTGAGCTTAAGAGGCTATGCAAGAGATTAATCTCTTTTAAGTTGAAGTGTTTTCTAAATATTTTTGGAAGTAGATTCTTCATTCCACTTTTAGTTTTAGCTTTTAAAGAGACACACATCCGTATGTATGTTTAAGAGATGTATAATTCTAGCCACCTTTTACAAACGAAGAACTCGTAATAAAATATTTTTGCCCATTTTTTACAGTAAAATTAAGTGTTATTTGTCTGCACATTATTTGATATTTTGATCGTCTTTTTATTTTAATGCATTTTTTAAAGGAAAAAACCGTTAATATTAAACCTTCACTTAAACAAACGGAATTGTTCTTGATAGAAAGCATACTTGGCCTCCAAAGAAATTATAAGTCTTAATATGCGGATTATTTACCTTTATAATTTTCATTGAATTGTTTGTTCAATTCTGAAATCTTTTACAATAGCTGTTATACTTTTGGGACACCTTCACGTGTTTTCCTTTGTTGTTGTTCTTTCTGATGCCACTCGGAACGCCGACCCCGCGTGGTAATGAGCATCTGGTTATAAGGCTACAAGTTAGCATCTTCCGTTTGTATTGAGCACCGCCAAGGAGGAAAAACGATTTCGCTCAAACACTGTAATATGTAAAAATAATTTAACTTTGTGCAAGTAAACAATAATAAAAATATAATTACACGTTAATTTAAAGCACAAATGAGCAATAAAATGCAGACATATGTTTCGGGATTGCTTGGAATCCCTTTTTCAATGCGACAGGGAGCTTCTAGATGCAAAACATCCAAATGAAGCAGACAAAACAGCAAAAACAAAGCTTATATATCCTAAGAATTATCAGTAAACCAATGAGAATAAAGGCAGCGTGAAGTGGAAGTAGAAGTAGCAGGAAGACACCAATAAGAGAGCAACAAACGAATCCAATTGAAAGTAAAGGAAGTAAAAAGGAATATCAATAAAAATAAAGCAAAAAAGACGACAGCAGGCATAAAAATGTGAGAATACATAAAAATTGCAAAAATAATAAAATAAAATACAAAGAATAAAATTGAAATAAAAATAAGTACAGAAAATACCAAAACAGGAATAGTTCTAATTTGGTTAATGATTCTTCCTCAACTCCTTATTTTTCACAGGTCTGGCATAAGTTTCTTTAATTTGTTGTTCTTTCTTGGTTTTATTGTTGTTTTCCTTTTTTTGAATCTATTTTTCTCTTTCCCCCCTCCCCCCTTCCCTCCCCTCCCCCTCTTTTACATGTGTACTTTGTTTTGGTATTTTCTGTACTTATTTTATTTCAATTTTATTCTTTGTATTTTATTTTATTATTTTTGCAATTTTTATGTATTCTCACATTTTTATGCCTGCTGTCGTCTTTTTTGCTTTATTTTTATTGATATTCCTTTTCACTTCCTTTACTTTCAATTGGATTCGTTTGTTGCTCTCTTATTGGTGTCTTCCTGCTACTTCTACTTCCACTTCACGCTGCCTTTATTCTCATTGGTTTACTGATAATTCTTAGGCTATATAAGCTTTGTTTTTGCTGTTTTGTCTGCTTCATTTGGATGTTTTGCATCTAGAAGCTCCCTGTCGCATTGAAAAAGGGATTCCAAGCAATCCCGAAACATATGTCTGCATTTTATTGCTCATTTGTGCTTTAAATTAACGTGTAATTATATTTTTATTACTGTAATATGTGCTCGGATAATGTACTCGAAAGACATCATATGGCGTCACTACAAGTGCGCCACTGAGACTTAAGGAGAGGGAAATTCTCCTGCCTCTGGTATTCTCCGAACTGCCTCGGCATTTCAGGGTTCGCGGATTTTACATGTACGTATCCCCACAGGCATATAGTGGTCTTCAGAGGGTCGGGTATCGAACTCCAGACCCTCTCATAATAAATCCGGCATCCTGTCCGCTGGGTTACCTACCGCAGACATGTTTCGTATATTCAATCGTAGTGAAGTTTGTAATAGTTTATTTAAAAGTTATTTACCGAGTGTTTTTTAAAAGACTTGCACTAGCTAGATTCGTTACAACTTTGAATTTGAAAGAAAAATTATAAATTGGAGAGAGTTAAAATTGAAGGTATGTTGTAAAAAAGAAAGGTTTTAAGCATGTTAGCCTGCGCAGTGTTTAGAAAGGAAGCACTTGCACGTTGCTATTTTTAAAAGGTGATTAGTTGAGACCATATATTTACAATACTTCTTCATCTTTAAACGTTAAACTGAAATTAATCTATATGCATAAAAGAGCAGTATCTGTCGCTCTGTCTGTCTGTTCGCTATAGAATCCTAGGCCGTTTTACCGATCGGGACCACATTCGGCACGGTTAATGTTTACGACCCGAGAATCTCATCGCTGCAAAAATGGAAGTTGTGACTCAATTAGTATTTTTTAAATTAATTTTTTAATTTTTCAATGATTTTTTCCACGTTTAGATCTTTTAAACTACGTACGCTTAGATCTTTTAAGCTAAGCGACGGATTTTAATGCGGTTTTAATCATAGACAAAGTGGTTCAAGAGGAAGGTTTATAGTAGGATGTAACGAATATTCGGCCACTATTCGGTATTTGGCCTATTCGGCCCTTCGGCGGAATATCCGGCCTGGCCGAATAGTCATTTCATCACCCAGCCGAATATTCGGCCTGGCCGAATATTGATGGACTGTTCGGCCGAATAGTTCTGCTGCAGTATAAAAGTAAAAAAATAAAGAAATTAGTAGATTTTAAACATTTAAAATTGTATTATAATTATTGCAAAAGAGTACATTAGTCCACTATAGTTTTAAGAAATAAAAATAATTTAGAGTAAACTACTTTTTTAAAATCTTGCTTTAGGCTTGACTGAGCAAAAACACATTTTAAAGTTGTAATATTGTATTTTATATTAAGCATTTTCTTCCAAAAGCTGTCAATTGTTAATTATAATGGAGAATATGATAACTTCATTTTGTTATTATTAACGAAGTGGAAGCCAGACTTTGTTTGGGTAGAATGATTTATTGTGAATACTGGGTTAGAGAGAAATGTGAAAAGCCCAGAACAGATCATGAATATTTAGATAGCATAAGTTATTGGGGTTTTTGAAAATAAAAACATATTCCAGTTAAGTGCATTAAGTTTTAATATATCTTTTAAAAATAGGTATGTAAAAATCCCCATAAAATAAAAATATTAACTTTTATAACTTTTAAAATGTCTTCATAAAACAGTTTTGAGCAAGGTAAAAGTTCACTAAGCACTAGTATTTCTTTCATTGCAATTAAATAATTAGTAAAATAATGCTAATGCTTACTACCGTAAAACCTGTCATTTCTATTTTGCTTGTGGGTAAAATTCTTAGTTTTATTACATTCAAAACACTAGTGAAAATAGATTAGTTTTAAATAGTTCTAAATTTTTAACAAACATAATTAAATCATACATCATAGATTGTGCGTAATTGGTGAATAATTTTAAATTTGACAAATACTTTGTATTACAACGATTTTCTAGAAATTTTAATATTCGGCTGCCGAATATTCGGTATTCGGCCTAGCCGAATATTCGGCTTCGGTCTATTCGGCCTAGAAGAAAGGACCGAATATTCGGCTTCGGCCTGGAAGAAATGGCCGAATATTCGGTATTCGGCTATTCGGTCAAACCACTATTCGTTACATTCCTAGTTTATATACCATTAGAAAAAAAATCCTACAGTTAATTCTTTTTTTATTCCAATTTCACGCAATTTTCCACATAAATTCCCCAATGTGGGAGTTAAAAAAAACCTTGCACATATTAGTGTAACATATCGAACGAAAGTGCTGACTTTTCTGCACAGGATGGTATTTGTTCTAAGTTTCGAAGTCAATAAGAACGCCAGTTATAAGCTTTTTAGTTCTATATCTTAAGGATTACCTTGACCCAAAAATAATAATTAGCAGTTCCCTCAACTCCGGGTGAATAGTGCTAGCATAATTTCAATTTAAAACTTATTTTTCAAAATAGAGATATCAGTTTAGTTTTCAGCGGAATCTCAAATCATCGCCAAGACTCATTCCTGATGAAAAATACGCAACAAATGACGCCGTGCTACTATTTGGCACTTTTAAGTACCCTTTGGTGACAAATCTGACCCTACTGACGGAATTGGTCCCAAGTTTTCTTAACTGATCCTTTTACATGTAATATTAGTTTTTTCAAGTGTTAACAATGTCTTATGTTTTTTTTTTGGACAAATAGACAGACGAAGTCTTTCAAACGCAACAGGCTTTATGCCGCAGGTGGTTTTTTATATTCCTAGCAAGGACAGCTTCGCATGCGCCGTTTTTTATATTTTTAGCTTAAATTGCGCGTCAGGCGACGTTTATTTACATTCTTATCGAGGACATCGCGGCAGGCGACGGTTTTTATACTCTTAGCAAGGACAGCAACTTAGGCGACGTTTTTACAGTTCAGCACGTGCAACGCCGTGCGGGTACCGCTAGTAAAATATATAAGCATATTATCTTACTTAATTTTGAAATAGTTCTTTGTATTATGCCTACGTTTCATTACAAAATATTTTTGAAGTCAAAATTTATCGGGTGTTATAAATGCAATTTATTTTATCAGAGTCTATCTATGATTTTTTGGAAAAAAAAAGAACAGTGAGTACCGTTCTGCTTTAAGTCGGAACGTTATAACCTACTATTTCCCAGAAAAAGAAGAAATTATTATGTACTACATATAAAACGCAATGACGAACAAAAATACATTTTAATTTGGAATAAATAAAAACCGATCGAGATAGCAGAATTAATGCAGGTAATAAATTCATCAAAAAATAGATTTGATGTTTTGATTAATTTTTAATGTACTTTTACATTATGCCAACACATGTGATTGTATATGATGGTAATAATGCAGAGTGACCAAATGCCATAGGTGTTTTTTTCCATTTAAATCATAGCTAAAGTTATTATAAGCTGACAATTAAAAAAAAAAAAAAAGTGATTCAAAACATAACGTGACGTTTTAGAATAGTTATTTTTTTCGAGAATGTCATGATTTTAATATGCGAACACCAAATTTTAAATTATGTATATTTTATTGATTAGTACGTCTAATAAATTAAGGTAATGACTCAGAACAACAGCAATGTTGTGAAACATGCTTTTTTGGAGTTCGTTTTAATGGAACGTACGAAATTAATGTCTATCATGCTGTGTTTTCAGCAAGAAAGCTTCGTTAAAAAGAAGACTTTCACGTTCCATTAATCTTTGTCTGGTGAGTTTATAGAAAAGCGCCATGCTTCAGTGATTTCTTCTTAATTTTTCACTTACTTATTTTTCTTATTTATGTATTGGTGTTGTTAAAAAAAAAAGAGAAATTATTAGTAAGCTATTGTTATATTTTTTGAGTTGAAAGCAATTTTTGTACGAAAAAATTACGGAACGATTTTCGCAAATGGTTTTTTTTTCTTTTTTGATGCAGCACGATTCTTCTTTTTATAGGATCGGAGGAAGTTGAATTTATATTTATGGAACTGGGAAAAAAATGTCATGTTTGCAAATGAAATAATTTTATTTTATTTCTCTCATGTGAGATTTTGAAATACGATAAAACTTCATAATGTACAATTGATAAAATTAATTGACGTATGACTTAAATTTCCAATCAAGCTTTCATATGTAGTTCAGATTCTCAAAGAAACCACACCTTTTTCAAGTACGTCTTTTTTGATATCAGGAAGTGCATATATCTAACGAAAATTTCAAAACCGAAAATCTAGAATTATAAATTATAGAATTCGGTTCAACATATCTTTAAAAATGCATATTAAAAACTCATAATTAAGTGTGAGGTTTGAAAAGCTTCAATGTTGAGCAATGTTCGGAAGTTTTACTTTTTTTTTCTCCACCTAATTTTCAAGTTCTACAAAACGACCTTAGAGAGCTCATTTAGAAATAAAATTTCACGTTAAATTAAAGCACAAATGAGCATTAAAACGCAGACATATGTTTCGGGATTGCTTGGAATCCCTTTTTCAATGCGACAGGGAGCTTCTAGATGCAAAACATCCAAATGAAGCAGACAGAACAACAAAAACAAAGCTTATATAGCCTAAGAATTAACTGTAAACTAATGAGAATAAAGGCAGTGTGAAGTGGAAGTAGAAGTAGTAGGAAAGGCACCAATAAGAGTTTATAAGAGTGAGAAAGCAACCACTCATTAGTTTACAGTTAATTCTTAGGCTATATAAGCTTTGTTTTTGTTGTTCTGTCTGCTTCATTTGGATGTTTTGCATCTAGAAGCTCCCTGTCGCATTGAAAAAGGGATTCCAAGCAATCCCGAAACATATGTCTGCGTTTTAATGCTCATTTGTGCTTTAATTTAACGTGAAATTTTATTTCTATTACTTTGCACAAAGTTTAATCATTACTATCTAGAGCTCATTTAGTTTGGCCTGTATAAAAAAAAGTTCTGCATTGATAATGGTTTTTGCCTATACTAACGAAAGCTCGTTGTTCCATCAGCGCTAACATGTACCTAATATTAAACATTATCCGTATTTAAAAACATTATCATGGATTCTGAAGTAGAATATAATTTGCACCATATATTCGAGAGTTTTAACTTTGACCTCTCTTCAAAGCCTAACAAGTCATTTAAAAAGGAGAGGGGGGGGGGGATGACATCTTATCATAGTACTACTAACATATCGTGTAAGTGTTAGGAAGATTGAAGGCATCAATCATCATAAGTTGTATAACTTAAAAGAAAAAGCTTTTTGAGGGCTTTCGCACCAAGCGCGACAAAGACAGAAAAATGTGTATTTTCTCATCTGCGCAACCGCAGATCATATTTTTGAAGGCAAAAATATGCCGTGAGGCAAGCGTAAATGAGTAAAGGCAAGTTTTTTTTTGCCTTTGGTGTGAAAGCCCTCTAAGAGCTTTTTGTTTTAAGTTGTACAACTTGTGATAGTTGATACCTTCAATCTTCCTAAAACTTTCACAATATGTTAGTAGTACTATGACGTTAGTAGTACTTTAACGTCTAATGAATATACATGACGTCAGCATTATAAATCGAAACGCAGTCCACTAGTAATCTGTGAAAGAGCGATCTGTGTGAGGTCAGCAAAATTTTGTACTTTTTTCACAACGATTTCAGCCATAAAAGCAATTGAAACAACATAAAAACGCACAAACTATTTAAAAAATTTTCAGACACGTGTTTTGAGGTTGCAAAGAACCCATTTTCAATGCAAAAGAATGATCTTCTAACTGAAAAAAATATCCAGATGAAGGCAAGAAGTCGTTTCAATTGGACCTTTTTCATCCAGAAGCTCAGTCTTTTGCATTGAAAAAAGGGTTCCTTGCAACCTTAAAACACGTGACTGCTACCGTTTTGCATATTTTTTTGCGTTTTTACGCTGCTTCAATTGCTTTCATTGTACAGCACAAAAGTTTACTACTTTTATCGATTTCAGCCATGCTTATAACAAACACATTTCACATGCTAAAATAACAAAATCTGGTAAAACATGCGGAATATTTTACAGGTTATTAACTGAACAATCTATTATCTCTGAAAAAAGGCTAGTGATAAAATAAAAGTCAGCTAGTTTTGTCTTTCTGATTGCCGCCATTTCCTTCTTCGTGTACCAAATGGCTTGTAAGAAATATTTCATTCCGGACGAGCTTGTTTTCTTTGTTAGCTGCAGAGAATAGAGTGTGGTAATGGACTAGATACTTAACACTTTTCGAACAGCTTCAATGAAAAGAAATCCCAGCGATCCGTTAAGCCTCTTGTTTTCTTTTGTGATGACACACTTGGGAAATATCTTTCACTCGATGGAAAGCTAAGATGACATGAACCGAATTTGAGAAGGACATAAGAAGCTATAGTAAACAATTAATATTGCTATACAATAGATTACATTTTTCCTTATAAGTTAAAAAAGCAGATTTAAACCACGACTTTCAATTTTTAATGGCAAAAAAAAAAAAATCCCATATTTCAATCGAAGTATAAAAGTTAAAGTTCTAAGAAGCATAAAGAACAGCAACATACATACATACATATATATATATAATATATATATTTGTGTATGTATATGTATACAATACATATATATAAGATTTGCAACGATTACCTCAGGAAGTCAGCTCTTCATTTTTATGTGAAAACCAAAAATGTATGTGAATGCTTCGACCCGAAGATACACGTTACTGATTAGGAAACATATTTCTTTTTTTTCACCTCAGAAATTATTGGATCTTTCATTTAATGAAAGTCATTAAGTCATTTCAAACATTACAATCAACGATGTAAAGGCTTTTTGGATTACATAATAATGGAATTTTAAAGGAATTATTGAAATATTTTTTTACGTGCAGTTGAAAATAAACAGAAGAAAGAATGCGTTCGCATTGTAGTTATAGTCAATAGTACATTACATTTCTCAAGGGTAAATTATCCCTTCCTGACCCCCTAAATGATGTTTCTGGTTGAGGAAGAAGGGAAAAAATGACTTACATTGAAAACGATTAGAAGTGTTTCTGTTTTGTTCAACGGAAACTTTTTGCCTCCTATCCAATGGTTCGGATGAAATACTTTGCCTGGATGGCACTTTCTTGCCTTGTTAGAAGCAAACAAAGAATTGAGGTAATGGAACAGTTACTTAAAACTTTTGAAACAGACTAAATAAAAAGTATGGTCATCCATTAACTTTTCGCTTCTAATGGGACTCTAGGGAAGGTTCTTTTATTTGATGAAAAAAACAAAGGCTTATTGGTTAAGTCTGAAACATTTCCGTACGTAAAAAAGGACATTATACTAACCAAAATAAAAGTTACATTTTTGTTTTATATTAAATCATTTGTTTTTACGTATCTGGGAAGCTCTTGTTAGAGGAAAAGATTGTCTAAAAATTTGCTACAACAATCACAAAATAATTGTATTGATGCCTCCGTAAAGTAGTGTGCTTTGACGTAGAAAACGTTAGTAAAAGGAATTGTATGTTGTAAACCATTCGCAACTTATTTGGTACTTTACTTCTCATGGCGTCTTAACATGTAATAAGTAAAAATACTCTGCATAACTTATATAGTTAGTTAGTTTTAATGCTATAGTTCACCTAGCTGTATTTTGTGTTGATACAGTATGCATCGCTTTTATCTAGTAAGGTAGCCTTTAAGACATAAAATAAATGAGTAAATTAGTTTAATAAAATATAATACATTTCTGACGTCGTCTAGTAAGAGTCTATTTTGAGACTGATGTTATTTTAGTTTAGAGAAATAAGTACAGTTCTGTACTGTAAACAAAGGACATGATGTTGAGAATAACTTCTAAGTCATGCAGGGTGCGGCAAATTAAACAGTGCAGTTTCGAAAGTCTATTTAAAAAGAAAAAAACGACGCAGCTTACAGAAATGAGGTTTATTTTATTGTATTCAGTCAAGCCGTTTTATACATTAAGTTTAGAAAATGATTTCAGAAAGATGATGCTCCGCAAGCAGAGATGCATTGATGAAGGCGATTTTTGAAGTTTTTGGCCGCATTTTGACATTTAGATTGGTATAGCGGCGATTTTCTCCCGAATTCGCTCTTTAAGTTAATCCGAGTTGTGACGCCGATTTTGGAAAACCTTTTGCTTTAGGTAGCCCCACAATTAGAGAGTGTCAAAATGCGGCCGAAATCGCCTTCATCAATGTATTGCTGCTAGCGGCCATCATCTTTCTGGTATGATTTTACCACTTAATGTAAAACACGTCATGATGTACTGTTCTCCACCAGACCCCTACCTATTAGCCGATGCCTTAGGATTGCTTGTGCACTGTGCGAGGTAGTGGGGTCCACTGATTTTACATGCACGTATTCCCAAGTGTACATGAAGACCCTTCAGCGGGTATCGAACGCGCGACCTTCCAGGTGGAAGTCCGATGCTCTAACCACTAGTACTGAGTAAAATTAAGTAAATCTCATTTATGTAAGTTGTGTCGTTTTTTAAAAATAGACTTTCAAAACTGCACTACTTGATTTGCCGCACCCTGTACTTTCATGTAAATCATTAGTTGCTAATTTTATCTACCGTAAGTCAAACCGTTTTTTTTTTTTTTTTTCATGTGCAAAAACAGCATTGGTATCAAGTCATCCTGCATTACTAATTTATTCCATTTTCAATGGATTATACATGTTTATTTCGGATAGCTGCTTCAAATATGTCGTCGTTTTTATTAGGGCAAGAGTTCTGAAGTAGCAGTCTTCCATTAATTAAGAAAAGAAAATTTGTGAAAATATAGCACGTTAATTTTTTAACTTTTTCATATGAAATAAGCAGACGCATATGGTAAAAACGTTGTGAAAATGTATTTTCTTCACGAATTGCAACTATAAATACATTAAACTTTTTAAAATTGTGAATCCGCTTTTATGCAGTGTCGTGGTATAAAATCAAACGGCGTCTTTTAATTGGGACACAAAACTCTTAAAATATTTAAGAAAGAAATTTTCGATGTGCTTTACAATTCTTTTTAGGTCGTATTAAGTTCGTATTTCGTCGTACAGGATAAAAGTAAAAGGAATTTTTAGGTTGTTAATCTTTTAAAAGCTTTCAAAGAATGCAACAGAACTTAAGTAGTCTAAAAGACATTGCGTGGAAAATATAAATTCACTTATGAAACGGAGAAAAATCGTTGTTCGTCCGAAGATTGTGACATTAATTTATCTCATCATTCAAGTAAAAAGCTATAATCTTGTTTTGTTCCTTCGGAAAATGTGAATTCGGGGTTTAAGTCTTCAGAAGCTTTCAGCTAATAGAACATAATTACCTTCATGTTTCTAAGTCATTTTGAAAGCTGTGAGATTTTACATTCCATAGTAACTCACTCATTTTATTATAAATTATAAGATTACAGAATTACGATGGTTACTTTCGTTTAAATGAAATACCTTTTAACGGAAAATTGATTTATCTTTCTTCTTTTGAAGGAATATGACGTGAAGATTATTTTATCAACATTAATAAGAGTGTAGTGGTGCAAAATTTGAAAGATAAAAATAACAATACGACTGGTATTACACATAATCCTACTGCGAACATGCGTCAAAACTAACAGTTGATAATTCATATTGTACAATATATTACAAACAGTAGTTCCATCCTGAACTGGAAAAAACAATTTAGTTATTAAAACTGTAATTTTAAAATTTGGAATTCATTTATAATTACATAATTAAATAAATATATGTAATTTTTTGTGCAACTTGCATTTGAATACTAATGTTAAAATTTTCTAATGTTAAAATTTTTAACAGTAGTTAATAATTAAAGTAAAGCTATTTTAAAGATTAAAGTAAAAATAATTAATAATTAAGAATAAACTCTACTTGCTTGGAAATTAAGTTAATTTATTTTTAAATTCTTGCAAAAGAAAATGTATTATTATTATTATTATTTATTTTTTTTTTTGCCCAAACATACTTAAGATTAAAAAAATATAAAGAAGTGGATTAAGAAAAACTTAACTTTTTTTTCATGAAGATGAAGCATTGTCTTAAGCACAATGCACTTTATTCCTCTGAAAGGAATTTTTATTGTTACCTTTCGAAGTTATTTATGACATTAATGTTCAGCCTATTTCAAATTCAAAAAATTTGAAATTTCTCAACCTTATTTTTCTTTCAAGAAGTTTATTTCTATTAAAGAAAGTAAAACAGTTATTTATAATAAATTTTTAAATTATTTTAATTAATATTATTATTACTATTATTATTATTTTTTTAATTTTTAATTTTTAAATTTATTATTATTACTATTATTATTAGTAGTAGTCGTACTATTATTATTATTATTATTACTATTATTATTATTATTAATCTTTGTTTTTTCGGTGTAGCTTTTCTTTTCTACTAAAACAAAGGTCTAAAAGCATGGACGTTTTATTAGTCATAAATTTAATTAACAATTTTTGTGATTTTTTTCTTTTTGTAATAAATTTTCTAATCAATCGCAAGCATTATTTTTTGACTATTAAATTATCGAAATACTTTTTCCTCGATTGGTTGTCAAAAAATAGTTACGATGGAGTTGATCAAAATGTAATACTTTTTAACAAGTAATTTTTTTCCCGAGAGCTGCAGTTCCTTTTTTTTAAATTTTTCAAAGCAAGATTAAAATCGTGAAAACGGAAAGCCCAAAGCATCTAGTTCAGCTTTAGTGGCTGAACAGATCGAGCACGAAACGCTCACGTCAGTCTCTGTGGAGGGGAAGGGCAGCTTCAGAAATAGTCAGTCAATGAATGATTGCAGAGTGCAAGGGAAATGTGAGAATTTTTGACTTCAGAACTTTATAAGGAGTAGTTAGTAGGTAAAAGTCCCGTGCCCCTGGGAAGTGAGCTTTAGGTGGGAAGGCCTCTTTCTGGGTTTTTCGGTTTATAGCTTGGAAACGGTGGTTTTATTAGAAAAAATATGTTCTAAATAAAAATAAAGGCTAATTAAATTTCCTATAAAGTTGTTTCCACACATTTGTCCATTTTCAAACGTTTAACGAAATATTTATTGAAAACCCCTTAATTACATAAAAAAAATTCTTAACTACTTTTGTCAAACTTTTTCTTCTAGTGCCTCTCAGGATCGTTTCTCTAATAAATTGTCACGGACGAAATTTGTATTAAATTTCCTTTAATTTGATATAAAGTTTTTGCGACTTTATCAGTCGAAAGTTATAAAGTTTCTTACATATACACTCAATTGTGATGTTCCTCCAGAAATGAGAATGTTGACGCTATCATGATGAATAACATTCTAACAATAGCAATAAAGTAGCTTCAATTCACACACAACACTTTTTTATATATAATTATAGCTTTTATTATGTAATTACGAATTTTTGTTTTAATAAAAAAAAAACCGATTTTTTTTTTTTAAAAAAATTTTAAAAAACCTTGGGGACACTTTTCCCAACTTTTTC
Source organism: Octonoba sinensis (assembly GCA_038502835.1). Lineage (NCBI taxonomy): Eukaryota > Metazoa > Arthropoda > Arachnida > Araneae > Uloboridae > Octonoba > Octonoba sinensis. The sequence continues at coordinate 129,718,500 of CM076600.1, forward strand.
CTTTTCCGGGGCATCTGCCAAAAATCATCTTCAAGATTTCCTCATTAGCAGAATCCAACTCCGAGAGTTTCGGAATTAGTTGGTCATTCTTTCTCTCATAACCGACATTCGGCGCTCCACTAGTAGATACCTCCTGTAACCTCAGGTGTACTTGGTGGTACGTCCAGAATGCATGCTGCTTAACAGCTCCTTCAGTTGGAGGGAAATTATTAAAGTTTTTGAGTTATCAGAAAAAACTTGCAAATAACTTTTACAGAAGCTTTAATAATATCATTTAACAATAAATAACTTTACGTAGTTACGTTTTCAAAAATTATCGACATTCATTGAAGTACCTATACATCCAAACCCGTTTGAGAACTCCAGAGGTATGTAAAAAGACATCTGTATAGAAAATTTGGAGCTTTCATTTTTTGAAAACGAGCGTTCCCGTTAGAAATTCAATAACTTTTGATTGGTTAAAGATTTGAGGGTAGCAAAAATGCATGTCAAATTGAAGGCCTTTTATATTTCTACAAATTCGTCTTCAACAATTTTTCTAAAGAAACAACCATGGGAGGCACTAGAAGCAAATGTTTGACAAAAGGGGGATATTCGACAAATATGTATCAAAACAATTTTGTAAGAAATTAGCTTTGTTTTTTCCCTTGGAATATATTTTCTTATAATAAACCACCGTTTCCGAGAGATACATCGAAAAATCCAAAAGGGCACCTTCCCACCTTCAGCTCACCTCTCAGGTGCGGGGACTTTTAGTATGTTTACCTAATAACTACTCCTTTTAAAAGTCATGGAGTTAAAAATTCTAGCATAGTCCATGCACTCCACATCCCTTTTTTGAGCACTCATTGACTGGGCTAAAAGTATCATCCGAACTACTAGAACATGCTCAGAAGAAGTGCTACACCGATCGAAAATATTCATGCTAGGAATAAAAACCAGTCTTCGACATGGGACCCACAAGTGGCATAGTTTTGAATGAAAAAAATTAATAAAAGTGAAAAAAGAAACAGAAGGAATTTAAACATATTTAATTCATACTCTTTGAGGTAATTTTTTTTTTTCATTTAAAAATCCATGGTTGCTTTCATGTCCATAAAAGAATTTCAAAAAAGAAAAAATTAACAAAAATTGACACAAAGTGCTTTGAAAGCTAAAAACCGAAACTACATAACATGACAAATAATTCGAATCATTAATTAAATTAGGTTTATGTAAGGCACTTCCCAAAACTAATATCGGAAGTTACAATAATATCTTTTATTTTCTTGAATTAAAATCGATGTAGGTTGAAATCTAAACAATATGTTTCTAAAGTGCTATTCTTTTTCATTTTTTGCAAGTCTTTCATTTAATATAATCGTCAAAAATTATATTTATTGCTGTTTCGTGAAAATATCGAATTGTTTTACTATTTATTCTACTTATTGCCATATGCTTCCGCAGGAAAACTAAAGAAAATAAAATGGGCTATTGCTTACATTTAAATATTAAAATGTTTTACAAATTATCGTGCAAAGCAGTTCCCAAGACATCAGAAATTTCTTTTGCGTTGCTTCACGTTACTGACATATGAATTAACATTATATTTCATTTTCAGTGAAACATTTAAATACTTTAAGTGACAGCTTTAAGTCCGACGGTGAAGTTACCCTTTATATGAAATAAACTACAGATGAAATTGTAAAAGTCGTGTTGAAAGTAGAAAGGTATTTTACTGATTTAGTTTTAAAAATTTATGATAGTGCTTTACGGTATCTTGCACATAGGCATGTAATATTAGTGGTGAGCGTTTGAACAGCTATTTTCGTTTGGAATGTGTTCTGAGAAATTTATAAAGCATACATCATTTTTTTACGATGGTTACCCCTTAACAGTGCACTTACAGCAAACGGTGAAATGCAAATGGATAGTGCTTTCTTAATTATAATGCTGTTTTCACAAAATTTTCAAAGCATTTGACAAGTTCTGCGTTTTTAATGTGCCATAAGGGCATTGGTCTTTAAAACTTTTAAAGTAACACTGGTCTTTAAAACAGCATTATTAAATTTAAATCAAAGGTAAAACCGCTGTTTCAATTTTTGAGGCATTCTCAATTACGTACTTTTATCAGTTCCAAAAACAGGTTATTCATCCATTCAACAAAAATGGTTCGCTTAAAGATTTTTTAGAATAATTATCTGAGCTGTTAAACGTCATGGAACACCGATCTTTAGAAAAATCGAACATACAGAGTGAACAACATACATAAATTGTAAATAAATACTTAGATTTAGACACTATTACAAAAGTTCTTTAAATAATACTACCACTGAATTAGTACCTGCTGTCTTAATATTTACAGACAAAATATCGCAATCATTGATCGTCATTGCTAGCTAGCTGTTTTGTCTCGGTTGAAATGGACTAATATTTTAAACTAAATAGTTATTCAAAGAAACCCAGAGCCTTAAAATGTTATATTGGTTGACATAACAAGGATTTGACAAGCTCCATTACATTGCAAGAATTTAAATAAATATTTTAAAAAAATAACTTAATTAAGAGTTCATTTGTCATAAGCATTATTTCTTTTCCCTTGTTTTCTAGTGATAGCTAAACATACGTAGTTGATTTCGTTTTAATTGTCAATTTTTTGGGACTTTTAATTTAAAATAATTACTTGTTCAATAAAGAATGCAATGAAATTTCTATTGCGAATTAATGGGATCACTTTAACCACATTATTGAAACAAAAACCAGCAAGATCGTGATTGATATTAGCAGCTTCGCGAACTGTAAGGAAGTCATAATGTGTTGTGAATTTTCCTGTAAAAATTAATGCAAAAATTTGGTCAATGTACGATGCACCGGAGGTAAGAAATTAGAATTCCGAATCATTTGAGCAATTATGTTTCAAAATTTCTGTTATTAAATTATGTATATTCTGCATCTGATTTGCTTGTACCTAAAGGGTGTCTTTTTAGTGGAGGTGAATTTCAAGTTGGAATAATACACAGAACATGTTTTTAGTATCAATGAAATTGGTTTTATTTGAAATATATCTTTGGCATTAATGTTTGAATATGATTTCGGGCATGTGGCCACCTCCGCTAGTATGTACACAGGGTGGGTCGCCGTTCTTTGGTGAAAAAAAGTTCTTGATTTCTATCGGGCGCAGCAAGTAAAAGGTACCAAATGATGTTTTAAAATTAAATATGAAATTTATTACAACAGGATACCATTTTCTGCCTCCGGATTGAAATTCGGAAAAAAATTCTTATTTAGGAAAAACCTTTTTTTTTTTTTTGAAATATTATTTACAAATATAATATATATCCATAATATAGTATGTGACAAATTAAATATGTAAGAGTATCATTTATTTATTACAGATACGTTTTCAATAATTACTTTTACAATATTAAGACTAATGATTTTGAAACAGCATGAAAATCCTTCTTACTAACAAATTTCAGCATGAATTTTCGAGACTCTATTTAGTTTTTTATGATCCTTCTCTTTTACACTATGTGGCTGAAAATTCTGTCAGTTTTGATTGCCCTTTTATCAACTAGTGTATGACAGCATGGCTGGTGTAGAAAGGACAGTTCGTTTTCTCTTATGTGGAACATATATATAAGGTTAAAGAATTCGAAACTTCAAAATCAATCTGGAGGCAAAAAGAATCATGTTAATGAAATAAAATGTTACAAATTTTTGCTTGGAACCCTTTAACGCCTTTTTAATCCAGTGCCTCCCAGTAAAAAAAAAAAAAAACCACTCTAATGTACATGGTGTAATCTGGAGGTAAATTATGACACATCCTACGCAGTAAATCAAGTTGTTGGCTTCCAAGTACTTAATTGTTTTTGGCTTATGGGCGTAGAAATGCAACTTAACCATATCCCCAGGGAAAACAATCTAGAGGCGTCAAATTGGTATTTTAACTTACAGTTTATTTATTAAAAACAAGAAGTTCCATCTAGAACTATACGAGCCTACTTTGCCGTATACACCAGCTTCAAATTTATAATCTAGCTATCTCTCTCTCTTTCTCGTTTAGCTTTAGTTCTTAATTGCTTCAAATATGTCTTTTTCAACGGTTAATACAGATTCGTTCAATCATTCATTTATTCAGTCATTCATGTATTTATTCACTCATTTATTCATTCATTATTTTGCTTATTCATTTAATCTTTCATAATTCAAAAATATTCTTGAAAATCCCGATCAAAAAATTTCATAAGAAAATAGGCTCGTTAGTTCTGGATGAACTTTTTATCTGTACATATTCTACGTCATAAGAGCTTTCCGATAAAGTTTGTTCCAAGCAAATCGGTCCGGTAGATCAGGATTTATATAGGATTAAAATTTCCCCGTAGGCGCTATGTTAATTTTTTTTGAACTGTTCAAAAATGAACAAAAATTGTTCAAATCAATATTTCACGCCAAGAAATTCTTCCAGTGAGCTTGTTTATTGGAACTTGGATCTTGTACCCAGAGTTTACATAATTTGCTTCATTTTCGCCCATAGGCGCTAATGTTAAAATTTTTTGAACTGTTCAAAATTGAACAAAAAATTGTTCAAATCAAAAAATAAAATATGGAAATTAGATGTCCTCACCGAGATCTTTCGAATGCAAAAAAAAAAAATTTTCGAATCGAGCAATTCGTTCAAAAGTTATTAGGGGGGGGGGGGGGCAGACCGACGGACAGACCGACAGACCGACAGACACACTTTTTCCCCATCTCAAAACCCTACTTTCAAATTTTTTATTTTTCAATCTTTATTTAATTACTTAATTTATTTTTGACTTTTCTTGATTTTTAACGATATTTTCACGACACATTAAGCCTTCTTTCGTGCTTTATAATTATTTTTTTTACTTTTACGGGAAAGTAGGCTAAAAATCACAATTCCGCTCATTATACCACGTGCAGAAATATTCGTTAATACAAAATGAAAAATTACTTTACGGAGGTCCGTGTCTTGTTGTCCTTAAAAGCTCATTTCATTAGTTTAAATAATTACTCTCTTAGTGATGGGGGCCTCTATTTAGACTTGAGTTTTTAACACCATTTAGGTGCTTGTTTCACCTTCTCGATTCCATTTACCTTAATTAGTTCTGAAATTTTTCTCGTTGTCGGTTTGTGTATTATCGACTGAAGGGCTTTCCATAATTTAAAAATATATCTAGGGGAACTAGAAGATGCTTTACATAGCAAAAGACAAAATTCATCGGGTATTATTAACTCGTCAGATCATTAAAAATAGTCTGCATCAGTGAATAAAATGGTTACTGATACCATTCCAATATGTCTCTTTGAGCTTTGAATCATTTAGAACATAAGTGAACTTTGCAGAATAATTACAAGCACACATTGGATTGTTAGTTGGCGTTATATCAAAACCATAAAAACAAAATCCCCTATGAAAATATCTCAAAGAAATACTCTCAGACTGGCAGATGAACTGGTTCAGCGAAAATGCAGGCAGTACAATCAACTGCAGTAAAAAGCAGTTTGAAGAAAAAAGCTGCACATAGCGATATCTAACCGTTTTAAATCAGACAGTTTTACGGTTTTGAACTTCCAACGCGTCTTTCAGTTTAAAATCATCAATTTTTCGAGATATTTTTTGAGAGTCACAGAGTAATTAAAATAATTGTAGTGCAATAAAAATGTATTTATATTTGAATGAAACATCCTTTACAAATATATTTTAAAAACATATCGGAAAAACACATGAAGGTGAAACCTGCTGCTATTAAGGATGAATTGAAATTCGTATAATTTGAGGTGGTGTCTCAGATTTGTTGCCTATTATATTTGTTGTCCGATTTCTTAAAATTCCTGTGCGAAATATGACAAAGTATATACATTTACAAAATGCATATCTTTAGATTTTTTTATTTACTTATTAAAATACTTATTGAAAGTAAATTTGACTTGTTGTTTTGCACTTGCATGCATTTAAAGTTTGACAGTAAGTATCGACATTAGTTTATACAATGATAACCCCAAATATGCAATTTTATTATAAATTTTGAGCAATAAGAATATTAATGAAGTCAACATAACTTATAGGAGATTTAGGTTAAATTGTTAAATCTGTCATATTTCCCGTTTTAAATGTTGATAGAAGAATATAATTAGAATAATTTCGACTCGTTCTGCAAAAACTAATAATGGAGTACGGCGTTTTTAAAGTATTTTGTTTTAAAGGTGAGTAAGTGTCTTTTATCTATATAGTGTAAATTATTTAAATTTTTAACGAAATTATTAATTGTTCCTCTATACTAATGTTTTTCAAAACTTATTTTCGGTTATGAGCCTCTCGTAGTATTTCAGAGTTTAGTTAACTGTAAGCGGGATCATGCCATTAACTATTTGTTAAAGGACATTTGATTAATGAGTACACGACCCTATGTTCAGAATATTTACTACCCGAGTATATAAAGTACTTTTCTCCGAAAAATTCTGGTAGGATCACGCGAACCAGTTTGTGTCCAACTTTAATGAACTAGTGCGTAAATCTGAGACAAGTTCGCCCAATTGACAGTTTAATTGCGTGCCCTAAATTGAAATATATTTCTATTTTGCTGAGGTTTATTTCAGTAAAATGCTGAATTCCAGGCTTAAAACGAATTTCGGTTTTCAAAATGCTCTAGAGAAATAAAGAAATTTCGAAATGTAAATACTATGTACAAAAAATAAATGGAAATTCTTGTTTCCATTTAACTTCCGTCTAGAACTATACGAGTCTACTTTCTCGTATACACCAACTTCAAATTCATTAATCTAGCTATCTCTTTCTCTCGCTCTTTATCATTTAGCATTAGCTCTTAATTTCTTCAAATATACCTTTTCAACGATTAATACGTATTCATTCACTCACTCATTCATTAATTCATTTATTCAGTAATTCATTCATGTATTAAGTCATTCATTCACGTATTCAGCCATTCATTTACTCAGTCATTATTTTATTTACTCATTCATGTATTTATACACTCATTTAATTATTTTTTCATTTATTCAACCATTTATTCATTTATTCTTTCACTCATTCATTTATTCATTCATTCATTCATTCCGAAATATCCTTAAAAATTCCGATAGAAAACTTTCATACGAATAGGCTCGTTTAGTTATGGTTGAACTTTGCATCTGTACAAATTCCACGTCATAAAATCTTTTCTTTAAAGTTTGTTCCAAGCAAATCGGTTTGTTAGATCATGATTAATATCGGCTTAAAGTTTCCCCGTAGGCGATATGTTATTTTTTTTAATTGTTCAAAAATAAACAAGAATTGTTCAAATCAAAATTTTTTTCTCACAGAGAGCTTCTTCCAATGAGCTTGTTCACAGGAACCTGGACCTTACGTCTAGAGTTTACATAATTTGCCCTAAGGTGTTAATGTTAAGATTTTTTGAACTGTTCAAAATTGAACGAAAAATTGTTCAAATCAAAAAGTAAAATATGGAAATGAGATGTCCTCGCCGAGATCTTTCGAATGCAAAAAAAAAAAAAAAAAAATCTTTCGAATCGGACAATGAGTTCAAAAGTTAGGAAGGGGGGGGGGGGGGGCAAACAGGCATTTTCTCCATCTCAAAACCCGACTTTAAAATTATTTATTTTTCAATGTTTACTTAATTACAATGTTCGCTTTTTTTAAATTTTTGTTCCAATTTCGTGAAGAAAATTAGTAAAATATCCCCTCAAATTTTGCTGTTGTTCGTTACCTTTACTTCCAGTTTACTGCTTGTAAGTGATACTAATTTAGTATGCTTTTTAGATTTTCTACATAACTTTACTATCTTAAAATGATACCCCTTCTTTTGTTTGGCTATTTCTTATCTTTTTTCAGAAAACGAAACGCGTTTTTTTTTTTTTACTCTTAGTAGTTAAAGTTTCAAAACAAGTTCACAATTTTTGAAAAATTACAATTAAAAGGTTAAATTAATTTCTTACTTTTTCTTTTCTAAAAAGCCTCATATTTTCACGAGATATTAAAATTATTACAGGTAAAACTTGTAAATATTAAACCTTAAGTTTTTCGGGATCATAATTCGAATTTTTGTTTTTTAAATTTAAACAAAACTTTACTTTTACTAACTTAAACTACAAACGTACTGTTAATGATTACATACGAATAACTTTTAGTCCAATGAAAACTAATTAACTGACAAAAAAATGGAATCAGATGATCAATAAAGTGAGTTTTAGTCACTAAATATGTGGATTAAAAAAAAGTCAGATGACGTTCTAGAAAGAGAATTAATTAGCATGATATACTGAAAGTTTAAGCCATTTGTGTGACGGCTTAAATTTCCTAAGTGATATTCTTGACAAGATGATATGAGATTATCACTTTTATTCAGATAAACGTTGTTGAAATATTCTGATGAAAATGATATTATTTTTTCTTTTTCTGAAATTTCATCTAATACACTATCTTTATGACAGTTTCATTTTCTTGGAATATTAAATCAAAATTTTAAAACATTAGCAAATTAAAATAGATGGGAGATATTTTTAAGAAACAGTTGAATATCTCGATTTATTAAAAGAAAGCTTTTAATAAATTTATGGAATCTTTTTTTCGTACGTAAATGACAACTATAATTTTTATTTTTTTGACAAATACTTATGGCTTTATGAAAATGCAATTTTTCTTGCTGTTTAACAAAATAATATACTTCAGTTGGACATTTAAATTTTCTTCCAAAATTGAAAATTCTTTTTTACTAATCGTGGACATTTTTTAGTTGCGTTATCATTTATTGAAGCACATTGAGTTCTTCTACTGAAACAAAATTAATGAATGGAACGCAACGAAATTTTTTCATGTTTTTGCTTCAAATTCAACATTATTGGACTATTCTTTATGGTGGGAGCAATTAAATTTTATTTTATTTCACTCAATCATTTTTAGAATAAAATTATAATTCAGTAGTTACAGAAAGTAACATAAATTATCGAAAAAGGTTACTTTACATTTCTTAAATGTTATTTTTTCTACCTAAAAGGACAAATTTTGGATATTAATCATTTTAACTTACATTATGGAACATCATTTCTTAAAAAAATTGTTTCCTTATATTTCAACCCAAAAAAGAAAGGAAGCTTTAATTGAATGAATTGATTGATTTGATAATGTTTTCAGCAGAAATAAAAAGTAATTACGTGACATTTATTCTGAAAACCATTTTAGAAAAAATCAAATAGGCGGTTTTATATGACTCAACGCAACGATCTAAATCCCGAAATCGGTTGACAGCAAAATATCTTATAAGTGAGCTTATTAATATATTCTAATAATCTTTTTTAGTTGTTTAAAAGTATTTTCATGTGTTCTTAAACGGTATCTTTGCAACAAAAGCATTTTTCTTGAATATGAATTTCCGATGTCGAAATCGTGTAACGATCGAAATCCCGAAAATTCTTTCCGTTAATTTATTTTTACAGTAGTCTGATGTACTTTAATCTTTAAAAAAATATTGCATTGTTAATTTCTAAACCAATAGGTATTTTGAAAAAATAATACGTATTTAGTTTATGTTAATTTTATTTCGAGCAAAATGACAGCAGTCCATATCGTTACGGATTTTCGAACGTGATTGATTAGCTGTGATTCGAATGATGTTTTGCACAAAGTTGTACCAAAATGAAATATAAAAGAAGCATCAAATCGTCGTTTAATTGTTTACAAAATCGTTTGAATTGTTCTTAATCTTATTTTTGTTCTTTAGAACGTCTCCCTTTTCCAATAATTATCTAGAAATTTTTTTTCCAATTTCCCCTTATTTGCAAATACAAATTCACAATGTCTAAATCAAATTAATGATTCCTTGTTCACCCTTATTACAAGAGAAAATTTTCCTTTCCATAATGAAATTATTTCATATTGTATCCAAAAAATGACTTTAAGGTAATTTCTCATTCTTTGCAAATACCATTTAACAATGTCAAAATCAAATTAATGATTTCTTGTTCACCCTTATTACAAGGGAAGATTTTCCTTTCCATAATGAAATTATTGCATATTGTATCCAAAAAATGACTTTCAGGTAACTTACTTTCATACAAAACAAAACTAGTTTGATTTTTTTCTATATTTTTTCACATATCTTATTTGTTTCAGTAACTATCTTAATCGTTTTCATTGGTAAATTGTAAAATTTTTTAGATAATGCCTAAAACTTACATTGAGAAAGTTGAAAATCAGATTAACAATCTTAAAAATTGTGTTCCTTACAGGTCATCAATGTCAAAAGTTTTTAACATTTTAAAAATTACTTGAAGCTAACATTTGTGTTCTCATCCTTTGTGAATTTCCGTATTCGATTCATGAAGCATCAAGTACTGTAGGGTAGGAATAGTGGAGTGGTATAAAAACAGGCATTTTTCAAATGAATAGTTAAATATTCAAATTTGATATCCAACAAGAAAAAACATAGTAATTGAATTTTTATCCTTCTATAACATACTTTACATTTCCGCAGTTATTATTTTAAAAATCGTCTTTTTTTCAAGAAAAAGCTGTACAAAAATCATTTTCATACTCATTCTTAACCATGGGGTAGGGAGAAACGTGTTGAATAGTTTAAAATTATAAAAAGAAACCCCCAAAAACGAGTTTCTGTTTAACCTTTTCATCTGAAATTACTACTAATTTAATTACACTTTAGCAATTCAATGTGTTAAGGACAAAATTTGAGTAACTTTTACTGCCTTTAAAACAAAAGTCCTAAATTTTGGTTAAAGCTTTCTTTCAAGTTTTTTCCCCGACAAACTACACAAATAAAAAAAATAAATAAAGAAGAAGAAAAATCTTAATGTGGATCAGATGCTCTTTTTTTATTTAATTTCAGAAGATTTAAGTACCTAGTCCATTAAGTCACTTTTTTGATGAAAAAAAATTAGAAACAGACTCATCTGTAACGAAATGGTTTCCTTTTTAGCCTACTTTCCCGTAAAAGTAAAAAAAAAAATAATAATAAAGCATGAAAGAAGGCTTAATGTATCGTGAAAATATCGTTAGAAATCAAGAAAAGTCAAAAATAAGTTAAGTAATTAAATAAAGATTGGAAAATAAAAATTTGAAAGTAGGGTTTTGAGATGGGGAAATAGTGTGTCTGTCGGTCTGTCGGTCTGTCCCCCCCCCCCTAATAACTTTTGAACGAATTGTCCGATTCGAAAAATTCTTTTTGCATTCGAAAGATTTCGGTGAGGACATCTAATTTCCATATTTTATTTTTAGATTTGAGCAATTTTTTGTTCAATTTTGAACAGTTCAAAAAATTTTAACATTAGTGCCTATGGGCGAAAATGAAGCAAATTATGTAAACTCTGGGTGCAAGATCCAAGTTCCAATTAACAAGCTCACTGGAAGAAGTTCTTGGCGTGAAATATTGATTTGAAAATTTTTGTTCATTTTTGAACAGTTCAAAAAAAAAAAAAAAAAAAATTAACATAAGTGCCTACGGGGAAATTTCAATCCTATATAAATCCTGATCTAACGGGCCGATTTGCTTGGAACAAACTTTATCGGAAAGCTCTTATGACGTAGAACATGTACAGATAAAAAGAACGAGCCTATTTTCTTATGAAATTTTTTGATCGGGATTTTCAAGAATATTTTTGAATTAATGAAAGATTAAATGAATAAGCAAAATAATGAATGAATAAATGAGTGAATAAATACATGAATGACTGAATAAATGAATGATTGAACGAATCTGTATTAACCGTTGAAAAAGGCATATTTGAAGCAATTAAGAACTAAAGCTAAACGAGAAAGAGAGAGAGATAGCTAGATTATAAATTTGAAGCTGGTGTATACGGGAAAGTTGGCTCGTATAGTTCTAGACCGAACTTCTTGTTTAATAGCTAATGAAGACGAAGTTCCTATTTGATTTTTTTTGCATTAAATGTGCCTTAAATATTTTGACAAGAAAATAAAAATATTTCATTGCTTGCCAAAACTTCTTTGAGTGGCACTTATATAATTTTATAAAATGGTTCATGTATTTTTATAAAAATTATTAGAACCTTAAGAGAGGTTATAACGAAAAATACAGAAAGATTTACCGCTAAAGTCATAATTGTGATTTACCGCTAAAATCATCGTCTGCTTTCGTTAGTTAATCAAGTGAGACAACATGATTATATCTTTGCTAATGTGCTCGACTCGGCAGGGGATAGTAGGTAGGCGTGGTTTGCAGAACAGAACTTACTCTTGAATTTGTTTGCTGAAATACAAGGCCAACTAGGCGCTTTTGTGAAATGTTCTACATGACAGGAATAAAGAGCGTCTTCTCTTGCTATGATTTTGGAAGACCTAATTGCTTTTTAATTTAGGTGTATGATGCCTAATTTAGGTGTATGATGTTCAGCTCAACTTATTAACATCAACTTTAAATTTAGAAAGTTTTAGACAAGCACGGGCCCCTTATATGTATTTAAATTCTATTGCAATATAACACTATCCTTATTTCTATGATGCATAAATTTTGGCATAATATTAGTTTTAAACATGTAGTTACATATAGATTAATGTTGAAAAGGTGGTAAAATCATAAAGATAGTTGAGATATAGAATTACAATTTGGTGATAACTGTACCCTGAAACATAAACAGGCTTCCTAGACAGTCTGTGTGAAGTTTTATTTGGGTGGAAAACTACTGACATTTTTCTCCAAGATTCATCAAACTCTTTATAACATTCTACAAGACTAAGAAAGCAGACATTGAAACTGAGAAAATATCAACATCTTCAGTTAATGATATTTTTTAAAAGTAATTTTTGTCTTATATTTTATTTATGTTTATATTATTTCATATTTTCTATTTATTAAATATCGTTTGTGTTTCATATTTATTTAAAATTCGTTTTATTAATTATCGTCCGCAGTTCTTAATATTTAAAACATACTTTTATTTCCAATACTTTTACTTATTGTTTATTTTCTATCGGTTTCCTTCCCCTCCCCTTCGTAGTACAAAGAGCAGAAGTTCCGCTGTATATATGTCATGTGTAAGTTAAGGGGGGAAATACGTGTAAAACGGCGTATTAAGAGCCATTTTCATGTTTTTTTTTTAAACGTATAAAGAATTATTATATTTTATTGAGCTTTTGAAGTTATTTTGTAAATATATTGAAGAACACATTTACTGAAATTTTGAAACATTTTTCTTGAAAAATCCCGGAGATATCGGCTGCTGCACAATGTAAGTCACCACCCGGGTCGGCAGTTTGCGCACATCCTGGAGGTCACAATTTTTATCTGAAATCAATTTTTTAAAAAATCTACTTATTTTATAAGTGTCTCTTCTAGTTAATCTAAAATCATCACAAAAAATTGAAAATTTCTATTTTTTTTCAATGGGAAAATTAAGTATGATTTTTAACCGTTTTTTCGTTTTTTTTACAATAAAAAAGTAAAAATAAAGATATGTTTTTGATCCTAGTTCAACTAAAGCGTGTATATATAAAGAAAATGTGTGCTAAATTTGATAACGATTGATCAAAAACTCTGCGAGCTAGAGCGTACGCAAATTCGAAAAAGTAGTTTCGAGAAAAACGCTTTTGGGAAAAAGAAAGGGTGGTATTTCAGGTAAATTTAAGGCAGTTATGAATCAATTTTTTTGTACTTATAGCTACTAATACTTATAGAAATTTCTATCCGAGGTCTAAATTGTTAAAAGAAATAAAAGGACATCTGCTAACGTTCTCTAATACCCTTCAGGTCATTCATGAGGGACTACCTGCTCAACTGCTCCAAAAGGGGCGCTCGCGCAAATGCTTATAACTTTTAAACGACTTTTGGGAAATTTTTCTTTGAAAATTTCAGGGTATATTATTGAATAGTTGTAAAATCGATTTATGAAGAATTTTTTTTAATTTTTTGAGACCTTTACACGTATTTCCCCCTTAATGCATTGTAAATAATGAATATAGTTATGTGATTGTCAGGACTGCATCGACGTATTATTTCAAGAATGCCTACAGTATTTTAACAATAAAATTCTACGCAACTACAAGAGTTTTCAATGCTTAAAACAGCTCTTATTTAGTGGAACTACCGAGCAATGAAGAATGGATTCTCACAATACAGTTATCATCGATTAGTTTAAGAACTAAAATGCTTTTTAATCCAATAGAAAGACGGATTATTCTTTAAGCTACTTAAGTAATAATTTGTCTTTCTGTTTGCACTACGAAATATTTACATCATCAATATTAAATTTGACAGCTTACATCTGCTGTTAGTTTGTGAATCTGACAAATTCCCCTGACGGGTGTTATCCGATAATTGGAAATGCCTCCAAGGACATATTTTGTCATTCGTGTCATTTAACAACTGTGCTGACACAAACAAATTTCAGCATTCGACTTTGAGGCTTTCTATTCCCTGCATTCTTGATTCATATTCAGTAAATTATAAGCAGACACAGCGAGATAAGTTACATATCTGCTCATAAAGGGTTTTTACTATGCATTCAATATTTCATTAATCACACACTGTCATGAATTTTTGTTGAAGTAAATTTAAATCTGTTTGCGTTTTTCAGTTTTGTCACTTAAAAGATTTTGTTCACAAATGTGTCGAGATAAGACGCCTAGTCTATAACTTACTTTTAGCATTTTTTACCCTTCAAAAATACATGTTTAAAGGCTTAAAGTTTGGATGCTGAAGTAAGATATAAAAGTATGCGACTTGCATGATATTTTTACTTCCCTAAAATAAAGAGTTTTTGTTTTGTTTATTTATTTATTATTTTTATCAAAGTGAATCTTAATAAGACTTTCAAAAACAAATATTATGTTTTTGCTTTGTACACAATTTGTTTTTCTTTTGCGATTTGTGTGTTTGGTGTTACTAAACACGCTTTTTTGGTGTTCAATTGGTGTGAAGCTGAAAATTATGCAGTTTTTGATATATTTAAAAATTTTTACAGTGTCTTTTCTAAAAAAATATAGTCAGTATTATATTTTTGTGGCATATGAAGTTAAACTCATTTACGTATCAAAAGTTCTTCAAGTCTGCTCATTTATCCTATTTTCATAGAAATGAGTAATCGTAAAGAAATTTTATACGTAACTGAGTTAACAAATTAAATGCGTTGAAAAATACAATACTGTTTACATTTTTTTAGACAGACACATGAAAAAAACTAAAATACACCAAAAATTAATAATTTTTAACACCAAAAGTGGTGGCAATTGAAAGACCAAAATTTTTATATTGTAGAGCAATCGTTTACCAACCTTTTTACAGTAACGAACCCTTTTCACAATGTGCAAGTTCCAGGGAACCTTGATGCCCATGTACTATTATTTCTCTAAAGATATTTTTAGAGTCCTTATTTATAATATAATACTTATAGTACAAGGCGGGGCAAGACTGGGTGGCGGGGTAAGACGGGGAAGGCCTGTAAATTATTATTTTTTTACCTATTTTATAAGGGATTAAAGTTAGCTTCCACGTCTTGTTCCGCCTTCTCCTAAATACAAAAAAAAAAAAAATATGAAGCAGTTTGATGGTAACTGTAAACTGTCAAAATTTTAAATCCTTTCTGCAAGATTGGATAACTTAATAGAAAACGGACAAGTATTCATGGATAGCTGATTCATGTATAAGACAACCCATTGTTCCATGCAATTGTAAATGCATTGTTAAATCAATAATTTTGTTTTTACTTCAAAGGGAACAAGAACATGCAAAGATTTAATTTTGTGGAAACCTGAACAATGTTTTTCGAAACTGTGGGGTTTAGAAACGCTGTGCTGAAGTACCATTATGTAACGATTATATAAAGTTGGAAGCAATTTGTGTTAATAAAGTACGATTTATGCAGTGATTCTTAATTAGTTAAATTATTTCTTTATTGGGTAAACTTCTATTTATATAACTTTAAAAAATATGCTATTCTTTTTTTTAACTGAAGGATTATGTAAAGAAAATAATATTTTAACTAGTATTTTACAGAAAAGCACGTGCTTTGCTAAACAAAGCAAAAATTGGCAGTAATTTGATGTGTAAAGGTGGCATATCATGCTTGGCATTAAAAGGATTTATAAGATAAGTCTCTTTTGATTACATGGGTTGATGAGCTGAAGACAGCACGTTAAAGTTATTTTCTAGAATACGTAACTTGACGATAACATTGCACCATTGTATTCGACAGTCAATTAGCTTAATTTCTAAACATGAAATTTTATTACGTTCTACCAGTTTAATAAGAAATTTCAAATGTTAATTTCAGTCAGTATTAATTGTTCATTTTGCTTGATATCTTGTAAAATGTCACAGATATTGGAGAAATATAAAATTTTTAGCGTTTTAATTAATGCCAGCGATTTTGGATTACTTTGTCACTCTGAATTAAAAGTATTCTCCTCAAAATGAATATACTTTGGAAATAACATGTCAGGCATATGTTACCAGATTATGCACCGAAACGTTCATTATTATTCTAATTGTGAACGCTGTTAAATTCATTCTGACAAAGTAAATCGAAGTCACGTTTGATAATGCAAAGAATAAAATTGCAAAAGTCTAAGTATTTCAAAAAGGATTTTTTTTTGTATCATTATATTCTAAATCGAAATTGTCACTTCTAACACACTCTTCGTGATTACATTGAAAGGAGAATACGTTCCAGAATTTAATTATGGAATTTATGTTTAAAATTTCAAATCATTAATTTAACCACAATGTTTTTTCCATTTGCGTTACGCTTGTTAAGTTTAATTATTCTTACTACAATGGAGTCTTATTTCTAAAATGTGTTTCTTCAAATTTATTTCATATTTTAAGTTGTGTGGGGCAAATTAGTTATCAGTAATAAAAATACATTTATGTAGTTAATATTTGACATTTCAATTTTATTAATGAAAATAATTTTACTACCAATAACATTGCTATAATGTATTCTAACATACAGCAACATTCCTGAATTATAATGTTATTAGATTTTAAAAAATGTTAAATCAATTTTTTTGTTAACTTTTTTCCAGTTCATTAGAATTCTAAATAAAACCTTCTGCATAAAATTGGGGAGTTAACTTAGTAAACACATTATTACACACAAAAATATAAGAGCCTTGGCATTTAAAAGACCGAAAAGAAATATTCTGCAAAAAAAAAAAAATGTCTTAGTATGTAGTTTGAAAATATATCGTACAGTACATTTCTTTACCTTATTTACCTGGCATATTATGAATGATGAATTATCTATATTTTACCCTTAATTTTGGTTATTTATCATACATATAGCAGGAGAAAACTTATTAAAAAGAAAATGATGCACTAATTATTTAGGCTTGATAGGTTGATAGTTTATATCCATAGACCTTGTAAAATCGTAGCCACCGGGGCGTTCCAGTGGCACAAGGGCAAGAATGGGTCTGGCTCACGTATTCAGGATCAAAAGCCAATCTCTGTTCAGAAGGCGTTGCTCCTACTAATAAGCGAGCGTTTCGAGTTCCACTTGTATTGGGTCCTCTTGTTCGATGCAATACAACGCGCAGCAGAATCCCTTTTGAAAACTTCGCGACGTGGGGAGAAATTAAGACAAAAGCAGATGAGGCGAGGTGACATAAGACAAGCGACGGTAATTGATCGAAACTGGATCGTCTACTTCACGTGACCTGTTCGTCTTTCAGTCATTCGCAGAACAAAGGAAAAGCCAGCGATATTCCGTCTATGCTAATACGTCTATGGTTATTTATGTCTGTGCATACTATTACTATGGAAAAATGTTAGTAAACAACAATTCAGTTATAGTGTAATTTTATTTTCTCTCTCATGCGAATCCATATTCCCAAGCGATGAACATGTTCATCCTGCCGCCTAGGCTTTCCTTTACCTGTTTTATATTTGTTATGAAAGAAATTTCCTACTGTAGAAGTTCTTTACTTGTTTTTTTTTGATAGGTGACAAAAAACGAATTTTTACTCTTTTAATGCACGTATCTTAATTTTTCGATTTAAAGCAGCCACATTGTGTTTCCTTAAATCTGGCAATGGTGAAGGCGCTACTATTGGCATTGGAGCAACTTTAAATTGTTTTTTTTCCCTTCTAGCAAAACCAACAAAGTTCCCATTTATCATGAGTATCTCCCACATTAAAGTTTAAAATATGTACAGCTTTCTTTTAAAACCATTGCAAAGGTAGCAAAATTAAAGAATATTTGTATGTGAAAAATTTTCATAATAATTTCTCAGAGCAGTTTTTAAATTTTATTAAAAAAGTAACTGACAGTAAAAATGGTTATCAGGCAACACTTATGACACTGAATATCACGCATTTTTATTTATGTTAAATTAAAGTCATTTTTCATTATTTTTATCAAAGAGAAGACTTACTTAAATATCTCATGTTTTTGGAAAATAAATACTTGTTTACTGTTGAAGAATGTAGAAATATTGTCCCGTAATTCTCTTGACACTGAAACTAAAAAACTCGATTTTAAAGTTCAATGTTTCTAGCAGTAAGAAATTTTGAGCTTAAATATGATAAATACGTAATTGATAACCTTTTTTAAAATGTGTATCTTAAAAGATTTTTACGAGTTCTCGAAATAAATATTTGCCAGTGATGTATGAGCAATTTTTTTATCAATGAGCTATATATAATTAAATTAAAAAGTGTTTGTTATGCAAATTAAAAAAAAGTTCCGTCGACGTTGTTTTCAGTTTTCTTTTTAAGAAGGAGAAATAATAAATGTTTTTGACTTGCATTTGTATACATGCAGTCAAAAACATCATGTTGCTTGAAACTTAACAACCGAATCAAGTTATAAACAGCTTACTCTTTGTTTTCAAGCGAAAAAAAAATGCAGGTTTAATCGTGGTAGCTATTTCCGCGTTTGATAAATGTCAAGATATTATGCGACTAAGCAAAAAGATCCAGTTTCAGTAATTGCGGAAGGTAATTTAATTACCAGATTAATTTAACGTCATTAAGCAGCTTAGTGATAGAGATTTTCTTAAATACGTTGTGGTCGAAATCGGAAATAGTGAGAAGGGAAGAAAAATAAGGCTCTGCATTTAAAGCGGAAGTTACAAAAATTATGCATGCAATTAAAACTGTTCATTAGAATTTTTAAACAAACATGATGCAGTTAGATATTTTTAAAGAAAATAATGAAGGTAATTAGTCTCGTACCTGTGCATGTTCAATAATGTTAGCATAATTTGATCAAAAGCGTTATGAAGATTGTAATGAATAATACATTCTACAGAGTAACTAAAAAATTTAATCAGAATTTACGAATTCTTCTTCACGGAACAATTAATTTTCACTCAAGATATGGAATGCTTAACAGCATAGCTTTCAGAAATGTTTTATAAATTTCACATAGATGCAAACTAAAGATTTTTACTACTTTTGTCGTGTTTCTACAGGTATTATCATGTTAGAAGACTCTTGAAGTATTAACCAATTTATACTATAGTGAAATTGGCCATAAATAAGGTAGTTTTTTTGTGTGTGCATCGCGGGCAAGGTGGCGTCGGGGTAAGTGGTTTGAAATGATGATTAATTAAAACAATATTTTCCTTTAATTTTTTATGAAGACATTCAATAGCAAGCAAAATTTCGAAAATTTCCTTCGAATGCAAAACAAATCCATGGCCAAAATCCGAAACGGACAGGATGAAAGGAAAGAGGGAAAAAATTGTTCTTATAAGGAACATAGCTTGTTGACGTAAGCTTTCTGAATTCTTTTGGAAGTGCTGAATATTTTCAAAAATAACAAGAAAAAGTTTTTTTTTACTTATTTAACTTTTGTCGTTTGTTGCTTTACTTTAAAATTCATTTTCAAAACAGTAAACAGTTTAGGATGTGTCGTCATATCCACCTGTGGGGATAATTGTGTTTAATACTTGTTCCAGCAGTTTATGTTTTTAATATTTAGTTCTATAATAATTACTTGTATACCAATTATATTGAGTTCTATTGTTATAGTGTGGTGCGGCTTTGGTTGTGCGCAATTGCTCAATAATACTAATGCTTGTAGTGTAACAATTTTTGTTATCTGATGTTGATTTACAGACACTATGCAATCTTTCGTATTCCGCACCACGCGCATTATGACTTTTAGAGTTTTGCAATGACCTGTATTTTTTTTTTTAATGGTTTTCATAAATTTGCGGTTGGTCGAGCTCTCCCGCAACCCCCTTTGCTCCTGAGGGCTTGCACTCGGGGGCATCTAAAAATACGATAGGCCAGAAAATGGCAGGTGCGGGGGTTTTGTGACTCTTACAGATCCTATGTGTGTGTGTGTGTGTGAATGTATGTGTTCTTAAAATTCGTATATATATTTCCATATATAAATAAATTTGACAAGTTTAGTTATTTTACTTTAACACAAGTTGTAAGTGAGCAACAATTTTTATTTTTTCTTGTACTTGAAATGAAAGTCAAAATTTATTTCAAAAATAGAAATTACTAGCATTAGTTGTAATCCAAAATAATGTTTCAACATTTCTTTTAAAATGTGCGTTGTCCTGTCCGTTGGAAGTAATCCAAAGTTTGTGCTGCTTGCTTACTGGCGATCATCCAGCAATTTCTAAAATTTTAGGATCGTAGCAAAGTAAGATATATTGCAAGATGAGAGGGGATAAAGGTGCACATAATGTGTAGAGAAGAAAATTTAATTTTTTTTGTGGTAAAAGTGAAAATTATTAAATCTGTCGAGTGTAGATGTAATGGCAAATAAGACATACACTAAAATTGAACAATACTAAAACTCAGAATTATTGAAATTAATAATAATATTAATAAAGCATCTAAAACAAGTATAAAAATAAAGAACTGCTGGAAATTGAATGAAATAGTAATTCTGCTATTTGCAGATAGCTGGAAAAATTGGCAACGAATTTTAAACTAATGAATGTTTTTACATAGTTAACACGGGTTTTAGTTTGAAGTAAAAAAAATAATTAATTGTTTCTAATATCTCATCTTCCGAATTCGTGAGCTATAAAATGAAGCATAAAAGCTTTACAGGTTATTAATCATTCTATGTTTCGTTTTTTTGTTGAAACTGAGGGTACAGTTGTTTTCTTATGAGATCCCTTTAGAAAACATTCTCTGAGCTTTAATGGTACCCTTGGCTGTGTTTTTGTCGTATATCAGTGCCCTCCCGTTCAGCCGTAAAATTGATGCTACTGAAACTTAACTACTTATGCCAGAAAGTTTTCAATATTTGCAATAAACCAAAGATTTATGCTATATAATATATTTAAAGACTACTGTACGTTCATGAATGTATTAAAATATCCTTACAATATTTTCTATTTACTTTCACGACAGTTAATATTTCTCAATTCTTTGTTAACTAGTTATTATAAATTAATAACATTTTGTCATCTTCAAGCAATTTATAAACTAAGACGGTTACAAAAAGTTTTCCATAACAATAACATTAGTAACATTTTGTCATCGTCAAGCAATTTATAAACTAAGACGGTTACAAAAAGTTTTCCATAACAATAGCATTAGGGGAAAAAAAAAAAAAAAAAAAAAAAAAAAAAAAAAAAGGGAAAAAATGGCAAAAAAATTAATAAATAAATAAACTGCCCCCAATGCCCAATGCCTGCACAAAAAAAAAAAAAAAAAAAAAAAAAAAAAAAAAAAAAGCAGCTCAGTTTTTTCACATTACTTGAACACAAAACTTATGAGTTATAGAGTTACGTATGCAAAGCTTAGTTTATGTAAATAACTTGTATAAAAAAAACTTACGAGTTACAGAGTTACGTATGCAAAACGAGTAATCATACGACATAATACGTAAATAAATTAATAAATAAATACTCACAATGTTGCTGCGCAGATTTTTTTGCATACGTTTCTAACTGTAACTAAAAATATCAGAATTATAGCCCATAAAATTTGTTACTACACACTGTTTGTAGTATTGAACATGTAATGATTTCTCGTTAAGTAAAATATTATGCAGGCACCATTAAATAAAAATTATGTATCCGTAACACATGCAAAAAATAGAATCATAGAAGTCATATAATGATCAACTGTGCACTAAATTTTTAGTCGTCTATTAGTTCAGGATGGACAGACCCTTCTTGCCTGCTGCAACTTTGACCACCTCCGAACGATATCACTTGACGCTAATGTTGGGGGGCTCAAGGTCAAATGCCTATACAGCCACGGACAGGCGTTGCTCGGACAGCTACTTTCACTGCAAAAACTTCTAGTTCAACCTTTCAAAATGGTGAAATTTAGCTGCCACTAACATTTGTTACTAAGTTGAACCATTATAATGATGTAGTTTCACCCTGAATGTGAAACTAGGAACCATTATGATGGTCGACTTTTGTACCAAATATTGATTGCAGATAAATTTCAAATTTTTTTTCATTTTTTGGTGAAAAGTTGAACTAGAATTTTTAGCAGTGTATTATTAAACGTTGGCTAATAATAATTAGTCGTTTATTAAAGTTACCAACATTCAATACAAATAATAAATAGTGTTGTAAAGATGAATGCAAAACATTTAGTCATGCAATGCACAAAATAAGGAAATTATTCATCAAAAACGCAACGTCTAAACATATAAGCTACGCCATCCAATTTCTGTTGCTTGATTAAATGTAGAAAAAAAGTAAAAGAAACATAACATGTGAAAAATGAGTAAGTCTGCCCTAACTAATGTTTGCTGTTATTACTAATCTAAAAGAGAAGTTCTATTTCATTATAATACATCTGCATCGCATTTTAAAAAAAAATTAAAATATAATTTTCCATTTGGACATTTTGCACGGAAAAATAAAAAGTGCACTTAGAAGATACTGTGATAAGTATGTGTAGTTTCCGATTTTTTAATTTTCTTGGTGGTCATTAAACGGAACATAAGGCTCTCATTAAAATCTGTGTTCCTATCAACATTATTTTCTCAAGTGCAAATGTGCGTGCAAGAAGCTATTTCTATGGCAAAGGAATGATAATTTTTTATTGTTACTGGTCACTAAACGGCACGGGATGGGAAAATATCTTAAGCATTATTTTAAAAATATCTGTTATCTTTAAATATAACGAAAAAATAAAATGTGTAAGGTTGTAGAAAATCATCAAGCATGTTTTGCTTAAAAAATTAACGGTAAGAATAGATTTGATAAAATAGATAATTTCTTCGTGTGTTTATTTTGCTGCTAAGCTTGTGTTGATGTGCATAATTATTTAAATACTCACCAGTTAAATAAAAACACTTATAACAGTTATAGTATCAAAGATACAATACTATAATTCGCGAAGTGCTTTATTTTCACCTGGAAGAAATAGCTGCAAACGATTTTCTTTTAATCCAAATAATTCCTTAAGAAGTTTTTGAACCCATCGTTCTATATTTATTTTTCTTTGACAACGATTAGAACGAAAAAAAAAAAAAAACCTCTTGAAATAGCATAAAATGTGATGCTTTTGTAAGTTATTTTAAAAATCATTCTTACCTTATTTGTTTAATTACTTATTTTTTTTTTTTTACAATTAAGATTCGAAATTTTTACAGGAAAAAAGTGTTTAAAAGTAAATTTGATAGGTGAGCGGACATAAGTAGCGGAAAGTAATTTTGACAGGAAAAGCGCATACAAGATTTTTTACCTACTTGGATTTTTCAATTCATGAGATAATTTATTTTTGACGCTTGAAATTTATTTTAGATTTAACGGGAGATTAATCCTACTTTACTGCGTTTTTTTGTTTCTATGTTCACTTACTTCTACGGGAAAAAGAGACTAGAAACATTTCATTGTGGCAGACGCACAATTTTCCTTTCTCCTCAAGATTGTGGCCAATTTAGTATCTTAAAATGTATCATGGAGCTACAATGCGAATGAACAACGTAATAAGGATCAAATTTGTAATGAATATTACATTATGTCACATTTTTAACACTAATTTCTTTTGAAACAACTTGATATCGCCCTTTTAAACTATTCTTACCCTTTAACTAAAAAACGCTTGTATGTCAGGAAAAAGTGATAATCTCTCGCTAACTGCCTTTTCGTAATGATAATTTAAGATATAAGTAATGCAAACAAAAAAAAATATTTAAATTATAACTATTTAAGTTTAAAAGCACACTGTAACATAAAAGTGCAAAGTCTTCAAACGTGGAAATTGCAGAGAATAAAAAAACAAAGAGCATTCTGTAAACCGATAGCAACATATAATGTGCCGCAGTAGTGGCGTCATTTGTGAGTACGCTGAGTTACTATTTCTGATAAACAGAGTGATGAGTTTCGTTCAGCCCATACTGCGATTCATGTGTCTTAGGCCAAAGGTGCTTATGTAATTGGAAGAACTGGAAACAAACCAAACATTAGGGAACATTCATAAATGATGTCACGCTTCGAGGGGGGAGGGGGGTTCGTGAAAGTGTGAAAAGGGGAGGGGAGGGGGTAACAAGAAATGTGACATCGTGCATTATGCAACATAGCGTGACATTTAATAAAGGGGGGGAGGGGGGTCCGCTGATGTGGGACATATTGTGACAAGGGGGGGGGGGTCAAATATATGGGAAAAAAGCGTGACATCATTTATGAACGGCCCCTTAGCAATGTAGTATGCATTTTTTTTTGA
Source organism: Octonoba sinensis (assembly GCA_038502835.1). Classification (NCBI taxonomy): domain Eukaryota; kingdom Metazoa; phylum Arthropoda; class Arachnida; order Araneae; family Uloboridae; genus Octonoba; species Octonoba sinensis. The sequence continues at coordinate 129,743,099 of CM076600.1, forward strand.
CAATTTTCTAACTGGCAGTTACATATTTCAAGTGTTTTATCATGCATCTGTACTATTAAAACCTGCCCGCGTGTGTCTGTGTGTGTGTGTGTCTGTCACCTCATCTCCTCGAGAACGGCAGACTATGCGATGTAGCGCCGGGTATCGTCGGATTCGGAATTTTCCGGGGAAGCCATATCGCCCGGTCTCATCCGTGTCCGGCTTTAATTAGCGGATATATTAATTAAAAACGCAATTTTTTGCAAGTTTTATTTTATTTTTGCATTGTTGGCATCGTTCCAACAATGTATAATATACAGTTGCCCTTTGAATTAAAATCAATGCCGTTGCCATTGTTGTAAGGAATCAACAATACTAATAATCAATGTTTCTTTATCATTTTGAGTGAGGCTTCGCTGCATTTGCAATAATAAATTTAATCCTTCGTTCTTTTTCATTTATTTATCGTCTGCTATTTTTCGTATTTTTACTGGGACTTTTGTAGATTGTTTTAATTATTCTGAATGCACGAAACGCAAATGGCGTAAAATCGAAATAATTAATTGTCCTTATTCTAATGCGAATTTTTTAAATTTCTCTATTATTAATATCGGTCCGTGCCCTGTATGTCTGTGTATGGATAGATAATAAGGAATTTCAATGCCGTGTTGTATTTAAGCTCGCAACAATTAATGTACTCGATATTAATCTTTCTTTCTTTTTAATTTATTTATTTATCGTACTCGCTTTTTGTATATTTCTTAGAGTGGCAACGGTCTTTTTTTCCAGTTTTGATAAACTATTGTTTTGAAATTCCGTTAAAATTTTTGCTTTAAAAACATGAAATTTTGAAAGTTCTTATCTTGGACATTAATATATATTTTGATGATATAGTAATTAATATTTTTATTTTACAGAAAATTATAACTTTGTTTTACAGATTGGTAAGACTATTTTTAACGAAATTATTTATATGTTTAGTTTTGAAATTTCGTTAGAACTTTTTCTTTGAAAAGCGTAAAATTTTGAATGTTCTTGCTTGAATATTGATATATATTTTGATGATATAATACTTGGATATTAATATATATTTTGATGATACATTAAATAATATTTTTATTTTACAGATTATTATAAGATTATTTTACAGATTATTTACAGTAAACTTTATTTTACTACCTTCTAAATATCTTTTTGACTTTATGTGCATTTAGTTTTTCGACATTTATTTACATTCTGAATCGGATAAATATATTTTTCTTTTTATGTGCAGTTAGTTATTTTGAACTTTATATTTTGATGATATAGTAAATAATATTTTTATTTTACAGATTATTTTACAGATTATTTACAGTAAACTTTATTTTACTACCTGTTAAATATCTTTTTGACTTTATGTGCATTTAGTTTTTCGTCATTTATTTACATCCTGAATCTGATAAATATCAATTTAGTATTTGATATACAGTATACTGATTCAATTTAGTGTTTGCAATAATAAACTTAATCCTTCTTTCTTTTTAATTTATTTATCAATTGCCATCTAACAAAAACAATTTTTCGTATTTTAACGGGGACTTTTAAACTAATTGTCCTTATTCTAATGCAACTCCTTTGAATTTCTCTAATATTAATATCGGTCCGGGTCTGTATGGCTGTGTATGGATAGATAATAAAGTTTTTCAATGCGCCGTGTTGTATTTAAGCTCGCGCAGCGCCGGGCGTACAACGGTTTCTTAACAAAAATCGAACCCCCCCCCCCCCAAAAAAAAAAAAAAAAAATTTCGAGCATTGTAATTAAATAATCTATGATTTTTAGGGACTGTTGCTCCTATTCAGGATCGCGTGAAGGCAATTGCTCATTAATATCGGTCCGGGTCTTGTATGTCTGTCTATGGATAGTAGATAATAAAGAATTTCAATGCCGTGTTGTATTCAAGCTCGCGCAGCGCCGGGCATAGCCCGGCGCCCTCAATCTATTATTTTAGCCCGTGCAACGCCGGGCGGCACGCCTAGTTTGTTATTAATTTTTAAACGTCAACGATCTCAAGTGTTTAGTTTTACATAATTTATAGGTTTTTTTACTGCAGTTGCACAGACTACGGTAAAACAAGACTTTTAATGAGAAACTGTTATCAAGGTGATTATTTGATTTGAAAGAAGTTCTTCGTAAATTTATAGAAACACTCAGTTTCCGTTTGGGATTCTTATAATTTTTTTTTACGGTGGTTTTTCCGAAATTCTCATAACTTTTAGGAAGTAGGTATAATTTGTTGTACTAAATTGTCCAAAATGTTCCTTTAAATAGGTGACTATTTTTAAAATATCGATTAAGTTAGTATTTTGAATTAATTAAAAAATGAATTTTGCATTAGTTTTAGTAATATGCCGAAATTAAACATTATAACTTTACGTTAACAAAACTCACACATCAATAAAGTTAATTATCACACATTAATGTATTTTCCCATCCCTCGGAGCATGCACTTGGCAATATGCGTGGTTTCTCTTAAATTAAATTACTGGAATTGGATTTCCTAGGAAGCTATTGCCTAGAATTATCACCGAAACCTTTTAATCATACAAAATGAAGCTTTAAAATATTCAACTGAAGGACTTCCGTATAGGTTATTTCATTACAGTTAATCATATGAAATGTACAGCATCTCGAATATCTATGTAAGATGAATTATCTTAGAGGTATAATTCAATCTAACCCAATTTTGAGTTTGAGGTAAATGTACTTGAATGTACATAATTTCATTCATATTATACATAAATATATATAGAAAAAAATATATCATCTAAATTAATTTTTAATTTTTCCCCCAAGAAAACATTTCCTAAATCACCTTATGATACTCTCCCGATTTCTCAACATTCCAGTGGTATATTTTGCTCTTACGTTTCGGAATTGTTAAATTTAATTTTCAACTCGATTAAAATAGCTGTTAATTAGCAAATGGTAGTTAGATACGTTTGATAGTCTTTTAAAACTATCAACCTCGTGTGATAGTACTGAATAATTGCACTTTTTATTGGAATCTTATTAAAATTAGAATGTGCACTGAGATACATACGCTAATCAAATGAACAATTACAGCAAATTTTCCAATTTGAAGAGCGTTCCAGTACCCCCCCCTCCCCCCGAACGTCTAGAAATAAATACTTTCTCCGTTTCTCAGTTTTTAATGGGGAATTTATATTTAAAAAAAATTGAAATGTTTAAAATCTCGGTCTTTTAGTGACTGCTAACAAGACATAGTAAAGAAATGACTTATAGCACGCACATTTTCACTTTCTGAGAATAATGTTCTTATGGGCATGGAATTTAATGGGTCTCATGTTCCATTTAATGACAACAGAGAAAAGAAAAATTTGGGAAAGACCAACGCTTCATAATGAATCCTGAATAAGATTTAATTTCCGATAAAAGAACGTGAACGAGAAGAAACGCGGATGTTTCAAATAATATTTAAATTGGTTACAATATCATTTTCAATAATAATATAAAAAGAGCAACTTTTATGCGTTTTCTATTTCTATTCAACTATAACACTTGTTTCACAAATTTTGTGTGCATTTAATTGTTATTTTGTTTTAATTAACAGAAATACTACGGCATTTGGATTTTGTTTTTGAAATACCAGAAATATATATTTGAAAATTTTGGTATTGTTTTTTTTTTCGTAACATATTATTAACAAAACATATCTTTGTTTTTCTGCGACATTTGTGTGGTGTGGTGATTTAAGCGGACACAAGACCTTTGAAATAGAAGTTTTTTTTAAATTTTTCACTGCAATTGGACTTATTTTAGCATTGGTTATAAATATTCCGGCCAAATTTTCATTATTAAACCAACCAAAAATTTTTGACCAAAAATAAATCAAAATTATTACAAAATATGAAAAACACAAAAATGAGTCTTGCTTCTTAAATTTCAATCAGATTGCAATTTGCACATAGATACGTAAAAATAATGTAAAACCTTTCTGGTAAACAGTTGCTGTTTAATCGTATAAGTTTTTGATTAAAAAAAAAAAAAAATTCCAGCATATTTTCTCCAACTTTTTTTTCTTTTCTCTGCAATGAAACCAGTACAAAAAGTTTTTAGAGAATTGCTGAATAAGAAGTAATACCAAAAAAAATTGTAACACCCATACGAAACCGCGTAAGAAATTGTAAGTAAATTACTCAAAATACAGACGCAAGGGTCAATTTTTTCGCTTTTCATATTTTTTGTAATTGTTCTATAATTTTGAGAATTTATCAGTCAAAACTATTTTTAATTGTCCTAATATTTAAAATTTGGTTAAAATATGCATAATTAAGTCCAACTACAGTGAAAAATTAAAAAAAGAAAATTCTAATTTCAAAGAACCGGTGTCCCCTAAGGAAAAAAAAAAATCCCTAAAAAGCAATTGAAAATGAAATAATATAAAAGTATGTAGCTAATACTTGTAAAAAAGCAATAACTGCTGTTTCCTTACTGTCAGCTTGAAATTCAATGCAAATTATAAAGAAGATTTAACGACTATGAAGCAATTTTCCCTTTATGCAAATGCAAGAATGATATGGACCCAATAGTATTGTTTGTTGACTTGGGTAATTCATTATTATCTGCTGAATGCAGCTAATTATACAAATACCTTACCACAACACTCGTCATAGTAATTTCAAAGAGTCTCCATAGACATTTTCACACACACTGAAAGTTGAATTAGAAATTTCGAATTTCCTGTCGAGGGAAATAATATTTATTTGACTGGAACTTCCGTTGTAAATTATTTCCTGCAATAACAAGAGATATCAACCAGTTCCTTTTCGGTTTGACAGGTAACGGAAATATATTTTAAGGCAGCCATTCTTGTTATTATTCATGTTGCTTCCAACTAAATAACTTTACATGTCAAAGTGCTCAAACAATACCTTGACATAATGCACATGTGTATTAAATATAGTTGTGTCGACTTGGGAATGCAATAGTAATATGCATTTTTTAATCATTTATCATAAAAACATATAATATTATAAGCGAGCAAATGATTATTTCGAATGTGAAACATGTTGTTTATGTATAAGGCTTATAAACAAAAAGAAACGTTGTTCTAATCAGAAACAGACATTCGGTTGCATTAGTTCCTTACTACTTTGCAAACCTAGTGCGTTACTCCTAATGCATTCAAATATTGGCAAACATTAGTTTATGGATAAAGTTTATGTGTAACCACTATCCGCTTAAGAATTTTTACGCCGAGTTTCCTCACCAGAGATGTAGTCATGAGGAAACTGGATATCGCTTCATAGTACCTACTCTCTGATGATGCGAAATTGCACTAGGAATTTAATTCAACCGATAGTGTCAATCCAAATAGATACTCAAAGAATCTTCAAATGTCACATAATCATACGACACGGACACAATTTTCTGCATCTTGAAAATCTACTGACTTAGGTTTCGTGCCAGCAAAGTTGAACGTAAGAGGGCACGCTTAACAAGTAGGCCACCTGTCGGCACAAAAATAAACATTTTATTCTAGTATAAGCGTTATAAAATAATCACAGACCAAATGTAAGTGTTATAAATATTTTGAAGCACGCATTAAGTATTTTTCTTATATTATATTGTACATATTGCCTACTTGCAGTTTTAAACATTACAAAATTCTTAAACAACTAAAAATTAAAATATCTATGAAAAATAGTTAATAATATGATTTAAGTTAAAGTATTTATTTATGGTCTCATGACTTTTCCCGTATTCCTTGATGTTGTTTTGAAGACTTCCAACAAGATAAACTAACTCAACTACCAGAGTAGGAAAATTACATAATATTTACTTACTTTGACTCGGGTATACTCTAATCCATTTTAATGCTCTTTCGTCGTTAGAATATTCGTGGATTTTAGTGATTTTTTGTTATGACAATAGGTTTATCTATTTATCGCATGCAGCGGGTTCTTTTGTAGTTCTTTCTCAATAAACAGTGTTTGAAGAACTTTTTTCCTTTATAAGTTAAGCGGATTTTAAAACTTCTTAGAATCAAAGAGATTTTTGAAAAGTTTTAAGAATTTAAAATTTATTTCTCTTATGACTCAATCATTTTATCAATTTCCGCGAAAATAAATGTTGCTCGAAATGGCACCAGATTAAACCGACATGAAGTCGTACGAAAGAATAAACTTTTTGAAATGTTCAACTGGAAATTACAAATTAGATTTATCATTCGAGTAAAGTCAATTCAATGGCTTCTTCAAAACAGCATTTCTCAAGTTTCCGAAAAGTTAAACAATGGTTGTTTCGACACCACCAAAACATGATTAAAAATTATTCTATTCACAAAATATGGTAATAATTCCAACAACAACACAAACGAATTCATTATAAAAGCAACCCTATTCAACGATTGCTTTATTCAACAGAATTTTTATGAATAAATAAAACGAATTTAATAAATTAATTTCCTGCTGCAAGCAGTCTGATTCAAACATTTCTTAAATTCTCTATAAATTTCAAACATTCGAACACTATTGAACTTATTCAATTTCTTTTTTTTTCATGCATCTAATATTAATTGCTATGGCAGTACAATATTTATCTAATTCTAAATTTTATATTGTGAACACATTCTTCAAAATTCTAAGAATTAAAAATGAAGATAATTGGGAAAATATAATAGATAGTGCGTGAAGTAATAATAAAGATTAGTTTATTGATTTAAATGTTCAGGGGGCGACTCGGCATTTTTAACAGTATCCTCTTTCTGTGAATTTTATGAAGATTTTTAGGAAAGATCAAAAAATTTTGTGAAAACTCAAAATTTAAACATATAGTGATAAAAACAATTTCTATGATTTGCCCCTTATTCAATAATTAATTTTGTAATAAGTACGATTTGGTAGCTTGGAATTTTGTGAGGGGCCGTTGTAATTGATTAGAATTTTGTATAAAGACCTTAATAATTGGAATTTTGCCAAAAAAAAAAAAAAAAAGAAACCTTTGGCGGGACCCTTGATGATGATAACACTGAGCAACACGAAAAAATGTCATGTAGAGGAGACTGTGTGTTTCTTATGCTATTTTGGCTGAAAATTACAAATCTGCAATTAGTTTTAGCCTACCAATCAATATTTTGCCAAAGATATACATTTTAGCTCTTTACGTATTATCTCGATAAATTTGTATGCTGTCGTAATTTATCGACTTAAGTCATTATAAATTATAACTTTCTCATTGACAATGAGATCATTGCAACGAACCTGTCTATTTTAGCTACAGCTTCTGGTAAGCTTTATCTATTTTTCCAAAGAGTCATTTACAAGGCGACAAATGCATTTTATGGACTATTTTGCGGAGAAAGAAGAAATTGTATGCTGCTGGGGTTGATGTGAATGTACTATTTCAGACATTGGGACAATAACACGATTCAGCAGAGTAGCGCTTGTTTATCAGTGCTGCTCCATATACACTGATAAATTTCATCATGAAATTACGGTTAAATGACCGGCAGCAGTCTGTCCATCTAATTCACCGTTAAATTTACTGTTTGGAACATTTTTCTATCTTTACGGTATCTAACCATTTCCAATCAGCTTGGTTAAAAAGCCGTAAATACAAAAGTTTACGGTTTTATAACCATTTAAAAATGGTTTCAAAAACAAAATTTTTACCGTTTTTGAACCATTTCGAAGCGTAGTTTACGAAAACGAAGCTTGCGGGAGTCGAACCCGGGTGTATGGTATACCAACCTTGCTCTCTAACCATTCAGCCATCTGCACCACACAAAGCGGTTGTTTATTTATCAATAAATCTTCCTTTTCAACAGGAAAACTGCATTAAAATTGAGATTTCAGTTTCTGATTGGATCCAAAGCCATCTTTGGTCTAAATTTACTGTATATTGACGAAAATCATTTTATTTGCTGCAAAAATTAAAACACAAACAAGTTTCATCAGCTCAAATTATGGGTTCGCTCATTCGTAAACAGTTTGGGAATCCGATGTCTCCAATTTTTGATTTTCCGTGTGTATGTATTTCTATTTAGTAACCACTGCTTAAGCCACTTTTTTTAAAATTCTTTTTTTATATACGCATGCAGATTTGAACTGATAAATCTTTATTCATATTTTAACAACAACGTACGACCGGCAAGGTTTCGCAACCAAGATGGACGCCGGTTCTTATTGAGCGCTTGAAAATTACGGTTAGTTAAACGTTCTTTAGAATAAACAGAGAATAAACGGTTTTTTTCGCAATCAGCGGTTTGAGTACCACCTTTTTAATGGTTATTCAACTGTTGTAATTAAATATGGTAAAATAACAATCAACTAAATGGTTATTTTACTATTTTCTTACGGAAATTTTTAACAGTGTAAGATTTTTTTTCCATTTATTCCTGTAGCATATTCTGCGAATACAAAGAAAACTTACGAAGTTGTGAGTGCTTTACTAAAGTTAATTGAGTATACTGCATTCAACTGGCTCATTTTTAGAGATTTGAAAGTCATTGGAATATTAACAGGGATACACCACATTCTGCTGCTTTCTCTGCGAATGAAGTCGGGAGAGGAGCAATCACTACATCCATAAACAGTGGCCTCCTATAAAAAAACTTCATTCCTGTCACTGAAAACATACCAAAAGGACAACTTGTAAGTCTCACAATACTGTCTTTCTTCCACCATAGTACATTAAAACTCGGTTTTTAAAAAATATTTGTAAAAGCTCTGGACAGACAAGGAGTGGCTGTCTTGCATCCCAGGAACAAATTCAGAAAGTTAAGGGAGGTAAAACTAAAAGAAAGGGTTCTTATTGGCCCACATCTTAAGGAAGTCTTTCATGATAAAGAGCTTGGAAACAAACTGTCAGAAGCAGAAAAATCCGCCTGGTTGGTCTTCAAATGAGTGTGCGTATGCCTTGGAAATGAAAAAGCTGAAAACTACGAATATCTTGTTGGAGACACGATAAAATGCTTTTGTATTATTGGGTGCCCTATGTCATTAAAACTGCACTTTTTGAACTCCCATTTGGACTTTCCTTAAAACCTTGGCACAATTAGTGATGAGCATGGGCGAAAAGTTTCATCAGGACATCTCTATTAGGGATACACCGTTTAATCGGTGGTAATCCGTAATTGTCCAGTTTGCCGATTATTTATAACCGGCGAATTTTTGACCTAAAAATCAGCGAAGAATTATTTTTATTTTTTTAATTAAAATTACTTTTAGTATGACAAGAACAAGAAACCATGCAAAACGAATTCAATAACAATACAAAAGGTGCTTTCTCTCTCTCAAAGAGCGGCAGTATACCTCTCCCCCCCAAAAAAAAAAAAAAAAAAACTCAGAAAAAGTTTCAGAGTAACATTTATCAAAATATGATTTCAGAAAAAATATAGAAAATATAACAAAGGAAACGGCAATTTTCAACAGCGCTGTTTAAATTTATTTTACAATATCCTTAAATTTCGATGCAATCTGCGTCATGACCCTTCTTGCCAGTGGGGCCCCCTCACTGCAGTAGGTCAATGCAATTTTCTGCATTATAAGGTTTAATCGGTATCGGTCGATTATCTTCTGCCGATTAATCGGTAATCGGCAATCGTCCAATTTGCTTATAGGTGCATCTCTAATCTCTCTGTTTGAAAAGCGTTTCAGCGGTCGATGGAATGAAGTATGTGAGCTGAATATTGCTGGTCTGTTATCGATGCACACCAACAGAGATGTCTACAAGAAGAACAGACCAAAGAATCATTTTAGTGCCTCTGTTTTCAATAAATAAGCCTCAGTTACATTCTTTTATAACCAAGTTGCATAAATACGAGTAGAAAGGATATTCTACTCTCGGTACTGCAGAAGGGGCTGATTGCCCTTGAAACCGGTCTGCCATTTTTAACCTTTTATTTGCGCCCTTTCACGTTGGTTTTACTCATTTTGAATATTTATGCATTTAGTGAATGTCTCTCTTTTAATAGTGTTATTATTTATTTATTTTTTAATGGCTAGTATGAGAAAATCATTAAAACTTGTATGATGCAACTGTATGAGGATAGTCTTATCCACATCGTTTTACAGAAACTTTTCCATGCTATCAAATTTCAAAGTAACACTTGTAATGTAACAATTCGAAAACAATGGAAAGATCTGCAATTCAGATCTTGAACCACTGTTGAACCAATAGTTGGATAACACCGAATTTAAGTTATTTATATTTTTATTCACGATAGAGGTTTTTAACATAAAGTACTGCAAAAATGTTGTAATTCTTCGAAGAACTCTATTAGTGACATAATATTTACTGTTTATGCAAGGCATAAATATGTTTTAGATCACTACTTTTCCGAGAAGAGCAAAGGCAATTTTATATACTTGAAGTACATCAAAAGCTATTTCATAGGGGTCTTATTAGTTTGTACCTTGTTCGAACAACCTGTTATGATGCGGAAAATGAGAAACCTCGGCTTATAGGGAGAAATTTACTGCTGCATTGTGTACGGAAAGACATGCTAAAATTTGAAATTCATATCCATAAACGTGTGATAAAAGCATATGCAAGCAGGAAAATTGAAATTTACATTCTTTTAAATACAAAATAAAGCACACAGTTCAAACTTCTAACTATCAGCTGCACTAAGGAAAATGATGTTTCTAAAGGAGAGGAAATGATACGCGATCCAGAAGTTTCTGAAGAATGATAAAAGTGAAATGGAAATTTGGTGTGTTTTTGGAAGTAGTTGATTAGCTACCTTACTACTAGAATGTGTAGCTTAGTTACCCATGATACATAAGAAAGATTAAAACAAATCGTAGGAAACACATATAATTTTAGCCGAGAATATTTATTGTTCACGTTTAAAAATTGCTGGAGTGATTGATTTACTTCGTAACAAGTATGCTGCTTTCTGACTTTTGAAATATAAAGTTAGAGGAGAAAAAATAATACGTGAAATGCAAATAAGTTCCCTGAAAAATGGTCCTTCTCGCCAGTTTATTTATTTATAGTTAAAACCTATATCTAAACGAGAGTAATTATTTTTTCCGTCAGGGGGGGGGGGGGGAATTCTATATTTGTTTTAGAGAGAGCTTCACTTACACCTTACTGGAATACATATTTTATGTGACCAATTCTTTATAATATTGTATTTTAACTGTTATATTTTTTGAGACAACATTTGGGCACTGTATTTTTTCCATTGTTTGTATTCTCCATTGAAACATCATTTTTCAGAAATAATGGAATGGAACATTTTTAACACTTTGTTCCTATTGCTACATACACTTCGGATTTAAACAAGTGATTATGCAATAAAATATAAAAAAAATCTTTTTTAAATAAAAATAGTACTTAAAGTATTTTTAAAAAATGACTTAATGCAAGCATAAATCTGATAAAACTGTCTCATTTGATAACAGATATAGGTCTCTTGAAAACAAAAGCGATAAAAAAGAAATCTACAAGATACTTGGAAAAGACTAATAGAACATACTCACCATTAATAAGGGCTGCAAAGAATGGATAACAGGGACATCCCTTTCTCTAACAAGTAGCAAGATTTATTATTTTTTTCAAACACAAGAAGGTCATTATTTTTGAGATTATTCTTAAGAAGTGGCAACACACATAGAGAATTTCTTTCTTTAATGAAGATGGAACGTAAAAAATTTCCCTCGCAATACCTACGGTTGGCATTATTCAGATCTTATATTTCATTGGGCATAACACATTTCTTAAGTTCTTATTTTTCTCTCTCTTTTTTAGTTTATTATATGAGAGTTTATTGTTCATCTAAGATTTTTATAGATATTTACACGCTGTATTATTCAAAACGGAGGAGCTGTTAGCATCTCTACATAGGAGGAGATCACCATGGAAATAGCGTTAAATCACTTTGCTTTTAGCGTCATAATTTAGCCGTTGATTTCGACGTTTTCAAGGGAAAGTCTAAAATGAGTAGTTCAAAGAAAAATAAGTGCTGTAGAAGTCATCTCGTTCCACCACTGGCATTTGCAACTAAACTGTGTCTGCTTCGTATATATAAACAAATTCATTTAAATCTGGAAACTTAGTGGTTCAACTTTATACGGGTAGAAGTGAAACTGAATTAAATTACTTTTGGAAAACTAATGAACAAAGCATGGAATCTCAGATCAATCACGAAATAAAACATTGTCACAATATTATCGATACAGTCAAAGATCCTGACAGCATCGTTATTACTGCAGAAACTTTGAACACTTTAAAAATGCTTTTGTAAATATATAAATCCACAGAAATCAGTTACGCCCCACATATATATATATATAGTTATATATATACATATATATATATATAGTTATATACATACATATATATATATAGTTATTTATATATATATATATATATATGTATGAAAATGAAATTAATTTGGAGAGAATGTATCAGCGTACTAGAATAAAACAGCAAAAAACACTTAGTACTGTAGTAAAGCGCGTTCCCAAAGGTTTCTGCGGAGACGTTTGGTTGGGTGCGAAGTAATTAGGAAAAAAAATTGCTACAGGCAAGGTAATTTTTTTTGCATTACAGTAGGAAATTTGATTTTCAATATTTAAAATCAACGTCGCTTATAATGTCATTTCGGTTTTAATATCATAAATACCGCGAACCTTTCAATATCATTATAACCGAGGTCGACTGTGTTAGAATTATTCCTTAAGTAAAGGCAATTAATTGTCTCTTTATGATGCATTTATGAAAAATGAATTATATGGAACACTATTAAAGAAAAAAACACTAATGAATAAAATAATACACTGTTAAAAATGATATGCTTAAAAGTTAGAAAATATACCTTCTTATTTTTTAAAAGTAATTTTGACTTAAAACTGCGCTAGCGCCGTTCTCAGTTTTGAATACCGCTGCTTACTTGGAAATCACAGTTACAGAAAAGACAAAAATTATTTTATTTTTACTGCAATAAATTGAAAATTTATAGAGAAACTTTACGGTTTATATTTAATACAGGGCATTTTTATCGATTATTTCTTCAGAACAATAGTATTTGTATCAAAATTAAGGAACTCTTTACCGCGTAAGCAGTCAGAACGATTCAAGAGCGTGAATAGGTGAGTAGTCTGTGTGACTCTTCAGAACAGGAATACAAGATGAATAGATCGTTGGATCCGGTTCAAACTAAATGAAAAAAAAAAAAAGAATGCTCGAGTAGATTAATTAACGTTCTTCTGGAATCGGGCTATTTGGAAAGTTGAGATAGAAGTTTTCAAGCAACAGCAGTTGGTACTTTTGGAAGCTATATAATCCAAATTTGTCGCTAATCGCTTGATGAAGCCTGGTACAGTGGCAGATCGTTCGTATCCAGACAAGATGATTCGAGTTCGATTTCCTAGCAGGGCACGCCGTTCTCAAGGATGACGTACTCTTGCTTCGCATGTGTTGTGTTGTTTCTAATAGGTGGCAACATATGTTTTCTTTTTAGTTTTGCCTCAAAAATGATTTCGTACCGTATCATTTTTAACAAAAGAGACCAGAGATAGGAAAAATGGTTTTGAGAAAGCGTTTACTTAAAAAATAAGTGCTCAGTTTTTCAAATCTAAGGGCTCTACCACGAAGGGTTCGGAGAAGTTCCGAATCGGTAACTTTCCGGCCTCGGAACTTTGCTATTCCGGTACCGAAAAACCGTTAACTCAGTCTCGGAAATGTGATTAAAGCTGGCTTCGAGTTTCCGGGAGTGATATCTTTTCAGCCAATCACAGAACGATTTCAAGTTTGCTTATATATACGGCAACCCTTGCTTTCGTCCGCCATTGTTGTTTACAGCAGATTTCGATGCGTTTTGCAACATGTTTAAAGAAAGCTGGAAGGATTAAACGCCATAAGAAGTGGTATGAAGATGCAACTAACAAAAAATTGGTTCTTTGTTGGTATTTTAATGAATAGTTTTTAATAAATTATCATTACTTTGCGTTATGTTGTTAACAGAACAGCTAACAATCGTTCTGCTAACAGCAGAACGACTTTGGTTGAATGTCATCAAAACCCTCTAAACGTTCGCGAACCGTGTTTTAACTTTGTAATATGTTATCGAATAAATATTCTATTAGTTAAAAACCATTATATACGTATTTGAACTTTAAGGAATGGTAAACGTTCCTTTTTTGATGAATAAACATATAAAAATGTCTTTCTGTTTGAATGCTGCAAAACGGATTCTGTACAAAATTTTCTTTAAAAAATTGCTTCCAGATTTGGCGATAAATCATGGGTTACCGTAAAGTAAAGTTTAGCCGAATGGTGCAAATGTTTTTATTAACCGACTTCACAAAGGAAGGAGGTTATACATTCGTATTGTATGTATGTCGTTTTTTTTTGTTTGTTTGTCCACTCATAACTTCGCACCGGATGAACCGATTTTCATGATTTTTTTTTCAATCGATCAGGGGTGGTTTCCCATAGGTCCCGTACTTTCTTTTGACCATATTCGATAATTAGAACAAAAGTAATGGGCAGAAATGTAGTATTTTTTTTGTCTTTTCATCCATAACTTTTGACTAAGTGAACCGATTTTGATAATTTTTTCTTTAATCGATAGAGGGTCGTCTAACTCAAATATTGCAAATCATTTCGTCTACATTTGTTTTTTAGAAAAAAACGTTACGAATGAAAAATAAGTATTTTTTATTTTAATTGGAAAGGCTTGGCTTGATTTTTCTTTGTTGGGAAATCTATTAATAAATATAAAAGCATTGTTAAAAACATGTTTGTTGTCATGGGCTATAATATTAAAAGAAATTACAGCAAGAGTTTGACTGAAGGCTTCTCTGTGGCAAAAATTAATCCAATCAGTTTGTTTGCTAAAATAGACTTCAAAAGGGAATATATGATGCAAATGATTAGTTTTTAGTGTCATTAATTTAAAGAAGTTTTACCCTTTGATATGGATTTTTTAAAAAATATAGTATTTATATACAAAATGTATTTACACTAAAAAGAATAAAATAAAATAATTTTTATAAAAAAACAGAACCGACTTCAAATTAAAAATTGCGCTAAAAAGTAAAAAATAAATTCATTCTTTAAACAACATGGATGTGACTTTTAAACATAGTTTTAGAAGTCGGTGCAAAATTATGGGTCTAATTACCACTATACCATTTGCTACTTCATATTGGAACTGTTGCTAATTCTGCGGATATATATATATATTTGTAATTGATTCATGATTACAAAATATTTTATCTATCCTAATTTTGCACCGACTTCTAAAACTGTTTAAAAGTCACATCGATGTTGTTTAAAGAATGAATTTATTTTTTACTTTTTAGCGCAATTTTTAATTTGAAGTCGGTTCTGTTTTTTTATAAAAATTATTTTGCAGTTAAATATTGTGGATTTTGATAACTTTTTTTTACGTAAAATTTATATAGAACTTTTAAAACTATGACTTTCAGATATATTTACAATATGTATACCAGAGTGAAAAAAATTTAACACTCGAATCATGAGATCAAATTATTATTATTTATGTATTTTTTTCGAACTGAAAAATTCATGTTAAGAACAAAACAAATCTCCATTATTTGCAATTACAAAGCACTGAACTAGATGCATGATTTACTTTCGTTTACTATGTATTTATGTATTTTGCTGTTTTTTGCCTGTAATATGAATCGAATGTATACCCTTTACGTGCCCTCCCCCTGGAAAAATCACTTGCGTGATCGCTTTGCATTGTACTCGTGTTGTTACATTTCTCATATGGCGAAAACAAATGTTGATCTCAATATAAAATAATTTAGTTAAACTGTATAATTGTTTACTAAATGCAACCATGTTGGTAAAGTTTTAAATAATGACAGCAAGCAATAGAAGCGTACGCACACACACACACATATACTATATATATATTATGTATATAAATATTCGATAACTTTGCTAGTTATACAAATTATAATCAGGTCTCATATGAATTAAAATTTGGGTTTTTGAAATACTCCAATAAAATTGCAATGCAAACTTTGCAGATAAAAAATTATTTTTTGCTAAAATACATTATCTGAAAAAATGTAAGAATTGTAATGTTTGAACTTATTTGCCTTGTAAAATAATTTTACTTCCCTATAGAGCATTTTGATAAAAATTTCATTTTTATCTGAAATTTTCATCAAGGAAAAACTCTTTAAGCTAAAACAAATTTTATTTTTCAAAAAAATTCATTTTGTTTTTTTGTACCATGCAAATAAACATAAAGAACGCACTATTGTAAACAAATGTGTTATTATTATTTTATTTTGCTGTGGTTGGTAAATGCAAATCCAGAACATGAACAGCACAAATTTCTTAATTTTGGGGTATTTTTCTAATGTGTCAGTGGCTGCTTATAATTTAATGACCCCCATCTTATCGACTTACTGCCTACTTATGGCCTTCCGTTTAGATAAGCATCACAAAGCTGGAAGTACGACTTGGCTCATTATATGTATTTGAATGACACCAGATGGCGCCGCCACAAATACGCCACCTTCCGTTTTTGACCTGAGAGTGAAGGGAAGGGAAATTCTCCACCTTCCGGTACTCTCGGAACTTCAGGGTCCACGTATTTTACATGCACGTATCCCCAAGTGTACATAGTGGGTTTTCAATGGGTCGGGTATTGAACCCCAAATCTTCCAGTTAGAAGTCCGACATCCTAGCCACTAGACTACCACAGCCCATTCTAAATATTTAATGGTATTGAATAGAAATTATGAGTCATAAATGGAAATGAAATTAGTTACATTGGTACTTTCTTTTAACATCACTACCAACTCTAGTATAAGGAAGCTTTTATGTAACAGAGATAATAGCAATTTTTTACTTTTTCAAGCAAAATAGTTTTTTTTTTCCCTCAAATTAACATTTCAAAGATAAATATTATCAAATATTTATTAATTACAACTAATTAATATTTATATTTATTCATTGCTAATATTGCATTAAATATAAATCGATGAAATTAGACCCCTTTAGCTTTAGGACAGTTTGAGACACTTTTGGATAGTTTTGGACGGTAAAACATGTCCTGTCCGAAACTGGTTTTGCGCCCAAAACCCCAACCCTGGATTCAAAGTTTGGCTTTTTAATTTATTATTATTTTTTTTTTTATGATGATGGTAAACTAGTGACTTGATATTTAGGAGAAAGAAAAATTTGAGGAAGGGATCTCAATTCATTTTTTTCTTTTTTGTTTTGAACTGCTAAAATAGATTTATGCACTAATAGCAAATGAATTTTAAGTAGTACAAAATGTTTGCTCTTCTGTCTTTTTTTCTTTTTTTTTGCTGAGACATGACAGTGGGAATATCTCTATGTAATTTAAGAAAACCTATAGCGCATACATAATCACAATCACTATACCAGAATATATATACTATAAAAGCATCTTAAAGTATCGAAATTGGGAACCGATCCACAACTAGAAAATTTATTAGAAGATGTTAAAAGAACTTCTAGAAGTTTCGGGACGTTGGAAACATAAATAAAAAATAATACATTAGGATATATATATTAGCAAATTTAAAAGGTAAAATATTTTAAAATAGCTGCAAATTAAATTAAAACACTATATAACAAATGGAACACTATATAACAAAAAAAAAAAAAAAAAAAAATAGATCAAAACCAAAAATAAGTAAATTAATAAGAGGAAATGAATGAAATCCGATATATATTCGTATATTATTTCTTATTTTTATATCAACGACTAGATTTTTTTCCAAATTGAAGATATAAAGTATAAGAACAGAGATTGTTTAAATATACGTTAAACAAAAAAATTTAAAAAACGGCCAATTTATTAAAGTTATGCATCAAAAATTAGATGAACAGCATAATCAATGGAAAACTATATGAGAATATGTTGAATAAATCTATAATAAAACCGACGTTTGAAAAACATAATTTTTACAACAAAGATTTTTTAACTTTTTTTCTTTCAAATGTATTTCTTATCTATGCTAGAGGCTCCAAATGTACGGGCTTTTAATTCTTCAATGAGCTTTTCATTTATGTATTATTCTTCACAGGAATTTAGGATCGGTCATTTTAATTTATAAAAACTGGTAATTCTTCCCAAAATTCGGCTCTCTTCTTCATCGCACATACCTAAATCTAACATTCCCGTCTCGGAACTGAAATAGTTACCTCTTTCCGAAGCGGTAACTTTCAGTCGATTCCGGGAGCAATTACCGGAGGCAGCGCGTCATGAGTCACGTGAGCCCTTTATTCCGAGAGTGGTCAGTCGATTCCGGGAGCAAGTTACCGGAGGCAGACCGATTCCGATGGCCTCTTGGTAAGCCAGGTTTCGGAAAGATGACGTAATGAGTCACGTGAGCGCTTCAATCCCGAGAGTGAATGACTTTCGGAACCCTTCGTGGTAGAGCCCTAAGTCATTTTGACTCAGAGCTATTCCGATAACGTGATGTTCTTGAAAATAGGCCATTTTATCCCGATAACACGAATTCTGATTTTTACATTGTAATGAAGTAAGACGTGGTGCTTCTTTTTCGGCTATCATTGAGAATCTAATCCAAGCAGTGCAACTAAACTTTTCAGTAGCAATGAAAAGGTAAAAATATACTCCATACACAGATTAAGCGCTAAACAGCATAAAATGAAAAAAGAAAATATGTATGAGTTTTTTGCCTAAAATAAATAAAGAAATAAATGAATAAATGAAATAAATTTTAAAACTATTAATTACAAGGCAATTAATTTATTATCAAGAATTATATGATATTTGTATAAGTAAATGAAAGTGTGAAATAAAAACATTTTTAAAAGAGTGAAATTCAGAATATAAAACGACTGCAATTAACGTATTTATGCTAACGGTCGGCTAACAAAAACATGTTTCTGAAGTAAATATTTATATACATGGTGGGTCCTTAAAGTACGAAAAATAATGTTAAGGAATGTTTTAATAAACGTATTTTATATACATAAACTTTTTTTAAATGTTGAAAGACATATTTGCACATTTATTGAATTTCTGAAAGTGTTTTGTATCTCAAGTGATTTAATTAAAATTAATCATCTAGCGATGATTTCTTTTTTTTTCTACACTATTTTTTTTTTTTTGTAGCCAACAGCTGGTCATATATTCGTAGCACTTGACGTTTAATGATTGTTGATTTCTTTTATTTGTAACACTTCTTGTAAACACATGCGCAATAATTTGTCTTTTTTAATCGCAAAACATGGGGCAGAAAAATTATTACATTAATAAATGACTTCTTTTGCCATTGGCCCTGCTCTGCTCTCTAATGAAAAATTAAAGGTAAAAATTGCATTATGTATGATAGATGAGGTGATTTGTTTTCGAAAATTATTTAAAAAAACAACAAGTATTGTACTCAAATCTTCCAAATCTCTTACAGGATTCTTGGCTGAAGTTCAAAAAGGCTTCTCGCGGAAATAAGTTCTAATCACGTAACAACATCATTGGATGTAAATGAATGTGAGTTCCAAATTACATAGTTAAAAGGAACATATGTAGGGATATGTTAACCATGCCTCCTTCTCTTAAAACTAGTGCGCATAATTGGATTTAATTCCATCATCAGCTCTAACTTTATTCCTTAACTTTTAAACATAATGAGATAATATTTCAAATGGATGAAACGAAAAAAAAATAATTATTTCTCTAAAATTTATTATTATCTAAGTTTGGTAGTTCATAATAAAATAATTGCTTTTACTATGTTACACAAGGAATCTCAAGCTTGTATCACTCAATATCAGTAATAAAAGAGATAGAGACAGAGATAGAAGCTTCAGGATTCAGGATTTGATAGAAAGCCAAATGATTCTGAAAAACTATTTAACGCATATGTTTGAGTTGTCTTTCAATTTTATCATGTCCCGTTGTCAGGACAATTATAATATTGTATTAAAGAAATACACTTATGAGCACTTTTCGGAGTTAGAAAACCGTGAAGCCACTCTATCCAACACATACCAAACGCTCAATTCTAGTTTTTTTCGGTTATTGACATAAGAAATAAGTAGTGTTTATTTTTAATATCATCACTCTGCTATTAGCAGCATGTTATGTGTCAGTGGCTGCTTATAATTGAATGACCCCCATCTTATCGACTTACTGCCTACTTATGGCCTTCCGTTTAGATAAGCATCACAAAGCTGGAAGTACGACTTGGCTCATTATATGTATTTGAATGACACCAGATGGCGCCGCCACAAATACACCACCTTCCGTTTTTGACCTGAGAGTGAAGGGAAGGGAAATTCTCCACCTTCTGGTACTCTCGGAACTTCAGGGTCCACGTATTTTACATGCACGTATCCCCAAGTGTACATAGTGGGTTTTCAATGGGTCGGGTATTGAACCCCAAATCTTCCAGTTAGAAGTCCGACATCCTAGCCACTAGGCTACCACAGCCCATTCTAAATATTTAATGGCATTGAATAGAAATTATGAGTCATAAATGGAAATGAAATTAGTTACATTGGTACTTTCTTTTAACATCACTACCAACTCTAGTATAAGGAAGCTTTTATGTAACAGAGATAATAGCAATTTTTTACTTTTTCAAGCAAAATAGTTTTTTTTTTCCCCTCAAATTAACATTTCAGAGATAAATATTATCAAATATTTATTAATTACAACTAATTAATATTTATATTTATTCATTGCTAATATTGCGTTAAATATAAATCGATTAAATTAGACCCCTTTAGCTTTAGGACAGTTTAAGACACTTTCGGATAGTTTTGGACGGTAAAAACCACATGTCCTGTCCGAAACTGGTTTTGCGCCCAAAACCCCAACCCTGGATTCAAAGTTTGGCTTTTTAATTTATTATTATTATTTTTTTTTTTTTATGATGATGGTAAACTAGTGACTTGATATTTAGGAGAAAGAAAAATTTGAGAAAGGGATCTCAATTCATTTTTTTCTTTTTTGTTTTGAACTGCTCAATAGATTTATGCACTAATAGCAAATGAATTTTAAGTAGTACAAAATGTTTGCTCTTCTGTCTTTTTTCCTTTTTTTTTGCTGAGACATGACAGTGAGAATATATCTATGTAATTTAAGAAAACCTATAGCGCATACATAATCACAATCACTATACCAGAATATATATACTATAAAAGCATCTTAAAGTATCGAAATTGGGAACCGATCCACAACTAGAAAATTTATTAGAAGATGTTAAAAGAACTTCTAGAAGTTTCGGGACTTTGGTACATAAATAAAAAATAATACATTAGGATATATATATTAGCAAATTTAAAAGGTAAAATATTTTAAAATAGCTGCAAATTAAATTAAAACACTATATAACAAATGGAACAAAAAAACAAAAAAAAAAAATAGATCAAAACCAAAAATAAGTAAATTAATAAGAGGAAATGAATGAAATCTGATATATATTCGTATATTATTTCTTATTTTTATATCAACGACTAGATTTTTTTCCAAATTGAAGATATAAAGTAAAAGAACAGAGATTGTTTAAATATACGTTAAACAAAAAAATTTAAAATACGTCCAATTTATTAAAGTTATGCATCAAAAATTAGATGAATAGCATAATCAATGGAAAACTATATGAGAATATGTTGAATAAATCTATAATAAAACCGACGTTTGAAAAACATAATTTTTACAACAAAGATTTTTTAACTTTTTTTTTTTTCAAATGTATTTCTTATCTATGCTAGAGGCTCCAAATGTACGGGCTTTTAATTCTTCAATGAGCTTTTCATTTATGTATTATTCTTCACAGGAATTTAGGATCGGTCATTTTAATTTATAAAAACTGGTAATTCTTCCCAAAATTCGGTTCTCTTCTTCATCGCACATACCTAAATCTAACATTCCCGTCTCGGAACTGAAATACAGTTACCTCTTTCCGAAGCGGTAACTTTCAGTCGATTCCGGGAGCAATTACCGGAGGCAGCGCGTCATGAGTCACGTGAGCCCTTTATTCCGAGAGTGGTCAGTCGATTCCGGGAGCAAGTTACCGGAGGCAGACCGATTCCGATGGCCTCTTGGTAAGCCAGGTTTCGGAAAGATGATGTCATGAGTCACGTGAGCGCTTCAATTCCGAGAGTGAATGACTTTCCGAACCCTTCGTGGTAGAGCCCTAAGTCATTTTGACTCGGAGCTATTCCGAGAACGTGATGTTCTTGAAAATAGGCCATTTTATCCCGATAACACGAATTCTGATTTTTACATTGTAATGAAGTAAGACGTGGTGCTTCTTTTTCGGCTATCATTGAGAATCTGATCCAAGCAGTGCAACTAAACTTTTCAGTAGCAATGAAAAGGTAAAAATATACTCCATACACAGATTAAGCGCTAAACAGCATAAAATGAAAAAAGAAAATATGTATGAGTTTTTTGCCTAAAATAAATAAAGAAATAAATGAATAAATGAAATAAATTTTAAAACTATTAATTACAAGGCAATTAATTTATTATCAAGAATTATATGATATTTGTATAAGTAAATGAAAGTGTGAAATAAAAACATTTTTAAAAGAGTGAAATTCAGAATATAAAACGACTGCAATTAACGTATTTATGCTAACGGTCGGCTAACAAAAACATGTTTCTGAAGTAAATATTTATATACATGGTGGGTCCTTAAAGTACGAAAAATAATGTTAAGGAATGTTTTAATAAACGTATTTTATATACATAAACTTTTTTTAAATGTTGAAAGACATATTTGCACATTTATTGAATTTCTGAAAGTGTTTTGTATCTCAAGTGATTTAATTAAAATATATCATCTAGCGATGATTTCTTTTTTTTCTACACTATTTTTTTTTTTTTTTAGCCAACAGCTGGTCATATATTCGTAGCACTTGACGTTTAATGATTGTTGATTTCTTTTATTTGTAACACTTCTTGTAAACACATGCGAAATAATTTGTCTTTTTTAATCGCAAAACATGGGGCAGAAAAATTATTACATTAATAAATGACTTCTTTTGCCATTGGCCCTGCTCTGCTCTCTAATGAAAAATTAAAGGTAAAAATTGCATTATGTATGATAGATGAGGTGATTTGTTTTCGAAAATTATTTAAAAAAACAACAAGTATTGTACTCAAATCTTCCAAATCTCTTACAGGATTCTTGGCTGAAGTTCAAAAAGGCTTCTCGCGGTAATAAGTTCTAATCACGTAACAACATCATTGGATGTAAATGAATGTGAGTTCCAAATTACATAGTTAAAAGGAACATATGTAGGGATATGTTAACCATGCCTCCTTCTCTTAAAACTAGTGCGCATAATTGGATTTAATTCCATCATCAGCTCTAACTTTATTCCTTAACTTTTAAACATAATGAGATAATATTTCAAATGGATGAAACGAAAAAAAAATAATTATTTCTCTAAAATTTATTATTATCTAAGTTTGGTAGTTCATAATAAAATAATTGCTTTTACTATGTTACACAAGGAATCTCAAGCTTGTATCACTCAATATCAGTAATAAAAGAGATAGAGACAGAGATAGAAGCTTCAGGATTCAGGATTTGATAGAAAGCCAAATGATTCTGAAAAACTATTTAACGCATATGTTTGAGTTGTCTTTCAATTTTATCATGTCCCGTTGTCAGGACAATTATAATATTGTATTAAAGAAATACACTTATGAGCATTTTTCGGAGTTAGAAAACCGTGAAGCCACTCTATCCAACACATACCAAACGCTCAATTCTAGTTTTTTTCGGTTATTGACATAAGAAATAAGTAGTGTTTATTTTTAATATCATCACTCTGCTATTAGCAGCATGTTATAATTTAGTGGCATTTATTGCCTACAATCGCATACTTTCTTATTGGTGATAACTCGAGAAAAACATTGGTCAGCACATGATCCTTCCCTTAGTCAGATAATTACTATTTTGAAAAAACAGGGTTAGCTTTATCAAGAAGATGACAAATGACTACAGATCAATCAAGTTTAATTTTTAAAGGTCTTGATCAAATAGAAAGGAAAACTGTAAGAGAAAAAGTTTAGATACAATCAATTACTCTGTTGGAACCAGAGTGTGTTCCAAAAGATTTAGAATTTAGCGAATAATGAGAGATGTGTAGTTTAGTTAAAAGGCTGGTGATATAGCCTATAATTAATATTTGCAATGATTAGCAATTTTACAATTCATTGAAGACAACATACAACTAACCATTAGAATAATTTATCAATTGCAAATTATTAAACTTAAATTACCTTGCTTCAATATTATTCACATCAAAATAAATATACCCGGCGATAAAATTCATTGGACTTAACTATTTTTTGTAGGCTAATATGATTCTTTTGAATCCCATTAGCCTACAAAATGTTCCCCCCTTAAAATGACCAAAGAATTTTTATTTTGGCAATTTGTCAGCATCAATTGTTGATATGTGCGTTTCTGAACCCAAAAATGTCCTTTCAATCTTCAAAAGCAGAACGTACAAAAGATTTAACTAGCCATTAAATAGAAAGAAAGCAGTTACAAATGATATATGAGGTTTTTCAAAGAGTGTATGTAACTGCTCTCCAGATATAAAACATAATTAAGTTTATTGGCCATAAAAAAAGATGCACAATACCACGACAAGTGTTGTAGAAGGCATTTAAGTACAGGATGGTTATAATTAAAGTTTGAGCCAATGACGTATAAAAAAATTGCTCTTAAATTTAAAAAAAAATATATAGAATTAAAGTTACCCTGCTTACAGCTACCTAGAATTCGTTCTACAAGACGTATGTCAGTGAAACGGGGTTATTAACGTTACCACAATGCGTTACGTATAATGGACAAAAGAAATTTGCAAGAAGAAAATAATAGTACATTCCTAATTCCAGGAAATGACTTCTTGTTTCTCTATCAAATGCAATATAACGCCTTTTGAGCAGGTGATTGAAACAAATGTAATGTGTAATAAACAAATTCTGCAATAAAGTCCCTTTATTATTTCCATTTTTTATACGACCCTTTCTCACCTAGTGGTAAAAACTCGAGATAGTTTTTTTTTTCATATTTATTCCCCCGATAATACATACAATGCTAATGCCAAGTCTCAATGGCATTCGTTTATTACAGCAAGATCTCAAACGTAGGTCTAATGAGTTACTTTAATTATAACCGTTCCGTATTAATCAAATGATTTATTTTCCATCTGCATGGTAACTTTTCGTTCATGCTGATTTTAAAATGATTTCTTGATTTCTGCTATCACATTTATAAGGCATATCTAGGGGACTGCTCCCTGCTCGCTATTGCTCTCCAACCCTCCGGAACAGCAAGCAGTTCCATTTGGATTACTTCGCGATCTAAGATCATTTTGCTCGCTCACCGAATACTACTTTCTTATAGTCTAGCAGGCAACACTACAATAATATGCTCATATATGAAAATATGGGAGGCATTAACGTCTATTTATGTAAACAATCAAATAAAGAAAATAAAACAACTCGGCATTTATCATTGAAATTTTAATTTAAAAATATTAATATATCTTACAGATGAATCAAAACACATTGCATCCTTTTTAGATCGTCTTCAATGAATATTTTTATAGGACTTAAACGGTCATCCACCCACACATACTAAAAACTTTTTGAGTTCAATGTATAGAAAGCAGTTGCCGTATGATTTTAAGAACTTTTGCAGGAACGGAAGCACAATAATTACTCGCATTTGGCGATACATCTCCAAAAAAGGCAACTTCGGAATTTTTGTTTTTAAATTTTTCGTTTATTTTTTATTACGGAGAATTTAATAATTATGCCGGAAAGCAGTGTTTATTACATTTTTGGATTGTTAGTAAAAATAAATGAAGTCATTTTGAAGGAATGTCATAACCCATAAACCGTCATTTTTATTTTGAAATCTTATTGCCAGAGTGGTGCATAAGTAGAATAACGAAACATTTGCATCCTAGAAAAACATGCAAATCCCACAGTAAGAAAGGGTTTTTCGTAGGGACCTCCCCCTTTGCAGTACAAATTATCTATTTCTCAACCTCCGAAATATTTCCTACATGCGAAAAAAAATCAACTTTCCTACAAAACAAAATATTTACATTAAAAGACAGAGTTCATGTTGCTGACATGACTTCATCGTTGCTTGTTGGTGATACATATATATACACAAAATACAGATATTGATCTATCTTGGTGAGTTTAGCATGGTAGACCCTTCTACCGATGAACACCAGTATATTCAATCCTTTCCCCTCCTTTTATGGCAAGATATGTCCTAAGTGCAATCGAACGCAAATGAGAATTCTGGGACAATGGCTTTAGCACTTTTTGTGTTGATTGAATTGGAAATGTCAAAGAAATAAAGGGCTCGCACCAAAAAATTTGCAAACATTTCCTGAATATGGTGGAAAAAAAATTGGCAACAATTTAAAAAAAACTGACAATAATCTCTTTTAGATATCTTAAAAAAAATAATGCCACTTAAAATATTTAATTACAAAATTAATTTAAGCAAATCATAAAGAAAAGTCTTGTCAATCTGTTGCCAATCAAGGCAAAAAATATTTAGCAGCAAAACTTGTTAGAGCAAAACAGGCTGAATTAAAGTCTACGTTACCGAAACTTATATTTCAATTGGGACCGATTTTGGGTGGTTTTAAGGAAAAAGTAGTAAAGAGATGCTATTCACTAAATAATGATGATCATACCAGCAGACACATAAAAAGAGAATACATCTCTACAGACCAAGTACACCTAAATAATTCAAATAAAGAAGAAATTATTAATCGTTTGTCCAGTGATCCTTTAAGCTCATTCACTGTTGATTGTATTCACTGTTGCACAAGTTATCATAAAGCAGATATGCCGTATAAAAATGTCTCATGTTTTCATTAAATTGTAATGCCATTTCCCGCATGTTAATTTTGCCACTCTACTTTTAGAGACGCATATCTCCATTTATATCTGTCGAGTTACTCATAATCTGAATTAAATGCAAATATTCCAGAAGTCAGAATTTAACCCAAACAAAGCTACATATTATATATGCCAGTCATTAAAAAAAATAACAATTTATGGTTTTTTATAAATATTATTTAAAATGTAATTAATGTGTGCTGAGGTTTAGGTTAAAAATTGTGTATTCGCTATTGATATGCAATACCACAATATTGTGTTACCAAATTTTTTAAAAAAAACGGATTTCTTTGAAAAAAATATTTTTGTAGATCAGCATGAACTTCAGTTTTTCTAATTTCCTATTCAGCATTTCCGCTTAAGAAAATGTAGTTTTTAAGTTGAAGCAAAATTTAAATGAATTTATACAATAGCGAGAATAAGTATTTTTAATTAAAATGAACGAATAACTTCTAATTTCGTAGCATATATTTCGCAGCCCCAGAAAATCCTATTTAAATGTAATAAAATGGTTTGAAGAATTCCACCCAAGATCATTTCCCAGCCTTGATTTTTAAAGAACTTTGATTGGAAAAGAAGCTCCAGAATTTCATTTCTCCGAGCCTTTTGGCAAACATCCAAATACTTAATTGTCTCGGTAGCCTTTCATCTTCGCCGAAACCAACGTTATCTCATATGATATTAAATGCAAGCCTCAACTAAATCAGACCGAAGTAGAGTCTGCTCTTGTATATGAAACTTTGGACTTATTCTGATTAAAATAGTTCTTTTTTTGTACTTGAATAAGAATATTTTTTTACAATAAAATTGACAGATACAATATTTTTTATTTATTGGTGCATGACATAAAAGTAATTTTATGCATTGTTTTATGGGCAAAATTTTATTTTGACACTTATTTGATGTTTTATTAAGAAAAATGTATTTGTGCCTCTATATGTGCAGTAGAAATTAGATATGAGTTTCAAAAATAAAAGAGATGCCTTCCTCCAACGCAGATTGCTACAGAATAATTTCTGCAATTTCCTTTCTTAATTTGACTCTTTGCAATGTTTTTCCTTGAATCCTCTAATAACAAAAAACTGTACAATCATCTATTTTAATTAAAATTAATGAATGATTAATAAAGCTACAATTGGATCCAATGTCATTCAGTAAAAACTCCAACATTATTCTATCAAACAAAGGGCGAATGCTGTCAAAAAAAAAATATATATTTTCTTAAACAAAGGGCGAATGCCGTCAAAAAAAAAAAAAAAATCTCTAAAAAAACGCGAATGACGTCAAGAAAAGGGCCTCCACATTTAAAAAAAAAGAAGAAAATAATAAAAAAATTCTACTAAACGTTTTTGTTTCTATGTTTTTGTTCTCCAAACCAGAAGATATACAAGAAACAATAAAACCTTAGTTTTTACTCTGTTCAGTGGAGTTGATTTGAGCAGTATCAAGAGCTGTCTTTTAGTTTGATATTCAACAGTTCGAAAACTGTTGCTCGGTTACACCTGAGTACTCTGAATTATTATTTCTGGTACCCAAAGTTGAAGGCGGCTTCAGTTGAATCCACGCTGCGGTGATTCTTATGGCTTAGTCCGCTGGGCCGCCGATGGCTAGCCGACTGCTCACTAGAGCTGAAGTTAAATAATACGCTAACGACACATAATGCATTTTGACTGCTTTTAAACTCGAAGTCATACAACTCAAGCGTTTATGAATCAAGCATGTATTTATGAAATTTACAATAAAACTATTCGTGCAAATTAAATGAAGTTTTGCTTACGTTAATTTCCTATTTTGCGCTAAGTTATAGAAGAATGGTTGCAAATCGTTGGCGGCAGTCTACAGATGGGTCGTTAATCAATGCAGGGGGGGGGGGGGGGACCTATAAAATGTTCTTAATTTTTGTGCTGGAGGATTGCTGTGCAATCTCTAAAATAGAAGACATATATTTTTTTAAAAGTCACTTTTTTATTTTTATATTACATTGCGTTAATTTTATTTCAACAGAAATAATTTTAACAACATTTTAGATATTTCAAAGACAAATGTTAATTTCGATCTCATTATGTGCAGTTCATAATCTCTTGTAGCATTTTTATAAAATAATTCATTAGCTTTAAAAAAGATACTTAAGGTGATGAACGAATATTTCAGAACTGGTTCAATTTTCTGCTTTTAATGAGCGTACATTTTATCTCACAGAGAAAAAAAAAATCAGTTACAAGTTTTATGAAAAAAGAAATTAATGATATAGATAATTCATTTCGACCTTTGATTTTTCAAGCACTAATGTTAAACCGGAATTTATAGGATTTCCTATAATTATCAAACTTCCGTGTTTCAATGCGGAATCTTTCAGATATTGAACTTTTCACAACTGAAAATCGATAACACGATTCTTAACCGTAAATCCTTAAAGCACTTCTTGAGTTGCGATTAGAAACGCGTCGGCAAAAAGATTATAATTGCATTTGAAGCGCATTTTTCTCATTCATCAAGAAAGCAATTCCACTTTTCCGTTTTTGGAAGAATTAACGTATCTAAAGTTTAAAAAAATCTGTGAAAGGACAGAAGGGAAACTGAGTGTTTCTGTAAATTTGCGAAGAACTTGCTTCATAATAAATAATTAAGTTTCGTAATCACAGTTTCTCAAGAAAAGTTTTATTTTTCCGCGCTCTGTTCAACTACAGAGAAAGATTGTTAAATTACGCAAAACTGAACTATCTTAAGATCTGTGACTACGGTTTAAAAATTGTTATGAAATGTATTACATATTGTTGGCTTACAACTTTATTTCAGCTGAGGTGAGTGCTCTAGTCGGTCGGCAGCCAGTTTTTCCAACTGCTAAGGCATCTTTCGTCGAGTGACCTTGGGCACAGGAATCTCAACATCGTTAGCTTAACTGAACTGACCTTCGATTTCGTGCAGCAGGAAAAGTTATTCAGCGTGCTCACAAATGGCGCCACGACTGCGGCACATTAACTGTTTCTATTAACTAACAGAGTGTTTTCTGTTTTTTATTCTATGTAATTTCTTTTTCTAAAGGACTTTACAGTTTGCAATCTTTAAGTTTCAGGATAAATGATTTCCAAGAGATTCTAACGTATTTTCAGGCAATTTTATTTTACAGTATATAAGGAAAAAAAATGAATTAAGATTTGATTTAAGAGAGTTAGTCATTCAATGTAATGCATCAGAAGAAATTAAGTCAAAATTACAGCTGTGTTAAAAAATAATTACTAGCTGAAGACAACTTCCAAAAGACTAGTATAATTTTAGTTGACATCATAGATTTTAAAAAGCATTTTAATCTTTTTTCAAAATTAAACTTAAACTGGGAATTGCTAGTTTTTCATGCATGCATAAATCTTTTAAACATTTATTACAATGAAATTCACGGTTTATTTCCTCATCTCATGATAAGAAACTTTTGACCTTACAACTAATGTGTTTTGTTTTCAAATACTCTCACATAAGTTTTTGCAATCTTCTAGAAATATTATAACTCTAATATTACATATACATCAATTAGTTGATTACCATAATTTATTTTAAAAGAAAACAGGACGTTTCCTCCCATCTTATCCTCAAATCCTTTTTATAATATTTATGAGTTTTAACCGACTTCACAAAGGAATGAGGTTATACATTCATACTGTATGTATGTCGGTTTTTTTTGTTTGTTTGCACACTCAACTTTGCACCGGACTAACCGATTTTCATGATTTTTTTTAATCGATCGAGGGTGGTTTCTCATAAGTCCCGTACCATCGTTTGACCATATTCGATTCATAGAACAAAAGTAATGGCCAGAAACGTAGTATGTCTTTTGTTTTTTCATCCATTAATTTTGACTAAATTGACTATTTTTTCTTTAATCGATAGAGGGTCTCCTAACTCAAGTATCGTACATCAATCTGACTACATTTGTTTTTTTGAAAAACGTTGCAGGTGAAAAATAAGTATTTTTTATTTGAATTGGAAACGCTTTGCTTGATTTCTCTTTGTTGGGAAAACTATTAATAAATATAAAAGTAAGTGTTTAAAAAGTGCTTGTTGCCATTGTGCTATAATATTAAAAGCAATTACAGCAAGAGTTTGACTGCAGGCTTCTCTGAGGCAAAAATTAAATCCAATCAGTTTGTTTGCTAAAATCGACTTCAAAACAGAATTTTGTATACAAATGATTAGTTTTTAGTGCCATTTACTCAAAGAAGGTTTGCCCTTTCATATGGATTTTTTTTAAAAAATAGAGTATTTATATAGAAAATTTATTTACACTAAAAAGAATTAAAAAAAAAAAAAAAAAAAATAGAACCGACTTCAAATTATAAATTGGGCTGAAAAGTGAAAAATAATTAATTTTTTAAACAAGATCGATGTGACTTTTAAGCATAGTTTTAGAAGTCGGTGCAAAATTATGAGTCTAATTACCACTACACCATTTGCTACTTCATATTGGAACTGTTGCTAATTCTGGAAAAATATACATATTTGCAATTGATTCATGATTACTAAAGATTTCATCTATCCTAAATTTGCACTGACTTCTAAAACCATGTTTAATAGTCACATCGATGTTGTTTAAAAAAATTCATTTATTTTTTACTTTTCAGCGCAATTTATAATTTGAAGTCGGTTCTATTTTTTTAAAAGAATATTTTATTTTTCAAAATTTCATTTAATTTTATTCACAGATTTTCTGTCTTTACAGCTTTTTATTAATTTCGTATTTTTATTCATTCGTATTTGTGAATACTGACAAGCATTAAAAATACATGAACTACTATTAGGTATATTCTAAAATAAAGTTTGATAGTGGGAATTAACAAGGCGAGAGGAAAGAAAGAATCACTGAAGATATTAAATTTAAAAAATGCATTCAGCAGAAGAAAGAGAGCATGAAAAGAACAATTGCAAAATTTTGGCAGATCCAGAAAAGCATGAAGAAGAAAAAAAAGATGCATAGGGAAATAAGAAGCAAGAAGAAAAAAACAAAAAGGTTAAGACAATTTAACTTTTCGTGCCGAGGTAAGAAACCGAATTGATTTGAAAGAAGGACAAAGAAATACGAGGATTTTCAAACACTTAAAAAAAGAAAACCGATGACTTTTAAAGATAGATACAACTGGACCTGATTCTAAAACTCTTGCATATCAAATATTAAAATGATTTTTCATAAGCTCGTGGCTCTACTTTGGTTTTCATCGAAGTTCATATTGGAAACAAAATCACTTCTGTCTTCTGTTACATGGTCATCATGCTTTTGAACTGTTCAATAGTTACTATTGTCGTTTTTATTTTGAAAGAAATACCTGTGTGAGGTACGTCATGAATAATGAATACGCCATAAGCTGTCCATCAGGTCCATCATTTCAAAATTTTTCAGTGGGGGAGGGGGGGGGGAGGGTATAAACAAAATGTATATTGCATTAAAAGCAGCAAAAAACATGTACATACACATAAATACATTATAATTTCAGGGAGGTCAGGGGACAATTGCCCCCTGATCTCCCTAAATGACGGGCCTGCTGTCCTCTCTTTTAAATAATGTATTTAATGTTACTAATTCATTTACTGTAAAATATTTTTGCAGAAGTCAGCTGGCTGAGGGGTTTTGGCTGAGTAGTAGCTTTCCGTGTTACCATGCCACAAGTCTGGGGTTCGATTCCCGCGCTGGGCTGGGTCCACCCAGCCTTTGTTCCCTTCAGGGGGTGTCACTAAAATCAGGACCGAACATGCTTGGGAACCAAACCCAGTGGGTTCCGCATCAGGCCGACCATTTGGCCGGAACATCTATTTCTGCACCTCAGGGCCCTTGGTCTCGAAACCTGGGGTGAGACACTAGGCCATGCCCCCCAAATTGGGCTGTCGTGACACTGAGTTTAGTTTAGTTTAACCCTACACTGCACCGTTTTGTTTTTAAACAATACCTCTATTTTTCGTTCACTAAGCTCTTGTTTTGTATATCTTTTTACATGTGGCGCATGTTTTCGTTTTATTTTGTATGTATGATCATATTAGTTAATATAGTTTCCCCTAGATCTTGAAAAGCTTAGCTTAAGGCTCATCTTTTTTCACAAAATCGTACGATATGTTGATTTTGTAAAGAGCAATAACTTTTTAATTTTTTTCCTACAAATTTAAAACAACACGTTTTTTTTAAAAAAAAGTCTTTGATTGCTTAAAATTGCAATCAAAGCAAAGATTTGCAAAATAAAATAAATATAAGTTGCCCAAAAAAGATTTCGGGGAAAATATACATTTGGGCGCCTTTTTTACTCGTTGTTTTAAAACAGCAATGCGTATTCGGGAGTACTTTTTATGCTCCTGCATTATTCACATCATAAACAAGAACATGTGTCACTGGTTGTTCTATTTCACGTTATTTAGTAACTTTTAGAAGATTACTATTGTAAATATAACAAATTAGCGTAAAAGTGGTCGATTAAATTATTACTTAGGAATTTTGTTTAAAATCAATTCGCGCTCAACCAAAGAAGAAACGAACATTATCGCACGGAACCTCTACAGATGGAAATTATTAAACTTCGTTGGTAATAAAAATAAAAATTTGCTCATGATGTAACTAATAATTATTAGTAACATGTGCAAATTTTTACCTTTTTTTAAAAAAATGTATAAATAATATTAAAATAAAATATTTTAATAAATGTTACTATTTTATTGCTATTTTATGATTAAAATGCATACCTGTTTATTTTTGATTTTATTCATTTATTAAAATGGTTATAAAAAAAATTTATTATTATTACCCTTTAATGCGCAGTGTTGTTTTTAAACAACATGTCAAATTTTCTCGAATTCTATTTTTCCGAATTAAATAAGAGTTTTTTTAGTATTTTTTCCATTTATAACTAGTCCAAACAAACACACAAAATAATTTTACAAAGAAAAAAAAATTGCGCAGTGTAGGGTTAAAATCCAGAAGCGAAACTAAGTGTTTCTTTAAAATTACGAAGAACTTGTGTTAAATTAAATAATTTTTCTTGATTCCAGTTTCCCCTATGAAATTCTTGTTCTGTAAAGGTACAGAGAAAGATTTATTAAGTAACGTCAAACTGAGCACTTGAGATGTGTGACTACCAGTTTAAAATTGGTAAATTAACTAGTGAGATGTATTACTAACAGTTTAAAAGTACCCACAAAATGCATTATATATTATTGGAGGGATAATTTAGCTTACACTCTATCGAACAACCTAGCAAACCCTCAGCGGATACCCTTCCCGGGGACATCATTGTCTGAGCGGCCTAAGGCATAAGAATCAGTGCAGCGTGGGAACAACTGAAGTCACCTTCGACTTTGGGAACCAAAAATTTGTAATTCAGCGTACTGACAGATGGCGGCACATTATCTGTTGCAATCCATTACAGAGCTTTCTCTGTTTCTTTATTCTATAATTTCTTTTAAAAAGACTTTGTAATTTCTTATTTATAAGTCTCTGTAATTTTACCTTATACTCTGGACAATTGATTTCCAGGAAATTCTCACTTATTTTAGGGAGAAAATTTTGTGTGTATTAATGTACTCATGCGGTACATTTTCTGTAAAATCAGTGCAGCAATAATGATTATAAGGAAAATATAAAGAGATTTAGCACGAGGATCACAGTCTGTTGATTGAATTGCAATCTTTTATCGTTTCGACTGCAGTTTGCTATTATAATTTTCAACTCTGAACGATTTTAACATTAATTTTTAAAATATGATGTAGAAAATATTTAGTTCCTTCAGCAGCTGTACCGACCAAAAAAAAAAACACTTAGAGGGATGATGTTGCTTTAATAACCGAAAGATTGTAGTAATTTTTTTTTCATAAATAAAAATGTTAAATTGATGAATTTCACATTTAATTTGAAAAAAAAAGTACAAACTAAAAAAAACATGTGTTCATGAAGCATTGTCTGGTTAAGAATTTTTTTTTAATACGAAAGCACTCTTTTAAATAATTCAGAAATGATATCGCTTGAATATAAAATTTTAAAATTAGATTGAAGCTATTTCCAAATATTACTTTTAACTTTTTGCTCTAGGTTCTTGTTTTTTTTTATATTAAAAAAAAAAACCATCGATTTTAATTTTGTCTTTTCCTAATTGCTTTTATTCAGTTGACTTCTTCACAAAATTGAGCATAATTCACAGTTGGAACTTTTTTCTTCGAAGTGTTTTTTAGAACTTTCAAAAATTAATTATATTTAATTTAGTAGACAATCTATAAAAAATAACAAAAGCATTGCACCATTTATATTATTATGTAAACATATGTAATAACATTTATAATATAAAAACCTTTAAAAAAAAGGTATTAAAACGTGCAAATGGCGAACTCATCAATGCGCATCCAAAACTGTGTAGTCATTTTCGAAATTTTAGCTAAAAAGTATCTTAAAGAAGTACAAAAAATTCTCAAAAGTGTTTTCAACACATAGAAGCGTGAAACTATGATAGTCCCATTAAATGAAATCGTTTTATTCCATTTTCTTAAATTAATTTGCTGAAGTATGTGAATCATTGAAATAAATAAATAAATACATAAAACCAGAACAAGCACTTTAAATTTCTATAAATAACATTACGAAGATTTTGAAATTTCGCAGAGAACAAATTTAATAAATGTTTTGAAAGAAACATTTGCAAACCTAGATAGGGTAATACATCTTGTTTTAAACAAACTTTCTCGGGCAAGTTCTTATCACTCTTCTTTATAAACATGAATAGTAATGATAGCAGCAAAGTAATTTTTTCGAAACTTTGTAAGGAATCTAATGGTTTTTTCCTAAGTTTTGAACAAAGGAGAGATAGTTTCTTATTTTTTTTTCCCTGTGTATTTCAAAAAAAAAAAAAAAAATGAAATAAAATTGCAAAGGTATATTTCTTAGTGTTGAAAATCTTTTTAGTAACTTGCTGTTAAAGGTATGAATAAAAACGTTTTTCAAAACCAAAGTTCTGAAAACTTTTTTTATTTATTTTAAACTAGGAACTCTTTTTACCACTGCAAAATAAC
The DNA here is from genome assembly GCA_038502835.1 of Octonoba sinensis. Classification (NCBI taxonomy): domain Eukaryota; kingdom Metazoa; phylum Arthropoda; class Arachnida; order Araneae; family Uloboridae; genus Octonoba; species Octonoba sinensis. The sequence continues at coordinate 129,779,011 of CM076600.1, forward strand.
CTCTGCTTCTCATTGTTGCAGTTTCTAGTCAGTTACTAAAATGTAAAACGTATGCTTATGAAGATTATATTTTTGAAATAACAAATACAATAATCTATAGTTAATTGCAGCAATTGCACCTTTTATTACTGATGTATTAATTAGTTTAGTTTTTCTAAAAATATGAACTACAAAAAGACAATATATTAAAGGGTTTTGAAATAATGACTCAAAATCAGTATTGTTTGTGTTTTTCATACTCTGTTAAAAATTTTTGAGTGAAAAAATAGTAAAATAACAATTTATTGGATTATTATTTTACCGTATTTAATTACAACAGTCGAATAACCATTAAAAAGTTGGTACTCAAACCGCTGATTGTGAAAGAAACGTTTATTCTCTGTTTCTCCTAAAGAACGTTTGATTAACTGTAATTTACGAACACTACTTAGGTCTCGTAGTCAATAAAAATCGGGTGTCCATCTTAGTTGTGGATCGAATAAGTATGAAAATTAGAGTTCCATTGCATAACATTGTATCGTTTTTATCTGACGGGGGGAAATGAATAGAAGATGAAGTTAGTAATAGTCATAAAAACTGGTTGTGGAAACATATCCCTTTTCATTATTTTTTGATATTGAATTTTTATCTTTCTCAGAATAAAAAAAACTTCTCAAAATCTTGGACATCCAGTAGGTACCTCTTGGCAAAGCATGGAAGTGCTAGTTTTCCACCGAGGAGGTCCTGGGTTCCATCCCCGTCTCCGGCAGACCTCTTGCTCCACCGTTTCCTCGCACCTCGTCGTCCACCGCAATGTAATAGCTATGAATAGTTCCTACGCCTCGAAATTTCTACGCATATTGTTAATTACCATAGCCTGTAGTATGTTCTCATAAGTGCTACTAAATGGTTATGAAACCGAAAACTTCTGTATTTACAGCTTGTTAACCAAGCTGATTGGAAACGGTTTAGAACCCGTAAAGATACAAAAAATTTTCAAAGCGTAATTTTAACGGTTAATTAGATGGACAGACTACTGCCGGCTATTTAACCGTAATTCCATGATGAAATTTCCAACAGTGTACGATTATTCCTCTTAAGTTCTGTCTATTTTTCTGTACTTACAGGCTGAAAAATTTTTTTTTGGCATAACCCTGTCTAAAATCTAGGAAGTACGAGTATAAAGACTTCGAAACATAGGACGAAACCAGAAATACTGAATAATTTGAGAAAAAATCAAGTGCAGACAACCAAACCTTTTAAGAACTTTTGCAGACATTTTATAAACAAATACAGTAATAAATAAAAATGAGATGATGTACATATTTAACACATCACCGAAGGAAAAAAAAGTGTATGTGATATTTGAACGAATATTATAAATACCTTATGAAAAATGATTCCAACAGAAAGTCATTACTAAGTAATGATCATGTTAGAATTCTTAATATATATTTAAAATACAAAATAATACATGCATAACATGCAATTTTCCATCAGGGTGGCATAGTGGTAAGGCACTGGCCTCGTATGCCCAAGTTCGCAGGATCAAACTTGGCCCAAGTTGTTGGATTTTTAAGATGCCGAAAATCGTCAGCGCCCATGTCACATAATTATGCGGCATGTTAAAGCTCCCTTGAGTACCAGTTTGGCTACTCTTGGTTAAATTAAATTCCTAGTGCAATTTCGCATCATTGAGACTTTGGTGCCACCGTATAAGGGTAATTCTCGAGTGGTAAGGCATCAGCCGACAGTGGCGCTGCTTGAAAGAATGGATGCCCGTTTCCGGAGAATGCACTAGGTTTGCAAAGGTTAGTGACCATATGCAGCTTCATTAGAAAGAAGAAAAAAATTTAAAATACAAAGGATATGTGATATGTGAACATATACAAACAGTGCATATAAAGCTAATAAAGAACTAATATTGTAAATAAATTATTTTGGATAGTTAGCAAAGTTTATTTTAATCGAAAAGTAAACAGTAAGACTATTGTTAAACTTTAATTAAAAGTTTGTGATATATTTATGTTTTATAATGTATTGTTATAGATTATATTTTCGGAACTCAAGTGGGTCACTTCAAAAACACTTTCTCGTTACAAGATAATGGAGATACAAGATAATGCAAATAAACTTGCTAAACATTTGCGCGGAAATACACTAAAATAAAGCAAAAATAGTGCTAAAAAACTGTTAAAAATTCTTTTTGAGAATGACAGAACAAAACAACACGTACAGATTTTTGAAGTAACCGACGAATTATTATAAAAAGTGACATATTAAATCCTTAAAAACATGGAAAAAAATATCAGTATTACAAGATAAATGCAAAACTTGGAAGATAAAAGAATAAAAGCTGAATCATTATTTAAATTGGGCAGATTCTTAAAAATGAGAATCTTTTCTGAAGTAGCGGTTCAAAGGAGAAACGTGTTTCTGCACTATTTTACCTTCATTAAAGTTGAAATACTAACAGTACTGAAAAAGGCGCCTTTTGCAATTCTTATTTTTTCGCATGCTTTATGTTATTTAAAATAAATTTTAAAAACTCGTTTAGTTTATTTTAATGATTGATTTCTTAAATACCAAAGCAGTTCAAAGTTGTGCCTAGAAATAGGTTGATGACAAATGAAAATACAAGTTGGAAATTGAAATGCTTGAGATTTTTGAATTTCAGTGGCTAAAAATAGGAAATATTTGTAAAACAACCAGATTATTTTCAGAAAAAGTTATGAACATTTATTGGTAGTTTTGTCCTCCCTTTTGATCCTGATTTGATATCTTCGTGACGGTCTTTGCCTTCGTCTTTTTTTTTTCAAATTTAAGAAGCCACTAAAACTCATGATTAAGAAAGAATTTCATAAAATATCAATGATAAATTTTAAATGCCAGATGTAATTTGGCAATATTAACAGGAAAACAAATACAAAACTTAAATTTATGTTCTTTTTGACTACATTGCGCAGCATGTTACTAGCTCATCAACTGATTACATCGCTTTATGACTTGATTTACCTTTCCTAATAAAGACAAGAAAATGTTGACGTCGTCTTTAACATCTTCCATCTCTAAACCGTCTATCTACGTATTTCTTCCTCGCTTTTATTGATGAACTGCTTAACCTTCCGTATCTTTTATTTATCGTCATTTTTAAGTAAATTTAAAAAGACACACTGTTATGAAAACATTGTAGTGCGAACACTGTCAAGATGATAGGCTTCCTAATTAAAAGAATTTTAACAGAATATATATATTTTTTAATAGGCTGCGCATATTGGTTCTTAATTACTGCAGACCTAGTGCGTTCCTAGAGATTGGTACCAACTCTTTCAGCGGCACCACAATGAGTGTGGTACCATTGTCGCAATTTTTGACGCTCAGTTTCCACCTAGGTGGCGGCACGTGAGCTCTAATTGATGCAAACTGCATTGGAATTTAACTTAGCAGAGAGTTTTCACGCTAAAAGGATACTCAAGGGATCTTTAACATGCCGCATAAACATAGGGCATGGGCGCATTCGATTTTCTGCATCTTGAAAACCCACCGACTTTGTCTAGGTTTGATCCTGCGAACATATATTCAGTATATATATATATATATATATATATATATATACTGAACTCTAAATTACTCATTAATAAAACAAATAACCTTGAAAAAAATATTAAAATATTGCTCCCTAAAACTGTTTTAACGGTAAGGTAAGAGTTTAACAACTTCAACTATGTCAGTAAAGAAAGTTCTTTTCTTGGGAAATGAATGATTTCAAATAAATAAAGAAATTTTTTTAAGAAACAGTACGTAATATAAACCAAAAATATGGCCCCAATATCAAACTAAAAGCCTATATACGTTATTTTGTTTCGGGAAGGCCCTCTTCGATAATAACATATCACCATTATTTTCTTTAATATTATATAACTCTATTAAGAGTATCCTTCGACAAAGAACGTAATAAAGTAATTGCAGAAATAAGGCTGTTGCTAAATTTACCATCAGGTTACGCCTATTGTCATCAGTGGTACTTTCTCTTAATGAGCTTTTTCATTAAGGGAAGACACAAATTTATGCATAAGTAAAACCCTTCTGTTTGGCTGCAAACTAAATACAGGAATGCTCGGAATATTCCATGCAAGTATTAGCAGTATTTCAATATATCTAAGGGTTTTTTTGCATTAAAATAGTATAATCTGTCATATAGCTCACATTTTTGCAAGTTAAACGCTTTCGGGGGTTTGATAGTCACATATTGAAATACCTTTCATTATGTAATTATATTTTAAATTAATTTTATTTATTTGCAAAAAAAAGTTTTACATGTTTTTCGATAACTAAACAACAGTGCAAGAAGTTTAAAATAAAAAAAGTGCAACATAAATTTATTACCAGTTTAGTTGCACAGCAGTGCAGTATTACGCCATTGTTTTTGAGTATTATGTCATTTGTTTTTTAAACGTTGACATTTTTGAAGTCTAAAACACATTAAATAAAAACTTAATTTGAATAACGGTTGAATAAGATCCGTGGAGGGATAAAGTCATTACAATTTCACATTAATTATATTATTGAAACAAATTAATTAAGGAGCGAACCACGTTCCAGGTGTCTTCATCCCATCTAATAATTCCGAACAGATACATTTACAAGCCATTAAGAAAAATATGTCAGTCTCTGTAAATTTAAGTATTCTCCAATTTCCTTTTCTATTTTATGAAAAGAAATACGTGGATGAAAGAAAATTAACGGTGTAATTGAAGTAACATAATTCAATGATATCAAACGATTAGAAAATGACTGCCCAATTACTTTAACGTAAAGGAAAACAGAGAAATCAAGCACATATAAAAAAGAATCCGTGCACATTTTTTGGAGCAATATTATTGCAGTTTTTCATCTCATACTACAAAAACTGAACCATTAACAGTGAAATATATTGTTTCTAAAATAGTATGCTGCAGTACGTTCAATCAAAAGTATTATGAATTCAACTTTGAAACGCTTTTAAAAACGAAAAATTACTGATCGAAATGACATGTAATTTTGACATTTCAAAACTTGAAGCAATGATCAAAGGAATTTTTCAGGCGAGAAAATAATTTGGAGATGAAAATTTTACTTTTCATACCAATTCAAAGTTTAAAATTACAATGTCTCATTTGGATTTACATGTATGTAACGTGTTTTGCTTGGGAGTCGACAATATGTGTGTTCTTCTTATTATTTTTCATTTATTTTTTATTTTTAGTATGCAGAAAGCATTTTTTGCCCTTACGACATGGCGTTTTGATATGCTGAGTTCATAATAGGTTTCGAAAAGTGATAAATGAGGATCTTCACATTTGTAAAGCAAAAAGAACACTTTCAATTTCCGTAAGAAACTTATGTACGCCCAACATTATAATGCATAGGTTAAAAAATTTGTTTTAATTTCTTTTTCTGAGCTCGAAGATATTTCAAAACAGAATAGAGTATGAAAATACAATCACACATGCATTTCTTCCTATTTTAACGAAATGAGTTTTTTCGTTCTTGAAAAAGAAATCACCATGAATATATTGCGTTGTGAATAACATTGAGCATGAAAAAGCAAATTAAAATCTTTCAAACGTACAGAGGTTTTTAAATATTTTTTTATTATTTCCATAGTTTTTCATTTTATAGACAACTTTGGGAAGATTGTGGAAAGAAGTTTAGCAGTTTCTTTTTGCAATAATACTATACCTCAAAGCGCAACCAATCACAATTTTAAAATAGAAGTTGTTAATATGTTACTTCAGTTTATTTTCGAGTCAATTTTCAAAATACAGCATTCTCATCTTTCTACAAGTCCTAACTTATTCCTAAATTAGCATCGTTAAATAAGGTTAAAGATTACAATATTTTAAACACACAAGTTTAATTCAAATATTTAAGTTTCCATTTAAAAAAAAATACAAATATGCAAGATTTGTTTCCACGCACAATAATATTTATTGCTTCTGGTGAAAAAAATTTTTTTTTTATAATAGCCAACTTTTACATTCGTTTTTAAAAACAAATATTATTCTTTTATTTATAGGGGAAAATCGGAAGGATTAAGCGTAAGAAATATTAGAATATCAAATTTATTAGCAAATAAAGTAACTGAATCATTTCCTTTTTTCTACGTATACCATCCCTTCAGGAGTGATCAATATGACAGGTGCATTTGGTTAAGTGAATTCCGATTAAGTGCCTTTTCTCTTAGAACATGTCTTTGAAGAAATAAATTGTCAATCGAGTAGAATAAATTTACTAGAAATGGATTTCTTTAGTGTAGCTGAGATTCCTGCTTTTTTGTGTCGCTTTCTTAACTTATTTATACATCAGACATCAGAAACTCCGGTTTGCTGTCTCAGTTCGAGCAACTAAGAAATAACTCTGACTGGTACTTCGGGGCCGAATGCACATTACATTTTGCACTGAATGAAAGTAAATTTCCAACTTGACTTACGTTATACAGAAAAGTTGCGTTTTTGTGCGAATATTGTTGCTTTTGTCTCTTTTATTATGTTTATGTTATTAAGCTCCGACATCTTAATATTTAGGATTGCTCCCTTTGTTCAAGCGATAAAATAATTCTACATACATAATTCACAGAGGGTTAATTAAAATGACTACGTTGTTAATGAAATCTAATTGTTTAAAATAATTATGACACACACACAAACGTACAAGACAGTGTGAATTGTTTTTGATACATAAATTACTGGGTATAGTAAAATGAATATTGCTTTAAACTATTTGTAATACAATAGTTATGCTCTTGGTAATTTTAATTACATTTTAAACAGCTTAAAACTTTAGCCTGCTGTCTCAAGTCAAGCCATTAAAATGCATCTCTGCAACTAATTCTATTGCCAAACTTCATTTATACATGATTGGAAATGAATCTAAGAATTAAAAAGTTTCTAAATAGTACCTACTTTTTAAAAGATTTAAAAAGAAATTGTCTGATCTAATTTTAAGAAAGTTCGAAGGATTAACATCATAATTGCTTAAGTAATATTTCTCAAAAAAAAAAAAGTGACTTGCATGGAAGACTTCTCAAAGTTCAAAACATTACGTAACATGTTTAAGACATGTTATGACTGTAATGACATTTGTCAAACGTCTTCTAAACGTCTACCGATATTTTCCAGTCTCAGGAAACTTATGCTGATACAGGATAAGTACAATCTGACAACAGGCAAAAAGAGATCAACTTTTCGGCCTGCGAGGTGCAATGGTCCTAGTAACTGCCAAATTGCATCATTCTAAATGCGATATATTCGTCTGCACATCGCATTTAAACGCACAAAGATAGAACGGCAATATAGAACTTAAATTCAGTTGCGAAAATTAACAGTTCGTTCCAAAGCCCAAACTTAATATTACATATAAAATAATTGTTTGGTAGTTTAATTTTATCAAACTATAAAGGCTTTAGTGCTTTTCTGGAAGAAGATCTTATCCATTCATTTCACTATCTTAAAGCGTAACTTAGTAGGAATTTTTCTTCTTAAGTGCCACTTTGTCTTCAACTGGAGAAATAATGCGCTCTGAGCACATTCACATCGTAATAAAACTTTTTACAAAAATGCCTGACTTTTTTCAAAATGTTGTTTTTCTTTAGTTTTAAAGGTTCAAATTATTGAATTCAGTATTACTTGTTATTATGCAAAATTTTTATCTGTTTAACTGGAAGCCAATTTTTCGGAAATGGAAACTATAACCGTACTACTATAAAGTATCATGTTTACAAATTTCATGTATTGTTGTGAATAAAGTATTGCAGAACATTTTAGAAATTATAAACAAAGTATTTATAAAATGTATAATGCCGCAAAAAAAAAAAAAAAAAAAAACATTCTTATTGCAAAGCTGTAACGCTTCGGTAGAAAAATGATAAATTTTTCCCCTTTACTATTATATTTGGTTAAAAGGGGGAAAGAAACATTTCCGCACAATCCAAATAAGACACTACAAATTTTTATTATTCTTTAGTACTGCAAGCGTATTCCACACCTATTCATTAAGGGGATTTTCCATACTTCTTATTACAATGGTCATTCGAAAGTTCGAGCTGGAAAGCGTGCGTACTATACTAAAAACTAAACTCAGTGTGCCACAGCCGTTAAGAGCCAAGGTCTGCTGTGCCCATCTCAGCTTTCGAAACTAAGGGCTCTGGGGTGCAGAGATTACTATACTAATGAAGATATAAGTCGGAGTCTTCTGTTCAGCAACGGGTACCACAAGGTGAGAGTTCGACTTCAGCTCAACAACATTTGTCAGAAAAACACTACTCACTATCAACATTTCGTAATTTAGATCCAAATCAGGGACCAAACATCAGAACAAAATTAGTAGTTCGTTATTTTTTCTCGAAACAAATTTCTGGTTAGAAGCATAGCCCGCCTAAGATAGAGGTTCGTATACCTGAAATGATAACATTTAAACCCCTTAAATAATCTTCCCTTATCTCTCAAATGTAACATTTATTTCTGTGATAATTTTTCGTAATCCACATAAATGTGTTGCTTTTTAGCCTAATTTTCTGTATAAGTGAAAAAAAAACATGAAAGAAGGCTTAATATGTTGAGAAATATCGTTAAAAATAAAGAAGTCGAAAATAAGTAAATGAAGATTAAAAAGAAAAATGAAAGTAGTGTTTTAAGGTGGAACATATGTTTCAGTCCGTCGGCCTGCCTATCTTAGGGGTTGGGGGTCCGTAAATCTCGTCTTAGGGTCTATCTAACTGTCTTGTCTTGTCTGTCCTCCTTAATAACTTTTTAAGGAATTTTCCGATTCGAAAGCCATTTTTTTCTTTTATTGCATTTAGAAAATCTCGGCGATTACCATCTCCTTTCCATATTTTATTTTCTCAAAATTTTTTTTCTATTTTTGAACAGTTAGAAAAAAAGAACTCTTAACAATAGCGCCTATGGGGAAATATGAAATGTATTTGTAATTTCTTAACACGTACATGCAATTGTTAATTCAGTTTAGGTCTTGCTTTTCTTTCATACAGTTGAAACATACAGATGTATTAGTAATACATTATATATTTCCTACTGTATAACAATTTGAATAAATAAAGGATTTCACTCTGTTTGTTTTTAATGTATTATTTCTGGTTTAAATCATAGCTAAAGGGTTTTTCTTTGAAAAAAAAATTCATACATATTTAACTAAAACTTTCTGTTAATATATCATAAGCGAATCGTTTGTGAATTAAAATGATTTTAATCCTTATTTAATTTGATCAAGCTTTACACATTGCAATATTTTTGTTTTTTAAAAAGAAAGTTTGAGCCTGAACACTTCATTAAAATAAAAGCTTCTCTCTTTATGACCGAGAACCCAAAGAAAAGATTTTCTTTTATCCAAAACTCTTTCACGCTTTCGTTTCAGCTTGATCCCGCGAGGCATCTAAAATGAAATCTGCTCGGGATAACAAGTTTGTCAATTGACGGCTTAAGAACTCCCTGGTCTCTTAATTCAAAGGAAAGTGGCAACATGAAACGAGTTTTCAACCAAAGGTTTGTTTGACTTGGGGCATTAAGAATATATTCTTTCAAACTTACTTTTTAAAATATTAGGCTTGGTTGATTAGCGCGTGTTATGCAAACAACGAAAGGAATAAAGGTTGTTTAAGAAGCTACAAAGCAAATATAGGACAAAATTACATTTTGTGAGCACAGTGGTATTTTGAATATTTGAAGTATCGTTTTTATGTTTGTAGTACCAATGTCATTGCAATTGTACAAAAATAAGCTTCATTTACTAAGATTATGTTTTTGTTTATCAATCTAAAAGTACTTATTTAAATTATTAGTTTAATGGGTTGAAATTAAGTGTAAGGATAACTTTATCAAATCAATAAATAGATATGATTAGTATACGTTTGGTTCAGAATTAACTCCAAGAAATGAAACTGAAATAATGAGCTTAATAAATAATTGAATTTAGCCTACGACAAAGGATAAATATGTTAAAGTGTTACATTTTGATAATTTTACAACCTGTATAGATTTCTCTCTTCCTTTTCCATGTGTTAAATTTATTTGCGGTAGCTGCTTCTAGAAATATCTACATGGCTTTATGGTTTTATCTATTTATTGTAGTATAGTGTATGTTTTCCAACCCCTAAACGCCACTTGAAACCTATTACTGTAATTGACAATCATTCTCTTCAATTACACGTCATCTATTTGTTAAGTACGTAACTAACTAGGGAAGGTGGCTATTGTGGTTGTTACAGTACTGCATTAATTGCATTTACATCAGTTCGGCTTTGAAAAAAAGAAAACATTCGGCAAGTTTTATTATTGTTTGTAGTACAGGGTGGCCATAAAATAATGTTTTCTGTTTGAAGGCACGGCTAAACGAATCAAAGGAATGAAACTTCAGTACACAGACTCTCAAACGCAAAGTAGAAGATTTCCGTTGAAAAAAAAAAGCCGATAAGAGAAATTTTGTCGTGCTGTCATATACGCACTATAGCGGTTGCACAATGAAGGTAGGTTATACATGGTTCATAATTTATATACATTAGACTCTAATGTAGGAGACTTTACAATCACGTTCAGTAAAGATATAACCCAATTTTCAACACGACCAGTATTCCATCCAGGAGCACCTGAACTCTTCTCTTTCCCCCGTTTCCAACGGAATGTGCTCTACTGTCACGTTAGCACTCGGAATTTTGCACAACCTATGTAGGCTGTATATATTGTATAGTTCATCTGAGACAGATGCGACAAAATTTTCTCTGTCGGCGTATTTTTTTTTCTTGCTACGGAAATCTTCTCCTTACAGCAGTTTACACATGCAATTTAATTTTATTCTATTTATTACTTTTAGCTATACAGTGGCGTGCAAAAGTTTTGGGCCATCCTATTTTTCATACACATTGCACAGAAATATGACGGTGAAAGAAATATAAAAGATCAATTATAATAGATATTCATTTATATTTAAAAAGAATGAGTTATATTCCTTTATATTACTTTCAAATAATTATTTGTTCAACAGTTTATTTATTATTGACTGTGCAAAAGTATCGGGACACATACTACCTTTAAAAAATATCAAAAAGAATAAAGGTGAATTGGGGTAAAATGTCTTATACTCCTTCGTTCGACTCAATACTTTGTTGTCATGCCCTTAACAGCAATGACTGCAGCGCCCCGACGAGGCATTGAGTCCATTAACAGTGAGATTCATTCTTTTGGCAATTTTTCCCACTCTTGACTCAAATGGTTCCCCAGTTCTATCTTGGAGTGATTTTTCGTTACAACACAGACCTACAGGTCTTGCCACAAGTGTTCAATGGGATTAAAGTCCGGTGACTGTGATGGCTAGGCTTGGAGGTAGACTTTTGAGCTCTGAAGAAAAATTTTCACAAGACGTGAAGTGTGTTTTGGATCGTTATCTTGTTGAAAAATCCAACCACGAGGTAAATTTTTTGTTGCAAATGGAAGCATATGGTCTAGCAGAATGTTGTTGTACATTGCAGCGTCCATATTGCCGTGAATTTCCACCAGCGGACCAACGCCATTAGCAAAAAAAGCTCCCCAAACGTTGATGTTCCCACCACCGTGTTTAACAGTAAGAGTTTGATACTTTACATTATATTTGGTACCTGCAGGACGTCTTACATACTTCTGGCCATCCCTTCCAAGCAATTGAAATTTCGATTCATCAGAAAATAGCACTTTCCGCCAATCTGATGCTGTCCAGTGCTGATATTTTTTCGCGAAGTCTAACTTAGCCTTCTTATTCTTTTTTCTGATTAATGGTGTCTTGATGCCTATCCGTCCAATCAGCTCTACAGCCTTCAGACGTTGAGACACCGTACTCTGAGTAACATCGGCTAGATTTTCACTTCGTAATTCCCGTGAAACGTCGGCTGCGCTTTTTCGCGGATCGACAACACACTTTCTTCTTATAAAAGTTTTTAAAAAGTCTCGAAGTTTTTCGCGACCTACCGCTCCTTTTTTATCACATAGTAAGTTTTTGTTTTATACTTATAAATAATACGATTAACAGTACTTTTACCGAAAGATAAAGCCCTTGCAATGAAACGTGAACTCTTTCCTTCTGAAGAAAGCTTCACCATGATTTTGCGAACCTGAATATTCGGGTCTTTCGGTATCGTTGCCACAAGAAGACTAATTTTTCTTTGGGTACCATGTTTTGAAACCAGCGAGCGTAAAAAAAGTAAATAAATCGGGAATACAGAGTCGCGGCGAGTAGTGACCCGATACTTTTGCACACCGACGAAAGTCATTTTACGTAGTACACGTAGAAAATGCAATGAACCAATGTAATATTTGATGTTTCTGTGTATATTCTAACTCTCTCATATATTTTGGACAATGAACGAGTGGACGAATCAACTTTTTATCAATCCAATGGAAAAATCAGGGTGGCCCGAAACTTGTGCACGCTATTATAGAGGCATCCAAATAGATAAAGTTATTTTATGGGCTTGATTTTCGCTTCCTGGATTTAAATATTAATATACCATTTCACAGTATAATTTTATGTTCTAATAAATATCCAGGCATTTATTCTCAAAATGGTTCTTTTACCCTTTAGCAAGAAATCAAAAGCGTTAATTTTTCAAGTATATATATATGCATATATATATATATTTTTTAAAAATTCGCAGTGGTCTTTCTTTACGCGGCTTTAATAATCCCAATACAAATTCTAAACTGTTCAGTTTGTCTTTCTAATGAGATTTTTTTATAATTTGATATTTTTTAAACTTACCCTTACACACATTAGATTTTTTATTTATTACGTTTTATTAATTTTTTTGATGTTCTATATTTTATTTAGGATTTTACATGCTATCCGGTTGAAGAACTTTCCTATTTTTAGTTACGTATTGCCGTTTAACTTTTCAATTTCATCTTTAAAAAAATGAAAAAGAGTTTGCTTTTATAATGAAATATCTAATTTATTCCCAGACAGATACCAATCTAACATAAGGGGTTGATAAAGGGATGAGCTGTTCATACATGATACATGAAACTGCAAAGGGACCAATATATGCAAAGACAATAAGATGCAAAGGGACCGATGCAAATGACAAACGATCCGTTCGGAGAAAAACACGCGAAAAGTTCAAATCATTTGGCAGTCTCAACATTAATGTCTTATAAATCACTCTGAATATCAGAACTTGATAGGGGTACCAATATAATCTCTTGCCATCATGCCACAAAACAGAATGGTGTGTTTTCTACCATTTGCACTAGTTATTCAAAATTTTCATTTTTCCACTTACGCTCGTTTGCCAATAAGTACCTCAATTGCCTTTTATGAGAGAAGTCATACATTTCTAACGTGTGTTGAGTTGTTTCAGTTTCAGAAAACTATTCTTCTGATTTTCAATTTGGGAATGAATTGTGTCTCAACATTTTTGACGTTCCGGAAAGAGAAATGACATTTTGTCATTCTGTTAAGTTGCTGAAGCGGCTTTGATATGGAAATAAGTTACGAAAATCGTTCGAAGTTCCGTTTCGAATTATAGCTTTAAATTTACTGTGCTAAAGAAATATTTCCGATTACGAAAATTAATTTCTATCGAAAACTCATTTTGCATTTTATAAGATATGAACCTGTATTCCACTTAAATGTGATGAGATCGTTTGTCAACCATAATATTTATTTATTTCGGTAAAGAAAGTAGCAGAACAATAAAAATAAAAAAATAACTCAAAATTAAGCACAACTTTTTCAAAAATTGCAGGGACATGTTTCGAGGTTACAACAAACCCCTTTTTTCAATGTAAAAGAGCTCATTTTCAATCTAAATCATCTCAAAATTTGAAAAAATGTGCTTAATTTTACGTTGATTTTTAATTTTTTATTTGTAGCACAGAGGTTTTCATTTTATTCGCAAAACAATACTTATTTATTAAAAAAAATCACCAGTTATTGCAGTCTTTCAGTACTGAAAACAAATATATGTATTCTCATATTAGCGGAATAATTCGTTGAGTATACCTTATGCTTATCAATTCAAAGAGTAGATAAGGATTATCAGGATTTAAAAATAAAAACTAAAGTCAAATATTGGCAAAGTACTAAAAGAAGAGGAACAAGGGTAATGTACTGTCTTAATAATAATGAAGCAATAAGAGAAACCTTTGGGAAAACTCAAAATGAAAGAATAGAATAAGAATCACAGAGGGAGAAAGTAAAAACAAAAAACGAAGGCAAGTAGGAAGAAATCACAATTCAAACAGCAAAAGAAACATGTGTGAAGTTAAACTGTTGGAAATAAGGCTGTTTAGTTTGATAAGGATCGAGAAAGTACTACTTAAGAAAGGAATATTGCTTGTAAAAAAAATATTACAAATAAATACTGGAGGTCATAAACAGTAGTTTTAATCTCAGAATGCATTTGTTAAAAACAAAGTTTAATCATCATTTCTTTTGTATTTTTATCACAAAAAATAAATCTGCGTATACGTATAAGTGAACTAACAGTTTACCGCAGGCGATTTGTTTAAATTGCTATGAAATTATACAAATCTACAAAAGTAGTTCTGCCATATAAAAACAAGTTGATTGTACATGGAGTGCTTCTGTTCAGGTCATTATAATTTACTTAATTATATTGGTTTTTTATTAAAGACAAAAAAAAAATGATTGGTTTTAATAGTGGAATAATGTTATTTCTTGTGACTGCTAAAAAACCGTCTTTTTTATCCCGAAAGGAAAATGGGCTATATCCCACAGGTAATAGGTATTCATCAATGCAGCTACACATCAGTGCATTTTTCCATCTATGTATCTATTAATTCTACCAATATGTGTAATTTCCTATTTATTTATTATGTATACAAATATTTTTAAGAGTCCACACCTACTTTTATCTCTGCGCTTCTATATATACCACGCATTTTTCAGTTAAGGCAGGGGTCTCCAAACTACGGCCCGCGGGCCACATCCGGCCCGCGGACAGATTTTGTCCGGCCCGCGGAGAGCTAGCTAATGGCATCTGGCAAAAAAGTAATCATATTTTACACCACTAGTGGACTGATTCAACTTTTTACCACCGGCAACAATTAATGATAATATGGTTTTAGCCCTTGGAATTTACTGGAGTAATCAATATGGCCCTAAGGCTGGAAAGTTTGGAGACCCCTGAGTTAAGGTGACAACAATGAGGAAATTTCATTTCGGATCTTTCATACGACCGTTTTCATCGAAATACTTCTAAAACTTGTATTACAACTGCTTCATCAAAACTTTACACCCGCCTCCGCTCAAGGCAGCTTGCAGTTCTTGTGAGTGTTGTTATTAAGTTCTTGCTCCACATGTACAATTTTGTTCTCAAAGTATTCTCACAAACAGGAAAGCCATAAAATGCATTCCACTCCAACCAGACTTCATTCGAGGCGCCGTCTGTTGTCATCGTGAACTTTGCGAAACAAATAAAAAGCCTTACAAATTACTAAGAGAGCTTCCGACTAGAAGATTCTAGAGCAGATTCTTAGAGTTCCGGGAGTAAAAACCATAGCATTTTGGTTGTAGGGAAGAATGTAATTATTCAACGTCATTCGGGAAATGTTAAATGTGCTGTTAGCAAATTTATGTTTTCTTACCTTAACAATATTTTATTCGCACTCGTTTATAAAATGAATTAAAGCACTCAACACCTTTCAACAATTTCGTTGTTTGAATCATTATCTCATGTTGTGTAGCAAGTGTACTCAAATGGGAGGGGGGTAAGCAACAGGATATTCACTGCTTAAGTAACAAGTTTGTTAACCTAACCAATACCATGGAGAGACACCACACGTCACACCCCACCCCAGCTTAACAAAAAAAATGTATATACCCGAATTTTTTGTTGTTTATTTTTGATTGCAAAAGACATTACGTTTATACCCTTTCCCCTCTCTTCCTCCCGCCAAAAAATGTGTGCGGGCCTGACCAATAGTCAACTCTTTCAGAATCGTCTCATATTAAGAGACTTAAAAAGAGAAAACTGTCAATGATCTGCACTTAAATTCGTATTTATCCTCAGCTATTGAAAGGTGCTCTTCTAGGGAAGACCTTATTCTCTTGCTTGCATGTATCAGTTGAATATTTGGTGTTTAGCTTAGTGTATATTTTACCTTTATTTCATAGTAATTTAATTTTACTTGATACGTTGAAGGGAAGAGCACCTTCAAAAACTGTATTTATGATCCATCTCTGAATGTTGAGTGAGAAAAAACTCAGGAAAACTCTTGTCTGGCAAGTCTGTGATGTTTACATCCATAAAGTGCATCAAGTCATCATTGCCAACCGAAAAAAAAGTTGTAATAAGCAATTATTTAAAAATTTATTGTACACGGTAAAATATTTTGCCAGAAAATGGATGATAATCTCCTGGAAATCATTTCTCCGCCATTCTGATGTAAAATTACAAATAACTAAATACAGAAAATAAAAAACAGAGAACATGCTGTAAATTGACAGCGACAGATAATGTGCGCAGCAGTGGCGCCATCTGTGAGTACGCCGCTGAATTCATGTTTCTGGTATTTAAAGTCTAAGGGGAGTTTAGTTGAGCCCGATCCAAGGACTGTCAGCAAAAAGAAGGCCCATCGCAGTGCGCAAATTGCCACGCAACGCACCCGGCGACGAGTTTAGACTGCCCAAGACACCCCCAGAACCGAGCTGCCAAGAAAACGGCACCAGCCAGAAAATACCCCACTCAGATGCAAGCCTCCAACCACAAACGACCAAATGACTTACTGACTCTCCTGAAGAAAGCCCTTCAAGAGTACGAAAACGAGAGGAATTGACGATCTTTGTTTCACCGAGCCCCGGCTCATCTTTTTTCTCCTACCTTTCCCTTCTCTGCCCTTCGGGGACCAAGATGTATGCCTTCGGGCACTTGATGACCATACCATTGACTCCTCCCAAAGGATATCCGGGTAAAAGGCCCCTTCAGGGCCTGATCGCCCATCTGCAAATCTAGGTGATGATGATGATTAGTTGAGCCCACGCTGTTGTGATTCCTGTGTCTTAAGTAGATCGTCCCAGGATGCCCACAGGACTGGCCGGCGAGGGATACAGACTGTTTACTAGAGCTGAAAATATACCGTACGCCAACAATATATAAAGCATATCCTGAGTATCGATTATTCATATTAGAAATTGATGTTTTAAATATTTTCTGTAGGTATGTTCGAAACAATATGAAGACTCGAATATTTGCATAAGATAATTATTCCCACTCTGATAGGTCATTTTTGTTCTAGATATGGTAGCTGTTGTGAAGTTCAATTATATATCAGGCTATCCCCAAAATCCCTTATATAAGCTATCCTCAAAAAGATTCGTGAGGAGAAGAATTTGTCACAAAGAAAGGGAGAAAGAGAGAGACAGAGAGGAGACAGGGCTGATGTAGGTATGTATATACGAGTATCATTCTTTTGAGCTTAGTAATTAACAACTCAACCTAGTTACTGTGAACAGTTTTTGATTATTTCTTGAGAACCAAAATATACAAACTGAAAGTTGGTTTTCGGTTGCAATTAAATCCCTAAGTGAAGTATGGATTTTCCTCAATATCACTAAAGTGAAAAAAATTGCTGTACAGAAACTCATGTACTGTATAATCTGAAATATTATAGTGAGTATGAGGGAGGAAATGTTTTATGATAAAAAAAAGATAAAGAATAAACATTCTTTCTAAAAATCTCAATTTTCAAACGAACCAGAGGAAATCAAAGAAAATAATTTTTTATTGCCATATTTATCTATTTGTAGAATTGGCGCCGTATTTAAAGTATAAGAAGTATTTCCAGTTTTTAAAAATAACTAATCTTTTATTTTTGTACGAATTAATTACATTACATACAAAATGTTACTTTCGGCTTTTTGCTTAAACAGAAGGCTGTCACTCTTCTTGCGTCGGGAATCCTTTTACCAAGCGATGTTATTTGGCGATATATGTTTTTTTTTGGCGATATATCATTTTTCATTATTATATTCCTCATTTAAAAATTTTTAAACTATCGCCACATTTGAAACTTTAACTAGGATCTTTCCTGTGAGAACTAAGACGCAAATGTGATTAAGATTTATTTACCAGCGGTTTCCCTTGCCAATTTATGTTCAAAAGTATATGACAGCTTCGTTTTAAAGGATTTATGGAAGAAAAAGACGACATTTCAAAAGCAATTTCTTGTCGTAAATTTAGACTTAACTCTTAAATGATTGGTATAATTTTAAAACACTTATTCATAAAGCCATATATATTCACATCCTTAAAATTGACGTGGAAATTTGTTAAAATCATATGGAGGAGAAATTGTCTGAAGTGCAACATGATTCATTGCAGAATTTCTGAAGATTATATTATTTACAGAAATTTATGTCCGCTAGCGTTTTGTTCAAAATATAATGCAAGTAGTATATTTAAATGCAAATCATAAATTAGTGTCGATTGATGTTCTTAAGTCAGCTGTTAATCATATGCATGCAACATATTATGAAATTCTTTTAAGGGTGTAGTTACTTTCAAAGCTATATTCAAGTTTAAATTTCGGAAAAAAAATGAAGAAAATTGACTTACGAAAAGGAAAAAAAGAAATGTTTTTAGTTTTAGTAGGCTCTTTTATAGATTGTTTACTAATATTTTGGGAAGTCAGAAGTAGACAACCACGAAAAATTTTGTTAGCTTTAGAAGACGGACCATCTCAATTATTTTATGAAAACCAGTCTAAATTTTCAACTTAAACTGTGGCTATTCCAGAGAACGTTGCAATGAACGCAGATCCGCCAACAGTACATATGCAAATTTCTCTCCTCTTTCCTGCTGGGAATGATAAAGCCGACTGCAAGCCCGAACACTCAGTCAATCTCAGTCACATTGAGACTCACGTAGCTTCAATTAGAAAGCAGCGGCTGGCTGCGATTGCTAGTTTGCATGAATTGTCTAAAGTTCTTTTTATTTGCGTGATTTTGTTTAAGCTTAAATAAAAAAACAAGTTTTGATCTTGGAACCTTGAAATGTTTTATATCCTTCTTATTTGGAGTCAGGAAAGGGTAATCCCAACAAAACATAAATGTGAAAAAGGGCCAAGTTCGATAGAACAAAAACGGCCTTCGGAGTAGTCAGTGCCAGCGATAAAAGAATTGATATCTAATGGGTTCCAAGTTCCATAGCAGATCCTTTGATCATGGCTGTAAGAGCGTACAATATTCCTTAATTTATTTAAAAACATTTTTTTATCGGATTCCTAACTTGGAAAGTGTTAATTAAGGTAAATTACATTCAAAAAATTTAACTCATTCAATTAGCAATTTTTAATAGTAAAATCATGTGGCAAGCTATTATAGTTAATTTCTAATTGTCTTCTTATCGTCTTCTTTAACGTAACTTATCTTAATTAAAACTTGCCAAGTTAGGAATCCGATAAAAAAATGTTTTTAAATAAATTAAGGAACATTGTACGCTCTTACATCTATGATCAAAGGATCTGCTATGGAACTTGGCACCCATTATATATCAATTCTTTTATCGCTGGCACTGACTACTCCGAAGGCCGTTTTTGTTCTATCGAACTTGGCCCTTTTTCACATTTATGTTTTGTTGGGATATCATTAATTTTTGAAAAGCTAAAATGTGTGTTTTTATATTGACGATAAGTTATACTAAATTAACCAAGCTAAATAGTCGCTATTAATTATTTAAGATTTTTTTTCGTCTGTTTACATTTCTCCGTAATAAATCCGTAAACCTATATTTACTTAATTATTTTTTTATTTAAAACGTTGAAAAGTTCTGTATAACTACGACACTGCATTCTTTGTAGTCAGCTTGAGTTAAGCCTTAAGACGAAAAATTAAAGCGGAAAGTGAATTTCAATGCATCAATTATCAATTATTTACCTTCAAACGCGAGAGAGTATTGTTTACTTTAAACGGCAGAAAAATATGGCTGCCGTTTGAAGTCGTTAGGTATAATGCTACTTACGAGTATGCGAGTAACTTCGAAGATAATGTAATTTTTTGAAGTTTCGGATTTTTTCCTTTATATATGCCAAGTTGTCTACCTTGATACAAAGTTTCAAGTTTCTAAGTCTCCTAGAAGTAGGTTAGGTTTTTGATGAGTGAGTGAATGAGTGTGTGAGTGATAAAAATGACACTTTTCAAACCTTAATAATTCCATAACCATAAAAAGTACATCAATGAAATTTGATATTCTAAGGGTTAAAGGGATCGCTATTAGACGTTCAAAATTTCAAGTATGTAGGTCTAATAGTTTTGGGGTAATGGTGTAGTCAAAAGTAGCTCGAAATGGTTCGGGTAAATATGCACATTGGCCGGTGTCGCCGTATCTTAATTTGGCTGACTTTCTGAACTTGGCGGACACACTGCCGTGTGTCTAGATGCTAGATAATTATCTCTGAAACTTCTTCAAAACCTTTAAGTTCTGTACACTGCATGTTTTCGAAAAAAAAGTAATAATTGTGTATCGGCGCGGCATTTCTAAACAAGAATCCAAATATTTATTCAAAGTGAAATAACGAGTTTAGAGAAATAATAATAATGATGAAGCTAATGACGGAGTAATCGCTTAAGCGCTTCAAAGGCATTAATATTAAAAATCACATCAGTTACTGCAACATTAGTATTTTGATCGTTATTCATATTTTATGTATACTATTGCATAAGTAGCATGTATACTGCTTAAAATAAGTACTTGTGCTTAACGAATTTACGCAATTACTTGCACCGATATTTAACGTTAAATAACAATAATTTAAAACATACAAGAAAAGAAGACAATTTTGCATAGCGATTAACGTTCATAAAGTCAGAAATGAAAAAAAGCGAGATCAAGGGTAAAAATTGGGATTCCTCGGAAATTTTTCTTTCCACTGCTTCAGTTGTATAAATAAATTGGACAGCGTTCGTTTTTAGAAGCGGTGACTTGAAAATGTCAGGGCATTTACTGAAATTCACAGCTGGACGTATTATGGGGAGACATGAGTCCGGGCAGAAACAGAAAATTGTAGTGGCAACACCGCCGAAAGACAAGGCCTGAGGCAGAGCCCCCTATACTAAATGCCCTCCGATAGCGCTTTAAATCTGTGGCGGGCGACGTGTGAGGAGACGGAGGCGATGGTGGAGGAGGTTGTCTGCCGGAGGCAGGGCCAGAACCTCGGACCTTCTTGATGGAAAGCCAGTGCTTCCGTGCTTTGCCAAAAGGTACCTAATGGCCAGGACAGAAGATAGCTCTTGAAGGTGTCAAATCGTACCACCACAAATCCATACATATTTTGGCCGCAACTTTTTATATAGAGGGCGCCTTGCTTTTATAAATAGATACATATGGCAAAGATTAATGAACTGAGTGTTTAAATTACATAAACTATTTAATTTTAAACATATCAGCAAACAAAATCTTCAAAAACAAATTTTGACTTGTCACTTAATGAATTTATTGAAGACAGCACAATATGTTATTCTTAAGTTCTCATATAAAATATTTTTCTACAGATTCAAATTATAAAATATTGGAATCCTTATTTTTTCACTTTGCAGGTTATTATATTAAAAAAATTAATAATCTTTGTTTTGGAATTAGTTCTTTAATTCGTACTACATAATCTTTTGGGTAAAAATTTACTTTCGGACTCCCCTTTTGGAAAATTGGCGATTTTTGTTTGCCGCCATTCCTGTTTGCAGCTTTACAACACCGCTAAGCTTGGCGATCAACCGCAACCAGAACTTGAATTAAACCAGAACTTAAATTTAAATAAAATTGAACTAATTACTAGTGATGGGCATAATCGAGTGATCATAATCGAGAACTCGATTATTCAGGACAACTCGAGAACTCGATTCAGAGACCATCTCGAGAACTCGATTGAACATCTCGAGAACTCGATTGAACATCTCGAGAACTCGATTAGAACATCTCGAGAACTCGATTAAACATCTCGAGAACTCGATTAAACATCTCGAGAACTCGCTTCAGACGACCATCTCGAGAACTCGATTAAACATTTCGAGAACTCGATTAAACATTTCGAGAACTCGATTAAACATCTCGAGAACTCGGTTGGTTTACTTCTCGGAAGATAGAATCGAATGAATGTCTCGAATGATTTTCGTCTCGGGTAATACATTTGGATGATTCATAGTCACGTGATTGCGAAAAGGCTCGTCTATGTGTGTGAGTAACAAAGGCGGATAGTTGCTTATTTAAGAGGAAGTCATTGCTATAAACAAATTTGGAGGCCGGGAAGCACTCCCGTCCTTTCGAAAGCAATGCATTTTTTAAAAAGTTGACATGTTTATTTGATTCGCACCTCTCGTTTTTTTATCTTCGCAGAATTGCTTTATATCTAGGTGTGGTTACATATCTCTTTACATTGAATAATTTATGGAATTGAAGTGCTAGAGAAAAGGGGTTTCACGGGAGAGTCTTTGAGGATAATTTTCTGAATAAAAATCCTCAAAATATATCTTAAAGCAATCGCTGGTGACATTAGGGGAACGGGTTCGTACAATTTCTCCGAAAGTTTTAGAAATTTAGACGCTAAAATCGGTTTTGTGTTGCATTTTGCAGATGTTAGTAAAAAAGGGACCCCCCCCCCCCGAGAACGTTACTTTAGGCTATTTTTCCTGGGAAAAGATGGGGAGGAAAAATTAAAAATTTCTAGAGTTCAGTATATAAAAAATAGAAATTGAGACTATTTTTATCATGTTAACGAAATGAAAAGTGGCGGAATTTTTTCGAAATTGAAATCCTGAAAACACAATTTTGGGTGGTGCTATTAGGGTTAAGGGGGAATTTTTATGGGGCATTACTTTGAAATTGGCAAACGTTTTGAACCCTTTGGTGGCGTTTGGGGAAGGGGCTCAATTTTAGAATTTTTTTGAAATTTAAGTGATAAATTCGCAGCTTAATGCTGTATTTATAGAGCTGTTTGGGAAAACTGATATTCGGAATTATCTGCTGAAATGTGCGTTATTTTAGTATATTTTTGGTGATGGGAAGTGGTTGAGGAGTTTAGGGGACTTCCAGACATCTCCCGGAAATTGCAGGAAACGAAATGGTAAACTGCTTTTGATGACGTTAAAAAAACAAGGGGGGGGGGGGTTCCCAAAATTTATCGAAGTTTAAGTTTTACAAACACATTTCTAGGTTATCGTTAGTGTGTCATCAGGGGTAAGAGCATAAGGGGAGGGGAGGGTTCGGTTGCTCGTCCACTGAAAAGTACAAACAATAATTTTAAGGATTTAACGTTATACAATCTTATTTCAGACTAAAGTTTGCCAGACCGCCGCAGCTCTTATTGGCATAGGCTGTTTGTTTCGACTTTCACCAGAGCACATCTGTGATTGTCGACATACAGTATTGTCCAAATGTATCAACATATAACCAAATATTCGGACTTTCATGGAATTCGTGAATGTTGACATTAACCAATTTCGGTCTAAGTTTTCTGCTGAAATATTTTTTCGTCAATAAAAATTAAAAAAAAAAAAAAAAAAAAGTCAAACTGCTGTCACTTTACTAGCCGATAAAATAAATAAAGAAACATAAAATAAACAAATGCTGCAATATGCCATCAATAAAGAACGTTACTCGGTTATTCACAAAACAATCATAAGCATTAAGCAGTAAACAGATCAAGCACGAAACAAAATTAGGAAATGCAGCCTTATTCCAGCATATTTTTTATGTTAACTAATATCAGGAACGTAGTAGAAATAACACTCCCATTCTCACCCTTCCGCTTAAAAGTTTCCGCTACTTCCTCTTTTGCCGAAATCCCTTCAATGCCCATAAATCTGTATGCTTCGAGTGCGGTGGAAGGGGGCCATCTTTGATTTCATCCCCAGAAATCTTTTGAAATAATCATCCCTAAGGGACTGTTCATAAATGACTTCACGCTTTTTTCCGATATATTTGACCCCCCTCCCCCCTTTGTTACAAAATGTCAAACTTCAACGGACCCCCCTCCCCCCCTTTGTCACATGTCACGCTATGTTGTAAAAGCCTGATGTCACACTTCAGGTTACCCCCTCCCCTCCCCTCCCGTTGTCACACTTTGTCACAATTTCATGAACCCCCTCCCCCCTCGATGCGTGACATCATTTATGAATGACCCCTAATTTGTCGAGATCATTCCCCTTCATTTCAAAGGGGGGGGGGGGTTGGCATAAACTCGGCACATGTTACATGAAAAAAAAAAAAAAACAATAAACAGCGATCTGGAGCGGAGCGTCGAGCTGTATAGCGAAGCAGTGGAGCAACTAGTTTTTGGTTGGAGTAGGAGCGGAGCCAAAACACGGAAACTTGTTGCGCATAACTGCTCTGATCATTTAAAATCTAGACACACGGCAGTGTGTCCGCCAAGTTCAGAAAGTCAGCCAAATTAAGATACGGCGACACCGGCCAATGTGTATTTTACCCGAACCATTTAGGGCTACTTTTGACTCCACCATTACCAAAAAATTATTAGACCTACATACTTGAAATTTTGTACGTCTAATAGCGATTCTTTTAACCCCTAGAATATCAAATTTCATTGATGGACCTCTTATGGTTATGGAATTATTAAGGATTGAAAAGTGGCATTTTTATCACTCACTCACTCACTCACTCACTCATTCACTCACTCATCAAAAACCTAACCTACTTCTAGGAGACTTAGAAACTTAAAACTTGGTATCAAGGCAGACAGTTTGGTATAAATAAAGGAAAAAGTCCGAAACTTCAAAAAATTACATTATCTTCGAAGTTACTAGCATACTCATAAGTAGCATCATACCTAACGACTTCAAACAGCAGCCATATTTTTCTGCCGTTTAAAGTAAACAATACTCTCTCGCGGTTGAAGGTAAATAATTGATGCATTGAAATCCACTTTCCGCTTTAATTTTTCGCCTTAAGGCTTAACTCAAGCGAACTACAAAGAGTCCAGTGTCGTAGTGATACAGAACTTTTCAACGTTTTAAATTAAATATTAATTAAGTAAAGATAGGTTTACGGACTTATTATTACGGAGAAATGTAAACAGACGAAAAAAATCTTAAATAATTAATAGCGACTATCAGCTTGGTTTAATTTAGTATAACTTATTGTCAATATGAAAACACACATTTTAGCTTTTCAAAAATTAATGATATCCCAACAAAACATAAATGTGAAAAAAGGCCAAGTTCGATTGAACAAAAACGGCCTTCGGAGTAGTCGGTGTCAGCGATAAAAGAATTGATATCTAATGGGTTTCAAGTTCCATAGCATATCCTTTGATCATGGCTGTAAGAGCGTACAATGTTCCTTAATTTATTTAAAAACATTTTTTTACCGAATTCCTAACTTCGCAAGTTTTAATTAAGATAAGTTACGTTCAAGAAGACGATAAGAAGACAATTAGAAATTAACTATAATAGCTTGCCACATGATTTTACTAAATATTAAAAATTGCTAACTGAATGAGTTAAATTTTTTGAATGTAATTTACCTTAATTAACACTTGCCAAATCAGGAATCCTATAAATAAATGTTTTTAAATAAATTAAGGAACATTGTATTCTCTTACAGCCATGATCAAAGGATCTGCTATGGAACTTGGAACCCATTAGATATCAATTCTTTTATCGCTGACACCGACTACTCCGAAGGCCGTTTTTGTTCAATCGAACTTGGCCTTTTTTTCACATTTATGTTTTGTTGGGATTAGAATTTCATCAAACATGACATCTTTCTTCATTAAAACTAGTTTTAAGTGCACAACAACGTAAAACGAAACGGGATTTTTTAAAAAGATTTTTTTCAAAATAAATTGTATATAAATAAATAAATTTACTATCATTTAATTATTTAATTAAATAAATAAAGATGATTTCTATTAAAGCTATTCGCTGCATTTAGTAGAGCTGGAGCAGCGTTGGAACAAATATTTAACAGTCGAATCGGAGCAAATCAAAAATTTTGTTGCTACAGTTCCCTGACACGAAAATACTTGCACCTACGGAGAAATACATTATATTAAGGCTTGGGAGGGGGTATAAAATTTTCCCTTCTGACTCACTAAATGGCCTCCTTGTTAGAGATTCATTCCATTCTGAAATCACTCGAGAACTCGAAATAATCGTTCGAGAACTCGAAATGATCACTCGAGAACTCGAAATGATCAATCGAGAACTCGAAATGATCAAACGAGAGCTCGAGAACTCGAAATGATCAATTGAGAACTCGAGAACTCAAAATGATTAATTGAGAACTCGAAATGATTAATCCAGAACTCGAAAAGATCAATCGAGAACTCGAGAACTCGAAATCATCAATCGAGAGCTCGAGATAATCACTCAAGTACTAATCATTCGATTATCAAAACTACCCAAGTACTAATCACTCGATTATTGAAATCTCTCGATTATGCCCATCACTACTAATTACCGTTTCGGTGTAGAATCGGGTCGGGTACCCCTTAGTTTGGCGTTATATTTTGGCGATAAAATTTTATTTCTGGTTAGGTATTGGACATCTTACTATACTAGATTGCAACGTTTCTTGACAATGACGTCACAATGCGCGGCAGAAGAAATGAGTAAACGGTGAGGCTTTTGGGGTTACAAGGACGAGGATCGAAAAGATGGCACACCAACTTGGCGAAATAATCCGATTAAGCATTCTGTTTGGCACATTACGCGTTTGAAAACTGATTTGTCAGTTTATCAGAAAAAGATAAACAGATGTAACAAGTTAAAAAACTTATTTCTTTTTACATAATGATAATTTCTTTTATTGGCTCAAATATATGTCTTGTTAATGTAATCTTTAAAAGTATATTTTCTTCTAAAAATCCTTTTCTCCCTTCAATAATTCATATAAACGGTTGGACTTTTGAACACTTTCATTTTTCAAATAAATAATTTTTTCCTTTCTGTTATCCCCTGAGCCTAATTTTTTTCCTGTGTAAGTTTGTTTTTAATGGAAAATTACGATATTAACGAATGGAATAATAATAACTATTTAGCTTTAAGCAAAGTCACAAGCCATCACAAGCATAAACATAAACCATTCTAAATCTCGCCAAACCGCTTATGAAAAGATCGCCAACTTCTCGTGAGCTCTTATTGGCTGAGCGTTCAGTTCTAAATGAAGGTATTACTACGCGTTGCAATTCTCGTAAAATTGAAAATATATAACATTTTATGAAAATCATGACAAATAAACGCTATATATGCGTAAGTTAAAATACCTTATCACATCACATTTCGAAAGCGAAGTGCTTAGTTTAACTCGAAAATCGGACACCGTGCGGAGAACAACTTTCTTCGTTTGCTCTCAGCACATTTCTCCATAGTCAAGAAACTTTGCAGTTGAGTATAATCACATCTTGCCGTCAAAAAAAAAAAAAAATAAATAAATAAAAAAAAAAAAAAAGAAAGAAATAAAATCGCCAAAAATCAAGTAGTACCAACAGATTGCAAACTTTTACCCTTATTACTAAAAAATTGAAATTCTTAACGTATTTTTATTCTTGAATAAAAGCATTTATGACATATCCACTCTAAAATAGGAAATAGTAGCACTGCTTTCATTAATTAAATTAGCCAAGAAATTAAAGAGTGGTATAAAGTTAAAATGTTTATTTGAATCTGTACAACCATCATATTTTTGGATTTTGGCTAAAACAATTAGGAAACATGAACGTTTCTAATACACGGAAACGAAACATGATCTGTGATATCGATAATAAAGCATGTTAAAAGAATAAAACGGCAGCGATTTGAAAATAAGAAACAGTTAAAGTTTCATAAAACACATTGGAGTAAGAAAAATAATAATTACCTTGTCTAGACAAAGCTGTTATCCACTTTGTTCGTAATCCTTCGTTGGAAGGGAATTCATGAAAACTGATTTTTTTCAGTTTTTGAATCTGAAGAGCAGTACGGCACAACGCAATGCACCATAATTTTGATTTTAAAGAAATTTAAAATTGATATAGCAGGTTATCTGCGCCACCTAGCAGAGAACTTTTCACGGCCGTTTTTTTCTCTCATATCGGAAGTCATTTAGTATAGGGGGCTCTGCCTGAGGTCTCAAGCATAATCTCATGGTTACGTCACCACAAGCAGGTGAAAGCTAACAGCCAATAACAGCTTTTTGAAATATTTTACTATTGTATTCAAATCAAAATTATTTTAATCGCCAAATATTTACTTTCAATTTCAAAAATGGCAACAATTCTTTTTCCTTAACTCTTTTTAACTATTTAGTAAGGAAGCTGATATGTAAATATAAGAATGCTGTTGAAGCGATTAATGTATTCCAATGCATTATTTCACTCTTTATATGTGTAATTAAAGCTGCATAACCAGCAACAACTTCATAATTTAATCGCAAAAACGTCATTCATGTGTTGCATTCCTGGATGCAAGTCCAGTCACAGGTTAAACGAAAAGATGTCCTTTTTTAAGTTTCCAAGTGAACCACCGCGGCTGGATAGATGGTTTAAATTAATTTCAAGGAAAAACTTCAAACCAACAAAATCGTCTTGAGTAAGTCCAGATTTGATTTTTATTCACAACATGCACTGAATATTTTAAGTACAATTCTGCTTACTACCCCTACAATTATTTATGTGCGTCGTCAACACTAACATTAGCGCTAGTATGTAAATACGACAGATTCACTAAATATTCACTACAAAGCATAGGGAAAAAATTTGAATCGTAAATTTATGCAACATTAATTTTGCAAGCACAGGATATTTTGTGTGTTTCTATCTTTGTTACTATGACGCGTGAAACAAGACTGTACACCATAATAAAAGATAACTTAGAAGTCGTGATACATTAAAGGAATATGTATCACGACTTCTAAGTTATATTATAAGAACATGATTTAAGAATACGAAATGGCGAATTAAAAAAAATCCGTTCTTTAAAATTATCTTAAATAACTAAATTTACTAATACGATGAATTCTACTTCCAAACTGAATACTTGGCGTAAGAAACAATGGTATTATCACGTAACGGCATGCCAAAGATTAACGCCAAAGATTAAAAACCTTATGCCAGGAATATATCGCCAATATTGAATGAAAAAAAAAAGCATCGACCTTAAAATATTTTTTCAATAATAAAAATTATAAATGTGCCAATGAAAGAAAATCACCAAAATTATATTGGCGATAAAAAATGTTTTGTAACAAAAAGTAGTTCGAAATTACTAAGAAAAAGATGTTATGAATAAATTTTTCTTATTGAATATGCATGCACCACTGAACGTTCTAAGTCATGCGTAAGCTGACATAATTTAACAACTTGTTCAAAATTATTAAAAAAAAAAAAAAAAAAAAAAAAAAAAAACATACATTTTTGCGCTGTTTCTAAACTAAAATGTTGTTGGTCAGTTTTCGAGGGAAAAAAAGGGAGGGCTTTCGTATATGCTTTCCAAAATGTTTTCGAATTTTAATAGATAAGTAAAAATAAAGTTCGTGTTAACGATGATTTGTTGACACTTTCTCATAGAATTAATCTAAATGATTTTAACTGTAGGATACGAACAGAAGTTTCTTTCTGAATTTTTCTTAACTACTTATATTTACTTTTTTGTAAGACATTTGTGAATGATAGCCATTTATTCCAAATGCAAATAAATTCTGATAGTTGGATAACTAAATGTAAGCATAATTTGAAGTGTTAAAGCACAGTAAAAAAAAACAGGATTACTGTATTTTATTTTAGTATCTTGTGCATATTTAGTGCTTGAATCATTCAATTTCATTTTTTATCGAGCAAAAATACGCCAGTCTGTGCTTTGTTTGTTTTATTTAGGGGAGGGAGATGACAATTTCATTTGCAAAAATGTTAGAAGAAATTTATAAGTAAACATATAAACAGTAAAAAATAAAATAAAAATATTTTTCACAGGTGTGTGAATTACACTTTTCTACTGATTATGTGCTCAGGAAAGATATAGTAAAAAATATTATTCTTAATATGACTCTTATTAATGAGTGTTTAGAACATGAGGAATGTTTGTATGAGCACACAATAGAATTAGTTTCAAAATTTATAATTAACACCGCAACAAATACTTTTTTTTTAGATTACTACTGTGTAGATAAAATGATTTCAAAACTCCTAATAAGAAACGAAAATTACAGATATTAACAAATTCTAAATCCAATGCATAATTTGTGCTGAAAATGTAAGTTAAAAAAATCATATGATGATGCATTCATATTTTTAAATGTTCTAATAATTTAAAGCATATTTACATTTTAACAACATTTTTAAGTATGCCTTTTCCACCAAAAATGATTCATTAAACTAAATAAAAGATTTTGAAATATGTGAAATATCATTGTTAAATAAAAAGGGGGAAATGCATTAAAAAGTTTCTATTTAAAATTTTCACTCAAAGTACATTTTTAAAAGATTTTTCGAAAGATTCATGACGGTGTTTTTAAAACAGTTTTAAAACTGCAGAAACCATACTTAAAAAAAAAATGTTTTCAAAGATATTTTTTCGAAGTTATTAAAAGTTTTTTAAAGCATCATTCTACTCACATAATTATCGAGTGTGAAGAAGATTATCAATTGCAGTAACATTTTGTTTAATGACCATTTACTCGTTGAAGAGTTTGCTCTTAAATGCGAAATTTTAATTTGTGATTTGATTAACATATTTTCCTTTCTACCTGTTTTCTTGCATCCTTGATTTATATTTCTACGTACATAAGTCCAGAATCAATCTTTAAAGTTACCATCTTCATAAAAAATGGTCCGAAAAAATAAAATACTGAAATGTTCTGAAGCGCTTAATTAGACCTATTGTAAAAGTTCACCTACTTGTGATGACGTCATCGACGGAAATAGTTGGCCTTGTCTTTCGGTGGTATTGGTAGTGGTCTCTTTTGGACCTGCGTTGCCTTTGCCAAATAGTGCACTCGATTTTTAGAAGCAGAAAATTATAAGGCTTCGATTTAATGTGAAGTCACTCACCTGTTACCACAGAACGTGTGGCTAATAGATCCTATTAGCAACTTGTCAAACCAAACAGGCAATGATGCTCAGCTGCAAATGCGTTTTGCTCTGAGCAACAGATGAATCAGGTGAAACTTTACAAGCAGGGCCGCCGAGAGCTAAGACGGGCTAAATGTTGTAGTCAGTCGTTGCCGAATTCAATTAATCTTTACTTTATTTACAGCTGTTACATTGTAACTGAATACATTCCAAATCATAAGAAGACGACAATACAAAACATAAAATATATTTATACTGTTTACACCAAGTACACCTTACGAATCAAACAAAATGCCATAAAAATTAGTTTCTTCTCCCTTATATAATACTAGTAAGCTCGACGGTCATACGAAATGACCGCTGTTCTAGGTATTATAAATTGTAATTAAAATGATTTGTGCAAAGGTGTCTGCTAATTCAAACTGAATTACCCAGGTCAGGCGGCGAGGACGCCCCTTTGGTTAATGCCCACACTACTATATATTTATTTACTACATGATCAAATTGTTTGTGAAAAATATATATATATTTATTGCCGAAAGAATTTATTGAAAATTTTATTATGCTTTTTAAAACAAAAGTTTTAACGAAACTGGCAAAAAAGAGCGCTGCCACTCTAATAAGAAAAATATAAAAAAGCGCAGACTATAAATAAATAAATTAAAAAGAAAGTAAGGATTAAATTAAATTCGCGTATACATTAAATTTCAACGGAGACTGCAAATACATCGAAGCCCCACTCAATATGCTAGACAAACGCTTCGATTATGATTAGTATATTTGTTACAATAACAATGGCAACTGCATTGATTTGTTTGTTCACACGGCAACTGTAATTATACTGTTGGAAACGACGGCAACAATGCAAAAATAAAATAAAGCGGGTCAAAAAAATCATTGAAAATTTAAAAAAAAAAAATAATTAAAAAAAAAAAAACTAATTGAGTCACAACTTTCATTTTTGCAGCGATGAGTTTCTCGGGTCGTAAGCATTAACCGTGTCGAATGTGGTCCCGATAGGTAAAACGGCCTAGTATCCTATAGCGGACAGACAGACAGAATAAGCCGCTTATATATAAGATTTTGAGCGCTCCGTCACGTGATACGGCAAGTTTTTAACTATTCGCTGATTCTGAAAAAATTACTTGGGTCTCAGTCATAAAATTTCTCTCGCGTCATGAAACAAGGGTAAGGGAAAGGGGAAATCTATAAAGTGCCTACAATTGTCTGCAGGTCACTTTAGTTTTTGTGTTTTAAAATCGAAACTCAATTTAAAAAGGGATTGGAAAGAGTTATTTGTTTTTAGTGCTATATATATACATATATATATACATGGGTATGTATATATATATAGAAAGCACCAAATTGCTTTTCGTTTTTGTCATTGTAGGAAAAAATAGTAATTATAGCATTGTAAGTAAAGAAGTTAAGTAAAAACTTACAATTCCTATCAAATAGGGAATCGGTTGTGCTTTTCCTTTCCGGGGAAAAAACAACATTTAAATTTTACAATTTTTGAATAGAATCGAACTAATTTATCAACTTTGATTTGGTGATTAAATATTAAGTTTACGATAACTACTTTCCGCTTTTTAGCCTACTTTCCCGTAAAAGTAAAAAAAAATAATAATAAAGCATGAAAGAAGGCTTAATGTATCTTGAAAATATCGTTAGAAATCAAGAAAAGTCAAAAATAAGTTAAGTAATTAAATAAAGATTGAAAAATAAAAAATTTGAAAGTAGGGTATTGAGATGGGGAAAAAGTGCATCTGTCGGTCTGTCGGTCTGTCTGTCTGTCGGTCTGTCTGTCGGTCTGTCGGTCTGTCGGTCTGTCTGTCTGTCTGCCGGTCTGTCCCCCCTAATAACTTTTGAACGAATTGTCCGATTCGAAAATATCTTTTTGCATTCGAAAGATCTCGGCGAGGACATCTAATTTCCATATTTTACTTTTTGATTTGAACATTTTTTTTTTCAATTTCGAACAGTTCAAAAATTTTTAACATTAGCGCCTACGGGCGAAAATGAAGCAAATTATGTTAACTCTGGGTACAAGATCCAAGTTCCAATGAACAAGCTCACTGGAAGAAGTTCTTGGCGTGAAATATTGATTTGAACAATTTTTGTTCATTTTTGAACAGTTAAAAAAAAAAAAAAAAAAAAAAAAAACATATTGCCTATTGGGAAATTTCAATCCTATATAAATCCTGATCTAACGGACCGATTTGCTTGGAACAAACTTTATCGGAAAGCTCTTATGACGTAGAACATGTACAGATAGAAAGTTCATCCAGAACTAAAGAGCCTATTTTCCTATGAAATTTTTTGTTCTAGATTTCCAAGAATATTTTTGAATTAATGAATGATTAAATGAATAAGCAAAAGAATGAATTAATAACTGAGTGAATAAATACATGAATGACTGAATAAATGAGTGATTGAATGAATATGCATTAACCGTTGGAAAGGTATATCTGAAGCAATGAAGAACTTAAGCTAAACGAGAAAGAGAGAGATAGAGAGATAGCTAGAATATAAATTTGAAGCTGGTGTATACGGGAAAGTAGGCTCGTATAGTTCTAGACGGAACTTCTTGTTACTTATAACGTTTTCCCTATTTTTTTTCTTAGAATAGAAAACTAAAATCAAATTCAGAAAAGTGACTGTTTTACCTGTGTTTCTTTTTATAGATATTTCTATAATTTTACAGGACATAAAGATTCTGTACACCCTTATTTTATTTTATTTATTATTATTTTTAATGAGAGCATTTTCTTAAACGTATATGTTAGATAGATACAGACATGTAATTGGTGAACATAGAAGATAAATGCTTAAATTTTCCCTCAAAGTATAGGCACTTGCCTTGTCGGCATTCGCCCTTTCCAAAGTAACGGAAATTGCTGGTCCTTTGCGAACTGTCACCTGATAGGAGGCCAGCATTAACCCTTAGACGTTGTAGTCGGATGGCATCAGATGGCGCAACCACAACAACGTCACCTTCCTTTTTTGACCTGAGACTGAAGGAAAGAGAAATTTTTTCCAGTCTCCGGCATCCTTCGAACTGCCTCGGGACTTCAACTCCCAAGGATTTTACATGTACGTATCCCCAAGTGCACAGTGTGTGTGTGTGGAGTGAGGTGGTGTTCAGTGGGTCGGGTTCCGAACCACAAACTTTTCGGTTCGAAAAACGATGTCCTAACCACTTGGCTACCACGGCATTATAAAAATAAAAAGTGGTTGGGCACTCTCTGTTCCGTTAGCGGTTGTATCGGAATAATCGAACTGTTGAAAATAAATTTATTTTTTCACCAGAAGTCCTGTGAAACATTGCTGCTTATTTTCTTGCTTTGGACTAATATCACTTCATATTTTTTTTTTTTTCGCGACAATTGATTCTCATTGGCGGATTAAAAAAAGCCTACAAATTGCCACGAGCGAATACGAATAAGTACCAAAATAGTTTTCAAACACTTCAAATCACCTGATATATTATTTCAGTAAAATATAAGGTTACTAATCAGCTAAATTATGTCACGTGTTTATGAAAATAGTGATTAGTTTTGTAGATTCAAGAGTACGTAAGCAACAGCTGACACTATAATTACTCGGGATAAAATACTTCTAATGACGTTGAACTATTTTCTCGTTACTAAAATGCTTCCAGAGGGGAAAAGTATTTTTAACTCATTAATAATTTGCAGGCCCGAAGTAGAAATGTATTTCGCAAGATATAATTTTGTTTCGTTTTTAGAAGTTTTGAATCTTAAACTTTCTGTCATTAATGTCATTTTGGTTTTAAGCAAAACACTTAACGCAAAAACTTTAACCCCAAAATTCTTAACGATTTCCACTAATTTACGATTCTGTAAATTGATTATTAAAATTTAGATATAAAAAAAGTTTTAGATATAAAAACTAAATTAAGAACTTTTATCTCATTAAAAGGCATCAGATCTTATACAAAAGTGAATAGTTATATAAAACTTATTGAGACTTAATGTATTACCTTATTAAACTTACTGACTCGACAGACTTGAAAATCAATTTAGTAATTTTTTAGAGTTCAGTGGAATAAATTTTGTAAAAATAATCACTCAAAAAAAATTCGTCGAAAATTCAAAATTCAGCTTATAATTTGACAAACAAAATGTAAAATTTTGTTAAGAATTACAATGGCTTGGAAATTTTTAGCATCTCGGACTTCGTACGTGGAGGAAGAAGGGGGGGGGGGGGGAGTAAACGAAACATTCAAAAATACTCTCCTATCATACTACTTTCTAGAAGCACAGAAGTAAATTGTGTCAATCGTCATCGCTTAATGTCTTCTTTTAAATTATTGGAATAAAAATTCGATAAGGGGCCGTATTCCTATTAAAATGAGTAGTAACTCTGAAATTTCAAAAAGATGCAGTTTATTTGACAACTGAAACGAGTTCAGTATGCTCAAATTAGTCTATATACCCAATTTTATTGCATTCTGTTTATTCGAGCACGATATAATTAAAGAAAAATGTTTTAGCGACTGTTACTTCATTGAAATTACCACTTTTAAGGTGCATGTATATCAAGCAACGAAAATGAGTCTAGTAAAACGCAATGAAATAACTTTTCACATTATTTACAAAATAAACATGTTTTTCGAGTTGTATTTTATATTTTGATTTGTGGCACAAATGAATAACGATGACTCTTTCCTTTTCAGTTTTAATAGCTATGCAGTTTTAAACGGCAGTAAAAGGAATTTTTAAGTGTAACAAAAAACACTACTGCATATTTTGAGCAATGTATTTTTAGATCAGTGAATTTTTAGATTTTACTCTAGTTTGATTTGTCGTTAATGCATAATATGGTTCAGATCATAATGTTTATAAAATTAATTTCATAATTCACGCAAAATATCAAATTAATATTTTCGAACGTGAAAATGACGTTTTTATTGTTGGCTTAACTCATATTTTTGTATGAAAGTACAATATTTGCCATACCCATGGTAGTTCAGATATTACATTCAAAAATATCAGAAAACCTTTTTAACATTACGAGACGTGTTTTTCACAATTTAATTCTGAAGCAACGGGCGAATGGAATTACACAAAAATTGGTATGCAAGGTTAAATTTTTATGCTGAATACAAATATGCAACAGAAGGCCGCTTTAAAATTTTAAAGTTGATGTTCATTTTAATAAGTAGACCACCCCTTAACAAAATTTTAACAACATAATTTTATAGAGTACATTATTTCTGTCTAAAATGACATATTTTCTGAGTCTCTAATCTAAACAGTGTCCAAAGGCGGAGGATTGTTTCGTTTTTTTTCTCCCACTGTACATAAGTATTCGTTTCAAAGGAATTGTGCATAATTTAAAATGTTTTGTGTAAAGTCATTACGAAGTTCATTTTCTAAAGAAATTTGTTGTTTATAATTAAAAATTTGCAGAAATCATTTTGTTCTAGATAAATAATAAGTAAATTTATACCTTTTATTTTTTTTTTTTCACTAAACTAAGTGTGAGAGTATGAGAAGGGCGCTACGCTTTAACAATGGTGTCTATATTAGAAGTGTGATATTCTGTTTTAATGAAGACGTTAGACGTATGCATATGCTATATTTTTGTTCAAACAAAATTACGATTTCTCGAGTACTTATAATTAGTATTGCAATTAGCAACCGCATAGTATTTTTGTAAAGTTTTTTGTTGTCATGCGCAAATAAATTAGGAAGTGGTTAAATACAAAGCGTTTCGGGAAAAGTAAATAATTGCGTTAAATAAACAGTAAAAGCAGCTGAATTTGACTTTAATTTAAACGGTTGACTCTGACGGAATATAAACAGACCTAACATTTTCAAATATTTACACAGTACATGGTAAAGCGAGATATTATTATTTTAATTCTGGGTTGTTTTCTATTAACATAACTTTATGTATTTAAGAATTTGGACACGCATCATGTGGTGGAATTTGTCCTCAGGTTTCTCACTTTCCTTTAGTCCAATCGTTTCTTAGTTTGCGAATCAGGCACGTGTTGTGTATCAATGTCCAAACCCTACATTTTTAACTTTTCAAGTTATTCAATAGTTTCGCATAGCCTTTTTAAAAATCTCATGAATGTTTACTACGTATTCTGCTTCTGTAAATAACGCACAGCGAGCTTTCAAATCTTCTGAAACTAATGTTAGAATGATATTGTTTGCATTAATAAGCAGTACTTTATTTAGTTAAGTACTGTTTATTTTAGTTTGTGCATAAAACGCCCTATTTAACAGTAAAATACACACTAAAGCCACTTGCTTAACTTGCAAGTTAATATTTCTTTATTAAGACCATCTTTTTGTGTAACTTTAAATTTACCTTTCCTCTTCTTTTAGGAGTAAGTTCTCGTAGACTGTTTTCAACAACGGTTAATTCTGGGTTAAATTTCTTCCTCTGTCGCATATTCTACATCATATCTATTTATGCAATATTCAACAATTGTATTTTATTATTGCAGATTATGTAACTGATCAGATGGATTCGTTTGCGAATAGTGGGGCTCAAAAGTAGTACAGTATCATAGGTTAAAAATCAAATCGTACCTCAGCTTATGTTATGGGTTTCTATTTAAGTTAACCTTTTTCTTTTAATAAGTTTGACTAGCTTTTCCCGATTTTTCTTTTAAATGGTAAACTGAATGCGGCATGGGGGGGGGGGGGGGGTTATAAATTTGCCCACTTACCATACATCTTTGTCAGGTCAGTGGTGTGATAGTGACTCAATCCAGCATAAGGGTTCGACTATTTCTCAAAAATTACGCCTGAGAGGGCACAGTTCGACCACGGAATTTTGACATTTGGACGCTTCTGCGCATGACAGAAAAGAACGAATCCATTCGAGTCTTAGGGAAGTTCGTTTTGAAGGTGCTGCAGAATGTTTGCTTCTTTGTTTGTTGAAAAAACTACGTTTATAAGCTGGCACATAGTATCAGTTCGGAAGAAATCAAGTATGCAAAACGAACTAGAACGAGAACGAAGACGGCACATCCCTTATACCAGCAGTTCCTCCCTTGAACATGAATGGATTCTTCTTGGCACTCTGCCAGGCAGATCGCTTTGGTTGATGGTAGAACCGTACCAACTTGGCAATGATGAGTAGTAAATATTTTGTTTTAAAACGAATTTTCAATCACATTAGTGAAAAGGAAAAAAAAAAAAAACATGCAACAAATCTAAAGTTTTAAGAAAACCCATTACCTGGCTGACACTTTAGGGATACTTTTCTCAATCTGTATCTTATTCAATGGTTATATTCACAACTCAACGACAGATAAATGGTAGCTGTACGTTTATGTGATTTGTAGCATCACGTACATAAGCAGGTATCATCAGCTATTTCTGAGGGCAGCATAAAGAGCATTTGATAGGAACGATAGCTATGATCCGAACGTCAGTCGAAATACAATCAATGATCTATTAGCTGTACTCTTGGGAAGCAATAAATTCTAGGGAACGAAGTAAGCGATTTTTCCTTCGCATATTGTAAGTGTATGAAGACGATCAAAGATAACTTTTTAAAATGAATTTTATCATGCAGCTTTTTAAATTTGTTTCTTATTTTTTCATAGTGTGGTATTTTGATAAAACTCGACTGTAATTTTATTTTCCTTTTCTTTAATTTTTATCTACAATATAAATTTATTTATTACTTTATTTGTATAAATAATTGTTCTAATTTCGACCGAAACACCATCAACATATCTGAATTTAAATTTTGTTGGACAGTATACTATTTTCGTACAAATAGTTACTACTGCTTTTTTGATACAACGTCACGCATACACATGCGTTAATCGTCGAAATTTATGCATATAACATTTTTGAAACATCTTGAAAAGTAGTGTATCCGTAAATTTACTTGGGTAAATGGATGGAAGAGGAAAATCATATGGGTGAGAAAGAAGAAAAAAGGTATCCGAAATCATTTCCCTTATTTAGGGAAACTGATTGCATTGCATGTTAAGTGAAACACTGGATTGAAAAGAAAAAATGCTAGGTACCTAAATTAAAGGTAATATTTAATATGATTTATTTTCTGTCTTGGCTAGAATAACAAATTTTACTGAAGAAACTATTAACAGAAGACGAATAAAATTTATAAATCTTTAACAATGTATCTAAAAAGTAAATATTTTTATTTCTCTGGGGGGGGGGGGGGAATATCAAGATAAAATCAGAAAACAATTTTTCCTGCAGGCAATACGGTACGGAATATTTTTAAAAAATAAATATATACTATTTCATATGGTCGTTTTTATTAAAATTATTGGAACACACTTTTTTCCTTATCCAGAGATAACAGTTTATACTGAAAGACTTTATCTACTTACAAGCATAATTAAAGTTTATATATTTCAAAAAACGCTGGCATCAATTCCCTATAAAAGTTTTCTGTAAGAAACTCCGTTCTTCACGGCTCACTAAATTTCTTTGTCTGTTGGCTAAATGTTTTACGCTAATGGAGTTAACTCATTCGAAAAGGGCCTAATGGATGGAGATTAGGCGGATTATTAACACTTGGCGTTGTTCCGGGAAGGGAAATTGGAGCGCATTTCACATAAATACTTGCCATGCTCTACGTATATTAAGCCGTATCTTATAACAAAAGCGGTAGGCAGGAAAAATTGAATAAGTGCGTTTTGCTTATATAGCGCAACCGCGGTGGAAAATAATTTTCAACCAAGAGAAGCCTAATAAGTGTAATGTTTATAATTCAGCAATATATTAGAGAGAAATTTTAATAAATAAGGGTTCTTTTTCCTCCAAAATAGTCATTCGAAGGACTTCTATTACTGTACGTAAATATCAATAAAAATTTTTTTTTCAAGTAGTTTCAGAGACTGGAACTTTCGAAAAAGTACTTATAGGGTTCTGGCCCCAAAACAATTTTGAACAATTATGTTTTATCATTCTATATTATTTGAGTTTTAGCTATTTATACGCATGGCTTTTGAAAGAAATTATTTTATTTCTCAAATAAATTGCGTTTAGTAAACATATCTTCGGCATACTGGTAAAAGTCAAAAATTATGTTTTGAGACATAGCTAAACAGAGTATTTAAATTGGTCTAAAAATAGTAAAAAAATATATACGGACTTTTAATTGCTACAATAAGTTTACAGATAACTACATTACTGTTTTAGGACGAAAAATTATTTATCCGAAGTTTTAATTAGTGTTAACAGGCTTATTTGCGGAATTAATTATTTTTAATTCGCCCTATAATATTTGAGTTCAAATGCTGGACTTGAAAACATTTCGTTTATGGTTTCTTTCTTACATATATTGTTGTGTAAATTACGGTTTTACTAGTTACAAGTTATAACTGCAATAGACAGCGTCAACTCGAAATTTTGAATCAACTGGAATCTGACTCAACTGGATTTCAGGTTATTTTACATACTCTTAATGGACTTAAATTAAAATTGATTACTTATTTTAATATAAATAAGGCCCCTTTTCAAAATTTTAATGAAACAATTTAAAAAGACACATTAACCGATGACGATTGACACCTTAGTGGTGTTTCTAGCACGTATGATGGTAGAGTAATTTTGAGTGTTTCGTGCCCCAACCCCCCTTCGACTATAAAATCGATACAACAATAATAAGACTATGTTTTTTTAAGAAGGTACTTAGCAACTGAAAATACTCCGTTTACATGTATAGATAAGATTTTTCTTCAAAAGAGAATAAAGAGACCAAATCATTTGAACTAATTATTTCTATTCATTAAAATAGGTTAGAAGTGGTGAAAACCAACAGCATTAAGGTGTTTCCTCTTATTAACAGCTCATAAAAATGGATATCACCTACGGGAAAAAATAACTGAGCAGATGATTATTTTTATAGATCGCATTAAAGATAATTAAAGAGTGCGTACTTCTTATCAAACCATTTATTACCGTTTTAATTGCATCTCGTTTTGTCTTTTTTTGTTCTATTACGTTTTTATTGCAATATGTATGAAAGGGCCTAATAGTTAAGGGCCTCAATTGTGTGTGAGTGAAGTTTTTTTCTCAATTTTCAAAATTAAGACACAATCGTTTTCAGTAAAAAAATATAGATATTTAGTTCAAACATTTAGCATTAGCAGCATTTACTTTTTTGTTCAATTACTGAGATAAGTTTATAAATATGGGCTTTAGAAAATATGTTCATGAGTGTGTATGTCAGCCACGTTTCATCCTAACTGCAATGCTATTACGCCATCAGATTTCTCTCTCCTCCTACATTTGTTTACAAAGGCTTTTAAATTTTCTTTTCCAGTTAGTTTCTAGAAGTGTGAATATTTTAATGTTTAGTGTACGAAGCTATAAAATCATACGATTGATTTCTCCTTCCAAATATGTTTCATAATATTGTATTTTTATAAGTACAAAATGATGAACGATTATTGACTTGGAACCTTCCATACCTTCAGTTTTAAAATTTAAAGAAATTATTCATTTAAATAGCTTATTCATGATGATAAAGAGGATGGAATAGCATACAATTTATTAGTTAAATTGCAAATAAATAAACAAATTCATTAATTAAAACAGAGTCGTGCATTTTTTATTAAAAAAAGACGTAAGAAAAATTCGGTTGTTATGTAAGTTAGAATTTAATGTTCAGTTTATCAGCTTAGCTTTCTCATCTAATGTTCTCGTAGCCTTTCTTTTTCTTTTTTTTAAATTATACATTTAAAGTATTTGTGCTTCATTTTGTTTTAAATGTTTTTAGAAGATAATAGTTCATATTAATACA
Organism: Octonoba sinensis; assembly: GCA_038502835.1. Lineage (NCBI taxonomy): Eukaryota > Metazoa > Arthropoda > Arachnida > Araneae > Uloboridae > Octonoba > Octonoba sinensis. The sequence goes on from CM076600.1 coordinate 129,820,809, forward strand.
ACTTTGGCTAATTTTGGGCGTCGTTTATTAAACTATTTGAAGGGTCCATTGGAAAAACGGCCTAAGTCACATATTATTTGGGGAAATTTGCTTTATGTTTTATTGATTCATTTTATAACAAATGTTAATTTTAACTATACGAGCCTATTTTACCGTAGCACCCAAATTCAAATTTATAATCTAAATTATAGTATAGTTAAAATTAACATTTATGTTATAAAATGAATGAATAAAACATAAATAAAGTTCACCAAGTAGTATGTGACTTAGGTCGTTTTTCCAGTGGACCCTTCATTTCAGTCTGTTTCAATTTAATTGTAGTTATAGCTTCTTATTACATTTGATTATTCAAATATCTCCACTTAGTTTTCATTGTAGGGACGTCCTTTACTTAATATTTGCTACGTTCAATTTTTTTCACTAAATCTTGCAAGCTAACATTATGTAAACAATTTTTGACTCGTCAAACAGCTTTTCACAAGTCCTGTTCCAAATTTTAATTCTTCAAATTATTGGAATTCTAGGTTTTTCAGATAGAAGTCAGTAAATGTTTGCGTTTGTTCTTTACTAACACGACATACGAGAATGTTCCGCTGTCATGGCTCTGTTAACAATCACTAAATTTGTTAGCTGAGGATTACTAAAGGAATTTCTGAGACTTTCTTTGGTTTTTTACAATGAAATTACAATACTTTTATCGAAAGACAGAAAAGAATTACTTCATTTGCTGTATTATAAAGTAAAAAGAGAAAGAACATATTTTAAAGCTCATTTCAATTATTTCTAAACCATGTGGCGTCTTCCCCCAAGTATAGGGGGAAGATGTCACACACGCTTATTTCCTTATTGCTACAGTGGGCCGCTTCTACATGCTTCGTATGTTTAACAAAATGCGTAATTCACTTATATTGCTAATATCGCTTTTAAAAAAACGAGTACGTTTAAAAAATTTAAATATGAGAAACTTAATATTATAAAAGGGTTATCACCACGTTAAATGCTCACGAGATCCAAAAATAGCGCCAATTAAAGACAGTTAATTTAGATAAATTCACAAGCCACACCTCCTGTCGGACCAGACTCTTCGCACAAGTGGCTAAGTTTTGCAATCTATCGAAAAATAAAAATACTAGTAATAAAGTGGCATCTTCACCCGACTTACCTTATATATAATACATATATAAATAAAAAAGAAAATCATTGAATAGTTCTTTAAAATATTGGAGCTTTAGCAAATATTATTCATAATTATCACGAAACTTTTAATTTTCGAAAAAAATGTTAATTATGTAACGTTATTATTTTCAACAAAATACTTTTGCGCATTAAGGAAATTTGATATGTTTAAAAATAAAACGAAACCTTTTCAACATTTTTGATTTTTGTTTTAATTCGGCATTTCTTTTTCAAGCAGAAGCGGCGATTTTTGCTGATTAGAAAGAGCAGAAGAACGTACTGAAAGTACGAGTTTACAGTATTTTACGTATGACATTTGAAGGAAGCAATAAACAACTAAGTGGATAGAACGTCTTTAATTTAGCTTCGCCATGAAAAACACGAAAGCATTTCGCTTTTTTTTTTTTTTGTTTTCTATTTTTTAAGCATATATCTTTCTAATATTTAGATGAAACACAGAAAAAAGGCACCGTCTTTTTTTGAGCAGCTCAAAAATTAAATTATTAAACACGACTGACTTAAAAAGACTGAAAGGAAAAAGAATGAAAAATGGCAGTCTCAGAATGCTTCTTATATTATAAATGAAAGAAAAATAAGTTATTTTACTAGGAATATTTTTATATAGTTTTGTACTCAACTTGTTTATTTTGAGTAAAAGTTTACTAGAATGTCAGAATAGCAGACTGACACTTATGACAGGCTTGGAAAATTTTCTGCATCACGTTGAAATGTTTTTATGCATGCTATATTAAAATGTAGGATGGATTCTTAGAGACGAAAATGAAGAACTCTCAATTTTTCGTCACAAAAAAAAGATGAGATTATCAATAAGAAAGTTTCTGGACGATTTACACTACCTGTCATAAAACAATAAGCCGTTTAAAAGAGTCATTAAAATAGTGCATGTTTAAAAAAATCTTCTAAGCAGCACTAACGGTTAGCATTATGATAAAAAAAAAGTTTCTGTGTGCGTTTGGTTTCTCGCAGTGAACTATTATATATGAATAAAAAACTCATTGATACATTAATTATTATTAGTCCAATTTTGACGAAATATGTTTCCGTAATATTTCATATTGTTTAGAAGTTCCCGGGAAAATATTAATTTTCGAAACACTAAGTATAAGAATTGCTCATTTCTTTTCTTTTTTATTCCACTGTTAGAAATTTCATCATGAAATTACGGTTAAATGACCGGCAGCAGTCTGTCCATCTAATTCACCGTTAAATTTACGGTTTAGAATATTTTTCTATCTTTACGAGACCTGACCATTTACAATTAACTTGGTTAAAAAGCCGTAAATACAAAAGTTTAGGTTTTATAACCATTTAAAAATGGTTTCAAAACAAAATTTTCACCGTTTTTGAACCATTTCGAGATGTAGAAACCATAAACGCAGCTTGCAGGACTCGAACCCCCGAATGCGTGGTGTACAAGTCTTGCTCTCTATCCACTCGGTCCCCCGGGTCATCACGTAAAGCGGACGTTTATTTATCAATAAATCTTCTTTTCCAACAGGCAAACAGCCTTAAAATGGAGATTTCAGATTTTTATTGTATCCAAATTTATTTTTTGTCAAAATGTACTGTATATTGACAAAAATCATTTTATTTGCTGCAAAAATTAAAATGCAAACAAGCTTCAGCAGCTCAAATTATGGGTTCGCTCATTCGCAAACAGTTCGGGAATCCGATGTCTCCAATTTTTGATTTACGTGTGTATGTGTTTCTATTTAGTAACCACTGCTTAAGCCACATTTTTTTTCTTCTTTTCTTATATACATATTTGAACTGATAAATCTTTATTCATATTTTAACAACAACGTACGACCGGTAAGGTTTCGCAAGAAAAGATGGAGGCCCGATTCTTATTGAGCGCTTGAAAATTACGGTTAGCTATACGTTCTTTAGGATAAACAGAAAATAAACGATTTTTTTCGCAATCAGCGGTTTGAGTACCATCTTTTTAATGGTTATTCAACTGTTGTAATTAAATATGGTAAAATAACAATCAAATAAATGGTTATTTTACTATTTTCTTAAGGAAATTTTTAACAGTGTAGCGATACCAAAAAGTACCCTTTCCCTCCAAATTGTAGTCCCGTAAAATCCTTAAGCGACAGGCTTCGACGACCACTTATGAAGCTGCTCCCCATCCCTTGCATTTCCCTTACTTTTTTAGCAGAACAAGGATTGGGTGCTATCTGTTAGTTCTGAAGTGACTTGGGGGGAAAGCATTCGCTCATGGATTTTGGTTATCTGCTTGGGAAGCAAAAGTCAGTTTTTTTTTTTACTGTTTTCTCAAGAAAGAGACAATCTTCATAAAGTGCTTTAAAAAGTCGTACTTTAATTTAAGAGTGATTTATGCCTCAAAATATGTTTGGTAACATTGCACATAACCAAAAAAGGATACGTTGAGTTGATGCATCGAGAAAAGGAACCCATATTTAGCAAACTTGCAAAAAACTGCTGTCTGTCCTTGTCCAAATATAATTTTATTGCTGAAATAGTTCTAGTCCATATTCATTGAATTTTCAAATGTATAATATAATGTAGAAAAACATATTTGTAATAAAGCAAAAAAAAAAAAAAAAAAAAAAAAAAAACCAAAACAAATAGGAAATAGAATGTCCACCCCTCCTTAGTTTGACAATTTATGCGCATTGAACCAACCGAACTCGTTTAAGTTCTCAGCTCTCCTGGTGCAGACAATCCTGAAATGAGCTGTCTATACACCTATTGAAATAAGTTACTAACGGGAAAGATCAAAGCTTTTTTTGTTTAATTGTTTGATACTACTGATATTTCAACAAAAAAATAGTTATCAACATTATTAAGCAGTGCATAAATTGCAATTTATTACTTATGTCTTGAATCCTGGTTGCAACAGCGTAATTTATTATATCCCACACGCTCTCAGTTTATAGATCTATTTATATTGCTGTCGTAATAAAAAGTTAAAAGCTGTTGAGAATTCAAAGGCAACGTAGTTTAGTGTTTTAGATATTATCACGGGTACTGATTGTTTTCTTTTAACCAAAGGTTTGTTGCGTCAAATGAACCACGCCCGAACTACGTTTTTGACTTATTCTTTTCAAAAGGACATTGTTAGAGTAGGTATTTGTTAATTTATGACATGATTTTTCTTTTAATCTGTAAATGAGGTGGTGAGAAACACACTGGTGTAAGTCTTTTTTTTCTTCAAAACGTTAGTTAATTCAATTTTTTGCTACATTTTATGTCATCTACCTTTATTTACAGTAAACTAGAGTAGTTCAAAAAATTATTAACAGGTGGAGCCATTAGTTTTTTCTTATTAAATACCGTAACGTTAAAACTATAATGAAAAATACCGTTTTTTCTTAAAATAATCATTGGACTTCCACCATTATGTTTCTCCACCACCTCAAATATTACTCGAATAAACTTATGAAGTAATTATACATTCAAATTAAATTAATTGATGCGAAACTTCGTTTATTATTTGGATGTTTAACATATAGGATACTACGCCCTACCATTTTGCGATCCATGGGAACAACACTATGAAGCTCTTGATTTTTTAAATTCAATTACTCTATGAAGATGGGAGCATAATAAATTACGTACTGTCACTGCAAGAGTCAAGGGCTTATAGCATAATTTTTCGTTTCATCTCAAATGCATATATTATTAAATTTAGAAATTTATCATGCACATTAATCTCCTGAGCCTTTTAAATTAACAAAAAATACAGAAAGGATTATCCTCTTCCGAAGTCATTAATTAGAATAAATTGAAAAAATAAACCAAACACTGAAGTTTTATGCTTATTGGTATATACTCATGAGACATCTATTAACAGAAATTTGCTTTTAATGTTTTTATGCTGATGATTATTTACATAAGTGGCAATTCTCTTAGACGGTTTACTACTTCTACTTAGGCCAAATTAGTCAGAAAAAAGGTTTTTGGGAATTTGGTCGTAATTGGTTTAAACTAATGGATGAATTCCATTTGCAAATAATTGAAGTGAATTCAAGAGTTGCAAGTTGATTGTACTACAGGGGCAAATGACATCATTTCAAAAGTATCATGCGGAACATATGCAAATTTATTATTGAAATTAAAGATGATAATGCATTTACTCTTATTAAATAAAGAAGTTCAATTTTTTTTCTGTAACTAAACAACTTAAATGTCAGATAATGAAAATGAGTTTTGCATCTCAAAATTTGAAAAATATAGTTTTATCACTAGTTTAAAAAAAAGAAATTTTAGTACAATACAGACATGGGTTTAGGAAACTAATTTATTTAGCATCTCTAGAGAAATGCTCTATTCAATGCGTTCGTGGTTTCAATTAGGCGTTAAGAATATTCATGGCATTTTAAGGTTTGATTAGAAGTTTCATCAGTACTTAGGTCACATTAATCATTGTGGAGATTTCGCGATATTTCGACGTAAATAGGTTGAAATTAATGGAGGACTTTCAACTCTGCATGCAAAAGGCGAAAGTCTGCTTGAGACAATAGAGAGTTAGCTTCACGAGAAAAGGTAACAAAAACTTTTTAATGTTTTTCGAAAAAAGTAACCTTAATTTGAAAAGATTGTTAAGTTCTGTAAAGTACATTACAGGTTCAAAGCAATCGTCATTTCCGCAATAGTTATTTTTCTCGTTTCATGATGCATTAAATAGTTTTCTGAATTCATTATAAGTTATTATACGGGTAAATAATACTCTCAAACAGTTTTTTAAAAATACACAATATACGTAATAAATATTTTTTTTGAATTAAATTATTAAAAAAAATAGAGCATTTAATTTTTGGAGCATTTGATGGAGCATAATATAAACTTTAGGACTACCTGTATGCCTATTTTCATGTCTGTAGTTTCGATCTTTTAACAAAGAACAGTAGTTTTCAACTTTAATCAGCTTGTGGTTCCAGCATGAGATACATTTATGCGCTTGCATATTGAAGCACTGTGCCTGAATATTATAAAAAAAATTCTATTGAAAACTTTGGAATTTGAAAAAATGACTTTGCGATCAATTTAACAATAACTAATAGAATTATTTTATAAAAATTGTACAATTTGTTTCAAATTGAATATTTTAACGGATGAAAATCCTTAGATGAAATAATCCCGAGTCTTTGAGTTAATACATCGATGACGATATAGGGAAATTAAACTCATTTTCCTCGTTATTATTTTTTTTATTGAGAAGGCATTTTTATCCCCTGAAAGATATCAGAAAAGTTTATCTGATGACGAAAACATACTTTCTAATTTCGTTTTCTGTATATGTTAAGGAACTCAATTGCATTTTGTAAAATTAAACAACTTAATGTGACTAATGTAACTTCAGCTGAACTAAGAATATTTCTTTGGTAAACGAACATTGTGCCTGTTTTGCTTCTTATTATCTTTAAAAAATAAATCAAAATATTCTCCAATATCTTAAGAAATATTTTACAACGAATTTGAGAAATAAATTTTATCAAAGTCTGCTTTATCGAATAAATCTTCGGTACGACTCAGCAGAATAGAAACGCTGCCTAAGATTTTAGCTGATTTGATTCCAAATTCTAAACGTCCTCCAGGATTGGATTGTGCGTCTGAATTGCGCGGGATTCTCATTTAAATTGGCAGCTACGCCCATGATCGTTAGGAGAGCAATTTCCAAAAGAAGAACATTGCCGCTCATTAAGCTGAACACGATCTTTTCTCCTAGCGTGCCTTAATGTTTTCAAATTTGCATTTAGCTCACAGAAAAGACACAATATTCTATTTTCAGGAGTTGGGTGTGGGTTTGAGTACGCATCTATAATTGTGTGCCCCTTTAATTGAAAAGTTTCCAGTAAAGAAAAATTTTGTAGTAAATATGTCAGTTAGTAAAATTGTATTTATCGCTATACATATGTACATACATAGAGTAGGGGTGCTCACGAGGGAATGGGTCAAGGCACAGACTGCGGCACTGAAATTTTTAGAGGGGTGTTTCATGCAGGTTTTATTTGGAGGGGGTGGGGGTGTCGTTATTGGAGGAATATATATAATATAACTTTTGAGCAAATTGAGCCACTACTCTTGAGGGGGGGATAGGGGGATGACAGGCCTTAAGCGTACGCACGTATGTGTGCGTGCGTACATGAAAATTATCTATAGTTATGTCTTATGACAGTCTAAAAAAAAGGGCCGTCTATGCGAGCCTTCCCGTGTGCCAACATATAGCCACCTTCCTGTGTTTAACTCGTTTAGCTTAAATTATTCCTTTTTTTGAAAATTCAAATGCACCTTTTTAATTGATAACGCACTTAAAATCGAAACATAATAAGCATGTTTTAATAAAAATGGAAAATATGGCCTCTTTTTGCCTAGAATACTTTTCTTCCAAAGAAAAATAAAAAGGATTTTAATCGTTGCCAAAAATATTTAAAAAAATATTAATACTAAAATTTAAGCACAAGAGAAATATCCTGTTAGTAATAATTTAATTAAAAATCGTTTGCGGATCATTATTTTACGTGAAAACTTTACGGAAAAATCAATTTCAGTTTTTACACATTTCATCTATTTCTTTGATTTACGCATTCATTCAATTATTCTTTTATTCATTCATTCACTTTTTTATTAATTCATTTTGTTAATTTCTTTGTACATTCTATCAGTCATTCACTTATTCATTTCTTCTAAAAAATGCTCTTAAAATATAAATCGAAACGTTTCATGGTAAAGGAGTCTCGTTTAGTTCTGGATAAACATTTTGTACATGCTCTACGTCATGTGCTCCTTCCGCTGAAGTTTGTTCTAATCTTTTTTCTTTTCTTTCGCTAACTCATTCATGCATTAATTACTTAATTCATCCATTCATTCAATTACTCATTTATTCATTGTATCACTTATCTACTCGTTCTTTCCTTCACTCATTTATTTATTAATTCATTCATTCAAAATTATCCTCAAAAAATACAGATAAAAAAGTTCCCAACTTAAAAAAAAAAAAAACTTTTGCAGGAAGGTAGGTTAAACAAGAAGTTCCGTCTAGAACTATACGAGCCTACTTTCCCGTATACACCAAATTCAAATTTATAATCTAGCTATCTCTTTCTCTCTCTTTCTTATTTATCTTTAGTTCTAATTATTGAAAAGATACCTTTTTCAACGGATAATACATATTCATTCACTCACTCATTCATTCTTTCATTTATTCAGCCATGCATTTATTCATTCATTCGTTACCTCATTCAAGTGTTTATTCATTCATTTACGCATTCATGTATTTATTCACTCATTTATTTATATTTTCATTTATTCAATAATTTATTCATTCATTCTTTTCCTCATTCATTTATTCACTGATTTATACTTTCACTCTTTCATTTATTCATTCATTCATTATTTCACTCATTGAGTCACTGAGAAATATCCTTGAAAATCCCGATCAAAAAATTTCATGGCAAAATAGGCTCGTAAGTTCTGGATAAACTTTCTATTTCTACATGTTCTACGTTATAAGAGCTTTCCGATAAAGTTTGTTCCAAGCAAATCGGTCCGTTAGATCAGGATTTATATAGGGTTGAAATTTCCCCGTAAGCTGTGTTAATTTTTTGAACTGTTCAAAAATGAACAAAAGCTGTTCAAATCAATATTTCACGCCGAGAACTCCTTTCAATAAGCTTGCAATAGGAACTTGGCTCTTGTGCCCAGAGTTTACAGAATTTGCTTTAATTTTGTCCATAGGCGCTAATGTTAAAATTTTTTGAACTGTTCGAAATTGAAAAAAAATTGTTCAGATCAAAAAGTAAAATATAGAAATGAGATGTCCTCGCCGAGATCTTTCGAATGCAAAAAGAATTTTTCCAATCGGACAATTCGTTCAAAAGTTATTAGGGGGGGGGGGACAGACCGACAGACCGACAGACAGACAGACCGACAGACAGACCGACAGACAGACAGACCGACGACAGACAGACAGACAGACCGACAGACACACTTTTTCCCCATCTCAATACCCTACTTTCAAATTTTTTATTTTTCAATCTTTATTTAATTACTTCACTTATTTTTGACTTTTCTTGGTTTTTAACGATATTTTCACGATACCATTAAGCCTTCTTTCATGCTTTATTATTTATTTTTTTTACTTTTAAGGGAAAGTAGGCTAAAAAAGGGGAGAAGGTAGTAGCTATGTATTTAATGTTTTTATTTTGTAATCAAATTAAGTGCTTGCCTAAATAGTTTTTGTTGCTGTTCAAAACATTGTTATAATTTTATGAACTAAATTAACCAATCATGGTGTGTTGAATGCTTTCTACTTTATTACTTAAACTTTCCTGAAAATACTTTTTCTACAGATTGTATGTTATTTTTGGGAATAGGAAATCGCACTGGGCTTAGTTCAAAAAGCAACATAGCTGACAAATTGGTAAAAAAATGGCTCTAACGTAAAATTAAGGAGAACTAAAAACAGACGACATTCTGCAAAGTAATTGCAACAGATAATGTGCAGTAGTGGCGCCATTCATGACTCATTTAATTAATATTTCTGGTACACAAAGTCAAAGGTGAGTTCAGAACTTGAGCCTACGCTTTTGTGATTCCTGATCCTTACGCCACTTGGCCAAAGATGCATCTGGCATTCGGAAGACAAGGGTTAAGGGCCGGCTGCTACTGTAGCTGGAGTTTAATCGTACGGCAGAGATATATAATGCATTTCTTGACAATTTTTGACTTGGTAGTTCAAAATATCAAGTGTTAAATTTTAAGTAACTCAACAGATCTTTCTTTGTATTTTTTACGGTATTTTTTACATCCGATCCGACAGCGATATCGTCCGTGTGCAAATAAAAAACGCTAACCTAAAATAAATAAAAACAAATTCATAGCATTATTTTTTGTAGAAAAAAAACCCCGAACGAATAAAAGTCTCAAAAAGTCACAAAAGGTTAGTTAACAAGGCATATTAGACAGAAATCGTATTGAGGTCATAAATGACCCCAATGAAAGTATATTGTCTGACAGGGTGAAAAACATAGCTTTATGTTTCAAAATATTACTCTTGAGACTCAAAACCGCTTGTTTCTACTTTTTACAATTTTAGAAACAAGGTTTTTTTTTTTAAATAATGAAATACTATAAGATATACTTCTATATTTCATTAGTAAAAAAAGAAAAATCTCAAATTGTGAAACACGTATCCTATTCCAAAAAAGTAAAATAAAATAAAGTAAATTTGAACTTTTAAAAAAGTTTATTATTGTTTTTTTTTTTTTGTGTATATTCATTAGTTAGAAAGTAATCAGTTTTAACAGCACTTGCACGTTCTGTACCCTTAGAACTAATCTCCTGTTAAGATATGATTTATCATTATTTAAAAGAAATGGAGCTCTCCATAAATAGCGCTTCCTCCTTGTGCAATTCCGGAAGTGAGACACCGGAACAAACATTCAATTTCTAGATGCGTCCATTAAATGACAGAAAGGGGTTTGAGATTCTGAAGGATTTTGTGATATATTTGGTTCGTTTGATACAAACTGAAAGTTTTGTACCCCAGAGTGAATAGAGTAGTCCTTCGCTTCCAAATCCCGTAGTGAATACACTCTAATATATTCTTTTGAGATTAAAATAAAAGCTGTTGCTGAAATACATGTTTCTAATGAAAGCGTATGTTTCTATTTATAACATGCGTTAAAAACGTGGTTTCATCCTGCTTTCAAACTGTTAGAACCTATGCTGAAAGGACAATTTTCAAAAATGCCTGTTTATGTTATTTAGGGGTAATTATTCTGACGTTCACACTTTTTCTTTTTTTTTTTGAAGAAAGATACTCGTAGCTGGAAAAGTACTTTGTAATTTGTAATTTAATCCTAGCAATTCGCTTAAAAGTTACATAGAATTTTTTCAATTTCACTTAAATATTTTTACGTTCACCTTGTTATATTTATGGAACTTACCTTCACATTTGCGGTGAAAATACTTAATTGAATCGGGGTGTGTGGTTAATATAAATTACTTGTTCAGTTACTCGGTGAATATAACTTGCAGCTCAATCTCATATAATTGAAATAGTACCTTACCTATCGCGCAATACTTACAAGACGTGTTTTGCATCAAGAATGAATTTCACTTTTCTGAAGTACTTTTGTACGAGAAATCCATATCTGCTTTCAAAACTTTTCTATCAAGTATAGTTTTCTAGTTATGAGGACGGCAATATTCTATTTTTACGGTTTTTCAGTGTTCATGCAGCATCGTTTTAGTGAGATAAAGTACACAAAAGATCTTGAATGTTAACCGTTGAATCAGTGGTTATTTTATTTTGCAGGAAAAAACTAAGTGAAGTGTCGCAAACAGCCCCCTCAGACCACCAAACGGAAGTGCGCATCAGATTACTGCACTGGGTGTGGGTCTCGTTAGGAATTTCACGAGGATTGGGATACAAAGGAAATAGGGTCAGGAGGGGTACAGTGGTCAATAGGGTAAAGTGGTCATATGACAAATAAAAAGCTATAACTTTGAAATAAATAAAGGAATTAGGATGCGTTTTTCATTTTAGCTTTTAATAATAAGGAATTACATTTTATATTCAAAATTATTTTAATAGCAACTCTTTAGGTGAAAAAACAGTAAATTTGTTTGTTTATATAACTCTTTGAAAATGAAACGGCTTTTTAAACTGACATTTTGTTTTAAAGAATTTGCAGCAAATGGACGGTGCAGCAAGCTTTCCACAAATCTCAAAAATACTTCCTCACTAACCGTGAAGCTAGATTTAGTTTATATATTATTTTACAGTAGCTTAAGTAAGATCGGGTAAAATGGTCATAGTATTAGGCTTAACATGCACCGATGTTCTAAAATTACTGTAGGTTAATTTATGTGGTAGACCGGGACTTGACTTGCATAGGAACTCACGACAGCTCAACTGCCATATTTATTTTTAATTTTCTGCGAAATTTTAACTATAAGAGGGATTTCTGGTGATTTACGAAAGGAAATAAATTTTGAAGACTAAAGGGCTTCGCTCTTCTTTTGTTAGGAATTACCACGAGGCAGATGCTAGTTAAGCATTCATTTCACTAATACTGTATTTTTAGAAAATAACTTTTAAACTTACTTTTTAGTAAACAGGATCAAACACAACTGAGCTCAAATGCAATAGAGATTGAAATTACTATAAGAGTGTTTTTACAATGGGTTGCTTAGTATTGAAACATTTTTAGAAGCATTTTTAATGCTAAAATTTTCTCAAGTTAGGAATAATTCATTTCTAAACAATTTTATCATAGATATTATTAAGCTGTCAATATTTAGAACTAGCAGTACTTCGAACGAGAACAATACATGAAAGAGAGAGAGAATTAAAAAAAGCTAGATTGCATTTTCCTCTAGTTTTGGTTTTAAAAAAGCTATTATTTCACTCTTTTAGTAGTAGCAATGCTTTCTTAATATGTAGTTTAACAAATTTAATCATTCATTAAAAGTTATTTTAAAATTTTTCACGGAAAATTTTGAATTTCATATTTATGTGTTATTATATGTATTAAATAAAAGGATAGACTTATATTCTAACATTCAGGGATTAAAACCTAAGAATACCTGCTGTTGTGTGTCCTAAAATATTTTCGTACATAACTTTGTTTTAAGACCATATGAAACAGCTGAAAAGACTGAAGATGATTTATGAGACATAACGAAGTATAACGTTTATGAGACATAACGAAGATGAAGCCAACTTTTGACCATAACAGAAGGCATTAATAAATTCTGTTGGAAAATAAAGTTCTTTCCTTTCTAAAATGAGCTTTTGTTGAATATTTTGAACTATTATGGTTATTAATACTTTTATATGGGGTTTTCATGGGGTAAAGTGGTCATAAATACATCCCAGAAAGAAGGTCTTATAAAAATATATCACTTAATTTTTTTCTGCTCAAAATTTAATGTAATCTGTTCTTTAATAATATAATGTAAAATATCAAGCAAAAAACCGGAAGGTTTTTAACCAGTTCTTATATTTATTGGCAACGAAAGTTGGAAAACGTGGATTTAATGACCACTTTACCCCACCTGACACTAGGCAAAAGATTGATACTGTACGACACGTTTAATGAGCATGAGCTACTATTTTTTATCATAGAAGTCTCCTGTTGTGTGCAAAAATGCCCCTTGAAAACATGGGAGCTGTATAAGCAATGAACATGGAGAACGGTTCCATCAGGACATTTCAGTTATGGAAAACATATATCAAGGGAAATGGAGTACAACTATGTTAGCAGATTACTGCTGGACGTTAAAAAAAGACATTCCTGAGGCAAAGTATGCCAGAAGATGTCAAAATCGATCCTTTTACGGTAAATAGAAAATTACTTGGTTTTTTAGTGGAAATGCGTCTAATATAAAAATTACAATACCCTTAAAAGAGTAGGGGGGATTCCTAAAGACTTTATTGACTGATCATAGAAGTATTTTTCAAGTTGAATTCGAAAATGAAAACTATTTTCCTTATCACTTAAGGGTTTTCCTTGTAAGGTACTGCAATAATTTAGGGTAAATGTTATTAATGTAAACTATTACAGCAGCTTGCATGGAAAATTCTTACGTGGTAGAGGAAAATGGTTTTCATTTTCGAGGTTAGCGTAAAAAATACTTCTAAGATCAGTTAACAAAGTTTTTGGGGCAGAAAAAAACTTTTTTTTTGTAGACCAGTGTAATAGAACGAACTAAGGTCTAACTTTGACACCCTATATATAAGCTTCATTAGCAATATTTATTCTATTTATTTTTAGGAAATCATTGAAACTAGTACTGCTTTTTGTTATGTATTTATGCTTTCATTGAGTTTGCTTTCATTGGTTTTTATTTTAGATTTTATTTTTTCCTTTTGAATTGAAAGAAGAACCAATTTCACAGGCATTCTTCTGTTAAACGCGTAATTTACTGGTGATATTAGATCCTATTTTCACAAGTAGTATTTAGTTCCCTTGATGTTTACCAAACTGAATGAGTTTAAGTCGACATTAACGACTCACTCTGAAATTAATGCTTCAGCTTGAATTTCCTTAAAGCCTGTTCTTAGTCAGAATGGTTTAACTCAAAAGACGGGTATTGTGAGCATAAATCTTGTTAAATTGTTCTGAAGAGAAAGATGAAATTTGAAAAGGTTTCAGCTGTTACGCTCTAAGAAAATAAATGCTAAGTTCAAAATCCATCTATAAATGCATCAACTGAAATTTACATAATCTATTCCGGTAGACCTCCTTACATTAAAACACGTTACGACAACTATTATTGAACCTACAACAGAAATATTATAGTGTAAATGCATCTTAAGGATTTCATATTGAAACTGCTCATAACTACGGGATTAGAATTTTTTACTTTTAGTTAAAAGTACATCTTTACTTAAAAGTTGCTCCAATTTGAATGCTAATTAAGACCAACTGAAATTGCGAACAATTTTTGGAAATAACTATTATGTTTCTTGAAATAATTATATTTTAAAAAGATATTTATTTACGGATGATTTCAGATCGAATTTGGCTTATTTAGTAAAAAGTGGATGAAAAAAAAGACCAAATATCTGCCCATAACTTCGTTTCTAATTATCGAATATGGTCAAACAAAGATACGGGACCTATGGTAAACCACCCTCGCTCGATTAAAAAAAATCATGAAAATCGGTTCATTCGGTAAGAAGTTATGAGTGGAAAGAAAAAAAAAAAAAGAGAAAGACATACATACAGTACGGATGCACAACCTCCTTCCGTTGTGAAGTCTGTTAAAAAAGTCAAGCTTACAACCTTTCAATGCATCTTTCTTTTACATATTTCTCAATCAATTATAAAAAATTTCATCTGCAAAAATTCTGCTTGAGAACAGAAAATGTGTCTATTACGTAAGGCAAACATTTAATCTTCACGGTTCTGATCATCTTTTAGAACGCGCAAAATTTGTGAGACTTCATTGTTTATACGTAGAATTAATATTAAACGAATCCTCTTACCTTTGTTAGGTTTTCGACTAAAAATAGTACACAAAAGTACTTAAGGCGCGGTATTGCTGCAGATTCTTTCGCATAATATTTGTTACGAGTTCATCAGACATCAGTTGTTCTTGGAAGGAGCACTCATTCCTTGCAAAACACACATGATTTTTTTTTACAAATTTACACTTTTACAGTTACTAGCAATGCCACAAACAAATAGCTGAAACACAGTAAAAAGACAGTAATCACGTATTTGCTTCCAAATACATACACGCAAAAACAAAACCAGCTTCCTAGCTCACAGCAAAAAGGCACTAAGAAAAATCGTGTAAAATCTAGATACCTCTAAAGTTCGGAAAGTTTCCAAGCCAGGCCAAAAATCAACAAATCTTGAGCAAAAAATTGGTCGCCAAAAAGGATGCCTACTTGGCGATCACAAGGCAGTTTCTTGCCAGCATACAATTTTTAGCCTACTTTTCCGTAAAAGTAAAAAAAAAAAAAATAATAAAGCATGAAAGAAGGCTTAATGTATCGTGAAATTATCGTTAGAAATCAAGAAAAGTCAAAAATAAGTAAAGTAATTAAATAAATATTGAAAAATAAAAAATTTGAAAGTAGGGTTTTGAGATGGGAATTTGCGTGTCGGTCGGTCTGCATGTCGGTTTGTATGTCTATCGGTCTGTCTGACTGCCCCCCGCCCCCATAATAACTTTTGAACGAATTGTCCGATTCGAAAATTTCTTTTTGCATTACAAAGATCTCGTCAAGGACATCTCATTTCAATATTTTGAATAATTTTTCGTCCAATTCTGAACAGTTAAAGAAGTTTTAACATTAGCGCCTGTTAAGTATTTAGCGCCAAATGTGAAACTCCCGCTCCGCTTGGCGCGTCGCCAAGGAGCGACCCCCCTTTGGGTTGCCGATTGCTCGCCCCCGGAGTCGGGCATTCGCAGTCAGAACTCCGCAGAGTGTAGTTATCAATGTCCATTCGTCTTATGTTAATTGAATAAATGTTGTGAGTTACTAGTATGAGTTATCTAATGTTCACAAGGACCAGCACGCCTAGTGTAGTTATCAATGTCCATTCGTCTTACTTAATTTCTTAATTGAATAAATGTTGTGAGTTACTAGTATGAGTTATCTAATGTTCACAAGGACCAGCACGCCTCCCTAATACAGTCCACTCGCGCATCACGCATTTTACATTGGTCCGACTTCGCAGGAGATTAATAACTCTACTTCGCAGCCTCGCAGCAATCCGCATTATGGCAAAAACAACAGCCTTAAACAGACAAAAAGGTGCGTTGAAAGCGCAAATGACCAAACTTGGACAATTGCTCAACGAAAAGGATGAATCGCAATTTACAAAAATTGAACTGGATATAAAACTTAAATCCTTAAAAAAAATCCAAGAAAGTATCGCAGTGCTTCGATCGCATTATTATGAAACTGTTGAAAAAGACGAAGATCTGCCAGAAATTCATAAAGATCTAGAGGAGATAGAGTCAAAATCTGAAGAGTTTGAAGTTAGAATTTCAGTTTATCTCTCAGCATATGAAGAAAGAAAATCTAGTGGTGAAATTAAAAATAATATCGCAATAAGACTGCCAGAACTCTCTATTTCAAAATTCACAGGTAAAATAGAAGACTGGAACAATTTCAAAACGCAATTCAACAGCATCATTAATAGCAATGAACAATTGTCACCAGAACAGAAACTCCAATATTTACAGTCATGCCTAATAGGAGACGCAAGACACTTAATGTCTATGGAGGACACTTTCGATTCTTTATTCAAAGCCTTAGAAGAAAGATACGAAAACAAAAGATTACTTATTGAAACGCATGTGAAATCAATTTTAAATTATTCCAAAATACATCAAGAATCTTCTAAAGAACTGAGACATCTAATTGATAATATCAACAAAAATATTCGCTCTCTAAAAGTTCTCAAGTACCAAAGAAACGAATTAAGTGACGTCCTTCTGCTAAACATAATCTTAGAAAAATTAGACAGAGAAACTCGCAAGCAGTTCGAACTAAACGCAAGTTCCAAAGAAGTTCCAAAATTTGAAGATCTAATATCCTTTTTAGAAAAAAGATGTCTAGTCTTAGACAATATATCGAGAAATGTATATCACAAACCACTTAAAGGTGTACCGGAAGTGAGATTTCACTCAAAGTCCTTGGTTGTAAAGAGTAATAAGAAAATGTGTAATTTATGTTCATCTCCCGATCATGCAATTTTTAAATGCACGAATTTTTTACAATTAGATGTTCAAGGAAGATGGGACTTAGCAAAGAGTCATAATCTGTGTACGAATTGTTTAAGCAATCTGCATCAACTTCCCGCATGCAAGTCTACACATTTCTGTTCGTTGTGTGGAAAATGACACAACTCCTTACTACACAGAGATGCAGCTGGTTCCAATCTCGCGCCGTGGGATTTACGACCTCAAGGACCCCCCGCAGAGAGTGCGACTGAAGGCTCTCCCATTGTTCAAGAAGTTCGGACTTTCGCTGGCTACTCCCCCTCTCCTTCAAGAGAGCAGGGTAATGTTATCCTATCTACTGCCCTCGTTTCCGTACTGAACGCCTCCGGACATCCAGTTATCGGACGGTGTCTTCTAGATTGCGGGAGCCAGAGTAGTTTTATCACAGCGGAATTTACCAATTTATTGCAGCTAAAAAAGGAAAAATTCCACGCATCCGTTTCCGGAATCAGTGGAAAATCTGTGACTCTTTTTTCGAAAATAAGCACAGTAATTTCGAATGAGAATAGATCTTTTAGCAGAGAGTTGGACCTTTTGATTCTTCCCAAAATAACAGATGCCATCCCCTGCTCAGATATTAATATAAAAGATCTTCATTTGCCATCAGGCATAAGACTGGCAGACCCGGAGTTCGGCACTCCTAATAGGATCGACCTTCTGGTTGGAGCCGAGTTATTCTGGGATATCATAAGAACAGGACAGTTTAGGACATGCACCCCAGAGTTAAGATTTCAGGAAACAGTGTTTGGCTACATTGCCACCGGAGTGACTAACAGCTCCTCCAATTACAGATTCTGCGGG
Organism: Octonoba sinensis; assembly: GCA_038502835.1. Lineage (NCBI taxonomy): Eukaryota > Metazoa > Arthropoda > Arachnida > Araneae > Uloboridae > Octonoba > Octonoba sinensis. The sequence continues at coordinate 129,839,034 of CM076600.1, forward strand.
ATGTCGCTCCATAAATGGAGCTCCAATATTGACAACGAAGTTGAAGAACAAGAAGATCATAATTTTAATGAGAAATCTCAGGACAGTAAAAAGGCCACCATAGCCCTTGCATGGATTAAAGCGCCCTCTAATCTCCTGAAAACCTTTGTGGGTAATAGCCTCTCCAAAATTCAGCAACTAACAGAAGCCTGCCAATGGAGACACGTATCATCTAAACAGAATCCTGCAGACTTGATCTCCAGCGAAACAAGCAGTAAACAGCTCTCCACCTTGTGGTTCAACGGCCCAGGGTTCTTAACTCAAGATGGTTCTGCAATAAGTGAGATAACACCTTCACCTATCTGTCTAGACTCTAACATCTTTGAAGTCGAGCTCAAAAAGGACATTTGTCTAGCATTAACTCAGAACACTTCTTTTATACAAAGGATTTTAAATATTTCCAACAGTTTTTCGAAAATTATTCGCATTTTAAGTTTTGTTTTTAGGTTTGCTAAAAATCAATGCCGCAGAAAGGGTCCGTTAACCATCCAGGAATTGGATCAATCTACTAAATTCTTAATTAAATCTGTCCAAGAAGTAGAATCTTCTGAAGAAATACAAATGTTGAAGAACGACAAATCAGTGAGTCTGAAAAGTAAAATCAAATTTTTAAATCCATTTCTTGATGAGGATTCACTTCTCCGAGTCGGAGGTAGGTTAAGTAATTCAAATTTAACATTTAATCATAAACATCCAATAATTTTGCCTAAGAGTCATAAACTCACTTCAGTGATTTTCGAATATTTTCATATAAAGTATTTACATTTAGGCCCGCAATCATTATTGCACCATGTTCGTATGCAATATTGGCCACTAAATGGCAAAAGTACTGCGCGGAAAATAGTTCACGAATGTGTCATATGTTTTAAAAACAAACCTACTACAGCAGAGCAAATTATGGGAAATCTTCCTTCAGAAAGGACAAATCCTAATTTTACCTTTAATGTGACGGGAGTAGACTTTTGTGGTCCCTTTGAAATTATGTATAAAAATCAGAAAAGGGGAAAATATTCCAAAATTTATTTAGCTATATTTATTTGTTTGGCTACAAAAGCTATTCATATCGAGTTAGTCACTGACCTGACTTCAGAAACCTTTATAGCTACTTTAAAGCGCTTTTTTGCTCGTAGAGGAAAAAGTTCAGTTATTATGTCAGACAACGCAACCAATTTCAGAGGTGCGCATTCAGAATTAAAACGAATGCTATCCCTTCTTAATAATCAAGATAATTGTCTTTCAAATTATTTAACTTCAGAATCAATAACTTGGAAATTCATTCCCCCCAAGTCACCAAATTTCAGAGGCTTATGGGAAGCAGGTGTCAAGTCGGTTAAATATCATTTGAAAAGAGTTTTAAATAATGTTAGACTTACATTTGAAGAATTTTTGACACTTGTCAATCAAATAGAAGGCACATTAAATTCGCGCCCCCTAACTCCTCTGCCCTCAGATGTTAATGACTATGAAGTTCTCACCCCTGGCCACTTCTTAGTTGGCCGCCCAATTAACTCAATTCCAGAACCGCAATTAATTGATATTACTGAAACTCGTCTTTCAAGATGGCAGAAAATGACAAAATACTCGCAGCTAATTTGGAAAAACTGGCAAAGAGATTACCTAAATCATCTACAAAATCGCACCAAATGGCAATTTAAGCAAGATAATATTCCTATTGGTACTATGGTGTTACTTAAAGATGAAAATCTACCTCCAGGTAAATGGGCTTTGGGTAGAATTCTGGAAACAATTCCAGGTCTTGATGGGAGCATAAGAGTTGTCAAAGTAAAAACTTCTGCAAATACCTTTCTCAGGGGCATCTCAAAAATATGTATTCCTCCAGGACAAGAAAATTGTTAATATTTTTAGTTGTGATTATTGTCCGTCATAGTGCACAATTCATTTTAATAATTCATCGGGTTTGGTAACTTCTTATTAATTGTATGTGTATTGCATTTGTATCTTGTATTTCTATGTCTTTTTTATATTCAGTATTGTTTATCATAATGTTATCATAATGAAAATTCTTTCAATGCCGGGCGGAATGTTAAGTATTTAGCGCCAAATGTGAAACTCCCGCTCCGCTTGGCACGTCGCCAAGGAGCGACCCCACTTTGGGTTGCCGATTGCTCGCCCCCGGAGTCGGGCATTCGCAGTCAGAACTCCGCAGAGTGTAGTTATCAATGTCCATTCGTCTTATGTTAATTGAATAAATGTTGTGAGTTACTAGTATGAGTTATCTAATGTTCACAAGGACCAGCACGCCTCCCTAATACAGTCCACTCGCGCATCACGCATTTTACAGCGCCTATGGGCGAAAAAAACACCAAATTATGTAAACTCTGGGTACAAGATCCAAGTTCCAATGAACAAACTCACTGGAAGAAGTTCTTTGAAATATTGATCTGAACAATTTTCATTTTTGAACAGTTCAAAAAAAAAAAAAAAAATTAACATAGCGCTTACGAGGAAATTTCAATCCTATATAAACCCTGACCTAACGGACCGATTTGCTTGGAACAAACTTTATCGGAAAGCTCTTATGACGTAGAACATGTACAGATAGAAAGTTCATCCAGAACTAACGAGCCTATTTTCTTATGACATTTTTTGATCAGAATTTTCAAGAATATTTTTGAATTAATGAATGATTAAATGAATAAGCAAAAGAAAGAATGAATAAATGAGTGAATAAATACATGAATTACCGAATAAATGAATGATTGAATGAGTATGTAATAACCGTTGAAAAAGATATATTTGAAGCAATTAAGAACTAAAGCTAAACGAGAAAGAGAGAAAGAGATAGCTAGATTATAAATTTGAAGCTGGTGTATAAGGGAAAGTAGGCTGGTATCGTTCTAGACGGAACTTCTTGTTAAATATAGCTATCTTCTTCTCCTTTAATCGTTTTGCTTAAATCCTTATTATTTGAAAGTTTCAAACACACCTTTTTAGCTGTTAATATATTTAATATCAAAACAAAAAATTAATTTTGATAAAAAAGAAAAATATTATCTGTTACAACCTGTAATCGTTTTATTCCACAATAAATAAATACATAAAACAGGTTTGATTTTAATCCTTCCAAAAAAATAGAAGAAAATGTTAATGTTAAAAATTAAACTAAACATTTAAAAAATCTTAATAACAATTTGCATAAGAAAATAAGAAATAACAATTTGCATACTTTGGATATTTATTTTGTGTGGAAAATTAAGCATTTTGATTACTACGTGAATTACGTAGTAAGTTCCTTCTGATTAGGCAAGGCCGAACTTGATCGTTAACTGTTCATCGTAACAGTTAACCAACTGGATCAAGTTCAGAATTGGATTAGGTTTGTTACAACCAAATCCGTCTGTTAGATCTGGATTTGTATAGGATTTAAATTATTTGCTCGCAGGCGCTAATGTTAATTTTTTTTGAATTATTCAAAATTGAACCAAAAATTGTTCACATCAAAAAAAAAAAAAAAAAATATGGAAATTTAGATGTCTTCGCTGAGATGTTTTGAACGCTTTTTTTTTCAAATTGGGCAATCGACTGAAAAGTTATTAAGGGGGGGGGGGGGTGGCAGACAAATGACTGACACACATTTTTCCCAACACAATGGAAAATTTTATTTTTAAATTTTTATTTAATTATTTAATTTAATTTATATTCGATTTTTTTTCGTCTTAAGGATATTTTTAAGCTACATTAAGCCTTTTTACATATGATATTTCTTTTTTAAAAGAAACTTTTACGGTAAAGTAAGCTAAAAACACATAATAACGGAACGAATTCCTTCGTTACACTATAAAGTTTTGACTATTGCACGCGATTTATTGTACATTGATTTTAACAATAATAAATATATTAATTTCTTATATTTTCATTATGACTACTAATACACTAATTATGATAGAAAGAAATTATATTGACGTCTAGTGTAAATAAAGAACGATTTCATAATGTCTATGTATATTAAATTGTTATTTAATTAAACTTGAATATGATAGCCTCGTTTTTCAGTGGTCATGCTTTGTTAGGCTCCACTGATGCCTTACAAAGAGAAGTTTCACAATGTCTTTATATTACCTGGAGAAACTAACGCCTTTAAAGCTGTTTCATCTATTTTACAGTTTTAATATCTTGATCCAAAGAGAAATAAAAATGCCCTGAGTTTCTAAGTGAGAAAATAATTTTAAATAAACGTATCCACCTGTTACAAAACGGACGTATTTAAAATATTTTGACATGGTGCTAATTCAAGACGCACATTTTTAACTCTGATAATCTGGTAATTATATTTTAAAAGCTTTTGTTGCCAACTTTTTATTTGATCTGCCTATTAGACATGACATTTCATTAAAATTAACTGTCACTCTCTTTCATATATTTCTATCTTAATTTCTTAATAGCACACTTAATTTATCCTACAATGTGTACTGACTCTTCTTTAGCTTTTTGAAGACAACTTTTATCATTTTCCTAAACGGGTTTTTATTTTCTTTTCTTTTAATGCACTTGAATTTTAAATGAGGTCCTATTCAAAATATTTTAATATGGGAAACTATGTTGTCCTAAATTATTTTCATCCATGCATTGCACGAAAGCTTTTCATGTCTAATCAACAACGCATTTATGTTTCTATAATGTCAATCCATTCACGGACTTTAGACGTTCTCTAGACGATAGCGTGACGTTCCATTGCACTCTGACAGTTTAAGATATTTAAATACAAATAATTAAATATTTAATATTTAGTACTAAATTACCCGTGAGAATGAAAAGAAAAACTTAGAGAATAGGAAAGCTTAAGCAGTAATACCAGTTTCTTTTTTTGCCCTGAGTTAAATAAACTGAAAACAAAAAAAATCGACATTGTCGATATATTTGTTTCATGAACTGTATTTATTTTTCATGGAAAAGTTTACAAAAAAAAAAAAAAAGAAACTTAATGCAACTAAGAGAATATCATTTGAAATATGCTAACTAATGAGAACGTGAAAGCCTTGCTATGTTTGTTCATGAGCCGCTTGTCTAGTACTTCTTGTTTTTTTTTTTTTTTTTTTTTTGCTTTTTGAACAAAAACACTTACAGGAGAGGAAAAAGTAATATTTCTAAAGAGCACATATAAAGATAAGAAGCGATCTCTTCTAATAGGGAGACATTTTTTTGATGTGATCGCAATTTATTTTGGTATTTGTGATCCTAAGAAACGTGCCTTGGAGTAAAACAAGCTCATGGGGTAATACTGTTGCTGCTACAATCAAATTCTCTTTACACAAAAAGACCTGGATTCTATCTTTTTTTTTTTAACAGAATGACAAAAAAAAAAAAATGTTTCTGCGATTCATTACAATTAAACAAACAGTTTAAAAAGCCAGACGAATGTATTTCTTGCCCTTAAAGTTTAAGACTTTTTAAGAATCAAATTTAGGCAGATTTTTTACTGTAAAAAGAAATTTATTTATTTATAAACTTTTATTTTTCATACGTAAAATATACAGTAATCATGTTCACAAAAAATATATGCTTATGATTAGATACTCGTACACTGAATTTTCTAGATTTCTGTATTAATGTTGTTCTTAAAGGATATATCAAGAATGTCCAAATACTAAATTTTGGCGATTTCAGTACTTGTACATTCGAAAAAAAAATTGTTTCAGAAAAAAAATATTGATAGTCACTGCCCTTCGGATTTTTCTTTGGGAAGGGCGGGGGCCAAGGTCTTGTTCGAGGATATACTGGACATTGATTTTGCCTGACGTTGGATATCTGGTGTCACTTGTCTGACGGATCCGTACCGATGTCAAACCGAGTATTTCAAAATACCGGACATTTCAAAACTTTATTCTCAGACTTACTAGTAAAACGCATCAAATTTGTTAGCTATAATTAGTTGTTTGCAAAATATAGAGCGTTTTAATTAATTATTTAAACTGTTTTTATACAGCATAAATTCCGGTAAGCGAAATACGCAAGTAAGCATCATTAAGTTAAGGAAAAACCCTGATATTAATTTTCTTTCAACTGAATAATATAGCAAAACAATAAAATATTTCGCTATGAAAAAATATCTTTACTGGAATCTTGATAAACAATCACTTTTCTTATCTAGTTGAGGGAGAAAATAAATTGTATGCAAATAGAAGTTTTGCTCGTTTTCTACTTCTAAGCAAAAACAGAAGAAATAAATAATGGATACTTTAATTTAAAACCGTCGTTTTGAATTTTTTGAAAAAAACATTTTGTGTGAATATTGTCTGAGAAAATATCTTTACAAAGAATTTCAGACGAAATCTTTAATGCATTTTGTTTTCCCATCATTAATAATTTAGCCATATGCTACAATCCTTAGGTTTCATTCGCCGCTCCCACAACTCTTTTGACCAGGTAAATTATATTAATATTTCAACTAAAAAGATATTATACTATGGGTATGTCTTCCTTTTGTTGTGTAATTTTATCCCACTCGTGAACGAAAAACGATTAGTTCATTTTCATCATTCATAAATCTTTCATTTCTTATTATTTTTAAATGCGTATGTCTTGCTTGTGTTGCATAATTCATGTATTTTGTAAAACAATTTAAATAAAAGGAGATGGCAGTACTTGATGTTGTCATTTTATATGGTATTCATTTTCCGTTATTCTGAGATAGTGTTAAAGAATTAACCCCATTTACATGTTACAGATGCTCTACGTATTAAATATTGATCTTTCATCTATTCTAAAATTTATTCAAAATGAATACTTTGTTATTTTTAATGAATTTTATACCTTGGAAACTTTGTCTTACTTTCAAAATGCTTCATCAATAAAATATGTTGTTATGACTAGCAGAATATAAAAAAACTATTTAAGCAAAGAATCTAGAAATTATGGCGTTTGAGAAAAAATAAACAAAATAAGTTGCACAAAATAAATAAATAAATAAAGTAAAATAAAAAATAAACATAATCTCGAAAAGAGGTTTAAATAATAAAAATGATTCTATAGCATTTTTGTAACTAAAATGATTGATATTTTACATTAGTGCAAAGTATAAAAAAAATATTTAACTTAGCCTAAAAAAATGGCTAAGCTAAAACGCAGAGCATCTATGTAATTACAGATAAGATGTAGGATATTCTTATACCTGCCTTACAACGGTTGCTTTTAAACTCTAACATATGTTGAGACCACTATCACAAATTTTTGCCTATTGAAAGTCATAAATATTAAAATAAAAATAATAACAATCAAGGAAAGAAAAAAAAAAAAAACGAAAGAAATAGAAGAAAAATGGAAACACGAAAAGAGAAAAGCAATGGTTTGAAAAAAATCAAAGAATTTTTAGCTCCACATTCAGTGAACTTTTCTGTAGCATAATAACAACAGTAATAATAATAATAATAATAATATAATAATGGGGCGGAATGAGGAATTGAAATGTAGATAAAAAAATCGGCGCAGGGTGCAAAAGGTGTTTTTCAAATATACCAGCTTGCAATGACATTTTTTTTTCGATTTGATCTAACTTCTTCTGGTGCCCCAAGGCGCGTAAATACATGATAAAAATTCGTTGTTTTTGACAATTTCTGAGAAAAAATTATAAATAAAAAGCAAAAGAACTGATTTCACAGGGAATGAATGTACCGTAATAATCTTCAAAACTTAGAGCATTTCAAATTAATTTGCGCACTTCCAAAAATATGTTTTTTTCCAGAGAGCTTGGGTACTGAAGATATGAATTCCAAAAGTGTGCATACTCTTATACCAACCTCACAACGTTCGCACCACACCTCATAAGTAACTCCGAAATGACGTTTTTATACATTTTCATAAAATTATCAGTTCTTAACATTTTTTGAGGCTTTTCGGAAACCGGAAAGTATAAATGGATTTCGGTAAAAAAAGTAGACTAACGTGCTTAAAACACAACTACGAGTTATGTACCAAAACACATCCGATCGTTATGCAGAGTACAAGTATGTCGGAAAAAAAGCAAATATTTCAGTCACGATATGAAAATACTCTAAGATAAACAAAGTGTTTAAAATGCAAGGTGACAAAAATAGAATGCAAATCTATCGATTTCCTGAAATGGTTTTGTGTCCTAATAACATAACAAATCAATTTTCAGTTAATCTTAATTACCATGCAAAGAACGAACCGCCCCTCCTCTGTGCAAAGCAAAACAAAATATATCTTTTATAAATGATTTTTCTTTCATCTCACTAATTTCCTTTTGGATACTTCAAAAACATCTTCCACGGCAATCTGTTTCCCAAATGAATAAGTAATGCTAAGTAATCGTAATTAACGTCCATATATTTATAGATATCCTCTTTTGCTTATTGAAACACTTGGGACAAAAACATTTCAATTGATTCAAGGGCTAACATGTTCCGTCTAGAACTGTACAAGTCTACTTTCCCTTATTCACCAACATCAAATTTAAAATGGCCTCTATCTTTCTCCTTTAATTTAATTACTTCAAATATAACTTTTTCAACGGTAAGTAATTAGTCATTCAATCATTCGTTCATTCATTTAATACCTCACTCATTCATTCATGTATTCATTAATTTAAAAATAATTTAACTTTGTGCAAGTAAACTGTAATATTAAAATTATTTTTAATTACAATTCATTCGTTTATTCATTAATTCATTCAATCAAAATATCCTTTAAAATCCAGATCAAAAGATTTCGTGAGAAAATAGGCTCGTTTAGTTTTGGATGAACTTCGTATCTGTAACCGTTCTACTACATAAGATCCTTTCGATAAAACGTGTTCCACGCGTATCTGCCTGTAAGATCAGGATATATAAAATTGTACTTTCCCCATAGCTGTTAATGGTAATTTTTTTGTATCTGTTCAAAATTAAAAAAAAAAAAATCAAATAAAAAATATTTTACATCAGATGCTTCATCGAACAAGCTTGCTCAAAGGAACGTTTATCCTTTGTCCAGGGTTTACATAGTTTGCATCATATTTCCCCATAGGCGCTAATGTTGAGATTTTTTGAACAGGCGAAATTGAAAAAAAAATGCTCAAATAAAAAAATAAAATATGAAAATGAACTGTTTTCGCCGATATCTTTGGAATGCAGAAAACTTCTTTCAAACTGGACGATTCCTTCAAAAGTTATAGGGGGGAGAGGGAGGACAGGCTCACAGACTGTGACAGGTCAGACAGACACGCATTGCCCAGATTTCAAAACCCTAATATCTATTCCTTTTATTTTTTAAACTTTATTTAAGTTTTTTAGTTATTTTTGACTTTTTAAAATTTTTTTTAACGATATGTTCATGATGGCTTAAGCCTTCTTTTATACGTTTTCTTTTTAGCCTGCTTTCCTGTAGGAAAAAATTTCAAGGATCAATCCAAACTGGTAAGGAGTTGGGTAGCGGAAGTTCTAGTGTAAGTAGATGGAATGGAAGAGGAGGGGGACATGGAGAGATCTAATTTGTTAAGCGAAATAGGTACCTATAGTCTTTGCAGACGAGGAGGTTTTTTATTTTTTTTGGAGAGTGAGAGGAAGATACTTGGCGGACAAATTGGATATAATAACTTTTAACGGCCGAATATTTTGGGTTTTAGCAGAAAATGGTTATTTTTCCCGAATACGAATTTAACACGCTCGCAGCCGGTCACTTTAAGGATGAACCTTTACGTAGTATTAGGAGACACACCTAACATACAATGCGGAATGTGGATTGAAGCTGATTGATACAAAGGCGAAGCCTGCCCACCCGCGAACGGGTAGCTGGTTAGTGAGACATCACTCACACCACGCTTCAGCCTCAAACGCTCGCTGACGGTCACTTAGGGAGGAATCTTTGCGCATTAAACACACCTGAAATGCTTACTGCAGCGGAGCGCAATTGAAACAGCGCAGCTTTTTTCGCGCGAGCTTGTGGCTGCCTACCTGAGACATCACTTAACACAACGCTGTAAACTCTCGAAGGGGTTGGCACTGTGGCAAGAGATTGACATCACGCGCTGGCGCGTGGTTGGCAGCGAACGTGTTAAAGCTTTCTTGGAGGAAAATTTTTACAACAGGCTTGTTTTTAAGGGTTTTATTTATACGTTAAAAAGCGGGTTTTTGTTTCGGAAAAAGCGGACCACATTCTTTGAGACTACTGATTCTCAGGTTTAAAATTTTTTAAAGTATAATTCGCATTCAGCTTTAGCAAGCGTAATTTTAAAAATATTCATAACATGCTCTATATTCACTTGCGACGTGTGTACTTTGGCAGTATTGTTTTATTTCTCATTACATGTGACTATTCAATGAATCAAAAGACTCAATATGATAAATAAATAATATTAGTAATAAAAAAACATTTAATTTAAAAAAAAGAAAGGCTTTTATAGAACAGGAGCCTAATATTAACAGTTAATAGGCTCCATTAACTTCTATTTCGTTTATTATAAAAATATGCAAACTATTTTATATAAAAAAAACTATTTTCTATACTGCCTATTCTATTTATTTATTTATTTTATTCTATATAAATCGTTTAACGTTCTTTTTAAAAAGAGAAAGTAGTATGACGTGATATATTACTCATAAAAACACAACAGAAAAGATTCAACCAATACCTCAAAGTAATTTTTACTTGATTTGATCCTTCTCCAAAAGAAAGCCTTTTATAGTAAACAATGATAAACACCAAACAGTTCTACTGTCGAAACTACAATGCTGTCTTTTAGTGGTATTGATAAACCATTACAAAGAGCTATTCCAGATCTTAGTGTTAGGCTGAGAACTACGTGATCAATAGCATGCACTTGAAACTTTTAACGCAATTTTTTCTTTAAGTTTATTTTCACTTTGTGCCGAAAGCATATTACTTTATTTTAATTTAACAGATATCTAAAAGAAATTTCTTCATAACTATGCTTTAACTCAAAATTAAGTTGTATAATTTAGGATCTATAATGTTAATAACAACATTATAAAGTTTAATTTTAATACTTAAATAAAGCAACTAAAATATTTATAAAACACGGTGCATATTTTATCAGCAAATTAATCTAATTTTATTTCAGCTTATGATTAGCGTATAACAGCTGTACTAGATAAGGTAAACAATACACTGTTAAAAAAATGCCTGAAAAGACATGATAGTCTCCTGGAAACCATTTATCCGGAGTCTGACGTAAAATTATAGATACTTAAAAACAAGAAACTATCTAAATCTTAAAAAAAAAGAAAATTACAGAGAATAAAAACCAGAGAATATTCTGTGAATTGGTTGCAATAGATAGTGTGCAGCATTAGGGGCGATATCTGTAAGTACGGGACCGTTCATAAATGATATCACACTGTTTTTCAATATATTTGACCCCCTCCCCCCTTTGTCAGAAAGTACAACATAACCTCTTCAACGCATCCCTCTTCTACACACTTCAGCATACCCCGTACCGGCCTTTGTCACTTGTCACGCTGTATCGCATTAGCATAAAATAAGTTTAATTTGCTGATTTTAAATGTTTTTATAGAAATCAAAATGTACAATGTCACACTTCTTGTTCGCCCTCCCCCCATCATTTATGAATGACCCCTACGCTGAATTACTATTTTTGGTACGTAATATCGAAGGGGAGTTTAGCTGAGCTCACGCTGCTCTAAATCCTGTGCCGTTGGCCGCTCGGCAAGAGATACCTCCCTAGTCGGTCAGGTTGCCCGTAAACGGCTGCCTAGCTGCCCACTAAAGTTAATGTTAATTATACGCTAACAATATTTAATGCATTTTTGACAATTTTTAAACTGGTAGTTACAGATCTCAAGGACTTGGATAAAAGATTAGGTTCGTTTCCAACGAACAAAATGCAGCTAATTTATCATTACAACGTTTCCTTCGTTAGGATCGAAACGGGGCTATTAGCATATTAATTCTAATCTGGAGTAATTAAATGCAGTTTTCATTGAATCTTTATTTTGGATATTCCAAGAGGCGTACAGTTTTTCAAAGCTTGGCGGTTAATAAATATTACATCTTCTACAGCGGACGACTGTCTTTTATATGTAAATTGTTTCTTTTCTTGCGTGTCCATTTGGGAATTATGCTTTGAATTTTGACAAAATATCCCCCTAATTTTGTCATAATAAACTAGAATAAAAAACTAGGAAAAGGGTCCAACTTATAACTTGTATTTCAAAGACGTAGAAAAAAATGAAACGTAATCTTTTTTTAATGGTATTTTGGGATGTTTTTTGCAGAATTGTAGTCGTTTTTATTCAGTGTCAGCGATTCCTAAAAAACAAAATGAAAGCTATTTTTCCTTCTCATCTCAATGTAAGCCTTTAAATTAACACGTTTTTTTCTTCTTTTTTTCAAATAAAAATTAATTGCACAAGTGTGTTATTTTCGAAAGGGAGAAACCATGTTGCAAACCAAGATTGTTTACAGAACTGTTTATGTCAAGACGTACATAAATATGAAAAAAATTGGCCCCTTTTCAAATAACGGCTTCAAGTAATATCTTTCAAAATAAGTAACATCCACAGATATTACGTTTTTAAATCAGAATAATACCCGTGGCAAAGTGCCAAGAGAGTGCATTTTATTTTGTCTTAAAAGTGAGATTACTTAAGTTCTGAACAAATGATATCTACGGAAAGGGATGCATCATCAATTCTAAAAATTTTTAAACGCTCATAGGGGTCGCTGAAGAAGTTACTTTCCCTTATGAACAAAATATCGTCTGCGTTCAAGTAAAAGTCACTAAGGGCGTAACACTATTATATTGTTACCATACAACAGCAGCGCTTAACCGAAGAGAAAGCTCTGTAATCCACATTGATGCACTGTTCCATAACATATGCACGTCCCTGAAATTGAAATATAGAACATTTAAGACGTACGTAAGGACTAGTAAATGAAAGATTAAAATTATAAATGAAAAATCAAAAAATATCTAAATAAAATGTACTTATGCTTTGATGCATACATCGCTTAAAAAATCTCGTTCACGGATACAAATTATTCATTCACAAAATATAAATCTTTGGAATTATGCATACATTTAATACAATAATTTTATATAAATGCCCATATTTCAATCATTATCATCATTCATCAGTTTTTCTGTTTAAGCTGATCAAACGATAGCGCGCAGAAAAAGAAAATCCATGCACGAACGCTGTTTATCTTTTCTGGCAGCTTAATCGCAAACTAATTTTACTTTTTGTATCAGATTGTACTTCTTTTCAAGTTTTCCATATCGAAACTTAAAAAAGAAAAAGCTTAAGATATTCTTTAGCTTAAGAACTTTCAAGTAAACTGATTAAAGCCATAATGTGTTATTCAATTTTTCCCAATTATTTTTATTTGCATAGTCGTGTTTTATAATCTGCTACAGATGACTTTCCTAAAAACTTAAGATAAGCTTTCCATTCATAAATTTTCAAGCTCCTCAAAACTCATTTAGCATCGATTTTAAACAAGTTTGATGTTCGTAAGAGAGAGCTAAGGTCAACGTCATCCGAAAAAGTATACAACAGGTATTGTTGCGCGTTGTAATTTAAAAAGACAATGGCATTTTATTCACTAATTTAAAATAAGGAAACTTAAAAATCAAAAAGAAATAATTAACGCAAAAAGCTATGATATACGAAAATAAATAATTAATTTGTAAATATTTGAATTCTTTATTTTCGAAAAGGATACAATTCATTTTTTTCGGAGATCGACGTTTTGATAAAAAATATATTATATTAGGAACGCTGCATTATGCGTTAAAATGGTACATTTCAAACTCGATTCCATCCATTAGTATTGACGTTTGAAAAACACATATTTAAGGAGGATCCTAATATGTAGACAGTTTTTTTGGGTGTAGAATTTATGAACTGGCTTGTGATAGAAATAAAATTTCACGTTAAATTAAAGCACAAATGAGCATTAAAACGCAGACATATGTTTGGGTGATTGCTTGGAATCCCTTTTTCAATGCAACAGGGAGCTTCTAGATGCAAAACATCCAAATGAAGCAGACAAAACAACAAAAACAAAGCTTATATATCCTAAGAATTAACTGTAAACCAATGAGAATGAAGGCAGTGTGAAGTGGAAGTAGAAGTAGTAGGAAAGGCACCAATAAGAGAGCAACAAACGAATGCAGTTGGACGTACAGGAAGTAAAAAGGAATATCAATAAAAACAAAGCAAAAAAGACAACAGCATGCATAAAAATATGAAAATTGCAAAATAATAAAATAAAATACAAAGAATAAAATGGAAATAAAATAAGTACAAAAAATACCAAAACAAAGTACATATGTAAAAGAAGGGGAGGGGGGGGGGGAGAGAAAAAAAAAATTTGACACAAAAAAGGAAAACTAACAAGAAAACCAAGAAAGAACAAAAATTAAAGGAACATATGCCAGACATGTGAAAAATAAGGAGTTGAGGAAGAATCATTAACCAAATTAGAACTATTCATGTTAATATATTGAACTTACTTCTTGACACCATTTTTTTTAAAAAAAAGGTTATCTAGTCATAGTTTAACTTCATAACAGAGTTCCTTCACGATTTAAAAAAAAAAGGTTTTCCTTTATAATATAGTTTCTTCGCGATTTAAGTCCCAGTTTTTCATTTTTATCTTAAATTCAGAAAATAATATTTCTAAAACTCAGAGTGGCAGCTTAAAATAACTGAAATATCTAAAAAGAATATTTCCTCAAAATCGAACATCGCGCCAAACTGCAGCTGCTGAATAATTTGTCATTTTTCAGGCATGTTACGCATGAATACCTTTTTCATGATGACGTGCTTGACAGAATGCTTGTTAACTGTGAACATGACGCATATGTCGGGAATGACAATTCTTTTGTGACGTTTTATGGGAGACGTTTTAAGCTGCCATTGTCTTGTAAGGAAAATTTTGACATGAACGCGCATAAGACATGTGTTGGATCTGACAGTATAGTATTAGATGAACAAGAAATGTCAAATTGTTAATTAATATTATACTTATGTGTTCAATAAATTACTTTATTAATCATTTAAGATTATTAGTTATAGAAGCTCTTATATTTTTAACGGGATAAGGTTTTAAAACATAACACAAAAGAAAAGAAATGGATGATATCAACTGAAGTAATTTTGAATTTTATTTTTTGAACTGACATGTTTATTAGGGCGGAGCATAAAAACTTTTTTTGGAAATTGTTTTTGCGTGAGGGCTGAATAGTTGTCGGGTGGCATGATGAACCATACACACAAAATTTTATCTTCATCAATTGAAATCTTCTGGATCCAGCTTTGGGTCAAAAAACGTAAATATTAAGGTAAAACTCAACAATTTTGTCAATTTTCAAAATTTTAATTTTTTTGGATACATCAGGTCAAGAATGAACTCAAGGAGTGTCCTGCCATCGTTTCAAACCAAAAGCCAGTACAGAGCGAAAAATACAGATCTTGGAGAATGAAGTTTAACGCACCTTTGAAACTCTGGAACTGAAGACTCATTTAGTTTCACGAAAATGGTGTTTTGTTAGTAACACTTACTGCTTAATGTTCATAAGTATCATTTTCAAACACCTAAGTTCTCCAAAATATATGTTTAAATATTTCAAATATTAATGTTCCAGCAAAAATTTATTATTTGTTATTAAATTGGAATTTTTCCTATTTTCGCAAGATTTTGGTAATTTAGTAAAAATGTGTAGCCCAGAGATAAACATTGCTTAGTCTATAATTTAATCATAATTTTTCATATCATTATACAACTTTTCTAGACTTTTGCTGAGGGTGAAATCGGTAACGTGAAAATTTAATGTTATGGCAAAATCTACATCATTTTCGGATAATTTCGCACATTTATCCATGAAAGTGGAAAGGAAAATATTGATGGATTAATTATTTTTTTTATTTACGTTTCTCATACATTCTGCTAAATATTCTTCATTACCACAAAAAGAAAATTAAATTTTGGAAAATTTATAAAATTGTTGAATTTTATCTTAATTTTTACGTTTTTTGACCCAAAGCTGGAACCGGAAGATATTAATTGATGAAGTTAAAATTTTGTGTATATGTTCCTTATGCCACCCCACAACTATTCAGCCCTCACGCAAAAACAATTTCGGAAAAAAGTTTTTTTACGCTCCGCCTTAATGTTTATTTGTATTAATAGAAATTTAAAACTTAGAGATTTTGTCATGGCATAGGAGTTCTCCTGCTGTAATATGTTTAATATGGAGGTTTTGTTTTTTATGTTCTTCACTGTTGCTTTTCTCTTGTTGCTCCTTTTTATTGTTCCTCCTGAATTAAAAAGATATATAGTCTTAGTTATTTAAAATAAATACACAACCGTTAGTTTGAATAGGTTCATTTGAGCAGGTGCCAAAACATTATTGGATGTTACCGTGAGACGATTTGTTGGAAGTAACGTGTATTAAGTGCTCGAAAAAAAAAAAAAAAAAAAAGGATGTTCTAGGCACCAGGTCAACTTCTAAAAATTAGTACCAGTTTAATGAATAACATTTTGCTAATGGTTACCGAAAGAGAGTCTGAGAATAGTACTATTGCAATAAGTGTACTTCCCTACCGTTAGTAATCCCATTTATATGAAAGAAGAATAAGAAAATCTTAATATGAAACTGAACAATATTTGTTTTTAAAAAAGAGAGATATTCACTTTGCGCATATATATTCAAAATGAGAAAAAAGCAATGTTAAAGAGCGCAAATAAAAGGTTAAAAATGGCAGCCCCGGTTTCAAGGACAATCAACTCCCTTCGTCAGTGCTGATATTTTCTAATCTCGGTACCGACGAAGGGGGCTAATTGCCCTTGAAACCGGTCTGCCAATATTAACCCTCTATTTGCGCCTTTTAAAGTTGCTTTTACTCATTTTGAAAATTTGTTATATTCAGATCGGAAATGGTTTAATTCGTAATTCTGATTTTTTCAACTTATCCAATGTTGTTTTTTCCACAAATATTTACGAAAGAATAGAAACACGCAATTAACTAATGAAACCAAGCTGCAATCAATTAGGTCATTGAATCTTTCTCTTTTTTTTTTGATAAATAGTGTTGAAAAAGTATTAATTGAACTCAAGGTTGTAAAAGTAAGAATTTTGCACTTTTCCCCCTGGGATGGAAGAAAATGGAACAGCCGACGTTATCAATTTTATTTGAATTACTCTCACTGATAAAAAAACAATCCTAAAATCCTCAGATTAAATTTAGAATATCCACTTGCATTTTCCCTTCAAAAGTAAAAACTTTTTCCATCTATTTCAAATGTAGACAAAAGTTTCTGCTTAAGTAATAATTGTTCGCTAAGATAAGAATATTGTTTCTGTGTGACCTCCACAAAATAAACCGGAACTTCATTTTATCTGGCCTCCAAAATAGTGGTTTTTAAGTGAAATTGTAAAAATATCTCTTTAGAAGCGATAAGAAAATAGAATTCTTTCCTTTGTTAGCTGCTATTTCCTGGTGCGGAATGTGAGAGTTGTGTTAAATGTAATGAGATTTCCAATGAAAAACACAATCATTCACTTTCAGATTAGCATTTTCGTTTTGTTCACATTTCTGAAAAGCTAAATGAGCAATAATTTTCTATCCTTTGCGGCAAAGGTAAAAGGAAAGTGATAAATTCTCTTTCGAAAAGTTTAGAACTGCGTGAACTCAAAATTAAAAACTGTACTGGAAAGTTAAAACGTTTTCATTAATAGAGAGCAATGTAATACTAAACATACGAAGATTTTAAAATTTTAATGAGGAATAATTTATTAAAATTGAAGTGAAAAAGAAAAAAAAAAGTTTTAAAAGAACAAAAACTAGAGTAATATTGTTATTTACGCAGTCAACCTTAAAGACTTACGTTTTGAAAATTAGTCCATAACAGATTTTTCTTTGATATTATATTAACCTCTTAATGTAATATTAAAGCCTCAAAATCCAAGAACTAGCAAATAATTACTTTTTGCAACTTAAATTAGATATTTTGCAAATCAAAGTTAAGTATTGGGTTTTTTTTTTCAAACGATAGTTATTCTGAATATACACAGTGTGTCAAAGAATTTTTAAGAGTAAGTTTATAAAATAAAATAAGAACTCGTAATTATGTTTTTAAAAGTATTTTTATTCAAAATGAGCTCCTTCGGCTTCAATACATTTGTTACAGCGGTTTAACAACGATTCGAATGCCAGTTCCGGGTCACATTGTAGGACTGCCTACCCTTTGATAAGTATTGCTAAAAGATTTAATAAAAGTTATGAAAAAAATAATAGCAACAAATCGATACTCTTTATACTACGGAGTCTGTAATTCACGCTTTATGAATTTGTACATGCGAAGTTGATGCAGAAATCTCCCTTAATAACACTTTACTCTGAGTGTAGTTAAAATTTTCTATTAATGTAAGACCCTGGGAACATAACATTTGGGGGGATAGTATGTATCTTTTTAAAAATAATATCAACATCATTGTTATTCGCAAGATTGACTTTATTTTATGCTTATTTTTATTGGATTTTACGTTTTATTAGCCTCATCATATTGCACTCAACAACTCCATTTTCACTTACTTTCCCTCCAAAATTCATTCCGAACAAAGGTCATATAACAGTTTTTCAATTTCGGTTTTTATGATCTTCGACTTGTTTACAGGACGCATTCTTGAAGAGTCGCCTCCACATCTTCTGAGGACGATCGTAAAGGCTTCCTCTTCCTATTCTAAGAACACCATTCAAGGCGCCGTCTCACTCTCTTATGGAAGTTTGGGAGTTTCTTAACGGTTTCGATTTCGGTTAATCGCCGTTGTTAGAATCGATATATTTTTGCTTAATCGCATCGAACCCCTCTGTAGCGAAAGGTTTTTTTTAATGTAAATGTTACTTTCTGGAACAATTAAAATAGCAATCAATTCTCTTACAATATTAAAATTATTAGGTAATAAAATTAGAAACATTATTATATTTATATAACATTTCTAAACGGGAAAAAAATTAGTCACTTAATTCAAGCCCATTCCTCATTTTCTCATTAAAAGGAAGAAGTTGTCAATTGAATATTTTAAAATTTTTGAAGAATTGGGAAAAGCAGACACGGCTTTTATTATAGTTGTTTTATTATTCACTTAAATATATAATTTGAATTTATGTATCGTAGAGTCGCGATAATTTGAAACTCAAGGGAACTTAAAAAATGCTCGAATTACCGATAGTTCGATTTATTAAATAATTCAAGATTAGTAGATAGAAGAAGAAAAGAAATCGAATTAGCGAGGCCACAAGCAATTTTAAAGATTTATATACATTCAAGTATTATACTTTCGATCGGAATGTTTTGGCTACGATGTTAAATAAGCTACTTGAATAAACATACTTCTAGTTGAGGTAAATCCAATTGGTGCTTTTGTTTTTTCCTCCTGCACTACTTGCATAGATCGCATCTTTTTTCTTCCAAATCGTTGAGATTGTAGACAACGGTATTCCAAAGGTCTTTGGCTGCATTAGATTTTTATCCCCAATTGCACCGCTTCTATCATTTTTTTAAAGAAATTGACCGGGATTTGAAATTTTTTGGAGCACTCATTCGCTGAAAAACGAACTTATAACTAACGCACTGCAAGTGTACAGATAAGCAAGGGGTTCTCACTCCCGTAAAAAATTACGGAACCCCATCCTAAAAAAAAAAAAAAAAAAAAAAAAACCCGACGACCCCTCCGAATTTGTTCAAACAGTCCCCTAAGCCCAAACCCACCAAAAAGCCCCTGAAGTTCAGCGTTAACGTCAAGTTTGTTCAGTGCTAAAACGTGTCTCCTTTTTACTGATACTAGCTAAATCTCTCTCAACTGGCTTAAGCTTTCCAGTACATGAACATCCCATGCGACCTCCACCATGCGGAGTACGACTAAGGGGTAGAAAATATATAAAAAACAAAATCTCCTTTTCTCACAGATCCCGCGGCACGGGTGGAATAGCTAAGAAGGGAAGTCCCACTCCGGTTAATTTCACCTCCGAAATCCTGCGCCCAGGGAGCTTCCTCCCTTTCCTCCTTTCAGTCATAAGTATTAATTTCACATCTTTTTAAAAAGAAACGAATCTAACAATTTAAGCAATTTAGAAAACTTAAAGGTTTTCTTTCTTTTTTTTAAAGTAGAAGATCATCAAATATAATAACTTAAAGGATAAGAATTTAAAGTTTGTAAAATTTTAAGCATTTTTAGAATTGCATTATTATTAAAAAGTTTTTAAAGTATTTTAACAGGTAAAATTTCTTAAGAAATTGAGGTTTTTTTATATACCTTAGTATAAATGCTAAAATTATAAGCTAAAAACAAAAAGGTATTAAAATTAGATTAGTTGCCCCCTAACTTATTATGACATTCTCTATCTCTTACAGGAATCTGAGTGGGAGATTATTTTAAACCGCAATCCCATATGGCACCGGCGATTTCCACCCGAGATGGCGGCATATATAACCATTATTTCTTCTTTTTCAGACAGGCTACCCAATAAATCGGGATAGGTCCAATATCTATTCCCAACATGGAATTGTTAGCCTAGTGTATGTTTATGCAGTAGTTTAATATATGCCGTAGTTCATATATGCAGTAGTTTAGTTAAATTAATGTATGTATGTCTATTAACCCCATTTTTTTACATGGAACCATAACCCTCCAAATGACACCATTCAAACGTAGGGAATCAAGAAGGGCCAGGTTGACACAGCGAGAGGTAGTTAGGTTGGGCCGGTGGGGTTTTACGCAAAACGCCCAGACAAAACTACCTCGGCGCGATAACGCCAACCGTAGACGATCGACGGCCTCCTTGCGAAAGAAATCCTAAGGCCTCGGCTAACAGGTAGGGGTCTGGAGGAGAAATGTACATGAACATCGATCTTCTAACTTAAATCACTATTGGCATAGACCGCAGTTTATTTCAAATACTCGTTTTTAACAATTAAAACCATTTTCTGAAAACAAAATGTTTTTTTTTATTTAAAAAAAGAAAGAAATATATTAAATACAAAAAAAAAATATATATCAAATAGCCGCTACGTTTCACTAAATTCCAATCATTAATTAATTTTGAAGGAACATTTTAAAATTCAAGAACTTTTATACAATATTTTAACGTACAAATATAGGAGAATTATATTACAGAATTG
Organism: Octonoba sinensis; assembly: GCA_038502835.1. Classification (NCBI taxonomy): domain Eukaryota; kingdom Metazoa; phylum Arthropoda; class Arachnida; order Araneae; family Uloboridae; genus Octonoba; species Octonoba sinensis. The sequence continues at coordinate 129,860,196 of CM076600.1, forward strand.
AATCACAACTAAAATGTACCTAACAAAAAATTTCGGGTCTAAATACTTAAATATAAATAAATAAATAAACCAATATAATGGGAATTAATTTTACAATACTTCTACAAACACACCTAATTGCATTGAGTTAAATAAGATAACTGGAATGACATCCGAGTGGTCCAGCTTTATCCCACATTGTCCGCTAGAATTGAATAACACTTCAGCAGTGAGCAAAAGGGCTAAACGTCATTCGGCATTATTTAGCTAAAATATAAAACCTTTACCTTTGAATACCAACATGCAGAATTACGCATTGATAAAGAGGTTCCTTTTACAATCCAAAAGCCTTGTATGCATGTTCCTTTTTTTGGTACTTTGTTCTTCCCAACGCTCTTCCTCCAGCAAACTGTCTCCCTCTTAGAACAGATAAATGTTCATGGATTATAAAGTATTGATAATGAAAAAATTCGTTAAACTTCTTTAAAATATTTGAATTTCTGCTCCATGTTTATTTTTTTATTTTATTTTTTCTATGCAATTTTGTTTCTGTAATAAATGATGCAATTCTAAACATTAGGCCTAACATTGTTTTTGTAAGAAAACAGAGAATAACGATCATCGAATTAAGTTAATTACTAGTAGATCATTTGTAATGCCTCAAAAACTAATAGTAATTTCTGTAATTTGCACATAGTAACTAAATTTTAAAAAGAAGTAGAATAAAATATAAATACACAAAACAAAATACGATATAGAATACTTTTAAGCAAACGAGGTTTGGAATTCTCACTTTAAATATTATATAATATAATAAGTACATAATATTTATAATGTTTCTTAATATTATATAATAATTCGTTATTAAATACTGTAATAGGTACTTTTAAGCTTCAAAAATATTTGTCGCCCAAAAACAGTTTATGATGTTTACTTGATATTTTATCACTATTTAAATTATTCAAAGTGCTTTTTTATATCGAATCAAACATTTACATTTTCTTTCTCTTAGCTCTTAAATTTTTTAGTAAATGTATTTTCTCGTATTAGTGTGCTTTGCATCATTTTTATGGTCATGGAAACTTTTAAAATAAATTCCAAATAAGAACAATCCATTGCAGTCAGCCTCCTCGAGGTGGCGCGCCCACGTTCCGACCCTGACATCCCTCACTATGGAAGAGTCGCCTGCGAGCATCCCCCTCACAATCCAACAATAGCGACACCACGTGCGAAGGACCTCTCTCTCGGAACGGGGAGCGCATCTTTCCTCTGGCCGCTGGATCTAAGACTTCAGGCCGCCGACTTTGGTTTCGGTTTCCCGTACCAAGAGGAAGGTGGAGTTTAGTTGTTTTTGCGCATTAGTGCGGTAGTGGCGCGTGTAGTGTTTCTGTTTTTTTAATCCGTGGCAGGTGCAAGACGAAATTGTGGTGAATGCAGTCTTCTATGCCCAGTGTTGCTACTAGGAACGTGCACCGTGGAGTTATATCCGCGGCGATAAAACCCTATCGCCCGCGTCATCATCACCCCTTGCCCCCCATGGGGGCTTCTTCTTCTATCTTAACTATATACCAAAGATTCCTTAGATATCTTAGAAGATTACTTAACGCTAGAAGAGGTAAGACTAGCTCTCTTAATCGAAAGTATTAGTATTAATTAACCTGCTTATTTTAAATTCGACTTTTAGTTTACTTGCATTCGCCTTGATAAATAATAATAGTTGATTAGTTAAATATAAAGGAACAAAAAAAGACTTCATATATTTCAGTTTTTGAATTTCTTAAAAAGAATGTGCAGCCTGAATTTTTATCTATTTCTCAAAAGGAGTTATTGCGTTAAATACTTTCACCAACGTCAGAAATATGGGTACATATAATATTCTTTTGCTGCTAACATGATTCTTAATAATTTTTCTGTGTTCAAGTTTGATAAATGAGGATTCTTCTGGGAAATTTTTTATCATGTTTATTATAGAAAATCCGTTTAACCTTGAATTTTTAGGCAAAACTTACTCAAAATAATTACCATTTGTATTTTTTTTTAGCGTAAAGTCTTATAGTGTTAGCTTAAAAATTTATTTTTAGGAAAATAAGTGTTACACTAAGTAAAATTTTGTTGCATACTTACTTCCAGCTATGGTATTTTCACTAAAAGATTATACCTATTACATGCAGACTGAATGTCGCCTAGTGCTCGAAATTCAACTGTAATTTATTCAATCTTTAAGTTTGAACGTTATTGTGGTTCTTTTGTCAAAGAGTATGCCTCTATAAGCATTCTACGTAATTCATCTAGTACGTTAGCTACAAGAGTGTACAATTACAGCATTATGAAATTAATTTTTGAGTTATTTGAAAATTACAAACGGTAGGGAAAATGAGGTACAACTTAGTTAAGCAATATTTTAAAAACAACAATGCGTTTTTTGATATTTCTTGTGTGTGTGTATTTTTTAATTGTGCTATTGGCTGGTTGGTTTCACCAAGGCTACACAGTTATTTATTCTATATTTTCAAATTATATAAAATTTAAATGAAAATTAATATGCACAATGAAATAAAGAATGCGTGTTTCGTATTATATTATCTCCTCAATAAACAACCCTGTTGTAAAAATTTGGTCGCCAAGAAAACCTTAAATTCTTATCCGCAAAAAAAAAAAAAAAAAAAAAAAAAAAGAAAAAAAAAAAAAAAAAACGTTTTATGCTAAACCCCAAAGTCTTCGGCCGTAAAAATTTATGATATCCAATTTGCCAACCAAGTATCTTCCTCTCCCTCTCCAAAAAAAACCCCTTCTTCCGCAAAGACTATTGATACCCTATTTGGCATGACAAACTATCATTCTCCCTCTTTCCTCCCCTTTCATAACACCTACTTCCACTAGAACCTCCTCCACCGACAACGCCTTACCTGTTTGGATAGGTCCTTGATTTTTTTTTTCAATGCTGTTTGGTGGGAAGCTTTGCAAATATAGGTCGTTGCTTGGTGAGCAAAAATCTTCCCTCCAAACAGCATTAAAAAAAATTTCAAGGATCCATCCAAACAGGTAAGGCGTTGTCGGTGGAGGAGGTTCTAGTGGAAGTAGGTGTTATGAAAGGGGAGGAAAGAGGGAGAATGATAGTTTGTCATGCCAAACAGGGTATCAATAGCCTTTGTGGAAGATATCATAACTTTTTACGACTGAGGGTTTTGTGGTTCAGCATGAAACGGTTCTTTTTTGCGGATAAGAGTTTAAGGTATTCTTGACGGGCAAATTTTTACAACATGACTGTTTTTTGAGGAGTCATCACATTTTTTGGTATCGACTGTTTTGTTGGAGTTTTACTTATGTAAGTAACTCAAGACGCCCGCTCATCTTGGGGAGGGAGTTTATATGCGAACACAAGGAAACTATTTACAGAGAACACGCACATTCAGTGATAGAATGTTCTAGAAAGTTCCAGAGTTAGATGATGGGAGAACTTTTAAAAGTATTGTAAGTCTACCCCCGGCGGAATTCGATCTAGTGACTTGAGGCATCTGAAACGCGCGAGCAGAACCACGCGGCCACCGACTGCTGTTCAACGAGGCTTTGCAATATTTATGTGTGAATTTATTCGCTTCTATTATTACTTTGTTTGTATTCTGTTTAAGTGTCTGGTTAAAAAAAAGTTTTTCTGCTATTGACTTATGTTTAAATTATTAACGAATGCGACTGGCGTCGATGTTTTTTGTAAAATCTCTACTCTGTGAGACTGTTTGACCACAAATTAAAACGTGTTTGATATTGATAGGTTTAAATCATCTGATTTTATTAGAAAAATGTTTTAAAAAATTTTCATAAACAATCTAAATAAACTCTCTTTCGCAGTGAAATTCACTGCGGGAAGATAAAACCAGCTGCAAATCGTCCATGCGCATTCATTCCAGATTCACTTCGCATTCACTCCGCTCTTTCAATCTTCTAATTTACAGAATATGGCAGTATAGTTTTGTGGCCTTTGACTGCCATTGCACACTATGTTAATAACTACAATGCGTCAGGTAGTATTACAGTGGTAGGCATTAAAGAAAGAGGGTTGCTGTTTCATTGCGAATATTTTCGACAATTGAGGATTCATAGCTGAATGGGTGACTCTATTACAATGAGTTTTTTCCCTCTTTAAAACTTAATCGTATTTGTAACAGATACTATGCATAAATTTGATTTTCCTGTACTCCTTTTCCATATGAACTTTAACTATTCAAAATCTGATACTCCTCCGGGCAGGAAATGTACTTAAAAATGGGTAAAGGTTTTCTTCTTCACACATTCATACCGTCAACTGGGGTGACTTTGTCCTCTATGGTGACTTTGCCCAATTTTGAAAAAAAGTTTCGTGCCACCATAATAAATATCTAATAGGTTGTTTGAGGTGTTGCAGTCACTGATACATTCCTCCTCAATGTCTACGAGCTATTCTGTGATTTGCAAGTGGTTCCTGATAAGTGTTATCACCAATCTTCTGTGTCATTTGTGAAGTGTGTTTTCCATGAAAATTACAGCTCTTCAAAGTTAGATGCACACAACTTCTAAGAAAACAAGGTGAGTTTCATCAGTTATTATAATTATTAGTAAATGCAATGAAGAATATAATACCCTTGGAAATTCGTTCCTGCACCCAACCTGTTGATTGTCATTTGACTGGACAATGTCACCACACGGTTTGCAGGAAAATTGGGGTCACTTTGCCCACCTGATGTTTGAAGTGTTACATCGTAATAGGAGTTTTTTTTTTTTTTGGTAATTCATCAAGATGTTTAGGTTAATAAAAATAACCGAAAGGAATTTTTCTGAAATGGAGTAGGAGGGAGAAGAAACTGATTCCACCAATTACCAAGAACCGATTACTTTCATAAAAGATGAATTCATTGTGGTGAAAATCCTGGGGAAAAAGCTGTGAAGCATTTTATGTCGAAAATTACTAATGAATGTAGTGATGGAGATTGTGAGGTCTCGTACATGAGAACCAAGGATAAGGGAAAATCGTTCACTTTTCCTCAGGGGACAGATGAAGCCAGCATTTCACGAGACGACATTGTTCTCAAGCCCACTCCGCCCACCGATAACAGGCAAGCTGTTCCCTTTACAGATAGCTTGGAAAAAAATTTTTGCACGTAGTTCTTGATAGATTCTTTTTGACACTTATTTACTGGCGAACTGTTCTTTATTTTCAGAATTCATCTTTTTTTCTCACGTTTTTAAAACTTTTCAGCACTATTTGTCCAAGATTTGCATTAATTTTTGTATTTTTGGGGGGAAAAAACGATTTTAGAACAATTTTTGCGTTTACTGTGGCGCTTTTAACACCCTGAAGTGGTGGCTTCGCCCATCTTTTATTAATAGCTTCGATATACGAAGAAAACATCTGGTGGGCAAAGTGACCCCACGTCACTAGGTGACTTTGCCCACCCATATTTCTTTTTTTTTTTTAACGAGGGGGAATGATATAAAAAGAAAATAACTACATGAATCACATCTACGAACCACCTTCCAAAGGTACAAATTTTATCTAAGATATCAGAAAATGGGTTATGGGAAAATTATCAACTTGAAGAATGCTTGCTGAAAGTATTTGAAGATAACTTCGAGTTAAAATCCACAGTATTCGCAATGAGATGCCTAATCAAATCCTTTTGAGAAGCAGTGAGAGCACTAAATCTAAAGGCTTTCTCAATTGGAGCAACCAACTTAGGAAAAGAAGGTTTTGAAGAAGAAGCAAAATTGTTATTCAATTGAGATCTAAAGGCTTTCTCAATTGTATATCAATTGAGAAAGCCTTTAGATTTAGTGCTCTCACTGCTTCTCAAAAGGATTCGATTAGGCATCTTATTGCGAATACTGTGGATTTTAACTCGAAGTTATCTTCAAATACTTTCAGCAAGCATGCTAATAGTTACGTCAAAAACTTGTGCTCTGATCCTGATTTGGTTATCACTAAGGCTGATAAGGGTGGTCAAATTGTTCTTATAGATAAAAGCTCTTACTTAGATAAATGTAATGATTTACTTAAGGTTGGTCCTTATGTTACACTTCGCAAAGACCCCAGCACCATTGAGATGAATTTGATTAGTAAGGCTGTAAAGTCTTCTCCTGCCATTTGCGATTCTTCAAAAAGGTCTTTGATTCCTTCAGTCGCACACTGTGCCAGATTTTACGCTCTTCCTAAGGTCCACAAACCTGGTATACCTCTCCGTCCTATTGTCTCCAATATTAATACTGCTTCTTATAAACTTGCTAAACACTTGGTCTCCATCTTTTCTCCTCTTTTGAATGGCAATTCTTTCACTGTTAAAAATTCCGTCGACTTCGTTCATAAGCTTCGTGATTTCAAACCTTTTGGATTAACTATGGCTTCTTTTGATGTAAACTCGCTTTTCACCAATGTACCGGTTAATGGCGCATTGGATTGTCTTAAATTGAGACTTCAGGAATATCATTTCTCTAGTTTTGAGATTGAAGAACTTTTTTCTCTCACTCGTGTTTGTCTTGAGCAAAATACGTTTGTATTTGATGGTGTGTACTTTCGTATGACTGAAGGTTTAGCTATGGGTAATCCTTTAAGCCCTATTTTAAGTGACATTTATATGCACTATTTTGAGACTAAACTTTTCGAAACCATAAAGTTTCCTTTTTATGTCCGTTATGTTGATGATTGTTTTGAATTGCTTGATCAGAAGCAAGTGGATATTGATCATTTACTTGATAAGCTTAATTCCATTGATCCTTGCATTCAATTCACTATTGAAATGGAAGTTGATAGTTCTCTTTCATTCTTGGACGTTTTAATTACTAAAAGTAATGACGATTTTATGACTTCAGTGTTTCGTAAGCCCTTTGCTGTTACACTACCTCCTCACAAATGTTCTTCTCACCCCCCAAACCAAAAGTTCGCCTCTTTCAAGGCTCTTGTTTTCCGTGCTTTGAATATATGTTCCTCTTCTAACTCTTTGGATGCTGAGCTTTCGTACATTAAGGCTGTGGCTTTGGATCGTGGTTATTCTCCTAAGGTCGTTGATTCTATTTATAACAGGTTAATTAAGCCTTCACCTTCCGGCAATGTTTCTAAGTGCAAGCCTGCTTATACTATTATTTTACCTTTTTATCCAAAAATCAGTCAGCAAATTGCTAAAATATTGAAGAAGTTTGGGTTTGATACTGCATTTTCTTTCCCCTGTGAATAAAATAAAATTTACAAATTTGAAGTATCCCATTGATTTGCACAGCAACTGGGGTATTTATAGTATTTCTTGCAAATGTGGTCTGTTTTACATAGGTCAGACTAAACGTGCCTTAAAGCACCGTCTGAAAGAACATGAAAATTATGTTAAGCGTAAAGAACTTGCACGTTCTTCCATTGCCCATCATTGTTGGACTTTAGATCATTGTTTTGAATATTCTTCTGCTAGAATTATCAGCAAATGCTCTTCTGTCTATGAACTTGATTTTTGGGAAGCTTATCACATTTGGAAAAATTCTCATTCTGTAGTAAATGATTTTTTCAGCACTCCATATTTTCCTGACATTTGGAAACAATTTTTATAATTTTTCTCTTCCTTTTTGGTTTTTCCTGCAATTTACATATTCGTTTCCCGCCTTCTTCCTTCGGGCTCTGTTCCCGCCTTGTTCCTGGCCTCTGATTGGTCAATCGCTAATTCGACACATTTGGTATAAATACCGGTGTCTCTCTGGTTATTGCCTTGTTCACTCACAGCTTTCTTGCTTGTGGGTTGAGCGTTTCTTCTTCTCTTATGCACTGATGAAGAGGCTCTATTTGTAGCTTCGAAATAGCTATTTGCGTTAATTTTTATTCTGAATTTGTGCTTTTTCACGTTGTTTTATCTTTGTACTTACATTTTTCACAAAGTATTTTGACCATTTGTCTTATTCTTTGATTTGAATAAGTTTTGTTAAATTTTGAACAGTTCAAAAAAAAAACATTAGCGTCTACCGGGAAATTTCAATCCCATATAAATCCTGATCTAGCAGACAGATTTGCTTGGAACAAACTTTATCGGAAAGATGTTAGGCAGTAGAACATGCAGAGATACGAAGTCCAACCAGAACTAAACATGCCTATTTTCCTATGAAATTATTTGATCGGGAATTTTAAGGATATTTCTGAATGAATGAATGAAAAAAATGAGAGAATAAATTAGTGTATAAATGAGTGAATGAATTAAAGAATGAATAAATGAGTGAATAAATTTATGAGTGAAAGAATGAATGAATAAATGAAAAAATAAGTAAAAGATTATATGAATAAGTAAAAACATGAATGAAGGAATGAGTATGTATTAGCCGTTGAAAAGGATATATTTGAAGTAATTAAGAACTAAAGGCTAAATGAGAGAGATGAGAAAGATATATAGAGAGAGATAGCTAGAATTTAAATTTGAAGTTGGGAGAATATACGGGAAAGTAGTCTCGTATAGTTCTAGACGGAACTTCTTGTTTGACTATCAAATAAAAATGTCACGCATATTCTTGCAATTGCACGACCAAACACCGGGGATTTAAAAACATTTATAAGAGGAGCAAGTACTGTATCAACCTTAGTAGCTTGCGAATAAGATTGGAGTCTGCCGAATCGGAACAACAATGTTAAGCGTTACTGAAGTTAAAGACATTGCCCCCTTTTTTTCTTTTAGTTTAAGATAGGATTGCTCATTTATGGGCCATGTATTGAGGTGGGAAATACGTAATGTAGAATATACCTGCATTTACATAAATTACAATGCTTAATGAAATTCAAATTGAAAAAAAATATCATAATTTAACGTAATTCATTTTACTTTTCTCCACACATATTATGTAATAACATAAATTATAGTACTAGTAAAACTAGTAGGTAAGATCCTACTTCCCTGTGTATCAATATCGGGTTTGTAAAACTATCTCGATCTCCTTCGTTTAGCTTAAATTTCAAGTTTTAAAATGCAAGTATTAACGATTAACACAATTAATATCAAAGCAATATATATAGAAAATAAAACTACTACCTGTTATGTAAACGATATTAAATCCCTTCTTTAAGAGGGTCGGGTGTATCGAACATCCATTATCCGGTTGGAAGTCCGACATCCTAACCATTCGGCTACCACGGGCCATGAACTTTTAATAACGCAATGGAAACGGCCCGTCAATAGGGGCACGGGTGGGGGAAGATCGTGGTTAACAATTATGCAAAAACAATGACACGCACAAACATTTTGTCGCGGTCGCCTGTGCCTGAAGTTCTTCGTGTTAATGAACGGTTACTTCTAAGCAAAAGCATGTAAAGCTTGCTATTGCTTTATTAAAATAAATATCCTTAAAGTAAAATATATTCATGTCAGTAATAATTTGTATTAAAAAACAATCAAAAGTAGAATAATTTTTTATCCTATGAAAGGGGAAAAATGCAAACTTTAAATCTAATGAATTAATTAATACATCACAATTTTTAATTTTAGGCAAAAAATGTTATTCCGATCTTATTTAACGACTTTTTTCTACTTGTTAAAGCAAACCAAACCAACAAAAAAAAATGTAATTACCACTTCTCAAAAACTCCCTAAGTAAAAAACGCATTTTCAAAATAAAATCCTTCAAATCAAAAATCCTTCAAATAATCCTTCAATAAGCAATTAATAATTAGTAAGCTCTTTTAGTGCAACAAATAGAAAGAAAGAATGCTTTAGATAGTTTTGTCACAGTTGAATGTTTAACAATGTTTTTCAGAAATTCTGATGTAATTTTGGTCACACAAATGTTATATCAATAGGAAATACACGTCTCACTTTTTCATCAATTTTAGTTGAGAAAACAATAATTAATATTTGATAAAAAATATAAAATGCGTTTGAATTGTAATTTGATGTCTCTTAGAACATAAGACATTTTATTTGAAAACCATGAATGAAACATGTATTGCGCATTTTTTATGTTTTAGTTCTTGCATGCATTGATAGTTAAAACAATTTTTAAGGAAGAATGGAAATTTATGTAATCATAATAACACAACTGCATAATTTGAACGTGTTTTTTACATAGTTTGCATACTTTCAGTCTCTTTTAAAATGCTTTAAAAAGGTTATGCAGAACGCAGTAAATTTCGTTTTACGACAAAAGAAAATATTTTTATGCTTATTCTATGCATTTCTATTAAAGGCATTTCCAAATAAGTTATATACGGTAGAATTTCTTTTCTCCATTGGGTGTTAAGTATTGCTTTCTCGCTCGGTAGATTTTTCTCTCATGGTAAAAATTATCATAAAACTTTTGCAAACTAGAAAGAAAAAAAAACGAAATGGTCAATTTTTTTATTTTTTAACTTTCCTTAAAAATAAATCTAATATTTCAAATCTAGAAGCATGGAATATTGAATAAAATTTACCATAATTCTTGCTAGTTCTTGGAAATGAAAAATATATATCTAAAAAAAAAAAAAAACTGCTGTTCCATTTTTTTTGTTTTTGCTAAAAAGCACATAGATTACTAAATATTTAATATCATTTGTATCGTGCTCACTTTTTCTATATTTCATATTGAGATAGTATTTAGACAATTTGGCCTCTCCGCCCATGTTTGTTTAATTAAGTCCCAAGTTGATTAAGTTGCAGGAGATTTAATGTGTCTGTGTCGGCTGATTTATGCGGTATGTTAAATTTTCTTTGAGTACCTATTTTGGCTTGAATTCTTCCTTCTAAATTAAATTCCTAATGCAATTCCGCATCGTCAGAGCCCAGATGTCTCCATCGAGTAGGAAAACTTGGTGTAAAATTTCTCACGTGGTAATGGCATCTGCCAATATCTGTGCCACATGAAATATTGGTTGCTAGCTCTTGAGAAATGCACTAGGTTTGCAAATGGTGGTGAGCCAAAACGCATCCAAGAAATGAATAAGATAATATTAGTTACATAATTAATAAAGTAAGTTTGTAAACATCTTGTAATCGGTATCTCTTAGCAGAGAAAATTTTACCGATCCCAACATTAACGGATTGAAACGTGGATAGCAAATTCCTTTCACTACATTCGAAAAAGACTTAAATTATTGCTTGAAGTGCAACGAAATCATAAAAAAGTTATTAGGATGTAAAATTATGATGGCATTGTCTTCAAATCACCTGAAGGATTGGTCATTAATGGAACTTGTGTCGGGTACTTTTTGAATGAAATGCGATACGTTTCAAGACTGAATGCTTTTCTTTTACAGGACAGTATAAAGAATACACATAACTGAAATATTTTTTCAGCCGAAATCATTATGTTTCACCCAACACTTATACTGTAGGCCTATTAAATTGGCAGTTTTGCAAATTCGCTGCACTCCACTAAAGAACCTACACATATAGGTCATTTTGCTAACTTAAACACATATGGCGTAAAACTTTAGCCAATGAATGAGTTATGTTAATATCCCGGAATTGCAAACTAAGTGACCAACAATTTCTGCATCCTCGGATTGCTTTAATATACTAATCGATTTTAATTATTTGAATTACAAGAGCATTTATCATAAAATATTTTTGAAAAAAATTACAGCATATATGCTTCACACTAAAACTGATATAACTCTAGCTTGTAACTGTTGAATGGAGTTTGACTTTTGTCCGGGAATTATCTTGGGTACCCTAATAATATTTTATTAAGTTTGGAAACTACTTTTTAACGCAAGAAATAGGGCGTGCTCTAGCAGTAGCAATTTCAAATTCTTAAATACTACCATTAATAAGAAATACCAGAGCGTGGGTGGAAAACAAATCATCACAACCCGCATTAACTATTGTTTAAAAGAAATTGGATGTCTTTTCCCAATGAAAAATAAAAATTTGATGCAAATAAACGATTCTGTTTTAGAATTTGCTGATATTTATTTTGCTGTACATTCATGCATTTTTTCCATGCATCCAAGAACCTAATTCCTGGCAACAACAAGTAATTTTTAATGAGAACCTGAAGAATGTAATGCTCAATTCATAGTAAGCACTCACTCAGAGTTTGCATTAAAATAGATGTGATTCAAGGATCTGTTTAGCATTAAATACATCTGAACGTACTTCAAGTATTTCTATGTCTTATTTTAATTGCAATTAACATTTCGAACTTCCGGTTTCCGTGAAAATATTAAAGTTTTTTCCTTCGTACAATTTTAAAGATTTATATGTGCAGTTTAACTATTCTCTAGTTAAGATACTGATTTAAGCTACTTAAATCAGTATTACTATGTGTTAACAATAAAGAGCAGATAGAGCTAAAATTGCAGCTAAAATTTATGGTCGTGAAACATTATCTTCTCTACACATTAGAAAGCAAAATAATTTCGTCCAGATTACAGGAAATCAAGTTTTAACAAAAATAAAATTTCAGGTTTCAAAAAATTATTTTAGGAATATCTAAACATTTAAATAATGTGCACGTATTATGAAATTTCAAGACATTATTTTTTTTCTGTTATTAACATATACATCGCGGCAACAGCGTACCTTTGTCTTACCCTCTGCACTAAGAGCTGCACTAGAACTGAAATTTAAACGTTTAGCATTTTTCAAGTTCTTTAGAATTTTCCTTCAAAAATAGTTTCACGCATAATTAATAAATATTTCATATGATGATTTCAAAAAACTAATATAAAAATCGCAAATATTGCCTAAGTTTGTGATTTGAGTAATTTATGTCAGTGTGATGCATTAAAAATTTTTATTCGTAATTGGCGGCATTGCAAAATATTTTTGCAGCTTGTTTTAAAATATGGAATATTCATATGCTTTAACTGCTGTCGTTAATGCACAATGTATATATGCTTTGATATTCATTAGCTCAATACTCTGTTCCTTTTGTAAATAAAAGGCATGTGGCAGCACCTAATTTTCAACCTTTTCTACTTTCCTTGATTTTCTGTCGATCACTTTTTTTCCTTAGCTATGAACTAATCGTAGTTTCTGTGTCGGATAGTTCAGGTGGCGTAAGTTTTGGCCTGAATGTAGCTTGGATGAGTTGTCAAACGATAGAGAACAGGGCTCCCTTAGTCTGTATATAAAATGCGAAAGTAAAGTCAACGTAATAGTTTTGCAAAAGTTAATTGCAATTTTTTAAAAAAAGGTAACAGAGTTAAAGATTAAATCCGCGGTATCAAATGGGAGCAACAACTCATAATGAAATGCATTTATTAACGTTTAATGAAATGGAATTAATTTAACTACTGATAGTCAAGCAGTGCCGTATTTGCGTAACATACTAAATACAAACATTACTTTGATTACATTATTTAGCTCGCCATTAAAGATACATTTCGCTTAAATAATGGTGTATTTAAAAAGTTTCGTCAAGCTGTTCAAAATGTTCACACATACTTTCTTTTTTGTTAGTTTTTAGCCTGATTCTAATAAGAAAAATGAGTTGGAGAAGATAAAATTTAATTAAGTAAAGAAAAACTAAGTTAAAACAATTACGCGCCCAATAAAAATCAAATATAGCTCTTAAAAATATTTTAAATTATCCATTAAAAAAGTGAAAATTTTGTAAATCTACTTGATCAAAAACTTTTAAGCAAAAAATTTTTTAACGATAATGCACTTTTTAAAGTGCTTATAAATTAATCGTTATATACACTACGTTATTGCTTTTTGTCTTTTTTTAAACCCGAAGTTTCAAAAGAAAGAATTTTACGAAAAATACTTAATTGCTTGATTAAAAATATTGTTCTTAATTTTTGATAAAGTGTTTGCGGCTTACCTGAAGGAGTTATTTTCTTGAATAAATTTCCACATTTTAAAATTAAGTCAATGCAGGCTGTATAATAAAAATGAGAAGATAGCTTATTTTTCCTTTAACAAACCTTAGTAATATTGATTTTTATCATAAAATATTAAAATATATTTTCCTAATTTGGTTGCGTTATTTATTTTTGTAAATAAAACAAGTCACTTAGAAGGACATTTCATACCTGCCAACATATTGAAGTAAAAATTCAGATTTTTCTCAAAAATCCAAGAGAATTCAGAAAAATGCGAAAACTGGTAAATGTTAATGATATCCACAAAAAAAAAATCTGAAAACGTATAAATAAAAACACGTGTTTACTTCTAATCTAGTAATAAAATTTAAAAAAACCAATTATTATTATTAAAGTCATTTTCGTCATTACATTGAGAAAAAGCGCTGAAATACATGAAAAAAAGATTCAGTTTTGTGAGACATCACTCAAATTTCATCAAAAATCAAAGCATTTAAAATGTATTGTAAACAAGAAGTTCCGTATAGAACTGTACGTGCCTGCTTTCCTGTATGCACCAACTTCAAATGGATAATCAATCTATCTAGTTCTTAATTACTACAGATATACTTTTTTCAGTGGTTAGTACATCATACATGTGATTTTTCCGTATTTTGACAGAATTCCGTATTTTCATTAATTTTGGAAATTCAGAATTTCGTTTCCGCGAAAACCTTCATCAAATAATCATTGTATATTGTTACAAAATAAATTAACAATTATTTCTGTTTTCATTCAATTTAAAATTAAAAAGCATGAAAAAAAAAAATCATCAATTGCCTGATGGGTGATTTTTTCAAGACTACAAACCAATTGTTATGTTTGAGAAAAAAAAAAACCCCAAGGTTTTAGAAGATCATTAATCAAGTAGCTCAATATTATACATATTTCCAGATAAAAGTAATGTGCGTTAAAATCACAAGTATGTTTGCATTGTGTATTAATAATCTTGTATTTCTCATATAATGCTTTTGTACTTTGCAATCTTTTTTTTTTCCACTTCACTTGATTTTTCACTTCACACCTTATTCATTAATATTTTTAATAGTTAGTAGATATGAAATAGTACTTCAGTTTAAAACGTTAATTCTTGAAAACCTGTATATTTCCTTAAAAAATGGAATCAGTTTTTATAGATCGCACTGAATTTAAAATCTTTACATATGAATATAAGTTTCAAAGAATGCAGTAATTCTGCACTTTTTTTGTTAGACATTTAGCTCCTATTACTCCTTTCTATTAAAGAGTAAGGCAATAACTTAAGTTTGTATTGTATGTGATAATTATATTGCATAGTAATTTATCTTTGTAATATAAGGTTTTTTATTAAGCTTACAATGTTCAGTCATGATGCCGTGATATTTCAGTATTTATTTCCTCAGTGAGTCACATGTTTGATACATATTTATTCACTCACTCATCTAATCATTCTTTCATTCATTCACTAATTCATATATTTATTTATTCATTCATTTACTCTCATTCATTTACACTCATTTATTTATTATTTTCATTTATTCACTCATTAATGCATTTATTCTTTCATTCATTCATAAATATCCTTAAAAATCCCGATTAAAAAACTTCATAGGAAAATTGGTTCGTTTAGTTCTGATTAAACTTCGTATCTGTACATGTTCTACGTCATAAAATCTTTCCGATAGTTTTCTGAAGAAGTCAGTTTTGTTGGTATATGTTTCATATGTCTTTTTTAAGGTTTACAACATAATTTTCGACTTAGTTCAAAGTAAATTAAATAATGAAACAAGTGGTAAGAACATATAATAGTTTCTTAGTCATAATTTTGAAAACCAGGTCTCAAAGAAAAAAGAGCTGTTCATCATCCTTTTTTTCTGTAATGATAAATTTTTATGTATTTTTACCTTTTTGTAGTAAAAATAGTATTACGATAAAAAGATGATAGCAAATTTCCTACCTTTCATACACTATCAGACCTATATTCCAAAGAAGATTCTGCTTGCATAATAACAAAATTATATATATATATATTACGCTATTTAACAACATTATAAGACTGGCAGTTATCTTTTTTTTTTAATTTGAAGTTATTATTAACATAAAAAAGGCTAACTTTTCGACACAGCAATACATAGTTGTTAGTTAATTTTGCATTTTTAAACCTATTCCTTCTTAAAGCGTTACAAATTTCCTGGTAACAAGAAAAGAAAAAAAATCATAAACTGCATCTACAATGAGATAGCATTTTCCATTTCGATTCTTCTTACTTTAAACATAAATGATCTAACTCAAATGTAATATCCCTTTCAGAATACAAACTTGGCTGGAAGCCACGAGAATGAAATTTCCAGCAGTAATCAAATGAATGTTGCGAAAAGAATGGATATGCTAAGCAGGTTTAGACAACGAAAAAATAAAACTGCTGAAAAATTGCTTACTTGGCTTTGTTTCGGCAAAAGGACGCCAATTTGTTTTACCTCTAACCGTGTGCCTGGTATCAACAACGTAATCTTCATTATTTGAAAGAATCATTTATCTTGTTTTTGTTTACTTCCTTAAAGGTTTTAATATACGGTGGACAAAAATAAGTAATAACAAATATATATTTTTACCGTAATTTGTCACTAATTATTGTTATATGAGTAAATATGATAACGGGGGAGGGCATAGGATCTTAACGGGAACTAACTCAGCTTCTGCACTTTATTTTAATTTTATGTGAATTTTTACAGATTAAACGGAAAACTAAGTATAAAAAACTAATAAGGTTCCCACACTTTAAAATTAAGCAGTGAATATAGCTGATACATTTTCTTTTGGAGAACGATTTGCAAACGGTTTGTACGACCGTTTGTGATGATTCATCGGATTTTGGAGGAATAGGTAGTATTTCAAGAAGTATTACATACAAAATAATGATTGATACATTGTATGAAGCAGTACATTTTCATAAAGTTTTTACGTATCATTGCAAATGTTCTATGGGATCTCCTCGTGCTTCACAGCACACATATATTGAGGTAGTCAAGCTCAGTCAATACAAAATACTTTCAGTAGATTAGTCATCGTTTAGGAAACTATTATAATCCTACCACCTGATGAGTCAAAACGGAACCTGTAATGTCAAAAAACAAAACTTTAAGATATGTTTTTTGGATTGGTCAATAGTACAAATGAATGGCTATTATATATTTGAAGCTATTCGACGTGAATCATTTGTAATCACCCTGTAAATTTAGATTGAAATAGATATAAACCAAAACGGATTAATCTTCCCAAAAGCAACGCTTTATATCAACTTCATATTCATAAGTTCCCGCTATGCCCATTTGGTCGATAAATACAGTGCTTCACACACTCAAGGACAATATATTAATTATTGTAATCTTTCAAAATCCAGTTCAAGTAAGATTTGAAGTTTGTTGCATACTCATAAAATTGGAACAAGAGAAAAAATGAACATGTTTCCTACTCTGAAAGTCTTTATTCTTCTTACCACCTTTAAAACTTTTTATTCTTCACTCATAACAGAAAAAGTAAAGCTTAACCTGTCCTTGCGTACGTCACAAAAAACAGGCGTGAAACATCACTCATTGCTGTTTTTCTAAACTTTCTTTAGAACGATTCTGTGAAACAACAGCGTCAACGCCTTTGTGAAACAAAAATGTAAAACATAAGCCTGTCAGTTGACAAATGATTCAACATATATCTTGCGTTATTACTATGGTTTAAACGGAAATTCACTCCCTGAAGTTTTTGAGCATTATCTGCTGGGAAAGTATTGTTTTTATATGTTTAGAAATAAAGCACTGAGGATGTAAAGAAGACGCTTTTAAAAATGAAAAAGAGCAGACAATATAATGCCCTTTTTTGATGTTTTAAAACTTAGCTGGGGCATTAGTAAAATTTAATATTTTATTTTATTGTATTATTTTATATTTTGAAGAATGAAAACCAATTTATAGTTTGCACCAACACTTTTGTACTTATAATGTGTTTCAATGCATGGGTATATTCAGTCAAAAAATCTCCTTTTGTCGTATAACTAATATTCGAACAATCGCGCAGTTAGGATTAAAGAAGTGTAATTTATGAACAAGTTTGCCTTTGAAAGCCTGGATATAGGTAAGAAGGGTTGCACTTGTATTTTCAGTTATATTGAAGTTTAGGTTTATACGTTTGTGTAGAACGTATAGTGTAGCTTTATGAGTTTTCATTCGTGTATTCAAAAAAATAAAAAAATTAAAAATAAATAAATAAAAAAAGAGCTTTTTGAAGCTAATTCAATAAACAATCAAGAATTTATAAATTTTGTTCGGTGTGAGCTCTAAAGCTACTGTTCAAATTTATTCAGCGGCCGATGAACAACGAAATAGAAACGTTTATTAATCTCGGCAGTACATAGGACAAAAAAACAATCAACACTTTTAAAACTGGGGCAATCGTGTGTACATGACTAAACTAACTTAAGAAACATTCTTAAGATTTCCACGTATCATAGAAGTTGCCATTCACTTAACGATAAATTTTATACACAAATAAGTCACAGTTAATGTTGTGCGCTTACCTTTAACAATTTTTAAATGTAAAGAGTTTTAAATGTGTAATCAAATTGTGTGTGTTTGTGTGTGTATATATATATATATTAACAACTGTTTTATTTCATATTAAAAAAACATTTGAATTTGCTGTATACTAATCAGACAAAAAATTAAATTAGCAGCTTTATATCTGAATCAAAAAATCTTTTAACTAATCTAATTTATTAAAAATTACATTACAAATAAATATTACATCATAAGTCGTTACAAGTCAAAATTTTGTAAAATTTAAGTTTCATTACCCATTTTATTGTTAACATGCAATTCTGTCAACGTGTTGTTCCCTTATATGTTGGAGGCGATCGAACAAAGAGATGTTCAATTCATTGCGAACTCAAAATTATCTAGTTCTACTCCATCAATTCGCATTAGACTGCTGATTGTCTCTGCAGACAAACTGCAACGAAGGGGGGCGGAGGTATGCGATTTATGGCACTAAATCCCCTCTCGCACGCAGAGCATAATCTTCATAAGTAAGAGAATATTTATAAATTCTTCATGTTTACTCCTTAAAAGGTCAGAGAAGACAGAAGGTTTGACGATTTTGCCCGCATTTTGTCAACAGTTACTTTAAAACTTGATTTTAGCGGTATCGCTTAGAATAAATTTGGGGCTCCGGTAAGGATGGCAGAGATTTTTCAGTAAAATGCGAAATAATCAAGTCTTCGAAATAAATATTTGATTGAAAAACTATATGCTGTGCGGGGCATGTAAGGGTAGAAGATTCATGCCAGATCGGTATTTTTGCATGCCACGGGCATGACAAGAAATATAATTTTCGCCCTGATATATATAGGAGGGCTCGACCGATGGCATTTTTTGGCCGATAGGCCGATGCCGATTGTTCCGAGATAGGCCGATGGCCGATTATTTTCCTCTTCCATCGGCCATCGGCCGATGGAAAAAATTCGCTTTAAACCATTAAACATGTAGAATGCTTGTCATAAATGTCATTTAAATCATTTATTTATGTTCATGTTTAAAAAAACATGAGTGTATTATTCAAGCACAATTAAAGACTGTTTGGGGGAAGTTTACAAAATAATTAAAACTAAAAGAATCACTCGCGATTCTAGTAAAGAAATTAAACTATTTGGCGGTAAAAAAAATATATAAAAATAGCTATATCAGAGGATTGTTAATTCTTTTTCCTTATCTTTGCAAAAAAACTCAACCACTGTTGGATCGGACCGGGTCTCCTTTCGTTTCCTCCAACATTTTCTTTTTATAACACCTGTACTGAAAATGCCAAGTGCAGCTGCCTTTCTTTTCATTTTTTTTCAAGGGGAGGAGTGCAGATGTTATAATACAGACTGTCAAATAATGTGGGTTTGTATCTTTTTCGGAAGCAGTCTGTTCAAAGAGAAATAATTTTAATAATCAATTTTTTCGGGCAGCGATCACTTAAACTATTTTTCTGATTTTTGTTATTAAATACTTAGTAGAATGACATTATTTTTGTGCTTTTTAACTGATGTGTTAGCTGTTATTGTGTGGAAATGTCAAGTTGTCTAGCTATGGAGGAGTTTAAAGACAGAATTTTTTCTGGAAAGTTGTCCTTACGAAAACCATCGGCCTTGCATCGGCTTTTAGATGTTTTTCAGGGCCGATGGGCCGATGTTTTTCTAAAGTTAACATCGGCCGCCAATGCCGATGGCCGATGGCAACTTTGTTGAACAATCGGCGCAGACGCATCGGTCGAGCCTTAATATATAGCATGCATTATTTTGCTTTGTAATTGCGTTTTGCAATTTTCCGTATGGGTATTTCTCCAATTTATGTTCTAATGGCGCAGAGTTATTTCCTACAGCATTTCAAGTACTACTTTTAAATACTTGTCCTCTTACAAATTTTTAGTATTTCTGACTATTTGTTTTGAAAAAGTAAGTAATTATAAGCAGCAATTCAAAACTAATAAAGATCGAACATCATTTATTAATAATATTTTTTGGTTATAAATTAATTACTATAGCACCACAATAACGTAGCATTAATACAGATAGGTCGTACAATGCATCACCTGTGGTTAGTGAATCTGTAGAATGAGAAACAAACTTTCTTGATTCTGTCATGCCTACGAACATGAAATTACGTTCATTACATTCTTTTGTAGGCAGGTACGAAAATTATACACAACTTATATCATGCTTATAGCCGTTTGCATTAGTTAATGGAAAATATGTCGTTACATACGTGTTCGTTAAGCGACGTTGAGAACCAATGCAAGTCATTTTAAGGAAACATTATACCCGATACACTGACTATAAGAGATCAATGAGAAAGCCTGGCGTATTTCCCATCATCAAGTAATAACCACAATCCAGCAAATGTCAACAACTAATCTTTCAACAACGCAAGTATTGGATTTAATACGTTTATCTCTAAAGGATCTCAACTTTACTAGTCTGAGTGATTTTACTATTCATTGATTTGCGAATTGCCATGTATGATTTTCGATGTATGTGTCATTTATGTAATATCTTTTTAAAAAACTCTAAATGTCAAAGGTAATTGAATAGTTTTTAGGCTAAAACATTTTTGTTTCAAACACACATTTTATTATATTGCTAAAAATTTATTTAATAAGTAATACTGTACAAGAGTTGTCAGAAAATGTGGACCGAAGGAAAATATATTTACTCGGAAAAAAACGCTTTTTTAAGTCAAAGTTCTCCTTAGTTTTAATCCTGTTATAAGTATTGCACTCTTCATATTATAGCGATTTAGAAAAAAGCCCCAATAATTTTATGTTGTTGTTGTTGTTGTCGAGTCCTCGCTCGAAGCGAGAAAAAATGGTTGCGTTACTCCTGAGTCTCACGGGGCCTTATAAGCACGGACCCGACCTCCGCCCTTTTGAGAGGTCTCTTAATTTTTGAACCAGCTCCCAGATGAGAGACCGTCACCTGGGGTTGGCACCCCCAGAGGTATTGTTTCACTTGGAGGACATTGGAGCCACTACGGATTTAACGTACACCAGCCCCCTTTAGCGTACACGGTCACAAAGTAACCAGCCTTGAGAGGTTCTCACCTTCCCAAGCCACTGACCTCAGTCAATGTTGCTTCACTTTCGGTGTTCTGTGGGACCATAGTTTTATGTTGCATTCCCTTCTAAACAGCTTAGTCGCTATAAAAATAGCAAACAATTATTTTATAGATTTTTTTTTTAAAGAGGAGCTCGAATATAGTTAAAAAAATGCAATAAAAAAGGTTTGCTATAGATGTTTCATGTTTCAAAATAACAAGAAACACCCTTTTTAGTACATAGAAGTGGACCAATATGAAGAAACTTTATTACTTTACTACTCGAGCAAAAACCCTTCGAGATTGTTCGCGTCATGTCTGTTTTGATTTCATTAGGGTGAAAGAAAAGGAAAAAAATAAAGGAATGTTTTTTATTATAAAGATAAAATAGCAGCTACGATCTTTCCTCTCAGCCCGTCATTTAGGGGGGGTCAAATGCCCCTCCCAATCTTGGGAAATATAATTGATTTACATGTTTGCATATGTATTTTGTTGTTGTTTTTTAATGCAATATACATTGAGCTTATATCCTTTGTCCCTCTCCCCTACGTAATAATTTGAAATGACGGGTTTGTTTCCCCTTTCTTTTTGCGCTAAAGATTCAAATCAGAAATGATTTTTTTCTACATCGGGAGAAAAAAGAATCGCATCAAACTTCGAAAATTGTCCATTTTACCGTGTGACCCCTTCGAAGAATAGAATAGCACCTGGAGAGTGGTAGGTTCGACTTTCATAAAGTAAAACTAGTTTTCTTACATAGCCTATTTTACAACTTATCGTAGCTTGTAAGTTCTTGTGGACATAATTTAAACTTCGAAATGTTTCTACGCAATTTTCATTGCAGTTTTTTTCTTATTACTTTGTTTCATTTAACGATATCGTCAGAGTAAATGTAATTTTTTTCTAGTTTTAAGATATATTTTCTGATATAATTGCATAAAAAGCCTATAACACGAAGTTGGGAATCACACAATCCAATAAAATCGGTGAACGAGTCAAATATTTTTATGGACTAGGACATTTCCCCTAACTCCAATAACATCAGCAGTATGCCTGACACTAAGATAGGTAATGATTGCAGTCGGGTAGCTACATGCAAAAGTATATCAGAGAAACTTCGGAAAACTTCATAAAAACTTGAAAAAGTCGAAACTTTTGTTTGGTGTCTTTTCCTTCATAAGTTCACTTTTTTTTTTTGCGTTGAAAAAATTGTTCTTGAAACCCCAAAATAGGTATATGCCAGTTTTTTAATTTTCTATTCTTAAGCTTTAAACGCTGTTTTTAATTAGAGCATTGTTATGAGGTTAAAAATTTATATAAGTGTAATTTTTAAACTTTTATAATGATTTTTTTTCAAAAGCAAATAATGTCAAATTTGGAGCTATAGAAATCTCTACATCTGCTACCTCCATAGCAAATTTGAGATGTATAGTGTAAGTCACTTTAGTAATTGTTTTTCCTAGTGTTAAAAATACACATTTAAATTCTTTTTAGCCAGATACAAAAACTATCAAGATCCGTAATTTCATTTACAAACATTTTTTAACGTGTACTAAAATAAGGAATTCACTTTGTGCTTTTATTACGTGCAATTACTTTTTGCAGTTTTCACTACACAAATTATCACACACTTTGTGAGTCATACTTTGTGTTTCAAAACACATTCCTGAGACAGTAACATCAATTAAGTTAAATCTAACTAGTATAATGTCGGGTTATCTAACTACTAAATTGCAACGTAAAAGAAACACATTACAGATTCAAATCAGTTCTACTGCTCTAAATTTTTTAAAATACCATTACGAATTTCATTTTGATTTTGAGTCACTTATGAAATGAGACAATTTAGGTAAATTAGTGTGAGAAAGGGTTTAAATATTAAATTATGTTAAATACAAAGAATTTTTGTTCGAAAAATGGAAAATCATCATTCAAAATTGAAAAACAAAAATTAAAAGCATAAGCTGCGTCAAATATATTTAAAGCCTTGTGCAATTAAGCATTGCGTTAACAATATGCAATGAAATGAACTTATTTGCGAGAAAATTATATGAATGTTCATTCAAATCTCGTTTCGTGAAAATCTAGTAAACATGAGGAACGTTATCGGATTCACCCGGAAATGGTGCTGTTAAACTATTAATACACTCAATGACTAATCTGTGTCAAAATATTTCCCAACTGTGAATTAGGAAAAGTATTTTGCACGCATTTAATTTGTTCCTAAATACTTTATCTCGGTATTAATTTAATTGAACTGTACGGACTTATTCAATATCTTGCTAAACGCTGTTGGATAAACAAAGAATAATGCACAGGAAAACATAATTAAAATCGTTTACACTAATTCGATAGCAGTCAACATCCGGTTCTGTTTTCCATTTGACTTTCTCTAACTATCCGGTGATAGCTTTTCCCAAAGTATTTGCAATCAACGTTTGCATGGTGCATGCTTGAAGAAATGTTATTTTTGGGAAGTATATTATTTGAATATTACATGAAGAAAATATTTTGCAGCCAACTAGGGCGATACCATTTCTCACTGGTTCAGCCTATTTTTACAGCAGCTTTTCATGTAATGTGTCTAAACTAGTACATAAATAATGACATACATAATGTTGATGACGTAGAAAATGTTGAAAACTTACGACAAAGCATCAAACAATACATTGGAAATTGAATTTCTTTATATAAATAGAACATACATCAATAAGAGTTTCATATAATGAAAAGTCTAATCCCAAAGTGGTTAAAGGATATTGAAATCATAAAGTAATCGAGAGCAAATTTGAAAAAAATAATTATGCCTCCTGAAAGCTTTTAAACGTAAACAAATGATTATAACTAAATAATTCAGACCAAGAAAATTAGGTCTCGCTGTAAAAACTATTGCAGTCTTGCATTGGATTACACTGAAGAAAGTAGTTCTTGTAACTCCAAAACATGTGCATGTTATTTTTATTAAAAATTATATCTAATTCTGTTTTTTTTTTTCAATCATACGGACTACCTGCCAGGCATAGTGTTTATATTGTTTGCGTTATGAATTCATTTGTGTTAGCTTTAAAACTTCTTAAACTACCTGATGATTCCGTCTTTAATTTCAACTTCTTCGAACCCATTTTAAAATTTCATTTTTAATTACAGGTTTTGACTACAATTTTCTGCCATTGTTAGAATTCAATTTGAAGCTCTGAAAAAATAATATTAATCCCTTTAAACGATTTAGTAAATGCAAAAGAAAAACTCGATCATAACGGGCTACATATATATTTCCAACTGAAATATCAGGCGATTTCCTTTCGCTTCTATGCGATTTTCATTTATCACTTTTGACACGAAAAGTGAAAGTTAAAGTGGTTCATGCTGGTCTTAAAACATACAAAGCGTGAAACTGCACTTGCATGGGTATTACCAAAACCATTACGTTTAGAGTTCGTGAGTCTATATTTATATGCAAGTTAAACCGTCTCATTTTAGAGTGTGAGGTTTTTATAGTACAAGGTATATGAGTTCTCGAATATATGTAATTTTTTATGATTTAGTATTTCTTTGAAACGTAGAACAATGTTCGTTGATGTTTTTGGGGCAGATGAAATGTCAATTCTTATGTGCAACTTTTCTTTTTTTAATTTTGCGCAAATCATTATGTATTAAATAAAATGCAGACTATTTACTCAAAAGTTCAAAACACTATAGAGTTCCCTCCTTTCTTTCACTGGAAATGAAGCCCTACTTACAAGGTAGGGTCGGCGTTTCTCGCCCGAAAATAAATCTGGTAAAAAAAGTGCATGCAGTATTTCGTGAGCGGTCCCTCGAAACTTCTAACAATCTCTGACAACGTTAGCGGATTGGGGAAGGTCGGGAGCTGATCCCCCGGAAGTTTTCCGAACTTGAAGTCTTAAAAACCGCAATTTTAGGTTTTCTTGCTCACTTTAAGGAGGGCCATGGCTCCTCATGGATCCTAACTCTGACGCCACATTTGAATTCGCCGCCCTTCAGAAAATACCGCCCGAGACAGGGGCTTCCTCCAGCACCGCATTTAAGCATTCCGAAAATGTAGTTCAAAATTTGACAAATTTTAGGGTATAAAATGTTTTTGAACACACTCAAGAAAACTGAATTTTATTTTAAAAAACATTCTACAAGACAAGGCTTAATTTCTGACAAAAAAAAAAGTGAAAGAGCATGCAAATAATTTCCTCAGTAGATTAAACAAGATGAAATAATGAAATATAATAAAAACTTTTAAATGTAAAAAGTAAAAACCTAAATTAAAATGCTTCGTTAGCATTTTTCCCATCACCAATTTATTCCCAAAATGATATTTTTTTCAAATTGCAAAGCTATATGGGACTGCAGCTTGGCTGATGGTTTTTCGTCCCAAAAATAAATTTAGAAATTACACTATGTTGCAAAATAATCTTCTAATTAAATAAAAATTAAAACCACTTGTGAAATAGCTTTAAAAACAATGAATTAAAATACTGAATGGCTTACCGAATTTTACACTTCCCAATGCACGGCACACACAAAGGAATACAAATGAAATAAATGACTAGTTTTTAACTAATGTTAAAGTATAATTGATATGTAGATTAATCTTAAAATTCGATCTTTAAAATAAACGGCATTACACTAGCAAGGCTTTATCTATTTTTTCAAAGTTTTTACAAAGTTCGTGCGTATGCCTTGGAAATGAGAAAGCTGAAAACTACGAAGATTTTGTTGGAGACATGATAAAATGCTTTTGTATTATGGGTTGCCATATGTCACTAAAATTACACTTTTTGGAATCGCATATGGACTTCTTTTCTCAAAACCTTGGCGCGATTGATGACGAGCATGGGAAAAGATTTCATCAGGGCATCTCTGTGTTTGGAAAGCGTTTCAGAGGTCAATAGAATGGAAATATACGAATTGAATATTGCTAATCTGTTATCAGGGCACACCAACAGATGCCCCCAAGATGAAACGGCCAAAAAGATCATTTTAGGGTTTGTGTTTTTAATAAGTAAGCTTCAGTTACATTCTTCTATGACCAAATTGTATAAATATGAGAAGTGGGTCTCCAGCAAAAACGGTACGTGATGGACCATTTTGGTTTGGATATTTGAATCAAGCACCTCTTGTTTATGTAGAATCACATAGTTTAATCTGAAGGACAAAAAAAAAAGAAGTTCAAATTTGTTGCACAGTGTAATCAATGTATCACGCAAAAAGAAAATAAGACGCCGTTTGTTTTGGCGGAAAAGTGCGGGGTGAGTATACTAATAAATCAAGTATATTAAAAAATGTACACTTGCCGCGCAAATATTTTTCAGAAAATCTCAAATCTATTTTGCGTGTCCATCCCCAAGTGTGTCACCCGCGGTGGTCCCCTTCCCCCGTAGTAGCGCTACTGTCGTCATGTTATTATTTGGGATTTAATTGCTTCTTTATTGTGAATGTTCACAACCAGTTTTCTTAATGTTTTAAATGTAAATATTTATTTTCAAAATTTGCCGAATTAAGATTTAAAAGTAATATATGTCATAAACTGACAATAAATTTTAAAAATATTTTCCGATGTTACACCAGTATGCGCCACTTTTTTAAATCGTACGATTCAAATTTTCACTAAATTCTAAATGCATCAAATCAAATCTATATAGTAGGTTTGAATATTCAACCACATTTCGGACAATTCGTTTTATAATTAAAACGAACATGCTTCATTCAGTCCGTGAAACATTTCCGAATACTTACAAAAGATTATTTAATATACATATTGCTTTATTTAATATTCCTTAAGTAAAACTGATTGTAGATGATGATGCGGATTTTCATTGTGTGCGTAATAAAAAGTAAAAAAGCAATGTGTAAAGCACAAAATAACAAGAGAAAATTACATGCACGTTTTTTACAAGGAAGCCTTTATCCAATGGTAAAGTATATCCCTGAATTGCATATATGCAATTTTTCGCTACTGTTAAATATACTGTTAAAATACTGTTAAATACAATATTTAAATGTTCTTTTAAATATTGTATATATTACGGTATTTGTTCAAGTAAGGTAAATAAAGCCTTATTTTAGATAAAGCATGTCTAGCTAGAATTTTTTCTCAGTTTAAAAAATAACGAAATTGTTAAATCTAACTTTAATAATGTCGTTTTATAAAATAATACTAATAATAATAAGAATGCCGTATAGTTATTTAAAATATTTAATACCCATAAAGCATTTTGACCTTATTATTACACATAATTTGCGTAATACTTTTGATTTATTTCCCGAGTTATTTCTCCTAAGCTATTAATATTAATATTAAAAAAGTGATGTGATAAAATAGAAATATTTAATAGCATCCTTTAAATGTGAAAATAAGATTCAAGGTAAAATACCAATATCAAGCAAATTTAATCCAGATAACCCGTTATGTGTTTTTTTTCGAATCACGTTTATTTATTTCATCGTACTAATCAAATCCTCGTTACGTTTGAAATTAATCAAGCTTATTGCGTAGTATAATGCAAGGCTTAAGCAGATTAATATGTAAACATTTCAGTGATTTAATGACTAATCGTAAATGCAACACAAATCCGCAGTAACGTGTCTCAAATAAGAGTGAAATTAGTGTTTACTTTAGTTTGTCAAAATTACAAAAGTTTTAGGATTACGTAAGACATGCATGTGTTGCTAATTACAGATGTTGAAATTATTTAAAATTACAGTTCAATGATTCTGGTTTTAGTCTTTTTTTGATAAGTCAACTTATATGTAATTATAGTACGGTTTTAATAGTAGTTACTCATGTATTTACTTTGACGATTAATCTTTGCTTGTTAACTAGTGATCTGTACAGTTGGAAAACTGTTTGCTTTCAAGCTTCCGCATTTGATTAAACCCTACAGATTATTTTGTGTTATAAATTTAAATAAATGTTGATATTGTCTCGTGGGCATGCAGTTAAGATTATCATAAACAAATAAATTGGCATTCTTATATTGAGAATGATATGACAATATTGTAAATCAAAATAATGGTAACTAATTTGACTTTTTAAAATCTCTTTCATTATTTTGTTTCAAAGTGGTAAAAACAACGTTGAAAGGTGCAAGTAAAAGTAAAAATGTCTAAAACCGCAAACCGGTTTTAAGGGCAATCAGCTATCTTCATCAGTACCGATCGTAGTAATGAAATGCTATGCTTGACCAATAAACGGCCAACTACTAAAGCTGCCAATCGTGTTTTAGTAAATGCTTAGACCTGATTGGTTCAAGTTCCACACCTTAAGTATTTAAACTGCTTGTCCTGAATAGTAATTCATTACTTCGCTCTGTACAGACGAAGGGGTCTGATTGCAGTTGAAACCGGTCTTCCGTTTTTATCTTTTTAACTTTTACTTGCGCTATTTGACGTTGTTTTTACCATTTTAAACATATGCTTTGCGCAAAGTGAATTCTTCCTTTTAATATTATTCAGTTATGCGTAAATAAAGAACAGTTGAAGATCAACTGTAAATTTTTCATACCATTAGCAAAAACTATATTGCACACAGACATGTAAGCTTTAAAACAGGGTTTTAACACACAATATTAACGAAAAGTAAATCGTTTTCATTGTGTCGAAAAAATAACACATTAAAAGAATATTAATAAAACACAATATCTTTTTTTTAAAGAAAGTATTTCCTGCACGGATTTCTGGGGTACTTCCAACTACGTTTTTAACTCATCAAAAGTTTTGAGCTTCCGATGTTTAACAGTTGTCACAAGAAGCTGTAACTAATATTTTACTCATAACGAGAAAATGAATAAGAGCTTAAACTGAAAGAAAAGGGAATAAAAAATTCTTTAACACGAAAGCAATAGTAAATTAAATAACTGCTACAATGCACTATTTTTTGCTTTGTCATACAATATTTGTTTTACTCCAAAAATAACCTATGTTATTTGATGCTTGAACGTTTCTTCGCTATTTCAACTGCACTTACTGCTATAGATTGGTTGTGCAATATAAAGAAAATATTAAATCTGTCAGAAAAACCGCTTTACGAAAGGTTGTAAGCGAATTAAGTAAGAAACATGTTTTCTACCTCAATATGCATTGTTCTCTAAGTACCATCCTACACTCACGTCACTCTTCCACTTTTAATGACAAGTAAAAACTAAGTGACAACGTGAAGTTAGGAAGAAAAAACAGCCCCCTCCGAATATGAAATGTCCTGTGTTTCCCTTACACTGTTAGAAATTTCATCATGTCCTGTGTGTTAAATGACCGGCAGCAGTCTGCCCATCTAATTCCCCGTTAAATTTACGGTTTCAAACATTTTTCTATCTTTACTGGACCTAACCATTTAAAAATGGTTTCAAAACCAAATTTTTACCGTTTTTGAACCATTTTGAGGCGTAGAATCTTCGAGGCGTGGAAACCGTAAACGAAGCTTGCAGGAATCTAACCCGGGTGTACGGTATACCAACCTTGCTCTCTAGCCATTCGGCCATCTACACCACGTGAAGCGGCCGTTTATTTATCAATAAATCTTCTTTTCCAATAGGCAAACTGCCTTAAAATTGAGATTTCAGTTTTTGATTGGATCTAAAGTCATTTTTAGTCTAATTTTACTGTATATTGACGAAAATCATTTTATTTGCTGCAAAAATTAAAATACAAACAAGCTTCAGCAGCTCAAATTATGGGTTCGCTCATTCGCAAATAGTTCGGGAATCCGATGTCTCCAATTTTTGATTTACGTGTGTATGTGTTTCTATTTAGTATCCACTGCTTAAGCCACTTTTTTCTTCTTCTTTTTTTAATATACACATGCAGATATTAACTGATTAATCCGTATTCCTATTTTAAAACAACATACGACCCGTAAGGTTTCGCAACCAAGATGGACGCCGAAATCCTTATTGAGCGCTTGAAAATTACGGTTAGTTAAACGTTCTTTAGGATAAACAGAGAATAAACGATTTTTTCGCAATCAGCGGTTTGATTACCATCTTTTTAATGGTTATTCAACTGTTGTAATTAAATATGGTAAACTAACAATCAAATAAATGGTTATTTTACTATTTTCTTACGTAAATTTTTAACAGTGTATAAGTAATGTTTAACTGTCAATGCAAATACAATTGTTTATAGTTATAAAAACTTAAGCAACATATTGTTTATTTGAAAATACGGAAAACTTTCAGAAGATTTCTTTATCTTTCTGGTTATCATTATACTTGTAAATAAAATTAGAAAACATAAATATAAGCAGTACATAAAGTGAAAAATTGTTTTATGCACTGCATATATTTATGTTTTCTAATTTTTTTTACAAGCATAATGCTAAACGGGAAGACAAAAAAAATCTTCTAATTCAATGCTGTTACCCCTAAAACAAAGAAATAATGTGGTACATTTAATGTTATTTAAATAACAGTAATATTTATCTATATAATGACAAAATAGTTTCAATTAAAATAACATAATATGCAATAATGTAATGCATAAAAACATGTAAAAATAATTAAACGCAATGTTGATTGCATTAGGCCGGAATACGAGAAATCGCAATGTTCAGAAGATGGTTTTTAGTTTTCAATTTCACTCAAGATGATCTTCAAAAAACAAAAGTAGTGCTTTGTATATGGCCCAGGGGGGGGGTCTCTTCGGGGGCAGTATCATTGCTCGCAGATAATTTAATTGTTTTGCCAAGCATCTACGTTACAATTTCGGGGGGGGGGGGGATTTTAGTTACGCCACTGCCGATATGATGCAATGCTGTTTAGAGTTTCTCTAAGCGGCAAGACTTTAAATCTTTATTAATCATACAATTATTTGAAAGTTATTTTCACTGATTGAAAACAGATTATGGCAAAATCCGTTTGGATCCTCGGCAAAATTGCAGTTTCATTTGTAATTTTTGTAACAAATCAAATATTCAATGAAATGTATATTACTCTAACACATTCAACAATTTTGAACCGCAATTACGTTGCTAGTTTCATGGAAAATGGTTCCCCGTTGAATGGTTTGTGAAATGTTACGAAAACGATTTCATGATATTTCCCCAATTCAGCCTAAAATTACAACAAATAAATTTGTTTACGATGAAATTATGACCGTCTCATTAGAAAATTAAAAATGCGGTAAGGGCTTTTACAGAATGCAGTATCATTATTGCGTAGTAATCATTCTTGAAACACATTACTTCATCGTATCGTTAGTCTCTTTTCTAATTTAGAGAGTAATTCAATCCATTTCCAAAGCAAAATAATACTGATGAAATCTTTGCAAGCATAAAATAAAGAGTTAAAATACGGAGAGTGGAACAATTTTGAGTTGTTGTAAATGATACAATGTTTTACATCTTTTAATTTTGAGCATGCTGAATGAAACAGTATATTATACTACAAATTACATCGCCATTATTTACGAAATATAAACAAACGTAAACACGGGACTATATGCGAATGTTGCATATGCTATGGGCTGAAGATAATGCATAATCATAAATTAAACGCAAAACTGTTTTAGCACTCTAAATTAGTCGCCCGTTATTTATCACAGTACTGTCTCAATAACGTTTCATATTCATCCATCATACATATATCTTGAAGTACTTATGACGTAAAAATTTAATTTGTCTAAAAATATTGACTTTTGACTTTTATTTTTTTTTGGTTAATAAATTCAAAATAATAAATTCAATTTTGGTTAATAAGTTTCAATTGAAAATGCTTCCAATTGCTTTTTCTAATTCCTTTCTTTATTTCTTCCTATTTCAAACATGAGATGGGAAAATTATGTTTCAAACATATTGTATTACATAATTTATTTTATTACAATCATTTCATATTTATTGCGTCCGAAGCATAAAATAGTTAAAAATTGATAATTTTATAACAAACTACGACGTTAAAAATTACTTTTGGCGTATGAGAACGGTGCATAATAGTTATAGTATTTTAAACATTTTAAAATTGAAATCCATTCATATCATGCGGTTTCCTAAGCTCCCCAAAGCATGTTAAAACAAACATATCTATGGAAATGAGTAAGAGCTGCAATTTAATTTAAAATCTCAACACTTTTAAAGATTATTAAGGCCTGTTCTTATTTCCATCTAAAATCTAGTATTAAATCTATGTTTGAAGCTGAAAAAATATATTAAAAGCATGCCAATATTTAGTGGAAAACTTTTGCTCCACACGCCATTATTTTTATCTTCATTTCGATTTTTCTCTCCACCCTACGTACTCTTCCGAGAAAACAGCTGTAGTAAAAGGGAGCGTCTTTCAAATAAATTTTTCTATGCAGAAAAAAAAAAAATTGTATTTTAACTAAACTAAGTTTTTATTAGTGGAATATGTCTGTTTTTAGAGTGGCAGTAAGCTCGTGAGCATTTGAATGGTTAGCTGTTTTAACCAGACCCAAATTAGTGTAATTAGTATATTCACATAACATCTGGAAAATTAATTATGGTTTTCATGACAGCTAAACGATAAAATGTTAAATTATAATTCTTTATAAATAAGTTAAAAATTGTCTTTTAAAGAAATCTTGCGCATGCCCTTCCGTAATAGCAATGGGCTCTAAGAGTATGCTGATGGATGTTTGGTATTGTAATGTGTAGTTTTGCATTCGATTTTATTCGTAGTCTCCACTTTAAGTCATGCCGCAGAAAATTTAAACTAACTTTCTGAAATTTATTCCAAAAGAAGGTGATTTAAATAATTGTATCCTATCCTGACTAAAACCAGTTGCAAAAATCAATGAAGGAAACAGTTTTAAGTTTGACATTGTTGCCAACTAGTTTTGAAAAAGGCAAAATCGTGATAATTGTTTCGTAGTAATATGAAGACTAACTGGTCTGAAAGAGAGAAGTTTTTATTTATTTTTCTATTACTGCATTTAGTCGACATTTTTTATTTTGATTAAAAATGAATATCTTAAAGATTTTTACTGCAAAAGTTTTGTTAATACACTTTTTTATGTAATAACTAAAGTGTACTGCATTATGCATGATTAAGGGTAAAAGTCAAAGCAAACCTAATTCTTGTATTGTTGCTGTTGGATAAATTATTTAAGTACATATCTATAAAACAATCTGCTTCCGAACTATCCTATAGAAATGTGCTTAAATAATTATTTTAACAGAATAATGTTATAACTGTCTTCGAATAATTAAATTCATGTAATAATGTTAAATGTACTAAAATACTAATTTAATGTAATTAAGTTTCTGTAGGACAATTTGGAATCAAATAGAACAATTCGCTTCCGAATAGCCCTATAGAAGCATTAAGTTTCAATACAAAGAAGATTTTTTACTTTTATCTGAAGTTCATTTATAAATGTTAAACCAGCACATGAAAAAAAAGGATAAATATATT
Source organism: Octonoba sinensis (assembly GCA_038502835.1). NCBI lineage: Eukaryota > Metazoa > Arthropoda > Arachnida > Araneae > Uloboridae > Octonoba > Octonoba sinensis. Next base: position 129,893,924 of record CM076600.1, read on the forward strand.
CTACTCACGATTTAGTTTAACAAATTAAATTTTTCCCCAGCAAATCGTTTGTCCCATAGAAGATATCAATAAACAAACTTTAACAAAATACTTCTGCCGTTTCTAAACTATAATACGCATACATCATTTGTAATGGTTTGCATCGATCTACTTTCGAGGACTAGGCCTCTAGTAAAGCATTGATTATACGGATAAAGCTGTTTGAGCGGAAGATTTGATTGGAAGCACGCCAATGCGAAGGGCTGTCGCATGATCCAGGTCTTGTAACGATTCATCGATTGGTTACAACGCAAAGTTTATGTATATTGTTTTTCCCCACATAAACAATTTTTAATGATCTTTTGATTGTGTTTTGGAGTTAAAGATATAGGGTATAATTTATATTGCCTAGAAATATAATACAGTTCTACTGCAAGAAAGTAGAGAATACTTTGCTATGGACATGAAGAATTTTAGCTATCTTAGAATTTTACGTCTATGACTTTTTTTTTGAAATAACCTGGATGTGCGTATCTTATAACTTCATAAAATGATTTATGTTTTGTAAAAAAATAAATCATAAATAATTGGTTATCCATTTAGAATGGTAGATCTGAATAAACCGTGGGAGGATTCTGAAACAACGTTAAAGAATGTGGTATCGAAGTCAATGATAAAAAAGCCAGAAGAAATGAAAGTTTTCAACAAAAGATGCATGGCTTGGATCGATATATTTTTGCCTAAAACGCCACATATGAATGTTTGTACGTGCAGTATATATGAAATCATAGTGTAAAATTAAATGAAAATATATTAGACTAACCTAAATGACGAGAACCGATATATCACATTTCACTGAATGAAATACAAAAATTAATGAACGAAAAAAAAAAAAAATCTTGGAGCACTGAAGATGAAAGAAAAAAAAAGTAATCCATTGACTAAAGATTAAATACCGACTGCGCTTTCCGTCGTATGCAAAGTAGAAACCTGGTGAACAACAGCAAATCTTGTAGTTAAGGTGGTTTTTGTGTTTGGCGTCTTTCTCGCCATGAAGGTGAACTTTAATTTATTGAACTAAATTTGTGAGAAGTGCCATTGGGAAAAGACCACTGGCTGAGATGTTGACCGTTAAGCTCGCCTAATGGTCACGTGATTGCATTCAGAAAACTTTTCACGTTGACAGCCTAAAATTAACCTCAAAAGCTCAGTCTTGACACGAAAGTTTATAAAAGCTCATCTTTTGCAGCCACAAGAAATTCCTTAAAAAAAAAAAAAAAACCTTTTTTGTCATAGCTCTAATATATATATTACTCCTACTGTTACCGATATAAGAGAGGTGAGACACGTGAAGTACTATTTTTTTTAAATGAAAAATCGTATTTATTTCATCTCCTGGTCTCCTCGACTTTTGAAGATCAAACCTTCGTAGGTTTTCACAGCTACAGGACCAGCACTCAAACGCCCAATTCAAGTGTGAATTTCGTTAATATAAAAGACTATAAGCCCCGGAATCACCTGATCATCCCCCTGGAAATCAAGTGTTTTTTGCAATTTAGTATGCAAAGCCTCTCGTCCCGAAAAATTCTTTAGGCATATGGCTGATAGTAATGACCTTTTTATTACTATATAATGAATTGAGAAAGGAAACGACGAGGCCATTTAGGTCTTCAAAAATTGAATTCAGCCATTATTTCATATATATATAATTTATCTCACATTTATCATCGAGATTCTCCATATTTTCTATGTTTCCATCCATTACTTTGTTTTGCGAAAAAAAAAAACACATTATTCTTTTGATATAATTAAGCCATGTTTTCTCCCTAAACAAGTTCCTATGCAATCATCGCATAGGATGCGAAATAAATTCATTCATTATTAAAGCAGTGCCTGCGTTCCATTTCTTTTATGGCAAAAGCAGGAGGTCACGCCTGGTACTATATTATTAATAAGGATTTAGATAAGTTAATGCCCTTAATTAAAATCGTTTCACCATTACAAACAATATTTTCTAGAAATTTCTTTTTCTCTTCGTATTATCTGCATTTCGTTTTACTAAATGCTATTTTAAAGATCGTAGAAGAAGCATCAAGAATAAACGAAGTTTGTAGATATTTAACAGAAAAACTGTTTTAATAAATAAAAATATGTTTATAATTGTACGTCTATTCTTAGATGTTTAGACAGATAGTGCTGGAAAGGTTATTAATTGAATTAAACTAGAAAAGAAAAATAGATTTTAAGTAGGATCAACTTTTTAAAACTTTATTGTTGACAAAATTGACAAATATTTTGTATTTTTATAGTTTAGTTTAATTGTATCAGCAAAAAAAAAAAATGGTAATACAATTTAACTAAAATAAAAATAAAATAATCATAGCACGAACCAATGTTTTCTATACTGTTACTAAGACAAATATGTTGATTCAGTATCCGAAACTACATAGTATCAAAATACTTTACGCAAATGGGTGAGAGCTATAAATAGTCAGGAGAAATAGTAATCAGTGAAAACCGATCGAGGAAAATCAGTGCAACGCAAAAACAAATCGTAAGTTTACCATTTTTCTTTTTTGACGTACGTAGCAATATTGCACTGACCCTTCTATTGTGAAATACATTAACGTGGGTCCTTTCCCTACAGATCGTTTTCCAATGTTTAATATTTCTTATTCGTCTCGAAGTAGCTGAGCTATTTAATATTTTAGGGTTCAGTAAATATTATGTAAATACACTTTTTTAAATTGCATAACAGCACATGTACACTGTGTTAAAGAAGTTTTAAGACGAGGTTTATAAAATAATATAAAAACTAGTAATTATATATTTTAAAGCATTTTTGTTCAAAATAAGCTCCTTCGGTTTCAATATATTTGTCACAACGGTTTAACAACGATTCGAATGCCTATTCTAGCGCACATTGCGAGGGTGGCTCCATTACCCAACCAAAAAAATATCGAGACTGTTAAAGGTAAAAGACGACATGAGAGTAGAATTGTTATTTTTACGATCAAATATAAATTAAATTAACAAAAAACATGAAGCTCAAATTTCTCATTAAAAGTATTTTTATTATTACCTTGTAATTAATCCCTTAATAAGCGTACTGTTGTTGTATATATTATAACTTTTTCTTTTAGATTCAATATTATTATCATAAACTATTTTACACTGCGTATTATAGATAAGTAAACAACATTTAAACTTATAGTTTCCTTTGTGGGACTCCAAATTTTAAAACCCTTAAAAGTGTGCAGCGACAAAAAAAAAAAAGTTTGCGATTCACTGATCTAGTTCAGTTCTTTTTCATTGAAAAAAATATTTCTTGGAACCTAGAAATACTTGTGGGGAAAATTTGTGCTGTATTTCTTTACGTTCTGTTTAACATTTTTAGTAACCTGTAGTTTTGTTTTACATCATGGTATTATTTCCTAAAAACAGTGTCTTTTAATCAACTTATCATTTAATAAATTCATGAGTTTTTAGATCAATTGTATAATACTTTAGTAAAAATAAAATGTAATACTAATGATGTGCAATAAATTTAATTAAAATTGCAAGAAATTTTTACTATCAGTTTTCCTGTCAGGAAGAAAGTAGTGTTTGTACTAATAGCAAACCGGACGAGAACCATTCAAATTGTCGATAATCTTACAATGCTTAATTAACGAGCAGTGCTGAATAAATAAAAAAAGTTCCTTTAAGAGGGAAATATGCCGGAAATTCTTTCTTATTCTGAAATGAAAAAGAATAATGTAGAAAAAAATAAAATTCCGAAAGAAATTTAATTATCCAGGAAGAATGAGAGTGATCAACATTTTCTACGGAAAAGCACGGTTCAATATTATTTTTTTACAAGAACATAATCCTTGATTAAATTATGTCTTCACTTAATCCGATTGTACATTGAAAATATAAATATTTTCAACTTTTGCTTTTTTTAATACAATAAATATTTAGCGATTATTGATTCATTAATGCTTTCTTTAAGTGGGTAAAAAGTAACTGCAAGTTGTTTCCATAAAATATTATAGCATGATTATTATGATTATCATCATTAGTAATTTGTTGCTATGGGACATGGTAAGTTTAAGGTGCAGCTGTTTTTATTTTTAAGGGGAAATTATAAACTTGACAAATAATAAAATAAAAGGGGGGAATTTAAGAGTGAATTTTTATGTTTCATTTTTAGTAAGTGAAAATTCTTGCCCTTTGCAACTTTATGTAACGGAAACATTTTGTTTTCAAATTTAATATAATATTTTACTTTTTCGCAAAACCCCTGATTTTCTGGCGGAAAAAGGGGAAACCCCCCCCCCCCTCAAACTTGCGTTTGAAATCCGAAAACAAATAAATCAGTTCAGCTGACATTTACTAGTGCGCCAGTAATTCAGTGATCCTTTACAGTGTATTACTTTACAGTGATTTCTGTCACATTTTAAAACGTTTAATCCTCAGAAATTATTTTTACATATCTTTTCAAATTAATATATGTCTCAAAAGACATTCAGGACCATATACATATATGTTGAAATTTTTCCATTTAATAATTATTTTTTTAAAAATGACATTTATTTGACACCCACTCAATGTTTTAGTAATTGACACCGCCAATTTTTCATTTTTCAGTGTTTGACATAATGTATTAAAGTTTCAATGTGTTAATGTTTAACATTAACTTTGTAGTATAGCATATACGAAATATTTCTTCCCTAACTTCCTGTAATAAATTTATTTTAAACATTGTTTCCTCATACATTCTGTGAAGACATTTAAAAATGTTAAATGGCGTCGGAAAAAAAAATACTTTACTTTATGTTTCAGTGTTTGGCATTGTTGTTCCAGTAATTGACACCGTTCTCTTAATGGTTGTTGAATTGTTCCCTTTTTTTAAGGGAGTGGAAATTAAATACTATTGGGAGAGCTGCAGGTAAGATGAATGCAATTCAGATGAACTTTTACTGCTGTTAATGCCTTCTACTTGTCAAGAAAGGGGAAGAAACTGGAAGAATTATGTAACTTTCGAGATTTAACGCATTTACAATTCCACAACTTTAATATTTCAAAAAAAAAAAAAAAAATGTGGGTTTTCTCCAACTGCCTTACAATACCTTTTTGTGTGTATTAATTCAGTAAACAACCTTGGGAAGTACATTTGTACGTGTTTTCGTCAGTATTTGAATTTCTACTTTTTCCTATTTTTGTTACTATTTTTTTCTTCAAATTTAGCACGGACCCTGCATTTATACTATGCCGGCTTATTATTTTTCTTTTTTATTAACTATTTTGGGGAAAGGTGTCATTTACTGGAGCATGTCAATCATTGGTGCGCTCAACCTAGTTTAAGTGCACCAAAAAGAAAACCAATCTTACTACTACGTATCAAAAGTAAAAAAAATGCTGTATATGTATTATGTGACATTTAATTCCAAGAAGATAGGAATAACAGGAAGGAACATTTTTTGAGAAATGTTGTATTTCTGTTATTTTAAGATGCATAATATTTAATATTTATATTTCATCTTTTGAAAAACACAATATTTACTATAAATAGATAAATCGCGTGTATTATGAGCTTGAGAATTTTCGTTGGCAAACGTCTTACAAAATTTGTAATAATCATTCTCCGGTACATTTTCAAGCATATAATGAATTTATCTTCTGTGCAATATTATACCTTCGGCAGTTCCATAAATTATCTATTGAAGTTCAGATTTAATTATCACAAAGAGTAAATCATTCAAAAGACTTCTGATTAGACCGAGGTTTATTTCGCCTTTAAGACTCTAATATTCATTTTCTCTTAATAAGTAGTAGGAATACCGAATTTCTCGTCCATTTATATTTATTTCTTCCAAATCTCCGCTTTCAACCGTAGTCCTCAATTTCCTTTGAATGGTGCATTAATGGAAAAAGAAAACAAATAGTTGTGTTGGTATCGAGTAAATAAAACGGCAGCTGCATCACAACACTTAAGGTAAAGCTAGGATACATTGCGCGGTCGGAGAGATTGCGCACCTGCAAGTTCGGGGGGAAGAAGTAGGGTGCACGCGCCCAACGCCATGCATTTGTACAATGACAATAGTGGAATGTCTACTTGAAAGTGCAAGCTGATTGATATGAACGTCTGTGATTAAGCATCGATATTCTATATTGTTTTCACAAGGTAAGTGCTTGAATTTTCATAAGGCGTTCTTTGAATTTCTATAGAGTAGCAGTAGTACAAAATATTTTTAACTTAAGAGATTTTTCGTAAGCTACTAAGCTAGACCAACAGTGGGAAGGTCAGCATTTCTTTCTAGAAGCCGCCATATTTAAGTAAAAGTCCGCGCAATCTGTCCTACCGAAATGGGATAGTTTGCGCGTCTTGTACTTAGGAGAGATCGCGCGTTTCTCCCGTTAGTTTTCGTGCTAGGAGATTGCGCATCATATTATTACCTATAGCTTGTTGGTAAAGCAGCATAAATTGCAAATTACATGTGAAAACGTATGAATCGATTAAATTCGCTGCATTAATGGATTAAAAGGGGCGTTCTGAATTTTTACTAAAACATAAAATGTAAAATACTTATGCCCTCTCAACACATTTTTAAGACTTGAATATTTTAAAACTTTAAATTGATTTTTGAAGTCATTTCTTTATATAAAAAAATTCACGGGTGTCTCTTTAAGAGGCATTAATCAAATATTTTGATTATAGTTCTATATCGAGAGGATAAAGTTGTCGTTACTTTATAATTTGTGTTTTCAAGGGACTGCAGTTTTTTATACCGTATAAAACATTGAAAATATTCGTGCGATTTTATTTCTTTTGAAGATTTAAGTTATGAAATATACGTTTCGGAACTAAATGTGCTAATAAAGTAATTTGTGAACAAATTTCTTTTCTTAAGCGAAAATTTTGCTAATAAATTAATAATGTGCTAGTTTTATACAAATATTCTTATTAATAAACTATTTTTCCAAACAGTTTAATGCTGTCAAAACTAAAAAGAGAACAAAGTGCAACGAATGTTACTGACCCGCACATATATTCGAGAGAAAAATTAAGAAAGAAGCAGCTACAAAAAATAAGCGAACGTCTGAAGATAAGATGCTTCCAGAAAAAGTGGGAACCAAAAAACTTGCAGAAAAGAAAACAATAAAATGTTTGAATTTTGAAACATTTTCGTCATTAGCCACCTCAGAAGAAAATAATGACAAAATACTGAATCTTTGGGACCATGTCAGACAGAACAACGAGGATGAGTGCACTGAATGTCTGAAACTGTACCAGGAGAGAACTTCGACCAGTGACATTAATGCCTACCTTTCCTTTTTAGGGACAGTCTGAAAAGTACGTCTGAAACACCCAAAAATAAGCATTTCAACAAAAAAATGTTTTATTGTATTCCTTACCATATAATAACCTATTAGAAATACATTAAAACATTTTTTTTTGTTGAAATGTTTATTTTTGGGTGCTTCAGACGTACTTTTCAGACTGTCCCTAAAAAGGGACGGTAGGTATTAATGAGTTAAGTGTGCTATTTGTAGCAGATGGTTGCACTACTTACAACAATAAGTATACCGATTGTAGACGACGACAACATCGGTTAACAAACAAAAGACCTTGCCACTGTAAATGAATAAGATTAATTATAATTTAAACCTTCTTTTCTTCTTTATTTTTTTTCTTTAATTAAAACACTATTTTTTCCGATTCTGTTATCAATGAGTTAAAATATTTATTCCTATTACAATTGTATGCGTTTATAAAAACCCTTACAACAACATAGTTTTAGTGTAAATATTATTGCTAACAATTTAATTGTAGTTTTTATGAATAACAATCTCTCCTACCCATGTGCGCAATCACACCTACCCTGTATGGACAGATTGCGCAAATTAGTCTTCTTGTTTTTTTTACAACTGTTGCATTAAATTAAAGCAAAACAACGAAATATCAATGAAAATGCATAAAAACAAATGAAGTCACAGTTATTCATCAATAGTTTAACAAAAAAGTCATACTTCGATTTTTTAAAATTATTTTTCCAATTGTGCGCAGACTCTCCTAGCTTTACCTTACAGAAATTTTATAATTTTAAGCCTACTTTCCCGTAAAAGCAAAAAAAAAAAAGAGAGAACGATAAAGTGCTAATGTATCGTAAAAATATCGTTACACATAAAGAAAAGTCAAAAGCAAGTGCAGTAATTAAATAAAAAATGAAAAAAAAAAAAAATAAATAAATAAATAAATAAATAAACTATCTAGAAGGGTTTTCAGACGGGGAGTGTGTCCCTGTCGGTCTGCCTCTCTGCCCCTCTGCCCCCTCCCAAATAACTTTTGAGAAAATTTTCCGATTCGGTTTTTTTTGTTTTACGTTCGAAATACCTCGGTGAGAACATCTCATCCCTGTATTTTATTTTTTGATTTGAAGAATTTTTCCCTTAATTTTGAACAGTTCAAGGAATCTTAACATTATGCCTATGGGAAAATATGAAATAACGTACATAAACCCTAAACTTAAATACAAGTTCCAACGGACCAGATTATTGAAGAGAGCTCTCGCCGTGAAATATTTTTTGATTTGAAGAACTTTCGGTCAATCTTCAACCAGTTCAAACAATTTAACATTAGCGATTACGGGGAAATTACAATCCTACGTAAATCTTGATATAAGAGTTGGAATTGCTTGGAACAAACTTTATCATAAAGATACTCTGACATAGAACATGCGCAGATATGAATTTTATTCAGAACTGAACGAGCCTTTTTTTCATGAAAGCTTTTGATCTGGATTTTTAAGGATTTTTCTGAATGACAGAATGAATAAATGAGTGAATGAATGGATAAATAAATGAATGAATAGCTTGATACATGAATGAGGGGATGAAAGAATGAGTGAATGAATTTGTATTAACCGTTGAAAAAGGTATATTTGAAGTAATTAGGAGCTAAAGGCTAAATGAGATAGAGCGAGGTATAGTTAGATTATGAATTTGATATTCGCGTATACCGCGAAGTAGGTTCATATGGTTCAAGACGGAACTTCTTGTTATTAATTTCATTTATATGCAATAAAATTTGAGTTTATTGTAAACCCGGTTATTGTGATCGCTCGGTAGCCCATTCACAAGTGAATATTAAATGATTGCTTGAGGATTGGCATTTCATGTGCAATCAATATACCAGCTTATCGTCGGCAGTTGCAGTTTGTGCTGACAGATAAATCTCATCACGTGATCATATTCTAATGTTTAGAATTGGTATTGAGTAGGAGGATGCGGAAGCGAGGGATAATTTCTATATGGGAAAATATGAATTGAAAAGATTGAAAAGACTAATGTTTATTGTTTGTTGCTGATACTAATACCTACTTTTAAGTATTTAAACAAAGCATATGTAACCTAATGATCTAAACATTTAGTTTGATTATTTGTGTAGTATTTTCACTAAATCTAGAAAACACTAACTTATTACTAAATTAACAATTTTTTCCCCATTAAGACTAAAACATTTCTAAATGTGAGGACTTAAATAAAAATAAAATTTCAAAATTCTTTTAAAATGTACGATAGTTGAATATAAAAAGAGAAAAATAAAAATAAATTACCACAAATTGAATTTAAGAGTTGAAAAAGTTTTGCACAAATATAATCAAACATGCGACGTTATAAAATGATCTAATGTATAGAAATCTAAAATATTTTAGTATAATTGAATGTTAAATAGCATTATAATATTACCCAGCTTGAATGCCTTTAATGATAAACGTTATTATTTGATAATATAAATAATAGAGCATTAAGCAGTGAAATTTCACCTTATATAACTTTTTGTGAAAATCAACAATTTTTTCTAAGAATGCACCTGAGTTGTGTTTCCAAAATAGTGTTTATTATGATCATATCAAATCGTGAATTAACCCAAGTTGTCCTCAGCTGGTTTATATTATTTTGAGGTTCATAGCGAAGAATTTTGTCTGTCCTATGCGTTAGTTGTTTCTCTAATTCTAACAGATATCTTTTGAATAATTTGCACCCCAAGTTTCACTGGCATGCTGTTATTTCATATGTTTGTTGTAAGAAATATTGTCTTTGCTACGACATAGGTACCCGTTTTTCTTTGTGGGGGAGGGGGGAGAGAATGTTTGCATATAAGTAATAGTCATCGACAAATATTTCCATTGGTAACTTATAGAGCCTTTCAACCCAGACGATCTACTTGTTATGCACTTCCACAGGCTCATTTGGCAAAGGGTCAGATTTCAAAGGGTCATTTAAAGGGTCAATAGGCTCATATTTAGTCCAACAAGGCCTTTTTGGTTTGAAAACTAACACATCGTTGCCAATTTTATTAAGTACATAACTAGATAGAGATTCTCGAACAAATTTGTATCGCTTGCTGTGATATCCTATTATTGCTAAATGAATATATGACTAAGACAGAGCGTTAACAACAGATGAAATAAATCACTACTGTATTTTCCTGCACGACCACACACAAAAGTGCTTAAAATATATAAAATCTACACCTAGAGGAATTTTAGAAAAATAACTTTAAATATTTTTTTATGAAAAAGCTTAGAAAAATATATTTTCTAAACATTAAGCTGTCATGAGATACTTTTTATATGTTTATTTGCAATTTCATTCAATTTTTTTAATTGTTAAAAATTACACTGAATTTGGCTATAATGAGATACATAATTACTATGCATATTTTACATGCATTAAACCTCATAATTACTAATTTAAGGTACAATGTATGTTCTAAATACGCAACTGCTTCACAGCATAAATATCCATTTCAAAGAGCTCTGTCTATTTCTAAGATAATATCTTTTCTTGTCATATTCATAGGGGATAAGAAGTACTTTAAAATAAGATCAGAAAAACTTAGTGAAAAGAAATAGAAGAAGCGCATTTCAAATGTATAAGCATTATAACATGCATTCGATAAATCAATAAATAAATAAGTTACTATCTACATCCTTTACAAAACGCCATAAATAAACAACAAACACTGTTTATTTTTATTATTGAAGTCAAATACTTTCAAAATAAATGTTGAAAGCCCATATTTTGAGTCATTCGCTTCCTTTAGCAGTGCCACAGATAAAAAGCTAATTTAGAAATATGACGAGAAGACAGAATTGGAAAACTCCCTCTATTATATCTTCTCAATGACCTTGTTCTGTCTCGTTTATCTCTAATATCAATCGTTTGTTAAGCCACTAACATCTTTTTTTCCAACTCTTCCCTATTTTCTGCAAGAAAAGTTCAAGGTCTATTTGATCGTTTGAAAGAAAGAAAAAAATTATTTTCTCATTTGTTGCTTGAGTTCGAAAGAATGAAACAGTGGTTTTAGAAGAGAACCAATGTAATACACGATATCTAACATTTTTATTAAATTATTTATTCAGATCGTAAAATAATACGTACTGCATATTTATGCAAAGTGTATCTGGAATCTGCTGCTTTTAGAGATTGCAGATGGGCAAGGCACACGCAAAGAATTAAAAATAAAAGTCTGAGAGACTTCAAGTTAAATTTTAGTTTACTCGGGGCAATTAAGATTCAGTCATATAAGACAGTAAATTTATCAAAACACGTGTTTACCATTTATTGTTATGTTGTTTTTATTATTTTATTTTATTTTTAACCGACTTCACAAAGGAAGGAGGTTATACATTCGTATTGTATGTTTGTCGTTTTTTTTTTGTTTGTTCGTTTGACCATATTCGATAATTAGAATAAAAGTAATGGGCAGAAATGTAGTATTTTTTTTGTCTTTTTATCCATAACTTTTGACTAAATGAACCGATTTTGATGATTATTTCTTTAATCGATAGAGGGTCGTCTAACTCAAATATTGCAAATAAATTTGCCTACATTTGTTTTTTAGAAAAAACGTTACGAGTGAAAAATAAGTATTTTTTATTTTAATTGGAAAGGCTTGGCTTGATTTTTCTTTGTTGGGAAATCTATTAATAAATATAAAAGCGTTGTTAAAAACATGTTTGTTGTCATGGGCTATAATATTAAAAGAAATTACAGCAAGAGTTTGACTGAAGGCTTCTCTGTGCCCAAAATTAATTCAATCAGTTTGTTTGCTAAAATAGACTTCAAAAGGGAATTTATCATTCAAATGATTAGTTTTTAGTGCCATTAATTTAAAGAAGTTTTGCCCTTTGACATGGATTTTTTAAAAAATAGAGTATTTATATACAAAATGTATTTACACTAAAAAGAATAAAATAAAATAATTTTTATAAAAAAACAAAACCGACTTCAAATTAAAAATTGCGCTAAAAAGTAAAAAATAAATTCATTCTTTAAACAACATCGATGTGACTTTTAAACATGGTTTTAGAAGTCGGTGCAAAATTATGGGTCTAATTACCATTATACCATTTGCTACTTCATATTGGAACTGTTGCTAATTCTGCGGAAATATATATATTTGTAATTGATTCATGATTACAAAATATTTTAGCTATCCTAATTTTGCACCGACTTCTAAAACTGTTTAAAAGTCACATCGATGTTGTTTAAAGAATGAATGTATTTTTTACTTTTTAGTACTAGTTTTTACTTTTTTTAATTTTTAATTTGAAGTCGGTTCTGTTTTTTTATAAAAATTATTTTATTTCTTTTAGAAAGTAATTTATTGACGTTGCTATTATAATTTTTCAAAAATCAAATATCATATGCTTCAATGGAATTTTGTGTGTTTTTAGAGGACTTTTTAGGTCATAGACTTCCGAGGCCTGGTGATATGTAACTCAATTTAACTTTTTAGAGACAAAAAAATTGAATCGATTCTTCTGAAACGATCAAATCCACGTTACACATATATTTATAATCGAAAACCTATTTTGATTGTATTATTTTCTGTTTTTGAATTTGTGTTTATAATAAAACGCTATTAAAGTATTTTGGAAGGTATTTCAAATCATAAGAAAATATTCTTTTGGCGCTAAAGTTATTATCATTGAAATATATTGAGACAAAATTAATGATCGATTACATAAACGTGTTTTGGAGGCACATTAATCTTTTTTTAGTGTGTATAAGCAGCAAATCATTCTGACAAAAGTAAGTGTATCAATGTAAAAATTACGTTGAATAACTCGCTTGATAAGTACTTTAAGCAATTTACTTGTGTTTAAAAATAAAAGCAAATTTAATTGAGAGTTCTTTTTCAAAATGTTCGATAACTGTGAATAATCGCAAAAAACATGCGAAAACAACATATGAGCAGGATCTTTGTTCTAAGAAAATAAAATGTTTTCATTCTAAGTAGGCGTATGTAATCGCAGACGATAATTAACAACAAAAGTCTATTTCAAATTCAAAAACAAATTCTCTTTTCGAAAAAAAGACCAAAAAGCCCAATGAGGAAGATAACAAAAGTAGGTAGTCTGAGAATAATGCGTGAAACCGTTTATAAATATAATATAAAAATATTCACCGTAAGCCAGTCTAAATACACAAAATATACGTTATTAATATTATTTAAACACAAAAAAAAAGAAAAAAACTATGTGTTGAAATGCAAAACAAGTAAAATTCGTGTGTCTTTTTTGTTCTGTCAACGTTCGGTACTTAATAGTTTCACTATGCCTCTAATATTTCCAGAAGGAATTTACTGAATAGAAATTATTGTAAATGGAAATACTTTTTTAAGAAATGGAAATAGATTTGTAAAGCCCGTAAGTTACGATTATAAGTACAAATATTATATTACTTTTCTATGCTAATCATTAAAAACATTTTTAAATATCGTTTTACCATAGTTTGTTTTTTGCATGATGTCATTATTGTTTTGTATCAAACCTCAAAATTTAATCGTAACTGGTCCACGTTAGGTGAAATATATATACAGATGCGCTTCTACCTAAACATTCTTTTATAGTTTCAGTTACTAAAAAAGGTTTATGATATGCCTGTTAACATTTTTGAAGTGTTGAATTCTTTCATGATTAAAATTGGGACGAGAAGAACTTTTATTTTTACTAGTGTGTTAAAATTGAAATTTCACCTCCTGAAATAAGCAGATGGCAAACAGTTTTAACAAAGTTTTGGATTTTTCTCATACTCCCCATTAAGTTACACCCACTATGTGAAACTACCGGTTAATTTCATAAATATTTATTTATTTATCACATTTACCAGATTTAGTGAGATTTTTAAATAATCACTAGTTACATATATAAATGCCAAATTAATCACATTTAATATATATTATCACATAATTAGAATGCAATTGATGCTATGCTTACTAAGCCCTAACTTTATTCACGCAAGTTTATCACGTAGTCAAATGATAATTTGAAATATGGTTTTTTTTTCCCGACAATCATATTTCTTACTAATTCAACATTTTAAAGAAGACATATAATCTGTAATATGTTGTGTACATAATGTTTCTTTTGAAATTAATGCATTTTATTCTTAAGAACATTCTATGATTAAAATGTCTATGCAGTAAATAATGAAACAAATATATTACTAAGAACAAAACACATCATTACATTATATTCCAGTTACATCAACCTTCAAAGAAAGCAACATAAAAAACGATTTGCAATTTCTCTTCTGCAAGAACGAAAACAATTTCATCAAGAGCAATCAAGTAATGAAGATAAATAATTCATTTGGTTTACAGAGAGCTACACCTAATCGATTAATGAAATAAGACAAATTGCAATTTCCGTGGCAAAGCATTTGACTCCTGCCTCAAATGTAATTAGGTTGATATTGCCCGAAAAGAAATTAAGGCCGTTCGCATCCTTCTTTTCCTTTGTCAAGTATCAAGCGGAATTTCATTAATAGGAATTATATACTTTTAGGTCAGTCCCGTGGGGCAGAAATTTCGTGCGTGAAAGTGGAGTTATAATAAGCTAAGACGATGCAAATTAACGTTATTTTCGCTTTAATTATTGTCAATTAAAGGTATGCATACATATCCGAAACTAACAATTTGTTTTTGAGTAATTTGAAAACCTTTATTAAGAGATTTGCGTTTGCGAGCTAAAAAAAAAGGAATGCCACGAGAGTGTATTCATTCGGTCTCGAAATACTTCCTCTTCTATTGCTAAACGTTTTGCTTCATCTCTCATAAAAGAAATAATACTTTAAGCATAACTGCATATGGAATAAAAATGTGTTTAAGAATTGCACGTAACTGCCATGATTTGGTAGTACATTTTCTCGCTTTAGGAAAATTTAACTGCTTTTTTTTGTGTGTGACCAACATTGAATAATTTAAAGTGATCGGTTGTTTGAATCTGAAAATCTCGTAACCAAACCAAAGTCCTTTGACCTAGCCTGATGTCCTTACAATGCGTGTAAATATGTGGTATTGTTTAAAAAATGAAAGAAAGAAAAATAAAAAAGAAAGGAAAGAAATCAAAAAGTGAATATTTTCTTGCGAGAATTTAAATTCTCCTAGATTTAAAAAAAATGAAAGGAACTTTCTGTAAATTCTTCGTGGAGGTCCTTTGAGATGGTATAATGCCAATTTAAACAAATAGTGCACAATAATTCATACCGAAGGAAATACTTTGCTTGTACTCTTGCTGTTACTGCAAAGTAGCGTTCCAATCTATCAATTAGTTTGGCTTTGTATAGTGAACATACAATCGAGCTCCTTTAAATTCAGTGATAATCATTTTGAATATTTTTCTAGTTCGAACCCCCCTTCCCCCCGATATATTAAACTTTCTTTAACCCATTTATTTCCTTTAGCCTTTTTCTGTTGCCCTTTACGGGAAAATAGGCTGACAGGAAAATGTAAAAGTATAGATCGCCATTCTTCAATAGTCGAATCCAGTATTAAGTAGTCAAGTTACCTGTTATTAACTCAACCTTTGGCAAGATTAGTTTTTTTTGATGATTTTTTTATGTCTTTAACGCAAAAGACCGTTTATTTTGATGTCAAACTTTTCTATTCATCGCAATGAACAAATACACAAAACTGCGAAAACATGGGAGTCATGTTGCATACACCAGTGTTTTCCAACCTTTTTTCCCTTGCGATCCCCTTCGAAGAACAGAAAGAAAATGGCGAACCCCCTTCTGTAGTCGATAGTAACCGGTGAAAAAACTATAAAATTTGCTAGTACATTTATTTTCCACGCTGTACAATACTTCATAACAAGAACTGAAAACTTCATTATTGTAAAACATCTAAGTTAAAAAAAAAACTGAAATGCAGCTACATTTTTTTTTTTATTCTTTTTTCATTACTTTTTCTTTTTGAATGATTATTAGGGGAGTAAACATATGTATCCCCCCCAAAAAAAAACCCTCTCCCACTTTCCGTTTGAAATATGCAATATTCGGTAAAGTTTTAGAAACTTAAAGGAAAATTAAAATTTACATATTTTCTAATTTATAATTGCGATAATGCAAAAATGTTGGAAAGAAGTAATAAATGTGAGTCTAAATTTAAAATAAATGAATAAATACTATTTTGATTCCATTTTAGGGTCTGTATAGTGAAAAATTAGCCTAAAATAATGCAAAGTTTTATATTTTATGTAGTAAATTTTCACATTATCGACTGGTTTTTCGAGGAAAACGTGAGAAATGGTAGGAGAAACATACGTTCTAAAATTTAAAATAGATCAATAAATATCTTTCAAAATTTGTGATCCAAGTTTTAGAAATCAGGCGAAAGTAGAAATAAGTTTATTTAAAATTTTGTATGTATGCTTCCTATGGCAGTCCACTACTTTTCTGCATCAAGTGAAAAGTGCAATTTATAATTTAAAAAAAATCATTTTTGCACTCCTTCTTAATAAGTATGTAAATTTATTATTTCGTCTTTTACTTTACGTTAGCGATAAAAAATTCCATCATTGCAATATTATTTTCGCGAACCCCCTTTCTGCACCGCACGAACAACCGATTGGAAAACGCTGGCATACACCATCGAGGAAAGTTCCCAATGCCCCCGGCGTCTATCACCTCTTTAGGTAGTGAGATAAAAAAAAATCCGAAAACGGGTTTTTTCTCCCCTTTGGCGTTTGGCAACACGACAAAAGTGTTCAAATCGGGAAACCGCCTTCTTTTCCGGAGAACTTGCAATAGCGGCTCCTGAAGCTGGAAGTAAACTGTACGCCCAAAACATATAATGCATTTCCTAGCCAAATTTAAATTAGCATTCACAGTGTCTAATTATGCATTAGATTTCAATTTTAAATTGGTAGTCACAGGTCTCAAGTGTTTAGTTTTAAGTAACTTAACAGTTCTTTTTCTGTAGTTGTACAAATTGCGGACAAACAAAAGTTTTACTGATAAACTGCTATCAGGAATCTCTGTACAGATTCCTAAGTTATACGTAAGTAAACAAAATAAAAAACCTACATCAAGCACTTATTAAATTTCAAAATCTGGTTTAACAAAGACGAATAAATTACATTGAAGGGGTTTCCTCTTAAAGTTGCGTGAGGAATATGTTAAATAAGTTCATAGTAATAAGTATGTAATAAGTTCTAGTAAATGCAATTTATAATTTTAAGTTCCACGATTAAATAGAACTTGTATCTGATACATATTAGTGCTAATGGGCAACCCAATCAATATTCATGCCTATAAATGAGCGTCCCATTACGTATATTGCTATTATGAGTCCTCTTTTGTCGATCCTGGAGTCCTGACCACTGTTGTTCAGCTAATTAGCATGGGTTCAGCATGAATGATCACATATCGCAAATAAAATGTCATGAGCATTGTAATCACTTCTTAAACAATAACAAGCAAATGTTTATAAGTATACTTAATTTAGCGAAACGTTTGCCCTTCTTAAATTTTGATTATCTTACACTTTATTTTTGTTTTTAAGAAAAAGTATCACATTCCTTGTTATGATATGAAATAATTTCCTGTTCCTACTCCACGTTTTGCTTAATTTTTTTTATTTTGAAGATCATAAAAACCAAACAAGATGTAAGTTATGCAAAAATCGTGCGAAAATTACGACATCTGTCGTAGTTCGTGTTTTAAAAAATGCTTCTAAAGTTAGAGTCTCACACACAGATTTAAATATAACTTTTTGTGCTATATTCAGGACTTATAGGATTATTAAGGTATTCCATGATTAGATTTAATTACTTTTTACACACCGTTTTTGGTGCTATAATGCGAATAGGAAACCTTAGTAAGTAATAAGTAGTTGAGCTGTTAATATTCTTGCATAAAAGGCCTTGGCTGCCTTACTTTTAATCACGCCAAAAAATAAGAGACAAATAAACAACCTCTATTAAGATGGGAAAAACAGCCTATGTTATTTGATGACGAATGGTTGACAGTTCTATTAACTGATGAAAGATATAAAATATGCATGCCTGGGTTTGTCGCGTTCGCCAAGAACCTTGTTATGCTGAGCTGCGGCACACTCAGTTGTCTTAATGGTTTTGCATTCTTTTGGTATGACCTCATGATTTTTCGAGAGAGCTGAATAAACTTTTAGTAGACAATATAATATAGTAGTCATTGAATGATATTAAGAGGATCGGATTGACTTATCATACTTCTTTGGCCAGCTCTTAATTCCAACAGATTCCTTACCCACCTTCTTTTCTTCATCGGTAATATATTACGCAAAGACAATTTCACTTTTACCAGAGCACAATATTTCTATTCGTACTTCCATCTCAAGGATTCAATGTCTTACATGTAACAATGTATCCGTTTTGAACTCGCCAGTTATCAGTACTGTTGCGAATGTACTTTACAGGAAATAAGCAAGTCATTCTGAAACGAGAATCATATCAATAGGTTACTTGAGGCACTAAAATTGGCGAGAGACAAAGCCAAGTTTGAACTCGAATCAAATATGATGCAAAACCATTTAACATTTGCATTGGAATAAATTTTTATGGGTGTAGTAACTTAAGGTGCGACACCAGTCTCTCATAAATCCGTACACTGTTTTTAAATGTCAAATGATTCAAAATTTAAATTCATTTTATTTAAATTACAGTGCAACAAATTTTATTTTTAAAGCGTGTAAAACTAAGTTTTATGATAGTGGAAACTATATTTGGTTTGCTAGTTTGAAACCATTTTAAGAAATCACATAAAACAAGTAAAAAGAAAGCTAAATCAATTTGATTTTTTATATTTATTGGTATTTTTTAAAGTTATAAACAGTTTGGATCTGACAAGAATACATCTGATGAACGAAGGGAAACTGGTTTTTCTTGCCAATAACGTACTACGATATTTATTGGCTCTATGGACAAAGTAAGAATTCCTCCTCTTTACCGTTTGTTCTCCCAAAGAAGAAATAAACTGCCTCCAGGGCAGATACCATTTTGTTAGAGTCACACTGTAATGGTTTACATTGTATAATTCAAAGAAGAGAGCTCCGCGTATACGTACCTCAGGACGAAAATATAGTTCAAAAATTCAATTCGTTTGAAAAATTTGAAAAAAAAAAAAAGTAACAGCAGTTGATTAAATTTTGTAAGAAAAGGATCAAATAATGTACAATCCAAATTCTTTTTTTTTAACCGAACATATAAAAGATAATCTCGACGTCGAAATGAATAACTTCTAAGTATTTTTTTACAGTAAATAGGATTCAATGATTAGTATAAGGGATTTTTTTTTACATTTTTATTGAAGATTTCCTTAGACCAGATTTGTTTCAGTTGGTGCTTTATTATCTGTTAACGCAAGATTTTTTTCCCAAATCTAACGAGTTGAAATATTAAGACTTCTTTTGTGTAGGAGCTCTCTTTCGCTTTAGAAAATGTGATGGATTAGTGGACGAATTTTTTCCTTAAAAATATTACAGTACATAATATCATCGGACAATGTAGCTAGTAATAATGTAAAATATTTAATGGGAAAATTACGAAGGGATAAGCATTAATCTAGCTCAAACATTAAATTGGGTGTAATTCCTTATTTAATTCGCTTTTCTCTCAGGTTTTAGGATAATGGAATTACAAAGGCGAAAATTTGAATTAATATATAACAAGTTGCCCGACACTCAATGCCTTAAAAGCTAAGCAATATTCATTTAAAAAGCTTCAGGTTCAGCAGCAGTTTCCTCGCATATACGAATGTTAAAAAGTTCACGTAAGACTTATTCTTCTGCTGAGAAATGAAAATTGCACAGCTGTAATTTTGAGAGTATTAATTTGGTTTAGAAGGGCGTCGTTGCTACTTCTGACATGAAAACATCTAAATTGAGACTTATTAGTCTTAATTCAACTAGTTTTCCCAAAGTTTCACTGTCTACTATTTAAAATGTGTTAGCTTTTGCAAAGGGTTGCATAACTGCATACTTAGCTAATTTCTCTGAAAGGAGCAGTTAAAATATTCACTAGCTATGTGTTAAGAAAAAGGGGAGCTGTTAATTATAAAGGTAATTTTGTGTGTAACAGTTTACATTTTGGATTAGTAAATAATTTTTGTAATTAAATATGTTTCGCAATAAAGATGCGTAAATTGATGTTAGGAATTCTACGAAAATTCAACGTGTTAAAAATATTTATAAACCATTTATCCACATGTAAGACTGTTTATCATACGAAAATAACTAATAAATACAGTTTTACAAGTACTAAAAATACTACGAAATGTGATTAAGGGTTAGTTAAAGAAATTGTAACATGGTATTGAACTCTTACATATAACTTAATTAAAAATAAAAACTTCATTGATTTCCATAATTTTCAGCAAATAAAAAAAATTCAAACATTAATTTACATGCATTAGTATTTCAATGTAAGTTCATGTTTTATATTTTTTTACGTTATGCGTAAAGTAAGAAAATTTCTTTGCTAGGAAATTCAATTTTCCGACTTTTAACTAATGGTGTGTGCTGTTAATTAACAAAAATAAAATCTTGAACTTGCATTTAAATGGTGGAATAATTAATTATTTTGGCTGATTCTTCAGTGCTAAATATGTTTCTTGGGACGTCAGTTTTAGCTTTCTGTTTCATATCACTGTTCTTTGCAGGTTAAGTAACTGTTAGAACTTCATTAAGAAAACTAAAAAAATCTAAAATAAATAAGGAATTTCAAAAGTGTAATTTTTAACATGAGTACACGCTCTCTTTTTTTTTTTTTTTTTTGTAACTGCTAAAAAGGGCGTTTTATTTATTGGACGCCCAAGAAAGTCATATGGAGCACGACCTACTTAACGTGCACACTTTAGATTTTTTTTCACTTACTCATTCATCGCTCATACATAAAATACATAATATAGTTTCTATTCAACATTTCTTTTACTGGATTTGGACTTCATGTATCATAGCATCTAATATACCTAGTATCTTTTCTCTTTATTATTCATCGTTTCTCTAACCTGAATAGTTTATTCCACTCATGGTATAACGCGTATAATGTTTACCCAACGGTTACATCAGTGCATATTAACCAATATATAAGTTTGATCTAGACATCTGTCCCAGAATACAATGTTTGTTTAATGCATATTTCTTTTTCTGTTCCGTCCACGGTATGGTTCGAATAAAGCGGACATATCCGTTTAACTTGATAAATAAGGAGAGAAACAGCTCCATTATTAAATCACACTATAGTTATCGCTTATTTAACTAATCATCGTCTATTGTTTCATGAGTAAACATGTTTCATCAAATTAATGCCTTTCGAACTTTCATATATCTTATTCTCCTGTCATCTTTTTCATCCTTGGATAAAAATCTTCTAAATATCCCTTTTTGTTTGATCAATAATTCCTCGCGCATTTAACCGAGCTCTTTTGTTTTATCGATTAGTTATTTATTATATGTTGCTAATTTAGAAATTAACTGGTTAACATCAACATTTTTATCCATTAATTTACCGTAACTTTAATCATGCTTTTCGCACGACTGATTTTAAAATTTTATAAGATTTTTTTTAACAAGATAGCTTATTTCAGGTCACTTTCAAATGTGATTACAAGGTTAAATAATATTGAAATGATGGATACATTAAAAGCTTTTCAGGGAAAAAAAATGTCCCTTATTCTCAAAAACTTTCATTGCTAACATTGTTCTAGAAGATTTTATCATTCACAAAAAATAAACAAATGCTTTCCAAAATAACGTTACTTAGTTTATTTTATAATGAAATAATTTCTGTATTTTAATTGTGAATGTACAGTTGAAAAATAAATTAAACATAGAGCAACAAATGCAAAATGCACAAACAAAGGCAAAGATTCAAATGAATCAGAAGAGCTCTGAATTATTCAATCGCTGTTCTTTCATAAATATTTCATAGTCGCTAAAACAAAGAAATTTTATTTCTTTTCTGGGATTCAAAAAGGCAAGGAAATAAAAATGGATTGAGATATTTTTATTTGATTTTTTTTTTTTTTTTTTAAAGTTTGTGTTTTATGCAAAAATAATGGACTCTAATGCAAAGCTACTGAACTTTTTAAAAAATATATAATTGTGTTCTTCTCTAAAGATTTTGTTATAGTTAATTACAATAAATGTCATTTAAATTTTCGAAGTATCCAAACGAATTTTTAAATATTACAGATTTCTGATTATTTTTCAGCAAAAGGATTAAAAAATTAATTCAAATCATAATCTTATGTATTATTAAATCAGGCCAAGAAAGCAGTAGTAATACTATAAAAGAAAAAAGTGTCTGTTCAAAACATGCCATAATAGTTCAAATAATACCATAAAAATGGTATTATTTTCTTGAATCATTTATTTTCCCCTTTTTAATCCGTTTCACATTCAGGAACTCAGTACGTCTGTTTTTGACGTACCGTGAATGGTGTTTTTTTTTTCTTTCAATATTTTTCTTCTTATTTATATAAATTAATCTGATTATTTTTGCTTCTTTAAACGTAATGTATGAATGCCCCAAAAACCTTAACATCATTGAGTTCTCATTTTTCGGAAGTTGTGTTCTTTTCTAGGTTTTTGAAAATTTCTTTTAAAGCCGCATCTTTGGCTACTGAAAGCCTCGTTTAAAACGATGCGGTAAAGGTAATTTGCTTTTTAAAATCTGATGTTTCTTAAAACGCTGTCATAGCATTTTCAGTACGAGTTTATCCTAACGTTTATCTACAGGATCAGTGGCGGATACGCTTAGAGGGGAGGGGGGGAGTGCGATTGGAACAAATGAAATCCAAGAGAGGAACAGTATGATCTCCACTAAACAAATAAGAGTGTAAAATAATAGTGAAAAAAAGTGTACAAAAAACAAAGAGAACTGAAACTTTACTTGAATTCTATCAACTAACTCAAGCCTTCCAGTTCTACGAAAGGAGGATAGAAGTTTTTAAACTAGAGTGATTAAAATGCCAGTAAGCTGGGTGGCAGAAGTGATTGAGTTTTTTCGTTTTGTTTTGTCTTATCAAGAACAAGACTTCCTCGCATCAAAAAAAAAAAGAAAAGAAAGAAAGAAAAAGAAATCAGCAGATTATCATCACAAAACATCATATTCCTAAATTTAAAAAAAAATTTGCTGTTAGACCCATGCCCCCTCATTCGTAATGATTCAGTTTTCGATTTCTAATTTCTTTATTATTTCGTTATTTTAGGCTCTCATATCAATATGAGTACTTTCATTGCATTTTTATTTTATAATTTTTATCATTACTTACGACCCGCAGTGGACCAGTCGGTAGAAGCTCGGTTCCCGCAGAACACCGAAAGTGAAGCAACATTGACTGAGGTGAGTGTTTGAGAGGGTGACACCCTCTCGCGGCTGGTTGCTGCAGTGTACGCTAAAGAAAGATGGTGCACGGTAAATACGTCGTGGCTCCAATGTCCTCTAAGAGAAACTACACCTCTGGGGGTGCCAATACCAGGTGACGGTCTCTCATCTGGGAGCTGGTTCAAAAAAATAAGAGACCTTTTAAAGGGGCAGAAATCGGACTCCTCCCTTCAGAGGCCCCGTTAGATTCAGGAGCAGCGGACTCATTCTTCCTTGCCACGCGCGAGGACACAACAACATCAATATTTACTTTATCAATAATTTCCGTCCTATGGTTAAATGTAAGAAATATTAAAATAAAAGGGACAACGATGAAATTTATTTACTTGTTTATTTATTTATTTTGTGAAAACCAAATTAAATTGATCAAAAATGAAATTCCAAATATTTTTCATCATCATACACGTTTGAGCACTTATGTCGGATAATGACGAAAAGAATCACCCAGGTACATCATTGTACATTTACCTAAGGAGGGGGGGAGGGCAGGGCAAAGGATATAATAAACTCAAATCTTAATGCATTAAAAAACAGCAAACTATTCACAAAGGCATAAGTGTATTTCTCAAGCTGCGAGAGGAGGGAGGGGGGAGGGGCAGCTGCCCCGTCCTGAGTCTTCAAAATAGCGGGCCTAGAATCACCTCTCTCAAGTCGAGTTCTAAATCCACCACTTTACAGAAAAAAACAGTAAAAATTAATTTTAAATATGCATTAGAACATTCCATAATTCAAATATTTCAATTACATATGTGTCGCTGAATGAAAAACGATACATTTAAAACGCCAGATAAATGCAATATTTTAAGAACGCATTTTTTAGTTTTCACTTATATAAATAGAGACAACTTACAAAAAAATAACGAAGCCATCTTTTCAATAATTGCAATAACGTTGTTTTCATGTTCATTGTATGTCACTTTCTGAATCAGAATGCACACATTGCAAGATTTACAGTATATATTTCTCACAACATTTAATATAATTCGCATAAAATTTCCATTTATGGAGAACAGTTTCTGAAAGGTAGCAATTTGATTTTAATCAAAAATAAAGATACGATTGTCTAAACATTAAGACTTTGCTCGGCACATTCTTGATGAGATGTAAATGTCCTAATACACAACGCTAAGATGCGTTTTTTTTAAGGTCACATAATATAAACACATATATAACGCTTTTAGGTTAGATAACGCTTTTAAAAACTCTTTAAGCTCTTTAGACTTAACAAACTGTTCATAATTCTTGTTTTTATCTATCATAGTACAGTTCATAGTGTCCTGGTCCATTTTCCTTCATAACATTTTGTCTCCAATGGACATAGTCAAAAAATGTAAATTGTAAGTCTTATTTTCCAACACATTCATAAGTATAAATTATTCGAGCAATAGTAAATTTATGCATGTAATAAAGTAAATAATTTATTTGTGAACCAATGAATTGTGTTAAGAATCCGCAAGCGTTTGTGAGCCAAGCTGATTGGCAAAGAAAGCGAAATGCGTCCACCAAGCTACTTGTGACTCTAATTTTTTTTTTTTTTTAAATATGGAAAAGAAAGAAAAAGATCTGCATCAGTGCCCCGGTCAGAAAGACTTAAGTCTCTCTCATAAACCAATCGTTAGTAAAAATGATATATGGAAGTCATTAAACTTTCAAGTTTTATTCTTCTTAAGCTTTCCTTTTCTTTTTTTTATTTAAAGGAAGGATTTATTTAAAGGGAAGTGATTTCATTTTTTATTATATCATCGAATATGGAACATCAGCACATAATTTTTTCTCTCTCGAAATAGCCAGGATCTCTGATCTTGAACTAAGTGAACGGATGAAAGCTTTGAATTCACATCATGCGACGTCACGATTTGAAAAGAAAGAAGAAAAGCGACACTCTTTACTCTTCAGAACTAACTCTTTTCTCTCTTTAGTTGAATAGTACTATTATTTGCTTGGAGGAAGCGAACGAGCATTCGTTCGTACGTACGACAAGCGTTAAGCCTGAGCTGTTGTAAATATGTATCGCGCTATTTATAATTCACAATAAAAATATTTGATAAATATAGAAATTGTTCTCCGTGATCAATAAAGTTTAATTTACAGGATGTTATATTTTCTGAGTGACAAGAGATAATATTATAATGTCACTTTTAAAATAAAACATCGTCTGCTATTGTATGGGTTTTTTGAACGGAAATTTGATTTTTTAGTACCAGAAAAGGAAACTCCTTGTGAAATCTATACATTTTAAGATATACTTATAACATGACAACAAAATGTGCGCAAGGTAAGTAACGTTCAAATATATTTTACTTTTGATTCCATTAAGCTATAAAACATCCTATTCTACGATTTGTATGCTTTCCTAGTTGTATTTGGAAGTATTGATTATTTAATGCCTTATTTTTGCTAACCAACAAATTTCAAGTCAGGCAAACTAATTTATAATGATATTTTAACACTTCTGAAGCAATTATGATTTGGTAATGTTAACAAAATCTATCTACTCTATTAAAACCTGTCCGCGTCTGTCTGTCTGTCTCTGTGTGTGTGTGTCTGTCACCTGATCTCCTCGAGAACGGGCATCGGTGCGACGTCGAGCCGGGTACCGTCGGATTCGGAATTTTCCGGGGAAGCCATATCGCCTGGTCTCATCCGCGTCCGGCTTTAATTAGCGGAGATATTAATTAAAAACGCAATTTTTTGACCATCTTTATTTTATTAAAAAAAGAAAGGGATCATAAGCCAGTCGTCATGGTAACAATTCAAATCTATCTTCTATCTATCTATTAAAACCTGTCCACGTCTGTCTGTGTGTCTGTCACCTCATCTCCTCGAGAACGGCGGACTGTGCGACGTCGAGCCGGGTACCGTCGGGTTTTCTAATTTTACGGGGAAGCCATATCGAACGGTCTCATCCATGTGGGGCTTTAATTAGCAGATATATTAATTAAAAACGCAATTTTTTGAAAGTTTTATTTTATTTTTGCATTGTTGGCATCGTTCCAACAATATATAATACAGTTGCCGTGTGAATTAAAATCAATGCAGTTGTTGCCATTTTTGTAACAAATCAACAATACTAATAATCAATGTTTCTCTAGCATTTTGAGTGAGGCTTCGCTGTATTTGCAATAATAAATTTAATCCTTCTTTCTTTTTAATTTATTTATCGTCTGCTATCTAATAAAAACTATTTTTCGTATTTTAACGGGTACTTTTAGAGATTGTGGCAATTATTCTGAATGCATGAAACGAAAATGGCGTAAAGTTGAAAAAGGATTGAAAGGGATAACTAATTGTTCTTATTCTAATGCGAATGTTTTGCATTTCTCTATTATTAATATCCGTCCGTGTCCTGTATGTCTGTGTATGGATAGATAATAAGGAATTTCAACGCCGTGTTGTATTTGAGCTCGCGCAGCGCCGGGCGTACAACGATTTTTTAACTTAATTGAACGCCAAAAGAAAACTGCTTTTTTGAAGCATTGTACTTAATTAAACTATAATTTTTAGGGACTGATGCTCTTATTTAGGCTCACGCTAAGGCCATTGCTTATTAATATCGGTCCGTGTCTGTATGTCTGTGTATGGATAGATAATAAAGAATTTCAATGCCATGTTGTATTTAAGCTCGCGCAGCGCCGGGCATAGCCCGTGCGACGCATGGAAGCGACGCAATATTTGAGATGGCCCGTGCAACGCCGGACGGCACGCCTAGTACTGATTGAAAACATGTCTTATATTTATTTCATTTTAAAACGGTCGGCGGTTAAGATCTTGTTCAGAACAACCAGCTTGTAGCTACAAGCTACTTGAAAAGTTTTCGTTTTTGTTCAATGCTTTTCTGAATATCAGTCAGAAAGTTACTCATCTCTTTGATTTCAAATAAGTTCTTCAGATGATGTTTTATTTATTTACTTATTTACTTAATTATAAGGCTGTGCAACATGCAATAAATGGATATATCAACATCAGTAAATAAAATTTTATAAAAAATGCGGAGTTACTTTACTTTTTAATTCATAAAAAATACCCTATGTTACGGTTGATTCAATGTGAAAAAATCTAATTAATCGTCTGTTTGATATTTACGATTTTAATCTATGCACATTTAAAATATTTCATAGCAAATTAAACTTGAGTAATTAAATTTAAATTGAACTGCCTTGACAGCAGGAACTGAACACATATTTCAGCTCCAGAAGTTCGATTTACGTTTACTAAAACTTTAATCATAGACCTACTGTCCTGCCACATGCGAATTCTGGGCAAATTAGTTCTCTGACAGTTTTATGTGGGAAAATGCCTAAATATGATATACGATGACAAGAAATGATAATTCCACGTGAAACATATTTAACATTTACGATTAAAACTTCAGACAAACAACACGTTTGTGTGTTTATGAGAATGTATGTTTAAGGTTACTGAAATAATTTAAATATGAATTAGGTTCTGCTTTTGTAATCTTTTTTTGAAGAAATTTAGGAAAAAAATGTAACTCAGAATGTTTTTTTCAAAAGTTATTGTCGGAGGGAAAAAATAGATCAGCAAACACTACCATTCACTTCATTTAGTTTTTTTTTTTTTCAATTTTTTTCCCATTTTTAAATATCTACTGAGCTATTTTTTTAAATACTTATATAGGAGATTAAGCTTCTTTTCATGTTTCAATTAAATTACAACGTTTTAAAACAAAATTACTGTCGACTTCACATAAAGGAATCCCTATTATGTGATTATATGGGGAAGCATCATTAATTCTTCATAATTATTCATAGTAAGTAATTACTGCTAATAGTAAAAAAATAAAAACAATCTGAGCTAACAACAAAACAACATGCCAATACTAATCAAATTAAAGATTATAATTATAAAAAAATTTAATAAAAGATTCACTAGGTTACATTACAAAGTCAATGTTTTCCTTTCGACTTTCGCAATAGTATTTTTAGAAAAAAAAAGTCAAATGGAATTGTTTCATATTTCTTTGTGTATTTCTGAGATTATTTTTTCGAACAATAAACTAAAATACAATCTCTATCTATAACTTTCAAAAGTCTTCTAATGGCCGTTGGTGATTGAGGTTTTTCAAGACGTTGTTCGATGTTTTTTTTTATTTACAATCTCCTCATAAGACTTCAAGATAGAAGACTTATGTTTCTGAAGTTTAATCGCAGTTTAGTTTTACAAATTATTTTATAAAAAATTATTGTAACAAGCCAGTTCTTGTTGCATTATGCCGAAAACCTATTCTGTGAGATGGGGAACTTTAATATTGCGTCTGCGGGGAAATTTATCGGTTCTAGAATGTTTTATTCTTAAAAATCGGATAATCTTTTTTCCGATACCCGAAAAGAAAGGAACCGTTCTCAAAACATTAAACATATGAGGAACCGAGAGTGCGCAGTAAAAACCTAAAACATATAAAAATAAGAATAGAAAAAAGAATAAAAGTAAGTAAAAACATAAATTGCGCTGAATTAAGAGAATCTACAATTATTAATTTTTTTTCCGTCATGGAAAGTTATGTTGATTGGTATCATCCTAGATATAATCAATTAAATGCGACGAAGAATTAACAAAATGACTGAAGATGTGATCCATCTGTTATGGAGTATCGATCAAATCATCCACAATCAAATGAGACAAAGAATTAACACAAAGACTGAAGATGTGATTCATCTGATATGGAGTATCGATCAAATCATCAACAATTAAATGAACGACGAATTAAGAAAAAGACTGAAGATGGGATCCATCTGATATGCAGTATCGAAGTCTACAAAGAAACAACTAAGAATCTATGCATCTGCAAGTTAAGTTACGGCACAACACTTGCAACTTCTTTTACTTAAACTTGATCATCATTAAGAAACTTAAAATTATTGGAGAATTATGAACTCAGCAATGATTAAAAGATGCCTTTATGATTTCTTATGGGTGAAAGAGTGTCAAGGAAATCTGAGCCAAGCTCTGTAAATGAGTCTCTTGGCTAAGAATTCCTTAACACTTTAACCCAAAACGGGCATCATTGATGGACAAAAGTACTGAATAGATAAAGGTGCTCCATACTATTTTGTGAAGAAAACAATCGGCTGTATAAACGTACTATCCCGAACAGATAAACCTGGTGGAAAAGTCCCGGAACATGGAAAAATGAAAGATTCCTACTTATTTAGCCATCATGCACTCTGAAAAACAAGTCTGGTAAACGATTTAAGCCTTCTTTCAAATCACTAAAGTCAAATTTCGAAAAGGGACTGTATACATAAAAGAATAAACCCTAACTTTAAAAAGTCAAAGGAATGTCATATTTTTGACAAAAGAATTTAATTTAGCGTTCCCAACTTGGCGTAATTACCAAATTTGAATTTATTCCGACCATTAGAGCAGGAAATATTGTCAAAGGAACCATCATTATTTTTAACATGTTAATTACAATTCGAGTTTCATGAAGCCATAAAAAGCCTTTAGGTATTTTAAAAGGATAAAAATATATTGTTCGTTACAATACATAAATTTCAGATAACTGTTACCGAAATGCTGTCGTTTTGCTGAGATTTCTTACTTTTACTCGAGAGGTAGCGTTTTAAGCATGCAATAATGGAAAACATTCCTCAAACCATCAGCAAACATTATCTTTAAGCATAGCAGAAAAAAACTATTGGATATTTTAAACTGAAACTTTGCATCGACTCAAATTTTTTATCGTATTAATCATTGTTTCTGATTTAAGAATAATAAAAACTATTTTTTAGTCTATAAAATTTTGTTAAATTAATATTTTCAGCCACATGCTATTGTTGTTGGGTTTTGCTCCTTGTTTCGTATAAAAAAATGAATATTGCTGTAACCATGCCAGTTCATATAAAGCAAAAATATCAAGTAATGTTTTAATTTTACAGTGGTGATTTTTTCTTGATTGAAACAACGGTTGAACCAAATTACACGAAACTTGGTGTAGAAGGTTAAATTTTAATGCTGAATATATATACATGTTAGAAAAAGTAGGAGTAACTATGGGAAATTTTGATGGTGAGGCTTATTTTAAAATGAATACAACCCATTAACAAAATTTTAGAATTTGTGTTTTATTCCATACATTATTCCTAATAAAATGGCATATTTCCTTGTGTCTCTTGCTTCTAGGGTAAATAGTATTAAAACGAGGAGGAGCTTTTTGCCCCCCCCCCCCCCAGGACTGGCCAAAGGACATTAATTTCTCTTTACTTCTTCATATTGCATCCAGCTGAAGAATAAGCAATGCTATTTTGAAATGAAATGAATTCAAGTCTTTATTCAGACACAAAAATCGTTATCCGTAAAGTCAAAAAACACTTATCTATTTAAACTTTTGTCATTTTTTTTACTTCTCAGAAATTAAAATAAAAATGTATTTTGCAAGCGTTAAAAATATGTAGAACCGCCATGAGTTAAATTATTGATTATTAAGACACAGTATCTGGCGTTTCACCGTTCTGTTACATTATCATTCGAATCATTTTGTTCACAAAAAACAAGAAACACAAAAATAAAAATAAATCAGAATAGAGTTTAATTTGAACACATTGTCAGGAAATCAATTTTGAATTTATTAGCCATAAACACAAACACTAAATATACAATTAACTTTAAAAGAAAATTAACTTTCGCCCTCAGCTGCAGAACGTATGAAGTACATGCTCTTAATTTCAGAATACAGTCTTCAAATTTCAGTTACAAATCAGTCTTTCAAATGGCGTTGCAAGCATGTGATTATATTAAATAGATAGAATTTGGTTTACTTTTCTTTGCGTAACTGAAAATCCTATCTCTATGAGAGCAATTATTTCTTGATGTTTCAGAAATGGATGCGTAAATGGTACTTAAAATTAAGGGGCAATTCGATTCTGAAAACAGAAATTTTAATGAACGTTTTGATGATTTATTTAATTTTTTTTTTTTGTAACGTGCATTGTTTAAAGTTACAAATAATGAATGCTTTGTGTGTAATTGAAGAATTTTTTTTTTTAACTTTTTTTTTAACATTGACTTTAAGTTAATTGTTTTTTCAAGTATATCGTCGTATTGCTTTTTATACGCAAAGAATAATGATATTGTTCAATTTTTAAAGCTACGTTTTAGCCTACTTTCCAATAAGAGTAAAAAAAAAACAATAGAGCATGAAAGAAGGTTTAATGTATCGTGAAGATATAGTTAGAAATCAAGAAAAGTCAAAAATAAGTTAAGTAATTAAATAACGATTGAAAAATTAAAAAAAAAAAAAAATGAATATAGCGTTTTGAGATGGGGGAAAAGTGTGTTCCGATTCAAAAATTTATTTTTGCATTCGAAAGATTTCGGCAAGAACATCTCATCTTTACTTTTTGATTTGAACAATTTTTTGTTCAATTTCGAACAGTTCAAAACATTATTACATTAGCGCCTATGGGAAAAAATGAAGCAAATTATGTAATCTATGGGCATAAGAGTCGAGTTCTTATGAACAAGCTTATTGAAAGAAGCTTTCAGCTTGAATATTTTTTTTTGATTTGAACATTTTTTTTATTCATTTTTGAACAGTTAAAAAAAAAACATAAAACATAGCACTTACGGGTAAATTCCAATCCTATATAAATGCTGATCTAACCGACGGATGTGCTTTACTTGCAAACTTTATCGGACAGATGTTATGATGTAGAATATGTACAGATACGAAGTTTAAGAAGAACTGAAAGAGCCTATTTTCCTATGAAATGTTCTATTCGGGATTTTCAAGAATATATTTCAATTAATGAATGATTAAATAAATAAGTGAAAGAATGATGCAAAAATAAGTAAATGAGTGAATAAATACATGACTGAGTGAATGAATGACTGAATAAATTAATGAATGAATGAGTGAATAAGTATGTATAAACGTTGAAAAAGAACCGTTGATTTGACGCAATTAAGAACTAAAGCTTAAGGTGAAAGAGAGAGAGAGAGCAATAGCTAGATTATAAATTTGAAGTTGGTGTATACCGGAAAGTTGGTTCGTATAGTTAAAATATTTACTGTTTGCAGTGCAACCTATTTAATAACATTTTAACTATGCTACATAGCATCTAGTCAATTCCAGACAAAAAATAGGTCGCCAGGGTTCCGTATTGGTAAGGCACAGGCCTCGTACGCCCAAGCTCGCAGGATCATACCTGGCCCAAGTCGAGGGATTTTAAAGATGCAGAACCCACGACCCAGCGCCCATGTCGTATGGTTAAGCTGCATGTTAAAGATCCCCTGAGTATCCGTTTGGCTTGGATACTCTCGGCTAAATTAAATTCCTAGTGTAATTTCGCATCATTTAGAGCTCAGGTGCCGCCTTATAGGGGAAACTGAGCGTCAGAATTCTCAAAGTGGTATAGAATCCACCGACAGTGGTGCTACTTGAAAGAATGTATGCCGATTTCCGGGGAATGTACTAAGCCTGCAAATTTTAGTGATATGGTAACTAACTGACCCATTAGAAAGACAAAAAACGTTGACTCTAAAGATCAAGCTATATAGTAAAAAAAGCATTTTCAACATTTGATGTTCATGTTGCAATATTGTTCTATGTTCAGTGAAATTTTTTTTTGGCTATTATATAATGATAAAATTTCTATTATTAATATTTTAATTATTAATTAAGACCTACTAATGTCAGTGCAGCATCAATTTATTTTATGTTAGGTTTGTTTGGATTTCAAATGTTTAGTTCACTCTGTTATGTGCACATGGGGCAAAGTGAAATGTATATTTAATTTCACTTTTAGTCCTCAGATAACTAAATTTGTCGTTCATTTATTCATCCATATATTAAATCATTTATTTGTTCATTTATCAGTTCATTTATTAAGCATCTCTTTTTCCAGTTCATTTAATTAATCGTTTTTTTCATTCTTTAATTTCTCTATTCAATTGCTTGTTTTATCAATCGTTCATTCATTTAGTTGTTCATGTTTAATAAATAGTAATTATAGCCCTTTGCAATCGTAAATAGGAATCATTACATGTTATTTGGACTATCATAAGGTGACATACGAATGCGAAAGGTTAATTATCCTACAGAAAACTGTTTCGTTTGGAAAATATGTAAGTTTAACTTTGCTATGGGTGCAAAGTGATAAATTTCCACGTTTACTTTAACGTATAAATTTAAGGCTTAAAATGAAAAATAATATTTCAATTCAAGTTTTTTTAATAAAATTCTTAGTTATCTCATTATGTTCTTCTATTTTCCAAATAAATTTCCATTTTTTTTCATTTTTAAAAATATACTTTATTATAACTAATTCATTTTGCATCAACATTTTCCCGATATGGATGATTAAATTGATGCTCTCATTGCGACTGACAGTCAAAATTTATGCTCTTGAACCTTTCATATCAACAATAACAACTATAAGACATTAGCTCTCGTGGGCCGGGTTGGTGACATTGGAAGCCGTTGTTTGGAGACCTTTCATATAAAATATCCTTCGCGCCTTCCTTAGACAACACTATGCTGGTTAAGTCATTGCATGGCAGCTGCAGTACGGGGCAGCCAGTGTATGAAAAAAATAATAAATGAAGAAATTTTTTAAAATGCCACCATTTAAAATATGCATAAATAAACCTACTGTAGGCATTACGGTCTGTAAAATGATCTTTAGTACATTTCGTAATATTCAAAGCAATTTTTTTAATATTTAAGTTACTTGTTCGGTCAATGAGTTTACTCTTATTTTGAACTTAGTCAAAAAAGAAAATTATACTTACATGTGGGACATCTTATCTTTACTGCACATACTTTTTGGGCTCTGAGAATCCTTTTTACCTTTTCGTTCACATTGTTTCAAAAGCGTATTTTTTAAAGTTTTTAAACTAAGTTTATTTAAAACTATGAAATCGCATTATATTATGCAAAATCATTGCGAACAGTAATCATACTTTACTCTTAATATTAATAAAATCTCCCTGTGCAAATACGCATACTTTACTAGATTTAGTGCAATAGATATTCTAGTCAAAAGCATGGAATAGTGTAAGGATGGAAGGATTTCCTGTCTCAATATTTTAGCTAAAATGAGCACCAATTCATTAAATGACCTTCTTTATTGCAAGCTGTGTAAGAAAATGATTTTCTTGCACATTTGCAGTAACATCTCACTTTCGCAGATAGCGGTAAAATGTGCTTTGGTTTTTTGATGAGAAAATCTGTCCGAAATGTTACTATAATGGACAGCAAAGAAAAAAAAAGAAAATCTAAGCTATATTTAAGTCCTAATGATTCTCCAACTAAAAATCAGCTAAGCAAAAACGCCTTTTACAAGAAACTTGTCTTTAAACATTTTTCTTTTTGTTTTATTTTTTGGTAATTTATTATTATTCAGGGTTCGCGCTAGGCCGCGCGATCGCGCGATTCCCACAATATTTTTTGAAATCCCACTCAAAAAAAAATTTTTTTGGGCTTAAACTTTAAAAATCCCACTTAAAATTTTGGTCAAGAAGGAAAATCCCACCTTGTATTTTTCCCCAGCGTGAACCCTGTTATTGTTATTATTATTCTTTGAATCAGCTACAAACGCATTAATAGGTGTGTGAAATTTTATTATGTATTTGGTTTTTTACTTATTTTGACAACATTACCAATGAAACATTTAGCCCACACATAGACCAGATGCTCATCTGTTATACCGTTTTGTAGTACTGAGGCACTGGCGCAATCCTTGACAGAAATATGGAGTCAATAACAAGATGTTGCATTGTAAATTTAACTAATGTGTGCTCTACGGCAATATCATCTTTGTTTAGGAAAGTAAAATGTACTTGTTTAGATTACTTTAGAATTATTTTGTTTGTTAAGAATTTTGCATGATTTTTGTTCCGATTTAATATTTTTTGATCTTGTGATTATTTTTGCTTATATTTTTCTAGAGTGGTAATTAATATTAAAGTATCTTGAAAGTTAGATATTAGTGAATATTTTTAAAATCATACGTAAGTTAAGAATTAACTTACTCCAAGCAAATTTCTTATTTTTTTTTTGAAAATATGATACATTTTCTTTTTGTATGCTCAAGAATAAATGTGATTGTTTTTAATAATACAATTTCTATTTAACAGTATATTTTGTTTTGTAAAAAAATTATCGACATTTCTAACAGCATGGCAAATTTATTTGATGATACAAATAAGAAATCTAGAAACGTAAAATAAAAAAGTATCGAAAAGAAATAAATTGTCAAATCAAAATTTAAAAAATATGCAGGCTTTTTTTGACAAAAAAAAAAAAAAGACATACGTTAAATGTGTCTGTAGATTCGTTTCTCGGTCTGCCTATCCTCTTACTAACTCTCAGGGATTACCCAATAAAACAAAAAATTCTCCACGAAAATGTTGTTCTAGGAAATATTAATACATAAATGGGTTGTGTTCAACTTTAAAGCGTCCAGCATTAAAGTCTAAGTAGAGAAAATCCAAAGAAATAAACAGGCAAGTTCAGAGGGGTATACTTAACTGGAATGAACTTTTGATGTAAAAACGCATATAAAAAGATGACTTTTTAATTCTTCTCATTCTCAGGTTAATTTTTTTTAATTCCAAAACATTATACATTATTGATCAAAATCGAAATTTAATACTTTTTATTTACGAAGAAAGAAAAAGAAGAAATAAACAAACAGTTTTCAATACAGTATGACCTCGATCAATCATCTTTTACAAGGCCGTTCGCTTCTTGCAATATATATGCTAAAATGGTGAATCCGGGTCAGTGTAAAGCAAGGCGATACCGTTAAACACTTAAAACACAAAAATAAACCCGGGAAAACGATAGGCGATGAATCAAGGTTCTGCTGTGTTTGTTTGTATCTTTCCTTATGAAGTGGGATAAACATTACGCGGGAAAAATGCCTAGATGAATATTCCGCCCATATAGTACAAGTGCTAACTTCAATTTTAAAGCAGCTTAATTATCTATGTATATTACTAAGGTGTATTTGTGTATATATGCACGTATGGGTCCTATATATGCAGCGTGTACAAATCTTCATTTTACGTTGAACTTTCAACAGACGTAGTATAGAAGTTCACGCAGAAGGTGTCACACAGGTGTTTTGGAAATTCAAAATACTCCATTATGCATTCATGGATACTTTTGTAAAAATGCAACATAATATAGCTATTAAAACAACGGATTCATTAGTGAATAGCGAAGGCGCACCTTTAGTAAAGTAAGATAACGTAAAATCCGATTCTGTAAATATTTCAGGATTCCGAGCGAAAATTCCCAAAACTTTAAAATCCACTGTAATATTAATTGGTGTTTCCAGCATAAACAGACGATATATCGTAAATTGTCACATGTCTTTTGACATTTATGATCCAAAGGGATTAGCTTTTTTAAGATAATTCACGTTTTCCAGCAAGACTTGGGATATAATTTACCCCATGTGCAGTTGGAAAACCTGCCCGACGCCATATTGGAACTTTGCCACTACGTAGTCAGTTAGCAAAGTAAGCTATTTGCCAAACTCTTGTATAGTTAGGTACCGAAATTAATGCTTTTTTACGGCATGGAGTGTCAAAACAGTAACTTTAACGCCAGAATGTAAAATTTGAATTTTAAGTAAGACCGGAAGTTTTATTCATCGTTGAAAACAATAAGAAAACAGCTCTCCTGACGAAGTGACAGCATCTACTAAAGTAAAATGCTTGCCGATGGTGTGTAAAGTGTTGCTGCTTCCACTGCTGCCTTCATTCGGCAGCTCATTTTATAACATTGCCTGTTGGAAAATTTGCTCCTACGGCAATTGTGCCCGATCTCCCTTATGTTACATTTATATTAATTTTACTTTACTTACACGATTTTTTGCATGTTCTGTTTTTTTAAAAGAAACCATTTCTTTAGTTTTATTATTATTTTTTCTTTATGTTTACTTTTTCCCATGGATATGGTGATGCAAATAAAAATAGTGAGATAGTAATTATATTTAGTCTCGAGATTTGCGATTTACTCAAATACGTAAACCTTCAAAAAATACAACTTGTGAAAAGAAAATTTTAACAGAAAATGTGTCAAATCACGCCTTTATTTCTCACCCTTTCTACAAACCTGTTTTATATGCATTATTTTTATACTTTCTATGAATCAACTCTGATGATTGTTGACATAATCATATAGTTATGTATTATTGATGTGTGGGGAATAATACATAATAACTATATCATTATGTCAACAATCATCAGAGTTGATACATACATCGAAAAATATTTGAAACTACTTTTATTTTAATTTTACTGCGAAGTTTTTTAAAATTTAGGAAGTACGATAGAGGAAGTTTCTTATCAACCTAACTTATTGAAAAATGCAGCTTAAGGTAAAATCCATTTTATGATTTTTGCGAATTTAGAAAAGAAAAGTACACAGACACCTTTTTTCCTTGAAATCGCAGATACTAGGAGGTTGCTCTCAACGATGCCAATGACTGCAGACGATTTTTTCTCTTATGCTGCGTATCTTTTTCCCTTCATCAAACATTTCCAGTGATTTGTCAGAAAGCTATGGAGCCATAAATCACGTGGGGATACTTTCAATCCTTATCATTTCCGTTTTCACGCCTCATTCCTGTTCTTTTCCGATTAATGCTCTTCTGGATAGTTTGTGAGTAATTCTATTCAGAAGACTACTGTCTCACCAGATCACGAAGAGCATTTTTGTTCTTGCACGATAAGTATTCTATTGACTCATACGAGATAATTTACTCAAAAAGGTGAGAAAACGAATTAGAAGCCTAGTCTTTTCAGCCCACTTTTTTTAACAGTTTGATGAAGAAAAAAAGATAAATAAGAAATCAATAAAAATGGGGAAAGTAGGTCTGGTATCTCGTAAATACATCTAAGAGCAAAACTAAGTCAAAAATTAAAATTGATTACTTCAACAAATAATGAAAAAAGAAAAAAAAAAGAATGCAGTTATGATAAACGGGGTTAGGAGTTGGGTACATCGACGATTTGCCGGTGTATATGTCTATCTTTTCCCCTAAACCTTTAATCGAATGGACCAAGTCAAATTGTAAAAAAATGAATAAGTAAATAAAATGAACTAAATTAATCACAAAAATTAAAATTATTATATTAAAAATAATAATAATACAATTATAATATAATAAAGCTCACAAACTTCTAAGTTAAATGTATGATAGCCGGCTAAATATAGAGCACGGTGGTAAATATTGCTTATTCGAAAATGTTTTCGTTTATGAGCTTATCGTGTACACTTATTGTTTTGATTTACATATTTAGAATTATTCGTCATTAAGGATTATCTTCTCCGATACTTCATATCTAAAATGAATAAATGAATAAAAACATGATCTAAAAAAATGCATAAACTTGAATGGAAAAATTCAAAAACTATGATAAATAGAAAAACCAAAAACAAGCTAAACATGTCTGCTAAAAACAATCAATTCTTAGAAGCTTCTTCTTATTACTACGAAATTGTAGCTACTATTCTATTTTTAATGAAGATAACATATGTATATACTGAAAAATTTAGAGGAGAAATGTCCTTAAAAGAGGTATTACTTGTTGAACTGTAATCAAAGTACTTATTGCGGTGATTACACACTTTTTGCAGGTTTTACGGTTACTTGTCATTAAGAAGTCTTTTGATTGAAAACCGGAAACTTCATTAAAGAGCAGAGCGGCGTATGCTATTTGCTGCATTGGTCAGAGATGTGCTAATCTGATCACATTTGACACAGTAATGATTTAATCCCATTCAATGTCCCGGAAATTTAATTTTTCATCCATTTGAGATTTAATTTTTCATCGAGATTCATTTGAGATTTAACTTTTCATTCAGGTTCATTTACGATTTAATTTGTCATTCAAATCATTTGAGATTTTATTTTTCATTCACTGTTAGAAATTTCACCATGAAATTACGGTTAAATAACCGGCAGCAGTCTGTCCATCTAATTCACCGTTTAATTTACGGTTTGGAGCATTTTTCTATCGTTACGGGAACTAAACCATTTCCAATCAGCTTGGTTAAAAAGCCCTAAATACAAAAGTTTACGGTATTATAACCATTTAAAAATGGTTTCAAAACAAAATTTTTACCGTTTTTGAACCATTTCGAGGCGTAGAAACCGTAAACGAAGCGTACGGGAATCAAACCCGGGTGAATGGTATACCAGCTTTGCGCTCTAGCCACTCGGCCATCTACACCACATAAAGCGGCCGTTTATTTATCAATAAATCTTATTTTCCAACAGGCAAACTGCCTTAAAATTGAGATTTCAGTTTTTGATTGGATCCAAAGTCATTTTTGATTTAAATTTACTGTATATTGACGAAAATCATTTTATTTGCTGTAAAAATTAGAATACAAACAAGCTTCAGCAGCTCAAATTATGGGTTCGCTCATTCACAAACAGTTCGGGAGTACGATGTCTTCAATTTTTGATTTACGTGTGCATGTGTTTAAATTTAGTAACCACTACTTAAGCCACTTTTTTTTTATATACACATGCAGATTTGGACTGATAAATCTTTATTCATATTTTAGCAACAACGTACAACCGGTAAGGTTTCGCAAATAAGATGGACGCCCGAGTCTTATTGAGCGCGTGAAAATTACGGTTAGTTAAACGTTCTTTAGGATAAACAGAGTAAACGATTTTTTTCACAATCAGCGGTTTGAGTACCATCTTTTTAATGGTTATTCAACTGTTGTAATTAAATATTGTAAAATAACAATCAAATAAATGGTTATTTTACTATTTCCTTACGGAAATTTTTAAAAGTGTTGAGATTCATTTGAGATTTAATTTTTAATCCAGATTTATTAGATATTTAATTTTTCATCGGTATTAATTTGAGATTTAATTTTTCATCGAATACATAAATGCGAAGAGCGATGCTGCATTAAACACTGAAAATGGTTGTGGTAAAAGAATTAGCTGCTGCTATATTTTATCAAACAATTGTGACCTTGCTGACTTTGTTATATTGCACATTTCTAATTGAGCAGCAGCTCAAATAGAAGTTAGGACTTATCTCATAGTAGCTTTCGTCCTTGTTTTCTTCATTTAATTAAAGTATATCTTCCTTAATCGGTGTAAAATAATCCACATTTTCAGTCAAACACGGGACGCTTTTTTTTTTAAAGAGAAGAAGAAATTTAATAAAAATACTTGCAAATACCCAGTGTAAATATATTTTCACTGGGGGGGGGGGGGGGGTTAACTGGGCGCTAAATCTTACACTACGTTGTTGTTGGAAGAAAACATGTCAGGCAAGCGCGAGTTTACTTATCGTTTATATATATATATATATATATATATATATATATCCGATTCCACTATATCACTCTTTGAGGAAAAGTGTAAGTATGGCATGTGCATGGCGGTATTTCAATTATATTTGTTTGAAAGGGACAGAAATATGATTTTTTTTAATTAAAGAAAATCTGCTTTGAATTAACCACATTAACACAAATTAGGTATTGCAAATTGCAAAGATTAGTATAACGGTATTTGTTTTACATTTTTAGTGACTTCTTAAATCGTTCTCTCAGAAATTCTTGCTGACGGAATGATCTCAGAAATTCTTGCTGACGGAATGAAATTTCAATTCTGGAGCATAACTTAGTTTTCGTCCTAGACTGAAACTTCAGTACAACATTATCGAAATCCTGAAAAATGGAAAAAGGCCTAGTTGAAAATAATATAATAATAAATGATACATCTGACGAAAAAGTAACGAGAAAATTATCGAATCACCATTTATTTTTGGTGTCTGCATCTGAAATTCGGGCTTTTTAAAAATCGTTAATGTCTGCTGTTGACTCATATGACAATTTATCATTCTTTCAAAAAAAAAAAATTTCTTTACCTTTATAAATTCGAATTTAACGCGTGAGAGGATTTTTTTTAATGTTTTTATTTTATTATTCTTTTTTGAAACAGAAGAACACTAGGAGAGTTATTGTGAAATTTCAATGAAATAAATATTTGAGCACGTACAAGTTATGTTTTAGAGAACAGTTTTTCTCGTCGGGACAACTTTTTTTTTTTTTTTCAAACTTCAAATAAATAGAATTGTTTGAGAGCTTTGCTGGGCATAAAAATGAGCTTCTTTTTTTTCTCGGAAATTGTGTCGGGTTTACACATTTCGTGCCTACTTGTCTGTTTCAGAAGTAGAATGTGATTAATTATAAAAAAAGTGTGTTCATCGTGTGTTTCCTTTTTGATTTGTATGAATGTTTTTTCACTATCAGAATGACATAATGATGTTCTTTTAATGTTACATTTTGACATAGAAATCAATGTCGAGTGTTGGAGAACTTTCTCACATTTTTCGAAACAAACATAAGCATCATAAATAAAATGCAATGTGTTGAAATTTTTTAAAGAAAAGGTTTAGATTTTTTGCTCTTTTTTTTCCTGAATGTACAAAATGCTGAAAATTTTAATTCAGTTAAAAAACTCGCTAGTCAAAAGTTTAGTTATAATTAATTTATGAAACTTTACTTCTGACATAGAGACAGAGACGCACTTTACTCATATCAAAACCCTACTTTAAGTTTTTTATTTTTTTTCAATGTTTGTTTTTCTTTAATCTGTTCTTGACATTTCAATATTATTTTATATTTTTGATGACAATATTTGTATGATACATTAAGACTCCTTTCATTCTTTTTTTTACTTTTACGAGAAACTAGGTTAAAAAAACAACGTGTTAAAGGTTTTAATGTTGTGCGCATTGTTTACAAAATGAATTATTCAAAAAAATATACCACCCAATATCTATCTGTCTATCGATATATCTAAATATCTATCTGACGTACACACAAGCACTTCCTCTGAAATTTATTAGTTCCAAACTTATATGCTCCCTTATTTTTCTCATGCTATTTACGAGCATAATTTGGGGTTGTTTTCCTTTCAAAACTTGTTTATAAGCGCGAAATTGCTCTCATAAGTCATGCCTTCCGCAGCATACCAAAGCAATAAAAAGCAGCCACAAAACATCCGAAAGAGCACATGACCTCCTTGAAAATACCGTCATAAGAATGAAAGTGGCAGTATTATATGACCTTAATAATATCATTCTTTCATGTATTTTTGAAAATATTGCTGCATGATTTTTTCTACTATACAAAGGAAATGTATTATGCAGTAAGACGGGGTCTACATCTCTGAGTAACATGGATAAAAGGCTCGTTACATATCTATTTGACAAAAAAAAAAAAAAAAAAAACGCCGTACAGATTTTTTATTCTAAACCCAAAAATCTGTAAATGTTTCTCCGCTACTTTGCATTAGTGTTTTACTTTAGTTTCGAGAGTGCGTATAATCTCCCTCTCTCTATCTCTCTCTCTCTCTCTCTTATTTATATATATATATATATATATATAAAAAGAGAGAGAGAGAGAGAGAAAGAGAGAGATACACACATATTTATATATATATATATATATAAAACACACACAACGATGTAATGGTTTTCTTCTCAGTCAGCACATTGAATTTTATTTATCCTATCAAATGCATTTGTATTTGCATAGCCATAATTTCTGATCACTTAAAGTGAAATCTTGTGCCACAAAATATCACTTTTTGAATTAGAGGGAGGAGAGGATGAGCTGTCTTTCCTTCATAAAGGTTTTAAAAGGAAGTTTCGTGCTATTTGCTAATATATCTCCTCGTTAATTCAAAAAAAGTCGTCTTCATTAAAGTAGGGCCATATTTCAGCATCTCGCCATGATAAATTTAGAAAGGTTTTAATGAATCATTTTAATGAGAGGCGTGAAGCAGACAATGCACAGATCGATGCACTTTTCTGCTATAGATAATCGAAATTCTACTTTACAAAGCCACTTTCCCGTTATAAGCTACACGGAGCTCAAAATTTTTAATTTTGCGTATCACTGATGTAGTAAAAAATTGCAATGTTGTGCAATTTAAGTATGTTATACTCGAAACTATGGAATATGCTGAAAGAATACAATACGTATTAAAATCTCTGTTGTAAAG
This sequence comes from Octonoba sinensis, assembly GCA_038502835.1. Classification (NCBI taxonomy): domain Eukaryota; kingdom Metazoa; phylum Arthropoda; class Arachnida; order Araneae; family Uloboridae; genus Octonoba; species Octonoba sinensis. The sequence continues at coordinate 129,937,635 of CM076600.1, forward strand.
ACGTTTTTTAGTGAGAATATATTTCAACTAAAGCTGAAACATTCAAAGATAAATAGAAAATAAAAAATGAGATAAAGACCAAAAACAAACACTGAAACCAATATTTTTGATTTTTCTACTTGAATGATATTTGCAAACAACTTTAATATTTCAAAAAAAAAAGAATGCTTTTTGATTCTTGAAGCAAAAATATAGACCGCGTTTTCTTAATGACATTGAACCATTAGCAAAAAAGGTCGTAGAAGATTGCCAACACACTTGTACAAGCATTGCTCCCGACATCCAGAACTGCTGAAGGGTCCTTCTTGCTACTTCAAATCAACACGATTTCAAAATCTCATCAATTCAAATTTTCTTGAAGTGAGGCACAAATAAACTATTGGTATAGACTTGAGAAAAATTTATACTATATGTTGACTCTTTTTTGAGATACAGAGCTGCAAAACTCTCAAAATGAGACCAAAAAGCAGAAAACTGCGGATTTTGCCTTGCTTCAGAAACCTTCTTAATTGAGATAGAGACTTAAAAAGGATTCATTTTACAGCATTTTTTTTATTTCCCAGTTATCTGCTACAATATGTGGAAAACTCAAATTAATTCTTAAAAAACTTATTAAAACCTGCAAATTATTTGTTAATTAAAAAGAATATAATTTTTAAAAAAATCAAATTAATTCTATAATTTAATATCTAATTTATCTTAGTGGTGTTGTAAACCACAGGATGAAATATTAATATGAGATGATATAATGGCTTCGTAACTGAAAAAAATTGAAATCATTATATTTAACATTGATGGCTGTGGTAAAAAAATAACTAATTTTGGAACTTTTGCAATTGCTCTTACTCTCTGGAAAAGAATACTCTTTGGATGAAATAAAGTTATCATGCTACAGTCAAATTTAAAACTATTTCTTTGTGTTATTGGTATTTTCATTATTGAGACGTAATTATTATGTACGCTCAAAGTATTTTTGTATAATAACTATTAACGATAAGCTATTTCGTGGGAGACACTGCATATTCTAATCATAATTCGTTTTCGGTGCGTAATTATATGGTTTGCTGAAAAGTTCTGATTTCCTATCAATTTCCTTTTTTGAAGTACGACATTGTCGGTTCGTAACGATTTCAAGTTTTATTTTCTGAGCTGTGCTATTGGTATTTATTTCACCATCGTTCAGTCCACAACCCTATGGTACTATCTTGCCATCATACCATTAGGCAGAACTTTATATTTTACTGTCAACATCTATTAGTGGCACGTAATTTTATCGTTTGACAGCCTTTTTTGATTTTCACCCCGTGGGATAAGACGAAGGTAGAATTTTCTAGTAATTATTAAATCAATTGTTTGAATTTGTTGTCGACAGTCAGCTCTTTGGGATGAGAACTAATCACATAATGTTCGGGACGAAAAATTGTTGCGAATACTGTGTCATTCCTAATTAGGGGAAGAGTGATTCGGCATTAAATTGGCGCATTACATACTACTACTTGGTGACAGGAAAATAATGTAATAAGATTGTGCTATCGGTATAATATGATTTTGAGATACTGAATTAAACCTATACATTAAAATAACTAAATATTATCGTCATGAAAATAAGTTCAATCATTTCGCAGAGCCATTAGTTTACCTAGAATTAGAATTTGAAACATCACGACTTGGGTTTTATTGAAAAATTATGCAAGGTTTCATTTCTTTATTTTGGTTTTCTTAAAGCAGCAAATTTCGTACAATATATGAATCTTATTATTTCTTTATTTATCTTAAATAATTAATCAATCCCTTTTTTGCATATTTAAAATACAATGATTCTACTAAATCGAATTTAACATTGTTTTGATACCTACAATCAACAAAACTTGAACGGTACATTAGTCTGGCTTTATGTACATGCATACTTATTACTCTTTGTTACCAGAAGTTAGTACTTTAAAGTTTTGGTTTGCGCCTCTCAATGCATCTCTCTTAAAAATCCTGGTTGTAAACAGATCCTCCACAAATATCGCAATTGCAAAAATTGGACCCTTCCCAAAGTAATTTTCCATTATGTTGCAGTATTCTTCCGAAACGCGGTTGTACTTTTGTTGTTTCAAGATGATGTTTTTACCTTAAGAATTTTCTAATACTTCTTAAGTGTTTGATTTTATAATTATTCATTTATTTTTACTTTATCCAGGAGAGATTTAAAAAAAATCACATGGATAATGGTATTTTTAAGAAACAATTAGTATTTTTACCAAAAACAAAGTCATATTTTTGTAACAATTAACAAGAAGTGAACCGTGGTAAAACTTTCTGGATTTCATATACATATATAAGCAAAAATCCTGCATTCGCCACTTTATATATATACATGTACATATATATTAGCATATGATAACATTTCTATTATTCCTCTTCGATTCATATTATTTAGATTTTTCACTTCTTTGTTTAATTCAACACGACTATTTCCGTTGGAAAAAAAATAAAGTCGGCTACATCTCATTCTACATGTTCTTTGTGTCCATGAACATGGGGTGAACATTGTGTCCGTGTCCATGGGATTTCAACAGAATCTGGCGCGGATTATGTCGAAATCAATTTTTTCCCCGGAATACACAGTGAGTAAGTTAAATTTCTAATCCCACTTAATCAAAATTAAGAAAACTTAAAAAGTTTTTTTAAAAACTATTTCCAACTACTTTCTTTAGTCTTTGTAACAGCAAAAACGTGTTTTTTTCCCATATAAAACCCTTAAGATGTAAATATCCTGTTGCTTTATAGGTTGAAATTAAGAACTATTATTAAAACTTAATTGTGATTTTGTTTTGAATTTTTCAGGTGGGTATTGTTTACATTTCAAACCATCGTTAATAATTATTTTTTCATGAATGGCTACCGTCTTACTTGAAAAACAATATGTTCCTATAAGAGGATTCTACTTTATATGTGACAAATAGGGATTTATAGGGAAAATTTTAATTTCTATTTAAAACTGCTCCTGTAACCAGTATAAAATTTGAATCTTTACAATATTTGATGCACTTCTAATGCTGAGTGATGTATTAATGAAAATTCAATATTGTGATTGATGAATTTTATGTTTCCGTTTTAGCAGTCACTTACGAGGATTTTGAATACCCAGCTCCTAGATATCGACCTCTAAGGATAAATGCCCTCTGTCGGTTAACCAGCTTCACTAGATCAGAAATTAAAATTATGTATCAAGGTTTTAAACAGGTATTGTACATCGCGTTTTATATTTGTTTAAAATAAAGATATAAACATTAATAAAATGCCCACTTTTAAGCAACTGTGTGTTACACTGAATGCATTATATTTATAAAAGAAAATATTCAGTAAATTTCCAATTGTTTTTTTTTTTTGAGAAGATGATTCCAGTAATCGGTAACATATTTATAGAAATACACAGAACACGTGCTACCGGCACGTGCCTCTAGCACGTGTTCTGTGTATGTGTATGTAAAAAAAATGTAAATATTTTTAAACATGATGATTCGAAACTTTATTAAGGTAACATTCAGTTTCGGTTATTCTTTGTATACATTTTGCTACTATTTTACTTACATTTTTACATGTACTGAATGCTAATTATCCCAATCTAGGTATCTTTGACCATTTTGTAGGTAGTATATTGTTACTGAATAATAAATATAGTATTTGTAACAACAAAATGGGTACACAATTTTTTAAATGTACGAATCATCTGATTTTTTCCACAAAAAATACGAAGTACTGCATTATGTTTACAATCGAAGGCCTGTAATTTTGATTTTACTTATGCTTACAACCTTAACAACAAAACGAGAAGAGAATTTAACGCAACAATGCATATGCCTCAGTTCTATTTAGGTGAATCAATCAAAAAATTTTATTCATGCAATTTCCCGAGATATTTGTTTTGTTCTGTTTGGGAAAAGAAAAACAATAGAGTATTACCTTTATTTTGCAATTTGATTATGATTTATTACATTTTATTTCCGTTATATTTCTACTATAAAATCAACTCTTGGGTGTGAAAAACAGAATAATCTTCATTTTCATATAAATTGTAGTGGCTAATTTACTGGAAATCAGGATTATGATAGTTTTTGCCTGAAACATTTTATACAATTTAAAATATTATAGAACTAACCGTTAAAAAGTTTTAAAAAAACATACTATTATCACCTACTTTTCTTGATTTCTATTTCAACAAAACTACTATCTTCCTTACATTTTTTAACATAATAGATTAATCCAAGTAACTTATTTAGTTACTATTATACAGATCTATTTTCACATTTAGTTACTTTTATCGACACGATCTATGGCTTCACGAAAACGTGCGATGTGAATTCAAAATTACTTTCAATTCCTTGATTGATTCCACTTTCCTACCTTTCTCCAATCAGTATCTTGACAACAACTTAACGTATTTCAAACAAAAAGGTAATTTTCGTAATTGCTCGAAATGAACATGGAATATCAGATTTTTCGAATCTTTAATTACTTTTATTTAATATAAAATAACAAAATGACAAATTGTATTCCTTATAACTTTACGTATGCTTAGTAGTATTCATTTGATCTTGTTTTGCTGCTGATAATGTGCAGTGAAAAAAAAAACAAGTTACTAAAGCCTCTTTAAAACTTTTACAGATGAATATACATGTATTTTATAATATGTATATACACACATATATTTTTGAACATTCACTCACACACACACACAAAATATATATATATATATATATATACATACATACAGATACACACACACACATATATATATATAAATACATACATACAGATACATATATATACATTGGTGGGTGTGTAGAATGCAACTAATGAGTTCATTAAAGTATTTCAAGTTTATAAAATAATTATTCTTTCTTTACAGGTTTGTCCCACAGGAGTAGTGGACGAAAGTACATTTAAAGGCATTTTTAATTCCTATTTTCCCCAGGGAGGTAGGTGCGAAATAACCAATTAATTTTGTAGCTATTATGGTTTTTAATTCATGATCCTACTTACATTTTATGAAAATTCATTTGATCAGTAACATGCATTTTTCTTTCTAACAAAATAAAAATTAATATTACTGACTAGATATTCATATAAATTGAACGAAAGTGTCTGTTGCTTTCGAAATCTCTATTTTCTTTTTTGGCTGTCAGTTATTTTCGGAATATTTTTTTTTTTGTTTTTTCCTTAATAAGTTGATATCTTGAGTAATTGGTATATAAATCATTAAATACCTTAAACAAATGATTAAATAAATAGATAAACATAAAAATGTAATAGAAATAAAATTTCACGTTAAATTAAAGCACAAATGAGCATTAAAACGCAGACATATGTTTCGGGATCGCTTGGAATCCCTTTTTCAATGCGACAGGAGCTTCTAGATGCAAACACCCAAATGAAGCAGACATAACAACAAAAACAAAGCTTATATAGCCTAAGAATTAACTGTAAACCAATGAGAATAAAGGCAGTGTGAAGTGGAAGTAGAAGTAGTATTAAAGGCACCAATAAGAGAGTAACAAACGAATGTAGTTTACTTTGCACAAAGTTTAATCATTACCATAAAAATGTAGTTTTTAAAAGCCTAAATGTGAAATAAAATGTTTTTTTCTCTTTTTCGTAATTTAAAAAAAATGAGAAAACAAGTTAGAACAGCATTTTAAATTACCCCCCCCCCCCTGCTTCCTTTTGCTCATAGTACAATCGCTGTCGCAACGCGACAAGGTCTTTGTCATCGCAGTAAAACTAGTTATGCTTTGTTTCATTATTAATGTGAATATATTGAGTTTTTAGTGAGAAAGAATAACTATTGTGTAAGGCTATTTTTTTTTTTGGAAAATGGAAGATATATTATCGTCAGGACATGCGTTGAAGGCCTTCTGTTGGTGTTGCTAGTGCAGTTTCAAAATATCCATAGCCATTTCTTTCATAAACTCTTCCTTACATTAATTACTACCCTCCTCCAAAGAACAACTAGTTATTTTCATATATTGCTAAAGACCAATATTTAACAATAACGCGTAATTGTGAAGAGTGTAAAATTTTTATAAATTAAAAAAGAGAGAGGAAAAAGCGATTTCTTTACACAAACCGTTTTTAATATATTACAATGGTATCCCATTTTCGTGCAATAAACTTCTTTTAATTTAGAGAAAAATTCAGTATTCGACATGTTAAGGTACCACCACTTATGAATAAATTTCGAAGTAGAATTTAACATTAAAGTGTTTCTAACCGGAACGGTAAATAAAACATAAAGAAAAAAAAAACTCAAAGCGATATTAACTAATTATACCGTTTTTATATTTGAGAGAAATTAAAAGTTCTTCTAGGTTGTTTACTTGTACTTCGGAATTCATAGAGCGTTCTGTAGCATTTGACCGGGTCTAGAGAAATATAAATGTTTGATAACAAACAATTGCTTATTTGTTTTGCTTACAAGTGCGTGCTTTTGACATTTTTTCTTTTATATTTCTAATGGGCTACTGTTGGCTTCTGCCAATTGCAGACCTAATGCGTTCCCGAGATATTGGAACCATCTCTTTCAGCGGCACCACAATGATTGTGGTGCCATCGCCGCATGAGAGTTTTGACGTTTCTCCACCCGAAAGGGCGAGCACCCGGACACTGTTGATGCAACATTTCACTAGGAATTTAATTTAGCCGAGAGCATCCATGCCAACTGTCTACCCAATGGATCCTTTACATGCCATACAATCTTATGCGACATGGGCGCAGATAATTTTCTGCCTCTTGAAAATCCACCGGCAATGCCAGGCTCGATCCTCAGACCTTGTGCGTACGAGCTCCGAGCCATACAATCTTATGCGAAATGGGCGCAGATAATTTTCTGCCTCTTGAAAATCCACCGGCAATGCCAGGCTCGATCCTCAGACCTTGTGCATACGAGCTCCGAGCCATACAATCTTATGCGAAATGGGCGCAGATAATTTTCTGCCTCTTGAAAATCCACCGGCAATGCCAGGCTCGATCCTCAGACCTTGTGCGTACGAGCTCCGAGCCTTACCACAACACCATCATGCCAGGGCGCTTGACATTTAAATTATATCATTCGTTCATCGTTGAATTCATTCGCAATTGCATATCCTGAATTCTGAAGCATTTTTTTTGTTCATTATTTTAACTTTTGAGAAGTTTTGCTGTTTGAATATATTATTCAAAACATTTTGATTAGGATTTTACTCCAAATTCTACTATAAAAGCAAACTAACCTCTTTGCCAACGGTAAACATTATTTCATTAAATGCAAACGTTCGTTATTACCTGTTAAACCTAAAACATAAATATTCTAAATGGAATGTATCTCATTTAATAAATTTGTGTCATATTTAGTCAATAATATTAGAAATTAAAATGCTTGAAACAAACATACACGTCTAAACAAAGGTATGTGTGTGCGTGAGTGAAATTTCCTTTGGTATTGTGGCTTAAGATGTTAAATAATTATTTTATATTAACAACAAACTTAAGCCACCAGTAAAATTCTTATAACTATTATCATTGTGTTATGATGTAAATGTATCGTTATCAATGTACATTTATTATTAAATTTGAAGTGTAACAAACATTTCAAAATCAATTTTTGTGTTTTACTTAATAGTTTAAATTTTTTATTGATATTTATCTTTGTTTTGCAGATGCCTCTCTTTATGCACATTATGTGTTCAAAGCTTGTGATCAGCAGAACAATGGTACAATTACCTTTCAGGTTAATACAATGATTCTTAATTTGGTTCTTTTTTCCATTACTTAAATTAATAAAAATATATTAAGAAGCATTTAATGAATGACAAAAATAGAATTCGCAACATAAATGGTTACAAAAAAGAAAGCACTTAATAATAATTTAAAAGTGTAAAATTTCGATTCACTATTTGGAAGCTAACGTTGCATCATGCAGTTTTTCAATATCCAATTTAAATATCCCTAAATATATATATAACGCTTGTAATTGAACTTCCCACATTCAGTGCATCCTGCAGCTGGAACCGTTCAATGGATTGACACCAAAATAGGTGTATGGACTACGCATGCGATGCGCTCAAGGAATCGGGATTTGTTTTTTTTTTTTTTATTTTTATTTTTAATGGCGTTAAAGGGGCATCGTGCAGCCTTATAACGGGACTTGAACGCATGAAATGACCAATACGGAATAAAAATAATACATAATGTTAACATTTATTGGACTTTTATACGAAGTCCTTTATACAGAGAATTGATTTGCATTTCACTTCCACTTTTTTGCATGTAAGCAAATCATCTGATTAATTAAATACTGAAGCGATGGACGTCCGTGCTTTCTGAAATTTTTATTCCAAATAAGTTTTTCTTGGTTCATAAATAAGGATATTCTTGTTTTTATTCCTCGGTCATGTCCTAGCTTAAAATCCCGTTGTAAGGCTATACAACGTTCCTAGCGGCCAATTATAGAACTTTTTCTTTAAGCGATTCTTTGAGTGCATCTCGTGTATAGTCCATATACCACTTTTAGGGTCAATGCGTTAAATGGTTAAGGGAAGTTTAGCTACGACCTCCCGGCTGTACAAAATAAAATGTATTAATTTTATGAAGGATATTTTTTCCGGATCTTCAACTAAGGGCAAGAGGTCTAATTAATTATAAAAAGACAATGTTTACTTTTGCAGGAAAAATATACACTTAATTGAAATTATTGTAAAAGGAAGTGCATCTTACACACAAGTGAAGGTGGATATTAAAGAGTTGCAGATAAAACAGTTTGTTGACTGAATCCTCCGTTATCAACCAATAAATACAGATTGATCCAAAACTACTGATCTTACTATGTATTGTGAAAAAAAAAAAAAACACGCTTAGTAAACTCATCAACTATGCTTGTTTGATGTTGAAACATTAAAGCCTGTGTCAAAGGAATTCGCCACAATGGTGACGGCGGACATGTCTTATCACACGTATATGCTTAAATTGATTTTAAGACAATTAACAAAAGAATAAAAGAAGTGAATAACGGTACAGAGAGATTATTCGATATGTATCCTTTAAGAATTATTCCTGAAAAGGGACACACCCACTCACTATTCAAGAAGAATCGAAAAGGATATAGCGGACAAGATTGTTCTTATGATATTGACAGTAGATTACTGTTTTGTGCTTCTCCTCATGTTTATTTTAAAAGCTTAGTGTCATGTGTTTCAATTTAAGCCACTTCCTATTCTATCGTTTACCCTTTCTGAGAAAAACCATCCCTAGGTTATGCTTCTCAAAATAGGCCATCAAGAAGCTGACTTTTTCAGCAAAAATTTGCGGTATGGTATTTATGCCCGACGCTTTTTTATTTATTTTGTTTTCTCTTACTTTATTCTCTTTCTTTTTCTCCCCCTTTTTTCTTTTCTACGTCGAGATTGTTCTTTCTTTTCTTGAACTCTCAGAAAGAGTATGTTTGGTGCGACATCTCGAAAATCCTTAAATGTTCAGTTTATGCGGAAAAATGGACAGTAAACGGAAAACAGACGGGTATATACAGTAAATCGCTCTAATAAGAAGTTTTCGGAGGGATCATCAGGAAAAAAAGCTTTTTAAGCAGAAAAACGTTTTAAACGGGAAATTTATAACAACGAAAATAAGTTAGTAGCTTATTCAAAGCATTTCTTTCCTCTTAAGGTTATCTCTTAGTTAAAAACTACTCAATATGCTTAAGGTAATGACTTCAATAGAATATTATTATACTCTGGAAACCTACTGTTTTCATGTTTTAATATACCTCCTAATTCTCAATCGTCCCATATTAACTCTTGAGAATTATGTCAAACTTAAAATTATATGTTACTTAGGAAAGAGATGACCTATATACGAAGATATTTTCAGTTGCTGCTTTGAATTTCTTAAAAAAGACTTCCGTGACGAGTAAATTGTCTTCGGGTCTTATAAACTTCCGAAAGCGATAAAAACAATAATTATAAAGTTAATAAATCGAAATAAGTTTATCCATAAGGTTATCAATAAGTTTAAAAAATCAAAAGACATTGACTGGTCGATCATAAGGAAAATGCAGACAATGATTAAGAGTTCAAATCTTTATAAAGCAATATAACTTAATGTATATCTTACATAATAGTAACACTTCATTAAAAACTACTCCTTCATAGATTTTTTAAACCTCACATCAAATAGGTTTATCCAAAGCTTCAATGTCATTTACAGTTTAAAATATGTATACTTTGACCTTTCGTGAGTTCATTCTAAATATGAAATGTTTTGTGCAATATCACGGCTTGGTAAAAGTTTCATTACATGAATTCTTTTTCCAGGATTTCCTACAAGGTCTTTCCATGATGACACGTGGTGCCACAATCGACAAGTTGCGATGGACGTTCCGACTTTATGACATTGATGGCGATGGACGCATCAGTCGCGAGGAGATGCGAGAAATTATCAACAGTATTTATCTAATGCTGGGCAGGTATATCGAACCATCTGTTGATGAAAATACTGCAGCGCAGCATGCGGACAAAGTATTTAGGGTAAATATAAATCCAATACTCAGCGCTTTTTTACATTACATCTTTTGCAGTAATTCTGGACAGTTTTGTTAGTTATTTTGGTTGCGCCGACTTTTTAACGAACACATTGTATTTTTGAAAGTTATTCTTCTTCATTATCAACTTGCGTAAGTTTCGTTTAAAGCATATAAAAAGCTTCATTTTAATTTAGTCACCTGCTCAATTTTTGGAAACTCCTCCACAGCTAAATTTAATGCAGTCTTTACCATCGTCCATATAAACTAAATCTGTAGCAATCGTGTTTTGCTACAGACAGAATGTGGGGAGGATGACTTACTGACAGTAACAGTACTGATAGTATTGACTTGCTGACAGCAACTCCAGTAACGTCTAACCAGCTCAGTCCAAATATTCAGTAGATTTCTTTCCGGTCAAGAAATCCCGCTAACGTAGAAACTTGTGGCACAGTAATGACCCTCATTTCCAATGAGGACGTGCTTCTTTTGATAAAATACTTATCAATCGCGTTGATGAGACTGGACATAATGTTTAGGTATAAAAGAAACCTTTATGTATTTCATGTAATATTTAATTGTGTCCTGATTTAAAAAAAAAAATCTAGCGCCAGGGTTTTGCTTAAATTCTGTACGAAGTCTGTACCTGCACACATTTTATAATGCAATTTCTACCAGCTTAATTTTGTTATTTACATTATCTTCAACTGGCAATCGATATACTTTTACTCCGATGCAGTGACGACGTCCGTTGAAGTCATTCACTCGTAAAAAATCGCCTCACCGCATTACTATTCACATTTGCTGAGCATCGGTACTCAGTACGTTGTTTAAGTCTTTTTTTTACGTGCAGACCGTATCAGTTATTGATTGAATTTACTGGTCGAGCACCGCATTTCTACATCGTATTTTTATTCAAAATTTCCTGGGTTGTAGTTTGCAAAGCTTTTTCAGCTCGTGATTAAAATTTTTGCTTGATCAAAACTCTAGAAAACTCTCTCTCTCTCTTCCAAACGCAGAACACTAGCTCTTTTACAAAATGGCGGATGTACCAGACTATCTCATCTAGCATTTTTCGCATAATTTCACAGGTACCTCTTACAAATTACACCAATTCTTACCGTTTCCACCTATGTATGTACTATTATTTCTCGTTGAAAATACAAGTACTGGTTAAACTTTAACTTTATTTATTTTATGATAGTAGTTAGCATTTGTTTAATAAATACATGCTTTTTTACTCTTCTGTTTCAAGTAGTTCTAATATTACTTTACCCATACTTCTGAGTTGTCACAGCGGTAAGAAGATGTATAACTGATGACCTTCTACACTTATGTGTGGATTTTACCTATGGCTAAGAAACTCGTTTCAATTTATATCTTGTCATTTTTTTTTGAACATATTTCCTTTTATTTCAGAGACTGGATCTAAATCAAGACGGCTATGTAAGTTTTGATGAATTTTTGGAAACATGTCAAAAAGTAAGGATTTGCTATACTATATGTCTAACAATATTCATTATTATATAGTTATAGGATATTATTTAAATTCCTACCCTGAAAGTAAATAATAAAGAAAACGACTTACAAGATATTTATATACATTCTTGCATGCCGTGTGTTTATTTCAAAATCTATGTATGAATAACAATACTGTGTATACTAAACAGTGTCTCCAACTTTCTTTTGCTTGAAGACGAACAGATCATTAAAATTATTTTTTGAAAACTGTCACAGCTTAAGTTTAGTGTTTAACCTGCTTCGATCATCGTTTCTCAACATTTTAAAAATTGCGAACCCTTAAAAAGCTCAATATATATTAAAAAAGCCTCCTTGCTACAAGATATCTGTGTTCAGCATTAAATTTTGTGCAACACTTGATTAAAATTGAATATGCTTTATTCGAAAAAATGAACAATTTTGGTTTTGGCCAGATTGCAACTCACTTTATATCTGAGAAATAGTCCCTAAGGTTTGCGACCGCCGTGTTGAGAGACCACTAGTTAGATATTTTCCTTTAACAGAATGCATAAGTAATTATTATTAACATAATATCTTTTGCATGGCAGATCTAGTTATATAGGTCTCAAATGTGCAATCCTTTTTTTTTCTACATTTTACGGCTTGAGGATAATGCTTTTTCAGTGCACTTTTATAGTAAATTAGAGTATTGAATGTAACACAATAACAAAACTGATTTTACAACCCTTAAGGCGTAAATAGTTACATTTAACTAGTCTTATCTGCCACAATTAAGTCTATTAATGTTGCAATTTTCTGGAAATATGGTGAAAAACGGGTTATATTAGTGATGAGACTACAAAAAGAAAAAACTTAATTTGTTATCTTATCATTAATTTTTAGATTAATAAAATTCCAAACAATTTCGTAATGTTAGCTATTGTTAAAATAATAGTAATAATAATAATAGTAATACCCTTTGTTAGATATTTTAAAATGTTTGTTGTATGTGTGTGTGTTTATCGCTGAGGGGCTGAAGTAGCCGTTGAGCAACTCAAATACGATAAGTACAAAATAAATAATTGGGCCAATTTTAAAAATAGTTTGTACTCGGCTTTCGAAGGACAAAATAAAATTATGAGTGTATTGCTACAAACGAATATCTCCACTTGCAATTAATTGCATTTACAGTCGTGCTTTTAATCTTAGTCCAATAGTAAGTATTTATGATATGTACACACAGGTTTAAACATATTTTATTTCACATAGTATTGTTAGAAAAATTACATCGTCATAGTATGATATCGCATTTTTTTTGACAAAACTCTTATACCGTTTTTTTTTCTAGGACGAAAACATCATTAGTTCTCTACAGTTACTAGATACGGTGCTGTGACAACCAATGTTGCCTTCTATGGCATGAAATAATAACAAATTATATAACAATTGACAAAAGTCAAAAGTCATGTTTCTCGCACAATGACATTTTCTCCCGAAGAAAAAGGCCGTTGACAACGTTGCCATTTCTCACCTTCTAAAAAGTGCGTTTATTCAGACGCAAAATGGCGTCGGCTGAGCGTACTGCAAGTGCTGCTTGGAAACCACTGAGAAAAATATGAATGAGCTTTAGAAACGTCCTTATTATATGAGGTTATATTATGAAAAAATTATATATATATAAATTATATATATATACTTCTGTGAGGCGGTTAACATGATTTCGTGTAAACATACAGAGTACAAAGTAAACTTTTTATATACTCTTTATTTTTGAATGTTTCTCAGTTTATCGAAAACTAGAAAATGCATTTAAATAATTCCTAGTTCTTAATCATAGGGTTCTTACAACTCTTACTCCAGGGGTGATTCTGATCCGAAATTCCCTAACATTTCCGAAAATTTTCGGGAACCTGTTCCGAAAAATTTTCAATGTATGTATCTTAAAATTTCTGTGACGAATAATATCTGCTTCTTTACTACCTTCAAACATGCAAATTATTTTGGACAATCTAAAAAAAAACATTTTTCAATAACATTTCTGGAAAAAGAAAACTTCTGGTATAATTATTAGACCTTTCATTTAGTTACTTGAATGATATTTTTGAGCTTATATGTATAAATACGCATTTATCGTGTGTGTGGGGGGGGGGGGGGAGTTCACCTAACTATTCACGTTTTGTTTTAAATTCTTGGGGCACACTTGTCCGAAAATTTTGAGTGAAATTCCGAGAAACGTTTTGTTTAAAATTATAATAAATTCAATGTAGCAGTAAGAGAAATAAAATTGCCATATAACAAAATAATTTTAGTTGGTTGAAATTTCAGTAAATAAATAAATACAAATAAAATAAGTATGTAAATAAAGAGTAAACACATTATAAGTGAGTTCCAGAGCCATGTAAGTGGTTTCCACTAGTTAATCTCACATGGTACGTAAATTTGAACGATTGTTTTAATATGATCTAAAATGCCACATGGTATTTTAAAGTACCCAGGCTTCCTTTAATTCAAAAACGGCGACACTAATATCAAAACATTTATTTTTGTACAGAGTTAGATACAAGATCAAAGAAGTTCCGTCTTGAACTAGTCAAGTATACACCAACGCATACCATACCCTTATTCATCAACATCAATTTTACAAACTAGCTCTCTCGCTCCTGTCTCATTTATCTTTAGTTCTTAATTACTTCAAATATACCTTTTCCAACGCTCAATGCATGTTCAGTCAATTATTTATTCATTCATTCACATAGTTAATTTTTCATTCACTCATTCATGTATTTATTTATACATTCATTTACTCATTTATGTATGTATTTATTCATTCATTCGTTCATGTAGTTATTTATACATTCATTTATTTTACTCAGGCATTTATTTATTCATCCATTCATTCTAAAATATCCTTAAAAATCCAGATGAAAAACTTATCATGAGAAAATGGCCTTATTTAGTTTTGGATGAACTTGGTATCTGTACATGTGCTACGTCATGAGATCTTCCTAAGAAAGTTTGTTCCAAGCAAATCCATCAAAGATCAGGATTTATATTGAATTGATTATTTTTGAACTGTTTAAAAATGAACAAAAATTGTTCAAATCGAAAAATATTTCACGTTGAAAGCTTCCAATAAAATTTTTCCAAGGAATCTTAATCTTACACTCTTTGGTTGTATAACTTGATTCATATTTTCCCACTGGCGCTAATGGTCAACATTAAGCGAAAAGTTGCTCAAATCAAAAAGTAAAATATGGAATTGAGATGTCCTTGCGGAGATATTTCGAATGCAAAATATATTTTTTTAATCGAACAATTTCCTCCAACGTTATCGGGGGAGGGGGGGGGGGGGGGACTGACCGATAGACACACCTTTTTCCCCATCTGAAAAGCCAACTTTTATTTATTTTATTTTTAAATCTTTATTTAATTACCTTACTTATTTTTGACTTCTTTTTATTTCTAACGATATGTGATATGCTCCTGCTTTAGCTATGTCTTTACCGCAGACATCTAAATCCAATTTGTGTAGAGCCATTCCATTTCAGATCAGGCAGAGGGTGTCACATGACCCTCACCGATTTTTTTTTGAAAAAATTACAGTAGTTACAACTAAGGGACATATAAAATATCCCAAAAGGATTTTGCAAAAAAAAATTTATTTCTCTAGTTACAGACGTTTAAAATTTGGGACAAAGTTGGCCGTTTTCAGAAAATCAGCAAAACACTCACTTTTAAAATGGCCACTGTTTCAAAAGTTTTTAACCGATTCGAATGATTTTTTTTTCTATAAATAATGAAGGGATGGTATTTTATTTAGACACTAATTTAAAAAATTTTGTTGACTTCATTGATAAAGAAAAAAAAGTGTTTCTGAAGTGAAAAAATAGTGTTTGTTCCGAATTCATGAATTTTTTTTCTTATGAAAGAAATTTATTTTTGACAAAACAGAGGTGGCGATCTAAAGTGCTGTTATGGAAGTTTTGTATCAAATTTTATTGTAAGCCTGAGATGCATATCCTCTCAGAATTGAAATTTTGAAATTCGAAAATGTTTAAAAATTACGATTTTTGAAGTGTGATTACTCAAAAAAGCCATTTTTAAAAATCTGAAAACCTTCTCTTTTATTGCCCTTAAAGTGCTTAATGAGCTGCTATCAATTATATTGTGTATTTTTGCCCCAGATGTTTTATATGATTTTTCAAAAATGGCCTTTTGTGCGTTTCTCAAAAAAGCCAGAAATTCAAACTCGTTCTTATTTAATCACTTTAATATAATATTTAATAAGAAATATACTGTATTGTTACACAATTACTACAGATAAATTGTACTTAAACTTCTTAGAACTTAAATAGTTCCTAGCACAAGGCGTAGCTACTGTGATTTAATGCATGTTATTGTGTTCAATCCAATTACTAGTTTTAAACTCGCACACTTTGCATCCAATATGTTACAGCACTGATATACATAGTTTTAAACGCATATGAAATTATGTACTTAAAGCAAAATAAGTAGAATCAAGTTCTTGAATCATCTTATACTCGTTATTACCAAAAAAATGCAAAGACTAGGAGGGTTCAGATGGTGTTATATTTCTTGTGGTATTATATTCTGGCTATTGAAATATTTGTTCTAGATTACCTGTGTACATATTATTCGATAGTGTCCCTAAACCATCGGTGATACATTCTTAATTTGCCCCATTCAATAATTCTCACGCACTTTCAATAAATTTTCCTATTTAGAAATCATGCATTGAGTTATATTTGTTTAAGAGGCTGTTAGTTTTCTAACTGTTTCCCGCTTCTTGTTTGCTCGCGAGGTCTCATGTAAGCAGGGCCGGCCCGACGGTATTCGGTGCCCTTGGACTTTGTAAAAATAGTCGCCCCTAGCTCCCTTTCATCAGACAAACTAAAATAATATAAATTCAAATTGCGTATAATTTTATTGTGTTTTCAATTGCTTTAAAAACTTTAATAATTACATACATGAAACAAATAGCTTATTTTTTTCTTTCTAATGGGCTGCTGTTGGCTTCTCGCATTTGCAGCCCTAGTGCGTTTCACAGGGATTGGTACCATCTAACCATCTCTATCAAGCACCACAGTGGGTATATTACCGTCGCTACAAGTGAATTTTGGCGCTAAGTTCTTTCACTTGAAAGAAGGAGTATCTGGGAGGAGTCATTATCATAGAATTGTTGAACTAGTTTTATGAAACACGGATTATTTATTTATTTTTTTTTTTTTGCTCTTTCGCTGAGGCGCCCCCAAGATGCTGGCGCCTTTGTACTTTGCACACTTTGCACACTGATAGGGCCGGCCCTGCATATAAGCAGTACTATTTTAGGAATTTTTACTATTTAGCAGTATTGTAGGATAGCCAATAATGTTTTATTGTATTCCTACAATACATTTTACACTTACTGTTGCTTGGTATTTGATATAAAGCGTGTGAGTTTGAAACTAGTAATTGGATTGAACAGAATAACGTGCATTAAATCACAGTAGCTACGCTTTGTGCAAGGAGCTGTTTAAGTTCTAAGAAGGTTAAGCACAATTTATTTGTAGTAATTGTGTAAGAATACAGTATATTTCTTAATAAATATTGAATAAATATTATATTAAAGTGATTAAATAAGAAGAGTTTAAATTTCTGGCTTTTTTGAGAAACGCACAAATGGCCATTTTTGAAAAATCATATAAAATATCTGGGGCAAAAATACACAATATAATTGATAGCAGCTCATTAAGCACTTTAAGGGCAACAAAAGAGCAGATATTCAGATTTTTAAAAAATGGCTTTTTTGAGTAAATCACACTTCAAAAATCGTAATTTTTGAATATTTTCAAATTTCAAAATTTAAATTCTGAGAGGATATGCATCTCAAGCTTACAATAAAATTTGATACAAAACTTCCATAACAGCACTTTAGATCGCCACCTCTGTTTTGTCAAAAATAAATTTCTTTCATAAGAAAAAAAATTCATGAATTCGGAACAAACACTATTTTTTCACTTCAGAACACTTTTTTTTTTCTTTATCAATGAAGTCAACTAAATTTTTAAAATTAGTTTCTAAATAAAATACCATCCCTTCATTATTTATAGAAAAAAATCATTCGAATCGGTTAAAAACTTTTGAAACAGTGGCCATTTTAAAAGTGAGTGTTTTGCTGATTTTCTGAAAACGGCCAACTTTGTCCCAAATTTTAAACGTCTGTAACTAGAGAAAGAATTTTTTTTTTTTTTTTTGCAAAATGCTTTTGGGATATTTTATATGTCCCTTAGTTGTAAGTATTGTAATTTTTTCAAAAAAATCTGTGAGGGTCATGTGACAAGTTTCAGACCTGCCTGCCTGATTTGAAATGGAATGACTCAGTTAGACATGTGCCCATAAGTATTATGCATATTAATCTCATGGGATTATTAATTTATTTTGTCGCTGCGCTCTAAAATTTGCATATCAAAAGCAAATATCAAGAACGCTAATGATTATATTCACTTATAAGAAGCTATTCCTTTTTATTTTAAATTATGCATTAAAATAATCTAAACTCGTAATTAGAAAAACTATCCTTGAACTCATTTTCACAGCAAAAATTTTTTTATGAATTTAGTAAGTTATTTAGAATATTTTGGCTGTACTATCTCGATGTGTTTAATAAAATAATTTAAATATGTATATATATTTTTTCTCTGCTTCTGTATGGAATAGTTCTGTCTTATGAGATTTGTATATAAAATCTACTTTGAACTCTGTATATATTTAAACAGCTAAGATTTGTCTATGTAGTGACATTTACCTCAAGAATTTCTTGCAAGAAAAAGTATTCTTCAATAGATATAATTCTACTTTTTACGATTTCAAACGCTTACATTTCTCATTCCTAGTTTTAGTTTAAATACCATAAATATAATTTTTGCTATGAAGAGTATTAGAATTTCGATACGACTAGATTTAATGATACAATGGTTGGACCATGGTAGGTTTAAGTAGTGCGTTGGTTTTCGATTTAAACATTATTACCAAGTTGCGATTTTAAATTGACTTCAGTGGAGTTCAAAGATTTTTGCACTTTAATTGATTTTGAATTTACATAAATAATTCTATTCTTAGGTGAACGTTTTAATCATTTAGCTGTATACGCCTATTAAAAAAGGTTTTATTTGTGTAAGTAATCAATTTTTAGTTTGTTTTATTTAATAGGCGTTATTTATTATTCTGTCGTTCTTTCACTCGTTATAAAACAGGACATTTTCTTCACATTTAAAAAGTTATTGACAAATTAATTTTTTTTTAAAATCTCGTAAATTTTAAATAGTTCAACACGAATGCCCCTTAGTTTTCCAAATGTAATACTGAATTTAAAACTGTAATTGCAAGTTTTAATTGCTTTGGATATTTTTGATATTATCCATCTAGCTGAAAATTGAATGCCGTACTTATCGGAAACATGTAGTTTCATATTTTTGGTATCATATCTAAAAATACGCTACGAATATTTGAATTTTTAATGCAGATTTCATTACACGAATGATTTAAATTATGTGCTGTTCAAATAATATAAAGAATAGCCTAATATTAATTTTGCCAGGCTACTAATTTATTGGATATCTACACATGTAGATATTTGTTTTCAAGTTGTTACAACAAAAATAAAAGGAATTTCAAACGAAATATGTACTTATATTTTTTTATTTATATACCTATCGATTTAAAATAAATGCAAATTAAAGTGTTAGATTTAAGACTCACAAAATCAAAATAATAAATTTACTTCATATTTAAAGAAATTTTATAATTTTATGTTTTGTACAACTGCAAAAATATTACCATACTTACTTCAAAAATATTAACCATTTGCTTTCTCAAGTTGTAATATATGTATGTTTTATAATATAAATATGTTTGTACTTGTCACACTGCTTTCTTAGATAAAATGCATCGCTTTACAAATTTGCACTTTTTTCGTTATGTTTACAAATTGCCATAAAACTTTTTAAATGTCTCAAAGCATGTTTCAATAAATACTGCTTCCTATTTATGTGTTTGTGGTTCAATATCTTGTACAAGCATTACGAAAGACCAATTTTACATATATTTTTAACATGTGCATTGGTTAAATTGATGATTTGTGTTCAAATCACTGTGTATAATGCGTCCATGTTTGTACTTGGAAAATAAAAATCTGTTTCGAGTTTCTGATTTCGTTCGGCTTATTTTATGGCAATCAAGTGAGTATAAGGCGCTCGTTTGCAATCTTAATTAAGATAAATTTCAATCAGTTTCAATAAAATCATTCATGTATTTTGCTTCATTTTTACTTATGCCACTTATTTTTCAAGTCCATTTACCATTATTATCTTTAAATATATTCCTGTGTGAACATAAAGACTTGAGAAAGTGTGATAAAGATTTTGAAAACATTTTTGCAATCAAAAACTGTGGTGCTTTATTGTATTGTATTGTCTTACTGTTTATGTGTGTGTTGTTGAAAATTTATGTGCTTCGTCTCAAAAACGTTATGACCAAAAATGAGTTTATTATCAACCTAAAATAAAATTATAATTTATTTATTTAATAAAACTGTAGATGTTAAACGTTTAAGATCTTTTGTACGAAAATATCAACTAAGTATTCTCTGGATTTAGGTAGCTGGTCTTAATGTTCAAATGATAGTAAATTTGAACGCAAACTGGGAAAACACAGTTAATTATTTTTTATTAACGGAAGAAAAAATCTTCGCGATATAACTTTATATTACTTGCAAAATAAATTTACAATATAACGACGTTTTAACGGTAAATAATCATCCTACTCAAAGATCATAAATGTGTCATTACAAATACTACTATAATTGTTCAAATCTTACTTTTACTTTATATTTTGAGTCATTTAGTTTAGCATGTTATCATTGTTATAATTAAGATATAAAACTTTCGTACAAAATTACAGATACCATTTAAAGCTAAAATATTCTGGTCATGTATGAACACTTTATTTTTTTTTACGATATGTTGTAAGATGTTGTAAACTTCCAATTATTGACTTATTATAACTGTTTAGAAACGTTCTAGCTGTAACGAATCTCATCGTTGCTTTGCATCATAAAAAACTCTAAAGTAAAAGAAATGAATTAGCGATCTCAGAAATAAAAATAATAATTAAATAAATAATAAATAAAAAAAAAGTAAATAGGAAATAATAATAATGATGTAGGTGTGCTATACATCCTTTCTGAATTTCATAGCTGCGATGTTTGTGTTTTTATATGAATAAAGACTTTTTAGAGAAACTTATAACGAGACTACTTCTGAACGCTGTAAAAAATTGAATAACTACCGAAATTTACTAGACATTGAAACTGAATCATCTGAAAACTAATCCAAGCAGTAGTTCTTTATTTTTAAATTATTTTTAGTATGTATTTCTTCAATTCTTTTTTCTTTTGGACTTACCAGAGTGCTGACAGCTTGTCTTCTTAAAACTAAATTAACACATTTTTTTTCTTTTTTTAAAATTTGAAATTGTTGTAATATCTGTAAATCAACCAATATATTGTAAAATTTATTCCTGTACGTGTTTCGCATAGTTGTGATGTTAAATTATCCATATCAAGCTTCTGTAAAAAGTGCTTGTGAAGGGCATTGTAAATAGTGTAAATATAAATGCTCCTAACAGAAGTTGAATTTATTTAACTTACGTATTGAATATATTCAGAATAAAGATATTATGAATCTAAAAACGTATCTTTACTTTTGCCTTCTTATCCTCGGGAAATTTAAAACGTAAATTGAAAAACTAGTTAAGAATCTAGTTTCCACTCAAAGTGCAAAAAAAGCACCTGTTGGCGTAGCGTTAATGTAATGAGAAATTTCATGTTCTTTAACAACGACCTTTTTAATATATTTAGTAATGATATTAGCAACTACTGATTCTCTCCGTCGAAGCTTAAAATAACTTGCAAAACAAGTTAAAATAAATTGCGAAACAATTTGCGACAACTTATAGATGTCACCAAGTTTGGTACGAAGCTAGAGTAAAGAAGCCAAATACAGTGTCAGGTTGGCGATATGTGCAGTACTAGGCGAATTTCCCGTACAGCTCCCATTTAAAGTATTTGCGAGAACTATATAAACTGTCTTGCAAAACTCTTTCCTCCCTCAGTTCGCAGCAAACTAGACGGTAACTATATATAAACTGTCTTTCCCACTTCAGTTCGCAACGAACTAGATGATAACTATATATAAGCTGTCTTTACCACCTCAGTTCGGAATAAACTTGGTGAGAACTATATATACTATCTCTCCTACCTCAGTTCCCAACAAACTAGGGGCTCTTAAGTATTCAAATTGTTCTCTTGTCCCCCTAATGCACGTCCATTATGTTTGCCTCTTCAAAACTTTCCTTTTTTGAATTCCATACTTCGTATATTGGTGTCTGGAAATCTGAAATGTAAAAAGCGGCTTGAATTTTAAATTTCAGACACCAATAAGAACATAACCCTTTAGAACTCGCGCCCTGAGCAAAATACTCACACCAAGAGAAAAAAAAAGCATATCTGGTATTTACGTTATCATAATATTTCACAAAAGCAGTGTACCTGTGCGACAAATTTTGAATAATAGTATTGTTTTGTATACCATTTGGTGTGTAAAATAAATAAAAATTGTTGTGTAGTTGAAAATATTTCATTTGCCAGCATTATTTGAAGGAAATAGGCGGAGTGAGAAAAATTCTAACGTGCGAGTTCTCAGATCACTCATATTGACGCAAGTTTTGAAGGCTTAAATTTCTTTCATTCCGAAAGTTCCATTCTCCATATTTACCATACTTTATAGGTGTACTAGAAAGATAGTCAAGAGATTAAAATTCCATTAGAAGGAATAATGATGAATTTAAAAAATTGTAATTTTCAACGCGTGTATATGCGTACACGCACACAATTTTTTAGTTTAAAAGTATATATATCTGTGGGATGAACTTAACAAAAACATATTTGCAAAAGTGCTTTTTCTTCAATTTTTCTTTTTTCTTTTGAAGTTGCTTATGTTTCATTTCCAAGTATGAAGTTATTTTTAGAATATTCAGAGAACGAACTTAAAATTGGTTTCTTTGCAGAAATTGGGAATGTTTACTAAATAAATACACGTGTACACGATTCTCCATCAAAGCGAAAAATAAAAAAAAATCTTCTAATGGTAAGCGGGTGAATTTCTTCTCCCTCAAAATAATTCAAGGAAAGCAAACAGTTCCTGAAATCGGGAACGTAAAGTGTGAATTGTAGTGTGAAAAGCAGTATAAATGGAAGTTTTTTTCATGCAAAGAATTTCATCTCGGTACTTCTCAAGTAGTTCACGTATAGAAAGGAAGGAAAAATAAAGGTTGCTTTTACGATTTTCATTTCGTGAAGAAAAAGTTGAAAATAAATGTGATCACCCTCTAACTGGTGTTTAAAAAGTATTTTGAAAGAAACTACTATGTTTTTTTTTAACTTTTATCTAAAATCAAGACTTATATTCAGAAAACATGAAAAGAAAGTTACTATAACACAATGACAATATCTTACTAAAATAGCTCTACCGCAAAACAACTACAAAGGGTATTACAACCGTTATCAAGAGCAAGGTTTGCTCTAGAGATTTCCATCATGATGAACCTTTACCTTTATTTTATAAAAAGTAGTGTTTGATTGTTATAATTAGCTTTGTCATTAGAATGCGCTAGGAAGCTGAACAAGGAGTTGAAGGGGCGTGAAACGAAATAAGAAAAACAGTTTAGTAAAATACACATCAATTGTAAAAAAAAGGAAAAAAAACACCCTAAGAAAGATACCAAGGGATTAGTTGTAGGAGTTATTGGACGCATCATATCAATAACAATACAAAAAAAAAAAAATAAATTTAAAAATAAACTAACACATATAATAGCATTGATTGAAACACCGCTGCAGTAAACTGCTGAAAACAAGTCAACTTTCTTAAGAACTTAAAATCTTGACTGAGCTTACCATTTTTTTCTGACTATATTTAGCAAATTGCACACACATAAATTTGCTCCTAGAATGCATTTTTCAAATAATCCAAAGAGCTTGTTTTTTTAGTCATTATTTACTTATTTTTTTAAGCACGACGCTACATCACTACATAATACTTATTTCTTCTATATGTATGTTTTCTGAACATACTGTATACGTATTTTTGCTTTTAGTTTTTAAAAAAACGTACAAGGAAGTCATGTGGTGCACATATTAGATTTTTCTGTTACATAACCATATTTTTAAAAAAATTCCGGAGTTTTTTTTCCTCGCAAATTTAATTCTGATTCAAATATTGTAAAACATAATTTTTTACCATTACTATGAAACAGTAGAATTTCATATTAAAAATTATCATAAGTATAAAGAATATATTCCGGACATACAGTAGCAAGAACCTGACACACGATATTTGAAGATTATTTTTTTTCGTGTGATTATAGTGTTTGTGATGGGATGTAAAAATAACGTTTTTTCATGTATTTGTGGTCTGATTTCCACGATAATAAAGTAAACTTAATCAAACTAATCCCATCCAAATAGCTTCGTAATCTGCGCTAAATTTAATTATTCCGCAAAGAGAATATATTTTTTTTATTCGTATGGGGCCAATAACTTCAGTTGAGATAAGTGCAAAAGCAAAAATAAATAATTTAATAAACTGACGGCGCCCATTACGTTAAATAAATATATAATGGAAAAGACAACAAAAAAAGTTAATTCTCTGTTAAGTTGACCGTTGTTTATACTTAATCGTTACGAAATTTTGCAGCAAGAAGTAAGTTCACGTACTTCTACTTAATATTTGTAATGCTTTTGGTTGATTAATTGAAGGTAAACATTTTATATATCCTTTTTCTAATACTGGCCACTTTTTTAACATCTAGACCACGGTGTTGGTCGTGGTAAAAATTGAAAATTTTCTAATGCGGTACCCAATTTGCTCTGATGTATTGCTGTTTAGACTCATTGTCATCACTGATTTCCCATTTCCAATCGTAATTTGCTTGATATCCTTTTTGGAAGTTTGGTAATTGATGCTTCAAATGAGGCATATTAAGCACACACAAATACATCAATTGAATGTAATTAAGTTCTATATAACTAAATATTATTATAAACTTACACAAATACATACTTTCAATTTGTTTAAATTCATTTCAATGAATTCTTACTGTTTTCGCTAAATTACACTAAAAATGTATGTGTTCTTTTGTTTGAATTTTTCACATTTCTAAATTCTTACAAAACCCTATTTTCAGCACCCGTGAATGATATATACTATCCTTAAAAGTCATTTTTGCCAGATATTATGCTTCTTCCGTTTTTTATTTTTTTTGTTTGACATCAGATGGTTTATTGCCCAATCCAAGACTGGATATTTATGTTATGCTGTTTTCTTGAATTAAATGACTCTTCAATATTTGATTCAAATAGTGAGTAATTTCCTTTCCATAAAATGCCTTTAGTTTTTTTTCATTTCCTCTGTTAACATTTTGTTTCGTTAATTTTTTACCGCACATGTTTGTTTTACATGAACACTGCTTATGAAGCTAAAAATGCGATACATTATACACACAAACACGCAGTACTAAGTAGTACATTACTTCTATAAAAATAAATACTTCTATGCTACAAGTAATGCACCACACTTATAAATTAGCCTCTTAAACTTATTACTGTAGCTTTCAACTATTTTCAACATATTTATTTCTTTTTCATTTGATACATTAAAGTGCATACAAAATATTAATATAAACTATCAAGGACTGTAAATGTTATGTGGCTAGCGATTCTTTAATCCTTCTCAAAGTGCAAAATACGTTAACGAAATTTATTATCTTCAATAAATTTAATTTTCTCTAGCGATAACATATATTCCGATTACAAAATTAGTTTAAACCACAGTCTCACTCTAAATTTCGCATTTTGTCCCACTCACTTCACGAGAAAGTTCACATTCACTAGGAAACCCACTGACATTTTCTGAGCGAAACAATGCTCTTAATTACTGAAACATGAATAGCTTGGAAATTTGTACGGCTGAATAGCAGTAGCACGTCGTCCATTACTTTTGCAACATACGGTTGAATTTCTCCCTTCCAGTAACACTGAACGACCGTGAAGAGCTCTAATTTTGAAGTTGATTCGATTCATAAATCTTTAGAAGAGTGCAGGAAGATTCAGAGAAATATATTCTGAGCCTTCATGTTAAAGTGACGTTAAATGTATCTTTAAAAACGCGTTGATGTTTTTTAGCCTATTTTCCCGTAAAAGTAAAAAGAAAAAACTAAATAAATAAAATAATAAAACGTGAAAGAAGGCTTAATGTATTGCGAAAATATCGCTAAAAATTAAGAAAAGTCAAAACTAAGTGAAGCAATTAAATAAAAATTGAAAAATAAAAAATTTGAAGGTAGTAATTTGAGATGAGAAAATGTGTGTCTGTCCCCCCTAATAACGTTTGAAGGAATTGCCCGATTTGAAAGATCTTCTTTCGAAAGATCTTGGCTCTTATTTCAATATTTTACTTTTTGATTTGAACAATATTTCGTTCAGTTTTGAGCGGTTCAAAAAATCTTAACATTTCCGCCTATGGGCAAATGATGTAAACTATGAGAGTAATATCCAAGTTCCTACGTTTATTGGAAGAAGCTTTCGGCGTGAAATATTTTTTGATTTGAACAATTTTTCTTCATTTTTGAACAGTTCAAAAAACTTAATATATCGCATGCGGGGAAATTTTAATAATATAATATAAATGCTGATCTAACGGACCCATTTGCTTGGAAAAAACTTTATCGGAAAACTCTTATGACGTAAAACATGTACAGATAGGAAGTTCATCCAGAACTAATGAGGCCATTTTCCTCCGACAATTTTTGATTGCGATTTTTAAGAAGATTTTTGAATGAATAAATAAATTAAATGAATACGTGAATCAATGAATGAACAAATGAGTGAATAAATGAGCGAATCAATGAAAAAATAATTAAATGAGTGAATAAATACGTGCATGAGTGAATGAATGAATAAATGAATGACTGAATGAATGAGTGAATGAATGAATGAATGAATGACTGAATGAATGTTTTAATGAATGAATGAGTGAGTGAATGAATATTACCCGTTGAAAAAGGTATATTTGAAGTAATTAAGAACTGAAGCTAAACGAGAAAGAGAGAAAGATAGAGGGACAGAGAGATAGCTAGATTATAAATTTGAAGCGGTTGTACATGAGAAATTAGGCTCGTTTAGTGCTGGACGGAATATCATGTTCTATAAACGGATTGTATTTAAATGACATACTACATATAATTGATGGACTACATATATTTCAATCACTCAATCTAATGGAACTTGCATTCATTGCGCTATGCTCCTAATATTAATTTAATTACGAGTTAAAGGAGAAAATATTACTGAACTGGAAAATTGAAGCCTTATTTTATAGGGACAACTTTCTGCGAAGTAAACAATTAACAACATAAATATGTTTACGTGTGTACTATTTTTTTGTGAATACATGATTCATTAACATTTATGTGAAAACCGGTTTCAGAAGTATAAGAATAAAATTTTTGACATGGTCCCCACAGTTACTCTCAACAGTTCTTAGCAAAAGTATATTTAAAGCTTTGAATGTGAGCATTAAGAAATGTGAGAATGCAGAGCTTTAGCAATACTTGCTTTGAAGATGACCTTATTGGTTTTTCACGAAAATCTATACAACGCCACAAGGTACACGGCGTTATTTTTATTATTGTTACTGTTATTTAAAAAAAAATAAAATTTTAAAAAAAAAAAAACATATTATTTTTAAAAAATACAATTTGGTAATATCAATATTTCTTTCTTCAGTATTGTACCAAAATTAATAAATTAATGTCATTTATATGTAATTAGAACGTAATGCACACATGAAAATGCTCCAATTGCTGCCGTTTTTCCTATGTAAATGTAATATGAAGGCTTGTGAGTACGTTTTATCACGAACTCAAAAAGTCAAAAGTAGTATTATACTGTGCTTTCAGGCAAATATTTTCGTGTATTATCTATTTTTTATTAACAAATATACAGCATGTAATGCAACTGTTTAATATAACTGAAAATGAATCATCTACTACCAAACAAAACACACAAATACACACATACATTTGCTTACAAATATGCAAATACTTAGACTGAGAGACCATTGCTAACTTTGAAGAATAACTGAAAAACACAATTACTTTAGCAACGCAATTCTTACTATAGTTGGATTATTTTTCAACTGTCAGATATTCTCAGTCCTTCTTCAAAATTGCAAGTTTTTTTTTTTTTTTAATTATTTTTTTTTAACATATTGAGGACCGATTTTTTGTCCTGAATTGCTGTCATACCTCTAACGGAAACTAAAATAAATTTCGATAAAAACCCAACTGGAATTCAAACCTTACTTCTTGCAGTATTAAAAAAACAA
Source organism: Octonoba sinensis (assembly GCA_038502835.1). NCBI lineage: Eukaryota > Metazoa > Arthropoda > Arachnida > Araneae > Uloboridae > Octonoba > Octonoba sinensis. The sequence goes on from CM076600.1 coordinate 129,966,135, forward strand.
CCATTAATAATCGCTTTTACGGAAAAGAAGCTTTATCATAAACTGAATTTTCTTAAGGATATTTTTTTTGTCTTACTAGACAGCTTCTTGAAATAATATCCATTGAGAAACAAAGAAAGAGTTGACAAATAATTAGGTTGCCATCATCCAGACGTACATTAGTTAGGAACTACCAGTCTTGAATACGTAATTGTTTGTCACGTTATTTGGAGCAGAAGAAATAATTTTCTTATTCTCAGACTTGTGGCAGTAAGCGTAAAAGATGTTAGTTTACCTGTAAGTTATTCATGACAACGAATAAATTTTTGTCTTCTGGAATGCGAAAGAGATTTATTTGTTGCGTCTTAACTAGAACATAAGTGAATGTTTTTTCATGGTTTTAGCTGCGTTAATACGCAAAAAATAACGTAGAAAATATTCCATTCGTTTTTAATTGCTATTGCTAAACCAAGGAAATCGTTAAATCTTCCTTCGACAATCTTTTATCAAGTCCTATCTCGAATTCAAAAAAATTGTTAATTTGAGAAAAACGTTAAATCGTATGTATGCTTCATTATTGTTATTCCGCTGAAAACTGAGCTGATGTCTCTCTATTTCGAAAAATGAATTTTATATTGAAGCTAAGCTAACACTATTCACCTGGAGTTGAGGAAACTGCTAATTATTATTTTTGGATCAAGGTAAGCCTTCAGAAATCCAACTAAAAAGCTTATAACTCGCGTTCTTATTGAATTAGAATCTTCGAACAAATTTCATCTTGTGCAGAAAAATCAGCGCTTTCGATCGATATATTACATTCATATGTTCGTGGTTTTTTTCACCCCCATATTGGGGAAGTTATGTAGAAATCTGCGTAAAATTGGTATAAGAAAAGGAAATACATGTCGAATTTTTTTCTAACTTGTCTTTAAATCTTCCCCTTGAATCACTCTGTCTATTGAGTAAAACCGCATTAGAATCCGTTGCGAAGTTTTAAAGATCTACGCGTACAGAGGCGAAAAACAACTTTGTTTTATACTCTTTTAAGATAACGAGTACGCCCTTCGAATTCATTCCTGAACCCACTTGATAACAGGAATTTCCCAAACACATAGCAAATTACTCTTCCTTCACTTAAATCTTTCAACAGAAAGGATAAGTTGGATTTTGTCGGAAACCAACTGACGCTTCCTAACTGAAACAATGCTCTTAATTACTAAACACGGATGAATCTGAAATCAAAACGTCGGTCCACTTCTCACATCACGCACAGAACTCGCAATTTCCTTCCCTTTTCGAGAAATTCGAAATAACCGTCAAGAGTTCTAATCTTACAGACGATTCAAAGCATACGTTGAATGAAGTTGAATAACGCATTTCAGCAGACAATTTAGTTGTTTGAACATTTAATTATTACGCTTTATATGAACGTCTATACTTCGTATGAAACTATGATTGTAGAGAGATGTTATATTACTCATGCAACCGACGGATTGTTGACAATAGGTGCATGGTTAACTCTAAGATTAGCGAAAACTTTAAACATAAAGTTAATTTTAAATGCTTCAGTGGTTTGTTTATACACGGACGTAAATATAGTAATCTTAGTATAGAAACATATTTCACAGGTACTAACTGCATATTCTATATTAGTTCTGTAGCATTTATATTCTATAAACTTTCACAAAATCGTAATAAATGTTTGAAAGATGCAAAAGATTAGATTCGACATTTCTCGGAAAAACGAATGAACTTTTAAAGCATATCTTTTAATGCATAAAATGGTATTTTATTAGGTTATCTTGAAGGTACTTTTGAAGCAATCAAAAACCTTTAATGTTAAAAAGAAAAATGTAAACCATTCTTTCTCAAATACCAATGCCAAATTTAAAAAAAAAAATGTGCCAAATTTCGTATAAGTTACACAACGTTTGAAAACATTCTTAAGTTTTTCCTTCAATAAAACGAGAAATCGTGGCGAGAAATAAAATAAATATATTATGCCAATTATGAATATATTTATTAGTGATGGGGAAATTAACCGAATTCAACTTACGAAAGTTTATGATGAAATAAAAGCGTTTTGAAGCGGCAAAATATTACTAAAACCAAATAGTGATGTTTCATCACGGCAACGATTTTTTTCAGGTCATTGCGGTCTGGCGAAATTTGTCTTTCGGCAAATCGATCTAAAATAATCACGTAGTGGATTAATTTAAGAATAGTCCAAACTGAGAGTTTCATCGATGCTCGATGACTTATCTTCGGGGATATTTGAAAAAAGAATAAATAATATCGACCCAGTAGAACTCTCAATAGCATAACTTTCAGTATTTAAAAATATAAATATCAAAATTTTCATGCATTTATTTCAAAATTTAATTTACATTACTACATTTCTATTCTGCATTGTCACAGCGTTTGTTTTTGTGTTATATTTTAAAATTAGTCCTCCCTAAAAGGACTAAAGTTATTTATTTATCAAACAAAAAGTAAAACGTCTTTTCATAATTTAACAAAACTACTACACAGTGAATTGAATACATTTTTCCGAAACAATTTAGATATAAATTAAATTTCAGTGCGTATAAGAAAATATTTAATTTCTTCAAAACTTAGCTTTTATTTTGTGTACTGAAACGAAAACCTGATCTTCATGTTTTCCTATGTTTCTTTAACGGTTAGGCATTAAACTTTATTCGCATAGAGGACAGAATCTAAGTACAGCATACGATTTTGCATTTATGGTTAAATTTAAAATAAAAGTTATAAAAAAACCTGTCATATTGTTTATTATTTGCATGAAAAAAATATGAATAAGTGTGATTACAACGAAACTGTGTTTCATATTTTAGATTTTGAAAAATAATTTATCTATATATAAACTTAATGCATATTTTAGCAGTATTATAAAATGTCTTCGAAAGAAACTTAAAATTATAAACCTAAAATTAGCTGCAGAATATTAAAAAAAAATCAAATGATTTTTTTGTGAAATGTGTTTGGTGCTTTGCTGCTTTGTTTAACTAAAAACTTGCATCAAAATTCAGGTAATGTGATGAGGTAATTTAGGTATTGCTGTCACGCTTTTAATTTTTACCACAAAAGCGTCTGCGACGTGTTAGGAAACCCAAAACTTGTTTCCCTTGCTCTTCCCTTGGGAAACATGAGAGCAGATATAAATATCTTTAATCTTTTTGAGTACACAAACAATAGACAAGTTTTTTTTCTTTTTTACGACATAGCAAATATCATAAGGGAACTTCTCTCAATTTCAATTTACTCAGAACAGGGCGGGACTTTTAATTACAGCCGTAAGTGATAACTAAGTCCTTACATTTAGATTTTTAAAATTTTAAAAATCTAATTGTAAAAAAGATGAAGGAAAGAAATGTAATTGATAAAAATCTACCCGTTAGTGCACATTTTCAAGGTTTTTCTCAAGGAAGGAAGTTAAAATTTAAAAAGAATAAATTTGGTTTGGATATTCAACTTTATTTCATAAATCTTTCAAAATATCTACGATAAAATACATTTAACAGCCTTAAAGTTTTCTTCATAGAAGAAAAAAAAGTTTCTGAGGAACCAAACTTTTCAAGAAATGCTTCTTGGTTTTAGACTTCTTTTGATACTAAATGAAAACTAAAAAAAAAAAATCATCTTCTATTGCAAGTAGAAGAACTCAGGTGCTTGAGCATGCGTGAAAAGAAAGGTAGTACTAATACGTTCAGTCCTTTTCTCCAACATACAGTCTAAAAATGTATGCCTTTGATTAAGAATGTTTATGTGGAACGAAACTTTAAGTAATAGGTTTGCGTTTCAGAGTCATTTGACTGTTAAATGTATATTTTAAGAAAAGGTATACTTGAACTTAAAATAAAAATCGTTTGCAGTGTAAGCATCTTTAGGTAACGGGAATTTTTCCGCGATAAAAGAACAAAAAATAAATTTAAACAAATACGTTTTCTAGCGTATGTTATAGATAATATATATTAAGGAGTTCTTAACACATTCATGAGATAATCAATAAAATTATTTATTAATATCATAATAAATCAAAGCTTATAGGGATAACTTTCATATATTTACAATGTATTTAGCCAGATTATTGTTTACTCTTAATCAATTTATTGTTACACATTGATATTTTTAATAATTCGTAAGACCTAAATGCAGTCAAAGTAAAAACCTGTATTTTTTAAAACCACTCTTTACATTTGGCATAATTTTGCTCTTTGTACTAAAAATAATGTAAGCGTTATCTACTCCTTTCAAAAAAAGAGTTTTTTTTTTTTTTTTTTTCATTTTTGTATATTAATAAGTCTGAAATGAAAACGTATTTCTTGAAAAATTTGGTTTCTCATAAACATTTTTGCTTCTATGAAGAACACTTTAAGGTTGTTAAATGTATTTCATCGTAGATGTTTTGAAAGATTGCTGAAAATAAATTTAAATATTCTTTATAAATTTTGAATTCCTTCCTTGAAACGTTGTTACATTTTCTCGTGATATTAACATATTTTAATGCACTTTATATGTTAGGATTGTACTCATTACTGTTTGAAGATTTAAAAAAGCCACTAACAAAAGAAATTATGAAAACAGCTATCATCAACATAATAGCTTATATGTTTTCATACTTAAAATTTAAAAAAAAGAAAGAAAGTAAAATCAATTGCTTTGAGCTGAAAGCATGCTTTTAGGAATTGAATAAAGAAAAAAAGTGCTTCACATTGAGTACCAGACAATCTAAACATGTTTCTAACACTTGCCACTAAAATAATAAGATCTGAGAAAAATGCATTCCGCTGTACCTTTCTCGCACATCCACATTCTCCGACCCTCTAACAACGTGTTTTTTTTTTCTGGTCGTGTGTTATTCAATACCCCTCACGATTTGATAACAGTATGATGATTGATTTAACTAATAAGTGATTTTTACTGAGCACCAAGAACAGCATTACTTTTCCAAAACTGTTTTTTTCCTCTAGACATTTTCTGCTTTTTTTTACTAGTTATCTAATTGATAAAAAAAATTACAATCAACCAATAATGAGAAACCAAAAACTTAGGATAACTAATTAAGCGTGGTATTAATTAAAGTACCACTAAGCGCTTATTTAGTTCTAGACGAACTCCTTTCTAAAGACTGAAATATGAGAGCAAATTAAAAAGCTATTGCTTTAACATATATTGAAATTGCATTTAAATGTAAAACGTTTTTTCCTAAGCCCTTTAAAATGCCCCATGTAACTTTTATTCAAACACGACCAGAATTTATCATTTTCTTTTCTTTAAAGACTAAACCAAGGAGATACAATTTCAGGCATATAAAAAATTTCCACCCCACATCTGGGTAAATTCAAACATTATTGAAATATTTATGTTTGTTCGTCATTTTTCATATCAGAATACCACTTTTAACCCCCATGCCATTGAAATAATATTGATGTTGTGCAATCAATCCACTGGCCCAAAATCTCTCTTTTGTTCAGTTTGCGAACAAAAGTTTCCTTGCTGATGCAAAATAGATTTGAATGGATATGAACATTAGGGATGGAAACTGCATCCTGATTAAATACGCGATACTTCTTTACGTATGACGTCTTGTCTTTTGCCTGAATGATTTATATTTAGTTGGGTATTCCATTTTCAATCCGTTTAACTTTTGGATTTTGCTTCAAAACATCCATCTGCAGAAAGGAACATTTTTTACCGTTTAAAAGAAAGAAATCGCAAACTTGAAAAGATATTTGGCATGCACCTTTTATTTCCCTAACAATTTACAAATGTTTACTAAAAACAGAATTTGTTTTGTGAAAGTTGTTAACATTCAAGACTGTGTAAGATTATTCTTTTTTGTTTTTATATCAATCAGTCAACCGAGTTTTCCGACCCAAATTACTGTGTTCAGGTACACAAACATCTGGATTAGCGGTTTCTCCATTTTATTTTTTGACCTGCAATTGATGCGACTTCTAGATTATTTGCATCCCAATGAAAGAGTAATAATCTGCTATTGAGTTTAGATTTGCATATTTATATAATATTAAAACTGCACGGTTCTTAAAGCTGAATCACACAAATGCACTGTGCAGCCAATAATCACCGGGCAGTTTATTTATTTATTTATTTTTAATTTCTAGAAAACTGCATAACAAAATGATCTAAAACTTCGGTAACGTAAAAGACATACTTCCCTGACACTTACCAGTAAAATTTTCACCACGCGTGCAACTGGGCATTCAGAGGAACAACAACAAATTAAACAATATATAAGGTAAAGCTAGGAAAGATTGCGCGGTCGGAGAGATTGCGTACCTACGAGTTCGGGGGGGGGGAAGAAGTAGGGTGCACGCGACCAAACGCCATGCATTTGTACAACGACAATAGTGGAATGTCCACTTGAAAGTGCAAGATGATTGATATGAACGTCTGTGATTAAGCATCGATATTCTACATGGTTTTCACAAGGTAAGTGCTTGAATTTTCATAATGCGTTCTTAGAAATTCTATAGAGTAGCAGTAGTACAAAATATTCTAAACTTAAGAGACTTTTCGTAAGCTACTAAGCTAGACTAACAGTGGGAAGTCCAGCATTTCTTTCTAGAAGCAGCCATATTTAAGTAAAAGTCTGCGCAATCTGTCCTACCGAAATAGGATAGTTTGCGCGTTTTGTACTTAGGAGAGATTGCGCGTTTCTCTCCTTAGTTTTCATGCTAGGAGAGATTGAGCATTATATTATTACCCATAGCTTGTTGGTAATGCAGCATAAATTGCAAATTACATGTGAAACGTATGAATCGATTAAATTCATTGCATTAATGGATTAAAAAGGGCGTTCTGAATTTTTACTAAAACATAAAATGTAAAATACTTATACCCTCTCAACACATTTTTAAGACTTGAATATTTTAAAATTTTAAATTGATTTTTGAAGTTATTTCTTTGCATAAAAATTTCACGGGTGTCTCTTTAACAGTCATTAATTAAATATTTTGACTATAGTTCTATATCGAAAGGTAAAGTTGTCGTGACTTTATAATTTGTGTTTTCAAAGGACTGTGGTTTTTTATACCGTATAAATCGTTGAAAACAAGTTCGTGTGATTTTGTTTCTTTTGAAGATCTAAGTTATGAAATCTACGTTTCGGAACTAAATGTGCAAATAAAGTAATTTGTGAACAAATTTCTTTCCTTAGACGAAAATGTTGCTAATAAATTAATAATGTGCCAGTTTTCTACAAATATTCTTATTAATCAACTATTTTTCCATACCGTTTAATGCCGCCAAAATTAAAAAGAAAACAAAGTGCAACGAATGTTACTGACCCTACAAAAAAGAAGCAAACGTCTGAAGATAAGATGCTTCCAGAAAAAGTGGGCACCAAAAACTTGCAGGAAAGAAAACAAAACTAAATGTTTGAATTTTGAAACATCTTCGTCATCAGCCACCTCGGAAGAAAATAATGTCAAAATACTGAATCTTTGGGACCATGTCAGACATGACAACAAGGATGAGTGTACTGAATGTCTGAAACTGTACCAGGAGACAACTTTGACCAGTGACATTAATGCCTACCGTTCCTTTGTAGGGACAGTTTGAAAAGTACGTCTGAAACATCCAAAAATAAGCATTTCAACAAGAAAAATATTTTAATGTATTTCCTAAACTTATAATAACCCGTTAGGAATACATTGAAACAATTTTTTGTTGAAATGTTCATTTTTGGTTGCTTCAGACGTACTTTTCAGACTGTCCCTAAAAAGGGACGATAGGCATTAATGGGTTAAGTGTGCTATTTGTAGCAGATGGGTGCACTACTTACAACAGTAAGTATACCGATTATGGACGGCAACAAATTTGGTTAAAAAACAAAAGACATTGAAACTGAAAGTGAATAAGATTAATTATAATTTAAACCTTCTTTTCTTCTTTATTTTGTTTCTTTAATTAAAACACTGTTTTTTTTCCGATTTTGTAATCATTGAGTTAAAATATTTATTCCTATTACAATTGTATGTGTTTATAAAAACCCTTACAACAACATAGTTTTAGTGTAAATATTATTGCTAACAATTTAATTGTAGTTTTTATGAATAACAATCTCTCCTACCCATGTGCGCAATCACACCTACCCTGTAAGGACAGATTGTGCAAATTAGTCTTCTTGTTTTTTTACAACTGTTGCATTAAATTAAAGCAAAACAACGAAATATCAATGAAAATGCATAAAAACAAATGAAGTCACAGTTATTCATCAATAGTTTAACAAAAAAGTCATACTTCGATTTTTTAAAATTATTTTTCCAATTGTGCGCAGACTCTCCTAGCTTTACCTTAAGTCATATTTGATAATCGCGTATCGTAAAGGGCAAAGTACAAATAATACAAATACTTTCTCAAGGAAAATGGTTATTTTCATGTTTTAAAATTGAAATGCAAACGTTTTGGAAAGTTTTTTTATTTGAAGAAGATCCTCTCCAGGTGCCTAGATACTTGCGCACCAGATTTGGTGAAGATAAAAAGTAAACTGGCTTTGTATAAGGGAGATAAACATTATCTTTTACACACATAATCTCCGATTTAATTATATAAATTAGTTACTACTTATACTTAGTATGTGAGAGGTTAAATATTTATAAACGCCCAAAAATATTAATCAAAAATTTTAAACTAGTTTTTGAATATAATAATTATAAATAAAAAGTTCTGTATTTCACAAAGATGTTAAAGACTGCTAATACATTTATTTGAATAACACTTTAGAAAGCTGACATCACCATCAGTCTAAAAATAACACTGTATGATGATATTTCCAGTTTATAGGAACTTTTTTTTTTTTTTCTAGTTTTGCACAAAAACATCTGATTGGAAAAGTATTTCTAAAGCTCTCACCTAACCATTTATTTATTTTTTTTCTCAATCTTAAAGAAATCAGAAAGAAAAGTACATCTTAAACTTTTTGATGATTTCAAAGGCACATAGTTATAGCTAGTCAAAATAACTCGAGATAAAGCTGAATTACTCGTATAAGTTCCTAACGAAGTATGTGAGATATTATGGAGAAGTTTAATCGCTGTAATTGAATAAACAGGCAACACAACATAAAAACAAAAACTGCATTTCAAAACTAACGAAATTATTTTTTTTTTTTTTTTTGGGGGGGGGGGGATGCTTTCAATAGGCTTTGGCTATTTTGGGGTGTTCATCGTTCTTGGGTGCCTCTGTATCATTTTAGAGGGTGTGTCATCTATTTTAGGGGAAGGGCGTCCCCGGGGTATATGTTCATACCACTGTAAGGTTGTGACGGAACTCCAGCGTTGCCATCGCCTTCGGGATCATTCATAAATGATTTCACGCTTCGAGGGGAAGGGGTAACAAGAAGTGTGACATCATGCTTATGCAACATAGCATGGCCTGCGACAAAGGGGGAGGGGATATGTTGAAGTGTGACATTTTGCGACAAAGGGAGGAGGAGGTCAAATGAATTCTGAAAAAAGGGTGACATCATTTATGGACGGTACTTTCCCTTTTTTCCAAGATATCGCGATTGTCCAAAATAGTATAAATTCGTTAATCTTCTGTGAAATAAACGAATGACAATAACCCTGCATGGTATCTGCAGATATTACTCATTTTTAATTTAATCAAATGTCACTTTAGTTTTCGTAAAATAAATTGGCAAATTAATAATGACTGTTCTTGAAATTTGACATTATTTTTTTATTAAATATATTACTAGACCCTGCTTCACAACAAGGATCAATTGAAGTGCTGCTTCATCAACTCACGTGTTAGAAGACACAATATTTTTTTCTCGCAAAATATTACAAAGAAAGATTTTTTTAACCTTTCTTTAATTTACATTTATTAATAAACAGGAAGGAAATATGCATTAAAACGCTCTTATTACAGCCCTTATAGCTCTCTCTTTTGTTCAGTTTGCGAACAAAAGTTTCCTTGCTGATGCAAAATAGGGGTTTAAAAATAAAAGGCCCTCTCATATTATAACTGTTATATGAGAGGACCTTTTATTTTTAAACTTACCGAAATGTACATCAATTAATAAAGAGGTGATAAGGAGTTTCCTAAACGCTCATGATACCTTCGTTAAATGAGATAACTCTTACTTTGGAAGTGCTTAAAGAAACGATTTTTAACCTTAATTTAGATTAATTAATAAACAAGAAAGCAACTGTTCTTACCATAAATGTTAATTGAGCCGACTTTCAGTTTAAAAAATGTTCCAACAAACGATCATGTTCCTTAATTATCAAACATGAAGAAACAAGTGGGTTTTTTTCCAAGCGGATGTACCAATGTTAAAAGAGATAACTTTTAATTTTTAAATGTTCTAAAGGAACAACTCTTTACCTTTATTTTTCGGGCCATTTTAATAACTCGGGCACAGTCTTTGTTGTGTTTCGCGTTAAAATAAATAAGTAAATAAAAAAATTAAAAATAAAAATAAATAAAGAGAGAGAGAGAGAGAAAGAGACAGAGATAAGTAAGAAAAAATGTCACACCCCATTTTGCTTTTATTAGAAATAACATTCATATTTTCTCATTATTTATTCGTTACTTTCTTCTTAACAAGTGTCAAACCAAATCATGGTTTGTAAATACGGGTTTTCTCCCTTTTTGCAATGCAGCATTTTCAAGAGGAATCCCAATGTTACTTTTCCTCCCATAATGCATTTATAAAACACATGAATGACATCATAAATCAGTTAGATGTGCTTGCATTGTGATATATATGAGACAAAATAGCCATGCAGTGAATGTTGTTTACCATTGGAATATAAATTGGGGCATTATATGACATTCGAGGCATGTTCTTACTGCATTTATTTTGCGCTCTCGAGCATTTGTGTTTTATATAATTGGATTTGTTTAGATACCGAAGAGAAAAATAGCTTCTTCATACCGATATGAAGTACAAAGAATATGACTGGTGTGAGAGATTATTCGAAACCATATGTGTCTAATTAAATGGCCATGGGAATATTTTGCTTCCCTGAAACTTCGAATATTTTGATTTCTTCTTTCTTGACCCTAGTTTTGCCAATCTGATTATGTTTTGATCGTAATTGTAATTGTGCTGATGCTTAAGATTATCTCTAAATTACTAATTATTTTTATTTGTTCTTTCTTTTCTTTACGGTCCGAGGGGCCAGAACCACAAGAGATCGGAAAGACCCAAGTTTTAAACCCTCCTGTTGATGATCGCATACTTCGATTCGTATGGGAGAAATAGTGATCTATAAAAGGCACAGATGGAGCCAATATTGTGGTAGTTTTTTTTTTTTTCAATTACGGTAATTTTACAGAATTTCAACAATTTTATTCCTGTTAATTTACAAAGTCCTGTTACATTATTGCCGTCAATTTACAGTGTGTTTAAGTTATATATTTTTTTATTTCATGTCATTTCCTATGTAAGTCTCTTCTACTCTATTTTTTCTAATTATCTGTAATTTAACGTCAGACTTCGGATAAATGATTTACAATATATTCTTATATTCTCATGTATTTTCGGGCACACTTTGTTATAATGCACTAAAGTGAAAAATAGTTCAGCTGTATTAGTGGAGAAGGATAACTAATAATGCTGTTACGGGTTCGTCTTATTTTACATCAATGAGTAACTCCTGGTAAAAACAGAGCAATTTATTTACAAGATAATTTATATACACTGTGCGCCATTTATATACACTGTGTGCAGATTTTAAAGCACACAAAAATATCTCACGAAGTTTATACATCACCGTAAAACTACCGGTAATCTCGTACTTACTTCATAACTACGAATAGAAACAAGCACGAAGCTTTACAGCACAGCGGCTCAGACTGACAAGCACTCGCCACAGTCTAAAACTAAACTGAACTCTTCAAAATTCTCTCCAGTGTTTCTTATATAGCATTTCGGACCACGTGACATGAAGATTCCATAAATTTCTAGCAAAAACTAGGATTATCTAACCTGATTGGAAAGTCGCCAAGCTTGGAGAGAAACAACATTGGCCCCCTACGTTCGTAACAGTATGAAGATGTACTGAGACCAGACTTGAAAATGTCTAATTTGTGAATCTGTATATATTACTTTTTAGCGTACTTTCCCGTAAAAGTAAAAAAAAAATAGTAAAGCATGAAAGAAGGCTTAATGTATCGTCAAAATATCGTTAGAAATTAGGAAAAGTCAAAAATAAGTTAAGTAATTTACCAAGGTTCAAAAATAAAAATTTGAAAGTAGGGTTTTGAGATGAGGAAAATGTGTGTCTGTCGGTCTCTCCATCTGTCCCCCCGAATAACTATTGAACTAATTTTCTGATTAGAAAAAATCTTTTTGCATTCGAAAGATCTCGGCGAGGACATCTCATTTCCATATTTTGCTTTTTTGATTTGAACAATTTTTCGTTTAATTTTGAACAGTTCAAAAAAGTTTAACATTAGCTCCTAGGGCAAAAATGAAGCAAATGATGTAAACTCTGGCCACAAGATCCAAGTTCCTACGAGCTAGCTTACTGGAAGAAGCTCTCTGCGTGAAATATTGTTTTGAACACTTTTTGTTCATTTTTGAACACTTCAAAAAAATTAACATAGTGCCTACGGGGAAATTTCAATACTATGTAAATCCTGATCTAACGGACCGATTTGCTTGGGACAAACTGTATCGGAAAGCTCTTATAACGTAGAACATGTACATATAGAAAGTTCATCCAGAACTAACAAGCCTATTTTCCTATGAAAATTTTTGATCTGGATTTTCAAGAATATTTTTAAATTATTGAATGATTAAATGAACAAGTAAAAGAATGAATGAACAAATGAGTGAATAAATGAGCGAATGAATGAAAAAATCAGTAAATGTGTGAATAAATAAAAGAATGAGTGAATAAACTTCTGAATAAATGAATGAATGAATGAGTGATTGAATATGTATTAACCGTTGAAAGAGGTACATTCGAAGCAATTAAGAACTGAAGCTAAAGAAAAAAGAGAGAGAGAGATAACTAGATCATAAATTTAAAGTTGGTATATACGGGAAAGTAGGCTCGTACAGTTCTATAGACGGAACTTCTTATTACTTTTCTATTTCTTCCATTTATCAGTTTTTACATAACTTTCTTTCATAACCGCCAACTAACATTGTCTTTTAAAATTTTAGAATTGGGTCCTGGCTGCTTCTGGTGTTTTCCTTTTTCATTAGTTCTGCTCATTGGAATGTATTTTTGACTCGAAGGCTTTAGGACACTAGGCTCTCAAACTTTTTTATCCCTTGGACCTTTTGTCACTCCTTTATTTGTTAAGAAGCCTCTTCCAAGGGGATCGTTCCAAAAGAAGTCAAATAGTGCGCCATTTATAGTTGAAAGTTCCCAAAAAATAAAACTGAGGCTAAAGTTTCTTGCAACCAGTTCGAAAACAGGAGGGATGTTAGAGGATAGTGTCTTGAAATACCACGTAAAATTTACAAAATATAATTTAAAACAAAATTTGAAGAATTATTTTCTCTATAATGTATGATTACTTTTTTAAAATCAACAATATTTAATAGCAAGGACTTTTTACCAACATTAAAATTGAAAGATTTTACTAGTTACAAGCACAAAAAGAATGCGTACCCACGTCCACAATATACTTTATAATTATATATTATTAGCAGCAACTCACTACTCTAGAAGAAAGTTGTAAGTTTGTGGAATTCCTGACCTTCAATGTAAAAAAAAAAAGCCTTATGAAGTGAAGACTTTCCCGTGGATGATACACCATTATTTGCCTTTGCTTCTCGTTTATTTATTCTTTTTTATGATTTTATTCAATTTTCGAAGTTTGTATTTACGCTTGTTCGTTTGTTTAGGAATATATATATATTATATATGTACATGTGCTTGTATGTGTGTGTGTGGTTGTGCGTGCGTATACTCTTTTATTTATTCTTTTGAAATTTTATTTTATTTAACTCAATATTTTTTAAGATATGTATACAAGTAAAATTCGTTCTATTTTTACTACTAGTTTATAATGAAGCTTAGCTTCTTGGTCCTTCTTCATCTCGAAGTTCAGGAAATTATATGAACAGCTGCAGTCATTTTCGTAGAAAATGTTATGAAACAAAAATTCATATTTGTTTCGCTTCTTCCGCTGAAGCAATCAAGTACTGTTCAGAGAGTGTATGAAAATTTTCTCACTTTGCCTTTCTCTGTCAAGATTTATCTAGAATTCATTCATCAATGCCAAGAATATTTACCCAATTTCTCCCTATCTTCTCATGTTACGTCAGCACTGTGAAGTGAAATATTTTTGACTTTTTGTCATAGTTTCTCAAATGTTGGGTTCCCAAAACGAAATGCAACCAAAAATTTTTTTTTGGCGAAAAATTTTTTTTTTTGCTTTTTTTTAAACCAAAATGTGCGTCAAAATAACGTAAAGCACAGTTAAAAAATAAGACTTTGGACTGAAAATATAATCTATACTAACTGGCCAGTTGGTTTATATTACGATCATTTATCATTTGGATTTAGTATAATCATCAGTTTATATTTCACTTCCAGAAAGGATCTACAATTTTTGCTCACTCTTCAACGCTCCAGGGAAAGATTAATGGGTAAAGTAAAATAAATTATTGATAAATCACGATGTCATTGCCTGCAGGTGAAATCAATCTTTATGAACGGAAATGCCTCGCTATGCAGTTTTTCATTTTTTAGCATCATTATAACGACTTTATAGCAGCTCAAGCACACAGGAATCCTTCCCAGTGCTCGTAATATTAAGAGACAAAATGAAAAGTTTGAAAAAAAAAATCCATTCTGCCTTAAGATACAATGCACAAAGTACCATAACTGTATTTCCATCTCCGAAACAAGGGATAAAAAAAATAAAAAAGCACAAGAGCCACAAAAATGGATAGAGGTTTCTCAGTGATACAAAACATATATTTATAAGATTTGACTTTTTTGCTTAATCAGGGTTTAAATATTTTAATTTTGTCTTCCACTTAAATTTCAGAGTGTATATGTTAATGTATGGGGGAGGGCATTGGGAAATACATGGTCAAAAGTCATGGCTCATCTGTGGTGACATCATTACTTGCTTGAAGTTGTGGGTTATAAATTATACACTGTTAAAAAAAATCAACTTAAAAATAAGTACTTCCATGTACTTGTTTTTTTCTAAGTAAAATAAACTCAAAAACGAGAACATTAAGCGTTCAAATAGAAGTGATGATTCTGATTTAAAAATGAGCTTGTGGGTAGATCTAAATATAATCACTTGTTATTCTAATCGCATATTAAAAATAGCAAAAGAAATTATTTAGTGAATGAGTATACTATTATGAACCTTTTAACGTGCAGAACATACAAGTTTTCACTTTTCGAAATTACGAACTATATCTTGAGCAAATGTGTTGTCTCGCGCAAGAATACGCCGGTGGTTTTGAAGAAATGCGTACTCAACTAAAACGTAAACGTCTCATTCTTGTTCCACGGCTGGTGGAAGTTTTGTTTTGGTTTAAAACAATGGAGTTCGGTCAAGGAAAAGCTGGATGAATTGAAAATGAAGGAATTCTACACTAACTTTAAAAGTAAGAAATATCATTTTACTTTTTATTATGCAAATAATCGTTATTTAATCAAATTCCACTGCCTAATTCTTAGCTAATGTCTTTTGCACGTGTTTTGCTTGTGAATTTCAGAAACAGTTTCTCATTATTTCTTCTATATTTTATAATTTTTTTTTTTGTGTGTTTCATGTAAGTAGGATTGACTGGAAAAACTTGAATCCATTAACAATAATAAATTAACAAACTTTTCTTGTCTGTGGACTAAGACAATATGTAGTAATATTTGTTTTCATTAATAATTAAGAATATATTCAAATAATCTTTTATTTATTTATTTTTTCAAATAAATAGAACATGCAATATGAAAATGAATATTGAATTGTTAAATATAAAAACACAAGTTTACTTAAAGTAGCTATAAAATTTTAATCTTTTCGGGCAGAAGTAGATGAATTTTATGGTATAAAGCATTTTAATCTATTAAATAATAATTTATTAAATCAGTTGTTTAAAACAGAATTAATATTCCAATAATTTTTTAAATGATGTGAAAAATTATTATAATCGAAAATTAGCATAATTTGCATATTTGCAATATCTTTTTACTTAACGGAACATGCAAGATTGTAATTGATACTTCCATATTTTAAAAACTTTGCATTTGCTGAGCAAGCAGCATATAACATAAGTGCCAACCATTCCTTTTTTTTTCTTCCCTTGCATATCCAGAAAATAATTTTTACATTAAAGAAGTAAGTTTTAAAATAAAAAACTGAACTATTTGCACATGTGTATCCGTTTTATTGTGTTAATTTCCTTTGAATGCAAACATACGAGTATTTCTCTAAGTGCTCATGTATAAGTAATATGTATGCTTACTGACTGATATAACTTGCCCCAAAATCTGTTATTAAAATTTTTGTATTTCAACATTATTCAGATATTTGAATGCTAAATTTGTGAGCTTATATTTCAGGCATTCTAAATTTAATTTTTAATATATTAAATGATTTATTCAGTTATTACTATTTTTTTATAAAGTATTGTATTAAAAATGCGAAGTATTGACTATTATTGAGTATTAATTTTATCTTAACCCTAAGAACTGCCTTTATACAGCCTATTATTTCGATATTAATTATTTGTACTTTTTGTTAGAAACTCAATGATGATCAAGAAGAAGACACAGAGCTATTTACCTGAACTTTTACGTTTTTTGCATTTTCGCCCATTTCTTCACTTTTTTTTATGTTGTTAGTGTATTTTACAAGTTAGGTTTTTTTTATGTTAGGTTGTTCCATGTTAGGGTAATTATTTGTTAGGGTAGTAGAGATTTCGGAGATAATCCTATCCGACGGGGTGTTTTTAATATGCATTGAAACGTTATATTTGTTATTATGCTTCAATGCGTATTTATTTTTGTAACGTTGCATATGCATTTGAGCAGTATATTTTAAATGACATATTGTTTCACATGTGTATGCAAAGCCCATTTATAATTGAACATGAGATTTATATCTCAATTGATATAAATCTTCATGTTCAATTTTTTTGTACAGATTTATGTATATTGTTTTTGGTTTTTTTACTATATTTATAAATTTATGTCATTAATCCTAGTTTTAATATTTATTCCCAAAAGGTACAAAATGTTTTATCATAAATAAAAATTAAGGGGAAAAGAAAAATCCAATTAGATTACGAGTGACCGGGGTAAATTAAATTTTTTGCGGAAAAACCTTAATGTTTCATTTTTTGGCATCCTTATAACGATTTTAAGACCAAGCACACGGTAATCCTTAGTTTTATTGGCAAATGAAAAGGTATGTACAAAAAAAATCCATTGTGTGTTTTGGTACCAAAACTGTATTTTTTCCCCGAAAAAAGGGTATGAATAAAAAATAAAAGGCACAAGACCCAAAAAAAAGGGTGAGTTTTTGGATAAAAAAACTATATTTAAAAGACCCTAAATTTTTACTTAAAAAAATTTTAATTTGCTTTCCTGAAATTTAAGGGGAAGTTAAGTACTGGGGGGGGCATTGGGAAAACGTGGTCCAAAAATGGTCATTTTTCTTACTTGTTGAAGTTGTTTTAAAGTGTATTAAGTTATTATACGTTAAGTTAAAGTTTTCGTTCATGTTTTAAAACTATACTTAGATCAAAAACTCTTTGAACAGTTAGATATAGATGCCCTTTTTTGAAGATTAAAAACACAGTTATAAACTGTGCGCACTTAGTTTTAAACTGTGATGAACTTTTAATGAATTAAACAAGAGGATGTTTTTTCCTTTTTTTTCTTTTTAAAAGACCATATCTTAATAGCACAAGACAAATTATCGAAATGCTTTGTGCTAAAATGTAAAAATGTAAAACAACGTAAAAAAGCACAAATTCAGAATAAAAAGTATCTCAAATAGCTATTTTGAAGCTACAATGGACCCTCTTCATCAGTGCAGAAAAGAAGTGCTAACACACAACTAGAAAGCTGTGAGTGGAAGCTTCACTCACATTCATCAAAATTACATATTTCTTAGGGAAAAAGGATTGTTCATATCAAATTTGAAGGAACGGTGAGAAGCTACGTAGGAAGACGTCGTTTAGCATATCTGTTTTTCTGAAATTTTTCATGTAATCACTTTTTAAGATCTAACGCAATCCCTTTGAATTGTGGATTTTTAACTGTTAATTGACGTTTTGGATAATCTTTTCTACCTCCATAGAATTTCTTTTAGAGGGAAACAAAAAGTTACTAGAAAAAGAGTTTACTATTTTATAGCGGTAAGTTAAGTATTTTGATTATTCTTCCTTCTGTACTATACTACTAGGCACGAATTTTCATTTATTGCTCACACAATCAATGAAGCATGATATAACTACAGAGGAACATTAAAGTTTGACCCTCAAAGAGAAGTAAAATCGGGTTTTGGGAAAATTACTGCGAATTAAAGAGAATAGAACCCGCTTGAAAACAAATCAAATAAACCGTGCCCGAAACGATATTTTTAAAAAGTTCTACTTGAATTGAAATTTAAACGGACAAAGGTTCTTTAGCAAGCGACTTTTAAATGACTCTAATTTGCATCTTTTAACATGTTAATAAGGCAGGCTGAAATTATAGGCTCTAAATGAGCAATTGCCATTCCGACATCGATCTCAGAATGCTCCTTCCATTTCCGAAAGCGATTATTATCGATAATAGTGCAGATTGAGATTTGCCAATGTAAGCACTTGAACGTGTGAGAAGTATGTATGAAAACCATTGAGCATTTACAGCAATTTGTTAGTAGTTAGTAATTGGTAGAAAGGTTAATTGGTAGAAAGGTAATTGGTAAAAGGAAATGAATGTAGATTGTGGTAAAATTCCTATACATACATAAAGAAGCAATTATTCGCATGTTATTGTAGCATGAAAAGTTACATTGATGCATCACTACATTTGCTGCTTATTATTTTGTTTTATAATTGATAAATTTGAGAGGCATTTTAAATAGTTTTTAAATGCACGCTAAAATTCCAAAGAAAGGAGAAGAACTTTATTGTGAAACACAGTAAATTATAAATCTATGTTAAGTTTTTTTTTTTTTTTTTTAAATTTCTAATGGCTGATTCATAAACAGTTACAGCATGTACAGATGTTAGGAACAAAAGGAACACAAAAGGATTTTTTAAAAATGTTGTAATGAGAGTTAATTAATCCAACATGTGTCTGGCCTACCAGTAACGCTCGGCCACGGAAATCTGGCGAAGCGCAAGGTGGTGAATCAGGTGTCCAGCGTCCATATCCTCTCCAAGGCTGCACAGGTTGCCTGTTGGGGAAGAGACAATTTTAATTTTAAAAAGGTGTTTTTGCAGGCAGTCGTGTCTGGTGGCCAGGCGGAATTCGGCGACCACCCTACGTCTTGGGCCTTTACGAAGAGTCAAGATAGCATCTTTCCACGGCTTGGGAGGTACACGGTTAAAAAGATCCTCTCGAGCTCGGGCTTAAAGTAGATTTTTTGACGAGATGTTTAATTGTACAGAAAGGCACAGGACGAGATGAATTATGTTTCATCAAGGCGCCCTTCTTGGCCAGATAGGCCGCATTTCGTTACCTGGTACCCCACAGTGAGCAGGAACCCACTGGAGGACAATCATTTTTTTCAAATGATCCCAAAAACTCTCAATTTGGTGTCGACAGCTTAATATGTTCTGAGTTAAGGGATTCTTTTCGGAAATGATAGCCATAAGAGCAGCTCTTGAATCCCGAAGAATGACTGCTCTTGAAATTTATTCAGATGGCTTTGAAGTTGGCATAGTGCTGTACGGATTGCAGCAACTTCTCCGTCAAACGCTGTGCCTCTCCCCACGGGAGCGTAATATTAAAAAAATCTTGGAGAAAACTCTGGCACCTACGTTAGTGCTATCAAATCGAAGGGTCCCCTCGGTATAGATCCGTAGCCACTCTGGTTCAGGGTAAAAGATGTTTAAGAGTTCGAGAGACAGGTATTTCATAATGGTAGGGTCCGTATTACTTTTAGTTACCCGTTGACTCAGGTCAAGATTTATCCGGGTAGGTTTGAGATTTGATGGGTTTTGTAGTGGAATGAGGTAGTCTGATTCGTAATGTGAATTTTTTAGCTGTAGGACTCCTTAAAGGGTAAACAAAACTGGGTCTTCTTGCCACGTCTCGGCTAGCCTCGTTCGAAAGAGAAAGAGATCCAGGTATTGTAATTATCTGTTCCCAGATTACTATGGCCTTTTCTTGAATTACAGTTCTTAGTGGTCTATCACCAGTCAACATAAACATAGCGTCGATCGGGGAAGTAAGAGTAGAAGTTTAATTACAGATATGTTAGGATTAGCTATAGATTACGATATTGCCAGATGATGAGCCGAATGTTTGCTGGCATATTTCGACTCTCAAGAATAACTTTTTAAACAGTTTTTACTATTCAGTGGGGTTCAACTTCCACAGTAACGTATATGAATTATTATTAAATTTTTAGAATATTTATGGTGTGTTAACATGTACTAGTTTAAAACCCCACACTGATTGTTTGGCGTCAAGTCGTAAGAGACAGGCAGTCAATTAGCTATGCGATTAATGTGGATATATATATATATATATATATATATATATTCCGCATGTTAATCTTATTCGAAAATTCGTATTATTTGCAAGTGTTTTGAAAACTGAAATAATATTACTAATAATAATAATATTGTTCTAAATTAGTGTCTAAAGCAATCTGTAGAAATACATTTCGATTTTGTCTCAGTATCAAATTTAAATTCCAAATTGTAAGTACTTCATATATCCATGCAGCAAATATAATTGCTCCCGTAAAATTTAAATTACTTCTAACAACAGAATCCAAAATCTCATATCAATAAATAATTTTCATTTCGTTTGACATTTATACAATCTTTTATGGCAGCAATGGCCTGATTTTACGATTCTTTATTGCCCATTTTGAACCTCATTAGCAAATATCATAAACGTAGCTCCTGATGTCATATGATTGCTTAAGCAGTGGTTCTTTAAATTCACTGGCATCATGAATGCATTTTAGGGGATGTAATGAAATTTAATCAAATAGATATCAATGCTGGGGGAGTAATTTCAGAGCATTAATTTACGAGACATTTTTAAAATATTAGTCAAGTTTCAATCTTGCTATTAAACAAGTATTGCTATCAAAAAATGTCATCGTACATGTTCAAAAAATTTTCAGCATTTTCCAGGACTTTCCATGAATAACTTTCAAATTCTTTCAGGAATAATTGAGTTAAACTTTTTTATTCTACCGACAATTTCTTACACAAATATTTTAAACAATGGAGATGTTTCTAGCCTCAACTCACAAAGTACAACGTGAGAAGAGCAAACAAATATTTCGTCACAAGAAGGCTCGGAATAAAATAATCTCAACAAATCTCAAGCACTTCAGCTCGTTCATACCATAATGAATTTCAGTTACATTTATTATTATAATTCATAATCAATCTTTAAATTTCTACAGCAATGTAGTAACTCACTTTATCTGCTGTTATGATTGATTCAAAATATCCCAAAAGTTTAATGAGACAGGAGTGAATATTCAAAATAAAAGGAAATCTCCAATCTGCATAAAAATCCTATTGCATAAGATTTAATAAAACTGAACGGAACAGAATGACTCTCAAGGAGAAATATCATTGTTATTTTCATTGTTAATGCTCACATAGCATTCGAATGATTCCGTAAATTGTATCTTGCCTTTAGCTTTTATTTTAATCTTTCATTTTTCTTTCAGCTTTTAAATCTTTTTGAAAGTCAAGAAGAATATTCTCATTGCACGAATGGCATCATTAATTTCTTTTGAAATATATTTGAAAAACCGTTTTTTTCCTTTTCAATATTTTCTGTTTATTTTGTAATAGTTACACTAATCTGTTACACACAAGTTATACGGCAAAAAAAAACATAAATGCCTTCTGTGTCACAAATCTTAAATAACTACTAATAAACAAGTTAAATTATTACACGAGATACGTATATCAGCAGCAATTTGGAGCATTGGCAAATCCATTGCGTTCGCAGTGTATGAGTATTAGAATCTGAATGTCAATAACAAAACTCTTTTCTACCCATGATCCCAAAAGTACAAAAAATATAAAAAACATATTTTTCTTTTTTACTCGTTGATGAAATGTTAAAATATATCACTTATAAACCATGAAATTAAAGAACACATCTTATTTGAATAAATATATTTCTTACTTTTTACATTTTTATACTAAAACAGTTGTACAATATATTTTTATTAAACTGTAATATTGTTACTACAGAAACCAATTAAATAAATTAACAAAAGAAAAAATAACTGATTGCATCCCAAAACATAAAAGATATACTTTACAAACAAAAAAAGTGATGGCAGTTCTGATATTTACTCAGTCAATAACAACTTAAACTATCAGGCTGAAAATGTAAACAAACGATATCGAATATAGAGTGAATGAAAAGTATTATACTTTGTTATTTATTTCGCGAATAAACTTAGTATAAAAGTTTTTTGCTCGAAGCTAGTTTTTGTAGGTAAACCTCAGGGGTCTCTGAATGGTAAATCTAGCAAAAATTTGTTTCCTGCCAAATACTATAAATACCTTTTATCTTTTGCTTTCGAAGAACAAAAATACATTTGCGCATTTATTTCTTTGGAAATCTTTCCAATAAACGTCCTTTGATACAAGTTATCAATGGAATTGAATTTGGGCGAACCAAAATTCAGCAATAAATGAAAATGTAGATTTTTCAGTAGTATTGAACGCAATAAGATACATAAATTACAACTCTAATTAAATAATTTTCATTCATACGTCACATGAATGAAAATCACACGAATCATGTGCTATATTGCATAGGTCAAAGGTTGCCAAACATATATATTCTGTCGACTCGTGTTATGACAACCATATCCGGACTCCACTATTTTGCTATTTTGATCGTTACATCAAATGGTTGCATAATCAAATGAATCCATATTTAAGTTTTTAGCTTTTCTTTAAATGTATAATAAAATTTACTTTTAAAGCGTACAGTAAAAATACTACATGAAATGCATGACATTCTTAACTTCAAATAAAAGTTTTGAATTTAGACGCATACGTAAGGGCATATTCTTTCATTTGGATGAGAAAGGTGATTTTATGTGTAAATTTAAGTTATATAATTTAATTAAATACATTGTGAAATATAAATCATAAAATAATTTGTACTAGGTTGTTGCAAACGCAGTGGTTGTTTTAACCCGAGACGTCGATACATATACAGTATATATATGTAGGAACCAATGTGTAGTGATGGGAGGTCGACTGTAGCGCCATCGGGCGGGAAAGGAGACAAGCCAGGAGTTGAGCGAGAGATCTGGTCCTGTATGGACATGTGGACACTGTTTGTCTAAGCTGTTATGATAATTCCGGTTGAATTTGTGTTAATAATTATCTGTAAATACTGTACATTAATGTTAATATATTGAATTTTATATCTCTCTGCGTATTATTTGGAAAAAGCCCCTAGAAACAGATCAAAATCCTACAAATATGTATATATATATATACACGAGATACACAAGCACAGGCATATATTTACGGTTTTGATGAAGATAAAAACAACGAGATACATTAGCGGTACTAAATAAAAATAATATTTATAGTTGACCCTTTAAATTCACAAAGCGGTTCAATTGCAACAATAATACATTTCTTGTGTTTATTTGCTTCGCAGCAAAAACTATTTAATATCAAGAGCAGTTCGTGGCATCCCATGGTGCCGCGACACTCAATTCATGAACTACCGACATACGGGACTTTCCTCTAAATATTTTCTGGATTTTATTACTGCTTTCATGATGCTTTATTTTCCTTCCCATGTCAGAAACACTAACATAAGAAAATTAAACGCCGAATTAAAATGGTTTGTATTTTCATGCGAAGAATGGTGTTTGTCAAGTAAAGAAGAAATTCCTATAAAGTTCCTATAAAAAGAAAGTGGATAAAATATAAAAGGAAAAAAATGAGTAAATATTTTTACATAGGAACTCGTATATAAACCACTTACTTAAGGCGCTTAAAAACTTACTGCAGAAATTTGGAATGTCGGAAATGATTTCATTTCAGCTTTGTTATGGTTTCAAGGTAAAACAAGAAGTTCCGCCTAAAACTATACGAGCCTACTTTCCCTCATACACCCAAATTCAAATGTATAATCTAGCTATCTTTTTCTCTCTCTCTCTTTCTCATTTAGCTTTAGTTTTTAATTACTTCAAATAAACCTAATACATATTTATTCACTCACTCATTCATTCTTTCATTTATTCAGTCATTCGATTATTCATTCATTCATTAACTCATTCATGTATTTATTCATTCACTTATTTATTTTATCATTTATTCATTATTTCACTCATTTATTTATACATTCATTCATTCTTTCACACTTTCATTTATTCATTCATTTATTCTTTCACACATTCATATATTCATTTATTCATTGAGAAATATCCTTAAAAATGACGATTAAAAAAATTCATTGGAAAATAGGCTCGTTCAGTTCTTGTTGAACTTCGTATCTGTACATGTTCTACATCATAACATCTTTCCGAACATCTTTCCGATTTTGTTGCAAGCAAATCCGTCGCTTAGATCAGAATTTATATGGGATTGAAATTTCCCCAAAAGCGCTAACGTTATTTTTTTTTTTGGAACTTTTCAAAATTAAAAGAATAATTGTTCAAATCAAAAAGTAAAATATTTAAATGAGTTGTCCTCGCCGAGATTTTTCAAATGCAAAAAGAATTTTTCGAATCGGACAATTCGTTCATAAGTTATTAGGGGGCACAGACAGACCGTGCGACACACATTTACCACATCTCAAAACCTACTTTCAAATTTTTTATTTTTCAATCTTTATTTAATTACTTCATTTTTTCGACTTTTCTTTGTTTTTAACGATATTTTCACGGTGTATTAAACCTTCTTTAATGGTTTTCTTTTTTTTTTTTTTTTTTTACTTTTACGCGATAGTAGGCTAAAAAAAATACTTCAAAGAGGCATAGTTTTATTCTTTTATTTCGCTGATTTGCTATTAAACTAGGTTATTATTATTATTATTATTTTGAATTATTTTTTATTCCAGTTAATTTACGAAGCAATTGATATTGAAATTCGCTTTTATTCAAAAAGTGCGCTAAGAGCTTTTTATAATTGTTAATAACATTCGTTTACAACGAATTTAGGAAAACAAAGAAGTTTTTCATTTCTAAACATTGGATTTTTATAATTGCCGATGAAACATTTGATCTTTAGGATAAGCAGCGTTTTAGAAAGTTGCATGATTTACCTAAAGTAATCGTAAAACATTTAAGTGCTTCAATTTGTGCTTAGTTGATTGTAAATTTTTGTTTTACCGCATTCATTTGCCAAGTAGACATTTATGGGCATACATCTGATATTCTAGCAGTTGTTTTTGACATAACGCAGCAATAAGCTTCCTATTGTAAAGACTAAAATATGCTACATTTTAGTCGGATTTTAATGCTGGTGAAGTTAGTTATTAGTTTTGTTACGAGCGCATTCATCAATTCACAAAATAAATAAATTTATCAAGGCTAATAACAGCCTTATATATCATGCTTGTTAAAATAGTTAAATGCACCTTAAAAATTCCCTCGTTTTAACATCTGAAAAACTCTTATTTTATGAGAAGTTCCATGTATTAAGTTCGATGAAAATGATTTTAAGAAAATGTAGATTCACATGTCCGCAAATTGCTCACATCAGTTTGCATTAATTATTAAATATCTCATTTTTAGTTTTGAAGAGATTATTAGTTACCAAGAAGAGCGTAACAAATTAAGAGGTTCGTGGATTGTTTATTTTGATCTTGAGATAACCTTCTTTATGCTGTTATTTCTCAATTATGTCTTTGTTGTTTTTAATTTTTCAATAAATATTACTGCCTACTTTTTTCTCGGAAAAGAACCGAGGGATTTAAAGAATGGTGTGGATGAGCACAAGAAAAATAGAGCCATTTACTACTTGAACGAATAATAAATTCTGCATGGGTTTGTTCTCATCGCTGAAAGTGAATAGAACATTCAATTAGAAGGATCTTCAAGTGCACTACCCAACCCACAATCCATTAATTTCCTTTTAAGAAGCTACTGAAATGGGAAATTGGGCGTGCAATCCAGCTAGTAAAGAAAGGAAAGATGCTATTCACGTAATTGCATCTATTAATCGACGAAAAAGTCAGTAGTTAGTTATTGTTACTGAATTGGGGCACAAACTGTTCAGCCGATTTCGAGGGTTAAAAAGTTATTCCGCATTACTTTTCACTCCCTGTTTCTAACATTTTTAGTGTTCAAGAAATTGCGCCTGAAGTAAAGCTTTTATTTTGCTTTGTTTAATGCAGCAAGCATAATCTCAACTAAAAAAAATCAGTGTAAAACTCTGAACTAAAGAAATAATTCGACATTTTCTCTCAAAAGAAAAAAAAACAATAAAATAAATAATGAAAAAAATCATATGGTTAAAAAAGGGGGAAGGGATACATGAGCTTCTTCTCCGTGATGAAACATTTTTGCAGCTCAACTGAACCAGATTACATGTCATACAAAATTAAAAAAAATTTGAAATGAAAATTTCCCTTTTTTTAAAAAAAAAGCTTTTCATTTATTGCATTGTCATCAATTTCAACAGTGCAGAAATGTATCGGGCATGCTGGAAAAAACATTACTGCACAAAGATAGCATTACTTTTATTTAGGAAACTGTTTGGTGTTAGGCAAAATATTTCTAAAATAAATTTCTAGAGGTACATATCAGACAGTTGAGTAAATGTGTAATAAAACAGATATAATGAATAGATATGATTTAACTAGCTGTTGCCCGCAACTTCGCTGTCGTGGAAGTATGTGTGAGAACTGACGGCTTGATCCAAATGTGATGAATGTGGGCGAATATTATAAAAGGCGTCCTTTTGGGTGCTGCATTTATAGGCGACAGAAGTTCTAAACAAAGTTAAACGGCATTGAGCTGTCAATGACTTTAAAACTGGAACATTATCGCACTAGACCACTTTTTTTTTCAAAGAGAGTGAGGTGGGTGCTGATTTCTGAGCGGTAAATATTTTGTCAATTCTGTGCTGGAAAACATACCAATAGGACGTGTCGCGGCCAGGTTCACGACATCAGGGCGCGTGATACGTAAAGTGGCATAGACAATAAAACACAAATTTTTTTGGTTAACTAGATTAATTTATTCACTTATATAGATATTAACCTAGGCCCATGAGACTACTACTATTAAAAAGGAAAAGGAAATGTGCAGGGAACGAACCATGTCCGGATCCAACGGGCAGCACTTGTTGTGAATTTTAGTCCATATGTGTCGGTGGGCGATCCTTCCTCGTCCGGAAGCGAATGGTGATCATCATAGTCCTGCTTGCAGAAGAGGCCTGCCGCGCCTATTTTATAGACGGCAGATGTTGTCAATCAAAAATTGAACAGAAGGGGCCCATCTCTGCCTTGGAAGATGAAGTGGTTTCAGGGAAAAACTGATCATCTCTGTCCAGATCTGATGATGCTCTGATGCAGTTCTTATGTCACCCTGGTGTTCTCTGATCATGTTTTCTGACGATGTTTTTGGTTTTAATTCACCAAAAGCCCCTTGCTGATTTGATGGGAGGTCTTGACCAATTCAGGCTCAATTGGCCTCCCATCTTTTCTTAGCTTTCTCCCAACCAGGGCGCTTCCCGTCGGCCGTTGGCTGGCGAGTTTATCAGTAGGGCGGTACGAAGATCCACGCAATCAGAGCGTTTTGCTTCTGGTGTTCTCACGGTGTTGTTGCCTCCTCCGCCATCTTGAGTTATAAAATTTATATTTATCTTATCCCTCCAATGGGCCTTTGTTGAGAAAATCTCTTCAGCTATTGTTGGTCCAGACGGACTGTCGCCGCTGGTCGTAAAAATGCCTATTACATTGTAACCCCCCATCTTTCTGTTACGACAGATTCCTTCCCTTGCACATCAAAAAAAAGCAAAAAAAAAAAAAAATTAATAACTCATCTTATTTGCTAAGGCTCATGGGTCAATATTTACAATACATTAATATTTACAAGATATTTACAACTCCTTCCACATGGGTTGTTTCCCACCTAGTCATGGGAAACATGGTGCTACAATTGACAATAACAGCAATATGACAAACCTGGAGAAAAAAATTATATATATACATCACACTTATAAATTGGTAATGGTGAGGATGCCTAGAAATCGGTTGCTCAGGACGTGGAGACAAGTAAACAGACAAATGGAGAACCCACATGAGTTAAAAAATTATGCTCTTATAAAATTATGCCAACTTCATGAACTCTTTAAAATAATTGACAGCATTGAAAAAAAAATTACGTAGGTCACATACATTTAAATCAATCTATACCGTACTTTAATCAAACTGAACCAACTTTAGTAGAGGTAGCTAATAATTAGCCGCTGTTCCCATTTTAAATGTTCAACCTTACAGTGAATGGTGATCATTGCATTAGTGATCATCCGATAAAATAATATGAGAGACTGCCCGCAGTCATATAATTACCCCATCAATTGAACACTGTACTCCGATAACCGAAAAAAATTACATTAACACGCCTCCCGCTTGCATTGTAAGCTGTGCACCGCTTTCAACCCAATCGGAAGTGCAAGAAATTGCCCCCCTTGGCACTGCTAGTTTTTTTCCTTTTTTTTTTTTTTATTGAGAGAAAAAAAATTGCTACCCAAATTGACAGAGAATGAATTAATTCAATACGATGTAACCTACAAATATTACTGTCGTAACAGAAAGATGGGGGGGTACAATGTAATAGGCATTTTTACGACCAGCGGCGACAGTCCGTCTGGACCAACAATAGCTGAAGAGATTTTCTCAACAAAGGCCCATTGGAGGGATAAGATAAATATAAATTTTATAACTCAAAATGGCGGAGGAGGCAACAACACCGTGAGAACTCCAGAAGCAAAACGCTCTGATTGCGTGGATCTTCGTACCGCCCCACAGATAAACTCGCCAGCCAACGGCCGACGGGAAGCGCCCTGGTTGGGAGAAATCTAAGAAAAGATGGGAGGCCAGAAGAGCCTGAATTGGTCAAGACCTCCCATCAAATCAGCAAGGGGCTTTTGGTGAATTAAAACCAAAAACATCATCAGAAAACATGGTCAGAGAACAAGAGAGTTACATAAGAACTGCATCAGAGCATGGTCAGAGAACACGAGAGTGACATAAGAACTACATCAGAGCATCATCAGATCTGGACAGAGGTGATCAGTTTTTCCCTGAAACCACTTCATCTTCCAAGGCAGAGATGGGCCCCTTCTGTACAATTTTTGATTGACAACATCTGCCGTCTATAAAATAGGCGCGGCAGGCCTCTTCTGCAAGCAGGACTATGATGATCACCATTCGCTTCCGGACGAGGAAGGATCGCCCACCGACACATATGGACTAAAATTCACAACAAGTGCTGCCGTTGGATCCGGACATGGTTCGTTCCCTGCACATTTCATTTTCCTTTTTAATAGTAGTCTCATGGGCCTAAGTTAATATCTATATAAGTGAATAAATTAATCTAGTTAACCAAAAGAATTTGTGTTTTATTGTCTATGCCACTTTGCGTATCACGCGCCCTGATGTCGTGAACCTGGCCGCGACAATTACAAATATTAATGAATAAAAAGAAAATTATTTAATCCGTCTCCTTTTCTAAAAGAGGGTTCTCCATGCCCACTTGTTGTGAAAATTGACCATACCATTGACCATAATATGTAGTCTGTATTATGCCATATAAATTCTATTTTCTACAACAATTAGCCGTGGAATTGTTACTAAATTGATCTCCTTTATACCCAGTTCAACTTAACTGGTGCATTTTGCTTGAACACGGAACAGGCACATGAGTCCGAAATTGACTGCACTTTGAGCTACACAGTTCAAATATCCTCGTGTTTTTTTCTTTTTTTTTCAGAATGTTGAAATGGAACATCATTCCCTGCACGCAGCTGACATATCTTTATTCAACTGAAGTCAATTAGTCTCATGGTGCAATAAGTTTTAGTACAATTCATATCTATTTTAAATAAATCATTCCCCCCGTGAACTCATGAGGAAAGAAAGTAAAAACATTATTACTTTTTATTTCTACCAGCAATCACTAGGAATATTCAATTGTATAGTAGGAAACTTTTATTCTCATATTAAACTTATGCCTTTCATTAAATGCATTAAATACTTCAGATAACTTATACATTGAAAGCACATTGTCAATCTTTTTGGCAAGCCACCATATTTCCTTACTACCAATCCTTTCCAATTTCAACCCGCTTTTCCTGTCATAGCAATTTCCTTTTTTTTTTCTTAGGCTTTGCTTTCTTTTGCACTCCTTCTGAGAAAGGCCCCACCGTTGGGCAAAACGGATTTCTCCTGACCTCGCCTGAGTAGAACACGTGATTTCGAACCCCCTTTCGTTCGCAATGATTCCCTAACGGGTCTTTTTTTACTTGTGCTCCTACCTGAGGCATTGATGACGTCACATTCTGTTGACCAAACGTCCCCTGACGGTTTAACAAAACCCCTTCTCTCTTCCAGTCCTTTCTGCGCACAAAGTGGCTGGTCACATGGAATAACTGCACTGATTATGCTCAAGTGGTGATATCGTTCCTCTAATTATTAATCTTTTCTTATTAATCTCATCATTAATACTCATCGCCCCTTACAGAACCTAATATTATTCACCTGCATTTCTTTTATGCCCCCAATATTATGTCTATTTTATGGTTTACAGCGCTCTTCGGCTGAGTCTAAATTAAAGCAGAATGTAGCTGCATTGATGACTGGAATTTTTCTTCAAAGCATCCGAAAATCATGCGGTAAGTTTCAATGTTGTACCTTCATAAACAATATATTCCTGTTTATTTATGGTTGTTGCAATGACAATTTTTACCCACTGTTGCTAACATTACTGTGATTATCATTTTTTTTTTGTTTTACTTTAAATGCTCTAGCCGTTCAGGCAAAATTTTAATTCTGCGCGTATTGACTTTCGTCACGAATGGGTGGCTAACATGTGTGCTTTCAACGGTCACGACGTTCTTGGAATTTATTTGAATGATTTGAAATGGGCCATCATATTTTGTCCTGAATCTAGTTTTTGATTCTATAAAAACTAAGTCTCCGACTCGCAGTCGCGTTTTCACCGCTTTCTTTAATTGGATTTCGTTTTGTTTCTTTGGAAGCGAATGGTGATCATCATAGTCCTGCTTGCAGAAGAGGCCTGCCGTGCCTATTTTATAGACGGCAGATGTTGTCAATCAAAAATTGTACAGAAGGGGCCCATCTCTGCCTTGGAAGATGAAGTGGTTTCAGGGAAAAACTGATCACCTCTGTCCAGATCAGAAAGATGGGGGGTTACAATGTAATAGGCATTTTTACGA
Organism: Octonoba sinensis; assembly: GCA_038502835.1. Taxonomy (NCBI): domain Eukaryota; kingdom Metazoa; phylum Arthropoda; class Arachnida; order Araneae; family Uloboridae; genus Octonoba; species Octonoba sinensis. The sequence goes on from CM076600.1 coordinate 129,997,687, forward strand.
CCAGCGGCGACAGTCCGTCTGGACCAACAATAGCTGAAGAGATTTTCTCAACAAAGGCCCATTGGAGGGATAAGATAAATATAAATTTTATAACTCAAGATGGCGGAGGAGGCAACAACACCGTGAGAACACCAGAAGCAAAACGCTCTGATTGCGTGGATCTTCGTACCGCCCCACTGATAAACTCGCCAGCCAACCGCCGACGGGAAGCGCCCTGGTTGGGAGAAATCTAAGAAAAGATGGGAGGCCAAAAGAGCCTGAATTGGTCAAGACCTCCCATCAAATAAGCAAGGGGCTTTTGGTGAATTAAAACCAAAAACATCATCAAAAGAGATCATCAGAGAACACCAGGGTGACATAAGAACTGCATCAGAGCATCATCAGATCTGGACAGAGGTGATCAGTTTTTCCCTGAAACCGCTTCATCTTCCAAGGCAAAGATGGGCCCCTTCTGTACAATTTTTGATTGACAACATCTGCCGTCTATAAAATAGGCGCGGCAGGCCTCTTCTGCAAGCAGGACTATGATGATCACCATTCGCTTCCAGACGAGGAAGGATCGCCCACCGACACATATGGACTAAAATTCACAACAAGTGCTGCCCGTTGGATCCGGACATGGTTCGTTCCCTGCACATTTCCTTTTCCTTTTTAATAGTAGTAGTCTCATGGGCCTAAGTTAATATCTATATAAGTGAATAAATTAATCTAGTTAACCAAAAAAATTTGTGTTTTATTGTCTATGCCACTTTACGTATCACGCGCCCTGATGTCGTGAACCTGGCCGCGACAGGACGCAACTATACACAACGGTCATTTTCAAAGAAAAAGTAACATTTTTTTGCTCAATTAATTTATAATCTTTCTATTGAACATGTTTAAATTTATGTTGTATAAAAATGTCGTTATATAAAAATGGTGCATTACCATAAGATGGACAGTGTGGTTCAATACTTATAGTTGAAATTGTAAAGGAACCAGTGGTGGCCTGATAGCTTAAGTGGTGGAGCATTGGACCTGTAACTGAGGGACTTCGGTTTGAGTCTTACTCCGGGCGAATTGATTTTTACTTAATTAATGTTAAACCTCTGTTTAGTGAACTTTAATGAATCTCTTTCTAAATATATGCTTCCTATAGGGTACATTTGATATGCTATCCCATAGGTACCGTGCATTTTCCAGGGATAAAAAGTAGCTTATGTCATTCTCTGATCCCTAAACTATCACGATGCCAAAAATAATGTCGATTCCTTCTGAATAATTTTAAGAAACAGTTTTAGGGCTTACTTCTCAAATCATCCATCAATTCATGATAATCATATTAACCAAAAAACATATTGAAGCTTTGCGTACAACCAAGAAGTCAGTGAATGTTTTCTGACAATTTCTTTTTTATGGTATCGTGTTTCATGAATAACAGAGATAAAAATTAAAAAAAAACCGTTTTATGGATGAATTTTATCACAAAAATGAGCAGCAAATTACTTTCCATCTAAAGGTTTGGTTTTTAAGTGGTCGCAATGCGCGATTTCAACAGCACAGACGGCCGTGACGTCCCATGTGGGTGCTCAAGAAATTGTTTTCGATGTCTACAGCACGCACGTTATTGAATGCTTGAATTAATCACGGTCTGAGATGGCGAGTGTGACTGTCTCTTAAAACCAAGTTTTAAGCTAGTTCACGGACTTCGATACGCCAATCAGAAAAGTTAGAATTTAGTTTGAAAATGAAAAAAAAACTAATGTTACTTTTTTATCTTATAGATGAACATAAAGCTTAAGCTTGAAAACCTGCTTTATCTTTTCTTTTCATTTTAATAATGCTGATGTACCAAGTTTCTCTGTGCGAAAAAATTTGAACACTTACTATTGAAAATTTCAACAAAACATATTTTTAAATATACCATACTTTTTTTTAACACAAGTAAATAATTTATTATTTCCTTTAAATATCTGAAGAAGAACAGGAAAAAAAGAGCTACTGATTACATCTTAAAGTACAAACATAACATATGATGTAAGGCTCATTGTGCTTTGAAAACCTGATTACATTTTGAAAACAAAAGATTTCACTGAACAAAGTTTTATTTGCTTTGCCATTTGGACGTAAATATCCCAAAGGAAATCAAACAGCATCAATAGAAAACTTGATATAGTGGCAAAAAGTAAATATATATATATATTCTTTTTTTATTTTCTTTTATTTTTCGAAACGTGATAAACACCTACACAGTGCGTTTCAATTCAAAATCTTCTTAAAATATGAATTTCCCAGGTTGTTGCGTAAAACACAAGTGATAGCTTTGCTTCGCAGATGAAAGAAAAATGTAATATCAGTAGCAGAATTAATTCAGTTCAGTAATTTTATGCAATAAGAAGGTTGCGAAATCATTTCAAGGTTCAGTTAGCAACCATCTACGTGATATGTAAAGGTTACGGAATACCCACAGAACATAGCTTTTCAGTGCTTGTACTGAATCAGATATTCGATTTTGAAAATGATGCGGGAAATAATATATTTATCTATACATTGTGATAAAATAGCCTTTATTAGTTTCAAAGGTTTCCTTATAAATCGAAAAGCAGCCATTACTAGCTTTTCAACATTTATACTGTGTTATTTTTAATAAAAGAAAAGTGGACAAATAAAAGAAAAAGTAATAATTAAGGGCAAAAAAAAAAAAAAAAAAAAAAAAAAAAAAAAAAACAAAAAAAATTAACCAAGAATGTTCGATCTAGAGCTCTACGAACCTACATTCCCGTATACCAACTTCAAATTTATAATCTAACTATCTCTCTCTCTATGTCTTTATCATTTAGCTTTAGTTCTTAATTACTTCAAATTTACCTTTTACAATGGTTAATACATATTCATTCACTCACTCATTCATTTCTCCCCCATTCATTCATTTATTCATTTACTTTCTCATTCATGTATTTAATCACTCACACATTTGTTTTTTTTTTAAATTTAATCCCTCGTTTATTCATTTATTCTTTCACTTAATTATTTATTCTGACATTCATTCAGAAATATCCTTAAAAATCCTGATCATAAAACTTCATGGGAAAATAGGCTTGTTTAGTTCTGGTTGAACTTCATATCTGTACATAGTCTACGTCATAACATCTTTCTGATAAAGTTTGTTCCAAGAAAATCCGTCTGTTAATTAAGGATGTTTTCCCCGTAGGTGCTATGTTATTATTTTTAAACTCTTCAAAAAAGGAGTTTTTGAACTGCTCAATAGGAGACAGCAGTTGTTCCAAAGTCTTTAGAACATCTATTGTGGATGAACAGAAAAACGTAATTTGGTCAGATGAGTCCACTTCTACAGGCACCTCTCTATCCAGGAGGAGACATTGTAAAAAATATCCTTCGAAACTTACTATCCGATATCTTCCTCACCAGGATAGAAACATAACAGAAGCCCCGGCATAGTTACAGGCAGTCTTGAAATATTAATATGGATGCATCTTTATTCATTATCCTTCAAATACACATCATAATCTTTTTGAGAGACCAAGTTCATGCTATGGCCAAAAATTCATTCCATGAAGTTGAAATTGTTCGTCAAGGTGGCATATCTCCTACTCCAAACAAATTTTCAACAGTTCCGAAACTCAAAATTGATATCTATCAACGTTATATTCTCAAAATAAATTTCCAAAATTGTCGGGGAATGTGAGGAAAAGGGCAAAAATTAATTTATCTTAACTATTGCACTTTGCCTCACATTCCCCTACTATTTATAGTGAAATAAAAATTAACTGTACAACTTTTTCCTATGAACTTATGTTGGAGTTAGTTGCGTTTAATTGTACTTTTCATATAGTTTTCATCACAAACCACAGGCATAAATACACTGAATTATTGTGTGTGACTGATTTGTACTGAATTTACTTGTGACCATTACGATTCTGCTTCTGTTTGAGAGTCATTGAAATACAACTCATCAAATCACCGATATCCTTCTGAATTTTCAAGATAATCAACTGCAATTTTAGAATACCTTGATATGTATACTTGGGTATTAAATATGGAATGTTAACAATTGCTACCTTTTGTGCATACGCAGTAAAAATTAATTATATTAAACGTTCGTAATTTATCATATGTTCAATATTTTTATTTCAATTCAGTACGTATGCTGTATCAATATTTTTGAAAATTTGGTAAAGTGTTCAGTTAAATTCTGAGTTTTGGGATGTTTTTATAAGAAGCACTTTTATCTTTGCCAATATATATGGGATTTTTTCGAAAAACATATAATACACTGCTCTACAGTGGTTCGCTAACAACAACCAAATTACTATTCTTATTATAGATTCATATTGTTATTCAAATACCTGCAAGTAGAAAAGTTCCACCACGTCACATTTTTGTGTAACAAAAATTGGAGCTTTCTGTTTTTTTTTATGATTTTTTTTGTCACATGTGGCAACCCAACGCTTCTGGTACCCTACAATCTCGCCGTATCTAGTTATTTCTGGCATCCCATTATGTAAACCTTCCTTGTTGAATATATTTGTGGGTTTTTGTATTATAGTTCATGCTAGAAATGGCAAATTTTGAGCGCAGACATTGAAAACTATGAAAGATAAGTTTTGTTATATTTGTGGGCGGTTTATTTTTAAATCTCAAGGTAAAAAATGTGAATAAAGGCTTGTTTCTTGTACTTCGGGTGCGAAGTTGGTGACCAAGATGAAAATTGGCTCCTCACGTGTGTTGCATGAGTTGCAATATGGTTCTTGGTCAGTGCATGAAAGGCAAAAAAGCTCTTTACCACTTGCTGTCCCACTGGTGTGGCGAGGACCTTCAAATGCTTTTTATGATTGTTACTTTTGTCTTACAAATATAGAAGGATATTCCAAAAAGCAAATAAATAAAATTGAGTATCCGAATATCCCACCTGCACAGACAGTTCCTCACGGCAAGCACTTAATGGTACCAACTGTTCCATTGAATTAAATAGATATTGACATTCAAGAAAGGTGAGTGACATTGAAGACACAACTGAAACAGATGTTGTTGAAGGTACTTGTAACCCAAACAGAGAACTCTATTTTATTCGTCAGAATGGACTGAATGATCTGCTTCGCAAACCAATAGCCCATTTAGCTTCCATGAAAGAAACGTACGCAAACGTGGTGACTATTCTTATTGTATTTAAGTATAAACAGTTCAATTGGCGAATTTGTGGAGACTTAAAAGGTCGTAGCTATATTAATGGGACTTCAGGAGAGATTTACTGAGTATTGTTGCTTTTTATATTTGTGGGATAATCGAGCAACAGCACAGCATTTCCTAAAAAAGGAATGACCACCCAGAACATCACTTCATCTTGGAGCTAGTAATGTTAAATACAACTCTCTTATTGAAAGGGAAAAAATTCTGCTCCCTCCACTTCACAAATTGGGACTGATGAGAAACCTTGTGAAGTCCATGGACAAAGAAGAAGGATAAGGATTAAAATTTTTAAAAGAACGTGTTCTACAATTGAGTGAAGAAAAACTTAAAAAAGATGCTTTTATTGGACCTCAAATTAGACAAGTGATTTGCGACCCTGATTTAGAAAGGAAGCTTAATCAAACAGAGTTAGCAGCTTGGAAATCGTTTGTGAAGGTGGTGAAAGGATTTTTAGCAAAAAAGAATGATAAAAATTATAAAATCCTAATTTAAGATTTTCTTAAGTCCTTCCAAGCCATGGTGTGTGGGATGTCACTTAAAATTCCCTTTCTACATTCACATTTGAATTTTGTCCCAAAAAGATCTTGGTGAACATAGCGATGAAGAAAGGGAAAGATTTCACAAGGACATTAAGATTATGGATACCCGATAGCAATGTCATTGGGAACCAGCAGTGATAGGTGACTACTGCAGGTTTATAAAGAGAAAAGATTTACCGTCACATAAGAAAAAAAACGACAACATTTCATCGCATTTATTAAAGTTTGATAGTTTTATGTTTTATTTAGTATAAAATATGCATCTTTTCTCAATTGAAATAGCATTCCATGATGAATTAAGGAGATTAATCACGGTAGAAATTGTGATTTAAATGCATTTTTGAATTTCTTCTGGTACTATACGATATTCATAACAAAAAAACTGTACGTGTTTCAGCTTTTTTACAATTATATTCGAATTCTACGCCACAAAATTAGTTGAAAATAGCTAATTGTATTTGTGTTAGGGAAAAAAAGTTTTTTTTTGTCGACTAGTGAATATTTTTTATAAAATTGACAGGTTATTTCAAGTTTTTTGAAGTTCAGATTGACCAAGAACATGTTTTTTCCTTCTTCAATTTGTTCTTCGCAAATTCACATGTGATTGAATTTTTACAGGAAAGAAAACCGCAATACCAAATAGCTCATTAGCGAAACTTCAGACTGAGTTATGAAAAATCTAACTATGAAAAATGTGTAGATGGCCTTATAATGTGGCTCCAGAGACTAATATATTATTTCATAATCATAAAATAGCAAATTGCAATTATTAACTCGAAATGTACAACGACCAAAAGTCCCTGGCTCCATCACGGGTTCAGGCGATTTTTCACTTCTATCTCTCATTTAAAACTTGCTATGGATCTATAGATAAACTTTTATGTGTTTGGCAAAGATAAATTATGAATTTCAATATGAATAAGCATCAGCATCAGACAAGATAGTTATATTGTGGATGTTTACGTATATTTCCAATAACTAAGAAAATCGTCAGAATAATGTGAGCAAAAAGTAACTAGAGAAAAATAAATATTGCAGTATATATGCAAGTATATATCTTATACCAAATGCAAGAATACTGAAAAGGTTCCGTTCTAAGCTTTCAATTTCTCAAGTTGCGCTGCTTTCATCGCCATGCAATTGAAATGTTCATTCGTAAGCTATGTTCGTAAGTGCTCCTCCTTTTGTGAAATGCCTTTTATGTAATCTTGTTTTGTTGTCCTGCATGAAATGTAAAAATGCATCTATGTTTATGTGTATTTTTATTTCTTTACTGGTAGTATGCATCTTGAGAATGCATTTTTGTCGAACGTTGTTTAGATGTTCAGTTCTAAATATTTCTTATGCAAAATAGTCTTTTTGCATTACTAGCTTTCAGTATTATGCCCTAAATAAATGCAGGAAAGAAACTGAGTATATCTGTGAAGTAACGTAAGAACTTGTTTAAAATCAACAGATCAAGTTTCCTGATAACAGTTTCTTAGTAAAATTCTTGTTTTCAGCTCTATATACAGCTACAGAGAAAGAAGCAAGTACATTAGTTGAATTAAGTAAGCCACTGTGACTGATTTCTGTAAAAATACAGAGACAAAACACTACAGGGTGTGTGGTACGTTGATTGTAGATGAATCCGAACTCTGGCCCCCAACACTCTACCGGCATCTCTGGCAGAGCGGTCTATGATGCCGGAATCAGAACACAGTGGTCTGAAGTTCTAGACCCAACGATTCGGAGCTTGCATATCCCATTTTCGACTTCGTGTGCCAGAAATAGTGCACGCACAAATGACGCCACTGCACTTTTTTCTGCTTTCGGTAATTTTACAGAGTAGTATATTATTTCTGTGTATTTTTTTTATGTTAATTTACTGAGTCGTGTGATGCTGTTAATTTAAGTCATTTGTTCTTTTATTTTCTGTAAATTCTTTTTTTTTAGTCTCTGTGGTTTCTTGCATTTCATTCTCTGTAGTTTTTCATCAGACTCCAGACAATGGATTTCCAGTAGAGAAGGCAAAATATTATAAAATATATTTACATCGTGAAACAGATACAAATCTGGTCGCAATTTTCTTAAAATGCACTGCGTGCCTATAAAATTAAAGCTGCGGAGGAGACTCAAGTAAAACAGTTTGGGTACTTTATACGTACAGCATACTGGCAGGAAGACATGGTTAAGCTTGACTGAATGTTCGGGTACACATCAGGAACGCAGAGGCGCATTCTCTAGCAGTAACTACTTCTGCAACTGAGCTGATATTCGAGTGACCCCTTGCTGATAGAGTTCAGTTCCAGATTATTAATTCCATATGTCTAAAGCATCAATTTTCATGAATCATCTGCGTGTGGTTTGTTTTCGCATTTCAGTTTCTCTACAACCCGCATGGTCAACTGCTGTCAATAGGGGGGGGGGGGCAAGGTAGAAGGATACCAATTAGAATTGCTCTTCAAAGCTACCCAAGGGAATACTTAGAGGTCGCGCTTGTGAGGAAAAGTAGTTTCCAGTTCTATTTGAGCAAAAAGAAAAAAAAAAATGCTTGCCGTAAAATAGTTTCTAAGTTATATTTACTAAGTTCATGCGTATGCAGAAACTTAGTTTCTGATGAAAGAATACATGTAAATCAATCAATGCACATGAACAATCAACTGAGGAGCTACCTCTTGTAAAGCTGCTTGTAATTCGCATAGGGTTAACTCCATACGTGACAGACATGCTAAAATATAGATTTTTTGTTACATTACGAATTAACTTTTGAAATATTTCGTTTGAATTTGGTGTACTTAAACGTTATCATGCCTATCTTGAATTTTAGTCTAAGAAATAATATGTTGAAGTACTATGAAAAATTATGCGGTGGCAGACATTCGGGCAAAACTGTTGCCCGAAAACACATGAGAATCTCATGGGAAATGAGTTATGCGAATTCTGACGAAAATTACACATAATTAAAAACATGAAACTACAAAGACGTTTGAAAAATAAATTACAGAGAATAAAACACAGAAAGGCACTCTGTAACTTGACAGCAACAGTCAACTACCCACAGATGGCGTCGCATTAACCACGTCATATGTGGGTAGGCTGAATTACTATTTCTGGTACTCAAAGTTGAAGGTGAGTTCAGAATTCGAGTCTACGCTATTCTTCCTGTGCCTTAGACCACTCGGGTAAAGATGCCTTTGGAGTTGGAAGGACTGAGAGCTAAGGGTTACGCTTTTTCACTTGATCTGAAAACAAGCGGCACGTCAACAATATATATGCCTTTGTCTACAATTTTTTAAATGATAGCCACAGTTTTCAAGTTTCGACTTAGTAACTTAACTCGTGTTGCTTTTTAACGAGTACTTACGAAGGGCATGCGGGAGGCATAGGCAGCGAAGTGCTTGCTTCATTGCGCAATGCTGTTAAGGACGGCTAGTAATAGCTAGTTAACTTATTATGTAGTATTGAATGCTTTCTGATGAATAAGAAAACATATCTGTTCTATGGCTTTTATTTTTTCTTAAATACATACGTTCGCATTTAATAAAAATAATATAAGTAGTCCCTAAACACATCAAATAGGGGCGGAAAATATTTTGCTGCCTCATGGCGCCGCTTATTCTTGCGCCGGTTCTAACGTAACTTAGCAGATCTTTGTGGGTGTACAGCGTGCGGGAGAACAAGAATTTGGGTTTTTTGCTCTCTTTCAAGTAAGTTTGAAAATGTATAAACACATCGAAAATTAAAAATAATTTAACTTTGTGCGAGTAAACAGTAATATAATTATAATTTCACGTTAAATTAAAGCACAAATGAGCATCAAAACGCAAACATATGTTTCGGGATTGCTTGGAATCCCTTTTTCAATGCACAGGGAGCTTCTAGACCCCGAAACATATGTCTGCGTTTTAATGCTCATTTGTGCTTTAATTTAACGTGAAATTATATTTCTATTACATCGAAAATTATTAAGTTATTTAATAGTTAGGGCCTGAAATAAATAAAAAAAATAGTGTCAGACATGACAAATCTATATAACTAACTGTGGTCAGGATTCAACATACAGTCAGTTTTACTTGCGCATGTGTCTCATTATTTTAATGGGTGAGTGTGGAAGATGCATGATCAAAAAGTAAAATTACATCGCAGTAAAACCTATGAGTAAAAAAAAAAAAAAAAAAAAAAACGTTCCAGGCACCAATTTGCATCACTTTCCTTAATGCGTGTGAAAAATAACAAAATGTCTAGGTTAAATATTCAGCTTAGATCGCCTTCTATCTATCGCAGTTATTGCCAATGATACCTAAAGGCATTAAAGGAACGGTTTATTTAAAAACTATTTTAAAAAAGCGAGGACCCAATCAATGTTTCATTCTTACTCGCACCAATGCTAACGGGCAGTAAATTTAAAAGCAGGCACTTTCATCATCCAAATCGTATTTTCATTCAGCATTTGTCATGGAAATTACTTTCCTTCCTCATAATATAAGTACTTTGAAAAGAATCATGACAGGCATTTGAATAAATAGCTTCAAAGAAATAACTCCGATAAAGTTTGTGCACTGTTCAATTCTCCCCGTTGAAAGTTTTGCATTCTTAAGAGTAATAAAGTGTACTGGAGATATTTATGAGAAGGTGAGTGCTACGTAATCGATATAGTTAAGATGTATGGATAAAGAGGGTGAGAATAAATGGCAATATAATATTCAGACTAGAAAAAAAAACTCCTTTTATTTAGGAGCCATATTACTCATAACCTAGTACATAATCTTGAACTTGTTCATTTGGAAATTTAGTTTTGATTTCGAGGTTCGAACAATTCACGCAAAACACGTACCGTTATTTCTGCGCACCCACAATAGTAATTTCTGGCATCTTACCAAAAGCAGTGAATATATTCCCTCGCCTATAAAAATGCAAAAGATTTATACTTGTTTTGGTTTCAGGTGTTGAATGAAAATGTATCCCTTACAGTTTTGTGAAACTTTATGTACTTCCAAAGTATATATTTAAAATATAAATAAATAAACACAAAAATAAAACTTACCCACTATGGCAGCAGACTTATTTGAATGTTTGGCAAAAGAATAAATCTACTCTTTATTTAATTCAACAACCACCCAAAGTAATAATTCTGCACAAATGCATTATTATTGTTATTGCTTTATCAAACAAATGTTTATTATTTTGCGAAACTTTTATCTATACTGCCAACGTATATATTAAAAATAATAATAAATAAATAAATAGAAAAATATTAAAAAATGAAACTTTCCCAATTCTGCTGAATTTTTAATTTGATGTAAGAGAAAAATTTTAAATCCGAGATTTACCAAGCTAGTAGGGTGGCATGTTGACGTGCCGTATCGAGAGGTAGGGAATGCCGTGAGGAAAGCGTAACATCAGCGTTAAGAAAATGAAAAGCGTTATTATTACAAACACCATTTTCGTATAGATTTAATATGAGTTACAGTTATTATTTTTATGCTCTTATACCTTACTCCTCTGATTTCTTATGTATATGCAACGTGCAAAATATTATGAAATGTACATTTCAGGTCAACGGAAATTTTTCTTTGGTTTGTTGTGCAGCATTTAAGCTGGTCATTGGTCAACATTGAGGTTTTTTTTTCCTTTGTGTTTTTGTTTTTACGATGAATCAGATCCTATCTTCCTTTTAGGATGGGATCGACTTTTCCCAACGATGAGCTACGCTGTGTCTCCTTTTCTCTTTTTAAAAGAAATAATTACTTTCTTAGGCTCTTCATAGTCAGAGAGGTCGCTGAAGCCTTCCGACCAATCATTGCAACGGGAAGCAACAGCTATAAAACCTTTCAGGGAATTTCATTGGTCTACATAACTTGCTAACCATGTCCTCGTATTGACTGATTGGCGTTTTTCATGTCTCCGTCGTAGAAAACAGGTTATAGTTATCAAAATAGCAGTGATGACATATCTCTTCGATAGTGCAGTCAACAATGCTAGATCGTAAAAGGAAGTCATCGAATGCCGCAATAAAAAAACTCCGTTCAGTCAATGTAAGAGTGGGATCATCAAGTTATGTAGAACCAATGAAACACCCTTGGTTGTTGTTGCGGTTGGTTGCACCTTTACAGCACAAATTCAGAGACATCATATTGCAGTCACCAAACCACGGTCATCTGGGGAAAATCCCTTTTACTGATGAACTAAATAATACCAAGCAAAGAATACCAGGACGTGGTTATTATGTTAAGAAGAATCAATGATCCGCACTGTATTGCGTTGTCGTCTCACGTCGCTTGCCGCACCTGGCATCATTAAACCCTTAATCCAGCGGGTATTGCTATGAGAAAAAATGGAAATTCAAGATTTAGAAGCTTCGCACGCTGAGTGGCTAGTGATTGCCCGATGATAGATTGAACTCGATCTTAACACTTAACGCTGATTTCTAGAACAACGTTCCACATAAGGTGTTTTAAATATGGCCCGGTCTCCAAGAATACTTCTCAACTCCTTAGTTTTTTTTATTGCATTGTCTCATTGCTTTGTCATTGCCGAATTGATCTGGGGTCAAAATATGGGGATATGGTGCTGAAAGTAGGATGGGCAACAATGTTTTCTTTAAATTTATTTGTTCGGTTGTAGACATGAATTATAATTAAACCTTTAAGATAAATAAATACATATGGAAAATAATATTCGACTACTTTGTAACGAATCCCTAAAAATAGCAACAAAATATTGGGACATTATCCCTAATTAGTCTGAAATCCCTCCTATTATCCCGATTAGTCGAACGTATGGAAAAGCTGGGTCACTGCCAAAAAGACGAACTGCTGGATTACTTCCAACTTAAAGTAAACAACTAACATCTAAGAAGCAAAACATTTGCTTCAGACGTTTCAAATTATTATAGGAAATCTATTTTTCACTAAAGGAAAAATGGCTTTTTTTTAAATGATAATCCGTATCTAAAATCGAAAAATCTACGCAAACTGTCGAAATTGAAAAACTAGAAACTACAAGTAAACACACATTTCCTTTGATTTTTTTAATTTACGTTTTAATTAAAAAGGGCATAATAAAAAACGAATAGAACACCATCAATTTACAAACATGCATTTTTTAAAAATTAATCATGTGTTAATGTAAGGTAAATTAATTAATTCTCATCAAGCGATAAGAAGAATGACTTGCAGAAAATAATAGTATGAAAAACATATTACTATAAAATACATTTTGTGAGCGATATTGCGATCTAAAATTAATAAGAGTTTCTTAAAATATCCAAGAAATATTACTTTATGGTTTCGATACTAAATTTTTAACAATACTGAAGTAAAATAAATAAATAAAGATAATTTCCAAAAGAAAAAAAGGAACTCTCATGGTACTGAATTCTCATTATAAAATGTGAATTAAATTCACTAAGCGCTGATAAAAAACGGCTGTATTTTGAGCTTAACAGCTCATTGTGAATAAGCAACAAACCAAAGAAGTAGAATCACTTACTAAAGTATAAGTTATTTAAAGTGCATTATATTTAGTTGAAATAATTAGGCAAACTAGAAAAAGTAAATAAAAAAATAAGTAAAAAGAAAACGAAAGTAAGACTTGATGAATAAACAGTTGATCAACTGTAATTCACCCGTATTCATTTTTCTTCATCCGTATAAATAGGACTACTTGCTAGAACCATCCCCTTTCTATTGGACTGACGTTTTTTAGTTAATTAATAAATATATACTTTAAGTCTAAATATTTTAAAATTTAATCTGCTGTTATAAAAATTAATTTCCTTAAACATTTTTTAAAGATGAATAACATTCTAAAGTAAACAGCTACGTGCTAATACTACTTTCACATTTGCAACTAATGCTTTTAAACGAAAAGATGCACTACACATAAGAAGTAAAATATTTCTCTCAATGTGTAAAACAAGAACATGGAATGTAACTGGTTTTATCTCAAAACATTTCTTGAACATAAAAATAGTTTCGCGCAGTGATAAGAATTGTGAAATAAGAAAACGTCAACGACAGCGTTCTATAAAGCCTTTTATTTCCTGTTGTAAAAAAGAACGGAAGTGCAATGCCTTTTCTTTTATGTAACATTGTACTTAAATGCTTTGAAACCATGGAACAGCCCGAAGAAGAACATTAAAGTTTTTATAAAAAAAAAAGGAACCGGTTTTTGTTTCAAAACTTCAAAGAAACAAATGGAACACTACTATCTTCTTCTGTTCGTCATAAGTGTTATCACTTATAACTTCTTGCAAAGCATACTGTCATTTATTTAAATATTCTTATTTTTCAGTTTTCATCAAATATAATTATTTACACTGTAAATGTTCATGAACACATATGATTTATGAATCCGGTAAAAATAAACTCCTCGTGTATTTTTTTCTTTTTTCCTAAACTAAAATTACCAAAATTGGAAGAATAAAGTGAAAGGGCGGAATTATCATGTAAAATGCTTAAAACGCGTTACGTGCGTGTGTGTGTGTGTTTGAATCTAAATAATTGTCTGAATTAATAAATTTGAGGCGATGTCTTCATTAATGCAAACACAACGGACTTGAGAGAATCTGCGTGTATAAGGTTTTTTGAAAAGTTATTATCTTTTTTTTTATGCTTTGGTAGTGCAGATTGTTTCTAAAATACATTAGCTGCAGTATCAATCTCAGAAACTTAGTTTGATTTTTCATAATTAACTCATTTTTTGGCTAAATAAGATAGAAAATTGACAAAATACCATACGTAAGTTAAAATGCCTTTCACCGAAATATTATTAACTAAAAAAATTAACTTACTGTATTTTATGTTTATTTAAACAAAGTACAAGTTTCTGAAATATTTTACTTAAAAGTTTCAATGTTGAAATATCATTTTCAGCTCTAAAAGAACTTTAAAGAGTGTGAAGTTTTTGAACTGCGAAATAATGCATTGTTGGACAATTTATGCATAGTTTTCTGGAAGGACAAATTAATTTCAAAGCTGTTTCTTTTACATCATTGAAATATTTTTGATATTTTGGTAAATAATAATGAAAACAAAAATCATACCAGTTTTAAAGACAAAATAGGTTTCTTTAATCGGGGAACAAATTTTAAACACGCATCTAAAAATTTCCCATGAATAATATTTAAAACTAAGGTATTATTCACGCCGTTGCAATTTTTACAAAGGAAAAAAAGTTTGAATAGCTATTGTGTGAATTCAGTCGGAAAGGTTTTTTTTTTTTTTTTTTTTTTTTGAGCCGTAAACAAAATTTCTTTAAAAGTTTCTTAATAAAATGTAATGTACTGGCAGTGTTGAAAAGTGACATGTAAATGAAAATCGAGCATAAAATAATTCCATTTTTTTCTTAACCTTAACATTTTCTCTTAAACAACATTACATTTTGGAATTATTAGTAGCATGAAAACTACAAACTACAGAATCATTATTGACTTTTTTAAAACTTTAAATTACTTTATTGTCACAATTCAAATAGCGATAAATAATTGCAGCTTTAAAGTAATTATAATGTGTGAATGTATATTGCATGTTTGTAAATGAAAAAACTAAACTAGGGATTTAACACATAAAATAAATTTTCTAAAAATTTAACTAAAAAAAGAAAGTAAAAAAAAAGAAGAAGAAAAGAAAGAAGAAGAATCAGCTAGAAAGATCTTCGCTCTATGGTTTTTAAAGTAAAAGCAAAAATGCTTCCACTTGCTGCTCTTTGTTTTGAAAAAGAAATTTAACAAAAATGGACCTAATATAATTTGTGTAAATCGTTTGAAGTATCAAAGCTTATGGGTTGCATTAACAAAAAAAAAATAACACAAACTAAAATTACAATTTAATTTTCCCAATTCAATTAAACAGAACAGAGATATTTTGTTTTTAAAATTCTTTTAGTATATGCCAAGTTAGGCATTAAATTTAATTTCATTATCATATGAAATGTACCCTTTGAAGTTCAAGAAAGTAAATTTAAGTGAAAGTAAATCATTAAGGTGACGTGGAACATCGTTTACACGTGATGGTCTGAAAGAAAATGACAAAATAGGTTTACATAACAAGTTGTGTTCAAAAACGTAAATTGTTATCTCTAGAGATTGATTCAAAGCTTACATTGAGGTTGCAGGAAACAATTCTGAACATTTTTTGAAAACATGGTTATATCTGAGCTTATCATACGTCCGGGATTATCCGAAACAGTCCTGGGTTTTGGTTCTGCCCTGGGTAATAATGCCCTGGAATGATAAACCTTCGGGGATTTTGAGATTTTTTTTGTGGTTGTTTGGCTGTGTTGCTCGAGCGGCCCCCAAAAAGGGCATCCTCACCACCACCACAAGTAAACACATGTGATAGATCTGATGTGAAAATAAAACTCATATAAAGTCTATGTGTCTCCAAACTTTCCAGCCTTAGGGCCATGCTAATAACTTGAATGAATTCCAAGGGCCTAAACTGTTTCACTTTTCTGGATTGGTGATCAAGACGCTCTCAGACGCTCATGTCATATCGAACGAAATTAAGACTTTTAAAACTCCTTTTGATATTGACATTGAAACTCTAGCCCCGGAACTTCAAATCTAAATTATTGATTTACAGTGCAAATATGACTAAGGGAAAAATGACGAAACTCATCTTTGCTGGAATTTTACAAATGTCTTCGACTGATACAATCTGCTAATTTGCATAACTTAGCTCGTGTTCTGTTTTCTGTAAGAAGAAATCTCCAAAATGTAGTACACAAAGAATGTTTACAGATCTAACTTAAACAATGATATCCTAAATCTCTTTTAGTAATTGGTATTGGTAAAATTAGTTCGCACCTACAAACTATTGCCAGTGGAAAATTATTGTCTATATTAAAATACTGACGATAAATTTGACAACTCTTGTTAGTTTTTTTTACAAGTAAAAATTTCCTCGTAAGCGATAAAGTTAAAAAATTTTGAACTGTTAAAAACCGAACAAAAATTGTTCAAACCAAAAAGTATTTTACACTGAGTGTTCTTCCAAAATAAAGTATCTGAAGGAACTTGGATCTTACGCCCAGAGTTTATGTAATTTGCTTCTTATTTTTCTATAGACGATAATGATAAGATTTTTAGAATTATTCAAATCAAAAAATAAAATATGAGAATGAGATGACGAGATCCCCGCGCCGAGAGCTTTTAAACGTAAAAAAAAAAAAAAAAAACTTTTGAAACTGACACTTCCTCCAATAGTTATTGAGGGGGGGGGGGATGCGCAGACAGACAGACCGACAGACATATTTTCCCTATTTTCCTCATCTCAAAACCCTACTTTCAAATGTATTTATTTTCAATCTTATTTATTTACTTCGCTCTTTTTTGTCCCTCCTTAAATTTTACGATATTTTCACGATACATTACGCCCTTGTTTCCTACTTTCTTTCTTTCTTTATTTTTTAAGGGAAAGTAGGCTAACATTTCCTCTTTAGAAATGATAATAATTTGCATGAGGATAAATATAGAAAGCCTTAAAGGACATCATTTACATTGTTTTACATGCGTCAAGAAGCCGTACATAAAAACTAATTATTTGGAAAAATGACGTAACGTTTCGTGGGATCGTCAAACGAAACGTCAAGCAAAATTCCCAGCAAGCATGGAAATTTAAGTAAAACAAAATGACTGTTAGTGAGGACTGTATATAAGAGCATTGTTTTTTCGATAACTAATACTCACGTGGTGATTTCGCTGTTCGTTATGTCCGTGTGTAACTTAGCACGGACATAACGAACAGCTTCAAGTCACTTTGAAAGGTGATAATCTTTAAAGAATGAAGATTCAATAACGACATTCAAAACTGCGCAACGTCATCAGCATTTTCCGTTAAACGACAATTGGAGAAACGATTTGAAGATTCAGTTTTCCTTCGAAGACGTTTATGTTCATCTAGTGACGGTTTCACTATTTAACTTTTATTTCTTGACGTTTCGGAACACTTTAGGTTATGAATATTACAGTAAACAATATGGATGAATTCCATGTAAAAGTGGACATCTTTGGGAAACATTAAAACGAAAAATGTTAGCAAGTATTACTTTCTTATGTTTTTCGGGATAGTAAAATTATTTAAAAGCACTCTTCCTATCCCCTTGTGAAAAAAAACGTCTTCACAATAAACAATTTGGCTGTCACTAGATGAGTATTAGAAGCCAGTTTTTCATTTGTGTTGTGCAGTTACTACTATTTATTGGATGCACAAGAAATTAGCCTAACACCAAAGAATAGCACAAGTGTACATGTTTTTAAGCATGCATTACTTTTTTCATTTAAGTAAAGATTTCAGTGTCACAATTTCATAATTCACGGATTTGGGAATTTGTTTTGTATTTTCCGGTACATATGTCTATTTCATGTCGCGTCAGTTACTGTAATGTTTTTATATATTTTTTCCATACGAGTAAAATAACAAGGTTTCAAATAAGGCCGTAGTGCAATAATGTATCTATATAAGACAGTAAAATAAACTGTTTTCTATTGAATAATTTACTTATTCTAATTCTTTAAAGGTAGCTTTTTGTTACCAATGTTGTGTCAGTTACCGTGGACTCCACTTATGGAAAGATGATGTACCTTGACACCAATTTTGGAACTCAATTTGAGAAATTGAGATTTATAATATCTAACATTTTATGAATGCATTACTTTCTATTTCTATTGTTGTGCCATCACAATTATTTTCAAAAAGAAAAGCAGCAATTTGGAAAACAAATAATAATATTTATCTTTCCATGGAGTTGCATAATTATATTTACTCTCACAAGAATCAGGATTGGAACAGATCCTACTGTCTGTGTTCGGTCGTTATTAACTGTTTTTTAAAGTAATAACAGGTTATTATGAATAATGAAAACTGGTTATCACTAATAATTGTCGTTTAATATTAATAACAACGGATCTTCTTACTTTAACTGTAAGATTTATGTAAGAAAACATTAACAATAAAATTTACAAGTAAATTTCTCGTGTAGTAAGTACCCGCATCAGTATATGAAAGTAGAATTGAACTAGTAATGATTTTACCACATTAATGAAGTTTTTCGAGCTAAAACAATAATTAAATATTGTTCATAGTTTTGTTGATATGCACATTCATAAAAAAATATGTCTTCAAGGTCCTCTACTAAGATTGTTAACATGTCAGCACTATTATACAGAAACTAGCCGTTCCGGCAAATGGTAAATAATTCCGTTTTCATGCCATTTCCCGCGTCATGCTAAATGACGCCTTCGGTGCCTTGTTTGCGAAGCAGACTGCTTAAGGGAATAAGGTGGCAGTTTATAAAACATGTTATCTCCATGCAGTTTTTCCCTGTGTCTAAAAAATCTATTTAACTTTATGCTTATCTATCTTATTTTTATAATCAATCTATATTTATTCTATCTATCTATTAATACATATACTATCTTGTATCTGTCATTATTTTGGCTGCTGTTGATGAAAATTTGCCAGAAATATAAATTTTAATTCCATCTCTTATTAAACTTAAAATAATAACAATATATATTTTTCTTTTCATTCAATTGCGCATCGCATTGGGAAATGGATTCGCTTTGCAATTCAAAAAAAAAAAAAGGAGAAGAAAAGTTATCCTTCAAAATGTGTGAGAAGAAGGAAGCCTCAACTCCGTTAGAAATAAAAAACAAACCCAATCCCATATACGTTAGTAATAAAAAGACGAAGTGATCGTTGAGAACGGCTGAAAGAAATTCACCCGATTTTTGTGCTGCTTACATTAGAGATTTGTTTATATAGATAATTCCCACATGAGTAGACAAGAATAACATACTTACACGAGATCCTATTTTTCTTCTAGTCAAGTGCAATTTCTAGTTAAAGTATATATGTAATTTTTATTTACATAAGGGTCATAAGTATATATTGCATTACAATTAACATAATATTTGTACACATAAGCCATTAAAAGCATTACTGTAATTACTAATAACATAATGTTTTTACACAGTGATCACATAACTGCACAGGCAATTTTTATTTTTAATCAATGATCTTTCAAAATTGCCGATAAAACATTTGATCTTTTCATAACCAACGTTGCGGAAAGCTTCATATTTTATCTAAAGTAGATCGTAAAACATTTAGGTGCTCTATTTTGAGCTTAATAGATAATAAATTTTAGTTTTCCTGTGCCCATTTTGTTCAAGTAGACATTTATAGGCATCACTTTGAAATTCTAGCAGGTAATTTCGACATAACGTTGCAATAAACTTCCTTTTGTAACAGCGAAATTACAATATTTTTGACGTGCTACAACGTTGCCGGAATAATTAGATTTGTTATGAGTTTAGTTTTATATGTATCTATAATTAGTTCATAACACAAATATGCTGACGATAATTATGAAATATCAAAGGAAAATAGATTAATATCAATAAAAGCGACAAGATGAGTAAAAATATTAAAAATATTTGAACACTTTTGATGTCTGAATTCCTTTTTATTCGTAAATCCCATACTTTTATTTCAGTGCAAATTAACACTTTTAGCATAACACAATATAAAGTGATATTGGAGTTTTGTCCTTTTCTATTTTAATTTTATTCCGAAAATTTGCTTAGATTCTGTGACATGTAATAGAAACAGATAGACCTCGTCACTTAACACTTTTAAGACAATTTTCTAAGACGATCACATAAAATAAAATATATTTAAAATATGTACTACGCCGAAGAGGCTTGCAATAAATGTTTTTATTAAATAAAAATCCAAGGATCATCCAGGTTTCAAAGTATCGTGGATGATCCAAGCAATCCGTGAAAGTCAGTCAAACCGAGATACAAATAATTTAAATCATCCGGCCAGTAAGGGAAAAAATGTACATTACAAATATATTCAAGCAAAAAACATAAGGATACACATTCTACAGAAAAATAGAAAAGAAATTAAGATAACATAATGAAACAAAAATGTAAAGAAAAGAAAGGAATAGTTTCTAACAGAAGTGTTAGAAATGAAAATGAAACGGGAACTGAGGTGTTAGATGTGGCCAACATCTCAGCACAAACTAAATAGATTTGCACTGTTAGAAATTTCATCATGAAATTACGGTTAAATGACCGGCAGCAGTCTGTCCATCTAATTCACCGTTAAATTTACGGTTTGGAACATTTTTGTATCTTTACGGGACCTAACCATTTCCAATCAGCTTGGTTAAAAAGCCGTAAATACAAAAGTTTACGGTTTTATAACCATTTAAAAATGGTTTCAAAACACAATTTTTACCGTTTTTGAACCATTTCGAGGCGTAGAATCTTCGAGACGTAGAAACCGTAAAGGAAGCTTTGCGGGAATCGAACCCGGTATGTATGGTATACCACCCTGATTCTCTAACCATTCGGCCATCGGCACCACACAAAACGGTCGTTTATTTATCAATAATTCTTTCCTTTCAACAGGAAAACTGCATTAAAATTAAGATTTCAGTTTTTGATTGGATCTAAAGCCATCTTTGGTCTAAATTTACTGTATATTGACGAGAATCATTTTATTTGCTGCAAAAATTAAAATACAAACAAGCTTCAGCAGCTCAAATGATGGGTTCGCTGATTCGCAAACAGTTCGGGAATCCCATGTCTCCAATTTTTGATTTACGTGTGTGTGTCTTCTATTCCACTGCTTAAGCCACTTTTTTCTTCTTATTCACTTATCACTTATTCACTTATATACACATGCATATTTGAACTGATAAATCTTTATTCATATTTTAACAACAACGTACGACCGGTAAGGTTTCGCAATCAAGATGGACGCCCGATTCTTATTGAGCGCTTGTAAATTACGGTTAGATAACGTTCTTAGGTAGAAACAGAGAACAAACGATTTTTTTCGCAATCAGCGGTTTGAGTACCGTCTTTTTAATGGTTATTCAACTGTTGTAATTAAATATGGTAAAATAGCAATCAAATAAATGGTTATTTTACTATTTTGTTACTTCAATTTTTAACAGTGTGGAGTGAACAGTTCAAATTAGTTTCCCTTTTTCAACCAGGTTAAATAAATGAAACTTACCTCAGGGACTTGGTGTAAAAGAAGTTTATGTAGCACAATTATTTTTATACTTCAGTAAAAATATTACTGTTTTTTTTTCCTTCAAAGAACGGGAACCGAATGTGTGCAGAACTGGCGTAGACCAGCTCTAAAATTAAAAAAATGAAAAGAAAATAATAATAACAAACTTATTTTAAAAACAGATGATTTCCTTTTTCCTTATATAGTTAAAAATAGAGTAATCATTAAGAGAGTTCCTCCATTGTTCTGCCCATCCAATAATGTCCTGCCTATTTTCTCATTTTCCTTAAAGTTACTACTGAAAAAAGATCTTAGGCCATGTAATGTAGGTTAATAAAAATAAACAATTTGCTACTTTACTAATTGCATCGATTATATACGCAAAAAGAAATAGTTAATTTTTAGTTAAAAAAATCTGCTTATAGTGCAAAAAATAAATTATCCCACATTACTAGTTTCCTTTTCAATTAAAGTGAAACATAAGTCAATTAAATACAACACATTGGTTGCTAAAGATAGTGTCATAGTACAAGTTTGAAGCATAAAATTCTGAAATTATAAGTTGAAATGTAACATTTTCATATTTTTTACCTGTTGGCGAGGTAAAAAAAATGTCAGGCGAACCATCAAGTAAAAGAACTGCGATAGTTCACCTGACGTAGAAATAAATATATTTCTCGAAACGGGATCCTTGTTAGTTTGTGATTCATGATATTTTTTTTAATCGCAAAGAGAGAGAAATTTATCTTTTTGATAAAAGAAAGGTATGATAAAATAATGAAAATTTGTCTTTTTTATATTACAACGCAAACTACTTTTATGATAACAAAATCAAATAAAAAAACCGAAAAATAATAAGTTAAATGATACATTACTTTATCATTTAACTTATTATTGTAGCATAATTTCAATAAAATGAGCGGTATTAAAGTTGCAAAATTAGTATCGAAAAATTGTAAACTTAAAAACTTGCATTATGTTTTATTTTTAGTTCAATATTTGAAGAAATACTGAAAAAAAAGAAACAAAATAAATAAAAAAATAATATAAAAAAATTAACAAATAAAGTTCTGTCTTAGTGCAAGCATAACAATTTTAAATGGCCAACACCAGTGTACTTTGTTAAAAACATTAAAGAAAAGAGTCTTCTCTGACTGAAAATGTCCCCAGAGGTTGTATTTCGCTTATCAATAAAATATGGAAGCAGCAACGGACGGGAAACACAAAGGCTATTTAAAATTTTTTAATAATATTGGAACGCGTTAAAATTTTTACTTTCCTAAAATACATTAAAAAAGGAAACATGTAATCCTCTGATGAATAAATCTTTGCAGAAAAACTAAACTTACGATATAAAGGTAAAGTATTGTAAACTTGATTATGTTTCAGAAACGAAACTTTCCACTAAGCAAAAAAGTTTTCTTTACTTTGACTTCTGAAGATATATCTCCCAAAGGAAGCCAAACAACAGCAATAGGAAATTTGATACAGCGCCAAAATCTATAAAAATCGGTTATTTCCCCCTTGCTTTGATGTTTTGTAACTATCCTAATAAATACACTGTGTAAATACATTTCAATGCAAACCTTTGATTAAAATGATTTTTCCAGGGGGGCAAATGATTTTTGTGTGAAGCATAATTTACTTATATTTTGAAGGGAAAAAAAGCGCTGAACACTAGTAAAAAAACCTGGTCTGTTATTTTACGCAAGATGATTACGAAGCCTTTATGATAGTTTCCTAACAAGCCACGTATATAAAAACGTAGCAAAACTACTGTAAATAAATAAAATACGCATAACATTATTATTAAGGCTTTAAGCAATATCATTGAAAAAAAATATTTAAGTTAAATAAAACTGTTTAGCTTTCAAAATAATTTCCATTAAAACGTCCCATTTTGTTTCTTTGGTTTTCTAATTGGTTAAGTCAGCGATTCTCAACCTGTGGGGCGCGCCCTCCCCCTCCTAAGGGGCGCGAGCACACAAGAAAGGGGACCCGAGAATATCCAAGAGAAAATATTACTTTGAAAAATTGATTAACTGACTGAAAGGAAAGCACACATACACATAGAAAACAAAATACATTTCGACATATTTAACAACTTATTAAAGTAAAACAAATTACTAAATCAAAACATACTAAATTAAAAACAAATTTAATAATTATTAGTGACTTCCTTGGGCCTGTCTTGTAAAGCAAAGTTTTTCGAAGGAAGGCTTACTATTAGAAATAGCCACTCTCAGTTCTGTTTCTATATTTAGCCGAGATCTATAGTTTGTCTTGAAAGAAGTCACAGCAGAAAATCCTGTTTCACGAAAGTAGGGTGCTGAAAATGGTAACAGTAACGGAATGCGAAATGCCCTTGCTTTTAGAGCAGAAAAGTCATTCTCTACTCCTGCCCAAAATTCAAATAGTGATTTATTGATAAATTAATTTTATTACTAAATTACTCGCGTTTACTCTTGTTTTAGCAGTTAGTTAAAAATAATTCAAAAACAGAATCCAAAGTACTCAATATACATTATTGCTGTATACGGAGGGCGCGATGAAAATTATGATTGAAAACTGGGCCGCGAATACTGAAAGGTTGAGAAACGCTGGGTTAAGTGGTAAATTTTTCTTACTTTTACAATTTTTACTTTGTTACTTCGGTTTGGAAAGAGGAATGAATAATGTAGATATAATGAATAAAAATAGTTACAACTAAAAGGATGTAAGCATGGTAAAGGCTGTTTGGCTGATCTACCAGCAGGTTACTTTTGTAGCTATTTAGTTATAAAAAAAGCAAACAATGGAAAGTTCCATTTATGTATTATTTGGAATGACATTTCGTTTTACATTTACAAAAGTAACCATTTGCGGTTTTTTTTTTACTAAATCTAATCTGCTACCCATAAAAGTTCATCCCAACGTGTTTGCGTCTAAATTACGTCTTGATTAAAATCCTAAAATATTTTTAAATTAAAATTAAATGTAGTTTATTTAGTAAAATAACTTTTGGTTACACTGTAAAATAAAGGAGGTAAGTTAAAGCACAACTGTTTTCAATATTAAGAACTGCAACTTAATAAATGCAAACATTCTATTTTTAAGAAAAACGACAATGAAAACTGAAGCCACATCCTGATTATATTTTTTAAGCAAAAATGTATTTTTGCTACGTGCTTTTAAAAGTGCATGATTGTAACTCAAATTCAGAAATAATTTCAACAGCAATGTAATATTTTTCATAGTGTTTTAACGAAAACTTTCCTTTTAACACACATTTTATTTTTTGTTGATTCAATAAAGTTTGTGGAAAATTCGTAAATGGCGTACTTTAAATAATGATCATAAATTATTGTGAGCATTGATTCTGAAAAGCATTTTAATACCCCTTCGATTGTTATCTTTTGATGCAACTTATTTTTGATTTCGTTCATCACTTTCATTTTTAAACGTTATTTTTGTAAACGGTATTTTAAAAATGGAAAACCGTCACAGACATTTGATTTCTTGGCGTTATTTATCTTTTCCGAGAGAAAAAAATGTTTCGTAGCAATGGAAAATAAGTCGGAAATATTTCAAGTTTCGTATTGTAAAATAAACAGTTTAATCAATATTTTGAGTTATCATTTAGAAATGTATAAACTTTTTACTTTTACAGGAAAATTCACGTAAAAATCCCATAACGTTTTTTAAAAACTGATGAATTCTCAAAAAATCATAATGTTTGTCTCTAATATCCTACGCTAAGAATTACAAAAGCCTTTTACGTTACATAAATCATAAGGAAAACTTTTTTTTTCTTTCAAACTAAGTATTTTCTGAACATTTTATGGTGCAGCTAAATCTGAAAAATGCATGCCTGAGTGATTATTTTTTCGTGTTCTACAAATACGTTTCAAAAATTTGGAATTAACTAGTAATTTTGTTTCAATCACATTTGCGAACTTCTTGCATAACTCGTTATTAATGGAAACTTCCGTTATAATACATTTCGTAAATGTTTTTGCATACACATTGTATACATTTATTTATTGCAAGACATATGTCCATATTTGTATAACGACAAAAACTTACCATGTAATGCAAATTTTCAGAAAATATTTTAGGCAATGATAGTGGACTTAGTGATCTACTAATCTCAAAGAAAATAAAACGCCAACAGTTTGAAAAACTATTTCCATTATATAAAGGCATAAAAACAAATGTTTACGGCATCATCCCTAATTAGTCTAAAAATTTTCTTTTTGTGAGAATTAGTATATTGTAAGGAAATACTGCATCACTGCCAGAAAGACAAAACTTTGGATTTCATCCAACTTAAGGGAAAATCACTAATAGCTGAAAAAGTAAAACATTTGTTTCTGACATTTTAAGTTCCCGCAAGCATTATATTTTTCACTACACAAAGAATATAATCAATTTTTTGTTAAAACCCAATCTTTAACTACGCTTGAAAACGTATATCGCACTTAAATGTGCTAAATTCATGGATGTAGACAAAAAATAATGTCTCAAAATTTGAAGAAGGAATCATCTTATTATTATCTCAAATAAAAAGCAAGACTTTTTTTGTCAACATATTTTGTTTTCCACGTCTTTTATAAATCCATAAGGTTTTTCCTGATGAAACAAATAGTTTCTGTTTAAGAAATCAACTCAATAATCCCTGATTATTTGAAGTAAGAGTTGGAATATGGAGACTATGAACATTAATTAGAGTTTCAGCCTTTGAAATTACATATAAAATCATGGCGTTGAATAAAGTAAACGACGACGCCACTTGAGTGTAACATATTTGGTTAAAACATTTTTGCTTCCTTTTTTATTGAAGCATAAGTAAAACTTGATTTTATCCTGAGGTTTTCGGAAATTTCAACTAATTGCATTATTAAGTCTGAAATTTCAATGCACCATGAGAATAAAATTTTAAAACGCACTAACTAAAGAGATATTTGAACATAAATATCGTAGTATTTTAATTATAGAGTTTTCTAGTTTTTACATGGTACATAATTGATAATTTCCTTCATCTAAAGTAAACGGCAAATTGATAATTTACTGCAAAAAAATTTATCAATATTAATTAAGGTTTTATACACATAAAAAATTGCTAGCGTTTTATTTTTAAAAAATGTTCCAACAGCATTTAACCGTAGCTATCAAGAGTTTCGAAAATATCTGTGAAACTTCAGATCATATTGTGGTAGTTTTGAAAACTTCATAAGATCTATCCCGTTCATTCCCTTTGTGTCTAAAAAAGAAATACTTATTATGCCTAATTTCATCTTTTTTTCCAAGTTCAAATTCTTCATTGAAATATAACTGAATTTCTATACAAAATTCAAGTTTCATTTTAAACAGTAATTCTATAACTTGAATACAAACGCTCAGCATACATTAATTAGTATATTAAAAAGATGAAAAAAATTAAAATTTGATAAGGAGTAATAAATAATCGCAATAAAAGAATGCTTGAAAATCACATGGCTTCTTAAAGTAAACAAATCTTGAGTAGCCAGCCAAATTAATGAAGAAACACAATTAATGAAGACTACAAGTTTATTTTCATATAGCAGTCTTTAACTAATACATTTTAAAAATACATTCATCTGATAGGCAATAAAAATAATATAAATAATAGCATCAAAAATAATTATTTTAAAAAAATCATTAATTTACATCTAAGCATTTGTTTAGAATATATTTATTTTAGATTCTTTGGTAAATTATTCCATATTTTAGATATAATAGAGTTTAAACTGTTAAAAAGTTCATTCCTTCTTTCTGTCTGTGGAATTAAACTGTCCTTATGTCAAGTTGAAACACTATGAGAAAACTTTCCAAATTTATTGTTTTGTTTCTTTTGTTATATTTTATTCTTTCAGACATCATTACCGAAACCTCAAAGATGTATACTTTTTAACCTTAATTTTAAATTATCAGTCGAATTACACTGTTAGAAATTTCATCATGAAATTATGGTTAAATAACCGGCAGCAGTCTGTCCATCTAATTCACCGTTAAATTTACGGTTTGGAACATTTTTCTATCTTTACGGGACCTAAACCACATTCGATCAGGTTGGTTAAAAAGCCGTAAATACAAAAGTTTACGGTTTTAAAACCAATTAAAAATGGTTTCAAAACAAAGTTTTTACCGTTTTTGAACCATTTCGAGGCGTAGAAACCGTAAACGAAACGCGCAATAAATCTTCTTTTCCAACAGGCAAACTGCCTTAAAATTGAGATTTCAGTTTTTGATTGGATCCAAATTTATTTTTGGTCTAAATTTATTGTATATTGACGAAAATCAGTTTAATTGCTGCAAAAATTAAAACAGGCTTCAGCAGCTCAAATTATGGGTTCGCTCATTCGCAAACAGTTCGGGAATCCGATGTCTCAAATTTTTGATTTACGTGTGCATGTGTTTCTATTTAGTAACCACTGCTTAAGCCACTTTTTTTTTTCTTCTTTTCTTATATACACATGCATATTTGAACTGATAAATTTTTATTCATATTTTAACAACAACGTACGACCGGTAAGGTTTCGCAACCAAGATAGACGCCTGATTCTAATTGAGCGCTTGAAAATTACGGTTAGTTAAACGTTCTTTATGATAAACAGAGAATAAACTACTTTTTTTTCACAATCAGCGGTTTGAGTACCATCTTTTTAATGGTTATTCAACTTTTGTAATTAAATATGGTAAAATAACAATAAAATAAATGGTTATTTTACTATTTTCTTATGGAAATTTTTAACAGTGTACTCAATTTGTTTTACAAAATTTTATGGAACCTTTTCAGCAGAATATCAGTTCTATTATAATTCATAGAGATATATAGGCCCTAGATAGTAATACTATAAGAAAGTGTTAAAAAAATAAAATCATGATTAAATGTAATAGTAGTACTTATGTTTAAAATATCTCAACGATTTTGAATAAGTTCACTTCATTAAGGAAGAACTAAAATTTCAAAATATTTAATAATATTTGTCATTTTGCTGTTTTGTTTTAAAAACATTATTTTGCATTAAACAATTAAAGGCTGAATCCATATATATACGTAATACAGAAAGAAGCAAATGAGTGTAAGTAGCAAGAGAAAAGTTGTTAGTAAAACGTGCGCCAAGCTTGTACACGTATGTAAATTTTTTCTGAAATTATGCTGGATAGCAGCATTTCTTTGAGCCCTTAGCATGTCTTCCCACAAAGCAAATGCGAGTTTCTCATATTATTCAGGACGCAGTTTTAATAAAAGTAGAAAAGATAAAATACAAAATTACAAATGAACAACAAAAAACAAATAAATAACAAAAAAAAAAAAGAATTAAAAAAGCAATCTATAAGCAATGGATGATAGCCAGTGATAAGAAGCATTGTATTACTTCCAGCTTAGCCATATAGCCAAAAGAAATAACTCTAAAAAATATTTTTTTCTTCATAATGTGGAATTACTATATTTAATCCAAAGATCAATTCATGACATAAAATACATTTTGTGCGAACTACAAGCAGAAATTTGATAAAATTTACTGGCTGAAGAAAAAAAAAAAACAATGGTTTCTTTCCTTGCTATTGTTGATTCAACAAAAGTTAAAAAATGTGCAAAGAAAAAAATCTAAACTTTATGTTAGAATATGACATGATATTTTTTAGAAAATAGCACTACTGTAATGACTTAGAATGCCTTTTGGTATCTAATAATTAAACTTGAATTGTATTTATTACGTTGGGGCCATTTACATTTTTTTTTCTTCGCCTATTTATTTTTAAATATTTATTTACTGTTGTCATGTTCTTGTAAGAACAAAATAGCATAACTTGAGCTTAAAATTTCACTTTGAAATAAACTACGGACGCATTTACTATGTTTTTGTCTAAATTTTCTGGGTTGTTTTTATTCTTTTAAGAACACCGCGATTAAACTAACGTACGATTGCATCTCTTCTGTGAAATTTAAGTTTTGTTACGTACCCCCTTCTTAAAAATCCCGATTGTATTGTGAGTAAATGCATTTCAAAAAAAGTGAAATGCAACTAAAACTTTTGTATTATTATTAGTATTACTTTTAGTACTATGTAGGTGCGAAAAAAAAACCCCACGCTTTATGTCGTTAAACATACTTTATATTCTATTTTTTAGGTATATTTGTATCCTAAAATGTACCAAGGTATACATGTAATGAAACATTTTCTTTGTAGTTAGTTCATAGCGTAACTAGTTTTATCGGAAAGGGAATTACGACCATAAAAATATTTTCGGCACTGATAAGAATTATTAAGCATCTGAGGAATATCTCCCAACCTACTATAAACTTTCTTAACATCTGTAGTAGAAAATAACGTTATCGAAAAATGTTTCTTCTCGCACTGTTTTTCTACTAATACATCATATAAACGTTCTAGTTTCCAAAAACAGCGAATAAAGATATTGTCTCTTTTTCAGCTTTTTTTTTAATGTGCATTACTTGAGTTAAAACCATAATTGAAAACAAAGACGTAACTTTAGAATATCAGGGGAAACATCTAGTAAAATCTATTAAGCTTATTTTTTCAATTTGTCTGTCACCATGTTTCATGAAATTCGAAGTACCATTTAATTTTCAGCCGTTCAATTGCATAGGTAGCATCGAGTTCCAAGTTTCCGCGCTATGGTTGTCAGTTCAAATCCAGTTCGAGTCTTGACTGCAGTTGATTTATATAGACAATTTTCCTAATATTTTTGTAATACTACAGAAACCAATTTCAGATGTAGTACCTCTCAACAGTGATTTTAGCAGAATTGCCATTACGAAATAACCAAAGGCGACGACTCCGAATTGCTGCAGTATTTGAGCACCCCAAAATAATATAGTGGGGGTTCTGGGCATCCCCACAACAAGTAAAAAATACTTCTATCCGATTTTTTGAGCGTCATTTTTTTATGCAACCTTCTTTCGGATAACTCCCTTTGAGCCCCCCTTGTCTGGAGCATCCCCGCTGCTTTTCAAAAACCGTGCGTTATGCAAAGAACTAATTTTCAGCATTTCAATACTTTTATTTGATACTATTTTTCTGTGTGCATGTGTATTTATCACTCCGCACTTTACAGAACCAATAACATCAACAGTAATGACATTCGGCATAAATTCATTCAAGTTCATCCCCAGATGTAGAAAGTACACTGGATACACTCATGTTTCCCCCTTAATAGCATTTGCTTATGAAACACATCATTTATTGAACATATATTTACATAAATAGTGCATAGAAGTGGGAGAAATCTTAATTTTTCTGTAAATAATAAAACGTTACTGATATTGTTTTTTCCCACAGATCCGAGGGATTTGAAGCTTAGTTTAAGCAGAGTTTCTCAAGGATGAAAATGTAAAAAATCAAAAGGAGAAGAACAAACTGAATAGTTATGCTACCAGAAGTTAAGATTCTCCTTCATATTTTCACGATTAAATCATTATTTTTTTTCTATAAGTGATTTTTTTCCCTTTCTCAACTCATTCATTATTGTAGGGGAAAAAAGCAATACTACAGTGATCCCTCGTTTTTCGCGGTTAATGGGGACCAGAACCTTCCGCGAAAGTCGAAAAACCGCGAAGTGGAATTTGCCCCTAGGAATTTTCGTGTATGCGAGTACACGAATGTTTTAAATGTGTAAACAGTATTTATACTTTACACATTTAAAACAAAAATTACAACAGTATACGTATTTACTTAAACATGTCTGCTAATTAATAAGGTTAATTGCAAAACCTTATAGTACAGTAATAAACATTAATCAATATTGCTTTCTGAGAGAGGCGAAGAGTCTTGTGTTATTGGGAGCTTTTGAGAGCCCGTGGTATGTACTTTGAGTCAATTCATCGCTTTGTTTGACCATGCAGGGATCCTTCACTCTCTCGCAACAACATGAAACAACGCTCCTTTCCGCATTGTGACTGCCGACATGGTTGTATTTTCTCATTTTAATTTTTTGATGAATATTTTGGAAAAACCCGCAAGCACTGAAGCCGCGAAACATGAAGCGCGAAGTGGTGAGGGAACACTGTATAACAATAGCTGACATGTTCCCTGGTTAGTTCTGATTTTTATCTATTTATGTACATAATGTAGCATACAGTTTAAAAACATATAAAGGATCAAGTGAAAACTGAAAATCATGCTACTTGATTTCAGAGAAGACTTTCAACTTTGAACTTAAAAGTGAAGTAACCAGAATTTCATTTATAATGTACTTGTTGTGAAAAGATCATACATAATGTCAATCTTATGTATTGTAGATATTTCAGGTAATGCGATAATATTTCTTAAATAAAACTGCATGAAATATTTCGTTTGAGGGGAATAGTAAATTTGAAGATATTTGAGATTCAACCTATTTTTTTTTTCATTTACTTTATTTTACTATTTATTTTATTTATTTATTTATTTCTATTGTTATTGCAGTATAAAAAATAGTAATCTAATATATAATTACTCAGTTTCAAGACTTTGACAAATTCAAATTGTGTACCAACTCACTTCAATTGCATGAGTATCAAGATGTAATTGGGGACAACTTTTTCAGTATTAAAAAAATGTTGCTTTTTTGCAATAATAAAAGCATTTTTGAAATTACTTTACATTTCAATTATGCTAATGGTTCCTTACGAAGCCACTGAAATGTTTTAACCCAAAATATAGTATCTTATCTTTAACATCATGTATTAGCCATTCATATGAGTAGAGTATTAATCTTTTCGGCAATCAATTTATTGCAATTCTGATCAGAAAAGCCCGTTAAATAACAGTTCTCTGTTGATTAAATTTTGCACTAAAGATACCATCCTGAAAATTTCTATGAGAGTTAAATGCTTTAAATTGGAATTCACGATAATTAGTACTGCAGAATTTTGAACTAGTCATGGAAATAAAGTTTACATTTAGACCGACGGTTTTAATTAACTACCTCGACGTTTCGTTTAATTTCAAGTAAGAGATAATAACATAATATACGTGGAATCGTGACTTGCAGAGTTAGTGTAATGCGAAAGTAAATATTCCAACAGCAAAACAATTCGTGGTAAATTATGTGACAAGGATACTTTACAAATACAATTTTGTTTAATTCTTCAATGATTGTGCACTTATCTCAAATTTTATCAAGAATGGATCATCAATGATTACACTGGTCAACAAGTGTTTTGCCCCAAGAATGAATTTCACTTTTCCTGATGTAGTTTTGCACGAGGAATCCATATCTGGCATCAAAATTTTTCCATCACGTATAGTTTTTTAGTTATGAGGAAGGAAAAGTTCGATTTTTACGTTTATTCAGTGTTTTTCCGATCATACAGCATCGTTTTTATTGAGATAAAGTACTCAAAAGAGCTTGCATGCCAACCGTTAAATCAGTGGTCCCTTAATTTTGCTGGAAAAAACTTAGTGGAGTGTCACAAACACCCCCGCAGACCTTGAACGGAAGTGCGTATCAAATTACTGCCCTGGGTGCGGGTCTCGGTAGGAATTTCGCGAGAATTGAGATACAAAGGCTAATAGGCGAAAGATTGATACTGTACGAAACGTTTAATGAGCATGAGCTACTAGTTTTTATCATAAAAAATCTCCTGTTGTGTGTAAAAATACCCCCTGAAAACATGGGAGCTGTATAACCGATGAACATGGAGAGCGGTTCCATCAAGACATTTCAGTAATGGAAAAGGGATATCAAGGGAAGTGGAGTGCAACTATTTTAGCAGATTATTGCTGGACGTTAAAAAGGGACATTCCTGAGGCAAAGTATGCCATAACATGTCAAAATGAACCCTTTTAAGGAAAATAGGAAATTACTTGGTTTTTTGGTGGAAATGCTTCTAATATAAAAATTACAATGCCCTTAAGAAAAGGGGGGGGGGTGTCCTAAGGACTTTTATAGACTGACTTTAGAAGTATTTTCCATGCTGAATTCGAAAATGAAAACCATTTTCCTCATCACTTAAATGGAGCTTGTAATGTACTGCAATAATTTAGGGTAAATGTTATTAATGTCAACTATTACAGCACCTTGCATGGAAAATCCTTACGTGATAGAGAAAAATGGTTTTCATTTTCGAGTTCAGCGTGAAAAATACTTTTAAGATCAGTTAACAAAGTCTTTGGGGCAGAAAAAAGTTTTTTTTTTGTAGACCAGTGTTATTAACCATTATTTAAGTCTACACTCCAGCAAAATACAAATAAAATCTAATATAATTATAAAAATTACTAGAAGCGTTACCTTTGCTACATCTGCAAACTCTGTATAGTTGCATTAAACTATACGCACTAGTTACATTTTCATCAGTATATGTGTTGTACGAAAAATACTGTTGTAACGAGTTAATTTTTCCAAATCCAAACGGATGACGACCGACGACCGACTAACGAACCAATTGCTCCAAATGAATTCATGGGGTCTCCTGGTATTGCGGAATGGGTAACGCAAAATCTACACTAATCTGCTTCCGGCGGTTGATAGGCTCTCTTTGTAGAGTGACTGCGGCACCGGGACAGTAAGCAGGTAGGAAACGCTCGCCAGTCTGGTTCATATGGCCGGTCCTGGTTGTTAAATATCTGAGTTTTTGGAAGGTTCGAAGGAGGAGCTGTGGCGTTCCGTGCCCTTCAGGGTAATCAGTGAAGGCCTGAGATGCTATGTGCATAAGACGTAGTTCGCAATAATTATCGCTCATCCGCATGATGCTTTTTACAACAAATACGTGTACATGGGAGCAGTTGCTCGGCTTGACAGATTTTTGAGTCAGTATCGGCCAAACAATTAGGGACCAGAACTGAAAGTAGTCAGTTTTTCCTACACACTAAGCGCGGCTGCTGTAGCAGCTTGAAGGGGGGGGGGGGACACAGGGAATTTGAAAAGGATGTTGATGCAATTAGAATGTCCTCGTGAGGTTACTGCTGCACTGAGGAAAGACGATGAGCAAAGACATAGAGAGCATCTTCGTCCCGGAACTTCTTGATCTGCATCCCTTGATGTAGTTTTGGAGGAATAATTCATTTCCCAGAGAAAGAAGAAAGGCTAGCAAGGTGCAGAGTTCGTCAGCAAGTTACTCTACTGTGTTGTAAAAAGTGAGATGTAATTCTGCATAAGAACTGTCTAGCATACTTTCACAAAATATAAGTTTAAAAAGAAAGGAGTATCAATTAATGTATAAAAAAGTGCTCTAGTAATTGACTTAACCCTAAAATTAGTCTTATTTAGGCAATAAAATGGAGAAATTCAAATATCTAATGGAAATTGTATATTGAATCTTATGAATCCATCAGGTGGCATTGTTCACATTTTGGGAACATGGTATAACTTTTAATTATTTTACTATTTTTTTCACAAAATCAAGTCAATAGTAGCAGATACCTTCCATACATTTAAAAAAACTATTACTTTAAATAAAAACAGGTTGAAACACATAACGGCGTTTAATGGATTAATATATGGGCTCTAAAGTTACTTCTGACTCAAAGGTAACTCGCGATTATGAATAAGAGGGGTTAATCAATACAGTCACTTTCTTGTTGAAGATATTTAGAAATGGTTTTTAATTAAGATTCACAAAGTGATATTACAAGTAAGTGTTTCAAAATGTGCTTATGATTGAGATTTCGAACGTTTTTAAAGATAAAACCCTATCAACTATCATGAAAGTATCGCATTAAGTTGTTACATTTAGAAGACGATCATATTTTGACATAAAAAAATTACGCATTTAACATATGCAATGGAGCAGAAAACTTCTTTAGTGATCAAAGTGCACAGATAAATACATGAAAGCAACTTTTATGTACTTTATCAACATTATCTAAAAAAAGGTTTTTTTTTTTTACTCCTTCACTTCATTGTGTACGTATGCTTAGGTATAGGCCGAAAACAATGAAGAACCCCAGGAAGAAGGTTGCCGGGGAACCTGCAGCTGAAGGCGGGATCCTCATCACTAGGATGTGATCAGAAGAAATGCTGCACTGTTAAAAATCTCCGTAAGAAAGTAGTAAAATAACCATTAATCTGATTGTTATTTTACCATATTTAATTACAACAGTTGAATAACCTTTAAAAAATGATGGTACTCAAACCGCTGATTGCGAAAAAAAATCGTTTATTCTCTGTTTATCCTAAAGAACGTTTAACTAACTGTTATTTTCAAGCGCTCAATAAGAATCGAGCGTACATCTTGGTTGCGAAACCTTACCGGTCGTACGTTGCTGTTAAAATATGAATAAAGATTTATCAGTTCAAATCTGCATGTGTATATAAAAAAAGAAGACAAAAAAGGGGCTTAAGCAGTGGTTACTAAATACACTATATACCAAAAAGTATTTGGACACTTTGGATTTTAAACTTTTTAAAAAAAATCCGGAGAAATATTAAACTTAACGTGTGTAAGTGTAGAAACACATACACACGTAAATCAAAAATCGGCGACATCGGATTCCCGAACTGTTTGCAAATAAGTGAACACATAGCTTGAGCTGCTGAAGCTTGTTTGTATTTTAATTTTTGCAGCAAATAAAATGATTTTCGTCAATATACAGTAAATTTAGACCGAAAATGACTTTGGATCCAATCAAAAACTGAAATCTCAATTTTAAGGCAGTTTGCCTGTTGGAGAAGAAGATTTATTGATTAATAAACAGCCACTTTACATGGTGTAGATTGCCGAATGACTAGAACGCAAGGTTGGTATACCATACACCCGAGTTCGATTTCCTCACGCTTCGTTTACGGTTTCTACGCCTCGAAATGGTTCAAAAACGGTAAAAATTTTGTTTTTAAACCATTTTAAATGGTTATAAAGCCGTAAACTTTTGTATTTACGGCTTTTTAACCAAGCTGATTGGAGATGGTTTAGGTCCCGTAAAGATAGAAAAATGTTCCAAACCGTAAATTTAACGGTGAATTAGATGGACATACTGCTGCCGGTTATTTAATCGTAATTTCATGACGAAATTTCTAACAGTCTGGGGTTTGAACCCGGGCACTCGGACACTATGCTGTATTATTTATCCCGCTGAGCTTGTATTTCAAATAAAACATTTTAAGCAATATTTAATATTGTTTCAATGAAAGCAAAAGGTAATTATTAAACCATGCTTATAAAAGCCCCTAAAATAAATAAATAATTAATAACCGTCATCACAGTAGCATAAAATTGTTTAAATAAAAGCATTTGCTAATCATTACGGCTTGTAGAACAAACCATAGTTACGTATCAAAATTTACTTGAGATTAATGCAATTTGGACGCTGGACAAATTGAACTTTTTTTTCACTAATTGGGAACTTATCTTTGAAATGATCCGTAGTGAATTAGAGTGGATATTATAAGCAATCTGAGATTAGATTTCGATAGAAGAGTTAATTAAAACTATGTATTACAGCATTAAATCATGATCTTAATTGAGAAAATTCAGCGCAAATCACACTGCATAACTGATTTTAATTTTAGCGAGACTACTTTAAATGAATGATTTTGAAATATCTATCATAGAGATTATTTTGCTTGAAGTCATTCAAAAGTACTAATTAAATCTCCAATTAGATTTCGATAAATAATAATTAAAAAAAAAAACATTTGCGGGCGGAAATAAAAATTGTCTGTTGTAGTACTTACGAGGTGAAAATACAAAAAAATTATTACATTTCCATCTGAAAAGTAAAAATAATAAAAACAATCACTAATCATTAAAAAAAAAAAAAAAAACAATGGCGTTCTAATTTTTAAAAAAAATCATCTTTCTTTCTTTTTTTTCTTTCTCCCTATTTTTTGTGAGGTAATTTTTATAAAGTTATACTTCTTTTTGCACGATATTTGTTTCTTATT
This sequence comes from Octonoba sinensis, assembly GCA_038502835.1. Taxonomy (NCBI): domain Eukaryota; kingdom Metazoa; phylum Arthropoda; class Arachnida; order Araneae; family Uloboridae; genus Octonoba; species Octonoba sinensis. The sequence continues at coordinate 130,035,272 of CM076600.1, forward strand.
CTTTGCAATATAGTATCAGTTATTGTCTTTAGAAAAAAATACGATTTATCCAGAGTACTCGAGAAAAACTTTATTTCAGTTTTTTGTTTTAAACTATTTATAAACTCTAGTAAATACTAACTGCATGGTGTCGTAAAGTGCTTGCAACTTTAATTACATATTGAAATTACAGTATCATCTTCAAAAAAAAATTAATTTAAATTAAAAATTCGTAAAAAGTTATAAATTTAGGTTAACTTATCTACGTGTCCCCCCCCCCCCCCGCACCTAACATCCTTCTTCTTCTTTCTTTCTTTGGCACTGCTATCAAATGAAATATTTTGCTAATGAAACAATTTTTCCTCGGCGGTCAGTCACTCCTTCTCCGGCAGATCGGTCTAAAGCACAAGAATGGCAACCGCGTTGTCTCAGTATCTTAAGTGTACTGAAAATGACAATTTATCGTACTCAGAGATGGAGCGATGGTATATTATATATTACTATTACCCTTTGCACTCGAGGGCTCCGGAGCGGATCCATTTAAAATCGGTCTTCAAACTCGAGGGCTCCGCTACGAAGACATTGTAAATAATTTGCAGTTCATAAAGAATTAGAAAAATAATAACATACAACGATGACAATTCTTTTAATGCCTATATCAAACTCGTATATTAAACTCACATCTGAATATGATCTTTTCACTAAAATCGCTTCGAGTGCAAAGGGTTTATACAATATGCATTTTTTTTCTGCAATTTCATTTTAAAAGACATTGTAGTTTCCTGCGTTTTAGTGCTCTGCAATGTCATGTTAGACTCCTGTTGAATGATTTCCAGGAGATTCTTACGCATTTTTGCGCAACAGTTTTTAGAGTGCTGTTTCAGAAAGCGTTTTTCCTTATTTTGAACATTTGTCATGCAGAATAAGCATAAATAAATCAAACATATCGTGTTAATTGTGCGGAAGCGTAGCAATTAGCTTCATTTTAATTAGAAAAGTTCTATTTCACACTAACGTCGGTGACGGAATCCCAGGGTGATGGGTACTTGTGCATGAAATAGGAGACAGTCTGCCTAAAAATGCAATGAGAAAACAAATGACAGCTATTGCATAGTTATAAAAATAATTGGAAATACTATCAAGCAGCATTTAGAAAATCGGAAGGGTCTGAGGGGAAATTAATATTTCGTACTCAGCAAAGTATGTATGAAAACAAGCGGGCATGAGAAATGTTCCCAAAGTATCCCTGATTGATCGAGAATTCGGAACGTACCGATTATAGTCTCAGACCAGCTGGAGTGACGGTAGGTGGTACAGTTTGTGGATCAAATCAGAGAGCTTGAGGAACTAAGATGGTTCAGCATAGCTGGATCTGGCAAATGAATTCCACTAATAGGAATGCACCACATTTAAGAAAAACCAGTGAACAGATAATTGGACATTTCTGACAGGTTTTGAGAGAATTGCCAGAAAGCCTTATAGAATTTTACAAAACTTAGCAGGACTGTTTAAAGGCATTATAAGAGAGTTCTTGGGCGTTTCCATAGAGTCAGCAATGGCAAGATATTAGGTAAAACTTGAACATGCGCTCTCAAAGCAGGTTCTTTGTTTAAATTGCTGTTACTTATAGATGTGGCAAGGATGCTACATCCATGTTGTCAATATATACACAGAAATAGAGGGCGTGAGAAAAACACTTGTTGGAACGATAACAAACGTCACAACTAGTTGAAGTCCCAAAATGACTTCTTGAGATTGCAACAGTAACCACAGAGCATAATTTTTGTGTTAAAATCAATTATTTATAATTATTATTTTTAGATTGGTTTTTGGATTGAGTATAGTGGTAGTACAATGGAAGATAGCAAAAATAATAATTAAATTTTCATAAATACATTTACGTTGTGAGATTAATTGCATATCAAAAATAATTTAAAACTATTAATTCTTCGTTTACTGAAATATAAACACAATTAAATGTATGTGAAAACATTCATAATACTGAATTAAAATTAATTCAATTTATTGACAAGATCTAGATTATGTATATTGTTAAATAAGCATTTTGGACAATCAAATATTTTTAAATGGCCATTATTCAAGTTATAATTATTTGATAACCGTTATAATATGAAAATGATACGACCTTTAGTACCCTTTGATGCATCAAACTGGACCGTTCATCTCCTTGTTGACACTATTTAATATCGTTCGATATTTTCAAATTAATATTCCTTGAGTTGTTCCTCTTGATCAGAAGTATTAGTTCGTTCTGAATAAATGAAGAATATGCGAATATAAATAAAAAGAAAACATTTTTTCAATTGGATCAGTAAGATGACTCGATTCGCCGTTGTAGTAATAATACGTTAAAATTCAGTTAACTTCGATTTATTTATTTATTTTTTTTTATGATGATGTCTGCCTTCAATGATTCTTCGTTCAGCTTTTGAAGAATCAACAATTCTTATGGAGTAATGAAGATCATACGATTTGAAATTATTACTGAATCGTTCATGTTGAAGCAGCAGATGAGGATTTTTTCTGTTGAACTAGTAAAGTGACACAATTTCTTTCGGAATCAATCTTCGAATCCAATGGTGATGATTGCTTTTAAATATCTTACGTGTCCAATGCTTGAATAATCAAAAATATATACATATCACTCTGCATTATGGAACTTCATTACAAAGTGTAAAAAATAAACTTTGAAACGATACTGCATTCCCAATCATCGAAGACATAATAATCTCCAGTGCTGGGGAGCGTTGCTGGGACGCGTCTTACTGTTTCGCTATCAAGTTACCAACTGACAAAAAAATGCACACGGCAAGGCATTTCACGACAGGAAGTTTACGCCGTAGAATAAAGTACGTGTAAACAAATTGCTGTCATTTGAATTCTTCTGACCAAAAGACTAAAAATAAATTGTTAATTAAAAGTGTAGGTGTTTTGAAATATTTGTATTACAAAAATTAATCCCGTAATTTAATGAAAATTATAAATATAAGCCCCCTTGAAAAAAAATGGCATGACGCGCAAACCTACATTAAAAGTGAGTGACAAGTTAAGTCACGGATAAACAGTCAAGCCGCAGTTAAGCGTTTAAAATGAAATTAATATTATTCAAGGCTTGGCTGAGGGAATTTTGAATAATCAATAATTTATTATTTAAATTAAGTGTAGCAAAAGAACAATAAATTGAACTTTTGTTACAGATTGATACGCAAAATATCTGGAAATACGATCAAAGACCTAAATTAGACCTGTGCCTGAAGAGCTCGAGGATGAGCTGAGGAAACGGAAGAGGAAAAGCCTCTACGGACGTCCCGTATATGTTAATTTTATTTTATCTTTTGAATTTGTTTACCTCTTGTTGGTAAAAATGTTAGGAATTAATTATTTAAAAGAATATATTTAGAGGTCGGCCCATGTTTAAAAATTGTAATGCTGGAGTGAAAGTATGGTAATAAAGGTAATTAAGGGCATTTCATTCGTCCATCTACAAGCATAAGTAAAGCTTTGTACTTTTTCAACTGGTATGTTAATGAGACATTTGTCTGAATAACATTAAGGGCTTCGCTCTGGACAACAGTATATGTCGATAATATTTGCATGCATTATAATAATTAAAGGGATAAATTAAGGTTTTAAAAAGGAATTAATGTTTCTTAAAGTGAAATTTTTAAAATTTCAGAATACTTTTAAGGGTTTAAAATCGATTTATTGCGGTAAAAATTCTGATTTGAATGGTTCTCGATAGTATTTTTCTCATTAAAATATTTTCAGAGTCAAACAAACCTGCGAATAATTATCTTTAATCTGCTTCCCTTTTAAATAAACTTCTAAAAATACATTTAACATTTCAAAGCTCCACATTTTCCTTCTATCGAAGAAACAAGAAGAGATTTCTGAACACTTATCTTTCCAGGTTACATATGTTTATAAAGAACGAAGTGGTGATTTACCACCTTTAAAACCTTATCTGCATTCTAAAGTTTCGCTTTTAGCAGCAGAATTTTAAACTAACATTATGGCGCATTTCAACATAATTTGTAAGTATAAACAAGTTCAAATTATGGTAAACATGAAATGCTTGAGTTATTTCATCCACGAAACATTCCACATGAATAAAATTCAATCCGAATATTTCCCGTTACTTAAGCTCATATAGTCCCAATGTATTCTCCTTTCTAGGTATTATAATGTAAGCGATTTTTTCGAAGAATGTGTTTCGAGCCTAACGCAACCTTTCAGAGGTAATTGCGAAAGCTTTCGTAATCTAAAAATTTCAACATCAGAATCGATTCCTTAAACTTGATTTTATAGTGAATATTAAGGAAGTAGGAGACTAAATTTTTAATCAGGAACTAGTTCTTATTCCCATTTAAGTTGGATGGACGGTTGCTAGACTAGTAAGACAATGATAACACACTCGTTGTTTTATTTATTTTTTTAACTAAAAAAACACGTATTTTCCCCCCTGTGTATTTAGTCGTCGTTTAACTGTTGCAGATTATTCAAATATTTTCCTGTAAAATCATGTTTCCAAATGAAACAGATAATAAATGTGACTATTGATAATAAAAGATGTCTCTATCCGTAACTGTAAACACTTTATTAATAACCATAAACCTTTAAGGACCCCAAAACATTATTAAAAATGCAATACAAATTGCAGATACATAGCTTGGGGTTGCAATGAACCCTTTTTTTTAATGCAATATATGGATGATAATTCATTCTGCAAAAGCTTTATCTGATGAATTGCTTAGCGTAGAAAATGTTACCTTTATAGACATAAACTTATTTAACGTATTTGGATTTTTTTTCCTACCACTTTTCTTGTAGTTATAAAAATACATAAATATTGCAGGTAAATAGTTTGGGGCTACAATGAACCTTTTTTTCAATTCATCTTATGGATGAAAATTCATTCAGCAAAAGCTTTATATGAGGAATTCCTTAGTGTAAAAAGTGTTAACTTTATAGACATAAACTTATTTAGCGTATTTTGGGTTTTTTTTTCTTCTATCACCTTCACTTGTCGTTATAAAAAAAACCTTTTAATATAAATTTCTCGGACGTGATATTAGTAAACACATTTGCTTAACGTTGATCCTAATATATTTATAGGTTTTCTTAGCTTAAATTGCAGCCTCAACCACACGTAAAAAATATAATATTAGGAAAAAAAATCTTCTCTGACTTTATTCAAGAAACTAAATATTTGTTCCACTTAACGTCAAAGTACTTAAGGAAACTCCTCCATATATCAGGAAGCAGATGTACACAGAGAAGGTTTGCTCTTAAGATGAAAGCGTTAATGAAAGTTTGATTCCTTTTTATTTCCTCGGGAGTAATATTGTTGTGTTGAATTCTTAAGCGATCTAGAGCTATTTACTGGAAAATATAGGAACATACAGTGTACTTTGCAAACGAGAGAAATGTTCTATACATTATTGCATTTATTTTATATTACTGATTGTATATTGTACTTATTGATAAAAACAGTTGTTATGCTTATGATATTTTTTACTAAATATATTCATAAGAATTTTTTTTACTAAATCTAAAACTAATATTGCATTATTCAATAATAAAATGTTCGAGTTGTTAGCACATACGTTTTTCTTTAGTTTATCAAAAAACATTTACGATTTTCTGCAACTAGAAATTAATGGCTCAACATTAACTTAATGATGCCTAGCTAACTTTAACTGAAACTAGGTATGACTCAACCATTTTTGACAGGGTGCAGCGCCATTTTGCCCTTTTGATGAGCAATGTTGCCTTTTTGAGTGCACCGAGTTCTCCTTTTATTGGACCATGTTGCCTTTTTGAGTGCACCTTGTTCTCATTTTGTTGGCCATGTTGCATTTTTGAGTTCACCGAGTTCTCATTTTGTTCGGCCATGTAGCCTTTTTTTGCAGCACCTCAATGCTATTTAAATCTCCCAAAAGCAATTGGCTTTGAATTTTATTTAATGATTTTGTTCATGATACGTTTTATTCTATTTGTATAAAATAAATACTTCTTTTCTTTTATTTTTATTCTTTCTTCTTTTTTTTAATCATATATTTATTTCTTTCTTCTTTATTCTTGTTTAAAAAAAGAGCTTTACTTTATATACAGCAAAAAGCCAACCAATTTCAAATACCACTAAAAAATAAAATTATTTCTTCTCAGATATTGAATTTTTTTGTGCTCTTAAGGAAGTTTTACAGAGTAACATTAGGGTAAAGAAGCGAATCAGTGGCTTCCAATTCAGAAATTATAAATGTAATCACGGATGACGGGTTTAAATTAGAAAAAATAAAAAAAAAACAAAAGAACTACATATCCTTAGACATCTGAAGATCATGTGTATAGTAAAGCTAACTCTTAGCTAACTTTCGTGTCACTTCACTAAAACTAAAAACGTTTCTAATTAGAATACTTCAAGAAAATATCTATAAAATATTTTGTAATGTTACTCCCGTTTACGGTACTTTTTAAGTTTGCAACAGTATTATTTTAACGTTAATTTATCAAATTGTTTCGATTTTTGATGAATTTTTCGTGTTTTCACGCTTTTATGACTTTATCACTTTTTTTTTTACCCTTTCTTAGTTATTTTAATGGGAAAGCACAGTAAAAATATAGATATAAAATGGATTTGTGCTATCTAAAGTATCATTATAATTTTAATTTTTTTTTTTTTTCTTTTTTTTTTTTTTTAGTTTTGCTAATCTTTTATGAAGCTTTTTATTTTGATATTTATGATTGCTTGAACAATCTCAAATAGAACTCTGTATTTATACATAAAACAACATTTCTACTATTTTTATAAAGCTGCCATATTTTAAGAAATATTTTAAAGCATAGTTACAAAAAAAGGTTCAACATGGGAAGACGGAGGGTGCTAAAATGTTTCATCCATCATTTTTGAAGGGTTTGACTTTTTTCTTGAATAGTTATGAAATATTAACCAAAAAGTTGCAATGGCAGATTTAAAACTTTTTTTTAACAAAATACCTTAAATCCAGAGGGTAAACAAATCGAAGTTTCCCTTTTCACTTACTTCCATTTATTTTGATTTATAGAAACATTTTAAGGAATGCAGTAAAATAAACTAGAAATTCTGATGATAAACAGGGAGTATGCCTCCTTGGCCTAAATTTAAAAGTTTTTACCTTTTTTAAAATAAATTTTTAAAACGATATAAAAAATATTATACATTGTCTAAATGTATAAATATATTTTGATAATTTTAAATTACATTTCCTTTTTAATATTATTTCACATTTTTAAAGGGAATTTATGGAATTCCGTTGTTCATGTAGTGCTTCGACATGAAAATAATTTATTTTTGAAACACCATTTTTTTCCTTATATATTATTATCGAAAAATGAATTGTTATCTATAAAGTAATAATTGTATGTTATTCTACTACTGCTTGTAAAAACTCAGAGACAATAACAATACTTATTTACTACTACTTTTTTAAGGTTTAAAATATTTAACAATACAACTTCAGATTCAGTTACACATAGCGCGGATAAAAATAATCGTATCACAATACAAATATTTTTAGCTTTAAATTGAAATACAAATTAAAAGCCACACTAATTCGTGTGTTCCTTTTTTTTAGAGAACTTTGCAGCAGGAATACCTCCTTTGTTCTTGATTTTTCTGGTAATAAATGAAATAAGAAAAAAAGAATGGATCTGAAATTTAGAAATTGTAGTGGGGGTAATATCTATTAAACACTGAGATATTGAGAACAATGTTTGGTCAAAATATATTTTTAAAGTGCAGTAAAAACTAAATCTGTACTCCACGGAAATGGCATATATGTAAGAGTATAATTACCAGGCCCCGGAAGTTGATGATGATGCATTTTTTGACGTTTTTCCTGTTTTTGGGCATTATTGAAAGATTTTTACAACATTTTAAAATATTTTTTTTTATTTTCAGAGCTTTCTTCTATGTTTTAACTCTTTTTTTCCTTTTCAATTTTTTGATTAATATTTAGTTCGAGGTATTCATTAAATTTTATAAAACACTTAAAAGGGTGGGTAAAGGGTAGAATTGGAAATTTATTACACAAAACTGAATGAAAACAAATAGAAAAAAATGTGTTTTTGACGTGGAAACAAAATTGCTGGTGTTTTAATTTGGAGAAGGTACAGTGTGTGAGTTTGAAGAAAATTAATCCGTAAAATATGCTATTTATTTCAAATTTTCCCCAACCATGTCTGCATTAAAAGAAATTTTTCAAGATAAACAAAATCCTTACTTTCGCATGTGGTCATTGATAAGGTAAAGCAACAATTCAGAGTAATTGATATTCTCTCATTTAATACAGTAAAGTTGTCAAAACACATATTTACCAGTTATTGGTTGCATTGTTTTTATTTTTTACCCTCTGGCTGCGTATCCCGCGATTTCCACGGGCAGCTCAGAAGTAGCAAAATTTGCTAATCTTGCGGTTATCGTGTTGATAGACAATTTTAAGACTATTCTATTAAACTCTGCGAACAGTTCTTTTTCCGTTCCCCGAAAAAAAGCGCAAATTAAGCGAAAAGTTGCGACTTTCTTTTTTTTTTTAATTGCGCTGCCCGTGGAAATCGCGGGATACGCAGCCAGAGGGTTAATCTATTTATGTGTTTTAGAAAGTCATTTAATAATGCTGTTATTATACTTTTTCAAAAAATAAATATTTTAAATGCTACAATGGAATATTGACCTCTCTTTTAGTGCATTTTTCAAAATGTTGAGTGCACTTTTTTGTCCATTTTGGGGTGTTTTTAGAGCATTTGTTGGGGATATTTTAGGTTATCAGAGTGCACTTTTTTGGTCCATTCTGGTGTGTTTTTAGAGCATTTGTTGGGGATATTTTAGGTTATCAGAGTGCACTTTTTTGGTCCATTTTGGGGTGTTTTTAGAGCATTTGTTGGGGATATTTTAGGTTATCAGAGTGCACTTTTTTGGTCCATTCTGGTGTGTTTTTAGAGCATTTGTTGGAGATATTTTAGGTTATCAGAGTGCACTTTTTTGGTCCATTCTGGTGTGTTTTTAGAGCATTTGTTGGGGATATTTCAGGTTATAAACTTCCAGGGCCTGATAATTACATGCATAAACAGCCTTCCTACACAGACAATAACAAACAAATAATACATAATTAAATATTCCTTTCTTTTCCAGAGCATATTTTAAAACGTAAGTTAAGCTTAAATATTGATTTAAACTAAACCTTAATTCAAAAGCAATAAATAATGTCAAACAAAAAATTATTGTTATTACATAAAAATAATATATAAAAATATGTTTTATGTTTTTCAGTGTCAGTTAAATTTATTAACTAAGTATTCAAACTTGCTTAAAACTGAAAATTACAACTTATATGAGCTAGCGCAATTAGATTTCTTCAATGTAGTATAATACACTATGTCTGTATAATTACAAATTATTGAATGTTTGTTTTGTAAATAAAACATGTGAATGTAAAATAATGTATACTTACATATAGAATGTTGCTAAGATATATTTCATCTGATTTCGCAAATAAATATATAAACATTTTTGTTTATTTATAAGAGGCAATTATTCTTAAAGTTAATTCATTTGAGATTACGTGATTATATTTTATGTAAGGTAGCATATTTCATGAAAAACATTGATTCTAAAACATTTCATTTCCTACTTTACAAACAGAAAAATCTTCTGTATCTGAAACTCATTTGGCCACAATTATTGTTTCATGAATTACTTTAAGTATTAAATGAAGAGGTCAAAATTTCCTCTTATAGTTCGCCAAATATTAACCCAATTCATTTGAAACAAGTTTGCATTCATATGGCAGTAGCACTTCTTACGAGAAACGATCTTGTCAGAAGCAGCACTCCGGATCTATTCTTAAGCTTCCCAGGGAACAAGATTTGTCCACTCCTTCGTCAAATACTGAAGTAAAACTTAACCCTTCTGTCAAGAGCAGGTGATGTTTCGTAATCGATTTCTACTCCCCAGTGGTCTGTAAATTATGTTCCACGTGCTACTGCAGTTGTAGGAAACATTGCATTATCTGTTCAGAAGATGCTTGACAGTAATAATGTAGGTTAATGAAAATATTTGATGCTGATGTGAAAGAAAGAGGAAGATTGGTTAGAACTCTCAAAAATAATTTTAGATACAATTGAAAAACGATAATGTACAATGAATAATATAGATGTGTGTTAAAGTTATTTTAGTTTTAGTAAGTTTCATTAGCAATTTCATCGTAGATGTAACTTTTATTACTTCGAAATGCAGGTTATGTAAGTTTAAAATGCATCATTAAATGCTTTTTACTTAAAAAAATAGGGCATTAGAATTACTAGGATTATTGTAGGAAAAGTTGTGTTGTTTGTTTGTTTTAAAACTTGGGTATTATTGCATTGCTCGTGTAAAACAAAGAACAATAGGCGCTAAGTTTAACTGTAATATGCTACAAGGGTAAACAAGCTATAACAATTAAAGAAAATAAATTCTTTAACTTAACAACATTGGATATTTTGAAAATTGTGTGATGTCATTGGTAACTTTCTACGAAAAATTTCGAAACAGAATAAGTCAAACACAGTGCGAAGATGTTAAGAGCACATATATATTATCTCCATGTGGATGATCAAATAATGCGATTTCTTTCCCTTGTTTTCAGAAATTGTCTTTCAAAAGTTGAGTTTGTGCTTCTCCAAATGTTTAAAAAAGAAGGAATGTTCCAATTGTGAGGTAAATGTTAAACGAATTACCCGCCGAAAGCCAAAATAAAATTATTTATGTGAAAGACAAATGACAGAATATCGTTCAGCGGAAAAATACCATTACTTCGATTATTTTTCTGAAACCAATGTTCTATATCGTAATGATGTTTGTCTTTTTTATCCAATCTTTGAAACGAATATTTTTAACTTCATTTAGAGCCGAGCTTTATGCCACATAATATCATTGTTTCGCATAGAAGAAATACAAGAAAAGTTTTGAGAACATCAAAACTTTACGATATTTGTTTTTCAAGTAAAATATTTGATAAAGCCTTTCGTGCGGAAAGAGGAGTTATATAATGAGCACTAATAGAATATTTTAATCAATGTATACATTTTAAATATTGCGCAATTTTTGAACAGTATAACGAAGGTATCAGAAGACACATCAGTATCTCTGTTGTTGCAAATGTTCAAAATTGGAAATTTTCATGCACGTATCTTGATTAATATTACACAAATCCATCAAAAAGGAATGCCGTTAAGAGTACAACTAAATGTATGTCGATTCGCGTTATCGTTAAAATTTGTAGGGAGAAAGGACATGGCGAACATTGGACATGGCAATCACTGGACTTTTGGACATGGCGAACATTGAGACAAAGGTTATAGTTTCAGAACTACTCAAACAAAAGAACAAAAATTCACATTAGGTGGAAAGTACATCTTTGTAGCTGTAATTTCAAGTAACTTATTGAAGCCTATTTCTTGTTAACAAAATAAGTTAGTTTTTTGTTGTCATAAGTAATATTTTATAGCCTGGCTATTTTTTCAATAATTTCCTTACTAGGGCAGAATACTTTCCTATGAGAGAGAGAAAAAGAAATGTTCCATATTCTCTTAAAAAATGAAGTATTTCTTTCCATTATAAATAATAGTTTCATGCGTTCTAGAATATTGGATCGAATCAATTATTTTAAAAATGCACTGAGTCGAGGAGGGGGCGCATTAGGACACTAATGCATGGGTACACATTAGGACAAGCCCAGAGCGTAGAAAAAGCAAATTTTTTGTACGGTAACGCCCTTTCAGGCCTCAGTTAATCTTTTATTTTAACGCAACATGAATCACATAAAATAGTTTTTAATTTCGTTAATTTAAACATTTTGATGCATCGCTATTCTAAGTATGGAAATAAATTGGTTTTTATGCCCATTCTACTACTTTCCAGCACGTTTTTTTCAAGATTTATTCGTATACAAATAGAGTATGTCAACCTATATGTGTGCATTCAAAATTAAATGCTTGTGGACATTAGGAAAAAGGGGTGTGGGTAGCATATTGAGATATTTTGAAACAACTTTTGTTCAATTATTTATTTTTCCATTTTAAAGTCATAGAAGAATAGTGAGTGAACATTTGTCAGGTGACAATAGCATAAAAAACTGAAATTTCCATCTTAAAAATCTTTTCAGTTAAAAAAAAAATGTAAAAATAGTTCGAAAATTCACCTTTTCCCCCTAAATACAGTAAAATCTCGTTATACCGCGCCTCATTATACCGCGGAATCGGATATACCGCGGTGACTATCATGTCCCCCGATGTTTAAACCACCCTTTATCATAGCCATTTAAAGGTAATTCCTTATTTACCATTGTAAATAAAGCCAGCCTGAGCCCACAAATATTCTAGCCAAAGATCACCTATCCCCCCCACCAGACACACTAACAGATAAAACCCTATTGTGATAGGCGTGATGTACACCTTTTGCGTGCATTTTCTGTCTTTCAACCTAGAACATATTGATAGCTTGATTTCAAATCGGGTGCAATCGCCCTAACTTGTTTCTCTTGACATGGTGGAGCATAATCGGTCAGGGACTGTTCAGTTCACTGCTTAACTATTCCATTCCATTTTCAGAAGTCTAGTTATACGTGTGTAATTCTTTTATAGCGCTATCAACCTATGTATTCCAGATTCTTTAGCATTCCTGAAAAGTAAACATATTCCCCAGTGAGAAGTGCGTTCCTCCCCTTCCATTTTAACGGGGTTTTACTGGATTACTGATGGTAAGATACAACTCTTTATAACAAATTAGATTCAATAAAGACTGCTTTCCTTTACACGCGTTATTATTTATTTCATTTATTTCTTTATTTTATGTATCAAGGCTCCTTATGAAAAGAGAGGAAGAAATATGCTTATTTCCTGAAATTAAGTTTTATAAGCAGAACTAGAATAATATTTAAGCAAGTATAGAAAAATATTGTAAAATTAAATTTATAAACTTTGAGAACAAGGTGTTTTACTTTACGAAAATGCATTATGATATTATTAAAAGGTTGTACCTTTGCTGAAAAACAAAAACACTTGTAAAAAGAAACATTCAACAGCAGATACTTTTGCTGTTTTAGTCCTTTATAGATGTAAGATATAAAGAATAAATGTAATTTCAAATACTTTCTCCTTCTTAATAAAAGTGAAAGAAATGTTATACCCACTTGACATTTTGCTTCTGTTGTAAGGGTTGCTCTTATCTCGAAGCACTTTTATGAAACAAGAGATAAATGGTTCTAGATTTGAGCACGGTGGTTATTTAGATGAAAAACTACCAGAAAGTTGTAGGAAAACATGATCACCTCTTCATTGTTGCCTCAAGTTTCTCAAATGCCATGCTTTAGAAAAATAACTTATTAATAAAGAATTTCAAGAGCTTGGAACATTGGGAATAAAGTTGAGTGCTACGAGTTGGAGTTTACCCAAAGTATTTATAAAATAATAATAATAATAATAAATATATAAATAAATAAATAAAATAAAATAAATACATATGTAAATAAAAAAAATAGCAATTGCAAAATTAAAGAGTAACAAGAAGTTCGTTCAGAACTAAATAAGTCTACTTTACCAACAATGGATTTCTGACACACACTTTCTCTCTCGCACTAGTTTCGTTTAAGTTCCAAATTGTTTCAATGGGAACACGCAGTATTTAATCACATTCTTTGTATTTTCGTAACTATGAACAGCGGAAATATTACAGTTTTACTTTGAGCCCAACACTTTATGCGTGTAATTTCCATAGAAAATGCTTAGCCACCATGCGTATTACAGCTGCAAATGATAGGCTACTGAAATATGTTAATATTTGCTTCTATAAATTTAACAACTGTACGCTGTTTTATACAGAAGAAAAAGTAATTTTGCAATTACGTACAAAAGAAAGGGAATTCACTACAAGTCATAATACATATCTTGTCAAAGGGATTTAGTTTACATTTAGTTTCAATTTTTTGTTTGAATAAAAAATACAAAGAGTGGTAGTTTTCCAAAAAACTAAGAACGGACAAGTGCATGAATGATCCTTATGTGTGAATTATCAGCGAGTTGGTGTTCATGGGGAAAGCAATGCTGAATATGTTAAATACAAAGGTTGGAAAATTGGTTCCGGACTAGGAAAAATTGTCCAGTTTGTCTGGACTGGGACCCTTTTTTGGGAGTGCTTAAAAAAAACAACAAAAAAAGCACTAGACCTCGATATAAGGTCATCCGCATATAAGGTCACCCCGCATATAAGGTCACTTTTCCAAAGTCCCGGCTCACTGAATAGGAATTCTTTGTTACAGATTATCGGATATATGGTCAAGTTTTAAAAATCGTTATCGCTTATAAGGTCATTTTTATCTGACCACCTTCAGATAATTTCAAGGCCACGCTACTTCAAATGTACAAATTTCTTCTGTGTATATGATCTTTTATTATCGTCATGCAGGCGAGGGAAGCTCTTTTCTAACAAAAGCCTGTTTAACTTCCTTACAAGGTAATTACCCCTCTCGAGTTCTAGGAAAAGGTTGCAGCCAACAGACACACCTGGAGAGTTTCCACTCCCCAGTTCACAAAGAATTATCCCCCGCCTTCGCTGCCAGTAATTCCTCGTCCCTGTCCACACTTCTAGGGAGGGGGGGGGGAGCTTTCGCCATTCGGACGAGAACAAAGGATAAGTTTTCCCATCTTGTCACGTGACCATTTGCTGACCAGACCAGAGGAAAGAATTTCATTCGAACCTTTCTCACTCTTATCGTGTCATCATGTCGGCAAACAGAAAGACGTTGACTCTATCAGAGAAAGAAAAAATTGCTGAAGATTTTGAAAATTCAAATTTATCGAAAGCACGTTTTGCCGAAGAACGTGGTATACCACGCACCATCTTAAACAATATTCTGTCTTCTCATCGCAATGGAAATGGGAAAAGAAAAAGGATGCGTTTTTCCCCTTATGAGAAAATTGAAGAAGCCGTTCTCCAATGGAAAAAAATGGCTAGAGCACAAAATGTACCAATATCGTGTTTAGTACTGAAAGAAAAAGCTCTGCAAATAACCACGGAATTGGGAGAACCTGATTTTATGGCGAGCAATGGATGAATTCAGAGATTTAAAGTAAGACATGATTTAACTTTCAAGACAGTGTGTGGTGAAGCTGGAGATGTTGACGAAACTGTTTTAAATGACTGGAAGAAATCTGTGTTAGAAGATGACATTTTCAAACGGTATAAGCCATGCGATCTATTCAACGACGACGAATGTGGTCTTTTTTTCCGAGTCTTGCCTAACAAAACTCTCGCATTCAAAAATGAAAAATGTGTAGGTGGCAAAAAAAGTAAAGAAAGACTTACAGTATTTTTAGGGGCCAATATGGATGGCTCTGAAAAATTGAGACCTCTTGTTATTGGTAAATTCCAAAAGCCACGTTGCTTTAAAAACGTTAAATCTTTACCCGTGAATTACGACGCTAACAAAAAAGCGTGGATGACCGTCACCATTTGGGAGAAAACAATACGACGTTTAGACAGGCAGTTTGTGAAGAAGAAACGAAAAGTTGTTTTCTTAGCAGACAATTGTACAGCTCATGCCAACATCCCACAGTTAGCCTCAATTGAGCTTGCTTTCTTGCCTCCTAATGTGACCAGCGTTCTCCAACCATTGGATCAAGGAGTTATTCAAAACCTAAAAGTGAACTATCGTAAGCTCCTCTTGAAGGACCTTATCGCTGTCATCGACCAAAAAAAGAAGTTTCACGTTACTGTCTTGGATGAAATTTTTTATGTGTACAAAAGTTGGAACATGGTGTCCACCACATGCATAGCAAATTGTTTTCATCATGCTGGTTTTGTGGATTCTCTGAGTATCGTGGATGACGAAACCGAAGAAGAAGACGATATTTCTCTATCTGTTCTGATGGAAGATCTGAGAAATCGTGGCCATGCCATTCAAGGGGAAGAAGAATATGGTTTGATTGATGAGGAAATTGCCACCACTTCTGAAGCTACAATTTCTGAAATTGTTTCACAAGTTTCACAAGTTGTGGACAGTGAGGACAATGACAGTGATTCTGAGACTGTAGCTGTAACCCAAGCGGAAGCCTTCAATGCAATAAATGTCATACGCCATTTTTTTACAAACAATGAGGGAGTTGACGAACATTTTGAGAAGTTACAAAATCTAGAAGACATTGTTCGAAAAATGAACCAAAAACGAGACAGACCTGCATGAATGATTATTTTAAATAAGGTAAGATGTTATGTATGTATGTACACTTTGAGGAAATTTATAAACAGCTTTATTTTAAATTAAAATTAAAATATATATATACAACTTTCTTTAATTCTTTACTGTTAAAATTTATTGACTTAAATATTTACCAAATAACTGATGTTTTCGTTTGCATTACCATTTTTAAAAAATCATAATATGTATTTACGTGCTTAGTTATGAACTGCTAATGAATCAGTTAAAAGGTCACCCCTCTTATAAGGTCACTTTTGCGATGCCCCTTAGGGTGACCTTATATCGAGGTCTGACTGTACTTTCATTTTTTTTCTTAATAATATTTTATTCTTTTCAACTTTTTAAGAAATAGTTTTCAGATGTATTCAAGTTATGTATTACATTAGAAGAAAAATATGCGCTACGTCAAAAAAATTTCTAGCTTTCGAATTTGTATCTTTTACGCGCTGCATTATGGCGCATGTATTTCCATACATGAATCTTACCTGAATCCCAGCATATTTTTAGTTTGGGAACAGTTTTACCTTCTATAGATGCAAAGAAGGATGATATAAACGAGTATCTTTTTTTCTCGTTACACACCAGCTATATCTGAAAGAAGAGCTAAACAGTTTATTTATTGTTGCGAAATTATGCCACAAAACTATGCCATTATTTTTATTGCCCCACTGCTTTCGCAAAGGGGGAAAATAAATGAAGGTTTCACAAAGTATTATCGAAACGCATAAAATGTTCATTTTACAACGCCTGAAGTAATAGAATTGAATATTTCACTCTGTAATAACCATCCTAGTGTCAAATTCGATGCATTTTAGTGAAAAGGATGGCAAATTCAAACGAAAATAGCACGTTGCCGCTTAGAGTTCCATATACAATGCTAAAAAAAACACCTTTCAGAAATGTTTCGCAACTAATTTTTTAGATTCAAACTCTGGTTTCTTGCAATATTTTTAGAACAAAACATGGTTTAAAAAAGGAAAACATCAAAAAATTGCGCTTATAGCCTATTTTTGTGCTATCAATAAGAAATTGTAATTTTTTAAGAGGAAAAATATGAGAATAACGAGTAATAATGCGTTGCAGTAATACAGAATAGATAGTAAAGATACATTCAATTTACAATAGCAATATTTGGAACCATATGAAATTTGTCACATTTTCCCACATACATTTGCTAAAAAAATGCATAGTAACACAAGATTTTCTTTTTTTTCTCTCGAGTCATTAATTAGTAAACTATATGAGAAAAATTACGGTGAATGACAAAATGTTTTAGACTAAAAATTTAGCATAGTAAATAAAATGCATGCTTCAAGTAAATTGCAGATACATACGTCTATTTGATAAACGCAATTTGAAAAAAAAAAAAAAGAAACAAGAAGTTCCGTCTAGAACTATACGAGCCTACTTTCCCGTATACACCAGCTTCAAATTTATAATCTAGCTATCTCTCTCTCTTTCTCGTTTAGCTTTAGTTCTTAATTGCTTCAAATATGCCTTTTTCAACGGTTAATACAGATTCGTTCAATCATTCATTTATTCAGTCATTCATGTATTTATTCACTCATTTATTCATTCATTATTTTGTTTATTCATTTAATCTTTCATTAATTCAAAAATATTCTTGAAAATCCCGATCAAAAAATTTCATAAGAAAATAGGCTCGTTAGTTCTGGATGAACTTTTTATGTGTACATGTTCTACGTCATAAGAGCTTTCTAATAAAGTTTGTTCCAAGCAAATCGGCCCGTTAGATCAGGATTTATATAGGATTGAAATTTCCCCGTAGGCACTATGTTAATTTTTTTTTTGAACTGTTCAAAAATGAACAAAAATTGTTCAAATCAATATTTCACGCCAAGAACTTCTTCCAGTGAGCTTGTTCATTGGAACTTTGATCTTGTACCCAGAGTTTACATAATTTGCTTCATTTTCGCCCATAGGCGCTAATGTTAAAATTTTTTGAACTGTTCAAAAATGAACAAAATTTCATAAGAAAATAGGCTCGTTAGTTCTGGATGAACTTTTTATGTGTACATGTTCTACGTCATAAGAGCTTTCTAATAAAGTTTGTTCCAAGCAAATCGGCCCGTTAGATCAGGATTTATATAGGATTGAAATTTCCCCGTAGGCACTATGTTAATTTTTTTTTTGAACTGTTCAAAAATGAACAAAAATTGTTCAAATCAATATTTCACGCCAAGAACTTCTTCCAGTGATCTTGTTCATTGGAACTTTGATCTTGTACCAAGAGTTTACATAATTTGCTTCATTTTCGCCCATAGGTGCTAATGTTAAAATTTTTTGAACTGTTCAAAATTGAACAAAAAATTGTTCAAATCAAAAAGTAAAATATAGAAATGAGATGTCCTCGCCGAGATCTTTCGAATGCAAAAAGAATTTTTCCAATCGGACAATTCGTTCAAAAGTTATTAGGGGGGGGACAGACCGACAGACCGACAGGACAGACAGACCGACAGACAGACCGACAGACAGACAGACCGACAGAGACACTTTTTCCCCATCTCAATACCCTACTTTCAATTTTTTTATTTTTCAATCTTTATTTAATTACTTCACTTATTTTTGACTTTTCTTGATTTTTAACGATATTTTCACGATACATTAAGCCTTCTTTCATGCTTTATTATTATTATTTTTTACTTTTACGGGAAAGTAGGCTAAAAAGAGGAAGCTACTTAAGGCACACATTGTGGTCTTGATGTCACAAAAGATTAAGGTATACATTATTACAAAAATAAAATATGACACGCATAATACCGTTGCTGTGAATACCAATACAAGAAAATATCCGTTATAATGAAATAAATATTCATTTATGTTTTAAACGCTATTAGGGTAATGTATATTCCGTTTTAAGGAACATTCGAACAGGTCTAAGGAAGTTGTATTGCCACTATACAGAAGTTTGGTAAGACCTCATTTGGAATATGCTGTTTAGTTTTGGTCTCCGTACCTAAAAAAGGATATTACCTTATTGGAAAGGGTTCAAAGGAGGGCTACTAGATTGGTAAGTAGTCTTTCAGACTTAGATTATGAGGTTAGGCTTAAAAGGCTCAATATGTGTAGTCTTGAGCAAAGGAAAGTTAGAGGGGACATGATTCAGTTGTTTAAATTCATTAAAATGGGAAATTTTGATGGACTGCAGCTATGTGCTGATAGTAGAACCAGAGGTCATTGTTTTAAGCTTTTCAAATCTCAGGCTAATCTTGAAATTAGGAAAAATTACTACTTCAATAGGGTTATAGGCAATTGGAATAGTTTACCAGAAGCGACTGTTAATTGCAGCGGGGTAAAAACGTTTAAGAAATCTCTTGATGTTCATTGGGGACTGCTAAATTGACTAGGACCAGCCTAGCTGGGCCCTGAGCCTGTTGCTGGTCGTCACTTTTGTATTTGTATTTGTATTTGTAAATGAAATATTTTCTCAGTTCATTGGAGTTTATTGTAACAGGATTTAACCTATATGCTTTACTCTATCATGAATCTTTGATCTTTTCTATATTAACACCGCAAGAGGGATATGTTTACATTCTGTCGGATGTTATTCTGTTGAATAAATAAAAGCCTTTAAATGTCCTTATAATTAAAACAAAAATGTATATTAGTATAAATATAATTTCGCTTAATAGTTCAATTCCCTATCATTATAAAGTCTTTGTATTAGGTTCAAGCAGTTTTTCATCAACACTTAATATTCATATCATTTGAAATATTTTTAAGAGTTCATAAATTAAACTTAGAGTGTTTCAGGCGCAACAAAATCTTTTACAAATACATTTTTTAAATGCAATAATAATAATGATAATAGATAGATGGAAAATGAATGGAGAAAAAAACTATTGTGAAAGAAATACTTTACGCAATTTTGTGCTTGCTATAGCAGCAGTTCTACATGAAAGCTCAAAATCCTACCACTTTTTGTTAGGCTTATTTAGAGCCATACTTTAAAGATAGTTTGAACCTAGTAATGAGAACAATATTTTAAGCTGATTAATACCTTCCACAACATGTCTTTTTACTAAATGGATGAGGTTTTTAGATAAGTTGTAGAGCAATAAATAAATATATAATAAAGTGAGGTTGAATTTGGTGCTTGTTACTTGCCAGTTTGTAATAACTTCACGATAAAAATTTTGTGCACGACTCGAAGCAAAAAAAAATTGCTGCAGTTTAATGAAAAACGAAATGTTTGGTGAATTCAAAGGATGTAACTTTTTAATAAGCGAAGCGTTATCATTCACTCTGCGATTTAAAAAAAAAATATACAGTAAATTTCAAAAACAGTTAAAACCTGAGTAGTGACTGAGAAAGAAAGTGCAATATAAGTGTTTTTTCGTAAGGATTTTTTTAAATTAAGGATTTGTGTTGAATTATACACAAATAATAGTTTGTTATTCGTTGTTTAATAATGGGAATAAAGCCTAGTGGTTAGGATGTCGATCTGCGGATCGGAAGATCTCGGGTTTGATACCCAAGCCGCTGAAGACCCACCATGTACACTTGGGGATACATACATGTAAAATCCGTATACCATGAAGTCCCGAGGCAGTTCCGAGGTACCGGAGGGTGGAGATTTTCCCTTCCCCTCACCCTTAGGTGGGGTATTTGTGGTTGCGTCATCAGGAGTCAACCAAGTACATAATGAGTCAAGTCGTACTTCCACCGTTGTGGTGATCATCTATAATCGGAAAGCGCTCCTTATTGCCTTAATTCCTAGTCGCTCTGCGAAGGGGAGCTTGGATATCCAAGTGGCATTAGAAACAACAACATAATGTGAATAAAAAATATAAAAGAAGCAAATTTTAAATCCTAGGCAAAAAATAAATTTTAATTTCTTTTTTGGAAAAACTATTTTGCCAAGAAAAGTGGTCGATTATTGTCAAACGAACAATATTTGTTCTAGAGTGTAAATGTTCTTTTAAATCGGAAGAGCAGAAACGGTAAGTGACGTGTCCAAATTGAAATACTACCAGTCAAACGACAGCAACATAGTAGAATCATAAATTGTACAAATGTATTTATTGACATTGTAAAAGGAGTCAAAGTAACTGTCCAATGTGGCTGCTTCAGCCAATAAAGGATTGACTTACTCAGAGCAAAATTAGACCCTACATTCCAAAGTAAATATTGCTGTCTTGATGAGTTTTGAGACGATGAAGCTTGATCTTGAGAAAATTCATTTCTGCGTAGCCAATGACAATCACAGTATGATATTGCCGAGGCAAATTGGGTGTCTTGGTTAGAAGTGACACATGTTCGTGCAGTTTTTTAAGCATTTTTCCACCTAACTTATTTTTTAAATAAAATATTGAGGTCACGAGTGAGACATGAGCGACTATTTTTTCATGGAACAACAAGTCTGAAGTTTACAGTTCTTGACATCCCCCACGCAACTCCATACCTTTTCAGACGTAGTTGAAAAAATTATTTTTGTAACTTATAAATTTACAATCTTCTTTAACACAACTTATTCTGTTGAAAAGACTCTAAGTTATACATGCCCTTTACAAAACCAATGACCTGGAGGTAATAAAAGGCCACATGATCTGTACTACATTTTAAAAACTGTTTCAGTAGATGCTTTTTAATACAAGTCTCGCAAAAAAGCGAGACAGTTTATGCAATACATAATAAATGAGAGACGAAAACCAAAATGTCGTTCGCTTGTACAAGTTAAACTTTCTGTGGAAAATTTGAAGCGAAAACAGTCAAGAGTCAACTAAACAATGCTTTTAATTAATTAATTTACTTGTTATTTATTTATTTAATATTTATTTATTTATTTATATTTTTTGGAAAATTTACTCAAGAACTTTACACAAGAAAAATAATTTTCCTGAAATCATTTTCAATATGGTATAAAATTTATTAGATTAGAGTACTCCCAAAACTGTGTTTTGCACCTATCTTATTAAAATACAAGGGAGGGAGAATTAATAAATAAAATAAATGGCTCGAATACATTTTAATAGCTCGCTGTACATTGAAATTTATTAACAAATACAATTATTATTATTATCAAAGAATGGATAACGATCCCTCTTTTTAAGATAAAAGATTAATTTATCTTACATTAATATTCAATGTGTGAGTGGGAAAAAAATCGTTTTAAAAATCCTTTGTTGTCTTTCAAGGTAGTTTACTCCATTTTGGAGAGTTTCCAAAGTTTCCTGTTATTGGCCAAGATCCAACAAAAAAACAATTCCAAACATTTCGTCTGCGTCGATGCACATAATGCTCCCAACTACAAAAGAAGGATAGATTTCAGTTTTAGTTTTACCTACTTTACGGGGCAAGAACGCAGATTCTCGTTCTTCGATAAAATATGCACAAGAAAAATGATAAGATGGTGTATTTTAAGGATATCAACCCATTAGATGAAAATGTTGGGAATTAGCCGATGCAACACACCAATATTCCAAACTTCATGCAAATTATTGATATTTTTCTCAACACATCATATATATATATATACATATACACACGTGTCTGCACATAATTATGTTGCAACTTGGGAAAGAAATTTTAAAGAGAAAATGGCCAAAAGTTTAAAAAAAAAACCTCATTAAAAAAGTTTAACTATTTCTACACCATTGCCAGGAAAATAAAATAAGGACTAGAAATGTTTTAAAATAATTAACAAGAAGTTCCGTCTAGAACTATACGAGCCTACTTTCCCGTGTACACCAGCTCCAAATTTATAATCTAGCTATCTCTCTCTTTCTCGTTTAGCTTTAGTTCTTAATTGCTTCAAATATGCCTTTTTCAACGGTTAATACAGATTCGTTCAATCATTCATTTATTCAGTCATTCATGTATTTATTCACTCATTTATTCATTCATTCATTATTTTGCTTATTCATTTAATCTTTCATTAATTCAAAAATATTCTAGAAAATCCCGATCAAAAAATTTCATAAGAAAATAGGCTCGTTAGTTCTGGATGAACTTTTTATCTATACATGTTCTACGTCATAAGAGCTTTCCGATAAAGTTTGTTCCAAGCAAATCGGCCCGTTAGATCAGGATTTATATAGGATTGAAATTTCTCCGTAGGCACTATGTTAATTTTTTTTTGAACTGTTCAAAAATGAACAAAAATTGTTCAAATCAATATTTCACGCCAAGAACTTCTTCCAGTGAGCTTGTTCATTGGTATTTGGATCTTGTATCCAGAGTTTACATAATTTGCTTCATTTTCGCCCATAGGCGCTAATGTTAAAATTTTTTGAACTGTTCAGAATTGAACAAAAAAATGTTCAAATCAAAAAATAAAATATGAAAATTAGATGTCCTCACCGAGATCTTTCGAATGCAAAAAGAATTTTTCGAATCGGACAATTCGTTCAAAAGTTATTAGGGGGGGGGACAGACCGACAGACCGACAGATACACTTTTTCCCCATCTCAAAACCCTACTTTCAAATTTTTTATTTTTCAATCTTTATTTAATTACTTAATTTATTTTTGACTTTTCTTGATTTCTAACGATATTTTCACGATACATTAAGCCTTCTTTCATGCTTTATTATTTTTTTTTTACTTTTACGGGAAAGTAGGCTAAAAACTCCTAATACTCGCCAATGTGTGTAATCAATAAGGGATATGTTACACTCAAAAGAAACAAAACTGATTGATTTAGTTTATTTTTGTATTGATAATGTGAATTTTAAAGAACGAATTAAAGTCTTGAACACATCAATACATTTACAATTAGCGTGAATTAAATTATGTGTACTGTTACAATTGTTAAAATTATTTTTACTTTCTTCTGATCTAAATCTGTTACATGTATTCAGCAAATTTTTCTTGAACTTTTTTTGCGTCCTAAATGTGCTTTTCTTTTAGGCTGTAATTTTACCGTTTTTAGCCTACTTTCCCGTAAAAGTAAAAAAAAATAATAATAAAGCATGAAATAAGGCTTAATGTATCGTGAAAATATCGTTAGAAATCAAGAAAAGTCAAAAATAAGTTAAGTAATTAAATAAAGATTGAAAAATAAAAAATTTGAAAGTAGGGTTTTGAGATGGGGAAAAAGTGTGTCGGTCGGTCTGTCGGTCTGTCTGTCTGTCTGTCTGTCGGTCGGTCTGTCTGTCTGTCTGTCTGTCTGTTGGTCTGTCTGTCTGTCTGTCGGTCTGTCCCCCCCCCCCCCAATAACTTTTGAACGAATTGTCCGATTGGAAAAATTCTTTTTGCATTCGAAAGATGCAAAAAGAATTTTTCTTTCTCGGCGAGGACATCTCATTTCCATATTTTACTTTTTGATTTGAACAAATTTTTGTTCAATTTTGAACAGTTCAAAAAATTTTAACATTAGCGCCTATGGGGGAAAATGAAGCAAATTATGTAAACTCTGGGTACAAGATATAAGTTCCCATGAACAAGCTCACTGGAAGAAGTTCTTGGCGTGAAATATTGATTTGAACAATTTTTGTTCATTTTTGAACAGTTCAAAAAAAATTAACATACCGCCTAAGGGGAAATTTCAATCCTATATAATTTCTGATCTAATGGACCGATTTGCTTGGACCAAACTTTATCGGAAAGCTCTTATGACGTAAAACATGTACAAATAGAAAGTTCATCCAGAACCAATGAGCCTATTTTCCTATGAAATTTTTTGATCGAGATTTTCAAGAATATTTTTCAATTAATGATTGATTAAATGAATAAGCAAAAGAATGAATGAATAAATGAGTGGATAAATACATGAATGACTTAATAAATAATGATTGAATAAATATGTATTAACCGTTGAAAAAGGTATGTTTGAAGCAATTAAGAACTAAAGCTAAACGAGAAAGACAGAGAGAGATATAGCTAGATTATAAATTTGAATTCGGTGTATACGGGAAAGTAGGCTCGTATAGTTCTAGACGGAACTTCTTGTTGAATTTCATTTTGGATTACTTTTTAAATATAATGACTTTTCAGGCCGCGTACAGGGATTTTAAACCGTTGCCATACTTATTTTTCAAAGATTGCTTAAGTTTTCAAAGCTGTTTATGCAATTGCGTTGTCATGACGCAGTAGACATTTTTATATTTGCCAAACTTTGTCAGAACCGCGGAACTTCATTTGCGCATGTACATGTGCACGTGCCCATGCAGTTTATTATGGTTTTGGTTAATGGTTGCGTTAAAATTAAGCAAGAACAAACAAACCCCTACATTGGCTTTCTGTACTAAGCAACTGAACAGAGACTGTGGTAAACTACTGAACAACATAAACAAAATCATTTTCTCCCACTCTTGAAGACTCACAGTTTAAGACTGCTTGAAAATCAATCAAATAATAAATACTGCTTTCTTACAGTGGATAATGAAATTAAAGTTAAAAAAAATAACGATTTACGTCCAGTGCTTCGTTACTAACTTGTTTGTTGAAAAGTCTGGGTTGTTTATTTCAAACGATAAATATCGAAACATAAAACAAAATATCCACATAGACGCATTTTAAAAAAATAAGAAGAAAAAGAAGAAAAAAGCTTCTGCAATAATTGAAACTTCTGACTATCCTGCTAACGGAATACGTTATCTGACCATAGTGTGCAAAGTAGAAATTCGGTACTCTTTATCGGAAAAAGATACCCTTTGAGACTCACTGTAGTTTTTTTGATGTTGGAAGGCTTCCAGAGTACTTCGAGACTTTGTAAGGTGATAAATAAACACATGAGTAATAAGAAGTTCCACCTAGAACTATACGAGCTTACTTTTCCGTATACACCAACATTAAATTTAAAATGTATGTCTCTCTTTCTCTTTTAGTTTAATTACTTCAAATAACGGTTAAAACATATTCATTCACTCACTCTTTCATTCACTCATTTATTCACTCATTCTTTGATTCACTCATTTATTCACTCATTTATTGACTCATTCTTTCATTCACTCATTTATTCACTCACTCATTCGTTCATTCATTTATTCATTCAGAAATACCATTAAAAATGCTGATGAGAGAATTTCATGGGAAATTGGCTCTTTTAGCTCTGGATGATCTTCGTAGTTGTGCGTGTTCTACGTCATAAGACATAAAGTTTTTTCCTAGAAAATCCGTCTGTTAGATCAGGATTTATATAGCATTGAAATTTTCCCGTAGGCGCTAATGCTACTCTTTTCCGAATTGAATAAAAATTGTTCAAATCAAAAAAATATATCATGTTAAGAGCTAATTTGAATAAGCTTGTTCAAAAAAAATTCCATCTGATGTCCAGGGTTTATATAATTTGCTTCATATTTTCCCAGAGGCGCTAATGTTATTATTTTTTGAACCGTTCAAAATTGAATGAAATTTTTTTTCGAATAAAAAAATAAAATATGGAAATGAGATTTTCTCTCCGAGATCTTTCGAATGCAAAAACAAATCTTTCGAATCGGACAATTCCCTCAAAAGGTATTGGGGGGTGGAAGGGTAGAACGACAGACAGATAGACATTCATTTCTCCCATCTCAAAACTCAATTTTCTTTTTTTTCAATCTTTATTCAATTACTTCATTAATTTTTGACATTTCTTTTTTTTTTAACGACTATTTCAAGATATATAAAACCTTCTGTCATTTTTTTTTTTTTTTTTTGCGTGAAAATAGACTAAAAGGTCTACATTGTTTAATAGACGTGCAATGAAGTTATGTGGTGCATGCCTCAAATTATTTTTACGGCAAGTAGGCAGGGCGGAACGGCAAACGGAAAGTAGGACGAAAAGGAGCTTTTTTTTCTTAAATCGGGAAAAAATAAACTATTTATCAGTCCCCTCGCCTTAAAAAAATTAGATGTTAAGTACAAAAAAAAGTACACATTTCCTTAAGGGTTACTAGGCAGGTAAGTGGTCTCTCAGTCTTTGATTATGAGGTTAGGCTTAAATGAATTAATATGTATAGTCTAGAGCAAAGGAGAATTAGAGGGGACATGATTCAGTTGTTTAAATTCCTTAAAACAGTAAATGTTGATGGGCTGCCCCTAAAGGCTCATCTTCAACAGCAGTTATGCGCTGAAGGGAGAACCAGAGGTCATTGTTTTAAGTTTTTCAAATCTCAGGTAAATCTTGAAATTAGGAAAAATTACTACTTCAATAGGATTGTAGGCAGTTGGAATAGTTTACCGGAGGCAACTGTTAGTTGCAGTGGGGAAAAAACTTTTAAGGAGGGCTCTTGATGTTCATTGGGGATTGTTAAACTGACTTGGAGCAGCCTAACTGGGCACTGTGCCTGTTGCTGGTCGTCACTTTTGTGTTGTATTAATATTTACTGCTGTACTAAAAACAAAATAATACAATTATATATAACTCAAATAAATATTTGATACAAGTTTTGATCTAAAATTTAAAATGAAAAAAAAAATGAACTTAAATAATATTTTTGGCTTACAATTTAATATAATTGCTCTGCATTAATTCCATACACATTGCTTGCAGTACGTTTGCAATTTTTTCATTTAGTTTTGCTACGGAATGTATACGCTACGGACCAATAAAGCATGCATGATTTTGCTTTGGGGGAGAACCAATGTTAGGATTAGGGATACATTTTACTTTGAATCTGTCGGATGCTGGATATCCAGTGAACCTTGGGAAAACTACTGAGCATGAGTTTTCTAACAGAGAATAATCATTTTTTATATACCGCGTATGGAAAATATGGAATTAGATGGATCAGTAATAGATAGCAGGAATAGGCATTTTCATCATTAAAAAATGCATGAGAAAAGATTCGTGAAATGGGATGGATGAGCATTTTTTAATGCATGGAGAGAAATTACACCTAAATGCATTGGTGCTTAAAAATATTTCCATATGTCTGTATATGATACGCTTATTTATTTTTATGAAAAAAATATGTCTGTATATCATTTTTTTTTTTAATCAAGATTCCATTCTGTATTTTCACTACACGATTCACCGTATTTCTGTACAGCTTGCCACCTTCCTGTCTGCAAGCATTCACAATGTTTATTTCGTTCTAAAAAACCACTGTACAAAATTAGTAGAAACTCAATTCTCAGTAATTAATCAACTATGAGTAGTTATATGATACGACGCTCCAACACGCTTTTGACAGGTATATTAGTCATATTATGCAGAAAACACATGTCGAGTTGTAATTAAAAAATGGTGATACAACTTCAGCGAAAAAATAAGCATTCACTGCTAAGAAGTCTTTTTCTAATTCCTTGTACTAAAATAATTCATTTCAATGAAATGTATTAAACATACAAGGATAAGGAAATATATATATATATTTCATTTAGAGTTAAAAACAAAGATTAATTTATAAAATTGGGACATTCCTCAAAAACGAATGGAAATTTTTAATTAGTAATAAGTGCTGGATGTGAAGAAAAAAAGTTTAAAATAAACTATGATATAAAATATACGTTTACTAACTTTATATTTACGAAAAAGTCGAAAAGTCATGTATATACGCCAATAACGTCAAATGTGTTATTGCATCAAGCAAGTTTCACTGTTAAGATAATCGTATTGTAAGGAAAACGTATGTACAGAATTTATTTATTTTTTTTTTTTTTTAATTTTTATTTTTTTTGCAATTGCGAAATTTGATAACACCTGCAGGGACAAATTAAATGTTAAATGATAAGAAATGTTACTTCTAAGTATTACATTAAAATTTTTTGCACTAAAACCATGAATTTCCTCAAAATTTAGTGACTGTTTCTAAGCCACGTGCTACTCAATGCGAATGCCGGCGAACTTTTGAACTAACAATCGTTGGGTGATAATTTGCAGACGAACCACTAAACATATTGATTCCGTGAAATAATATTTAAAACTAAATAGTTAGAAATTATTTACGACTTAGTTCTTTCCCCATATAGTTTCTAGAACACTCTCCTGCAAAAAATAAAATAATCTACTGAATTTATTTCTGCATTCTCAAATTCTCCAAACGGGGTAGCATCATTTATCATTTCCAGAAAGTGAACCTAATCTTCCTCCCTATCCAGCATTGTGCTGCCACATTGAAGAATGAGTATTCCTCACAGAAGAACTTAAGAAGGTTTGCTAATCAAACACTCGGTTCTCCTCTTTCAGTACTTCCCTGATGAATATCTTGTTCGGTATCGTTGCTTTTTTAATGAAATATTGATTTCGGCAAAATAAGAAGAGGAAATATGATAAAAGAATATTGCTCTTAGCATTGTATCTCGTATGAAATAAGTAATTTAAATTTATTGTAATAATGACTTTGAAAAATGTTAGGATAAATGGCAAATAAACACTTTAGCTGCTTAATAAGTAATAAAAAAACTTTTAGACTTTATATTTGAAGAAGAGTAGTTGTAAGATTAGTTTTATGCGTAATCTTTAATAAAACAGTAAAGCTAAAATAAGACTACCTATTTCCACAACTCTACCACTTTGACAAGCTGTGCTAAATTTAAGGAGCAAAGTTCCTTACTTTGTTTGCCTCTAGCAATCATTCTCATTTTTTTCTCGTTTATTACTCCTAAGAGATCGCTATTCTGTATTAGGAAAACTATTCTTAGTTTCTCAAACAGAAGCCACCTTCTGAAACAAGGTAAATAAAAACAGAGATAACAACCATAAACCACAAGAATCCACCTTATATACTAAAAACTCCTTTTTTTTTTTTCTTTTCTTATTTTTTACTTCTATATTACACCCAATTATGAATATTAAAAGTTTGATATATTATATATATATATATATATATATATATACATACATATAGAGTTTCTATTAAATAGGATTTAATTACGATAAAAATATCAGCATGTTCTTTTTAAGGATGTACATATATGCATTTTTTTGCCATCTTTACTATCTATACATCTGAAAAATCCTAGCTGGCAGTCCTTTACCATAGAAAACCTAAGATCCTTATATTTCCGGTGTGCAGACTCAACGATAGTCACTGGTAACTCACGTTTTTTGAACGCACCATTCTTGGCTAGAAGAGGAAGTAACTAGGTGGCATTCAACTCAAACTTGCCTACCCAAAGTATCCATATGACATCTACTCAGCGAAGACAAAAATTACCTATTGGTCGTCATGATGATGTCGAAAGCCGCAATGTTATTCTTAGGTGGCTTAATGTACTGCAAATGATTGGTTCTTTGTTGAAAAAAAACCGCCCAACCCTGCCAAAACCTCCAGCACACCAGTAAATGTGGATCGCGCACGATGGCATGATGGATACTAAATGTCAATTTCAGCAGAATTGAAAGCCACGCTTTCCACTTCCTCTACAAGCTGAGTATGGTACGTTCAAAAAACATCCATATCCCGTGACTCATCCTGCCTGTATCATGGGAAATATCCAATTGCAAGACGCAAGCAAGATACCAAGAGTTTTTTTTTTTTAATAGCCTCTACAGAACAAGACTGCTTAAGAACTGGATTGACAACCTAATGTTCAAGGAGAATAACATAATTTGATATGCATTCTAATTGCACCCGTCAGGTGCATATAACGATCGATTCTCGATCTGGTGATTTAACAGAGAACTTTTAGGCAGCGGATTTAAACTTTTAAGAAGACCTTGAGTAAAAATGCATGCTTATAACGGGCATGTAGCTGAAACGGAATCATCAGGATAAAACAAGATGAATCTGCAACTCGAAGTCTCACCCTCACTTAATACAGTTCTATCATCAACCAAAGCAAGCCGGTTAGCAGAGTGCCAAGAAGAATCCTTTCATGTTCAAGGGAGACTGCTGGACTGTGCATCTATCTCCTCCTTCTAATTCCTTTAGCAAACTTGATTTTTTCTGAACTGATATTATGTGCCAGTTTATAAATTTAAGGGCTTTCAATAAACAGAGAAGCAAGCATTCTGATTCACTCACTAAATAAACGCACTTTCAAAACAAATTTCCTTAAAACTCGAATGGATTCGTTCTTTTCTGCCATGCGCAGAAGCGTCCAACTATCAAAATTCCGTAGTCGAAGTGTACCTGAATGGAAGGGATGAAACAATGCTAGCAAGAGTGTATCAAAACAGAAGATTCGA
This sequence comes from Octonoba sinensis, assembly GCA_038502835.1. Classification (NCBI taxonomy): domain Eukaryota; kingdom Metazoa; phylum Arthropoda; class Arachnida; order Araneae; family Uloboridae; genus Octonoba; species Octonoba sinensis. The sequence goes on from CM076600.1 coordinate 130,066,558, forward strand.
GCGACATACTGTTATATGGACAAACAATGGACTTAAACATTGGGTTAGTTTTTGTAATGTATGACTATCAGATCAACCCTCAATCTGGCGGACACATGCATGAGTAGAATTATCATGTAATAACACAATTTTGAATTATCAGTTTATCCTAACATTCCCGCAAGTTTTGCAAGAAGTCTTGCAGACTCTTCATGATTTATCATACTATGTCGCAGTTACCGTTTGAATATGTATATTATTTTTACACACACACACACACACACATATAGTATATATATATCATATACACATATATACTTCAGTACTATTACTTCAGTAGTAATTGTAAATAACGGATTTTATCATTTTTTTAGCTTATTCCAATTCAATCTATTAGATTTATTCTATTAGATTTATTCTCGGGCCCTGGTAGCCTAGTGGTTAGGATGTTGAGCTTCGGAACGGGGGATCTCGTGTTCGACACCCGAGCCGCTGAAGACCCGCCACTTGGGGATACATGGATGTAAAATCTGTGGACCCTGAAGTCCGGAGGCAGTTCGGAGTGGAGATTTTCACTCTTGGGTCAAAAAGTGAAGGTGGCGTATTTGCGGTGGCGCCATCCAAGTACATAATGAGTCAAGTCGTACTTCCACCGTTGTGGAGCTCAGCTATTAACGGAAGGCGCTCCTTACTGCCTTAATTCCTATTCGCTCTGTGAAGGGGAGCTTGGATATGCAAGTGTCATTAGAAACAACAACAACAGCTTTATTCTCTCTTGATATTTGTTTTTTATTATTTTTAGTAGTTAAACATTTTTGGAAATTTTTTATTTTCATGAAGCAGTAACTATATTTTGTTTAAAACGTTAAGCAAAACAGTTCAAATTTTTTCTCAACTATTAGAATTCTTCGACACATTTTCAGTGTCTCATGAGAAGGTTCACACCGTTTCAGAGCTCGCAATAAATGAATTAATTAAAGGCAACAAAATTGTAAAACTGAATCTAATTTAAATAGATGGAAAGAGGAAAGTTATTTATTTTATGAAATTGCGTTTTATGAAAATAAATCACTTTGAAGGGTATATTTTGTTTTTAAATGTTGTCATCAGCAAGGGAAAAAAATTGAATTTATGCTTTGTGCCAAGATAGAAATAACAAGAAGCATGTTTGTGAAACAATAGGTTGCTTGGCCAATTCCTTTTCTCTTAACACCCCTTGAGTCAGTTCAAAGACTGCGCATTCTTTATGTTCATTTTTATGTTTTTTAAATAATAAGGAACTCTGAGAATTCAAGTCCATGAATAATTAATGAATTTTCATCACTTCTTTGTGAGCGAAAGATTTCACAAGGCTTTTGTTTTGTATTTTAAGCATCTAATCGAGCTATTTAAATCGAGCTTCTTCAAAATTTACATTGCCGGATTTATTTTAACAGGATTTCAAAACCTTTAAGCTTCTAGCTTAAAAGCTTCAGCGATGAAAAATTTATTTGATAAAACTCGAGCATTCCTTTATACGAATACGTAAAGCTGATACGAGCCTTTAAAATATAGCTGATATTAAAAAGTATTGTGTTGAAGAAGGTAAATACTGTTTTTTTTTTGTGGAGTTTTTTATGATTTTAGTGGCTTACGAACGGTTCTTGTTTAACTTATATTTTAAGCGAAATTTACGCAATTCATGCAACACAAATCAAAAATACATTTCATAAATAAATCAGTTGATGGGGTAAATGCAGTATCTGTCAAAATGTGATGTAATGGTATACATTTTGAATCACATCTTTTATGAAGCTGTAACAACAAAACACCCCTCTACGGATACATATAATGCAAGTTATTTTCTTTATTTCCGGTTTTGTTTTTTAGTTTTTGTACGCAAAAAAAATAGATATTGCTTGAAACATTTCTTGATTTGGGGTTATTAATTTATCAGGACTTCAAGTATAGTCAATAGTGTAAGCATACCGAGTCCCAAAGCTCACTCAATGCTTGGGATTTATCAACAGATCTATTTCGAGTAAGAACTTCTTCTGTCATTATAGAAATTTGGAAATACATCATTTAAAATTTGGTCCCACAATAGACCAGTCGGTAGAAGCTCGGGTCCCGCAAAACACCAAACGTGAAGCAACATTGACCAAAGTTAGTGTTCGGGAGGGTGACAACGTCTTCTGGCTGGTTGCTTCGGGACCATGTAAGTTGTTGGGAATTGGTGCACGTTAAATCCGTCGTGGCTCCAACGACCTCTAAGTGAAACGATACCTCCAGGTAACGGTCTCTCATCTGGGAGCTAGCTCAAAAATCAAGACACACTGTTAGAAATTCCATCATGAAATTACGGTTAAATAGCCGGCAGCATTCTGTCCATTCAATTAACCGTTAAATTTACGGTTTGGAACATTTTTGCATGTTTACGGGTTCTAAACCATTTCCAATCGCTTGGTTAAAAAGCCGTAAATACAAAACTTTAGGGTTTCATAATCATTTATAACTAGTATGTATTCAAAACTGTTAACGTTAAGTTTTCACGAGGTGCGAGGACACGGTGGTGCCAGTTGAGCAGGAAGTCTGCCGGAGACGGTGATAGAACCCGGGACCTCCACAGTGGAAAGTCAGTACTTCCATGCTGTGTCAAGAGTTACCTAAGGCCGGAACAGAAATCGGCTTATGAAGGAGTCGAATCGTACCCCTAAAATATGTAAAAAAAATACTTTTGAATTAATTAAAGTGAAACATTGAACCCGGGTTATAGTTGATGTCCATGATTTTGAGAAGTTAATTTTGTTCTGAGAAAGAAAAAAATGTAATATCAAAAACTAATAAAAGGGGTTATGTTTCCGCAACCAGTTTTTAATACTATTACTAATTTCATCTTCTCTTCATTTCTCCCCTTAAGATAAATATGGAACTGTACAATATTATGCGATGGAATTCTAATCTTCACATTTCTGCGTTTCACAACCAAGATGGACTCCCGATTCTTATTGACTGCGAGACCTGGTTGGCGTTCGTAAATTACGGTTCGTTAAACGTTCTTTAGGAGAAACAGAGAATAAACGATTTTATTCACAATCAGCTGTTTGAGAAACATCTTTTTAATGGTTATTCGACTGTTGTAATTAAATATGGTAAAATAACAATCAAATAAATTGTTATATTTCTATTTTTCACCGAAGTTTTTAACAGTGCACCTGTTAAAGCGGTGGTAGTCGGACTTCTGCCATAAGGGGCCCGTTAAACTCAAGCGCGGCGCATCCTCGCTTCACGCGAGGACTCGTCAACAAGAACTGAAGTCGAGAAGGTCAAAATAAATTTGTAATAACTGTAGGGAAAAATATGCATGTTTATGTGTTCAGTTTGGTCGACCATTTCGACGCAAAATTCACGTAACGTATTTCAAGAAACACCGACTTTTCAGTATATTTGATGCATTATGTAACGCTTAAGAACTTTAAATAAAAACAATACCTACCTAAGCCTGAGCTAGAAAAGAGTTAAACATTATTTTATGGCAATGCAAATTGATAGGCACACATAAAAACTGATGAATATAATGTGTAAAATGTATAATCTAAACAATATATACATTTTACACACACTTTGTAAAATGTATATATTGTTTTGATTCATTTATTAGTCCATATATAGTTTCGTGAAAGGTTAATCATTACTTTAGAAAAAAATGGGTTTTTCTTATGTCAATTTTTTAATTAGCACCACGTGGCCCCGCAATCGTCTGGGTCAAAACATTCCTTAGGGTATGTTTCAAATTTAGCAATGCCCTGTAATAAATGGGTTTTTATCTAACTAAGTACAAACTAGCTAACAAAATGCAGCACTCTAAAATAAATTTCTTAATGTTTTAGAAATTTAAACTACAATGAGTTTGTTAAGTTTTACTTTAATTCATAAATTCTTTTAGCAAATGGTAAAAGAGTATATATACTGAGAGTCATACAAGGTAATATTTCTTGAATGTTAGATACTCATCAAAATAAAATGCTGAAATATACTTTAAATCCAGAATGCCTGAAAATGATTTACAAAGCAGAAATCGAAATGTAAATTCTTTGTGATTTGTGATACTTGTCATAGGGAATGCTCTTTCGAAAATGGCAAATGTCAGAATAATTTGGAACATCGAAAATGTTATTTTGAGTGCCCTGTCATGTCAGTAAGGCATTTGTAATACTTATTCGAAGAAAAACAAATTTATTTTCTGTTATCGAATTGAATTCGTTTCAATTGAAAAAAATTCTTCCATATATGCTGCAGGTAAAATCCAGACGCATGATTCTTCAGTGCCAAATATAGGAAATATGTCATTGTTATTTCCCCTGAACATTTTGAGGTCATATTTTAACATTGAAGAATACATCAAAATAATGATTGAATAAAATACCAAGTGAACGTAAAGGCCAAATACAAAAGTAAATACATAAAGGGTATACTACTTGCTATAAATCTTACTCTAATGTAAGTCCTATGTCAGATCCCACTCTTGCTAGCAATATAACTTAACGCTTAATAGCGACAACGGGAAAAAATTGAAATTAATTGATGAAGGGGGATTTTATTTAATAATTTAAGGCCGCGAAATGTGTAACAAAATAAAGAACCGCAGATGTTTTTTTATTTTCATTTTTTAGTTTTAAGTTTACTAACGCGTCTGAATAAGATAAAAGTAATCAAGCGAAGTCACATGATAAAATGGGGATAATTGGTATCATTCCCCCCCCCCCCCAAATTTAGATCCAGAAATGAGATTCCAAATCCAATGTATCTAATGTCTATTTGACGATAAACAAAACTCCCATAGCACCCCATGTTAAACCACTGTCGAAATTTTTCTGTAAGGCTGTCATTCGTGCACAGATCCGTAACCAACTAGGAGGTATATGTATTTAAATGGTTCTCGCTTTAATGTAAGGCACCTTTAAACCGTATTTGTATGTATTTTAAATACTTCATTTTTCACTATTTAATTGACGATTACTCTTCTAAAACACCACTTATTTATGTAGATATTTCTGTCTGGCGTCCGCTTTCTTACAGCTATCTTCGCACCATCGCGTTTCGCGTGAAACATTTGCATTCAAAATAACTTAATAAATAAATAAATACATAAACAGAAAACAAGCAGCCAGGTTTATGGTAAAAGTCATCCGACGATTATTAATTTTAAATATATATATATATATATATATATATATATATCATCATACTAACAAGGACATAATTATTAAGCTTTTAAGTCATACAAATAATAACTTAGTTTGTCAAAATTTTAAACATTTTTTTTTTCATGTTTTTAAAGTAAAGAAAAATAAAATAGATGAAATTAGGCAATGCAATTTCATTAATTTCGTGATCTTATTTATTTATTATTCTTCTGCATATTAGATTATTTTAAATCAATAGCAAAATAGTCTGTGGTGGCCATCACATAACCCTATGAATATTACTACTTTCCAAATTCTGATACAAATCCTTATTGAAAAATAAATAAATTGCATTAAAATAATGATCTTAAACCAGCATAAACTAATTAGAAGGTTTGTGCCACCAGAGAAGTCTAAAAATGCTAAATATACTAATAAGAATTTTATTTGCTAACGTGTAGATGAAATGGCAACAATACAAAGCAATTTGTATGCTCCTTTGACGCGATTGGAGGAAGAATATAATTTACACTTTGATGTCATACGTTTAGCGAGCAAAACGTTCGATTGCCCCACCCGCCTTGGAGCGAATGGAGCCAAAATTATTCAACGCTGCTTTTTAACAGTATCTATGTGTATACCGGATTTAGTTTCATTCTTTGCATTACGTTTTGAGTTACAGCGCCCACAAAAAATTACTAAAAATATCGATTGCTCCACTCCCTTAAAGCGAATATGTAATCAGCACCAGTTCCTATTAATGTCCACTTTTACCACATTTTGTTCGTTGCACTACTTCTTTAGATATAGCGTTGACGCTAGTCGAGAAAAACCTTTGATGGTTGAACCCCCTTCAAATGGATTCACGCCAAAACAAATCAGCACCAGTTCCCATCAGGGCCCATGTGTGCACCAAATTTAGTTCGATTCCATGCATTACTTTTTGAATTACAGCGACTGCAAAAGACCTAAAACAAAAAAAGACCACACATTTTGACATTTAAAAAAAATGGTCAAAATGGGTTCAACGCAGCTCAAGCATGCAAATCCGTTTCGTGAAAATTTGGAATTCGAAATTTTCACGAATCCAATACTTTTTGCTGCATATTGGATATAGAAGAAAGTAAAAATAAAAGGCAAAAATAATAAAATGAAATAAAGCATTAAGTCTATTTCAGAAGATTTTTTTTTCCAATTGTAACTGACATTTAAAGCCTCAAAATTAAGGTCACAAATACAGTTGACTAGAAAAAGCGGAAAGTAGCATGGCCAAGAATAGAACCAGAATAGAAACTGAAATAAATAAAAATGTTGACAAAAAATATAAATATATTTAAAAAGTTCACAACTGAATGCCAACAACATTTTTCCTTCCACGTGATTTACTTCTATCAGTAGAAGTGTTGGAACCACTCCGTGATGGAAAAAGCTATCAATTCTCTTGTGCATTGTAGCAAACTTCGGAAAGTTTGTTGCCAAAAAACTTTTTTTTTGATAATTGCAGAAGTTGAACTGAAGTCGGACACTTGCTACATTTGAAAGAGAGGGATAATAACGTTCCTATATATATATATATATATATTGTGTGTGTGTGTGTGTGTGTGTGTGTGTGTGCATTTAAAAAAGAAAAATAAACCGACGTTTTGAGACTGCAAATGTTACTTTGGAATCACCGGTTAGTAATAATAATAATAATAGTAGTAATAAACCACGTTGAAATACAACAAATCGAAATTTTCTCAAACTTAGAATCTACAATATATCTACAGTGTTGTTTTCAGATATATTTAGACCCTAGCAATTGCTCATTGTATATTCTAATCTTGAAGGAATTTTATTGACTAAAATACAGCTTGTTGAAAATAACTGGTTTAATACGACAGCCAAATATCATTATTTTTGGAGCTCCGTATATTAATAAATATAATGTATTAGAGATGTGCGCTTTATGTTCACAATAAGGAGTGTAGTATTTTAAGTTGTATACATTACTACTATGAACGAAGTTTAAAGGAACCAAGTAAGATCAGCGGAAATGAGAGAAATAAAAGAAATTAAATTTTGGTTTTCGAATTTTATATCAAGGCAAAATAAATAGAGAAAATTTAAATAACAAATTTCTTAAGTAATGTTAAGTAATGTAATTTCTTAAGTAATGTAACACGTGATGGAACGGAAGGGTCTCAAAGTTTCTTTTATTCCAAAATTCCTCGTCGTCAAGATAAGAATATTTAGTCCTTGGGACAGTCAGTTATATCGTTTCATGCTATGACAAAAATTTCCGCCCACGAAAAAAAGAACTAAAATGTACGAGAAAATAGTTGATGTTAAATGCTAAAATATATTGACTTAAAACCAGGGCGTAGTTGAAAAAAAAAAATTCAGTAAAATGTCGATCTCTATGCAAAAGGGCAAGGAATGTTACATCGAATTTAAATGCATCGAGCCAATGAGAAGCAGCGAAAATGAAAGTGCACGTTAAACAGCTTAGGTTAAAGCGTCTGAATCTGAACGGATCTGAACTACATTAGTTTTGTCACTGTCACAGATTAATGGTTTTGTAAAACGTATGTAAACACTTCTTTTAAATAAAAAAACAGCCTTTAACTCATATTAGACATCACAACTTTTCCCAATAGTTATTTAATACCATTAATTACATATTTTTTGATAGAATGCATTTTTATGTTGTCTAAAAACATGTCATCTATAACGGAACCAAAGTTCGTTCTTTAATCTCAATTGTCTCATAAAATCCTCGGATCACATGTTTTTTTTCTCGTAATAACATTGCATATGTTTTTCGAAAGAATACATTTTTATGTAGGCAGGATGATTTGGCACAGAACTCGATTTCTAGCTTTATTTTCTGAGCCTTACTAAGATTAATGCATATGAATCATTAGGATACTAACATAGTTTGGACATCTTGTACATTTAACATGCAGCTTAACAAGTTGGTCCAAGCTTTATAAATTTAGGAGTAGGTCATTTATTGCTTAAAAAAGTTCATTAACCTTGTATTCAACGATTGAAAAAAAAAAAAAAAAGAACAATGACTAATCCCAGAAAAAAATTTCATCTCACGTATTGCTTAGTGCTTTAATAATCAAAGTTATTTGTAAAACACTTATTACAATACCTCAAACATTATTTTAGTTGTTGTGTTAACTGATAACACGAACTGAAGTCGGGTCAGCTTTTTCCATCCATCTTATACCTCACAATCAATTGGCATGATACCTGTCTCTCCACCCTAATAAGAAAAGACATTTGCGTAAAATGTAAAGTTATCAATTACAAAAAATGATTATCACTGCTATTACCTCGATACATTTATGTTTGAAGTGTTTGGGACCATATATTTTAAAAGTAAAAATACTTGCAATTATCCCAAATGATTTATCACAATAATAGACATAGACAGTGGCGTAGCTAAGTAGCCGGGGGCGGCCCATCCCGGGTGCCACCCGTTCAGGGGTGACACCCAGCTACGACGAAAAAAAAAGGAAACCTTAAATACTCCATTAAGCAAAGCAAATACCTCAAATTGGACAACTTTTTTCTATCAATTTATTTCTCTTTTCAACTTGGAGAAGTGCTTCCATTCAAAAATATATTCAACTCCTAAACACACCATTGCCATCAAAAAATACCTTAAATATTATGATGCCGATGATAAGCATGTCATTTCTCTACCCCCCCCCCCTTTTTCTGTTTCAAAGTTGTGGTGATTTTTTTATTGTATTGCAACACCCTGCATAATTCGCGCTTATATATATATACTAGCGGTACCCGCACGGCTATGCCCGTGTTAAAAAATGAAAAGACCAGTCGGTTTGCCATTGTGTATATAGTGATAACTTTTTTAGGTGCAAATTATGTTATTTTATTAAAATGTATAGCATTCCATATAATTAAAGATTAGGTGCCCATGGCAATCAGCCGGAGATTCTACACATTTAAGCATTTTTTTTTACAAAACACACACAATAAAAAAGGAAAAAGGAAAGAAAGAAACGAAATAAAACAAAAAAGAAAACATTTGAAAAAAAAACGCATTTTGTTTGTTTTGTTCAAGTACCCACACAAAAAGGAAGATTATAATAAATTAGAATAGTTTTAATTAATAAATTTTTAGTACAATTAATTTTTATCTATTATTTATTGACAAAGCCGGGTCCAGACGCTACGTTTTGTACAACCTTTTGTCTGCGCAGTCTTAAGACTAAATGAAAACGTTGCAGTTTTTTATGCGTCTACATAGTGCAGAGATATCTGTATATTTCACTCAGTTTTGTGCGATATCGTCATGAAGGAGATACTACTCTGGTCAATTATGACATGGTGTCATGTTAAAAAAAAAGACTAGAACGTCTCAGAAGAACCCGGCGTTCAAAGTGGTCAAATGATTACATAAAATAAATATTTTTTTGTTGCCTGTTCTGGTGGTTCGACAACTGCAATCTCTTTATTTTCATCCATGGTATTCCTAGACTGCCTTGGTGTCTCCTGATCATTTAGGAAATGTAACAAATCAAAGTACCAGAGAGATGGCTTGTAAATTTCGTCTCCAACCCCAGATCGAATCGATTTATTAACTTTTGCCAATTATTTCCGGTAAACACTTCTCAAAGAATTAATTATTTACAAATGTTTCTCTGTTTGCGGTTGCATCAATGTCTTTGATTTTTTCCACTAAACTCTCATAAGCCTCCCCCTTTTTATCCTTGTCACTATACTCCTTGGATTTTACACGCCAAACGCGTGGGAAACTTTCGCATAATGCAATAAATTTTGTGAGAAACTCCCGAGAACATTGCCGAAAGTCGGCCATTGTCGCCTGACGAATTGAAACTGAGAAACAAAATGAATCGGAAAGGGGTGCTACCGTCTACATGTGCCGATTTGTCTGCACAGTTCAAAGACATATGCTTTCTAGCTCAGTTATCGCTGCAACTGTACAGTCTTCGCACCGGACTCAAAACTGCGCACTTTTCCAATCTACACGCAACGTTTTATCTGCAATGTGTTGAACTGCGCAGAAAAAAGGTTGTGCAAAACGTAGCGTCTGGACCCGGCTTAAAACAGAAAGACGAAATTTTGTAGCCTGCAGAAACAAACAGCAGCAAGCAAAGATTTGAATGTCAAAATAAGGAAATCAAAACAAAGCTATCAATCGCCTGTGAGACGCAGGAAATAAATTTTAATTCGTTTAAAAAAAATAATAATCAAAATCCAAAAAAAGAAATAAATAAATTAAAAATCGGCTGCTTCTCAAAATGCTAAAAACCGCAAGCAATAAATTTTAATTCGTTAAAAGAAACAAGAAGTTCCGTCTAGAACTATACGAGCCTACTTTCCCGTATACACCAAATTCAAATTTATAATCTAGCTATCTCTTTCTCTCTCTTTCTTATTTATCTTTAGTTCTAATTATTGAAAATATACCTTTTTCAACGGATAATACATATTCATTCACTCACTCATTCATTCTTTCATTTATTCAGCCATGCATTTATTCATTCATTCGTTACCTCATTCAAGTGTTTATTCATTCATTTACGCATTCATGTATTTATTCACTCATTTATTTATATTTTCATTTATTCAATAATTTATTCATTCATTCTTTTCCTCATTCATTTATTCATTGATTTATTCTTTCACTCTTTCATTTATTCATTCATTCATTATTTCACTCATTGAGTCACTGAGAAATATTCTTGAAAATCCCGATCAAAAAATTTCATAGCAAAATAGGCTCGTACGTTCTGGATAAAATTTCTATTTCTACATGTTCTACGTTATAAGAGCTTTCCGATAAAGTTTATTCCAAGCAAATCGGTCCGTTAGATCAGGATTTATATAGGGTTGAAATTTCCCCGTAAGCTCTGTGTTAATTTTTTGAACTGTTCAAAAATGAACAAAAATTGTTCAAATCAATATTTTACGCCAAGAACTTCTTCCAGTGAGCTTGTTCATGGGAACTTATATCTTGTACCCAGAGTTTACACCATTTTCTTCATTTTCACCCATAGGCGCTAATGTTAAAATTTTTTGAACTGTTCAAAATTGAACAAAAAATTGCTCAAATCAAAAAGTGAAATATGGAAATGAGATGTCCTCGCCGAGATCTTTCGAATGCAAAAAGAATTTTTCCAATCGGACAATTCGTTCAAAAGTTATTAGGGGGGGACAGACCGACAGACCGACAGACAGACAGACCGACAGACAGACCGACAGACAGACCGACAGACAGACCGACAGACAGACAGACCGACAGACACACTTTTTCCCCATCTCAATACCCTACTTTCAAATTTTTTATTTTTCAATCTTTATTTAATTACTTCACTTATTTTTGACTTTTCTTGATTTTTAACGATATTTTCACGATACATTAAGCCTTCTTTCATGCTTTATTATTATTTTTTTTTACTTTTACGGGAAAGTAGGCTAAAAAGGATCAATAGTCAGTCGGCATGGCAACAATTAAAATTAAAGTTAATTACCGTGAAAAAATAAGTTCGAACTGTAGAGAAAAATGCTTATAACTTCTTTTCTAGGTAATTTAGAGGCTTCGAATTTTCGCACGTAGAGCGAAACTCTTTCCGGGGTAGTTTTTCACGCGCTTTTCAACGGTATCAAGCTCGAAACGATGCGATAATTCCTTCCTATAGAAAATGACTATTTTATGAAACTTTCGGCTATAAATTGGAATAAAAGAAGAACAAATTCGAATTTCAGAAAAAACTCTCCGAGGTGCACACCCCCATGTTCCAAACTAATTTCGTGCCAAATTTCATGAAAATCCGCTGGACGGTCTGGGCCCTACGCCGTACACAGACACACACACATACTTACTGCTTTATTATTAGTAGAGATATATATTGTTTAATCTTTTCCATGGGGTGACCATCAATAACCGCCCCGGGTGTCACCCTTGCAAGTTACGCCACTGGACATAGACTAATACTCTTATTAAATTCAAGCACACTTTCAAAATAACGCCATGTTTACTCTCTCTCCCCTTACTATGCTCCTCTCACGTTACCTTCTTGCTCATAATCAACCCCTTTGAAGTCTGTATCCTTAAGTGTAGTACATATGTGCTCCGATGGGGTTTTTTTTGGAGGGGGGCAGAGGACGAGTGAAATTGTTATCAAGATTTTTTTCCAATTAATAAACTTTCAGTAACAAGCCATTATATTTACAAAGATAAAAGGAAAAGATCACTAACAACACTTGAGCTTAACATTATTCCGCAAGTTACACGCAAACAATTTGTAAAAAAATGTTGCTTTGTTTTTAAATACAGACAATAATTATCACTACCGTCAACCGTGACTTTGCTCCATCCGAGATAAATTAGTTTACTTTTCAAATGCTGTTTGTATCATTTCTGACAAATGTAACGTAATAACAAATGTATGGAATAAGCGATTCATTCAATACACCTAGCAACATCTTTCGGAGAAGTTGCCAAGCTTCAGAAATGGTACAAACTAACATTTTTAAGTGGGAAAATTCACCCTTTACGTGTGGCAAAGTCACTCCTGTTGACGGGAGGCAGTATATAATTATGAACATTATCCAAATTAGAATGATAATTAGTTTAAGAATACACAACATATCTCTTTGAAAATAAATAAGTGTTGAGTTTTCTGTTTTATAAAAAAAATACACTCACTATTCTTCTTCAAGTCAGAAAAATAAGCATAAAAATTTGCTGTTCACATTCTTCAGACATAGTTTTTGTCTATAATGACTTCGTATAAATAAATAAATTACGCTCTTTGTTGTTAAGTATTACGTTTCCTATTTACTTATTTTTCCCCAACAAATGTATTTTCAAATTTTCCCAGAAAGAGTTAAAAATGTACTAATAATTAAAAATGACAAACGTATATGCGGTTAAGTTATTTTATATTCTTAAGTTCATTGTATATCTATTCAAATGTGGAACACTGGCTATTAATGCTTCTTATTAACCCATAGCTCTTCACATAATAGATATAAAGTGCTAAAACATGGTTAGAGGCCTTTAGTCAACAGAGAACGACAAGTTCGTAGTTACAGAACACTTAAACCGTATGCTGTCGTATACTTCATTGATATTCGAGCCTACTCGAATTGTCAGCCTTTATATTACTCTTTCGTTAAAGTAAAGTTAGTAATGTAGAATGTTCTAGAAGAGCTTCGTTACGTATAATACATGAAAATACCTTTGAGTATATATTCAGAGTCGATTAAAGGCTACATGCCCTTTTGGTAAAATTTGCAGACAATTCAAGTGTATGACAAAAAAAAAAAAAAAAACCCCGCTCATTTCAAAACTGTATGTGGGGTAAATGTTCCAGTGAATTGCACCTTTTGAGCTATTTCTTGTATTTTCAATAGTTTAGTCATCAGAAATTACTTTTACGGAGTTTTAAAAGACACTCAGAGCCGTCTGTTAAAGTTTATCCTTTCGTTAATTAAAAATTTTTGAAGTGAATTTTTATACTCTCTCAATGTTCCAGTAATTGACACTGCCAGTTTTTCATTTTACCAGTAATTGAACTCAATGCACCAGTGTTTGACACGATGCATTAACTTCTTTAACTTATGAACATAAAGTGAATTTATTTTGAACATTGTTTTATCATACATTCGCTAAAGACATCTAAATATGTTAAACTGCATCGGAAAAAAATGTTTACTTAATGTGCCAGTATTTGGCATAGCTGTTCTAGTAATCGACGCCATTCTCTCAAATATGGGTCAATTGCTGGAAAAGCTATAGAAAAATCAGAACTGATGTTAATTTAATTTACATGCAACACCATACTAGAAGAAATGCAGCCACTAATAAACGCCTCGAAGATAATATTTTCCAAAACAAAAGCAATATTCAGAAAGAAATAGAACAAAAAATACATAAATACAATGCAAATTAATGAACGGCTTATAAGGAATACTAATTTAATTCACATAAATAATCACTACAGCAATTGAGTAATTGGGATCTCAAAACTTTAAGGTCGTTTAAATTGTGCACCGTTTTGGTTCCGGTTCCCCCATGGGAACATTGAGAGTTGTTATAAACTTTTATAGAATTTTCCAGCCCATTGAAGATATTCCAAATCCAAGGCCGGGACGGTAAGGAGTATTAGATTCTTCTGTGAAAAGAGAGAGTCGTGCTGCCATCTAGTAGAATATATTTTAAACATAATGAAATGGAATAAACGTTGTATAAGTATACTACGATGTTTGTTGGTTTATTTCTTGCTGTTAAGTTTAAAATTTACATATAAATAGTTTAAGTTACTTAGAAAGTCTTACAAGGAAATAATCCTTAAACAAGATGCTGAAAGAAGTTTTATTTAGTATCAGGCTTGGAGTTGATTACAAAGAAACGTAATCGATTACGATTACGATTACAAAGGGAGAAATTGAGAGATTATGATTACGATTACGATTGTAATCCTTTGTCAAAAAGTAATTACGATTACGGCAGCGATTACAGTCGTTGAAAAATGTAATCGATTACGATTATGACATCCGATTACGATTTTGATTACGATTAGATTAGCATAAAATTATCCGATTTTATGCATACAACTCTCATTTTCACAATAGTGTCATAAATCAAAAAGTTATGATTTTTAATTAAATTTTTGATTTTATAAGAGATAACTGAAATGATGATGAATGCAATTATAATGAAACAATTTCAACATCACAGTTCTGCAATTATGACGTCGTTGCAGAAATGAAAAATTTGCATTATATATATATATATATATGTATAATCAGGAAAGGCACATTCAGTATTTTTCGAATATTTAAAACTCATGTGAGGAATAACTACATTGATCGTATTTTGTATGTAAGCAAAGACGATGCACTAAATGTATATATAATGCATAAGTGATTTAAGTGATTTACCTGGTTCATTGTTATTTTGTGTGCATACAATCAAAATTTAGTTGGCCGAAATTTCTGAAAATGTATATTTCTCCATTGTATTTATTTTCTAGTTTAAATTGTGCAAATATTTCACATAACACCAATTAGTTTACTTAAAATAATAATTTTCTATAATTCTTTATGAAATCACTTGTTATCCCGTGAAATTCATGCACATCTTATAAAATATTCAGATAGTGTAAGAGATAAATAATCTTTTGAAAATAAACGCTGCATTTTAGAATAATTTCAAAAAATTTGAACATGAACATTCAAATAACTCTTAGCAAAATTAGTAATCGTTAAAAAGTAATATGAAGAATAATTATAATACGAATGACTATAATATTTTAATATGATTTTTGTGGTTTTTTTTTTAACATGCACGAGCATATATTTTTTTCCATGTACTAACTGTTTTAATAAAAAAAATAAAGTGCAAGTAATTTTACAACACAAATTTAACGTACAAGATTCAACTGAAATACAAATTTCTGTTGAGGTAATTCTAAGAAGAAAAAGATAATTAATTTTTTAAAATAATTCCTAAATATTAATTCATGCATGTAAAAAACAATTGGGAAAATGTCTGAACATATATCATTTTCTTTTACATACCTATTAATTAAAAAGAATATTAGCATTAAAATATAAATAAATTTAAGATTTAAATGTATGTACTTTTTTAAATATTCAAAGAACATATTTTTAAAAATAATAATAATCACACGTACCAGGGTTAAGATTTCATGCATCTTAAGCATAGAGCATCATGTAACGCTTGCTCCTAAATTGCTGAAGTGTAAATGTGCTATTCTTTAGAAAAATTCTTCACTTCTGCCATTAAAGGAAGGCGAAAACACAAAAGTCATTTCATGTCTCTTTATGTGTGTAGGTGATAGTACCAACACTAGATTTTCAGGGGGGCAGTCTACTTCGATTATTGAAAGGGAAAATGGGGCGCCCATTCTTTTAATGCCGACTCCAAACCGGGACCCCCGCGGAGAGAAGAAAGGGAGAACTCTCTTTTTTACTCGCGGCGGTCCCGTCCAGACTCTCGCCTATTGCCCAACCGTTTGAGTATGTTTTGAAGGGGTAATTAAGGAAGCAAAATGACCCATGCATTTGGTCCTAATAGACACCTTCCCCTTTCTTTTCTACCCCGAAATCTGTGACTTGCGGACAGATTACCGCTCTTGTACCGAAACTGGACGACGCGAGGAGACCGGAGACCCCCCCCCCCCAACTGAGAGCCCCAAGGCGATGCGAGTGACATATCTAGACCAGACTCCCTTTCTTCTCGGGCTCTCCAGCCATTCCCCGTGGAGAGTGGAGCCGCAATTAGGGATTCTGAGAGACCGCAACAAGTAGGACAACAAGCTTCTCTAGCAGACTATTATATGGTCCTGCGACCGCCACACAGAACCTTTTATATTATGATCGCCCGTAGGTTACAGACCGCTTAGGATAGGACTTCAGTACACAGTTTGAATCCTTTTTCTTGTAATCTTATCTCTTCTATCCAAGGGTAGCGCTAAAAATTTCAGCTTTCAGCAGGTCCAGATTACACGATTGCAGGACTAGCAGATTACGGATTTTTTCCTTAAGATTACGATTAAAATTTACGGGAGAAAAAGGATTACGGGATTACACAACTTCGATTATGATTATGAGAATATGCCATCATCAGATTACGATTACGATTACAATTTTGTCAAAATGTAATCGATTACAGCCGATTACGATTACGTAATCGCGATTACTCCAAGCCTGTTTAGTATCTTTGAAATGTATTTTTCAAACTTTATGGAAAAAGATATAAAACTACAAGTTCCAAGATAAGTTTTACAAGAGTAATTAGCATGTCAAATCAACCAAAAAAAAAAAAAACAACACATATTTAATCCTTAGCATCTCACATATTGATATTTCTTTGATGGTAGTATCCATCAATAAAGTGACAAAAACCAAATTTAATACAAAGTCTTATTGGCATACAGAGCTAGACCTTATGTCATTCGCTTCTGCTTTTTATGACCTTAATCTGGTATGCAACACCATTTGTAAAAAAATTAGTGTTTGACAAAAATTTGAAAAATTCATTTTCTAAAATCTCAGAAACACCCCGCTCGATTTGTTTAAAAAAACAATCTGTTCGTTTGACATCGATTTGCTGCCTTTGTGCCAAATTTCAGAATCGGGCAATATGGAGTTCAAGTGGAAATTAATTTTTTTGTACGATCATTATTCGATAAATTGCATTTTTCGCATTAAGACCGTTTCTGTGAAGTTATTTGCTAGTTCAGGCTTTCAGTGTAATTTGGAGGTGACAAAATTAAGTTTCGTTCACGTTCAGTGAATTGTTGTTCCCTATAGTGATAACGCTGAAAATTAAGATGGTTTACAGAAATCAGGTAAAAAGCGGGCAACTTTTGATTGACTATAATAGCTTTAGGGCTCACATCAAAGGCGACGACGATTCATTGAACCGTGACACCAATGTCATTTAATTTCCTCATAATCATTAACTGTACATTATTCGATGTCTAGAATATGTTCAACTGCACAGTTGTGCAAATCTTTTGGAGTCAAGATTTGATTCTCATATGGCCTTTGTAAGACTTAGCTGTAGCAACAAGCTTTAAAAGCACCGCCAAGTCCATCATACGCATCTTTTCCATGTAAAGAATCGCCACTGCTTAATCCAAAATGTTTCATGAAGGTGTAAGTATATAAGCTGTTGAAGTGATTTTTTCTGTTATTATGCTATGTTGAGCTATTATCAAAAGAGTAGATACTATTTTTTTAGCTTGAAAGCCAAAATTTCTTTTAACGTTTGTCATCAACTTGTTATGGAACACGTAAGATTCAATTATATTGTGATGTATACTTTCTCAGATAAAACATATTGTAAATGGTTGCTTTTCCCATCCAGTTCATAATAAGCAATAATACGGTGCAAAGTGTCTTGGCTGCTGGTCCAATGGTATGATAAGACTTCATCTTGGTGTACAAACGAATAGTTTTCTGCCGCGATATAATTCGAAAAACACAATTTATCGATTCCTGAACGTACAAGAAGAGTAGTTTAAACTGAAGCCCATTGTCGTCCCATTCTTAAAATTTGGCACAAAGGCCGCATAGCTATTAGATGTCAAAATAAAATTAGTAATTATTTTTAATTTGGGTTGAGTTAATAAAATTCAGAGTAATACGTAAATATATAAACTGAAAATCGTCTGTCTTTAATTTTGGTGTATAAAAGATGAACTTCAGTTCAATAACTTCTAACAGCAATGGCGTATTGAAGAGGCCGGGAGGGGGGGGGGAGGACAGAAATGAATTAGAAAATACATATTTGAAATTTATATATATATATATATATATATATATAACATTTGAAATTGAATTTTAGAAAGTTATCTTTATGACTTGAACCACTCTCGAAATAAAGCTTCATATACTCTCCTGCATGAGAAGTTAATTAAAAATGAGTCCGTTAAGAAATCATTGACACTTTCTCTAGAATAAGAACTTTGAAACTTTCTCTCATTGAGATATTCTCTACCAATTCCTTTAAAACGTTATCGACCAATAAGAATCAAATTTGAAGCAGGAGAATTACATTGAAACATTCTTTACAAAAAAAAAAAAAAAAAAAACAAAGAAATAGAAGCAATTAGAAGAAAAAAGAAAGAGAAGAATAGGCTCTTAAATTTTTTTAACACTATACTCTCTCAATTGCAATGCTATGTTTGAAACAACTAAGAATGAAGCAGAAGTTTAATTTCATAAATGCATGCATTGAATTAAAGTAGCTAGATATAGTTCCTGATTAAAAAAAAGACGGCCTGACCGTTATTTAATAAACATGTCCATCATATGAATATAAATACATATTGTTTCTCAAGCAAGAGAGGGGCCCCCTTTTAACCGCCCCCCTCCCCCCCCATAAATGATGGGACACAGGAAGATAAAATGCACCTGGGTGCTAGACAATTAGAGTTTATCTATTTAACGTTCAACTAAAGCAATGGTTACACAGTAAAGTAATTTGCCATGTCACTCTTTTGAAATCTTCATGATTATTGAATGTGAAATAAAATCATGTGAAAGTAGGCTTTCAGTTTTTCTTATTTAAATACCTGTCAAAAAGAAAAAAAATGAGCATAAGAATAAGTAAAAATTGTGCCGGACCAGGCTTGGAGTCGATTACAAAGAAACGTAATCGATTACGATTACGATTACAAAGGGAGAAATTGAGAGATTATGATTACGATTACGATTGTAATCCTTTGCCAAAAAGTAATTACGATTACGGAAGCGATTACAGTCGTTGAAAAATGTAATCGATTACGATTATGACATCCGATTACGATTTTGATTACGATTAGATTAGCATAAAATTATCCGATATTATGCATGCAACTATCATTTTTACAATAGTGTCATAAATCAAAAAGTTATCTCTTATTAAATCAAAAATTTTATTAAAAATCATAACTGAAATGATGATGAATGCAATTATAATGAAATAATTTCAACATCACAGTTCTGGAATTATGACGTCGTTGCAGAAATGAAAATTTGTAATATATATATATATAATCAGGAAAGGCACATTCAGCATTTTTCGAATATTTAAAACTCATTTGAGGGATAACTACACTGATCGTATTTTGTATATAAGCAAAGACGATGCACTAAATGTATATATAATGCATAAGTGATTTACCTGGCTCATTGTTATTTTGTGCGCATACAATCAAAATTTAGTTGGCCGCAATTTCTGACAATGTAGTATATTTCTCCATTGTATTTATTTTCTAGTTTAAATTGTGCAAATATTTTACATAACACCAATTAGTTTACTGAAAATAATAATTTTGTATGATTCTTTATGAAATCACTTATAAGATGTGTATGAATTGCACGGGATAACAAAATATTCAGATAGTGCAAGAGATAAATAATCTTTTGAAAATAAATGCTGCATTTTAGAATAATTTCAAAAAATTTGTACATGAACATTCAAATAACTCTTAGCAAAATTAGTAATCGTTAAAAAGTAATATGAAGAATAATTATAATACGAATGAATATAATATTTTAATATGATTTTTGTGGTTTTTTTTTAACATGCACGAGCATATAATTTTTTTCCCTGTACTAACTGTTTTAAGAAAAAAATAAAGTGCAAGTAATTTTACAACACAAATTTAACGTACAAGATTAAACTGAGATACAAAATTCTAAGAAGAAAAAAATAATTAACTTTTAAAAATAATTCCTAAATATTAATTCATGCATGTAAAAAAACAATTGGGAGAATGTCAGAACATAAATCACTTTTTCTTTTACATACCTATTAATTAAAAAGACTATTAGCGTTAAAATATAAATAAATTTAAGATTTAAATGTATGTACTTTTTTAAATATTCGAAGAACATATTTAAAAAAAAAATAATAATCACACGTACCAGGGTTAAGATTTCATGCATCTTAAGCATAGAGCATCATGTAACGCCAGCTCCTAAATTGCTGAAGTGTAAATGTGCTATTCTTTAGAAAAATTCTTCACTTCTGCCGTTAAAGAAAGAAGAAAACGCAAAAGGCATTTCGTATCTCTTTATGTGTGTAGGTGATAGTACTCTTTCCACTAGATTTTCAGGGGGCAGTCTGCTTCGATTATTGAACGGGACCCACGTGGAGAGAAGAAAGGGGACACTCTCTTTTACTCGCGGCGATCCCGTCCAGACTCTCGCCTATTGCCCAACCGTTTGAATATGTTTTGAAGGGGTAATAAAGGAAGCAAAATGACCGATGCATTTCAGGGCCTTGGTCCTTCTATAGACACCTTCCCCTCTCTTATCTACCCAAAAATCTTTGACTTGCGGACAGATTACCGCTCTTTTATCGAAACTGGACGACGCGAGGAGACCGGAGACCCTCCCCCCCCCCCCCGTGAGAGCCCCAAGGCGATGCGAGTGACATATCCACTCTCTTTCTTCTCGGGCTCTCCAGCCATTCCCCGTGGAGAGTGGAGCCGCAATTAAGAATTCTGAGAGACCGCAACAAGTAGGACAACAAGCGTCTCTAGCAGACTATTATATGGTCCTGCCATCAAGGCTCTGCGACCGCCACACAGAACCTTTTATATTATGATCGCCCGTAGGTTACAGACCGCTTAGGATAGGACTTCAGTATACAGCTTCAATCCTTTTTCTTGTAATCTTATCTCTTCTATCCAATGGTAGAGCTAAAAATTTCAGCTTTCAGCAGGTCAAGATTACACGATTGCAGGACTAGCAGATTACGGATTTTTTCCTTAAGATTACGATTAAAATTACGAAAGAAAAAGGATTATGGGATTACACAATTTCGATTATGATTATGAGAATATGCCATTGTCAGATTACGATTACGATTACGATTTTGTCAAAATGTAATCGATTACAGCCGATTACGATTACGTAATCGCGATTACTCCAAGCCTGAATTCGACTTCAGAAAAAAATGAAGTTATTATTTTGGAATGTTTGGTTCGCTCTTATCAAAAGATGGCAGCACGAGTGCTTTATAAAATGAAGAGAAAGAGGGATAAAAAAATAATTACACCTATTAAAATAATTAATGGAAGCATTAATGGAAGATGAAATGAATTTTAGGTTAACTAATTAGTTTAAATTTGCTTTTTCATCAGGTGTTGATTTCTAACATGACTAAATTTGGGGTCTTTACGGGACTGTAAGACTTCATTGCCATGAGAGATCAGAGGAACACTTTCGTTACCGAATATAATTAACATACGCCGGCAAGGTGGCATAGTGTGACGCACTGCCCTCATACGGCCAAATTCCCAGGATCAAACCTGACCCAAGTCGATGAATTTTCAAGGTGTTGAAAATTGACAGCGCCGATGTCGTATAATTATGCGGCATATTAAAGATCCCTTAATTATATGTTTGGCTTCTATACTCTCGGCTAAATTAAGTTCCTACTGCAATTTCGCATCATTTAGAGCCCAGGTGCCGCCATCTAGGTTAAACCTGCGCAAAAATTCTCATGTGGTAATGGCATCCGCCGATATTGGTGCTACTTGAAAGAATGGATGCCGGTTTCCGGGGAATGCACTAGGTCTGCAAAGGTTAGCAACCATACGCAGCCCAATTAGGAATTTTAAAAAAATGAACACATTTTGTTATTTTTTGACTGCCTATTTTAAACCCTGGTAGGTTTCTGCTCAAAGCAAATTAATATACAGTAAACCCTCGTTATATCGCTCATTCGGATATATCGCGCTTTTTCTATGTCTCCCAAAATTTTAAGTTTGAGTTCTTCTAAGTAAAAAATTTACATTTCTCAGTAAAGCCCCTTTTCCCCCATTAAACAAAGCCATCGAACAGGAATGTTTTCCTTTCTTCTGAATTTTCTGAAGTTAAAAGCTGCAACAATTCTTCTCCCACTCCCAACTTACATGCCTGCAGAGTGATTCTACTCGAACCAGTTGACGTTTTACTTGACATTTCTTTTTGTATTGATCCTAACGCCCATAGAATGAAAGAGACAGATGTCTATTCCCAAGGATTTTTATGAAAAGATTTATTTTAATTAAGCTATTTTTATTAAGAAAGTTGTCATTATGTAAGATTAAATTAAATTTTTTATGTTGAGAGTACTTTCTTTCAACAACTTGAAAGAAAACATCTTCCCCTTTTTATTTTTGTTAACTCTTTTCTATAACCCATTCTCTTTTCTTCTATTCAATTCACGGTGCGTACCCACCATCCGCACAAATATTTTAGCGGTGTTCGAGCACCTGGTGTATTAATATTCCTAACGTGTAAAATGGATGGTAAGTTTGACAAACAAGTGCTAGTAAAGCTAGTGGAATATCTGTACAAAACCAAACCGATATTTAACCATATACTGTTGTTAAATTGAATTACTATTAGAATAAAAGTCTAACGCATCAAATTCTCAATTATTAAAACCGTTTTCGTATTAGGTACCACTTCTTCACGATGAATAATTACTCAAATTGCATTTTACGATGCAGATGACAAGGATGTCCTCATTAAACAAAATTAGAATAAGTTATTTTCTTGATTAGGAAATTATTTTGGTTTTACTTTTAGTCTGCGAAGAAACTTCACCACGTTCCTAAATATTTTCGGGCTTGGGAAAAATAATCTAATTATAGAATACTTTAAATACGTAATAGCAAAATACATTGCGTAGAAGAAAATTGATTTCGAATAATAATCTTATTAGGTAAGCCCGATATAATTGCTTGGAAACTCTTTTCTGAATAATTTAGAAGAAGAAAATGTTGAATTTTAATTCCTTTAAAGGGAATCTCGAAAATTATGGAAATTGTATTCAATGGTGCGTGTTCACTACTGACAAAAGATTTACTGCTCGTAAAATGCTTTTTCGCGGACGCGGACTAATAATATTTCACGCCGTGTTAGTAAACCTTGTGATAGTACTACATTTCCTTTTGAAAGCGGAACATAATTTCCAAAAATAATCTTTAAGTTATTCAGTAATTTTTACGCCATGATATTAAAATAATGTAATATTAAATTGGAAAAAGTTGATTGTGTCAGCAGAATGCTGTGCTGCACGCATTTCTTTTGTTGTAATAAACTAGATCTCCTGGAATTATTCAATAGAATTATTCATATAATTAAACAAAAACTCAGTGACACTACAGTCCATGAGGGTCAAGGCCTGCTGTGCCCATCCTAGCTTACGAAACAAAAAGTCTTGGGGTGCAGGAGCAAACGTTCCGGTCAGGTGGTCAGCCTGATGCAGAACCCATAGTGCTTAGTTTCCGAGCATGCTTGGCCCTTATGGGATGAAGGGAAATAGTCAATACAGCAACAAAAATCAATTGAGCAAACAAATGTTTCATGGATTAACAAAACGAATCGCAATTCATCCTGACCAATAGCTTTCTTTTTACAGCATTTTAAACGCTTAATTTTAATTTTTGTCAACTGTGTATAACGTTCACTCATCATAATGCATTTCCCTTCAATTATGAAAGATTTTTTTCCTTGTGTAAAACGATGCAAAGCATTATCTCAACTAGTCTTGTTTTTCGAAATTAATTTGGACTTGCAGGCACTTTTTTTCTTTCTACAAGATTTATTTGATTACATCTGTGAATTCCGAATTATTCATCAAAGCATCCAGTAATTAAATAAAATGCTATCGAACAACTGCGGTGCCTTTTTATTAAAATATGCTTGCATATAATTGCTTATTTTACACATTTTTCTTTTATCGTAGCCTTCCTAAATTTATAGAAAGCAAAGTACGCAGCGTTTATGCAATTTAACTTAGATTTATTTTTAAAACCCTTTTTTTTTTTTTTAATTCAGAAACAATAGTCTAAATTGCTAATTTATTTTTCTGTATATAACAGGTCTTCTTTCCTTTCTCCTGGTTTTATTTTAAAGGTTGATATTGACGGAACAACGGCATTCCGATTTTTATCTAAACATAAGAAATTTTTAAATAGAAGTAAAATCATAGCGTTTATTTTCTGGTTATTTATGCTTTACGATCTTATACACTCCTTTACCTAGCAAAGCATTATTTATCATGTATTATAACTCTACAGATATATATAAATATGGTATCAAACGAATTGATTTTGAGTAGAGAATTGATTTCTTTGGCACACTCAATCATAATGCATTTGGCAGTCATTCTTCGCCGTAGAAAATTTATGACCTACAAACAATTCCTCACGTTGAGTTTCAGGTATACCCCCATCATTTTAGATTTGTGCAAGGGACTCCTATTCTCTATACAATATATTTATAAACAAATTGTGTTTAAGAATTGAAGTTTACTCGTAAACGATTTTTGAACTGAAAAAATTTACAGATCTATTTGTTTTATAACTAATTAAAATTCTTGTTGAAGATACCGAAAAAGAAGTAACATATATTTCTCAGATAATGTCATTTTTTAGTATTGTTAAAGAAATGTCAGTTCTATCACTATGCGCGAAAGTTGTGCATCGTTATAAGGTAAAAAATATGCTATGCTACAAAGCCGGGTTGGTATTTTTGACGTAAAAAAAAAGGTATTTTTTCTAAGACGATGGCAAAAACTGGAAAAAACCAGGGCAAAAACGGAAAACGGCAAATAGTGCGCTTCCAGAAATTGGTACCAACCCTTTCAACCGCACCACAATGAGTGTGCTACCATTGCCGCAAATTTTGACGCTCAGTTCTCCTTTAGATGATGGCACCTGAACTCTAATTGGTGCGAAACTGCACTAGGAGCTTAATTTAGCCGCGATTATTCACACCAAAGGGATACTCAAGGGTTCTTTATCATGCCACATAATCATACGACACGGGAGCTGTCGATTTTCTGCATCTTGAAAATCCACCGACTTGGACCAGGTTTGATCCCGCGAACGAGGCCTGCGCCTTACCACTACGCCACCGTGCCGGCAGAAATATATTTATTGTTCTTAAATAACATGCAGTGTAGTAAAGTCTATAATTTAATGAAGGACTAAGTATTTAAGTTAACTTTTGAATGTTGAATACCTTTATTTTGCTAATTATAAATATTACTATTAAAACAACTATCAAATTAAAGTCTATGCTGCAAATACAGAAGTAAGATTAACGCAAAATTACACAATGAAAAAAATTCATCTTATAAAGCATTTTTATAAGATGAAGTTGCTTAATAAGACAAAAGGTAATAAAGCAAAAAGGTAAGACTTTACACCTTTTCGCTCCTTTTTCTTTTGGAAAAGGAACAAAAAGGTACTTTCATTACTTTTAGTCATTTTAGTTCCTTTTAACAGAAATGTGAACAAGTTAAGCGATTTACGTTTTCCTAACGAGAAGTAATATTGAAGTTGCATTTGCAAGAACCCTTATCGGCCATTTTTAGCAAACTAGAAAGAGAAAATAATCTTTAACTCTGAAATAAATCTTCACAAACGGAGCCACACTACACGGACAACGAAAAATGTGATTTCATCGAACGTGATTTCCTTATCTGCCTTATTTTTTGCTTATCCCCATAATGACGTACGTCAAATGTGTAATTTGGCCAACTATATTAGTTAAGGTCATTGTACACATGCGCCTCATTGACTACTGAACAACCAAAATATGTTTCAAACTTTTCATTACTTTATTGTAGAAGTGAGCCACTACGATAAATAATTTAGAAAATCAAAATTAGTATGATGATCTTTATTTGTGCAAAAATATTATGATAAACCAATTTAAACTTTAGCCTTTATTTGTTTAGGCATAAAGATAAATCGTCTGTTACGAATGGTGTAAACCAGTCGTCGGCAACCCGTCGATCGCGATCGACCGGTCGATCGCGAGCTCATTTTCGGTCGATCGCGACAGCATTTTGGAGTTTATAGTGTAAAAAAATAAATAAAATAACTTTTGAATTGGATGGCGAGTTTATTATTATTTTTTTCCCTTCAGAAAATGTTTGTTAGTTTGTCAGACCATTCACCCGACCTAAAAAAATTCCAGTAATATGAAATGTCAGTCGTCACTTTAACTATGCTCTTGGTGAGAGTTAATTCAAGAATGTAACTACATTTCACATGTGTGTTTTAGTTAAAAAACAAAACAAAAACTAACAGTTCTTTTTATCAAATTCGAAAGAAATAATAGTATTACAATTGTTTTGATGCGAGTTAACGTTTTAGCAAACCATTATTTTACAAATTTTAAAGTAGGTGTTTTATAAGCATCAGAACTTTCTTCTGACAAGAATTAACATACAATTTGAAGATGGGCGCAATCCGAACATGCCCTATTTAATAATGTATACCCCCTCCGCCCACCGGTCCCTCGTGTTCACCGAACTTGGAAAGTAGATTTCAATCAGTTTAGTTTGCCGACCGCTGGTGTAAACTTACCAGATAAACGTGTAAGATTTCGGATAAAAACTTTTATTAGGCATTATTATTTCAGCGCACGTTTGTGCATTTTTGCACTAGTTCCTCAGTGTGCGGAGAATGATTAAGGGGAATGATTTTTTTCTTTCAAGAAGCTTTCAACGCTTTTAATGCAGTGAAAAAGTCTACAAACAGAGATAAAGAGATGAATTTTAAAATGAAAAGAAGTGTAAAAAGGGTTTCCAACCTGAATTTAAGTTCAGTGCTTTGACTTGAAAAAATCAATTTCCTACCACAAATATCAAGGGGAAATTGCCCTGGTGTTGCTTTCATTTGTTTATATATGCGGTTTTAAGTAACAACTTTTTCTTTTTTTGTTTTGCTGCAAAAAACAAACCCTCTAAAATATTAAATTTAGTCTTATAATGTGCATAAATTTAAATAGTAATACGCGTAAAGTTTCAAACAAAGAGCAAAAAAGTTCAATATTGTATTTTTGCAAAATTTTATTGTAAAAATGATTTTTCTAAAACATTTTTATACAAGTATAATGTGCAGGTGAAAGAAGTTTTAAGATAAGTTTTGAAATGGTTTTTGCATTTTTTCTTCAGAATTAAAAGCAGTAATAATAATAATAATAATAATAATAATAATAATAATAATAATAATAAAAAAACTAGTAGTACCCGCCTCGCACCCCCATCCTGAAAATCCTTAATTTAAGATGAATCCAAAAAAGGCTCATTTTATTTATTTAATTAAAATTCTCCAATCCCCCAACTTGCCCCCCCCCCCTCCTCCGAAGGAATTGCCTAAGCATTTCCTTTGGATCGCTTCATGATCTAAGCTCGTTCCACTCGCTTATCGAATACTAAAACATTTTAGTATAGCTCTATCACTATCACAGAAAAAAATAGAGGTGGGCTTCATATGGCAGAAGTCCGTCTCTAACATAGAGCTTGGAAAAAATTTGCGTTTTTCTGCTCAATATTTGATCTCTATTTTGTAGCAGTTCTCTCACTTACCTGAGGTGAAACTGATTTATGAAATTTAAACACAAATAAAGTTTAAAGGAAAAAGAATTGAATTTTTTATATTTTATCAGATTACTGTTATGTTTCTTTTTTGAATACAATGCTGATTCAAGGAAACGTAGGCTTTATTTAGTTTTGAACGAACTTCTTGATTTCGTTGTTTTCATTTGTTAAGGTGAAAATAGCTTTTCCCTTGCTTTGGGTTTCCCCTTAATAATAAGGAAGAATACTTATAGGGCGGTATCAGCTTTCAAATACTTTACACGAGGCTTTAAAATCTTCCATCAGAGAGGTTTTTTCCTCCAATGTCACTTGTATTTGCATTTTTCCATTTTCTATCCCAAAGTGGAAATGGGAAGAGAATTTGATTTATTTAGTCATCGGCAGGAAACTTTAGGTTGGCTTCATAGTTTGGCATTGGGGATTGGGGAAGTAAAAGACAATTTTAAAAGGTACCGAAATGTGTTTTTTTAAATGTATTTGCTACATATTTGCATATATTTTTTCTTCAGCAATAATTTTGTTTGAGAATTTTTCTTTATATGTGAATAAAGTTTCTTTGGGGTTCTGTATCCGATTTTGAATATGTGAAAATAAATCAAAATAAATTTAATTTTACTTTAATAAACATTAAAATACACACTTAAAGGCAAAAAAAGTTCTGTGAAATAAAATTTTGCTGTATGTATCGCAAATCACTCTTTTATACTCTTACATCTCTTTTTATACTCTTATACTCTTTTATACTGTACTTAAATTACAACAGGATTTAGGTTGCACATAATTACACGGAATAACTAGGTTACACATAATAGAAATGCTTTATGAACTTCAAAAGTTCAATCATTGTCGCCGTCGTCATCACCACCGTTCTCGTCGCCGTCATCATCATCATCATCATCATCATCATATCACATTATTAATTAATTTATTGTTTTTTTTTTTTATTATTATTACGTTTTGCGGTAAGAATCATTTGGTTAATTTAATTTTTTTAAATATCGATAAAATACTACAGCTGTTTTTTTTAGTCGCAAATATATGTGTCGATAAAATTCGGTAATTTCAAATTGAATATCGTAGCTGCGAAAAAACCCTGCTGGAAATGATAAAAAGTTAAAAGAAAAACAACTGTTTTAACTCCGACTCTCCTGTGCCAGGGAGCAAGAAGAGTTATAACGAGCAATAATAGTTTTATGTTCATGGTTAATCAAAGTACTAATTTTTTTCAGCATTTGTTCACTATTTTATAATTGTTAATACAAAGAGAAAGAGCTGTAGAAACTGTTCATTCAAAACTTTCATAGCAATCATTCTATTAAAATGCAAGATCTTGCATTGATTTAATACGATGGCGAGTTACTTGCACCAAGCTTGAGTAAAACATAGATATAGTGATGAACCTTTCAATTTTGTTATTAATGTTAACAGTCTGAACCCTTTAGGAGGCGGTGGTAAGTATACTTGCCATCAAATCTGTCCTTTTTTAAACGTTAACCCTCCTCCCCAAAAAAATGAGGCAAAATGAGCACATCCATTTTTCATAGCAGAAAATATAATTACTATAAAACTGGAGCTATTCCTACATTAAAACTGGAATTGATAACTTTTAAACACTGCTTTTGTCGAAGTGAATATAAGGGAGAATAATGTAAGGAGATGTAAGAACGATAGCTTAAAAGTAAGTATGTATTTAATACACAGAATGCTGTTTATTTGAACCCCTTCACGAAAAAGCAACAATTATGAAACAAAATCAACTGTAAGTTCGAGACTGCAATGCATAAACAAGCTTTTCCCCTTGCTTTGTGCTTTCTTCCTTGCAGCTTCGATTTCTTTATTAGTTCCACAGCATCAGTTATTTATACCGTTCGGTGCGTTTTGAAGTTCAATTAAAGTAACATATTTTCAAAGTTAAATAAAATACCGCCTGTTTTTGCTCTTTTAATTTTAATAAAATTATGCGTATATACTAAAAAAGTTAAAAAGCATTATTGAAAGATTTCTCAAAAAGTAAAATGTTTAATCTCAGAGAACTTCTTTAAAAATAGTTAGAAGCAATTTATAGCCAAATCCAAATTACATTTTAATAGTTTCGGATTTTCATTTTTCGTTTAACGGGTCTTTATTAGGGATGTAACGAATAGTGATTTGGCCGAATAGCCGAATACAGAATATTCGGCCACTTCTTCCAGGCCGAAGCTGAATATTCGGCCATTTCTTCTAGGCAGAATAGCCGAAGCTGAATATTCGGCCATTTCTTCTAGGCAGAATAGGCCGAAGCCGAATATTCGACCAATGTCTTGGGCCGAATACCGAATATTCGGCGGCCGAATATTAAAATTTCTAGAAAATCGTTGTAACAGAAAGTATTTGTCAAATTTAAAATTATTCACAAAGTCAGGCATCAATTACACACAATCTATGATGTATGATTTAATTTTATTTGTTAAGAATTTAAAACTATTTAAAATTAATCTATGTTCTCTATTGTTTTAAATGTAATAAAACAAAAAATTTCACCCACAAGTGA
Organism: Octonoba sinensis; assembly: GCA_038502835.1. Classification (NCBI taxonomy): domain Eukaryota; kingdom Metazoa; phylum Arthropoda; class Arachnida; order Araneae; family Uloboridae; genus Octonoba; species Octonoba sinensis. The sequence continues at coordinate 130,097,138 of CM076600.1, forward strand.
ATAGAAATGACAGGATTTATGGTAGTAAGCATTAGCATTATTTTACTAATTATTTAATTCAAATGAAAGAACTACTGTTGCTTAGTGAACTTTTACCTTGCTCAAAACTGTTTTATGAAGATATTTTAAAAGTTATAAAAGTTAATATTTTTATTTTATGGGGCTTTTATACATACCTATTTTTTAAAGATCTATTAAAATTTAATACCATTAACTGGAATATATTTATATTTTCAAAAGCCCAAATAACTTATGCTATTTTAATATTCATGATATATTCTAGGCTTTTCACATTTCTCTCTTACCCAATATTCACTATAAATCAGTCTACCCAAACAAAGTCTGACTTCCACTTTGTTAATAATAACAAAATTAATCTATCATATTCTCCATCATAGTTAACTATTTCCAGCTTTTGGGAGCAAATGCTAAATATAAAATACAATATTACAACTTTAAAATCTGTTTTTGCTCAATTAAGGCTAAAACAAGGTTTAAAAGAAGTAGTTTTTTTTCTAAATTATTTTTACTTATTAAAACTATATACTAATGTATTCTTTTCCAATAACTATAATACAATTTTAAATGTTTAAAATCTACTAATTTCTTTAATTTTTTACATTTCTACCGCAGCAGTACTATTCGGCCGAATAGTCCATCAATATTCGGCCAGGCCGAATTTGAAATTACCCAGTATTCGGCCAGGCCGAATATTCGGCTAGGTGATGAAATGACTATTCGGCCAGACCGAATATTCATAGGGTCGAAATAGGCCGAATAGGCCGAATACCGAATAGTGGCCGAATATTCGTTACATCCCTAGTCTTCATATCAATTGGCTAGAGAAGGATGTTCTTTCGAAAATTTCTTCATATGAGAGAGTCGTAGTTTGTTAAACTTTTACTTGTAAAGAGTTTAGTGTAACAAGTCTCTTAATTTCTTTTAGCTGTCTTATTTAGTTATGCTTAGATTTTTTATTTAATAGGATATGATGTTAAAAAAGATACCACCATGGAGTTTTTTGTGGAACATTTTAAACTAATTTTTAAATCATTATTTTAGAGGGTTTGAATTTATATATACACTTCTCAAAACAATTAAAGGATCACTACTTTGGAATGATCGTGTACAAGAATAAGTTTTATAATAAATATGAGAATTTGACCTTTGGTACTGGACACCTTTAATGAGAAACAACAGAGTTTGTTTTTGTTTCTTGGCTTTCAATTAGTATAGATAATTCTGATGTTTTTTGTAAATACACCGAAACAGGAATGAAAAAGAGCAAGATTCCAAGTACTAACCAGTTGTCAATCGAACTTACAAGGTGCAGTTCACTCATTTTCTGTTTGCTTCGTCCTGTTTACGTACCATGGCAGGTGTTAGAAGGTTTCTTTCTTACAATGATGTGACTAGGGCTGTCACATGGATTGAAGGTGGTGTTTCTCAACGTCAGGTGAGTCAAAGGTTCGGTGTAAGTCAATCAGTGGTTTCAAGACTTTGGAACCGCTACCAACAACTAGAGACTGTCCATATAAGGCCAAGTCAAGGGCGGAGGAGTTCCACTTTAGCCCAAGAGGACAGGTATTTACGTCTAAGTGCCCTCAGACGCAGATTTTCAATAGCCAGGGAGCTGCAAAATGAGCTAAGATGAGCAACGGGGACCGAAATTTCCGACCAGACTGTACGAAATCGACTTCGGGAAAGTGGATTGAGATCTAGACGACCAGTCCAAGTACCTCGGTTTACAGCACGTCACAAAAGAGAAAGAATACAGTTTGCTTGGACACACAGACGTTGGCACCTAAAGCATTGTCGTAAAGCCCTCTTTTCTGATAAGTCTAAATTTACTCCTTTTGGTAATGATGGTCGGGCTAGAGTATACAGAAGAAGGAATGGACGTTTTATTCCCTGCTGCTTATCTTCAAGGGTCCCATTTGGAGGAGAATCAATAATGGTGTGAGGTGGAATAACGCTTCATGATCGTACAGACCTTATAGTCATCCGCAACAGATCCCTGACCGCCCAGAGGTATGTTAACGAGGTGTTGGATGTCCAGATACGTCACAGAGCAGAAGCAGAAGGGCATAATTTCATTTTTATGCACGATGGGGCCCGTCCCCACACTGCAGGGATCGTGCGTCAGTACCTACAAGACCACAATATCACCACTTTGGGGTGGCCCGCTTGCAGCCCGGACCTGAATCCCATCGAACATGTCTGGGGTCAACTGGGAAGAAGTATCCGGAGCCGTCAAAACCAAGCCATCACTTTGGAGGAGCTGGAAATCGCTCTTCGAGAAGAGTGGGAGCGTTTGCCTCAAGAAAGCCTCAGGACTCTTATAAAAACCATGGCCCGGCGAATCCGAGCTGTGATTTCTGTCAGAGGAGGAAACACAAGATACTGAGCCATTAATTGTAACACAAAAAAAACTTTTTGTTTACTTTTGATTTTAATAATTAAAGGGTTTTCATTTTGATTTTGGTAGTTTTTTAATTCTCTCACCTATTCCCAATACACAACAAAAAATTATTCAATAATTTAGCAAGGATTTGGTAGCCATTTGCATTGCCTTTCAAAATAATATAACATATAATCAGTTTTTTAACTGTTAAAAAAATGACAAGCTTATAAAGAAGTGATCCTTTAATTGTTTTGAGGAGTGTATATATATATATGCAAAGATTATTTATTTTGGAATCTTATATATATATATATTTACAAATAGCGGGGGTGGTGGATTCAGAATTTTTCCAGGGTTCGGTCTTTGGTTTTTTTAAAAATAATTCTATGAAAAGTTCGAATTGGTAACTAGGAATTATTTAAAAGTCCGTTTTTATCGATTGGAATTTTTTAAAGGGTCAATTTTCGATTCTTTAAAGGATTAATTTGAATTTCGTGACGGTTTAGAAAACAGATCAAATTTGCTCTTTCGTGACTGAAAGAAGCTGAATTTTTTTAATTAGAGAATATAAGAATCTAAATGCAAAATAAACAGCTCTCATAAGGAAATATGCATTATCCGTACTATTTCACGCCTATATTGTCCTCATAGTAATGCAAAAATGTTCTTAAGAGTTTTTCTACCTTTTTTCAAAAAAGCTGAGTGCATTATTGATTATTGAAAGGAAAAATTGCTTATAAACAGCTACTGACAGAAATTCAATGTTTGATCTAATACGCTTTCACTTAAAAGCTAACAATCCACTTTAGCCAAATAGCCATCATAACTTCAACTGCTCGAGAAAATCTCGTTTTTCTAGGAAGCTATCTGTCGGATTTGATTGGATTTGAGTTACGATGTTACCGTCTTTAACCAAAGAGAGGATTTGTCTGTTTTTGATAAAAATCCCTTTGGTTAAAGCGGATTGTCGAATTTGCAGTCTCTGGATAAAATACTAGCTTCAAAAACATCTTTTCAAAATGAGGTTTTCTGTTTTTTAGTTATTATAATTCAGAACTTTTATATATACATAAGCATGGAACAAGAAGTCTCAAAAATGAGACTGAAAAAACGTTATAAAGTATTTTTTTAATCTTACGTATCAATAATTTTTTCCCAGCAATGTAAATCCGTGAAAAATAAATGAAAAAATAATCCTGCAATTTTTTTGCCTTGAAGCATACAGCATATGCGCATTTGTAGAAGTATATTTTTATTGTTGGATGTATATTTTCATTGTTACATGTGCATTTTTACCTTACATAAGAGAACTTTTTTACATTTTTTTCTTACGTAGGAGAAATCCAAGAAAAAAAATGTTTTTTTTCTTCCCTTACATAAGAGAAATCTCCTCCCGATGGTATTCTTGCATTGACGGGGCGGTGAGGCTTGCGTGCACCAATGACCTAATTAGCTAGGCCGGCGGTGGCTTACCGCTGGTAGGGTCTCCCAAGGCGGACAGGTCAGAGGCTAGGCGCCAGACGAAAAAGAACAATCTGGTCCTCCAGGTCGGAGGTTTTGCTTGAGGTTGGTACCCTCATCATCTAAAAACTACACCTACTCGTAAGCTTCCAGAGAAAAACATACTATAATGGAATCGATACGGAATGAAAAAGGATAAAGACTTTGGAATTGCGAATAAACTGAATTTTGCTACCCTAGATAGAACAAAACCAGCACTTTACCTATCTCGGATGTGACATAACCTATGATTAAGTCCATGACGTCCAAAAAAAATTACATAAATTTAAACGTATCTACGGAACCCTGATCCGAACTCAAAAAGGAAAAAAACTAGACCTGGAACGCAACTAAAATTTTAAAATTTAAAAAGTCATAGCAGTCCCCACTTTTCTGGTATGGCTCAGAGCCATGGGCTCTGAACACCCAAGATTTAAGCAGAATACAAGCAGCAGAGATGAGATTTGTATGAGTCTATACTATTTTCGATAAAATAAGAAACGAAGATATCCGTAAAGAGTTAAAAATATATTGCTTTGGGGATATAATTACAAAATACCGCCAAAACTGGAAACGCCATGATCAACGGGTATGTCACGTGGAAGACTACAGCCGTTAGTTATTATAGGCTGCAAAGCAAACGAGGTCGAGGAAACGATGATTTGACCAAGCGACCTTCGGCCTAATCCTTGAAGAAGAAGAGAAAGATAAATTTTTTGATGCCATGCAATGTGCTATACTTTTACACTAGAAAATTTAGTAATCTTAAAAGCAAGAATTTACATACATACTGAAATTAAAATATATTTTCAAAAATTTATAATTTCTACAAATTATGTTTATATTATTCTTAGTGATTAGTTCAAACTATTTTTTTTTTGTAAAATCTGTGTTCACATTTAAATGTATTTAGCTAGATGCTACATGTTTGCTGCACAAGCGATTTGAAATAATGGCAAGTTACTATGGATGTGATAGTCACTTCTGGAACTTCAGTAGCATTCTTTACCTCCCTTTAGTATTTCGATGTTAGTTTTCCGGAATCATAACCTGATTTTATAAATGTCAAGGTAAACTCATTCTGTCAATTCTATTAGCAATGCAAACTTGCTTGCAAAAGAATTTTACTTACTGAAATCACATTGAAAAAAAATTGGTAAAAGCACAGAGTGCGTAACTTAACAAACCGCACTGTGTAAAACTAACAGAGAAAAGTTTGTTAAGTTACGTGAAACTGAACACTTGAAATCTGTGACTACTAGTTTAGAAGTTGTAAGCCTACAATAAATAAAACTTTATTTCTATGAATGTGCACCTCTTAAAACTCCAAAAATCAGGAAAGAATTATTTCTTAGTGCTTTACAGACAAAACTAAAGATGTACATGCACATTTTTGTTAGAAAGAACTAGCTTTTTCTCTAAAGCATTCTAAAAACTGGAAAGATTGTCACCGCAACGTAATGCTGACAAATGTATTAAATCTGAACAAAGAATGATAGTAATAAATTATTCTTTTTTTTCAATACAAATAAATTGCTGGATATAAATTCTATTGTATCCATTCTTCAATTTTTCGGTTTTAATATTTCAAGATTTGTATATGAAATCATTATATAATAGTATTTTACTATTGTTAAACCAACAAGCTTTTTTGGGCCCCTTTTTTTCCCTCCCTCCCCCTTTTTTTCCAATGGTTAATTAAATGTTTTCCAATATTGGCTAGGCTAGATTCCCTTTTCTCTAATTTGATAGCACTTATCATAGATATTGGCCTGAATGACGGTCGATGCATTGCTTTTTCATTTTATTGCTTTGCTTCCTCGCCGCTTCTTAGGAAAGGGTCACACATTTTTTTTTCTTTCAATTTTAACTCGTTATTACATTTAAATTAATTTCGTAAACTATCAGAAAAGTAAATTTCGTAATTTGGAATGTTTGGTTGTTTTATAAAATTGCAATAGGCTTATTTTTTCATTTGTACTATCTAACTTTTGTTTTATCTTGATTTTATTTTACAACCTTTTTTTTTTTCTTCTTTTGCCTAATTTTTCCTTTAACTAGATTTTCTTCTCCTCTAGTTACTTTAACTTTCAAGCTGCATAATTTATATATACATGTAGTACGTGTAGTATGCATATAAAATTTAGTTAAAAAAAGCTGGACAAGGTTCTTTAAAATCAATCTTAGTTCTAATAATACATTCAAGCAGGAGGGAAGATCCTTCTGGTAACTTGCAAAGTAACAGAATATTGATGAAGTCAATTTTTAACTAGGAAAAGTCAGAAAGGTCATTGTAGAAATTACCCTATTTCTGGACAAAAAAAAAAAACTCTCTTTATGCGTAGTTTATGCATTGACTACGTACAATACATAAACTACGCGTTACTACTGCTACGTCAAACTACTACGTTTATGTTTTTAGTACTTACTAACTCAAAATACATTAATCACCCTAGAGAAAAAATACTTATTACAGTTTCGAACCTAGAAATGAATTATTCAAAATAAATAGGGAAAAAATAAATCAACAGCAAAAAGTCAAATATTTCTCGTTACAACTAAAAAAGGGGGAGGGGGCGTTAAAGACTAGCCCATTAAACTGCAACTTCAAAAGGAAATTAAAAATTGTTTGAGAAAAGTTTTGGTGGTTTACATCCGTATTAACACAAATGGCTTTAGATAGCTTTATTGAAAAGAAGCAGCGTTATGAAAGTGATAGCGTGTTCAAAAGTATTGGAATTTTCCTCTGGATATTTATGAAAGATATTTTCTCCTGCTGTTGCATTCATTTGCATTTCCCTGTCTTCAATTCAATTGTTAAAATAAAAACTAATCTAGATTTACTTAAGTTTCATTTTTCTTTAGGCTGTTTTGAACAAAATTTTCATTTTAATGAAGTCGGTGATTATTTTTGCTGTGTTGCCAATACTTTATATAATAGTTTTAACAAGCCTTTTTTCATAATTTGCTGAAAAAAGGAAGTTTTCTAAGAAATGTTTTCAAAGCGAATGCTTAGTACAAATTTAGTACAAGTTTTGTGTCCTGGTTTCTTTTTACGTCCCACCAACCTTTAATATATGTGGAAATATTTTCAATAAATGTATTGAAAACACGCTGTCAAATGTTATCAAATGATGGTAGATTTGTCCCTGTTTGGTGACGTTCTGCATGTGTGCTAAGTAGAAGTTACCCTCACACTCACACAACCACGCACTTATTAAAGGGTCGTTGGGTTACAATGTGTTAAAACAAACTTCTCTCAAATTAGTTACAAAAGTTTACTGTGACAAAAATGCATACTTATCTTGATAAATACATGAACAAACAAGCAATGAACAAGTAACAACATATTCATAAAGCCATTATATTATACAATTATTTAGAATACAAATATTTTGATTATCATGTTTTTCTTTAACTTTTTTTTCCAAATTTTAAACAACTTCTATACCTAAATGATCACGGTTTCTTAACGGCAATGGATAATAGCCTTAGCCTTCATGAGTGACCAGAAGTGTGGAAACCTATGGTAAAAACTGCTACGCTTTTCAGGTATCGTAGCTGATATCACCATCTTATTTTTCTTACCTTCTTTGGCTAAATTGAAATGTTATGTCAAATTAACCTAAACTATTTCTGCTTCCCTTTTTATGTGTCTGGATATAACTTTTGACAGAAATTGGAAAATTAAACACACTTTTTCGCATTATATTCTCAGAAAGTTTATCGTCACATTAATATATAATTTTATGATATTACTCTAAAATAAAATTGTGTTAAAAAGCGATCATTCCTCAAAAATGCAGCAGCGGTTTTTTTCTTCAAAGCTTTCCAAATTTTTGTCATATCCAGCAAACTTATTGAAAAGCCGGTGTATTGACTGTAGCACGAATTACCAAATAATCATGTTTTCGAGGTTTCAAGAAGGAAGTCACTCCTTTGCAAACGAAATTTTTTCTAAGAATTAATACCAAGAATATTTAATTTTACAGCTTCTTAAGAATCAAATGCTACTCTTTCTCAAACTAAAGTAATTTTCAGGAATTCCGTTATTTTCATTTTGATGAAATTTTTAGGATTGCAGCTTGCATTTGCATTTTTCCAATTTCCAATACAACTGTTGAAAAAAAAAAAGAAAGATATATCTGATTTATTTCTGCACCGTTCTATTCAAGGTTCCTTTTCGATGGTTTCATTTTTGCACATTTCAGAAGAATAAAGGAGGAGCATATTTTGATGAAAAGGTAGAAGAATTTTCTTTTGATAGTTCTTTTGGTATATTTGCATAGGCTCCATTTTGTTTTTTGAAATTTCCAATGAGGAATGCCGTTTTTCTGAAAGTGTATTTCGATCTCGTTTTTTCTCTTCAGTGTGTGTTTAAATAATGTAAATAGGTTCTGTTACAAACTTTAAATCACTTATAAATCCTGATTAAAGTGGCGCAATTTTGTTTGGAAGCATTAAAAATAAATAACTAAATAAAACTGAAAGCTTTTCACGCAAAACACTAACATTCTATGAAGTAGAATCTTTTAGTTCGACCATTTTATGAAAATAGACAAAGTGTCAATGTGACCTAACAAGTCCCCCCCCCCCCAACAGTTAACAACCGTTAGGTTTGAACCTAACAATTTCTTGGGGTTGGGGGAGGCAATGGCAAGAGGACGTTATAGAATTAACAAATACGCAAAATAAATTAAAATATCAGAGTTGTAGTAGCGATTGCCTTCGCCCGTCAAAAGGTGAGCATTTTTGAACAATTACAATTATTTAACGTCAGCACCTGCTGCAGATTCTCTTTTTCTCCTTTTTGTCTGTTGAAGGAAAAAATAAAACAGAATATCCAAATGCACATATACATCAGGAAAATATTTCTAGAAAACTGTTTTGAACTGCTAACTGCTTGAAATTGAACAACACATTTTCAAAAAAAAAAAAAAGACCAAATATGAAAATGAGATATTCTCAGCGAAATCTTTCGAACACAAACACACACCCATATTTATTTCTGGCATTTTTTATTTTATGCCTTTAACGATAGATTTTAATACATTAAATCTTCTTTCCTATTATTTATTTTATTTTTTATTTGTTTTTGTAGCCTTGTGGTTAGGGCATTCCGCTGACGATCCGCCATGCACACTTCGGCATACGTGCATGTAAAAAATGTGCACTTTGCAGTCTCGAGGCATCTCCGAGGGTACCGGAGGATGGATAATTTCCTATCCTTCAGTCTGAGCTCCAAAAATAGAAGTGGCGTACTTGCCATCTGATGTCATCCGAGCACGCTTTTTCTGTTGAGCAGAAATTTATGCTTCCACCCTTGTAGGGGATCAATTTAAGAGCGGAAGGTGCTCATGTATTCTTAAGATCAAATGGCCTTGCTACCCGAATCTCAGTGGCGGAGTTTCACCGAATTGCATGAGTAACAACAATAGCAAGAAAAAAGGTAAAAAAAGAAAATCTGGTTTTCGTATGTAAAGGTTTATAACCTGAATTGATTTTATGTTTTCGTTATTTAAACTTATCATACACAGTTTGTAAGAAAACAACGTGGACTATTTTTGCACGTTCTTTTTTATTTTGATTTTAAAAAATACATAACTATTAGTGGTCAAAATCAAAACAATAAACATTTTATTGTCAACATCAATGCATCTTATGTTAATGAAATTGACAGTGGTTTATTTTTATGGAGATAAAAGGAGATAATTAATTACTCTCCTCCGTAAAGAAATAATTTGTGTTCTTAGATATTTTTAACTTCTTTATTTTTCAAAAATTTGAAAACAAAGAAACAAATTTGCATTGTAAACATTTTAGATATTTTTTTTTGTTATTTTTAAATGAATGATTTTCGTTTTCAAAGCTTATACCAATTCAGTAATGAATATATCTTTAACTTTATATGCTAATTAAATTAAGTGCAATAATAGCGAAGTGAAAGGCAAAACCAAATTCGATTCTTAAAAATACACATATTTTTTTTCTGGAATAGGGTTCGTTAAATAGATATATTTATGCAGAAAAAGCCTCCCACCCTCCCCCCGATAAAACAAAACAAACGTATTCGTCATTTAAGAAATATCGCTCTTAAGTTAATTCTAACTGAATTTTCCAAGAACTTAATTAAATTAAGCTAAACTTTGTTTTATGTTCTGCTTACTGGTAGTACAATAAAGTAAATGAGAGCAAATGAAGTTTTTGAAAAAAAAGAAAAAAAATAATTCAGTAAAAAAAAAAACACTCATATTTTTATCTGAATCAACAATCTTATTTTGGATCCCATAATTGGTTTCTTGAAATAGACTTTTCCACTTTTCTTAAGCATGACAGTCATAAAGGAAACTTCCATATAATATATATATATATATATATATATATATATATATATTTAAAAAAAAAACAACACACGTTAAGAACAATGCGACTTTTCTCTGTCGCGTATATGATTAGATTCCGATGTTTACCTTTATTATTACTTTCCACAACATTGTAAAATAGCTAGCTACGCAAATAACATTCTTCAATAACAAATATGGAGAGAATTCGACACTTTAATAAACTCCTATACATGGGATAAAACTTTTTATTTTTCACACATGTATTTCTCTGTATCATTTTTGAGCACACAAAAGAAAGCCATACTAAATCCTATAGGAAGAAAGGAAAAAACACTGTGGATGAAGTAAATCAAATTTTAGTTCCCTTCCAACAATCGAATCGAAAATGGTGAAAATGTAAATAAAACCAACAACACAGGAGGAATTTTGGTGCTTCAAATCCGAAGAGAAATTTAAGTTTTATGAGGAAGGAATCACTTTTAAATCCATGTCTTTTTAATATTGAAGAAAGCTACTAAAGCATTGTTGATGTCTATTAAAGTTCTTAGAAAATATTTTCGATTCGGATAAGAAGTGCGATTTTATTGGTAGAAAATTTTTTTTTCAATTTTTATGAATTTCAAAGTTCCTGAAATAAGCCTTTTCTCAAACTGGTCAAAAATGTGTTTAGTAGGCGTGCTACAAGATGCATTTTTACACAGAATCTTTCTAATTTAATCATTAGTTCTAGAAATATTTTACTACTAGAACAACCCAGTTTTAAATTGTCTTTGTAGGAAGTTTTAAATCAAAAGGATAGAGTGATAAACGGAAAAGTAAACAGTCTGTAATGCGATAAAGTTGTGCGATGTCTTCGCATTTGAATACTATTTGCACTGAAGTATACAAAGTACAGCACTATTTCAAGAACATGGTTCTCTGTAAAGTAGGATACATTTTTTATTTTGAGCAATTATGTTAAAATTAGAACCAACATAAGTTTTTAGGTGCAAACCAGCCATATTCATCTCAGATATAAACGTGACATCACCTGAACGATTTCAAATAATAAACTAATGCGTGACTCAACAAAAGAAGTCGTTATTCTTTCTTCCCGTTGGCAACGATCTATCTTATCTCTACGTGTATAAAAGAGGTGTTTGTTTGTTTGTTCGTTGTACAAAAACTCACCGATTAAAGGATTCGAACGTAATTTGGCTGAAAATTCAAGCATACCATGAGAAAGGTAACGCATGAAGTCCCATTTAAAAAATAAAGTTCAAATTGATGAGTTTTTTTAATGATTTTAATTTCAAGATACAATAAAAAGGAAGAAACAAATAATTTTATTTTCTAAAATTTTATATCATTCTAAAACTGAGGAAAAGAAGAAGAAAAAAATCCAGTAGAATTTGTTTGAAAATTCGATATTAAATGAACTAGAGTCGTAACCTTAAGCATATTTCTTCTAACTATGATTAAGCTAAGGCTCATTGCTTAATGAATGTTTTTAATACTATAACTCATTGAAATCATCATAAAAATGAAACCATGAGTTTGAACTTCATTTTCAACATTCTGAGAGCAATTTCACGCTTTTTGACATGTAGGGGCTGATGCATTTTCTCGGTATTTTTGAACCGGGAAACACTGGGAAATGTGTTGTTCCTTATCCCACTTGGTAGACAGCAACATCTGGACCAAATCCATAAGCCTCACCGGGAAATGTTGCTAATATTATTCAAAATGAAACTTATGCCCAATATACTAATATAATTTATTTAAAGCAATTGACATCGAAATAATTCACAAATTGAAGTGAACATCAATAGATTACGAAATTGAAACTATGACTAAGGTGCGATAGCTTTGACATGGCTGTCTGACTGCAGAGTCATTTGAGAATCCACCCATTCGGAAGGGGAACCCTAAGTTTGTGTTCACTAATTTTGTCATCTGTTGTAAAAAAGACTCAAAAAAAGATTTTTCGTGACAATGATTACCAAATTGTTTCTTTATAAACAATACCAACATTAGTTACATGCTGTGTTGTTTTACAATCTAGTAAATCAGCCCATATCTGCCCAGAAACATGCATAACATCGTCATAATTTAGTTTTGACTTTCTTTTATTTCTGATAGTCAAAAGAAACCGTAAAGGGGCCCGCTGAAAGATCTATTTCATATCCCGTAATGCTCTGATCAGAACGGTAGACTTTCGGTTATGAAGGTTTCTGGCGACCTTCGTAATTATCGCCAAAGTTGAGAATATTCCTCAATATAAGTAGACCGTGGGGAAAAACACTGCCTTCCTTTATTTATATATATATATATATATTTTTTAAACAGTTTTAATGTTTGTTGTCTGAAAACATAACTACCATTCTTACAAAAATACAACTTTTAAACTGTATTCTTTATAAATGACCACTACACTGCCATTTTTTGCATGAGGAGCATTTAATTTTGCTAACGAACTCTTGTTGAGTTAGGAAATAAAAATATCGACTGCTGACTTGAAGCCTTTATATTCTCTGTGTGGATTAGATTAAAACTTTACTACCTCAGGGGGAAAAGGGCAGATGTTTTAAAAGGTTCTCAAAAACAATTCCTTATGTTATTTTTCAAAGATAGAAAGAAAAAAAGAACTTAAGGGCAGGTGGGGTTTTCAAAACTTTTCCCTGAAGACTTCTGTGATTGAATAGGTTGATGTTAGGTGTTCATTCCTTTTATAAATGGTTAAAATAATTTATAGCAATTCAATCTCAGATAGCAAGCATTTGACTATAAGATTTACATTTAATGAGCGAACTAAATTCTGAATCACATCAAGTTTTCCTTCCATAACGACGCATTGTATTTTCACACACACACACACACACACGCACACGTATATACATATATATGAGTGTGTATGCGTGTATGTGTGTGTCTTAGGGTGGTTCTAAAAAACTTTTTTTTAATTTCAGTTGATTATAGTGCACAAAAGTTGTCATTGGTATAGACGTGAAAAAAGCACTAATTATTGTTTTTTTAGCCTACTTTCCCGTAAAAGTAAAAACAAGAAGTTCCGTCTAGAACTATACGAGCCTACTTTCCCGTATACACCAAATTCAAATTTATAATCTAGCTATCTCTTTCTCTCTCTTTCTTATTTATCTTTAGTTCTAATTATTCAAAATATACCTTTTTCAACGGATAATACATATTCATTCACTCACTCATTCATTCTTTCATTTATTCAGCCATGCATTTATTCATTCATTCGTTACCTCATTCAAGTGTTTATTCATTCATTTACGCATTCATGTATTTATTCACTCATTTATTTATATTTTCATTTATTCAATAATTTATTCATTCATTCTTTTCCTCATTCATTTATTCATTGATTTATTCTTTCACTCTTTCATTTATTCATTCATTCATTATTTCACTCATTGAGTCACTGAGAAATATCCTTGAAAATCCCGATCAAAAAATTTCATAGCAAAATAGGCTCGTAAGTTCTGGATAAATTTTCTATTTCTACATGTTCTACGTTATAAGAGCTTTCCGATAAAGTTTGTTCCAAGCAAATCGGTCCGTTAGATCAGGATTTATATAGGGTTGAAATTTCCCCGTAAGCGCTATGTTAATTTTTTGAACTGTTCAAAAATGAACAAAAATTGTTCAAATTGATATTTCACGCCAAGAGATTCTTCCAGTAAGCTTGTTCATTGGAACATGGATCTTGTACCCAGAGTTTACATAATTTGCCTCATTTTCGCCCATAGGCGCTAATGTTAAATTTTTTTGAACTGTTCAAAATTGAACAAAAAAATGTTCAAATCAAAAAGTAAAATATAGAAATGAGATGTCCTCGACGAGATCTTTCGAATGCAAAAAGAATTTTTCCAATCGGACAATTCGTTCAAAAGTTATTAGGGGGGGACAGACCGACAGACAGACAGACAGACCGAAGACAGACAGACCGACAGACAGACAGACCGACAGACAGACAGGCCGACAGACCGACAGACACACTTTTTCCCCATCTCAATACCCTACTTTCAAATTTTTTATTTTTCAATCTTTATTTAATTACTTCACTTATTTTTGACTTTTCTTGATTTTTAACGATATTTTCACGATACATTAAGCCTTCTTTCATGCTTTATTATTATTTTTTTTTACTTTTACGGGAAAGTAGGCTAAAAAATAATAATAAAGCATGAAAGAAGGCTTAATGTATCGTGAAAATATCGTTAGAAATCAAGAAAAGTCAAAAATAAGTTAAGTAATTAAATAAAGATTGAAAAATAAAAAATTTGAAAGTAGGGTTTTGAGATGGGGAAAAAGTGTGTCGGTCGGTCTGTCGGTCTGTTTGTCTGTCGGTCTGTCTGTCTGTCGGTCTGTCTGTCTGTCTGTGTGTCGGTCTGTCTGTCTGTCGGTCTGTCCCCCCCTAATAACTTTTGAACGAATTGTCCGATTGGAAAAATTCTTTTTGCATTCGAAAGATCTCGGCGAGGACATCTCATTTCATATTTTACTTTTTGATTTGAACAATTTTTTTTCAATTTTGAACAGTTCAAAAAAATAATTAACATTAGCGCCTATGGGGGAAAATGAAGCAAATTATGTAAACTCTGGGTACAAGATCCAAGTTCCCATGAACAAGCTCACTGGAAGAAGTTCTTGGAGTAAAATATTGATTTGAACAATTTTTGTTCATTTTTGAACAGTTCAAAAAAAATTAACATACCGCTTACGGGGAAATTTCAACCCTATATAAATCCTGATCTAACGGACCGATTTGCTTGGACCAAACTTTATCGGAAAGCTATTATGACGTAGAACATGTACAAATAGAAAGTTCAGCCAGAACCAATGAGCCTATTTTCCTATGAAATTTTTTGATCGGGATTTTCAAGAATATTTTTCAATTAATGATTGATTAAATGAATAGGCAGAAGAATGAATGAATAAATGAGTGAATAAACACATGAATGACTTAATAAATAATGATTGAATAAATATGTATTAACCGTTGAAAAAGGTATGTTTGAAGCAATTAAGAACTAAAGCAAAACGAGAAAAACAGAGAGAGAGATATAGCTAGATTATAAATTTGAATTCGGTGTATACGGGAAAGTAGACTCGTATAGTTCTAGACGGAACTTCTTGTTATTAATTTGTCTTCCGGTCGCGCAATGCGATCGAAGTTATCCAAAAAAAGGAAAAACCGTAACTTTTTATAATGTTTTTGAGCACGTCAGATGGTTTTAATTGTGTTCCTATACCATGAGTTAACTACTACAAGTATATAAAATCATATATGTACTTATTATGCATTTGTTTCATATCTTCTTCTCGCGAAACATAGTACAAAAGGAGTAAAATTAGTAGTTTTTTTTTTTTTTTTTAATTTAATTGACTGCTTATAACATTTTAATCAGACGACTTTTAGAGATGCTATAGTTCATTCTATTAGAATAATATATTGAAAATCTGAGCACATAAGATAAACTTAGTGAAAACAGCAGAGTAGCCTACCTGGACAGAGAGGCGAGGCGTACGTGACGAATGACAGCGATGCGCTCGCATCCGGTAGAAGACCTTATCGTGGTCTGACAATTTTGTTGTTTGACACAGTTTCCTTTCAGATAATTTAAAAATTTTCTAATAGTAAATATTTGGTATTTTCTTTTTGTTTCAATATTCATTTGTTGGTGCAACTCTCCGTTCATTTTGTTTACAAAACGACCCAGAACTGACCACGGGAAGGTGGCTGCACTTCCGAGTTCCACCCACACCTTACCCAATCAACCATCCAATGTAAGGTGTGTTATTTACAATATGTACAAATTTATTTCGCTTTCTCTCTCTTTATGTTTCCATTATCTGTCGATATACATAATTCGGATTTGTGCGAGAAAGTGGGCATCGATGAGCGTGACAGTAATGTGGTAATGTGGAACTCTGTCCCCCCCCCCCCTTTTCTGAAGCTTCGGTCGATATATTTCTGTTATTTTTCAAGTTAACCAATTACTTGAATTTATTATATTTATTATTGCTTCTTCATATATAAAAATTAATTTAATACCTCCAAGAATAAAATATTTTAAAGATGTAAAGCTATAACAAGGACTTTTACGAAGTTCCAAAAAATGTACTGCTAATTTTGCACCAGGGGCGTTCCTGATTTTGCCTAGTGCAATGACATGAATACCATTTCTAATTACCATAAAAAAGAATACAGCAGGAAAAATAATTTAAAGATAGCTAGTTTTTATTATTATTATATTTAACAACAAATTCAATTTCATGTTACTGTGATATTATTGCTTAGAAGAGAAGAAGGAAGAATGTTATATATTGCCATAGTTTACATGGTCAATAGGAATTAGCTTCACAATCAAAAAATATAAATACAGTTTTCATAAGCAGTAGCTCCAAAACATTGCTCGTCACACCAGAGGCTACATTTAGTAATATAAATTACCCATTTTTCTCCATGTTCGTCGGTTGAAAAATCTTATTGCAGGAAGGACACTGGCAATCCTTATTGCTGTCTTTGTCGTCAGTAGACACTGGTCAAGATCTTCTTCGATTTCTGAGGATGACTCGATAATTGCTCATGTTTCGCCAGTTTCATCCTTGTAGTTTTCTTCTTAGGCACAGTGTTCTCCTTCATTTCGCCTTTAGCGGAAGGCGTATTAATTTTGTCCGAATATCGTACAGTAGGGCTATAGTATGGGATCGACATTAGGAAACGGAAGACTTTCGAGTATGGCTGACTCTACCGGCTAAACAAAGTATAAATAGAACGTGTTACCGCTATATTTACTTAAACTGCATGATCATGTGGTTGTACTTACGTTATACTGATTAAGAATATCGTTTACCTTTTTTTCACTGCAATTAACTCTAAAAGACACCGATATGCGAATACTTACATTAATGGTATCTGATTCAATTGTATTTAGACTTAAAAAAAGAAAAATGTTGTTTGTACTGTACATTTATTGTGTATCTTATGCATTTAGAAGCTATATTTTCTAAAAAGTTAAAAGTAGCGTTTAACGAAGTTGTGAGAAAAATAATTTTTCATGCACATAATATGAAGGTAAGATCACCTATGTCATTCATTCCATATCAAGTGGTCCAAGGAATTTTACCTCCCCCTTTTTTATTTCTTTCAAATTCGACTCATCAACTGTACACCTCAAGGTAATTAAAAATTAAAATTTTTAGATTTTTATCTTGTTTAGTTTTTTTGTTATCAGGCTTTGATTTTGTAAAAAACTCGCATTTTTACATGCATGCTTCAACACAAAACAGGCCATGACTTATCAACAAATATAGATAAAAAGTTCTAGTAATAAGCGTTTTGAAGTATATTGAATGCAGTTTTATATGATATGCATCATGACAAATTTTATTAAAATTTTAAATTTTAAAAACGGACCTTAAAATTTAAATTTTAAATTTCTCCAAAAACGTATTATTAATTTTTAAAAAAAATTCTCAAATATTTCTGTGCATTTTATCTTTGTCTATGCAAAATTTCAGCTTGGGGACTCAACGGGATCATATTTTCCCGAATTTTCAAAAATATTTGATTTACCAAAAAAATGAGCATTTTTGTGATTCAAGCTATTTTAAGATGATGGACTCTTAAAGGAGATGATTTAATTAGCCTTCTAAACACATCTATGCATGAGTGAATAAGCATGGACATGTCTGCGCATGAAATGAACAAGTTCAAAATTTATTTGGGGGAGGGGGGCAACGAATACATACACATTTTTGTTTTATCATAGTTATTTTGAAGTATTGTTTTCAAATTATTCAATAGTTATTTTTAAATGAAAAAATTGACTTATTTTATGCATTAATAATAATTTTTTCCTGATTAATTGTTTGATTTCAGATATATTTTAATGAAATATTAATGATTTGAGGGGGAAAAAGTGTTTAACTAAACTCATCTGAAATTGTGATAGAAGAGGCACAACTGCTAGCAGTAGCAGATTTAGGTTTGAGGGCGTCCTAGGCCTGAGACGATATGGCGCTTTTTTTCTTTCGTAACAGCATATAATTTATCATGGTGAATTAATGTTTTGTTTTATAATAAAGAGCAAACAAATGTTACAATTAAATTTTGAATAAAATATGTAAAAAAAAATTATTTCGTAAATAAATAACATACTGCAGTATTAAAAAAGTTCTTTAAAATCTTTGTTAGATATTTCAGTATCAGCCTGATTAATTATTTTAACAAAGAAATTCTACCCTCAAAATGGTACTATATTTAGATAATAAGAGCGCAATAAAATAAACTTTAAATTTTGGTCTTACAGCTTACAGAAAACATTATTGATTTTTAAATTTAAATTTTAAGGTCATTTTTTAAAATTTCAAATTTTAATAAAATTTGTCATGATGCATATTATATAAAACTGCATTCAATATACTTCAAAATGCTTTTTACTAGAACTTTTTATCTCTATTTGTTGATGAGTTATGGTCTGTTTTGTGTTGAAGCATACATGTAAAAATGAGAGTTTTTTACAAAATCCAAAGCCTGATAACTAAAAAACTAAACAAGATAAAAATCTGAAAATTTGGATTATTAATTACCTTGAGGGGTGCAGTTGATAAGCCAAATTTGAAAAAAATCAAAGAAGGTGAGGTAAATTTTTTCTCAAATTTTGGATCACTTGACATGGAATGACTCACTTTCAAAAATCGGAAATAAATAAAAAAATAACTAAATAAAATAATTTTTATAAAAAAACAAAACCGACTTCAAATTATAAATTGCGCTAAAAAGTGAAAAATGAATTCGTTCTTTAAACAACATCGATGTGACTTTTAAGCATAGTTTTAGAAGTCCATGCAAAATTAGGATAGATAAAATCTTTTGTAATCATGAATCCCAATTACAAATATATATATTTTCGCAGAATTAGCAACAGTTCTAATATGAAGTAGCAAATGGTATAACTGTAATTAGACATAATTTTGCACCGACTTCTAAAATTAAGTTTAAAAGTCACATCGATGTTGTTTAAAGAACGAATTTATTTTTCACTTTATAATTTGAAGTCGGTTTTGTTTTTTTATAAAATTTATTTTATTTTATTCTTTTTAGTGTAAATACATTTTGTATGTAAATACTCTATCTTTTAAAAACTCCATATCAAAGGGCGAAAGTTCTTTGAATTAATGGCACTAAAAACTAACCATTTGTATGATAAATTCCTTTTGAAGTCTATTTTAGCAAACAAACGGATTGTATTAATTTTTGCCACAGAGAAGCATTCAGCCAAACTCTTGCTGTAATTTCTTTTAATATTATAGTCCATGAAAACAAACATATTTTAAACAATGTCTTTTATATTTATTAATAGATTTCCCAACAAAGAAAAATCAAGCCAAGCCTTTCCAATTAAAATAAAAAATACTTATTTTTCACCCGTAACTTTTTATTCTAAAAAACAAATGTAGTCAAATTGATTTGCAATATTTGAGTTAGACGACCCTCTATCAATTAAAGAAAAAATCATCAAAATCGGTTCATTTAGTCAAAAGTTATGGATGAAAAAAGAAAAAAAAACTACATTTCTGCCTATAAATTTTTTTCTAATTATCGAATATGGTCAAACAAAGGTACGGGACCTATGGGAAACCAAACCCGATCGATTAAAAAAAGAATCATGAAAATCGGTTCACCCGGTGAAAAGTTATGAATGGACAAAAAAAAAAAAAAAAACCGACATACATACAGTATGAATGTATAACCTCATTCCTTTGTGAAGTCGGTTAAAAAGAAAGCGTTTCAAATTAACCCAATATTGGATTTTTGGAAAAATCTGTGGGGCCTTTGAGTAATCTTACTTCAAAACTCTTAATATTTTAATATATTTAATATATTTTTATTTTCAGATTTGATTTATATTTTAAGACTGCATGGATCTTAGAATCAAAATATAATATATTTACAAAACGTTTTTGGTAGGGAAAAAAATTAAAAAATCATGAACGAGTAAAAATAAAATTTTAGGCACCTAAATATCTTTTTCTCTGCCAATAAAATCAATTAGATTTTCAAAATATTTTGCTGATTTTCTAAAAACGGCCACTTTGGTGCATTTTAAAAAGCTTTTGCTGGAGAAAAAAAATATTGCAAACTCTTTTGGAGATATTTTTTAATGTCCTTTTGATTGTAACTACTGCAATTATTATTTAAACGAATCTATGATAGTCATGTGACGCTTTTCAGAGCTGCCTCAATGATATGAAATGGAATGGCTCTTATCAAAAAAAGAAAAGAATCATTATTACAGATGCTTTGGTGCCATTTAGTTCAATCTTCTAAGAAATACCACCAGAAATATGAATTATATTAGTTTAACACCCTGAAAAAAAAAAAAACAATTTTGTAAATTATCTTCTTATATTATTTGATAAGCAAAAATGAAAATTTTCAGTTTGCTTTAATATAGATGAATAATTTCAAAAGAGAAATATTTTCATTTTTTCTCTTATTCCAAAGGACTCTTACTAAAAAACTTACTCTTTTTTAACTATCAAAACTATCAGCACTAATGAAGGGTTATGCTTTCAAAATCGAGATTATTTTCCTTTTTTAAGGATTTATTACTTTTTAAGACTTCTTGATTCGCAAATAAAATATCAGACACATGCAATTTAGTTTTTTGGAACATAAACTTTGGAGATTAAGCTGGGGCAGAAGAAAAATATTTTTAGGCTGTTTTATGAGTCTTATGAGACGGAAAATAATCCAGGTTCAAAAAAAGAAAATCACGGAAACAAAACATTTTGTTCTTTAAATGTTCTCAAGTACTTATAAAGATGAACGTATTATATTTGGAAAAAATAGTGATGTTTATTACGTAGCTACATAGTGATTTTGTAGGCTGCATTAGATTTGAAATGAGATATATAGCCATGCAATTAAACTTAGATAATCAATAAAAAGAAACTTTGAAAACAAAATTGAAAATTATATATGTCTGAGGTTTGCGTCATTTATTAAATTTGGATTTTATTTTTCTGAATTCTCAAGTTAACTTTTATTGTAATTAATATGCATGCTTAGTTTATAGTTTAAAAAAAAAGTTACTTTGGTTAAAAAAAGAGTATTATGCTTTGAAAAAGTAATTACACTCAAAGTAGATTACACTTAAAAAAAATTAAGCGTATTAAGCATCGAATGTGTAATCTTAAAGTAATTACACTCAGTTATCACACTTAGAGTAAGAAAACGAAGTCTTATTTTCTCCTGCATAACAATATTTTGTTACTCGAAAGGATGTACGATAAAATTGAAATAAGCACTTTCAGGTGCGGATCCACAATATGTTTCCTGAGGAGGGGGCATTGTTTTGTGCTTTCACCTGTCTCCACGTAAATTCGTTCCAAAGAGGTTTCAGCACTTTATTCATATTATTTTAAATAATACTTGACTCTCACTCTCAGAAAGGGACAATTGCCTCTATTGCCTCCCCTCTAGGGTAACTGTGCTAGAACAGAAACAAAACATTTCTCAAATTCCTTGCGGCACCGCTTAGTAATCATAAGGCTTCACGCTCAAAGGGTAGAAAAGGGGAAAAAAGGGGGAAAAATCGCAGATTTTATTTAAATCAACACTTTGATAATTGCTCCAGTAGCAGTAAGTAAATCAAAAGACAAACGTCGGGGGGGGGGGGGGGGATTCCAAACAGTTTTGTAAGAACATCGAACAAAATCCGGGTATCATCATCATAAGTAAGACAACCTATTATAACAGATGGCAACCAAAATACGGCAGGTGAACAAAAGTAGCCACATAGAAACGTTAACTCTAGACTCCACATATCTAAAAAACTGAGCACTGATACCGTTCGCTATAAGGGCCGTAATGGTGAGGGTATCCTCGTGGTGTGGACTGGGTAACACTAAATCTCTACATATGTGCTTCCGGCGGATGTTAGGCTCTCTTTGCAGAGAGATTGCTGCAACGAGATAGTAAAGCGGGTAGGCAGCGTTCGCGAGTCCGGTCCCTACGGCCGATTCTGGTTGTCATGCTGTCGGAGAGTTAGTGGAAGTTTCGAAGGAGGAGCGCTGCGTTTCGTGCCCTTCGGAGTAGAAGGCCACTGATGCTAGGACATAGTTAGCTACTGGTACCGTTAGCTATTATGCTATGTCAGTATCTCATTGCGACTTCTGGAAGAAATGAAAGCTGCGGATCAAAAATAAAAAGCTGATATCGATGGTTGTATAAAATATGCTTTTTAAGTATGCATAGGAATTGAAAAAGGGGGAGGAACAAATTTCTTGGAGGGTTGGGATGCACCTAAAAGTCTCGGAATGACACAGCAATGCAGGATCCGAAATGATATAATAACGGTATTGGATGATTGCTGGAGAAAACGTCTACTGTCATTTACACACGCGTTAGGATGGAAATTATGTATTCATGGTGATTACTGAGTTACGTTTAAAGACCATGTATAAAGAAGTCGTGACTTAATAATACATAAGTCATGACTTTCCTGATAATGAATTTGCCAAGTGGCTGGAGTATTTTAAAATGATAGATAAATGTGGGAGCCCACGTTATGAAACTACGGGCCTAATCAAGAAAGACGCATCTTTTTTATTCTTTTGATCTTTAAATGTCAATTTTAGATCACGATTAACTTATAGTATTTCCCATCCTAATACCTCTGCGGCTAGCTCTTAGCAAGCCTCACTCTCTCGATAGAATTGCGTTCAGTACTATAGAGGGTCCGAGTCATTTAAGTTGTACCCCACCTAACCTAGAAGTCTGGTTTTTTTTTAGTTTTGGCGCATTCCAAGTGTTAGATCCTGGCGTTTTGAATTCACTTCGAACCACTTAATTTCATTCATTTTTTTAAACCTTGTCTGGCTTATTGTAAAGGCAAAGATATTTGACTGAATTAGATACAAATATTCCATCAAGTGTTGTTACAAACATCGGAAAAATCATTACCAGATATAATTCTTTAAAAATGAGCTTTTTTCGGCTGGTGTCAAAAATAATTATTAAATATGCTCATCTTTTTGCCTGTTATTTTTCCACACCTATGTTATTTTGTACCCTTTAATTGAGAGCAAAAAGTATTATAATACATTGGAAAACTGAAACTAAAACATGATTGGTTCCGACACTTTTGATACATGATGCAAAACGTTTGAATTTTTCGCAACCTAAATAAGTTTTTATTACGATGAACCAACTTTTTGAAAGGATTTTTAATAAGAAGATTTAATGCTGACAGCTGTAATTGATCACTATTCGGTTCGATTTGTCATAAGAAAAAGGAGAAAAACAAAGTATTTTGGGCTCAATATTTTCTGAAAATGTTATTCACAGGTGGCAACTTGTAATTCGCTGTGAAAAATAAGGTAAAATTAACCAGAATTTTTAAAATAAAATAAAGTGCTTAAAAATGGTAACCTAATACAGTATTAAAATACTTCTAACGCTGGGTGAATGTCAGAAAATTTCTTTACAAATTGACAATTTTTACAAAAATGAATTTATGTGGAAGCGTAACGTTAAGTCTGGCGTATGTGAAATAGTATGTAGTAATAATTTAAATAAGGAAATTTTAAAGTCTAGGATTTACTTTACTTGATCAGATTTTTTATGTAGATTTTTCTATGCAATAAAACATGTCTATTTCTTATTCATTTCTTATACTTATTCCTGTATTAACTTGAGTGCTTTTAAGCAGTTTAACGCTATAATATTCATATATGCTTAGTAATAATAATAATAGTTTAAATAGTAAGAAATGTTTTTAAAAAATACTACCGCAACCACATTTGACTCAATACGTGTCTTGGTCTCATCAATTGCATGTTCACTTTGAGAGTAAAAAATAAACTGAGCAAAATCTGCTTTTGTTCGTAATGGGTCAGCTTAATTGAAGCATTTGTGCTTCATATCACATAATATGAAATTTCTACACGTTCGGAGTGATAACCAAGTTCTGCCATTTATGCACTTTTTACTTTTCCGGAATTCCCTTTTTTTTTGCATGGTTCTGCTTAAAAGTAAGGACAAAAACAATGAAAGAAACATTACTGTATCAAAAAGTATCACGAAAATTAATTTATTTATTGAAAATAAATAGCATTTAAAAATTCATGAAACAACATCTAACAAGAAATTCCGTCTAAAACAATACGAGCCTACTTTCTCGTACACACCAAATTCAAATTTATAATCTAGCTATCTTTTTCTCTCTCTTTCTCCTTTAGCTTTAGTTCTTATTTTTTTCAAATATACCTTTTTTTAATGGATAATACATATTCATTCACTCATTCATTCTTTCCTTTATTCAGCCATTTATTTATTCATTCATTCGTTTACTCATTCATGTGTTTATTCATTAATTTACTCATTCAAGTATTTATTCACTCATATATACATTTATTCATTCTTTTTCTCATTCATTTATTCATTATTTCACTCTTCCATTTATTCATTCTTTCACTCATTCATTTATTCATTAAGAAATCTCCTTAAAAATCATGACAAAAAAAAAAAAAAAAAATCATAGTAAAATAGGCTCGTTAGTTCTGGATGAACTTTCTTTTTCTACGTTATAAGAGCTTTCCGATAAAGTTTGTTCCAAGCAAATCAGTCCTTTAGATCAGGATTTATAAAGGATTGAATTTTTCCCGTAAGCGCTATGTTAATTTTTTGAGCTGTTCAAAAATGAACAAAAACTGTTCAAATTGATATTTCACGCTAAAAGCTTCTTCCAGTAAGTTTGTTCATTGGAACATGGATCTTGTACCCAGAGTTTGGATAATTTGCTTTATTTACGACTATAGGCGCTAATGTTAAATTTTTTGAACTGCTCAAAATTGAAAGAAAAAATGTTCAAGTCATGTAAAATATGAAAATGAGATGTCCTCGCCGAGATCTTTCAAATGCAAAAAGAATATTTCGAATTGGACAATTCGTTCAAAAGTTATTAGGGGAGGGGGGGGGGGGACAGAAAGACAGACACACATTTTACCCATCTCAAAACCCTACTTTCAATTTTTTTATTTTTCAATCTTTATTTATTACTTCACATTTTTTTTTTACTTTTCTTTATTTTTAACGATACATTAAGCTTTCTTTCATGCTTTATTGTTATTTTTTTTTTCTTTTACGGGAAAGTAGGCTGAAAACGGAGTCAAAATGATTAATAATTTATTAAAGAATAAAATGAAATACAGCCAACAGTAATTTGAGCTTCAGTTATTAATTTTGTTGAAAACTAGTAAATTAGAGTAGGCAACAAAAGAATTAATTTTCGTTTGCATATGCAAAAAACAAAAAAAAAAAAAAAAAAAACAAAGAGAAAAACTTTAGAATGAATA
The DNA here is from genome assembly GCA_038502835.1 of Octonoba sinensis. Taxonomy (NCBI): domain Eukaryota; kingdom Metazoa; phylum Arthropoda; class Arachnida; order Araneae; family Uloboridae; genus Octonoba; species Octonoba sinensis. Next base: position 130,122,764 of record CM076600.1, read on the forward strand.
AAATTTATAACTGAAGGAGAAAAAAAAATAAATAAAACAATGTGCTTTGAAATTTTTATTTTTTTTTAATGTCCTTAAATATAAACTCATGCTATTCAAAAAAAAAAAACCTACGAGCAACATTAACTTTTTTTTAAAAGATAGATTAATTATTTTATTAGAACATAACCTTGTACACATTGGCAACTATTGCAACGTAATGCTATCAAATATTGCTTATCTTACTTCTGCCAGATATTTTCGACTTGAATGAGCACGACTATCAATGAAAACAAGACGAAAAAAAACTGTGATGAATTTATCCTCGAAGAAGAAGCAAACTAGAAGTCTTATGAGGCGTTCTACTTGCATAAGTATCGATTAAATATGAAATCTGGTTGCTTTTCTTCTTTTTTTGAGCAAAGTTCTACAGCAACACAAGAAGGGGGCAATTTATGAGCACTGATAGTTTCTTTCGATTCACTGCGTGAGACTAAAAGAAATAAGAAAATATTATGCCTAAGAGCATCCAAAAAGGTTTCCTTATACGTGGCTTCATTTTTTGTAGGGTTCTTGCGTCGTGCTTTCATATATTCTGATGTATTAATTTTAGAATGTAGAGAACTAAAAATTGCCAGAATTGAAAATACCATCTACGCAAAATGTCTTAAACTTTAAAAACTTATTACCGTTTATGTGGGTTTATCTTATAACTTTGCAGAAGTGAAAAAAAGAGAAAATCATCGGTATTAAAAAAATCGCTGTAAGTAAAATAGTGGATTCATGTACTTTCAGCTTTAGGGGCCGATGTGGTCCGATTTCTTAGGCAAAAAGCTCATGAACCAAGGGTTGCGGATTGAAAACTCTCCGTATACGCCAATCATAACTGGGGCACGCAAAATTTGTCTCGCTCAGTACCAAAGTCCTTCAAGCACCAATTACCACACGAAACCTCCGCCGCGCATGTTAGAGGACACGCCACATCTCAAATTGTTTCCATTTATTCGGAAGTGTGGCTTTCCGTTACTGAATTAGAGTTTGTCTTACTGTCTATGTATAATTTTGCCTTTATTTTTCTTAATTCTTCTAACTCATCTTCTACTTTATTCTTTAGTAATACTTTAAAATTATCTCAAAATTTAAAACTTTACATGTATATTTTTTTCAGCAGCTTTATTTTAAATTATAAGTGTTAGATGAATTTTTTCACCCGTATACGCGGTTTTATTCTTATTTTTGATCTTCTATCGTTTGGCACAATCCATACAAAATTTGAGTAAAAAAAGAATATTGTTTAGTTTTACGTAAACGCTTTGAAGTTTTACCCATAAAATATATTCTTAAAATAATTAATTTCTGATTTTAACCAACGTACTCAAGTCTCGAGATTATTTGAAAAACTAGAATAACATTGTGTGGAAATCAATATGTTTTTGCTTAGTTTTCCCCCCGGGTATGCACATGTTTTTAGCATAATTGTAAATAAAACATAGTGTTTCTAAATAGTAAATAATGGCATCAGATATCACATTTATTAAATCTGATCTGTTAGGTTTAACAGTACAAAATGACAATCAAAATTTAAATGTCTCCTCTCCAGTTATAAAAAAAATTACTTACTTATTTTTAGCAATTTGTTAGTAACACATACAAATTGTTTTTTCTTCATGGAATTTACAAAGAATATAATTTATTATTTTGAGCACAAACGGTATTGCCATGCGCACAGCAGGGAGCTCACTAAATATTAATTACTACGTGTGCCTCTGGCATCGTGAACAAAAATATTAATCACGTAGTTTTTCTGCGATGTACTTTAACAGCAAAACATTTACTAATTATTGCAATTTTCATGGGTTCTGGTATTTATTAAAGAAAAGCATTTGACAGAAAGCCTCGCTTCCTTGTCGACGACCAGGTAAAAACATCAATTAATGGTAATTGAAATCAGTTGGTTGCAATCACTGCATCCGCTTCTTTTGTTCCTTTAGCTAAAAAACTACCAACTCATTTTCAGCCTACTTTCCCGTAAAAGAACATATAGTACTAATGAAGTATGAAAGAAGGCTTAATGTATCGTTGAAATATCGTTAAAAATAAAAATAAAAACTTAAAATTAAGTGAAGTAGTTAAAGGTTCAAAAATCAAAAAATTGAAAGTGGGGTTTGAGATGGTAAAAGTGCGTGTCTGTGTACACCCGTCTGTCTGTCTCCCCTCATAACTTTCGGTGGGGACATCTCACTTCCATATTTTATTTTTTGATTTAAACAATTTTTCGTTCAATTTTGAAAAGTTCAAAAACTCTTAACATTAGTGCTATTGGGGAAATATTAAGCACACTTTTAAACCCTGGACATAAAATACAAGTTCCTTTAAACATGCTTTTCAAGGGAGCTCTCGACGTGAAACATTTTTTTGTTTTGAACAGTTCAAAATTTTTTGATATTAGTGCCTGTAGAGAAATTTCAATCCTATGTAAATCCTGATCTTACAGACGGATTTTCTTGGAACAAACATTATCGGGAAGATTTTATGACGTAGAACATGTACAGTAGGAAGTTTGTTCAGAACAATCACGCCTATTTTCCCATATTTGTTTTTACTGATTTTCAAAGATATTTCTGAATGAGTGAGATAATGAATAAATAAATGAAAGAATGAATACACGGATGAGTGAGTGAATAAATGAATGAATGTGTATTAACCGTTGAAAAGGGAATATTTGAAGTAATTAAACTAAATAATTAAGAGAGACAGATAGTTAAATTATAAATTTGATGCTGCTGTATACGAGAACGTATAGTTCTAGACGGAACTTATTGTTTAAATTATGTTTCTTTAATGTCATAAATGTGCTCTTTTCTTGCAACTAATACGATGTGCAAATGCTTTTAATAGGAACGTGTTCAGGTAGTATCTGACTACTTCATAAAAATCTTCCGCAAAACTTATGATTAGGTCTGAGGCCGATATCATAAGTGACCGAGCAGGCGTAGATAGTTACAATCCTTTGTTTAACTTCATTTGCATTGCAAAAAGTGTTCCTTATAACCCCGACAAACCTTTTCTGAAATACATTTTGAAGTTTTACGATTCATAATCATGTGCCCTAATATTAGTTTCTTTATAAGGAAAGGAAAAGTTTATTCCTTATACAATTGTATTTTTGGCATTATTTACACTAAATTTGAATTATTTGGACTAATATATTAAAAAGTGAATGTCACATACAAATCAGTCAGAATTTTGATATAGAACAATTGATAAATGTTCTGCGCATAATAATTGCTCTCACAATTTATTGGGTAATGTACATAGCAAACCCATTAAAATGTGCATGAAAGTAACGCATTAATCCTATTGGAATACAAAAAACAAAAAGAAAGAAACAGAGTTTTACAAAATTTTAAGCTAGATCAGAATATAAAAGAAAAAAAAGAAAAATGGTGGTTTGTGAAAAAAACAAAAATCTATACGGTAACTCATATCCGAACTCACATATAGTTTACAATTTAAGTAGTAAGTTCTATGAAAATCAATAATATGAACAATATGTAAGCAGCTCAACGTAGAACAAGTATTGTCATATACACTTTCATTAAATCAATAAATACGGCCCCATTTTTAATTTTGGTACAACCTTTTATTTCTAAGCAAAAAGTTTAAAAGAATAACCCGATCTTACAGGAATGTTTGAATTTAAATATTATGAAGGCCCCATATTTCAAGAGAGCTATTTTCTATCTTTTTGGGATCCCTTACTTCAACAACCTTAAACATTAATTTTATTACAGCCTAAGTAGTGTCCTTACGATTTTTAGAAACATTTCTTTCATGTTGTTCTAATGGAGATCGTTTTTGTGAAATCTTACAAACTACATTTTGAATAGCATGTAGTATATTAAGATAGGTGTCAATGAGAGCAATTATATTGCTAGAAAGTAAAATGAAACTAAAAATTATGATTATAATATTAGGATGCTGACGAGAAACGAATTAACAAATAATTAACGTTATATACAAAATACATTTTACCAAAAAAAAAAAAAAAAACCGTTACTTTTAACCCAAGAAAAAAATTCTAGAAGTCAGCCTTCGAAATCCAATGCACATCCATGTATGAACCCAGTGTTTAATTTCATTAACTTAATAGGACATAATGCAGCAATTAAAATAATAACGTTTTGTGTGACACCTACAATATGCTTACAAAATTATTGTAGGTTTCACACAAAACGATGGCTTTCAAAAGTAATTACTGCTGTTGCATTTACAGTACAGTTATGTATTCCTATTATCTTCGTAGCTTTTATGCTTAAGTTAAAATGAAACCGTTTAGGAAATGCATCACGCCAATATATTTTTGGCCCCCTTCATTTACTTGAATTATTAAAATGATGTCAAATGGTGTAATTATTCATTTTTGTAGATTTCTATGTTCCCAAGTTTTAATTTTGGATTTTCTAAAAACTTTTTAAGTAATTGAAAACTTTGCTTACATCAACTTAAATGTGCTAAATATGCTGAACGCTATACTTTTTTCAAACTGACTTAACATTTGTAAATATTATTGATTTTGTATGCGAGCAATTTACATTTATTTATATTCTTTAATTTAATTTTTTAACATATGCAAACAGCCTTGGATAAAAAACTAAATAAAATGCACAAAAAATAAAATTTCGTATTAGGGCAGTAAAACGACATTCATTTCATTCTTATTCAGCCATTGCGCTTCGCGTTTCAGCAAATGATGAGCTAGCCATTGCATTAATTATCAACTACAGTATTATCAAATAAATACACATGGACACGTTACGTGGATTGAATTAATGAACTTTGGGAAGCTAAAATGGACTTCAACTAACTGAATAAAGATTCTACATAATGTAGTTTAGCTCACTGTTAAGTACAGATAATGTACCTCAATTACATAAAGACTTCACACACACACAAACAAATAAAATCACTTATCAAACGCATGTGTCGAGCATATCTTGGAGAGAGAGGAACAAACGAAAAGTTTTGTTGATGTGTTTATCACACTAATTTAACAAGGAATATGCTCGTGTATTTCAAAGATACTAAAAGCTATATATAAGTGTGAATATGTTTAATTATATCTTCGGTGCTTTTAATCAAAAAAAGAATAATGTGCTTTAAAAAAAGGAGAAGAAAAACTTTTGTAGAATAAAGGTAAACAGAATTAGGTACCATTATTAGAAAACAGTAAGGATGTGGGCGATTTATATCTCAGATGAGGTATGATTTCATTTTCATTATTGGACATATTAACTCATTTAGTTTACTATGTGGTTATTTGTGATGACGAAACCACCAAACGCTTTCGAATTGTGTTCTGTGATTTTGCCCAAGAAGATGGACGGTTCTCATTAAATAAATGTTTTTTTTTATGAATTTATTTCGTATCAAGCTTTATTGAGTCCGTGCCGACCATTTTTAAAATATAATGGGAAGAAATTAAGTTATTCTAGTAAGTGGTTCTATTGCTCCGGGTAAGAAAAATCCAAGAGGAAGATCTGCAACAGACTTAGCAAATTGTATTGCAGTATAGCGGGCCGCTGTGCTCTTAAAAAAGACATTTACTTTGCAAAATACAATCGTTTTTGTCCGATGTCTTTTTCTCCATAAACTGCATTTTTTTGCAAAGAAAAATATGTTTTTTTGATCCCAATTGCTACTTACTGCTTCTTTACGCTTATTTTAATGTTTGATTTTTTATCATAAATGTAAATTTTCATTTTTTAAATATGATAATGTTATTGCTTTTGATTATAGCTTAAGTTAAAATGATAATTAGTCTCTGTTTCTTTTTTCAAAATGTTTCTTAAATTAATGTTTCTTAGCTTTGTTTTTATAACACTGGTATTGATGAATGAAATCTACTACGCAAAATATTTATTATTTTCTGTGAAACTAGCATTTTATGAAGAAGTTAATGTAATTTACGGGAATAATATTTCAAGAATAAGTGTGTTTCAAATTAATTTTAAACCTACTTATTTCAGGTTCTGTCGAATTTCCATTGCTTTACCTTATTGCAATTTCAGGTTCACAAAACAGAAAAAATAATTAGTATTATTTTTATGTTAATTAATGTTTCATTAAAATCAATAATGTCAAATTAAAATTTTATCATTGTTCATTTTTTAGGAATCAATTTTATATGTCATCTTTGGTTTGAAATTTTGCTTTTATGAATTAAGTTTGATTTAGGTGATGGAATTTTTTTTTTTTTAAATTTGAGAGCATCTATTTTTCGCTACTTCTTTTCTAAATTGTTATGATATTTGTTACGTTAGCACAACCTTTCACAAGAGTCATGCCTCGGGTATCATCGTGTTAGTATAATATTGTGTCTTTTTTCTGCATTAAACCGTTATAAATGAATTAAAATAACTTTTTTTTTTAACAGCAAGCTTCAAAACATATATGAAAGATAGCATATCTCTAAAACAGTTAACATTACATTGGCCATAAATTTCTTAGGAACTTCCGCCATAAAACCAACGCTGCTATTGTGTTATAAGTGTAGAAAAAGATAAAAGTTTATTTCAATTCTATCCTACAAAATCACTTTTATACTTCATAAAAACGAAATAGAGTTTCTTCCAAGAACTCTTTTAATGGGCTGTGTACGCTCCTATTTTTTGCTAGGGAGTGTTTACGAGCATTAAAAAGATTACGCCTATGTTGCAGCTCTATAATCCAAAAAGAAGAACAGCTGAATATTGATTTCCGCTTTTCTATTTGCTCTTACTCACATACACAAGTGCATTATAAACATATGCATAAATGTTAAGTAGTATATATATTCCTTGTGTGTATGAGTCTTAGGGACCAATATAGGATAAATGTATACGTCTACTTAAATTTACATGCCGACCTTTTTTCTTGTGAAAATACAGAGCGTCTCAACAGGACGTTATTAAGATATAATTTTATTTAAAAAAAATCTTTTAAGATTTATGCACATTAATTTACGGTGAAATTCATATAATTTTTATAAGACCGTGTACAGTTAGACGAGTGAGAGATTTTCTTCTCTGGAAGCTATGAAGTTAATTATCATAATTATAATAAACTTACGAAGACTTTTTTCCTTCTCCCACTGAAAACACCTTTTGATCTGAACAATTTTACTTTAAACCAATATTTCAGTTCTAATAATGATGGATAAACTTATAGATGGAAAAAAATAAAGCCTAGTAATCCCTTCTATACAATTTCAATCAATCAAACTTTAAGTTAAAATTTTAAACTCAAAGCACCAGTTACTACGTTATGTTTTTAAATCTGAAATAACAATTATTTATACGTCTTTTACAGCTAGAAGATAATGAAATTGAGTTCTCTATTAGTCTGAAGGTCTCCAAAGCATTTACGTGAAGCATTTCTAAAACAGCCGATGAAATCCATATTACTTACCAGTTTCTGGAATAATGAATACTGTTTAAAAAATCATGAAAAAGATAGTCGGCTTATATTTGAAAGCGGTTTTTCCTTTACCAACAAACCGATTATGTTTATGGGCTTCAGCAGTAATTACAGAAATACTTTGAATTTAAATACTTAACATTTAACGTCTTGAAGTAACACATTAGAAAGCATAATACTGTTGTGGAATATAGAGCAAAATTATTCTTTAAAAAATAATTGAATATTTTTTGATCAAATGAAGTTTCATCAATTTATTATTTATTAATTGATTATTACTTATTATTATTATTTTTATTTCTGAATTTTGAAGTGCTTTTGGTTCTATCTTGCACAAACAGAGTTGCGATTTAAATTCTATGCTTTCGAGTTGAATCATTACAAGTAGAAATAAGAGAAAGAAATAGTTTCAAATAAATAAGCATTCGAAGTCAGCATCTGGAAAATTTTACAGCGACATAGTAAAGGCATTAGTGAGGAATGTAAGAGAAGATGCTAAAATTGATTTTAAATATTTTAAAAGTTGTGAAAAATTTGTGAAGCTTTTAGGATTTCTACTTTACGAAACATTTACGTTTGTCTTTGTTTAAAAAGGACAAGGAATGCGTCAAAATTTATTTCATTGCAAGACATTTTATGTAGATTTTTTTTATTATTCATTTTTGTTTGGCACATAAAATAAGGTTTTTTATATATTTTTCGTCAGTTGTGTTAGTGTTTTCAAAGTAATTTTGTTATGTAAGGTAAAATAAAGTCTTATCGGCATAAAATATGCATTTGTTTTAGGTATAATGCTTTCAAAATACATAAGCATTTGCTAGAAATAGTCACTTTCAAATGCAGAAACGTTTAAAATGAAGTAACAAAATCCATCCTGATGTGAATGTATGCATAACTTGGGCGAGAACTAAACACTTGAAGCGCGTTAAAACCTCAAGTTACCCCAAAATAAAACAGCACATTTCAGCAAGAAAATATTTTTATGTGTGTGAGGGGAGGAGGGGTAGGAGTTTAATCTTCTAGTTATTACTTGAAATTGAAACAACTGTACTCCAAACTCCATTTAGGGATTTGTTTCGGACGGCTCAAGAGAAAATTGAAGTGTCTGTAAAAAAAAAAAAAAAAAAAAACCGCTTCAACTTACTTACGTGTATGTTAGAGCAATATTATTAAGTAAACTACTTTAAAGTATCTGAACAAAAGATAATTTTCTGATTTTCTGAAATGTTTCATTATTTAATTTGTTTTCGAGTGAAATGGTTATGACAACCTATTGTATTACAGCTGACAAATTTTCCATTCCAAAAATAAAAATATCCTATGAAGTTGGTAATGAGAAAGTTAATTGATCTTAACAAACATATTTTCTGCACAAACATGAGTGAGCACAAAGATGCAGCATAAAGTTTTTCACAGAATGTGTGTATAATAAGATATTAAATGTTGTAGACATCGTAGCAAATTCAGAATCTGCCCCCTTAGTCCCCAAAAGTCCCCCCTTAGTCCCCCTTAGTCCCCCTTCCCAAAGCACATTTTCGACTTTTCAAACAAATTGAATAGGACACATAATTTTTTTTATTCACAAGAGATGCTCTTTAGAGCGTTGATAGTTTTGATAAAAAATATCTCCCAAAAATCAAACGAGAAAGTTCCTTTTCATCAAATTATCTCAAACATTTATTGCTACTGTAATTACGAAGAAATTGACGAATGTTAAACGATTTTTTAACTTTTAGACCAAATCTTCAGAAAATTAAAGTGATATTATATGAGCTCTCGTTTGTAATATTACCCTCTTGATTAAATCTCCAAGCATTAATTCAGGAATAAAGAATACCATCTACGTTCTAAGTGTCAAGCATTGATACTTTTGATCAAAAGAATATGTTATATCTCTTATTATCAATGCAATCAGATTAACCAACTACGTACGTTAAGCGTTCACCTTAATCAGTACATCACCACTCCATGTGAGCAGTAAAAATATTCCCCTCTTTTAATTTTTGAAGATGTCCGAAGTAAAATTAAAATCTAAACCATCAGTTCATTATGTTGTGTATATCTTTACAAAAGTTCCTGTTATGAAACTCTTGAACTTTATTAGGTTTAATTCAATTAAGATAATAGCCTTAAAGTATACCTTTTACGTTGCACCTACTCTAGAACAAAGAACAATTAATGACATTGGTACAGGATACCCTCTCAGCCCTCTTTCGGCTATCTTGCACATAGAAAAGTTTCAAGATAAATATTTTGAAAACGCTAACCTAAAGCAAATGATTATTTTAAGACAGGTGAATGATACTTATATTAGTTCAGGTCATTGCGAAGACAACTCAAGAATTTTTTTGACCCAAATAACAACATTCAGTTAGCCACTTTCAAAATGTAAAAATATTCGAATATTTTCTTCTAAAATTGTTAACTTGAATATATATATATATTTATATAAATTAGAAAAAACAGCATTTTCCTGCACTCCGAACATGGAGGATTCCTTAATTTTAGAATTATTTTTCGTCAAGTTTCGTAAGCATAAATTAGTTTTCAGAAATTGGCTGCGTCTTGCTATGCGTCGTAAAATATTTACTTAAATGATGAAATAAATTCAAAAAAAAAAAAAAAAATTACTCCTTATCATATTATGTAAGTTAAAGTAATCAAAACTGCAAAGTTTTTCTCTTGAGCAATAAAACTTGTATCTGAAGAAAGTGTATTTTACTTTAGCTCACACTTTACTCTAAAGTCAATTTGCAAGAAATATTTACTACGCGAAGATGGGGTATTTGCTTTAAACTATTGAATTTGAGTACGTTATAAATTCATTAAAAATGTACAATTTAAGTGATGCTACTATGTTTCAAAATTTGATTTTACATATTAAGTTCCGAAACAAAAAGGATTCTTTCTGCCTTTTTTTCGAACAATCTTATTTATTTTGCAAAATCATTCTTTATAAACAAAGTATATGCTGCAAACTTTTGCAACGCAAATATTTTGATCAAACAAAAATTTGTGGTAATTCAAATTGTCGTCTCTCACTGTGGTGTAAAATTCTTATGGTGTAAAATCATTTTTCCCCTAGGACGACATTTTTTCCCTACGACGATGTAGGTTGTTTTTAGAAAAACAGATAGCTGCAAATAACATAAAATCAGTGGCATGTAAGAACACAGCTTTTCGATTTATTTTGATGCAAATTTCAATTTGTTTTACTTTTGCTACATTTATTTTCTGTTTCGTTGCTTTTTGGGGATGTTGACGAAAACTATTATATCATATTCATCTAGAACAGGGATAACGAACATGTTTCGGCTTGTGTGCCAGTTTAATTACGATTTATTGTTTTCAAATGTCCGGTATGCCTCTTTTTATCGTTTTTTGAAAATCAGCTTTGAAAATGATCTATTTTCACAAAGTGGCTGCTAGTCTTGGAAGTTTTCTACTTTTTCAGTTTATTTTATTTCTTGCTTGTACTTTCTTTTTTTCTTACTTTTTTTTTAAATGGGATTTTCAGTGAATGTGACAGAATACACGTAATTTAATATGGCACCTATTGTGTGCCATCTACTGGAACGCGTGACATAGGTTCGCCATCTCTGGTCCAGAATGTATATATGTTAAAGATATAATTAAATTGCTTGTTAGATTTAGTCAGTACTCAAACACTAGAAAGACGGAGGGGGCCTGTGGGGTTCCTCTCGATATTTGCAGTTCCGCGATTCCAATAATAATTGATTGAATCCATTACAACTTTCTAACTTGTAATAAAAGTGGTTATTTAATCATTTTTGCTTCAACCTCATAGAAGCGAAAATGTTAAACCTTATACCTAGAATGACGAGATTAACCTTATACCTGAAAAAACGATGGATGTAGTGGGACACAATGCGTTTTAGTCTAGTTTGACTTTGATCTTTCTTTTTACAACGTGTTTCAATTTAAAATACTAAACAAATGCGATAGCTGGGCAGCTGGACAATGACGATTGCTCCTTGAAAGAGAAATTAGCGTGACATTTTAATGTGAAAAAGAAAACGCCATTTTACACTATCATGCACTAAGCTGCCATATAAGGGATTAGAGAAAACTTGGACTCACCAAAAAGAAGTTTTAAAACAATTGTGCACACAATTCTCGGAAGGGCCACACTGGCCCCTTCAGTCTTTCTAGGTACACGGGAATTTTCCGACTTTCTAGTGCTAACAAGTAGTAAATGTCATATCTGAAATGACCGGTAAGAAATGAACCGAAACATCAAAATAACCATTATATGTCATTGTGTATTTCTATGACTAACCTATAAAAATACAGTCGATTCCGGTTAATCGGGACGCGATCATGTTGGGTCTATTAATCGTTTTACCCTCTTACGCAAATATATAGAACAAGACTGGACGTAGTATACGTTATATATGAAGTTTTAAAAAGCAAACAATAGCTATTAAAGCTTCCATTAAAAGGGAAATTAATTATTACAATCAAAGATTGTTATTAAGTTTATAATTTCATTTTATTGTACGTGCTGACTGGTTGACTGCTCAGCCGAGTAAATTCGAAAATTGACTTGAACTTTGACCTTTGCTATAATAGTACTGCCATCTAATGGGAATTTTGTTTAACATATCCCCTTAAAATATCGTTGGGTTTTATTAAAAATTACAGGAATTGTGATTACTGTTTAATGAATTAATTTATGTGTTCCCGCTTTAAATCGGTACTAGGCGGGCAACTTATGTTTCCAGTCTTATATTTGCTTTCATTTGTCTGCTCCGATTAAAAGGACTTTTGCTCCCAATATGCAAATTACGTTAGGTTTATGTAATAGAAAATATTTTGGCTCTATTAGAGCTGGGTCCGAATAAGCGGCTGGTCCGATTATCCGGTGGTCCAACTAAGCAGACTACACTGTACTTTGAGAAAAAGATGAAAGCATGATATTTTATAGTGTAAAAAGAAAGCAACGGAACGCAACTTGAACACATAAATAAAATTAAGTTTAACAAGGTATTACTAGCAAAACTATTTTTAGCGACAAGTAAAAAAATAATAAAATAAAATAAATAAATAAAAGAGAACAAATGGTACTGGTCTGAAAAATTCCTAATATTATCACAAGACAATTTTATGTTGCATGATCGGAGCTAAGGAACTGGGAGCAGGCTGTTGTGTCGTGGTTCTAACGAGAGGCAGAACAATTTTAATAATTTCATTTCTTGAAAATAATATTTTATCATTCCATTGCTAACAATGTGAGTCTCTTCGGCAATGCAATTATTTTACATTTCTTCCGAATAATTTTCTTTTGCAATTTTCTTCATTACTTCTTGCTACTATTAACTTAAGTTTCCAACTGACTTGAGATTCCAAACTTCAACGAAGTACAGCAAATGAACTCCGATGATGTCTTCTGCATTTGAAGCCCAGACATTTTCTCATTGCCAAAGGGAATTTTCAGACTGTCAAAGCATGAAAATGGCTAATATCACTTTCAGTTGGATTTCAAAATTGGGATTTCCTGGTTAGTTTCCCCGTTTTAGTTTATGGACACCAGTTTACGCCAACGATTTAGCAAAAAATTTTTTTTTTTTAATTTTACTGTTAGCTTTCTATAGAAGATTGATTCTGCGAACGCGATGTTGAAGCTGGTCATGCAACTTAGTGTAATTTCTATACTTCATCTTGTGTATATTCGGATTGCTTCTGGAAGGACGTAGGTAAAGTATCCCTTGGTTTTGACACGCTGGCAATAGATACATTTTGTCTCTTCCTCGGTTACTTCTGATGGCTTCAATCAACTTCAAGATTTAAAAGTAGTCACCATTTTAAAAATGCAATTTTATCGTTAAGAAAAAAAATAGACAGTACAAATTAATGTACTACCTGTAAGGCGAACTTCGTAGAGATTTGAAAATTTACACACATTGCATATACCTTTAGTAGCTAGTTAGATCCTTAAAATCCAGTGTCTGAGTGGTACTATTTCGTGCTACTCATGCCACATTTCCCGGTTCGATTCCCGGGCTGAGCAGTGAGCACGGTCGACTCAGCCAATCATATTTTCAGTGGGTTGATATAATGAGAACCAATCACGGTTGGGAACTAAACACTGGTGGTTCTGCGTGAGGCCGACTACCTGAGCGGAACTTTCTCTCCTACACGAGTGCTGAGATGGGCACAACTGGCTTTGGCCCCCATGGCTGTTGTGCCGCTGAGTTTAGTTTTTAGATCCACAAAATTCTTTTATTTTAGAAGCAGTGCCACGTTTCTTGCAAAGTCTGTCTTAGAAAAATGTTTGCTTTAGGAAAAATAAATAAATAAATACATGAATAAAAATAAAATCTAATACGGTTTCTCTAAGGCAAAACTCATAGAATTTTGTAATTATCAATCGTAGTTGTTTCGTGATTGAAATAGAAACAAAGCGGTATGCTGTGCAAATTGTGACTTAAATATCGTTTATTTTAAATAGGCTATCGCTGTGTTGTACCGAATCTAGAATTGTTCTGAGAAAAATAAGCATTAACTAATGCATGATTGTTATGATTTCACGTTTTTTCTCAAAAATGAAATAATTATAAATATCATATCAACGAAATAAGTATTAGTATATGTTACATTTAAACTATGTTTTTACATAGTACTGATTACTATTACTATTTAAAAGTAACTATAATCATAAATGTTTCTAAAAATTTGTAGCGAAAGTTAAGAAGATATTCAACGACTTTTCTTTCACAAAAGTCATAAAATTGAAAAAGATTCAAACTTTGTTACTGAAAACTTATCTCTTGTGATGTCAAGTATATTCCCGCGGCGGAAATTCATTATAATTTATTGCTCGGAAGAGAGGAAAATTTTTAACGCTACCTCTTAACTCTTCCATTTCTAAGATGAATTACTATCGGTAAAATAAGTCAAAGGCATACTAAGCATAAGTTTGGAATTTAAGTAGTTATTCAAAGCTTTTTACAGAGGCTTGGCTTGGAAAAATGTTCTCAGAAAATACTTGAAATATGTGTCCATTTCCTAATACTATTCAAGTTGGCATACTTCTGAGTTGTTTTTTTCGTTGTTGCTTAGATAATTAAGATTTAAGATCCTAACAGACCATTGTTAACCAAAAAGCTTTAAAAAAAGAACGTTTATGTTGCTTTGAATAAACGGCTGGAAACGTTTATACGAGGCTACTGGAAACATTGTTAGATTTTTTTAAAAGTTACACTTATTCTTACTAACATGTATTCGGTATTTTTTTTATTGAAACTTAGGATGGTCATTTAGTCATTTTCTTATGCAAGAGTTCTTAATGGCCTCACTATTCAACTAATTTTAAGGAAATATAAGATATAGTTATTCAAAGGTATGTAACCGAATTCGTAGTCCTAAACAGAGCTTGCTCGTTACGGTCGCGTATCTGTAGTGATAACCAGAGACATCTCGGTTGCAGTTACAATGAAAAAAGCTCAATTTTTTCAAAACGCATTATCCAGTTTTTTGTATTGCAAAACTATCAGCCTAATTACGTTTTTAAGGTTCGTTGAAGTCGTATATTTATCTCAAATTAAGATCACATAAGGTATGTGCAGTAAACAACATTTTCAACAACTAATATCACTACAGGAATAAACAGACTTGCCGACATTTTTCATGTGATAGGGCAGGGGTTTCCAAACTTCTCCAAGTCGTGGCACCCTCGGAAGAATTAGAATATTCTTGCGGCACCCTAGTTGTATAATATCTGCCGTAGGAACAAAGGATATTTCTTATCATGAGTACTTCGCAGCACTCCTCATCTTTTGCTGAGTCACTCTAGAAATCCGTGACACCAGTTTGGGAACGTCGTAGGCGATTTCGCTTTTGATACAGGACAATAATTCTTTATTTTAATAAATTTTTCTGGAGTCCTGACAGTAATGATGAACGTACCACGACGTAATGAATTTTCATAACCATTTTTTGGAAGTTTTTCAAATAGCTCAATAATAAGCTAAATATCGCAGACTACATCTACACACCTTAGCTTGTAGGTATCCCTAGAATTGGATAAAGTAGTACTACATTTGGCCATAGCCCATGGACGTTTCCGTTAAAGAAGCAGTTACAACAATGTCTTCTGAATTATATACAGCGTTTCACAACAAATTATTTGTGGAAAATGTTTACCAGGTCAGGAACTTCTTTATATCTACTACAAAATTTTTTCAATTTGAAATTCATTGTTCTTAATTTTTTCGGTAATAAGGATGCAAAAATATTCCGAGCAACTGTTTTGTGAGGTGATTAAAAAAAGAACAAAAAAAATTTCTCAGTCTGTCAAAACGGAATCTGTCAAAGCACCTCGTGCGAAATCTTTATAAAAAAGTGTACCGTTGCTCTATAGCTTTGGAACAAATAATCTAATTTGAGCAAACCTTTTTTTTTTCGATTGAATACAATCGAATTTCTTACATCTATGGAAAAAAGTTTTGTTTAGTATATATGTGCGGTTATTTACATTTTATTTTTTTACTTGAACACTTTTTTGTTAAATTTTGAAAACCTTCAAAAGCCCAACAGCGCCCTCAAGGAGCTTTCAACCCGATATAATAATATATCCCATATTTTTGCTTGGAAAAACTTTATCGGAAAGAGCTTATAACGTCGAACATGCATTAAAAATTAGTTTTTTCTTTGGATTCTTTAAAGCGTATTTTTTGAAAAATTCAAGAAAAAAATGAGTTTTTTATCTACGGAAAATATTTGTATCCATTTTATCTGAATGACCAGTAACACTAAAAAAACCTTTCAGAAAAAAAAAAACGAAAAATAAATAAATAAATGCATAAACACTAAATATATTTTTTTGCTCATTTTTGACATAAAATATAAAACTGCAAACAGTTTTTTCAAACAAAATTCTTACTGTGATGACTTTTAGTTTTCATGCTTTAAAATTAATATAAATAGACTTTTAAGCAACGTTAAAAATTAAAACCTTAGCTTCCATTTATTACTTATGGAATAAATGTAATCATGTATCCAGAATACGACTGCCAGTCTTTCAAAAGTATTATGTGAAAAATCGTTTTACTTTTTTATTTTTTATTTTGCCGAATCACGATTGCGGGTTTTCGAATTGGAAGACTTTTTGATTCAGATTTTCTGCGTTTATCAACTCATTCTGCGATTAGACTAGTGATAGATTGCTGAATTGTAGTTTCCAGCAGTGGGATATGTCGCTTACGTAATATGCCATAGCTTTCCCTTTTTAAAAGAAATTTATAATTTTATCAATGTTAAATGTGTAAAAATATATTTGAAACAACTCAGAAGATTGCCAAAACCAGTGAAAGAGAGAGACGTAGCTGGATTTGCAAATTTGACGTTCGGACACGAGAAAATGTCTCGCTTAATTCTTGAGAAACTTCGTAACACATTCCAGGAATTGAAGGATTTTTTATTAAAAAAAAAGACAAACACATGATCTACAAATGTATTTGTAACGGACATACAACACTTTCTAAACACATATTCATAAAATTATTAAAAACAAAAGAAAAACATGTTTCACAACAAAAATTGGTTTATAAGAAAGCTGTACAAAAATCAACATAACTTATATATAACAGCTGCTCTATCATGACTTAGAACTTTATACATAATTGTGTAGAAAATAAACAGAGTCTACATAGGGTGTAATACAAATGGGTTTTAAGGATATGTTAAACTCATTCGAATTTAGTGTACAAAATATAGCTAATTCTTTGTTTACTTCACATATCACAATTATACATAGATAAGAAGGGAGTTTTCTACTTTTACAATACATTAAACTAATTTTTAAAAATGACTAAAGCAATTAACAGTGCTATTTGATGTGTAAATTATGTTTTTTTTCTCACTAAAACGTTCATATATTTTGTAATGAAAAGAGCAGTTGAAAGGAAAAACACAATATTATAAATCCAAATATAATACAAAAAGTTATTTTCTTCAATTAAATGAACCATTTTCAAAAATGTATTTCTAGATATTTGTCTTAACAATATCCTTTGGATGACAAAACATATTTTTATTTTAAATGCATTATAAAAATTAATTTCTGATATTAAGTTATTTCAACTCGAATTAACATACTGATAAATTATCTTTAGGCTTACGTTTATTATTTAGTTCTAGTATTGAAAGTCTTTATTGTATTAGCTAAAACAACACAAAATTTGACAAAAAGAAATTCCTTTAAATAAATGCCTTTATTCTGGTGTACATGATAACTTTTATTTAAATTTTAAATTAGAAAAATTAATAAGAAATACACATAAAGAAAGATTATTTGAAATATCCTTTTACTTTATATTTACACAAAAAATAAAGTGTATTTACATTTTATGCTTGAATAAATAATATCGAAAAGGTTTTCGCTTAGAATAACATTTACTTTCTTGCTGAAGGAAATGTTTGCAGCGAAACTGAAGGATAAATACATTATTGTGTTAAAATAATTTTTAGAATTCTCTATTTTGAAACACTTCTATTCTTATTTCAAAAGCAATATATATATATATATATATATATAACATAAAAGCATATAGAATCCCATAGCATGAAAATTTATAGTACAAAAATGCATATATACAGCAACATTTCTCCGTATATTTTAAGGAGATAACATATAATTCGGCATTTCAATGCAAATACATATCTATTCAATTATTCAAAGGAGTATCTCTGCTCCACAACCATGGCGTAAACATATTTTTTGATGGATAAAAATATTTTTCTGATATTCATGTAGCATTTTACCCCCAGGGCCCAGCGCAAAAATATTTTTCCTTATGCAGCAAAAAGGGTTCAACTTATATTCGCTCGAGTATAATCGTAAACTATTAAAAAAGTACCATGTACCAAAGGAGGGGGATATATATGGGAATCGTTTAAATTCCAATAGTTTTTAAAAAGATCTATTCGTGATATTCTTTTTAAAATGTGAAATAAAAAGTCAACTGTAGTGAGAACTCATTTGAATAAAGTCAAACTAACTGTATCTTTTATAGTATCTTGCATCATCCTCTCTATACGATCATAAAAAATCAATATTTTTTACTATAAGCTTAAACTTTCTCTGAAGGTGCATAAAAATGTTTAATAAAAAAGTAAACGTTTATAATAAACGGAATTCCAACAGATAATCTCTATACATTCATAAGGGAAAAAACGCGGGGTACGGAATTCCATTATTAAGAGTGCTATATTCGAATCCTTTTCAAAGATGATACTCGCTAGAACTTTAAGCTACTTATCTTTCCATGTTTTGTAAAAATGCAAAATGAGAAAGCAAACGGAGAGCAAAATGTTTTAAATGAAAATATAAAGACATATGAAGGAGAAAACGAAACTGATTGGAAATGATAGTATTTAAGGGAAAGTAGCTTTAGAAAAGAAGCCCGGGTAATCGCTAAAAGAAAAAACCCCTGTCTGAGCGTTAATATATATCGTCCATTAAAAAGCAGAAGCAAAATGAGCAGAAATAAATATATTTCTTTTAACTTATATGTTTTTATTAATAGGTTCAGGAAAAGAAAAATTAAATATTATCGAATTAAGTATATATACAGGAATTGCCTCAGATGGTTAAAAGAGTAAGACAATGAATCGGTGATTTTGCCAAAATTATAACACGAGTCAGGTTTTATCCCCTATCATTTGAGTACCTTACTAAAAAAATTGCTCTTGTTGTGTGTAAGATCCTATATTTAAATTTGTGTGATTCGCAGTACCAGAACGTGTAATTTTAGCGGTTTGCAGTGTAACTTATGGTTCTTGCTTGGTAATGGCTATCGTTTATAATTTATTGAATCATTTCGTCTCATTTGCTTTTTTATGATGTGATTATATTAGAGATATTTCTCAATGTTTAAGTTTCTGAAGCATTATGTGATGTCATGTAAAACGATGAAACCGGTAGAAGGTAAGATGACAAACGCCTTCTAACTAGATACTGATTTTTCTTCATTCTTCCGGACGAGAATTTAAACTGCCTTTCCATTAAGTGTTATTGCATTTGATGTGTTATTATTACTTAACTGAAATTAAGGGTAGCAACTTTTGAGGACTGCTATGCTAAATATCACTGCAAACCAATATATGGCCTGCAAAGCGAGCCCATAGCCGATCATCGAAAGGTTTACAATACTAATCGAAACAGCGATCACGAAAAGCAATGCTTCTTATAGGAAAGGGATTTGAAGAGCTCAAGACTGAATAATTTTGGTAATATCAATCAATTATTTTTCCATGGTCCAAGGACACTTAATTTTGCAAAACCTATTCAAGGAAATTCTTTAAAAAAGCCTATTTCTTGACCCTAGTAAAGATTATATCACGCGAGAAAGTTGCAAGAAGAAATAAAAATGGACGAACTTGTTCGAAAGAAAAAGTTTGGCTAAAGTTAATCGAAAACAAATGGTTGGCTGAAAATAGGTTAAAAAAGGGATTACATTAATGACGACAAGATAAAACGGATAATGCTAAATTAAGCTCAGTTCTTCATCTTACCCTTCCCCGTTACCCATCTTATCCGCAAGTCAGAAAAGATATTTTTCACTAAATACCAAAGGATATTTGCATTAAGATTTGAAAACTGCCGACTAGTTAATTTTCTTCATGAAAAACTTTTTCCACGATGAATCATGCCTTTAAAAGCATTAATGTTTACGCTTCATGACTAGAAGTTATGTGAAACAATTAAAAATCTGAAAACACCTTGAAGGAATGTTTATGTGAGTGGAGGAGAATTTTTTGTATCTTTTATAATAACAAAAGATTCCTTGGTATCCGGATAATGATCCTCGAAGTTTGGCTGATGAAAAGCTCTCATCTCGGTGGTGGATGATCTGTGGAATGATACTTTGTCAGGACCATTGAGCGTCTTTGATGTGATCCGGGTAGGAGTGGTAGCTCCTGATGTGAATGTAAGCCTTGTTCTCACTGAAAGAAAATCACCTTAATTTAAATTACTTAATGGCATTCACATGTCAGGACTTAAATAGAAACGTAATTATTTTTATTAACAACCAGCTATTATTTATAATTAGTTAATGTTTCACAAAAAATTGGTCAAACTTCTCACTGTGAGTAATGCATGAAGCTAAACTTTCAGACTAAAGAAACGCTATTATGATTTGTACACTGTTGTACTAGCATATTAGTACTCAATTACGTAGCTCGTAGCTGGAAAACTACTCTAGCTCCTCAAAAATTAATTCCGAGCAATAATATTTGTGCAGTTACGGGTATATTTGAATGTAAGGGGGGGGGGGAACAATAAATAGAAAGTATTTCATTTCACAGGTATCATGTATAAATAAGTATTATTTATTCATGTAACAAATCTCTCTTTCATTCATAATATCCTTTATGTTTTCGTTATTATTAAAACAGCTGGTTGTTCACTTTATGAATTAATTACTAAGACTATTATTTTTATAATTACTCCACAATACACAACGCAAAAGCCAGGAGAAAGGACTGCACAAAGAGAACAACGAAATAAACATGGGCGCCAAAAGAAATCCCCAAGCAGAATGCTTGTGTGTTGCAAAAAAATTAATAATTTAAAAATAATGAGTCAATCACATATAAAAAAACAACTTCTGACAAAAATCTGTGACATACACATAGAAGTGAAGGGAATTTTCAAAGCCAGAAATCTGATTTTTGGAGATGAAATTCACACGAAGCCTTTGGCAATTTAATAATTACAGTTAAAGTTGTTATCGCACTCCAAATATTGAAGCACCAAAGCTGTCGCTATGACCGAAATTATACACCAATTCATGGTGAATTCATGGCACTTGAGAAATCTAAATATCAAAACTTTCATGCACTGTGGAAATCTGCACCATGTATTGCTTTAAAGATTTTTGAAATGTTTTACAGTGAGGGGTACAAATTGGTCATAATGTACTCAAAGTATCATCACAGTGCCTCTGCCATCAGAAATGCATCCCCAAGCTAAATACAGTTTTTGGTGTGGTGCGTTTATGACCACATACAACTTGACTGACAATTAAATAGCGTAAAGTAATACCTGGAACCAACACAGAACTGTCTGTATGTTGAGTTAACAACATTCTGAATTCTGCCAACCAAGGACACCATTCACATTGTACAGATTTTTGATAAAATGTATTTAACTCTTTAAAACTCACGTCGTGAGCAAAATACTCCCACCAAGCAGAAAAAAAGCATATCTTGTATTCTACTTCATGGGCAAAGGTGCTACTCTGTCTAGCTTTTCCTCATAAAATTATATTGCTGCCCCAATGTGTTTCGCAATAATTAAGTCACCAAGGGCGTTTGCTGGGCAGAGTAGTCAAGTGTGTTTTTTTAATCGTGCTAATTCTGGTGACCTTTATTTTTTTTATTGTTTTGGAATGAGAGCGTCTTTCTCATGAGGAGAGTGCTCGTTTGATTTACCGAGATTGATTTTTTTTAAAATTTGTTTCATCAAATATTAAACCAGGTATGCATTTAAATGGAATAAAAGAAATGAATAAATCAATTAGCTGGTACAATTATTTTACTATCTAAATTTCTTTGTGGTGAAAAATTGTTCATGTTTTCGAGGATGAATTTACAAGGAAGTTTGTTGGTTTGAATGGCTCTCGCTGAAAATTCTTCTTGTAAAACTTAAAAAAGAGACATAGATAGTTTGCAAAAGAAAACAAAACTTAGTTTTCATAAGGAGCACTTTGTATCGCAGAACTAAAAGTACATCAATTGCGTGACATAATATTTCATAAAAACAGTACTTACGATACATTTATACATTTAATATTACTTTTTTGAGTTATTTTTGGTGTTTAGGCATTAGGCTTAATTTTCGGTGTACGCATCTAATTTATTTCATATGGGTCGTTACGACATTCTTGTGCAATTTGAATCTTTCACGTTTCTTCAGAGTATAACTACAACGAGAGTCATTTCGATTGCGGCGAAGAACTTACTTCATACTCACTAAACCAGAGTTCCTATGAGAAACGTCATTCTTTGACGATTGCTTTCTATTAACATCATAGGTGATATCTGTCTGAAAATAAGCAAAAAATAAAATTCGTTTTCTAAGCTCTATTATACAGCAACGTTTAAACCAATTCAGCCATTTTTACTGAAATTTCCTCTTAAGTTTTCACTTAAAACGCTGAAAATGCTCAGTTGTTGTAGTTTGTGCACCGTATTAAAAAGCACTTGACCAGATAGCGTCACAATTGTAATTTCCATAGACAGACATCCACTTGTTAAACGTTTTCTTATTTTTGCCATGCAGCTTTATTACTTCGGAGCATTTCATAGTAAAATACTGTAAAAATGACTTCTAAAATATATTTCCCGAAAAAGAAGAAGAGCTTGGAGCGTCAGTTGAACAGGTGAACAATATTATCGATAGTTCAACCAATTTTTTTTTCATCCTCAGGAATGTTTCAGAATCTGATTTTGTTTCTACCTGAAGCTTTCGCTTATTTTACCCCCATTAAATATATTTTCTCAGATAATTGCATCCTAATAAAAAATGTTTTTCAAGAATTGTAAGGCTATTTAGAGAATAATCAATTTTGTCTGAGGGGTTTAGAGGCAGATTATGTTATCAATGCAAGCTGAACGTTTGAAAAACATTCAGCGAATAATATAAATAGGAAGAAAACTTATTCCTATACATTAACATAAAAGCGCTTCCATTAGCAGAATGGCTTTAAAATGTGCTTTAACTTCAGATCAAAAAATGAAATATATTTATTTTTATTAGAGTGATTCTTTTTTAGTTGCTAATGCTCTTTTGGAAGAAAAATTTGAAATTTAACATTTGTTATTCATATTGTCTTTCCAACACGTTTTCCCTTTACCAATATTTTGAAAACATATTTTTAAACGTCATTTTAATGCGTTTCTATTATTTTCTGCACATTATTCTCCATTATCATCCAGTGCAGTTATTTTTCCATCTCATTTGGGATTTGTAACTTGTATTACGGCTTCTCAGTAAATTTGGGAAACTTTCGCATATTAACATGTCTAGGTCCATCGTTATGCCCTTATATAATTTGTTGTATAATTCTGAGAGGGATTCTACTTTTTCTGAATGTATTAGTTTTAAGAATAGAGAAAGAGGCTTTATCTTTACATGCAAAAAAGAAAACAAAAGCTACATGGTTACGATGTTTACTAGGCTGTGATGTAACAATATAACTAATGGAATTCAAACGAAGAACAAAACATAGAAGAACCAGATTTTTCGTATTCTGCATAAATGTTAAATGCTTTTCGTGGAATGTCCATAATTAAACAACTCCTAGAATTCTACAACCATGCTCAATTCACCAGTCTCCATATTAAGCCGATCAACAAAATACGTTAGTAGCAATTCAAAAGGGATGGTGGGTTTTTAAAAGTATGTACTCTCGATACAGTTTTTTTCCTAACATGTATATACTTTTTAACAATTTCCTTTAAGTAATATGCAGCATTTTTTTGAAAATATAACTTGAAATGTCACTAGAATCAGGGCTGAGGAAAGATTAGATTTTGCCGGATTGTAAAGCAAAAGATTGCCGGATTGTACATATTTTCCGTAATGAATTCAATTTCAAAATTGTTGAAGCATTTATTTCAAAGTGCTGTGAAACTCAAAATACTGTGATAAATTTTTATGTCAGGACTAGGTTCCAATACGGAGTTGCATTATTGATCATTTAATTAAATAGTATTGACTCAGCCATGGTGGATTGATGCACTTTTGAGTAATTTCTTTTAATCTTCTTTATTTATGTGTTCAACAATTTTAGCTTTAATGCTTAAAATCCATTACTTTACAAATTAATACTAATAGTATAGCATATATAATAGTAAGTTTCATTTAAATTTGTGTCCCTTTGAAGAAAAATGTTAAAATATATAAACTAGACCCAGTCTCCCACTGGAACAATGTATCAACAAGCAACTGGTGATATTTTATATTTCGCGGCTTAAAATCAACGTGCGTTCACATACAGCATACAAAAGCGGAAATTAAAGCCGGAAAATGACAGTGTAGACAATCATATTAGCTAGGTGCTAGAATGAAGCATTTTGGCATGCGCTTAGAACAACACAAGCTTGTTAAATTACACTTACAGATAGGCATATTAGAAGAAAGATATGTTATGCAAGTTAGCTGCCAGAAGCATTAGTTGCTTGGCACGAAGCAGTTGGAAATATTGCTGAAGCTTTTAACAATAAACGAAATCGATCATATATTAACCAGAGAAAATTCTTGTGCCTAAACTTTGGATACTTTTACTAATTTTGCTTGATACATCGGCACGTCTGCTTTCGGCTTAAAAAGAAATATATGTGTGCGACTTTGCAGAGACGAAATCCGTGTACTGAAACTTTGAACAGAGGAAAGAATGACATTTGTCTTTCTGGAGTTATTTGTGGACCCAGTTTGATTTGCAGTACCTAGAAGAAGACAATAATAAATTAAACATAATGTTTCTTTCAAATTACTAAGTTGTGGTGACTTGTAAAACGATATTTTGAGTGTTTATTGAGTTAGCAATGAATAGCACAAGGTTCATGACTATCCTTATCATTCATATGCTATTGTGTGAAGACATTTTAACAACCTGGGGAAAAAAAGAGTTTCAACTCTAAGTAATCTATCTTTTCCTAAACAATGTTTGCACTTCTGCTATTTAAGCACCAAATGAACTAAATGACAATGTAATCGTCTACGGTCATAGCTAGAAAATTACAAACGCACTTGTTGCATTTCAAATTCTATTATTATAATGTCTAGCTGATATTATAATGCCTTACTGGTCCCTCCCGAAAGGGAGGTAACTTGGCGTCAGAATGTTTAGGCTCGTGCTTAAGTATTGTACCCGATTAAAACGATTTCAACGAAGTATGCATATAAGTCGCCAAACAAGGAATTCGCTTGTTTTATTCTAAACACCAGATCTGGTAAATCTACGCAGAAGCACTATGTTAGTAAGATTACAAGCAAGAGCTCTGTGGTCATGCATTATTATTTTTGGTCACTCTATTCTGCATTTTCAGTTATACATGCAAATTTTAATTACATTGCAGCGATGATCAGAACGTAATTTTCATGTACAGTAAATGTTCGTGAAACCTAAACCTTTCATTCTTGAACATTTATTAGATACACTTTCTGATTTTCCGAAAGTTGATATAATGCACTTAGTCTTTTCTAAGATTGTTAAAGGCCTTTTAAATTTCGAGTCTTTAATGTATTTTACCATACTTTTTTGAAAAATGCGAAAAATACGCTTCATATATACAAGTGTATACATATATATAACGAAAAAATATACCTATTTTGACTGTTTTTATGATAATTAACTTTACGGATAACCATATTTACATGCCAAAGTAAAGCTCGTGCTTTCCCCTGAAGTTGCATTGCTCTCTAAGGATACTCAAACAAAAGCAGAAAAAAAAGTTTATGTTTAACTCTTCTTTCTTTTCCCTAATGCGAAGGTAAACTCATTTAATTAACAAAACAAGACGGTTCGTATATGTTAATCAAACACCTGAGCAGTTTTATACAACAGTGAGTTCCGTTAATTACGACTAAGGTTATTAAAATTCTCCTTGTATAATTAGACCTGAAGTTAACAAAGCTTCCCCCTTTTCTGCTTTTATTTTGAGTTTTGCACTTGCGATGCTATCTTGCACTTCTAACAAGTTGATAATTTTTACACCTTTTGATTTTTTTTTTCTCAAGCATTCATTTGCACCTTAATCATTTATTTTAGAGAACGCATTGTGCAAAAATGTATAGAAATGTATAAGAAAGTTAGGAGTCCACATACATCCACGACAACAAACACTGGACTTTTATTCATCAGTATAACAAATTAAAAAATGTTATCTGTTACGTGTTTTGTAACTGCAATGGGAACTACAAATAGTAAAGTAATCTAAAATAAATAAATTAATTAAACATTAAATATAACATTTACTAAATAAATATAAAGATCAACAAATATGTTGTAATACCTCTGTACTTTAGAAAAAAACATACATTATTATATTTAACATATATAATGTTACTTTTGAATGCGGTTCATAACATATGCAAGCAATTATAAAATCAGTGGAAAACGCTTTTAAACGCATAAAATTTGTCAACACCTTTTTCATGTTATTTTCCGCAAATACTTCAAAGTACATATTATTTGTATATTGTTCTTATTACGTTTGTGCGAATTATATTAATAACTAACAAAATCCTTTTTTCAAAGAAATACTTTTTTGCTTCGAAACCAAGTGTGATGTTATATCAATGAAAAAGTTTGGAAGGACTTTTAACATGGTTTTATTATTTTTCTTCTCATCACACCTTTTGGAGTTCTCCTCCAATTTGTTGTCTAGGATGCAATAATACAAAAGACAATTTTGCCTTTTTTTTTCGCCTAACGAACCGGGATTTTATATGATGCCTTTATGTGCCAGCAGAGATAATCCCTCTTAACAAGTTTCCACAGAATTACGCTATTCCATCAGTTCTAATAGGGATCTAAATCTGGAATATTGCTGCTAATAATCTTTCAGTAGAAATAAAATAATAAAAAGTATCATGAGCTTTTCTTTACCTATTCTCTCGACATGCCACGACATATACGGAGAATTTTTAATGTCACAAGGTGAAAAGAGATTTATATAATAATAATAATAATAATAATAATAATAATAATAAAATAAAGGGTAAAAATTCCGAAAACTTTCCACTCTATTGTTTTTTTCTTTTTTTTTAAAGGACAAAATCGACAAAAGTGACTTTGAATACTACATACTAAAAATGAATTCATTTACTATTACGGATGTAACTGATCGTGCACTTTTGAGGATTCGGCACTTTTTTGATATATTCGACCTGACCGAGTATTGATCAGATATTTCATCCGACTATTCGGCTAATTAATGGAAAAGTTTTTTTTCTGTAATTCAAATATACTGTATCATAAAGAATATTCCCAGCGAAACCAAACTAAAGAACATCTGCTTTGAGATACTGTTAGATAAACAGTCAATTTAGGAATACAATAGGTAATTGTTTTACTGTAGAGTTAACTATTTTGATTAGAGTTTGAAAAAATAATATCTTGCAAGAGCTACTTTAAAATAGGATATAAAGTAAACACATCCTTTAATCAAGGATTACCATCTTTGCATTAATAGCCTAGTGCGGAATTGCGTAACTCTTTCCGCGCAACCGGAAGTCGGGTGCGGTGAAAATATATATAAGAATTATCCTACCAATAATTTAGATTAACATATATATATATATAATATATATATATATATATATATATATATTGATCTAATAATTAATATACAAAGCTTTAAGTTGCTAGTTACAATTTGTTATGTTTCGCACAGCATGTAACATAAATAGTACGGTATTTAATTTTTTTTCACTTAGGTTTATCATTTTCTCTTCGATTATTCAGGGTGGTTATAGTGTTAGGTTAACTTGTAGAATAATCACATCTAATTGTAGTTTCTGAAATTGCAATATAAACGATGCGTCAGAAGTCCCTTTTGCTCAGTATTACCACGCGTTAGTTTATAACACTTAGGAAATTTTTTGATGAGAATATTGTAATGAGATTAAATCTTAAGCGAAATGGGAATTTTTACTTTATGCCAATCAGTCTACGAAATCTCTGTGACTTAATTTTTTAAATATTGAATAACAATAAACAGTTTGAAAAACACGCAATCTTTGTATGTATATCTATATATCTATGCTGAAAACTATTCCACCTTTTGCGTATTACATATGAGAACCAAGCATTTTCTTTTCAAGAGTCAATTAGTGACAACTCTTAAGAACAACCTACACTATTAGGAGCTTTGGTGAATGCCGTCCCCCTCTCAGAAATGCAGATCAAAGGAAGAAACAACTACAAAATTAACAGCACCTGCACAATCCGTTTACGTAGCAACATTTGTTCGTTCATACAGCAACTTTCTAATCAATGAAATTCGAGATTTATTGTGTTACGTAGAAGATTCCTTGATTACTTGATTCCAAATAGTCGGACGAAATTACTTAATTCGATTGAAGCATTTTCGCGAAATTTTTTTTGATTACAACTGATATTAAATTACATACTGCTTCATGAAATGGGCTTCTTTAATCATGTAAACGCTAGTTAGAGCTTCATTCTGAGAATTTTTTGTCTAAAAAATTCCTTTCATTAATTTTCCCTTTCTTAGTCCTCCGCATTCTTTTTTTTTTCGTTTTTAATTATTACCATTTTTTGAACCACATTGATGAGATATTCTTCGCAGTACATATTTTTTTGAGGAGGGGTGGGGTCATTGAAAACAACTGATTTTATTCAAATGAATATTCTGTAAAATTTTAGAACTTATTATTTCCTTATGCGAAGTCATGCACTCGCGAATCATTTCCCTTTCAAACCGCTGCCATAATTTCACTTTGACTGCCCATGCATCAATTATGACTAGTTTTTTGTGGTCTATAATAGGAACATATGTATGGGCCACCGAAATATCTATTTGACAATCTCCTACTTCATTCAAAAGTAGTCCAGTTACTTCTTAGTACTGGATTAGTTGAACTTGAATGATCATGACTAGGTTATTTGAACATTCGTGTTTATTTGGAAGTAAGTACAGGGGCATTATCTCCCATATATGTATTTAATAAATGGTGATTTTGTCTGGTGAGAGAACATCATTCAGCATTCTTAACTTTTCTATGAATCCTTCTGAATCTTATGAAGTTTCAGCAAAATTCATAGAAAATATTCTAAGTTCAATAAGTTAGCCGATATGCCCTACTATGAAATGCAGTTTTTGTAGTTCATTCATGTGCTTACGTAAAACATCTATTTAATCTAGTATTTCAATTACATATATTCACAATGGCCTCACCACAAAGAAAACCTATAACCAAACAGCACTTTTCATTTGATTGAATGGACATAACATTTTTATGAAGTTTACACTTAACACTAATTAAGCTACAACCACTACTTAGATCTAGCAATGAAATCCTCTCCTTTGCACATAGAATAATATGTTTTTGGAGGCATAGTTATAAAAATAATACTGATATAGCAAAGGTTTTTTGAAATTGCGAGTGAATAACTATTTTTTGACACTCTAAAATGACTGTTATACATAATTCAATATGGAATAAAATGCAAATTTCTGTTGAATAATTCTAATCTTACGGAAAAAAGTCAAAGATAATTTCGAGTTCAGAAACACGGAAGAGCAGTACAAAAAGCTTAAGTGATATTTAATCTTTCCAGATAAGGGATCTTTTTAAATGAACATTTGAGCATCGATTTTCTAAATCTTTCCACAGCAATATCTTCGAAATGAACGTTTTTTTTAAACACCATGAAACAAATTTCTGGAAAATCATTATTTAAGGAAAGTTGACGGTTACTCTTTTTATGTCGTAGCATCTGCATAATTTAAACGGTGGACATTGCATAATTAAGTGCTAAAATGAATATTTTTAGGAACATAAAATTGCAATATACAAAGTGTCATTAAGAATTCGTTTATACACTTCTACTTTGAAACCGTTTTACGTATTTTTCCTGCATAACTAGTAGTACGCGAATAAATTTTCGGAAAATCGCAGTCGAGCTGATTTAGTACGCATTATAAGTTTACTTTCAAAATTTCGCTATTAGCAGCATTAAATAAAGTTTGACTCAAAAAGGGAAGTAAAGAACATTTTGATAAAAAAACAGTATATGAAAAGGCGAGAACTGTCCCGCTCAGGTTCTTCAGCGCATAATAAATAACTGAGAATCAAAACTTTTCTTACTTTCTGCCCAGTTTCCTTTTTTTCTTTTCTTTTTTTCTTGGTAGGAGTAACACGCATTGGAATTTAAAAACGAAAGTGGTCCTCAGGGTGCTTTACTAGTTTGGCGACGGCTGCAATTGCAAAGTTTTGAGGATGAAGCTGCTTACAATTCCCGTGGAGTGAGAAACGAGCAAGAGGGTCACCTAGTATCTTATAATAGCCACATAGTATCTTATATTACATGCCTAACGAACCTTCTTGTGAAAAGAAGAGAATCAATTTCTCTTTGTCTAGCCATGCTCTTGGGTGTCGTCACTAGACTACCAGGTGTAAATAAATCCGTAGAAAATAGGCTTTAAGCACGAATGTCAAACCAGTTTGTATTTTCATTTTCTTGAATATCCGAAAACTAATGTTAAAATTAGATTTTTCCGAAAAAACTCATGCGATGAAATTCGATTCAGAACTGTCCTTTTGAGCAGAAAAAAATACATATAAGTAGATAAAACACGTGGAGCATTTTTGAGTAAAGGAAATTATACTAATAATTGAGAAGCTTAATGGAAGAACATATTATGAGGATGATCATTGAACCAAAATAATTATACTACAAAATTCGACTTGTTCTTTTTCTTTACTGCGTCTAATGAAAGGTTTTTACACAATGTTTCAAAGATGATAGAAATAAAATATTATTGGATTTTTTTTAAAAAAATTCTACATTTAATTTCACACCGATCTCAATGTTTTTTTTCCAAATGAAATTTTTCAAGTTGGGTCGATCATGTTTAATTACTAAAAAATTAAACTGTTTCGAAAATTTAGTTGTTAAAGCTCGCAAAAAGAAGGAAAGACAGGAAGAAAAAAACAAGATTACATATTTTAAAATATATAGAATCATTGTCACTCAAAACATATTCATTTATTCAAAAACGTTCATCGTGTACAATTGTATCAAAATGATCTTGAAAGGCTAATTTTATATTATCTTTACATGTCGCTACGTTCAACATTCGCATATTTCCCGTTTACCTACGCAAAATTTTTTTGTTTAATTTTTGTAGCTGGTCAAACTAATAGATTCTTCTCATTTATAAACAGCCTGTGTATAAGCAGTAAATTCAAATGTAGACCACTTTGTATCTTGCTTGCCGCCATCATGTATTTGAAATTTTACTGCAGAAAGTTTTCAAAGATATTCACGTTTCACTCAGCTCAGGACGGACGTCATTGATTCAAAAGCTTGAGAAAAAGTATCGATTCTTCAACTTTTTCGACTTGACAATGTAATAGAGGTACCGTAAAAATTTTAAAATACTAAGTCGAATACACTATGTTGTAAGCAAAAATTAGAATTCATGGAGATATTTTCGTGAATATTAGAGATAGAAAGAGAAAAAGAACTAGTAATGGTTCTCTTTGAAGTTACACTAGGAGGATAGGTTTTCGGCAATCTGGAGCTTATTACTTAAGTAGATGTATGTAATTAGTTTAATACTTACAAATTCATTTATTTAGAGAATAATTTAAATTGACCCAGAAGAAATCTTTGAAATTTCTGCTTTATAAATATTACATTAAACCATGGTTTTCAGATACTTACTGTACATGGGCTTCTTTGAGCAATATCAAATCCCGAAATAGTTAGTAGCATTCAAAAATGATGGTAAAACAGCAGTCTCATATGTATTTGATGAATGAATAAACTTAGAAAAGATAAACATCACACTGGGCTAAAAAAATGCTTATTGATAAGGAAGACGAGTCTGACGATTTTACAAGAAAATTTCTAAGAAAAGCAGATGGTTCAGAATATTTTCTTAGCAAAAGCTTCATCTTCAAAACATTCATTTCAAGGCAATAATATTATTTGAGTGATTACCAATAAAGAGTTTTTCTTGCTTGATCCTGATTTTGGCTAAATGAATAAAGCTATATGACAAAGAAGAGATTGCAAAATGGATAAAAAGTGTGAACGAGAGGAGGAGCTGGAAGAACAGTTAAATGTAAAAATAATTTAACCACCAGTTTAGAAAGATGAGTCATTCTACAGACACTGCAAGTCTCTAGGAACAAATAACTGAATAACGTTCGAGAAGTATTGAGAAAGGCATATAAGCAATATACAGACCCAGAAGCATTATTGTATTCCAATCAACATAAAACCTTTAGTTGCTATAAAATAGATAACTATTTTATTTTTAGTGTTTCTTCATTATTATAATAATTTTATAATTATAAAGAAAAAATTTAATTGTGCACAAAAAAAGTGCATTTCTCAAGAGTTTTGAATATTAACGTCCCAGAGGCACATGCTATTTATTATTGACTGAATGGGTTCAAATTTTGCATACATTATTTTCTGTGATAGTGTCACAAAACTTGCTAATTGAATCAGCTCCCCCCCCCTCCCTCAAAGAAAAAAAAATCCCAGATACAGTTTGTTCAGTACAAGTATGATCTATTGTTCCCGCATGCACCATCGTATCGTCCGTCACGCCTATTATTCCGTATTTACCGCTTGAAATGAACATTCCTGCGAAAAAGGATCGATAGAATTTCTATTGTATGTATATATATACTGAAAGGCGAATAAGAATATGTATTATTATTGGCCCAGAAGAGAAATCGTATCTACTAATAGCAATACATTTCCAGAGCAGCTACAATTTCAAAGTTTGGGAATGCTGCAAAAAATAGGATTATTTCACAAATGATACAATTAAACGAAAACCACTTTAATAAGAAAAATACTTACGTGGCCTGATGAATCGATCTCTTTGAATTCCACATCTCAGAACAATGCAAAATCCCTCTCGAAATGTCTTGTTAAAACCCCCATATATTATTGGATTCATAAAGCTGTTAGCGTAAGCAATGTAATAAGAGAACCATTTAAAATCTGGAAACCAAGCTGGTAGCTGAAAAAGATAGGTTACTAAGAAATTGAAACGAAATTTGGTTGCAAACATTAGAAAACTGAAGACAGAGTATGTTGCATATATCTATATATATACATATATATATAAATATACTAAAACCTAATTAATTCATTCAAACATTTGAAATTAATTACAATATTAAATCTCATTTTCTAATGGTAGTGAAAATCATGAAAGTGAAAAAGAAAACAATTTCCAAGAAAACGGCAAGATACATTTTGGGCTTAAGTTAAAATGACGATGTTAAGGTTTAATATTTTTGACTCTACTGTTTTTCAGCAGTGAACGGTAGGTATGTAGCTTTAAAGTGTGCAGAACTTTTTTTTCGTATCACGCTATCTCCACATGCTATCGACGCCCACTTCAAATAACAATAAATTTCAAGTTATGTTTTTTTTAGAACTCGTAGTTGTGAAATCTGATATGTTTTTTTTTCGCATCCGAAGAAATGCAACCATTTGATATATTTTAAAAAAGATTGATGGAAATGAAGAATGAATAAATGAAATTATTGCTGGAAGAATAAAAGCCTTTTTCTTTTTTAAAGACCAAACGCAACAATTTCGTGTTCTTAAAAATGTTCCTGCAAATGATGCCGTTGATGAAGATGATGATATGATAATGCGAAATAAAGAACTCTTATTAAATTGAAACTTCACAATTTTCTTCCCTACAGTTAGAAAATCCACCGCTGTCAAATAAATTAAATAAAATCCAATTTGAGCACAATAAATAAGACACTTTAACACCAGTAACTTAGGACCATTACAAGTACTATTTTATTACTTAAAACATTTCTCTTTTATTTTTTACATTTTTTTAACGATGTCTTGATGACTCAATCGAGAAACATTTAAAAAAAAAGAACCAAGAGTTTATAATTTATTTGTCTCAAAGTCAGTTTTGAAAATTTAGTATGTCAGACATATATGATGAATAAGTGGGTTTTTTATTACTAAAGTGGCAGTAGAGACTATTCGCGTATGCAGAAATCATACCTTCAAAAATATGGTGGAAACGTTTAGTAAAGAACAAAATAGAATAGAAAAAATTACAATTTATACTTCGATTTAAATTTCAAGATTAAAAATAAAATTTAAAAAACCCATTTATTTCAAAATTAAAAGTTACCAATACTTTGTAAGCTTAAAATCTAATACGAATATATTTAATATAATTGATATAAAGTTACAGATGAAAGCATACATTAATGCTATTTAAACAAACGTTTATTGTTAAAGTTCTTGTAGGGAAAATATACAAGTGAATCGTGAAACTAAACACTTGTATTCTGCACATTTTTAAATATTAAAATGTCAAAATACTAAAGTTAATGTGTTCGTTAGATTCACAAGTATGCACATGTCCCAAGAGTAATAAATAACTTTTGAAACATTTTCGAGTTAAGAGTCAACACTACAAGTCGAAAGATAATTTTTAAAAAATTATTAAATATAATAACTGTTGTTAAAGTCAAGAAAACGTGTATAGGATAACTTTGAAAACTGCGGTTAATTTGTTGTAGACTTTGAAGCTTTTAGGATATTGTAGAA
This sequence comes from Octonoba sinensis, assembly GCA_038502835.1. Classification (NCBI taxonomy): domain Eukaryota; kingdom Metazoa; phylum Arthropoda; class Arachnida; order Araneae; family Uloboridae; genus Octonoba; species Octonoba sinensis. The sequence goes on from CM076600.1 coordinate 130,157,545, forward strand.
CTTCTGAAGTGGCAGTTGCGGTGATTTTTCCTGCTGGGTGTCAAAACAACTTATCCGTAAAATATTTTGCTTTGAATGTCAGTATTAATGAGCAAAAGCTTTCAATATATCGTAGGGAATCTTGAAGAGGTCTATGGAGAGGCAGCACTTCAGTCTGGAGATACTTCAGCTTGGAGGAACGCTACAATCTCAAAATGTCGCAGGAGGCAAGATATTGGCACAGAAATATGAATTATTACGTTAAACATATGGGATTGTTGAGAAAAGTAACGAGTTGTTTTTAAATAAGTTAAGGAGGAAAGTACCAATTCTGCGTAAATAGAACATTTGTTTTAATATGTTATCAGTTATTTAAAACTGCTTCCTTAATTGGATGCACATTTAAAACGAAAGCTTTGGGAAACAAAAAGCAGAAAATTAAATTCTAACTTCAATTTTGTAGCTTTAATACTTAAAAATTGCCATAAATCGACTATTTAGATTTTTCTTTTGAACAAATGCAGACTAATGTAAAAGATGTCGATGTTTTAGTTTACACAATTTGCTATTTTTCTGCAAACCTCGAGGGGGAAGGGTAGGTTTTTTTCCGTGTTTGCTCGTTTTTTTACTGTTTTTTGATCATTTTTTTCCCTAAGAACATAGGTTTTCTGCACGTTGTTTAAAAAAAATCCTCTTCGTTTGCCCTTGTTTAGTAGTTTTACCGTATGATGACAAAGGAAAAGAAATTTAAGTAAACAATATATAAATTGTCGTGCTTGAAATTACCACTGGGAAAAATATAACTGACGAGTACTAGTACCTTTAAATTCAGCCACTTCAAATTCACCGTCAAGTGATCTGGTTTTAATGAAAAATTAACATGTATCATTTGTCATTAGTAATTTTTTGCTTTACACTTGATAAGGTGTTATGTTTGTTTAAGGTGCATTTTATGTATATTTTACAAGTACATACATAATGTCGAACTAAATACAGGGGTCCCAATATTTTTTGAAATTTTTTAGCAATGAAGTTTCATTTTGATTTTACAGATTTAGTGTTTAGCATTTATTTAAAAAAAAAATGCATATAGTAGTTAAAACGCGTTCTGTATTAATACCAGGCAGATGGAGGATGGGGCTACTATTTTTGTAGAGCTTAATCGACAAAGGAAGAAGAGGTGCACAACTGGCGTACGACGAATAAGTATATTTTTGCATTGTTAGTAATGATTGTATTTGATGCAATCTGTAAGTACAAAACAAATGAAATATAAATATCTGATTCACCATTTTTATCAGTAAACCAAAACTGCTACTCTTCCCACGCAATACGAAAGGAATATTTCAAAATTAGCGTTGTTCATATGAAAAGATGGACTTGAAATTGTCACATTTGATGATAGTTTCTTAAAATGGCTAAATAAACACTTCAAGGAATATATGAGTACTTAAAGGACGCATGCACATACACACTATATTGGTATGATTAAGCATGTTACTAAATGGAATTCAGTCACCAACAGGTAGGTGTCTTACAGCTATATTTTACTAACTTGGAAGCCGTATCATCTATCAAGTTTGATCGTTTGCTGCCACTTTAAAGGTACAAGTATTTTTTTTTTTTTGTTTTGATTAGCAATGGTTGTAAAAAACTCTCACGTACATAAACAATATGAGTATTTCAAAAAACGAGTATTTTAAGCTATGACATTTCAATTTTTATTTGAGACGCAATATACCACGCAGGGAAAATCCATTGCTGTAGCTACTACTCTAAATTAACGTGAATTCTTTTTGCTTCTGAATGCAAATTAATTTTCTTTATTTTATTTCTTTCCACCCGACTTTTGCATTACTAAAATTTAACTATGGTTTAAAATTTAACTATTATTAAAAACACTGAACGTATTCAAGCCCACGTAAAAGCAGAACTTATTTTCTAAATGGGGAAATGAAATGGATGTTCTGAGACGTATAAGAATTATCTTAGTTCGAACTTTACTCAAACAAAGGCATAAAATCAAATTCCGTTTGCATGTTCAAAAAATATTAGCTAAAAATTATAAATGTATAAAATCAGTTTATAACTTACTTGACCATATTCATTTGGATTATGACCATATATAGAATATAGAACCATAACTTGCAATGGCATCCAGCAGCAAATGAAAGCTACCAGAACAACAAAGACCATCTTTATAACCTAAAGTAAGAAACAATTTAATAAAATCCAAGATTATATTTAATAAAATCCAAGATTATGTAATATAAAATCCTCTTAAAAGACGTTATTCATGTTAAATGCTAGAGATTATGCATGGAAACTCGGCTGGCACAACGGATTACATTCAAAGTGGACATTAACTTGTATTAGAGTTTGTATATAACGGAACTCAGTTGATAGGCTTTCCAACACTTTATTATTTCGAAACATTTGTTTTTTTTAATAAATTAAGCTGCAATTCATTACATACATTCTAAGAGTGGTTCTTTCCGGTATTTCAGTTTCTTAGATATTTGAAAGGTAACTGTTTGTTTTTATAAATGGTTTTTTTTTTTGAGCTTGGATCTAGCGGTAGAACATCTATGAACAGACACCTTTTTAAGTAATTTGTTTAAAAAATATTAAATTTTGTCTTTCTGAAAACTGACTGCTAACGGCATTACAGCCAGGCGTTTAATTGAATGTAATAATGTTATAGTATTTCCATTTTGAAAAATTAATAATTTACCTTGTTACTTTTTTTTGAAAATTAAAAATAATAATAGCAAGTTTTATGACCATAAAAGATATTTTAAAAATTCTGAGATATTTTCTGAGGAATGCGTATTTTGCCGAAAATGTTATTTTGAGTAAACTTTCATGTAACACACTTAGTTTCAATATTCACGTACCTTCTTCCTCGCCCTGTACTGTACATTAATATTCTGAATGTGTCGTTCCCCAGGAACTTCTGAAATCCACAATTTCCAGAGGATCAGCGAATAAGCAGTGATCATTATTGCAACGGGTAGGAAAAAGAGCGTCACACTAACAACAACATAATAAATGGTCCGCAGTGGCTCATATTTGATGCATTGCTCACTCTCATCGTCGTAATAATATTGAAGGCTCCACATTTCACTGCATTGTGGTTCCAAGAAATCTTTCCACTGGGGAATAAATAAAATATTGGAAAACATTTTTAACAGGCATTTGCAATATGATGATAGTTGCAAGAAGATATAAGTACTACTTTTAAGCTATTTTTTACGAACATAAAACTGAAATAAGTACAGATTTTAAACAGCTGGATATAAAAAATAATGATAGTATTTTATTTTGTTCAATTTTGTGCAGTCAGACAGACACGGATATTGCCCTGAAATTGTCTTACTTCCAAAAGGCATTTCTAACACGTTGAATGCCGAAACGCTGACTGCCAGCGCTGTTGCCAGTTTTAGGGTTGCCATGCCATAGTTTAGCTTATGGAGATCACATTGGCAACACATATTATCAAGTAAAAATGTATAAACTTTAAATAAATGTATTGATAAGTGAAAGTAAATCAGCAAATGCGAGATAACTTGTAACTCAGTCTCTCAGCCAAGTTCATTTTGTTTGCGCCCAGGTTGTTTTACTTATCTCAATGCGTCCGTATATTTGCAAAGCTTTAAATCATGCAATGATTGAGGAAAACTTTCCAGTTGTGTATGTCACAGGTTTCACTTGATCAGCAGCTCAATCCAACAGTTTTCATTGTGGATAGATTTCACGCAAATAGCATAACGAAGATCAAGGCGCTAACAAGAGCAAGGCGCTAAGTTCGCAGGCCCTATCAAAAAATAGAGCGGAAGCTCTAGAAGAAGAAGAATAACATTATAATAATTCCAAAGAGTGTCATTAATCTTATTAGCATGGAAGCTTTCTCTCTATTGATCGGAACAAGTTCACCCTAAAAATCAGAATAAAGCAAAAAAGAAAAAAAAACAGAGTGTCATCCTGTTTATACATTTCACAGTAAAGTCTATGAAATTGTAAAAAAATAATAATTATGTATTTTAAATAATAATGTTATTTGAAAAATCTGACTTCATTCTTATAATGCAAGTAAGTTTATCAAATCGTTTGCTCTACGGCAACACATGACTTTCTTATTTATCACATACACAAATGAAGGATCCACTGGAAAAACGACCTAATTCACATACTACTTTTTGAAATTTGCTTTATGTTTCATTCAATTATTTTACAACATAAATGCTAATTTTAATTATACGAGCCTACTTTTTCGTAACACCCAAATTCAAATTTATAATACATATATTTATAATACATAATTTATGTTCATTTATAATACATAATTTATGTTGATTTATAATACATAATTTATAATAAAACATAAGTTCAAAAAGTTCAAAAAGTAGTATGTGAATAAAGTGTTTTTCCAGTGGACCCTTCAAATAGTTTGCACGAGAAGAAAAAAATGGTTTTACCTGAATAGTGAGATGTTTCTTGACGATAAGAAATGGAATGGAAACGATGATTGAAATCACCCAGATTACTTTCATGACAACAGATGTTCGCTGCTTTGTGATTCTCACGTGTAAGGGAAACATAATCGCCATGAATCGGTCACAGGAAATTGCAGAAAGTGTCAACACGCTGTTTGTGAGACATGTCACTAAAAAAAAAAAAAAAGAAAAACATTAGGTGAATAGTCATAAATCACTCGATAAATCAATTATCTATTCTTAGCCTAAGTACTTCCACATAAAAGTAAAACAATAACAGAAAAAGAATGAAGGAAGGCTTAATGCATTGTAAAAATATAATTGAAATAAATAAAAGTCACAAATAAGTGAAGTAATTAAATAAAGATTGAAAAATAAGAAACGAGGAGGGTTTTGAGATAGTGTAAATATATGTCCAGGCTCCCCTAATAATTTTTGAAGGAATTGTCTGATTCGACAGATATTTTTCCAACAAAAAATGTCGGCAATGGCATATCATTTTCCTATTTATTTTTTTATTTGAAAGAGTTTGACACAGTTCAAAAACTATTATCATTAATGTCTATGGAGAAATATGAAGCACATTACATAAAATTACAATTTCATCCAGAATTAAACGAGCCTATTTTCCCAAGAATCTTTTTGATATGATATATTAAGGATATTTCTAAGGGAAGAACTGTGCAACAAATTTGAATTTTTTTTTTTTTTTTTTTTTGTATTTTAGATGAAACTATACGATTCTATATAAACAAAAGGTGCTTTATTCAAATATCCAAAACAAAATGGTCCCTCACATACCATATTTGTTGGAGACCCACTTCTCACATTTATACAATTTTGTTATAGAAGAATGTAACTGAGGCTTACTCATTGAAAACACAAACACTAAACTGATTTTTTTGGCCGCTTCATCTTGTGGGCATTTGTTGGTGTGCCCTGATAACATATTAGCAATATTCAATTCGTATACTTTCATTCCATTGACCGCTGAAACACTTTTCAAACACAGAGATAGATGTCCTGATGAAACCTTTCCCCATGCTCATCGTTAATTGCTCCAAGGTTTCAGGAAAGGAGTTCATATGGGAGACAAAAAGTGTAGTTTTAATGACATATGGCAACCTATAATACGAAAGCATTTTATCATGTCACCAACAAGATCTTGATAGATTTCAGTTCCAAGGAAAAGTGAGCACACTTTTTAAAGGCCAGCCAGGCTGATTTTTCGGCTCCTGACTGTTTTCATACTCTTCACCATGAAGGGACGTCCTAAAGTTGTGGGCCAATAAAAATCCTTTCTTTTACTTTTGCCTCACTTAAATATTTGAATTTGTTCCTGAGATGCAAGAAAGCCATTCCTTCTTTGTCCGGAGCTTTTACAAATACTTCGATAAACCAAGTTAAAGGTGCAATTATGGGAAAAAAAAGGCACATTGTAGATTTACAAGTGGCTCATTTGATATGTTTTTGCCACTCATAATTTTTAAATATTCTTTGTGTTTGGAGAATATGCTACAGGAATAAATAGGAAGAAAATACTTAGATGGAGGAGCACTGATAAACAAGTGCCACTCTGCTGAATTGTGCTCATGTCGTAATGCTTGAAATAGTACACTCACATCACAGCAGCATACTATTTCTTCTTTATCCGCAAAATAGTCTACAGAATTTGTACTAGAAAGTCTACAGCCTTTGTCGTCTTGTAAATAACTCGAAAAAAGTAACCCAAGTTCATTAAAAAGGTCCCTAGAATGGCAACGATCTCACTGTCGATGAGAAAGATATAATTTATAATAAATTAATTCGATAAATTCCAAAAATCTGCACATTTATCTAGAAAATACATAAAAAGCTAAAATGTAGAATTTTGGGACAACGGTACGTGGTAGGAAAAAATAATTGCAGATTCATTATCTTCAGGCAAAAATACATAAGAAACAGACACTTTCATCCAAAGGACATTTTTTGTGTTGCACAGTGTAATCATAAAATGGAGTGAATGAATAAATAAACCAATGATTAACTTAATATGTGTTAACTGTTGAAAGAAGTACCTTTGAAGTAATTACAAACTAAAGCCAAATGGAAAAGGAGGAGATATACTTGATTATAAATTGGATGTTCATATTTGAAAGTAGGCTCGTATAGTTCTAGACCGCACTTTTTGTTTACTTTTACTTTGTGCACAAATGGAAAGCATAAAAGTTTTGGGACCCTTGAAGGAAAATTAGCTAAGTGAATTAATAGGCAAAAAACAGCGTGGATAAATTGTACTTTAATTAAACTCAACCTGTTTAAGCTTGCAAAAAATATCCGGTAAAAGCAGCTTAACCTTTAAAATATATATATAGGAAAACTTCTAAAAATAATTGGAAAATACGTAACTATTAAATAGTTACGTAAAAGTAGTACGTGCAATGGTCCTTAAAAAAATAGAGATATGCAATTTAATTTGGTTAAAATAAATTTGTATGAAAATTGTTTTGTAAATACAAGTAAATCCGTACAAAAGGTATTACCTGCATCAAAAAGAAAAATGGAACCTAACATTTGAAAATGATGCATACATTATGTCAGTATAGTAAATAATAAAAAAATCATTTCATTTTAACTTAACTTTTTTTTTTCCTCTCTTTCTAATATGGCCATTAAGCTTTGCAGACCTAGTGCGTACCCAGGTCATCGGCATCCATTTTTTCAAGTAGCACCACTGTCAGTGGACGCTATTGCCACTGAGAATTTGGACGCTCAGTTTCCCCTAGATGGCGGCACCTGAGCTCTCATTTTGATGCGAATTGCACTAGGAATTTGATTTAGCCGAGAGCATCCAAGCCAAATGTCTACTCAAGGGATCTTTTACATGCCGCATAATCATGTGACATGGACGCAGGCGATTTTTTGCATCTTGAAAATACACCGACTTGGGCCACGTTTGATCCTGCGAGCTTGGGTGTACGTATCCTGTGCCTTACCAATACGCCACTCTATTGACGTTTTTTAGTTTTAAATTTTAAATATACTTTTAAAGACAATTTTGCTAAAACATGCTATCGATCTTTTATTTTAAATATATTTTCCCGTTTTTTCGCATTTCTTGATGTGTGTTAGCACTCATTCTTTTTTAAAATTTCAATACATTTAATTTTATTTAAAATTTAGATTCACTAAAACGCCAGAGTAATCTCTATTGTAATATAAAAGTAATTACATTTTCCGTGCAGTTCGTAAAGTAGAAAAAAAAAATGATTTTATAAAAGCTGAAAGTAAAGCAAGGTTTAAAAGAAACCCTTCAAATTAACTATACACTCAAAATTCCTTTTACAAACAAAAACATGTTTACTTAAGGAAAATAAGAAAATATTTTTAGGGTCTTCGTTTTAAGATCAAACTCAGAGGAAAGTAACATGGTTTAAACAAAGAAATTCTCTAAAAAATCCTCAATTTTATTGGAAAAAAATACTCAAGGCCTTTTTAGGAAATTGCATTAGTCTTCATAGTTTTAAAGAATGCCTTTTTTTATTAATTTATTTCTTTAAGAAAGAACATGACAATTGAAAACCCTAATGATACAGGAAATGGAAATGTTCTACGAATAGGGAGGTGGATAAAATGTTATGTCAACTCTTCGTTCTGAACGTCGAAACTACATCACGAACACTAGAAAGAAAATTTTAAAACGTTTGAGAAACGTTTTGCTCTTTAATTTTAACTTTTTTTTCAATATGCATACCCTATTCTACAATAACATAACTGGCAGTTTCAATGTTTCACAGACTTTTAGGGATGTACATGACAAGCTTCAACTCGCATATTTCAGTAAAAATTTCATAATGAGCTCATTAAGGGAAACAACAACAAATGGAAGAAAGAAGAACATACGTTTGATTATCCCGCATCGTAAACACCTAGAAAGTATCTGTAAACTTCACAAAATTGTTTACTTCCTTAGTAAACATACTTTACATATTATCGTAAAATTACTATGGATATTTGCAAAGTTATTGACATTTCTTTCAAAAATTACGTTTTCACCGCATGTCTTTGTCCTATAACAGGCAGAGTGTTACACGAAATGCACCGAACTCATCGAAACTTTAACAACATGAAAGATAACCTTTATAGTGAAAATTGAAAGAAAAATACCTAATATTTGATAAATTACGAACATTCTCTGTAGTTATATTTGGAATGTATTTCACTCAAAATGACACAGGAATTTGAGTAAATCAAAATATATTCATCTCAAAAATTAAGAGCTGTGAAGCATTTATTGAGATTTCAGTTCAAGTCTGCAATTCATGTCTTATACTGTCTTTCAATAAATTCAATCTTTTTGTTCAATCTTAAAAACTCTTCATCCTCCTTGAGCTCATAGTAAATAACTATTACTTCCGCCCAGAAAGTCGCAATTGTTGTTACTACTTTCCCAATGAAAATGGAATTTACATTTCTATTGGGTGTTTTTTTTTCACATACGTTTTACTATGTATGAATATTTGATTTCATCAATTCCTAAAGTAATAGAAGTTATTCATACTCATAATCGGAATTCCTTTCAACTTTTTTACGTAGGTAAGATAATCCAAGTCATATCCTGATTTTATGTTAGATTTCTGTCTTAAAATCTTTAAAATGTCTACTATAAAACAAAACATTAAACTACTTTCATTTCTATGACTACTCGTATTTAACAAGAGAGAGAAATAACGGATAAACTAGAATATCTATAAAGACTTATGGGGCCATTCATAAATGGCGTAACGCTTTTTCCTATATATTTGACCCCCCTTTGTCACAATATGTCACACTTCAGAGAACCCCCTTCCCCCTTAGTTACGCGTCACGCTATGTTGCATAATGCACGATGTCACACTTCTTGTTACCCCCTCCCCTTCCCTTGTCACACTTTGTCACAATTTCATGAACCCCCCTCCCCCACTCGAAGCGTGACATCATTTATGAATGATCCCTATGGCCTATTATTGGAGAAAGGTTTAGTGAAGGGTCATCATTTTAGCATGATTTATGATACGCCTTTCTATCCATGCAAAGAATGCAAATATTTCTTTGTACAAAATTGATTATCATCCAATTACTATTTTTCTATTCGTATTGTGGGCTGCAGAAAGAAAGAAAATTAAGACCTAAAGCAGCACATTGGCATATAACATGGGGACAAAGCGACATAAGGCGTTGACTAGAGTAAAAGATAAGAAATATTAGAGAACACCTTTCTACTGTTCTGTCGTGTACTTACAAAGAACAGGACGTAACATTATATTGCATTAACCGAAGATAAAATTAAGTTCCTTTGCACGCTGTTGGAAGAATAGTATAAGTTCTAGACTACTTCCCCATAAAAAGAGAAAAATAATAGCTGGATTGGAACAGAACATTTTGAGTTTAGAAATTTTGGTTAGGAGGAGATAACATCATTTTCCTTTTTCTCGCTTGAACGAAATGTTGAACAGTGATTTTACTTTTGATTTAAACAACGTGCAGAAGTAGTAGCGGGCGTATAATACGCATTATATTGTGAGATCCGGTTAAAGGACTAATTAATTTTTGTTTGCCAGTGATTAAAAACTAAAGTAAACTTCTTCAGGAAGAAAGGGATGTAATTAGTAAATGCGGAGCATTTCTAAAATTTTGAATTAAAATTGTTATTTATTTATTACTTTAATTTTTAATACGGTGCTTTCATAACATTCTGATTTGAATTTAAAATGTTAATCTTCAAAAATATTTCCTTTAAATTTGAAAAAAAAAACATATATGCTGAAATTTTCCAGTAGATGCTTTAGCTTCAATAACAGTTAAAGCGGTAAAGTCGGTAGAGTTGCCGCATCTTTTTATCATAGAAAACATATAAAAATAATTAAATCGTTAATTGTGTTACGAAACTTTTGGTGAATAGACTAAATTTCTTTTGTATGCATTTATATCACTATTTCTTTGTCATGCTGTAATTTGAAACGACAGCAGGCATAAAACTAAGCAACCTATTTTTCGCAATTGTTACAAAAAAAAAAAGAAAGGAAAAAAAATATACTTGACGAATGGAAAAATTAAACTTCAGTTTGAAGGAAAAAACTAAGATAAGGTAAATGACCCAGTAGTGGACACAGTTAAGAAAATTTCCGTACTCTTTTACGTGGCAAAATTTTTTCAAGGGTCTTACATCAATATTTGCATATTTAGCTTAATTGCCAACTATTTCTCTAAAAATTAATTACCTATAAAATGTCATTTGATGAAAAGTTAGGATTTTCAAGTCAAATTTACTAAACGCTTAATTTGTATCTATAGAGAACATCTATAAGACACGTATTTGCATTAGTAGTGGACAGAAATTAATATCATCTATTTTATGCCGTTAACTTGGAGAAATAATTTTTAAAATGACTAAGGGACCATTCATAAATGATGTCTCGCTTTTTCCCCATATATTTTCCCTAAATCCCTAACCTTCTTATTAATCGGCTTTAGTAAAGAGCAGCAAATGTGACCGTTGTGGAGGCAGCTATTAAATATTATGATCCATGTACTTGCATAGATGCTCCACACCAACTTTAGTTCTATTAACCAGCACTAGGAATCGTTTGCTATAGGTTTTGATAATTTGATTCAAGTTTAATGTTACATTCGCTTATTTTAGGAGCTTAAAGATCTAAGTGTCCACTACTAGAGCGGCCATCGGCTCCCTACCTAAGGCTTCGGCTAAAAGGTGCAAGGTTGTCCGATGGAGAAAAGTGTCCACTACCGGGTCCTTACCTACCTTACACCTTTTCCAGTTGTGTGTCATTTTTTGAAGCAAAGTTTTTGAGGTAAAAAAGTACTTTCAGACATTTGGATAAATGAATGAATGAAATTCTTGGAACAATGTTTGCATTTATTTTTTGCGAAGACATTTTCACGGTTTTGATATTTCTATGATTAATGTTCGAGCATAATATATGTATATTTAATTGTAAAAGAAAAATAGAGCTGCAATCACTAAACATTTCATGTCTATAGTTTTTAGAATAGAAAAACTACAGCTACTGGACAAGGCATGTGGATGACGTTTCACTGAAAAAAAAAGTGAAGTAAAAGTTTAAATTTTGGATATAAAATATCAGGTAAAACACTAAAGAAGTCTAAAATTCGGCACAAAAAAAGTTCTTTAAGAAATAAAACCTGATAAAAATATTAGTGTGGAACACAAACTTTCCCAATTATGCAGAATTACCCATATACACTATTCACATCGCCAAAGCTGTTTAATGTAGAAACTAAACCTGATAAGGAAGGTAGTTTGTTCAATAATCAATTGGCTCATTCTCGAAACAACTATTTCGCATAGATAAATAATTTGAAATGTATTTAAAATAAATAATAGGATACAGTAGTTCCACACATTTTAAACAAACATAGCGATTTAAACGGTAAATAAGCATACGTGCGAAACTAAATCTACTTTCATCGTGGCCGCAGGGTAAAGTACATATTCGTTATTTACATGCACCCATTAAGTTGTTCTAAATGTAGCAGAACTGCAAAGCGCTGTTTGAAACATGTCTAATAAATATTTAAGATATTAATGAAGCTGAAAACGAAATATCCTTCTATGGGGTGATCTATTTTTGAATTTTATAAATGGTTGCAACTTAATAGGATTTCCGGAGCAATTGAATGAATGATTAATTTCTGATGACTAAATGGACTAACTTTGGAAACACTTGAATTTCTCTGGTTTCCGCAATTTCGAAAGTAAAGAATATTTAAGTAAAGTTTAATCACGAATACCTTTGCATATGTAATATATGTAACTATTTATATATTACGTAAAAGGATAAATATTCAGTAATATTACTAAATATTTCTGACAGTTTGTCGGTTCACTGTAATTACTCCTTTATACGATTTACTTTTTAAGTTATCCTAAAAATTGAAAACATAGATAGCTTGATAACCAAGAAACACAATTTACATTTATTTATAATAACTAACTCCATTCTCCATGATTTTTGCTCAAAACGTGCTTTTAAAATACTTAAGAAATATTTTATTATATAGCCATTTTAATCTTTATAATTTAATACATATTTGATGTTTTACATCAGGGACCGTCCATAAATGATGTCACGCTTGTTTCCCCCTGTATTTTACCCCCCCCCTTTGTCACAAAATGTCACACTTCAACATACCCCTCCCAACATTTTCACATTCCACGCTATGTTGCATAAGCCTGACGTCACACTTCTTGTTACCCCCTTCACCCCCTCATGTCACAATTTTACAAACCCCCTCCCCATCGAAGCGTGACATCATATTGATCCCTCACTAGTTTTTTTTTTCCTTTCCATTCATTTCAAATTTCATTTTCTACTCACGTTTTAAGGAATGGCATTCAGAATTCAATTTTAGTAATTTAACTTGCAACTTTTAAATCCAGAGTTCCTATAATTTACCAATTCTAATTATTATCTACATCCGCTGTCCAATTTTCATCGCGTCTGAATATTTTTGTGATGAAGTTCACAACTTTTTTTATCATTAATGATTTTTCAACTAACAATTTTCTCTAAAAAAAGTGCAAAAAAGAGGAACGTTATTCGAAAAATTTGCTGGGAAAATGAAAAAAAAATCAGATCAATACATTTAATTTTAGATAATTTTCTTGTTTTCTCTAAGGGCTTCCTAATTCAATTTTGAAACACAATTATAAATTATTTAAGAATAAAATTAATTCATTACCGATGTTTTCTAACTTTTGAAAGATAGTTTTGTTGTACACTTGTAAAGTAACATAATTACATTTTGGGCTGTTAATTAAAAACACGATATTTGTGATTGATTTTAGAATGTACGTTTGCTATTTTGTAATCTTTAAAAAAAAATCAGCTTCTATCATTTTGAAAAATCACACTACCCTGTAAAAAATTTCTGTGAAAAGTCAAAAAATAAACAATATTAATAAAAAATAATAATAATAATATTTACAAAGAACATATTTCAAATCAACTAATGAAGTTTAAAACAGTTTCTCCAATAAAATTCTTGTTTGTCCGCACTCTGTAAAACTACAAAGAATAATATATTAATCTACGTTCAACAGAACAGTTGAGATCTGCGACTACCATTTGAAAAATTGTAAACAAATTAATAACTAAACATTTAAGATCTGTGACAGCTAGTTAAAAACTGCATTATATTTTGTATGCGTGCCATAAATCGTAATTCAGTGTTGTCACAGATGGCACCAGTGTTTTTGCACATTCTGCTGCTATTAATTTAAACAATGTTCTCTTTTTTAGCCAACTTTCCCGTAAAAGAAAAAAAAAAAATAATAAAGCATGAAAGAAGGCTTAATGTATCGTGAAAATATCGTTAGAAATCAAGAAAAGTCAAAAATAATGAAGTAATTAAAAGATTGAAAAAAAAAAAAAATGAAAGTAGGGGTTTTGAGATGGGGGAAAAAAGTGTCTGTCGGTCTGTTGCTCTTTTTGTCTGTCTGTCGGTCCCCCCACCCCCTAATAACTTTTAAACGAGTTGTCCGATTAAAAAAAATCTTCTTGCATTCGAAAGATCTCGGCAAGGACATTTCATTTCTATTTAATTTTTGATTTGAGCAATTTTTCGTTCAATTTTGAACAGTTCAAAAAATGTAACATTCGCGCCTATGAGCAAAAATGAAGCAAATTATGTAAACTCTGGGGCACGCGATGCAAGTTCTTATTAGCAAGCTTAATAGAAGAAGCCTCGACATGAAATATTGATTTGAACAATTTTTGTTCATTTTTCAACAGTTCAAAAAAATAACATAGCGCCTACGGGGAAATTTCAATCCTATATAAATCCTGATCTAACGAACCGATTTGCTTGGAACAAACTTTATTGGAAAGCTCTTATAACTTAGAACATGTACAGATAGAAAGTTCATCCAGAACTAACGAGCCTATTTTCCTATAAAAATTTTTTGATCGGGATGTTTTAGAATATTTTTGAATTAATTAATGATTAAATGAATAAGTGAAACAATGAATGAACACATGAGTGAATAAATGAGCGAATGAATGAAAAAATAAATAAATGAGTGAATAAATACATGAATGAGTGAATGAATGACGGAATAAATGAATGAATGAATGAATGAGTGAATACATATGTAACAGTTGAAAAAGGTATATTTGTAGCAGTTAAGAACTAAAGGTAAATGAGAAAGAAAGAGAGAGAGAGAGAGATAGCTGGACGGGAAGGAGGCTAGGGTAGTTCTAGACGGAACTTCTTGTCTCAGATTTAGTTTCTTGTTTTTATTTCCCTTTTTTACGTCAGACTCCGGTTAAATGATTTAAAGTAGATTTTCGTGCATTTTCGAGCAAAAACTATTTAGGTTAGTGAACTTCCATTGATAGATTTAAATTTATATTTATGTGCCACGCTCGAAATTGTTAGTGGCCCACTTGTTACAGTCCACGACATTGGGATTCGGACCACAAGAAAGTACAATTCAAGCCCTTATTCACCAACCGATTTAAACCTTGGAGCTGCAGATCAAAGGCTTCCTCAACCAATCAGAACTCTCATATCGGCGGTTCAAGTGTCTGACAAAGGCTCAAATCGGTTGATTAATTCGGTTATCCGTGGTCCGAGGGACCATTGACTGATTGCAGTCACTCGTGCAATCTTAGTTTTTGCCCTGTAGCACAAGCGTCGACAGAATCAATTTTTGAAGGAACAAAGATATGCTATCATTAAGCAGTATTACAATCCCTCCATTTTTAAACAGAGGTGCTATTTGAATAAAACTCCCTAGTGTAAGATATTTAAAATGAGTGAAATTCAGCATAAAGTTTCACTAGAAGACGCTAATTCCCAGTTATACATTCGACAATAACAACAACAACAACTACAACAAAAAAACTTTAATTGAATGATGTTCTTCTAATAAAGTATACGCTTCTTATGAGACATGAATATGTTTTAGGAATTTAGAGAAAAATTCAAGAATTATTGATAATCTTGACACCGTTATTTTTAAGAATTTATCAGTAATTATCTTTGGATAGCATCAGGGTGTGAACGCTCATCCCTATAGTACCCAAAAGACTAAAGTTCACAATTGTAAAACTGAAACAGTTGTTGTCATTTTTGCCTGATCTTCATTAAACTTAAAAAAAATATTTGTATCTTTATAGAAATGTTGTGTATTTACATTTTTCTTTGAGTTTAGATCAGCTCAATGTTTTACACAATAAAGTGAAAAGTTAGAAAAACAATACAACTTTTATGGAATATATTATAGATAAAATAATCCTACATTGTTATAAGTTTACAAATAACAACTTATTTTTTAACTTTAAAGGACGCGTAGAAATTTTTAAAAATATTTCTAACTCAGTATGCATATGTAAGATGTTTATTAAATACCATTAAATAAATAGGATGTTAAGGCTGTTTTTGAATCTTCAATATGTATTTTCATTCCAAGAGACTTTTAGTGATTTAAGGACTACATAAAAACCTGTGTAATTAAAACTTCTCCGAGTTCAACTTTAGTTCTTTTAAGAAACTCTCCTTAAAGTTTTTCAAACTTTTGTATTATTTTTTTTGAGAACAAAATAAAAAATAATCTTGAATTTGTAATGTAATTCTGAGAAAACTAAATGTGAAAACATAAAACTTCCGACACCGAAAACATTAATCATACGTAACGCAACATCAATCAAGAAATATATTAATTTAACCTTTTGATCTTCTAACCTTTAGGATCAAAAGGGTCTATGTTCAAAGTCTGCAGAAAAGTTTGACGTTCACATTTTCGCTACATGCTTTCCAAAATGTATATTTCCGCTTAAAATTTTGACCTGTTTCCTCTTTTAAGTGCAAAAAGAGGTTTTTGTGGTTTTAAAGTTGCCTCTTGGGTACAGTAAACTTAGGAGAAGGAGAGGCATACAGGCATACATTTTTACTGTCAAGATCTTTTGATTCCGCCTCTTTTTCTCTCTCTAAAGAAAAAAAAAACGTGGTTTGGAACTTGGTTTAAAAGTAAAAAAAGAACAGAGAGAGAGAATGTGTCAACAGAAAGACAACACAAAAATAAACGACATATTTTTGAAGTTATAAAGGGAATTCGGGGTAAATCTTATCTGGGCAGCCTTTTAATTCTGCGATTTTAAAACGTACTTTTACTTTTCAAAAATGGTTTTAAATTTGACTTTTCTATTTATGCAGTATTGTTAAATTATTGTTAACTTAAAAATTGGATGAAATTTTGATTGAATACTCCTTTTTTTTTTTAAAGAATGCAACAAAAAATTAATGAAAAACTTTCAAAAAATAATTAAAGCACTTTTTATTGGTATTACTAGATGTGTAATTTCTTTTAGAAATTCTTTTAATTAGTTATTTTCGAAAGCCTTGAAAGTACGTATAGCATTTTACTTGTCGTAAAATCGCTCTTTCTACATAATTATTTTTGCTTAATTCCTAAGTTCTATTTTCAACGTCATCTTATTTTCAATTTCGTTACCACAGCTACCGTGCCATGATCGTATACCTTTGTTAAAACGCATGTAATTACAGCACACGTAATGATCATCCGACAAACTGTCTTATTTCATACATATGATTTACTTTATACACATAATCTAATATTATTTAAATATTAAACCATTCATATAAACTCTTGCTATTCAGGACTAAAATCATGATTTTAAATGTCTTTGATTTAAGCCTTAGCTTGCCTTAATTTAAAGTTACGAATTGAGACTCCAAAACTTTTTAATTTCCCTCTCCTTCCCAGACTATTTATTGCGCATATGCGGTGTAGCCATACTTATAAGTCCTCCTGAAAGACCAGCTTCCTTATAAAGTGCTCTGCCCACTCTGCCCTAAAGGTTCGTGACGTCACTCCAGATTGGTGAAAAAGAAAATCTACTGATGAGACGCTCTTTAAAACTCAGAGTAACCAATAAAAAGAAATCGTTACGTATTGTTTGTATAATTAATCGGAATAAATATAAAATGTGCCAAACATCGGTTCGGTAATGGCCATGGGTAGACAAGTTACGTAATCATTTGACTCGGAGTCGGAGGGTAGCGGGCTCGCGGCACGTTTCCGCAAAACACTCATCGAGCACGTGCCCGTTAAATTCGTGGGCAAGTTTAATTGCTTCATTTTTCAAGGAAAGATATGGAAAACTTAATAAAAATGTACTATTATTAGTATTTATTAGAATACTAATAATAGTACAATACATAGTTTCGTAAAAATGCATTTTAACGAAATGCATTTTTATTAAGTCTTGAAACTCTCAAAGGGTAAAACAGCTTTATTTTCCCCAATAGATTGAAATAAAGTATGAAGGACGTTCAATTGGGGACAAAAGCTTTGGTTTTAAAGAATTATTTTTTTCGTGTCAGATGAAGAAACCAACTTTGAAATCAGGTAAGCATGACGTAAGTAAATCTGACTTACACATAAAAAATGAATAAATAAAACAAAAGAAAATGCCTATACGCTTATGGTTTTTCAAAATTACACCAACACAAACAAAACTTTACTTTTTTGTGACCCGGAAATAGTAAACGGTGTTCTCATAATGGACTTACAAGAGTTGTTAAAAATATAAAGACAACAAGAGTTGATGAGAAAAAGGATTTGCGAAAGAATAGAAAAAAGAAAATAACTATCTCTAAAGAGAGCTAGAAAAAGAAAGTCATTGAAATCTAAGCAATGAAGAAATAAAAGAAACTGGAAAACATTTTCTTTTTTGACAAAGACAAAGAATAGTCTGTCTGCATAAGAGCAAAATTGTAATTTTCTTCATTTGTCAGCCTTGATTTTGTAAAATCTTTTCTAGATTATTACAGCTTGCAGAATTGTGAAAATGTCGAAACATACAAGTTTCAAGGCTTTTGGTCTTTTTTGTTTTTGGTAGCAGTCATACATATTTACTTCACTTTTCTTTAAGTTATTTTTCAATAATAGTTGCATCATTGCATATTTTAGCAACTTTGGTCAAATTCAAAATGATGAAAGCCCTATCAGTGTAGAATAGCTATTAAGGAATACTTGATTTCGTGCTATTTTCAAGCAGCCGGGTGTCTAATATGTTTTTCCTAAAAATAGTAGTTACATAATTTATAAGCAGCTCATAATGCTATAGCTATCGTTTTCTTTTCTGCTTGGTATAAAACTCCCGAACAAAGAGTTTTGAGTATATGATAGTTTGATAAAGGGCTGTCTGGTAAGAATATCTATCAGAAAGTCCACTCTAGCGGGTGTTTATTTTGATTTTAACATTAGCGCCTACGGGGAAATTATTTAAATCCTACCAAAAATCTGACGTAATAGAAGGATCTGCTTGGAACAATTTTTGTTGGGAAGAGCTTATGACGTAAAACATGTACAGGTTAAAGTTCATCTAGAACTAAACGAGCCTATCTTCCCATGAAACCTTTTAGTATGGACGTTTTGAGAATAATTTTGAATGCATGGATGAATAAATAAATGAGTTGAGATTGAATGAATGAAAAACATTAATTAATCAGTGAATGAATGAATTAATGAGTAAATGAACGAATTATTAATGAATGAATGAAGATATAAATGCATGAATGAGTTAGTGAACGAAAAATCAACTTCATAGGGAGGAGCGTATGACGCAGAACATGTGCAAACTAGTTCATCCATAACAAAACGAGACCATTTTATCACAAAATGTTTGATTCATATTTTAAGGATACTTCTGAACAAATGACTGACTGTATGCATGAAGAAATTAACAAATAAATGAACAAATATTGGAAGAAAAGGAGTAAATAAAAGAAATTGAAAAAAATGACTGAAAACTGAACTTGATTTTTTCGTGTCATTGATTAAAATCGAAGAATGGCTGATTTAACGAAATTGAATAGAAGTCAAGGAAGCGCTTTAATTTTCTTATAAACTAAATATCCGCGGACGATTTTCTGAAATTAGGATGATTTTTTAAGTTCAATTTTTAATATTAATTTTTTTATTATTTTCTCATTCATTTTGGCAACGAATAAAAATCTGGCCTTTTTTGGGGGGGGGGAGGGGGTGGAAACGATTATCTCTTATATCCTGAACGATTGCAGTATATAAGAGATAATACTTTTATTTTTTATTAAAGCTAATTTATTATGTTTCAATATTAAGCATTCTAACAGTTAAGAAGGTGTATTTCAAAATTTAAATAATAAAAAATTCTTATGGCTTTAGATGGAACTTCTTGTTGGTTTTTAGTTTATGTCAACTTGGGATCCACAAGCACAGGTAACACAATGGTTTTATAAACTCTGATAGATTGAGGTAATTTTATTAAAATATTTACTTTGAATGTCGCAAAAAGAAAAGAATAACGAAACAAGGTTCAATGTATCGTAGACATATCGTCGCAATAAAAGAAAAAGTCAAAAATAAATTAAGTAACTACATAAATAGTGACAAATTATGAAAAATTGAAAGTAGGGTGTTGAGATGGGGAAAATGCGTGTCTGGTCTCGCTGTATGCACCCTCCATTCATTTTGAGGGAACTGTCCGATTTGAGCCCTTTTTTTGCATTCGAAAGATCTCGGCGTGTGTATTTCGAGCTTTTACTTTTGAATTTGAATAATTTTTCTTTCAATTTTGAACAGTTCAAAAAGTCTCAAAATTAGAGCCAAAATGAAGTAAGTTATTTAAACTCTGGGCAGCATATCGAAGTTTCTTTGAACAAGCTTATTGGAAGGAGCTCTCAATAGGAAACATTTTTTTGATTTGAGCAATTTTTGTTGAATTTTGAACAGTTCAAATAATTACAACATTAGAGCTTACGGGAAATTCAATCCTATATAAATCATGTTCCAACAGACGGATTAGCTTGGAACAATCTTTATTTAAACGATGGTATGACGTAGAACATGTACAGATACGAAGTTCGTCCAGAATTAAACGAAGCTATTTTCCCACGAAACGTTTTGATGTGGACTTTTAAGGATATTTCCGAATGAATGAATGAATAAACGAATGAGTGAATGAATATGTACGAACTGTTGAAATAGGTATATTTAAAGCAATTAAGAACTAAAGCTAAATAAGAAAGAGAGAGAGCTAGATTATCAATTTGATATTGTACATTAGAAAGTAGGCTCGTATAGTGCTGGTCGGAACTTTTTGTTAACTACTACATTTTAACTTGTAAGATAGGAACAAATATCAAACTTTAAGTACATTAAAACATCAAAACGGATGCTAATTTCCCAGAAAATAGTTAACATATTCTGAAATTACGTAATACTGAAAAAAACTTTTTTCACGAACAACGCTAACGTAGAAGACGTTAGGGCACTTTGTAAATGCAAATTAAACTTTGTAATCGTATACGGTAATAGTTTTCTTTATGTAGTGTTTGTAATTGAAAGCAGTTGCGAAGCCAACTGAATATTTCTTCAATTCTGCAACTTTAAGGAAACTTGAAAACGCTGGTAATTCCATTAGAGTGAAAAGAAAATGTTTATACGATTAACTTCTGAAAGTAAAAAAAATAAGTCGAAGGTAGTCCGTCTTGGTTTAATTGATTTGAAATTCCTTTAAATGTCAATGATAGAGATCCATTTAAGGACGATATTTTAAATTAACGGTTAATACAAATATTCTTCTGTTTTCTTTTTATTTTAATCTTGAGTAATTTTCCAAGTTATGTTGATTTCAAATATTCATTACAAAAAAACCTTGTATTTATTTATTTATTTTGTTTATTTATTTATTCATCTATTTTTTATTTAATCTTATTATTATTATTACTTTTACACTTATCCTTTTGTGCACTGAAAAATCACCAGATGGCGCAAAAAAATGTGAACGCGATCATAGATTAAACGATTTTGTTTTACTTTACTTTTGCATAATTTGAACTCCAGATGAAAGTGGCGAAAGTCTTCAACTGGATCCTTAAAAGCATATGGGAAATGTACGAGCCTATATTCCCGCACACACGAACATCAAATCTATAATGTAGTTATATGTTTATCTTTCACATTTAGTTTAATTACTTCAAATATACCTTTTTCAACGATTAATACCCATTTATCCCATTTTTTCCCCTCATTACTGATTAATGTATTCATTCATTCTTTCTTTCACACATTCATTTATTCAGAAATAAAATTTAAAATACAGATCCTAATAACTCACGGGAAAATAGGCCTGTTTACTTCTGGATGAACTACGCAGGGATCACACCAGAGGAAATTGGAGTTCGTTTTTGTTACCCTTCACAAAATTCAAATCAATCCAGACGGACCTTTAAAGCATTCAAATCATACTTTTCACATCATTATTTGTTATAAAAGCGGAAAATAATAGTAAACTTTTTCATCACTATGTGTTTAAGTTTTCAATTTTTACAAAATTATTTGATTTTTCACAAAAATCTCTTTAAAATTCACAAAAAAAGGATCCTGTTAACAAATGCTGCATCGATCCCTGCTCCGTATCTGCACACGTTTTACGTCATAAGATCATCCCGATAAAGTTTGTTCCATTCAAATCCGTCAATTAGATCAGAATTTATATAAGATTCATATTTCATCATAGGCACTAATGTTAAGATTTTTTGAACTGTTCAAAATTAAACGAAGAAATGCTCAAATCAAAAAGTAAAATATAAAAATGAGATGTCCTTTCGAATGCAAAAAGAAAAAGAGTGCTTCAAACCGGACACTTCCCTCAAAAGTTACTAGGTTGGGACAGACAGACATACCCACAGACAAACGGACAGACACACATTTTCCCCATTTCAAAACTCTTGCTATCATTTTTTTTTTCAATCTTTATTTAATTACTTCACTGATTTTGGCTTTCCAATTTTTAACGATACATAAAGCCTTCTTTCATACTTATTTTTTGTACTTTTACGGGAAAGTAGGCTAAAAATAAGATTGCAAATTCGAGTTTTTTTTAAGTAAGCTTTTTATTGCTTTGTTTTACGGGGTGTTTTACCTTAATGGTACTTTTAAACTAAGTACCCTTATTTTTTACTTTTACGCGAAAGTAGGCTAAAAATAAGGGAGAATTGCGAAAGTACCTTCTTTTGAACTAAGCTGTTAAGTACCGAGTTCGACATGCAATTTGTTTCAAATATTTTTAGAGCAATTTTAACTATTTAAATATAAACTTTAAAAATTGCACGTTATGCAAAGCACAGCATAACGTGCATTTTTTAAAGTTTACTTGTGCACAAAGTTCCTTTATTATTTCATTTAAATATTTTAAAACAAAACTAGCGTTTTCACAAAGCAATCCACCTCTCAAAGTTTTTTTTTTTTTTTTTTTTTTTTTTTTTTAGAAAAAATTAGTTTTCAAAGTTATTTATTGGTAGTCACTTAGCTTTTAGCCAGCCAATTATATCTAAGAAGAAAACAAACTGTATGTTCGTGTCGAGTGTGACTTTATCATGTATTGCTTTCCCCAAATATAGGTACCATATCTTTCAGCGGCACCCCAAGGTGTGTCGTACCATTGAGACGTCTAGTTTCTCCACCTGAAAGTGAGAGATCCCAGATTATGCTTGTCCGAAATTTCACTAGGAATTTAATTTAGCTGAGAGCATCCAAGTCAAATGTCTACTCAAGGGGTCCTTCATATGCCACATAATCATAGTACATGGTGCAGCCGATTTTATGCATCTTGAAAACCCACCGACACTGCCAGGTTCGATCTTCTTACCTGGAGATATTGTATTTTAGATGTAATGTTATTTTGTTACAGACAGTTTTAATTGAGCAAAAAGGGCTGCAGCATTTACGATAAAATTTTCTTAGGAAAAAATTTAACAATGCAAAATTAATAAAAACATTTTACAAAATTATCTAAACTTTATCTACAATTTGCTTTAAATTCATTAAATTACAATGAACACACAGGTGCGAGTATTTTTTTTTACCAACATAAAAACCCAGCACTATTAAGCACCTTATACGCTCATGTTACATATTGACTGTTACATTAAATTTTGCGAATTGCGTTGTACAAGAAATAGTGAAAAGAAACATAAATTGCAAGTGCCTTTTTAATGTACTTGGTTGATAACTTGACTTAAAAAATGAGCAGATTCTTAAAATGAAAATTTTTTTTTGTATGTCTCTCTTGGATCCAAAAATCAGTATGTAAATATAAATTTGTAGTTATTTAGTATTTTAATAGTGTACTGAAATGCACGAAAAGCATGACATAAATTATTTTCATCCACATTGTTTCGATTCATTTTATTCTGTTGCATGAGCAGTACTGTAATTAAACAATACTTGACGCTTCAAATTGAACCATTTTAATATTCTGCGATTTAGGAAATGCTTAGTTTCTGTTATTTTTGTTCGAATTAAATGATCCAATTTCTGGGCTGAATTGGTTAAAGTTGGTAATAAAATCTTTCTGTAATTTTCAGCCGAAGAATATTTTCCTGCCCTTTATGTGACATTCACGATTGAATGATAGAAGAGAAAAATAATTTCCCCCAAACTGGTGAAGGGAGAGAGTGAAACTTCTTTGTGCTGGTGTTAAATTCGTTTTGAAGTCCCCAAAGATCATTTTAATTTTGCGGTTGAAGGATTGATTTTAAAGCATTGCTTGCAAAACTATTGTCTAAAGTTTAATTGGCTCGATTATATATTCCCAGTTTTAGCTTTTTTCCTAATAGATGCATGGTAAATCTTAAGAAATGACTCTTTTGCGTTAAATTTAAATAAATTTGCAATGAACATTCGACTAATGCTTTTACATTCTAATTCTTAAATTTTAGGTCGAAGATAAAAGATTTTCTTAAATAAATGTAAAAATACAGTTTTATTGTTAATAAATCTGATGATAAACTTCGGATTGATTTATTTTTCTTTTCCTTTTCGTTAATATTTTAAAATAAATTTTCGAGGAAATTAGTGTAAAGGTAGCAAGCAATATGGCTGGATGCACAGTAGGTTGGAATGAACGCTATTGGGAAAAAAATTGATTTTAAATCGGCAGGGGACAGAAAAGGTGCCTTAGTGGTTCAAATGAGCGCATGCAAAATTTCAGTGCGGAATTTTAATATTAAGATGCGCCCCAAGCCACTTGAAATATTTATCATTGCGTTGAATGATGGCAATGTGCGGCTCCAACTAAAGCGAAATATTTTTTGTGCTAAACGATGTCAAATAAAATTTATTGCCATGGAAACAACACAAATTACTTATTATTTCAATCAAAATACAGAAAAAACTCTATTAATCGCAATTAAATTACGAATACTATAACTTGAAAAAAATATTTTCTGAAATTTTTTTAAAGCACGTCGTGAACATAAAAATTCAGACGCCCTCCCAATGAACACAAATTTTACTGCACTCTTTGTGTTGAACTGAGTCATAATATTTTTAGAGGAAAGCTTATCAAGAATGAATCCATGTCTCTTCTTTACATCACAAACATGTCCTGAAGCCTCAGTTTCAAGACGGACACATCATTTTGTTCCTTTAAAGTGTTAGGATCTGTAGGTGAATTAATCCAATTCCGAATGTCTTCTGTGGAGAGGTTTTTAATCACAGGTGGTTCACATATTACTTCATCATGCCAACTTATCATTTCTGTGCATTCAGCTGAGTCGAGGTTTAGAGGAGGAAGCTTGGAACTTCTAAGTTGAAATTTTCTGCTCTCTTGCTAGCAGCATTAGTTTCATTACTAGTTTTTAATATGTATCCTGTAATCCTTGAGCATAGAATGCAGAATATTTTCGGGATGAGCGTAAAAACTATTGCTTCTTAGAACAGGGTCAATTATTTCTTTTAAACTATCCAAGTACCTGGAATAGGATATAACTTTCCAAAAATTACGGCGCCCTTCATCCCAATGTGGGTTTTCTTCAATTGGAAACCAGACTGTAGCATATACTCTCATCATATAGGATGCTAGTGTCTCGAGGTTTTTGGAAGGATTTTCCATTGTAGCATACAATCGAAGGATTCTACTTGCAGTTGTTAGCCATCTGGAATGTACTATTGGTACAGGTTTGCAATTTGCCAAGTCATCAGAACAGTTGTCTTCTGAAAAAACGTAAGAAATATCCCTGAGGTACATATGGTCTGTACTGAGCTCCATATCAAAACTTAAGTGAGGAAAAAACTCGACAGCAATTTTTGAAAATGCTACCACGGGAGGTTCTTAACATTTATGAAGTGTTTTTCCTATTTCGCCTGTTTGTGCTTTTCGGCTAGACGTTTTACCGTCAGTTTTCTGCAGAAGATGTTATAGTGGCAGTTCATTGATATGCAACAAGTAAATTAACCATTGTAATCGCCGACAAAGTTCCATCTTCAACAAACGAATAACCCCACCCTTTGTGCCAGTATTAATGTTTGTTCCATCACATCCTACAGCTAACAATAATTACCTAAAATAACGATAACAAAGTGACTTGAAAGCAGGCGTCGTGTCGACGACTGCCATTTGAAATTAAAGCTTATATTACGATGAAAAAAGGCAAAATTCTTACCCAAGAATTACTTTAAACATAATTTGAACTATTCGCATGAATTGTGAGAAAACTTATTAATAAAATATACATGAAATTCTTTTACGTGAAATTTAAAATTAAGAGCTCAGTGATCGCTAAGAGCTTATGAAGTACATCTATTCATAACTAAAGATATGCTACTTTGACCTTGAGTTCTTATTTTTCT
Source organism: Octonoba sinensis (assembly GCA_038502835.1). Lineage (NCBI taxonomy): Eukaryota > Metazoa > Arthropoda > Arachnida > Araneae > Uloboridae > Octonoba > Octonoba sinensis. The sequence continues at coordinate 130,183,726 of CM076600.1, forward strand.
TAAAGGGAAAGCATGTTGTTGACTGTCTCCATTACATTAACTATCGCCTTTACACGTCTGACGCACTATCATGAGAACTTTCGTGTGACTGATTCTGACGCGGAAATTGATTTCTTTTTCGAATTTTTGCACGAAAAATTAAGGAAATATTTAGACAATCTGAACATTGAAATATTTTGTTATTTAGAACATAAGGCAAAAAATATAATATAGTTTTCTTATTATAACTCTTGACCAGAGCGAAAATATCCTTAATATATTTGCTTCGTCAAACTTTGGCGCATCTTAACTTTGTCCAAACTAAGTAAAATTTTACACACGTTTATTTGGACCTTTTCCGCACCCTGCCGACTAAAAATTCCCAATTTTTTTTTTCACTCCTCCCTTATGCTAACTAAGTGTTGCTAACGCTGTGCTTATTATATTAAGCACAGCGTTAGCAACACTGTGCTTAATATAATAAGATCTACATAAAAAAGGCAAAAGAAGATGCATTTATGATTCAACGTATTATTTTTTTTAATAAGCACATGATGTCATGGTATTTAAAGCAAGTTAAGTTGAAAACCTGCCTCTGCACCTGCTGACTATCTTGGTAGCATTAAGGAGTACCAACTTTTTCTGGAGAAGAAGAACAAATTCAGAGATGCATAAGATATACACGGAGCAAGACATTACAAAATTCATTTATGTCCAAAGATTAAAAACGGCAGTTTTCAATCTTTGAGTAAGTTGATGGATGAAACGTGAGTAGAATGGATGACGACCGAACCACCAAGAAGATCTTCGAGGCCAAACCATCAGGAACACGAAAAAGGAGAAGACCAAGGATTCGGAGGATCGACTGTATTGAAGCGGATTTAAAAGTACTGAAAACTAAAAACTGGATGAGTCTATCAAAGAATCGGGCAATCTTGAATACTATTCTGAAAAAGGCCATAGGCCCACCCTGGGCTGGCGTGCCAATGAAGAAGAAGAAGAAGAAGTGTTCTCTAAATTTGAAATAAAAACTCTGTGTGTTATATTTACAGTATGCGTTTATTTGTTTTTCTATTTTTTCTTTCTGAACTTTAAATGTCACTTTAGAAAACTCTTTTTTACTCTGAAATGTATATAAGCAGTGTTCTGAAATGCATGCTAAGCAGTGGTCATTTGGGCCAAAAAATGCGTCTTTTTTTGAAACTATGAGCTATATTTTAAGATTAAAAATTTATTGTTCATTTCGGCAATAAAATAGATTTCTCAAGCTAAATTAAAAAAATACATTTTTCATTAGTTTGCATAGATATAAGACTTAGCTTTATAAAATTAAACTCACTATAATCTGCCGATAATTCATTATTACATCCGCCTAATATATTGCTTTAGCTTCAACTACTTTAATATCCTGAGAATTTAGATTTGCGTAGTTTCATCCCATTTCAGAATATCAAATTATCCACCGGAGAGAAAATAGTTAAATTCGGTAATTAAATCTTTCTTCAGCTTAAAGTTAGAGAAGAACTCGTTACGCTGTCGATGCTTTTCACGGTCGGGTGATCAAATTGTCAAGAGAAAAATGGTACCTCGAAGCAGGTGGCAAGGCAGATTAAAATTTCGCTGGCAAGGAATTAAATTCGTTATCAAGTTCCTTTGAATTTCTTTCAGATCATTTGAATTCAATCTGATTGCTTGAATTTGAAACTTTGGAAATCAAAATTTAATTTAAAGCAAATTTTAACTTTTGGATCATCACTTTTTGACTTGTTTGATCAAAGATAAAAAACTTGAATTTATGTATGTTTAGAAAGTAGAAATCATAATAGAATGCATACACATAATAATTTGATGGAAGAAAAAAAATTAAAAACTAAGTGAATTATTCTAGTGTTTGGAAGTGTATAGTTTGCTTAAACTAAGATAATTTGGCTTTTATTCATACATGCAAACATTACAAATTACACACTACTTTTCCTTTGATTCATTAAGATGTCTAACGGTATTTTAAATATTAGGTAAATTTGGAATAACATAAAGTTTCAGAAATTTTCCCAACTGTAAAAGTATAAGTCGCATATAAGGTATGCTAAGGGTATCCATCAATGGGGCTCGAGCAGAAAATAATCCTAGAATGGAAACAATAAACTTAATGCTCATACAGAGTACCGACGAAAAGCGACTAACTAAATAAGAGTTCCGAACTTTTATCCCTTGAAAACGACTGTCGTGAGCAAAATAATCACACCAAGAAGAAAAAAAAAAGTATACCGAGTATTCTACTGCATAGGCAAAGGTACTGATATGTCTAGCTTCTCCATGCAACCTTCTTGTTGCCAATGGTGCTTGCTAGCCGGAGTAGTCATGTGTGAGTGTTTTTCTCATCGTGCGAGTTATAGTGAAACTTTTTTTTTTTTTTTTGAATGTGCCAATTTTTCTCATCAAGTGAGTGCTTGTGTGATTTACTGAAAACTATTTCTTTTTCTAATTAAAAAAATATTAACGCAGATGGGTCATTCCACAGTAACGTACAGTAAAAAAATTCCACAGTAAAAAAATTGAAGATATATATGTATTTACTGTACGATAAATTTCAGCATTTTTTTAAACAGACAGCAAATACATATATATCTTCAAAAAAATTTTTGCATACTTAGAACACATGTACTTTTACTAGCCAAAATTAAAAAAACCTAAGAAATACCCAAGAAGTTTGTTAGAAAGCTCGTTGAAGTTGAAAAATGCTGTATAAATGTAACGTCCGTTGCCGTGGAATGACCCAGATGCACTTACATGGACTAAAATAAATGAATGAAATTATACGGAATAGTCATTGATTGATTTTTTTTTTTGTTTGTTTTATCTTTTTGTACTGAGACAAATCGCTTTATTTTCAAGGATGATTTCACGAGAAATATTGTAAGTTAAATGGCTCTCGATAAAATATTTTTTAATAAAACTTATAGAACAGACAGCATAGTTTGCAAATACAATTGTTTTTTTTTTCTTCATAAGGAGCATTTTGTACTCCACAAAAAAAAGGGAAAAAAAAGGACCTAAGTTGCTTGACATAATATTTCTCGAAAACAGCAGACTTGTATGATACAATTTGAGTAACTTTACTATTCTGCTTACTATTTGGTGTTTAGAACAAGTAAAAATGATTTTTAATGGACAATATTTCATTTACTATCATTTTTTGAGAGAAATAGGTGGTGTGAGAAAAATGCTCAAGCGGGAGTTCTGAAATTACTCATTTTGACGCGAGTTCTAAAGGGTTAAAACTCCCATACAAAATATTTATTCTAAGGTTTACACAAAAAAGTCTAGTCTGTTAGTACTAATATATATATATATATATATATATATATATACAGTAACCCCCCCCCCCGGGTTTCGGGGGACATGTGTGGCACCGTGTTATAACATAACCGCGGTATAGTGAAACTATACCGCGGAACCATATTCACGAAATAATACTCGCTTTTGTTGCATCATTTTTAACTTTATCAATTACTCGTAACTTTTCTTCCCCTTATAGTATATTTTTTTCTTTTCTTCTTTGCTGCCATTTTATTCAATGTAATTGCTGTGCAACAAGCACACATCTCAGCTGCGCAATTAGTCGATCGAACAACAAATAGGGCTTTATCTGTTAGTATGTCTGGTGGGGGGATGGGTGCTCTTTGGCTAGAGTATTTGTGTGCTCGGTCTGGCTTTATTTGCAATGGTAAATAAGGTATCACCTTTAAATGGCGATGATAAAGGGTGGTTTTAACGTCGGGGAACATGATAGTCACCGCAGTATATCCGATTCCGCTATATACTGAGGTGCGGTATAACGGGGTTTTACTGTATATATTAAAATACATTTTTATATAAAAATACAATGAATGCTTTGTATTTTTTTTCTTGTTCTAAACGCAATTCATTCTGTGTAAGAATTCTTATTACTATAAGATTACTAGAATGGAGCAATTAAAAGTCAAGCTTGTAGACACTGCAATCACATTATCACATTATTGGTGGATTTTTATAGTAGGGTATCTTGCCCCCTTGACACCTATTTGGTGAACAAATAGCTTATTAATTTAATGTCATTCAGTGTCTCACAGTTCAGAATTGTTCTGCAAATAGGTGCAACAATTGAAGAGGAATAATCCTCTCATCGCTTTGACGAAATGTTACCGCGAGTGGAATCGATAAGAAATCTTTAAAGGAAACAAATTGCATACTTAATAGTAAGAATAAATATTTATTAATACAAATAAATATTATAATTAAGAATAAATATTTTATCTTATTATAAAAAAAAAAACTTTAAATATAATATTTGGGTTTATTTTGATGATTAATATTTTAGAACTTTCAGATTTCCTGAAATCAGGTAATGCGAACTGTTTTAATTACATAAAAACAAACACATAAATAAGAAGGATTACCGCGAACAAAATTGTCAACGTTGTGTTAGAATAAATATTTAAGCTTATTCAGAAGTTATATGTTTTAGAACGGATATAAAAAATGGACATTTAAAAAAAAAATACATGTTAGATGTTACGAATTGAAGAAATATAAAATTATTCGCCAGAAGCTGGAAGTGTATTGAGAAAAGTATATTGCTTCTTTTGAAACAGAACGGACTAAAAATACGCAACACGTACTCAAAAAATATAATTTTGCTGCATCGAAATTAATGCGATCAAGTCAATCTTAAAATAGAGAACGTTTTGATAGCTGGCATTTGAATAATATTTTTACTTTCATTCATCTACTCAAACACATTACGTGGCCTTTGACAAAAGTGTCGAAACCACTTTAGTAAATATTTCAACCAGCTCCGTCAAACTCTTCCTTCAATTCAACACTTTCTTTGGCAACTTGCGTTACACTAAAATAGCTTAACGAGTATCTGGAGGGATGTCCGCCATTTGTTTTATGTTTTCGCGTCATCTGCTAAATATATTTCATCGCTGCCGTCAGACCTTGATACGCTTTCTTAATGATGCTTGGGAAGTTGCTTAGTAAACTTCCTCGTACAAACTTCTAAGCGCAAAAAGGAAGCTAAAAGACCTCAATAAAAAATTCTAATTTCGCTTATACTTATTCTTGCTAAAAAAAAACACGTACTAAGTAATTACTGTATAACTGCAGATCGACATGCATTACAGGTGGCTGTGTAAATGACCCTAGAACTCTAAATAAATGTGCTGGCTTCTCACATAATAGATTTAAATATTCTGAAAGACGAAAGTGTTTATTTTTACTCAAATTACCCGATCACTATTTCAGAAGCATTAAAAGATTCCTTTTGACAAAAAAATATAAATCATGAATGATTAATAGAAAAATTAAACTTTAATATAATTTTTCATATCTTTCTGTAGATTTTCTCAAATAACTGACACGCTTCCTGTTGCCTATCATATTTAATCGATATACAGTGATCCCTCGTTTTTCGCGGTTAATAGGGACCAGAACCTTCCACCAAAATCGAAAAACCGCGAAGTAGAATTTGCCCCTAGGAATTTTCGTGTATGCGAATACACGAATGTTTAAACACTATTTATACTTTACACATTTAAGACAAAAATTACAACAGTATACGTATTTACTTAAACGTGTCAGTGCTAATTAATAAGGTTAATTACAAAACCTTATAGTACAGTAATAAGCATTAATCAATATTGCTTTCTGAAAGAGGCAAAGAGTCTTGTGTTGGTGGGAGCTTTTGAGAGCCCGTGGTATGTACTCTGAGTTAACTCATCGCTTTGTTTGACCATGCAGGGATCCTTCACTTTCTCGCAACAACATGAAACAACGCTCCTTTCCGCAATGTGGCTTCGGACATAGTTGTATTTTCTCATTTTTATACTTTGATATATATTTTGGAAAAACCCGCGAAGCACTGAAGCCGCGAAACATGAAGCACGAAATGGCGAGGGAACACTGTAATAAAATGCTATAACTTTAATTTAAATCGAGAAGTTTGCCAGATAAATCAACGCATTATCTCGTATATAAACCGTTTCTTTTTAGATACATTATGACTAGGCCTTTATATAAAAAAAGTACTTTATGTAAAATTCAAGAAATGACTTTCATTCATGAGTTTTCTTCATAAGGGTGGAAATATTAACATTAAACTACAAAACTGCCAACATTCGATTCTATGTCTAAACCTCTTTTTCTCTGACTTGGTGATTATACACTTTTATATCCTTAAAAAATAATATTCTCCTTACGTGAAGGGGAAAAATCTTTGACTTAGCATTGATCGTATTATTTTTCCAAACATGCGCTGTAAGCCGTTATTCATCACGAATGTTTACTTCGTGAGAACAGTTTCCGAATGCATTTTGCCCAGTAAGAAGAACGCAAAGAGTGAACAAATCCAAAACCCTGAAAGAAATACTCATGTTCTGACAATATTTTGAAAACTCAAAATAAAGCATTTTCCGACGCATTTATGCGACCTGTTTTGAAACGTATTTCAGAGCATTTTACTGCATGAGTTACCAGGCCATACACTCTAAAGCGAAGAATTCAATGCTGCCAGGAAAAAACAGCTCATATTCTTTTCAGCATCACAAAGTGCTTCATGCTTTGCACTTCAAGCTTTATCTATATAGCTATAGACTTTTTTTTTACTTAGCTCTATTTGTGACTTTGGTGAGAAAGTTACTTAACTAATATTGGATGTAAGAATAACCAGACATGTATAACAAAAATACATATTCGGAAGGTATTTAATAAGTCGGTTATATATTAGCTCTAGTAATAAAAAAAATACGGTGATGTGTGAAAAATAAAATATTTCTATAATTTATTTTCCTTTTCCATTTCTTATTTTTATATTTTTATAGGTCTTTAACTTGAATATCAAAAATTAAATATTAAAAAAAATCAATTACTTGTATAGAATCCTGAAAGCATCACAAATTTAGAATGTATAGAAATCTAATTTGCATGACTGCGTATGCAAAACATCGCATAAATGGCAGCCGAAAATTATCTCTTCCAAAACGTTTAAGCCAGCCTCCGGTTTTGCAAGAATAACAGCAATTAGTCGACCTCGGTTTAACCTTAGAGCAGATGTCCAATCGAGAAAGCTTATCAATGAAACACAAAAGGTCTTTGTTTGATTACCCATTGAGCCTCTATGATACTTAAATATTCTCCAAAGGATGTAAGAAAAAATAGATGCAAATTTATTTCAAAGTACAACCAAAATGTATGCGACTAGTAGGCGGAATTTTTTGTGCCGCTATTTAGAGAGGATATCGTTCCAACAATGCATTAGAGCCATAACTCGAAAAAATAAGTGAAAATAAGTAAATAAATAAATAAAGAAAGAAAGATACAAATTTAGTAAAATAGGAACTAAAAATACAGAGTTCTTGCTCATGTACTAATAGTCTTTATTTGCGTTACTTTTTCAGTTTTCCGAAATAACCCAAATGATAGCTGGAAGTGAATTCTGAGATAATTACACAAATATTTCTCAATATTGTGCATACATTTAAAATCATTAGTCCCCACGTAAAATTATAAGGGTCTTAAGATTTAATCTCAGATAAACATGACTTAAGAGGAAGACGAAATTTTAAAATTATGGTTAATATTTGTAAAAGCCTCCCCTGAGTAAGGAATATGAGTTCTGACTCTCATTCAATAGTTGTGCGGAATCACTTAACGTCTAGATTAGGAGATTCATAAAAATGTCCGTCAATTAGAGGCCTCATTAGGATAATTAAAGCTATCAGCAAGAAAACACAAACGCATACCATTAACCTTTAAATGAATCATACACTTGCCTATACTCCAGCTTGAAATTGCTTAGTTAAAAAATTCAAAATTTGTAGCGTTAATTAAAATATGTTTCATTTTTTTTGCGGGAAGAACCGGATTCCAAAACAAAACAAAAACCACTAAGCTTTAAAAAAAACTCAATGTGTAATTCACTTTTATTCATTTTTTAGAAAATAACTTGAACATGCAACGTATTTCAACATGGTGTAATGTACGCATCATTAACTTTTGCAGTATATCTTGTTACAATATTTGAAAGGAAACATTAATTCATGTGTTCTATACTCTGAAAAATCCAGAATTTTAAACCCCTTTTCTTTTAATATTTAGAAGGTAATTTCATTTCTGGAAAGCAAGAATATTTTTTTACCAGGATAAAGTTATGGATAATTGTTTTGTTTCGTGAGATAAAAGTTTCACGTTTTATGAAACGATAAAATTGCAATTCAGAATTTAATGGTCACTTAAAGCGGTTTTCTTAGATATGTATTTGCGCATAAAATACAAAACAGCGCTCTTAAGATTGTATTAGAGGCTTTTCCAAAATTCAAAATTTCAATAAATTACCGGTTACTTTCTTGTTTTTATACAGTAAACAAGAGTGCTCATGGAAATAACAAGATCACTTCGGTATTCATCAATCTTTACTGTAATCAGTCTCAGCTATAACATATTTTACACATATATTTAGTAAGACTTTTTAGTACATAAACGTTTTGTTATACTACATATTTACGTAATTTTTTTAACATGTAACGTACATTATTAGGCAGGTTGTAAAACGATCGACTTCGTTTCCTTTACTCAAAAGTTTCCATTGCTTCTTACGTGACGTGTATGTTTATGTAATACACATGATATTGGGACCGTTCATCAATGATGTCACACTTTTCTGTCACAATATATTTGACCCCCTTCCCCTTTGTCAGAAATTGTCACACTTCAACATATCCTCTACCCTTTATCACATGTCACGACTTATCACATAAACATATATATTTGCAGTTCAGAAACACAGCACTTTTAACGACATTGTGAGCATAATAATAATGAATACAAGTGTGCGTAGTTGGTATAAAATGAGGTCAAGGTTTACAACGCAGAAGATAATTAGTACAGAGCAGTAAAATATTTTAATTGTTCGAATTCTGAAAAAATGACCCACGCAATGGTATCTTAAAACTGTAAATGCCTAAGAAAATTTCCTTTTAAACTTTTAACAAGAAGTAAATGCAAACCTTAATCAGCATTGGTGTTTACGATACAAATTGATAAAAAAAACTTAAAAAATAAATTTAATTTGCTGATTTTAAATAGAAACTTTTATAGAAACCAAAATGTGTAATGTCACACTTCTTGTTACCGCTTCCCCCCTTGTCACAAAATGTCACACTTTCGAGAACCCCCCTCCTTCCCATCGAAGCGTGACATCCATTTATGAACGACCCCATTTCCTTACATGTATGAAGCAGGAGTTTTTAGAGAACAAGAGAAAGTAATATTAAACTATAGCATATTTAGGAAAAATAGTACTTGCTAAATAGGTAAAGTTTTACAATTCCTTAAACGGTATCACGCTAACACATTGGGAGACCAATGAACATTTCTCCATATCAGAAGACTACTTTATTATTTTTCTATTTTATATTTAGACAATTTATCATTATTATCCATCCAAATATCATACATCCAAATGAAGGCTTCATTTGGATGTTTTGCATCTAGAAGCTCTCTGTCGCATTGAAAAAGGGATTCAGGCAATCCCGAAACATATGTCTGCGTTTTAATGCTCATTTGTGCTTTAGATTAACGTGAAATTATATTTCTATTACAGTTTACTTGCACAAAATTAAATTATTATAACCCAAGTTCATTAAAAAGGTCTCTAGAATGGCGACGATTTCACTGTCAATGAGAAAGATATCATTTATAATAAATTAAGTCGATAAATTACGAAAATATGCACATTTATCCAGAAAATACGTAAAAAGCTAAAACGTGGAATTTTGGGAAAATGGTACGTGATAGGCAAAACATAACTGCAGATTCGTAATTCTCAGCCAAAAATACATAAGAATCAGACATTCTCATCCAAAGGACATTTTTCGTGTTGCACAGTGTAATTAGACTGCTATATATTTTTTCACCGACTTCAAACATTATGTTTAAAAGTCGTATCGATGTCGTTATTAGAATTCAATTCTTTTTCATTTTTTAGCGCAATTTATAATTTGAAGTCGGTTCTGTTTTTTTTTTTTTTTTCAAAAATTATTTTATTTTATTCTTTTTAGTATAAATACATTTTTTATATAAATACTCTATTTAAAAAAATCCATATCAAAGGTGCGAAAGTATTTAGATATGAAAACCTTCTTTGAGGGAGTGACACTAAAAACTAACCATTTGTATAATAAATTTCGTTTTGAAATCGATTATAAAAGGTCACTGGAGCAAACAAACTGAATGGATTTAATTTTTTCTTCAGAAAAGCCTTCAGTCAAACTTTTGCTATATATGGTTTTAATATTGCAACTTAATGACAACGAACTCTTTTTTAACAATGAGTTTCATGTTTATTAACAATTTTCCCACCAAAGAAAAATTAAGCCAAGACTTTCCAATTATAATTTTAAAATATTTATTTTTCACCCATAATGTTTAAAAAAAAACAAACCACCCTCAATCAATTTTAAAAAATCATGAAAGTCGGTTCATCCGGTGAGAAGTTATGAGTGAACAAAAAAAAAAAAAACGACATACATACAGTACAAAGTTGTTCAAATCAAATAAATTTTACCTCGAGAGCTCCTTTCCATACGCTTGCTCAGATGATTTTATGTCAAGGGTTTACTGAATTTGTTTCCTCTTCCCCCATAACTACTAATGATAATTTTAAAAATTGGACGAAAAATTGTTCAAATAAAAAAAAATGAATATGGAAATGAGATGTGAACGGACAGAAGAGAGACACACATTTTACCCATCTCAAAACCGTATTTTCAAAATTTTTATTTTTTCAATCTTATTTTTGATTGTTATTTATTTTTAACGACATTTTTACGATACATTAAACTTTGTTTCTTTTTTTTTTTTTTTTTTACTTTTGCGAGAATTAGGCTAAAAATATTCTTTAACAATCGTACAAGGGAGTTATGTGGTACACACCTAAATTACTTTTAACTCACAATGTTATCAAATAATCATACAACTAATGCAGATATTGATGGTACAGTTTTCTGTTGAAAACAAAATTTGATTACGATAATTTTTGTAATAATAATGTCAAATAATTTAGGGCAAAAAAAAAAAAAATAACAGAAGAACGTTTTGTGCCATCTTCTGTGGCACAAAGTGCTTTATTTACTAGCTCAATCGCGTCAGGGAACTTTATTAAGGAATCCAGAAAACTGACTCGTGTCATACCGTACATGTGCTATATTTTGTTCTTTGAATGTAAGGGGGGGGGGTATACGGAGAAAAGAGCAGTCAAAACATGTTTCTCTTTTCATATCAATGGGGCGGATAATGTTACCGGAGCACAAAGTCACGCGGCCTTCAATTACTGTATAGTTAGTCGCGATAAGGGAATCAACTAAAATGCAAATGAAACAGCTTTCTATGCTTTTATAAAATGAAACAGAAATGCGTGCTGTACTGATGTGATCACATTAGTCAGCCACTACTTCAGATAACTGAAAACCTATCGACTAAAAACTATCGAGTTTTTTAAACATAAAACGAAGCACTTGGACGTAAGTGCGAAGTAAAAATGAATCACGTTCAGCCGTTTAATTAAGCAATCTAGTTTGAAAACTTCCTTATTTGTTTTTGGTAGCTGTATGGGATTGACAAAACGTTACCCTTTGGGATGATCATCATATATTTCATAAAAAAATAATTATCTCAGGAACGCTGTAAGAAAATTTTATTATAAATTGAAAAATATATATATCATTCTTTGCAATTTTCTTGAACAATGATGAATCCTAATCTTTTGACCCACAATCTCAAAAAAAAAAAAAAAGAAAGAGTACTGTACAGAGACCTTATCTGAAAAAGATTCTCAGAATATTTAGAACAACAACGAAATGTGTTTCATATAGCTAAACTAAAATAATATTATTATTATGAATAAGCGAATTTACTCATTAAACTGAAAACAATTAAATTTTTTAAAACTCAGTCATGACATATATTTATATTTTTTCTGCCTACGAGCTCTTTTTCTAAGACAATCATTTTCTGTTGTGCTATGCATACTTTAAAAGGATTCAGATTTGTGTTTGGTATAAAATTTGAATACAAGAGGAAATTCATTGTCTGTTCTCACAAATAGGCACTATCTTTACGCAAGAATTTTCCGATGTCTCTGAATGTAGATGTTATGTAAATAAAAGACAAATTTTCAATTTCCTTGTCACTCTTTGGTTGTTGTAAGTTCCTTGACAGGAAAAATTTATATGAGGTACAACTTGCTGAAGTAAACGAAATAGTTTTCGGTCTTTGTTTTCATTATGTTTCAATCTTTATGAAAACGGTCTCGTTCAGTTTTGAGTTTTTCATTTGATGTTTGGAATTTGTTTTAAATCCTTTTGTGAATTAATGTATGGTACGAGAAATAGAAAATAGTTTATATTTAACTTGTTGAGTATTTTAAATACTTAAAATTAGAGACGAGATGATTCAGTTGTTTAAATTTATTAAATCAGGAAATGGTTGCAGTTATGAGCTGAATGTAGAACCAGACGTCATTGTTTTATGCTTTTAAAATTTCAGGTCAACCTTGAAATTAGGAAAAATTACTACTTCAACAGGTTTGTAGGCAGTTGGAATAGTTTACCGAGGGCAACTGTTAGTTTCAGTGGGGTAAAAACTTTTAAGAAGGCTCTTGATGTTCATTGGGGATTGTTAAATTGACTAGGACCAGCCTAGCTGGGCCCTGTGCCAGTTGCTGGTCGTCACTTTTGTATTTGTGTTTGTATTTGTATAAAATAAAAAACTCTTTCTTTAACTAAAGCCTTTTTCTAAAGCCATCATACATAAATGTTTATTTAGGCGAAACACATCATAACGTCTAAAAGCTAAAAGCAGATATTTCACCCTGAACTTTCAGTTATGCAGACTTATGACAGACACTTAGTCAATAGTTTTTAGAAAAAACAAAAAAAAAAGTTTGAAAACATTAAAAACACAAGTTTTTTGTGAGAGATATTATTTACACACAGACTAAAAAGCAGGTTGATAGATACATTACGGTATGGTCATAAGTTTGCTTTTGATATATCGGGGCCAAGAACATTTGGCGAGCCAAAGGCAAAGTTGTTAGACAAAAAAAAACAAAGTATAAAATTGAAATGGTTATTAGTTTCACTATGAAGCCAATGTGTCGTTTTACCACTACGGCTGGCAACGTACTTGTGACGTTAAATGCAACAGGATTTGGTTGTATTCTTGTGACTAGCAATTATGATGCTTCTCCACGTTGTCGAAGTTGTAGCAGTTGTTGGTGTAAACCAAGCTAGTCACAATATGATCAGTGAAAGTATGTGATAAATAAATATAGGCTATTAGAGTCTTTTAGTTAGAAACTAAAACACTCTTTTCCAAATGATATACATACATTTCGAAAGCGGTGGATTTTTTTCTGTTGTAAGGTAAGTTATCCAGTAATGGTCCGTGTGCCAGAAGCACCAGACCTTTAACTTTGATGTTGAAAAAGAAGAAGTTCCAACATGCAAAACAGATGAGAGATCTCAATAAGATACGATGGAGCCCTTATCAACTAATTACCAGAAACACAGCCTTCATTTCCGCTTTTGTTAGGGGTCAGATTGAGAAGCAATCTTAAGAAGCATTAAAGGCCTATTCCGATCAATTTTATCAAGACGTACCTCTTTATTTAGTTCGTTTTTAGCATACATTCTGTTTCTTTTTAAAGAAACAACTATTGTTATTATTTACTTGCATACAAAATGTATTATTAACTATCATTAAATTAAGCAACATTAATAATGTATAGATAACGAAAGGTGGCCTACTTTTGAGCTAATGTTTTAGTAAGTTCTCCAGTGTAGTGAGCATACGGCTCACTACTGGAGAAAATAACTAAAATGATATTGTAATTTCTGAAGCCTGTTTATTCAATATAACATATAAAGATTTAGTATTTGTATTGTTCCAACCGCAACCTAAATTTAATCTTTAACACTTTAGTGTTCACAACATACTTTTATTCAAAAACGGAAACGAAAATAAGGCTGTTAAGCAAAAAATGTAGATATCATGAATTCATGACTAGGGTTTCCCTGATAAAAAAAGAAAATATTAAACATGTAATGTACACATACGTATGCGTCCTATTTTCAGAGTTATTTGCGTCGACAAGAATCTAATCGCATCCCTGCACACCACTATCACCTTTTAGGATGCAGTTGATGCATCCTTTTACTTTCATCTGTTGTCGCAAATACAATACGGGCTTTTATTTAATCTTACGCATCAGTATCTTTCTCACGCACAGCAATAGAATGCCATTTATTCTTTTAAAACTATTTTTTATTCATCTTAGAGCAAAATTTTCTTTTTGCGTGTTCCTAATTTTTTTGGCAAGCTAGATCGTGTTTAATATATATAAATTTGGTTTCTTTCTTCAATTTCCTTATTACAAAAAATGTGTGACTGAATTATTCGTTTCGTTTTTAGGAAACGCTTTCTTTATACGTAGATTTTAAATGATGTCAGAACTAGCATAAAGTATTCTTGTTGCATGTTTTATGCAGTGCACGTGTACTCAGAGCTAATTCACGCTCCGTCCATAGCATCAGGGCTTTCCCAGTTTATGCACACTACGCGAAGATAAGCAACTCTTAAATTTATTTATACTTAAACTTACAATTTCCTTGAAAAGGAAAAGCATTAGCCCCAAGCTTTATTTAAGACATATTTGGCTAGCACTGTTTTAAATTTTTCCCCTTAAAATAATAATAGATCGTAATATTATTTATTATTAATTTGAAGCTTAACATACGGTCAAAAATCAAAAGAAGAAGTTGCACATTCATTATTAAATGATGGTTTCATTCTCCCATGAGTCTTAAGTATGAAAAACCGACTAAGCCGTTCTTATATTATAAGCTATTCATCTATCCTTGCGCACATTAAAGAATCAGACACAAATGTTCATGCTTAATTTATGTGACACGACATCAAAAGTTTTCATTGCAAAGAGAGGCATTTGCCATTTTGTACCTCTTACTTATCATTTTTCGCCGACCTCAATTAGAAACATAAAGGTTTTCAAATGTTGTCTTAAATGTTTGTTGTTAATTTGTTATTCACAAATTAAGCATCAATTCGGGCAATCTGAAATCAGAAGTTTATCAATCATTTTTGATAAGCTTCTGATTTCAGGTTGCCCAAAAAGTTTTCAACTGATTTATGTTAAGCGTGTTCTACAAAAAATTCTACAAAGAAAATGCTTTGGAGATGCTCTCTCTATTATGACAATGTTTTACTCATTCTAACAAAGGGTACTACTATTAAAGGGGATATATACACCAACGTACTTCAAAGTAGAGCTGTTAAAAAGCTTCATAAACTGAACGGAGGACATTGGTGAGTTCCAACAAGATATGCATCACGTGCATGCTTCAAGCAATATAAAGTACACTTAAATGTCTTAAAATGACCACATCACCTGGCATAAGTTTAATAGAAAATTTTTGAGAAACCGCATCAGAAACTTTTTAAAAATAGTGAATTGCGAAAGAAAAGCTGATCTGTAAGGTATCAAAACGAGACCTTTTCATGAAATTTAAAATATTTTTGTTGATTCCATGCTAAATTGGGTTAAATGTTAATTACGATGGAGCGCGGTCATACAAGCGGGAGATGTCCTTCTGCAATCAAAAGTTTTGACGCTGTAATAAATGAATAAGATATCATCAAAATGTGCAATTGATACCAATAATTTGCACTAGGAGTACCTTTACGTCGGACAACGAAGTAAAATTTTTATTGGTGCCAATATTACGCTTGCACATACTTTAAGAAGTTTGAATGCCCTCTAACTGCGTTTCCCGCCTTTCTGTTAGAAAAGAGGAATTCACATAATTAGATTCTGTTCTACTGTACGCAAGCTGTCTGGTATATATATATGATAATATTTATGCACATAAATAAAACAATTTAAAAAGGTGCAGTATAATTTGTTTATTACACACATGCCGCATGTGTATCCACCGGATTTTGATTTTGTGATAGAAATATAATCAATTTCGTACCTGACACAACTGTTCTTAAATTTCATGACGTAACAACTTAAAAAGAAAATTCAGTTAAAGATTTATCAGCTTTTAGCTCATATAAATTTCCCCAACTTTGGGAATCTTTTTCTTCGCCTATCGAAGAGTGAAAGAGAAAAAGTAAAATAGAAATAATATTTGATGGCTGAATTCTTGGCCTAACCGATACATAAGAATGACGAATAAAACGAAAAAATTTAGGAATAAACCTTTTACAACCAATTTTATTACACACCGTTGGTATTAAAGATATAATAATTGTTATAGGAAATATAGCATGTACTTTAGTATGATTCTGATTTAAGTTTTGGTAAAAAAATACGGGTTTTTAATTTTGTTTACTCACAGTATGATTCATCTAGGTAATTAGTACTTCAACAATATAGCGTAATGTAACAAGTAACATTAATTTTCTATAGCTTTAGGCTGAAAAACGATCGGTAAAATTAACATTATTAAAGTACACGTTTTCTAAAATGTTATATTCGTGTTTTTGGGTTAGAAGGAATCCTATTTTCAGGGCATAAGTTCTTATCGATTGCTACTTACCGGGAAAGATCAGAGGTTTAAGCATTGAAGAGAAAAAGTTCCTGGTAACCTTGCAACATATGTATGCAACATTTTTGCAAATTTGTAGATTAGTAAGGTCGATTTAATTATTTTGGCAGAGTAGCTAATATTTTCAACGAAAAGTTATGGAATGTTTTATAAGCAATAATTAATGAACCATGTTGTAATAAGTATGCGGGTCCTTAGTTGCTGTTGCATAGTTATTAATTAATAAACTGAGCTAATGTTGTTCTTTTGAAATCTGAAAACCATGCAATTGCACAATTCCTTTTTTTAAATTTTAAGTTACTGCATTTTTTTCTATTTAAAACCTACTGCGCACTACAAATTTATGAAACAAAGTTTAGTGTCAAATTTAACACTAAAATTTGTCATTTTCCACTCCAAAACTTCTTTTTCCATCCTTACTGTCAGTTAAACAGAATCATCAGTTCTCCTTCCCTCGTAAAATTACCCATCTTCCGAAATACTTTTGCTGTCGATGGTAAAAAAGAAATACTCTCTCAGATGACAGATTTTTTTTTCTGAGAAATGAATTGGCCCCGGAAATTGACAACCAAAACGCCAAGCAGGCGGAAAAAAATCTTTACAAGCAATATTGATTAGAGTTTCTTGATTAGTTGTTGTGTGAAGATAATTTCTTACAAACTTAACAGAGAAAAACTTTAAAAACTTATTTTGAAGATGTTAAAAATGATTGTCCAAATGACTTGCTGCATTGATTTTCAGTCATGTTAAAGATTAAGAGGTTTTGTTAAAATGTGTTTCGATTCTTACAGTAGAAACTGTTTCCTTTTATTTCACTCAATGCTGTCAACATTTCACATCAATAAAAGTTAATACTTTTATGCGTAATATTTTTTTCTAAATTGTTTGAATACACATAATTTTGTCTTTTTATTCTTTTAAAAATTTATCTTTGAGTATTTACGATAGTATATTTATAAGATATCTTTAATATTAAAAACAAACAACAATATTCAACGAATAAAACTTGTCCTACACTTTTGTGGGGCGTCTACAATTTATGAGGGCTGTAAAGACAATGTAGTTTAGCTTTGAATGCACTTGTTTCGATCTTGCAACTCAAATTTAATGCTTGGCATTCAAGCAATAGCCTAACAAACACAAAAAAATGGTAGAGCTCCTACTTCGTTGAGTAATGGTTGTAAGTAATCTCTCAAGCTCAAATGCCTTCTTCTCGGAGTGGCACAGTACAAAAGAATGAAATTATTTCTAAACACTGACATGTTTATAATCGGTACAAACTAAATAACTTCAATTGTTAGAAAAAATAATAATTTCAGTATTGAGATCTGTAAATAACAAGATACGGGGAAATATTTTTAAGGGATGCACATAGGAGTTTCATTGTTTTCTGTAATGAGCAATTACAGAAAAATGCTCTTCAAAACAGGGTTATTAAAAATATAAATGACATCCTACATACCTTTTACTTACTGCTGGGAGCTAAAAATCTTATCTAAGACATCTGCCGATACTTTGGGTGTGTCCTTTAAAAGAGTTTAACTGGACTTCAGGCGCAGCCACAGCCACGGAAATGTTTAAAGATATTCATAAATCTTTTATTAATATTTCAGCAGAAAAATGAATAAGGAGAATCTACACAATGAGCTTGATCGAATCAATATCCTCCCAAATAAGCACCTGTTTATGTGATATACACATCCAGTTCAATTCAGTTCCCCTTCTATATTCCTTTTTTTTTAAATAAATATTTGAAATCCCATAATATAAGTTTTTTTTTTTTTAAAGAAATCTGACAACTTAAATGTTCAACTCTAAAAAGCGCTATGTAATTTCCCACTGGCACTCCATCATTCCCAGTTGCTTTTAGGAACTGTAGTCATTTCGTTGAAGTTTCTAAGCTTTATCTAACAAAAACGTATTCTCTGATTTGACAGCATTGATGTATAGACAGTCTTCTGAACAAACAGAAGAATCTTCGAAAACCGCTCAATGTTTTGGATAAAAAGACGCCCATTTTTTTTCCTTAAGAGTATTGTAGACACACTTGTAGCATTTAAACATTGTGAACTTAGTTAAAAGAAAAACAACACATTTACTTAGTGTCATAAATTTAATTGCTTGCGTGCTACTTATGAAGAAATAAACAAATATTTGTCTTAGAACTAATTTTTATTCCTGATATAATTTATAATTATATTTCCATAGAACTTTCCTTAAAACAAGAAAATAAAGAAGCATTCATCACAATACCGGTAATAAATCAAGAGAACTAATAATATACTAAGCCTAATTTCTTAAATTTCACAAAAATTAGGCTGCTTTTTATACAATAAATCTTTTAAAGAATACTTTTCAAAATAAGGTTTTATTCTTCATTTTTTTATTTTTTCTGGTTTCGTAAAATTATACATATCGCCGGTCCGGAAGAACAACGACGAAACTGCAAAAATTTGGCAAATGCAAATAAGTCCATATACAATATCAGAAACACATCCCTTACAACAGGGGAACATGGATGAACGAACAATTACAAGTTTGTGCCTTCTAAAACAACGAGCAATTTTTAGAGTAACAACGACGTAACTGAACTTATGGGTTGAACTATTAGGGTGATTAAATCCTAATCCCTGGTAAATGAAAGTAAAGTATATATCGTACATAATCTAATTATACCATTATTTTCTGTCACTTACACCCTTTTCAATTACTATAAGTTTTATACAACTGCAAATCGTTTTTTTACTCTCCTGTAAAATCGAAGTTTTTGCATTTACGTCACTGTTCTTCCGGAACGGCGATATTACTGCGATCTAAAGGGAGCGAAATGTTCATTACAATGTATATTTACATCAGTAATCATGAATGCTACATTAATGTTCATTTATCTGTAAAAATGTTCACTCGCGATTTTTTGCAAGGTTACGCTTGCGAATTGCTGTAGGGTTGTTCCATCATTCTTACTCTTCTCCTATTTTGTGTTTTATCCCCCGTTTTGCTTTGCTCCTTTTATGAAGTTCGCTGTTTAATATTGTAGTTTTGGAAAACGCATTGCGGAAGCAAAAGCTCAAAGCCGATTTTGCTCGATTGATAAAATTACTTATTTTTTCAAAACAGTTATCCCATGACTTTTATTTGTTTATTTATTAATTTATTCATGTTTTTATACCTGCAGTAAATTCAGTGCGTTTACATAATCGGGAAATGACGAATTTAAATAAGAAATATGAATAAAAGTTCACTCGCGGTTGTACAGTTTTGCAATAGTGATGCCCACATATTTCTGATAAAATCAATGAATAAACATTATCGTTAAACGAAAAAAAACCCCCCTGAAAAGCATTAGTTTATATCTAACAGGCTTATAAATCCCAAAGAAAATTGGTATCCAATCATGCGACATATAATAATGTCTTCTTAAGAGCATGGAGTTTTCTGCCTGTTGTAAAATAATAATTGCATAAACTTTGAAAATGATTTTCCATTATTTATAAATAACTTTTGTAAAAGTATGTATGTACTCAAAAAATACATCCACCAATTTAAAGTATTTATTTCTTAATTATGCAGATTACTACTTCACCACTCCTTTTTAGACAGAAAAAAAGTTCATTTCAAATAGTCAAATACAGTCCAGTCATATATCTTCCCTCTTTTCTTTAAGTTAGTTTCTTTAGTCAGTTATTTTAAATAATTGTTCCGCGAAATCAATTTACAATGAGTATTTTTAAAGGCCTGGAGCAAAGAGCAGTATGTATTAAAGATTAATTATCTCTAGATTTCGGAAGATAAATTGTTTCAATAAGGCAGCCCTTATTACTATCAGCTTGGAAAAAAAGAATAGTAGTTTCCCACTATTAAAATTAAATAAGAGCTAAAGTTCAAAAGACAAATAGGAAGAAAATGCCTCAAGAGGTTTTATGAAATTAATTGACTGCCTACATGCTACAATATGTTTTTTTTCTCATCGACTTACGAAGTTCAATTTCTTCCTTACGCCTCAAAATAGATAGAACTAAAAATTTATTCGTTGTATAGTAATTGAACATCATTACAAGAAGTTGGTGCAAAATTTGAAAGAGTATAAATATGAAAATAAAATTGCTTTCTTGATGAACTTTGGTAAACTTAACAAGGAATAAATTATGCTTAAGACATCAATAAAGCACTTCGCATGAAAGCAAATAGCAACTTTGAGGCTTCTGAAAAATAAAATTTCAGTTGTGGACATTCAAAACGGGGGGGGGGGGCTCTTATAGCCCCATTTATATGTCATTTTGTATGCTACTGATTATGTATTCGCATAACTGACTTGTATTTAGAAAACAATTTAAAAATAGAAAGTAATAATAGTTAAAGAATAAATGTGTGTGTGTGATAAAACAGATCATTTGTGATATTAGAAAAAGTTAAGCTTTATTAATTTAAATGGCAACATTCAAATTATGCAATATGCAGTCTTAAGCCAAATGTTTTTAATGTACACGGTAAAAAATTCAAATTCAACATTTCACTAAAAAATGGTGAAATTTCGCTGAAACCAACATTTGGTACTAAGTTGAAGCATTTCAATTTTGCAGTTACACCATTATTGTGAAACTAGGAACCATTGTAATGTTTCAGCGTTAATACCAAATGTTGGCTGTAGCTAAATTTCACCATTTTTTCATTTTTTGGTGAAAGGTTGAACCAGAATTTTTTACAGTTACAGACGTACACCAGCGGTGTTCTATCTCAGCAAATATCATTACAAGGAAACAATACGGCTACTTATTTCATAAATTTTTAAAAAAGGATCATTCATAAATGATGTCACTTTTCGAGGGGGGAGGGGAGATTCGTGGAACTGTGACAAAGTCTGACAAAGGGAGGGGAGGGGGAAACAAAAAGTGTGACATCCTGCTTATGCAAACAAGCGTGACATGTGACAAAGAGGGAAAGGGTCCGTTGAAGTGTGACATTTGAGAGGGGTCAAACATGTGACAAAAAGCATGACATCATTTGTGAACGGTCCCAAAAATACAAGTGGTTCCCAAAGGTCAAAAAGACCACTTTCTAAAATGTTCAAGAAATTCAATGAGTTAGTTAAAATAAATTTAGTTAAAATAAAACAAACTTTCTTTTCTGTTTTAAATTACTTCGAATGAGAAAAATGCATTTCGCAGTGGAAAAGTTGTTTTTTAAATTTATTTTATAAAATATTTTAGCATTTTGCCTGTACTCGTACAAATATCTCTTAAATTTTATTATTATTGGAGCTTTTAATCTAAACAATAGCTTCGGGTCTTGACTAATTTTTGGCTAATCAATAGCATACTGTGTCACATTTATTGCTAGTTTTAACAATCGATAGTTCGTTTATCGGGTTTTTATTTGCCTAAAAGCAATTTCGTTCCTAATGTTATCGCTCTGGAACATATGGAACTATTATTTCTGTTTATTTATTTATTTATCTATTTTTTTTGATGTCCAAATAAGTCTTTGTTGCATGAACTGCATTGTGAGTAACGTAAACTTTCACGTCTGCGAAGACAGTTTTCATTTATTTGAATCTACAGGAGGAAAAAGGCAGTGATCCCCTCACCTCCAATAAATAAAACAGAATTGGTTATTTATTTTATGTAACCCAATGTGTACTGTTTGTTTTTCATTTTGTATTCATGGAGCGCCTAGTCTTATCTTTACACGTAACTTAACGATACATTATTTACTTTGACGTTAAATCCGTACATTACACATAAATGCATAGCGTACTGAATCATTGCTGAAAACGCTTTTCTAAATTTGATCCACTTTCGAAGCAAACCAATACATGACATCTTTTATCACAAAGCCAATTTTTCAATTTTGTCGATTTGTGGCATATTTTCCTTTTCGGATACCTCCATTACACCACCAGCTCGTAAACAGATAGTAAATTCAACTTTTGAAAAGTAAGATTTCTCAGTTAACCATTGCAAATTGAATAGCCCAAAATTCAACCCGGCTTTCAGTGTGCACTAATACTTGTTCTCATGCACATCTTTTTGCATATATTTTATGGCGTTTTTTTCTTTCTTTATCTTTTTTTTTTTTTATAAATTTTGTGTGATTTTCAATATTGGCCGTCTTTTTTTCCCTTCTTTATTTTTTAATGCGTTTTATATATGAAATATGACATTTCAGAAAAATAGAAATGCGTTTTATATGCGGTATCTAACACCCTTACTTGCAAAAAACTATTTTTAGTTTTTGGGTATGATTTGTTAAAATTTTTAATTTAGTTTAACAATGAACACTTGGTGAAGCCACTGCTACTATTCGGCTTGCATTCGGATAGCAGTCTAAGTTTTGAACTTGACAGACGACTTGACTACTTTTAAATTTGATATTTTCGAAATTTCAGATTTTCATAATAAATAATTAAATTGCTTGCAGAATCTATATTCCGGAATAGACTATATTCCGGAAAAAATAATTCTAGAATGTAAAAATTACATAAATTTAAAGTGCGCAGATTCATGTAAAACTAATGTAGTGTCTAAGAATTTATCCACAATTTGTTTTATGTTTACTAAGCATGCACATTGGATTCTCTATCCCCCCCCCCCCATCTCGAAAACACCATGTTCAATAAAATCATATACATCGCTATCCGTGTCCAAAAGCGTGCACTGAGAAAACTTTTTGTTTTACAAGTGTCTAAAACGAAAATGGCGCAGTATTTTTTTTTTAAAAGATAAAACTTTGGAGCTATACGTATAGTCTTGTGATAGCCTGTGTAATTCGTTCAATGTTCTTTCATAAGAATTGAATGAAATTCATATCATTGATTAAAACACATTAAGAAAAGCGTTAAATGAAAATAAACAATCTTAGTCAAGCAAATTACAGAAGTATAACATTTTATGCAAAGAAATCTCACGATAATGTAACAAATAATATCGTATAATTAACAATCTTATCAAATCAAACGCATGGGAAACAAACAGGAAAATAGAAGACTGGGCCTTGAAAAGAAATTACTAAGACTGTAGTAATCTATTTCATGTCATAAAAGTCCTAACAGAAAGAGCCAGTGAAGCATCGACATATGAGTCAATTACTGCTTGACCTTTATCTTGCAGCTGGTAAACAGTGGACGAAAATGAGCGTTTCAGCATCATCACTAGTATACTAGCACGTAAAGGAAGCTGGTTATTTTTATTCGTACTCAAGATTATAAACACATTTGATGTGCTTGTCATGAGTATGAAAAATACATGCCTAGGGAAATTTTAAAGTTAGAGTTATATAAATAAGTTCCTATCATATATTATTCAATAAGAAAATATCAAAAAAAAAAGATTATAATACTTTATACGATAACGCTTATAATCCATACATAACAGTGGTATTATCATTGTAAGATTCCAATTACAAAATATAATTTCAAAAATTATTATTTGTTCTGTGTATCTACTTGAACCGTATAGGGTAAACCATTTTTTGTAAAAAAAATCTTTAAATGTATTAGTTGACAAGATATCTACTATATCTCATTAGGAGAGAAGCTTTTAGATAATGGAAAATACTAAACGCAAGTAAAAGTTTAAAATTTAAATGGTAGTAACTGCTTAAAGTTTCAAAGTAATTACATTTTTCTCTACAATTTAAGATAAATTAATGTGAGTAAGCTTGGAAATTTTACATTCGATAATTGTATGCTGCATCATGGCTTTTAAAACTAAATTTATGAATCAGTGATTTAAAAAAAAATCCTCAATAATTCTATTACAATTAATATATTGGTCTTATTTGAAGAACATTATCTCTCAATTCATACTGTTATATAAGACGTCCTGCATGTTTGAAAGGGTAATTGTTTGAAAATAAGTTCAATTGTTTGGCCTTTATTTTAAGCCTCGTTTGTACCTTTTTACTTCCACTTACCACTTCCTTTTTACCACCATTTAATTTCAGTGGTTCGTGAAAATAATGTCAATGGTGGTCATAGACCTCAAAACATAATAAAAAGTATGACAATATATTTTGTTCTTATAAATTTTCTAACTATTCCAGCAAATAAATGAAAAAAAAAAGTTCATTTTTTTCTAATTTAAAATTAAAACATCTGAATAAAGACATTTCATTTAGAGGAATATTTATTTTACAATAATTAATTAGTCTAAAAACGTTTTTAGAAACATTTCTTGCGTATGACTTTTTGCATCACTTAAAAAAACGTTGCGATATCCACATTTTCTTTTAAATGTTTCATGCATAATGTATGTCAAAATGCATGAAACAAAGCTACTTTATTTTAGAAATATTTTTCTTGCAGAATTTTACTTATCTGTAACAATTTGCAATTGCTATGGCTTCAAAGTAACGAATTGAACGTAAAAGGGCAAACGACCATTATTCAAAATAGAACGGTCTAGCTTCAATAATCAATTACACTGTGGTATTTCTTTTCTTTTTTTAGGGAAGATTTGCAAACTAGTTAAATTGAAAAATAATCTTCATGTTACTTTTGAAAATAAATAAATATACTAGCATTCGGAAAATTTTTCGATTTTTACCGTAAACAAATTATCATTAATGATGAAAATAGTTAACCTTTTATGTTTTATTCGAATCTCAATGCCTTAATTGAATGAAATACAAAAAGGCAATTTATTTCAATGCCACATTGTTTCCTTTTCCGATGTTCCTAAATTGCTTCCGGGAAACTACTTTTTTAAGTTGGACGAACTCTTTTTGAATTTCTTACCGGAACGATCATTTATGTTTTCGCACGTTAAATAAAATCATAACAAAAGCATCCAATTTATGGAAATTGTTTCATGTAGCAATTAATAAACCTATTAGTGATTTTTTGTTGTGGTAAATTTTAAGAAGCAACTGGCAATATTCTTTTTTCCGTTTAAAGGCATTTATCCGCTGTGTATTGTGATTCAATCTCATATTAAATCTGAGAAAAAAATCAATGATGAGTCCAGAACGACTAATATCGTTTTAAAAAAATATTCAGCTGTGGTAGGTAATTAAATGAAATTGGTTGCGAAGAAAATCAATAAGTATATAAAAAGGAAGTTGCTCTTGATTAAAACCAATCAAAATTCGTCTTTGACTGGTAGTTTGTGTATAGTGAGAAAAAGAAACCTTTTTTTTTTTATGGTAGCCGCTTTTGTGTGGTAAAAATTTTAATACTTTTTCCGTTGTTTTTATTGCTATTATTATTATTATGAGTAATTGAAATGGTTTGAAAACAGTTAAGAGACTTATTTAAAAGTATTTCAGAAACAAAGGGAGAAACAGTGCATTTCAATTTTCCATTAAAACAACACTTCAACTTATGTATGAATATTTATTTATACAATTTTTTTCTGAGAAGTAAACTGCTGTGAAACTCAAATATGCTGATTTATTTTCGTGGAACAAAAAAACAAATTTTGAATATATAAAATCAATATAGGTCTTTTCTTATTCCTATGAATTGATGTGGATGAGTTATAGGCTGGCAGAGAATTTTGGCATAGATTTCATTTCCTCCCAAGTTTTGAGAAAAATGAAAATAAAAGTATTCTCATAAGTTTCTTATAGGAAAATTTCTTTGGGTCTCAGTGTATGAGTTCGTTTCTGTGAAATAAATTCACGCAGACCAATATCGTTATAGTTTGATTTTGAAAAACAAAATTCACTTGCATTTATTTTCAGTATCAATACAAACCACCCACGTATATGAATGTTGGACGAATATCAATTGGGTATTCCCTAATTGCTGTTTACTTTTCAATAACTAAAAAAAAAAACAGTATCGTGCTCACTACGACAGCGTATTACCCTAATTGTTGTTTACTTTTTCATAGTTTCAAAAAAGAAAAACCTGATAATAATAATGAGAAAAAAGTTTAAAATAATAAAAAAGAAAAGGGAGACCACAAAAATCACTAGAATTGAATTTAAAATCCTGTGCAGTTTAATTTTTTAATAAAAATAAAGGGAACTGAATTAACAGAACAATAGCAAAAATACAGCTCTCTGACTTTACAGAATAAATGAAACTGTCACTTGTGTCAATCCTATTTGTCTGTCGAGAAGTTTAAATCGATGTTTATAAGTAATTTTGGTTTCTTATTCGTTCCGTCAGGCTGAAATTATAATGAAACTCGGTGTAATTTTATCTGCCTATTTTTCTGCATTCAAAATGATTTAGTAGATGTTTTTATGTGACTTTCTCATATAACTACTGGTGATTAAAAATATTGGATTTTAAATAATCATACCTTAGCTCAAATAGAAAAATCAGCTTGTTGACATGTTCTACTTCAAAAGCATCTGATCGGAGTAGCAAATTTAATGACAACGAAATGAAATCTCATGGATCAGGACATACAGGACAGTCAAATAATAAATTAACTTTGCGCTAAGTAAAGTGAAATATTTTTTTTTTTCGTAACGTGATTTTTTTTTATTTCAGTAAAAACGACAGTCCCAGATGCACGAGTATGGGACTGTCCTATATTAGTATACATGGACGTGCATGTAAAAGAAAGCTGCGATGTGTGTCTTAAAAAGCATAAATTGCTTCACTTTTAAAGCCTAAAAGACTGCGCAATGAAACGTTTGTGCCTTATATTTCCCTGTTAAACATTGTGGAACAACAGAATTTTCTTTTGGGATGAGGGTTAAGTTTATAATAACCCTTGCATGGATATGTACTTACTGTCTAAAATGGCTTATAACGATGATATCCGGGGGGTTTATCTCCCAAAAAAACAGTAGTGCTCTAACTAGAAGTTTCCTCTGTAGGGGTTTTTTTGTTATGAACCAGAAACACCCTTTTGTAAATATGTACGCGCATATACGCTGCATTATGACTCAAAAAAGAAATAAAGTGCCATTTATAACAATCAATATTTGCAAACACAAAACAATATGGCAAACACTTAAGGAAGATGAAAAAATATTAATAATATATTTTAAAGACTTACTTTGAATGAACGGGTTAAACTTGCACATAAATTCTCCCAGTACGAAAAGAGGATATGTCAGTGTGCTGAGAATATGTGGCCCCATGCAGAAAATGCATATCATGGCATCCGCAACTGCTAGGTTTGCAACATAAAAGTTGATGGTAGTCCTCATTGACCTGTTTAGTGCTACAGTCAGAATGACACTGATGTTGCCCAGGAGACCACCAACAATAATTAACACGTATGCAAATATTTTCATATAGTCACTGAAGTCTAATGTCTTAAATATAGCTGGATTTCCAGGATAGGATTCATTTAATAACGCCGAAAAGTCATCGTCCGATGTGTCATTAGAACTGTCATATTCACCGCACCTCGTGTCAGCCATTTTGTTCCTCGAAAGATCCTGTGCAAAAATCTGAAATATTTTCCTTTGGTTTTGCACTTGCTCTTATAAAAGCATATTCATGTCAATAAAAGTATTTATACGTAGATATACATCCGTTTCAATCTCTTAAAAATGTAGACGCATGTTTACAGATCAGAACGCAATAAAATTATTCTAACTTTTCTAGAGTCATTTTAATTTTATTGCATTGGTCGATTGTTCTTTGATTAAAAACTAATATAAGTTCGTACACGATTGGCTCTGGATTTTCAATGAAATTGGAACCTTTCAGCTAATTTTGGACTGGAAAAATTTTCTTTCCTACTTCTCCGGTGCATTAAAAATATTTTTGTTTAAAGTACACCTTTCTTTTACTGAATTTTCAATGCAGTTAAGGTCATCCAGGAGATGAAACAGAAAATAAAATGTCTTCTTTAGCTTTAAAATTTACTCATTAAAACTCCATATTTAATTCTCATTGTATCGACTTTTTTTTTTTTTTTGGTTATAGTGATAGAAAAGATTAAGCGTCAGGGAAAATTTATTTTGCTTGTTGTCTTGCGGCTTTGTTTCAGCATCCCGTTGTGATTCTAATTAGGAAAATAATTTCATACAGTTAGAACATTAAACGTGCGACTGTCTTATGTAATATATACCTAATGTTATACTTTAAAAATGTACACTCTTTTACTGTCTTTGAAAAAAAATCCACTCTGTTTCCCCGCATACGTTTGCATAAGTACTTAACGGAACACTATGCGACAGCACGTTGATTGATAAATTGCTCAATAGTATCTCTGCGGCCTGAAGCAAGTGTCACCTGGCATTCAGCCAACGAGCAGATTTCAGTCGAAAATTGCCGCCTGGTACTTGACGTTAGCTTCTCCAAGACGAGATGACCCTCCGCATTATTCAATTGACACCACTTTGCCAGCCTCCAATTCAACTCAACCATATGATATCGCCAGCTATATAATTCTGACGATTACATGCTGAAGCAGAATTTAAGCACTGGCCTTCGTATCATTATGAAATTGTTGATTTGACGTGACGTCGTCAGAAGTAGCTGCTTCTCATTTTAGCTTCCTTCTGAAATTAAACCTGAAAAAAGGGATACGATAAGTACAGTGATACTTCAAGCACAAGCTTTAAAATTCATTTATAGATTCAGACTTACGCATGAGTCAATAAAGAGAGAGTGAGAGAGCACGATTCCGAAAAATAAGAGTTCCCCCAAACACTATATGAGGTCTCTGCAACCAATGACCAACGGGTCACCGAGGGAACTATTTCATAATTTCAAGTGTCTTACATGAGTACCGAAAATGAAGTATACCTTAAAAAGGTACTGGGGAAAAACGAGCAGACAAATTATTATGACAACTTACTGAAGGACAATTTAGTTTTATATTATGGGTTGAACTAGGAACTATTTATATAATACACACATACGTTTTTTTTTTCAAAAAAGACATAAGATAAATTTAAGTAATCCTCTATTATTTTAATTTATCTTAGTGTCACATTTCATTAACAAATGTTTATCTCTTTTCTAGTGCAAATATCACACAAAAAAAGTATTACAAAAATCGGGCAGAAAAAACTGTGATTTTTAAGCAGGGTTTATTTAGGAATATTTTTTGAAAGAAAATTGATGCTATCGAATTATGCAAACCAAAAGTAGCTTTTCTCCTGCTATATATGCTAAAGATGAATTTTATAAGCTCAGATGGCAAATGCCGCTATGTTCAGAAAAATTAATAAATATTTTTAAGGGCAATAACTTTTAAGATTAAAATTTATTGATTTGATCCGAAAAGTGTGCAATAATTATTATATATTTGTCTCTCTTCTTGTAACAAATCAATTAACAATCTCTTGTTTCCTCTTGCATTTCTTTTTTTAAGTATTTGCTTAGATCTACTTTTTTTGTCATATAATCAGAAAAGATCCAGTTAAGCGTGCATAAAAATCAAATTTTCAGCATTAGGATAACCATTAGTAAAGGCATTTCATTTACGCATAAAGATTCCATACCCATTTATGCATTTAAACTATAACATACATACTAGTCCGCAATTTTGTTCGCTTTACTCAAACTATATTGCAAAACATTATAAGTAGGTCATTATCGAAGTTTTTAACATTAAAAGAAAACATCTAATGCGAAAAAATCACATTTACTATATTTTTCGAAAGTAAAAGTGCACTTAAGAATTGAAATAGAAGTTATCGTTATGCTTCCAATATAGAATTCCTCTAAATTATTCAAGATGAAATATTTTTCCAAGTTCAGAAATGGAAAAATGCATCAAAGTATTCTTACGCTGTTGACTGAAATTTTTGCTAGGTACTTATCATTTTAAGAATTCAATCTTCTGTAAATGTATACTAATATGTTAGGCAATTGAAGGAATGTTTAGTTTGTTTTTGTTTTCAAAAGTTTTCTGAATATTACCTTTAGAAAGAGATTTATTTGACTGGGGTGTGCAAACATTTTTAAGGATTCAGATCTGTATTTTTGAATTATTTGAAGTGATGAAAGTCTCTAATAAATCTTACTTCTTTTATTTCGTTAAACATAAGATTTGATTAAGATTAGACATTTTAGAAGGATTTAGAAATTATTCTGCAACTTATGTTGAGAAACAAGAATGAAGTAACTGGTATGAAAGTTTGATATAAGTCTACAAAGATGATGTCCATTTTTATCTTAATATTCATACATAATTTATAATGTATCACTATGAGATATTTCCTTAAACTCAGCGTGACATGTATTATCTTTATTAAAAAACTGAAACCATCAAGCTTTTGAAATAACGTCAGCGTTAAGCGTCATATGTGTGACGCTTCATGCTCATTAACATAACTTAGATGAATATTACTCTACAAAGACAGAAACATTTTGCACAAGGATCCTTGTCAAACAAACTTGAGCATGTGAAGGATAATTTTTGCACAAGCACAATTTGCACATGGAAGAGGGCAGAGATATGTGTCTTAAAAAACATAAATTGCTTGAATTTTTGCAACCTAAAAAACTGTACAATAACATGTTTGTGTCTTATATTCCGCTGTTAACAACAGTGGCGCAACCACAATTTTCTTTTAGGAGGAGGGCTAAGTTTATTATAATCCTAGCATGCATTATTTTTAGGAAGAGGGGTAGGTTTGTTTCATTCAAGTGATATTTATTCTACATACCCTCAAATTTGCTCGCACAAGCATGTTTCAGCGTCGGTAACTACCCAGTAGTGGGATGTGGAAAACCCCTTAGAAGTATTGTCTTCGTCCTAGTGTAGATTTTACTTACACGCATCCCCAAGTGTACACGTAGGGTCTTCAGCTGGCATCGAAAACGCAACCTTCCGAGTGGAAGTCCGACACTCTAACCACCAAGCCACCACGGCCCCGTATTCCAAGTGACTGAATAGTGAGATTTTTCAGGACAATGGCTGTTTATATTTATTGCAAAAAAACTTTCCGCCCGGTAGGTACTTGTCGAGATCTTCCGCAGTTAAGGGAGATGTGGATATTTTGTTTTTATGTTTTTGCTGTATATATATGATTCGTGGTGTTTTTTAAGCAAAACCAAATTTTCATAATGTGATGCTGATAGACAGATGAATATTTTCTTGAAAAATAAATGACTAAATCATTAAATGTTAACCAGTTTATCATCATTTTCTCTTCATGTTCTAGATGTCCCATAACCTACCCTAATAATAATCGTAATCATAATAATTAATTCTGGGGTTTTGAAGATGCATTTCTTTTTTGGGATAGGGGGGGGGGGTAAAATTGCCTAATAAAAGTTAATAATGAACGTTATTTATTAAGATTTCAGAAAATAAAGATGTAAATGAAATCATAACCCAACACGTATTTATTGAAGAAAACTCATAGTACGTAATCACTTAGTGCTAAGGCAAAGATGTCCGTAATGAACCTAACAATAACTGATGCTTAAACGTGTTCAAACTTTTATGAGACTATTCCTTCGCGTTCCTATGTTTAGCCAACCACATTAATTCTACTTCACTAACATGCTTGCGTCCGAATTTTGAGGCAGCTCTCTCTAAGTGCTTTAGAAATCCCGATCGACTACTTGAAGAGCGGGAACAATAATTACAAAGCCAAATTATTGTCGGAACAACAGCATGAAAATGAATCTTGATTACCATGCTTGCAGAAACTGCAACGGTTTCCGTTATTGGAGCGTTAAAGCATAATGTAACAGCTGCGATGTGTGGGCTTGTTTTGGCGAATTTTTAACCGAAACTGAAGCTTTTGTGTGAAAATAATCTGTGAAAATTATCTTACTTTGCAATTTCGAGTGATCTGAAACGAAAAGCATAATGAATTTTGTGGTATATTTTATAGCTACTATGAATTTTTAACTAGGCACAGACTTTGCGTAACGCTTTTAAATAGTTTAAGGATTAATATAACAGTTATCTTATTCTGATGAAGAATTTCGTCATTTTTCATTTAAAGAAAAAAAATAATGGTTTGCATTGCTAAATAAATTTATTTATATGAAATGCAGTATAACTTTCGCCCGAACCCCTTTTATACAAAACTCTCCGTTAACCGACGTGCATTTTTAAAGTATGTAAACACCAGAATGTTTTAAATTTTGAGAAATTTAGATAGTTTCAACATTTTTCTCTCTAAATCCGCAAGAATGTCTTTACTTAAAAATAAATAAGAGAACTGCAAGAAATTTAGTGAAAGATTAATGGACTCTTTTGATAGGGATTTCCTTTTTCATTTTTTGATTTTATCAAATCCATGTTTGGAAGTTTCTATTCGTGTTATGGAGCTCTAGCCAAAGAAAAAAGCTTCAGTTCGATTTAATTGAAATGTTGTAAAAATGTTTATATATTATATTATTTTACAGTAAATCTTTGAAAGCTGACCTACACACAATATATGTTTTTTAGTTATTATAAATAAAAGTGGAAAAAAATACGTTTTTGAAGGGAAATTCTCAAAAATATTGCTCTTAAATAAAAAAAAAATAGTTTATGCAAATAGACCTTCTACAACACGACCTTCTATAGCACAGTTACTTCGGACAGCCGAGGATTAACTGTGCCCGTAACAGTGCTAAAATATTTTAGAATTATTTTAAGAAAAGAATAAGAAGATAAAAATGTTTTGGAGTAAATGAACGCGAATAGAACAATATGTAACTTGCTTACTTAAAACATCTGTATTTTGTATTTAAAAAAATATAATCTGACTTCCTTACTTCTTTATGCCTTTGGTAACTCCCTCCCCTCTCCCCTAAAATATTAATATAAAATCAGACACGATAGAATTCAAAAGCAAAAATATTTTACTTAAACGAGATAAAAATATGAAAACCGTAAAATTCCTATTTAGGTTCAATATTCAATGTCAAAACTACATGGGATCATTCATAAATGATGTCATCCTTCGAGGGGGGAGGTGTTTCTTGAAATTGTGACAAGGGGAGGGGAGGGGTAACTACAAGTTTGGCATCATGCTTATGCAACATAGCGTGAGATGTGACAAAGTGGGTAGGGGTCCGTTGAAGTATGACATTTGTGACAAAGGAGGGGGGGGGGAGCGGTCAAAGGAAAAAGGCGTGACATCATTTAGGGACGGTCCCATACCCAAAACCAACGTTTTTGTTCCGCTGAACATTGGAGTTCCGTAGGGATTTTTCAAGGGCTCCATGAATCTTGCAGTACATAACAATCATGAAAGGCATTGAAAAATTAGTACAATTTTCAACGAGACGTCGCGAGTGTAATGATTAGGATAGGGAATCACGTATAGCAGGAGATACAGGAGGGGCACTTACACAAGAATCACAGCGTTGCGATGTGTGCCATAAAAAATATAGGTTGACTGACTTTTAAAACATAAAAGTTGCATTAATAGCTTGTTTGTATTTTTTACTCCTCTGCTAAGAAGTAGAGCTACCAGAGTTTTCAACCATTTGTTAACTACATATCTGTGAGGACAAGGGCTCTCAGTCTGTGTCTATGTGTCAACAAAGAATTACTGCCGTAACAGACTAGGTACTCAACAACTCATGACATGAAATCTCATGACATGAGACTTCAACTCTCCAATCAATTAAAAGTTATGTCACGAATTTGGCCTTAACTGTTAATTTTTGAAAGTAAATGATGAAGCACATAAATATTATTTAAAGCTATTGTCATATTTATCGCACAACATGCACTTCTAGAATGTTGCATTAATAATTGATATCAATATCTTCAATAGTAAAGAAAACAGGAGTTCCATGGTCGGAATCGGCCTTAAAAAAATTTCCACGCCATACAAAAAAAAAAAAAAAAAAAAAAAAAAAACGCTACTCTAAACAAAATTTTTAATTATCTAGGTAGTACAGTAAAATTCCTCCATGGGATCATTCATAAATGATATCCCGCTTCGAGGGGGGAGGGGGGTTCGTAAAATTGTGAAAAAGTGTGACAAGGGGAGGGGAGGGGGTAACAATAGTGTGACATCATGCATTATGCAACATATCTTGACCGTGACATGTGACAAAGAGTGGAGGGGGTCCGCTGAAGTGTGACATATTGTGACAAAGGGGGGATGGGGTCAAATATATGGGAAAAAGCATGAAATCATTTATGAACGACCCCTATAGTGGACACAAGTGGGACAAAAATATTTGTCCGTAATATAGAGGTGTTCTGTAAATATATTTTTTTTATGGCTCAATGTTCTTCTGGAGGAAAATTAAAAACTTACCGCTTAAGAAGAGTGCCCGCTAGGAGGATTTTTACTGTATATGGCACTGTGTAGCAAAATAAAATATATTTTTTCATCACAACGTCTGCCGAACACATTTTTAAACGATAGGTGGAAAAATATTTGTAAGTTACTGACATTTGTTTTCAAACATAATTTATTTAATTAAATAACTACATGAACATTTTAAAAGTCAATTATTATGTTATCATTTCCAAAAATGTTTATCATATAAAGCATTTTTGTTCAAAGAAAAAGGCCCTTTCAACTCATTTGGCCTATTGAGGATCTTAAAAGTTTTTAAGAAACTATCAGACATTTTCTATCAGCGGAACTATCGATGTGAGACAAGTTTTAACTGAATACTGATTGAATAACATACTGATTGAATAAATACATTCTGTCCTACTAGTTGTACTTCTCTGTCTTATGTTCAACAGATATTGC
This sequence comes from Octonoba sinensis, assembly GCA_038502835.1. NCBI lineage: Eukaryota > Metazoa > Arthropoda > Arachnida > Araneae > Uloboridae > Octonoba > Octonoba sinensis. The sequence goes on from CM076600.1 coordinate 130,218,912, forward strand.
GGAAGTTCTTCGTAAATGCATTTCTCTTTTGATTTAATTTTCCGAATTCTAAGTGTAATGCTTTCAAGTTTTTATTGCTGCAGTACACTTTTATTTCTGCTGACGCTCCAGTGAAATAGTTGCTGCGCTTAGATATCTTAGGTACAAAATATATTTCAAACAAGTATGATGAATCCGGACTCGATTGCCATATTTTTTTTTAATTTACTAACTCTGAAGGAAATAATTAGGATGCAAAAGAAAAGAAGTGATGATATTCTGCACTGTTAGAAATTTCATCATGAAAGTACGGTTAAATAGCCTGCAGCAGTCTGTCCATCTAATTCACCGTTAAATTTACGGTTTGGAACATTTTTGTATCTTTACGGGTTCTAAACCATTTTCAATCAGCTTGGTAAAAGAGCCGTAAATACAAAAACTTACGGTTTCATAACCATTTATAACTAGTATGGTTTCAAAACTGAAAATGTAAGTTTTTACGGTTTTTGAAACATTTCGAGGCCTTAAATCTTCAAGGCGTAGAAACCGTAAACGAAGAGCGCGGGAATCGAACCCCTGGTGTATAGTGTACCAACCTCGCGTTTTAACCATTCGGCCATCTTCACCAATCAAAACGTCCGTTTATTTATCAATAAATCTTCTTTTCCAACAAACTGCATTGAAATTGAGATTTCAGTTTCTGATTGGTTCCAAAGTCGTTTTTGGTCTAAATTTACTGTATATTGACAAAATCGTTTTGTTTGCTGAAAAAATTAAAATACAAACAAGCTTCAGCAGCTCAAATTATGGGTTCGCTCATTCGCAAACAGTTCCGAAATCCGATGTCTCCAATTTTTGATTTACGTGTATACATTTCTTTTTTTCGTTTCACTACCAAGATTGACGCTAGATTCTTATTGACTACGGGACCTAGGTGGCGCTTGTAAATTACGGTTTGTTAAACGTTCTTTAGAGAAACAGAGAATAAATGACTTTTTTCAATCAACGGTTTGAGTACCGTCTTTTTAATGGTTACTGTTGCAATTAAATATGGTAAAATAACAATCAAATAAATGGTTATATTACTATTTTATTATGGAAATTTTTAACAGTGGTACAAACTTGCTATTTGAAAATATTGTGGTGTTATATTGTAAATTTAAATATAATAATATAAATAAAAATAGATAGTAAAAATATAAATGGACAAAGACAAAACAGCTAAGTATCATTTTCTTCTCTGGCTGTATTCTTTTCTTTTTTTTTTTAACCAAGACCAAAGGTTTCCAAATACGAAATCTTCTGCAATGACATGGGTTTTATACGTGCCTATACACCTCTTTAAACATAAAAAATGCTACTAAAATTATATACAGACCACGTCAAAAGATCTTCGCCTAAAAACCTCCGCCAATACCTCACATTTCACTCCGCCTTTTTTTGTTTGTTCGAGTTTTACATGAAATAAACACTTTTAATATCTGTACTGGTAAATTCGCATCTTTCATAAATGTACCTCAACTGACTTTTCGTTTGATTATTTTAAAGCTTTTTTTCGCTTTCTACTTATCGCAAAATGTACCAGACCATCACTTTGAGTGTTTCGAACTTTCCATTTTGCATAATTTGTTGCTAATTATAGTGCAACTTTGAATTGCATTGATTTTCCGTAATACACGGCAAGTAGGACAACCTAATGTGACTGAAAGTTTTATTAGAATTAGTAGCAACTTGGTGTGAAATGAAAGTTTAGAAATGGTTGAAAACGGCCTAGTAAACCTAGTAATAGGGCATAAGTTTAGAAAATTAGACTTAGTTTTTCAAGCTTGGCATAACTTTAGAAATGATGTACAATGTGTTTTTTTTTTTTTGCATAATTCTTTCAAAATTCCTTAACAGACACTTGCTCATCAGCTTGCACTGAATCAGCAATACAGCAATGTTTTTATAAATTAAATATATCATATTTTTAATCATTAAACATTATTTTTTTCCCAATTTCCAATATTTAGCCAACTATTATGAACACGCATCCTGAAAAATGCATTCAGTATGCCGTCATCGATCGTTATGCAATGAAATAGTTAAGACATTACGCCTTTCCAATACAATGACTTAATTAACCAGCCCTTTTGTGGACTGGCTATTTCAGGATAGCGGTTGCCGTTTCTCGGAAGAGTGTCATTAACTCTTTGCCGAACATTTATGTGTTAGTAAACAATTATTTATGATAAAAATACTAACAGTGTCTCTCCCCCCTTCTTCCCTTTAAACCAAAATTACAGTTACATACAATATGCAGTATTTTCAATTAGGGATTTTTTTATATATAAAAAGGTGAGAGGAAGCACACATATGTGTATGATTTTTTTAACTAAAAAAAATGTCAGAAACGTTCAAAAATATCGAGGGGTATCTGAAAAATCATATCACCATTCATTTATCGCATAAAAGAAAATTATATTTTAATATATCACTTAAGAATTTACATGAAAATAGGAAGGGTTAGTTTGGTTTTAAACTATTGCAGACATTAATTCGAGTCAATAAACATGGTTTATTCACCGCTTGTGCTAAAAATAATGTATATGACAAGCAAAAGAAATAATCAATGTTACAGCTATATACATGAAACACTTACAACAATATTATTTCATGATCACTTACCCAAAAACCATTTTATCTCTTAAGATTTGCACCCAATATTATCTTCTCAACTTTTTTGTTCATTGTCTGTTGGAGATCGAGTGATAGAAAATCGATATCAAAGAAGATAAACACAACTGATGAAGTTCTAAAGTGATTTCTTCCAAGAAAAAGGTCATGACAAGTGGTGTCATTTGCGATGCCGTCGCGAAAATAGTTGATACGGTTTCGAAAGTGCAGTGTTTGTCTAATTTTATTTTAATGGGTTTGCTTAAAAACAAATCGCAAAAGCAAGCAATTGAAAAGGCTTTGCGTTCTTTTTTCATTTATTGCAAAGCACAAGGGAAGGAAGGATAATGAAGAAAAATAAAGAATATTTTTTTGATAAAACGAGTCACAAGTAATATGCGTGTGCTTTTCGATGTTACATAGCAGATAATTTTCTAAGTAATACAAATAACGTATTGCAAGCGTATACATTTATTAAGGTAAATTATCATTTCTTCATATATATACATATATATATTAAGTTTAAAGATTTTTTCTTCAGTATTTTGTTATCTTTGAATTGTTAACTAAGAGATGCACATAAGAAAAATATGTTTAGAATAAAGTAGGTGCAGTGCAATAACTTGATTTTTGAATTTTATTTTTATTTTTGATTGTGATTTTGATCATTTTATTTTTGATTTTGATGTCATTCTGTGGAAAGTGGAGCTGATTCACTGTTTTCAACGGGCGAGGCGCGTTGCTGAACTTGGAGGCAAATAGACAAACTGTATCCTTCTGCACAATCTGCAAACTCTAATTAAGGTAAAGCAAAACATTAATCCCACTATATATGCTATTGAATTTTTTCCGCTTGATTGCTAAAAATACACTTGTTGTTGTAACAGCAATGGAAACTATATTGACAAGGATACAAAAATAAAGACATAGCGATAAGGAAACATCGCTAAAATAATAAAGGCATTAAAATGTATTTATTATTTTAGAATTTAAAATGAATTGAAATACTTTAGATGAGCATTCATAGTACTGGTGCTTTGAATAAATAGCACTTTTATTTCAGCTTATGTATTTAAGTGGAGATGACAATTGAGGAACCTAATTGAAAGAAAGATAACTGCATTAAGATGTGAAAAAGTTTAAGCCCTTGTGTTTATAGCTTTTTAAATAAGGTTTGACACGTATTTAGTATGAAATTCACACGGGTACACAAAACAACTCTTCAAAATTTATGTAGTCTTGTTAATCATGTTTTAGGTTATATAAATCAGCTTAAAGGTTAAAGAAATATATCCTATTATGAATAAACACAAAAGAAGATTAATTTTTTGGGTAATTGTTCACTAAACAATTCCCAAAAATTATAATATAAAATAATTAAAAACAAAGCATGAACCTCGATGGGTACAGAAATGCAGATTCACTTACTTTCTTTAAGTCGATGAAACCATGCAAAAAAAAAAAAAAAAATACATTTGGCCGTGATAGAAAATCTCAAGAAATAAAAGCTAACAAAAATTTAAACATAAAAAAAACCCAATGGAAAGGGAAGCATACTTATAAATCGAGAGTCCAAAAAACGGTGTTTTTATCATAGAAAAAAAAAGAAAAATCGATAAAAAAAACACAGATTTCAAATTTCCGCTGAAATGAAACAATAAATGAAAGGAACCCACACGTCCCTGTTCAAAAAGAAATTATTTTGCATGTGGAAAAAATGCAGTTAAAAAATTCAATGTGAAAAAAGTTCACAGCTTCAATTAAAGTTGACAAAAGTTCCATTATAGATGATGACACATCATGAGAAAGAAAAACGATTAAAGGATCCACGGCAAGAGAAAAAGACAAAGAGGAACAGAGTTACTGTTCAAGACAATACATTTATCATCAATCCTATTACCACATGGTATCTATTTATTTTCGTCTATTACCAAACAGCCCCTTTTCGCTATAACAGTAATGGTGACTATGTTTAACAGAAATTAAACGGTAAAAACAAAGCTTTAAAACAGAATAGTACTGGTGCCTTTGTTTTCATCAGTAAAGGACCACTGAAGGATGTAATGAAAAAAAGAGCAATGTTTGTCCACATAAAGAGAATCAACACACCTGTATTTTATGTACAAGTGTGCACGAAAGTTTAAGCCTTTGGATTTATGACCTTACATAGAGTATATGTTTTCCATGAAATATAAAATATACACATATGCATTCTTTCTTATGTTTTTCTTTGAATTGCATAAATCAGTAGCTTAAAAATTCAATTAATGAATTGCATTAACTTTGTCGGATACATTGTTATGTTAATATAAATATCAGTATTTTCAAAAGCCTTTTTTTTAATTCCCATGAATTCATTACTTGCTAAAGCAAAGTTTTGAAGTTTAATTTAAATCCTTAGTATCCAGCAAATTACACATTTTTATTTCGACCATTGCTTAGAATTTGAAACGTCACTGTATTTTTCAGTATGATATAATATAGATTTATCCTGTATTAATAACACCCTCCCCCCCCCCACCAACATAAATTGTATTTTTCAAAAAATCAGAATGGAGCAGAATCTAACTGAATACTACGTGTGGATTTCCAGTTTCCAATTGCAAAAAATACACCGGCACAAAATACTATTGAAATGTCCCCATCTATCTTAAACTGACAAGAAAAATGTAAAAAGGGATGTTTTTCTTTTAATCAAACTGCGGTTTGGTAAAATCGACGACGCCACAAGAACTTTGCAGAATTCTCGAGACGATCGGGCACTTTATGACCCTTTAGTCGGTCTTTACATCCCATATGCGCAATAAAGCTTTGTAATAAGATATGAAAGAAATTCTTAGAAATTTGATACATTGCTGTTCGTAAGATGGCAAAAAGGCATGTTTGTATGTTTTGCATTATCCATGTACTTGTATAATTACGCTTCAACGTTGGGCAATTCCATATGTGTCAAATCGACTTTTTATGAAAAAGAAACAAGCTTTAAATATATATATATATATACAGTAAAACCTGTTTTTGTGCGGTCCTTTTTTATGCGATTTTGCTTTTGGTTTTGTGCGATTTTATTTTTGCGCGATTTTTTTCGCGCGATTTATTTTTATGCGGTATGTGAATCTTAGCGACTTTAGCACCAGTTTAATGTTTCCTATCAATGTACATATACATATTTAAAAATTACAACTAATTTAAATTTTTATTTATACAGTAAGCACATGGTAAGTGCCCATGTGCTTACTGCATAAATAAAAATTACAGGATAAGGCTTTGATAATTTCGGTGAAAATGACCTTGAGGAGATGATTGAGGACCAAACTATCGATGATAGTGACATTATTAATAGTTTGATAGATAATGAAAATTTACAAGATGAACCGGAATCTATTACAGCAGATAAAATATATGCAGGGATCCAGCTTTCTAAAAAATTTGAAACGCATTTTCTTAAAATAGATACCAATGCGGAAAGAAGCTTAAAATTCCAAAAAGAACTGAGATCATGCATGTCTCACTATCGTGACGTTTACAAGCAATTGACCAGTCCACCGTCGTCACAAAAACTGATCACTAACTTCGTGGTACCAAAAAAGAAAGCAATTGAAATCCTATCTTCAAGCGACGAAAGCAACTTTCAACCAATTCGTCACAAGAAGATGCGCGTTTTGGATTACGACGAGTAGGAGAAAACTATTTAATCTATAATTTGAAAACTTCTCCATGTATATGTACAATGAAGAATTAAATATTTTTATAATTTATTTAGGTCTAATTTAATTATTTAATTTAATTGAAAGCATTATCTCATCTATTTCATAAATCATTTATGTATTTTCTAAGTCCGACTTTTTTTATGCGGTCCCTATCCACCGTATAAAAAAAAAATTAGGTAGTATATCGTACAAAATTGCTTATTATATGTGAGAATTTATAAAATTTCCGAATATTTTTTTGTACGATTTCTTTTATGCGGTCCCTATCTACCGCACAAAAACAGGTTTTACTGTATATATAATTAAAGAGTTATGTTTAACTGAAAACGAACTTTTCTTTTCTTTCTTCCTACCGTTTTTTTTATATTCACTGTTAACAGTTAAAAAATGACAAAAAGGAGAAAAAAGAACGACTTCCAAGTATGTAATTTTTTAATTTTTTTCCCCAGAGTTTTAGATTTGCGATGGCACCGAATTATCATTTCTTCATTTTTTAAAGAATGTTTCTTTAGTATTTTGTTATCTTTGAATAGTTAACAAAGAAATGCAGAAGAAAAAGATGCTTAGAACATACCTTCTCTGTAATCACTTAAATTTTGATTTTTAATCGCAAGTTTGATAGTTTGATTTTGACTTCATTCTGTTAAAAATCGATTCACTGCATTCAATCGACAAGGTGCGTTGCTGATATAAGTTGTATGCGAAACTTAGAGTCAAGTAGGTGAAAGGAACCCTTCTGCACAATCCACCAACTTTAATGTCAATGTAAAGGCACATAATGCTTCAGTTATGTATTTTTACTTTTACGTTGCGTTCATTTTACGTTTTACTTTACGTTTAAGTCAAATTGTTTCGAAAAAATCGATAAAAAAGGGGAACAATACCTTTTATCCAGATTTTAAAAAAATAAAATACACTAGGAGTGATAGTTGTTTAGTTAAACTTATTAAATGTTGCGAACATTCGATATAAATAACCGAATATCGCGTCAGCTATAGTTAATATTTTGAATTTTTATATAAGGTTTTTTTTACTCCGCAGGAGAAAATCGATACTGTAAGAAAATGAAACCTTTAAAAACAAGCATCAAAGCAATATCTCAAAGGAAAAGCCAATAGACGTGGGACTATTTTTTTCTTATTTCTTGCTAATGGATGAATTCCTTGCATTGTTGTTTATTCATTATTTACACTTGCTTTTGTCGATATTGAATAGCTCTTAAAACAAGATCATTAAAACAATGTAGCAAATAGTGTATGCAAGAAATGTTATCCTGCATAAATACTCCCACCTGACACTGAGAGAAAGTAATAAATGACGCGTTATTGTTGGGAAGAAAAATTGTTTTGAATAAAAAATCTATTCAATACGTTTCTTTAATGGTTAAAGGAAGGATAGTATTTTCTGCTTTACGTGAAAATTTTGCTGTCATTTATTTTAAGTTGCTAACCATTTAATTGTGATACGCTTCTAAATATATTAGAAATTACTGCAGCTGATTGACTTCTGAAGTGTTAATAAAAAAAAAACTGTTAAACAAACGCAAATGTGATGAAGTATAGGCTTCTTTAAGTGATGGAAAACTAAACTTTTTTGGGTTAGTTATAATTTTAGAATTGGTTAGAAATGAAACCTACATTTAGTTTAAACTATGTTTTTTTAGGAAAAAACGTCAATGTATAAATACAGAAACGTAATGTAAATTACAGATACGTGTATCGGCATAAAATCTTAGCAAGAAATTTCAAAGACATTCCTGCAACCCCAAAATATGTGCCTGCATATTATACTGCATTGTTGTACTTTTTACGGTTATTTTTTTATTTTTATTTTATTTATATATTTTTTTTTGTTTGTCTGTTTCAAATGTGCTAGTCAGAAAAACCTGTAATAGTGAAAAGCTAACTTTATCCAAAGTGTGCTAATTATATAAAAATAAATCACAATTATGCTTCTGAAACTAAAATAAATGTGCAATTTGTGTAAATGACTCTCATATACGAAACGGGAACACATAAATCTAAATTCTATATTCGGAATTTATAATAAAAGTAGGGATGTAAAATATTATTCCTTGTGTATGAAGTTTCCTTTAGAAGAGTTCTTTGCAAAAATGTTTTTGTGAACAATTTCTGCGAAAGTTTTATGTGAAATAAAGTTCTCTACCTAATACACTGTTACAACTTTTAGCTCGAAAATACAAAAGAATCTCCTGGTAATTAGTTATCAATTGTCTGATTTAAATTACAGAGACTTAAAACCAAGAAACTACAAAGTCTTTAGAAAAGGAAATTAGAGAGTGCAAAAACCAGAGAGTTCTACGTAACTCAACAAATCTTTCTCTGTAGTTTTGCAGAGTGCGGAAAAATAAGATTTTTATTGGGAAACTATTATCAAGAGACTTGATTATTTGATTTAAAACAAGTTATTCGTAAATTTAAAGAAATACTCGGCTTACCTTCTGTACTTTTAGACATTTTTTACAGTGTACGTATAAAAATTTGAGGTTATTGGTAGTATATAGCACAAAATGGTTCTAAATTACGGTGGAAAATAAGCAATATCCATAACACTGAAAGTTAGTATAAGGGAAAAGATTGTTCAAACCAAAGTGTTCGACAGTTCATCCGAAGTCAATTCTCCTTTTTCCCCACTTGCTTACGCGTAGAAAATAGGATCTAATAATCAAAATGTTATTAAGTTCTTTCTGAAAATTAATTACAAGGCAATATGTTTCAGCAGAAGAAGTTGCTTCTTTTTCTTAAAGAAAATTGGTATTGCTGAAAGGAAAAGCAGCTCACTATTGTTTGAAGGAGTAAAGTTTTATATTGGTGTGATACTATAGCCTCATGCTTATCCTATAAACTAACTTATGCGTACTAGTATGTAGTATCAATTTTACAAGCTATACGATTGTTATTTGCATTGACGTTTAAAGGAAAATTGTGATCAGCTCTTAAGCTCGCATCTTTTTACGTCGAAAAAGATTTTCCAATTAATTCCGAAGCCGGGATCTGCAATTTTTGTTCTATTTGTGCTTTAAACTTTTTTTATATCTGTGATTTTTGGTGAAACTAAACATTAAATGTTGTTCAATTTAATAGCGATATGAAATGTAGATCAACAATCTCTTTTTCGAATCATGAAGTTATTATTTTAAGCTTGAAAAGATTTTTTCCTCAAACTGTGAGAAATGATTAAATAATTCTTGTTTTATGATTCAAAACAAACGAGTGGATATTCGAGGCCTTTAAAAATGTTCAAAAGACAAATTGCTGAAGTCACTCTAAAGGGTAATAATTCGTTCTAAATATGGTAATATAGAAAACTTGTGCTGGAAGCAATGTATTTTCTTGTCAAACAAATAGAAAAATAAATAAATATTACGAAGGAGAAACAAATTGTGGGATATTGTTAAAGTTAGAACATATATTTCAAACCCTATAAATTTTTAAAAGAAGAATAAAAATACTATGGTTTTCTTTTTGTATATAGCGGTGAATGCTAGACCTTACGATCAGCAGTGCACTGTTAGAAATTTCATCATGAAATTACGATTAAATAACCGGCAGCAGTCTGTTCATCTAATTCACCGTAAAATTTACGGTTTGGAACATTTTTTTATTTATACGGGACCTAAACCATTTCCAAGCAGCTTGGTTAAAAAGCCGTAAATACAAAAGTTTATGGTTTTATAACCATAAACTTTGTGTGGTTTTATAACCATTTTTGAATGGCTATAACTCAAAAATGGTTATAAAACCACACAAAACGGTAAAAACGAAATTTTTACCGTTTTTGAACCATTTTGAGGAGTAGAATCTTCGAGGCGTATAGAGACCGTAACCAAAGCGTGCGGAAATCGAACCCCGGGTGTATGGTATACCAACCTTGCCCTCTACGCATTCGGCCATCTACACCACTTAAAGCGGCCGTTTATTTATCAATAAATCTCCTTTTCCAACAAGAAAACTGCACTTAAATTGAGATTTCAGTTTTTGATAGGATCCAAAGTCATTTTTGTTCTAAATTTACTGTATATTGACGAAAATAATTTTATTTGCTGAAAAAATTAAAATACATACAAGCTTCAGCAGCTCAAATTATGGGTTATCTCATTCGCAAACAGTTTGGGAATCCGATGTCTCCAATTTTTGATTTACGTGTGTATGTGTTTCTATTTAGTAACCACTGCTTAAGCCACTTTTTTTTTCTTCTTTTTTTATATGCACATGCAGATTTGAACTGATAAATCTTTATTCATATTTTAACAACAACGTACGACCGTTAAGGTTTCGCAACCAAGATGGACGCCCGATTCTTATTGAGCGCTTTTAAATTACGTTTAGTTAAACGTTCTTTAGGAGAAACAGAGAATAAGCGATTTCTTTCACAATCAGCGGTTTGAGTACCATCTTTTTAATAGTTATTCAACTGTTGTAATTAAAAATTGTAAAATGACAATCAAATAAATGGTTATTTTACTATTTTATTACGAAATTTTTAACAGTGTGCCAAGTACTAGCCCGCGTTGTACCAATGTCAAGAAAATCGGATTTCAAAAAAGTTTATTGAATATTTACATAGATAAAACAAATAAAGCAATCTTGAAGAAAGAAAGGAATTAATCGAATACGTAAAATCGTACAGAAATTTGTTTTACTACAGTATTAGGAAAAAAAAAAACCAATTATGGTAACGCTTTTTTTTTAATTCTTAAGTGCAAGCAAAGTTTATATTTTAAGATTTTCCTTAAACTTATCTGATTACGGCTGGAGTTTACAGCGCTTAGAAATTTCTCAGTTCTGAGAAATTAAAAGGAGAGAGGGTTTCTGAAGAAACACATGTAATTAAAAGAATACCTTATAGCCTAAAGGGTAAAATTAAGCTCATACGCACACAGAAAACTCGAAACCTAACTCATTTGTCAACGTAAATTATTATTCTACTTAATTACGGCAGTCTGGATTATTTATAAACCTTTAGAAGCAAAAACGAAATGTTTTTGCTGGTTTTTTCTGCAATGTCTATCTGAAACGGGTTTAAAGATTTAACAAGCTGTGTCATTCTATGCCAACTGAAACCACTACATGGTTTTGTAAATTTTAAGCAATATTCACGGGTTTGGTACTATTTTGAAGGAAACATATCCAAGTTTATGGATTGAATAGTTATTTTTGAGAACTATGCATAATTATACTGAAAATTATGAAGAATAAGGGGCACTTTAGACTCTGATTTCTCCCATGAACAATGTTGCTTTTTTTAAATAACAAAAACTGTTATAAGTTTAGAGATTTTATCCCTAATTTTTTTATACAGTAAGTTACATTGCTCTAAGTATATGTGTGAAGTTTATGTTTTCATACAAAATGTTTTTCTTATTTTTTAAAATTAAAAACTTTCTAGTCATTAATATGTCCCCTCTGTTACAAATTTTTAAATAAGTTTACTTGATTCAAATAATAAACAAACAATAAACTGCAGAAGAATTATTTACAATAAAATTCATTAGTATAATCATGTTTTGTAATAATTTTGAAAATTTTTTACTAATTAAAAAAGTTATAACAGTAACAGAGGGGACATAAATGAGTAACAGAAGGGACAAAGCTGGAGTGTCCTCTCTTTTACAACTTGACATGAGATTTTTAAACAAATCCCATTGGTTGCAATGTTTATAAGGAATTCTGGGAATGTACCTGGGAGTAGTAAGATCTTGTTTAAACCAGTTTCGAATGAAGATGGAGTACAGTTTAACTTTAAGGATACAGTAAAGAAATGACTAGATTATGTTCTACTTCGGTTGATCAGCCTTATTCTACTGATTTAACTGTTGGCAGTTTTTCTATTGTTAAAGTGCAAGGAAAAAAGCCGACTAGTAAAATTTGTTTGCCAAATCATCAAATTGGAGAGGGAAACAGACAATATTCAGGTTGTCTATTTAACATGATCTGGTGGACATAAAACTTTTAAATACAATTACAGTGATGTATCATGGGTTAACATGTCGGATATTATAACTGTGTTACCAACTCCAACTTTAAATAACAGAAGTGTTATCTTTGACAATAATGTTTTGTTGTAATGCAACCAAGTATATGCACCTATTGAAGCTAAATCTGTAAGCTGTCCCCTCTGTTACACGTCATGTCCCCTCTGTTACACATTGCTTTCCACATTTAAATAAAAAGAGTTTTTTATTTAAATATAGCAATGCATAATTTTATTAATTTGGAATGTTCAGAGTTAAAAAAAAAAAACCAAGTTTTTTAAAAGATCTTCAAGTCACAGAAATTAACATAAATTATAGTACGTCAAATACTGTTGACATTTTTTGTCCCCTCTGTTACACATACTTTAATTTAATTAAAGAGATCAAATGGGAATGTAATTTCAATGTTGAGTGAAATAATTATACACTGCTACTTAAAGTTACAGATTGGCCTATTAATTTTTGTCTTTAAAAATGTTGTGTATTTTTTTAAAAGCAAAATCTGCGTATCTGTATGCCTCTGTTACGCTTGGAACTCCACAGCTACTATTTCAAAAAGCTACGTATTTACAGATTTAAAATATATGATTTTATATGTTTCAAGATCTCTTTAGAAAAACATTTTATATATATTCTTAAAAAAATAAAAAGTCTTGATATAAATTATACAAGAAAAGAGGTACAACTTCTTATGCTCTTTGGCAACGGGTTTATTTTGCTTCAGTCCTGTCTTAAGCATAGCCACGTTGTATCGAAGTATCGATATAATAACCGAGGCACAAAAAAGTAGTGCACTTATCCATTGCTGGACGGCAACGGTTTCTTTGTTTTCAAGCTAAAACAGCTAAACAACCTTTGGTTAGGTTAGTCATGTTTTCTTAGTTAAAGTAATTGTTTTTTTTTAATTTCAATTTTATTATTAAAACCCTAACAGAAAAATAAATCACATTAGAGGGGGGAAATATAAAAGAAATGCAAATAATATTAAACGAATATGCGGAACTTATTCTATCAATTATAACGCTTTTTTAGGATTATATAAATCATCGCTTTTGGAACAATTTCGCAGGTTTTTGAAATATTTACCCATTATTATTTTTTTACGTTGTTTTCTCAAATTTTTTGAACACCAACTGCATAACAATTCAGCTATTTTTTCGTGAGTAGCCCCATTTCGTTGCACTTTTAGTGGTATGCTAATTTAAACCAGCACTACACTAATTCTTTTACTAGACGTTTCCGACTTAACTTTATTCATATTGTGATCAAATTTGGACCTTCATAGTTCACATTTTATCGCTAGTGCGTTAAAGACAATCTTGAAAGTTTCACCTTGCAATAATGAATAGTAACTCAACTGTGTAGAGATTTTAAAAATGTCTACGTAAATGCAAGGCGTAAATTCATTACTCAAAATATATTTTTAGGATATGGTAAAATTAAACGTTAACTGCTGAGGTACTTAAACTGATAAAAGACATTACGCAATTTAAAACTCAACAAATTTAATAAACAACAAAGACATAATTAAACAAAGTAAATTAAAACAAACTTTTAAACATGCGCCGCGGGCAACAACCCATGCGGGCACACGACTGCTGCACAGCAAAAAGAAAGAGAGCAAGCGAGTGAAAAAACATTTCACTTGGCATTTATACTGTTCTTCTCGCCACAAGCACTGATGCCACAAAACTTTAAGAAGTTCGCTAACGATGCATACTAATGAACAGGTTGAGCATTTTGCATAATAACAGGTTGCCACACACTCAAAGAGCTCTACTAGATCGGAAATGTGAATACGCTTTTCTGCTTAAAAATTTGGGTCATACAACATTGGTATGTGCATTGTGATCAATCGACTTAAAAATTAATATCAGTACATAGCACTAATATCAGTACATTTATTTTACCTAACTTACTTTATGAAACATTAATAAAAATTAGACTTTCAGTAAAAAAAATGTCTTAAAAGCAAATATGCAATTTATTAAATAAAATATTGACTATTTTCTTCCTAGAAACCTTAAAGCACATGATTAAGTTTAAAACTTTATTGTTTGGGAACGACCAAAACTTGATTCATTTGTCTTTCTTGCTAATGCACGGTGTTCTTCAAGAATCTTAGCGAGTTTGCAATTTCTCTTTATCCGCATTCGTTATACCCTTTATTTAGTATGCAAATCCTTAGGATTTTGTTCGTACAAAGAACAGATGAAGGCCCTTAAATTTATTGCGATGCTATTAATCTTACATTCTAAGCATTATTGCTAATTTAAAATTTAGAATGAGTTGATACGTTTCTGACATTTATGTTTCATTTGGTAATCAATTATTTTGAAGTTAAACGATAGAAAAATAAAAAGAAAATATTATAATAAAAATGTATCCTCAAAAAATTTTTATACGAAGTATTATGACTGTATTATTTTTTAAAACCTTTTTTTAGAAGTATAAAATAAAATGAAGCATTTTATGCAAACTGTCTAATGACATGAGATCTCCTAACTCAGCTTTTTTGCTTTTCAATTTTTCATTTTTTTTTTTTTTATTTCTATTGATACTTTTACAATAGTTTTTTTTCTACGGGAAAATTGGTTGCAAAGGGATTAGTAAGCCTAGCTAAACTCCTAAAATAAACATGAGTTTTTATCGAGATACAATTTACTTCATTTGCCGTCCAGAGGATTCTACAATCTAGTTTTTATTTAGATTCTGGGAACAGTAACACCCCTCAAGTATATTAAGCTCCGATTTTTTCGAACTAAGTGGTACCCCGTCTTACTCGCTAGCACGCCCCCCTCACGGAACTGCATACGTAATTTCGCTCACTCACCGGATAAGGAGATATTTCAGTTTAGCTTTAGAACTATCCCAGGAAGAACTGGTGCTGTCAAAATTTATGCTGCATACTACACATCGGAGCCGTGGTAGCCTAGTGGTAGATGACGGACTTCCAACCGGAAGATTGGGTCTTCGATACATTACCCGCTGAAGATCCCCCATGTACACTTGAGGATACGTGCATGTAAAATCTATGGACCCTGAAGTCTCGAAGCAGTTCCGAAGGTACAGGAGGAGGAGAATTTCCCTTCCCTTCACTCTTAGGTAAAAAAAGGCTCTTAGGCTCAAAAAAGTAAGGTGGCGCCGTCTGGTGTCATCCAAATACATTATGAGCCAAGTTGTACTTCCACCGTAGTGGTGCTCATCTGTAAATGGAAGACGCTCCTTTACTGCCTTAATTCCTGGTCACACTGCGAAGGGGAGCTTGGATAACGAATAAGCATTAGAAACAAAAACAACACATAGATCTTTGAAACTAAAGGATATATAACGTGTAACCCAATATATAAAGATTTTACAGTGTATAAATTCGGCGAGATTTCGAATGCTCCCAAAAGCCTTCATAACGTAAACCTCTGAGAAAACTGGCCCACCTCAAACGTTTCCAAAGTAGTATTCTATGATGCTTAAATAATATAATAAATAACTGATAAGATACATTACTGGCCAGCGGGAATTTTCCGCCTCGCATAAGTGGTTAACTCATATTGTTGCATCACTCAGACGGAGTGCTCGAGTAAATTTCAGCTATTACCGT
The DNA here is from genome assembly GCA_038502835.1 of Octonoba sinensis. Lineage (NCBI taxonomy): Eukaryota > Metazoa > Arthropoda > Arachnida > Araneae > Uloboridae > Octonoba > Octonoba sinensis. Next base: position 130,234,849 of record CM076600.1, read on the forward strand.
AGCCTCGATAAAACATTTTTAATTCAAACACATTTTTAACACATAAATAACAACTTTATACAATATTTTTAAAAAACACTTGACGTTAAGCAAATTATATTGAAATTGCAATCCCTTTCCATTAAAAAAAATGCTGCCAAAATAATAATAGTACTGATATTAATAACAATAGCATAAAAATTTACGGATGCCTACTATATACTGTTTTAGTTTTGTAATATAGCTACAATAACTCCCTGTACGTATATCTACGACAAAATTTTAATTATTTATATTTTATTTGTTAAAGAAACTAGTAATATTTTTTTTAATTGGTCATTTTGTCAAGAGTAACCTGATAAAATTATACTGTGCATTTTAATGATACTCTTAAGAATTATTTATTACAACTCATGCATCTGATTCAAAGTTACAGACAGTGTAATTTTTATATATAAAAATAAAATATACTCAAGACTGCAGTTATTTATGTTATTATTAGAATAGTTTTAAGTATAGAAGAATAAATGTTTCGCTACATAAGTGCGCCTTACGTAATTAAAAAAAAAAAAAAAACTGTCAGAAACATTTTTGTAATAGTTACAAAATATTTTTTTGGGTTTCTTTTCAAAGTCATAAATTTTAAAATGCATTTCACTTTCTACTTATTATCAAAAAATAATAGCACTTTAAGGACTGACTCATGTTTCTTTTAGGTTTGTTTCTGAGAGAATGTCTTTGCAACTCAAAACTTTCTTTAAAGCTCAGAAAATTTATTTGGTTTTGTGATATTAACCTCAGGGGGAATTAACTCGTCTAGCATTTCTTAAAACTTTATTTTCATTTTCCCAAATTTGATTTCATAACCAACAAGAAAAAGAAACCATTTGCTACGTTTGTAATATACGTCGGTGTATATTCTCATTCTCTCTGAATTATTTAATGTTCTCTTTATTCTTATAATTTATATTTATTTAATGTTTTTTTTTAACAAAAGAAGGTTTTTTTTATATCATAGGCTTTGTGATTTTAATGCGGTTTCCCTTTTCAGTTAAATACCATTTGTTCACTTAGGATTGTAAGAAATATTTCACGCAAAAAGAGGTCTATGCTCATAGCATAGAGATTGCATTTTTTATTAACTACAAATATCCCTTAAAAAGTAATACTAGTTTGTAAGCGCTTCTAAGAGCATTTGTAACATCATCTATTCCGTATTTATTTATAAAATGTAAGATTTTTTCGTTGAAGTTTTTAGTAAGTTAAAACTGACGATCATGTTACTCGTTTGAAACCTCAAAAAATTATTTTGTCGATAGACTGAAGGTCCTTTTCTATTTATAACAAACGTCAGAACCTGCAGTTGGAGTGATTTTTGTTTATGGTTATGTTTTGCTTAAATAACTTATTTGCAGATTTAATGCGAACTTGCTGATATGTGGCTCACCTGAGCTTTCCAACGAGTCATATGATTTTTCAAAAAGCTGTCTCACCCCCAAAATACCTTTTGAAAAATAAATTGAAAGCTGTATCCACCTCATAAAATTAGAGCTCACATTTATTAAGCTAACACTTTCATTGTTAAATTACCTTATCGCATAAACGCGATTTGGGGAAACTAAATTCAAACGATTCTGTATACGATAAAAATAACAAAATCCATCCCTACCTTAAAAAAAAACTTGGACTTGCTGTTTATTTGTTAGTTGTATTTTAAATACTAACAACTTTTTTGAAATAAGAAATGATAAAGTACTACAACAGACAATTGTAAGACAGTTATCGTAGCTTATCATCCATAAATGGTACGATTTACAAGCAATATCAACTTTGTTGCTTGTTGAAAACATAATGTATATCGGGAGTACTTGACAATATGGCTTCTAATACCACGTAGTTCCTAATTTTTAATACCAATCCTTTTAACCTTATTTTAAAACAATTAGAGGGCATGAGGATGTCAACTTAGCCCCTTGCGTGTTTTTTCACGTCACCCTCCGGGAACATAATTATCGTTGAAGCAGTAACGTAAGATTTTTCGAAATTTTACTGAAATGAAATAATCCTAACCCTTATAAATAATCCATTTTCGCTTACTTTCCCTTAAAAGTAATAAAAAAATAATAAAGCATAAAAGAAGGTATAATGGTACCTCAAAATATCGTTAAAAATAAAGAAAAGTAAAAAAAAAAAAAAAGAGGTAATTAAATAAAGATTGAAAGAAAAAAAATTAAAGTAATTTTTTGAGATGGGGAAAATGTGTGTCTGTCGGTATGTCTGTCCCCTTGTCTGAAATTTTTTGATCGGGATTTTTAAGGATATTTTCGAATGAATGAATGATTAAATGAATGAGCTAGGAATGAATGAATAGACAAGTTAATAAATAATACAATAAATACATGAGTGAATAAATGAAAAAGTAAATAAATAAGTGAATAAATACACGAATAAATAAAAAAAAAATAAATGAGTGAGTGAATGAATATGTATTCACCGTTGAGACAGGTTTATTTTAATATTTTAAGAACTAAAGCTAAATGAAAAAGAGAGAGAGAGCTAGATTCTAAATTCAAACTTGGTGTATACGGGAAAGTAGGCTCGTTTAGTTCTAGCCGTAACTTCTTGTTATTTATTAACGCATTGCGATTTCCATGCGTTTGATAAATAATATTTAGAAAGACAATTGTTCGTGGTTTTCGTAGTTATTCAATTATCTATGTTTTTTTGAAAGAGAATTGTCAAGAAAACCAAGTTCTCAAAATGTGGCTTCATTTTGCTACAAAGTGACATTGAAACATGAATAATCGAATTTAAATTTTATTTGAAAAATAAATAATTATGACAAACAAAGGAGTAAAACGCACTATTTATAGGAACAAAATATTTACTTCGCAACACATTCATTTCTAGAACAATTTATGCAAGTTCTAAGAAAAAAGCATTTTTGGGGCTTAAGAGATTTGAATGCCATTTTGAATCCCTGAACCGTTAAAAAGGAAGCATGCACTGTAAAAAAGATCTATCCCGAAAATACTTAAGACTCTCCTGGAAATCATTTATCCGCAGTCTTGTCACAGAGACTTAAAAGCAAGAAACTACAAAGACTTCAAAAGAGGAAACTACAGAGAATGAAAAAAGAGAGAACATTCTATAAATTGATTATAACTGATAATGTGCCGCAGTAATGGCGCCATTCTTGAGTACGCTGAATTTCTATTCATGTCACATAAGGCGAAGGTGAGTTCAAATGAGCCCATGCTGTTCGGATTCATGGGCTAGACAGCGATTCTCAACCTGTGGGGCGCGCCCCCTAGGAGGGCGCGAGCACACTAGAAGGGGGGCGCGAGAATATCCAAGAGAACATATTACTTTGAAAAATTGATTAACTGGCTGAAAGGAAACATACACACACAGAAAACAAAATACATTTCGACATATTTAGCAAATTATTAAAGTAAAACAAATTACTAAATCAAAACTTTCTCAATCAAAACATACTAAATTGAAAACAAATTTATTAATTATTAGTGACTTCCTTGGGCCTGTCTTGAAAAGCAAAGTTTTTCGAAGGAAGTGCTTACTATTAGAAATAACCACTCTCAGTTCTGTTTCTATATTTAGCCGAGATCTATAGTTTGTCTTGAAAAAAGCCACAGCAGAAAATCCTGTTTTACGAAAGTAGGATGTTGAAAATGGTAACAGAATGCGAAATTCCCTTGTTTTTACTTCAGAAAAATCATTCTCTACTCCTGCCCAAAATTCAAATAGTGATTTATTGCTAAATTAATTTTAATTCTAAATTACTCGCTTTTACTCTAGTTTTGGCAGTTAGTTAAAAATAATTCAAAAAAAGGATCCAAAGTACTCAATATACATTATTGATGTATACGGAGGGCGCGATGAAAATTATGAATGAAAACTGGGCCGCAAATACTGAAAGGTTGAGAAACGCTGGGCTAGAGGCTGCCAAAAGTTAACAGGGTACTCTCAAGAACTGAGGATAAATTATATATATACGCTAAAATACGCTAAAAATGTATAACGCATTTTTGACAATTTTTAAGCTGGTAGTCACATGTTTCAAACAAATATTTATGCGTTTGTTCATAATTTTTAAACTGGTTGTCACAGGTCTCAAGTGTTCAGTTTTACGTGACTAATCAAACTTTTTTCTGTATTTGTACAGAGTGCGGAAAAACAAGAATTATATTGAATATCCGTTATCAAGAAACTTGATTATTTAATTTAAATCAAATGCTTCGTAAATTTAAAGAAACACTCAGTTTTCCTTCTGCACTTTAACAGAATTTTTTTACAGAATTTTTTTTAATTAAATTAGGAGGAAAATAACAAAATGTCTATGTATCTAGGTTTTCCATTACCAAAAATTTAAATTTTGAAATATGATTCTGTATTTTAATGAAAATATTAATTATCTATCTATAAAGGTAGCAAAGTTTTTAATTCTATTTAATTAAAATAAAATCAGTGGTTTAACGTTCGCACTGCTAATCTAGTTTTAGGCTGCAATATTTTTGACGCAACTAGATTTTTGGTGGTTTTCAGTTACTACATGATGACAATTTGTATTATATCCCTACATGTAACTAAACTACTTTTTTTATTGCGTCAGTACTTTTGTCTCTTTATGTCTGAAAAACTGTAGAAAATAAAATACAGTAATTAATTTTTTTTAAGTAAAATATAAATGAAATAAATATTGATTAAATAAAAGTATGTCACATAACTAAACAAAGATATAAGTCATATTATGGAATTTATTTATTCAATTATTCATTCTAAACTCTTTTTCTCGGCATAATTTAAAGCTTGCAATATTTTTCCGACAACTAATCTCAAAGAACAATTAATTATTTTTTAATAATTGAAAAAAAAAAGAAAACATTTAACCTAAAAGCAGTCAGTATTGATCCCCCAAATTCGTAGTTATAAAATACACTCCAAATTTCCGTATTGGAACTTTTTAAGAATCTTCCAAGTTTTTTCAATACATGTTCAGATAAATTTTTAACATTTTGGGAAAACATAAAAATGTTTCATTTCATCCAAGAATGACTGACAAAAATAAGTTAGCTAAATTGCAACTTTGCAAATTCATTTCCAAGTGCACTGTTAAAATTGTTATACATATCTGAATAATTAAATGCAGAATTTTAAAGAGAAACTAAACTGCAAAAGTCATTTCTTAGATTTTCAAAATATTATATATTGAAAATTCACTCCTTCTAAGTGCATTTTTTTTTTTTTTTTAAATTGCTCACTAAATTCAGAGGTTATTTTTTTTTATCAAGAATAAATTATCAACAAAAAACATTGCCTAAGTCTTTTCGTGTATATAAACAATAAACTTACTTGCGAAAAGCGATGCCGCTCCAAGCTTGACAGTCAGACAAACCAGATGGTAAACACGCAATCTTCTTGTCCAGCGACACGACGCGCTCCTCACGCAAATCCACCCCTTTGGTTTGAATTACTTGAGGCGTGTGGAAGGAGAGTGGATATCCCCTTCCATGCCAGAAATTCGTTCGAGCTGTCTTCTGAATTCACCGCTTGGGACAGCAGGCTACTGGCCAATTTTCGCGCGCACGCGCTATTCCTACGAGCGCGTGCGTGTCCTGCTTGACGAAATAAGGGAAACTTCTTTTCCTAACCAATACTTATTGAGACGAACAGAAGGGAATATATATTTCAAAATAAAATGTTTGTGTTTATTTTTAAAATGCACGTATTTCAAAAATGGTTGTATAATTATTCAGTTTTGCAGTGCGATGTTCTTTTAAAAAGTTTTAATTTTTGCAATTACAATTTTCTAAAACAGTTATAATTTTTTTCCACTTTGTTGAATAGCTTTATGTTAATGCTTCATCGATAAATAAAACTGTACATTTCTGGTCTGGTTAACAGGTTGAAAGTATTTCTTGAGATTAAATTTCGAGGAATATAGAAGTGGAATATAATAATTCAAACTAAATGTTGATATTCTTTTTCGCTTCAACATTAGAAAACTTATAAAGAATCATTTATCGAATAGTTATATTTTTAGTGAAAGCCTTGTCCTTTTCTTTAGGACGAAAATTCGTCACAAATTTGAAGTCAATGATTGTACACAGAGTTTCCTAATAATAATAATAGTAATAATAATACCAACAACAACAATAATAATAATAATAATAATTGCTATTTTTTCAGATTAATTTTTTTCCAAGAATAAGATTTAGAAAATGTTTAGTTTTTTTTTTAACATTCACATGTTTTGCTTGAAAAAAATATTATTTTAACTCATGATATTTTCTGCTCAAATCTGTTTCCCAATATGTATAACTTTTTGAAACGTTTACTTCTTTCAGGAAAAATGTTTAAGACTTATTTATTGCTATGATTCCTTAAAGTCTAGAATTAATTTAGATTTTAATACAATTTTATGGTAATAGAAAGAATCTTTCGAGTCTCATGGAAAACGTAATGTCTCGGCACATTGTGTCAATATTTGTAGCAAATGTTGATTACAGATAAAAATAATGGGCCGAGGCTTGTAAACAATTAGACTGTTCGTGAAAAAAAAAAATCAAACAAGTAGGCATTTCTTTTTTTTTCCGTTTTTGGGGATTTTTTTTCCTGCTGTAATGTATTTTTTGGTGGGGAGGGGTAAAAAAGAAGCTTGCCTTGGACGAAACGAGACTACTTTTCTATTTATAAACATCAAAAATTCCATTTATTTATCGTTCTCTTCGGGCCTTCTTAATTAAATAAAGAAATGCAGCGGTTTATCACACAATTATGGTTATTTATACACATACGCGAAGAAAAATGAAAGATAATCTTTTTATATTTTTATTTTTATTTTTTGAAATATGTTTAAGCAGAAAAAGGTAAAGCCACGAAATGGTCATTCTGCTGGGATTTAGCGAAAAGTGTTTTTAATGACAAACAGGGAAAAACTTCTAATTATTTTTTTCTTCAAATGTAAAATAGCAAGGAAGGAAACACGAGAGAGTAATAATATCAATCTTGATCCTTAATTTTGAGTTTTTCTTTTATTATAGCACAAAAGTTTGTTCGACTGTGTAAAATGTTATAAGATTAATGAGCTGTAGAGTTGAATAAAAACTGAAACTGGAACAAATTGTCACAATTAAATCAGAAATGTTACTTAATGTTATCACTCTCATCTTACACAAATGACTGTTTGGCGTCGAAGGAAGCCTATTAAATGACGAATTTCTCAATAAATAGATGAATTTAAAAATATCCTCTCCACTTTAGTAGAATATTACCTCGATTTTTTATCTTTGCAGTTTTGGTTAGTTCTTTTTTTATATGAAATACTTGAAGAAGTTACAATCTCATAAAATTTGAAAGGTTTACTTTTTTTTCTCCAATGGTGCTTCATATAGTTACTTACCTTTTTGCAGAGCTAGTGCATTCCCCTCAAATTGGCATCCATTGTTTCAAGTTGCACCACTGTCGGTGGATGCCATTACTACTATGAGAATTTTGACGCTCAGTTTATCCTAGATGGTGGTACCTGAACTCTTAATTGATGCAGATTGCACTAGGAATTTGATTTAACCGAGAGCATCCAAGCCAAATGTCTAGTCGAGGGATCGTTTACATGCCGCATAATCATACGACATGGGCGCAGACGATTTTCTGCATCTTGAAAATCCACCGACTTGGACCAGGTTTGAACCTGCGATCTTGGACGTACGAGGCGTGCGCCTTACCAGTACGCCACCCTGTAGACAAAACTACTCTTATGAGGGGCCCACTGAAAAAATTAAGTAAGTTACATACTACTTAAGAAACTTTGTTTTATGTTTCATTCATTCATTTTTTAACATTCATTTTTGTTTTAACTAATCTAGTATTTGTAATTAAACACGTTTTTATTAAAAGTTATTTTGAAAAATTTATTTACCTTTGATATTGTCATTTTATAAGTAAGTAAACTTATGCTTTCGCTTTATTGGCAATCGGTCTTATTTTAATTTGGCCGTTCTTCCAGTGACCCCCTTTCATCTATAATTTTTCTTTTAATCAAAACACAGTGAACTATTCTACATACGGAAAATTGTACAATGTACATTTAATGAATAACGACATGAAAATTTTAGTCATCACAAATGTTACAGAAAATCTAATTGCATAAGTTAACGTCCGCAACAATACTTACATGAAAGCTAATTACTGGTTCTATAAAAAGGAAAATTAATGTTAGCTCATTGTGTTTAAGTAAGGTAAAGCTAATTGTTTTCGAAAGGTACAAATATTTGTTTTCACCCAATTTTATCTCACTTTAGACAGAAAAGCACCAGCGCTTCCTTCATGAGATTTTTAGCTCTATTCTAAAGAAAAAACATTGGGTAATGATTTTTGAGAATTATATATGTTCATAAGATTTGTTTACTGCTAAAAGATATATGTTTAACTAATATAAAAAAGTTTATAATAATTCAAAGGTTACAGCTACTAAAACTTAGAGACAACTGCTTTTACAACGGTAAATTACAAGTCCTCCAGTGTTATTGAACATAAAATGTATTTTATTAAAATGTAACTAAATTCTTTAATATAGTTTCGTCTCTTCTTCTGTCTCCTATTTTAAAAACTAATGCGAAATGACTACTGGCTTAAAAGCTTAAAACTGTCGGAATGAAACATTTACACTTGTCTCTGACATTAACAGTCAAATAAAAAAATCGTTAATTGCCTTTAAGTCAAAAATATTACCTGACCATTAAAACTAGATTCAATGTGACTTGTTTGTGGTCGTATTTTGGAGTGTAGTTTTTCAAAAATGAACTTTTTTGGAGTTTTTTTTATTTATTTAGATATTACGTATTAAAAAACCTTTATTGAAAAAAATGTTGATAGCTATTAAGCTAATTCATACTGAAGTAAGGAGTTTAAGGGAGTTTTCTTTAAATTTATTTTACGTTCACAGATTGGTGTAAAGTAAACCTTTCACCAATGTATGGTGCCGATTTTTTTTTATTTTTTTTTTTGCAAAGTTTAGATGATTGAAAGTCCAAGGTCATGCTGCTTTGACTATTATTGCTGCGCTAATTGGAAAGTGCTTTAAAAATGTGTTATGTTATGAAAGTATACTATTAAATAAAAAGAAAGGAAACTGTATATTTTAATATTGATGTTTAAAAATGCTATAAATTTAGTAGCTATTTTGCAACCAGTAGATCTAAAATTTGGAGCGTGACACTCTGAAAAACGATTTTTTGACCTGTCTCCGTCCAATATTGACTTGTCTAGTCACTAACTGACCTGTCTCCGTCCAATAACGTAAGGGGTAGAGCAGCTTGATCCAGCGTTCGAATTTAGAATTCTGTACAGATTTATTATCTTAATATTCAAACTGTGAGCAATAATATTACAAAGAACAAACGAGGGCCTAAAAAAAACTAGTAGTCTTTTAAATAGCAGATTGAAAACACAAATACAATAATTATACACTTATCTCCACTGACCAAACGGTCATGCTAAAACGCTTATTTATTTATTTATTTTTCATGTTTTAACATTTTTATTTGATTTTATTCAATTTATTTATTTTTAAAGTCAAACGAACATACATTGCAGAACAAATGGTCCAAATTAAAATGTTTCCTAATAATTTTTAATATCGTCATAATTACTATAACTAAGAGAGTTACAAGAAGTCTTTATTAAAAAAAATTGAAAACTTCCAGATTGCTTGCTTGAAAAATATGTCTTTTAATAAATTTTTAACAACAGGAATTCCTACTCTTTGCTTCAAATCTCAGAGCCAAATACGTTTTTTATGACTCAACCTCCCGTATACAGTGTGGGAAAATAAATAGTTTCTGGATATCAGGCGGCGGAGATAAAAAGATCTAAGATTTTAAGTATCGTGAGAGAAGGAGGAATTTTTTTTTTCAAAAGTAGAAGTTGATAATAAATGCGAGCTGTGGTGGAGAAGTCAACAATTTCCGTGGAGTTTATCAAGAAAGTATATTAAAATTTGAAACAAAAGAGCTTATGTATTTTAAAGAAACATTTTCTATTTATTCTGAGAACAGGGCGAAAATACTTTATTTGAAGTTTTTGATTAGTTTTCTCTCTTAAAGAAGGTTTTCGATAAAAGTTTATATATTAAAAATCACATTATTTGAAGATAATTCCATATATTTTTAACTAAAAAATATTAATGACTAATTCAATAAAATATTGCGGCAGGTAATTTCATTAATAGTAATGCTTAAAAATACTAGTTTCTTGAAAATTGAAACTCTATCCCTCCCCCACAATTATATTTAATAAAATGTTTCAACTAATAGTAGTAATAGTTTCAACCCATATTCTAGAGATTTCTCTCTCGCTCTGTTAATCACGTAAATAAAAAGCAATATAAACTAGTCGGTTGTAGCCATCACGGAACTTTTTTCTGTATTCTTCATATGAATATTACTACTCACCAAAAATTCCTATGATGATACAAGTCCTTATTTGAATTTAAAAATAATAAATAAGTAAATATATTGCATAAGAAGACGAAAATTACACAAAGATAAATTAATTAAAATGTTTGTGCTACCAGCGAAGCCTAAAAATGCTAAAAATATTGATAAGAATTTTATTTGTTAACGTGAAATTTGTTAGGTGAAATGACAATACAATACGAAACAAAGATTCTGCTCCCTTGGCACGTTTGACGCCAGGATATAATAAACCCATTTTCCCATTGAGATACACTTACAATTTTATTTGAAATTCTTGAAATATACGCTTATCGAAAAGAACGTTCGATTGCTCCCCCCCCCCCCTCCTGGATCGAAAGGTGCCAAAATTTATTCAACACAATTTATTATCAGAAGGTATATATGTAACGAATTTCGTTTTATTATGTGCATTGCGTATTTAGTTGCAGCGCCTACAAATTTTTTTTTTTAAAGTTTGATTGTTCCACCCCCTTGGAGCAAATGGCTCCAAATTGTAATCAGCACCTGTTACTTAAGGTTCATTTGTGTGACAATTTTGTTTATATTCTTCCATTACTTCTTGAGACATAGTACTCACGCTAATCGATAAAAACGTTTGATTGCTCCGCCCCCTTCGATTGGACTCGTGCCAAAAACTCATCATCAAATTTCGACGATTCCATGCATTATTTTTTTATTTACATCGACCACATATAAACACACATACACAAATTGGAAACTCAAACCTGTTGAAAAACAATTTTGAAATTCTGAATGATCTTGACAATTAATGTACATTTTATTTCAATTTTCTTAACTAGCTACTAGAAAAGTCTTAAAAACACCTTTCTTAAACACAATGGTTATGCTAATGTGTGTTCCTTCATGTTTATTCAACAAGTTAATGTTTAGTCTACGAAGTTTTTTAAGTTATTGTTAAATCTTACTGTTTATTGTTTCATTAATATTATTTTTATTTTGATGTTTCTGATTCGCATCTGAAATGTATTTCATTGTGACATTATTGCAGCTAAAGTTTATTCTTTAATGAGAATATTCTCCAAAAGATTATTTGTAATTTTGCGTCTCTAATCGTTTTATATTCCGTTTCTAAAAAAAAACGAATTAACAATACTAAAAGGTATCTGTACTTTCTTTGATAGTTTTATAAATTACGTACATTTTTACGCAAGTGTTTACAACTTACAAAACTTCGAATTTACTATTTACATGTGTCTAATGACTTACAAAGGTGAATTCCTAAATGCCAATAACAACTTTTATTCCCTTAGTTCCAAAGTGAGGCAAACTGTATTCGATATATTCTCGCCGTCCATACACACCTTCAACCGAGTGCTTTAGTGATATTTTGTCTGGAGACCTGTCTGGAGAAGAAGGTATCTGATCCTATTAGAAATGAATGTAAAGAATTTTAATGGAGTCTACGTTGTGTCTTGGGCTTACTTTTTCTTTATCAGACAAAGTTTATCCTGAGAAAGTTACTCTTTGAGTGGCGCCGTTAGTCTAATAAGCTGCGAAACTTAGTGAAGTGAATTCATTGTCACTAAAAGTATTTTAGAAGACAGTTATACAATATGCGATGGAACTTTTAAGAGATGAAACGCATTACATTTCTCTCCCGGTATTTATACGATACTAAGTACTAAAGGGGGTCTGAAATACAGCAAAAGTTGTATATTATTAAGTGTAACCAATTTATCTAACTTTTAGTATTTTAAAACAGTAATCAGTGTGATCTTGATTAGCAGGCGAATTTCTATAATATTATATGCATTTAAATTTTGATGACAGCAAGCGACTGATTATCCCGATACTTCACTAACCAACGGCAACGACACCTTATGCCTATGGTGTCATACCATTTAAGATGTTTAATGTTAGATCAAAGATAATGGATGTTAGATTACTGCTCAAATGTATTTGTATGTGTTAGATTACTCAAATGATGTCAAATGTGTTAGATTACTGCTCAAATGTTGTTCATCAATTCAAGTATGTGTTTAGAGAAAATAATTTTCAGTCATCGTACTCAAATGAGAAACAAAACCTTATGAACACAATCTACTGATTTTTTAACTCATTTTATGTACACTATTTTACACTACATTATAATTACAATGCTACAATAAGATAATTATTATGCGTAATTCGCCTACAGAGAATTGAGCATGATATTCGTCAGATGAAAATCCCAGTTCGTCTGATTAAAAGTTTGTTTCTGCCGTGTGATGGCGCGCTGTTGGCGTTTGACATAGAATTTATCTTAACTGGTAACTTAAATAAATGCATTTCATCTTAATGTATTAAGATGAAATGCAATATAACTACAAATGAGATGACAGTTAAATACTGCAATTTTATAAGATATGTAGTGCCCATATCTTTTGAAATTGCAGTATTTGTCTGTATAAAAACTGTTCATTTGAGAAACATAATATTAATTTTTGTGTGCATTCACGAGCTGATATTATGAGAAATTTTGAACAAAAACAAAAAATATAACTATTTTGACAAATATAGAAGAAAAGAAAAATATTTTCATCTACATATTACCAAGTAGACAAAAACAAATAAATAATTCTTCTACTTACTGTTTTTAAATAATTCAACATCTAAGTAGCAACTGCCATTTGTGTAACATACTTTTAAAAATAAATGTACAATTAAAATTAGAGTAAGTAGTAGTGATGTCGTAATTCTTAAAAACGCAAAGGAAAAGGACAAGCAAGCATGCATAATTTTGTTCATTAAACTAAGACATCGGTACAAGAGCGAGATAGTTCTACGATTTCGTAGTACATCTAAATTTTGACACGAAAATGTAAACATTTATATGAATTATTTTTAGAAGTTAAAAGAAATATATTCAAATATCTTAAGAACAATATTTCACGATTATTGCATTATAAAGGTTGCTAGATCTATACGTTTTATGAAAGTGTAAAAGCATACCATAGGTTTCATCAAACCTTTGGCTTTCATCTTTGAGTGAAAATTATTCCTCCACAATTAAAGTAGGTCAAGATTTTCCTCTATGTAAAAATTTTAGATTTTTCCTACATCAAATCTAAGTTTGAAATTTTAAAAATGTCAAATCACGCTAACAAAATTAATATTGAGCTATTAATATTTGTGCAACGTAGTCATCTTAATTGCTAATCCCTCACAAACTATTATTTTCGTTATTTTACCAGCTTTAATAAACTTTAAAGAAACGTTCGCTAAAAACGTGAGAATCTCCAATGAAAGCTGTACTTTATTTTATTTTCTAGTAGAACGCATTTTTGTTGCAAGACATTAAAATAAAATTTTTAAACGGAAGATTTATCGTTTAAGAGTGTTTCGTGAGAAATAATAAAAATTTCTCAAATATAAGCCCATTTTAAGCTTAAAATATATGTTAAAAACCCTTTTTTACCTATTCCATGTTATTTTTGAGATTCGTATTTCTGTTTAAAAATAAATTCTGATTCTAGCTACTTTCAACGAGGAAAGTAAGTACTCAAATATCACTCGAGAAAGAACGGAAGCTGCACATAAGATTCTACGTAGGTTTTTCAGTGTTTACTTTACCCTCCCCCCAGCATCATACATATATTCCTCTTTCCCTTTCTTAATACATTTATTTATCTATATATTTTCTCTTCCTAACTAAGTTTGTCACAAGTCTAAAAACTTCGATTGAAATGGCAGACTTTAAATGAAAATGTCAGAAAGTATTTTGATAATTCTCACACAATTAGTTGGGGTCTTTTTGAAGAAATTTGACGTACGAATGACGCGAGCGCACGTCCACAACGGGCTTCCATTTCCTGTTTTGTTTGGAATAACTATGAGAAATTCGATAAGAATAAAATGATATTAAGAACCATGATGTCAATAGTTTAATATCAATTCTCCTTAACGAAATGTCAGAAGTTTAGTGATTGTGCTAGGAAAAATGAAACACTTAAATTTTCATTTATAGAATTTCCTAAATATTCGATCATAATGCATATCTTTATGATCGTATAGTTAATTTTAGACACATAGAAAAATTCTTTCAGTTAACTTAGGATTATAAAGTAGCTTGGGGGATATTTCTCAGTGCAAAAGTGATCTACATTAGATTGGAACTTAATTCGCTTTCGGCGATTGTTTACGGATTTCATGGAAACGTTATTGCATTTACTGCACTGTTGCAACATACATATTAAGTAACATATTTGTTAGTCGCAAATAAATCCAATGATCGCAGCTATCTTTTTTTCCTAAACAAAGCATAAGATAATTAATATATCTTTTCTTAATTAACTTATAAAATTTTAGGGTCCGTGGGCACAACTACGGCAAAACTACACCTGCATACCAAATTTCAGCGTTCGAGGCCTTACCGTTTTTTCGGGATGCGCACCACGCACACACACAAACTCTTTATTTCATTATATGTACACATATAAATGTATATATACATGATATGCCTTTTTTTTAAACTTTCAAACAGATAGTCAATATTAATGAATATTTTTAATTACGTCACAATTTCTTTTAAAATTTTCAAGTACTATTTGTTATACATACGTAATTTAATATCTCACATAGTAAGAAGAGCCCAGCTATCATATAACGCATGGTTGATTAAATATAGCAGAAATGTATCGCAATTAATCAGAACTTTATTAACAGTGTACCCGTAGGGTCAAAACTGATTGAACTGGGAATTAAAACAACAATTTTGGATTTTGCCTAAAGATATTAGAATGTTGTCGGAAAAATGAATTTATTTCTACTGACATAAAAATTCCCGAAGCGCAAGTAATTAAAGAAGAATAAAACTGTAACAAGATTTCGTTTCCGCGTCTCTTACCTATTAGAATCAATAAAAGCCTCTACAAGTGAACAACTGAGAATTTCATGTAAACTAGATATAGAATTCTACGCAGTTATTTGGAAGTCGGACAAAAGTTTTATTACATTCGAAATATCTTGCCGTTGACAGTTAACTAAAGAAAGTCACAGGATTTGCTTTCTAGGAATCTATTCTTTTCAGAACACAAAACACGCAGGAATGCTTCTGTAAAACGTTTTAATGTTATTATTTTGAATTTATAATTTAATAAATTTTTTGATAATATTTTGTATCATAACAACTACTCCAATCACTGCGAGTGCTATTTAAACGAGTATTTAATAGGGGATTTTGCTCCCAGAAAGTTAAAAAACAGATATTTTGTTAGTCATGAAAACGTTTTCTACGGAGAAGGAAAATTACCATTGAAGCAGCATCTCAATGCAGAGCTTTTCTAAAGATTTCAAAACATTTCCGGCTTTATGGACAACATTTTATACCCCTCACCAGTAAATATTATCTCCTAACAATGGATCTGAATGTTCATCGTCTGAAACTACACCACCTGAATAGTATTAATGTGAAATTTTTGCACCAGACGTCAAACGGTATAGAAGATATGCTGGTTTTTAGGTAAAAATATAGTCTACTAGCGGTACCCGCACAGCGTTGCACGTGCTGAACTAAAAATGTCGCCTAAGTCGGTGTCTTTGCTAAAAAGTATAAAAACCGTCGCCTGCCGCGATGTCCTTGATAAGAATGTACATAAACGTCGCCTGATGAGCAATATAAAAAACGTCGCATGCGACGCTGTCCTTGCTAGGAGTATAAAAAACCGCCTGTGGCATAAAGCCTGTAGCGTTTAAAAGACTTCGTCTGTCTATTTGTAAAAAAAAAAAAAAAACATTGGACATTGTTAATGAAAAAATTAATATAACATGTAAAAAGATCAGCTAAGAAAACTTGGGACCAATTCCGTCAGTAGAGTCAAGTTTTTCACCAAAGGGTACTTAAAATTGCCAAATTGTAGCAGGGTGTCATTTGTTGCGGATTTTTCATCTGGAATGAGTCTTGGCGATGACTTTAGATTGATCATGCTGAAACCGAAACTGATGTCTCTATTTTGAAAAATAAGTTTTAAATTGAAATTATGCTAGCACTATTCACCCGGAGTTGAGGGAACTGCTAATTATTATTTTTGGGTCAAGATAAGCCTTAAGAAATCGAACTAAAAAGCTTATAACTGGCGTTCTTATCGACTTAGAAACTTAGAACAAATATCATCTTGTGCAAAAAAATCAGCGCTTTTGATTGATATATTACATTAATATGTGCAACGCTTTTTTCACCCCAATATTGGGGAATTTATGTGGAAAATTGCGTAAAATTGGAATAAAAAAAGAACTACCTGTAGGATTTTTTTTCTAACGGGTCTATAAACCTTCCTCTTAAACCACTCTGTGATGAAAACCGCGTTAAAATCCATTGCGTAGTTTAAAAGATATTAGCGTACATAGTTTAAAAAGATCTAAACGTAGAAAAAAAAATCATTGAAAAATTAAAAAATTAATTAAAAAAACTAATTGAGTCACAACTTTCATTTTTGCAGCGATGAGTTTCTCGGGTCGTAAACGTTAACCGTGCCGAATGTGGTCTCGATCGGTAAAACGGCCTAGGATTCTATAGCGAACAGACAGAGCGACAGACAGAACGACAGACAGATCGACAGACACTGCTCTTTTATACATATAGAAGACCATTAGAGGAAAATTCACTTGCCGCACAAGAGCAGTTTTCATTAATTCATTCATTTTCAAACAATCATACTTATAATTTTAGGCACCGGTAGACATTGTCACGTATTGACACAACAAAAGGTTTAATTTTAATCACGACCTGGATGCCTGGAATTTGGTTCACACGTTGAAACGGAAGTAATGTGGCGAAATCCACGTTCCAGGTTCCTGATTCAGTAATTATTCAGCTTTTATAAAATTCAAATCTGATCTTGCTCTTGAATCGTGCGGGTCGAGTAACGGAGTACGGTAAATGATTAAACCTTCAAATCTTGTTGCTATGCCGCATTTGCTTCGGGTTCTCAAATTACTGTCAGTAATGTACCTGATGAGTGCTTTTATAGGGCAAAAAAGTAAACATCGCTATTCAGTACATTTTCGGCAATCAGTTTCTCCTTCAAAACAAGCTCGTGTACCGATCTGAAATAGTAAAACTGTTTTTTTCTGATTTTCGACGCTCTTAATGTTCAACTCTTTCGATAACTTTTTATGGCATCTGATAACTTAAATGAGTTTGCTTGAAAATATTAAACAGAATAGAAATTTGTCATATGTGGCATTTTACTCCTAATATAGATTAGATTTTTACCTAAAAACCCTCATAACTTCTATAACGGTTGATGTTTACCGCTAGAATTCCATATTTGTACTATTCTGGTGGTGTAATTTTAGACCATATATACCATGCAATAATAATACTTCATTTGGATGTTTTGCATCTAGAAGTTCCCTGTCGCATTGAAAAAGGGATTACAAGCAATCCTGATACATATGTCTGCGTTTTAATGCTTATTTGTGCTTTCTCTTCGTGAAATTATTTTTTATTGCAGTTTACTTACCACAAAGTTAAATTATTAGTTTAAATTAATAGTTCATATACCCCATGTTCTGATCACCGATTGTTAGGAGCGAGCTTTTATTTGTCCGCATTTTAATTGCGTGGTAAACATCACTTATTATTCGGTCCTGAGGTAAACAATTTTTAACTGTTAACAGTCGCCAATTTCGGCAAATCAAGGTATGTTTAAAATAATGTTAGGAAATATATAAATAATGTTAGCTTTGCCTTACTAATAATGTCGATAATTTTGTTTGAGCTTAAACGACATGAACTTTATAAATTGAGACTATTGTAGTGCGATTCACAGTTGTAAAACATTCTGAAAACTCATTTATTTTAATGATGTTTGTTAAGTATGCATTGCAGTAAAACTGAATGACTTTGGAATGGCATGCATATAAATTATAAAATAAATATTATTTTAATAAATACATTTTGATAAAGTAACAGCATCATTTTCTTTCATCCATTATTTCTGTATTAAAGCAAACTTTTTGTTCTTTTACATTAGGAAAGTCAGTTTTTCTAATGACCCCTAATGAGGAAGACATATGTTTTAAATTAAATTGAAAAAGAAAACGCCACTTTAATGCTTTACAACCTTTCAAATTAGCATCTAAATCAGTGTCCTGACCCAGAGAAGACTTTCCGTCGTAATCCCTTTTCCTTAATGGGAGCATTAAGGATCTTCCCCAAACGGAGAAGACATTACAGACTTTTTAAAATGTCCGTTATTTAATGAAATGGATTCAAGTCGTTGAGTTAGCTTTTTTCAGATGTGTAGGGATAAAATAATATCCTCATCGATATTTTTATCGATAATTTCATGAGAAATACTAGAAATTTTTAACTAGCTTGACATCCACGCAATGTTTTTTGACAGTAAGTACATTAGTTAAAATTTAATAATAGTTAAATTCATTGTCTATGATATTTGCCGAAACATTGCATTCACTAAATTTTCAGTTTTGATCGCAGGCCTTTGAACTTTTTAGAAAAAAGGTAAACAAGTGGTCAAAACACCACAAGTGTTATTTTCTTATAATTTAAATGCTATTTTCTTAAAAGTACAACCTTCCGGGCCGTTTTATGAGTTTCAAAGTTTTTATCGCTGTAAGATTTTGATAAACCACATAATGTGTATGTAATATATTTTGTATATTTAGATGAATCAATATAATGAAAAAGATTTATTATTTAAACTTTGTAAAATCAAAACGATATTTTTTTGCTCAATGTCTATTAATTGTTTAAACCAATTGCATTTACATATCGTTGTTATTCTAGGTACCACACATCTTGTAAAACTTTAATGCTATTTTTAGGTATCAAAAATAACTTTTTATGTTTTTTAAATAACTGTTTTCTTTTTAATGTTATTGCACTAAATGCATTACAGGTATGTTAATTTAGAATCAAAAGTATATTTTTGGAAAATAATAATTTCCATTCAGTTTCAAAATGTATCGCCTAGTTTTATCTACTTGTGATACTATACTGAACTTCAACCACAGGACAAAAATTCGAAATAATCCTAACTACTACAGCAATTTAAAATACCTTCCGCTAAAGAACATTCCGCATTTGTAGCATTGGAAAATGTGTTTTATCTCATAAGTATAGAGATTAACGCTTCTTAAAGGAAATAAAAATCAAGTTTCATAATTAAATGCAAACTAGTAATCACAAATGTGTCAACGTGGTGCGTACATTTACAGTTGTAGTATTATAGAGCAATATCGTATGTGATATTGATTACAGATATAGACACAGAAGCTGGTAATGATAGACAACGATGCTTGTTAGGTACACCTAATTTCACAAAGAGGATGAATGTTGTAGGGCGTGAAGGATTAGTGTTGTTCTGGCGAAATTAATTCTCTGCGGCTGTTGAAATTTGGTGGATAACTGAGGGTGGTGACTTTCAGTAACGATGACAAAATATGCGGATGTAATGTTACATTAAACTGCCATGAAGAATTAGTTATGATAGATAATATACAATTCAATTTTTATAGTATACATGTTTTATATATATATATATATATATATATATATATATAGAGAGAGAGAGAGAGAGAGTTTTCAAATGAAAATGTTTATAATACAACGTTCCCGTGCAGATATAGCCTTTTTAAAATATAAAATAATTAATTCAAAGAAGCATTTTATACACTTGTTCTGTGCCACAAGCTACATCGGATAAAGTATATTCGTAGCAAATCTGCATCTTCGATCAGATTTATCTCCAGAGTCTAAGTTTAAGCTTTTCTAACTGTTCAAAATTGTACGAAGAATTTTTCGGATCAATAACATAGGAAAGTGACTTCCTATGTTATTGATGATATTGATGTCCATGATTATGATCATGATGTCCTTTGTCCTTCCCGAAATATTCCAAACAAAAAAGTATCATCCTAATCAAAATATTCCCTCCAATGTTGTCAGTTGGTGAGGCAACCAGTCCAATATACAGACCGAGAGAGGCACATTAGCTCATCTTATTAGCCTGCTTTCAATTATTTTTAAATATTTATCGAATTATTTACTTATTGATAAAATATTTTCGTAGCAAATTTGCATCTCCGATCATATTTATCTCCGGAGTCTAAGTTTAATTTTTTTTAACTGTTCAAAATTGTACGAAGAATGTTTCGGATCAATAACATAGGAAGGAGACGTTCCCGAAATATTCCAAACAAAAAAAGTATCATTCCAATCTAATGATTCCCTCCAAAGTTGTCAGTTTGAGAGTCGACCTGATTAATATACAGACCAAAAAAGGCACATTATCTCATATCATTATCCTACTTTCAATTATTTAAAAATATTTATTAGATTATTTAAGTCATATTTCACGATATTTTCGAGACACATTAAGCCTTTTTTCATCTTTTATTCTACAATTATTATTTACTTACTTTTAACTTGTAAGGGAAATTTCTCAAAAAAAAAAAAAAAAAAGAAGAAAGATCGAATTTAATATGTATTTACAAATGAGAATTTTTAGATAAGTGTGGTATGTGTTGCAGGAGAAATGAGTGTCTGCTGGTATGCAGTTCCGTCTCTCTGTCCGTTTATCTGTCAGTCCATTTGCATGTCCCGCAAATAACGTTTGGGATCCGATTCAAAAAAACATTCATTTGTTCCAATTAACTCTGTCAAAGAACCTCATTCCTACATTTAATTAATTACTTTTATTTAACGATGTCTCTTAACGAAAGTTAAGAAAAATTAATATTACTTTAGTCCCTTTTACGTTCTTTTTAAATCCCATATTTATCCTGTTCTAACAGATGGATTTGCTTCAAACAAACTTTATCGTAAAAATGATTTCAAGTAAAATGTGTACAGAAAAGAATACTTTGATTTCATTGTTTAAAGGGAAATTTTTTTAAAAGCAAAGGATTTCAGTTTTTGTCAAAAGGAACGTTAACACTGACACTTACGTTCAGCATCAAACAATCGAGACAATTACAGAAATGCTAAATATATTTTCCGTTTTTTGTTTAAAATAAAGAAAGGAAACAAAGGTTATTAATAAAAGTCGAAATGCAGTTCGTGCAGACTTATTTTGTATGAATTTACAGCGCTTTGCATTCCCCTCAAAAGAAAATGTTGCAAAGAAATGTTTCCAGATAAATTATTACTGATATGTAATATGTTTATTTGGGTTTAAAAGTTATAATTTTACTTTTTTTTTTTTTGTTTTTGGCAACGATTTAAAAGTTTTAGCAGACGGTTTGAAATAATTTTCTTGTGGAATGAAATTTGTAAATGCACAAAATTGTTTAAAAATGGTGACTTTGGGAAGTAGTGTATAAAAGTTGTTCCTTCTTTATTATTATCTGTTACCAAATGCGACTTAAATTGTTATATTGAAGACACTTCTGTTTTTAAACTCAGTTCTTGAATTTAAAGTTTTCCCTTATAAAATCACGATTGATTGGAAAGATACAGTTAATCTAAGAAAATTGATGTTAGTAAAGGTCGTTTAGTTCTAGGTGAACCTACTGTTACAAATGATGTCCCAATGACTTCGTAAGGACCTTAGACGGGAAAATTAAACGCATAAGTTCTAAGCAAAAGTGTTTGCTTACAATTTCAAATAATTTCAAGAATAAAAAAGTTTTTTTTTTGCTTTTGTTTTTTGTAAATTCAGTGTATGGCTTCTATTCTCCATTTAAATCCCCATAATGGGATGCTAAATCACAAGTCAAATTCGCACATCAAAAATTAGATAAAGTACTTTGCTACTTTCTATAAAGTATAAAATACTTCCACTAAAAAAAGAACAATTTTTGTTAAAGCAACCATCTCCTTGTTTAATAGCCCAATAAAAAGGGCTATAGAGTAGCTTCAATAGGATAATAACAATAGTTATATTTAAAATAAGTGTCAAGTTCAGAAGATAACGCCATATAAATAAATCAAACGCTCCCTGAAAAGCAGCTGATTACAAACTTAAAAATATGCTCCGCTTGTCAAAACAGGTCGCTGCCCCACGGTATGTTAAACAAGCATTCGTCGACCCATTATAAATGAATTATGTGTACCCTACAAGAAAATCGCTTACAGGCGATAAAATAAAAATTAATAGTTTCACTTAAACTTTCAGCTGTTCCTTTTTCACAAATTTTTATTAAAAAAAATAAAAATTTTTTCACATTTTGCTACAGAGCTTATGGCAGAATTTTCAGTTGCAAATTCTGTAAGAGGACGGGGTGTACTATAAGGCTAAAACTTCCCCCAAAGCTAAACCAGAATTCTTGATTTTTTTATAAACATTAAAGCCCTGGATTGTTTTCTTAATCTCGAGTTTTTGTTTTTTTTTTCTTCTTTCCCCCCCTTTTTCTTTCTTTCCTTTTATTTATTTATTTTTCAGAGCAATCAAAAGGGAAATTTCCCTTTTCGATCATTGGCTATTTCTGGAAGGGAGTTGATTTGAACACAATAGTTCGATATTTTCCATAGGCAGAGTCATTGTTATAGCAGTTTCAAATTTCGGGAAAGACTACAAAGGCATTATTTCCAAAAAAGGCATAAGTGGGGGCCCGCTTACCTTTGGGGGTACCCCACTTTGAGGGGTCGTACTAATTTTTTATTCTTTTTTTAATAGTTTAAATTTTTTAAAAAAAATATTTAAAAAAAAAAGGCCCTCCCACCCCGAAAAAAACCCGTTTTTGTGTTCTGTTGCTTTTTAAAAGCAAGATTTGTATTTAATTTAAGTTTATTTTTAAAAAACCCCAAAAAAAGGAATGTTTTCCTTTGGGGTTCCCCACAAAATATTTGGTTAACAATTTGAAATTGGGAAAAAAAAAATGGAAAATTTTGGGAACCCCCAAAATTTTTTATTTTTAAAGATTTTTTTGTAAGCTGAAAAACAAATTTCCCCTTTTGGGAAAATTCCTTTTTCCCAAATTTTTTTCTCTTTTTCTGTTTTGACCCTTTAAAAAAACAAATTACTTTTTCTATTTGAGGGGGCCAATAAATTTCCCGTTGTTTACTTTCCAAAAAAATAAAAAAACCCCAAACTCTGAATTGTTATGTTTAAAAATTTTTTTTGTTTTATCGTATAGGAGGGAACATGAGTTGTGCCTATAGTGATTCAAAATGTAAATCGGGCCCTGACTACAAAACATTACATTTCCTAAAGAATGAGGCAGATAAGTGGAGCTGTATATACCTTTTACGCCTTACTTCAAAATTAGGGAATATAGGTACTCAAATTGTTCTTTTCAGCATTCTGAGGGGTCGTACTAATATATTTTAGTTCTTTTTTTAATAGTACCATGTCAATATTTTTGTCGGGAAGCAAAATTTTACGCCTCACTTATAAACATAAAATCAAGGACACATAAGCCTACCCCGGTAAATAAAAGCCTGAATTTTCAGAATGTTTTTTGACTGATTTTAACGCAAGATTTCCGTAGTGCTTCAATACATGGTTTTTCTTTCCAAAACGGAAGTATCCCGTCCTGAAATGACGAGAACGGAACTTTTCCGTTTTACGGCTGCTGTATTCTCACAAAATGATTTGGATTAACGGAGGAAGAAGAAATGAAACTTCTGTCAAATCTGGGGAAAATATTATCAGAAATGGAATATTTCCGGCAACTCTGCTGCCGAACATTTTCCGTTATTTTCAGTAGATTTTTTTTTACAGTGATAGCTGAATCCCCTTTTCAGAACTAAATGTTTCCCATTTAAGATGGCAACATTCCTTTCTCAGCAGAACTTTGAAAATTTTCTCGTTGTTCTGTTATTGCCATTTAAAAATGTATAACAACTTACTTTATTTTATTCTGATTTCAATAAATAACCGAATTCCCGTTTTCATTGCCAAAAAATATAAAAAAATCGCACAATCTCTGGATTTTTTTTTTTTAATTTTTTTAATGTTTTAGTTTTGTTATTCCATCAATGATAATATGGTAAGAAAACCCGTTTATTTATTAAAGTGGGAGAGTGTAGTAAAAGACGGAGACCTCACGACCTTACGAATCCAGTGCCATACTCACTAAAATTTTGGATTCGCAGCTACGGTATACTAAAACTCACATGCAGACATTTTTAGTTCCTACAACTACAATTTATGCATTTCTAAATACAGTTTATGTGTTACTTTAATACATTTGTCCGAAGCAAATGACGGAATCATAGATTTTATACCAAAATTAAAATATATAAAATTCAAAACGAAGAGATTATTTTTCTCTGCTTTCAAAAAGTGCTAAAAAAGCAAAAATTAAAGCTTAATTTAGTGTTTCATTACTATGCACTTAAAAAAGAAAAGGATGTGTATATATATATATATATATATATACACTGATGGAAAAAAAATCCCAACACCAAGAAAAAATTATTGTAGAGTAATGAAATTTCAGCAATACATTTATATAGGTTAACGTACGTAATTGATTACAATTTCAAGATCACAGGTTAATTTAAGCAAGAGAAGAGCCATTGCAGAAGTGAAATACAGGTACATTAATAACCGGTGTAACCACCAGAATTTTGAATGCAAGCATACAAACGTGCATGCATTGAATCATACAGATGCTGGATGTCTGTTTGCGGGATGGAGTTCCGTTGTACATGGTCCATCAATACAGGGACGGTTAATGCTGGTTGTGGATGACGCTGGAGTTGTTGTCCAATGATGTCCCATACGTGCTCAATTGGAGACAGAATCGGCCATACGCCGAACACAGCGGTCTTCCCTCTCAGTAGTGCCACGTGGCCGCCCGGAACCCGGTCTTCTTGAGGCAGGGCCTTCCCTTGACCACTGCTGCCAACATTCATGCACAGTGGATGCATTCCTGCCAAGCCTTTCTGCAATCTCGTGGAAAGAAAACCCACCTTCTCGTAGGCCTATTACACGACCTCGTTCAAACTCAGTGAGCTGTTGATAATGCTTCGTCGTCTTCCTAAAGGCATTGTGGAGTAACATCAACTCACTACATCAAATCTCGACACTAAAAAACGCTCAGGAACGTTACAGCGCGTATTTAAAGCAAAGCAAACCTGATTTGCATCTTCCGTGTGTCTCTTACTAGTGTCACACTGATGCGCCGAGCGCAAAATTTGAATCGACGTCATCTTTCAGATGTATAAACACGACTGCCAAATTTCGTTTCGCTAGCACAACTCCTTCTTAGTGTTGGTTTTTTTTTCCATCAGTGTATACTGTATATATATATATACTTACATCTAAATACGTTTATTAACTTTTAACAAAGCAAATAAAGGGACAGAAAAATGTGATAAAATAATAATAATAAAGCAAAATAATATCCGAAAATACTTTAATATTGGATAAAACACAAGCTAAGTTACGTGGTTTTTTCCGTTGTATTGATTTTTTAGCATTTAAGTTTTTAATCTTCCATATTTCAATCTATATTTAAGTCAATATTCCTCCTAGTGTTGACATTGCGTTCTTAAACGTTTGATGTTTAAAGCATATCCTTAGAAAAGACAGAATAAACATTTATCCATTTCGAGAAGTCACAGAACATCGTAAACTAAATATACATTTCGTTCTCTCTGTCAAAATCCCATTAAGTACTTTACATTATTTATACTTTCGGTGATCTTTAACTTTATTTCAGCCTGCAGTTACGTCCCACTTCAAATTTATCATTTCTTCTTTTTGAATTCAGTTCACTTCTAGCAATTTAACTGTTTTTTTTTTTTTTAAATAAAAGCTTTTTCTTTTCTTTTTTTAATAAAGAATTTCCATTTATGAAATTTATGAATTTAATAAGAACATTGTTTTGATTCCAGAGGGGAAAAATAGAAGTGTATTTCAGACTTCTCTTTCACAGATTGTGTTTTTTCTTTTGAGTGACTCTTCAATGCGAAATTGTATTCTATTACAAGTTTTCCTCAATGCTTTAGGACTGCAAATTTCCACGACGCTGCAATAATTTTCTTTATTAATATAAACAGCCCATGATTTGCGTAAAATATTTTTTATTTCCCTCTTCCACTAAGAAATAAAATAAAAATAATAATTTTAATAATATATATATATATAACCAAAAATATAGAACATGCAACTTGAAACCATTTAATAGAACGGAAGGTACATAATTATTTCGTATCTCCCCGGCCAATTGCGTTGTAGTAGTCAATGCTGAGATCTGATTGGTTCAGGAAGGTTCCATACTCAAGTATTTATACTGCTGTCCACAATAGTATTTCATTAACTACGCTCATTGCTGCTGAAGGGGACTGAATGCCCCTGAAACCGAACTAGCGTTTTGTTTACTTTTATTTGCACCTTTTAACGTTGTTTTTACTCATTTAGAAAGTATGCTTATTTATTGTTGTTTTTGTCGTTGTTGTTGTTTTTAATCTCACCTGGTATCCAAGCTGCCCTTCGCAGATCGACCAGAATTCAAGGCAGTGAGGAACTCCTTCCGCTTATGGACCACAACGGGGAAAGTACGACTAGGCTCAATATGTATTTGGATGGCACCAGAAAAATTCTCCAACATGTAGAACTGCCTCGGAACTTCAGGGTACACGGATTTTACGTGCACGTATCTCCAAATGTACATGGAGGGTCTTCAGCGGTCGGGTGTCGAACACTCAATCTTCCAGTTCGGAACCCGACACCCTAACCACTAGGCTACCACGGCCTCTTTGTTATCTTTAAATGAACTAATGTTTCATCTATTGCACTTTTAATGATCGTATTTTTTCATAATATTTTTATTAATTCTACTGTAGTTTCTCGCTTTCAAATGATTTCAAAAGTTTTACAACAAATGATATCATTGCCACTGACATCCCAGAGGAACTTTGATGTTTTATACTCTTCAGTATTCATATAAATATTTGAATTAAATTATCATAAAATTAAACCAGCCTACACAAAGATTTTAGCCCTCAATATTGGGTGTCCAAGTAGCTTTTTTACACTAGTTTAAATCACATTTTGCACGAAGACATAAATGAAGATTTAAATAGAATACAATGAAAGATCTTCTGCTACTTTTCTTACCGGTAAAGAAGAGCTTCATATATTCTTCGACACCTTAAGAGTAGCAATCTTCTGATCAGTTTCTTCAAGCGTATCTTGCTCCGGGTCATTTTCAGTACATTTTCTGCAAGGAAGATTGTTAGTGAGAATGAGTGTTTAATGACGGAGGAAACAGATTTAACACACGTATTGCTAGAAGTCCTAAGGATTGTTCTTTTTTGGGTCTAAAAACCTTTCACCTTAATAAGGATAAACCTTTCGTTATTTTTGATGAAGATGTCATTATATTGTGTAAATTAAAATTTTAATTCAAAAGTGTGAAGTTCATTTATTGTTAGTAGATTTTTAATTGGGATACAAAATTCATTAGTTAGGTTTCCCGTAAAGATCATTAAAGGAGAAGCCATTGCGGGAAAGTAATTTTCTCGAGAGTTTAATAATAAAAATACAAAGTCTCGAGAATTTCAATTTTGTGTATATTCGGCTAAAAGTTTTTGCAATAGTTATAACTTTTGTATTGTACTCCCGCTGCGTAAGAAATGTAAACATTGCGTAAACTGTATATTACATGCTTATTTTATATCGTAATAGTGTATATCGTAGCTAAATTTTAGTTTTGAAGAAAGGTCCGGAACCAACTGACTCACTTAGACGGCTAAAGTAATTATTTAGATAATATTTGTAATTTCTTTAATTTTGCAGTAATGTAATGCAACATGCTGCTTTTTACTTCAGAAGATTTCTTTTCGTCTGAAAAGGTTTAGTACTCTTTGTTCCAGTGTCATATTCGACGCATTCATTGTTACTACATTAAATTAAGCAATATTAATGAAACTTTTTACTCATTTTGAATCCAAATTAGATTAAGTAATATTAATGACAGTTTTTTTTCATTTTGTATCATGATTAAAATACATTCACAAGTTTTTTAAAACCCTTTTATGGTCAGAAATGTCGTATATTAAGATATCTTGTTTTGGATTTAAACTAACTTAACAAGATTTTTTTTTTTCACAATCGGATAAGTTCCTAATATATGAACACATAACTATTTGGGAAATCTCAGCCGGATGTTAAAATTAAATTAACAAAAAAAAAAAAAAAAAACAAGTAGAAACATTAACGCATTACATAAACCAAAAAACAATATTAGTTTAGGGACCGAAATACTGGAAAACATTATGAACATTTTTCAAAAGTATAAAAAGGAAATTAATGCAGTTTTATAATAGATTACTCAGACATAATCATTTATTTAATTGTATCTATACCGAATATAACTGTATAGATATTTTTTGCTTTATAAATTTTATATAGTTTTAACAAGTTATCCAAACATCTCGATATTTTTAAAATGCCTTTTATTGATTTTAAAGTTAAAAATACTCAGTTTTTTAAATTTTTATTTACATTGCTGTTTTTCTTTATCATTTGTTTTTCGCTAATTGATATGTTTTTTTCTATACTTGCAACGCTGTAAATAAATTTTTCTATAGTGTGCTTTTTTTTTTTTTGGATAAATAATTTTTTGTTTTGAATAGGATATTTTACTTCTCCCTAAATAAGTAATGTTTTTCATCTAACCGGGAAATTCATGCATGTATTCAGAAAAGAAAGATGAAGTAGATTCATTATGGTTGCATTTGAGCATGTCTGAGAAAGAAGGGAATAATAGCTTAGCATCAAAAGGGATTAGTATAATAAAGATAAATAGGATGGTGACACAATGCTGTCAGAACTGTTGTAGCCTACATCACCGTTATAATTCCAAGAGGAATACTTGAGAAGTAAGGGGGGGGGGGGATAGATTCTGAGAACACTGCCTACTTAGATTTAGCTGCACTCACAGAAAAAATGTGAAGGAAAATTGATTGGTATAGGTATTTCAATTATTCCGATTATTTCCAGAGCAACTAATTAATTTAATAAAAATATTATTAACAAGAAGTTCCGTCTAGAACTATACTAGCCTACTTTCCCGTATACACCGAATTCAAATTTATAATCTAGCTATCTCTCTCTCTGTCTTTCTCGTTTAGCTTTAGTTCTTAATTGCTTTAAATATACATTTTTCAACGGTTAATACATATTCATTCAATCATTATTTATTAAGTCATTCATGTATTTATTCACTCATTTATTCATTCATTCTTTTGCTTATTCATTTAATCATTCATTAATTAAAAAATATTCTTGAAAATCCCGATTAAAATTTTTATAGGAAAATAGACTCGTTAGTTCTGGATGAACTTTCTGTTTGTACATGTTCTACGTCATAAGAGCTTTCCGATAAAGTTTGTTCCAAGCAAATCGGTCCGTTAGATCAGGAATTATATAGGATTGAAATTTCCCCGTAGTCGGTATGTTAATTTTTTTTGAACTGTTCAAAAATGAACAAAAATTGTTCAAATCAATTAGGGGGGACAGACCGACAGACTGACCGACACACTTTTTCCCCATCTCAAACCCCTACTTTCAAATTTTTTATTTTTCAATTTTTATTTAATTACTTAACTTTTTTTGACTTTTCTTGATTTCTAACGATATTTTCACGATACATTAAGCCTTCTTTTTATTTTTTTTTTTACTTTTACGGGAAAGTAGGCTAAAAATCAAACAAGATTTTGTTTTCTTTTTTTTACTATAACGTATCATCTTTTGATATCGTATTTTATTTTTTTGTGGAGATAACTTATTAAAAAAAAAAATATTTTATTCATAAGCGACAGATTTAGGGTTTTTATGTTTTGAGCATACTTATATTAGTAGTTGTTTACCCGAAATCAACAAACAAGACAATACGAAGAAAAAACTAGAAAATAAATTGAATAACGTTAACGTAATAAACAATTACAGCAGGGATGCCCACATAAGGAGGACTGCGCCGTTGCTCTTAGGGGGGATGTGCTTCTTGATTACATATCCGTTTTATTACTTAGGATCAAAAATTTGCAATGAAAGGTTCATGGCGCGTTTTAGAGATTTAAAGAGAGAGGTGGACTACAATATAAAAACAGAAGTCTTGTTAAGACTTGCAGTACTATAAGACTACAGAAGGATGTTGTAGTAGTATACATGCTTTCTGAAGTTGCTACAAAATACTTTCTGGGATGAAAAAGAATGATCATCACTATTAAAAATGCATGTGTGTAATTCGCAAATATTCTTTGATGTTTTCTATGAACTCACGAAATCAATGAAGTTTTCAATATTCGTTAAAATATTTTTGATGCTTTAAAATTTTGCTCAAAATTTAAACACACCACTTATTGCTTGATATGTACTTATGTTAGTTAGATCTAGGTAGGTGTAAATAAGTTAGCTTATTATAATAATCCTGTATCTTAAATGTTTTGGTTCAAAAACATCATCGAGCGATATTTTTTGAAAAGTCAAGGAATCATATAACTGTTTCCACTGAATAAAAAACGTCGAAGTTGATTGAATTGTTAATAAGAAAAAAAAGCATTTTCATTTAATGTAATTTGTAGTGGTGCTGTAAGTAATATTTAAAAAAAAAACTCTAAGCTTAGCTAATCTCTGCTCAATAGAAAGCGTCTAATATGTGCTATACAATTATTAGACGCTTTATAATGTGTTATTGATACTGAACATACTCTGTACCGAAGAATTTGAAGCAGAACATATATATTCTTGTTCATACATTTTTAAACGTTCACAACCATAAATTCTTTCTATCATTCGACTTCGTTAAATACTTTTTAATGCAGGACAAATGAATCAATACTCAAAATCAAAGAAGGTTTTTTCGCCTAAGATACAGTTCTATACTTTCTGAAGTTTTCAGCAACACATGCGTACTACAGATGGTTGAAAAGTATTGAGTGCATTTCATTTTGAAAAAAAGAAAGCTAAAGAAAAAACAGAGGTATTTCTTGCACATGTTTTTTTGCTTTCTTGAAATGACAATTTAAAACAATTTCACACAGCATATAAACATTAACAAAAATTCACATAAGGCGGTAGAAGGCGCGACAGCTTTTTACTGGGAAAATTTACTGATTACGTCAGGCTGCAAATGGCTAATTACTTCCATTAAACATTTATTCAAAATGTTGAGTGACGCTTTTCTTTGGAATACTCAAATCGTCGTTTTCTTTACAAGCTAAAATTCAGTGGAAAACTTGGGTATGAAATTGAATGTCGTCAGGGTATTACGTGTCACAAATAAAAGTCTTTCGAAACTTTTTTCATGCTTAACATTGTGTTACGTAAAACCGTTCCAAAAAAAAAAAAAAGAAGTCAGCCCGTAAGTACTCTTTTTTCTTTTTCAAACATTGAACGAGTTCAAGCAATTTCGACCACCCTGAATATCGACAAAATTTCATATATTTTTCACCCTTCTCTTGAAAACAACAACAATTTTATAAACAAACATTGCTTGAAGTGACGGGCAGTTACAGTAGTACTCTCAAAATGTTTTAGTAAATAACATAATCGTGTTTCAATATCATACTCACTTCAAACGCTGATAATGGCGGTGTTAAATATTTACTTTTGCATTAAATCAGAAGACGAGCTCTTCAAATTGATATACTGCTGTGAAAGTGAAGCTATATCAGCGGAAGTTCTCACGAGAAGCAAAATTTGTTTTTACACAGTAAACACTTGGGCTGAGCTTGACGTTTAAAACACTTAAATTACACTTGTAATATATCATAAGAGTTTATCGATAAACTTTTCTCGCATTTTACTGGAATGACTCTTTGAGTACCCGCTAATCGCTTAACCTTTGAAACTTCGAAATGTTGCAATACATTAAACAGAAAAAAAGTTCAACAAATATCAATGAAAATTCTGGAACCAAACAGAGGTGAATATCAGGGATTTGAAGGGATATAAGGGGTGGAGATGGAGCACGGTGCAGTGCAGCAAAACAAATTTGGTTGAAGAGGAAGCAAAGAAATTTGTTGTGCTTTATTGCTCTGATTTTTTACAAATACTGTTCTATTTTTACCATACAAAATAAACACCTTAACCAAGAAAGAAAAAAAAACGAGACAAGTAATGTAATCAGTTACATTTATTTGGAGAACAGGGAAGAGCTGGAGTAGAGGCGGAGCAAGTATTAAGAAGTCGGAGCCAAGTGACTCAAAAAAAGTGGCTGCTTTAACTCCGCTCTTTGGGGAAAATGCTTCTTTAAAGAATTTTTTTTCAGAAAAAGAAGAAACAATTTTGGAAGACCAAACGAGAAGCAATAAAGGCAAGGCCTTTATTTTACAACTTGAACAGAGCATTAATTTAAACAGATACATTAAATAAAATACCTTTATTCAGATACAGTAGGACAAACATCATTGGACACAATCACAAGTTAAACAAGACAACACATACGTTTTCAAACTATCATGTTCTTTAGTTTTTCTCTCAACGTCCAACTCCGGCGGTTACTGTTAATACACCACAATAAACTGACACCATAACTTTGAAAAATAGCTGCATTAATATTTAAAAGTAATACATGGCAATATTAAAATATAACAACTTTTTTTCGTTCATACTTTGCGTCAAATTAATAATCTATGCAGTTATTCATCGTACCGAGCTATATATTTGAAAACCCGAAAATATTTGTTTCGTGGTTAAAGATCAGCACAAAATATGGCACTTCACATTTTGTTCTTTCTCGAAGCAAACAGCTGCAATGTAGACGCTAGAATCCTGGACCTTCGGACGTGAGTATTTTTTTTTTATTTATTTATTTATTTAACTTCTACTGTGACAGAGGAGCTTCTTAAAACCTATGACATCTACACGAACCACCTCTTTGTCTTCCGATACTAGTGAACTTGTTTTTTAGGAATTATGAAAATGCAATAAAAGTTTTTTTATTTATATAACTAATTTATTTATTTTTAAAAGCTGTCAAAGTCAGATGCAAGTGCAAGATTATACTAAGTTGGACAATTATGAAGAAAACATAAGCCTTACGTTTTTCCATTAAAATATTTATCAGATAGGTAAGCCTGAAATATGTAGCACGCATATATATATATATATATATATATATATATATATATATATATATATATATATATGTATGTATGTATGTATGTATTTATTTATTTATTTATATTTTCTTTAAATGAATGAAAAAGCGTAAATTAAACTAGCTATAAAAGCTGAGGGAAATAATTTAATTCCTGTAAATATCATCAGAACAATGTGAAAATGGGCCAAGTGAAAATGGGCCAATTTCGGTAGAGCAAACGACCTTTGGAATAGTCGGTGTCACGGATAAAAGAGTTGAAATCTAAGGGGTGTTCCATCGCGGATATTTTAAGCATAGCTGGAGAATTGTACAATGTTCTTCAATTCATTTTAAAACAATTTGTTACTTTCTCTGGTATCGGATTTCTACTTAACACATTTTTGGTTCTATTAGAAGACTACTTTTCCTTCTCGCCGGCGATGCAGTTGCCAAAAAATGACTCAACTGTGACTTTTCAGCATTATTGAAACTTGTACGCACAGAATACATACATGTGCATACTGTTTGTTGCCCAAAATAAAGTCTGCTTGGCGAGATTTGCGCAGGACATATAGATAAGTACCAAAAAATAATAACTACGATTCTTTTAGGAACATTAAATTTTACAAAAAACTATAAAATTTAATGTATCACGTATTAAAAACTAATTTTTTTAACACTATTGGTCTTACGTTAAAAATAACAAAAACGGCTTTAAATGTGTTTAAAATGAGCTCTCTAGCATTAGTTTGTAAACACCGAAACTAAAAGCGGAAAAAGGAAAAAAAAAGAAAAAAACTGTCTCAAAAACATTTTTAGGTATTTAACGGTTCTACGCCCTACGTTGGCGACGGTTTTAGAAATGTCAGCAGCATGCTGTTTAAATTTGATAAAATCTCATCCAATTTAAATCTAATAAAATTGCTTCGTTTATGTTTTATTTCGCGATGCTTCGCGAGCAAAAAAAAAGGTAGGGCGCAGAACCGAGGAGTACCCCTTTTTAAGGTAGAGTTTAATAAAGTCTCCAAAAATTAAACATAATCATACTCTATAAGTTGAAAAGGTACTTATTGGTTAAAGGACCGAACTTGTTATATTTAGAAAAATAGATAAATTCCTGTATTATAAACTATATGCAATTATCGCCAGCATAAGGTAGTAATCGATTAAACGAATTTGCATCAATCAATTCGGAAAACCGTCGCCAATGTCACCTTTAACCCGATAAGCACCATTAAAAGTTATTGAAATCTGTTATCAAATCCATATATACCTAGTCGATTGGTGGATTTGATGAAGACTATCTGTACCAAAAAGTGCGATATTAGTTTTATATGTATCAGTCTGGTGTAGTATATTTTACATAAATAAATAAAGGATAATTTGAAATCTGTAAATTAAATTCCTGTCCATTTTTTAAAAATACTTTTCCTCTAACGGGACGCCACTCAACATTCTACGCCAAATCTCACCAGCAATCGCGATATCATGTTAATGTTACCAACTTATGTTCCTAATTTTCGGATATAAATAAAACAAAATAACTTTGCAGTTGTGATATAGGTTACAGTATATAGATTAGATGGGGGATCATTTGGCAAACATCGCGACTGGTCGTGTGGTTATTACCGAATATCGATTTGTGAAGTCGTCTACTACTCTGACTTTAAGTAACCATTTCGATATTAGAAGATCAAGAGAATTTCAAATGCGAGCTAACAGCAAATTTGGTGGAATTTTCGATCAATCGCCACACTCGTTATCTTTCAATCATTCACCCTGCATCAAAATAGCAAATTTGGCAAAATATACAACAAAATATGCTATGATTTTGGCGATGTATAAACTTGGCGATGTTCTTATAAAAGTACTTTAGAACAAAACACATTTTAAATTTCAAATCTTTTTATATCATATCATAGCTAATTGAAATGAATTTCATGATTATTTGAACCGCACAAATAACAAGTATTTTTAAATGGTAAAAGGCCCATTCTTCTCTCCAAACCATTTTAAATTTCTTCAGCTTTGTAAAAGTATTAATGTTTTCGAAAACTGATTTGAATACATTCTTTTGAAGACTTTTCTTCTTTTAAACTTTAAAGGCGACGATGAAGTTCGTCTGTCAAAACTGATATGAAGCAAATTTTGATGGCGTAAGAAATGGATCACTCTACCTCAGGAGTAGCAGTTCTCTTCCTACGGCGGCTGGACCGTCGTCTTCCTGATGATGTTTTCCTGCTACCTGTGGATTTCCTGGATCGCGTACGCTTGGCAGATCTCCTTCTAGGCGAGGTCCTTCGAGAAGTTCTGCGTCTCCTTCTGGCTCTTTCGCCAACTTTGTATTGGCCTTCCTCTCGAGTCAGTAGTCCGCGTTCCATCGCATTCTTTACGAACATGTTCAACTCTGTGCTAATCGCATTCCCAACCAGGTTGTTGTTTGTGAGGAGATACTTCTTGTTCTCGGGAAGAGTGGTTCCATTGCTACCTTTCAATTTTCGGACAGCGTTTATCACAAGACGTCCAAGACTTTTCTGGGAAGCTGTCTGTTTAGTAAGGCTGGATCCAATTTTTTTCCCAATTTCAGTTGCTTTGGCTGAATCCATCATGTAAGGTTATCAAATGACTATTGAAATTTTGATGAGTGATTTAAAAAAAAAATTGCTGAGGCGATGGTAGTAAAATGGAAGAATAAATTTAAATGATGAGAATTTAAATTTATCTCATCTAATTCTGATCTAGACCTCCGTTGTAATAGTTATAGCGTAGTTATAATAAGTGTCCATTTGGGTAGTATATATATATATATTCATTTAGAGTTTAGATTTATAATACTTTTTATACCTCCATTAGAATAATACTTATTATAACGGAGGTCCCGATTTAGACCATCTTACAATTCAAATTATTATCTATTGTGAACGTGATTAAAAAATAAACACGAGAGTTTTAATTTGTTAAACTACTACCTCAGCGTTTAACTTAATTGTTATTTCCTGTGATAAAGTTTCAGATCGGAGAGTTGTTTCCAGCAATTTAATATCCTCCATGGAAATGAAAAGATTTCTGAGTGGCAGCAGCCAAATATTAACAATCGCACCAAATAGCCAGGCAACCATCTGGAAATCGTAAAACGCTTGTTTTTTAATGCAATATTATAAATTCACGTGAATATGTGTTTTAAGGATGTCATTTGATTCCCCTTCAAACCAAGAAATGTTTGGCGCCGCTGAAGAACAGCAGAACAAACTCTTGACTGAAGGAGTCAAATTTGAACAATTTTATACTGTTAGCGGGGAAAATTTTTATTCGAATCATTCCCAGGTTACCAAAATCCAAGCAGTCTCAATAGTCCTGTTTATGCGAAATAATGATTTATGTAGTCTGTAACAGAGTGTTTCAATTACATCATCTAAAGTTTTTAGTGCTCCTAGAATCGTAATTTCAATTAAGTAAGAGTTTTTAGGGTTTATTCCCCCTTCCAAGCAGCGTCCATCTCTTGGCACGAGAATTGCAACATGATCTTACATTTAGTGCTTTCCCTCTATCTCTTCAGGAAAACTAAATCTGAAAAAAAATAGAAATGTGAAAAAGGAGTCAAGTTCGGTAGAACAAACGACCTTCGGAGTAGTCGGTGTCACCGATAAAAGAGTTGAAATCTAAGGAGTGCCAATTTCCAAAGCAGATATTTCCATCATAGCTGTAGTTTATTAATTATTTTTCTTCTAGAGCGAGATTTATTGTTTACTAGCGGTACCCGCACGGCGCTGCTCATGCTGAATTTTAACCGCACCTAAAAAACGTAAGCACAATTTCATTAGCGTGTTCCGATTTATCGACAATAGCTAATTAAAAAAGACAAATTGTAGCGTTTCATATTTGCCACGTTATTTGAAATCTAGTATAAATCATACGTATTCCTTTTCTGGCGATATTTATTTAAATGCTATTGCTAAACCAAGGAAATCGTTAAATCGGGAAGACTATTTTTATCAAGTTCAATCTCGAATTTAAAAAATATTGCTAATTTGAAAAAAACGTAAAATCGAATTTATGCTTTATTATTGTTTATCAGTTTGTTGAAACTGATGTCTCTCTATTTTGAAAAATAAGTTTTACATTGAAATTAAGCTAACCCCGGAGTTGAGGAAACTGCTAATTATTATTTTTGGATCAAGGTAAGCCTTAAGAAATCGCACTAAAAAGCTTATAACTGGCGTTCTTATTGACTTAGAAACTTAGAACAAATACCATCTTGTGTAGAAAAATTAGCGCTTTCGATTACATTAATATGTGCAAGGTTTTTTTTCACCCCCATATTGGGGAATTTATGGGGACAATTGCGTAAACTTGGAATAAAAATAGAACTACCTGTTGGATTTTTTTTCAGAAACTTTCGCAGGAGTGTACTCAACAATTTCCCAAAGCTTCATGGCGATCGGATGAATGGTGTAATAATGCATAAAGGACATACAGACATACAAACATTCATTTATATATATATATAGCTGTAATTGTTTATGTCAGCTGCAGACAAATATGGCTACCGCTTGATTGAAGTTGTGAGGTATGAAGCGACTTATAGTATGCTAGTAACTTCGAATATAATGTAATTTTTTGAAGTTTCGGATTTTTTTCCTTTATATATGCTTCACTGCCTACCTTGATACCAAATTTCAAGTGTGTAAGTCAATTAGAATTGGGTTAGTTTTTTGATGAGTGAGTCTGTCAGTGATAATTTTCAGCTAGTAACTTCGATAATGTAATTCCTTGAAGTTTCGGCTTTTTTTCTTTATATATACTTAATTGTCTACCTTGATGCCAAATTTCATGTGTCTTACTCACTTAGAAAAAGGTTAGATTTTTTGATCAGTGGACAATTTCCATGTAGCAGAAAGTAATTTTTTTTTTTTTTTTGAAGTTTCGGAATTTTTCATTTAAGTATGCTTAATTGTCTACCTTGATGCCAAGTTTCAAGTTTCTAAGTCACTGAGTCAAGATGTAGGTTAGGGTTTTTGTGAGTGAGTCAGTCAGTCAGTGACAAAAATGGCACTTTTCAGACCTTAATAATTACTTAACTATAAAATTTATATCAATTAAAGTTAATATTTTAAGGGTTTAAGGGTTCCCTGTCAGACATAAAAAATTTAATTTATGTAGGTCTAATAGTTTTTTAGTAATGGCGGAGTCAAAAGTAGCTTGATATGGTTCGGGTACACATTGGCCGGTGTCACCGCTTCTGAACTTGGCTGTCACGCTGCCGTATGTCTAGATGCATGCAAATCTGAGAATAATATTATTTTTTAGCAATATAGTAATTAAATTTTAACTCAAAATTTATTTTAAAAGTAAATGAATAAATGTAGTAATACGCATAATAAAATTTATCTAGGTGTACGAAAATGTATTATGGTTTAGTACATCTAGTTATTTTTAGTTTAAAAAACAAAACATTCCCGATACACTCATATAGTCCACTGTTTCTTGTTTAATAAACAAAATACACACCCGATATATATATAAACTTGTATGGTTCACTCTTGGTATTTATTGAGCTCTCAAATCGATCTGAAAGTCCGTAAAAACATCCCTTGAGCTACATGTAATCAAATTCAGTCTATCTCTCTTTTTAAACGGAAATTGTACCTTCCGCTTCCTTATTAGCTTTGATAAGGGAAAAACGACATGACAGCTTTTCGTAAGGATGTTTTTCAAACAGTTTATTGTCAACGCTTTGCCTTCAAATATTTGACAAACTAATAGATTTCGTATTTAAGCAAAAGTATATAAATATAATAAAGGGAATTTAGTATTTATTTGCAAAGAAAAGTGTCTAGTTGAAATATTTTGAAAACTACCTAA
Source organism: Octonoba sinensis (assembly GCA_038502835.1). NCBI lineage: Eukaryota > Metazoa > Arthropoda > Arachnida > Araneae > Uloboridae > Octonoba > Octonoba sinensis. The sequence goes on from CM076600.1 coordinate 130,274,136, forward strand.
CTATTTCTTTTAATTATTGTAGCATAAATAAATGTTCACAATCCCAAATAGTATACTCCGGATTCCGTACACGATAAACCTGAAATTCGAATGTCTGATTACCACAAGAGGAATATTAAACCAACTAAAAGGTATGATATTGCTGTTTGCGATGTACTATTTATAGTTTAAACAAAAATTTAAAAATCAATGCTTAAAGCACAAAACAGATATAAAAATTTCATACACAATTCTCGTGTTTCAGGGTTACCTTTTTCAATGAAACAAGATGCGAGCTTATGGATGTGCAGACTTCGATAATTGTACCCATTTTCCATTGATGGATTTAAAAGTAAGAGTCGAGCTTTATTTAACACAAAACATGAGCTTCATACACAAGGTGACTGACAGGAATTGGGCGTTTTGATTACATGCTATTTTACGGAAAAAAAACCCTTTAAATAGAAAAACTCTTTTTAATATCATGCTTTTCGAAATACACATCACGAGTGAAAAGTAATGTGAAACAGGTGATTTCAATTTGCTTGGACGCAAAAATTCAAGCCTTGACCGGAAAACCGTACATGCGCGGTCCGGCTGCCACTTCCTATTAAACGTCTCCTTCAGCTCGGCCAACGTGAGGTGGTTGTACATATAGACACGCGACTTCGTTTCTCCTTCAAAATAATAATAATAATCCCAAGTGTTTAAACCTAAGGACCTAGGAAGTCACCGTGACAGATTCACCATTTGTAACACACACGTCGTACAGAAACATAGTATGGTCCACTGCTCCATAGCTACTGAAATTACATGATGTAGCAAGGGTTATGATACCTCGTTAAACTCCCTACGCCCCCTGGTGGCATAATACTAAAACGTCCGGTTTCCATCGGTCACACTGTATTTTAGTGTACATGAAAGTTTGAACGTACGTACATTTGACGGTTTATTCGTATCATGTTTGATAGTTTGAGCATTTTGTTGCTGAACCACTCCTGTCTCGATCAACTCCAATTTGCAAGGGCTACTTGCATATGCAGTCATCATCATTTAATACAAAAGTGATTGTTACGTAGGATACATAAACTTGTTTTGTAAAACTCTTCCCGATCAATATTTCTTAGTTGCTTCACATTACAAAAGGCTACGCTGTTTGTGTAATGAAGCCATAATGAAACATTTAGATTAGATGTCACAAAATACGAAACGCGCCAAAGCCACTGTCTATAAATTATCAGCTGTGAAAACAAACTGCATCGGCGAGAGATGCTTTAGACAGCAAGAGAACAAAAACCAATCATTATTCATTGATGTCGATGAACAGTTCATTGTGTTACAATTCGAAGAAAAGAGTGACTGTAGAAGTCCTAATTCACGGATTAAGTAAAAATGGACCAAAAGGAAATCGATAGCTTTAACAGTTTGAAAGTCCCAAAGTCATCAACCGGTATTATACGCAGATGCGCATTTATTTATGGACATGTGATTTATTAATCATGCAAGATAAATTTATAACTTCCTAGCTTTTATTTTTTTTTGTTCTTTGTAAAATACATAAGACGTGACTTGCAAACGAAAGTTTCAAATCTTAAACTCAATTAGCATATTTTGGTGATCAACTGATGCGCAGCGCCTTCCATTTTGTATGCTAATTTCATTAATAGTGAAACATTTTCAAAATAATTTTGCATAAAAGTTATCCACAGGTGTTTCGTTTAGGAATGTCATCGTAAGAAAAATAAATCTCAAAATAATATTTTAAGTGTCAATACGTGCAAAAAATGTGCACTACATAAGTTACGTACAGACATATACAATTGCAATCTAGGCAAAAAAATTCTTTATTGCGAAAAACTGTTTAGTTTCATCCTTGCGAAAATTTTCGTTCAAAATTTTGAAAGAAAAAATTTTTTTTGACCCTACTTTTATCATGAGAAGTCTTTTAAATTTTAAAAAGGCGTACCTAGATACTGATCGTGTCCATTTGTGCACCTCTTATTAAATTTTACCCATGTGGAGGTTATTCTCCCCGTCCCCAATCGCTCGAAGCTGAAGATAAAGTATTCTATCATACTTTATGTTGATAGATTTCGCAAATATTTGGCTTATAATTATTTTGTGCTTGGCATTTATTCTTACATTTTTAATATCAACAACGGAATTAAGCACAGTTAAGATTCCATTCGTTGTTGTTAAAGTAGTAATTTGTAAGCCTACCCAAACAAAATAAATCTTAAATTTCTTTATCCTGTTAAAAAATGCATTATGTATCATTTATTTAAATGTAAAATACGCGCAAAATAATTTATTTACTTATTTTAAGTGCTAATTTTATCACTGTGGAAATGATGCAAAAATATAATTCTTTAAAATTTGAATTTTGCAGCTATCAAAGTTATAAAAAATTATAGTTGCTTTACATAATTAGGGGTGAGTTTGCTGCCTTTTGTCTATTTCTGTTTTCTGGTAGTGAAAAAGTACTTTTATGAGTTTAAAACAGGATTTCATGGGAAAACGCGGGGGTGCAATTAGAGCATAACTCCTTTAAAAAATGTTGAATAAAAACTTCGTTGATTTTGAATTTTCAGTAGCCACAAATCATATTCGACAACTACTGAATAAATAAGAAAACGATCTTGGAGAGTATTTTTTGTACAACAAGTATTGGTTATTTGTTGCAGTGTAGACTTGATGGGTTTTTTTTTTTTTTTTTTTGCAGCACGTCTTCCGCGATACTGTCTTATTTGATCTTGATACATAGTAATAAGTACATTTATTGGTTTTTCATCATGTAATCTAAGTATCAGGTATAAAGCAAACGGAAATTAAATCAAGTATCTTAATTGTGGTTCTTTAAATTTAGTTTCAGCGTAGTTTTCTCAAGTAAAGTTTTGCAAGTTTTGTAATTCATACGAAGCCGAATTTTCACCTTAGTAAACGGTTTGTTGTAAATCTTTAAAATAATCCAAACTCTTAGAACGCATTGACTGAAACTGTTCAAATATGCTTAGGTGACAGAAAAATTCCACGGAGAATGTATATGCCTTAATTTATATCTTTGAGCCTACGTTGTCTATAAAGAACTATGAAGGGAGAGTCAAAAGTGAAGCAACTGCAATACATCCAGTTCTATAAAGTACTTCAAATAGATAGATTAAAATTACGATTTAGATTGCTTAGCATCGTAGAAAATGAATGACAATATAAATACCAATTAAGAGTTTTCAGAAAGCGAGTGTTGTTTCAACTTTTCAAAGAACACTTTCTTCGAGTTCGAGTTACTTCAGATAGAAAAATCCTCCGAAATTGGTAGCAAAATGAATTGAACTGAAAAACATCGACAATTAGTTACCTTACTTAGTAACAATTGTACAATACTTAATCATTTATTTATTTTAGGGGACAAAGTGTTTGAACTTCATAATATTTTTCGTTGAGGTTGAGGCTTAGAAGCTATTTTTGGTGTATTAATAACAAACTACAATTACTAAATCCTGATAGTTAAACAAATCACAGGGTACAAGTATGTAAGAATTATATAATTATGAGTCGAATGGTGCTTTGAAGATGGGCGCTTTTTCGTGTTCCACCTAAGGAGTGTATGTTATTGATGAAGCCTTAGGATTACTACGTACATTACCGCATTGCACGGGAGAAGTTCCTTCCGATGCTTATTCCCGTAGACCAAGGACAAGTCGTATGTATCTGATATCCTATAGTGGTTCAAGTAGTAATAGGTCTCCCAGCAATTTATTGGGGCCCTCCATATTCTGTTTGATTATGAAAACATAACTACACAAAAGGGTAGCAGTGCGCCCAGAAACCCCCCGCACCTGCCATTTTCTGGCCTATAGTATGTTTAGATGCCCCCGAGTGCAAGCCCTCGGGAGCAAATGGGGTTCCGGGAGAGCTCGACCAACCGCAAATTTATGAAAACCATTAAAAAAAAAAAAAAAAAAACAGGTTATTGTAAAACACTAAATCACAGTAGAATGCAAAACTTTAAGAGTATGCATTAAGCGCTATATGACATGTGACAACAATGAGAAACCGTGCAACACTATAAAAAAAGTACCAAAATCAATCATACAATATCAAAACAATGTGAAATGGTACACTCAAAAATATACACAAAAACAAAGGAAGATAATAGCCAAAACTTAGACAAACACTAAGTTCCCTGAAATAGATAAGCCTCGCTTGATAAATGCAAAAACAATGAAGCAAGGAGGGAGCGTGCATGGGGATGCTGGAACGCGTTACAAATGGCTTGAATGGGTGAAATTTGGCTGCTAGCCCGAATATGATACTTACTGGTTAAAGGGCAAGGAAAAACATAGTGGTCAGGCGTACCCATCGCTTCACAGGAGCAATAAGGAGAATCAGAAAGATAGCTCGGGAAAGGGCCATGGCCAAAAACCAGGACTGTTTCAAAACGTTGGCTGACCCTTGGAGAAAAACGAACGATTGGAAAGAATTCAAAAACCCGGCGACCAGTATCCGCCTCGTTCCAGCGGTACTGCCAATCCTCTCTAGTTTTGGCTCTAATTTGTTGTATGAAATTGGATTTAGGAAGGGGAAGGGCCGTGTAGGGTAAAAATGCGGGATCCTCAGCTGTCGTATGTCTAATACGGCAACGAGCTAATTGGTCAATAACGAGCTAATAAAGAGCTAATTGGTCAGCTTTGTCATTTCCCACATTCCCTGAATAACCCTTGACCCAGTGAATTGAAATTCTAGGATTCGAAATTAGCATGTTTTGTACTGAATTTACTAGAGGACTGCGCTGAAGTGGGTCTTTGATAGAAAGGATAGCAGCCTGACTGTCTGAAAATATTTGAACGTTAGAGGATGGAATTGTGAGCGACAGGTTCGCCGCTGACTTAATAGCAAAAAGTTCCGCCTGAAAAAATGAATTACCACCTCATTGCACCTCATTGCACACTCCCCCACTGCACGGTGTCCCTTGTACTGAACCACCGCCGAAGCCACGCCGACGGGCGTTTTGGATCCGTCGGTATAAAAACGATTAAATGATAAAGATGGGGGGTCACGGTCAACACTGCAAGGATAGTCAGAAATTTGCACCCACGAACGCTGAAACCATTTTGGTGCCGCGTGTTCATACAAAGAGGGATCGAATGTTACCCCATCTAACACGATGGTCCTCCTCTCTACATAGAACTGGGTGAGCTAGATCTTCTCCCTTATCGTCAGGTCTATAGGGGGCACTCCCGCCAGAATGTATAGTGCTGAGTGGGGGCACATTGCGTACGCCCCGGTTACTGAGAGCAGTGCTCTGCGTTGGAGAGTGAGAACCAGTTTAGTCTGGCGGACTGTTAGAGTGCGTCCCCACAGTCCCGACGCATAAAGGAGAGACGTCTCAAAGACCTGTTTATAGATGAGGATCCGTTGGCGAATTTTCAAGCCGAAGTTACCCCCCGCGAGACGCTGGAGACCACTTTGAATGAAAATTGCTTTATTCCTTATGTAATCAATGTGTGCATCCCAAGTCAAAAATTGGTTAAATACCACGCCCAAATATTTTAAAGTAGGGCTTCGTTTAATTGATAAATCACCGATGCGTAAGTATGGTGGTCGCACCAGGTCCCGCGGTACCTTGAAAACCAATACCCTTGACTTGCTGCCCGAGACCTCGAGGTCGTGCTCCCTCAACTAAGCATCCAGTAAAGAAAGAGAAAAGCGACCATTAGCCTCCAGCAGTTGGTTCGTGCGGCCATGAATTAGCAGAAGAAAGACTTCCGCGAAGGCCTGTATTTTAGTGTGACCGGGCCAGTCAATGGAAAGGAGCGATGCTGCCACCAAGTTCCATAGCTCCGGACCACTACAGGAACCCTGCGGGCAACCCTTCCACTGTGATGTCCAAACGCAGCCGGAGGAGGTTTGAGCATAAGCTGCGTTCGGATAAGAAACTGGCAAAAAGGTTCAAGACAGCCGGGTCGAAATTACATGAAGACATATACTGTAGAATTTTTACCCAAGGGAGATTGTCGAAGGCCGACACAATGTCAACCGACACTGCCGCCATTAGGGATTCAGAGCTGATACCTTGCAATAGGTTATTGTAGAAGTGAAGAAGGGCGTGCTCGGTCGAGCGCCGAGGTACGAAGCCGAACTGCAGTGGATGATGTAGGTTATTAAGGGACAAGTGGCTCTGAAGACGAAAAAGCATTAGTTTTTCAAGAATCTTTGAGATTGTGGGGAGAAGGACTATAGGCCTGTAGGAGGCAAAGCTCGAAAGGTCCTTACCATTCTTTAAAAATAAAATGAGAACACCTTCCTTAAATGCTGGAGGGAAATAGGCAAGCTGTAAACATAAATTGAATAAGGTACAAAGGAAATCAGGGAAAGTCGAATGGAAAGTTGACCAAATAACTCCGTCCAAGCCGTCACGACCCGGGGCCTTCTTGCGTGGGAGGAGGCGGACCGCCCTGTCAACCTCGGGCTGCGTAAAAGTTGCGGAGACCCTCGCAGTGCTGATTTCTGGTTGAAGTGACTTAGGGGTAACAGTAGGAGCAGGATAAAAGTGATTTAGAACAGATTTACAAAAAGTCTCCTCTGGGGTTGAGGAAGGAAAACGTTCCCTGATTGCTGCGGGAGTGAAGACTTTACCAAAAGATACGCGATACGGTTTGCCAAAGGACTCCGAGCAGTTTGTGCAGAAACGTTGCCAGGCCGCTCTCTTTGTTGACCTCACTAGTTTCTTGAAGATGGCCAGGGCATTGCTGTACGCCGTTTTGTAGGCTGGCTTAAGTAGAGGGTCCGCACAGCGTTGAAATCTTTTACGAGCAGCGTAGACCCTCTGCTTATGAATAGTTAGAGAGTCATTCCACCAGGTGGACGGGGAATGTGGTGCGAAAAATTTTTTCTTAAAAGTTTGATCCGCGCAGCCCTGTAAATTTTCAGTGAGGCCGGTGTACAGCCTGTCCAGGCCTTCCCTAGTTTTAACAGAATTTAACAATGCAACAAAAGGATAAATCTTATTTGATATTAACTTTTTAAATTTTTCTGCATTATAATTTGTCTTATATCTTAAGAAACGCGAATGTGAAAACGGAGCGTCTAAAACAATTTTAATGAACTTGTGATCACTGAGTGAGATCTCTTCAGAGACCGACCAAGACACCGGCACAGGCAAAAATCTCGCCAGGGTCAAGTCAGGCCAGCCCTTAGCATGGGGCGTCTCGAAAGTCGGGGGAAAATTTTGTGAATTTAAAACCATTAGGTTATGTAAAGCAATAAAATCAAGAAGACTCTCTCCCCTTTCCTCATTTTTCCTGTATCCCCAACTGCGGGAACGAGCATTAAAGTCGCCCGCGAGGATCACAGGCGCAGAGAAAAGAGCCAAAAGGAAAGTGTTCAGTTCCGACAAAAGAGGTTCCAGGGGCTCAAGGGGGGAAGCGTATGCCGAAATTAATACGAGAGGGCCGTCTTTGACCATGATTTTTGCTGCGACGAAGTCATGTGCCTGGTACGTTGAATAAGTACAAATCAAACCAGAGGGAAATAACAGAGCTGCACGACCACTGCCCGACAGAAAACGGCCCTAGCCAGAAGGAATACAAGAGACCTGACCGTGCATCAGGTACACAAAAGGGTAGCACGTTTAGTTCACAATGGAAGTAAAAATGGAAGAAAAAAGGAACCAAAGTACCCCCCCCCCCCTTCAAAAAAAGGAAGCCTCCGTTTCCCAGAATTCCCCATTTCTGTTGATCCTGAAGAGAGTGTATAAAGATTCCCTTTCGAAGTTTATCATATGCCTTTCTTATAAAGGTCTAAAAATCGAAAAAAGGTTTATAAAGTGTAAAAATATCAAGATTTTTTTTTATTTTGTGTTTTTTTAATTCAAAAGACGCATAGTGGCATAATTAGTAGCGCGAATGACCTTCCATGCTGACCGACTGGATGAGTGACAAAAATAATCATTCAAAGAGAAAAAAATAAAACCGAAGTGAAATCTAAATTCTCCCCAGGCTTGCTGATGATTTTTTTCCATTCTAGTTCTTCCTAAACATAGTACATAAAGTTCCCTCTTTCTAAGTTAATCCTAGGGCTTGCTTGTAAAGTCCTGAAAATTGGAAGGAAATTTATAAAGGGGTAAAATATTCAGATTTCTCTCTGCTTTTCCTTTTTATTTTTATTTATAATTCGAACCCTCAGTGCTATAGCTCTCTGCTGAATCAACTAGGCCATTAGGAGGCTTCTGAACGAAATCCAAATCTTCTGATCCCATTCAAAAAGTATTTTGAATGTAATCCGAAATAACTTGCAAACTTAATTTTTTAACTTGCGAGGAATAGTGGAATTTCATATTCACTGTGGACAAAGTAGGTATTGATAATGGGTGATGTTCAATGTATTCTTGGAATGAAATAAATTATTATAAAGAAGTCCAACAGCCTTCTGAAATATTTGATTTTTCAGATGTTTTTTGAGCAAAGGAAAAAAAAAAATTTCAAAAGTCATTAGATTTACTGCATTATTTCGCTATTTTAATTTCCGCTTCAAGGCGGTAAAAAATCACAAAACTGTGTTGCCTTCTATAAAAATAAGAAGATTAAAACATATATCTAAGTAGATGATTTGCAATTAATTTAATCCCCATCCCCCCTCACCGACACCGCAGTGAAATTCACTGCAAGAGGAAGTTTATGTCGATTATGTGTTTAAAAAAAATCTTTAAGGCAAAAAACAAAATGCGGATTATTAAAAAAAAGCGGAGCATGTCAATGCCGAATACATAGTAATCTGTAGCCGAACAGTCGCACTGAGTAAAGATTTTACAAAAAAAAAAAAAAATCTACAGAGACGTTTTCAGTCTAAAAATCATTTTCAAACTAATTTCAATGGACAGTATTCATTTTTTTATCCACCCGGTTTCCTTTTGCTTCATTAAAAAATTGTACGTAAGAAGAAAAAAAGTACGAAGCACGTATTCTTTAAATCCTTTTTCAATTTTTTTGCATTTATCTTTTCTTTAAACTTTATAAAATCGACCAACTTGTTTTCAACGATTTATACGGTATAAAAAACTACAGTTCCTTGAAAACACAAATTATAAAGACAGGACAAATCCTCTCGATATAGAACTTTAGTCAAAATATTTGATTAATGAGTGTTAAAGAGGCACCCGTTATTTTTTTTATATAAAGTAATAACTTCAAAAATCAATTTAAAGTTTTAAAATATTCAAGTCTTAAAAATGTGTTGAGAGGCATAAGTATTTTACATTTTACGTTTTAGTAAAAATTCAGAACGCCCCATTTAATGCGTTAATGCAGCGAATTTAATCGATTCATACGTTTCACATGTAGTTTGCAATTTATGCTGCATTACCAGCAAGCTATGGGTAATAATATAATGCGCAATATCTCCTAGCATGAAAACTAATTGGAGAAACGCGCGATCTCTCCTAAGTACAAGACGCGCAAACTATCCTATTTCGGTAGGACAGATTGCGTGGACTTTTACTTAAATATAGCGGTTTCTAGAAATAAATGCTATCCTTCCCACTGTTAGTCTAGCTTAGTAGCTTAAGAAAAGTCGCTTAAGTTTAAAATATTTGTACTACTGCTACTCTATAAAAATTCAAAGAACGCATTATGAAAATTGAAGCACTTACCTTGCGAACACAATATAGAATAGCGATGCTTAATCACAGACGTTCATATCAATCAACTTGCACTTTCAAGTAGACATTCCACTATTGCCGTTGTAACAAGAAGTTCCGTCTAGAACTATACGAGCCTACTTTCCCGTATACACCGAATTCAAATTTATAATCTAGCTATCTCTCTGTCTTTCTCGTTTAGCTTTAGTTCTTAATTGCTTCAAATATACCTTTTTCAACGGTTAATACATATTCATTCAATCATTCATTTATTAAGTCATTCATGTACTTATTCACTCATTTATTCATTCATTCTTTTGCTTATTCATTTAATCATTCATTAATTTAAAAATATTCTAGAAAATCCCGATCAAAAAATTTCATAGGAAAATAGGCTCGATAGTTCTGGATGAACTTTCTATTTGTACATGTTCTACGTCATAAGAGCTTTTCGACAAAGTTTGTTCCAAGCAAATCGGTCCGTTAGATCAGGAATTATATAGGATTGAAATTTCCCCGTAGGCGGTATGTTATTTTTTTTTTAACTGTTCAAAAATGAACAAAAATTGTTCAAATCAATATTTCAAGCCAAGAACTTCTTCCAGTGAGCTTGTTCATGGGAACTTGAATCTTGTACCCAGAGTTTACATCATTTGCTTCATTTTCACCCATAGGCGCTAATGTTAAAATATTTTTAACTGTTCAAAATTGAACAAAAAATGGTTCAAATCAAAAAGTAATATATGGAAATGCGATGACATCGCCGAGATCTTTCGAATGCAAAAAGACTTTTTCGAATCGGATAATTCGCTCAAAAGTTATTAAGGAGGGACAGTTCCCCATCTCAAAACCCTACTTTCAAATTTTTTATTTTTCAATCTTTATTTAATTACTTAACTTATTTTGGACTTTTCTTGATTTCTAACGATATTTTCACGATACATTAAGCCTTCTTTCATGCTTTATTATTATTTTTTTTTTTACTTTTATGGGAAAGTAGGCTAAAAATGCATGGCGTTAGTGCACGTGCACCCCACTTCCTCCCCCCCGAACTCGCAGGTGCGCAATCTCTCCGACCGCGCAATCCATCCTAGCTTTACCTTATGCGAACATTAAGAAGGTCAAAGGTGTACTCTTTGACAAAAAAACCGCAGTCGAGTGGCAAGTTAAAAATACAATGAATTACTGCCAAATATCCACCACAGAGCGAAACTAGTAACGATAAACTAATGAATCAATTAAAGAAAAAATAAAACTCTATTGTTTTTGAAAAAAATAGTCAAAGTTCCGCGCTTTGTACGCTTTGTGATTGGTTAATGACGAGTTACCTGATATATTTCCATTGCATAAAATATTTTTTGAAGTTATTAGCACGTTTTAGTAAGTCTTTACAGTTCACGTGATACTTAAAGGTTTTAATTCATTAGCACAAGAAAATAGCAACAATGTGCTTGATCCAAATTTAACTTGTTAATTATATTTTTTTTCTTTCCAATGGGGCTCCGGTATTGGTCGTCAACCATTGCAGACCTAGTGCGTTCCCCAGTAATTGGTACCATTTCTTTCAGCGGCACCACAATGAGTGTGGTACCATCGCCGCAATTTTGACGTTCAGCCACTAGATGGCGGTACCTGAGCTCTCATTGATGCAATACGCCCTAGGAATTTAATTTAGCCGAGAGTATCCAAGCCAAACGGATACTTAAGGGATCTTTAACATTCCGTATAATCATACGACATGGACGCAGACGATTTTCTGCATCTTGAAAATCCACCGACTTGGGCCAGGTTTGAGCCTGCGAACTTGGGCACTTGTTAATTGTATTTTAGACACCATTTACAACATCATTATTAGTTATCGAAATAGATATGGATTAGCCGGTTTAGTCGCCGACATCTTTACGCCATCTGGTGTGATTTTCTCCAACTTGAGTACTCGACGGAACTTTCGGCCGTTCCAATGACAACTGTATTTTCTTCTTATTATTCAAACTTCCAGTTGTGAGACTTTCACGGGATTTCTGAACTCATTCATCACCGAAGGAAATGTTTATAGAAATAAAACTCATAGAAATAAAAAGGTACGTAATGCACCATCGACTTTTGTCAGTAACTGAAAAGCCGTGACCAACAGAACTGCTCTCGGCTTTCGGTACATGATGAAAAGTTTCGCTATCCAACCGCGCAATTCAAACTATAGAAAAGTTAATTTTCGTTATTCTTATTCTCATTCACTGGTGTCAAACATAATACGATTTTTAAAGAATTGTGTCGCAATCCGGTAGTTTCTGTTTATAATTTGTTGTGCGAACATATGATGAATTTCATCGTCACTCTTCGGTGGCTTCCAGTTACCAATACTTTCTTGCTGATCTTTATGAATGTTTTGATATTAAAGTAGAATTTTTGATTACTAAGTCTTATTTTAAGCAATCAACTAAATAATTCATAGTTTTCTGTTTACCATGACTGCTGTTGCAATCAGAAGTAACGTTAAAAATTGAAGCTATAATTGGAATCCCATTACAGTGTAAGTTTCCACTCTCAGAAACGCATGCTCAAATCTCACGAAACTTTCGTCGTATTTGACGAAACGGCTTCGTGAAAAATGCTCCGAGTAAAAACTTTCGTCAAATAGGCGAAATGTGTGTGGTAACTTTTTTAAGTCACGTGATTGCGCTAGGAAAGAATCGTTATTGTCGCGGCCAGGTTCACGACATCAGGGCGCGTGATACGCAAAGTGGCATAGACAATAAAACACAAATTCTTTTGGTTAACTAGATTAATTTATTCACTTATATAGATATTAACTTAGGCCCATGAGACTACTATTAAAAAGGAAAATGAAATGTGCAGGGAACGAACCATGTCCGGATCCAACGGCAGCACTTGTTGTGAATTTTAGTCCATATGTGTCGGTGGGCGATCCTTCCTCGTCCGGAAGCGAATGGTGATCATCATAGTCCTGCTTGCAGAAGAGGCCTGCCGCGCCTATTTTATAGACGGCAGATGTTGTCAATCAAAAATTGTACAGAAGGGGCCCATCTCTGCCTTGGAAGATGAAGTGGTTTCAGGGAAAAACTGATCACCTCTGTCCAGATCCGATGATGCTCTGATGTAGTTCTTATGTAACTCTCGTGTTCTCTGAAGATGCTCTGATGTTGTTTTTGGTTTTAATTCACCAAAAGCCCCTTGCTGATTTGATGGGAGGTCTTGACCAATTCAGGCTCTTCTGGCCTCCCATCTTTTCTTAGATTTCTCCCAACCAGGGCGCTTCCCGTCGGCCGTTGGCTGGCGAGTTTATCTGTGGGGCGGTACGAAGATCCACGCAATCAGAGCGTTTTGCTTCTGGTGTTCTCACGGTGTTGTTGCCTCCTCCGCCATCTTGAGTTATAAAATTTATATTTATCTTATCCCTCCAATGGGCCTTTGTTGAGAAAATCTCTTCAGCTATTGTTGGTCCAGACGGACTGTCGCCGCTGGTCGTAAAAATGCCTATTACATTGTAACCCCCCATCTTTCTGTTACGACAGTTATAAATGACGAAATTTTCTTGACGATTGAAGAATCGTCTAAACGAGGATTCTATGTTTGAGAGTGTGATGATATGGGATATATTTTGCGAAATTTTCAATAGAACTGAATAAAAATAATTGTGGATATTTCTGCCATTACTTCCTGCAAAACTGTCTTTTATGCACTGATTCTCAGCAAACTAGTAGATTTATTATCCGTTTGAAATTATGCTCGACGAGCTCACATCCTTTTGTATAGGAAATTTGAAATTTAAGTCCTAGTTTTGATTTATATCACTGTTTTGAATAAGGCTTTTTCTAATAGTCGTTTGTCATTGAAACTTGGTATCTACGTTATAACCATGCACCATAGGGAAAAGAAACCCATAATTCGAAAATAAATCTGATTTTTAAAAGCAGGTGAATACTTTTTATGTCATTGAAACTTGGAATCTACGTTATGTACAACGCAGGGGAAAAAAAACCATAATTCGAAAATAACAGTCTAATTTTTAAAAGCAGGTGAAGATTTTTTATGTCATTGAAACTTGGTATCTACGTGATATCCTCCATAGAAAAAAGAAATCCAGAATTCGAAAATAAGTCTGATTTTTAAAAGCTGGTGAAGAATTTTTATGCCATTGAAAGTTGGTATCTACGTTATATACAACATAGGGAAAAGAATCCCAGAATTCGAAAATAACAGTCTAATTTTTAAAAGCAGATAAAGACTTTTTGCCTCTCAATCAAGTTTATTTCTTATCGCCAAGTTGCTGGGATTGAAAGATACTGTTAAACCCACTAAAACACACTTGAACACATGATTGACAGCAAATAGATAGCAAATTCACAAATTCTGAAGTAAGATAAAATTTTCTGCACTATTTTTTTATTTCTAATGCGCAATGTTCTTCTTCTCTCTCGGTAGTTAAAATATGAACTTTTTTCTAATTTATTTTCCCCATGGTCCGTACAAAACGCATAGTATTTTTGTATCTTTTGTACATTCCATTTAGTTATTGTTATAGTAATTTCAAGTTTCAGAAGAATACTAAAAAAATTATTTTCTTCAAATTTAAAAGTGTCGTTCTTAATTTTTTTGCGCTTCATGCTCACATGTGTGTATAGTTGCGTTACAGTTAATAATGGAAATTCCTGATTGAAGAAAATTTACCTTGTGAGACACAAATTTAATTTTGTTTTCCTTGTCGTACTTAATTTTTACCAAGAAGTACAGCTTAGTGGCGTTTGCGAAACAAACGTTTATAAATATACAGAAAAAAAAATTAAGTTTCTTAATTAAGTTACTAATACTTAAAGAGCAAAATTTCTCCTCATATATTGTAAAGAGTACTATACGTTAAAAAAGCTGTTTCACGGTATCGAGAAAGGCAAATAAACATGGACCGATCATTTCTTAAATATGCGAATGCATTTTCAGTAAATATTCTTTCAGAGCTAATAATAGCAGTAAAAACTTTTTACTTAAATAAAGGAAAAGACTTTTTATATGCGAAACAGTAGGTTTTTAGAATTATGACCCTTAACTCTAATATGCGTTCTTTATACACTTACTTAGTTAAAATATTTATAAAAGGCTTTTTTTTTAAGATAATACTTTTAATCAAGCGGATTTACAAGCTTGTATTTCATGTATATCTTATTTTTCATTAGATAATGGAACCAAGATTGCTAAATCATTTAAGATAAAAGCTCAAGCTGAAATAATGTAAATTATATTTTTTCAAGTCTCAATGAAATTTAATTTAAGTGTTCTGTGATCAGAAAAAAAGGTTGGAAAACCAAACTCAAATAAATGTGTTTTAGCCTGTTTTGTCTTACAGTAAGAGAGTTTTTATTACTACTTAAACTAATTAGTTTGATTTTGAGTGTGTTGTTTTTGCGGTTAAAAAATGTAATATTATGACTTTTTTTACGATATTTCCAGAGAAAAGGGCAATTGATTTAAGTGAATATGCATAAAAATTAATTTAGCATTTTAAATTTCTTATTATAAAAGACCGTATGTTATCTTTCAGAGATCGGGTAAGAATATCAATTTCATTCTGTATTAATATATGAGAATTAATTTATGACATTAATAAGTTAATTATAGTATACTAGCACAAAGAAAGAGTGAAATGAAACAATAACTTAATAATGATCCTTTTGTTTGTACATCTTATGAAACATTACTTAATAATATTGTACTGGTGTATATGAAATTAAAGGCCGAGAGTTTCCATAATGCAAACGAGGATTCAGAGTTCCACTGAGTATGACACATTGGGAATTATTTATTAACAGTTTACCCAAATACCGTTTATCAAACTTATATATTTCAGAGTATAGCGATGTCAATTTTCCTTGGATACGCGAATGAATTGTTTCAATAATAAGTTAGTTTCCTTGTATTGCATAGGATGTAATATAATTTTCAAAATCGATACATGCACCAAACTAAACTGACTAAAATTCTGAAGTGATTACTTGTTATTCTTAAAATTCATAAATACTGATTTCAGTAATAATTGACATTAAGCTTTAATGCATTTTTTGATAATGATTTTTATTGATCCTTTTTTATACAAATGTTCAATCACTAGCCATATTCTCACGACTCTCATGCCCATGCTAAAAGTTTACAGAAGGTTGCCTGTGGCGACGTTGGAGATGGGCGCCACTCAACCGCCACGGCGCTTCCCGTGCTAAACGTTTATATACCAGAAAATATATTCCCGGAACCCTCCGGGAAAAAAAGCCCGAAACTCCCTCTATTACTCGATTTCAAAACCACCCGAAAAACTGCCCTTGATAAGAGTGGAGTGCTCTTAAAGACAATTTTTGTTTCTTCTTCCTCCCTCATCATACTTTTACGTGCCACAGAGGTGACATGGCCAACACAGAAACCACATGGGAAAACATAGATGGGAAAGTTATCCGTATCATACACATTCACCCTGGTTGACGGTACTTAAAGCTAACTCTCGCCACCCCCCCCCCCCCCGGAGATGCTTACGCAGGTCCTTTGGATCGCTTCGCGATCTAATCTTGCTTCTCTCGCTTAGTGGACACTAAAATCTTTCAGTCTAGCTTCATCAGCATTCTAAAAAGCATTAGTAACTGTCTAAAGTAATGTTCCGAAACATATGTCTCAAAAATATTCTTTGAAATATTTGATTAATATATTTAAAAAAATTAAATTTCTTTTTGATAAAAGTTGTGGATTACGTAATTTCTAATTGTAAGTACACCACTTTACCATTTTCGAGGATTCATATGCAAGGAAACCTTTTTTGCAGTAAATTTAATGCAAATTACTTTTAGATTTAACTTAATAATAGTTTCATGTTCCATAAGCGTATATTTTTACCTACTGAGAAGTGTGCATCAACTTTTTTCGCCTGCAAAAATATCACTGAATTTCAAGTTATACACATACAAATACAAATACAAAAGCGACGACCAGCAACAGGCACACTGCCCAGCTAGGCTGGTCCTAGTCAATTTAGCAATCCCCAATGAACAACAAGAGCCTTCTCAAAAGTTTTTACCCATGTGCAACTAACAGTTGCCTCCGGTAAGCTATTCCAACTGCCTACAATCCTATTAAAGTAGTAATTTTTCCTAATTTCAAGATTAGCCTGAGATTTGAAAAGCTTAAAGCAATGACCTCTGGTTCTACAGAGTGCGGCAGCGTAATTTCCTTTTTTTAAATGCACGCGTGTCAGGCCATAAATGTCAATGCATGACGGTAGTGATCTCATACTAGAGGGATGGTTCTAAAGTTTTGTTCCCAGCTTTGGTCAGTCACCATCATGCCTAGAAACAGTGAGGAACGTAATCTTTTCACCGAAACCTATTTTTCGGACGAATGTTCCGTAATTTGGGTGACTAGCACGCTCCCCCGATTTGAATTCCTTATGGTTTTTTCTTGTAGGTTTTTTGATATCCCACCTTTATGCCAACCGTTCAAGAACCCCACAGCCCCTAAAATCCAACATCCGAGCGGAAATTGCAAACATACCCGCTGCTATGCAGGTAAGGATCGTGACAATCACCAGAAATCGATTCTCAGCGTATGGGGAATGGGGGGCGTTACGCACCTTATTTGATTTTCGCAACTGCATAAAACAAAAGTTTAGATGTATATCTACATTAGTTAAAAAATTAACAAATATATTATTCATAAAACAGTTTTCATTGCGCTTTGAGAAAAGGAAGTTATATTGCCGCACCCCGTACCTTCAGCGCATAACTGCGGCCCATCAACATTTGCTGTTTTAATGAGTTTAAACAACTGAATCATGTCCCCTCTAATTCTCCTTTACTCTAGACTATACATATTGAGTCTTTTAAGCCTAACCTCATAATCAAAGTTTAAGAGACCACTCACCAACAGTTCACCGCTTTGAGCACTTGAATACCTTTCTGTAATAGCATTACGCATATACGATATAATTTTGTTATCGTCACACATGGCAAAATATATAAAATATTAACATTTAACATCATATCTGCATTAAGTAAATACATTGGGACCGTCCATAGATGTTGTCACGCTTTTTTCCCATATATATTGACCCTGCTTCTCCCCCTCGTGGCACAAAATGTAACACTTCTTGTTACGCTCCTCCCCTTGCCACAACTTGTCACAATTTCACGAACGATGCCCCCTCGAAGCGTGACATCATTTATGAATGATCCCATTTCCTAAAAGAGAGAAAGCACTTTGCGCATGGCATATTTATTTCAAAATGAGTAAAACCAACGTTAAATGGCGAAAATCTAAGATGCAAACGGCGCCGGTCTTTTTAATCTTTGAATTGCGTCATTTAACATTGTTTTTATTCATTTTATAGAACATTTGCAGTAAAAATGCATGTGGGATAATATTCCTTTAATACTGAAAGTGTTATTATCTATATTTACTATACGATATAGGTGTGGGGAAATAAAAGTAAACTAAAAGTTTACTTAAAAAATAATGAAACTAAGAAATATTACTTTTAACGTGCGTATGTGATACACGCTCCAATTTTTTAAAGTCGCTAAAACGTTTATATTACATTTAGTATAGTATAAGAAAGTCACATCAGCTCGTTTTTAAAATGAAGGTACGTATCTGTTTTGTTTTACGCAGTTCCGAAAATCAAATCAGGCAGGCGAGGCCTCCTATTGTAAATACACTTTTGACATGAACCGTACCAGGACTTTTGATGGTTGACACAAACGCGGGATTTCAAAAACACCCACAAGAAAGATTCACATGGAGTCTAAAACGGGAAGCAGGCTGGCCACTCCAAATCACTAACTTCCGTTCGAAAAGAAGCCTTGGAAGGAAAACATACCTTAAAATCGCGCTAAAAAATGGGGACCGACCAAGGCTGTGAAAAAAACGTGGGAACCTCTCGAATGAAACCACTCTTGCTCCACAACATCTACAGCCTGAAAGGCTCGCTTTTCAAAAATGGAAGTTACGTTGCCACACCCTGTACTTTTTCAAGATCCCAAGTACCAGGTGTTTTTGATTTATTAAGAGCTATCTATGCTATGTCTATACCATTGCCACAAATCTTCCCAATGTCAAACACTTTTTCCTGTAAAAAGTTGTATTTAGGAGAGCTTCTTAGTATGCTGTAACAAATTCTGTAAAAGTACTGAAGGGAAACTAAGTGTTTCTTTAAATTCACGAAGAACTTGTTTCAAATCTAATAATTAAGTTTCTTGGCAACAGTTTCTCAATAAAATCGTTGTTTTTCCTCACTCAGATGTTTTTACGTTACTTAAAACTGAACACTTGGGATCTGACTACCAGTTTAAAAGTTGAAAACAACTGCATAAATAAACGCCTGACTGAGATAGGTGACTACCAGTTTAAAAATTGGCAAAAATGCATTATATATTGTTGGCGTAAACTCCAACTTCAGCTTTCTAACACTCGCGTTGCAAGTTGTAATTAAGACAAATTACGTTTAATAAGACAATTAGAAATTATTTATTGTAGCTTACCACATGATTTTTCTAGCTATGAAAAATTTCTAATTAGAGAAATTAATTTCTAATTTTTTGAATGTAATTTATTGACCATTAAAACTTTGAAGAGTTAAATATGCGATATCGAAGACAGTAACAAATTATTTTTAAATAAATTAGCGAACATTATACACTCTTACAGCTCTGATTAAAGTATCTGCTGTGTAACTTGGCACCCGTTAGATATCAATTCTTAAATTAATGAAACCAACTACTCAGTCGGTTGTTTGTTCTATCGAGCTTGGCCCCTTTTTTATTTTTGTTTTTAATGAGATACATTCTACGCGATAACTCTGCAGCAGGAATAGTCAAATTATCGAAAAATTTTTGGTCTACGTAATTACAGAAAAACTTTTTCATTCTTTTTTTTCCTCAAATTTCCTATTTTTCGCGAAGCATTTGAAAATTCTGTAGATAATTAATTAAAAGGTTCTTTTATAGTTCATTCCCTGTCTAAAATATTTCCTAATGCTTGTATTAAGAAACATATTTTAAACTATACAGAGAATAAATTAAATTTTATTAATAAGATAATTTTATTTTATATTAGAATAAATAGGTTTCAAAGCTAGCTTTTCTTCGAGAAAGTTATCGCATCATTTCGGTTTTTCAAAATTAAAAATAATAATTTCGTCCAAATCATTACTGAACAAACGAATTTCAGAACTTGATAACTCCAAGCAATAGAAGAAAATATGTTGCTTTCAAAACAAAATACATTGAACTTTTATAATTACCAAAGTTATGATGTAGTTTAAAGTCATGAAACTTAAAAGCAATACCAAATGAATCTTGCATTCTGAAAACGATAGTTCATTAATATTTTAAATTAGTCCAAAAAATAGATGTTTAAAAGAACACTAGTAAAATAAAATAATCATAAATGTAGCTTATAAGGTATTATTAATTTTTCTTACTTTAATAAAGGCATTAGCAACGATACTAAAGACTTGGCAGCACTACATTTTACATTTTCTTTTGAGCTTAGTTCTTTTTCAGTATTGAAGCAAACCTTTGTCTCAAGGAAATAAACAAATATTTAGAGCATAAGGATATTTTTAGAGAGGATTAAATACATGCATAGATAGTATAAGATTATAAACTTCTCATTAAGTTCAAAATTGAACAAAAAATTTTTCAATATTGGAACCGAAAATGAATAATAAGAATGAGGTTTCCTAGATGAGATGTTTCGAAAAAATATTTTGCGAGAATCCGATTATTAGCACGAAATTCATTAAGACTGGTCGATATTCACACATCTCACCAGGTCATAACCCTTATCTGTACTTGTTTTGTTTTGCAGTATTTATTGCAATATTTAAATTATTTTCGATAGCTTTTATTGATATTTGTACGATACATGAAATCTGTTTTCATGTTTATTCTTCTTCGTGTTTCCCCTTTACTTTTAAGGGTAATTAGCCTAAAAGGAAACTATTAGAAATAATAAGGAAACGAAGCTTTATGACAACGATAAATCGATTTTGGTAATCGAGGGTGGAAATTCGCTTAGTGCTGAGATAAACTTTCCGTTTATCTTTAAGTTGTTTTACTTCATTACTATACGAATAACTTTATTTTTCAACACATAACTTATTAAGCGAAACATCAGACATACAGCTTCGTATCTGCCTAAAGGTTTTATTTCTTAATCTCTTATCCAGCTTCAAAAAATTTCATTCAAATGCTTTTCATTTTACAACAGCAATTGACAAAAATTGACCTGACTGCTAATTCTACTTTCAGTTATCATTTTTGCTTTGTTTCACACTTTACCTAGTCTGTTTTTTTTTCTTTCGTACCTTTAAAACAGTAGATATAGAAGCGAAGAATGAAAATTCTTCACTTTAAATATAATGGAATAGAATTAAAGAGATTTTGAACTTTATTCCAGCTTCATATTCGTTTCCCATTAGATCCACCAAGAAATCAACTGCATCAAAGAAGTAAAATAAAAGGTAAAAGCTCGATATCGTCTGAAATAAGAGATAGAAATCGTTATCGGTTCCATCACAAAGGAAAAGAGCATTATTTCAAACAAAGAGTAAATCACCAAGCATATTTTCTTCAAAGGAAAATTGCTTTGTGAGGAAAAGAAAAAATGAAAAAAGGAGAGCGTTTAATATTTTTTTAGGTATAAAGGAAAACTACTTCCACAAAGTTTTTTATTGATACTAGTTCTCATACATCATTCTATTTCAGTTGAATCTAGAAATTATTTTTCTTTATGTCACAGTTGTAAAACTTTGTTACTAGAAATGTTAGGGTTAGGGAAGTAAAGTGAAGAGTGTGTTTAGCATAATTTTCTTTTGATGCAAATTTAAATGCATATACCTGAATTGTGGTCAGTAATTTTGAAAGAATGTGACTTTAAAATAAGTTTGGTTCAATGGCTTACCTAAAATAACTGAGTAACAAGAGATGATATGTTATGAGTACAAGAATTCTTATAAAAGTTTTTAAAAAGCACTGTTATCTTAAACACACTCTGAAAAATAGCTATCGAATATCACTTTTCCTCCTATTCATACTAATATGTAGTACTGTTCACAACGTATCTCTTCTGCTTTATATTGCTGACTAAATCTTAACCAATTTCAAGGTTTTGCTACTTGAAATGTCGCCTTTGCTACTGAATAATTAACATGTTTATAAGCGAATATTACTAAGTAATGTTTGAGAGGGAGGTAAAAATTTTTAATTACAGTAAAAGTTGAATTGTTAACGAAAAATACTTAAACACTATTGAAACAAGAGTGAGACACACACAAATTAAGTAGCCCATTGAAGCAAATTAAGTAGCCCATATACTTTATAAAGAATAATTTCCAGTGAATTATGAAAACACGATGTTCTATTACGTATTGTTGTATGGTGAAAAATATAATGAATATAAATTTGCCCTTGTTAGCATGGCGTTGTAGATACGGCGTAATATCTACATAAGAGTTCCTAAGACGATTAAATTTTCAAAACTCTTGAAGTTCTCGACATAACATATTATTATTTACTTACTGTTTTAATGTCAAAATGTAAAACTGTATTTCAAGTAAGTTTTCAGCTTTAAATCAAATTTGTGTGATTATCTTTGCAGAAGTTATTCAATAAAATCAGAGAAGGGCAAAAAGAGGAGATTGATTTTCAACTCAGCTGATACATCATTTATACTCTAAACACATTGATTTTTAGTAGAATAGAATAACTTCGTTTAAGACAAAGATATAATACACATAAACAATAAAAATTGACAGTTCCTAGCATTTAGGTTTTTGATTAACTTACTTCTTTCAGTTCATTATCTTTATTTTGTGAAATCACTACTTAAAATACAGCTGGAAATGTGTGTCAGTAATAAGAACGAGTAAGAATAATCTATTTATATTATTTCTCTAGCCTGTTTTTCTGTTGCTCCGCGATATCTTCCTTATTCTTTTATCAAATTCCATGATTTACCCCCCATTTTTAAGCTTATCGTGATGGCTATCGAGTGGAAAATAGACTCACGGTCTAAAAATGTACTGCTTCTCTTAAATTTGAGATTTAAAATCATCTAGGAAGATATCCTTTAATGGATACCAAATTGGTGTTGTGTATGCTGCCGCCATCTGGTATTAAGTAAGCAAGCAAGAGATTCTTCTGCTTTCACTGCATGGAAAATTGGACAGTGTTACCTGCGTCTGTGTGTTAAACTTATTCAATTGTCAGGCTGTACACATTCATTTGTATTATGAATGTGGAAAGCCTAACCTACCAAAAGTAACTATATTTTAGGTAATGAAACTGTTTCGTTATTGTATTTTAATGCTATGTATACTAAAAATAAAAATAATAATCGTTATTATTGTGATTATTTTATTATTTTGAGTATCTAAATAATAGTGGAAACAAAATTGTAACAGCTATGTGTACTGATGTGTTCAAATACATGCCTTCTTTTGTACCAACACCCGTTTATTTTTTTCTATTCTTCTTCATAATGTACTTTTTCCAAAGCTAGTTCGAAATGCCGCACGGGTCGACTAGTAATAATAATAATGGCAATAAGAATATCACAGATATATGACTGATATGTTGAATCCGTTTAAAAGCTCCAGAAATCATCTATGCAAATAAATGAACAAATATAACATCTTGAATAAATGCTCAGTTCACCCTTATATTAGAAAGACGTTACCACTTCCCAGAGAATCGCAGTCGGTGTAAAGTTGCAGTAATTAAATGCAAAATCTGATGTGATACATAAACTTAGCATTGTGTATGTTCTCCAATGCATAAGAATTTACTCTGCTTGCTCATAGGCTAGAAATGTGGAAGATAATTTCACAATTTCCTTCCTCACAAGGAAATCATTCTCTTGAAGTAATTTCCAATGTGTCTAAAGCGATTTGATGCTCCACTTCCAAAGAGGATTAGTCCAGAGACTAATCTCAAATTTTACGCTTGTCATCTTTCAAGAGCTGTGTTATTTAATAAATTTGACTGATTAGAAAGCTTTGCGTACATTATTCTTTTGATGAAATTAAATGCTGGCATTTGTATAGGATGGAGTAATTTGATAAGCAGCTACTATTTAAGATGATATATAAATAGAAAAGCTTTTAGATTTAAAATTGTATTTACATTTACCGCAGAAGATTAAAATGCTGTTATTTAAATCTTTTCTGATTTTTTTGCTAAAACCCAATGCAGAACTACATACTGAAATGATCCCATTCGAAAGATCATCGCCGAAATCTTTCGTACGAAAACAAATTTTTTCCTTCAGAAGTTATTACGGGGGGCAGCCAGACGGATAGACCGACAGACACATTTTCCCCATCTCAAATCCCTACTTTCATTATTATTTTTTAAATCTTTTTTTTATTATTTCACTTACTTTTGACTTAGGGGCCGTTCATAAATGATGTCACGCTTTTTTCCCATATATTTGAAACCCCTCCCCCCCCCCTTTGTGACAATATGTCACATTTCAACTGACCCCCCTCCCCCCTTTGTCACATGTCACGCTATGTTGCATAATACATGATGTCACACTTCTTGTTACCCCCTCCCCTCCCCTTGTCACACTTTGTCACAATTTCACGAACCCCCCTCCTCCCCTCGAAGCGTGACATCATTTATGAATGATCCCTTATGTTCCTTTCTAACGATATTTTAAAGTTACATTAAAACTTCTTTTATACTTGATTACTATTTTCTTTTTATTTTTACGGAAAAGTAGGTTAAAAATGAGAGAGAGATAAGAAAAGGGTTGAATCGCATGACCTTGAAAGGCAATTTCTAAAACCCATCTGTTTTTTCCTATCCTACTAGATTACAGGTTCCTAATGATTTTCAGCCCATAGGCCACTTGCCATTTTTTCTGTTACTTAATGCGATATTCGCATTTGAAAGTTACAATTTCAAATTACAGTGAAACTAAGGCAATGTCTCAGGCAAGCGATGTTCTTTTCAGAAAAAAGCTGAAAAATAACTTGAGACAAAATTCTAAGAATGATTTTGATTGATTTTTTATTTATTGTGAAAAATGTCGCTTTTATGTGCCACAAATTTCTGGTGAGATCGTACCTGACTGCGGCTCGCTACTGATATTTAAAGAGTAAGTTTTTACTCGTTACTATCACAAAGAGAAAGTGGGATCCTACTTACAGAAATTATTAAATACATTTAATTACTGTATTTCTCACTTTTTTCTTTTTTGGACATTATGAGGACCCCTCGTAGATCAGAATAAGCCCCTGGCGTTCCATATGGACCACTTTGGGAACCACTGTATTAAATAAATGGTGATATATTAAAGATTTTAGAAAAACTGGAGAAAATACAAATTACGAAAATGCTTCAAAAAAGGAAATGAGTAAGTTATGTACAGTAATTGTAGATTTCTCTTCGTTCTGCATCGTATTAATGTTTAGATTCAAATCATCTTAATAGCAATTATACCAGTGGTCGGCAACCCGTCGATCGCGATCGACCGGTCGATCGCAAGCCCATTTTCGGTCGATCGCGACAGCATTTTGGATAGTTTATATTTTAAAAAAATAAATAAAATAACTTTTGAATTGGATGGCGAGTTTATTATTATTTTTTCCTTCAGAAAATGTTTATTAGCTTGTCAGACCATTCACCGGACCTAAAAAACTTCCAATAATATGGATTGTCAGTCGTCACTTTAACTATGCTCTTAGTGAGAGTTAATTCAATAATGTATACATTTCACATGTGTGTTTTAGTTAAAAAACAAAACAAAAACTAACTTCTTTTTATCAAATTCGAAAAAATAAATAAATGTGTATTGTTTTGATGCGAGTTAACGGTGTTAGCAAGCCATTATTTTAGAAATTTTAAAGTAGTTGTTTTATAAGCATCAGAACATGTCCTGACAAGAATTAACCTGCAATTTAAAGACAGGCGTAATCCCAACATACATTATTAATAATGTATAAGCCCCCCCCCCCCCGGTCCTCCGAGTCGATCTTGGTGTTCGCCGAACTTGGAAAGTAGATCTTCAGTCAGTTTAGGTTGCCGACCGCAGAATTATACCATTACTTGCCGAATATTGTCCTTCCATTATATTTATTGAGTTTTTATAGGTTTTGTGCCATGATAATAATGATCTTCCATGTAGCTTCGTTCTGAAAGCCTTTAAGTACATACATAAAAATCAAACGGAAATGTGTTATACTCATTTTTATCACTCGACTCCAGCAATTGCTCATTAAATAATAGTGTTAAATTCCTGGATTTAGTCGAAGGGAAACATTTATATCCATTAAACCTGTGTAGATGGACACAAATAAAGGCATCAAGAAGTGAATGTAGTAATAACAACGTTATAAACACAAACAAACAAATTAAATTACTCACACGTCTTTCAGGTTCACAAGGAACTCCTTAGTTGAATTTTGAGGGTGTTGTGTCTTTCTATAAACATCAATTACTTTTCATTGGTAAGAGTAATAAAACATATTCATACATGAAAAATTGTTGACATTCTTGCGAACTAACATCGTAATTCAAATGTTATAGTAAAAATTAAAAACGTTGTCTTTAAATTTAATTTATCTTGATTTTATACTTTATAATAATCCCATGCCGGAGAAAAGTGTTTAAGCCAGTAATCCTAATTTTCAAAACGTTTAGCTGAATATTACATTTTTTCAAGTACTCGTGAAGTAAAATGAAAATGGAGTGATAAGTTTGCATTACGTATCATTTACATATTTGTTTTTCATCTTGAATGTCATGGGTATCTGTGTAAGGATTCAACATTGAACTTAAGGTTGCACAAAGCAGAATTTCAAGCTTTAGCCAATCCCTGATATGGCGGAGTTCAGTTGTCAAGTTTCATTTAAATTTAGTTTCAAAGTTTTATTTAATTTATATGCATTTTTTAATTATAATTAATAATTACATATGCAATATAATACTTTTTTATTACATTATGTATGCATCTTAAGTTTTAAAAAAAATATTAAAATATTGCTGCGTTGAAATAAATGGGGCGTCGAAAGAATCGCGTCAAAGGGTCGGCAACAAGGTGACATGTACAGGAAATAACACAAGTAACGAAGCAGCAAGTCTACCTAAAAAGTTCTGGAAGTTCGTTTTTAAACCGTTGCACTTCGTCGAGGACTGCTGGAGCTCTTGACGAAAGGAAATTCTCCCATAACATAATTTTATCTATTTGAATGATCTACGGCAATTTGTCGTTTTAGTTTGATTGATTTATGTTAAACATTGATTTCCGTTCATGGTATTATTGTTTGGATTCAAATCATTTCTTAGCTTCTTGATACTGATTTGTACCATAGGGACCGTTCATAAATGATGTCACACTTTTTCCCCATATATTTAACCCCCTCCCCCCTTGTCACAGTATGTCATACTTCAACTGACCCCCCCTACCCCTTTGTCTCATGTCACGCTATGTTGCATAAAGCATGATGTCACACTTCTTGCTACCCCCTCCCCTCCCCTTGTTACACTTTGTCACAATTTCATGAACTTTCCTCCCCCTTCGAAGAGTGACATCATTTGAATGATCCCATACGCCTTGAAACATTTGCTAAAGGTTGTCGGCTTATTTAAGGCCTAGAAATACATTCTCGTGGAATATTGGTTTAAACTTTAAAAAAAATAAGCATCTAATGTAATAAAGTTATGCTCCGTATTTACGGCAATTTATGAATTTAATGTAATAAAGTTCTAAAAATGCTACGGATGTAAATGATTTTAAAAAGAAAAAGAAAAAAACATTCAAATTTTAACATTCTGAAATGCGTGCTTTATTTATTTCTTCTCTCAAATCCTAGGAAAAATAAATAAATAAAATAATAAATCCGAGTTTATAAATAATAAAGAGTTTTTTTTTTTTTTTTAATGACATTCTGAAGGACGTCTACTTTATTTATTTATTTTTACTTTGTTAATATCTCGAATCCAAACACTCAAGTAAATCCAAAATGAAGTCAAATAATCTCCGTTCTGAGTGGATTATTTCCCTAAAATTTGTAGTTGCACCACCACCTCACTATTGTGATCACCCGGGTGATTAAAGTTTATAATTTTTTTCGTAGGTTTTTGCATTAATAGTGCAAAGTAAGGAAAAGTGTTCTGCACGAAGAATATGGAATCGCTTAAATTAAATCCTAATAAGGTTAATCCTGGTAAAAGAGACTGTTTACAAACAAAAGTAGCCATATTAACTTAAAAATAGTCTGGTTTCATTTAATGTTTCGATTTTCAAATATACTATTTAATGAAAATGTACTAATAAGAATCATCAGTATCGTTAGGGAATCGTACTTAGCTGCACATCCTGCTGCAGATACATTTTTTTATTATATTTATCTTTTAATCTTACGTTACAATTGTGTCTGTTAAAAACACACACACTAAATTAGCATTTAATCATTAGCGTAGTCCCTTTATATTTGAGGTTACTAAAACAGTATACAAACCTTTCATAGTTTTGCACACATTCAGTAACATTATGAACCACAGGGGGGGGGGGGGACATATGGAACAGATATTTTTAGTGGTTTAGGTTTAATGTAAATTTTGCATCTTTGAATATGATCACTTTATTTCAGTACGTTGCTCCTACCTATGAAGTAACTGAAATTTATGTTTCTTTAAATAAGTGTTTTACTTAAGATGCTAGATGCTACTTTTTAAAACTTTTTATTTCACTCGTGAAATTATGTTTGCCTACAGAGAACACTTTTTGTTCGATAATTCCTGAAGCAATTTTGAGAAAAATGTAAAATAAGGTCATTCAGGGACATCTCGACACTTAAAGGACCTTAATATATTAAAGAAAATCTCCTAGAAACATGGTCTGCACCTAAGTGTCGCGCATGGGAACCACTGTATTGGAACGGAGTTTGTACTCTATGTGTTTGTAACGTTCAATAGATATTCTTGAGCAATGCTCTGCAAACAGAAAACATAAAGAAGTTTCCGTTCAGGTAGAATAATAAAAAAGTTTTTTTTATAGAAATAATCGATACGCAGGCTCTAGTGTTATTTTGAAGCACACGTACACTCAAAATGAAAAATTTTTTTCCATTCAATAACTCTGCGAGAGACCTGAGCCGAATAATATTTCAATTTCCTCCTTTTGTAAACCTCTAGCTGTTGCATTTTTTTCTAGTTTATTCAAACTTTGACATCAACAAGTCGTATGATAAAGAGCAATGGAAAGCAAACGATATGTGTTAATAATTTTATTTCATCCCGAAAAGAGCAAATCTGACACACAATCTTCAGAGATATTCTGGAAGTATATGTATGTTTATTTTTTTTTGCAGATGTTCCCACCCCCGCTCTAATTCTTTAATGATTTCGTATTTTTTTTTACAAACTGCATTTAAGGTATGACACATTGAAAAATTATAAACAGAAAATAATTCTTAAAGTGAATGTAGTTTTATTTTGATTGAACTGAAGAAAAATTTAGTTCAATCTCAGAGAAACTACCTCTCACTAACACCTAGTTCAATAAAATCTAATCGAGTTCAAAATGTGGTCCAATTTAAGCCTAGAACTCTCAATCCTGCAGAGGAAAAATAGAATGCTAAGAATCGTCTTCACCAGGCTTGCGAAAGTTTGTCTCATGTTGCATTCCAAAATAAAATTATGTATAAACACGTAGAACGAAAAATATTTTGTTTGACCTAATATCACCATAAATACAAGGAGAAAAGAGATTTTGTGTGCTCTCATTGCTATAAAAGGATAGGAATATCATATTTCTTCCGCGCGAAGACGTTTTAGTGAAGATGAAATGGAGATTTTCATTTCATTTTGCTCTCAGGAAATCTTTTGGTGTAACTTTTTTTTGTTATGGATCTCTGACGTCAAGAACAGATCCATATCGTGGTATAATGTGTAATGGAGGAAAATTATTCTTTCCAAAAGTTTTTGCTAAACAAGAAAAGAGGAAAAATATTTTTTGCACAAAACACAACCTATATCCATTATGGAATGACGCGTGTTGAGCATTTCCAAATTGCTAGAAGAATGATGAAAATTATTCCTAGTTTAAAATTTACCATGTCAGTTTGTTGTTTAATTTGGTACCTTAGATTGTAAGCAAAGTAGAGTGATTGTTTTAATCAGTAAATAATTAAAAAGTGTAAACGCTGGTAAAGTTTTTAGCTATAATAATATTAAATATACTATACTATAAAGTTTTACTAAATAAGCTAAAATTGTATTAAAAATTAATAAATTGTAAAATCAACGTTATTAGAAATTTTTAAAAAATGATAACAATTCGACAAGTGTGTGAATAATTTGTAAAATTGTAAAAAAATAAAATCACACATTTATTTCGGGTTATAGAAATCATTTTTTTCATTTTAAGAAACGTTGATGTTCTAAGCTCTCGACGCTCAGCCGTAGTCACTCATTAAAGAAATCTTTTTTGGCGATTGTTGTAAAAAGGTCTTTTGCGAAGTCCTGAGTTTCACGTTATTTAATTTATGCATTTATGTATTTATTTATTTGTGTATGCAACGTTATTTAAAATTAAAGAAGTTCAGTTATATTCCTAAATAATTTCAAACTTAATGTCCCAAAATTTGCATTATCATCTTAAATACATCTTGTCAGGCAAATAATACATTCAACGTGGAATCTTAAGTCACAAAGGAATTTCAGAGCATCAAAATTATAGTACACCTGAATATCTAAAACTGAACTAACCCATCAGTTGCCATCCACGTTAACAGTAATGTTGAATTAAAGGACGTACGTTAATTTAAACAATCGCATTAGATAACCTGATTCAGAAATGGGAGAAACTGTCACGTAGATTGTAATAGTATGATGTCGTGTCTTATTTATTCTGCTAATCACTGTCATTCTAATGAGCTCACCTACTAAATTTTGTGCAATAAAATAGTACTAGTACATAAATATAGTTTTCGTTTAATCAGTTTTGTATGTAATTTACTTCGGTTCTTGAGCCTATATTACCCTTTTAAGGATTGTTTAGTAAAAAAGATACATAGTGGTATATTAATATAATTTTGAATTAAGAGTTTCGTTCAGTAATACATCAGATAGTACAGAAAAATGTTTACTTATTTTTAAAGAAATTTTTGCACAACTTTAGGTAGCATATGCAGATGTTAAACCTTTCTGTACGAAAAACATAATTTTGCAATACAAAAAATCATTTTTTAAATCATCATTAATTTTAATGATTTTACGGCAGTTGTTTTTGAATGACTGATAACTGAAACACCAAGTCATCAGTACGTTTACTCTTAAACTACTTATGGAGAAACATAATTTTTGGAGCAGTTTCTTTAAAACACATCTTGTGGTAAAATATTTTCAAGGCTGAGGTGCAGTATAACTAAGTTCAAAAAGCAACCAGGAAAAAAAATTTTTATCTTTTTTTTTTTTTGTATGTCCCACTCAATAAACATACTTTTTCATTAATTCGTGTGGTTTTTCCTTCGTTTGTTGTTATTGTCCTATAATGGGTTAATATGCATTTGAAATTTTAAATTAATGCAAACGTGATAATTCCAGAAGTGAAAAAAAATTAATTCTGTTTAAAATTTTATTCTTTTGCGAGACAAATATTTTACTTATAGCAGCTGTAAATTATTTAGATCGCTGACGCTAGGTTGAAATTAATTTTCATTGTCCATACAATTTTATTAAAATTTCGAATATTCTAAAATACTGCTAATAATAATAATACTGATAGCAGATACAAAGGAAGTAAAGCTGAAAATTTGCCTCGAAGTTATTGATTTAAAAAAATAAAAAAAACAAGACAAACAATACCTGTGATGAAAAAAAGTGTTATTACCTTTGTTTTTTTCGTTTTTCATTTGATTATTTTATCATTTTGAATTATTTTTTAAATGTGTAAAAATGCTTAACTCCAGAAATCTACCTTTGAAACGCAAGCTTTAAATGCGCAAATAATTCTGGAATTTGTAAATTCAACTTCGTAAAAATTCTTACTTTAATACATTATTCTTTTTTCCTTGTTTATTTGCTCCCACACAAAGTAAAGGTGCTATTTTTTTGTTCTTGAAGTTATACAACTAATTAAAAAATTTAGCCTTTGCTAATTTCCTGTCATAAATCAATGCTCTCCATCTAACGAAAATTTAACGACAACGAATTTTTTAATCGGATCCTAATTATTTCGTAACAAAGATTGAATTTTTAAGCCCGAAAAGATGTTAATTATTTGTAGTTCGATAAATATTGCTTAATTTCAAGAAAGAAAAAACGTTTGTTCGCGAAATTATTTTGAGTTTTATCTAGAGTTATCGAGTTCAGTCACAAGTTTATTAACACACAGACACACAAAAAAAAAACACTTTTTGGCTGGATATTCAATTTCAGCAACAATTGCTTCAGAAAAAAAATCTCCATCAGAGCTCAAATCACTTGTGCTGCCATCTGACATCATAGTCGTAAGTGAAAAGCAAAGCATTGAAAGTGTTTGTCAGAAATGCATTAAAATGTAGTAAAAATATAATCTAAATTGAAAACAGATTTACCATTACGGATCAATTCACTTTTGTATGTCTTTTGAGATACTTGAATTTCTTTCAGTCTTTTAAAGAAGGCAGGAGTCACACCGATCAATGTTTTCAGGAATCAATAAAAATACTAATTTTCTTCTTATGTTATTTGAATGTGACAAATAAATTTGTGCTACTCAAGTAGTAAATATTCTCATAATTTATCTTTAAATTTCATTTTACTTTGCTATTTAAATTAATTATATCCAAAAGAAAAGAAAAAAACGGTACGCTTTATGTATTCTATAACCTAAGTGTAGCTAGAAGTAATAAAGAAGAAAATAAAATAAAGCAGATTGATTTTTAATTACTGCGTGTCTCCAAAAGATTAGTACAACTTCAAAATTTCATCTAAGAAAACAATTACTTCAGTAGAAAAAAATAAAGAAATAAAATCTTGCAAGTTAGACGCAAAAAATCCTAAAAAAAATCCTTTTTTTTCTGTCAGTTTTGGCCCAAAAAATAATGCATAACCAATAATTTATTTAAAACTTATTCGTGTCTTCTTTAAAAAAGATGGAAAATAAGTGCAGCTTCGGCATAGTTCAAAGTTCATTATGCTCCATCTGATCACGGGATGGAGATTCGTGATCTTGGCATGGAGGTCGTAGATCTTGACATATGATAGTTCCTGGAATACTCTTCCATATAGACCTCCATTGCAACAAAGAGCTGTCTATTTGATAATATTGATAGTCCGCTTGTAATCGCGGTCTGTACGCATCGATGAAAGCGTACTGTTTTGTTTATGTTTCATTTTCCACGGTATTGAATTTCAATTAAAGGATAGAAATAAGAATTATTACTTAGTTGGTGAAGATTTTAATTTCGGTTTATTAGAAGCTCTTATAAACCAAAACAATCATTTGACAAGTTTAACGAAAGGTAAATGTAAGAAAATAATTGCCCAATTACCTTTCGTAAGTGTTGTTTTGAAATTAAGCACTTAAGTTCAGAGAAATTACAAGATTTATAAAATTTATTACAAAAGTAGTTTTGCTTCAAAATCATGAAATAAGTAAAACATGTGAAGAAAAAATAGAATTTTCGTTAAGAGATGGCGCTATGCATCAAGATAATGTATCATAACCAGAGTCCGACGAAAATGCGAAAATCTTAGGAGCCAGAGAAAATTTGTATTAGCCAGCTATAATATTTTCATTTGCGCCAAACATATCACATTTTAAGTACTGCTAATTTACATCACCAAACAAGGCCATGAAAAGCATTGCAGCTAGATAAGCAAAAAAAGTTTAAGGGATAATTACGGGTGAAATCTACTTTATTTTCTAGTTGGAGTTATTGTGCCATAAGTATTTTTTTAAACATTTAGTTATCAAATTCTGCTGTGAAATAATTTATTTTCTACTTAGTTATTATTTTTTCATTTTTTCATTTATTTGTCAAGTTTCTGTAGTGAGACGCTCAATTTTCTATTTAAAGTTATTATTTTCAAAGAAAAGTTGAGAAAAAGCGAAGTCCAGTTGCGATTTCTGAAAAAAAAAAAAAAAATCCAAAAAGTGCGTTATTTTGTAAAAAGAATAAAGTTCGGAAATACGTTCAACTTTTTGCGATGTTTAATGGAAAAATAACTGCCCAAAAGACCCCCCCCCCCCCCCCCAGGTTAAAAAAATAAAAATGAAGTTCAGTGAAAATAGTACCACTTTGGCGATGTTTGCATCGGGAATGTAACCCCGGGGATTGGCGCTGGGAAAAAACCCAAAATGGCGCCAACGCCCAGTTATGCGTATGTTTCCCTTTGGCATCATTTATGAACGGTCCCCAAACAAGAGAAGTAGCGGATTCGCTTGCGCTTTACGTTTTACGCGCAGAAACCTATGATCACTTTACGTATCTTCCTTGCATATATTACGTCTTGATGGTGTGTAGACAAGGCTGAACTTGTTCCAGTTAGTTAACTGTTACGGATCAGGCTGTTTCATTTCTGGAAACTTCAAAAGAACAGACGCCGCACTTTTCCGCCGCTAGTGGCGCTTGTTCACGACCCAGATAAGTTTGTTCACATCATTTTAAAGCCTCTTAACTTTGCTAATACGATGTTATTTCCTGGTTTCCGGAAACGTTCAGATGAATATTTTCAGAAGAAAGTCGTCCTGTCTCTGTTTTGAATGTAATTTTTAAAGATTTTTGCAGTCAATCAATTTTTCTAATGAAAATGAGGTACTTTTCAGTATCGGGGAGGCGGGCGATGGTTATTTTTCGTTTTTCGCCAAACCAAACTACTTTAAAATTTTGGGTTGCGGTTGGCGATGTTTAAATATTTTTCCCAAAAACTAACTCCAGACACAAATCAAATAGATTTGGCAAAAATAAATAAAATAACCATCGCCAGCACCCCCTAAAACGGAAAAGTACCAAAAGTTACTTTTTTTCAGTAGTAATTACATTCTTAACTCTGAAATAAATTAAATTTAATGATATTCGACTTTTGATTTATAGTCAATATGTTTATGTTTTTTAATGCATTTTATTATTTCTTTTGTGCAGAAATAAATGCTTAGAATAAAGTTCGTCAAAAGTGTTTGGTGAATTTACAGCGCAGTAATCAACTTACAACTAAAATATTTTCTCAAGGTTACACAAATTCACGGGTACTTTTCCGTTCCGAGGGAGGGATCTTTTTTTTTTTTTTTTCCTCGCCAAATCGAACTGCTATACCATTTTCAGTTACTGTCGGCGATGTTTCGATTAAGCATCGTGGCATCATCATTGGCAAAATTGATTTGGTAAAACAAAAAAAAAACATCGCTCGTTCCCCGAGACGTTAAAGTACCAGTGTGTTTAAAAGTTTTTCGTTTTTTGGCAAAAAATTACTTTGTTGTGCGATCTTGGCTTCATTTAACGAAAATAGTAGGTTTTCCGTAAGTATACTCGTTTTCTTATTTTAAATTATAATGTAATATATATTTAAAATGTAATATTGAAGTTGCATGGATTTTTTTTTTTTAGGGGGAGGGTATTCGGAGGCGTGATACCCTGTCGTTTAACGTAGTAAACGATTCAATGAAAAGAATTGGCGACTGTTTTAGTAAAGATATCTACATGCTATTTAAAGCTAATAAAATCTTGTGCTATTTTATTTTAATAATATTGCATCGTTTAATAGTCATTTGTCGAGCAAAAAATGTAGGCCAATAAGTACCACAAAATGTAATGAAATCAGGTACGTAAAGGTAATCAGTATACATATGTCAGTGCATACTCAATATATTTAAATTCGTACTCTTTCTATGAAAAAAGTTTCCTGGTTTAAAATTTTCAAAAAAAGTGTGAATTTTATAAGTCATAATCATGGTAGTAAAAATGCCTATTTAATTGTTTTGTGTCAAACTATATGTATCTTTAAATCATATCTCTGTTAAAACTGAAATTTTCATGAGCTCTAATGACTATTTTCGTGATGCATCTCGGTTACTTGGCGGTTAAGGCCGCCGTACTACGTTCGCAGTACTTTTTAAAAAAAGCTGAAAGGCATGGTGTCTTTTTTTACTTACTTTTTTTGTTTAACCTTGAAACTGATAAAAATGAATAAAATCATTAATATATAGTTGTAAATTTTAAAATAAACCAACATTTTAGCTGTTTTTTGGGTAAAATTTTTTGCAAAACTCGGGTAGTAAAAGAAGGCAATATAATAAAATGGTACTATTTATTTTTTCCACACATATCTAATAAATCATTTTCTTTAAAATAGACTATTGTCTAAGACAAATGTTAATAAGAGTATATAAAACTTAATAAAATAATTTTTATAAAAAAACAGAACCGACTTCAAATTACAAATTGCGCTAAAAAGTAAAAAATAAATTCATTCTTTAAACGACATCGATGTGACTTTTAAACATAGTTTTAGAAGTCGGTGCAAAATTAGGATAGATAAAATATTTTGTAATCATGAATCAATTACAAATGTATATATTTCCGCAGAATTAGCAACAGTTCCAATATGAAGTAGCAAATGGTATAATGGTAATTAGACCCATAATTTTGCACCGACTTCTAAAACTGTGTTTAAAAGTCACATCGATGTTGTTTAAAGAATGAATTTATTTTGTACTTTTTAGCGCAATTTTTAATTTG
Organism: Octonoba sinensis; assembly: GCA_038502835.1. Lineage (NCBI taxonomy): Eukaryota > Metazoa > Arthropoda > Arachnida > Araneae > Uloboridae > Octonoba > Octonoba sinensis. Next base: position 130,310,471 of record CM076600.1, read on the forward strand.
AAGTCGGTTGTTTTTTTATAAAAATAATTTTATTTTATTCTTTTTAGTGTAAATGCATTTTGTACGTAAATACTCTATTTTTTAAAAAATCCATATCAAAGGGCAAAACTTCTTTAAATTAATGGCACTAAAAACTAATCATTTGCATGATAAATTCCCTTTTGAAGTCTATTTTAGCAAACAAACTGATTGGATTAATTTTTGCCACAGAGAAGCCTTCAGTCAAACTCTTGCTGTAATTTCTTTTAATATTATAGCTCATGACAACAAACATGTGTTTAACATTGCTTTTATATTTATTAATAGATTTCCCAACAAAGAAAAATCAAGCCAAGCCTTTCCAATAAAAATAAAAAATATTTATTTTTCACTCGTAACGTTTTTTCTAAAAAAGAAATGTAAGCAAATTGATTTGCAATATTTGAGTTAGACGACCCTCTATCGATTAAAGAAAAAATTATCAAAATCGGTTCATTTAGTCAAAAGCTATGGATGAAAAGACAAAAAAAATACTACATTTCTGCCCATTACTTTTGTTCTAATTATCGAATATGGTCAAACGAAAGTACGGGACCTATGTGGACAAACAAACAAACAAAAAAAAACGACATACATACAATACGAATGTATAACCTCCTTCCTTTGTGAAGTCGGTTAAAAATTAATTTATCCAATTTTTCGCAATTTCGTAGACTATATACAATAACAGAGCTAAAAATAAACCAAATACCACAACCACGTAGAAAGAAAATAGTCCTTCTTAAGCAGCATAATGTAAGGAATATTTATACCAATTCTGAAATAAATATAACAATAATATTTTTAGTTACATCTTCCCCCGTTATGCAATATCACAAAAAACTCAATTTCTCAGGATGTAGCGTAATTTCTTAAAATGCATTTTAAGTACAAAATTGCATTTTCTTCGAAGTATTTGCATTCCATTTTTTCACCACCAAGCGCCCAGATTAAATTCAATTATCATTTCAAAGCTGAATGATTAAACAATAAAAAAGTGAATAAAACAAAAAAGTGAATTTTGAGCAAAAAACCCTTTTTCAAAGTCGTGGCATACCTTAAATATCGGAGGCCAGTATAATGCAAAAGTATGATATGGCTCTAATTTTACAAGTTGGAATAATGGGCAGTAGTTGCTCCAGAACTGTTTTTTGGGTGTATGATACTGGTCGTAAATATATTTATTTGATGTTGCATTAAAAAAATAATAATAATAAACTTTTTTGGTACTTTACATCAAATTCAGTGTAACTAGACGAAAATCTCTAGTGCGTTTTAATAGGCAACATTTTCAGCTACTTCCTGCTTGGCTAACACTTGGCTTCTTATAAAAGTGCATAGTCGGAAAAATCTGTAAGGAAAATTGTGTACTTCTCGATTAAACGGCCAACGTCATATCCAATGTAAACAAACCAATTTTATTTACATAGTCATGACTTTAAATATATAGTTCTTCTTTTTTTGCAACAGCCAAATTCATCACCGAAAATTCGCAAAACTGATTGCCAGTGTTGGCTTTTAATTGATACCTAAAATTGCACATATTTCCAATATGGCGCCCATTCCCGCATACAAATTTGACTTGTAAGGTTTACTGCTACATTAATATTTCAACAACAGCAACAAAAAAAATTCAACATCATCTTCCGTCAAAAATATCTGCGATCTCTATGATGTAGAATTTAGCGTCCTTTCTACGTTTTGGCGAATTTTATATTACAGAATATATCGTATTCAATGGAAATAAAAAGGGGTTAGCTTATATTTGAGGATGCCCCTTGATTCTCGCCAAGTTGTGATCGCGGTTGATCGCCAAGCTGAGAGATGTTGTTTTATTTGTTGGTGATGTTGTTTATTATATTTATTAATATAATAAACAACATCACCAACCGCGTATAGGAATGTCGCCAAACAAAAATCGCCAATTTCGCCAAGTATATTTTAACCTAAAAATGAATTTGTAACGAAAAAAGTACGGCGTCTGTTCTAACCTGGTGTATTTGGAAGTAAATATCACAATTTTTACATTTTGCATAACAAAAATTGATTATTTTTTTCTTTCAGTCTGATTCAGTTTTAATTGCAGGCGCGTCATAAGCATCTTCGGAGGAGATATTTACTGCTCGTCTTGAATAATTTGCAGATGAATCACTTAAATATTTTGGCATGCATAACTTGAGAGCAAGTTCGATGTCTTTGCAGCGTAAAGTCTTCTTTTGCTTCACTTTTTGCAGCAGTCTTATCTCCTTATCGAAAAGCTCGATGAAATGGCACAATAAGTTACCAATTCCCTCTAATGTTACGGCACCGAGCTTCATTTTAGGAAGTAAAAATTTTTTCACCCTTAGAATGCATGACTTGAATTGACATGTATCGCGGCCATCATATTTTAAGCCTTTCTTTTTCAGTAACATCTTTTTCAAACTTTTATCCATATTAGCCAAGGAATCGTTAACTATTTGTTTAGACATACTTCTTTTGAGTTATCAAAGAAGAGATTGAAATAATTATTTCTGAATTAAATTGCTGGCGTGACAAAAATGGACTGATGAGTTTGCTATTTGAAGTATGAGGACTATCGGCTACTAAGAAGGCTTTCAAATCTTTTTCGATGGCGCTGCCACTTTGCATTATATATGTTTTTTAAAATATAGCGTCTTTATTTCACTTCTACTATGGAAGTAACAGTTTCAAAGGCTAACAATTATTTAACCGGATTAAATAACATCACTTTTGCTGGGTTGGCTCTATTGTGTGTAATAGTGGAACTGCCTTAGTAAGATGTACTACAGCTGACTTTTAATACAGTTTCTGAAATTACAGGTAGCTGTACTTTTAGATATAGGCTGTATTTGAATTACGCTCATAATTTCCTTAACTTAAATTCTGGAATTTATAACTCGTCAGTGAGTTTTCTATATATACATATAAATCTAATGAAGGTGTTGCAGGAAACATTGAAATCGTAATAATAGCCGCATCAGAAGCGAGAGCGCATCAGCGGTGCTCTCGTTTATTGTTTAAATTAATTTTAAAGTTATCTTGAATGCTAGCACTATGGTTATGCTCTTATTATTTTCTGAATTTTTAAGACCACTTTTTCAGTTAAACAACTCGAAATATTTGAAAAAGCGAGACTCTTGGCACTAATTTTTTTTTCATGTATGCTTAAAAAATTATTTTTTTCCAAAGTTAACATTACGTTTCTTTAAACTAAAAAGAGATTTCTTGGTTGCCTAATATGAAAACGTCTTTACACATATCTTAAAACATTCAATAAAGGGTTGAGTCGTCGCATAGAGTCATAAAAATAAATTAAAATTCTGAATAAGGCTCTCGCCAAACTTCTGACATTGTAAAAACCAAGTACATTATGAGAGTGAGTGCAAAGAGTTATGTTTAATACAAAACGTTATCTTTAAAAGAGAATCAATTTTTTCTATAAAGTTACTCAAAAATAGTTTAGTTTGTAATGAGCGAACGAGACGAGGATGAAACTCGCGAAGCGATCCGAAGGAGTTGCTGAAGCAGTTCCGGGAGCGGGCGAGCGACAGCGAGCAGGGGGCGGGAGCCCCCTATGAATTTTACATTTTACTTAATCTGCAAAACAAAAGGGTGTAATTAAACATCTGATGTGAATTACAAAAGCTGACCCCTTCCGAGTACCGCTGAATTAAAAATTAATAAATAAATACTTTTAAAAAAGCCTCGATTCTAAGAGTGAAAAGGAAAAGAAAGAGTGGGGGATTTGCTTCTAAGCGTTTTTACTTCTAAGTGTTTGTCTTTCTTAAGACAAGAGTACATAACAAACTTTGTGTTTTAACTAGCCATGAAAAATATAGTAAAGTGCACGCTTACCGAGTTTCCGGGGTTTCACTCTTCAAGAAAGACTGTCTTGTAACACAATTACTTTTAATCACTTGTAAAATACATGAAAAAAAAAAAACACTTACATACATATTAAAAACACCTTTCTTATAGCAGAGCCTTAGAAACATGTGGATAAAATCCGATTTACTTGTAAAACACTTCTTAGAGAATTCTAATAACATGCACCGTTCTCTCTATGTCTCTTGGATCTGCAGAGTCGCGGATAAATTTAACTGGATTACTAAATGTCATCCTAGAACCGAAGTGGAAGGAATTTTCAAGATTTGGGATACACGATGCTTTTGCTATTTGCAACAATAGGATTTTTGTCAGTCATAGAGTAACTTGATTTTGATTCATAGAAAATTTAGTCATAGAATAACTTTATTCTTTTCACAGAAAACTTTAATTTTGATTTTCAAAAGTGGTAAATATTAGATTAATTGCACTTAATATTTTTTACGTAAAATTCGACTCCAGAAGAGAGCACTGTAACAGCCTCCTATAAGAGGATTGAAGTTAGTTTTTCGTATGGCACGCGGGAGTATTGGAATCATGGAACGTGAAGGCATGGAGCATTATAAACAAATTTTTCTTGGTTTTGCTTCCTCTGTATCAATGTGAAAAAAAAAGGAATTTAGCTTTTAACTAAAAGTTAGTAGAAAATGAATTGTAAAGAGACATATGGAACCACTAAACTACCGCCACAATGTTTAAGAATCAATTACATCAGGAACTAGTTAATAATATCCTAAATCCTCACTTGATTGAATCAGCAACATGAAAAATAAAACATTTTTTTCAAAAAACGAATAAATAAAAAAACTAGTGTATTAACAAATAATCAATAATAAATAAATAATTAAATAAATGGAGTTTCGGATATTTGTCTTATCTCCGAACTACTTATATTATTGAGTATATTCCGAATTCCGTCTATTATTGAAATACACGGCAATAGTTCTTCTTTCGTATTTTCTTGGTTCAAAATTTATTTGCATCTCCAAAAACAGAAAACTGAATATCTTCTTCTATACATCATAAAAAGACAAAATCAAAGAATGAATTTAATATATTTATCTAATGATATTAGGGTAATTTTTTGAAACAAAATGGAAATTGCGTTGCGTCATTTATGAAAAGCTCTTGAAACCTCAAAGGATTTCCGTAAATTATTTTCAGGAAGTAAACAACAAAAGATGTTACGAAATGAAAAGTTTTTACATTTCAAAAACAAGACGGATAAATTGGAGCTTAGAAAGTATATGTTATGATGCACTCTTATTTTTGTGTAATGAATTGATGTTGTAAGGAACTGATGTTGTAAAAAAATTTATCAGATCATTAGTTTTCAATCTCTAGTTGTAAACCACTACTTTCAAGGCTCATTAAATCTATTCAAGTTAGCTTAGTATATTATAAGAAACCACATTAGATAACATGATGGAGATACAGTAGATCGTAGACTACGATCTTTTACAATTCATAACTTTTACGTTTTTTCGGAAAGGAAGTTTCCACTCAAATACTTTGAGACTACGGTGGAATACGTAAAAAGTTCTGTTATTTTTTTACTCCAAGTTTCTCAGTAAGTTATTGCAGTTTTGCAACACTGATATACAGTTTCATATGTAGTTTCATGAAACTGTACATTGAATTTATTAGAAATTAATATAACAGCGTTTTTATGGAGAAAAAGAAAGACTGCTGGTTTTGAATTTTTTAGTATCACAGGAAAAAAATAATAAATGTATCCGATGGGGCTAGTGTGGACACATGGTAGTGAGGCTACTGTAAACACGCTTAAACTATCCCTCTTCTGGTTTGATTGGAACGAATATTAATTAAAGAGGTGGAACATAATCGCAGACAGTGTAGGCAAATTTTTTGAGATGGAAATTGATTAATTAGAGAAATGTAGAATTTAAAGAAAAGAAAGAATTTCTTCTTTAAAGAAATTCTTTCAAGAAATTCAGTCTCTACACATTAAGAGGTCAGAATAGAATGCGTATGTAGTTTTATGAATGTGTTATCACTAATAAAGGACCTTATTTTTGTGTGTTTGTCTTCACAGATCATTTAGCCTAACAATGGGGGTTACGATTTTAAACTCATTTCTATAGGGTTAAACAATTTGTTAATTTCCACAATGTAGAACTTAGTTATTAAACTCATATTTTTTTATTTGTTACTTTATATGGACCATTGTTTTTTTTTTTTTTTTTTTGTAATTGTGGCTCTGAAACAAATTTATGTTTTACCGGAATGCAGTCCTTCAAAAATATGTTAAGTATAACATTAATTCTAAAAAAATATTAACATTTCGAAATGGTACGATGCTTAGGTTAAAATTTATGTTATTATGGGTTTTATTCACTTTTAAGTCATATCAAATTGTCAAAATACAGTATTCTAGTTTTGTCCCTAGCCGCACCATTTGGGGCTAGTATGAACAAGCACGTCTTTAAAAAAATCTAGTTAAACAATTGTACTGCCAAATATTTTAATATATCAACCAAATAACAAACAAAAGTGTAATTGGGGAAAAAAAATTCATTAAAAAGTATATTTAGTATATATATATTTTAAAATTTTAATGAAAAAAATTTTTCTTACCAGCCCCCTTTTCCCTGCATGCATATACCCCATTAAAATGAATAAATAAAAGAAATCATAAATTATCTTTAATTTCATTTATATACATTTCATTTTAGTATTTTTGGTTTAACTTTGATGTAAAGTAATTATGTTTAGAAAGGTACACTGTGTTGTTCATCAATGACAGTATTTAATTACAGAAAAGACCAAAACAATTGTTTTAGTTTAACAAAGGACAGAAGCAAATGGATATCGCGTTCCAAAATATCTTCAGAGAAAATTACAAGCAGTTCTTAGTTAAGTTCTTTTAGAATAAAATTCTCATTTTGGAAATGGTGACGTATAAAACTACATACTTACCATTCTGTTGCTATGACTACCACATTGGAAGGGTAGCTCTTGGTAACAAAGAGGAAACCTTGATCTTAGGGATAAATTTAATAATAAAGCTTTCGGCTCTCGATTATTTCTTGGTCAAATAAATATCACAAACTGGTGCTAAACTATATTCGATTGTCAATTTCTAGTATATTACCTTCTTTGTGCTGATTTCGTCATCTTTTGCAAAGGTATTAAACATTTCTTTGCGTTCTTTCTGTGAACTAAACCATTAATTTCATTTCGTTTCATTATTTGTTTGTTATTATTGAGACTTTTAGAGTAAGCGAAAATAACCATCATTGCTTGCTAACTGTAATAGAAGATAAACATAAATTTTAGAGCAACTGTTTTGAGAATTGTTACGTTAATTCTTTTTCTAAATTTTATAAATATGTGTTCCTAGAAATTAAACACAATAAATATTTACGATTGTTATAGCAGTGGTTCCCAACCTTTTTTGTGCCATGCCCCACCTTAGCTTGAATAAAATTCTTATGCCCCCTATGTAACTTGCAAAAGTTTTTAATATATTTTTTTAAAAAATTTAATTGTGTACTTAAGAAAATTTAATGATAGGTTTTAGGAAGAAATCACTTGGAAATTGCTAAAGCAGTAAGTAAATTTTTCAAAACATATAATAAAAAACTGAAATTCAAATTTCAAAAATTTTTTTTTTTTTAAAATTAATTTATTATTTTAATTTAATGAGATCCTTGCGCTTGATGCTTGCTGCACAGAGATTTTATATCGGGTTGAAATTTGGTTAGCTTCAGTCTCAAGTCTCCACGTTATGTTATATCCAACCGATTTCCTTTTTTTTCCAGTAAATCAAAAGCACTAAATCCACATTCAGCTGAATATCAAGATGAAAATGGTAGAAAAAGTTTTCTTGCACATTTAGTTGAGTTTAGGTATTTGATTTCAGTTTCCTCACAGAGCCATGCCATTTGCTAATTTTATATTAAATGAAATTTTAACTGAATCTTCATTTTGCAATTCTGCGAGTTCTTCTTGATACTGCATATTTGATATATCAGACAAATCCACTAACACGACGTGCATCATCCATGTTGGAAAATCAATTTGTTTTAACAGTATTGTTACTGAGTGGCATAGCTTTTACATCTTTTTTTCAAAAAACCGTTTTAAGAAATGCTGATATTGACGGTTTTATTAAATTCTCTCCCATAGTATGATTTTTTCCAGTTTTAGAGATTAATAAAGAAATTTGATAACTAGCCTTTAAAAACACGATGAATAGCTGAAGTATGAGCTGTAAATAGAGACTTTAATGTTGTTCTCTTTTCAAAAATTTCTTTGCAGTTTTAAAGTAATTCAAATCTGAACTTTAAAATGAGCACCATGTTTCGCCTTCAAATGCGCCTCCAAGACGACCTCGTTTCATTGATTCGTTGGTCAAGCCAAAGCTGAACTTGATCCTAACCGTTACTGGACAGGCTGTTTCATTACTGGAAACATCAAAAGAACCGACGTCGCACTTTTTCCGACGCTAGTGGCGCTAGTTCCCGACCCAGAAAAGTTTGTTTACATCATTTTAAAGCCTCATTTTTTTTGGTAATAAGATTTCCTTTCCTGATTTCCGGAAACGGTTTTTTTAAATTATTTCCAATGGCAAGGCGGATTACACTGAGAACGTGAACCCTGCATAAGTAGTAGAACATGTACATGTACAAGAGATAAGCTCTATTTAAGGGCTCTCCCAGGTCGTATAATGAACAAAGAGAAGAGTCAAAAACACCAATTCTATGGAGATGCTCACTCAGGCAGTCATGACCGGTCACCAACCGGAGCAATGCCACTGCCTCACGTCTTGGTCGATCGGGTATATTAGCAAGGCCTTCTCTACTCCAGGACTTAAATTTAATCCTATCTTGAAGTTGAGATTCTAATTTCTGTTTCAAGGTTTGTTTCCAAAAGGGCTTTTTTGAGTGTTAAGACAGTCCAGAGTCACTAGTTTGTTGTAAAACTGCACCTTTAAGTGCGAGAAGATCTGCCTGATAGTTCCCATAAATGCCGGAATGGCCAGGGATCCATTGCATCTTGATACGTTTGTCTTCACTACTAATAGGACGTATTAACTCCCGGCACTGCAGGACTTCAACAGATATAGGAGCCCTAGCAGAACCAATTGCCTGTAAGGCTATTTGCGAGTCCGAAAGCAGAACAACCCTTTCAAATTCATGTAGGAGTTCCAGGAGTTGCTCTAAAGCAGTGTTTCCGGAAACGTTCAGATGAATGTTTTTAGTGGAGAGTCGTAATATCTCTGTTTTGAATGTAATATTTAAATATTTTTGCAGTCAATTAATTTTTTCTAATGAAAATGAGGTACTTTTCTGTTTCGGGGAGGCTGGCGAAGGTTATTTTTTTTGTTTTTCACCGTATCAAACGACTTTACCATTTTGGGTTGCGGTTGGCGATGTTTAAAATTTTTCCTAAAAACAAATTCCAGACACAAAACAAATAGATTTGGCAAAAATAAATAAATAAATAAAATAACCATCGCCAGCACCCCCTAAAACGGAAAAGTACCAAAAGTTACTGTTTGTTTCAGTAGTAATTACATTCTTAACTATGAAATAAATTAAATTCAATGATGTTCGACTTTTGATTTATAGTCAATATGTGTGTTTTTTAACGCATTTGTATGCATTTTATTATTTCTTTTGTGCAGAAATAAATGTTTAGACTAAAATAGTTGTGTTTTATTCACCATTTCCAGCCATATTTTTTTTATTAAAAAATAGCAAATTACCCAGTCAACTCTTAACTTAAGATTGATTAAATGTAACTTTGAATGTTTCAAAAAATATATGTATTGCAAATGTTGCCTGAGGCAGCAAAAGTTATGATAATGCTCTTTATTCTACATTACAAATAGATTAAATTTGCATATAACATTTACTAAGCATATAGTTTATATGTTTAATGAACTATATATATTTACAGAAATAAGCAATGTAGTAATAAAGGAATTTGAGTACTTGGCTTCACTTGGTTTAAAATTAATAATAGACAGCATTAGAATTTCTCAAATTTTAATGAAACTATTATCTCATTGGAATTTCTCAAATTTTTAACTGAACTTTTTTAGTTATAATTACTACTGAAACAAGCGCTGGCTGGCGATGGTTAATTTTTTTTTCGTCAAATCAATTACGCCAAATCAATAATCTGATTCTTATCTGTTAGAAAGTAGCCTCAAAGTTGAATCGATGGCGCTAAGTGCCGACTCCTATTTTTGTCCCTTCATTTATGGCAAAATGAAACAGCCTGAGTAACAGTAAAACAGTAAACTGGATCAAGTTCAGCCTTGGTCAAGCATTGCTGGCTTTAAAGACAAAACGGAATCCGCTCATCGGGCATGAACCCACATTTTAAATATTCCTCCGAATTTTGACGAGTTTTTTTCAGGCTTGCACCACTCATTTCACTATGGGCTGTAAGAAATAAATAAAAGATCAATTAAAGGCTAAAATTCAAGTATGTGTTAAAATTGCATTATTGTGACACGTGTACTAAAAATGCATATTTTGCTTAAACGTATATAACACATTTACTACACTGCCATCGCAAAATAATATAATTTTTCCATTTGCAGTATTTTCTGAAAAATCATGCTTCTAAAATTAAACAAAAATCAAATACTTACCAAATATATCTATACAATGTATATATGTTTTAGTCAACTAGCTCTAACAACAGTATTGATGGAAACTTATTTTAAATTAACACCAACTGAATACAAAACCTATAACCGTTATAGGTTTTGTTTGGTTTCTGTTTAATCTCTCAAGCTCCCCAAGCTTGTGCCAGAAGACGTTTATACTGTGAAACACACTTTAATGAAAGTTGTATTTTTAGATGACATTGAATAGGAGAAAACTAGGAAAATATTCGTCAGGAATCTCGATTACTTTCAGAAAACGTGCGGTTTATTTTTTCTTTAATTTTGTTGGTCAGCGGGTTGTGCAGATTCCGATCCTAAAATCGTTAGGATGCCGTTGGACTTAAATATTGTACTTCGAAAGTAAATTTTAAGTACTACTCTTAATACTGATGAAAGCTAAGACGTGAAATGTAAGGCTGTTGGTTCAATCATAATTTTGTGGTACTTTTCCTAGCCGTATGGAAAGATTTTATAGGCAAAGGAGCACTATATTTGTTGCGCGATGAATCATCGGAGTCAGAGGCTTAGAATGTTATAAAATTAACTGTTTGAAACTCGTATGTTGTATATAATTATTTTTCCATTTTTTCCTTTTCGTTTTTAACCAAGTGTTCGAAGGTTAAGAATCATGCTTGGTTATGAATCCATAAAATAAAGTAAACTATAACTATAATGTCATTGAATTCCAGTAACAATTTGATTATAATGAATTTAACGTTACTTCGTGTTTATATTGTGTGAAATACAGTTATTGTTTTTTTCATAAAATATTATAATGTGTTTATTTTTCAAAAAATAAGAAATGTAAAAGTGAAAACAAAAAATAGACAACCTTTAATAAACTGACAAGAGTACATCTCTAATGTTTAGATCAATTATGTATTCTGCATGTTTTGCTCCATCTTAATTTACTGGAAATGATGCGCGCACAAAAGAAAATTGAGCTTAGTTTTAGCTCTCAAATCTATCTAAATTATGTTTAGTTTCGCAGAAATTTGATAATGATTGAAATTGACTTCAACAAACTTGTTGAGTTTTAAGCAACTTGAACTTTCAAACATTAATTCTTATGTAAAATATATTTCTTTACCTTCTGTTGCTAATTTAAAACCTTTTTGATACAAATTTTTAAAGTTATTTCGTTTAACGGCAGCTGCTGCCTAAATCATATCATAGGTCGTTTTTATATTATCGTTAGTAGATCAATACACAGACAAGGATCAATAAGTTAAACAATAATGAGCATTAATTTGGAAGCGGAATTCCAGCATTCCATTCTAAGTTAATTGAGATAAATGACATTTTTATTCGAACCAAGTAGAAAAATAAACCAATGTGTAAGACATAGCTAACAATTGAAGCAAAGCGTGGCTATGAGCGAATATTTGCTTAAACTAACTTTAGGAACTCGATCAATATCTTCTAACGATGAACATTAGCTATTTAGTATTAGAGACGAAAACTTGATTAAATTGACAGGTTAAAATATGTATTTTTTGCATTATTTAATCATTGCTTTTAAAAAACTTAATAGTCTCAAAAAAATGCTCCTTGATTCTTTTATTTGTAAACATATTGCACCTGCAGTGGAATATGGACTCTCCGCCCACGCTCCGAAAATTTGGACCAGTGCGATTGACCAATGCCTGTCTTTTTTCTCATAGATTTTCCTTTATTGACTGACAGTGTGACCTTACTAACACTGTTAAAAATTTCCGTAAGAATAATCATTTATTTGATTGTTATTTTACCATATTTAATTACAACAGTTGAATAACCATTAAAAAGATGGTACTCAAACCGCTGATTGTAAAGAAAATCGTTTATTCTCTGTTTGATAAAGAACGTTTAACTAATTGTTATTTACAAGCGCTCAATGAGAATCGGGCGTCCATCTTGGTTGCGAATCCTTACCGGTCGTACGTTGATGAATAAAAATTTATAAATTCAAATTTGCATGTGTTTATAAAAAAGAAGAAAAAAAACGGCTTAAGCAGTGGTTACTAAATAGAAACACATGCAAGACATGCGAATCCATAATTTGAGCTGCTGAAGCTTGTTTGTATTTTAATTTTTGCAGCAAATAAAATGATTTTCGTCAATATACAGTAAATTTGGACCAAAAATAACTTTGGATCTAATCAAAAACTGAAATCTCAATTTTAATGCAGTTTGCCTGTTGGAAAAGAAGATTTATTGATAAATAAACGGCCGCTTTACGTGATGACGGTGGCCGAGTGGATAGAGAGCAAGACTTGTACATCACGCATTGGGGGTTCGAGTCCTGCGAGCTTCGTTTACTGTTTTTACGCCTCGTAGATTCTATGACTCAAAATGGTTTTAAAATTTACATTTACAGTTTTGAAACCATTTATAAATGGTTATGAACCCGTAAACTTTTGTATTAACGGCTTTTTAACTAAGCTGATTGGAAATGGTTTAGGTCCCGTAAAGATAGAAAAATATTCCAAACCGTAAATTTCTCTGTGAATTAGATGGACAGACTGCTGCCGGCTATTTAACCGTAATTTCATGATGAAATTTCTAATAGTGAATGTTTGTTTCATGTAAGGCATTCAAACCATAGGCATGCAGGTTATATTTAATAATTCTTCATTTATTTTAATTTAGTTACTTATATTTATTTTTCTTCTTCGCCATAAAACTTGAGAAGTTGTTCTTTAATCAATGGAGTCACAGCTATATTTTATCGAAACATTTTTCTGTTTAACAGCATTAGATAAGTCTTGTAACCAGTTCGTTGCATGAGAATGCAATGAACTTGATGAATACCCAAACATGAATAAATTGACAAGGAACTTGATGTGTTACATAAACAAAGAATATTTTTCCGAATCTTTCTTCACGAGATACCGCGAAAGCGTGATTAATCAAAAGGAAAAAGTATGCTTTACTTTATTTATAATCTCTTGTTGCTTACAAAAAAACAAAGATTCGGCAAGCATATTGTATGAACATAGTTATGAAGAAGGCTAGAATGTCTTATAATGGGAGCTTGACTCTTATTTTAATGAGGATTTATTCACAAAATTTCTACTTTCAAAGTAGCAGGTAACGAGCGCAGTATAGAAAACACATAAGTAATAATAATTTTTGTTTAAAAAACAATTATTCATTCTTTGAGGATTTAGTTAAAATGAATTCAATTTAAATTGTATTACTCAATTAAACAAAAGGTTTTATAACTATTTGAGCTTACATTGCCAACCTCAAATTTATAATCTAAAAATCTCTCTCTCCTTCTCATTTATCATTAGTTCTTTATTACTTCAAATAAAACTTTTTTCAACCGTTAATACTTAGTGATTTACTCATTTATTCAAATATGCAGTCTTTCTTTCTTCATTCTTTCACTCATTCATTTATTCATACAATCATTCAAAAATATGTTTAAAAATCCAGATCAAAACGTTTCGTGGGAAAATGGATTGTTTACTTCTGAATGAACTTCGTATTTGTACGCGTTCTACAACAAATAATAAGCTCCGATAGAGTTCCAAGCAAATTCGTTTGTTAGATCAGGATTTATAATTTATATAAGATTCAGGATTTATATATTTCAGGTTTCTCCGCAGGCTTCGCTCCTTCGGGGAAACCTAAGCTAATAAGGCTATTTTTTTAACTGGTTAAAATGAGCAAAAATTGTTCAAATTAAAAACTATTTCCCGTCTAGAGCTTCTTCCAATATGTTTGTTCAAAGGAATTTGGATCTTATGCCTAGGGTTTACATAGTTGGCTTCATTTTTGCCCGTACACGCTAATGTTAAATTTTTTTGAACTTTTTAAACCTGAACAAACCAACAAATAAATATGGAGATGTCCTCGCTAAGATCTTTCGAATGCAAAAAAATAAGTATAATTATTTTGAATCGGAATTTCTTTAAAAATTATTAGGGGGGGGGGGGGGAGGAGCAGACAAACCGATAGACACATCTTTCATCTCAAAACTCTACTGTCTATTCTTTTTCCAACTTTATTTAATTACTTAAGTTATTTTTGACTTTTTTTAATTTTCAACGATATTTTTACGATACATTAAGCCTTCTTTCACACTTAAATATATATTTTTTACTTTTACAGGAAATAGGCTGAAAACTAATATTTTTTTAAAAAATATGTTCTTTTCTTAAATTCTTAATGCAACATCACCGAGCTATGTTTTATAATTGAAAAATATCTATGCACTTACGAAATATTTACTATGACATATCAATCAAATGTTAGGTCGAACTATATTTACGTGTGGCAAGGAGAATAATTCTTCTTGACATGAACTTGAAAGACGTATTGAGAATGCACATTTTAAGGACACTTAAAACACTTTGCAGTTTTGTCAAAATTTTATAATCAGGAAGTTAGGGCATCTGATTATACCCTAACATGACTTATCACAAGTATGTAATAATATTGAGGTTGAGATACATTTTCTGCAAAAGAAAAAAATATATCACGCATGTGGAATAAGCCTTTAGATGATATATTTATCTGTTGAAAAAGTTTCTTTATTTTGTTGTGTTCACTGTAAAAATTTTGTGTTCAGTTGCCAACACTTGTGGTGATAATGAACACCATTTTTGGTGTTCAGCTGGTGTAAAGTTGAAAACAATTCATTTTTTGATGTATTTCAAATACTTGTAAGTGTCTGTCTAAAAAAATAACGGACAGTCAGAATGTTTTTTTTAGCACATGATGTTTGTAAACTCATCTATGTATAAAAATACTACGAGTCCTCATTTATCCTATTTTCCTAGAAATGAGCAACCGCAATTTAATTTTGATCCGTAACGGAGTTAACAAATTTCATGTGCTGAGAAACATTATATTGTCTATATGTGTTTAGACCCACTCATCAAAAATTTAAAATGCTTCAAAAATGAATAATTTTCAACTCTGCGACAACCGAACACCAAAAATCGTGTCCAGTAACACCACAAATGGTGGCATCTGGAAGCAAAATTTTTAGTGTAGATTGTAGAAGAACGGTATAATTCCAAGGCTATTTTGGTAACACTGGCCTTTGAGAAAAGTTCCTACTGCGTAAGCTAAGTTCAACGCTTCCATTCTACCAAACTTCTCTGTGACAAGAACCATACTTTAATCAGTTTAACAAAATGCTCTCTTACCCTTTATATGCAATGTCGATGGCTGGAATTACAATAGAAAATTTTAAAGTTTAAGAGAGAATAAACAAACAAAAAATTAATAAAAATAAAGTGACTTTATCAAATTGATTCATGTAAGATACTATTTTTTTTTCAGATTAAAATAATTACAAGATCTTATTTAAATGCTTAAAGTTTTGAAAAACGTTTTGTAAGCAGATCACAGATAAAAAAAGACCGAAAGTTATTGATTCGTTTTTTCGAAGTCATACATTCTGTGCACTTATTTTTTTGAATATGTTTTTAATATTGAATATTTTTTTTTTGTTATTATGAAATACGGAAACTAAATTAGTATGTACCTAGCGCCTAGGATTTTATTACCTTGGACTAAATTCAATGTTTTTTTCCCCCATAAATGAAACACATACCCGACATTTTGTCAGCACATCATTCAATCCCGTTCAACTTATTTTAATTAGTTATTGGAGCGTCCTATTAATTAGTTCTTAGTTATTTTCTCCTAAGCATTTACCCGCAGCTCTAAATAATAAAAACGCATTTTTCAACAGCTGTATTAAATTTGATTAATTTTGTGAAAGAAAAAAATTTCTTAAAAATGGTAAAATTAGCGTGAACAGATCATACTTTTACCTTATTTTAGTCACCTCTGACATTTTATGCATCGTCGTTAAGTGTATTTTTTACTTTACTCAAACATTAAGTGCTACACAATATTTAATTTTTAAAAAAATAATAAATAAAGTAGTCTATTGTATATTGCATGTTATGAGACAAATATTTCATTTTATTTTAATCTTTTGCTTAATTTTAATTTGTTAAAGTAATTTTACAAGTACTTTTACAGAAAAGTAAACTAATTGTACTGCCAGACTTTCTCTCGCACTATCCGTTAGTCTTTTTTAATAGATAAATTTCTGTTCTTAAACAAATATTAAAAATAATCAAGTTGTGTTGATTTGTGAATTTTACTTTTAATTTTTAGTTTAGACCAGCTTTCCTTTTTATCAATGAAACTCCATTGCCATAATAGCGGTACATTTCTAAAGAATACTTTTTACAATAGTAGTTTTCCACGAATATCCTTAAAATATAAATTAAAAAATAACATTTACAATTATAACATTCAAAACATAGTACTGTTTACAATTAAAAGAAAAATACATAAATTCATAACTCATATGATTCGTCATTCTTTTGTTAAAAATATATTGATATATAAATAGCATTGTTTATGAGTTGGATGAACACGCAACATGAATTTTGAATAATAGTGTCACTAAGACGTAAAATCGTAATGGTAAGATATTTTTTTTTATTTCAAGTAAACACTGGCTATAAGTGCAAGCATTTATATGAAACAATATTTTAAATGTGTTGTACTATTTTTAAGACGTAAAACTTTTCCTTTATATGCTGCATGATTTACTGTTACTTGTTTTGTTTACTTTAGATGAAAGGCACCGCTGTTAAAATTTAACTGCATAAGATAACTATAAATTACCACCTAGGTGTATAGAAAATTTAGAAAGCTGAAAACTGTAATAGAAACAAAGCAGTGAACTGCTAACAAGAAAATGTTTAAGAATCCTGTATTTCCTCTTTTCTTCAGCTTTGCTTTTGGTTTTCACGAAGCACGTATTGCAAAAATAAGTACTCCAAAATTCTGATTTATTGTCTTATGCTGCATTAACCCAAAAAAATGCATTGCTCCATAATCTTCGTGACAACATATTGCGTGCGTCAAAAAGTAAAACTACTAAAACAAAAGTAAAATTTTCCGTAGTATTGCAGAGTGGATGAAGGTTTTTGCTTGCAATAGTTAGAGACCTTTTTTATAATGAAAGTGTTTTATAATATTTTCAAAAGAAATTGAATAGTTTCCAAGCTATTCTTTTTATATTTAACTAGTTACTCATTCCACAATACTGACTTAAAAATAAATAAATAAAGCAAGTAATTTGTCACAACCATTCCGTTCAAAGAGGGTGGAGCAATCGAACGTTTTTCTCATTTCGCGGGATTGCTATATCTCAAGAATTAATGAAAGAATTCGAGCGAAATGTGGTACGTAGGCGGACTTAAGTTGAAAAGAGGTGTTAATTACAGTTTTGCGCCATTCGCTCTGAAGGGATGGGGAAGCAATTGAATGTTTTTTTTCTCGTCAATCTTGACGGAAATATCTCAAAAAGTAATCTAAAGATGCACGGAATCAAGCAAAAAATGCTATAGGTGTACCTCAATGAACACGGGTGCTGCTTTGTTTTTATCACCAATAACTTCTAGGAGCATGTCGAAGTCACGCAATCGAGCATTTAAAAGAATAATTCAAGATTCAAACAGAAAGGTAAATGCCGTTATATCTCGAAGGAAATATGTTATTATTTGTTTCTGGGATTATTCGCTGAGAAACTACTCTCAAGAAACTATTTGAATAATGTTTATTTTTCCCTGAGCAAGATACTTCCAGAATAAATGCAAGGATTTAAACACAAATTGGTATACAGATGTACCTTTATGGGAACAGATGCTGATTCTTTTTTTTTTGGTGCCATTCGCGCAAAGGGTTAGTGGAGGGATAAATAACATAAAGTAATACAAGCACTCAAACGAAAACTGGTAGACAAGTGTACCTCAATCGGAACAGGCACTAATTATGTTTAGGCGCCAATCACTTAAACGGAGTAGTGCCTTTTGATAATTTAAATTCATATGAATGATACATGAGAAACTATCTTGATGGCCAGAACACACTAGTCTACTTAGTCTTATACGTTCTAAAGGCTTTATTACTGAAGTGCTGTAATTTGTCCTTGTTTATGGGTTCGTAAAGTATTTCCATCTCCGTGGTTAATTAAAAATAGAAATTAATAGTACGGAATCTGTTCTTAACGACTTTTTCATTTACTGAAGCTGCAGAGCTATTACTACTACATCAGAGCTAAGAACATTGAACTAAAATAACTTAGCTAAGTCTTATATCTCTGATCTTATCCCTATCTTAGTTAAAATAACTTCAATGTATAGATCTATATAATTTAGTAACTTTGATGTTTCACGTATGTAGTCAGGATAACGGGTTTGTAATTAGGTACTAACGCCTTCTTAAGATTTACATGGACATTAATACAGATCCTCTTAGAATAACAATTTCTGTACACGACATTGAATCATTAATTCGCATGTTTCCCTTCACTTCTGTTGAACAGTACGGAAACTTTCTTTTCATTTTCCTTTTTAGCTCTCTTGCTTTTCAAGTATTCAAATATTGATGGAAAAAACACAGACGGATATAGAAAATATTTTACAAAACAATGTTACATTAACACATTAAGTTTGAATAGTCCAGTTATTGCCTTGTCCATCAACTAGCTCCATGTTAAAATATTTTTCCTCACCTTATATGACAACACTTCCGACATATTTATAACATCGGGAGAATGGTTGTTGTTGTTACTTATGCCACTTGGAAATTCAAGCTCCCCTTCGCAGAGCGACTAGGAAATAAGGCAGCAATGAGCACCTTCCGTTTCAAGATGAGCACCAATGGTGGAAGTACGACTTGGCTCATAATGTACTTGGATGAAACCAGATGACGCCCCCACAAATACGCCACCTTCCTTGTTAGCCCTATGGGGGACGGGAAGGGAAAATCTCCACCAACGGAACCTTTGGAACTGCCTCGCAACTTCAGGGTCCACGGATTTTACATGCCCGTATCCCCAAGTGTACATGGTTGGTCTTCAGCGGCCCGGGTATCGAACCTGATAGGGAGAATGGTAAAATGGAATTTAAATGATATTTATATTTTTTCCTTATTATATTAGTGTATATTAAATTTATTTACTTACAAATACCGGGTAACACAAAATTTATAACCTAAACTTTCAAAAATAATTATTTTGCATAAAGAGAATAGTAAATGCTTTTTTTTTCTTTTTTTCGAAATACTTAAAACATTTCACCATAAAAATAAAATCAAGAATCACGTTTAATTAAGCTACTAGATATTAATGATAGTAATGATTAAACTTTGTGCAAAGTAATAGAAATAAAATTTCACGTTATTTGTGCTTTAATTTAACGTGAAATTTTATTTCTACTACTAGATATTGTCATCATTTTAAAGCTTAAACGTTTTTAAATCAATATAGCGATCCTTGTATTAGGACATGTTATCAATCAAATTATTTTTGTTCCATTAATAGTATGAGAAAGACATTACAATGGTTATAAAACACAGACTTATAAGCCTATTTGCATTTAATTTTGTTAGTCATGTATCTTAAACTTCATGACTGAATCTGGTAACTGTGTTCCAAAATTTAATCAGGATTTAAATTATTCTAAACCTATTTTAGGCTAATAATAAAATGATCCTAGAAAAATGCTCACACGTTTGGAGAAAAGACACTTTATATGGTTACCAAAATATTTTAGATTATAAAGTGATAGTTAATTGAAGCAACAAAAGTTTTTCCATTTTTTTTTTTTTTTTTTTTTTTTTTTTTGAAAGCTAAAACTGGGTGCAAGTTTTTGAATTGCAAAAAAAGTTAGAATTAATACAAAATAATAAAAAGATCGGTCCAAAGGGAAAAAAAATAATCTTTGTATTCCTAAATGACATTTTCTAATTATCTTAAATCAAATATAAATTCAAAGAGAAAATGACTTGTTTTTTCTCTCAACTCTAAAAAAAACTACTTTCGACATATGTTCCGCAGAAAATATTAAATTAAAGAAAACTTAATTGAATGTTTTCCTTTAAATAAACAGGCAAACAGGCATGTGGAGTTATATTTATCCAATTGTTTTTCTTCCCTTTAAAATGTCACCCCATTTTTTTCTGAAGCTTTATTTTGTTTTCTGTTTCATACTTTAATTGATTATGTCAATTATTTCGCTTATGTCAATTATTAGTTTTAATTATTTTTAAATGTCTACTAAATGGCTTTTGGAAAAGTTTTGAAATAAATCAATGCTTATAGAAATATGATGATTATTTTAATTTTCACAGTATTATATACGTAATTTCGAAGTTATGTATCTTTTTACAATTATACATTGTAAACATGTAATTAAATGATATTTTTAAAAAACCGCTTATTTTTTTTTAACTAGCGTATTGAAAGTAAAAAATTCACTAAAATATGTTAAGAACATTACCTTTATATGCATACACACATTTTATGATAGTGTTTTTTCCTATTTTAATATTAATGCTGCATGTAATCTCTAAGTCTGTTTCGAAAAGAGAAAAAATAGAAATATTTCCTCACGTCTCTAAAAACCGAGAAGTTTTTTTCCGAATATTTCTCCTTTTCCTGAAGAAAAACGAAAATACTTCCCCAAGTATGTAAAAACCGAGAAGTTTTCCCCCATATTTCTCTTTTTCTGAAAAGAAAAAAGAAAAAAAAGGTTAACCTATAATGTAATGAAACTTTATCACCATACTTTTTTATCAATGTATCAACTTATCTGTCATTAACTCTAGCAAATATTAGAATTTTCTTTACTGTTGCTTCTATAGTCTTTCTCCATATTTGTTGTAAGTATTATAGTAAGGCATTAATCATATTCACAGACATGGCGAGTGTTTGTTTCAAGAGCACTCAGGTTTAATTCTTTAAAACTAAACATTTAGGACATTTTTTAATGATCAGTTTCTTGCATTACTTAGAGCAATATTCATGTTGCATCAATAAAGCAAAAGTTTCAAGTATAATTCAGCACAAGTGTTTTGTCCTTTTTTTTTCTCAAAATTGTACAAAAATTCTGAATTTCCATATTATATCTCTTGATGTTAAAATTTCCATTAAGTAATCAAATGATTAATTATTTAAAAAAATTTAATAAATATGCAATTTAAAAGAAACTTCAAGTTTGGCTGCCTGAATAAGAGTAAAAAATGTACTGCAATTTTCATATCAGTTATAATAGATTTGTGGATATATTTTGTAAATATTACAACTGATAATATTACTCAATGCGTTATTATTATTATTGAAATTATAATAAGTCAATTTAAAATATATAAATGCTTACTGATCCTTAATATAATTAGTGTATTAAAAATAAAATATTTTAAGTAGCAACATTTCAAAAACAGATTTTATTCCGTGGGCGAATGAAAACTTCAACAGTCTCATTTCTTTCACATTTCCGACAAAATAATTTCATCATTTATTCATTTTTCGTCATTTTTTTATTGTTTTACTAAGATTTATGTTTCTAACAGTGGGCGAATCGAACTTTAAGTAACACAAAAGTAAGGCAACTAAGACACAAAATTTCATTCCTTATATTCAAAATTTTAACAATGTAACGTGAGGCACAACTAAAAATAATTTAATTCCTAAATAAATTTTGCAATCGTACGTCATTAGTTTCAGTTGAGACGCTTTTCTTGAGCGGAAAAAATAAACAAAACATGTAAGACAGAATTAGCTTTCACTTTAACGATAAAAATGCAACTAAACTTTTGAAGATTTATTTTTTATAGTTTTGCGTCATTCCATCTTTTGCAATATTAAATTAAATTCAATGGATCTAACAACGGAGGGTTTCGAAAAACATCTTCCAGAATTTATAAGTTATCAGTTCAGAGCCCATAGAAAAAATCGATGTTCGACTTGTTTTTTTTTTAATAAATATCTTCAAACTATCTGTCTTTCTTTCTGAAATACACTGAAAAAAAAAAAAAAAAAAAAAAAAACATCATCGCTAGCATTACAGTAGGTGTTCCGCTATTTCCGAACTGATTGGCACCGAAGCGAGAATTAGGAATAGGCGGATTTTATGAATGATATTACCGTATTCAGTGTTCTTCCTAGTGCAGCTAAGTTATTTTTCCTATGTAGCAGTGATTAAAAAATGATTCTATAGAATTGTATAAATGGACGCTAGATGCACTATAAATAATTAGCTTTCATTCCAATTTGATTTCAGGCGTTTTTATCAAGCTTAGGCTCCATGCATGTCTCCATTTAAATTCCTTGTAAAACAAGACATGTACTTTTTTTCAAGAACATCTTCAAGCAATTTCTCCTGCTTTTTAAGTGAAAAAACATCGGTTTTTTCTATGAACTGTGATCGGAATAAACGGATTTTCTGAATTGTCGGACTCTACTGTATTTAAAATGTTATCAGTGATTTTACGTTAAGCTAAATGTCAAAATAGCTACTGTGAATCTCAGTCTTTTTATCAGTTACATACTCATTAAATGTTTCTAAGTTTCAAAAAGTGACTGTTTAATAGTACCTCTTGAAGATCTAAACTATTTATATTTTTTTAATACTATTACTAGCTATAAATTTTCTTGCGAAATTCATTTTGATTTTATAAAATTTATTTTACAGAAAAAAGTCTTTAAATGTATTTTCTCAATTATCATTTTTTTTTTTTTTTTTTGTGATTGTATGTTATTAGAATCCCTAATGATTTTTTTCTGCTAAAACACAGCTTTAAAGTATTACTTTTTAGAGACAAAATGATGCATTTAATAAAACTGCAGTGTATAATCAACTTATGAACTGAGCCTGCACCACAAATCTCTTTCGGTTACAGTGGATTTTCCCTTGCGTGAACTTACCTTGAACATATATATTTTTTAAACTGGCTTATAAAAATTTAAAAATATGTGTTCCTTCTTTCAATAATTTATGCATTACCTAACAATTAGAATGCATTCTGATAAAAGCAAGAGCTAAAAGTGGTAATGAAGCAACACGTAAATACTGGGAATTTTAACAGAAATATCCAAATTCACAACTTTTTTTATGTACTAGCTGACATGCCCAGCGTTGATTCTCTCCTCCCAGCGAACTATCTCTAACATTGCATCATTCCCTGTCGAAGAATATAAATGAAATCATATGTCATGTATCCAACATTTAGCCGTAAAAAAATAGGGATAAATTTAGTTAAAAATTCCCATATGGGATGGGGAACAATCCTAAAGAATCTGCACTAGAACAGTAAAACTTAAAAATTCTCATTTTATACATTCTTATCAGACAAAGCCCATTTGGCTACAGACAACAGTTCTTAAATAGTGTCAACAGTTCAACTCAGGATAGTAGGGGAATAGTGGGTGTTCTGCCCCAGCAGGCGCAACGCGCAATGTGCAAGCGCAAGGGGGCGTGGCCGTTGCGCCTCCCAATGCCCCCAGGCGTGCCCTCAGGCGTTAGTCGAGTGGAGTTGAGCTGTATGCCCTCAGGCATTTTTCCGAGTGGAGTTGAGTTGTATGCCCTCAGGCGTTTTTCGAGTAGAGTTTAAATGTTTTTCAAAAATTTATAGTTTTGGAATGGCAACACTTTTTGTCTCAGTTTAGGACTTGATGCAATGCGATGTCGATTGTAGCGCCATCTATGAGAAGAAAATGGAACTATTTTTGGACTTAGAATTTTTTTCTAATGTCTTCTCTCAGAATTCAAGCAGGAACTATTTTATATTACAAAAAATAATTATAATGTATAACGAATTAAATTTATTGTCGCTATTTACATCCTATTATGTATTTATTTCTTTTTTCGACTTAGAAAGATTTTCTTTTTCAACCTTTTTAATGTTTCCACTTAGCATCCGCACAGGAACTATTTTATAAGTTAATTATTTTTACACTGTGATTAGAAAATTCTCGTCATTTTTACTTAGAAAAGACTTATCTATTTTTTGGTTTTTATTTATTTATTTTCAGACTTAGAAAATTTTTCAGTTGCCAGTGATTTTTTTTTCTAAGTATGTAAAACATAATACAGTAACATTTTTCTGATCCGTTTTGCAAATTTTTTCTTAAATCATAATTTTAACTGCATGACACATTTCATTCTAAAGTTTTTTCTACTTTATATTATTATCACACTTGCTGTCTCCTTCAAAGAATATTTTATAAAACTCTATTATTTCACATATGAACGCAAAAAAATGAGATTTAACGCGTAAAACTTAGAACAATAATGTAAAAATACTAAGTACAAAGCATATTCATCCAGTAAAACTCAGTACAGAAATGTAAAATTGCTAAATACAAAAGGTTTAAACAGCATGAAAATATAAAAGTACTAGATACAAAATGTCTCAACAGCATGAAAATATAAAAATACCAAGTATTAAGTGTTAAAACAGAACGAAACGAGTGTTAGTACTACTAGTGCTTGTTACAAACTTAGTTTCATTGAGCCAAATTTAGTGCGAAAAACAAAAGTACTATGTCCAAAATGTTAAAACTTTGATTCATTCCGTAAAACAGTAGAGAATGTAAGAAATTACTAAATAAAAACGTTTGAACTTGCAAAACAAAATGATTTTCTACTTGCAAAATTTTAGAACTTCGCATGAAAATGTAGCGTTTGAAACTTTGAACTAAAATTTCAACACTGAATCATAAAAAATCCGAAACAATTTAAACTGTGGAATAAAGATTTGAGACTTAAAAAGTAAATGTAAAAACACTAAAATAGATTTGAGAATCTTAAAAGTGAAATAGAATAATAACTTCACTAGAAACGTAAAACTTGAAAAATTTAAATCACAAAACTCAAAACTATTGCAAAGTGCTTTATGTGAAACGTAAAAGTGCTAAGAGCAAAATGCTAAAACTGAGGAAACTTAGAAATACGTGAAACAAATCATTTAGAACTATAAATTTTGAAAACTTAGACTCATTCAGAAAAGAACGGAAATGCAAAATTACAAAACAAAAGTGTTACGCTCATGCAAAATATTAAAACTTAACGCAAAAAAAAAAAAAAAAAAAATGTAAGAAAGTACAAAACACCAAAAGTTAAGAGTAGTATAAAAAAATTGTTACCTAGATGCATCTAAAACATGACTCGGAAAGAGTTAGAACAGAACGAAAATGTAAAAGTATGAAACGTAAAATTACAAAACCTAAATTCATCTACTAAATGTTTGGTAAAAAAATGTAAAAGTACTAAGAGTGAAAACTAAAAAAACAGCATGAAAGCTAGAAATAAAAAATACAAAACATCAGAACTTAAATTCATCCAGAAAAACTTAGAACAAAAACATGTTAAAGTTCGGAAATTTTCAAAACAAAAGTATGACGCACTTGCAAAATGTTAAAACTTAGTGCATAAACGTAAAATGTACTATGTACAAAATGTTAAAATTTAGATTTATCTACTAAAAGAGTGAATGAAGATGTAAAATTGCTAAGTGTAATATATTAAAACAACATATATTTGTCTATAGAAATAATGATCAAAAAATGTAAAAGTTCAAACAACAAAATCCTAAAACTCTGAAAAATTGAAAACACGCAGTACAAAAGCAGCAAAACCTGTAAAAATGCTAAATATAAGGCTGCAAATCTTAAATCTTTCCAGAAAAACTTAAAACGAAGTTGTAAAAGTACGGAACTTTTCAAAGTAAAAGTGGTATGCACTTACAAAATGTTAAAACTTAATGTAAAAATGTAAAAAATACTTCGTCTAAAATGTTAAAACTCTGATTTATCTACTAAAACTTAGAATGAAAATGTAATTGAATCAAATGTACTAAGTATGAAATAGTAAAGTAACATGAAAATGTAAAAGTACTACGTATATACTGTAGTCATCAAGTGAAACTTTGTACAAAAATGTTAAACTTAAGTACGAAAGTTAAAAGACTTAGATCTGTCTGCAGAAATCTTGATCGAAAAACGTAAAAATTCCAACAACAAAATCCTAAAACTCTGAAAAAAGTAAAAACACGCAGTTCAAAAACAGCAAAACATATATTTGTCTACTGAAATCTTGATCAAAAATGTAAAAGTTCTTACAACAAAATCTTAAAACTCTGAAAAATTAAAAACATGCAGTAAAAAACAACAAAACATGTAAAAATGTTAAGTATAAAGCTGCAAAACTTAAATTCATCCAGAAAAACTTAGAACGAAAAATGTAAAAGTGCGAAACTTTTCAAAACGAAAGTGTGATGCACTTGAAAAACGTTAGAACTTAATGCGAAAATGTAAAAAGTACTACGCACAAAATGCTAAAATTTAGATTTAGCTACTAAAACAGTGGATGAAGATGTAAAATTACTAAGTATATATTTAAGCAGCACGAAAATGTTAAAGTACTAAGTGCAAAAACGTAAACAAATTGATTTATCTACTAAAACAAAGACTGAAGTTGTAAAATTACTAAGTACAAACTGTTAAACCATCATAAAAACTTGAAAATAGCAAGTATAAACCAACAAAACATAGATTAGTCCACTGAAATCTTGATCAAAAATGTAAAAGTTCTAACAACAAAATCCTAAAACTGATAAATTAAAAACACTCAGTACAAAACAACAAAATATGAAAAATGGTAAGTATAAAGCTGAAAAACTTAAATTCATTTAGAAAAACTTTGAACGGTGATGTAAAAGCACGAAACTTTTCAAAATAAAAGTGTTATACACTTGCAAAATGTTCTTACTGCAAAAATCTTAAGAATTACTACCTACAAAATGTTAAAACTCTGATTTATCTACTAAGGCAACGCTAAAATGTAAAAGTACTAAGAATATAACGTATTCATCAAGGGAAATTTTGTACGAAAATGTAATCGTTTATGTACGAAACTTAAAAAACTTAGATTTATCTACAAAAAATCCCAACTAAAGAGGTAAAAAGTATGAAATGTTAAACATCATGAAAATGTAAACTTTCCGAAAATGTAAACATCAAAACTTAGATGTATCTAATAAAATTTAGAACGAGTAAAAGTGTCAAACTTAATAAAAGTACTAAGTAAAAACAACAAAAACTTATATTCATCTACTAAAACACAGAAAAACTTAGCACGAAAAGGTAACAAAAAATTTTCAAAATAAACGTGCTATGCACTTACAAAATGTTAAAACTTAAATTTATCTATTAAAACCCAGAACAAAGATACTATGTATAAAAAATACTAAGTATAATACATTGTAGCAACACAAAAATTTAAGAGTACTAAATACAAAACGTAAAAAAAGTTAGAGTTATCTAACTAAAACTTAGACTGAAGTCGTAAAATTACCAAGTACGAAATGTTCAAACATCATAAAAATGACTAAATAACTAGTATAATGTATCAAAAACATAGATTTCTCCATTGAAATCTTAATCAAAAATGTAAAAGTTCTAAGGACAAAATGCTAGAGTAGTGAAAAAATGAATAATACACAGTGCAACACAACGAAGCATGTACTAACTATAAAACTTCTAATCTTGAATTCATCCAAGGAAAAAAAAAAAAAAAAAACTTAGAAACAAAAAAAAAAAAATGTAAATCCGAACGAAAATTTTCAGAAATAAAACTGTTATCCACTTGCAAAGTGTTAAAACTTAATGCAAAAATATAAAAAGTACTGTGTATGAATGTTGAAACTTAGATTTATCAACTAAAACACGGAATGAAGATGTAAAAATATTAAGTATAATATATTAAAGCAACAATAAAATGTAAAAGCACTATGTACAAAACATCAAAACTTAGATTCATCCAGTAAACTTAGTACAAAAATGTAAAAGTACTAAGCATAGAACCTCTAATATACATTTATTTAGTAAAAAACAGAACGAAACTGTTAAAGTACCAAAGCCAACGCATTAAACAAGGATTAATCTATGAAAACAGTATAAAAGAAAGAAAAGTACTACGTACAAACTGCAAAAACTCTTAGAACTAAATTTTAAAATGTAACAAATCATAAAATTTTAAAACTTAACTTCATCCAGAAAAACTTGCAACGGAAATGTAAAATTACTGAAGTTTACAAAACAAAAGTGATAGGTATTTGCAAATTATTAAAAACAAAAATGTAAAAAGTATTAGATACAAAAAGTACGAAACATCAAAACTTGGAGTAGTATAATGACAAAACTGCAACTTCGATTCATCAAGTAGCACTTAACTCTAAAATTGTGAAAGAAATGTGAAAACTGATATTTACCTTTTATAATGTAAAAATATTAAGTACACGATGTTAAAACAAAACAAAAATGTAAAGTTACGAAATGTAAAACTCCAAAAAGTTAAATTCCTCTACTAAAAAATGGTATGAAAAGTAAAAGTACTATGTACATCAACTAAAAACAGCATGAAAACTTAAAAATAGCAAGTACAACACGTTAAAACAGCACGAAAATCTAAAAGTACTAAGTACAAAACATCAAAACTTACGTTGATCCAGAAAAGCTTGGAACAAAAACATGTTAAAGTACGGAAATTTTCAAAATAAAAGTGCTATGCATTTGCAAAATGTTAAAACTTATTGTAAAAGCTTAAAAAGTACCATGTACAAAATGTTATCACTTAGATTTATCTACTAAAACCTAGAATGAAGATATAAAAATACTAAGTATAATATACTAAAGAAACACAAATTATAAAAGTGCAAAATACTAGAACTATGTATTAAAACTTCAAAACATAGATTCAGCATCAAAACATATAATCTCTTTACAAAAACCTTAATCAAAAATGTAAGAGTTCGAAGAACAAAGTACTAAGAACAAAAAAACTAAAAACAGCATGAAAATCTAAAAGTACTAAGTACAAAACATCAAAACTTAAATTGATCCAGAAAAACTTAGAATAAAAACGTAATTGTACGGTTTTTTTTAAAAATAAGAGTATTATGCATTAGCAAAATGCTGAAACGTAAGACAAAAATGTGTAGAATGAAGAAGTAAAAATACTAAGTACGATATGCTAAAGCAACACCTAAAACGTAAAAGTACAAAATACAAAACATAAAAAAATATGGAGTTATCTAATAAAACTTCAAAACGTAGATTTGTCAAGTGAAATCTCAACTCTCTAAGTCCGAGGCCGGCCGAAAACGGCTTTGTTAGTTAAGACCGAGCTGGGCCGGTATGGGCCGGCAGACGGGAAGATAGGGGAGAAAGGTAGAGAAGAGAACTCCTGTTGCGAGGAAGGGGGACCCCTGTGTATCAGAGGTCTTTCGTCTTGCCGATAGTCATTAGAAAGTGACTGATGTGCAAACATGGATTGATGGCTTTTAACTACTTGAGGATTAGCTCTTTCCGCAAGAAGCAGGAAATGAAATACATCTCTCTCTCATTCCAACTTTGAAATACAAACAACTTTCATTTTTTTATCCTGTAAAAAAAATGAATGAAAATGGTTTTGTAACAGATGTCCAGTTTTGGTTTTTTAAATTTATGTGTGATATATCCGTTTAATTGTTAATTATGACCATCTCAAAGAACTTTTATGAATTTCTAAGGGCGAAGACATCTAGTGCAGTGCTATAATAAATGACTACTTTTTTAAAACCTGCATCCGAACATAATAATTTGTTTTCTAAAGTATCGCTTTTATTTTTCGGCCATCATATCGGTGAACTAAATGTCTCTTCGGACGAATTCGCTATTTGAATATATCTGTTCATAGTAATAACAAACCTCATCGAACTTTGTGAAAGTAAATTTTATTTCACAGCAATTTTGTTATTTTTTGGGTTTGCCGTCAAAGTTCATTTATTATGTGAAGGGAAAATGCACAAAGTATTTTAAAATTCTATGTGGTTGTAATCGTGAAATACATCTAAAGTAACCAATTTTCAACAAAATATTTCAACTTAAAAAGTATTTTTATTGATATGTAGTACTTTTTGCGTCCCACCTACCTTATACCGCAAGTTTTGTTTCTCCAATCTAAAGATTCATTGCCAAAAGTTTATGAAATTATATTACTATCATTATTGTATTATTGTTATTCAATTAATATTTTAATAATTTTTATTTAATTATTATTGTTTGAAGAAGCACCTTCACATTGCTTTTTTACATAAAATCTGTTAAACTGTTAACTTTTCGTTTTTCTATTCGGCCACATGACAAACTGGAGTTTTTATTTTTTTCTTCCATCAAAAGTTACATATTAATTTGATTTGACAAAATTTTCGATTTCTGAAAAAGGTGGATTTGCACATTTTAAGATTTGCACATTTTAAGAGCACTTTTGGACAAATGTGGAAAATATAAGTACATGTAAAAATTTTTGATAGCCACTAGCGTAGATAGGGGGGAAGCTCCCCTCCAAATGGTGACGTATCTATGAGAGAGCTTTGAGGGAGGGGTGTAAAACAATTAGCATTAATATTTCCCCGACGACCCCCCCCCGCCACACTAAATGAGGTTCTAGCTACGCCACTACCCATCACTTACTAAAACTACCAATTAAGAACTATATATTGCTCAAAAGGGTTAACTCTTGAAAATTATTTATAATTTTTTTCTAAAAAAGCATTTATATGAAAGATATAGAAGTAAATTATGTGATGACCACAGCAAAACTATGCTACCACATTATGAGGAGTAGGAAAGATTTCAGTCATTTATTAAATCCTCTCAGTAAGTTAAGAAAATGAAAATATGCTCCTAATTAGTTACTGATGCTGACTTTTAAATGCTGTTACTATGGAAATGGGTACCTTCAAAAAGTTGTGGCTTAGATTTATGAACATTTCTGAATTTTTTTTTCTTTTTTTTTTTTTTTGATACTCCAGATGCAGTCTATGCAAGAAATTGGAAATATCTACGATCTTTATGTAATTCGTTTTTCTGAAAACTATTTTGATAAAATTAATTTGGGGTAGAGCTAATGTCTCAAAAATTGATTTATAAACGAAAATTTTTTCACCCATATTTTTCAATAAATATTTCCAGCTTATTCAAATATTAAGCTTAATTTTTCCTCTGAATTTTTTCTGTTTCATAATTACAATATGTGATTTCTCTCAATCTATTAAAGGATTATATTTCTAGGCTATACACAAATTCATGGAAAATGTTTTTTAAAAAAATAAAGAAAACCAAAATATTACACTATTTATGTGTCTCTTTCACTTGCTGAAGAAGACATCAATACTAATATTTTGAGGGACATCGCATGTAAAGAGCTCTTTGAGGAGGTCTCACGACACATGGTGCCGTGAGACCACCTCAAAGACATCTTTCTTCTGACCGAAACTCTTTCAACGAGTGACAGTGATTTGCATTTGGCAGTTGCCCTAATGGCAGTGTAATTACTTGGATTGATAGCTATTATCAACTTGAAAACGTGCTATTTCCGGAAGAAAATGAGCATAATGTGTTATTCATTTTAGTTTTTTCATTCATGCAATTTGTATGAGAGGTTTGAAATATTTGTCTGGGGTTCAGCCAAGGTGGTATCCAGAAATGTTTGTCCAGGGGTGGGTGGGGGTGGGGGGGGGGGGGTACAAAACTACTGAGTACGAAATGTTAAAAAAACCATAAAAATGTATGAATAAAATGTATAAAGTTTCAAAACATAAATTTATCTACTGAAATATTGATCAAAAATGTTAAAGTTCTGAGAAAAAAATTATTAAAAAAGGGAAAAATTAAAAATTTGTAGTACAACACAATAAAGAGTGTAAAAAAAAAAAGCTTAAATCAAAAGTGCTTTAATCTTAAAGTCACAATTGGACTCATTCTTCTCGAGAACAGAGAAGTGACGGTTAACCGACATTGAAGGGAACCCTACCAAACACTGGTTCCCCAACTATATATTTTCCCGACTGTGAACATTTCTCTGTCGGGGGAAATTTATAGTTGGGGTAGTCAGTGCTTGGTTAGGGTCCTCATCATTGTCGGTTAACAGCCACTTCTCTGTTCGCGAGAAGAATGAATCCAACTGTGACTTTAAGATTAAAGTACTTTTCCTTTAAGCTTAAATATTTTTTTTACATGTTTTGTTGTGTTGAACTACGTATTTTTAATTTTTCACAGCTTTAGTAATTTTTTCTCAGAACTTTAACATTTTTGATCAGTATTTCAGTAGATAAATTTATGTTTTGAAACTTTATACATTTTATTCATACATTTTAACATTTCGTACTCAGTAGTTTTGTGGCATCAGTCTAAATTTTAGTAGATAAATCATCATTTTTTGCGATTTATATTTAGTACTTTTACATTTTTGTGTGACTTTAATATATTATACTTAGTATTTTTACATCTTCATTGCGTAGGTTTTAGTAGCGAAGGCTAAGTTCTATCATTCTGCAGGTGCATAACACTTTTATTTTGTAAATTTCCATACTATTACTTTTTCGTTCTAAGTTTCTCTGAATAGTTTTAGGTTTTGTCATTTAAGGGATTTTGGCATATGAAGTTAACATTCTTTCATGCATTATTGTTTTGTATTGCGTATTTTTAATCTTTCGTAGTATTTGCATTTTGTTCTTCGAAATTTTACATTTTTTGATTAAGATTTCACTTGACAAATCTAAGTTTTGAAGTTTTATTAGATAACTCCATATTTTTTTATGTTTTGTATTTTGTACTTTTACGTTTCAGGTGTTGCTTTAGCATATCGTACTTAGTATTTTTACTTCATTCTACACATTTTTGTCTTACGTTTCAGCATTTTGCTAATGCATAATACTCTTATTTTT
The DNA here is from genome assembly GCA_038502835.1 of Octonoba sinensis. Lineage (NCBI taxonomy): Eukaryota > Metazoa > Arthropoda > Arachnida > Araneae > Uloboridae > Octonoba > Octonoba sinensis. Next base: position 130,343,604 of record CM076600.1, read on the forward strand.
AAATAACCGTACAATTACGTTTTTATTCTAAGTTTTTCTGGATCAATTTAAGTTTTGATGTTTTGTACTTAGTACTTTTAGATTTTTATGCTGTTTTTAGTTTTTTTTTTGTTCTTAGTACTTTGTTCTTCGAACTCTTACATTTTTGATTAAGATTTTTGTAAACAGATTATATGTTTTGATACTGAATCTATGTTTTGAAGTTTTAATACATAGTTCTAGTATTTTGCACTTTTATAATTTGTGTTTCTTTAGTATATTATACTTAGTATTTTTATATCTTCATTCTAGGTTTTAGTAGATAAATCTAAGTGATAACATTTTGTACATGGTACTTTTTAAGATTTTACATTAAGTTTTAACATTTTGCAAATGCATAGCACTTTTATTTTGAAAATTTCCGTACTTTTACATCTTTTGTTCCAAGCTTTTCTGGATCAACGTAAGTGTTGATGTTTTGTACTTAGTACTTTTAGATTTTCGTACTGTTTTAACGTGTTGTACTTGCTATTTTTAAGTTTTCATGCTGTTTTTAGTTGATGTACATAGTACTTTTACTTTTCATACCATTTTTTAGTAGAGGAATTTAACTTTTTGGAGTTTTACATTTCGTACCTTTACATTTTTGTTTTGTTTTAACATCGTGTACTTAATATTTTTACATTATAAAAGGTAAATATCAGTTTTCTTATTTCTTGCACAATTTTAGAGTTAAGTGCTACTTGATGAATCGAAGTTGCAGTTTTGTCATTATACTACTCCAAGTTTTGATGTTTCGTACTTTTTGTATCTAATACTTTTTACATTTTTGTTTTTAATAATTTGCAAATGCCTATCACTTTTGTTTTGTAAACTTCAGTAATTTTACATTTCCGTTGCAAGTTTTTCTGGATGAAGTTAAGTTTTAAAATTTCATGATTTGTTACATTTTTAAAATTTAGTTCTAAGAGTTTTTGCAGTTTGTACGTAGTACTTTTCTTTCTTTTATACTGTTTTCATAGATTAATCCTTGTTTAATGCGTTGGCTTTAGTACTTTAACAGTTTCGTTCTGTTTTTTACTAAATAAATGTATATTAGAGGTTCTATGCTTAGTACTTTTACATTTTTGTACTAAGTTTACTGGATGAATCTAAGTTTTTCAGTTTTGTACATAGTGCTTTTACATTTTAGTGTTGCTTTAATATATTATACTTAATATTTTTACATCTTCATTCCGTGTTTTAGTTGATAAATCTAAGTTTCAACATTCATACACAGTACTTTTTATATTTTTGCATTAAGTTTTAACACTTTGCAAGTGGATAACAGTTTTATTTCTGAAAATTTTCGTTCGGATTTACATTTTTTTTTTGTTTCTAAGGTTTTTTTTTTTCCTTGGATGAATTCAAGATTAGAAGTTTTATAGTTAGTACATGCTTCGTTGTGTTGCACTGTGTATTATTCATTTTTTCACTACTCTAGCATTTTGTCCTTAGAACTTTTACATTTTCGCGTTGCTGTAGTAGATAAATCAGAGTTTTAACATTTTGCAGGTAGTAATTCTTAAGATTTTTGCAGTAAGAACATTTTGAAAGTGTATAACACTTTTATTTTGAAAAGTTTCGTGCTTTTACATCACCGTTCAAAGTTTTTCTAAAGGAATTTAAGTTTTGCAGCTTTATACTTACCATTTTTACATATTTTGTTGTTTTGTACTGAGTGTTTTTAATTTATCAGTTTTAGGATTTTGTTGTTAGAACTTTTACATTTTTGATCAAGATTTCAGTGGACTAATCTATGTTTTGTTGGTTTATACTTGCTATTTTCAAGTTTTTATGATGGTTTAACAGTTTGTACTTAGTAATTTTACAACTTCAGTCTTTGTTTTAGTAGATAAATCAATTTGTTTACGTTTTTGCACTTAGTACTTTAACATTTTCTTGCTGCTTTAATATCTACTTAGTAATTTTACATCTTCATCCACTGTTTTAGTAGCTAAATCTAAATTTTAGCATTTTGTGCGTAGTACTTTTTACATTTTCGCATTAAGTTTTAACGTTTTTCAAGTGCATCACACTTTCGTTTTGAAAAGTTTCGCATTTTTACATTTTTCGTTCTAAGTTTTTCTGGATGAATTTAAGTTTTGCAGCTTTATACTTAACATTTTTACATGTTTTGTTGTTTTTTACTGCATGTTTTTAATTTTTCAGAGTTTTAAGATTTTGTTGTAAGAACTTTTACATTTTTGATCAAGATTTCAGTAGGCAAATATATGTTTTGCTGTTTTTGAACTGCGTGTTTTTACTTTTTTCAGAGTTTTAGGATTTTGTTGGGTGAATTTTTACGTTTTTCGATCAAGATTTCTGCAGACAGATCTAAGTCTTTTAACTTTCGTACTTAAGTTTAACATTTTTGTACAACATTTTTTGTTGTTTAACATTTGTGTTTGCTTTTCGTACTAAATTTGGCTGGATGAAACTAAGATTGGAACAAGCACTAGTAGTACTAACACTCGTTTCGTTCTGTTTTAACACTTAATACTTGGTATTCTTATATTTTCATGCTGTTGTGACATTTTGTATCTAGTACTTTTATATTTTCATGCTGTTTAAACCTTTTGTATTTAGCAATTTTACATTTCTGTACTGAGTTTTACTGGATGAATATGCTTTGTACTCAGTATTTTTACATTATTGTTCTAAGTTTTACGCGTTAAATCTCATTTTTTTGCGTTCATATGTGAAATAATAGAGTTTTATAAAATATTCTTTGAAGGAGACTGCAAGTGTGATAATAATATAAAGTAGAAAAAACTTTAGAATGAAATGTGTCATGCAGTTAAACTTATGATTTAAGAAAAAATTTGCAAAACGGATCAGAAAAATGTTACTGTACTATGTTTTACATACTTAGGAAAAAAAATCACTTGCAACTGAAAAATTTTCTAAGTCTGAAAATAAATAAATAAAAACTAAAAAATAGATAAGTCTTTTCTAAGTAAAAATGACGAGAATTTTCTAATCACAGTGTAAAAATAATTAACTTATAAAATAGTTCCTGTGCGGATGCTAAGTGGAAACATTAAAAAGGTTGAAAAAGAAAATCTTTCTAAGTCGAAAAAAGAAATAAATACATAATAGGATGTAAATAGCGACAATAAATTTAATTCGTTATACAATATAATTATTTTTTGTAATATAAAATAGTTCCTGCTTGAATTCTGAGAGAAAACATTAGAAAAAAATTCTAAGTTCCAAAATAGTTCCATTTTCTTCTCATAGATGGCGCTACAATCGACATCGCATTGCATCAAGTCCTAAACTGAGACAAAAAGTGTTGCCATTCTAAAACTATAAATTTTTGAAAAACATTTCAACTCTACTCGAAAAACGCCTAAGGGCATACAACTCAACTCCACTCGTAAAAATGCCTGAGTGCATACAACTCAACTCTACTCGAAAAACGCCTGAGGGCATACAACTCAACTCCACTCGACTAACGTCTGAGGGCACGCCTGGGGGCATTGGGAGGCGCAACGGCCACGCCCCCTTGCGCTTGCACATTGCGCGTTGCGCCTGCTGGGGCAGAACACCCACTATTCCCCTACTCAGGATCCCCTATCATAATGAGGACCATGGCTCTTGAAAACTCTCTTACAACACGGTTAACAGTTCCTAAAAGTATTCATTAGGATTTGAACAACATTTCCTAAAACTACAAATACAAAGGTGCTTTATTCAGAGAAATAAATAATAAGCCAACAAAAGAACAGAAGAAGAAATAAAAGCATCATTTATAAAGGTAATCAAATATGTACATCAAAGTTAACAAATGTTAAGCCCTTAGTATTGACACATGAAATATAGTTTAAAGGAAAATACGTAACTAAATCCAGTATAAATGGCGCTTTAGAGTTAATGTTGTGGATGACTTTAAAATTCCGTTCCTCCACCTAGAACTATACGAGATTACTTTCCTCTACTACACCAATATCACATTGATAACACTGTGCAACAAATTTGAACTTTTTTTTTTGTCCTTTACATGAAACTGTGATTCTATTCAAACAAAAGGTGCGTAATTCAAATATCCAAACCAAAATTGTCTATAACGTACCGTTTTTGCTGGAGGCCCACTTCTCATATTTATACATTTTAGTTATAGAAGAATGTAACTGCGATTTACTTATTGAAAACACAATCACAAAAATGATTTTTTTTGGCCATTTCATCTTGTGGGCATCTGTTGGTGTGTTCTGATAACAGATTAGCAATATTCAATTTGTATACTTCCATTCTATTGACCGCTGAAACACTTTTAAAACAGAGATGTCCTGATGAGACCTTTCCCCATGCTCATCATTAATTATGCCAAGGTTTTGAGAAAATAAGTCTATATTGGAGTCCAAAAAGTGTAGTTTTAATGACATATATCAACCTAATAATACAAAAGCATTTTATCATGTCACAAACAAGATTTTCGTAATTTTCAGCTTTCTCATTTCCAAGGAAACGTGAGCACACTGATTTAAAGGTAAGTCAGGCAGTTTTTTTGGCTTCTCACTGTTTGTTTTCATACACTTCATCATGAAAGGACTTCCTTAAGTTGTGGACCAATAAAAATCCTTTCTTTTAGTTTTCCCTCACTTAATTTTTTAAATTTTTTCCTGAAATAGAAGGAAACCACTCCTTCTCTGTCCAGAGCTTTTACAAATGTTTCGATAAATCAAGTTTAATATACAATTGTGGAAAAAGGCACATTGTAGAATTACAAGTGGCTAATTTGGTATGCTTTTGCCACTTAAAATTTTGAAATTTCCTTTGTGTTTGCAGAATATGCTGCAGGAATGAATAGGAAAACAATACTTAGATGGAAGAGCACTGATAAACAAGCGCCACTCTGCTGAATCCTGCTCATGTCCTAATGCTTGAAATACTACATTCACATCCCAGCAGCATACTACTTTTTCTTTCTCCGCAAAATAGTCTACAAACTGTTTTTGTCGTCTTGTAAAAGACGCGAAACTTCGGGAAGTGGAAAAAGCTTTTCTTGTTAAAAATGTCGCTAAAGTAAGCGAAATCCATTAAAAAGGTCTCCAGAATGGCAACGATTTCACTGTCAATGAGAAACATATAATTTATAATAATTTAAGTCGATAAATTACGAAAATATGCACATTTATCCAGAAAATACGTAAAAAGCTAAAATGGGGAATTTTGGGAAAATGGTGCGTGATAGGCGAAAAATAATTGCAGATTCGTAATTCTCAGCCAAAAATACATAAGAAACAGACATTTTCATCCAAAGGACATTTTCGTGTTGCACAGTGTAGTCTAACTATCGGACCGACAGACTCGCATTTTCCCCATCTCAAGACCCTACTTTCAATTTTTTGTTCACTATTTATTTAACTACTTAACAGATTTTTGACTTTTTCTAATTTTTAACAATATATTTACAAACGAAAGCTCATCCAGGACTAACCAGCCTATTTTCCCATGAAATTTTTTGATTGGGATTTTTAAGAATATTTTTGATTGAATGAATGACTGAACAAATGAGTCATTAAATGAAGAAATGAGTGAATAAGTGATAAAAGAATAAATGAGTGAATAAATGGACAAATGAATGAAAAATTAACTAATTAAGGAGTGAATAAATGAATGAATGAATGAGTGAGTGAATCAATATGTATTAACCGTTGAAAAAGGCATATTTGAAGTAATTGAGAACTAAGGCTAAACGAGAAACAGAGAGAGATATAGCCAGATTATAAATTTGAAGTTGGTGTATATTGGAAAGTAGGCTCGCGTAGTTCTATATAGAACTTCTTGTTAAATTCGAAAACTACTTAAAATGATTATTACGCGCCTTCGCGTGTCAACCCTCGAGCTTTGTTGTGTACGTAGAGCGCAGTATGTTAAGTAGTACCCAAATGGCCAGCTTCCTACTCCGGCGACTACTTTCCATTTGGATAATCGATTTTAGTATGAATTTTAAGTTATATTTCAGCGAAGTAAAACGCTCGAAGACTGGAGGCCTGGTACGATGATTGTCCTAAGTTATAATAAACTTAATAAAATGGATTACATCTTTCGCACTGTTAAAACTTAGAAATAACTATCTGGGGAAAAATTTAATAAGTATATATGTTTTCCAGCATAATTTCAGTTTTTGTTATTATTCATTTTATCTTTAAAATATTTATTTTAATTTTAAGTCTTTTGAGACTCATTACGGGGAATACTTATAAAACCATGATAAATAATAATCAAAAGTTCTTATTTGTTCGTAATATAATTTGCAATGTTTAAAATATAACATTTTTTTTTTATCATTATAATGTGTAAACAAGGAAAAATTAGCGAAATCGATTTTAGCTCAAAAACTTCCGATATTTGCCCTATTTTATGGTTTTAATAAGACAATTTACTTATCTCTTCATTATTTTCCAGCTTTTACTTGGATTTTATAAGAATAAAAGAACTCATGATGAAGCAACGTATATCAGTAAACGATGTAAAAATATTCTAACAAATTCTGCATTCAAAACTTTTTCTTCGGAAAATTTTAACAATGTGATGCATAGAAACACGTAAATAATTAATTTCTGTAATTGAATTTCTATTCACATTTTGTTAGTATTTCGTGGAAGGTATTTCTACAACGAAACAAATAAATCAAACGATAACTGAGAGAGACTTAAATTGCCTTGTACACATCGAAAAGGCAAATAAAATATTCTAACTTTAACTTATCTTCTTCAATGTACGAATGTTTGCAAAATGAATTAAATGAATTCCATCAAAGTTAGGACTCATTTCAGACGTGTATGGTAATGGAGAAACGAGTCTTATGTGTCGGGCAAGAAGAAATTCATAAAATTTTGAAAAAAGAATTTTTATAGAATTATATGCTTAAAAATCAAATTAAATGAGACGGAAATCTTGATTAAACTATTAAATTATAATAACACATAATATCATGTAAAAAGAAAAAATATATATCAAATTTAAGATTTTTTTTTTTTTCAGAAGTGATTTTATTTTTATTCGGTTAGATTTGTATGTTAGGTTAAAACACAATAGAATTTAACAAGCTCTTTCATGAAACACGGTTAATACAACCGTAGATACATACAATATCCTTCCAGATTTTTATAAAGGCGTATATGTGTGAAAGTTATGTTTACATATTTTTCGTTTTTCACTTTATCTACATAAATAAAACCGAAAGTTTGTGTGTGTGTGTGTCTGTCTGTCGATCGCCTAACGGCGAGATGAAACGGAGCAGAAGTATAAAATTTTGTTTACAGGTACCTTGGGTCCACAGAGTAATCATAAACCAGAGGGTTAACTCTCAAGCCGTTTTGTAGTGTCGATTTCACTAGCGCACCACGGGGAAACAAGAGTTTGTGCAAAAGTTCATTCAAAAACATGAACTAAATTACAAGAGTTCGCATTGAAGTTTAACTCATGTCTCCTCTACGACGATATTATCTTTGTTTTGAAAAGAAATTGAATAGTTCTTCAGAATCGGTTCGCTCATTTGCAGATTTGCGTAGTTCTTTCAGATTAAATCCTTTTTGCACTTTCATTATTTTTGTTCGTCATTTTCTGGAATATTTTTCAACGCTAAAGTTTATTTACGGTATTTAGAAAGGATTACTTTTTAAAATAATATCTAACTTGAGAATTTCTTGATACCAAATATATTTAACTGAACTTATTTGGAACATGTTCTACATTTTCATTTTTATCTGTTGGAAATTAATGCTAAATTTATTTATCTTTTTTATGTTAGACTTTATTTAACCGGATATATTTTATTGATTTTTATAATTGTGCACCTTGTATTCATAAAAAGTTTAAATAAAGATTCTTTTATGTATATTGTTTTATGATTAAACTTCTGCTCCAATTTTTGGTTTTTCCGATTCAGGGGGCTGGCGATAGTTTTTTTTTTTGCTAAATCAATTTGTTTAGTTTGTGGAGTTTGTTTTTGCGAAAAATATTTAAACATCGCCAACGGCAACCCAAAAATCATATAGTACATTGATTTGACCAAGAAAAAAATAACAATAACCATCGCCAGCACCCCCAGAAACGGAAAAGTACCCGATTTGTTAGATCTTTTTGTATGATATTTAATGTCATTTTTAATTCAAAAAGAACAGTAAGTACGTTGAATAAAACAAGATGGTAATCTTAAAAACTATTCCAAGATTCATGCAAAGCTATAGGTTTTAGAAGTATAGAATAAAAGACTGTACATCAACGAAATTAAAAGAAATTGAGTCAACAAATATAATGCTAGGCGAAGTAAAAACGAGGAAAGGGCAAACAAATATTTAGAATTCTGAAATAGATTAATGTGTTTTGAAAGTGTTATTTTAAATATGACTGTGATACGAAATCAGTGTGAAATACATCTTACTTGCAGTTTAATTCTATAAAAGGGGGAGGGAGAAAAGGAAAGCGTATTTTGAAATTAATTTTTAAAAAAATGTCGGCGAGAAAATTAAAGTCGTTAGTAAAAATGGCATTTTATTTATACGAAGCCAAATTTCAAAGTAATAGAAGCAATTTTCCAAAACCGATAAAAATTACTGACAATTATTCAAAAATAAAGGGAATGAGTAATGGTTATAGGGGTGACGTCAATAACCATAACAGCCAAGAATGGGGAGTGACAACAATTAAAGTAACAGCAAAACCGTCAAAATAAGTTCCTGTTTTTCTCCGTGGGGGCGCTGAATGCAGTTTTTGACTACATAGGAATTAACCTTAAGATGTGTCTCTGGTGTATGATTACTCTGTGTATGCAATTTCCTTTCAAAACAAAGATAATATCGTCGTAGAGGAGACATGAGTTAAACTTCAATGAGAACTCTTGTAATTTAGTTCATGTTTTTCCCCGTGGTGCGCTAGTGAAATCGACACTACAAAACGGCTTGAGAGTTGACCCTCTGGTTTATGATTACTCTGTGCTTGGGTCAGGTCCTCGTGCACCTCGAAGCGTTTTTCCGAAAATTCGAATTTGTTCTTTTTTTATTTAAGTTTAAGCAAAACTGTTGATTTTGGGTTGATCTCGTCGAAGAAACATCCCACGCTTTCGATTTTTGCAGCATATGAATACTGTAAAAAACTGCACAAGATGGTATCTTTCTAAAGTACGTAGAAGTAATATAACACGCGCAATATTCATTTAAAGTAGCTCTAGAATTTTAAAACGAGGCTTACCTCTGAATTTATCTGCTCTATCTGCGTGTTTTCGCCAAAATAAATACTACTTTTGTCGCCAACTAGATGATTTTCGTTAACGTAAGATTGAAAAAATGATGTTTTATCGTTATTCATGCCGTTTTATGAGTGAAACAAATTCTAAAAATTAATTTCATTTTTTAGCATACTGCAGACGATCTGCTCTATTAAAACCTGTCCGCGTCTGTCCGTGTTTCTATCTGTCACCTCATCTCCTCGAGAACGGGCGCCGGTGCAACGTCGAACCGGGTACCGTCGGATGCGGAATTTTCCGGGGAAGCCATATCGCCCGGTCTCATCCGTGTCCGGCTTTAATTAGCGGATATATTAATTAAAAACGCAATTTTTTGCAAGTTTTATTTTATTTTGCAATGTTGACATCGTTCCAACAATGTATAATACAGATGCCGTTTGAATTAAAATCGATGCAGTTGTTGCCACTGTTGTAAACAGTGTCAACAATACTAATATTTAATGTTTCTAGCATTTTGAGTGAGGCTCCGCTGTATTTGCTCTCTGTTAAAAATTTAATCCTTCTTTCTTTTTAATTTATTTATCGTCTGCTATCTAAAAAGACTATTTTTCGTATTTTAACTGGGCTCACATTCATGGTGAAACTAGTAAACCATCATAATGGTTCAAATTAGTACCAACTGTTGGTTGCAGCTGCATTTCACCAACTTTTTGTGAAAGGTTGAACCAGAATTTTTTACAGTGTATTATTAGTCACTGACGTCTTTATTCTAATAGAGATTTTTTAAGACTAACGTCCTTATTTTATTAGGGATGTTTAGGAATAACTGTCCTTATTGAAATTGGGGGATTTTAGGATTTTTTTCTTTATTGTAGCCGAAATATTCACGGACAGTTGTGCTCATCTGATGGACATTTTAAAACAGAATACAGCTCTTATTCTGATGGGAATTTTTAGATGTATTGTGGTCGATAATGTAATTACGATTTTTATGGACTCGATATCATTTTGGCACAATTATCTCGCTGCATGTGCGCATTTTAGTTAGTTGCAAATACTATAATGGCAATTTCTATGAACTTGTTGGCATTTTAATGTGGATTTTTATGGACTGTTATTTTTGGTCTAAAAGGAATTTTTCTAGGCTGTTCGTTTTAATACAATCGTGTTTTTTAATGATTTTTACTGTTTAAGGTTTTTAAGGCCTGTTGCCCATCTCCTACTTGGATTTTTTAAGAAAATTTTTCCTTACATATTTACAACAGAACTTTGGACATGCGTCACGTAGCCTGCGAATGATGCAATATTATCCCGCGCAAAGTCGGGTATGTCAGCTAGAATATATATATATATATATATATATATATGTCTTTTCAGTCTAACAAGTAAACAATACATAGAAAAAGTTAAATTTTAAATGTCAAATTCAATTTTCTTCAAAATTTGGTCATTTTATCAATCACCTGTAAGAAAGCAGGAGTGCTACGAAATAATTATATGTAACACTATACACACAGTGAAGATTTATGAAGAGTGTTTCAGTTTTTCGAGTCCATGGCTAATTGACTTATTATCAGCAGAGCGCAATTTCCAGTGTTTATTACTTGATTATCTTTTAATTAAAGATGCTGGCTTAGGGGCAATAATTTCTTTAAGGAAAATGATCATTTTATTAAGTGCCAGTAAAAAATGATCTATTACGCAAAGATATGAACATGATAGAAAAAATGATGAAATTCTCTTATTTAGTTATTTTTAATGCCACTTTTCAGTATTACTACTTATTTTCAGTAATATATATATATTTTGGTCTACGCAAGTTAGGTTATTATTTATTTTTTATCATATTTATTAAGCATTTTTTAGGTTTTTAAATTACCTCTTCCCAGTTCTTCAATCCGTAAATATTGAGATTTTGTTGTTAAATAGAAATTCATTTAAGTATTTTCTCTGCAAAATATAATAAACAATACTTTTTCACTAAATAAGTAAACAAAATGACTGATTTATCAAATTACATTAATATGATATTTGAATAGGTTTAAAAGTGTTATACTCAGTTCTATTTTAAAGCTTCGAGCTTTATTTTATAATATAAAGATATTTTTATCATTAGTAAAATTGTATTTGTTTATTAGTGTCTTTTAAAGCTCAACGGAAAATCAGAATCATGGCAATGCTTGCAAAAGATATGGTTCTGAATAGATTAAAAAGCGAAATCAATATTTCTATTTTCCAGACTAATAGGTGACTCCTAGAGATAAAAGCTATCAGTCATATTTTCGAGGTATATTCATGTATAAGAAACGTAAACACTTTTCGCAATTGTATGCATTTATTAATCGATATAATATGGATTGCATTATGTTGTATGTGAATAAATGATTGTCGTTCCTTCCATTAGACATATTTTTTTTTTCAAAGCCAAAAATCATGTTAAATTTAATCTTTAAAGAAGAACGCATGGGAAGTTACATTTCCCATCAAACAAACAACTAAAGATCGAAATAGTGGCCTGAAAGAAAATATTTTAATTTGACCATAGCTGGTCTTTTTATCAACAGCATATATGTTTAATTATTTTGACATATTCAATTACTATGACATTTAATTGTCATTTGTTTATTTAAATAACGAAACAAATATAATGATTATAGTAATAATAATAGCATAATAAGAAAACCTTGCCATTTTTTTACATAAAGACTAATTCAGAAGAAATCTGAAACTTGAATGCCTAACACATTTAAAAATTGATGCATTTGGTGGTAACCCTACTTCCCACAGTATCTACAAATTTCTGCCATCCAGAGGGGAAAATTAACTTACCGTAAGTAGACGTTTATAAGCTGATGAATTTGGTTGGTAAATATACTTACCATCGCCTTGTAAAGGGTTAAAGAAAACATTTCGGTTGTCACAAAAGCGTTTAATTTTCCATTTTGACTAGCTATGAAATAAATATTAAAAACATGCGCGAGTTTCCCTCTTTAAAAAGAACTACGAACTGTGACAATAACTTTTTTAAATTCACTTGTTAAAAGAAAAACACTTCTGAAAACCACCTTTTGTTTATGCTGAAGAACAGAATATTTTTGTCAAAATCTGATTAACTTGTAAAACACTTTAAAAGAATTCTAATGAAATCCACTGTTATATTGAGCATGATGAGTCGCAGATCAATTTAGCTGGAACTCGAACCTGCAATAATAAATCACCATTGTACTCACTTTCACCTCCAGTTTTCATGTAAGTTCCCGCTTGAAGAAGAATAGAATTGGAATACTTGATATCACTATAAGACGAAGTAGCAAAATAATGTTCAAGGTTTGAGATACGATGTTTTACTTACATTCTCCAATAGACCCGCGTTACACTGAAGTTTCATAGACCATTTCACTACCAAATCCTAATCACTATCACACAGCAGGAACTTTCTCTTGGACTTTTTAAAATTGGCAATTTTTAAAACTGTGGCAATAAAGGTGAGGGAGAAAACTACTAGTAGCTTCTACAGTATTTAAGGCAATACCAGGTCATATTCAGTTGTCACCGATGTAGTTCGTTTGCACCGATTCAGTTAAACTTTCTGCTAATCACCAGCCAACGTAACATTTTGTGCTACAATTTGGGGAAAAAAAATAAACAAATAACTTTCAAAAACAGCTTTGCAGTAAATATCGGAGAGATTTTCTAATTATTTTGAATTCCTAATTATTTGAATTTCTAATTATTTTAAAAGGCACCATCCATCACGCATTGAATTGCGTTTATACAGATGTTTATATTTTTTTATCGTTCTGTTTTTTCGTGAAACGTATTCGTAATGTAAGGTAAAGATATAGATAAACAATGGTTCTGATTATAGTGGAACAATTGTTTATCTATATCGGTATAGAAATCAAAAATATATCTAACGTCAGTTTTTTTTCTTCAGGTTTTTAAACCCTGGTTTAATGAATTTATTTCTATGTGTGAAAATGTTTTCTTAATTAAAATTTCAATTACCATGTAAATGGCCCTTTTGTTTTGAGCAAAATTAAAAGGGTAAATAACTACTTGTAAAAAAGTTAAAACGTGATTAACTTTTTTAATTGCCAAAAGAGAAATAAATATTAAATTACGCAGTGAATTCCGCCAAAACATTTTTTGCCCAATTATGTGGTATTTACATTTTTTATTGCACTTTCATGAGATTATCTAATTAACACTATGTCAAAGAAATTTTTTGTAATGCTGCTGACAATAACCCATTCAGCGTTCACACAAAATCATTATTCTTTAAGGACATTACTGGAAATAAAATAATAAGAAAGGTTCTTTGTCCTCTTCAGAAATGTCGTAATGAACTCGGATTTCTTATGAACAAAAAACACTCAGGATGTATTTTGTAAGTAATTGTTTTTTATTTTTTAGCGCTGTATTTTACTTTTATCTTATTGATAGGAACATCGCTCTTCTGTTATTAAGATCGAATGAAGCTTTGTAAAAAAAATATACGCTAAAACAGCTATAGGAATCTGTAAATACCCCTAATTAACCGTTAAAATAATATCAATAGCCAACGTCGATACCTAATGCCAACAGCTGATATATATATATATATATATATATATATATATGTCTGGATGTGTGTGGTGTTTAAATAGTTTAAAATGTTTAAAATAAGGGGAAACTAAAAGATTCAAGATGCACAAGACAATAAAGCGGGCCCATTACAAACTGAATTATTGGTATAATTTGGTTCTTGGGGAGTGAAAGTAATAGGCAACTACAGAAATAATTAGGGATCATAGGACCTAGGTAACCAGAAGGGATAAAAAGCTGTTTTTTATATTTTTTATCTTTAAGTTTTTAGACAAGAGAAGCTGACGTTTAACATCAGATGTAAAGGAAAAATATTTCTCAGCTTGTGTAATTTGCTTTCAAAACGTTAAGTATAATATATGTAAACGTTCAGAGCTATATTTTTTTGTCCCTACTTAATTAAATTGGTCATGAAACATAAGACACAATTTGCATTAAAGATTTAAAAGTTTAACTATCGTCAAGATAAATTAAGATGATTAACTTTGACTATATAAAACAAGAGTAAACAAAAATTACATAAGAGTGAAATGCAATGCAGGTTTACGAGATTCACAGATATTTTAAATCAATTTAGGACTAATGACGTTTTAGTTTAGAAGTTTAATGGAGGTAGTAACGGTTTCAATTAAACGCATTAAAGTTCTCTGTACGGCTTTGATTTCAGAGATTGCCAAACGCATATGACTAACTCATCCGCGTCTCATTGATTCTCGATTCTCGCATATGAGATGCTAATTGCAGTGGAAAACAAAAATGAATGTTAGAAACTCGTTCACTGATGATTGAGATTTGCTTTTATATTTAAGAATTTATATCTAATATGAAGGATATCAATGTTTTTATTCGTTGTTACATAGCAGTTTAATTCCATATGTGATAGGCATGACAAAACCCCCTTTTTGTGTCAGATACTAAACATTAAATTAGCTAAATAAATTTTGATGTTCTCGTGCACATTGTTATGTCTACTTTTAATGTAGTGTTACAATTTAAGTCTAAGAGATAAAATTTTAAATTGTTATGCGAAATCATGTCTTGAATATCATGCATATTTTTTGTCGTCTATGCCATGGCATGTTTTTGCAAAATAATCGAAACTAATTATTTCCTGGACTAAAATTATTCCCCTAGTTTTATAGTAGAAATACAGATATGTAAGCGCAGCAACATTTATTGAGTTATTTCAAGAGTATATAGTTTCTGAACCGAAACCAAAAATAAGAGACAGCCGTGATAAAAAATATATGGAATTAAAGAGTAGTATTTCATCATCTGTTGTTGCCACCTCCCTGTAGTTTTATAAATGTAAGGGTCTTTGTTGCTGCAATGTAAAACTATAATGAATTTCAGCTAAATAAATTTTTGCTCTTCCATGTGGAAATCCATCATTAATGCCAATCCACACACATAGCAATAAACAAGTGCCCCTGATCTGCCGAAGCAGTAATTAGGAATATGCAATTTATCTGCTGTATTTTTAAGTTGTTATATGTCGTCCGAAGGGGAATACTTGTAAGATTGAATAGCCACAAATATCGAGTCCTAAAACAACGAAACTCAACACTATCTCCCTATTTAACTGAACGTTAGTGTAAAACCTTGGGATTACCCATAGCGGAATTATACAATTAAGGAGAACAAACTCCTTTGAGTTTCAGGGGCTCGACGGACTGTCATGTGACTACAAGAACAAAAACTACTTTCACGTTCACCGGTTGAAAAACCAATCAAAAACTTTCTCTCCTGGGTGTTCCTCTGAAGGATTAGTAGCGATGGGTAAGGAGTCGAATTATTTTAACAACGATGTGGTTTTAGTGTCTGAAATGTAGAAGTCCAAAGTAGAGAACATCATCAAATGGCACTCTATGTGTTTTTAAACATCAGTTAGTATTCTTAACATTTGTGAGAATTTATAACTTCTGTTTATTTAGTTTCTTTTTTATTTATTGCTTTCTATCTTTATCTTAAACAATCCCTTTGCGTGCTTCATTCCATGGAAAGTAACTGAAATATTAGATTTAAACAAGACTGAAAATGAATGGTTTCGAATTACAAGCAGTGGCATCGAAGTAACAATTAAAATTGGCCCAATTAATAAACTTCAATATTTAAACACATGCGGTTTTGATAATTTATTCAGTCCGATTCTGCTTCTTTTAGTGTATGAAGAAATATTAGTTTTAGATGAATGTTCCTTTCGAGTTCGCCCATTTTCTACTTTCTTTTTAAGTTTTGTATTTGTAGCAATTATTTTCTTTAAGGAAAGCGCAGCGTATTTACATATGAATGTCATTAGCATCGGTGTAAAAAAAAAACAATGTTTATTTCTACTATGGATAATATTTTCGGAAACTTTGTAAGACATAGTCCCATCTTTTCTTATATTAATGAAATTTCTATTGTTATTTATGAAGGATTTTATTCTAAAGCAGCCGAATTCTATCAGCCCTTAATTAATAACTACAGTATTGATAAAAGAAGGGCTTTTCAACTGAGTTCCTTGCAAAGTTTGAAATCTTGTATCAGCAAAGAAAAATGTTTTATTTTTCAAATTAAATCGGAATAAAACGGATTTTTAACACTAAAAGTACAATTTTGTAAATGGATACCAAACGCATCTAAGCGAAATGGCACTCGTTTTGCTATTCTTAACTATATTACACACATGTTTGAACACAAACACACTTGCACACACAAATGAAGTTTTCACCTTAAATTCTCTTATAAAGGTGCAGATGGAAGTAGCATTTAAAATACAGCGATTGAAAATAAATGGAACTTAAGTATTGTATTCTGGAATCGGATTAAGAAGCTGTTAATAGCTGTTTCTTGAACTGTTCTTCCTTGTTTATTGTAAACCTTAATTAATTTGTATTATGTTTTGTTACTAGAGTGTTAGGGCAGTTTTGAAACTGTAACGCACACTATTGAATTACACTATTGAATGAATTAAGGAACTCTGAGGATAAACGGATTTAGTTTACGCTTAAAATTTTAAAATTTTAAGTTGCGGTTCTTTTATTCCTAAATTTTATGGTTTCCATTGAAGAGAAAAGTCTTTTAAAATAATATTCCGTATTTTTAGTATATTTCAGTATCTCATGTTGTGTGGTTTTGTGTGTGTGTTGTACAGATTTTATTAGAAAGCGAAGATTATGGCAGAAACCCAAAAATACTTTTTGGCTTCTTACTGCGCAAAAATTATAACTATCGATCAGTTAATTATGATATTTCATAGTTAGAAACAATGAAAAGGGCTGGCCAAAAAACATATCATCTAAAAAAATGCTAACAGTTAGAGGTGAGTCGGGTGAAATCGGAAAGTGGGTGCTGTTAGTCAACCGCACTTCTTAACTATTCTAGCACATGTCAGCACCTCCTTAGTGACGAGAAGGTTCGCCAGAATTTTGGAAGCTCGCTCGGTTGGCAGTTTGTTTTTGTGAAGAGTTGTGATTTTAGTTCTTCGTACGTTTTTCATTCGTCACAATGTAAAGTTTTGTTCAGAGCTACAGCTACACGAGTAAGTTCATTTTAATTTTAAATAACGAATAGAAACAGTAATCTTAGTCTGTTACATGCATATTTAGGATTTCTGTATTTTTGAAAGATGTTGTTTAGATATTTTTACGAAACATATGAGATTTAACCGGACATATGAGATTTATATTTTTATTGTCACTAAATACCTTGCCCTGCGTTTCAGGTAATCACGGATAAGACTCAAGAAAGCGACTTGGTTATTCCGTTCAGTAACCGTAAAGGTTGGTCCCATGAAAACTCGGCAAATCTCGAAAGATGCAGTTTATCTTATAAATGTTCTATGTGTTTGATTATCAGTGTTATAATTAAAAGGTTTTGCATTAAAAATGGTAGTTTTGTCACTTTTCCTTAAGATAATGCCTCTCCGATACTACCCTCCATGTTTTAAACATTCAAATACTGATGATTATATAATACATTTCTATTTCAGTGTCATTTTTGAAAGGAATCTTTTTAAATGCATTTTTAGAATAAAGTTAAAATAACTCATTAATTGCATTAGATAAGTTTTTTTTTCTGAATCCGAAAAAATTAAGGCTTTAAACTCCTACCTGTCTGATACAGCGACTCTCCTCTACTTACAAGAATATTAAATAAATTTAAAATTTTCCTTAGTGTACCATAAGGCAAAAGTATGTGTCACATTCGTGAATTCCATAGCTTTATACTTACTATTGCTCATTATTTTAACGTGAAAACTCAAATATAAATCTTAGCTCCTCTCCACAAAGGTTGAAGTTTACTAAATAAACTTTGCTTGATTTCCAAATTTTTGTTTCCTATCCTTAAAAAAAGTTTACTTTTAGGCACATGTTTACTTTCTAAAAGTAGTTCAAAAATTGGTTGCAAAAATCAGAATGAAAATTTAATTTAATAATGTGTTGAATTCCCCCCCCCCTCCCCCCAATAAATTAAGTGAGACTTAAGAGTCTTTAAAACTTCATTGCTTGTAATTACCTGAGAAGTAAATAAATAAATAAAATATAAAAATAATATCTACAGGCGCTACAAAATTATTGAATTATTACTGATCATTCAGTTCAAATGTTCGGTGAGTAAAATAAAAGTTCCTCAATAGCAGCTTTAAATTTCTTTATATTCATCGAAAAAATAAATTGTCATTCTACTCTTAAGAACTTGTTGAAACTAAGTGAAAAATGCTGTCATCGAAAAGGAAGATATGTGAAATTTCAGAAGCTATTTTTCAATGTTATTAAATGTGTTTCAGTGTAACTTATTTATTAATGTTCAAGGCTGAATAAGTGATAAATGTACACGTAGAACGTTCACAGCTGAAATAAATAAAATGCAACCATTTTACGACGGAGAAGAGCGAACTCATATTTAACTAAAAAGTGTAATCCCTTACGAGCATTTTTTATGGTAGTGGTATATTGAAATACGTTTTGGATTTCGATTGGTTGGAAGAAATAAATAATTCAAACTGTTCATTGAATAACATTAACATGCTTTTTACCCCTCCTCCCTTTCCGGGGTAGGGAGGTAATTCTCACACATTTAGAAATTGATTCATTTGGTGACAGGTATACTTCTAACAGTCTTTATAAATTTCTAGCAACCAAGAAAGTAAAACAAAGTAACTTTAAACTTTTATAACATGGTGAATTCGGAGATAAGTATACTTTACCGTCTTAGAAATGGTTAACATGAAAGATTTTGGTATGAAATGAAATATTTTTCAAAGAAGTAGCATAATGAACACATTATAGGAACAAAAATAATAACATGTACAAAAATTAAGTAAAGTTCAAAGGTGCCTCCTTATGCCTCCCCCCTCCCTTTTATTTTCTTTTTTAAAATAAAGGTTTGTTAGGCGTTTGAGTCCAATTATGATTAGGACTAAAATTTGAATAGAACCGTACTGCGATATATTATTGTTTTTAATTAAAGAAAAAACTTTCCTTTTAAATATTATAAGTTTCGTATAAGGTCTTCAAACATAGTTTTTTTTTTAATTCTTCGACATTTTGAGAATTAAATTCAGCATGGAAAAAAGTGTCTCAAACATAGTGTAATTTTATTATCTATATACATACATACATATATATATATATATATATATATATATATGAGGAGAGTTATTTGTTTTTGTTTCTTATTCTATGACTTTTAAATTTCGTATTACCAATTTATACGTTTCGTTAATGTTAGTTTACATGTCCCGGAACTTTCATTTTCTTTTCATTTACATCTATATTTCAATATATATATATATATATATATTTTATATATATATATACATAATTAAAAATTCGACAGTTAAAAAAAACTACATCGATATTATGTGGCTATGAAAGCAATTTAATAATTTTCAACATCACCCAGGTCGAGTGCTAGGTCAACTTGAACACTATAGATTTTTTATAATTGTAAACTCAAATTTATTCTATGCTTTCTGTCTCCCGATGTTTCTCGCTAATAAATATCCGTAAATTTCATATAATATCATATTATGCATATAGCTTTTGGAATACTAAAACCATCTATTAAATTTCTTGATGACTTTTAGATAAATCTTAGCTAAAAATTGCCCACAATCACATTTTAAATTAGCATACATATCATATGCTTAATACCCATGTACATCCAGTATAAACCTTACAGACGGAATTTTGAAGAAAATCGTGTTAATTTTTTGTCCCTTATGGTAATACTTCATGACGTATCCAATATCAATCGCACAAAATTTCAAGCTTTTTCAATCATAGATTAAATAGTTATGTCCGATGCAAAATATCTACATTTATGATAAAAATGCATTCCAAATAAAATAGTTTTGCTTGTATTAAATCCTTATTCTATATCTATTTGAAATATATACTAAAAATGCCATTTAAGCCACAATAAATTTTTTAAATGATCGTTTACTACTCAGTTTTTCTTTCGGCCGATGTGATTCAAAAATGAAGAAATTCTATTATCTTCTTTTTAAAAGTATTATTAATTTCTTTTTGAAAAACTTTGAACACATATCATACATAAAGCTGAAAAAACTTAATTAAAATGAATTTAATGACCATATCTTAAATGTTATAGACGACACGACCGTTGAAGTTAATGTCCGATGTACCGGACACCGCATCTGAAAGGGTTAAGAAACAACCCTTCCGTAAACATCGATTATTTTACTATACAAATAGAAGTTTTATTTTGTTAAAAAAATAAAAACTTTTAACTGAAAATAATTTTTGTTTATCTTTTGAAATCATCAAATAATTTTAAAGAGCTTCAAATAAATTTTACGGGAAAAAGTTTTCTTATCATAAACTTTAGAAATGATAAAAGGAAGATTATTCTGACTCTTTGAAGTTTACTCTCTGATTTCGTCGCTTTGCTTGAGGGAAAAATTCAGCTCACTAGGGGGCGATGTTGTTGCCGTTTATATATTAGTAAGAAGGTAAGGACTTTTCACCTAAACTCATCCCCGTTCTTGTACGGATGGATCGCGGAAGCTCATTAAACTGCGTTGTCGATAAGTAAATTTTGCATTTCATCAGAGCTCTTCGTTCAGAAAGGCAGAGATATTTTGAGATTAAACCGGTTTGCACTAAGTAAAGTAAGTAGTCAGTTTTTAATATAGTTGTCTATGGAATTTAAATAGTTATGTCTTTGAAAATAAGAAAAAAATATTAAAAAATACCGTTTTCCAATGCATAAGTAAAAATTTTCTTTTAAATACCCATAAAATGTATTTCATCAAATGTTTTCAAGACGTATAAAGCATTTTAATAGTAAAATAGTAGTCGTCATTCCATAGAGCATGTAAGGAAATAGTTTACTTTCATTCATATGTGGTGGACAAAAAAAACTTTAAAAGAATGAAATGTTTTATGTTTGAAACTTTCTATTTTCTTTTAAACGTAAGTAAAATTTGTTTTCCACAGTATTTTTAGAGGCATTAAAAAAGAAGTTTAAATGTTTTGAAGGACATCGTTTATTTTTAAATATAGAATGATTCTTTCGTACCCATATTTTTTTCTTAATTATATTTTCCTCCCAAAAAAAATGAGTTACATTCTATTCTACATATTTTTAAGCATGAATATATTTCACAGCGAGATTTTACTTTTATTAATATGTGTGATGGACAAAAATAACTTTAAAATAATAAAATGTTTTATGCTTAAAACTTTCTATTTTCTTTTCAACACAAAGTAAATTTTGCTTTCCACAGCATTTTTAGTGGTATTATAAAAATAAAGAAGTTTAAACTTTTTGAAGGACATGGTTTTTTTTTAAATATAGAATGATTCTATTATACCCATAATTTTTTTAATTATATTTTCTTCTCAAAAAATGAGTTTCATTCTATTCTAGAGTTTGTTAAGAATGAAAATATTTTACAGCGATAGTTTTACGTTTTACGAAGTAAGTAGTCCGTTAGAATATTGCAATTTTATCAAAAACTTGGATGTATTTTGTTATTAGTCAAATAATAAATTCCTCAACTGCTTCGTATTTTTTGCAAAAATTTAATATGCTTCAATACAATGAAGTAAATATGAAGATTTTAAAATTTGATAACATAGTTTTAAATCAAGGAAAAAACTCTTTAAAATTTTTAAAAAGTGAATGTCAAATTCGACCCATTTGTTCCATAGTTAATGAATGAAACTCTAATATCTTATGTCTTTATATCTATGAATTCTGTTTCAAAATTTTTGCTTCATTTTAACTTATTTTTCTGCTATATATGAGTGGTTCCCAACCGCTTTCACGTCACGACCTCATTTGTAATAAATAAGCAGCCCACGACCCTATAGACGTATGCCTACAAACACACACACTTTCGCATAAGTATTCTGGCCCGAAAACGATATGTTAGATTCAAACTGCTTCTAAATCCAGTCCCACTATAAGTGTATTTTTTGTAATGTCCATGGACTGTAAAATAAACAAATTTGCAATGGAATTTCCCTGAAAGATTACAGTTTAATTATGACACTTTTTTGTATCTAACTGAAAATATAGTATTCTGAATGGAGCTAAATTCGGCATGCACGTGTACGCGGATAGTGCTGATTAGCTTTTAACGTTAATCCGTCAAAAAGGATGGCTCAACTGAACACTTTTATCGTTACGCGTAATTACTCTCAAGAAATAATGGAAGAATTAAAGCTAAAATTGGTTGTTGCAGTATAATGCAAGCGCGACAGCTTTTATTTGAAAATTTTTGTAAAAACTATTTTGAATTCTTTTAAATTCTGTATGTTATTTGAATATTTCTCGTACATTATTTGAATATTTCTCTATATTAGTTGAATATTTCTTGTAAATTTCTCTCTTTTAAATATTTTTGATTGTTTTTTTTTTTTTCTGGTCTTGTATGACGAAAATTTTAACGTCACACTTTTTTTATAGTTTATGCTCTTAAGTTCAGCACAAAACAGTATATTAAGTATTATTTTTCATTGACTTTCTGTCTATCTGTCTAATTTTAGAATGAATTCTTAAGATTGAAACGAGTTGTTGCTTAGCGTCTTGGCGTTTTAATGTTTCTACTTTGCTGGAGATCGATCCCAACTGGTCTGAAAAAAAAAGGGTAATCCAGCTACGTCCACTAGATGTAGTAGTTTACTAGACTTTAACACGTTATAGACGTGTTGTTTAGGTGATGCGGTCCTTTTTCAGAGACCGATTCCGGGCATTCTGGGAAAAAGAGGGTGTTCTAGCTACGTCCACTACACGTAACGGGCTACACGACATCATGGATCACTACTAGAAGAGATGTCCGGCTATCAATTGATTTTTTCATCCGATTTTATTGTTAGTTAAGGGGCCAGTGAGACGTCGATAGTAAGGGAAATACTACTACCACACAGTCTTGAAGTTTGCATTAAGCCTTCGGGTATCTTCACTGCATGCTGGAAACGAGACTCAGTACAAGAGACAATATAAAACAAGCTCCAAGTTGACAGCGTAGCTCTTCATAGATGGAATCAGCACTCCTGTTAATGCATTTCATCGGTGTGAGTCGTAAAATGTCAAGGGTATGTTTTAGAGCGCTATAGATGACAGTTCGAACTATTCGACATTTCACATTGTTAGAAATTTCATCATGAAATTACGGTTAAATAGCGCGATTAAAAACACAGTTATATACCCGTTCGTAACCATGCATCAAAGTGGGATGCTTGGACGATTCTGCAGGCTGTTGCTTCTGCAATAAAAACCTTTTGTTCGGATTTTGTGTCTTAAATCTCAAAACGATGTGTATATTATTACGTGTTTATTATTGTAATTCATTTCTTAATGTTTTTCCTTTAATTGATTACATTTTATTGTGTTTAAAAATTAGCTCGGCACGTGAAACGTTGTTGTCTTTGAAATTCCATACTCCATTCTATAGGGGACTCCAATGAACGACCTTCATCTGAAATTCTTCTTGCGCGCAGTTAAGAATGTGGTGCATTATTGTGACACATTCTTGAACGACGCGGTATTAACGACGTTCTTGAACGTGGTTGGATGTGCCGCTTTCAGTTGCGCGGTTGAGAACGTATGTGTAATGGGCCTTTTAGGATAAGTATTTCGAAATTACAGGGATTCCCTTTTTCGGGGCCCAAGAAAAAGCTTTTGGGAGGAAAGTCATCCGACAAGAGCTTTTGACGAACGTCTTTTCATTCTGCCGTTCTTGCTGCTACACGTTTTCAGTTTTTTACAGTGATTTTGAGATTTTAAATGTATCGGTGTATAGCATATGATTTAATGACAAACATTATTTTGATTAAATACTTTTTTTACAAATTTTAGTTCACAGTTTTGAAGTTTTACATCTTGCCTACATATCCAAAGAACAGTCTAGTTAGATATGCATATTTTTAATCTATTCTTTTGTTTGATAAACATATTTATTGTAAATTAGTTTAACCTTCTACTTCTGTTTGCGGTCTGACCTCTCTCAACATTTTCAAAAATTGCTCTTTTCGCAATTAAAATTCTAAAATTGTCTTATAATTTGGCTTAAATGGCATAAAACTTAATTATTTGTTTTAAAAATTGATTTAAATAAATAAAAATATTTGTTATTTTTAATAATAACATTTCATTTAGTAAATAAAATCAACGCTTTTAAAGCTTTTGTCCCTAGCTATCTATGAGACCGCTGACAGTAGATATGCCAAAATATTTGTGGGAACAATTAATGGTTAATACATTAATATCAGGAATTAAGTTTTCTTTTTCCTGATAATAATAACATTTTATCGAAGGTAGTAATGTTCAAAACATGTTTTTACTTGAATTATTTGAAATTAAATCCACCTGTTGTGAACAAATAGTCTCCTTTAACCGCTCAGTTTTCTTTCAGAGGCCATCAAACCATTTTAGAGTAATTCGTGATTAGTTGGAAATAATTTTAAAACCAGTTACTGACTTTAAAGAAAGATTTACTTTCATATATTTTGACAAGCTTTTTACCTTTTTTTTGCCTTACTAATTTAATAATTTATGATGCCGTTTGCTCCCTCGTATTGACTTATACGATGAACTTGACCTAATTTTGTTTTCAACTCATATTTTTTCAGTTTTACATTTGTTCTTTTTTTTTCTTGTATGCTGATGAAGAATAAAGATGAAAATAATTTGCTAGAAAATATATGCATTCTTTATTTAAAAGATAATTACCCTGAGGTAGATGACCTAATTAAAACTTGAAGATGATAGATAAAAAGAAAATTGAAAAACTACGTTTTAAAATAGTGACACAGCTATGAGGCATCCTGAAATGAAGCGATTTTCCTTTCAAGGTCTTTGCTTGAATAGACAAACCGAAAATAAAATTTTAGGGTTTTTTCTTTTTAGTTCTTAGTGGTATAAATTAAAACTTAGTGGTTATTAAAAGTATTGCTTTAAATAAATTCACACATTACCACATACGACTTCGGTTTGAAATAATTGGAAATAGGAAAGAAGAATGTTCTAAACTGACAAAAATACTATTTACTTAAATTAATAAAGTGGTGTAACTTAACAGAATGTACCTTCATAAGTTATAAAATTATTCTTTTCATATGTTTCTAAATTATCTCGTTATTTTAAGGGTTTTATTGGTTGATGCTATACGAATTAACTTTTTCGTTTGCATAAGATATATGAATTGCATTTATATAGACTACGTACTTTTCATTATGTCCATATTCATATAGTCCAGAAATAAATTACTTAAACCAAGGTGGTTTTTAAATTAAGCTCTCTGTTCAAGAGTTGGAAAGAAAGAGTTAGAAAGAAATTTCACGAATCACATTTTAATTTTTTGGCTTTAGAATTTCAACCAGGTTTAAATTTTATTTCTGCCTTAGTAGAGGGGGAAAGCCCTATTTAGTTGATATATCCAACCAATAATATCCCTTTTGTATGTTTTCTTTTCATAACATTCAGGAATTGATCGCGCTACGATGAAACAAAACTTGACTCTTGACAAACTATTGTCTTTTTTAAGAGCAAAAGTGATAAGGAAAACTATTTTCTCATGTTAGCGTTCAACTTGTTGATTGTTGACATAGATAATGACTTCAGTTCCATTTTCTTACAGAAAATAATACAGCAGAAGCTATTACTTTTTATTAATAATGTTCAAAACACCGAAGCTAATATTCAATATATTCTGTATTACACGAATGCGTCAGAAAAACAAATATGACAGAAGAAGGCTTTTTTTTTTCAAATTGTTATTTTTTATTGTTATTTAGTTTATTATTATTATGAAGTAATGCATATACTGGAACTTCGATCTGGATCAGTATTCTTCATGGGTTGCCAATTTAACGGTATAACTGTATAAAACTGCTAAATAAATTTGAGTGATTAATTTCATGTTTTGATGAAAAATATGAAAATAAAGACAAATACGATTACAATTCGTGAAATTTTTGATAAGCGAAAAAAAAATATATTGGTAGGACAAATGTAAATTGGTTTTAGATTTACATGAATTTGAATAGTATTCGCAGTGATGAACCATTTGCCATTTACTAAAATAGGCTTTGTTGTCAAAGCAAATTATCTTACGTGACTCTTAGATATAAGTTTTAGTCAAAAAATTACACTGTAATAAATAAATTGGGCAGAGAAAATGCCAAACATAGGATAAAACGGACAGTTATTGACACCCTTAAGAGTACATTTCTGTGGTGAAATTTAAAAAAAAAACGTTTTATGAAGTAATCATATTGAAACTTCCTACAGCTCCTCTTTATCTATCCTTATATAGACTCAAGAGGTTTTTTGGGTCAAAAGTTAAATTCCTTTTACTATATGGCAATATTTATGGTAAAAAGTGCAAAAACTAGTTATTGACACGCTGTGGATGGGTTCCCTGTGGTTTAGTTTCTTAAACACTGACGTCATAAATGACTTAGAGGACCCTCAAACATTAGTTTCATGTATATCTTAAAATTAAATTAGGACTTGTTTCACTTATTTCTTTAAGTTAAAGTTAAGGTGTCAATAACTGTCCGGTTTATCCTATATACTACTAATAGAGATAGACTGCGTATCCCTATCTCTGGGGATCTCAATCGTCAGAAGCCAATAGCAGCTCATTAGAAATAAATATATATATATCAGAGTTGAAAAAAACCCACACCGGGTGGGTTTAACCCGAGTTTTTTGGGTAAAATGGGGAAAATGAAATTTCTTTTTCCAGCAAGTTAATAATGGAGAGTATATATGTATATATTTTTATATTATAACTAGCGGTATCCACAACGGCGTTGCCCGTGCAAAGCTAAAATAGCGGCGCCTACGGCGCAACTTGTTTTTTTCCCCAAGCCAGACACCTACGGCGACTTCTTAAGTCACTTCTGAACCGATAAAAAACTTATTTCAGTCTTAAACTTATTTACGTCTTTTTCCACAAATGTATATCTACTTGGATTTAGGTATGAAATTATTTCAATCTATCACTAATAACCTATACTTATTGATCTATATTTGTATCATATGGTATATTTATCTTTATTACATCATCAAAACTTTTACATAGGTTTTATTTTTACTCTGACTCTGATAGATAGCAGTACATTCTTTCTAAATCTGAATTCAAAAATATAAATGTTATTTCATAAATCTTTATTTCAACGAATAAAAAGAGTAAATTGTGGTACAAAAATTAAAAATTAAGTATATTTGTAGTTTTATACATAAACATACATTTTGAAATCAAATCAGAGAAATGAATTGATATAATTTTAAATATGAAATTTTAACTGCTACAAATTGAAGTAGGCTAAATGGAGAATTGATAAATTGATCAGACAATGCCATTTAGTATAGATCATCTGAAAAATCTAACAGTTTCTGATCTCCCTTAGCCTATTCAAGAAAAGCAAAAGCTGCGGCGAAGAGATGCTGGACTATATATATGTAGACAGTTTGATGAAATAAAAAAAAAATCAGTGGAGGCTTGATGTGAAGTATGTTGATAGTGAAAATTGTATGGAATGCAGTGTTGTAGCTAGCATGGGTGACACTCGGGGCGGGTAGTGATAGTCGTCACCCTGTGGAAAAGAACCCCCTCCAAGAAAGGATGTAAACATCATGTAAGCATGAAGTATGAGTTTTAAGGAAATATAATGAATATATATTTTTTTTAATTGCAGATTGAAAAATAAAAACACCATTTGTATCATGAGCCTCATAATATTTAAAGTATTTGTTGATGACAATGGTTAGGATTAGCGGTTAAAACACCTTGCAATTATATTTTTAAAATTAAACACTTTCCTCATTTCAAAAGAGAAAAAAAATATCCAATTTAAAGCATTTGTTTTATTCTATGGTGTTTTTAAAGGTTCCATTTTTTTTTCTCCGTCCCGGCTGGGTGTCACCCCTGAAGTCAAATAGACATTTCTTTGGTAGCGGATAATGTAATATCCTGTGTATAAGATTAAAACTAAAACTTTTCCCACAGACACTGTTCACTCTCTGCTTGATAATAGAAGAGTCCCATATAATGCAAAAAAATCTTTTTATCTAAGATACCTTGAAACGACCTTTTGAAGATGAACAAATTTCTCAACATGTGTAGTTTAGCAGCGGCATCAAGTTATTTCTTGTTTTATGCTGGCAACCTGCTTTCTTCCATTATTTTTCAAGCAAGCGCATTAAAAATTCTCATTAGATCTCAAAAAATGAAGAAAGAGAAAAATTGTTGACTGAATTATTTCAAGATTTTTTTCCCTTAACAAATAACAGTATTTACAGATTAGTATTTACTATTGTGTTAGTAATTTGGTTACCCAATATACTAAAGTATTAAATTTCCCTCCACAATCAAATACAACACTTAACTGCATAATACTGATTGTAACCAATGATATTTGTATGACGGCAGAGCAGATTTACAGTCCAGTCAAGGGTGCGGTGTAATCGTGCCTTTTGCCCCCTCCAACTGAAATGGTTTTCAAAATTGAAGTTGCTGAAAACAATTTTATGTTATCTTTAGTTATGTAACAGGAAGAAAGACCGAAACAGTTCTTCCATAGAAGTTTTTTGAAACTGAAATTCGAAAAACTCAATTTTACACTATGTTTGGTAAGATTAGGGGAGGGGAAGGGGCTCTTCTTCGAAATTAGTTGAAATTGAAATCCTAAAATTACTCGCATAAGCTGTCGTTCGAGGCAGTTAGTGGAAGGTGGACGCCCCCAGCTCTCTTCCTGTATTTCTTACAAATTTAAATACTAAAAGCATATACTTATTTAAGCTTGGTTTATTATTGATATAAGGGGAAGGTTCAAACTGCCAGAAAATTTTTGCCATTGAAATTTGAAAATCAATTTTTTAGTCTATTTCTAGGAGACAGCAGAATAACCAAAAAGTCTCCACCCGAAATCTTTTGGAATTGAGGTTCTTAAGAAGAAATTTTACTATTAACTTTGGTGACGGAAGAAAGGACAGTTTGGTCATTTCCGAAAGAAATTTTTAAATTCGAAGTCTTCAAGACACAACTTTAGGCCATCTTAAGAACATTAGGAGATTCAGCGGCTCTCTGCGCAACATTTTATGAAATTTTCATAAAGAAGAGGTGTTTAGGTTCCATTCTAAAATCGTTTTCGTAACTAAAGTTGTATTTACACTGCCTTTGGTGCAATTAGGGGTAGGAAAAGGGATTTGTAAGCTTTTATTCTAGTCCTAAAACACACGTTTGAGCTAAGTTTGGGGGAATTAAGAGAAGAGGGAGGAGAGCTTTTCCAGAAAACTTTTTGACGTGAAAGTTCCAGAAATTTAATCTCAGGCTACCTTTGGTCACATTAAGAGGGGTCATGATCCCCTTTTTGATTCATGCTTAGTCTTCACACTTAGCTTGCCCCTCTATGTTTGGCATTGTTCATGGTATCGAGGGATGCTTCCCTGTTTCTAATCAAGTGGAAATATTTAGAACTAATAATGAATATGTAAGTAATCATAAAATATTAAACAAACATTTGAAGTTTACATAATTAAAATGCCTAAATACTTCAACTATTTTTTAAAACAACATACTTATATTACATTTGAATAAAAGTCCTTCTTGCGAATATTTAATATTTAAATACAGATTAATGACAATATTTGTAATCGCTATTCTCAACAAAATACATAAAATAGGGGTACAGAATATTTTGCTGCTTCATGGCAACTCCGGACCTGTTTACATGTGACCAACAGTGCTTTCAAAAAGATAAATAAATTCTTGACCCCTACAGTTAACATGAAATTGTAGTAATAATACATTTTTTATGAATCAAAGCAAAATTGATAAATAATTGTTAAAAATAAGGATTAAACTACAAATTTTAACGCTGCATCACATGTGCACACACACACAATGTTGTCACGCTACAAAGATACAGCTAGGTCGTGGGTTTGATTCCCACCTTGCCCTGGGGGTATTTCTGTTATTTCCTCTCTTTGTGATGTAATAAAATCTTTCATGTATTGTCTTGTGCTATCTGTCATGTTAGACGACAGTTCATAAGCGAGTCCCGAGACTAAGCACACGAACTGGAAAACAAATTCAATTCTATACAGCTTTTCATTGTTTTGAAAATTGAGGATCTTTCCTTCAAATAGGTTGTAAGCTGATTTTATGCACTTTCCCAATAGAAAGCAAATTAACAAAAAAAAAAAAAAAAAGCCAAGAGGGAAAAAAGGATATTTTTATTCCAAGGAAAATCATTCATTATTAGAAATCCTTTTAAAAAACAAAGGCGTACAATAAAAACAACACAAAATGAATATGAAACTTAAATTATTATTCTGTATAAAAAAGGTAAATTTAAAAAAAAAAATGCCGATAGAAAAAATATCGAACATTTCAATAAATGATCAAAATCCAGCAGCATTTGAAAAAAAAAAAAGCAAGTATTCCAATAAATGGAGCATCAAATTTTAACAGGATTATTTGTAATAAGGCGAACATCTAGCATGAAGAAATTAAATTGGCTGTCATTGAATCGTTTCGAAACAACCAGAGACCCCAATGCTGTTTACATTCATCTGTAGGATTTCTAAAATTATCTTCATTATTAATCATTTATTTAAAAAAATATACTTATATTATTTTAAATGTGTGCATCATATGAGAGGCATCCCCCCCCCCCTAACGTTACTGAAGCAGTGCCCTGTCAAAAGACAAATTAAATTCCTCACTGCTCGAGTGAAAGCTGTTTGCCACTTGTTTTTTGTAATGAATGATTATTATTTTTATGAACAGCTCAGTTGAATTTAACTGGCTGGTCGAGTCATTTAATTGAGTAATAATGGTTGAATTCAAAATAAATTGCTTAAGCAGGCCCAAGAACATTCTAGGATCAACACAATAAAGAGCGGAAGCGATTGACACTTCTGTATAATAAAAGGCTAATTTTAAAAATAATGCTGAAAGAAAAGAATATCGCACATATCAATAAAAGATCAAAATTCATTAAAATGCATAAATACCTCAACTATTTTTTAAATTCTTTATATAATAACAACGTACTAATTTTATTTTGAATGTGTGTATCCACGGGAGGTAGCAAATTAAAAGAATAATGCTAAACAAAAAAAAATACCATAACATTTCAAGAAATGATCGAAATCTAGCAGCAACATTCTAAAAAAGAAAATCAAATTTTTCACCTTTCCAGTAAACCATGGGTGATTCTTAGCGGGGAAAAAATCGGTGCTTTACTCAAAATTCTCTTAAAAAGTATGAGCCAACAATTTTAAATATAAAACTGTATACTTATTTTAACAATCCCCCTTTCCCTCTCAACACAACAGTACATACACATATTTATATAAGCTCAAAAATAATCTTTCAAGTAATTGAATGAAAAGTCTATTTATATTAATGCCAGAAGTTTTTTTTTCTGGAGAAATTATTGTATTGAAAGTTTTTTAAAGCAGTACAAAATATTTTGCTTATCTGAAGACAGAAAGAAAAGCAGACATTAATTGTCAAAAAAAACTTTCGAATAGTCTTTTTTTTTGACTCGGAACAGGAATTCGAAAATTTTCTGATCAGAATCGCCCATGCAGTAAACATCATTTGTTAGTAAGAAGGATTTGTTTTACGTTAGGAACCATTAAAAAATAAATTTCATTAAAACAATCGATCAAATCTGTAAAGACTTTCCAAAATCGGTAAATTTCTCACCGAGTGGTTAAAACATTGGCGACCGCACTGAGCAATCTTAAGCCTTAAAATATGAAAAGATTTATTAGTTCAAATCTGCATGTATATAAAAGAAAAGAATTAAAAAAAAGTGGCCTAAGCAGTGGTTACACCCTAAATAGAAACACATACCACATAAATCAAAAATTGCAATCATCGGATTACCGAACTGTTTGCGAATGAACGAACACATAATTGGAACTTCTGAAGCTTGTTTGTGTTTAATTTTTGCAGGAAATAAAATGATTTTCTCCAATATGCAATAAATTTAAGCCAAAAATGAGTTTGGATCCAATTAATCCCTAAACACTTGACTCATAGCTCAAACTACTACGTTGTTTACAATTGAACCACGGAATTTCTGAAATTAGCTTGTCCCTTCACTTCAATTCGCTCGCGTCAATTCTTGAAGAACTCGCGTGAAGTAAAGAAAATGCTGGAGGGTTAATATTTTAACTGTTAAATTTAAAGAATATAGGACGAATTTAAAAAAAAAAAGCTTCGAAGTGCATATCACCAAGATATGATAGAATTTTGTGCCAGTTTTCGTAATCGTACGTTGCGTAGATTTTGCTGTAGAGCGTATAGCCACAAGGGCGTTGCCAACTCGAAAGAGCATCAAATTTTCATTTTATATGTATAGATATGCATAATTTAGCATGCACTAAAAACAGTATTGATCAAATTTTATTTACTTTTTATTAAAACAAAAGTAGTTTTTTTTTACCAACTACCTTACTTGAATGTTGCATTTAACTTCATTTGATCTTATTTCATGTATATGTATGCACACTTTTAAAATTCAGTGATCAGTATAAGTAACGCCGTAAAAAATTAAATAATATTTACTCTCAGCGTTTTTCTGATTGATCCATTCATCATCAGAGCATCCTAGGTAAATTATTTAATAGTTTAAAATAAATAAAAGTTGTGGAAAAATAACTGTTTGAAAAAAAAAACATATGTGCGTGTATGCATATGTTTATACACACAGAGATACAGATAAATTACTTTTTGTTGCTTGTATAGGTTTATTTCACGATTTTTCTTCTATATAGTTCATACATACCACATATTTTTTATCTTCCAATTATCACAATTAAAATCTATTCAAAAAATCTAAGCATAATTTGAATAAAGAAATATTTAAAAAAGATAGAGGGTGTTAGCATTTTTCAAATTGAAAATTAGCTACCATATTATTTTTACTTTTGAAAAGTACAGAAGGAATGCAAATTTATATATTTTCATATAAAATATATGAGGTCTTGAAGTGCTTTTTTCATTTTTTTAAATGTAATTAAAGCTTTAACTTCTTCAAATCTAAGCTAAAATTGTTTTTCGACTAAATAAATTTTGGTCTGATCAAGCACTGATAGCACTGATATATATATATAAGCCTTATACTATCCAATGATATCAAATTATTACTTAGTAAGAAAACCAAATGATACTATTGTACTATAAAAGGCGTATGTAACGTGTTCGTAAAATATTTAGTTCTGCGGTGTTTATGTATGTCTATATATTTTATGACATACATAAAATACATTTTTTTACGAAATGTACCTTATGCAAAATCTTATGGGATTTAATTTCTCCCAGAAAGCTATTACATTAAAAATTACATCAACTATTTCAAATAAAATGGGTCTATAAAGTCAGAGCTACTTCTTTGTACTATTTTTGTATAGAAGTTCACACGTAAAAAAACAAATAAAGATTAACAAGTTGCCTTAAAATGCAAACATATGTTTCGGGATTGCTTGAAATCCCTTTTTCAATGCAAGATGGGAGATTCTAGATGCAGAAACACCCAAATGAAGCATCTAAAATCTCTACTATTGCATTAAAAAAGGAATTCCAAGCAATCACGAAACATATGTCTGCATTTTATTGCTCATTTGTGCTTTCAATGCGTTGAATTATTTTTTACATTTTTTTTTTTTTTTTGTGCAGAAAGTTCCTTTATTAATTTGTCTTATGTTACACAATTAATTTCAATTAAACACGCGTGAATGAAAACTGGATACCAATTATATTTATCTTTTCATGTATAACGCCTTTAAATTTTACAGATCACAATGGATACCAACATGTCAGATATACAGTATTTGGATTGGAACACAACAGCCAATGATGAATTTCTTCTCCCCCCAGCTTCAATTACCAGTATTATTTGCCTATCTCTGCTCTTCTTTGTCATTGGAACTGTCGGGTTCACTGGAAATGCCTTAGTCATCTTGGCCATTCTTGGAGATCAAAGAATGCGTAGCTCAGTTACCAACCTGTTGATAATGAATTTGGCCTTCAGCGATTTCATTATCATGATCGTCTGCGTGCCGGACATTGTGCAGTTTATAAATAACAGAGGATGGATATATGGATTGACGTTATGTAAGGCTCTTCGATTCACAGAAGTTTATGCTTTGTATGCATCAGTCATGACATTAGTGAGCGTTTGCATTGAACGGTAATTTGTTTATTTATTTTTTGTTTTTTTAATTGTCTGCTGCAGTACAATGTTAATGAATATTCATTTCATATAAATATTTTGATTCGAAAACAAGAAGTCAAATAATGCCCTTTTACTTTGCTATATACTGTTTTGTTTTCAATCTTCACAAAAGTTGAATCAATTTTACCGAAAGAAACATATAAAATCAAATAGATTCCAAAGTACTGTAACAATTAGGGTGCATTTACACTAATGGCGACTTTTCCAGTCTGGAATCTGTAGTAATAGACTATTGATAAGGTTTTCTAATTAACAGTTAAGATTAATTTAATCCAATTGTCGCTACAAAGAAGTACTCAAACATGGTTTTCTGGATGAAAGTAACTAATAATAAGGGCAAATGGGTAACCAAGAGGGAGTGGTTTTTAACTTATGTGTGACCAATGAATGTTTTTGGGGTTTGCCGGATTTTGGAGAATGTTGTATTTCATTTGGATTTTCACAATGCAAAGTAGACAGCCTTGTAAGTGGGTAATTTCCTTCTAATGGGGAAACATACCTTTACTTCAAGTTAGTTCCAAATTTTTTTTTATGTATTAATTTATTCTGGTGTTTTTTAGTTCATTCTGGGATACTATTGTGCCAATTTTGTTTCTAGAATCTTTGAGCTGACATTTCAGTACACCTTCGGTAAATTCTTTTTATTTTTCTTATTGTATGTGTTATGTAGTTTGTGTGCACACACACTCACCAAAAAATTATCTTATATCGTTGTAATATTTTACGCAAGTTTCATTGACTTCCTTTATTTCTATAAGACCAAAAATTACGTACTAATTTTCAGATAAAGTTAATTCCAAACAATAAAAAAAACCTCCTTTCATTACAAATATAACTATTTTTTACCACAGGAAAGAAAATAAATTTGATCAAAACAAACACTTTCTCCTGCACTTAATATTTTTTAAATTGTATATTCGGAGAATATTTATAAATTCTTTTTAAACAAAAGGTGTAACACTTAAGGATTAAAGCATACGACAGATATGAAGAAGAAAAAAATATGTTTGCATAACTTCTATAAAAACAGTTTTCTAGCTGAACGTGACAATCTTCTTGAGAAACTTTTACAAGTGGATTAGAATGGGTGCAAAACCAAAAGTACTGAGAAGTAAAAATCGATAAAAGAGTGGCGTTTTTCACTATTTTCCTTCTTTTAATTTGATCTCCAACATATTCTCTCTGTGTGTTTTTTTTTTTTTTTTGCTCTTGTCAAGAATAAAGTAATGAGCTTATTTTTTAAAAATTACATTAACTTTTATACTCATTTTTACTTGAAGACATTAAAATACTAATTCTTTCTATTCTTCTACATAACTTATTTTCCTATACTTAATCTTTCTTAGTAAGCAGTTCTAATTTATATGAGACAAAGCTCCGGAATGTCAAATTTCTCTTATCCAGAGACGAGTGAATAGTTCTAATGAAACCCTTCAATACAATGACATAATAATTTTGCTGATGCAATTAAAACTTGTTTAGTGAAAAGAACCTGTGGTTTTCAATGAAATACTTTTTGAAAATGTTTGTAGGTTTCCTACAAATAATAAAACTACAGAAATTGATAATTCGTGTGATTCTTTCGTACCATGCAACGAAAAGTGTTTTATAATTGAAGAAGTCCCGAAGAGTAATGGCATTTTAAAACTGAAAGATTTCGTATTTTTTTTTTTGAATAAGGATAATCCTAAAGATACCCGGGCGATTCGCCATTTATCAATAAAATTCAAAATTACTATAATTTCACGCTGATCTGCAGAAACAAGAAATTTGAAAAGCTGGTAAACATTGAGTACACAAAGTGGTGCCGATTTAATAAACTGACGCAATGCCATATCTTATAATTCAGAAGAAAAGAATTGTAGCTCTGCTACTGTCAAACATAAATACATTGCATATGAGAATTTCTCTATTTTCATAAAATTACACATCGGAAAATGTTAACGATCTAGTTATGATTATTTAGAGAAATCTTTTGAGAAGACGCAAGATTAAGTCTCCTAGAAATTTTATAATTACTTAAAAAATATCAGAAATCGTATCATGATGTAAGGATAAAGAATAACTATTGTATGGGAAAAACTTGGGGGAAGCGGGTGACATGAGTTTTTAAGTTGAAAACCAAGAAATTCGAACATTTCAACGAGGAAAGATGTCTCTAATTGGCTGAAACCCTCATTAACGACATACCAAAACATAATTCCTATTTAGTTAGCAGCAAGATTTTTTTAAATGTAAACCGATTGCCAATGACACCATTGCGAGGCAGTTATTAGCCATTTCCTTAAGAGGTAAGTCCTAGTTCAATTATTTTTTAGCATACATTTCATTGGTTTAAAAAATATATATATTATTGATTTTATTTCATTAGGTAGTGAATGTATTATAAACTCTCATTAAAGTAAATAATGTTATTAACTTGCGGATAATAAGGGGTGACTCACTTCTGGATCGAAGTTCTACCAATTGCACCAGAAGTGGACTATAGTGGGGCAGAGTTTTTTTTTTTCAAACAAACTGTTTTACGGGGCTTAATAAAAAAGGTTATGTTTTAAAAAATCGTTTCATATGATTATGCATACTTTAAAAAAGGAATAACTAGTAGGCTTCTAGTGCATTATAGCCTACTACTGGTGCACAAATGGATTTTTCTAAGAAATTACTTAGGCCTGAGATGTTTGTGTGTTTTAGGATTTGCTAGTTGACTTTTGTGTATTTTTTTGCGTTGAATAAGAAATTTTAGCGCTGAGTAAATTTTTTTTTTCCTGATCACGTCAGAAAGTTTCAAAAACCGCAAATTTTAAATTTCGTTAAGAATGCTCCCTTAAAACAGATATAAAATGTGTTCCTCGTTTTTTTTGTTTTTTTTTTTTTTGATTTATGCTAAGCACTTTTAGATCGCAAATGAAGTGCAAGGAGATAGTGTAAATGAATAATTTTTAACTGCTTAAAAGTTATTTTTTAAAAAATGCTTACATATTCTGCAGAAAAAGACATCAAAGTCGATATTCAACTATTAGTAATTGATTTAACCAAAAAAAAAAAAAAAAAGCCCTGAAAGAAAAAAAATAATAATAACGCTATGCAGAGCGTTTCTTTGGTAAAATTTAATATACATTTTACTATTCACCAATTGCAAAGATTAAATCAAGCTTTAAAAAAATAAAACTTTTATATTTTTCTGAAACGTTGAAACTTAAAAACAGTTTAAAATACTTTTAAAAAAAAATTAATTGAAGAGGGCTTTTAACATGATGTAAATCTTATCTTTTTCATTTTTAAGTAATTAATTTGCGCCAAATATTTTTCAAATATACGTTTCAATTTGTCTGATGATTAAACTCTACTAATTATTAGAGAATAAATATTTGTTAGTTGCCATTTTTGTCATAGTTGGGTTCATTTAATAGCAAGTGATTTCGTCCATTTATTTTAATTCTACAGAAATTATTGAAATTGATTTTTCTTGACAAGCAGCTCCGTTCTATACATCTATTGTTTGCGTGTGAGCATGATTTTTTCGTTTATTATGTAAAAAAAAAGGTTCGTTTTACTGCACATTTAATGTTCTAAAATACAATAAAAATAGTATATGATTAATGACGCATGTATTGCTTAAATTTTCTTAGGGCAATATTTAGGCAGCCTATATAATGTCAGTTTTTAAATTTTCATCCAATAGGTAACTAGGATAACTAGGATATTTTGTTTCGACATGATATATGCACTTTAAAAGATATTTACAAGTTTACTATGAACAAATAACCTCTATGTAATTTAGAACCAAAAATTATAATTAATAAGTAATAATAAATTGATAAATTATTTGAAATATAGCTTCATTTGATTAAATTTAAATTTATTTTCGACTAAATATAGTAACAGTAGAGACAAAACTAGTCTACAGCGTTAGTGGGTTAAAATAAGATGGTAAAA
Source organism: Octonoba sinensis (assembly GCA_038502835.1). Taxonomy (NCBI): domain Eukaryota; kingdom Metazoa; phylum Arthropoda; class Arachnida; order Araneae; family Uloboridae; genus Octonoba; species Octonoba sinensis. Next base: position 130,382,067 of record CM076600.1, read on the forward strand.
AACAGTCAGGAGAAAAGATTAACCATTCTTTTTTTTTTACCTACATTTTCCGTAAAAGTAAATATATATGTGTGTATGTATATATATTATATATATATATATATCATTCAAGTAAAGAAAAGTCAAAAATAAGTGAAGCATTTACATACAGATTGAAAAATAAAGAATTTGAAAGTGTGTGAAAGGAGGAAATGCGGGTCAGTCAGTCTGCTCGCCCCCCCCCCTCCTTTAACACCTCCCCCCTTTTACCCCTCCCTTCCTCCTATAAATTTTGAGGGAATTTTCTGATTCAAAGTATTTTTCTTTCTCGCATTCAAAAGATCTTGGACAAGAGATTTTGTATATTTTTACTTGAACAATCTTTCGTTCAATTTTGAACAGTTGAACAATCTTTACACGAGCGGTATTGGGAAAATATTAAACAAATTTTATAAACCCTGGACAGAAAACCAAGTTTCTTTGGAAGCTAAATGAGAAATGGAGAGAGAGATAGCTATATTTTAAATTTGAAGTTTGAGAGACGGGAAAGTAGGTTCGTATATTTCTATACGGAACTTCTTGTTGTAAAAAAATCGTTTCAATCAGTTATGAATACTCGATTGACAAAACTATTTCTAACGTTATATTCTTAACGTACTTTTAAGTACTTTAACACTCCGTCGATCGCGCTGTATCTCACATATACAAAGCCTTGAAATTCCCTTTTTTTAATCGAAGGAGGAATGTCACGACCTTGACCAGAGCAATACTGCCCTTCCGGTCAGGAGGTCTCCTGGAATGTTGTGGGAGTAGGGGTCCGGGGATTTCCCCCCCCCCCGGTTTTAGGGGTTCTTTTGCGGTTTGTATCTGTCGGATACAGCGCGACCGATAACGTTTGCCGTTTGTTATACCGATCTTAGTATTTTTTGCGTTTATTTTGCTTTGGAAAATTAGTAAAAAAAATTAAATGATCAGAAAAATCTTGAAACAGTTCGTAAAATTTTATTTTTCTATGAAAATGAAGATTTAGACTCAAAACTTTTCAATGAAAGTGATAAGAATGAAGCTTTCATGGAATGTCATTCAAAAAATGAGACTAGGTTAAGAGACTAAAATGCAGTAAAAGAGTCTGCTTAGAACATGCCGTTTGCTTAGAACATTTTTTACAAAACATGCCGTGATGTTTTGTAAAAAATGTGCAATTGATGAACCAAATGTATCCGAGTCGGATTAATTTTTTCATTCGCTAGAACTATTTGAATAGTTAATATTTTAATTAGTAATATTTTCACTTAATATAATTTATATATAAACACAATTGTACTCATATATTTTATTACTTTATATTTTATTTTTGCTTGTAAGTATTTGTGTTGTAATTCAATATTTTCATTGTATTTTGTATTGAAATAAAGGAGAGGTAAGGGTCCAAGTGTAGGGGAGGTGGAGCCTGGTACCCAAAACAAAAATACATTTTTAAAAAACTTTGATAATTAAATTTACGCATTGATATTACGAGATGTATCTGTGAGATACAGAGCGCCCGATAGTGCAAGATTTTAAGTGCACCCGACGGAGTGTTAAGAATTTATTTAGAAGAAAAATATACACCTAACTAGAAAAATAATATCTGATGCGTGCATTACATGACTTCCTTACACACCAGTCAAATTTGATATATTTTAACAATTTAAAAAAAGAGTGTGTGTACTTACATACGGACGTTAAATGTTTTATTTTCTAAATTCATAGTTGTTTTTTCAAATATTTTTTTTTTACTTTTTCACTTTTATTTTCCTGCACCTATTAAGTATAGTAATTATAGACAATGGCATTGTCGCAGTTAACGAAATTTCACGTTTTTATTGGCGTCTGATAACTGAAATTCATGCAACAATAACTATACTGTTTGTGTAAAAGGAATAAAAATGCAATATAAGGAGTCCTAGGGTGAGGAAGAGGACATTCTAAATACATAAAGCCGTGTTTGTTGAGTAGTTACCTAGGGAAAATAGTTTTACAAGTTAGATTTCTTAATTCTTGCAAGAGCTTTAACCCTTTATTCTCTGTAATATGATCTGCAGCAATTTCTTTCACGTGGTATTTTTTGGAGTGGGGGGGGGAGGAGAATTACACTGAAAATTAAGAAATTTACATAAATAAAACACTATGCCTTTGGAAATTTAATTCGTTACATATAATGAATACGACAGAGTAATTCAACTGTGAAATCAAATACATATAGTGTCCACTTAAACACTTAACACTTTGATCTTATCCGATCAAATCGTTATCTAAGTTTTTAACTATCACATTTAAAAAATCAGATTTTATTCTTGAATTTTACCACTTCGACAGAACAAAACAAAGAAGTGGAGTAATCTGAACAAATTGGCAGCTCAAACACAACAGTGGTTTCATAACTGTCCTCTTTCCCCGTTGATATTCCCTTTATAGAACTCTCACTGAACTGTGTCCTGAAACAGTGAAATTAAAATACAGTTCTTACAAGGTACCATCAGAATGTTCGTAAAGAATGTTACTGGATCGAGTTTTACAGGGAGTGGTGCTTATAAGTATCATCAGTTGATAAAAGCTTAAAATGGCAGTTCTATCGCAGTTGCCAAATCTAGTACACTTATCACTACACTGAAAATGGGTTTGGCTGCTATATTTTGGCGTCAAATTCGGCGAGACATCATAAAATATATTATCAATCGTATTTTAAAGTCTGCTCTTCCTAGCAACAGCTTATTATTTTTAAACCTCTAATATATTCTTTGAAAAGTTCTTACATTTCTGAAAAATTGTGTCATTGTTTTTTATGTTCTAAGTACCTTGTTCGATCTTGAATAATTAACAGTAAAACCCCACTATACCCCACCTTATTATACCGCGGAATCGGATATACCACGGTGACTGTCATGTCCCCCACATTTAAAGTACCGTTTATCATTATCACTTAAAGGTGATTCCTTATTTATCATTGTAAATAAAGTCAGCCCGAGCACACAAATATTCTAGCCAAAAAGTTCCCATCCCCCTACCACACACACTAACAGATAAAGCCCTATTGTAATAGGCCTGATGTACACCTTTTTCACGTCTTTTCTGTCTTTCAGCTTAGGACACTATATAGCATGATTTCAAAATCGGGTTCAATCGCCCTGACTTGTTTCTAGTGGCATGGGCGGAGCTAAATCTGTCAAGAACTGTTGAGTTCAATGCTTAACTATCTTCCATTTTTAGAAATCTAGTTATGCGTGTGTAACTTGTTTTATAGGGTTATCAACCATTGTATTCCAGATTCTTTAGCATTCCCGAAATGTAAACATATTCTCCAGTGCAGGATTAAAACATTGTTTGCTTGGGAAGTGCATTCCTCCCCTTCCAAATCTAATCTTTTGTCAGGACCTCTCGCCTTTCATAATCAGATGTTAATAATTATAAAGAGATTTTTAAGTTCCCTTTAGCAGCAGTTAGCTTATAACCTATCGCTCGATAGACTGATTGCGCAGTTGAGATGTATGCTTCTTGCACAGAAATTTCAGTGAATAAAATGGCAGCAAAGAAGAAAAGAAAAAAATTATACTATAGAGGAAAAGTTACGAGTAGTTGATGTAGTTAAAAATGATGCAAACAAAAGCGAGTATTATTTCGTAATATGGTGCCGCGGTATAGTTTCACTATACCGTGGTTATGCTATAACGCGGGGGCCAAGCATGTCCCCCGACACCTGCGTTTTAACGGGGTTTTACTGTATTTGATTTGCTCACATCAATTTTCTGGTAGCTAACCTTAAGTTTGCCTAATTAATCGCAAATTATTGCCACGTTCAGGAATCTTTTGATAAAATCCCCGAATCTGCGAACCCCTGGCTTAGAGTAATACAAAAAATAAAATAATGTCCATATATCAGTAATTTATTTGATCAATTTCATGCAAAAGCTTTGCTAATGTTATTAGAAACACTTTTTGTCTATTCTGATTATTCTTAAGCATTGTTTTTATAACACATTTTAAGGAATGTAATAACTACTCTTTCTAATGTGGCTGCATAGTGGTTCCTAAAAATTGCATAAAATAGTCCATTCCTCATAATGTAACAACAAACGTTTTGTAAATTATAATTTATAAAAGAATAAGAATACTTTGGTGAACACATTTGTCGATTTTTAGTGCAATGCGCAGTTGTACATTTTCAACAGCTATAAAATTCCGAAGGTAATATCGATCGACTTCTAACCTGAAATACAAGTGAAGTTTTTGTATGCTGATGTCCCATTTGCATTTAAATTTAACTTTGAGCTAAAGTCTCGAGCTTTTAAGGCAAGGTAAAAGATCTTCGCTTGACATAGGTAAATGTTTATTCTTATAAGTAACTTTGATTCGCTGTCCATTCCTTATTTTTAGAACCAGTTTCGTTTTGATTATGCATTTTAAAAAATACGAAACTAAAAGCTTTTTGAAGAAACATATTGCTAAAACTTTGAAATTGTATGAATAACTCATCTTAAATATAATAATAAGAAGCAAATCCGAAGCAATGAATTTATAAAGCGTTTTTTTAAAAACAGAATACATATTATTTTAATATTTGAATAAACTATGAGTATGCCTTTAATAGATTCTAAAAATAAACAATATTCACTTAAATACTTGCGAATATTCTCCGAAAATTTTGTTAATAAGGTGAAAAAATTACATATTTTTAATATAGATGACGAATGACAAAATTTCAAAATAAAAAAAAGGACTTAATAATTTTACAAAATATGTCCTACTTTAACTGACGTTACATTTTTAAAAAGGTGGTTCTTAAGATTTTTCGAAAATCAAAAGTATTTGTTCAGACATTCTTCATTTACATTCTTCTGGAATATAATCACGTGCTATTCATTAAAAATTATTGGGAATGTGTTAATTTCCTAAGTTGCAAAAAACGCTGCAATCATGGATGTTGTTTTGACTATATTTCTGGTTGAATATCTTCGAGCATGATAAGATATTAACTTCCAGTCATGTGACAGGTGTTTAATTTAAGGGTGATAGAAACCGTCGTTTCTGACATCAGAAGATTCAATAAATGCCCATGTGTTCTATGCGAGAGAGGTCATCAATGCCCTACTAATCCCCATGCAAGATATCACTTGCATACGGAAATATGGGTTTGCTCATTTACATATACCTTCTTTTTTCGTCACATTAATATAATGATCTGCAAGACTACATGTTTTTAAATAACATGGTGGAACAATAAAGTACAGTAGAACCCCGCCATTCGTCCGCCACGCTATTCGTACAACTCGCTATTCGTCTAACTTGTTCAAGTAAAATTCAACTCGCGATTCGGACAGCGTCAGGGGACAGCTGAGTTGGCAGTTTGGCTTTTTTTTAAGGAAAATAATCGAAAAATTATGCTTTTAACTCGTCTGGAAATTAATAGTTTGGCGTTTTATATTTTTTTAAAACTTTAATACACTGTTAGAAATTTCATCATGAAATTACGGTTAAATGACCGGCAGCAGTCTGTCCATCTAATTCACCGTTAAACTTAGGGTTTGGAACATTTTTCTATCTTTACGGGACCTAACCATTTCCAATTAACTTGGTTAAAAAGCCGTAAATACAAAAGTTTACGGTTTTATAACCATTTGAAAATGGTTTCAAAACAGAATTTTCACCGTTTTTGAACCATTTCCAGACGCAGAATCTTCGAGGCGTAGAAACCTTAAACAAAGCTTGCAGGACCCGAAACCGGAATGCGTGGTGTACAAGTCTCGCTCTCTATCCACTCGACCACCGTCATCACGGAAAACGGACGTTTATTTATCAATAAATCTTCTCTTCCAACAGGCAAACAGCCTTAAAATTGAGATTTCAGTTTTTGATTGGATCCAAATTTATTTTTGATCTAAATTTACTGTATATTGAAGAAAACCATTTTATTTGCTGCAAAAATTAAAATACAAACAAGCTTCAAACAAGCTTCAGCAGCTGAAATTATGGGTTCGCTCATTCGCAAACAGTTCGGGAATCCGATGTCTCCAATTTTTGATTTACGTGTGTTTGTGTTTCTATTTAGTATCCACTGCTTAAGCCACTTTTTTTTTTCTTCTTTTTTTATATACACATGCAGATTTTAACTGATAAATCCGTATTCCTATTTTAAAACAACGTACGACCGGTAAGGTTTCGCAACTAAGATGGATGCCCGATTCTTATTGAGCGCTTGAAAATTACGGTTCGTTAAACGTTCTTTAGGATAAACAGAGAATAAACGATTTTTTTCGCAATCAGCGGTTTGAGTACCATCTTTTTTATGGTTATTCAACTGGTGTAGTTAAATATCGTAAAATAACATTCAAATAAATGGTTATTTTACTATTTTCTTACGGAAATTTTTAACAGTGTATTTTTTGAGATTTTACTGACAATTTTAACTTTCTCAGGGGGCAGCAAGAGGAAGTGGTTGAAGAACTTTCTTTTTCAGAGGAGGAAAGTAGTAAAGAAAGCATTTCCTTTGCAGAAAGTAAAGAGCTGAGTTACCCCTGCCAGAAAACACAGAGAGTGGTGAGAAAATGGCATCACAACACTGATGTGGTCAACAGCATTAACTTGTTCAGCGACAATGCTATTGACCATTTTAGAAAAATTCTGAAAAATCATCAAAGAGAAAACAACATTGGACAGGTTTTTAGAGAAAGAAACCCAAGGTTCTTCTAGTGCAAAAAGACAGAAAAACGAAGGAAAAGCAGAAAGGGAGAAAACACCTGAAGGGATGTTACTTGATGTTTTTATAGAAGGGAATTCCTTTGCCAACCATTTCTCTTCCTCTTCTCAACATTGAACTTATGTCATCAGCTCACCTCAGTACAAGAGAAGTGCAGTTAAATTTGTATTTATCTATAATTTCATGTACAGTACTGTACATTTTTTTCGTAGGTTTAAATAAGCAACCATCTGTGGGTCTGGAACGGATTAATTCAACTTACATTGTATCTTATGTGAAAAAATAATTCGCCATTCGTAAAAATCGCCATTCGAACTGCCTCCTGGAGCGGATTGTGTACGAATAGCGAGGTTCCACTGCACAATTAAATCCCGATAGGTTCCATCCATGGACCTCACATCACACTACGGTGCCCACGTTGTCAGATGTTATAGCGCCCCCCGCCAAATCATTCTTTTTTTCCCCTTCAGATGCAAGATATTCTTTAAAATTAAAGGAGGTCGCTTTTATCGAAACTTTAACTGCAAGAAGGTAAACTTCCTTTAGATGCCACTTACGCTGCATAAATGAAAAAAAATTAGAACTGAATGTGTTAAATTTTGATGAAATAAATTAAACGTTTTTTTTACAAAAAAAAAGTTAACTATGTACTTTGCCTTTTTTAATTTCGAACAAAAACTGAAAATACTTCCGTTATCACGTTACACTCTAAGACAGAGAAAGAAATCAAGAAGTCGATTTATATAAATATTCCGGAATCCGTGGAAAACGAGAAAAACCTGTGTGGAATGAAGAAGGAAAAAAATAATTTAAAATCAATGAATGAATTTACGCGTCAGCGATTCTAAACAAAAAGTCTAATCAGTAAGCATTTTTAAGCATGTTCCTAATAATATTAGAACTTATTTTAAAACACACACACAGACACACACACACACACACACATATATATATATATATATATATATATATATAAATACATATATCTTTAAAAATTTGGTAACAATTAGTAATGTCTTCTTTTATCAAAAATACTTCATATACTTCAGTACAAAATTAAAACCTTCAAATAATATTTATATAAAATCAAAACATTGTTTGGTGTGATATTCTTAAAACGTACTTTGTGCAAAGGTGCTTTACCTTTTCTACTTCTTTACTTGAGAAGGTTCATTAAAAGCCGTAAGCAAATACAATAAAGGTCTTTTAATTTAAGCATGCTCTTCAGCACCTCAAATAATTCTTGCTTTAAACATGCAATTTAAAGACGCAAATACGTATAAAGTGAGTTTCTGTATACTTGGTTTCAATTAGCTTTTATTTCTTTGTGAAATGCTGCTATAATCTGAAGTAAATTGTACAAAGCATTGATTAAATTCGTCCTTTGTTAAGAGGATTTAATTTAATTTGAGAAAAATGCCTTTTTTTAATACGCTGATTTGCGGTTCACCTTTTAAAATTATACAAGCAACCTATTTTTCGAAACCATTTAATATAAATAATATGTTTATTACTTTTTTTTATTCTTTAATTCTTTAGTATATTTTCTCCTCAAATGATTTGCTCAATAAATTCATGTTTATCTTTCGCTTTTTTCTGATTTTGTGCTCAACTTTGTTGTGGAATCCTGATATCATCAGTTGATTCTCAGACTGATCCAGGACCTTTCAAAAGCTTGCTTGATTCTTTTCCACTCAAGTGGTTTATTTGCTTTTCACAATATTTAAAAATGTTCAATAGCACAACTCAGAGTACTGAAAACTGAGAAAAGGTTAAATGTGAGGTTCGTTGGCCAACTTGGATGTAACGCCGAATAACTCAATTTCGAGCTCATTAACTAATGCTACATAGATTACAATAAAAGCCAGCTAGTCAGTCTGGGGAGGGCCGTGGGTAGCCTAGTGGTTAGCACGTCGGACTTCCACCTGGAAGGTCGCGCGTTCGATACCCACTGAAGACCACCATGTATACTTGGGGATATGTGCATGTAAAATCCGTAGACCCCACTACCTCTCCCCGTGCGTAAGCAATCCTAAGGCCTCGGCTAACAGGTAGGGGTCTGGTGGAGAAAAGTCACTCTGGGGATTGCGCTTGGCAGTATCGGTGGATTTTCACGATGCAAAAAATCGTCTGTGCCCATGTCGTATGATTATGCGGCATGTAAAATATCCCTTGAGTAGACATTTGGCTTCGATACTCTCGGCTAAATTGAATTCCTGGGGCAATTTTGCATTAACAGAGTCCAGGTGCTCGCCATTTCAGGTGCAGAAACTGAAAGTCAAAATTCTCAAGCGGACACACTCATTGCAGTGCCATTGAAAGAGATGGTACCAATCTCTAGAAAACGCACTAAATCTGCAATTGGCCGAAGCTAATAGCAGCTCATTAGAAATTTTTTAAAAAGTTATATGAATACGATGTGTGAGGGAAAATAAATACAACAATATGAGCGTTCGGACGATAAAACTATTAGAGAAAATTTCACACGCAAAAAAATTAAAAAAATGACAGTTCATATTTTTCGAATTTGCTTCATGCAATGATTTCTCGCCCTTACTCGACTTATTACGAATTCTTATTATCTAGCAAATAATGTATCCCCTCTTCTTTTTTTCCCAGGTACATCGCAATTGTTCATCCCATCAAAGCTCATATTTTGTGCAGCAGAAAACGTATCCTCAACGTGATCTTCCTAATTTGGCCAGTTGCAATGGCATGTGCTTCACCAAATCTTTTCTATCACCACATCATGGACATTGAACCAGAATTCACTCCGTGCGTCGTACAATTTCCAAATTTTCTTGGTTTCATCATATTCAAATACTGCGAGTTTGCACTGTTTTATTTTGTTCCTCTAATTATACAGGTGAGTGCTTCTTTTAGTTGTTAAGTGTTTTTGCATATGAAAAAAGAATTAAACAGAACAGAAACACCAACTTCTGGAGCTTTTTATTAGCTTCTTTTTCTCAGATAAAAGAGTTCTAATTATGCTCGGTACTCTTGTTCTTCTGCTCCAGGGAGAACATTTTTTTAAAATTAAAATGAAGTTTTTAGTGAATTTCGATAGATTGTTGGTCGTATTATACTTTACTCCACTTTAACTTTATAATTTGGTTGTACTTGCATTGCTTTCAGCACTGCCAATACATCAACCATCGACCATTCCATACCATGGCGATCAACGGCGGTATGGTATGGCGTGAAATCAATGAGGTTCTTTTGAAATATTTTTTAACATAACCAAATGTAGCCACAGCAAATTGTATTTTTTTTTAAGTTTTTGCTTTAACCAATAATTTTTATGATCACTTTTTTTTATATGTGTCGCTTATATCATGCCTGAAATCAAAGTCTTCTTCGAAGGGTGTTTCGAGTGAGAAAATAAGAAAACGTTTAAAGTATTGAAAAGAGAAGATGGCTTCAAAATTTATAGAATTTCTCTAAAAGCATCTTCCGTTTCCTATATGTTTCCCGGAAAGCAATACACACTTTTCGTTAAACGTGATGCCTGATGTCTAAGGGCCGGGGGTTTAGGCAAATGATTAAGGATCACAAAATTAAAGAAATAGATATTCGTACAATATTTTAAGAAATATATTTTTTTATTGAGTTTTTCTCAAATAAAGACAGAACTCAAAGTAAGTTTTTTTTTTCATATTTATCCTGGATGCAACTTTGTATCAAGGCACATTTTGCAATACAGCAGGAAAGAGCTGCCGGCATTTGAAGCTAAAGTCTTTTTATATGAATCTGTATCCAATTATATATGTTTTATCCCCCTATAGTGCCTTCATGATATTTGCCTCTGAAACGCAAACTCCATTTTTAAATTAAAGTTTTCACAGTTCATTGCTTGCAACAGCATTTCTAGAAATTGAGTTAGTATCAGATTTGCTGCTTTTGATTTTGCTGCATAAATATATTAAGTAAATGATATGTTTATTTACACTATTTGCTCTTTAATCACTTATCCAGAATCTTTTGAATACTTTCGCGTTTATCTGCCAGACAAGCTCATATTTATTAATGAACTTCAACACTTTGAAAGAAAATTCTGCTCATTCTTTTGAAATACATAACACCTCCGCGTTTATTAGATAAAGGTAACATGGTGAAGCCATTAGTATCATCGCAGTTCCTTTTATTTAATATGCAATTTAAAATGTAATGGCAACAAATTGGAAATGAATATTCTTCTCTTTATTGCCATCAAATGGAATTTACAATGCAAGATAAAAGGACTTTTTTTGGCTAATATGTTTTAATGTTATTCTATATCAGATATATGAAGAAGAGAGTACTAGATTAGTGGAATTCTTCGCGATTCCGATTTTAAAAGATTTACGCGATTTTCCGCTGACTATATTTTGTTCATTTTCACAAAATGTTTGTTTTGTTAATAAATCTTTACCACCTACAGAACGATAATTTTGTGATAACATAGTGGAGAAAAACTAAAAACCAGGTTCTTCAAAAAAGAAAAAAAAAAAAAACAGTATATTTTACGTTTTGAAACAACTTTATCTCCATCAAAGTATCGTCCATTTTGCTTAATGTATTTTCTCAATATATGCTTTCATTCTTGAAAACAATTTTACTTGTTTATTTTGGTGGCTGGTAGCTTTTCTCTAGTTTCTCCCCACACATCCTTTGCATTATTAAGGGCTATAATATAATAATAAAAAATGAAGGAGACATATTTCTCTGCATTACAGATCTTTTTTCTTCTAATGTTCCTTTTTCAGGCAAAGAAACAAGAAGAGCTAGTGTGAATAGGGACAAAGTAAATGAGGAGCATGGGGCAAGAAATCATGTTATTTCTTTTTGACGAATGTGGTGAACTAATGAGATAGCTGCGAGAAACAAAATTCAAGTGTTCCTTCTCATTTCCGATTCCTCTGCTGGAGTTCTCTGAACCGAGCCCATCCAGCTCGCCGGTAGACTATCAATCCAAAAGCACAACTATACGAATCTTTTCGAACTTTTAGTCTGTTCGTGGACACGACCACGAGTTTTGTCATGAACCCATAATTCCTCATTTTAAAACCGAAAACTTCAGCCGGCAGGGTGGCATGGTAAGGCACTGACCTCGTGCTCCCAAGTTCACAGGATCAAACCTGGCCCAAATTGGTGGATTTTCAAGATGCAGAAAATCGTTAGCGCCCATGTCGTATGATTGGGCGGCGTGTTAACGATCCCTGAAGTATCTGTTTGGATTAGATACTCTCGGCTAAATTAACTTCCTAATGCAGTTTCGCATCAATTAGAGCTCAGGTGCCGCCATCTAGGAGGAAACTAAGTGTCAAAATTCTCAAGTGGTCATGGCATCCGCCGATAGTGGTGCTACTTGAAAGAATTGATGTCGGTTTTAATGGGATGTACTAGGTCTGCAAAGGTTAGTGACCATACGCAGCCCGATTAGAAAAAAACGGGGAAATCCTCCCTGAACATGTTTTTTATGCTATCAATGTCCTTGTAAGCAGTGTTTAGCGTCTCCAAAGCAAAAAAAAAAAAAAAAGGAAAGAAAGGAAATTTTCCTGTATTGCAATATTCACCTGAATAAGTCATCATAAAAAGCGGGGAGCACGATTTCTGGGTTCCCTTTTCTTATACTATACTCGCGTAAATATAATCTCAGGTGCTCAAATTCTGTACAATGTCAGCGTCATGAAATTACTAATATATTAGTAACCTCATGAATGTTCTGTTGGATTGGGAAAAAATATACTTTTTTTTTGAGAGAGAGAGAGAAAGAAAGATAGTTTCTATGTTAAAAAAATATCAAAAAGCAAAGTTAATCATTAAAAAAAATTAAGTTGGTAATTTTTCTGTGTTCTAAACTGTATTTACAGTAGATTTTTTTGCGTATGAGTAAACATTTGCTATTTTGAGTGCAAGCTTTAAATTCTTTAATTATATGTATTTTGTACTTGTTTATTTCACTTATGTCCTAAACAAATTCGGCTTTTAGAGCATGATGGTCAATTACAAAGTAAGGATTTAAAGTTATTTAAAAGCACAATGCGAAAAGCAAAGATTCCCGTGCAATTATACGTTTTGTTTAATGTTTAATTCAGTTTTTTTAATGCTAAGAGAAAGAAAGCTTTTCCCTAATGAGCAAAAACTTTGCTTCTTGGAATGACAGTTAATCCCCCCTATCTCTTCATTTTTCTTGGATTTAAAGTAATAGTAAGGAATGCTCCAAGGAAGAAATAAATCCTTTTTTTACGAACATGTTGGTCTTTAACTTTAAATAAAGAATGAAATGCTTGCAGAAATAAACAAATAAGCAATATTTTGTCAGGAAAGAATGTTTAAATAACTTAGGAATAAAATCAATTACTAAAAATAACTGTCGAGATTTTGAATACTTCTTCCTGTTAACTTTTTCCTATTAAGTACTATATCAGTTAAGTATAATTAAGATCCTAATTGTAAAAAAAATGCACGTAGGAACAACGAAAGTTACACATCGGGCTAAATACCATCGGGATATCATAATAAATTAAAGTCAGGAGCAAGAGAAAAAGAATCATTACTGCTTCTATTTGCCCCCTTACGAGGTAGTATTTGAAACTTTCTAAACTAGTTCTTCAGAATTTGATGTTGTTGTTGGTGTTGTTTTCGTGTCCTCGCGCGTGGCGAGGAAGAATGGGTACGCTGGTCCTGAGTCTAACGCGGACTTTCTAGTCCGATTTCCGCCACTTTGAAAGGTCTCTTCAGAAATAGTTCTTCAGCGTGCTCAATAGATTGAGACACTACTGCGGCAGGTTATCTCTTGCAATCAAATTACAGAGTTTTCTCAGACTTTTATTCCCGAATTCCATTTTTAAAGACTTTTTAGTTTCTTAAACAAGACGCTCAAGTCTTTAAAAAAGGAGAAGCCTCTGTTATTTTACTCCGATTTCGGATAAATGATTCCCCTGGAGATTCTCATGTATTTTCGGGACTTTTTTTTTTTTTTTGCAGTGTACATTTTTGAAACATTTCATTTAAATTTGACAGTATTGTCAACTGTTTTTTTTTTAAATGTTGTAAGAATATAGCGTCTAGTTTATAACTTTATATCTTATGTCGTTATTTCACATTTCACTTGAAATGGAAGCTACTTATGAACTGTAAACGCTTTTTTAAATATTTTTCCGTTTCATTTATTAAAGCATATTTGCCGATGAAATATAAAAGCGTTTTATAATACGTATTGAACGCCAAATTTTGCCCCACAGTATGACGCCTCGTGACAGCGTGTTCACATTTTGTCTGCTTACTCTTAAAAATACATTACGTTTTTGAGGAAAAATGCATCATTTAAAATTTTTAGTAAATGCATTTTAACCCTACTACATAAACAACTCAATTTTTATATAGAAATTACTGAGATGGGGGAATAAATTAATTTTGCTGAATCACAAGTGATATCAATATGCACAGATATAATTATATTAGCAACAAAATATGGCATCACTCAGAAGAAATCACAGAGAATTGCATGCATAAATATGAGTTTAAAATTTTCAGCAATTAAGAAACTGCAGTCTCATACTGTAACAAAATAAATGTACCTAATATAAAGTTGGTTGCATTTGTTCAAAAGAAATTACTCAATAAGCAGTTTTTAACAAAAATGTAAATAATTTGGAATTATTCTTTTATTGCAGGTTATTCTGTACATTAGAATAACTAAGAGGCTCTTCAGCAATGACGCTCTAGCAACAATGGAGCCTGCAGTTGGGAAGGAAAAATGTGAACGGTCGATTAAGGCTAGAAAAGGCGTCATAAAAATGCTTGTGGCATGTGTCATAGTCTATTTTGTCAGCTTTTCGCCTCACCAAATACTCTTATTCTACAACACATTTTCTGGTTCGCTGTTTAAGGAAACATGGTCTTACCTGATTTTCGTCAACATAATGGCTTACGCATCGTCAGCATGTAATCCTTTGCTCTACAGTATTTTCAGCCAGAAATTCCGGAATAAATTCACTTCAATGATACCCTACTTCAGGGAGGAGGAAAAGAAGAGCACACCAGTTCCATCTGCAGTTTATCAGGGAGTTCGAAGTAAAAGATTTTTAACTAAAAGTGTTAAAACGACTACCACAGACATTTGAAGAATGATAATATTTTGAAGAATTCCGAAACAGCTTAAGAACTTAAAAACATTAGTATTTTTATTCCATTTACAAACATAGTCAAACAAAAAAAAAAAAACGAGCTCTAGTTAATAAATTAGGTTGATTTTTCTAACTTAAAATTAATTTTGTAATGTTCATTTTTTTAAATAAAGAATAACTAAAAGGAATAAATTAATACCCCTTATAATTGAAAAAATAATAACAAATCAGATTAAAATAAACTTATTTTTTAACAGTTTATTTTGCTAAAAATATGGCATGCAAAAATTTTAATCATTTTAAAAAGGGATTTTTTTTCCTTCTTGTGTTTAAATATAACGCAATATTTTTTGTAATGCGCATTAGGTCATTTTTTTCCTTCATGTTTGTAATAAGAATGTGATTTGTAAAATAAAAAAATTAAGATTCATTAATTTTTCTATAAAAAGTTTAGTTCACTTGAAGGAAATTGCAACCTTAAAAAAACCTTGTTGCTATTTTTAACATTTGTTTACTTTTCATTTTTTAAATCCAATTTGTAAATATATGCTATAAAGCAATTATTTGTTAAAAAACATACATTTTCTAATGACAGTGAGAAAGTAAAATTTTTTCTTTATGCTCAAAAAAGGTGCTCTTCTTTTCTTCGTGGTCAAAATACTGACTATTAGCAGGTTGAAAGAGTGTCAACAAATAAAGTTCTTTCATGTGTATTTAAAGTCCTGAACTTTGTAAGATTATTTCAAAAGGCACAAAGCATGATTGAGAAATTTCAACAGAATTACAAAGAACTAATGGTTTATTTAAAAGAAACGCAAGTTTCCGATATAATACAGTTTTTCTCCTTTTGAAAAATATATGTATTGTAAATAATGTACGATTTTGCTCTTTGAATTGTGGAAAAAATGCTTCATGCTTATAAACATACAACTTATAAATGAGGAACAAACTTTGTAAGCATTTTACCGATGAGTACAGCTAATAACTTATAATCAGAGAGAATTAGATTAGTCTTGAATGTAAGATTTTTTTCATGGTACTTTACTCTTTTTGAAAAATGTATGGATTATAAATAGTGTACAATTTTGTTCTTCGAATTGTGTAAAAAATGTTTCATGCTTATAAACATACAACTAATAAATAAGGAACAAACTTTGAAAGCATTTCACCGATGAGAAAAGATAATGATTTATAACTGTAGAGAATTACATGAGTTTTGAATGTAAGATTTCTCGTAAAACGTTTGTATCTAAAACATTGGAGAGAAAGAGTTTGAGGAGAAATTGTTGGGTGGTATAAATCAAATTGTTCTTCTTTTGCATTTTGAGGTTTTTGCGTTTAGTTTTGAACAGAAAACATGATGTACAACTAAATCTTTAAGAAACGTCTTCTATAATTTTATAAGTAAGAAACTTAAGACTGGAAGTATTTACAATTTTAAAATGAAAAAAGTAGTATGTAATTAATGTTTAATATTGTAGTAGTAGTATTAAAAAAAAGAGTACTAACAAATTGTTCAGGGTGTTCGGTCACGTGTTAATCAACGAGGAAGAGCTTTCACCGTAACAACTTTGCTTATGTATGAGTTTGCACATGTGTGTATTGGAATGAACTGTGACACTGTAAAAAAGTTCTGCCTGATAATATATGATAATTTCCTGGACGTCATTTATCCGGAGTCTAACTTGAAATTACAGAGAACTAAAAACAAGAAACTACAAAGTCTTTGAAAAAGAAATTACAGGCAATGAAAACGGAGACTCTGTAAATTGTCAGCAACATATAGCACGCCGCAGCAGTGGCGCCATCTGTGAGTGCACTGAATTACTATTTCTGGTACGCAGAGTGGAAAGTGAGTTCAGTTGAGCACATGCTGCTCTGATTCCTGTACCTTAGGCCTCTCGGCCAAAGCTGCCTCCGGAGTTAATAGGACTGGCCATGGCTAGACTGCTCATTAGAGCGGAAGTTATGTTGTGCAACAACAATATATTTTATATTTCTGAGC
Organism: Octonoba sinensis; assembly: GCA_038502835.1. Lineage (NCBI taxonomy): Eukaryota > Metazoa > Arthropoda > Arachnida > Araneae > Uloboridae > Octonoba > Octonoba sinensis. Next base: position 130,398,895 of record CM076600.1, read on the forward strand.
TATCTTCAAACATATATCCACATAACTTAAGTGATTATTCATGCATTTATTTACAATTTTCAAAGTGGTAATCACAGATTTCAAGTTGTTCAGTTTTACTAAATTTAACAAATCTTTCTCTGTTTTTGTGCAGAGTGCGGAAGAATAGAAGCAATCAGTTTCTCTTCTGCACTTATACAGAATTTTTTTCACAATACACTCTAGATTTTGCCAAATGGCATTTATTTTTTTCATGATGAAACAAGAGTGATTGTAGGACACATGTTGTAGTCATAGTTTTAAATATTTTTTTTACGATTCAATATATTTGTAATATTTCGTCGAACACTGGAAACCTGTATCTCGAAAGAATTTCTGATGATTTACATTTCGTAAGGTAACAAATAATTGAATATGAATCAAAAAATTAAATCAATATTATTAAAATCATATCATTAAAATTTAAAAATAGTTCATAAGTACTTTTCGAAAAGAATAAAATAATACTAAAAGCTCTTGCATCTAAAGGGGCAAGAAGAAAAAACAGCCAGTTCAACTTATTTCTTCACTGCGTACTCTGGAACACTTCTTATGAGTATATTCCATACTATTCATATTGTTAAAGATTGAATAAAGAGTAATGTACTGATTTTAAAACTGTACAAATTTCTGCATTTGCACTCGGCTTTATGGCTGCGTAACCATTTGAGCACGCTACGATTTTATTTAGTCATTTTATGCAGGTTACTGGCGTTATTGTGTGTGTGTTCTAATTTAATTATTTACAAAACTTGATCAAATTCACACAATCTGTGTATGGTAATTATCTAAATTCTATATTAGCGTTTGAAAGTATTTTGGAAGTAGCGTTTGGAACGAATGAATATGCCTAATTGGGCAGAGGGATGGTGTACTTAACACAAGACTTGTGTTTCCAATGTGTTTTCGAGCGCACTGCTTTGTTATTATCCCTGAAGGACTTATGATGTCCATTTTAAACTTTTCATTTACTGGTATCTATGATGGTATGTTTGCATTGAGCAGCTAACTGCAAAAGGAATTAAAAGTGGAATAGCAGAAAATAGCTAATTTGTGTTTCTGATCATACGTTGGATTAGCAAGCACCTGTGGCTACATGCCAGTTTTCATAAATCTGATGTTTGTGATTGGTAAAACAAGCAGTTTAATCCCGCTATAGTAACACCATCTGAGATAATTTGTTAAGTGGTAAAAGTTTTAGAGGGAAAAAAATTCTCAAATAACTTACTGATTTGCTATAAATTGTGTTAATTATTAAGCACAGGAGTAAAAAGTTATTATTTTTATTAACTGTTTTCGGATATTAATGCACTGTGTACATGTAAATTATCTGTACACATCTATTACATGTAGTATCTGTACATGTAAATTTAAATAAAGTAAATGAACTGTTCAATGTCATTTGTATTTTTAAACACATTGGATATTAAAAGAAACTTCTGTCGTATGTCCAGGCAAAGACAAAAATAATACTAAAATAGCACATTCAATTCAAGAATATAAATTATGTTTTGGAAACTTAAAAACAACAGCAATATTTTTCCTTTCTAGAAAAGCTATTTTCTATTCATAGACATTAGTTTAATTATGATGTCTACCTAGTTTTGTCTCTTCTTATTGTCCTTTGTGCTGTAAGCAGCTAGTACTATTTTACCGTCCAGGAGATTTCCGTGTGAACTAAAATAGTTAAATAGTAATATATTTCAATAACGGTGGTACCTTTTTCCACATCTTTCTCTATACATGACAAATAAATAAAACCAAGAAAGTATGTTGATCAAGTATGGATGTAAGTTAAGCTCTTACAATCTAAAACATAATGATTGGTGTTACTTTTGAAATGATAATAACGTGATGAAGCTAAAACGCATACATCGTGTTCTGGTAACACATTTTGTTTGTTTCTGACCTCATTTTGTAAAGTGGTGCCTATTCTATGCATAACCAACATTGATTCGTTTGCTTCATAAAAAGTTCAACTAAAACTTATGTCACTATGTAAATTTATGTTACCAAAGCTATTAAGGAGAATAAATACTGCTGACAACTTTCAACAGGAACTAAAGAAAATGACCACATGCATCGTCATAGACATCGTCATTAACTTAAAATGTCAAGGTCCTACCATTAAAAATGTGTGAATAGGTTTCATTGCAATTTATTTCTGAGGCAAACTTTGAATTAATGATCAGCAATGACACGATTAATTTAAAATTGTGTCATTGCTGCTGAATTCAATAAAGAAAGACATAATTTACAATTTATATTTTAATGTATAAAAAAAGATCAATCGGTTTTAATACTAAAAGGAAAAAAAAAATCAAGAAATTTACATCGACGTATTTCAGAGTTAATTTTACGTTCGCTTAAAAATCGTAGTCATAGGCTATTACATAATAACGCAGACTGAAAAAGTTACGTTTCGAACTATATGAGTCTACTTTCCCGTGAGACAACGTATAATTTGTAAATGTATCCGTCTTCCTCGCTTTTACTGGTTTAAATTAAGTTCTTTACTGTTTTTTAATTTCTCAATAAATTATTTTAACTGTTTATGCACTTAACATCGAAAGATAATACGTATGTTTAACAAAAAAGAATAATATTTCCTTTTATAGCTTGCAATTATTTTATTCCCCTTCCCCTCCCCCCCCCCCCAAAAAAAAGAAAAGATTTTTAAGCGTTGCCAAAAAGAAAAAAATAAATGTCAGTGTTAAAACCGAAACATAAAAAAAAAATCAGCTTCACAATAATTCACATAAAAAATTGTTTGCTGATCATTTTTTTTTGTGAAAACTAAAGCGCTCTGAATTCTCTTTATTTTGAGTTAGTCAACCCAGGGAATTGACAGCGTTCATTAATGTTAAATAAAAATCAGTTTCAGTTTTTACTCATTTTTTCTATTTCTTTTATTTACTAATTCTTTCGTTAATTTCTTCATACATTCATCATTTATTTATGCATTTATTCATTCATTAATTTACGTAGAAATGTCCTAAAAATTTAAATTAAAATGTTTCATTTTACAATAGTCTCGTTTAGTTCTAGTTGAACGAGTTTGTACATTCTCTGCGTCATGTGTTCCTTCCGATGAGGTTTGTTTTAATCTATCATTATCTTTTTTTGATATTTCCTTCTTTCACTAATTTGTTCATTCATTTATTTCTGCATGCATTCACTCATTAACTAGTTCATTCATTCACTCACCAATTCGCATCTTAAATGATATTTTTAAGCTGCATTAAGAATTCTGTCATACTTTTTTTAGCCTACTTTTTCGTAAAAGTAAACAAGTACATAAACGAAGTATAAAAGAAGACAATGTATCGTAAAAATATCGTTAAAATTAAAGAAAAGTGAAAAAAAGTGAAGAAATTAAATAAAGATTGAGAAATAAAAAAAAAATGAACCTGCGATTTTGAGATGGGGAAAATGTATGTCTGTCGGTCTGACTGTCTGTTCCCTCCCCCCTAACTTTTGAGGGGATTGTTCGATTCGAAAGCAGTCAAACAAGGAAGTGAAGCCGGTTTTACTGTGGTTTTCTTTCCTGATTGATAGGACGGGTAAAGTCACGTGACCAATGTGTGCTCGGGTCTTTATAAGCTAGTGCGTCCTGCTAAAACTAAGCATATTAGCCTAAGGAGCTGAAGAATTGTCAAGCATTGGTTTAAAATCCCTCTCATTTCTAGGTTATTTATTTGTTACCTGTTAGTTATCTATATTTTGAGTCATATGTAAGATATTTATTTAAAATGACAAATAAGAACTAACTTTTAAAATGAAAACAGAAATGTTTTCATGATTCTTGAAAATGGTTTGATGGGACAATGAAGTAACCGCTTTTCAACCATCATCCAGAAAATATTTTTCACTCAGGCGTATTAATTTTTGTATATCGTTGAAACGCATTTGAATATTTTTTAAACAGCAAGATAAAAGAAAAAACTTTTTACGTAATATATTCGAAAATTGCATTAGGATGTCAGCAACTAGTAAACAACTATTTTATAAGTGTAGCCCCAAACATGTTTTAATCCAAAAAATTGAGAAAAAAATTTAATCTTGTTTTGTAAAGAAACACGGTGTATTAAAATATGCAATTTATTTTAAATAATAAATAATTTTGTGTACCGGTTATCAGAATGGAAAACTAAACTTTTCTGAGCACTGATTTTATTGATTTGAAAAACATTGATTTGAAAAAAGAAGGGAAAAAATATTTTACATCCCAATAGATAATGTAAAAGTATTATACTCTTTTAGGAACATGCTAATTGGACTAAAAAGTGATGACCGTAATTTTTCCAGTTTGTTGACAACCTTTACATTTAATACAATGAATTACATTTTTTTGGTATAAAGTAGCATTATGTCACGATTGAATGAAACCTTTGGTTTACTTTTAATTTTTCTGTTTTAAGAATAAACAAAAAGCGCAAAAATATCTTGACAAATTTAATGCTTTTAAATGTACTAAATGAAAATTCATTTTTACTTATAATGAGTTATGTAGTTTATTCACGACATGCAATCTTGCTTTTTGTTTCTTTGAAAACGACTGTACGGAAAAAAGCAGTAGAAAACTGAACTTTTTGCAAAAGGAAGTCATTTGGGATTTCGGATACCATTAGAGTCAAAATCGTTATTCCGATAAAATAGCGTTCCAAGATACTTTTATTGACGTTAAACTTTTAGTTTTAACATTTATTTCCATTAAGCTCATAAAATTATATAAAGATATTAAACGAACACAACATGCAGTTCTCTTAAAAATATAGATGTATTTAAAGTGTCATATTTCCTTTTAAATTTAATTGTACGATTTATACAACACATACAACCACCATCAGTACATTAATTGGTTAACATAAAATGCCGCATTAAATGAACCGCGCTGAGTGAAGCATCGTTAGGGAATAATGCTTCACTTTGCAAAGTTGTTAGTTCCTATCATATTTTGTTAAAAGAAAAATGTTTGTATATTTTCCTAAAAATAATAATAAAACAGTACACACAATAAAGCATTATTTTTTTGAGTTATTATTTGCAAAATAATAGGTAAAATATATTTTAAGTTACACTTTTTTATTTTTTTAAAAATCCGCTGCGTTGCAGTTTCTTTTTTCGAAATGATTTGGGTATTTTAAAATTCAAAACATCGTTGCATTATCCAAACATAGCTATTGTTGCCATTCGCCAAATAATAATTCTGATAATTTCCTCAGTGCCAAAATTATTAATTTTTTCCTAATAACGTTATAATAAATTATAAAGTGGATGGATGATTGTATTGTTATCGAAGATAAGCTTGTGAGCAAAGTTTGAAGATAATTTACACAGTAATAGTGGTCAAAAACCGCGCAACAGACTTCCGTGACAAATCAAGTTAAATAAAACCATGTAATAATAATAATAAAAGAAGGTAAGGCAACTGACAATTTTATTCAAAATTATTTTTCCTTGAGCATCATGTTGTAATTGAGGATATCACTTCTTAATTTTTCGCCTTGTTTAAAGCTCATATATTCCATTTAAATCATTTTATTCTGCCAAATATCATATTCTTCTAATGATATTGAAATAATTATTCAAAATCAAACTAAACAGGTCAGTTGAAAAAAATGTAATTGTTGAAGTTTGTAAGTAAATTATTAACACTTATTTTGAATGTAACTGAATTCTTTAATACCCTCTAGTTTTTACGGTTCACCCACCAATAGCTTAAGCGGGTTTTTTTTTTTCGTGAAATAAAGTTGCGTGGTAATTATCAGTTGCGTTTAACGCGACTGATAATTACCACAAGCGTATATCAAATATTATGGAAACGATTTAAGCAAGAAAAACAATAGCAAGCATTTGAAATGAATTGCAGTAAGTAAACATTGCGCAATAGAATTGTTCCAGTAGTATCTACATATGAATAGGTAAAGACTTAACAGCTAAGAAAAATTTTCTCCTCTGTTTCTCGACCCTTTTTCTTACTTTGTTTGTTGTTTAGTAGCTATTGACGAGCTTTAGTGTTATCAACTAAAAATTTTTGGAAACAGTTTATGGATTAGTCAATTATTTCCCCTTTTCTTTTGTCTGGCAAGCCTCATTTATAATTGTAATTTTACATTGTTGTAGCTAGCAGATGGCAGCACGTATTAACACGTATTGAATGAGTAAATTATTAGGTAAAAATATATAGGATCAGTTGGGGTAATTGTAAACATGGGGTAATTGTAAACAAGCTTTATAACTACACTTGTTTTGGTTTTGAAATTTTAACTGCTTGTGAGTGATAACCTGGCAGCATAGGGAAGACATTGAAACAGTTTCATAAGTTTTGAAACAACTGTGCAGGCGTCACTATTATTTGAAAATGGCACAGTGAAAAAAGTTGTTTAACAAAATTTAGTGATCTTACATTTTCCTCTCCAGTTCATCTACAAAAGCAATGTAAGCGGTTTCAACCATTTTTATTTGTCATATGGAATGCTGCTAAAAACATTTAGTTATGAATTTAATCTTCCCTGTTATTTTTCTTGTGCAAATTAGGTGTTTACAATTACCCCATATATTTCGTACTCTGGGGTAATTGTAAACACTTAAATTTATCCTATTTCCAATATTTTGGGGGGGCAATAAGTATTATATTTTGATGTAATTTACACTTTTGCGTCTATTTTACATAACTGTTGTTGTTGTTGCTAATTTCACTTGGAAATCCAAGCCCCCCTTGAAGGGCGACCATGAATTAGGGAAACTCCTACTGATTATTAATAAGCAGCTCCGATAGAAGGAAGTACACTTGGCTGAGAGGGGCTTAATGATTTTAAACCAGTTCCCAGATGAGAGATCGTCACCTAGGTTGGTCCCTCAGCGGAAATTATTTCTAACTTGGTGGACATACGAAGCGACGAGGTATTTTACGTGCACAGCTCCCCTTAGCGCACTTGGTCACAGAGGAATCAGTCGCGGGAGGTGGTCTCTCTCCCAAGCGTTGACCACGGCCAGTTGTGCTTCACTTTCGGTGTTCTGTGGGATCCAAGCTTAACCGAGTGGTACACTGCTGGACACATTTTACACAAATTTGTCGCATTACTTGATTTTTCGCAAGATGTTTCTCGTTAAATGATCTGAGCCGACTCCTAACATAACTCAGCGGACCACATGCGGCCTGTTGATCGCAGATTGAGAACCATTACTCGGGAACTTCTTAAGCCTTCCAGCAGACTGTGTATGAAGCAATTTTCCATTTGCATCAACCTTATTAGAAAATAAATCACTGTTTACAATTACCCCAAATCTCTGGGGTAATTGTAAACACACTGGGGTAATTGTAAACACGAGCTCATTCGCTAACAAACAGTCATAAAGTCAAAATTTTTGCACATATTTACTCACAAGAAGTACAGTAGTGGCTACAATGCTCATAATTTTATCTCTGAATTCATTAAAGAGGTAGGGAAGGGTCAAAAGTTAAAACATTGAAAAAGCGTTTACAATTACCCCAACTAACCCTAACTCATTAGCCGATCTCCCGCTGAACATCTGCGGGCTATAAATTCAACAATCAAACTTGAGAATGATAGCTCGATATAAACAAACTAATGTGTTGTCATTTAAAAGAATCTAAAATTTAAGATTGAAATACTTTTCAATGGAAATATGGCTATCGTTATGAATGGAAATACTTTATAATTAGAAGTAAATTTAAGTCCCGAAAGTTAGGCTAATAAATACAAATATTATGTTCCTTTTCTATGCTAATAATTAAACAAATTTTTAAATATCGTTTAACAATAGTTTGTTTCTTTGCACGATGTCAATATCGTATCGCACTGCAAAATTTAATCAAATGTTAAAAATATATTGCTGCCACTAGGCAGTTTTATTAAAAGCAATTATAATAAGAGTTTGCGTGAAGGCTTCTCTGAAAAATAATGGAATGAAAATTGATGATAGTGCAGTTAGGAAGCAGTGCAGTAGGAAGCAAACTTTCAAGTTTTATTCAACTGCCACTCAACTTGGTTCGAAATCGGCTAAAGTACAAGCGGCTACATTTATGCTCAAGGGGCCCTTCGGCGACAATTATTTGTAATACATTTGTTTTATGTGAGAATGATCAAAATAAAATCGACGTTTTAATTGCTAAATTCGATGAGCAATACTTACATAGTTATATAAATAGCGCAATGTTTCCAATGCTAAATCTAATTATTACGGTCGAATTCCGACTGTTAGGCGAACTATAGTTATGTAAAATAAGTATTATTTTTAAGATTTTAGCAATGTTTCATAAACACCAATAATGTAATACGTTTGTTGATGATGTAGAGGTGAGAGAAATTGAAAAAACACACAAATAGAAAGTTTTATTTTAATATGTACTTCAAGACGCATTTAATTGCATACAAAAAGGAAAACAAAAGTTGTTGTATTCATATAATCAGTATTTATTTACAAAGCAGGAAATTGCATTACATATTCACACATTATCTGACAAAAGGAAAACAATAACAAAATGAAGTCACTTCGTATCCCTTTTTGGGGATTAAAAATAGCAATTACTAAATTTAAATGGCATAAAGTTGTAAAATTGCAAAATATATAAACGTTTGTAATACATTTTCCGTTTTTATTTACGCATTTTGGAAGTATTGAAACATAAATCAACTTTATTTCTCAATTAATGTATTGAAAGATAGATGAATAATTATAAAACCTGAAAGGAGGGTCTATTTAATTTTAATTTTCAAGCAGTAAAAAATTCGGGCAAACGAAATTTACTGACGTGATAAAATACTATCCTGTCAATTTTATTATTCACTTTTTGATCAGCTTTGATTAAAATGTGAGAAGCACTGTTATATAATAAATGAATATAACGACAAGAAAACATTAACTGCATAACCGAAAACACTGATGTGTTTGAGCATAAATGCAAAACACAATTATAAACATCGACGACTAATTCAGTGATACAAATGGCACATTCATTGCGAGTTCAGCAATTTTGATTGCAAATGATGTACGAATATATATTGATTGAAAATAATATTTTGTTTTAAAATTTATTTTAATGTTTTGCATCAAATGCACTCAATTTGAAGATGGTCAATTAACTACATTTGATGATCTATGCTTTATATTAATCTGTACAATTGTTCGTACCCCTGATAAATATCTTGTGCAATGGTAAAAAAAAATAATAATAATGCTCATTTGTGCTTTCTTAACGTGAATAATTGTTTTTCAGTTTTAATAAGTGCCTTTTCAAATATTTTATTTGAAATGTGTATGTATTTGGCACATTGGAAACTTTAAACGATGAAATTATCAAGTTTTTTTAAAAAAATCAGTAAACAATTTAATTTAATGAATAATTTATTCACAAAATGAGCGTGTATTTTTGTAAATAATATGAAACGTCATGCAGTCTACAATCTGCGTTCGAGAGACCAATATTCATAAGTTCTTTAAATGTGTAATGGGAGTCCTGAAAAAATAAACATAGATAGAGATTTCACAACTAGAATGAGTTCGAGAAAGTAGAAATGTAATCCAACGAAAGAAAGATGTCTCTGACGTTGCAGTTACGACTTTACGAATTGAAATTGCCCTATTGATTTTTCTGCAAGTGGTAAACAAAGTCCGAGGAATGCAATAATAACATGCCTTCATACATTTTTTTGAGCAGCAAAATAACATTTCTTCTCTCTACACATTTCATACAATTCAGTCAACAAATAGCTCATAAAATCAAATTTTCTTTTCCCTTGAATACTTTCTTTGGAATTTCGTTGTCGGCATTGCACTGGAGGCAGTTTTTTTGGCATAAAGGAATTTCAACTGTAAATAGAAGTTTAACACAAAGATTAGGAATATAATTATTTTTAAGTTAAAATGATTCAAATCCACCAATTATATTGCTTGGAGTGAAACTTAAAAATGACTCTTTTAATGCCAACTGTATTTAAATATCATCTTTATTATTCGTTAATTAAGAATGACCCGTAATTTCTAGTATCACTGAAAGAAACATGCGTGTTTGACTAAACACTAGGGTGGGTCTCATTGTAATTTTTTATTTTTTACTAGGGGCACAGAATTAAAAAGGTGATAAATGGTCTCAAACTGACATGTATACAATTTTATTGCACCCGAATGATTTTTTTTGTCTCTGGATTGATTTTAAAGGTTCGATTTCTTTAACTATATATGTAGGAAAAAAGGAATTGTCCTTACTACACCTGTCATATTATCACGCTTGAAAAAATAACCAAAACTATGACAGAAACTTCAGCCACGTTACGTAGAAAAATATACTTTCTGAATCTATTCATAAAGGCTCATAAAAAACCAAACTGAGTATTCAAAGGTGATGCCAAAATTTGATAGTAAGAAGGATTTTCACTGCTCTTTCAGATCATTGTTTTCAATATTGTAAAAGTAGTCATTGCAAACGTATTTATGATAAACAAATGATATGCATACATATTTAATTTGCCATATACTATATAATGAGTATAATTATATTGTTTATAAAAATATGTTGTTGTATGTTGTATTTATATTGTTATAAACTTGTTTTCAATTTTAAAATGAAAGAAAGGACCATGATAGCAACGATTATTTAACTGTGACTAATATCATACATTCAATCCCTGGCCAGTGCCGAAATTACCTCCGAGAACTCAGAAAGCTACTTCCCACTACCTCCTCTTAAAGAAGATGATAACAATTTTTTGAAAATCCAACTATAAGACAATAAAGAACCCCCCCCCCCCCCCGAAAAAAACAAAAACAAAGTGGATTCAGAAATACTTACTTTTCATTCATTTATTTTGACGACAAAGATAAATATTGATCTAAGGCAAGTCATTAAGTGACTGACATAGGATCATTTCAAAATATACCTCATTTTCGTAGGATGAATAAAAATAACTACTGTTTAGTGATAAGAGAAAGATACTGGTATAAAAAAAAATTTTTCTTTTTTCAAGGGTAGTAAAAAAGAATTGAACGTAGAATTTGTTTCTTTAGGTTGCTGCCTACTCTAAATTAATAAAAATAATTTTAAAAGAGAGAACTTCAAAGAAACAAAGCGATCAAATTTATGAATCTTTTAATACATTCTTAAAACTAGTTCGCCATCATGTCGTGCTTTAATGAAAACACAATATTATTTACACGTCGATTTTAGCAGACATATTTCAAACACAGGAAATCTCGTGCTTGCTGTGGAAAGTAAATAACCTATTGATTTAACCTGGTTTTTGTAGAACTGAAGCGAAGTCAATTCGAAGTCTGTCACGCCCAAAAGAGTACATATGAATTAGGGATGGCTTTTTTTCATGTTGAATTTTTGAGTTTTCTCTCTACATTTCAAAAAAAAAAAAAAAACTTTTTTAACTGAAAATATAAAGCTCAAAGTTCATTTAAAAATGCGTTTAGGATCTTAACAAGTGCACATTGATAGGAAATTATGCATCATTTTTCGTTTAAATATTTTTTGATGTAGTATATTTAATGCTTGCGAATAAAGAATGTTTAACCGTGCTAAATGATACACGTAGCAAAGCTAATATTAAAAAAAGGCAGTGCAGATCAAAATGTTAAGGCAGGCAAGAGATCTTGCGTAAAAGGCGCAGTCGTTTTCCGTGCAATTGAAGCAATTCTGCAACAGCTCGTGCACGAATCGGCAATATTCGTACATTTTATGAAGATATAATAAATTTTATGTTAGAAAAGCCAAATTTAGAAATTTCATTAGAGTTTTTGCCAGCCATACTTTATGGGAAATAAATTATTTAAATTATTGAGTTTTATTTATAATTTTTCATTTAAACACGCTTACTTTCACTGTAGTAACTAAACCTTGAAAATGTACTTAGAAATTAGTATAATTGCATCAATATGAAATGCACCAAAAATCATATGAAAGGTTGATCTTTAAGTTATAGATCAGTTCATTGAAAGGTTATGGGTGGGAAAAACCACAAAAATAAAAAAAAGTAAGGGAAAGGAGGGTAAGAGTACGCAGTCGGTTAAGAGTACGCAGGGACTTTTTTCCCTGTTGCCAGCATTGCAAGCAGAAGCGAGTGCGATCAACTCAACACATTTGTTTTCAGCTGGCTCAAGAGACCGCCATTGTTATTTTCATCCTTGCTGTCGTTTATTTATCAGGTAAAATATGATTTTTGCATATTGACATGTAATTTTTCTGTGAAGAAATATTAATTTTATTGTCAATAAAGGATTGATGTTTGCTTTTTAAGTAGATATCATTATGAGCTTTGTTCCCTTCCGAACAACGTGGGCATGTCAGAATTTTACTATTGAGAATGCTACAGCCATCTATGGACGAGGAGCAATACATCGGCGGGTAAGAGTACGCACATAAGGAAAAGGTAGAGAGAAAGAGAGAATTAGAAGAAGCAAAGGCTAATCGAGCTGCTATGGAAAGTAAAAATGAGGCGAAAACTGAAAAAGGAAAAACCGTGAAAGCAAAGAAAAAACTTGTTATGCATTGTATCGACAACCCAGTTCCCTCAGTTCAGCAAACAATGAGGCGACAATATGCCCAGGCTGCGAACAATCATATGATGAAGATTGGATCCAGTGTGGAAAGGAGTGGAGGCATGATGAATGTTCCAGTTACGAATACACTGGAGCATTTGTATGTGACTACTGCTAAATTTTCTGAATGCGTACTCTTACCCTTCCCGGGTGCGTACTCTTATCCTCCAGTTAGGGTAAGAGTACGCATTTCCAATTTTTTTCCCCGCTTGCTTTCTTTCACATATTTTTTAAGATAAAACTTTCATTTTGTCTACCTAAATTTCTAAGTTAATAAACTATGATTCAGTCAATTTTCAAGGTTCTCACTTTTCAATTCTCATTTTTATAACGAACAATCCACTAGGTGCGTACTCTTACCTTCCTTTCCCTTATAAAAGTAGGAGAAAAATTTTATATTTATTGGTCTGTAACGATAAAGGTTAAAGTAATGTATGTAAGAATACCAAATATCGAAACATACTCATTAATCACAAGTAGTACAAACTTCACCTCTGTGAGTACCTGTAAGATTTTCTTTGGCCACCTGAGCGATTGCACTCTGAAATTTAAAATAAATAATTAATCAAAATACTAGGTCTCAGATTAATTTTAAGTCATATGTAGAAAACAAACATAAGTATGACAAATCAAACATTTTATAAATGAGCCACGTCTGGCTCAAATAACTTAATTCGGAAAAACAATGAATTTTTGACCCATATTTTTAACGGAATAGCGACTGTCCCTTGAAAATAGAAAGTTAACACGTTATAATTTTTATTTTATTTCAAGTTATTTTTGTTAGTAAACATTGAAGAAAAGCATTTTTAGACGTAAAATTATACTTATTATGTTCGGGAATGTTACGAATACGGGAACAAATACAAAAAAATTCATAATTTTACACTTAGTTTTTCGTAACTATTTTCAACCATTATTCTCATAAAGTAGCATATATGCTACCTGGGGTTTTCCTCTATTTTCTATTTATTAACAAATAGAAAGTAGGGGAAAACCCTACTTTATGAGAATAAAGGCTAGCAAATAACAATGCAACATACGCGCTGACGTCACTTAACAAATATAAAGTAGGGGATAACCCCAGGTAACATATATGCTAATAATAATAATTTAACTTTGTGCAAGTAAACTGTAATAGAAATAAATTTCACGTTAATATAGGATCTATCTGGTCTAGATAGGATATAGTCTGGTAGATAGGATATATCTAGGTCTATAGGATCTAGATGGGATATATCTGGAATAGTTTTTCTTCAAAATAATGCATATAGAAATCACTTAAAATAGGACTAAGAGGACTTCCCATAGCCAGGTAATGGGACGCAGAGCACTTTTGTACTTAATGGTAAATTCTAGGATGGCCTGGATATGGGAAGTCCTCTTAGTCCTATTTTAAGTGATTTCTATATGCATTATTTTGAGGAAAAACTATTCCAGAAATTGCAATTTCAATTATATGTCCGTTATATGGATGATTGTTTTGTCCTAACGGACAGTAACTTGTTAGGTATTGATGATGCTCCTTTCTATTATGAAATCCATTGATCCTAATATCCAGTTTCCTTGTGAGAAAGAACTTAATAGTAGCCTCGTGTTTCTTGATGCTTTGATTTCTAGGAGTGAGTCTGGTTTCACTACTTCAGTCTATCGTAAACCTTTCGCTCTTTCTTTACCTCCTCACAGACTGTCTTCTCATCCTCCCAACCAAAAATATTCGGCTTTTAATGCTCTTGTCCATCGTGCTATTAATATTTGCTCTTCTAAAGAGCTTCTCAAGATTGAACTCAACTATCTGAAGGCTGTAGCTGTTGATAGAGGATTTTCTCACGCTTTAATTGATTCTATTCATAACAAAACTTCTGGTCCCAATCATGTGGTTTCTAGAAAGAATTTGGTTGTGTTACCATTCTTTCATTATGTCAGTTTTCGTATTGCTAAATTCCTAAAAAGGTTTCAATTTCAAGTCATTTTTGCTCTTAGCAACAAACTTTCCTTCTCTTCTTTTAAAGATCCTGTCGATCAACTTAACACTTCGGGTATTTACCAAATTAGTTGCCGTTGTGGCCTTTCTTACATTGGACAGACAAAACGTGCTCTGAAAATTCGGTTAAATGAGCATAAAGGTTATGTACGAAAGCAAGAGTTAAATAAGTCCAGCATTGCTCAACATTGTTGGAATTCTAATCACTCTTTTGATTTCAATTCTGGGAAAATTATTCAAAAATGTTCTTCCCCTTTAGAGCTTGACTTTTGGGAAGCTTATCATATTAACAGGAATAGTTCTAATTTGGTTAATGATTCTTCCTCAACTCCTTATTTTTCACAGGTCTGGCATAAGTTCCTTTAATTTGTTGTTCTTTCTTGGTTTTCTTGTTAGTTTTCCTTTTTTATGTCTGTTTTTTTTCTTTTTTTTCCTCCCCCCCCCCCCGTCCCCGTCCTTTACATGTGTACTTTGTTCTGCTTTTTGTTTGGCATTTTCTGTACTTATTTTATTTCCATTTTATTTTATTATTTTTGAAATTTTCATATTTTTATGCATGCTGTCGTCTTTTTGCTTTGTTTTTATTGATATTCCTTTTTACTTCCCGTACTTTCAAATGGATTCGTTTGTTCCTCTCTTATTGGTGCCTTCCCTGCTACTTCTACTTCACACTGCTTTTATTCTCATTGGTTTACACTTAATTCTTAGGCTATATAAGCTTTGTTTTTGTTGTTTTGTCTGCTTCATTTGGATGTTTTGCATCTAGAAGCTCCCTGTCATATTGAAAAAGGGATTCAAAGCAATCCCGACGGCATTTTAATGCTCATTTGTGCTTTAAATTAACGTGAAATTTATTTCTATTACAACACATATGCTAATTCATGAGAATAAGGGTTAATGTTTTTTTTTCCGATTGTCACGACTTTCAGAAACAACTCTCTATTTTCATCGCGGTATTTACCTACTCCATTACAGTATTAGTCTGATTTCTCCACACATTTACCAACGTAATTAATATATCCTACTTTCCTTTTAAGAGGAAATTAATTAAAATAAGGCTCTTAATGTTCCGTTAGGAATTAATGAAGCTTAAAATGTGCTTACATGACCCAATGCAGCTTGGTCAGCAAACACGACAGTGAAAATGTGCGGAACACTTGTCAGTACTCCCTAACGTGTCAATTAATTACTTCTAACAACATTTATTGGGGGAAACCACATGAAAGGATCTCTTAACTTTACGCTTAATAAAGAGTTGTTCCAACATGACGTAGGTGTTTGTTATGTTAACAAATATATTTAAAACATACTGAACACTCAATATAATCTTTAATAGGCAAATGAACGAATTATGCTTTGTGTGTGCGCGTGTATACACACGCACGCGCGCGCACACACACACTCATATATATATATATATATATATTATGTATGTATATTATCCTTAGAATAAAAGTAATTATAGTACAAAGTTATTTAAATAATAAACTCCAGTTATGACATCTCTAACCATGCATAAGTTTAAAAAATATATATTAATTTTGTAAATTCAAAAACCAAAAAACACTCCAATGAAAATTGGTATAATAAACAACGAAAATGCCATAAGAATATATTTTAAAGTAAAAGAGCCATGGCGTGGAATATATAAACTACAGGAATGTCAGTCAGACTTTAGCAAAAGAAATGAACTTATTACATCAATTTATGTTCCTTTGATCGCTAACGTTAGTAAGTAGTTTTTTCTTCCAAGTGATTTTCCAAACTGGCTGTAATATTAATCTCAAAGGGTTTACTTTTTGAAATGGGATAAAGAAATATTCTTTAACGTCGCATTGAATTTATAGATTATATGTGTGTATATAGTTATCTCTGCTAAGAACAATTTCAAATTTAATATTAATTCCAGGATAAAAAATCAAGATAGCAACGTAAGAACCAAAAAGCGCTGAGTGGTTTTTTTCCTCCCTCTCAATATATCTTCTGAAAATATTTTTCTATGTAATTAAGAGTGCTTAAACTAATAATATTATTAAATTTATTGCGTAAAAGATATTTTTTCCTTCAAACACCTTGAAGCAAATGGTCTGTGTGAAGCTCATCTTTCAGTTTTGCATCCGATGTTTCTTTCCATAGAATGCTGCTAGAGGACGCTCCTATATCATCCAAGCAGGAGTCTTTTCCAGCTAAATGTAGAAATCAATGGTTTAATTCTAAATTTTTTAAGTTTAAAAAATTTGAAAACAAATAAAGACACACATAGTTTTATATTGCTATATTATTTTCTTTCAAGCTATGATTATATTTATTTTTTATATTATTATTTTTTATAATTATATTTCTTTACTTTGTTTTAAATTGTATTTATTTCTCAGTTGTTTTTAAATAGATATTCATTGCATTTCATAGTATATTTTTTCCTGTATAATCCGTATATAAGTAGGCTTACCTTACTTCCGGCGTTGATCTGGACAATCCTAGGCATTTAGGTCTGTGCTGGGTAATGTCCAGGATTACAAAGATTCGGAAGTTTTAAGAATTTTATGCGCGGCAAGGATTTTGTTTTAAATTTTAGACCTAGTGCGTCACATCATGCACCAATATTTCTAAAATAATTCAATTTGCATTGTCGTTGCCTTGAACATCTGTTACATCTGAGAGTATTTTTTTCTCAACTATGAGAAACATTTATAGATAGGAGATTCCAGATAAGGGTTGACTTTCAGTTAAAATTCCAAATATTTATTTATTAAAACTGACATATCTAACGAAAAATACAACACTCAGTCATTAGACATGGCTTTTTAAGTGTAATATTTCAACAAAATATTAATGCTTCTAAATAATTTCAATTCCTTTTTCATAATATCAAGAAAACTAGTATAAGTCTTAAAGATCAGAAATAGACAAATAGCGAGTCGATCCCGAATATGTCCTGGACTATGGGTTCAAATCTGAAAAAATAGGGCAACCATACATGCGGATTTTTTATGCATTGTAACCTTTGATTGCGGCTATTGTACAAGGTGCGGCTAATCAAGCAGTGCAGTTTTGAAAGTCCATTAAAGAAAACGACGATTTTACAGAAATGAGGTTTATTTTGTTTTACAGAAATGAGGTTTGTTTTATTTTATTTAGTACATCGTGCCTTTTACGCATTAAGCTTAAACAAGAAGTTCCGTCTAGAACTATACGAGCCTACTTTCCCGTATACACCAGCTTCAAATTTATATTCTAGCTATCTCTCTCTCTCTCTTTCTCGTTTAGCTTAAGTTCTTAATTGCTTCAGATATACCTTTTCAACGGTTAATGCATATTCATTCAATCACTCATTTATTCAGTCATTCATGTATTTATTCACTCAGTTATTAATTCATTCTTTTGCTTATGTATTTAATCATTCATTAATTCAAAAATGTTCTTGGAAATCTCGAACAAAAAATTTCATAGGAAAATAGGCTCGTTAGTTCTGGATGAACTTTTTATCTGTACATGTTCTACGTCATAAGAGCTTTCCGATAAAGTTTGTTCCAAGCAAATCGGTCCGTTAGATCAGGATTTATATAGGATTGAAATTTCCCAATAGGCAATATGTTGTTTTTTTTTTTTTTGAAATGTTCAAAATTGAACAAAAAATTGTTCAAGTCAAAAAGTAAAATATGGAAATGAGATGTCCTTGCCGAGATCTTTCGAATGCAAAAAGAATTTTTCGAATCGGACAATTCGTTCAAAAGTTATTAGGGGGGGACCGACCGACAGACAGACCGACAGACAGACCGACAGACAGACAGACAGACCGACAGACACACTTTTTCCCCATCTCAATACCCTACTTTCAAATTTTTTATTTTTCAATCTTTATTTAATTACTTAACTTATTTTTGACTTTTCTTGATTTGTAACGATATTTTCAAGATACAGTAAGCCTTCTTTCATACTTTATTATTATTTTTTTTACTTTTACGGGAAAGTAGGCTAAAAATGGTAGCACTGTTTGATCTGCTGCACCCTGTACTTAAAATCACAAAAAGCAATTTTACTGTGTAGAAGAAAGCGTTTTAGAAGAAAACATTTATTTTGATTACAATTTTTATTCTTCTATAAATATTCCTGTGGTATTTTTAATGATTAAAGAAATGTTCGGAAATATGAGGTCACAAACACATTTTATACATAAGCTATCAATAATTTTACATGTAAAAGTGCATTCATACCAAAGTCATTAAACAGTAACGTAAGACAAAGACGAAACTTTTTACAGCCCGCCGTTACTTTTACATAGCTTTCTATCTGTACATGTTCTACGTCATAAGAGCTTTCCGATAAAGTTTGTTCCAAGCAAATCGGTCCGTTAGATCAGGATTTATAGTGATTGGTATGCTTAATTGCGTCATCAAAAATGTCCTTAACCCAGAGGATTGTGCGTTGTTGATTGCGCTATGGAAGAGATACATCCTCGTTGTAAGTAGATAACCGCGGCAACACCCTATACAACGGCAACAAAATATCTCCGTTGGCAATGATATGAAAGCAGCATTATATTCAATTGTATGATAAATTGAAACAACTTTGTCTGTCTCTTTCATGTACTCATTATGATGTGAAAATTAAAGTACGGAAATACAAAATGAAAAATGCTCACCTTGCAGGAAAATTTCTGGCATTTCACCTGTAAAGTAATGAATTCTTGTCATACATTTATATCAAAAAGTCATTTTTTAAAAAAATTCATAATTTTTTAGTGAAGAAAAATGATAAAAAGCAATGAAAAATATTATACTCATTGTTAATAGTGTGCGCCGTAGTTATGTATTAATTTTTACAGAAAACGCAATTCCTTTACTTAATTTAACTAATTGTTAAGTGTAAGACTATTTTTTTGGATGGGGGGTTGGAGTTGGAGTTATTCATTCATTTGTACCAATTAATATTAGCATTTCTGCAAATATAATAATATTGCTAGTGCATTACTACCTTAACATTTTGTTCGATCCTCACAGAATTAAAGCTCAATTATAAACGTCTACCAGTCGTACAGTTTAGATGAAATTTTGGATTAAAATACACAATTTACTTTAGATATTTTTTGACGTATAAATTGCTGTTGAAATACCATAGTAAGACTTTTAAAAGGGTACTTTTTAAAGGGTGAAAATTTACTCTTCATTCTGCTCTTTGAACCTTCACACATATTTTCAGGTTTATGATTATTCAAGAAATATCAAAACAATTTGCATGTTGGTACAACAGATTATACATTACCATGTTTTTCGATACGCAGAAATAAATGCAAATAAAAAGGAAAATTCTAATGAATGTGTACAGTTAATTTTAAAAAGTCTTTAAAAATGTATTACTAAGACAATTTACAAAATGACATTCATAAGGATTCATCCTGCGACGAAGCAGTGAATCTTTCGCGACATTGCATAACATAATCTCGAAGAGCAAGTTTGCAAACTTGCTAAAAAATGCACTGGAGATTTAAGTCATTATGCAGGAAAGTAATATTTACAATAATTTCTAATATGTTGCAAGAGACATAAAAATTGAATTATATTTCATGCTTTGTACTAAAGGTATTCTTATCCATTTGCTGTTTTATAGGCTTGGTGCAGAAAACAACGAAGATTTCTTCTGCAACTAAAGATGTACCACGAGATTACCATCTTGAATGATTTCAGCTTCAGTTGGCTACAGTAAGATAGGTCAAACCCCTTGTTTTTTTCATCGAAATATAGAGCACGTGTCATACCAAGAAACAGCAATAATAACGCATTAATTATTCAAGGTTCTTGTAAATACAAAGACAATCAAACACAAATCTTGGAGCCAATCTATTTTATAACTACATTTGTTAGAGAATTATAGTTAGTACTAAAAAAAGGTTTCAATTCTTTCTTCTTTTCTTTCGTAAATGTTTATGTTCCTTGAATATCAATATCAAAGACCCATGTGCTATGTATAACGCGAAGCGCAAATTTAATAATGAATTCAAGGATTGATACATGATGCGATCTAGCTTTTTTTAAAACAAAATATGTTAAATGTTCATTTCTTACCTGGATAGTGATACACATGAAATTCTGATCGCGGTGGTCTTGGCGTTCGTTTTACAGTGGCGTATAAGGGCTCTTCCATTGCCTAAAAAGATAGTTGGTGATTGATGAGTTTGAAAAAATAAATTAATTAAGTATCATGAATTTCGCATAACAAGGTTTAAAAGTTGTAATATCTTCCGAAATACTAATTCAATGCACATGTTCTCTAAACATAGCATACTGATTCTAAACAGTATTACTTTAATGATGTATCTTTTAAAGAAAAATCTCCTTCGATATTCAAATAGCATCTAAGCACACATATACACAAAAGAAGAGAAAAAGACGATTGAAAAATATCCCTTATTTATTTTTTTTTTTTTTTTGCGTAAAAAGTACCATAATCAAGCTAAAAAACATTTTAAACATTACGCAATAAAACGTCTTTCAATTAGAAATATTAGACAGTTAAATACAGTTCAGATTAAAAAGCAATTCAAAAAATGCTAGTAAACATTCACTTTTCGAAACTTTGAAGAAATGGAACATTATCTATCTTCTGAATATTATGGGATAAGCAGTAGCTATTTTGATGCATTACTACGCATAAAACCACTCATAACTTTCCTAAATAATGAAACTATCGAGATGATTTGTTTTTCCAATTTATTTAACATAGTTTGAAGTTATAGAAAACGCAATAAAAGTTTTTACTTTGTAAAAGAGTGACATAGACCAGAACTGCTTCATGGGTTTAAAAGTCACACTTGAAACATTACTCTTGGAGTCACTAAATACTTCATCTTTACTACATCTAGTTCTCATTTTCTAAATAGTTAGACTTTGAATGCAAGAAATCAGCTTTGAAAACCTTTCTCAAAACATCTCTGAGGACAGAAAAGTGATTGCACAATCATTTGAATGATAACAAAGTTCCCATAGTAAATGTAACATACTGATTCAAACTTTCTAGAGTTTTGATGAGTTCTTGGTCGTTACCTGTCTAGCAGCAGCCTCCTTCTGTTCCTCGGCTGTAATGCGCGTTGTTGCGTAAGGGGTGGGATAGTAGTCTCCTCTTGTCACTGGACTGGAGAGGGCTTTCTTCAAAGAACTCTTCTCCATTTCCGTCATTTGAACTCCTTCATGAACTTGGCATTTTCTATTACTGTATGTATCGCTACCACTACCTAAAATGAAACGTAAATATTAAATTAAGTACTGTACACTGCACATATTACCAAAAAGATGGCACATGCTATCATTCAATATTTTTCATTTTGAAGAAGTAATTTTCAAAAACAAAGAAAAAATACATTTTAAATATTTTTATTTAAAATTAACTCTTTTATAGAAAAACAATTGTGTTTAGTGTTCCAGGAAAATCTCTGTCACCAAGATGCAAAAGCAGCTTTGTCCAAGCAGTCTAAAGCATCAAAACCACAATACAGTGGCCTCAGGCTCTGAACTCGTCGATTGGAAATGGAGCACTCGCTTCTTCTACTTCGTATACCGGGAATAGTGATTTAGCTAACGCACAGATGACGTTACTACTATGGCAAAGTTTTTTTTTTTACACTTTCTGTAATTTTACAGAACAGTAGGTATTTTATTTCTGTTTATTTTCTGAGTCTGGGGCAAATTATTGATATCAATATACAAACTGTGATTTATAAGTTACATCTTTTTCTTCTGTTACTTCCTTTTTTCGCAGCTTTTTTTAAGAATCTAGTTTCTCGATTTTAATTATCTGCAATTTTACGTCACACTCTAGATAAATTATTTCCAGTAGATTCTTTAACGTATTTTCAGAAAATGTTTTAGTGTAACTTCAATGTAGTTTCCTGTCATGATTTACAATTAATTAAAGAGAAACGTAAACTCCTAGTTAAGGCTTTAATTAAATATTTTAATACATTTCGTAATTTCTGAGTTAACAAAGCTGAAGTTTACAAGAGCATAAGCGAACTCCGCCTGTACTTGGTCAAATTCAGAGGTAAATTTTATCGCATTTTTAATCCGATGGGCGAACTCTGCCTAAATTTAGGCATCAAGCGATCATCCTCCTGAGCTTGTTGAGTGATGCCAAATCACAAAGACAGACTATGTCCATTTATTATTTTATACGCCTTGTAAAAAATACAAGGCATCGTCAAAGGAAAAAAAGTAAACAAAAATGCTGAAAAGAGTTTAATATCTGTGACAGAATTCGTCTTTTAGAGATGGGGATTTTAAAATTTTACGGTGGAGTTCGTCTTCGGCGATTTATGCAAACTTAATACGGAAACTACGATAACTATATAAAATATTTACCAATAAGTAAGAACATTAAAACAATAAACAAAAATGAGAAGAAATTGTTTCTTCATGCTTCTGATTTTATTAAAATATTACCATTCAATATACCAAAAGCTAAGGAAAGTTAATGAAAACTTTTCCTAAAAATAGTTTATTTTTACCAGATTTTTTTTAAGTACGGGAAAAAGTATCATTACATGAGTGCGAAGCTACAGATCAAACATTAAAAAAATCGCGTTTCGAAAGGCCGCGAAATTTCGAATTAAGATCCGAGAAATGAAAATCTATAATTTTGTCAAAAACTCAATAAATCGTTATATGACTATTAAATGACAAAAAAGCAGTATCCGATGCCTAAACAAGATTCAGCGCAAGTTCAATTATTACTAAGATAACTGACTTTAAGCCGCATGCGTCAAGTATTAATGAGTTTCACGCAAATCTGAGTGAACAACAAGACCTTGATTTTCAAGTTCAAGACCTTCCGTGACATACGACATATTTGCACAATGGAGAGTAACTATGATAGTTACCAACGTTGTTTGTGTCCTGCACGTTTCGCTTGTGGACAATGACGCAGACAAGTACTATCAAAGCAATCACGACAGCAAGAGAAACAGCGGCAGGAACTAATATGTTTATATCCAAGTAAAGCGGAAATTCTTGATGACCATCCTCTAGCATTGGATAATGAGTTGTGTAATCTGAAATTACAAGAAAAAAACAGCAATTATAATAAATATATAATTCGAGATTTATTTCAATGAGGGCTAATAGATTAATAGAGTTTGTAATAATACCATTTTTAATAATTTCTTAAATCATTTTTTTTCCTGAAGTATTTGGGTTACCACACAGTACAAAATAATAGTTCAACGTTTCACCATTAAACACCAGAAAAAACGGGTGAAATTCAGCTGTAACCAACATTTGGTACTAACGTTGAACTAGTATAATGGTTCTTAGTTTAGCACTCATGGTGAATTAGGTGAAACTACACAATTATAATGGTTCAACTTAGTACCAAATGTTGGTTGCAGTTAAATTTCACCATTTTTTCCATTTTTTAAATTTATTTATTTATTTTGGTGAAACGTTAAACAAGATTTTTTTAGTGTAGAAGCTTCCCAATATTAACAATGATTAGAATAATAAAAAACAAAATTGCATACGTTACTTTTCTTTTTTCAATTGGAAAAATAAAAGTATTGTTCACTAAATTAACTCATTTCGGTACGTAACGATAAAAAACAATTACATTATTTATCATCTACAGTTTATTTTATCAATTTTTATGTAAAAATTATTTTCTGACTTTCATGCAGCTAACCTTACCAAAAATTAATACTCAAGGATAAAAATCCTGTAAATAAATTTCTTTTGCAAGAATGAAAGAATTGTGCAAGAATTGAATTTTGAGAGAAATGATGCATGATAGTTTATTGTTTGAAACATAAAATTATAAAACATAGTTAAAAGCGGAATACTTTTATAATTTAGAGGTTTTTTTTCTTCAAAAATTACCTGCCGTTATAGGACTAGTTACAAATGTATACTCAGCATCAGTTGAACCAGCTTCATTATGAGCGGTCACCTGAAGCCTGTACCAAGTGCCAGGAATTAGATCGTCAAGAACGATTTGACGACGAAGTCTCTCTTGTGGTCTAATATTGTCACCAGATCCTCCTTCCGTAACAAGATTCCAGACTTGTTGCCTTTGTTGTCTGTAGCGAACAGCAAAAGATGTAAGAGGACACCCTCCGTCATGCCAAGCATCCAAGTGGATGGTTGCAGCAGATTGGTTCGTTGTTAACATGGACTGTTTATCTGGGGCCACAGGAGCTAAAAAAATCATTTTGTTAAAAACACAAAGTTTTGTTATGGATCAGAAAATAAAAGTAGCCATTTAATGCCGTGTCCTGTGGATTAGCCTCAGTGATATTTAATAGATTGCCACGATTCATGTGCTTCAGTTATTGCTGCATGAGAAGCGAAACTAAATCTTGAAGAATGTTTTTATTAATAGTTTCTTAAGGTTTTCTTTTGTTTGAATAAATATTGTCTTTGATTGTTTATTAACGTTACCTCAGTATTTTAGTACTCTTGCCAACACCTATGTCGTGGTAAAAATATCTTTGCCGCTTAACTGTTCTTTTTTTCTTGCAACATATTTTTCCTCCTAACTATTTTTTCTCAAAGACATTTTGACAAGAATTTTTTTTTAGTTAATAAAAAACAAATCGCAGAACAACATTCAAATTCTCATCATTATTTATCAAACATCAAAAAAATCAATTTTACAAAAAAATCAACGTTATAAGACGAAATATTTTCAAAATTCTCAGTCAGCCGAAATATTTTAAAACCGAAGTTTTTACATGCAGAAGCACATAAGAGATTGAAGCACATAAAAGAAAGTTTAGAAAAACTTTTTTTACTGGATAGCACACTAGTAGATCATACCTCTTCCATTTGTTTGTGTCCTAATTATATCGCTCGGTATGCCACGACCGATGGAGTTGAAAGCTGTGACGTAGAATTGGTATCCAGATCCACACCTCAGGTCATGCACTGAATGCTCTGTTTCTGAAGAAGGAAATTCTGTTTCTTGCCAATCACCTAGCTCCCATTTGTAGTGGAGGATGTAACCTATGAACAGATATTGATGATATTTACAGATTTAATTCATCGCTCCACTCGGTTATCCACTGTCGGAGAATTAAAACAATCGCAGGTTTTATGCTCAAAATTATATCTATGTCACAATTGCAAACTTTCAAAAGAAATAATGAAAGGAAGTAATGATAAGCTTGTGAAAAACGTCGCTAAAGCAAATCGCGTTCTATTGCAATGTAATAATAGAGCAACAAAATGAATAAGTAAGTAAAAAAATCATGGATTTCTTCTGAATGATCTAACAAAAGTCGAAGCTACAAGTGTAATTTCGCAGACAATGTGTAAGAATGTTAAGAAACACTGTGCGCGATTGGTTCAGAAATCATGGTCAAAGATCGTGCATACTACGAAGATGCATACTAATATAAACCACTTGATTTTGGCAGTTAGAAATTGTGGGGAAACAACATATTAACTACACTAAATAGACTCATAATAATTTCTAAGCCCTTAAAACTGGACTTATCCCGATCATTCTTAATGTTTAACGATGAAACTGCATTTCACAGCGCACTGGAGCTAGTTAGCAGAGAAACAGTGTAACATTAATATAATTAATACGATATTAACGCGTTTCGATAGCTTAATCTGAACTTGGTTAAAAGTTTATCAGCTATGTGTTAATCAGGAGACGGAGCCATGGAGATGGAATTCGGTAGAAAACAATTTTTCTCGTCTTAAAGAAGTTCTAAATGCTAATTGGGAGAAGAATCCGTGACTTTAAAAATCTAATGAATTCAATGCTTAACGTGACAGATTAATCATTATAATTACTGAAAAATAATAGTAATATAATACTAATAATAACAATAACCATAATCATGCAAACCTACGTAACAAAAATGTGATTAAAAATGTATGTTTTTGGTCTTTTTTAATTCATCCTTACAACTTCGGAGTG
Organism: Octonoba sinensis; assembly: GCA_038502835.1. Lineage (NCBI taxonomy): Eukaryota > Metazoa > Arthropoda > Arachnida > Araneae > Uloboridae > Octonoba > Octonoba sinensis. Next base: position 130,425,377 of record CM076600.1, read on the forward strand.
ATTAAATATGTAGTTCTCCCTATTTGAAATATCGAAACCGATGAGCATGTACATATTCAATAAACTGTATTTATATTTCATACTCAAGAAATAAAAAACGTTTAAAATTGTAATTAAGGATTCGCCTCCTCTTTTTATTACATGCAGAACATCTAATCAATATTCGTATGCCCTTAATTTTAGTCTGGGGGAAAAATGTCTTAATTCTTGTTCCGCTTTTCTACAAATTCTTTTAACACTTTAAAATTCAGTTTGTCCATATATCAGTAATGATCAGCGTGATTAGTTTTGAAATGTTTCTCCAAACTTTGAATATAAAGGACATTTCTTTATGTTTAAGTTTTATTTATTTATAATTATATAGTCAAAAATTTAAATAAAAAGAAAAAAAACGCGATTTTTTAATGATGTAAAAAATTAAATATTATGAACTTTAAAAGACACGTTTAATAAGCGAGTAGCTTAAAATATATTTAGTTACACTCACGAGATTTTATGCTGCTGAGACTAATATTTTTTTCCCTTTTATTATTTTATTTATTTTTATTTTATAAACAAATTTGAAGCATGAGATGTACAATTTGTTTATGACGAATGTTTATAAAGACAATGTTCCTCTTCAATATTAATAATTTATTTATATACTCATTTATTTTTAGCATTTTTTGAAATGCGTAAATGTTTACGAAAACATTTACAAAGAAAAAGAAGAAAAGCGGGGGGGGGGGGGGGCAGTTAACAACGGTTTATAGAGAACACTTCTCACGCAACACCAGTTTGTTAAGCTAAAAATATCTCCCTCTAAATGCATTACAAACAGACGTACTGCTTGCTTACTTTTGTATTTATTTATTCATTTATTCGTCTTATTATTTAATTAGTTTTTTATTATTGTTAAAATTTTGACGAAGAATTAAATCCGCTTTCATAAGTTCATTTATTCATCTCCCAAAGATTGTTTATTGTTTTAAATCATTAGAACTTCCTATAACTAATTGGCGAGGAACTGGAAAATTTTCAAAAACTTAAATTCTCCAAACTTATATTCGTTTTAAGTTTAAGTTTATTACATGGTTTGTTTTATCTTGGTTATGCAGAGATAAAAACGCCTAAACATTATATTTTTCGCTAAAAATGGAAAATTTTACAGGAGTCAATGGGTCAATGCTACTTTTGGAAGACTACAATTTTTGAAAGTTTCTGTCTACAAAAGTAGAACCGTTTTAAATGTTTTAAAGCTGTTAATCGAGATATTTTTCCCTTCAAAATTGTATTCGTTTTTATTATGTTAGTGCTGTTTTAAGGGAAATGAAAAAATGCTAAGAATTGCCTCTTCCACGAAAACCGGACAGGTAATGCTGCTGTTGAGAGACCGTACAATATTTAAGAAACTGAGCAAGTTTATGTGTAAAAATTTAGCGCAAGTTCCCGTGTACAAAATTAGAACCGTTGTAAATGAGCTGCTAATGGAAACCGTTTTCAGCCTAAACCGTTAATCTGTCAATTTTAAGCAGTCATTTTTTATAATTTTGCTAATTTACATTTTTTTCTTTTATTTATTTTAACTAGGAAAGCAAGACAAGGGGAACAAAGTTCAATGAACGCAATTCACTAATACGACATTAGACTGAAATAGTTTACTCATAAAAGTGACATGTCAGAGTCAAGGATAGCTACGTTGGTATAAATGAAACTGATTGCGTTCAATAAACTAGGGAGGTTAAATGTACGATGTGTATATGAAAAGTAAATTTCTCCAAGATTGCAAATTATTTTTACTCTCCTCTAAAAACTGAAGAAATGGAATGTGAGAACATTTTTGAAGTATAACGACATGCATATTAGCAATAATTTATTTATATTACACTAGAGGGCAGCACCAATTTTTATTAGCTTTTAGTTGAGTTTTTCTTTGTTTTAAGCGGTTGTTCTGCGATCAGTCTTGTACCTCCTGATCAGGCAGAAATTTTCATATTGCTAATGTAATAAATTAATTAAGTTCTCGCCTATGTGTTAGCTGGGAAGTAACTATCTGTGATTATAACATTTATAGCAGTGTTTGTAATTGTGCAATAAACGTTAAGATATTACTTAACGTTCCGGTCGACAGGGTGTCGTAGTGGTAAGATGCAGGGCTCGTATGCCCAAGATCGCAGGTTCAAACCTGGCCCTAGTCAGTGGATTTTCCTGATTCTTAAGAAACTTTGCATAAAGCATTCAACCAGGTTCATTGATGTTTGGAGTTCTTGTCAGCGTGATTGGGTTGCGAGGGATGGCCTGCATCTTAGTTCTAGGGGTGTAGTTAAGGTTAGCGATATGATTTTAGACGCTTCAGAATCAAAAAACTAATTTTGGAGGGGGGGATTGGAGAATGTCATGGTGTTGACTTCTGTTCTGGAGGTTTTAAAAATGAGGGTAAAATATTAAGCAATAGTAACATTAATAGTAGTGATTTGAGGCATCATAAAATGTTTAAGACAAGCAAAATGGGCATGCTCAGGTTTCTATATACTAATGCTCGCAGTATCAGGAATAAGATGGACGAGTTAAATAGTGTTATCGCAGGTGAGGAGTTGGATATTATTGGAATTACGGAAACATGGGTTACTGATGATGATAAGGATTTAGTGAGCATTGCTGGATACAATTTGTTTAGGCAAGACAGGCTGGGTAAGAAAGGTGGAGGGGTTTTATTCTATATTAAGGACACTTTTATTTGCAATGAATTGTTCATTAATAATAAGCCTAATGATATTGAAATGATCTGGGTGGAGTTGGTGAGCAATAAGGGGAAGAAGCTATATTTGGGAAATGTTTACAGGCCGCCTAATGTTAGTCAGGATCAGGACGAGGAGATGTATAGTGTTATTAGGGACGTGTCTGGTAAGGGCTCGGTCATCATGATGGGGGATTTCAATTTCCCGGGCATAGACTGGAATAGTTTTTACACTAGCAATGGTAGGGAAGAAGATTTTCTGAAAGTGATTGGGGACTGTTTTTTGGATCAAGTTGTTACCCAGGGGACTAGGCATGGTGCTGTCTTGGATCTAGTTTTTTGTGATGTCGGAAGTTCTGTTCAGGGGTTGAGTATAGGGGAACATATTGGAGATAGTGATCACAATACTATTAGGTTTTGGACCAGCTTCGATGCTCACAAAGGTGAGCATTTCAGATTTGTACCTAACTTCAGAAATGTTGATTATGTTGCACTTAGGCAGGGTTTGAAAGAGGTTTTTTCTTCTGGGTTGGAGAATAGTGAAGCTGATCAGTGGGAAGAGTTTAAGGGGAAATTGGAGAAAACAGTGTTGGATTATGTTCCTTTTAGAAAGAAAGGGGATTTCACGAAAATTTGGCCCATGTGGTTCGCTAGGGAGGTGAAAGAAGCTCTCAATTATAAGCAAGCCACTTTTCGGCGACTAAAAGAGACTGGGTGCCATGCTGACAGGATTTTGTATTATGAAGCTAGACGTACTTTCAAGTATTTGGTACGGAGTAAGAAAAGGGAATTGGAGCAAAAGCTTGCAGATAACATCGAAAGGAATCCTAAGAAATTTTTTGCTTATGCTAATTCAGGGAAAGCTCGTAATACTCAGGTAGGCCCACTAGTGGATGAGAACGGGAACTTGATTCAAAATGAGGGAGATATTGCTGATATTCTAAACAATTTTTTTTCCAGTGTATTTAACAGAAACTGTATCTCAACAGTTGACATAAGCGAGACGCAAGCTAATACACAGCTTGAGGATTTTGTATTTTCTAGGGATGATGTGTTGTTTCATTTAAAAAAGATTAAAGCAAATAAGGCTCCAGGACCTGATAATGTTTATCCAAAAATTTTAGTAGAATGTGCAGAGGAATTAGTGGATGTTGTCTTGACTATTTTCATATCTTCATATAACTCGGGGACTGTGCCAGTGGATTGGAAGCTGGCAAACATAACGCCGCTCTTCAAGAAAGGGTCTAAAACTAAGGCAGGAAATTATAGGCCTGTGAGTCTTACTTCCGTTCTTTGTAAAATTTTTGAAACTCTGATAAAAATCAAAATAGTGAATTTCCTAGAGGCTAATGGAGTGTTGACTGATTTTCAGTATGGTTTTAGAAAGGGTAGGTCCTGTACAACTAATTTGTTGCATTTCTATGACAAGGTTACCATGGCACTAGATAATAAAAAGTGCGTAGATGTTGTTTACATTGACTTTCAGAAAGCGTTTGATAAAGTACCGCATGAAGCTCTTCTTAGCAAACTTGCTTATATTGGTATTGGTGGAAAAACTTTAATTTGGGTTAAAAATTGGCTGACTGGGAGGAAACAAAGAGTAGTAGTGAAGGGCAATTATTCTCAGTGGATTGATGTTTTGAGTGGGGTTCCACAAGGTTCAGTTCTAGGGCCAATATTATTTATTATTTTTATTAATGATATTACTCAGTGTATTTCTGGGAACATCAATATTTTTGCTGATGATGTCAAAATAATGGGAATTGTGGACACGGAGGAACAAGTCAATCAGTTTCAAGAGGATTTGAATCAAATTTCTAGGTGGGCAATTAAGTGGGGTATGTCTTTTAATATTGGGAAATGTCAAGTGCTTCATTTTGGTCATGGAAATAAACATGCAACCTATTATTTACAAGGTTCTGTCATTAGGGAAGCAGAAGCAGTTGTTGATCTAGGAGTATTGATTAGTCATGACTTCAAGTCCAGTCAGCAGTGTAGCATAGTAAGTAACAAAGCTAACAGGATGCTTGGGTTTATCAATAAGGCTATTTCGAACAGGTCTAGGGAAGTTGTATTGCCATTATACAGAAGTTTGGTAAGACCTCATTTGGAGTATGCTGTTCAGTTTTGGTCTCCGTACCTAAAAAAGGATATTGCCTTATTGAAAAGGATTCAAAGGAGGGCTACAAGATTGGTAAGTGGTCTTTCAGACTTAGATTATGAGGTTAGGCTTAAAAGGCTCAATATGTATAGTCTTGAGCAAAGGAGAGTCAGAGGGGACATGATTCAGTTGTTTAAATTCATTAAAACGGGAAATATTGATGGACTACAGCTATGTGCTGAAAGTAGAACCAGAGGTCATTGTTTTAAACTTTTCAAATCTCAGGCTAATCTTGAAATTAGGAAAAACTACTACTTCAATAGGGTTGTGGGCAGTTGGAATAGTTTACCGGAAGCGACTGTTAATTGCAGTGGGGTAAAAACTTTTAAAAAAACTCTTGATGTTCATTGGGGACTGCTAAATTAACTAGGACCAGCCTAGCTAGGCCCTGAGCCTGTTGCTGGTCGTCACTTTTGTATTTGTATTTGTATTTGTATTTGTATTTACTGGAATTCATCAAATTTAAATTCTTCCGAAAGTTTCGCAGCTACATGAACAATAATGTTCAAGTTCAAACAACTTTACCAATACAAATATTGTGAGCTTCATAGAAACTATTTGAGGATAGAACGACAAGTTAAAAAGTAAAGCTAAAAAATGCATTTTATTTATAGTACAAATAAGCATTAAAGTGCAGACATATATTTCGGGATTGCTTGGAATCTCTTTGTCAATGTGATAGTTTAGCTTCTAGATGTAAAAACATCCGCTATACGTAACGTGCATTTTTAACTTTACATGGGCACAAAGTTCCTTTTATTAAGTTAGAAAATGTTTATTTCTTTCTAAAATTTATCAAAAGCTACGTAGATCGAGTATTTTACAATAGACGCGTTCTGAAATCTTCATCATCAAAAATAGACACATTTGGGAGACTATTAAAATCCTAATATTGAGCATTAAATTCAAACTATAATGAAGATTGGCAACGAATTTGAAAGCCTCTGAAGAGTTATCTTTTTTCTTCGGATTTTATTTCCTTTTTTTGAATATAATTTTCCTGTTTGTGACACTTTTTTCACAAACTCTTGACTAGTTCTGAGCATTTCATGTTATGTAAAATGATAGAAAAGTGTTTAAAAATAATATGTTTCTGTTTTAGGAGAAGTTTTATTCTATTTTCAAAGGGTTGACATAAAATGTGCGTTAAAGCTCGTGTACTATTTAGTTTGAAATTACAAAAACAAAAGCCCTCTTTTACATTAAGGGGGTATTCCAGTGTAGAGGCATGAATTTCGCCCAGATTTTGAAGCGCCGTACAAAGAGGGAAAAAAAAACTTTTAGTATCCATTTTTTTATCATTTTTTCATTGATGTTTTATTATTACATACAAAAATTAACAAAAAAAAATAATTAAAATTGACAAAGTTATGAGCAGTCAAAGACAGGCTTCAAAAAAAGAGGGTGTCCTGGCGTGCATGATTGCAACCCTCCTGGTGATCTGAAAAATAAAAAACAGACCGATTCTTATTTATTATACATTCCGCTATCGTATGAACCTCGGACAAGTTAAAAAAAAAAAAAAAAATACAAAATGGCGGCTGTTTGAACAAAAATTTTCTTTTTTGCATCTTGTTTTAACAATTACGAATTTTTTAAAAATACTAAATGAAAAGTTACATTTTTGGGCAAGGTTCACACGATAAAGGGATGTATAAAGAACATCCTCTCCAAATTTGAAGTAAATCGGTCCATTAGAACTCGTGATATCCTTACCGCCAGCTCGAAAAAAGTAGTTTCGAGAAAAACGCGTTCAAAGTTTTGAGACACGTTTTCGGCAGTTTTACTTACAGAATGGCACAAAATACTTACATATTTTTGTTTGACGATTCCTGCTCCATGTAAGAAACCTTCCTCTACTTCAAAATGCTCATTCTCCGATGTTCTCTGGTGAAGACGAGCAGTTCTTACCCCCCTTTGACGCTTCTGAAGTCCAGAGTTCCGAGCGCTCGATACGCGCTGCGTCCCGTCTCGCTGCAAAAGCATTTGCTTCTGGGCCAATCGTGATTCCCATAACATCTAAGATTTTTAATATGGGTATAAAACCTTCATTAAAAATACTAACTGCGAAGGTTGGTACGAAGGTTGGCTCAAAACTAACTTAAAATAAAACAAAACGGAGAATATTTCAACAGAACAAGTTTCTATGTCCTACAATTAAATATAGATTTAAAAGTGATACTATACAATAAAGATTCTATAATGGACATTCAATCGTGGGACTCCAGAACGTCTACCGTCTTTTGTTGACTTGTGGCGGTCGGACCGTAACCAATGCGACGTCACTAAAACGACTATAACTCATGAAATAATAGGAATTTTAAAAAATCCTTTCAATGGCATATTCTTGGATGTCTAAATTTTGGAAATATGAAGAAAAATGTTTTTCGCTTTTTCAAAATTCTACACTAGAATAACCCCTTAACAGAAAAAAAATGAAACATTTTAATTTGAACTTTATGAAAAAAAAGTTATTATTTCATCTTTTTTAAGCTGAAAGCAACCTTATAGTAGCTTCAAATTATGTAAGAATAAAAGTTTATTGTGCTTCTTTTCTTGCTATTTTTTCCATGACCTTTTACGTGAGAAAATTATGCTTCCGGAGAATTATTCAGTCGTCTCAAAAAAATTATGTATTAACGTAGTTCGTTTATTTTTATTTTTTTTAATTTTATTTGCATGAGCTTCGTTTTTCTCCTTGTTTAATGAAACTTATCCTAAATGTCGTATCCTATAAAAATCTGTCTTAACTAACAATATAAGTAGTTTTATAGACATCAGGAATCAAAATGATTGATCCTGTCATCTTACGATATGGAAAAAAAAAAAAAACTGAAAATTGCTGTTTCATCTACCAAGCATTGAGTTATACATACATATAATATAAATATACACACGCAGTTGCTGGCCAAATTAATAGACGCACTGCGGATTTTTCGTATTTATATGTTTAGCTCTTAATCTAATGCGATTATATTCATTGTTTACTTACTAGATAATGCTTCAATCTACAATGTTTACTTTCCAGTAAAAATTCATTCACACTTGCATTAGGGGACAAGAAACAAATTGAAAAAGGAGAAAAATGTTTTGGATAGTCCTGCATCGTAATAAGCTGCAAATTTCAAAAAATAGTGTTATTGCCATGAACAATTATTCTGTGCATTTTTTTGTAAATATATACTTATTCTCACGAAGATATAGGCATTTCTCCAATTTCCTTCACACGTTTTTTGGTTTTTAATGCGCAAAGTTTTTCACAAAATGTTACTAAACTCTAAGGAAACTTGACAGCATACAAGTGAAGCAATATGCTGAACTTTGAAATAAATATATTGAATATTTGATAAATTATGGATTTCTGAAGGAATTAATTTTTTACTGCCAACGTGCGACAGATTGCAATTTTTAGCTGCCATAATTCCAAACCCACGTATGCAGTGCAACTTATTGAAAAAATCAGTTGAATATCTCGAAAATACCAAAAATTATTGGCAATTTAGTAAGCTGTATTTCAGTATTTTTTTTTTTTTTTGGAAATGAGCTATTTCTTGGAGGGATGTTCAAAACACAGCCGTAAGTGCTTGCAATCATTCAGTCTATCTGTGCTGTGGTTTGTGATGAAAATATAATTTTTGTGACGAATTCTTTACCATCCTTAGCAAGAATATGGATAGAGAGGGTTTCTTCACCAAAATTTAAGTTTTCATCACAAATCCCGGCATTAATGCACTGAATGATTGCAAGCACTTGTAAATGGTTTTCGAACTTCCTTCAAAAATAGCCTTTTCGAAAAAATGTTGAAATACACCTCACTACATTGTCGATATCTGTCTAAATTTTCGAAATATAAAACTGATTTTCTTTATCAGTTGTCCTGTATACTTGGGTCTGAAATTATGACAGTTAAAAATTGCTATATTTTGCGCATGCGCAATAAAAAAATTATTACTTTAAATGTTCCTAATTTATCGACTATTCAATAGTTTTATTTAAAAGTTCAGTATGATGCTTCACTTGTGTTGTGTTGTTCTTATTGTTGCTCATCTACCGTCTGTTCTGAGGAAGTCAGACCAGATCAACCGTAGACTTTAAGGAAATCTGATAATAAAAAAGGGGGGGGGGAGTATAGATACGCTCCTAGACCAGTGCTAGACAGGCCAAGATATGGTCAGGCGACGAATGAGCTTGCTGGCATTTGGGGCAGAGAGGAAAAATCGTGTTGCCTTCAGAATATGTTAGACATTTTAGGTGCCCCGTGGCAAGACGGAACAGACAAGTGTTGGACTGTCTGTCCTATGGAAGAGACAAGGAGAGTCCAGGTTTTTTTTTATGCTTGTAACACTGTCAAGACTTCAGGAAGTTTGGTAACGTTTCGTGGAAAATTTTGAGCGTTATAGACCAAAAACGTGTGAGGGAAACTGGACAAATGCCTATATCTTCGTGAGTATAAGTACAATTTTTACGAAAATGCACAGAAAATTTTTTCATGGCAATTAAAAAGATTGCTGAAATTTACAGCTTATTCCCAGCTTTTTACGATGCAAGACCCATCCAAAATATCTTTCTCTTTTTTAAAGCTCCTTGCGTCTGACTGAGTGCTAAATATGAAAATACAAGAAATCCGTAGTGCGTCTGTTAATTTGGCCATATATATATATATATATATATTTTGTGTGTGTGTGTGTGACTGTGTGTGTGCGTGCGTGTGTAGAGAGAGAGATAATACTTACCGTCAACTGGATTAACAATCTCCGTTTGTTCCCATTCTAGACCAATGGACGACTGATTGGAAAATACCACTTTAAGAACTGGACTCCCTGGTGGATCTAGAACATAAAATGAAATCAAATATAAATTATAGCAATTATGAGAGCATTTAAGACAATGTACAACAGTACTAGTAAAAATGATCAGCTAACAGCTCCCATCGTGGTTCATTTGTACACTAACTTTTGTTTGATTCCTTACATCTTCAAATTATAGCGTCCTCAAAAAGTGGTTCACCCACGCACAGAAATACTTCACATGTCCTATAAAATAGTGAAGTTATTTTCAAAGACCTTAAAATATGTAAATCCGTCAAAAATCGAAAGCAAGGAGAATATATTAAACTTGTATTTACAGCGCTTATTGTTTTAAATATCGTGACATCTTCATTTTCCCCTTAGCTCATATACATTATTGAGGAATATTAAAAATATAATGGATAATTATTTCCTTAAAATCATTTTGCATCCAGTTTTTGGAATTTATTCCAAATAGGAAAGGTCAACGTATCATGGAATTAGGGAAAAGGATTTATTTCATACAATTCGTTTCACAATTACATTTATACAATTGACAATTCCATCATGGTGCTTATTTTAAGATCTATAAGTTTTATGAAAAATTCGTAAGCTTATTAAATCTTTGATTTAATTTGAGTAGAAGAAAAAAAAAAGAAAAAAGAAAAAGTTAAGAAAGAACAACGGGGAAACTCTGAATAAATGAGGAACAGACATGTCTTTAATGACCTTGACCCACAATGAGCGCAACTGCCATCAAGAAAAGCTGACAGATAAAAGGAACATTGTGTCTTGCGTATTCCTATGAATCAATAGAATAAATAGTTATTTAAATAAACAATCAACTTAAACAGTTTTAATTGGCTATGATTTAGCCTTTAAGAAAGGAAAGAGGTAGTCTTTTGAATAATGCAGATTAGCTGAAAGTCAGGCCCGTCATTTCAGGAGAAGGGATGGTGTCAAAATATGTATATTCAATGCATATTATAGGTAAAAAAAGCAAAAAACATGCAATTATATATAAATACATTGGATTTCTTGAAGTCGGGGGGGGGGGGAGATTGACCCCCGCTGATCGCCCAAATGACGCTGAAAGACTTTTGTAGGAGGGCCCATAACCCTTTTTAAAATTATTTAAATAGTACGAGGAGCATAATGCATCGTATTTGTCAGATTTACCGTTTTATATTTCAAACGACATATATTAACACAGTGATGGATATCTAAAAGTATTTCATTTATTTATTTTTAGCCTACTTTCACGTAAAAGTAAAAAAAATAATAATAAAGCATGAAAGAAGGCTTAATGTATCGTAAAAATATCGTTAAAAATAAAGAAAAGTCAAAAAAAAAGTGAAGTAATTAAATAAAGATTGAAAAATAAAAAAATTGAAAGTAGGGTTTTGAGATGGGGAAAATGTGTGTCTGTCGGTCTGTCGGTCTGTCTGTCGGTCTGTCCCCCCCCCCCCCTAATAACTTTTGAACGAATAGTCCGATTCGAAAAATTCTTTTTGCATTCGAAAGATCTCGGCGAGGACATCTCATTTCTATATTTTACTTTTTGATTTGAACAATTTTGTGTTCAATTTTGAACAGTTCAAAAAAAATTAGCATTAGTGCCTATGGGTGAAAATGAAGAAAATGATGTAAACTCTGGGTACAAGATCCATATTCCAATGAACAAGCTTACTGGAAGAAGCACTTGGCGTGAAATATCAATTTGAACAGATTTTGTTCATTTTTGAACAGTTCAAAAAATTAACATAGCGCTTACGGGGAAATTTCAATCCTATATAAATCCTGATCTAACGGACCGATTTGCTTGGAACAAACTTTATCGGAAAGCTCTTATAACGTAGAATATATACAAATAGAAAGTTCTTCCAGAACTATTGAGCCTATTTTCCTATGAAATTTTTTTATCGGAATTTTTAAGGATATTTCTCAGTGAATAAATGAATGAGTGAAAGAATGAATCAATGAATAAAGGAATGAGGAAAAGAATGAATAAATGAGGGAATAAATACATGAATGAGTAAATGAATGAATAAACATTTGAATCAGTAAACGAATGAATGCATAAATGAATGGCTGAATAAAGGAAAAAATGAATGCGTGAGCGAATATGTATTGTCCGTTGAAAAAGGTATATTTGAAAAAATTAAGAACTAAAGCTAAATGAGAAAGAGAGAGAAAGAGATATCTAGATTATAAATTTGAATTTGGTGTATACGGGAAAGTAGGCTCGTATAGTTCTAGACGGAACTTCTTGTTATTTATTACATTATATATTGATCTTTTTCACACAGAGAGTATATCACCATTTGCAATCTCACATAAAATACTTCCTACATGTTAGGATGTTTCATCTACTGTTATTGGCTACTGGTTAAGAGAATAACGCATTAAAAAATATATTTGTGTTCACTTGATGTCGCAGTGAAGAATATAGTAGATTAACCTGGCTCTATCTGCCATTTTAGTTTTACACGGAAACTTAGGTTATGCAACATGTTGAGATAACGTGGAATATGTCGTAAGTTAGAGGTTTTCCACCTTAGTTCACGTGTCGACAGGGTGGCGTAGTGGCAAGGCGTAGGCCTCGTACGCCCACGATCGCAAGTTCAAACCTGGCCCAAGTCGGTGGATTTTCAAGATGCTGAAAATGTCTGCGACCATGTCGTATTATTATACGGCATGTAAAAGATCCATTGAGTAGACATTTCCCTTGGATGCTCTCGTCTAAATTTAATTCCTAGTGCAATCTGCATCAATGACATCTCATAGGCCGCCATCTCGGGGAAACTGAGCGTCCGAATTCTAAGAGTAGTAATGCCATCCACCGACAGTGGTACTATTTGAAAGAAGGGATGCCGATGACGGGAAATGCACTAGGTCTGCAAAATGGTTAGTTTGAAACACCCCCCCCCCCCCACCGCAGCCCATTTGAAACAACCTTAGTTCACGTTAATAACTTATGTGTTAAACTAGAAATGATGTAGGTACTCAACCACGTCACCAACACTTAAAATCTGAAGAAAAAACAAAGAAATAAAGATAAAAAGTGCAGTTGAAGCTTACAATTTAACCTATTTAAAATTTAGCTACCATATAACCTCTCCTAAAATCATTAAATTAGCTTACCAAACTTTACCAAGGCACAAAGAATGATCACAGTAAAAGCTAGGTAACAACAAAATCACCAAAACCTCTAAAGTGTTTATTTACTTAAAAGGCTTAACTTTGTTTCTATTTAACGAACGTAAGAATAAACCAACATAACCCACAGTTATACATGTATTGCAAAATTCTTCCTTTAATTATATGCAAATTCGTAACCGATACATTTAAAAATAATTTTTTTACAACGCACACACATTATAATATTCTTTATGTGAAACGTTTATCTTACATAAACTGCGATAGCGTTATTGAACAACTAAACCCTTAGCATACACGAGAGAAATTAATTATTCACCTTCTGCCGTAGCTCCTGAATATTAATTAATGTCTTTGAAGTCAACGCGTTGGCCAAGTAAGTAAATTTTCAATGTTCCTAAATTGCTTGTTGAGAGCTCAGCTCACTCTTAATTTATGACTAGCCATTAAAATGTTAAGTCAACAAAATCTGAATGTCAATAGAGAGCTGTTTGTCAAGACAAAAGGTAAGATATTCTCGGAGTCTATTCACCGAAAATAGACTTAGGCTTTGTTCTTCGAATATGTGTTGTCATGGCACAAAATAAATGCAGACAATGAATAAACCTTATTTCAAAAAGCTACCATTTTCTAATGTTTCTAATTTTATGCAATTTTGATTTTCAAGGTTTTCTTCTTTCTAAGATAACTTTGCCAGTAGGAAAATAAGTTTCATTGAACTAAAATCACTCATGTAAATTCCCATTACAGTTCGGATGGTATGTTAAATGATCGTTTCTTTTCTCTATTAATATTACCTAGTCTACAGGTTTTTATGTATATGTTGTGATATATGTGCGTATGTTGTCAAAGTGGGCAATGTGTTGTGGTGATTTAACCAATCCACATGTTCATTATGCACTTTTTCTTTTTTTAATTTATTTTTAGCTTGTATCGAAATTTCATTCACTTTACCATTGTTGTTCGTTTACATTCCTGTGCCACGTGCAACCCTTTTGTTCAGCAGTGTTCTGATATTGCATTTTATTTTATTTATTTTTTTTTTTTTGCTAAGCGTTGCTTTATTTTTTTGGAAATTTCATTCACTTCGTTTTTATATTTTCTTTTCCTGCAACTGGCAGTGACTGTGACGTGTCTTTTTAGACATATTTTTATTTTTCATTGGTTCTTCTTTTTCATTTGATCATGGCCCACTTCAATTTTTACCTGGAAGAGGATTAGTTTTATTGTATATTTTAAATTATCGTACTTGTGTCTTTAATTTGAGACCTTTATTTTATTTATTTATTTAATTTTTTCCCCAAAACCATGTTTGTGTTCTTGTATATCATACATAACATTAAATACAGATAAATTGATATATATATATATTAATTTTGGTGAACACTGCTGTGCTTATTACAACAAATCGTGCCTACCCTTTAAAAAAAAAATCGCATTATTGCCACCAGATGATTTTTTGGCATTTATTTTACCTAAAAGCCATGTTCTGTGGTCATACGTGAATAGAAAATATTTAAAGGATCTATGTCTTAATCTACATGTATTTTGCAAATTAATCGTTGTAAAATAGAAAACAAGAACCATTGACGAAATGAAATTCATTAAATTTTACAATCATAAAACTTCCTCGAAAAACTCGCTACATTGAAAACTATGCTCTGCTGAAACGACATTTCATTAGAAACATGTATACCACTCTCAAGAGTTTTAATGGTGGTTGGATCCGAAGGTGGACTCGCTCCTTTTGCATTGTAGGCTTGAACAATCACTGCATACTCGGTGAGTTTCCGAAGGTTTGACAACTGCGTTTCTTCTAAAAACGTTTCCCTTCCTTGAGCTTTCAAAGTTTTGTAGATATATGCGTCCTTGGTATTGACAACTTTGTAACCGACATAATAACCTTCTATAGAACCATATTGGAGATCAGGTCTGGGCGGCTGAAATAAATAATTTGATGAATTTATTAGCCTTTAATAAGCATTAGTGTTTTTGTTAAGCAGTGTTTAAAAAATTAGTGTTTTTCTAAAAATTACTTTGTTTTTCTTAAAAAATATTACATTATCAGTGTAATATTTCAACTTTTAAAAATAATCTAATTACACCACATTCCAGATATAACATGTTAAATTGCACATGTGCAATTTTCATGTGCGATGGGCTTTGAAAATTGAGGTGCGTTCAGGAGAATAACTACAGATTTTAAAACGTTTACCTATTTTAAAACAGTCCTTTAATGTCTAAAAAAGTCTTCACCGGAATTACTGAGAAAATATAAAAATAATTTTCAGTTTTTTTTTTTTTTTTTAAGTTGTACAGTATATGGTGAATGCGTATTTAAGGTTTGATTTTATTTTTTAGACTAATTTTAAGACACTATAATAACAATAAAGTTTTAAGATTAACGAAATAAAACTTCTATTGTTTCGAAAGATCATCGCAATGACATATTAGCATTGTTTGTTAGTTTTTTGAAGATTGAAAAAAATAACATTATTATCTATTAGAGGTACTTAAAGGAAGCGGGCCTCAACGCTAAAGACAGGCTCCGTCATCCCGCTACGGCGTTGCCCATGATAAATGTAGGAGCTCCCCTCGCCCCCGCTAAAAAAGTTCTAAATTTCGGCGTCTGCAAATGAAACTCAAAACATTTTCATATTGAAAAGCAACATCGCTATGAATAACTTTTTGTACATAAAGTTCAAAACGCCCGTCTGGACACACTTTTAGCTTATTATTTCATGAAACGTTAAAAACCCGCACACAAAACATATCATCATAGATAACGCTCAACTATCGAAGTGATTTTTCAATACAAAATATAATATTTTCCGGGCTTATAGGCCATGGTCCAACCAAGATATTTAGAAGGCAGAGGTCTGGACCTTATATATCAAGCATCACGTGTGCTTAAACCTCATTGGATAAGCCACCAATCTCGGGCTTGCTGGGACTGCTTCTGATTAGTTCCTTTTCTCTGTTTATGGCATTGATTGGTGCTTTTTGAAGCAGTGGAACCCATAACGTGTTCACTTTCAACATTTCTTCTTTTCTATTTATGTTGTAAGGATGTTTATGAATTTCAATAGCTTCTCTATGAAGAACAGCAAAGATAGCCTTCAAGACGCTCTTTAAATTTAACTAGATAAAAATCAACTGTGTCTGTCAAATTAAATTACCTTCCATGTAACTTTCACCGCATGAGCCCCAGTTGCCTTAGCTTTGACCTTTTGTGGTGGACCTCCAGGAGCTAAATAATGAAACAAAAATAATATGTTATAAATTGTTTACATTATATATTTATATATGTTATATTCAAAATTCAAACCGAGTTTCACATTGGAACTATAGCAAAACTAATGTCTATTTCATTTAGCTATTTTCGTAAAAAAAAAATCTCTGAATCTAAAACGCAATCAATAAATGATTGTGTTATAAATAAGAGAAAAAGTAGTTAGCGTGAAAATAAATGCAATTATCAGATGCTTTTGCATTCATAAGCTCACATCATTTTGCAATAAAAAAGGACTTTCTTGTAATTCTGCAACACGTGTCTGCAATTTTCACTGCCTATTTGCAAACAATTTATTTATGTTATTATTGCATTGTACTCTTATATATTACGACAACAATTATTTATGTTATTATTGTGTTGCCTGTTATTATTGTATTGCTAAGTTATTATTTACATTCTAATAATTTATGCTATTATTATATTATCACATTTTTCGTTATTTGAGTTCAGTAAAAGTGTAAGTACCTTCCTGATCCGTTCGTAAGTGTACGACATTGCTTGGCTCACTTTTGCCAAGAATGTTTTCGGCATGTAAACGGAAGTGATAAAAAGTAACAGGTTGTAATCCGCGAACCAAGACACTGGATTCAGTACCAGGGACAGAGATGTTCAATGACTTCTGCTGCCATCTATCTGTAAGAGAGAGAAATGAAACAATATTTAACGATTTAAGTCTTTGCTATTTTTTATCGTATATAGCAGGAGTTCCTAAACTGGGTGCCGTGGAACCCTGTGTTGCTACCAGTGGTGTAGTGGAGGGGGGACGCGGGGGGACGGCGTCCCCTCACCTCTTTATTTTCACTCAAGCGTCCCCCCACTTTTAATTTCAAGGGAGGACGCTGAGGACGCGAGGGGACGCTGAGCTACCTAACTTATTTAATATTAAAAATAGGCAATCATTAGTAAATTAACAGCTTTATGAAATAAGACAGAAGCTTTTAAAACTATACATATATTGTACTTCTACTTTAAATTCGTGAAAAAAAGGGATTTGCTGATTCTCTCAAACTACAATTAACAGTCGCAGGTTAATATTACTCGTTAAAATATGAGTAAACGGGAACTACATAAATTCATAGAATTAGTTTCAGCTGTGCTGGCCTGCCTAGGAAATAGGTGTGCGGGGGGGGGGGTTGGGGTTCATATATCATCATAACTTATTGAAATCAAAATAATTGACACTGCTTGTGCTATTTTTTTTTTTTTTTTTTACAAAACAGTGAGACGTTGATATTATTAGAGTTAAAAAGTTGGAGGACAATGAACGTCCTCTTTCGTCTCCCTAGACTTCACCTTAAAAAAAGTAGCTTTCCTTTAGGTATGCAATATGGAAAAACCAACAAGCATATTAAAAATTTTCTTTCACAATCATTTGTTTTCTCGTCATCGCCTCAAGCCTTTTACATATTCAAACTTTATGCATTACGCTCTTTGTTAAACAATTTCAAAACCAAATTAATGTTAAAAAGTGTTTGGATTACAAATGATTATCTGTGCAAAATCTCGTTATGGCACTGAACAAAATTGCGGTGTAAATTCATTTTAAAATGCCTTTATCACTTTCAATTTATTCAGCTTTTTTTTTTCTTTTTCCACCGAAAGAGAAAATCAGGCCCGAAAAATCCATAAAAGTACTTCAGGGATTTTTTTGTTTTTTTACAAAGAGAATTTTATATAAAACTAAAAATAATTATAATCACATAAAAGGCCTATATTTTCAGTCAAAAAAAATTCAATAGTCATAAGATAAGGCTGGAATGAAACAAAAGCAAACTGATTTTTCTCAGTCCCACGCTTTTCCATTTACCTTCCTATTGTTAACAAACTTGAACTGCTGCTATTGCCTGCTAATTGAAACCATCTATACGGGGATTGGGAACCTGCCGAATAGCTTTTCGCTGTCGTGACCCCACATGTTGCCACAGTTCATCAGGTAGCCGATACCCAGTTGAGTATTGTATGTTGTTTTCAAATTGCTGCTTGCCCAGGGCTACAAGGCTTCAATCACCCGGAATAAACCATGCTGTTCTAAAGTTACACTGCGATGCCGAATCCAGGATCGCTCGAAATTCTCTCCTTTTATTTTTCCTTATCTCTGACATAAACAACCGCAGTATTTATCTACGGTCCCTTCTCCCTTCAAAACAATCGTTTTCGTTCTTCGTGATCTTGGTTTTCAACCGAACCCCCTCCCCCAAGCCAAAAAAAAAAAAAAGAGAAGAAGAAAACAGATTCGTAGAAAAAATCTGGAGACCAATACCTTCGAAGACCAATACTGTCTACAAGGGTCAAGACGACAATGACTGTCGGCTCTTTATTAGGGTTATTGCTGTGTCATCACATGAGGTATTTTACTTCCTGGATGATACAAGTAATTATCTGTGGAGGGCAAATGCTTTCGATGGGGTACAATTGATCCCCAGCCGCTTATCCGCTTTTTTGCTCATACGTCTACACCTGCTGAACGACATCACACGCAAACTAAATTCTAAAAGTGACTGACATAACGCACAAAAATATAATCTGTCTGTCCTGGTAGTGGTACGCTACTCTATCCATTGATCACTCGTTATAGATCGAACAAGCAATTTCTCAAAAAGCAGGGGAAAAAAGAAAGAATGAAAAGATTTAGGCAACAAAATCTGTTGGAAACATTTTAAACCCCTTCCAAACGCAAAAATACTAGTATGGGGTTATCAACTGAAATAAGCGAAGCATCCAATCAAAGTGAATCGTAAGTACTTTTTTATGATTTATGCACTCATGTTTAATAGTTTTCGATTATAAAATTAAACTGAAGTATAATTCATTTTCTTCTCGGCTTCTCGCTCCGAATTTTAAGAAGATTGAGCAGTTTGAATTTTGGCTTGTGTTTTTTCAATTTGAAGTTTCTTTTCTTCTTTTTGGCTAAGTCTTTAAATAAGTGAAACATGAAAAGCTGAAAAAATAAATTTGATGTTAATTAAAATAAAAATAAATTTACTTTTTTTAAAGTTTTTGCATTGAAATATTGTATTTTAATTAAATGCAGTTTTTGAAATTTCTCAAACTCTTTCTCCTCGGCATGAAATAAATACACACACATAGAAATATGGTGAAAGTCAAGGCCGTATCCAGAGGGGGGGGGGGCACGACCCACGCCCTTCCCCCCCCCGAAATCCCGAAATTTTTCGCAATGTAGCATATCCCTGAATCTTTCCTCGACATAAGTGTTTCAAAGTCAGGTTCCCCCCCCCCCCCCCGAAAAAACTTTCTGGCTACAGCCTTGGTAAAAGTTAGTTCCAATTGGCCTCCTAGCAAATTTCTAAGGAATGAGCAGAAGATCCAACGACAGTACATTTGGTTGCCCTCTTGGGTTCGGCGCCTATTTACAGTGACTTTCCGCGACATCTGTATTTTCCTCAATCTCCTCTTACATAGAGGTTTTGGGGGGGGGGGGGGTGGGAGATTTTCGAGATAAACATGGAATTTAGGGTGTAAATGCAGGGAAAATATAAAATTTCGAGATAGGGAGGTTTTCGAGACGGACAGATTCGAGGTAAACAGGTTCGACTGTATAAATTTTTAAGCTGGTAAATTTTGTGAAGTATATTTTATACCACCGCCCTATTAAAGGGTTAAAAAAAGTTCTATATTTATGAATATGTGAAACAAAAGAAATGTGAATTGTTTTTTAAGTTATTATTGTTATTATTTAAAAAATATTATTTCAATTAATCAAGGTAGAAATATCATAACATATGGTGTTTTAATACATTGTTTTTAAGCACTTCAATAACTAAAAAAATTGAAATTTTGTAAATATAAGTATTTTATTTTTACAATATACATGTAGAGTTCATTCTTCAGTGGGAAGCACTGCCTGGATTGTTGTTTTTACTAAGAACTGTCGCCCTTTTTTCCACCAAAAGACAAACCTAGACTGAATGGCTAGTCATTCCAAAATTTTCCGGGGGTATATATTCACTGCATATTATGGGGAAAAAACAACAAAATACATAATCACACGTATAAATACAATGCATTTCTAAAAGTTAAGGGGGGCGATTGACCTCCACCCCTGATTGATCAAATGCCGCGCCTGTTGAAATGGCGGGAAACGACGGTATTTTTTTTTTTAACTTTTCCCTTCCCAAAACTCATATAAGTCGCTTCCATTTTCTCAGTTATTTCTCCAATGCAATACCAGCATAGGAGAAATAACAGGGAAAAAATGGAAGTGACTTAGGGGTCATTCCATGCAAGTGATCCAAAATCTGAGAAAAAATTTAACTCACCTTTTTTTATTTTCTTCAAATTTGCTTATCATCTGCACCTCTCAAGAACATTAAAAATCCAAATTTTTAGATTTTTATCCTGTTTTGTTTCTTAGTTATCAGACTTTGATTTTGTAAAAAACTCACATTTTTACATGGTATGCTTCAACACAAAACAGGCTCATCAACAAATAGAAATAAAAAGTTCTAGTAAAAAGCATAATGAATGCGGTTTCATATGATATGTATCATGACTAATTTTATAAAAATTTTAAATTAAAAAAAAATGATCTTAAAATTTAAATTTTAAATTTCTCGAAAAACGTATATTGGAAAATTTTCAAAATATTCTCAAATATTTCTGTCTATTTTATCATCGTTTATGCAAAATTTCAACTTGGGGTCTATATGGGGAGATATTTTTCCAACCATTTGAATGTAATTTGATTTACCAAAAAATTCACATTTTTGTGATTCAAGCTATTTTAAGACGATGGTTCCTTAAAGGCGATGATTTAGTTAGTCTGCTAAACACATCTATGTATGCGTTAGCAAGCATGGACATGTCTGTGCATGAAATTAACAAGTTCAAAATTTATTTAGGGGGAGGGGAGCAACAAATACATACACATTTTTGTCATATCATAGCTCCCTATTTTAAAATATTGTTTACAAATACTTCAATAGTTATTTAAAAATGAACAATTTGGCTTATTTTATGCATTAACAATAATTCTTTTCTGACTCATTCTTTGTTTTCAGACATATTTTAATGATATATTAATGATATGAAGGGAAAAAAGTATTGAATTAAATTCATCTGAAATAGTGAGGGAGGGGCACAACTGGCTTGATTTTACAACTTTTGGTTGTTATTCTTGATTTGCTCTTATTAGCATCCATTAGACAAGCTTACCCCAAGGCTGTAGCCAGAAATGTTTTTCGGGGGGGGGGGGGGGGCTGACTTTGAAACACTAGCGTTGAGGAAAGTTTCAGGAAGGAATATATGCTACATTGCGAAAATTTTCGGGATTTCGGGGGGGGGGCTGGGTCTGTCGCCCCAACCCCCTCTGGAAATATTTTGAATGCAAATTTCTTCATGTGACAAAAATATATGTTCGCATTTGAAAGCGTCCCCCCACCTTTTTTCCCAGGACTACACCACTGGTTGCTACACTGAGAAAGAGAGGGGGAAATGTGCCGCGAGGTGTTCTTCATATTGAAATTACACTTTTTTTTTTATCTTGCAACTTATATTCTTGTAACTTTATCTTTCATAAAAGTTACATAAAATCCGAGTTATGATCATCATTTGTATGTAGTTTCCGCTTAGTTTATCGGTTTTGGTCAAAAATCGTACAAATATAATAACCAAATTTAACAATTGTCAATGGACTGCTAAATGGTATTAGGACTTTTAAAATCGATCTCTAGTTTGATGAAATCATTTTATCGAGAGTATCGTTAAATCAAAGTTATACAACAACTATCATACTAAATACCACGGAGAGTTACTATATGACTGAATTCTTTCAAGAGTCCCACGATTTGAAAACGTTTGTGAACCCTTGGTATACAGAACTTCCTCAAAAACTAAAATAAATCCTAATAAAACGTTCTTAGAGAATGTAGGTATTTTAAATAATTAGATAATAAATAATTTAGAATAAAAGAAGAAGAAAAAAAAATCTTGTTTAGAGAAAAAACAATTATCTAATATATTTTGCAATATATGTGCGTAGTTATTACAGATGAACCAATGAGCTGAAAAATCACCCATTAGACACCGGACCGCTGGTATTCGGAAAAATCAATATTCGGTTTATCCCTAATCTAGGACATGGTTCTCCTCCAGAGAAAATCTTGTATGCGCCACTGCAAGGACTGAATTCGAGCATTATGCGTGTATGTCTATAAATGTGATTTTTCACTGCACTAGATAATTGCAATAAGTATTTATAAACATATTCGTGTTTGTCTTTGAAAAATGATTGATATTAACTTGCATAATTTGTTTATAGTTTTCATCCAATTCATATAATGATTCAATTTGGAAATAATTGCACCTTATTAAAAGACGCCGAAGGTTGAATCAAAATCCACAAAAAACTCCTCAGAGAAAGTACAATTATTAATGACGTAATAATTGCAAACCAATTCTAATCATGAACTGGAAGGCAAAAGAAATAAAGCATGCGTGCAACCAACTGACCTTCAGGTCCATTTCGTTACAGCTGGCATAGCATTTTAAAACAACTTTTTCAAAGCAACTATTTGCACAGACTTAGTTCCTCAAAAGGGGAAAAAAATGAAATTCACGCACAAATCTAGGAAATTTGAATTTCGCGTGGCTGAATAATTTAAACGACAATGAACCAATTGATAGACCACCTCCATTGAAATGTAAATATACTTGAGCTCGACATTTCAAGGTGACTCCAGCTTCCTTTTTCCTTGTGTTCCTTTGACAAGCGGGTTCGTTTTCTATTCAAGCTTCGATCTAATTGCTGTTTTGTGAATTTATATTGATGAATTCTTCAGCTTCCTTTTAGCATAGGGGAGTTTTTAAAACGAAGCCCTCGTAACCAAGTTTTATTTGCGACATTCGCAAAGAGGAATAACATTCAGTAGCAATCAAGAGATTTGTGGAGCGAATTTTGGTACTAGAGCTACCAGTTGGATCTATAGCCCTACTGTTGTTTGCAGTTCTTCTTCACAGATACAAGCTAATATGAGATCAGTACATGTGATTCCTGTTCTACTTTTGTGCTTCTTGATTGGGACTGTTAATTGCCAAGAAGAAAGCAGGGGAAATTTCTGGGATCGATTGAAACAGATGGTGAGAAAGTTCATGGATGCCGCCAGGAGTTTATGGCAAGAGTTTAAAGACGAGGTGTCATCGAGAACTGAAGATATGCAAAGCTGGACGTCAGAAATGATGGACAGTTTTAAAGAAAAAATGCGGGAATGGATAAATGGGCGAAAGGATATTCCTGAAAGTGAAAGGGAAGATATGAGAATCTATATTGAGAGACTAGAAATGCCTCAGGAATAATGCAGCGCACTGTATAGAGACTGGAATTTCGTGTGTAGTTCAAAAATGTGTTTTCCTCTAAAGTTAATAGACTGAAGGACAAGTAGACAAAAGGACAAACTTACCATTTGTGATTTTGTGTAATAAGTGATTTATCCACTAAACACTGCATAAGTAGAAGTATCATGAAAACGAAATTTAAGATAATTTTGAAAAAGCTACATACGGAGAAATATTTTTAAAATTTGTTACTAGATTAGAGAAGTGTTTTTATTTCAATAAGATGGTTTATGGTATTTTACAACGTGTAAGACCTTTCAAACAGCAAATCGCTAAAAAAAATACTGCTGTTGAACATTATATTTGGCTGTAAATAACTAAAAAAAAAAAAACCCTCGAGTATATATATATATATGTATATATGTATATTATGTTACACATTAGAAATAGCATTACTTATTTTGTTAATAACTACGAATCAGTAAAATCCCTTAGTTTTTCTGTAAAATAATTATATTCATACATTAAAAACTAATAATTGATCAGCTCTGTGTTTAAAAATTTTAAGTGTTGTTTTTAACTGTGTTTTACAATTAATTTAAGAAGAGATGTGTTTAGATTTCAAGAGTGTTTGACGTTAAATGTGTCCAGTTCTGGATTTTTATTAGAGTAAGTACTTGTATTAACTTAATGAAAAGCTTTTATAATTCAATCTCAGTGATGTGCTTATCAATTATTGATCAGTTACATCAAAATGTTTCGTCGAAATTTCATTAAATGTTTTAAGGGTAAAAACGAAAACAATATGTTTTATTGGTTGTTACAGCCATTAAAAATCTCTTATGATGCGTAAATTTTAGATTATTTATTTAATTTCTGTAATAAATGAAAGTAAATAAATATTTGCTCTACTTCCAAAATCGCGTTACTTTTGAAGTCCAATATTTATCAAAATTGTTTTTGCTATAAATCTTATTTAATGAAACGAATGCATCGATAAAAAAGATATTTTCATTAATAATAGTTTTACGCTTCTCAAGATTTATTAAAAGCTTTTTTTAGTACAGCAAGAAAATAATTGAATACGAAATTAGTTCTCGTGTATATTGCCGTGCTAAGCATAAAAGTCGTATCTGCACTTTTTGGCGAAGTTGAGTTATCGTCACCAGTTGGTTCTATGTGACATTTTACTTAAATACAATGTTATATTTTCATCGGTAAATGATAAGACATGGGTGATTAGCTCGGCAGTATAGAGTTACAAATGTGTTATATGCATGTTAAATGAATTTTACACAGGTGTTTTTATAAATTCATTTCTGATTTTTTTCTTCTACAGGTCAGTTTCTTTGACCTCTTCATTTAACTTTGTAAAACAGAAAGCTACCCAACGATAAAGTTCGTTCTTTCTTTAGTATACCATTTAAAATCATATTCGCTACTTCAAGTATATATGTCATTGAAATTTTTTGCTGTACATATTGAGTTCTTTTTCCTCCGCCAAAACTAATTTTGATTTATCTTTTCTTATTCAGATTGTTTTTTAAAAATATTTTCTTAAAATATTTTTATAGTACATGTTCATGGTCGTTCAAAAAGAATTAAAACTGGAATTGTTTCAAATTCAAATATAGCAATTAAAAAAACACTACTGTTTAATAAATTGCATATCTAATCTTTCTCAGAAGTTTTTGACCTGATATAAACGGCTTCACGATTTTTAGAAGGCTCTATTAAAACTCATAAAATATATTTATATGAATTTAATAATTTATAATGATGGAACTTTTAAAAGATCAATTTATAAATATCTGACAATAATGCCACAATGTCAATTTTTTTAATCTCTTCTTACTTTTAAAATTCATTTTAAACAGAGATTTGTAGCTGATTTGATATTACCTCTCAAAGTAATCACTTATGTTCTTAATTGATTTTTAAGAATTAATTTTTGGTATTGATGACGAACTAGAAAATTTACGCCGTTTTAACTTAAGCGTTGCATTTTCATACCACACTTGATTAGAAGTACAACCTATAAAGTTTAATTTGCAAACTAAGATATTAAAATATTAGAATTACAAAAAATAAAATAAAACAAAATAAAATAGTTTATAATGTAGGAAATTAGTCAGTATAAAATAGTCAGTTAATCAATATCTTTAATAAGAGGCAAAGATTTCAGGAGTTGTAAAAATAATTAAATAAATAAATAACAGAAAAATGCAGCTTCCTAAGTACATTAAATTAGTAAAGATATTATGCGTTTTCTGTGATGGGAAATTTTTAGGCACTTATGCACAGTAATATAGAAAATAACTTAGTCTCCAAGCAATAAATATAGATTATAAAATGCTACATGCGCTTCAGAAGCCTTTCTTATTCTTTTTTTTCTAAGTAATTGTATTTTTAATCATGCAAATATTTAAAATTTATAAAGATACTTAATCATTTTAGTAAACACATCCCAGAAAATATAACTTTGTCCTTTGGACGGCCAAATGACATCATTTCAGAGCTCCTACCTCTCAAAAAAAAAAAAAAAACAGGTTGTCTGAGGGATATGTTTTATCCTGTGACGTACAAAGGACATCCCAGGGAGGAAATGTCTGGAAATCGTGCGTCATCTAATGGTCCCAAGGAGGTCCGATCGTTCATGTTTTGGCTATATTTTGGACAAACGTGCTGTACGGTTGTCAGGACGTTAAGACTAGAAAATATTTCTTATGTCTTGAAGAAAATATGCATAAATATATTATGTGCAGTAATATTAATCAATATTTTATCAGCAATAAAATTAGAAAACATAAATCAGCCTTATTTTTCATGGAGTTTTAACTATTTTGCTTGAAATAGTAAAAATTTCAACTTATTTTTAAAATATTAAATCAGATTTTCTTTTAGTAAACCGTAAAATGAAGAAAGAAAAGGAAAAAAAATAAAAAATAAAAAATAAAAATGTTCCTACAAGTTGACAAACATATTCTAAAAGCGTATGATTTAGTTCAAACGCGGGATATCCCTAGGACATCCGAAAAGAAAGTCCATGGTACGGCCTGAAAGGATGCGGATCACTTTTGGGCATCCGTGAGCCAAATAAAATATTAGTTACAGGGGCGTCCTGTCTGACCCGTCTGAGGATGTCTAAATATTTTCGATTTTGACATCTGACCAGATTTGGACGTTCTGAACATAAAGTGGACGTTCAAAGGACTTTTGGTGATGTCTGGGTTGTTAGTTATGATACTAGTTAGTTATTTAGTTATGATACTAAATGTTATTTAGTATCATAACTAAATAACAGTTCTGGATAACTAAAAAAATTTTAATCTAATTTTTCTTTTCTGCCACTTAAAATATACTGTTAAATTTGTTTTCACAAATAATTCTAAATGTATCATTAAAGCTTATCTTCAGTTTTAATTAAATAGTCTTAAGAAACCCTGTTGTCATGCAGAACAATGGCAGCAGATTTTCCATAAGTAAAAATTATTTAGAACACAAGAACCATTTTGAAGAAAAAAAAGGTGTGAAATGAAAATTAAATGAGAATACCTGCTTCTTCCTTGTAATACAAAATATATTGCGTAATTTGACTATTTCCGCTGTAAGGAGCAGTCCATCCCAGCTTTGCATTTCTGCTTCCAAATTCTAAAACCTTTAAATCCTGGGGTGCATCTGGTGGCTCTGAAAACGTAAAATATTCAAGAATTTAAAAAACACTTTATTAAGAATTGTTAATTTTAATGTAAAAATATTCATTGAAAATTAATTTTGACAAAAGTTAATGCAGAATCAATGTAAGTAAAAACTACTGGTGCAGAATTTTTGAAACATCAATAAAAAAATCGCTTTTTATTTTTTATCTATTGGACTCATTTCAAGTTCAGTTGTACATAAATTTAGAAATGGCATTAATTTAAAGCAAGGTAATATTTCAAAAGTATGGGATTGGAAACTTTCTTGAGCAAATAAAATACACAAAAAATGGCATTTACTTGTCTTCAAGAAGCATAATTTTTTAGCTAGTTTAAAAATTGTTAATTTTTAACTTGTTAATAGTTAACAACTGTTGGTGCATTAAAAAAAATGTTACTAATAAGGCTACGCCTATGTAAATAATTACATAATATTATGCATTTTTTCCCCTGAAAAAAAAAACAAATCTAGCCAGTAAACAAGTCAAGTTCCCTATCGAGACATACAAACATCGAGTTTGTTATATATTTTACCACTTGGACTTAACAATTGCAAACTGCTTCAAATATACCTTTAAATATCTAACACAAACGCTTGAAAATTATGGCCATATCATTTTTGTAAAACGAACTATATTAGTTATTGGGAAAATTGCATAAGTCATTCTTCGAAATTGTTAATGGATGTTTTAGTAAATCACAATCATCAAGGTTTTTAAGTGTCAGTTTTTTTTTTAAATATTCAAGGATAATGCTGCAATGTAAGCTTGCTACAATAAAGAAGACTAGTGACATTTTATCGTAAAAAAAATAAGTTTAATACTTTATCATAAAGAGGAGAAATATAGATACAAAGTGAAACTTCCAAAAATGGAATATTTTGCTGTCCCCTCCGCAACGTATTTTCAATATTTTTTTGCAGTCTTTCCTTTATTCCTTGACTTCAGGTGGGAATGGTTTGAGCCTTGTTTATGCAATTATTAAAAAATTAACGTGGAGAAATATTAATAATTTGAAGTATCGAAGTTAAATAAACAGTTAAATTTCGCCTCCGCAACGAAATATCTTATCCCGATTTGGCCCATTCATGTTTTACGTCAAAAGTGCTTTCTGACAAACTTTGCTTTGAGTAAATCCTCGGCTATTACATCAAGACGAACAAAAAAAAAAAAAAATAATAATAATAAGAAAATAAATAAGCCTGAATTTTTTATTTTATATTGTTTATTTGTTCATTCTTAACTGCTGAAAAATAAATGAAAATTTCTCATTTCAAAAAAAACATGGAATTGAAATGTCATGACTGAGGTTTTGTAGAAAAAAAGGTTCGGCTCGAATCGGAAGAGCAAATTCTGTCAATTGTTTGCAAATAAGGGCTGACACGCAAACAAATTAACATTTCGTCATTCTAAAAGCCTACTTAAGACAGAGAGAGAGGAGGAGGAGGAGAAGAAGAAGTAGAATAAAAAAAGAAGTAACAGAAGAAGACAGACAAAATAAATATATAAATATTCATTGAGTTAATTTACAGTAGACTTTTCCTTATTTCTAGCCATATTTTCACATACGATATTTTCGAAAGAAGTTATTTATTTATCAATTTATCTTTTCAAGAAAATCAGTGAAAAATCGGCTTAATAGTTATAACATTAATATTTCAAAAAAAGAAGGGGGGTGCGATGGGAAAAGAAGTAAAAGAAAGAAAAAAGGAAATAAAATGTTTTCACATAAGAATTCAATGTAGTTTTAGAGCAAGGGATTTCTTATGCAGTTCTTATGCAGTTCAATATTTTTCTTTAATGTTTGATTTCATGCTGAGACTTCTGTCAACAATTAAGATTGATAAGTGATATTTTAAGTTAAATATCAAAGAAGTTTTGAAAGATTATAATTAATGAGCAAACTATTTTAAAAGTAATAATAAAATTACACGTTAATTTAAAGCACAAATGAGCAAAAAAATGCAGACATACGTTTCGGGATTGCTTGGAATCCCTTTTTCAATGCGACAGGGAGCTTCTAGATGCAAAACATCCAAATGAAGCAGACAGAACAAGAAAAACAAAGCTTATATAGCCTAAGAATTATCTGTAAACCAATGAGAATAAAGGCAGCGTGAAGTGGAAGTAGAAGTAGCAGGAAGACACCAATAAGAGAGCAACAAACGAATCCAGTTGAAAGTACAGGAAGTAAAAAAGGAATATCAATAAAAATAAAGCAAAAAAGACGACAGCATGCATAAAAATTGCAAAAATAATAAAATAAAATACAAAGAATAAAATTGAAATAAAAATAAGTACAGAAACTACCAAAACAAAATGCAAAACAAAGTACACATGTAAAGGAGGGGGAGGGGAGGGAGGGGGGAAGGAGAAAAATAGACACAAAAAAGGAAAACAACAAGAAAACCTAGAAAGAACAACAAATTAAAGAAATTTATGCCAGACCTGTGAAAAATAAGGAGTTGAGGAAGAATCATTAACCAAATTAGAACTATCCCTGTTAATATGATAAGCTTCCCAAAAGTCAAGCTCTAAAGGGGAAGAACATTTTTGAATAATTTTACCAGAATTGAAATCAAAAGAGTGGTTGGAATTCCAACAATGTTGAGCAATGCTAGACTTATTTAACTCTTGCTTTCGTACATAACCTTTATGCTCATTTAAGCGAATTTTCAGAGCACGTTTTGTCTGCCCAATGTAAGAAAGGCCGCAACGGCAACTAATTTGGTAAATACCCCAAGTGTTAAGTTGATCGACAGGATCCTTAAGAGAAGAGAAGGAAAGTTTGTTAGTAGGAGCAAAAACGACTTGAAATTGAAACCTTTTTAGGATTTTAGCAATACGGAAACTGACAGAATGAAAGAATGGTAACACAACCAAATTCTTTCTAGAAACCACATTATTGGGACCAGAAGTTTTCTTAGAAAGTTTGTTATGAATAGAATCAATTAAAGAGTGAGAAAATCCTCTATCAACAGCTACAGCTTTCAGATAGTTGAGTTCAATCTTGAGAAGCTCAGGAGAAGAGCAAATATTAATAGCACGATGGACCAGAGCATTAAAAGCCGAATATTTTTGGTTGGGAGGATGAGACGACAGTCTGTGAGGAGGTAAAGAAACAGCGAAAGGTTTACGATAGACAGAAGTAGTGAAACCAGACTCACTCTTAGAAATAAAGACATCAAGAAACGCGAGGCTACTATTAAGTTCTTTCTCACAAGAAAACTGGATATTAGGATCAATGGAGTTCATAATAGAAAGAGCATCATCAATACCTAACAAGTTACTGTCCGTTAGGACAAAACAATCATCCACATAACGAACATAAAATTGAAATTGCAATTTCTGGAACAGTTTTTCCTCAAAATAATGCATATAGAAATCACTTAAAATAGGACTAAGAGGACTTCCCATAGCCAGGCCATCTACCATAGCATAGAATTTACCATTAAATACAAAAGTGCTCTGTTGCAAGCACACACGAGTAAGGAAAACTAATTCCTCAATTTCCACAGAAGTAAAATGAAATTCAGAAAGCCTTTTCCTGAGGCAAGTCAAAGCGCCATCAACAGGAACATTAGTAAACAAAGAATTAACATCAAAAGAGGCCATAACTGAATTATTCGGAACGAAGTTATGAATTTTCTTAACAAAATCGGTGGAATTTTTAACAGTGAAAACATTCTGACTCCTAAGTGGAGAAAACACAGAAACTAAATACTTGGAAAGTTTATATGAAGCAGTGCCAATATTGGAAACAATTGGTCTGAAAGGAATACCTGCCTTGTGTACCTTTGGTAAAGCATAAAAACGTGCACAATTAGCAACAGAAGGAATCACAGACCGTTTAGCAATCAAAGGAATAGAATGAACAGACTTAACAGCAGAAGAAATAGCTTTTAACTCTTTGTCACTAGGATCTTTATAAATTTCAGAATAAGGACCAGAAGCAATTAAGTCATCAGTTTTTTCAACATAAGATGATTTATTAATCTCTTGGATGTTTTGCATTTAGAAGCTCCCTGTCGCATTGAAAAAGGGATTCCAAGCAATCCCGAAACATATGTCTGTATTTTTTTGCTCATTTGTGCTTTAAATTAACGTGTAATTTTATTATTATTGTTTACTTGCACAAAGTTAAATTATTTTTATTTTAAAAGTATTTATTTAACTCAATTATTATAGCATAAAATTATGAACAAAGAAAGCTACATTCCTTAACTATGAATAAACATAACTGTTCTTAACTTTTTAAACTATACTTTGATATGACTTCTCACGTGATTGATTTCTGTTAAAGTTTCAGTATTCATCTGAATTATTTATGAAGTTTTTACTTACAAAACTTTAGATTGTTGTAGAATATTTTAAATAAAAAATAAAAGATAGAAAATTAGGTATTCTAGTAGGTAAGATTATTGCTTTATTTATTGACTCTGTTGGAAACTCCTTGCGGATTTTTTCTCAAATCAAACTGCATGCATTCGCGTTTTTTTAACTAAAATCGTGAAGATAATCTAAGCTAACTATTGGTGTGGGATTTTACTTTTTAAAACTTAAAGTACATTATTATACTTATGTTACTAAAGAAATTAAAACAATATGTCTGGAATATAACTTTGCAAAAATTAAAACCATCAACCAAACCATTTTAATCAAACTAAGACTTTTTTTTTTTTTTTCAAAATCTTTATTATATTTATTTATTTATTGGTAGTTTCAATAAAAACTCGACAAAATTTAAAGGTTAATTAAAAAATATTTTTCTAGCAACAAAATGCGTTCCAAGTATTAAAATAAAATAGAAAATATTAGAGGAGAGAAAAAGCTCTTTCCTTTTTACCGCCACAAATTACCTTAATTACACATTAAAATTTTTATTCCGACTCCTTCAGTATTGCAATCGTCATTGTTTCTAAAATTTAGCTCGTTTATTTTCCACTAGATGGCAGCATATATCTTTTAGGGATTCAAAATTCCGGAGTTTTAAACCTTTATAATTACTAAAATGTTTGAACGTATTTGATACCAAATACCAAGCAAAGGAAGTTCAATTCTATAACCAAATCCAATATTCGACGAAGATAAAGGAAATCAAGAGGAAATTCTGAGTTAATATCCGCAGCATGTGTGATTCTCAGTTTAAAGAAATGAAATAAACGTTTCCAAACCCCACACAATGAAAAAATACTTTCAGAAAAAGTATGCAGCACGAATTATATAGATATATATCTATCTATGTATATATAATTAAGTGAATACTTCCCCTCTTTCCGCACATGAATTTATTATTTATTAAAAATAAGAACTTAAATCAATACAACCAGGCCCGCTCCAAGAATGACCGGCGGCGTTGCCTACTGAGCGCCTTTTTTTAGAGTTTGGGGAAAAAACGGTTTTTTCTACTAAAACCCAACCTAATGAGTTCTTAAAAATTAATTTATTGACCCTGCAGCGTCTTCTTCGCGGTTGCCCGCACACCCCCATGTTTTCTCTTCTCGTAAGAAACCCTTTTTCTGAATTTTCGAGAAGAAGAATCCTTTTTTGCCTTCTTGTTATTATTATTTTTTTCCCGTTTATCGTGATTGCTTAACTCAAGGCTTATGCAAACTTATGCATTGTTACAGACAGTGATAGGGACTGGTCCTGAACAGTTTTGGTGAAAAAATTGTTTGAAGAGGGCGGCACAAGAGAACCTGCTTAGGGAGTATATGATTTGAGAAATAATGCTAGAAATCAAACAAAAATTGGTACATATCAATGTACTCGAACAGATACAAAATGGCTGCTGGTTTTAGCTGTTACATCAGTCGTTGAAAGCAGGTTGCGAAACCAACGTCTTTATCGACTGCTATGTCAACAGAAATAAAATTAATCAAAATCGAACAAATATTAAAGTTCAGACGGACCCCGATTCAAAATAGTGCTGTTTATTTCTCTTATTTATTTATTTATTTTTATCGCACAAATTGCTCTAAGGGATGTTGTCCAATCGAACGTTTTCAGATTAACAGGCCTCCTATACTTTAAGGAGTATAGCAAGAAATCAAACAAACGTCCGGTTACGCACGGACTAAGATACGAACTGGGAGGCTAACCATTCAAAATTTCAGGCCTAGAGGAGGGGGAGGGGGAGTGTATATTGCAAAAAGAAACAATAAAAAAAGCATTAAAAGCACTAACTTTTAATGTAGCACTTTATCTATATAAATTTTAAACTATATAATTGGTTTGTGTCACAACTATTGACAAATTCTATTTCACTGCAGTAATCCCTCGATTTTTTTCTTTTCCTTTTTTATTAACTTTCGAGTATTAACTTCGAAGCTATTTGTACAAGATATGAAAACTATGGGAATCGGGTCATTTCGTTGTAGGAAAAATACAAAGTGACTTCAATGTAAACTTTCATGTTCCTCGGAATATTATTTTTTCTATATCAACTAAAACATACCTTGCATGATAAGCTGGATATTGGTGTCATCTTGGCCGAAAGCATTCGAAGCCATGCAAGTATATAAAGCAGAATCCCTGCGATCCGCTCTCCTTATAACCAACGCAGATGTCGTACCTCCACTCAAAACAGTTTCTGTTAATTCATATCTGAAAAAATACGCACCAACCCGGAAAAAACATTGAATTTATTTTAGTAACAATGCAAAAAACAAAGAAAACCACGAAAATGAATCATTAAAACTACTAGCAACAAAAATACAACAACAGCAACTAACTAATCCGCAATGATTAATTGATCGATTACATAGACAAACCCTTACACACATAGAAAATCACAAAACACAAAGCGCGATAATATAAAGAATAATTTTAAAAATGGCCTGGCAGGGTGGCATAGTGGTTATGCGCAGGCCTCGTACGCCCAAGTTCGCAGTATCAAACCAGGCCCAAGTCGGTGGGTTTTCAAGATGCCGAAAACCAACAGCGCCCATTTCGTATGATTATGCGGTATGTTAAAGATCCCTTGAGTATCATTTTTCCAAATCTGGAATATTTGTATATCCCTTAACTCTTAATTGCATAGGTTTTATTGATATGAAAATTCAACTATCTTTATTCATGCTTTACAAATCTTCAATCAATTCCTAAAAGCTAAAACAGGTTAGTACAGTACAGTGCAGTCAGTACTGTAAACAAAAAATGTCAATGGGAGGAACATGCTATGGGACAAATATTCAAACTTTACTGCGTCTAGAACAGTGGTTCCCAACCTTTTTTCCCTTGCTAACCCCTTCTAAAATTCCAAAGAAAAAGACGAACCTCCTTCTGCAATCGTAACAAAATTGAAAAATTGCTAGCACATTTATTTTACATGTTGCACATCGTTTCATGAAATTAAATAAACACATAATTTTAAAACACCTAGATTTAAATAAAAACTAAAGTAATAAGTATTAGTTCAGTAAACATATGGATTCACAAAAATATGTTTCAAAATTACTTTTCTGATGGAGCGAAAATGTGATGGAATAGCATGAAAAATATATGTACAAAATTTTGAATCCATCACTAGTTTCGGATTTGAAATATACAAAATGCGCAAAAGAAATAAAAGTTTGCAGACAGATTAAAATTAACGTATTTTCAAATTTCTCATTGCGATAATGCAGAAAAACTGAGATAAAGTGCGACAAATGCGTGAGGTAAAAAAACTAAAACTAATCAATAAATATATCCCGGTTCCACATTTGGGCTTATATATAATTAGGCGAAAATAATGCAAAATTTTATATTTTAGTAACTTTTCATAAGTTCGCCGCTTTCTTCACGCTAGCGTGAAAAAGTGGGAATTGGTTGAAGAAATATGAGTTCAAAATTTAAACTAAATCAATGGATAGCTCCTGGCAATGGATAGCTCCTTTTTCGTGATCTTTATTTCTGAAATCAGGTAAAAGTAGAAATAAGTGTTTTCAAATTTTGTAGGTGTGCTTCTTATAGCAGTCCACACCTTTTCCGCATTATCGGAAGACCATTTTTAAAAAAACACGTTAAAAAACACCATTTTTAAAAAGACCATTTTTACGCTTCGTTGAAATACGCATGTTTTTTTTTTTACTTTATTAATATTAGCAATTAAAAACTCCGCCATTGCAATATTATTTTCGCGAACCACTGGTTGGGAAACGCTGGTCTAGAATATCATGATTCCAAAAGGATTTTTTTTTTTACTTATCAAAAGGAACCTCTGGTGTTTGTAACGAAAATAAAATACAGTGTTTATTTAGATGACATAAAACCATTGACGTTAATTTGGTTGAAATCTATTCTGTGATATGAGTGATAGAAGAGATTAATGAATTCATCAAAGCACCAACCACTTCATTCATATAACTATAATTAAGATATAAGCAGAAAGGCATGCATTTACAAACAATTCAATGATTCATTCCAAAAAATAGGAAGGAAACTTTGCTAACTAAACAAAAGAAATAATAAGAATACCTCAGATCGGCATGCGGCTCGAAACTTTGTTTGTCTTTTAACCAAGTGATTTGGAGAGGACGATCTCCAATGGCTTCACAGACTAGTTTTGCATCTTCTCCTTTACGTACTGTCTCTGCTCGGAATTTGTTTTTGAAATGAGCCGCCACTATGAAAATAAAATATAACTACAATTTATTTCTACATCTTCCAAACTAAGAAATTTATTTGTTAACAAAACACACAAAACAAATAGCCACATCATTTTTGGGAAGACAACATGTTTCAATCCTAATAACAGATCTACTACAAGTACTGAGCTAAAAATCAGGCATAGACTATAAAACGACTATAACAAGAAGTTCGGCCAAAACTATACGAGCCTACTTTCCCGTATACACCAAATTCAAATTTATAATCTAGCTAACTCTTTCTCATTTAACTATAGTTCTTAATTACTTCAAATATACCTCTTTCAACGGATAATACATATTCATTCACTCAATCATTCATTCTTTCATTTATTCAGTCATTCGTTTATTCATTTATTCATTAACTTATTCATGTATTTATTGTTCAAATCAAAAAGTAAAATATGGAAATGAGATGTCCTCGCCGAATCCTTTCGAATAGAAAAGAATTTTTCGAATAGGACAATTCGTTCAAAAGTTATTAGGGGGGAGGGACACACACACCGACAGACTGACAGACAGACCGACAGATCGAAAGACACTTTTTCCCCATCTCAAAACCCTACTTTCAAATTTATTACTTTTCATTCTTTAATTACTTAACTTATTTTTGACTTTTCTTGATTTCTAAAGATATTTTCACGATGAATTAAGCCTTCTTTCATGCTTTATTATTATTATTTTTTTACTTTTACGGGAAAGTACGCTAAAAACGAGTCACTTTCGTCAGTTCTATAGCTCTTTGTAGGTAACGAGCTCTATGTAGGTTTAAATAGCGTAACTTTAATGATAACAATCCTTGCATGTGTATTATAATTGCCATGAGTCTCACGAATTTTTTTAAAAAAAATTACGTTGTGTCAGAAACAACATTTTTATTATTAGAAACACATTATTAAAAAAAAACACTATATATTAAATTTTGTGAAATTTACCATGAACAGAAAGCTTGACGACTTTGCTTAGACCTTGTCCAATCCCGTTTGTTGCTTGACATAGGTAATGTCCCTCATCATCAGCCTCGACATTGTGGATAACCAGAGATCCGTTTTCAAAGACATGCAAACGAGAGCTGCTACTAATTGGGCGGAATTCAGATGCGACGTCACCTGCAAGGACACAAATCATTCCATCATTTATGTATTAAAATAGTTTTTGAAATAAATAAATAGAATCATTTTCAACAAAACGCCCTACTCTTTTTCAGTTTACCTTCTGATTTAGTCCAGCGAATACGGGGAATAGGAAATCCATCGGCTTGGCAGTCCACTACAGCTGATCGACTTTTAATTACACTAGTGTCTCCTGGTTCGATTCTCCATCGTGGAGGAACTATTGAAAATTATATTAAAAAGGGTTTTTAGAAACAATATGCAAATTATGCATTCGTTACAAGTTTTGATCTTATTGAAATATGGTTTTTCTCGTTCATAATAAAAAAACCCTTAAAACCTAAAAATTTAAAAAAGGTTTTATGTATTATTGGTTTCATTGAATGCACATTTTCTCCTTACTCGTTATGATAAGTTAGTTTTTTTTCTTCCAAAATAAGCCATGCCGTAAATATGCAACTTATGCTCCGTTTTAATTTCAAATTTTTAAAGGGCAAGAACAGATAGTCTTCTTTTTTTTTTTAAACTTCAGTACAGACGTTGACTCTAAATTAGTATTATAGAGTTAAAATAAAACACAACTACACACATTAAAAAATTATACTTACAATTTTTTACTTTGTGTAGTTTTGTAATTGGAATTTAAATCGTTAACATATTCCTTAATATGCTTCTATTGATATATGACTATACTTTTATAAATTATCGACGCCGACGCCTGTTACTGCCCTGCTTAGCACATTTTGATTACTCCCTTCTAATAGTTAACTAAATTTTTATTCAATAATCGAGCTCAAATCTACTGTTTTTTTTTGTTTTTTTTAGCTTCTTCATGCAGTAATATCGTTCGTTCATTAAATATTTCTTGAAAGCATACGTTTCCGGTCTTAATGAAATGATAATAATAACAATGAATTAATACTTAATTTAATGAATTAATTTATTATTATTATTATGTTATTATTTGTTTATTTATTTGTTTATCCAAACGTTATAAATTCTTAAAATAATAGCATAAATTAGAAATTAGTGTGATATTGATGTGTATAATAGAGTGAAAATTATACAATTAAATATATTAAATGCCAGTAAAGAAGAACTATTTTTTAAAAAATGCAACACTGAAATCCGGAAGGTTTTTTTTTTTTTTTTTCAAAATCTCCCTCCTATCAATACATTTTCCGCAAAAAATTTTAAATTTTTAATACAATTTTTAAGAAATATTTTAATAATGAAATGTTAACTTCTCGTTCAAGTTTTATTTCATTTATTTATTCATTCATTTATTTTCATTTACCTAATTTTCTAACGCATTTTATGAGAATATATCACGTTCGTAATGCGATGCAGAAAGTTAAGGGAAGGATAAAAATACTGAAGGAAATTCAGAAATATAGAATAGAATAGAAGAGCGTTCAAACAATGTGTGGTGCTGCCATCTACTGACATTAGCAGTAAGATAACCTGTTTTGCCATTTGCAATATTATTTTTCAATTCTTAAAATTTAACAGGCCAACTACTTTAACAACAAATCAGTCAAAATAAACGTTAATATGCAATCCCGTTAAACCTCAATTTGTTAAATTACCTTTTGAAACATCAAGTAATTGTTATAAATAATTCCATAAAAGAGTCGAGTGCTTCGAATAACTCCACCATATCCAAGATTCAAAGAATGAATGGATTTCTTCAAGATGTTAAACACATGAGCGCTCAAAAAAATTTTTAAAATTTGATATAATAAGATTAAATGTAGAAATACAAATATGAAAAAAAAAAAAAAGAAAGAATAAGAAAAGAAAAGTAGAAGAAGAAAAAAAAGCCGTAACTAAAATTTGTTTGTTATTAAACACGATTAGATTAGTCAGAAAATAACAAAAATTAATATTACTATTTCTTTTACTATTTATTCTATTTTTTCAACATTTTTCTACTGTATGTTAAAAAAAAAATTGAGCCTCATGAATTTCAAAGACACGATATCGAGCATTTACACGATACTAAATACGATATATTATACACGATATATACTATGCGATAGATACTATACACGATACATTCTTCTTCCTGTTTTTAACTACATGATCTAAAATATCATTTAAAAGATTACAAAATCTTTATTATTTATCATGTTTAATAACAATAATATTATTAATTAAAAAAAATATCATGATTTTATTCAATAAGTGAGAGAGAGAGAATGGATCTCAAACCAACTTTTAATATAAGCACTGACATAAAATTTATCTGTAAGAAGAGCTAAAGGAAATTTTCACACTATCAAAAGTATTTTTAAAAATTTGTTTGTAATATTATGGTATACTATTATATGAAAGTCCGACGCTCTAACCACCAGGCTACCACAGCTTACTCTCCTGGGGTACTCAACAAAAGTCTGATCGGCGGCTTCGTGAGAATTCCTACTGAACGCCTTTGTTAGGGTCGAATAAAAACCCGGTTCTTCCCCGAAAAACTCTATCTGATGGTATTTAATGCTTATTGTTGTTTTTCGGGTTTTATTGAGTGTTTTTTTTTTTAAAGGCACCTTTTTGACACGGCGCCGTCGGCCGCACCACCTTGCACATATGGACGGCGTTTGACTGGTACTAAAACCCGGGTTTTCGGCCTTAATTCTGGATAAAAATCGAAATGTTGATAGATATGCTTCCATCTATCGTGTGTTGTCTAATCGAACTCCTGCATTTACGGTGCCTTATTTCTGAGGAACCCTCTTCTGCTTTAACTCCTGGTCGTTTTGTGAGGGGAAATTGCATGTTGTATATTTATGTTTCATTAGAGTTATTGCGTTGATGTTAGCAGGGAAAAAATCGAGAGAAGAAATAACGCATGATCTATAATGATTTCCCTAGCTTGCAAATCGTTACCGTAGATTAAAAGATGTTTATTTATAACAAAAAATATATATATTTAATCTTAACGGAGTACTAAAACCTAAGCTTTATTATTCATGTCTGTCGCTGCACTTTATTCTCCCAAAGCAAACTCAAAAATATCACTTTCATCGACTCTTTTGTGGTAGACCCATTAAACAATTTATAGCATATATATCTTGAACATTAGCACCGAAGTTATAAGAATAAATTCTAATAAATTTCCTGTTTTTTTTTTCAATACTACTGGACATGAATTTTACGTTTGGATACGCTGTGGAGCTGATTCCAAGCACTCTCGTACCCTTGAATGTTTGGTGGAGATGTAAGCCATACCGTGAATTACCATTGTAGCGGAGTGGCTCACGATTCCTGCTGCGTTTGAGGCTCGGCAAGTGTAGTTTCCATGATCTTCGGGAGATAAAGACTCAAAAACTAAAGATGAAGAGAATCTAGTGACAGGAACAACCTGCAAGCCTTCACCAGAGGTATGCATTCCATCCTTTACCCATTGAATGAGGATCGGAGGATCACCATCTGATATGGTGCAGAGGATGCTGAATCTTTTACCTTGTTGAAGAGATTTCGGGAAGGTGAAGGGTTCGATGACTGGTTTAACTGCAGATGAATGAAAGGAGTTAGTCCAATTTTAAAATATTGGTGAATCAACACATGCTTGTAAAGTTCCGATAAGTAAATTTTGGCAATATCATTTTGTAGTCTGAAGAAAACATTTGACAAATACAGTTCAACTACGAACAATATATTCACCTGTCCTTAATGGTTAACAAGACAGAGGTAATTTGGGACATGAAAATGACATGACTGAACTCCCAAGCGAGAGTACAGTCATTTTATGAAGAAGTTGTAATGTATTTTACTTAATGAATAAACGTAATAACTTTATTGGAAACAATATGATAATGTCCATTTTCAAATTTTGGAAGCAGAATGACGCATTATTATGTTTCCCATTTACATGCATTGAAAATTTACATGGAAACTTACTGAGTTAGAAAAAACGCTACTTTTACAAAAGCATAATAATTTATAAACATTCGATATGACACCGTTAGTTTGAAAACGAAGACATGAGGTGATCAGTAAGCTTTCTTTGCAGGAAGCGTATCAAGTAAAGTGATTTTATATTTTATGTTGTGATAAAGCAGGAAGCGTATCAAGTAAAGTGATGTTCTAATATTTTATGTTGTAAAAAGTTCGTACAAAGTTTTCAGCCGTGAATTAGAAGTATCAGCATGTAAAGTAGTCTTAGCAATTCAGCAAATAAGAATTGTCGTGCTAGACACTGTCCGCAGATTATTGGTCTCACGCGTTAGTTGAATCTGGTAATCTCGTTCTTCGACTTAACTTAATAAATTTATCTAACCAAAATTAAATATTGGGGGAAAATAACTACTAACTCGAAAATTAAAATACATAAATTATTTTTAAAAATGTTATTGTTATTATTTAAATTTTCACTACTTTCAACCCTATAAGAGCTCTATCCCCCCCCCCCCCCACACACACAACATATTAATTGGACACTTTAGAACATGGCGAATTGAATTTAAAAAAAAAACAAAACGCTAAACGTATTTTCCTTTGCAAAATTGACCGACTTTTAAGAGGAACAAATATAATGAAGATTTTGGGAAATTTTTAAAATATATTTACATTGTGAACTTTCCTAGGTAGATCAAGTTTTACGATCCTTGAAAATTAATTTGGAAGAGCATGTACGGACATTATTGCTAAAAATCAGAGTTAACATTGAGGGTTGCTCACTAATGTTGAACTTTGTTAAAAAATTTGAATGAAGGTACATTTTATAGAAATACTTACCTCCAGCGTTAACCCTGATTTTTGGGAGGCATTTAATATTGTATTCAAACGTTGCCCGGTTTAGTCAGGGGTTTAGCCCCCTCCCCCAGAGTGCTGGTGCAATATAGAAACTTTGGAATCCCCAAAACACAATGACCCCCAAATCGACCAAACAGTAGAGCATGTCCCTGTCAAAAGCCCCTGAAAATACAACTACCTAAAAATTTCAATGCTACAGTCTGCAAAATGGTGGGCATCCCTGGTTTAGTTAATGACTCAACCTCTTATTGTAGTTTTGTAGACATAATTGCCTAAATTTTCCTATCATCAAAATAACTTAGAAAAAAAAATCCTCAGTTTTTTTGCAAAAAAAGGCACATTTTTAAGAAACCTTTTAAATTTTTTTTCTTCCATTTTTGATACTTTGTCATATTGCACATTGTTCTCTTCCTTTCTTATTACTAAGGCTCGACCGATGCATCGGCTTTGCCGATGCATCGGCGCCGATTGTTCAGCAAAGTTGCCATCGGCATTGGCGGCCGATGTTAACTTTAGAAAAACATCGGCCCATCGGCCTTGAAAAACATCTAAAAGCCGATGCAAGGCCGATGTTTTTCGCAGGGACAACTTTCTAGAAAACATTCTGTCTTCAACTTAACTAGATTTCTGTTTTCATACAATAACAGGCAGCACATCAGTTAAATAAAGCACAAAAATAATGTCATTCTACAAAGTATTTGATAAAAAATTCTGAAATATAGTTTAAGCGATCGCTGCCCAACAACCTTCATTATTAAAATTATTACTCTTTGAACAGAATGCTCGCGAAATAGAGTATGTCAAGTAAAAGTAATAGAAGCATCTTACGAGTGCTATTTGTTTTTCGCACTAGGTTAGTTGCCTCATTTTTGTCCGTTTTTCGTTTAAATAACGACTTAGTGCATTACATGTCATTGTGCAATAATCTAATACCATATGCTTTTAGCTTGTCAAGTTTCTTATTATTCTGAAATTATAAACAATATAAAGTCAACTCAACCAAAGTAC
Organism: Octonoba sinensis; assembly: GCA_038502835.1. Lineage (NCBI taxonomy): Eukaryota > Metazoa > Arthropoda > Arachnida > Araneae > Uloboridae > Octonoba > Octonoba sinensis. The sequence continues at coordinate 130,467,987 of CM076600.1, forward strand.
GATAATAATTTTAATTTTTTTACCCGCGTAAACTTTTTTCTCTTAGCGTGTTTTTTTTTTTTTTGTTATTTCTTCGATGCCACGAGCTAGTTTTTCTGCAATCGGGCAGCAATCTCTTTGCATCTGCTTTTATTTGCGGTTATTCTCATTATTTTATTTCTAGTTTACAACATAAAAAAAAAATGATAAAAAATAAGAAGCAATTTTCCAGTGTAAATGTTTATTGATCGAATTGTTATGTGACCAGGTTCGACTCGGAATTTTCAAAAATTGAATTCTCAAAATGCGAGTTCGCGTTTGCGCGACAGGATTTAATAACATCTTAATTAAAAGGCTAAAATTTCTTTATTTTCAAAGATTGATCAATGCATTTTTTTTTTCAAAATACATCTTAATTTTTTATACGATAATTATTTTAATTTTTTCCAGTGTAAACTTCGTTTTTTTAGCGTACTTTGTTTTTAGATTCTTCGATGCCACTTGTTAGACAGTTGACAGTTTTTCTGCTATCGTACAACAATCTCGATGCACCTGCTTTCAGTTTAGAATATTTCTTGTTATTTATTATTAGTCTACAATGTAGAACATACTGATAAAAATATGAATAACATTTTCAGTATAAATGTTTATTGATCGAAATTTTATGTGTCCAAGTTCGACTTGCAATTCTCAAAATATTAATTCTTAAAAAACGAGTTCGCGCGACAGAGTGGAATAATATCTCAATAAAAATGCTACAATTTCTTTATTTACAAAAATTGGCAACGTATAAATATTTTTTCTTTTCCAAATACATCTTAATTTTTATAAGCGATCAAGTCTTTTTCAGAAGATTTGCTGGTGATGAAAATATTTTTCACGTAACAAAATATTGGTTATTTCGATGACCTTACATTGTGCTCATAAAAATATAAAGAATATGTCAAGTATTTCAGCGTAATTTTCAACTCACAAGAAAAAGGCTAACAAGATTGATTCTTCATTCATTTGTAATGACAAAAAAAAAATCGCACGTCTATATTTTTAAAGCAATATTTAGTATCTCTTGGTTATGAACAGGGAGGGGGCAGCGTTATTGCGAGCGAAACTTTTTAATATTTTATTTTTATTTTATAAAAAGGGCTATTTTTAGTTAAAAAAACTTTTATAATGAAAAATAAACATATAATATCGTTCCCGACCTTCTTTTAAAACGGAGGGAGGGGGGGGGGGAGGAATTATAAAAAAAAATCCGAAGGGAGGGGGTTGACAATTTCGTTAAATTGTCAACCCCAATTGACAAAACTGACAAAATTGTCAAGGAGTTGATAATTTTTTTAAAGATACAAACCCACAATATTTGTTAGTCTGTATTATAACAGCTGCATTCCTCCCCATGAAAAAAAATAATTAAGTAAAGGCAGCTGTACTTGGAATTTGCAGTGCTGGTGTTATAAAGAGAAAATCTTGAAGGAAAGGAAAGGAGAGCCGATCCAATCCAATAGTTGTTGAGTTTTTTTGCAAAGATAAGAAAAAAGAATTGAAAATTATCTGATATAGCGATTTTTTCCCTTCCAAACAGTTTAATTACTTTACTAGAATCGCGAGTGATTCTTTTAGTTTTAATTAATATGTAAACTTCCCTAAAACAATTTTATGGTGCTTGAATAATGCATTTATGTTTTTATAAACATAAAAATAAATGAATGATTTTAATGACATCAAGTATTCTACACGTTTTAATGGTTTGAAGCGATTTTTTTCCATCGGCCATCGGCATCGGCAATCGGCCATCGGCCGATCTCGGAACAATCGGCATCGGCCCATCGGCCAAAAAATGCCATCGGTCGAGCCCTACTTATTACTTCGAAACATATATTAAACATTATCATAATTTGACCCTTATAAATTTGCTGCTCGTATTTTTCAAGTTCAGTAGAAGACTATTTTACTAAAAGTATGTAGGTGAAATTTTCAGTTAAAATAATAACTAATGATTATTCTCAGAAAAGTTATCATTAGACACGAATAAGTGAAATGGAGCTCGAGAAAATAAAGAAATATCTTTGCATTTAGTGATGATTACGGCTGTTAGTATTTTTTTACAAATATTCTTCTGAAACAACGGATTAAACAGTGATAAATCTTACCTACGACACTAACAAATAATGCATTTTCTGCCGATAAGCCGTCTGCATTGGAAGCTGAGCATTTGTAGTAGCCTGAATCGAAGGGTTTCTCAACATTCCTAACAATCAAGGTTCCATTTGGGAAGACTTTCTGTCGGTGGTTGAAAGGCAGTTTGACTCCATCTGAAACGATACATATTAAGTACATTCAAAAAGAAAATTGTAAAGGATATTTAATAAGTTGAATAAATGGTCAAGTATTATAATAATAAAGGGGTAGTTTGATAAATTAAAATTGCTTCGTAATGCCTTTAAATTAAAATTGTGCACTGTTACGGCCATTCTATGGAAAATATCCCACACGTGACAACTATATTTCATGAAGAAGATAATAACTAAAAAAAGATAACAAGCAAAACTTTTTTGCGGGATGCTTCTCTTATCTTCAGTTTGAAAACATTTTGGTATGTTACCAACTTTAACAGAATGATTCATTGTGCATGAAGCAGAAACTTAAAGACGTTGTTCATTGATTGATCATTCGGGTATTTGTCGGGGGGTTGCAAGCGATGAATGCCGAGGGAGGGAAGGGGGAACCTATAGTATTATTTTTTAAATCCGAACTGGTAGAATAAAAAAAACGGAAAGCGTTTCATTGAAAGAAAAATCTTTTTCTTTCTTCTCTTTACCTTCTAATGGGGCTGCATATAGTTACTACCCATTGCAGACCTAGTGCATTCCTCGGAAAATCAACATCCATTCTTTTAAGTAGCACCCCAGTCGGTGGATGACATTACCACTTTGAGAATTTTTGAAGCTCAATTTCCCCATAGTGGTACCTGAGCTGTAATTGATGCAAACTGCACTAGGAATTTAATTCAGCCAAGAGTATCCAAGCAAAACCGATACTCAAGGGGTTTTTAACATGTCGCATAATCATACGACATGGGCGCTGTCGATTTTTTGCATCTTGAAAATCCACTGACTTGGATCCTGCGAACTTGAGCATACGAGGCCAGTGCCTTATCACTATGCCACGCTGACGGCAATGAAAGAAAATAAATCCAGTGATCTACTTAGTGTGTTTTTCCAAAAAATATACATTTTTGGAAATAAATATGTGCTGCATTTTACAATATGTAAATGCTGCTAAATCAGTATTAATTAGACTGCCAGATATAAATGAACAAATACAAAAACAATAATAAATAGGAAAAATGCAACAAGGCATCAAAATATTAAAATGTCCATCATCATCAAAAATAGCTAACTCCAGCTATACCGGACATTTCCTGCAAACACAATTACTTAAATTAAGTACAATGGAAAACGCTTTTTTATTTACAACGAACCAATAAGATGGGAAAGAAAATAAAAATAAGGAGAGAAAACAACTACCAAAATTTTGTTCTAGGCGGAGCAAATGTACCTTAAGGAAACACAAAGGCTAAATGGTAAAGAGTGCTTATTTGTTGCTTTGATTAGTTATACAAGTGAAAATTCTTTAGATATAATTAAAAGTTTAAATTATCTGCGACCTCAGTTATTGAATTGAAGAATATCGTCAACTCATCTTCAACTTTTATTAAAAATCCATCCCTGCGAAGATATGGGATGTAGCTTCTTACACTCAACAGCTGACTTCAAAGGCCTCGCTTTCACTTTCATTGATCCATTAGCAGCAAAATCCTTTTACCACCTCTTCCCTTCCCCCGACGTTCATCATTATCATCGACGATTGATGTGAGCGGAAAAACATGGTATCAAATTCTTCAACAACTCTTAAAGTTCTTAAGAAAGTAATGCGGAGGGAAGTTGCAAAAGTTTGAAGAGTGGATCGATGAAGTGAAGGATTGTTTGGAAGTTTCGTGGATATGTTGAATATGGGGGAGCTTCTTTTAGTTAATATCGATCTACATCGTTTTATAAACTAACAGAGTTTTTCTTTTTAATTTGAAACTTGTCATTCTGCTTGAATGACACCGAGAAAGACGTTTTTTATGCGTAAAAATATTTAGCAGTGTGTTATCAATAACGTTTAAACAGCCTGCAGTGTTGATTTAACCATCAGAGTTTGGAGAAACGTTTGCTCTGAGTTTAATTTGCTTCTTTCTTTATGAATATATTACTGCTTGATTTGTTTAGCAAAGTCTGGAATGCTTACCAACAAAGGTCTGTGTTTGTTGAACATTTTAATGTTTACAGAGCTACAATAATAAAATGAATGGGTTTTACGTTTGCTATATAAAATATGCTGAAGAAATTATTTTTAGAATAACTGCTGCAGAACAGTTTTTGCCAAAATAGCAAGTTATAGATCGTGTATGTACTAGAAATTAAATCCCTAGACAAGCACCATGTAAAAAATTGATTCAAAATGAAACTCACATGCTTTGTAAATTGATAAATTGATGTAAGGAATTGAGCACAAATATTGGGTAAGTTCATACTCACAAAAAAAAAAGAAAAAAAAAAACGTTAATTTTAACCACAGCAAGCTTTATGTCACGTTACATGTAAAGCTGCCGCTGGCTACCATTAACCTTGCTGACCAGTATCATAGTAAGTAGATCAGATAGCTCCAAGACAATACCACCCCAAGAGCATGGTTATTTTGTAAGGGCAATAGAATGTTTTTCGATCGTGTCATAGTGTTTCCAATATAGGCTATTTCAATAAAAGAAGAGAAAATTTTAAATCGAGAATGATCGAAAAAAGACGAAGAAAAAAAAAGTCAATTTTTTAGTGAAATAAGATGATTACAATGGAGAATTTGAAAAAAAAATAGCTATTTAAATGTTAAACAGAGAGAGATAGTGTATGTTTATCGACTGTGATGCTAAGCAAGTGTATGGCTAGCTAATGGAGCCACGGAAACTTAGAGCTAAGCAAAAAAATGTGAAAACTTTACCCCATTTTTTTTTCTAAAGTTGGGTAAACGTACGTCTTAACAATCACCCATTTCGCAATCGAGGCTACTAATAACATCGTTATACTTTGCTAAAGCATTTGAAAAATAATTACTTATACAGAAAATCCCATGCCTTTAACAATTGCCATTGGATCCAACATGTTACACAACATTTCCTTACTCCAGTTAATTAACATTGAGTAGAACGCTAGCAATTACAATAAAAGTAATCAATGCTGCTTCGTAGACAGTGCATCAATCAATGGCGCTTGCTAAATCATGAGTTATGAGAATTACCGCTATCAATCTCGAAGCCTTTTACTGTCAGACGTAACTCTTGGGATGCCTTATGGCTTTAATCTTATTTTCGGCTGTGGAAGTTCCGTGAAGGTATCAACTTTAATTCACTTTCTCATACCGTTAGGGATTAGGCTAAATCTTATAAATCACGTGAAATCATTGAACTTGAATAAGAACGGAAACTGTGAAAGTATTAGAATAAAATTAAATGAAGGAAAATGATACGAAAAAATAAAATGAAAGGTCAGATAAATAAATAAATAAAAAAAAAAAACATTTTAGAAGAAAACCAGTAATGATGTTGTTCCTTTTAGAAACACCCATAATAAGACATTTGTGTTTTAAATGAACATTAATTCATCTACAAACATGATCCATAATTGTCCTTTACTGGAAGACTCGGCGGCAAACAGGCAACAGGCTTTGACGGATGTAGGTTGATCTTACTAACCGTTTTGAAATAACGGATTTAAGTTCGGACAAACGTAATCGTTTAACAATTATAACTGTAGTTTTAAGATATGGCTATTTTGAGCTTTCAAATCGTTGTGAAAAATAGTAAACATAATTTTACTGACCCTTAACTCTTACAATAAGTTTACTTAAAGGCAATTCCAAAGAAACAGATTAACAATTATAGGAAGAAACATGGCATTTTTTGATTTGAAAAAACCTTAAGTTATCACTCAGAAAGCATATTCTTAAATTTTAAGAGTCCTTTTCAGTGCATTCACTCGCCCATTTGATTCGAATTTTTCAAAAAATGATCTCAGTACTGATATGAAAAAACTAATATGAAAATATTTTAAGATCGTAAATAAAGGTGTCAAAATCTACTGGGAAGTAATTGTCGAACACATTTCTTTAAACGAGTAAAACCGATGCTGTTCATGACGGCTATGCTGTACCAATTAGCGAGGCATCCAAAAGCATGTAAGTTACTCTGTGGGAGTTTCTTCTGAAAGTAGATGAATGAGAAACTGTAAAGGCAGCAGTTCAAAATTCAGGGGGGAAATGTGGCATTGACACCGCTGATAATAACTTTCAAAAACCCTTTTGAGTCAACCATTACAATGGACCCAATTATTACTTCCACACACAAATCAGTTGCTTAAAACACCTGTTTTATACTTTGCGAAAATAATGAGCCCGCTATCGTTTCTGTTACTAATCGAAGATTATTAGACAAATGCGAAGAAAATAGTATTTTAGACTCAAAAATATTACAGTTTGTAAAGACAAAAATTGTGACTCAAAATGTTAAACCTGATATTATTAAAGGTTTTTACGTTCTGAATACTTCTACTAGAAAACCAACTAACGACTAAAAATACTTTGTCTCTCTCCGTTCTGAGTGAATATTTTTATAAAATTAACACATCATAGTTTCAAGGATCTGAATGCATTTTGCTTAATCAAGTCCAAAGGGAATTTTCTCATCAATCATCTTTCTACATCAAACGCAACAAGTGCGACTAGTTTAATGTTTTGGTCACATTTAGAGCAATTATCTAAAGTGATTGATGTTGCAGTATCAACAGATTTAACAGAAAAATACTAAGATATCATTAAACATCAAAATATGATTAAATATGCTAAGTTAAAAAAATACGTTTACCAGAAGTGTTTTTCCCCATCCCGAGGGAACATTGTTATTTCTTCACTATTGATGAAAATGTACTTATTAAAAATTAGGACTTTTTTAAACAAAAATGATACTCGCATTTAATTAACAAACACACATTTAAACAAGGACTTTGACTTTTAATTTTGACTTTCTGCTACACTTAAAACATGTATAAGAACTTATTGCATAGGTGAATATTTTGGATTTACCAATTTTGATGGATTTACTCGTTTTAACAAAAGCTGAATTTATACAGACCATTTTTAGAAAACATATGTTTCTCAATGTTAGAGTTTTTTTTGTGACACCTGTAACGCAAAACGTAACGATATTTCGTACACACGTGGGCCCTTGCGAAAACACATGGAACCCCTGCGGTGTTAAATTTTGGTGACATCTCTAAGTCGAACGTTTTTATCGCTAAGCGTATATCTACAGGAGCAAAGCAAGAATTTAAGAAATAAAGGGTATGCAAATATTTCGCATTGAGAACTGATTCTAATTCTTTTTTGGTACCATTCCTTTTGTTGGTTGATACAGCCACGCAATCTGTTGAGTCGACTCTTAGAACAACAAATAAGAAAAAGAAAAAGAAATTATAAAAAAACATTTTTTCACCACTCCATTTTTAGATTTTTTAAAAATACGTATACTTACCTTTTTCCCATTTTATGTTATCGATTGGATGTCCTCCAATAGGGCACACTATTCGCAGTGTTTCACCTGATACCACAGAAGCATTCGCCATCGTACGGACGAAAGGAGGTCCAAAAATATTTACTCTCGCAGAATGTTTGGCTTCTCCAATTTCGTTAGATGCTATACATTCGTAAAGTCCACCATCTTCAGGACGAACAGAAGTAAGATTCACATAGCTTACTACCTCAGTTGAATCACCACCTGTTCGCACATAGTCTCCCAAACGGTAGCGGGGGCTGTCCGGAATTTGGTTAGAGTCCAGTGCCCACGTAATTTGAGGTAGTGGATTGCCTTGGGCAACGCATTTCAAAGTGACTGATGGTCCAGGTTCTAGTGTCTGCTCACTGAATATCTCCAGTAATGTCGGTGGATAATCTGAAAAGGCAACAAACCTCTGTAAGAAATTTAACTTTCAAAAAATGTGTGAAACAAAAAATAAATAGCCACAAAATGAAGAAAAGATTCGCATTTACATATTTGGACTCAAAATGAAAAGAACAGTTTCAATAAACCAGACTGCATAAGGTTTTGTGCATTTTTGAAGTCCACGATTTTAAGACCAATATGCTACACATTCCTGATCCTGTAAATGCGCAGAAGCCAGAAGTTCGTACAGCCAGGTTCAGCCTTGTTATTATTTTTAATCATTTTGAATATTTATTTCTACAATTATGTATAATTAAAGTAGCTTTCTAAACTAACGGAAACAAAAACTAGCATTTGCATGCTTAACTATTATATAATCTCTATGTTTAGCATTAAGTAAAGCTGGTAGTCCTTCAAGCTATTGATTTATGTATTGGATAACACGCCATTTAGAGTCATTTTCTTGGACGATAATGTAAGATTAAAAATAGAAATGACTACATCGCACATAACAAAATACTGAAAATGTAGAAAACTTAAGCGTTTTTACTATCTTGTTCTATGATTGGCTGTACCATCTTTTTCATTATTTGTGGGATAAGTACACCTATTTTATTCCCCTGAAAGTTAAAGATAATTTTTGAACCTTTTTTAGGTTAGGATTTAATTGTGATATTTCAATTTGAGTGACTTTTTTAAAATTTAATCTTTATATTTTGAATAATAACAGTATTATTTTGGGTTGCATTTGGTGTTTAGAAAAAAGGAAAATACTTTTTAGTTGAAAATATTTTATTTACTATCATTTATTGAGGAAAATAGGTGGTGTGAGAAGAAAAATGCTCATACGCGAGTTCTGAAGGGTTAACAACCTTCTCACACATACACTGTAAAAATTCGAGTTTTATTCATAATTACACAGTATCATGAAAATAACAACGAATGAATTTTTCAACGTTTAGCCTTCGACATTGATATTCGAAGATATCTAAATTACAGAATAATATCTCTAATTTACAGAAATATATGTATGTAAAGTAAGGAGCTTTTAAAACTCCTCAGAGTATTTTATAATTCATTTTTTTTTATTCTAAAAGAATTTTCTAAAACATAAAGCCCTAAAAGAAATAAGAAATCAGTGATTCATATTCTATGAAATAATGTTTAAGCATTCAAGCACACGAACGATCAAATAAACAGTTGTTCAGAAAAGAAAAAAATCGCACTTTATGTTTCAGGTTATGGAAAAAATATTATGTCACGTTGTTCGTTCAGCACTCACTGGAGAGAAACTATCTTCTATATTTTATCAGAAACCAAAGCCATATTTTACATCCCTTGAGGAACGCAAAGCAGCGAGTAATACATGAAGAATCCTTATAACAAGTTATAAAAATCTGTGTTCTGATGCATTTCTAAAAACCGTATATGCTTCCTTATTTTAAGAGTACTATTTTGTTTGCATTTAAACTTGTTTTGGGATGCTTAAAAGAATTGATCGTTTTCTTGAGGAAGTACTAGTACAGGGTTCACACTGGGGAAAAATACAATGTGGGATTTTCCACCTTGTCAAAAATAATGAGTGGGATGTTTTTCAAATTTAGGTGGGATTATTTTTTACTTTTTAATAATATTACTAAATTGTCCAAACATGATCTAATACTAGTAACTATGTAATAAAAGATGGTTTTATAATCTATATTCATCAAGGACAAAAGAAGGTTCAGACAAAACGAATCCTTCACAAAATTCGCTTTCGCAAAAATGGGTCCTTTATTAATATATTGGCATGGAAAAGATTCTCTTAAATGACAAAAATTCTTTGATATGTGATTTTTCCAACACCACCCCCTCCAATATTGGTTTGTTATATTCTCTATTTTTTGGGGTCTTATGCCAATTCACTAATGATGTTTTTCAAACAAAACTGTATTTTGGAAACTGGAATGGAATGAAATTAGGAATAATAAAATGATTGAAAAAAAGTCTGTATTTCCAAAGGCCTTTCAGTTTTTAATAATCCCTAAGAATACCGAAATTGTCCAGCTTTCCCTCAAGTTATTACATGATAAAAAAAAGGTTCCTAGATTCTTCTTTTCATTAATAGGGATAAGATGACACTTGAAAACTATCCTACTCCTTTCAGTTTGTATTGAATGTCAGATTAGGATAGTAGTTTCGCGATGTTTAGACCGCGTGTCCGCTAGTTGCGGGAACAGCGCGCAAACGAACATTTTTGAGTGGGATTTTGAAAAAAAATTGCGGGAATCGCGCAATCCCGGCGCGAACCCTGTAGTGGTTAAAATTATGACATTTGTTGAAGCTCTGAACAGTATATTTGCATGCAAAACAGTTAAAGTAATGGAAAACTGTAAACAATTTATTTTGAAAAAATAGAAATATAAGTCACTAAGAGTGCATTTCGTACGGCTTTTTTTTTTGGCTATTTACATTTTAACTGCAAATTAATATTATTACTTCGTAATTTTTTGATTGGTTTCGGATTCGGTGAAAAATACTCCACTAATTTCGTACGAAATTAGTCAAGAACAGAGAATGTCTTTGCATTCCATTCTCACAAAACACCAAGATTTTTTTCAATTTGAATTATTTATTTTCTTTTTCTCTTCTTTTTTTTATATTTTCTACAAGTCCTATGTCATTTTTTTGAGCAAATTTTTGTTTTCAGCAACTTTCAAGCGCCCTTAAAAATTAGGCTTTATCTCGAAAATTTGAATTACGGTCAGATCATTTTTTCGGAATAAATTAATTATCTTCAAATGTTTAAATACATGCGTGTGTTTCTACCTTGATTCGTTAAATAATTTTTGTTACCAATTCAAAATATTAAATAAAAGCGTCCAACTGCGCAGTTTACATAATTTCGTATAAACGAATTTCTAATTAAGTAAATACATAGATAAAAAATTAAAAATAAAATATTTCATTAAAACTTTTCGACTCCGAATGTTGTACTTGATTTTTTTTGATTTAGAAAAGTGAATAAAAATTTACGATCAAAAATAGAACCTTAGTAGGTTTATAGATCTACTACAGTTTTTGAATTCAAAATATTTAAACTATTTTCAGCTCTGTTCTCAAATACAAGACATTTTTTTTTTTTTGGCACGAATATTTTTCAGAGATGCATATCACTTATTATTTTATTTATGTTTTAGTTACGTAGGATAATTTCTTTTCATTTTTTTTCTTTCTTTTCATTTATTTTTATTTTTTTTCTTCGTGTGCGCGATGGGTTTCAATTACCAACGATACCAACATAAAATAGATTTAATCTTGTTTTACAATGAAAGTTAAATGAGGTCTTTTCGGGTTGTTATTGCTTATAAATTAAAGGTGCTGCGACTGAACACGAGCAAAAATACCTGGCATTATATAGCTAGAAATGCATTAAAATAAATTTAAGTAACCCCCTTTTCATATTTTAAAACTTTGATAATAATTACTTGGATATATTGTGTTATTATTCAACGATTTGTATCTACTAGTTTTCCTACTTCCCCCCTTCTTTGATTTGGTATCTAGTTTCCAATTTATGTATGTAAAATGAGTTCGAACATCCTATTAACGAATTCTAAAAGTTCGAAGTTACTGACTGTTTATAAAACTCCGTATTACCTAAGTGAGATATTTGAACCGAGGGTAACTTAGGAATAAATGCCACACATAAGTAAACCGAATGCATGCGTATACAATGTCAATGCAACAACATACTTTTATCCAAAATTGCGAAAAAGAAATGTACTACAGAGAGCATTCTTTTAACACATCGACATAGTTAATGAAGCACCTGAGTGTAGAAAACTTAATTCAGAAAGTTATTGATATTTTGTGCCTGCCAAACTGATTCGTTTCTTTTTTTGTGTGCTTCGGTAAAGAAATGACACTTTCATTGAAAATAAAAATATGGTTTTAACGATAAAAAATGAAATGAATCCGATCCTTCCTGTTTGATATATGAATATTTTACACGAGCAGGTGTCAAAGTACGATCGTCGATTATTGAAGAGGACATTTTAGTCACATTGATCATTTGCATAATTTCCATCCACTGCCTCAGGTGACATTCTGATCTGCACTTCTTTACGGCGTCATTCATAGGAACCAAGATTGATGATCATGGCTCATTCACAACCATTATCCCGCACCATTCATCAAGCGATGTTCACTTTCGACTGATTTTTATTCCTTAAAGTTTCTCTCCTATAAAAGAGCACTCAGCACGGGAGTTGTTATAAGTTTACAAAAGAGACAGGAGCCTCACAATTTACAGTTTTCAATCGAATAGTTTATTGTTTTTAATCGCATTAGTTGAATATATGTAAACATGTATGCATGTATGCATGTAAAAGGGGTTGAATGTTGAATATTTTAATGTACATTTCACCCTAAAATACATTGTTTTCAACAGAAGTTTTTCTTGCCATCAACGTATAAATACGATCAAAACCACCAGAGAATAAAAACAATTACCAAAACAGCCAAGGAACTACTGAAGGAATATAATGGTAGGACTAATGTTGACCGATTGGTCTCCTGTTAACAAAACTTGTAATTTTCAAAGTAAAATATTTTTTCATCCGGAACTAATTTAGCATAGTTTCCTGTATATATACGTCAATTATTTAATATTGTAGCTCTTTCGTTCGGCTTAGGTTCCTAGGCCGTTCAAAAATTTATCTTTAGAGGTATATAATTATTTAAAAACAAAAAGTAAACTATTAAATGGTTTGAAATCGATATTAAGTTTATTCTCGCAATTGTGACTCTAGATGTTTTTAAATGGGAAGCTTTATAACCAAATACGTTGAATCAATACTACAGCGTGCAAACGTAGGAAACATTAAATGTAGAATTTTAAAAAAAGCAAAGCTTTCGGCCGATGTAAAATTTTAAACATGCAAAGTTTGAAATAATTAAATAAGCAAATTAAGAACAATTTTGCGCAAAACTTTGAATGAGAGAAGTGGGAAATGGAAACTCAACATAACTAAGCAATTCAAGTAGATGTCTGTTGCAGTCAGTACAATATTTTACAAAGGCATCTTAACTAGGAGCAGATATTATTTAAAGGACAATCACTTTCTTCATAAAAAAGAATTTGACAGCTTAATAATTGTTTGCATCCAAAACCGTTTGCGTATTTAATTCAGTGCTGTAAATTTCAAAAATTCTTAAACCGAATTGATTCCTGTTTAATCTAATATATCTTTGTAAAATATACAGAAAAAAGTTTAGTAATATATTTTTTTAATTTATAACTTTTCTTCTATATCTTAAGGCAAATAAAATGACATGCAATTTTCTTGATTTTAGGGTACAAAATCTAGTGTGACTATTACCGAAATTATGTGGTTTTCTGAAAAAAACTGATAGCTCCTATAAAGGCGTTCTACTTGTGAAAACTTTTACCATGGCCAACATCATAGTGGGAAACTTTAGAATAACACACAAAATGCTGAAAACATCGAAAACGAGCTGAACATATTAATTCAGAGTGTAAGGAAGAACAACATGAGATGAGTAAAATATACGAAGTGAGTTTCTCAATGGAATATGTTTCTTAATGTGTTGATGATAACTGTTAAAATTATTGGTAAAGCTCAGTGTGTAACAAATAAATGTGAAATTTTTCTGCTTAAAAACCGGTCTTCTAAACTTGCCAAACTTGTTTATTACAACATATAGTTTCAATCGTTCTGCACTAACATTGTCCATACATGAATACTACATATTTTCTCTTTTGTTCCGGAAAAACAATTATAAACTTTGTATGAATGTTTTCTTATGATATTGACAAGTGCTCAGTTACTTTTATGATGACATAGTTTTGAATATAGACCTAGTGATTTTAGGACAAATGAATACCTACGGAGCGCTTTTACCCTATTATGTGAAATTTGTCATATAACATATTTTCTACTGAAATAGGGTTCAAAACACAGAATAAAACAAACCCATATTTTTATTTATTTTTTCTTTACATAAAAAAAAAACAGAGAATTTGTTTTAAAGAATAAAACGCTTCTGCAGAATACTATATCTCGGTACTAAATAAATATATTGTAATTTTAAAAACTTTAATTTCATGAAAACAATCTTCTTGAAGAAATAGAGCAATCATATCACCAGATTTATATAACTTGCAGAGTTCTGAAAGATAAACTACTAGCAAAACGAAATATCCTCAATATCTCTATCAATTTATAACTCGAACTGTTGGGGGGAAATGTAACAAAAAATTTTGTAGTCATGAGGGAAATAAAAATAAAGTTAGTTTTACTATAATAAAATTAAAAAAATTACAATATATTCATTTTATACCAAGGTTTTGAAAGAAGCATTTTACATTTAAAAAAAAATATCTTTGACTTGTGATGTAAAAAATGTATAAATAAGTAAAAATATTTGTTTTTTTACTTATTACTCAGTGTTGAAACACTATTTCACTATAAAATATAAATTGAATAACTTTGGAAATACAAGCACCTTAAACAGAAAGTTATGAAAATAGTTATACTCTGTAGCACAAAGTTGAAAATACTCAAAAATGCAAATATTTCAGAACTGCAAACTTGGTCAATTTTGCAAAATGTACGCCTCTGTAGTCCAGTTATTGCAGTTTATGACTGCTGTTAAATTTATAATGATTAATGACTTAAGACTAGACCTGCAAACTGTCACTCATCGTGTGTAATAAGCTTTCAAACCATTTTCATTTTGAAGTTCCTGCCTTAAATAGGAAATAATGAGAAATGATAGAGTGACAGATAGTTCGAAAGGCAATTACTATAATATGGTATTTGTAAAATATTACTTTTAAACTTACTGAAACATACACAATTTGCAATCTGATGCCGATGAAAATAACGCACTATATATATATATATATATGTATATATATATATGTAGGACGGGGTCTAGGGGTGTGTAAGTTTATCGGAAGAATAATACTAAAAGAAAAGGAGATTAACGTTTAAACTAACATTTTATTTTCTACTAAACACATAAAAAATAGAAACATCACGTTATTTACAAATTTAGTTTGATCATAGAGCATGGTTCACCTGTGAGATGGGGAGTCCAAACATCCTAATTTGTTTATCAATTCGATAAAAACGTGAAGCAGGGCATATAGAAAAACAAAAGTTACCTCAGTCGTTCAATCGCGCGCGGGAGTCTCTGAGCTCAAAGTTGTTCTTTCTGAATATGTGACATCACGAGAGTGCCAAACTTTCTTATTGGACGCGTAAGCTCAACGGGATAAAATTCGTTTGATCGGAGTCACCACCTCTGACAAATCAAAAAAACATATATATATATATATATTATATATATATATATACATTTCTTAACACTCATTATTTGATAAAACTAAGCAACTAAGCTTTAATACTGATGTACGTTTTTATAACAAGTGTCTCATTTATGTTTTTCTTCATTTTTGGGAATAAGAAATCTTTTGTCAAGAAAGTACATACATAATACCGCGTTATGCTTATTGTCAATTATTTGGAAGAATATTAAACTTAAACAAGGGAAATGATGTTTTGCAAAATATTATAGTTAGATTATCAAAATTTATAGTTCTACATACAAAGAAAAGTCACATAATTACTAACTCTGGCTGATGTTTTCTGAACTAACGGACTGTCCCAATTATTATCAAGAGTGATGTTTTTTAATTGTACAAATGGTCGAAACACATTTTTGAAAAAAAAAACTGACTTCAAACTAAAAATTGCGCTAAAAAGTAAACTTTAATCAGCATCGGTAGGAATTTTGCACATAGTTTTAGAAGTTGGCGCAAAGTTATGACAGTCAAACTACAATTGCACGAAGTATTAATTGATATTGGAGTGGTTGCAAATGCTGGTCCATTTATATATGTAATTGATTCATGATTACAAACGATTTTATCTATGGTAATTTTGCAATGAATTATTAAACTATGTTTAAAAGTCGTATTAATGTTGTTTAAAGACGAAACTCCTCTTTTACTTTTTACAACAAATTTTAATTTGAAATCGGTTCTATTTTCCCCCAAAATGATTTCCTTTTACTCCTTTTATTGTAAATACATTTTTAATATAAGTACTATACTTAAAACAAGAAGTTCCGTCTAGAACTATACGAGCCTACTTTCCCGTATACACCAAATTCAAATTTATAATCTAGCTATCTCTTTCTCTCTCTTTCTTATTTATCTTTAGTTCTAATTATTGAAAATATACCTTTTTCAACGGATAATACATATTCATTCACTCACTCATTCATTCTTTCATTTATTCAGCCATGCATTTATTCATTCATTCCTTACCTCATTCAAGTGTTTATTCATTCATTTACGCATTCATGTATTTATTCACTCATTTATTTATATTTTCATTTATTCAATAATTTATTCATTCATTCTTTTCCATTGATTTATTGAATTTATTCATTGATTTATTCTTTCACTCTTTCATTTATTCATTCATTCATTATTTCACTCATTGAGTCACTGAGAAATATCCTTGAAAATCCCGATCAAAAACTTTCATAGCAAAATAGGCTCGTAAGTTCTGGATAAACTTTCTATTTCTACATGTTCTACGTTATAAGAGCTTTCCGATGAAGTTTGTTCCAAGCAAATCGGTCCGTTAGATCAGGATTTATATAGGGTTGAAATTTCCCCGTAAGCTCTGTGTTAATTTTTTGAACTGTTCAAAAATGAACAAAAACTGTTCAAATCAATATTTCACGACGAGAACTCCTTTCAATAAGCTTTCAATAGGAACTTGGCTCTTGTGCCCAGAGTTTACAGAATTTGCTTCAATTTTGTCCATAGGCGCTAATGTTAAAATTTTTTGAACTGTTCAAAATTGAACAAAAAATTGTTCAAATCAAAAAGTAAAATATAGAAATGAGATGTCCTCGCCGAGATCTTTCGAATGCAAAAAGAATATTTCCAATCGGACAATTCGTTCAAACGTTATTACGGGGGGACAGACCGACAGACCGAAAAGACACACTTTTTCCCCATCTCAATACCCTACTTTCAAATTTTTTACTTTTCAATCTTTATTTAATTACTTCACTTATTTTTGACTTTTCTTGATTTTTAACGATATTTTCACGATACATTAAGCCTTCTTTCATGCTTTATTATTATTATTTTTTTACTTTTACGGGAAAGTAGGCTAAAAAGAAGAAAAACATAAAATAGCACACCCACTTTGAATGACTAGCGCTCAAAACAAATCTTTTGTATGACACATTTCGTTTTGATGTTTGTTTTAAAAAATTTAATCTAATTTAATAACTGCACGAGTTCAGTTTTTGTTTCAGAGGAGGCTTGACACGAACTGTTGTTATAGCTGCTTTTAATGTCACTGCCCAATAGCAGCAAATTCTTTTTAACAATGAGTTTTACATTTATTAATAATTTACCCAACGAAGAAATATCAAGCCAAGCCTTTACAATTAAAAGAAAAATACTGAATTTTTACCCATAACGCTCTTTCTAGAGAACAATTGTAGTCAATATGATACGATAGTTAGGATAGACGATCTTCTATCGATCAAAAAAATCATTGAAATCGGTTCATGTAGTCTAAAGTAATGGATGAGAAAACAAAAAGAAAACAAAAATAAATAAAAACTTTTTTTCCTCCCGTAACCTTTTTTTTTTTTCAAATTATCCACTGTGGTCAAACAAAATCAAGGGACCTATGGGAGACCACCCTTGATCGGTTTTTTAAAAAATCATCAAAATCGGTTCATCTATTGAGATGTAATCAATAATTAAACAAAAAAAAAAAAAAAAAAACTGGTGTTGGAAGCATTTAAGCTTAAATAGTGCCAATGCTATTAGTGTACTGTACTCTACAGTAACAATCTGCTTATTTTGTATAGCTCTGTACAATAATAGCTCGGTTTATACGCGTAATAAAGTTGTTTTATAATCATCAATAGGTAAAAGTCTACTTTCTATTTTTGAAATGCAACTTGTTACATGGTACTTTTATACAGAATTTAAATGTGGGTGTTTGGATCAGTAAACGTTTCAATTATAAAAGGTCGGATTATCAAAAATTCTCAGAATGACGTGGAAGTACTGGCAATACTAATTTTGAGGCAAAATTTTGAAATATGGGAGTCAGGTATGCATAATATCCCAAAGAAACTGAAAAGTGAATTTTTACAAGAAAAAAAAAAAAACAAATAAAATAGCATTTCTCACGCACAAAAATAATCTCCTACGAATCACAGCTTACCTCCAAGAGTTAACTGCGCTGTTCCTTGCGTTACGTCAAAATCGCTAGACGCAAAACACTGATACATGCCTTTATCTTCTCGTTGTACAGATTTAAGCTGGATAAGTCCTCTTGCTGGAAATTCAACACGTGGTCTTGCTCTCAACGGCATACCATCTTTCATCCATTCCACGTTGAGAACTGGATGGCCCGAAATGGAACAATTGAAAACAGCCGATTTTCCCACATCGATGTTTTGGAATTTAGGAACAATTTGTGCGGAGAGTGGGGCTGGAAAAATGAAAAAGTGAGATAGGAATAACACTTTCGATGCTGTACAAACTACAAATTCGGCGGAAACAAGTTTTTTTGGCCAAAAAATGGCTCCAATAGATTGTTTAATTGGATAAGGTTTATTATGACATAATACCGAATTATGACATAATAGCGAATACATTTTAGTTGACATTTGCAATAAAATGTGTATAAGTATTTTTCTCGGTTACAAGAAAATTATTCAATAATATTTTATGATGCAAAATCTTTGATTGAAAAAGAGAACGGATCATTTTGTCAAGATAAATTCATGCATGTAAATTACTTTCAATGAATATATTTAAATATCAATAGCTCTGGCTGGACTCCGATTATCCATTTCCAACGCACCAACACTCTATTTCCAATTCATTCCCAACGCACGCTATAAACATGTATAAAGGAGCAATACATATTAAAGAATCTGTTCCTTGCCATTTAGAGAACAAACATTTCCAAACGTCATTCATTGAATAGCCGGTGTAATTTACATGTTCAACTTCAAATTAATAAACGAAGTTTGTTACCGTTAACTGAACTAACTATGTAGGGGGAGTAGTGTTTCTGGGTTACTGACTTTTTAAGATATTTAATTTTGTGAACAACTACAGAAAAATTCATTTAATGACGAGCCATTTTTCTTAGCCTCATGGAAGATTTTCAGACTAATCGGTCTATCGAGCGATGAGTTATAAACAAACTGTATTCCGAGGGAAAAAAGGGCTTTAAAATATCTAAACTTTTCTCTAAACTACATGCATAAAAGTCGTTCTAAAATTGTAGTTCAGAAATATCGCATTGTTGCCTTTTTAGCCTACTTTCCCGTATAAGTAAAAAAAAAATAATAATAAAGCATGAAAGAAGGCTTAATGTATCGTGAAAATATCGTTAAAAATCAAGAAAAGTCAAAAATAAGTGAAGTAATTAAATAAAGATTGAAAAATAAAAAATTTGAAAGTAGGGTATTGAGATGGGGAAAAAGTGTGTCTGTCGGTCTGTCGGTCTGTCTGTCTGTCGGTCTGTCGGTCTGTCCCCCCGTAATAACGTTTAAACGAATTGTCCGATTGGAAATATTCTTTTTGCATTCGAAAGATCTCGGCGAGGACATCTCATTTCTATATTTTACTTTTTGATTTGAACAATTTTTTGTTCAATTTTGAACAGTTCAAAAAATTTTAACATTAGCGCCTATGGACAAAATTGAAGCAAATTCTGTAAACTCTGGGCACAAGAGCCAAGTTCCTATTGAAAGCTTATTGAAAGGAGTTCTCGTCGTGAAATATTGATTTGAACAGTTTTTGTTCATTTTTGAACAGTTCAAAAAATTAACACAGAGCTTACGGGGAAATTTCAACCCTATATAAATCCTCATCTAACGGACCGATTTGCTTGGAACAAACTTCATCGGAAAGCTCTTATAACGTAGAACATGTAGAAATAGAAAGTTTATCCAGAACTTACGAGCCTATTTTGCTATGAAAGTTTTTGATCGGGATTTTCAAGGATATTTCTCAGTGACTCAATGAGTGAAATAATGAATGAATGAATAAATGAAAGAGTGAAAGAATAAATCAATGAATAAATTCAATAAATCAATGGAAAAGAATGAATGAATAAATTATTGAATAAATGAAAATATAAATAAATGAGTGAATAAATACATGAATGCGTAAATGAATGAATAAACACTTGAATGAGGTAACGAATGAATGAATAAATGCATGGCTGAATAAATGAAAGAATGAATGAGTGAGTGAATGAATATGTATTATCCGTTGAAAAAGGTATATTTTCAATAATTAGAACTAAAGATAAATAAGAAAGAGAGAGAAAGAGATAGCTAGATTATAAATTTGAATTTGGTGTATACGGGAAAGTAGGCTCGTATAGTTCTAGACGGAACTTCTTGTTCTATTTTCATTGTTATCGACGTCTCAAAATGATTAGAGGTGAACTTCTTAAATTATTGTTATATTTTGTAAAAAATAGAAAATTTATCTCATTCAGGGAAAAAAGTAGAAAACAACGATTAAAAAAAGAGTTATTATATTTTAATTAATTGATTAATTTTTTCTTTGCTATTTTTACAGGAATATGCTCAATTTTATTCCTTAATTTGCTTCTTATAAAGAGTGACAAATTTTGCTTTGTACCATTATAAGTTCTGCAAAATAAATAAATAAATAAAAGATGAAAAATGTAATTAAACTATTCTGCTTTATACTTGTCAGGCAGCTTTATATAACTGCTATGTATTCCGCATTTATATAATTATTTTAGAGCCCCACGCAGTTTACTTATTTTTTTAAATTTCAATTTGACTTTTTCTTGTGAAATATGTGTTTTCAACAACCAGCTTTGTCAAGAATATTCTGTATAACCAGGTAAAGAACTGCTGTTCTTGTGCACTGAATTAAATTTACACAACAGGCATGTATTTTAATGTAATTAACACATTCACCATAAAAATGAATGCGTTAAATTAAATATGTATCTTTTACTCAATTCATCGTGTTGAATACGATACTAATTTTCAAATTCATGCTAGAAATATTCCGCCATAACTATTTTCTTTCGCCCACTGCTAGCTGATTGCGAACGCTGACAGCTCCAGAAATGGTAGCGAAAGATCTATATGTCTGAGACAAGCCAATTAATATTATTCAGGTCAATACGCATTGGGCTTGACAGGAGAAGAGATGAGTAGGCATCACATTGTGATGGATACCGCCAATTATATTTGCGAAGGAGAGAAATCGAAAAAATTGGCATACAGGGAATATGCGAAAAGCGCAAAGACAAATTATACATTATTTTAATGTTTACGCATATCTTAATCAAATTACTAAGAAAAACACTTTGGAAGATATTGAGGAAATTTATTTATATATATATATATTTACTGATCCGAAGGATCAGTATCTTTTTTTTTAAATATACAAGTTCCAACGCATTCTTTACCAATCTACTGTCTTTATCTGTCTTTATACATGTATATTCAAATCTGCAATCTCAGTTAAAATGTTATCCCTAGCTCTATTTCCTATCTAATATTTAGTTATCCGTCTGTCTCTCTATCCATCTATCTTCCTCTCTCTCTCTCTCTCTGTATATATATATATATACATACAGAGGGAGAGGAAGATAGATATATTAAATAGAGAGACAGACGGACAACTAAATGGTAGAATAGAAAATATAACTAAGGATGACAGTTTACATGAGATTGCAGATTTGAAAATGCATGTATATAGAAAGATGGATAAAAACAGCAGATAGATAAAGACATATATGAATAGGTAAAGACAGCGTTGTAACTTGTATTAAAAAAAAAGAGACTGATCCTTCGGTCCAGTAAATATGAATATATACTGGTACGCAGACAATGTGGAAAGTTCGCAATAATTTAACATGAAATGTATTTATCAAATATGCTTACGTATTATCTAATTTTTCATAACCGTTGAATAATGTATCTAATTATTTAGTTCATTGATTGAAATAATATCAAATTCATCTTACATCAGTAAACTTCAGGTCGACAGAGGCCATGCTACAACCTCTTGTCATGGTTAAAAGTAAGGTGTTGAGAAGTTTTACATCATCTATGCTATTCTTTATTTTATTGCCTAGATTTATCGTAGCTTTTTTTAACAATAATTTAATAACTTTTTTCAAATTTTTTCAAATCCTTGTATAAACTCCTCCTGAATTTTCAAATAAATTTCTAATTTTTGCAAGTCTTTTATTGGTTAGAAAACATGAATACATTCATGAAATCTGAAATATATAATTATAGCAGCATCGTACGCTATAAATCTTTTCGAATATAAAGGAAATAAATATGATTTCAAGCAGTTTCAAAAAATATAATAACGACATTAAGCTGTGAAATGAAATCAACATTTTCGAGGCTTAAATTTAAAAATTCATTATCATTCATAATGATTTTCTTCTTATCATTGCATGCATACTTGGAAAAATATGCAAGTGCATTGCAAATTGCGAAATGGTTTAGATCCTAATTGCGTCTCAATTTTATTGACGCAATAAATTCATGTTAATCCACAAATGTCTTTGCTTTCCAATTTATATTTCATATTTTCGCGTTTTATGATGCATATCTGAGCACCGAAACGTAACTATTAACATTTGTAGAGTACTGATACATTTCATACGGAAAATGGCGAATATTTCCTGATATTGGGAGAACTGATTTGTTTTCCTGAATGTAGTTAATTAAAGTAAATTCTTAGGAATAATTTCCCGTTTACACTTTGGTTATTTCAGAAAGTCAGTAAAAATTTACCTGATGCCGCCTTTTGGAGTACAGACTGAGACGATTGTAAGAATAGTAACCAATTAAGAAGATGAAATGAAGAATAGTTTGATAGGTGTAAAAGTGGCCTAGAGATTCGCCGATGAACTGTTATTATCAACTGTGTAAGACACTTTTTAAAAACTGCCAATGATTTTACAACACCTAATAACAACAGGGGGTGGATTCATAATTCAATATATGTGTATAACATTAAAAACAAATAACTCTTTAAAATCCCTTTCTAAATTCAGTTTCGATTTTAAAACACAAAGAATAAAGTGACCTTCAGACAATTGCATGCACTTTATACATTTCCCTTTTACCGTTCCCTTTTTTCATGGCACGAAAGACTAATACTTGGCGCGAAAGACTACTACATGGCGCGAAAGACATAACTTTGAGACCCAGATAAATTTTGCAGAACCACCAATAGTTAAAAAGTTGCGTGATCACGTGACTGAGAGCTCAAAATGTTATAAAAGGGAGAATAAACTAATTTTTATGGGATTCGGGATTTCTTGGCGTTTCGTATGATGTACTTGCTGCAAATATGCAGATAGAATTTGATGTTTTTTGTTTCGCCTTCTTGTTATTTCGAATGTGTTTATTTACCATGTAGCAGCTGGAAATAAACTAATGATTAATGGATTTTGGGCACGACTGACTTTACGATTTGACAGACATTCGGCAAAACAAAGTGGTGACTTTCCCGGATGTTACATGTGTTCATATATATATATATATACTTTTAAACAATGGACGTTTTAAACGATGAAGCGTTAAAACGTTACTTAGGCTAGTGAAAAATGAATGCTGTTAAAATTATTGAAACATACTATACGTCATAATGCGCGAAAAGGTTTTGCAAGCGTCTAAATCTGCTGTTCGTTTGAGAAGATTCAAAAAGTAATCTACATTTGCCTAAAAAAATGTCAAATATTTCAGCCAACCTGACTTCTCATCAATATTTTAAGGCACTTTGTTTCTTAGAGGGTAAAGTTTGTACATAGAAGAATTTCGGGTTTAAATATATGCGTTGACTATGAGGCCGTTGACATTTAGGTGAGGTAAGTACTTTGCTTCCCTGTGGCGACCGATTATACATAAAAATTCCTAATCTGCGACTAAGGGCAATTTCATGAACAGAGCAGAGAATTTCTGAAAATCCACGTGATATTGTATCTTCTTACGTAAGAAATAAGCTTCAGAGTTCTATTCATAATGTATTTATGCCAGCACATTTTAAATGCCAACGAACGATCTACTCATGTGTGAAAGAAAATTTGGTTTAAAATTACTTTTAGCATAAGATTTGGGAGAAAAAGTTAAAGTAGCGAAGTTTAAAAAATCATAAGGATAACATTGTATCTATCCTGCTTAAGAACAGAAAAAAGAAGAAAGAAAGGAGATAATAATTTATCCAGCTCACCATCATTCGATCCAACTAACCACCGGTTTAGGAGTACTACTAGTAGTATTAGTACTACTAGTATATCCTTTTCATAAAACAAACATCATCCTTTTAAAAGCCTCGTACTAAACTTGGACAAACCAAAATAAGCCAATCTTTAACCAGGATCTAAAACTAAAGTTTTTAATGTATAGAACAGTAATATTACCTTCTTTCATAGAAATGCAGTTCACTTTAATATTTACTCTAATTCTATCAAATCAACAGTTTAAAAACGACTAGCTTACAGGACGTTAATTTGTGCTCTTATATTTATTCTGAAACGACGCGCATTTATATGCTCTCCTTTGTAATAAAAATTCGGTATAATGATTAAAAAAATCTTCATTTTTGATTATAATTACTTGTATACATTTTTGAAATAATTTTGAAGCTATGGTTTTTACGTATGATAGCAAATTCGTGAAAAATGACGAAGTTTTGTAAAAAAGAAGAAGGAAGAAAAAATCTCAATATCATTCAATCACAAAATTACATACATTAGTCGGAATAAGCATTTTAAATTAACAAATGATATGTTCAGAGTAAAGTAGCAATACATATATCTTAATTCAATTAATTCATGACTTAAAAATGCTAACAAATTTGGATTTGAAATGCCGAAATATACCTACATGATTCTGAATGATAATTAATTTTCTGATTTATATCTACCTATGGGTACGTCCATTTTCAACAAACACCCAGCCATTGGCTTGTTCGTCTAACTCCAGAAGGTTATAAATTTGAAGAATAGTTCCTAATGAGATTTATTCCTTCAGACTCAACAGCATTAGAATAAAAATATTGTTGAACGAGAAAAGGGCATCCAATGCTTGCATTAAAGCCAACACCATGTATTAACGCAAATAAATCTATTTATTGCATAGAATAATGCAAGATAGTATGATTTAGGACTGCATAATTAATAATTAATTAGGAAAGATATACTTCAAAAATTTCTATTTCTTGAACAAAATTGTTCCCACAAAGCTTAGCTAAGCCAAATCTAAAATTATAATGCAGAAATTAATGTATGAAAATATTCCACAAGTGATATTACTAACTAATTAAAAGAACATTTCACGCTAGAAATGCGTCTTCAAAACATTCCAAACTTTTATATTTATGAGACGCGTGAAAATTCCGAGACGAGACAGTAAACAGTTCTCTCTTGAGTTCTGATAGCAGAAGTTAATAGAATCAACATTCAGTAGGTAACGAGCACGAAGCATTGTGGTGAGTAGTTTAATAGTTATGCAATATTTTACCATCTTCATTGAAATGATTAAAATAGATAAACACGTGTATTACTAAAGCTGAAAATTCATCAAACAGAAAGTATAATTTGTATTATTCAACCAATGTTGTTGTACAGAAATTTATCTTTTTGTTATTGTCATAATATGACGGTTAGATAGCAATATATTATACATACATACACGCACACACACGTACACACACACACACACACACACATATATATATATATATATTAAATTAAGTTGTATCAATATGAAATAAATTGATAATTTAAGGCATGTAAGCTAACAACAATGGCTCTAAGGCAATAATTAAGTGAACGAACAAGAAAAATAACACAATTACAAATAGACAAGCATAAAAAAGACAAATATAAAAAAATTAAATTCAAGAGAGACTCTTTTATAAATCTTTGCCATTATTGCTTTAACAGCAACTATGTATAATTCCAGAATCATATTTTCGAACAAATACATGTAATTGACATGGGGACAAACTATTCCAGTACTGCTGCTAATCTGTTCCTGTTTTCTTATGAATTTATTATGTTATCAAACACAACAAAAAATTGTCAGCTATATTGACGATATTATAATAAATTCCAATTTTCGCAATATCTACAATATTATATATCCAAACTGTCTTACATTAAACAAAACCAGCAGCAATTCATATAGTGTCAATTTTTTGGACATCTGCATAAATATAATAGATAATAAATTACATCTAGATCTATATGATAAAAGAAAAGATTTTAATTTCTATACTATACATATGCTGCATTAGCACAGCAATCTAACTAAAAAAAATTACAAACGTTATTATCAATCAATTCAATAGATTCAACAAAATTGGCAACAACAACATTTATTTATATAAACACATTTTTATAAACTCTGCAAACTTATATTATAACAATTTCGAATTCATCAAACATTATGTAAATATTTTCAAGAGAGATATGAGCACAAATGACGCACCAGCTCGCTAACAACTCGGCGACCCTCATTGCTGCGGATGTTTTGAGGTAAAGTCCTTCAGGAGGCATCAAACCAGCTCCCCCAAACTCAGATGTGCGGTAGCAGAGAGCGGTCAGACTGGAACGTTGGTTTTCGAATAATGGACACGGAATGACGTACCTTTTTGTGCATCTACACTTGAATGCTGACTTTGAATATTTCTGATCATCTTAGGGCTTAGGTGAGTATTAATTAATACTTCGGCCCAACGTCTTGCAGGTATGGGCGGGTGTGTTGCATTTATGGCATGTTTTCACGTTATTAACGTTATTCCCAAAAGCCCCGATTTCTTATCATTGCGTGCCTGAAGGAATTGGACAGAATCTTTCAGAGAACATTTTTACTTTTTGTTTACGCTTCAATTTTAAATGTATTATTGATAATTAAATTTAGCCTTGAGCGGGGCCGAATATAAGGTGTATTTTGTAAAAGCTGAATGGCAACAAGAAAGATGTTTTTAGTCAGACTCAGTCAGGAGATGTTTTTAGTAACGAATATACGGCCACTATTCGGTATTCGGCCTATTCGGCCCTTTGGCCGAGTATTCGGCCTGGCCGAAAACTTATTTCATCACCCAGCCGAATATTCGGCCTGGCCGAATACTGGGTAAGGTCAAATTCGGCCTGGCCGAATACTGATGGACTATTCGGCCGAATAGCTCTGTTGCAGTAAAAAAGTAAAAATAAAGAAATTAGAAGATTTTAAACATTTAAAATGGTATTATAATTATTGCAAAAGAATACATTAGTCCACTATAGTTTTAAGAAATAAAAATAATTTAGAATAACCTAGCTTTTTTTATTTTGTTTTAGGCTCGACTGAGCAAAAACAAATTTTAAAGTTGTAATATTGTATTTTATATTTAGCATTTGCTCCCAAAAGCTGCCAATAATTAATTATAATAGATAATATGATAAATTTATTTTGTTATTATTAACAAAGTGGAAGCCAGACTTTGTTTGGGTAGACTGATTTATTGTGAATATCGGTTAGAGAGAAATCTGAAAAGCCCAGAATATATCATGAATATTTAGATAGCATAAGTTATTGGGGTTTTTGAAAATAAAAACATATTAAAGTTAAGGGCATTAAGTTTTAATAGATCTTTTAAAAATAGATATGTAAAAAAACCCCATAAAATAAAAATATTAACTTTCATAACTTTTGAAATGTCTTCATAAAACAGTTTTGAGCAAGGTAAAAGTTCACTAAGCATTTGTATTTCTTTCATTGCAATTAAATAATTAGTAAAATAATGCTATTGCTTACTACCGTAAAACCTGTCATTTCCGTTTAGCTTGTGGGTGAAATTCTTAGTTTTATTACATTCAAAACAATACTGAAAATAGATTAATTTTAAATCGTTCTAAAATCTTAACAAACATAATATAATCATACATCATAGATTGTGTGTAATTGGGGTTTGACTTTGTGAATAATTTTAAATTTGACAAAGACTTTCGATTACAACGATTTTCTAGAAATTTTAATATTCGCCCGCCGAATATTCGGTATTCGGCTATTCGGCCAAATCACTATTCGTTACATCCCTAGTGTTAATCTACGTTAAGTTGTCGTTGTCGCTTATCGCACTTATGTTGTCAATTAAATGTTTCTTTTATACGTGAGTTGCCTTTATTACAGTAAGTAAAATATAAGAATTCTTAATAATCCCTTAGGGACCGTTCATAAATGATTTCACGCTTTTCCCCACCCATTTGACCCCTTCCTCCCTTTGTCGCAAAATGTCCCACATTTCTTGATTGCAAAAAAAAAAAATATTTACAGGATTTTTATCCTTGAGTATTAATTTTTGGAAAGGTTTGCTGCATGAAAGTCAGAAAATAATTTATATTTTGGTTTTAGTTTGGACATTAAAAATTGATAAAATAAACTGTAAATGATAAATAATGTAATTTTATTTTGTCGTTCCTTCCCGAAATGAGTTAATTTAGTGAACAATATTTTTATTTTTGCAATTGAAAAAAGAAAAGTAACGTAGGGGCCGTTCATAAATGACGTCACGCTTGTCCATATATTTGACCCCCTTCCCCCTTTGTCACAATATGTCACACTTCAGCGGACCCCCCTCCCCCCCCTTTGTCACGCGTCACGCTATGTTGCGTAGGCAGGGGTGTCACACTTCTTGTTACCCACTCCTCGCCCTTGTCACAATTTCACGAACCCCCCTCCCCCCTCGAGGCATGACGTCATTTATGAATGATCACTTATAAGTAGAATTAAAGATTATTTTCCTTTCTTTTTGGTGTGAGCATTTTGCTCACGGCGCGAGTTCTGAAGGGTGAAAGGTGCCCCTTCAGTACTCCTGAAGAGGCGCTGCTATACTAAGTGCTATACCATTACTTATTCCGATTCTTATACTACGAAAGATACTAAGAAAGGTATTTAGTGCCTCCGAGAAATGATTCTATGAAGATGAAAATAAAGGAAATATCAAAAATGTTTTCATAAAGAGCAAAATTATGACATATGTTGAAGACAAGTGATATTAATGTAACATACCATAAAACAAGTATGAATGTTGTTAAAATGATAATGTACATCAGGAACTATATTATTGACATAAGTATTTGCCTACTTATCAAACTTCCGTCCCATTGATTTGCAAGATCACGGAAATGTTAACCCTCAAGAAATGCTTCGATAGGAATTTCACCAATGACAGGCCGTGTAATAATATGCAGCCCAATATACGTCGCTCTGGGAAGAGTAAACGGCATGTTAGCGTCAGCTGCTCTTTAGATTCGAGTAATGATTTCGGGATACTGGATATTGGGAAATGATAATGTCAATAGATCGGTTTCGGACGTTGTAGTATGTAGTTGAAAAAGGGACTTGCTTAAATTAAAATCCAGCAAAATCAAATAAATAAATACAAAGTTCCAGCTGTTAACATAATACATGGAAAGAAATATGTCTCCGTAGCTTTTCCACATGTTTGTTTTTCAATTAAATTTCATCGTTTTGATTGAAGCAAACCTTTCCTAACGGACAGTTTTAAATTAACTACCAACAAAGCAATAATACTAAAAAACCTTTCTTTTGCAGTTACCTCTCTATTACGAATACATATTTTTGTTCGACTGTTTTCCGATACAGAGGAGTGAGAAATGATAGTAATTTTTAGCAGTCGCTAACAATACCCTTCTTACCCCATGCATTGCTCTGGCTCAAGGGCTCTTGCTTATTTTTAAAGAAACAAATTGTTTCACTTTAAAATAGCTTACAAACCACTGGAAACGTCCCGCATTGGACCAGTTGGTAGAAGCTCGGTTCCCGCAGAGCACCGAAAATGAAGCAACATCGACCTAGGTAAGTGTTTGGGAGGGTGACAACCTCTCGCGGCTGCTTGCTCTGGACCGTGTGCGCTAAAGGGAGCTGGTGCACGTTAAATCCGCCGTGGCTCCAATGTTTTCCAAGTGAAACGATACCTCTGGGGGTGCCAACCCCAGGTGACGATCTCTCATCCGGTATCTGGTTCAAAAAATTAAGAGGCCACATAGAAGGAGCAGAAGCCGGACTCCTGCTTTGGCCTCCCGTTTGATTCAGGAGCAGCACAACCATTCTTCCTCACTTCCCGCGTGGAAGCGAAACCAACCAACCACTAGAAACAAAAGCGTTAAAAATGAATGAAATTTGTTTACTTATCAATAACCCTTAAAAATAAAATAATAAAACTGCGCTTAAGGGATTGAAAAACAAAACGCTTATAATTATTAGAATCCAAAAGTAAAATCTCATAATTCAATCAATCAAGCCAGTGCCAATTTGGTCGTAATTTTCCTGTTAAATATTTTATTGATCAACTAATCAAAGTCCACAAATATTCTATTCCCGATTCTCGAAAGAGGCAGAACACTAAACACCAATTTCAGGGAAATTCTCCGAAATCAATGGGGTATTCGTTTAAAGATTTACTTAAAATATTCTTATATGATCTTCAAAGAGATCATCGCTGTTAATATTTCTATGAAATTTAATGCTCTTCTATTTCCCATCCGCTGTTTCTCTAGTAGAAACATTTTCCAGTTTCATATATATGGAAATGTTACTTTTATTGATATGGCTGAATGTTCTCTATGCTAATTCAACTGTGCTTGTTAGATCAAAATCTATTTCAAAGGGAACACTTCTTAGAAAAGTATAATGGTTGAAGAAAATACAAGGAAAGGCAAGACCAAATTTGAGAGTAAATATTAAATACGAACGGATGAATTTTCCTCCGTTGTATACAGAAACTATTCAGTGAAATATGTCTTGCAGTTCAGATGGAAAATGGTTTATTATTCGCATAGAAATATCTTGAAGTTTATAAATTATTTATTTTTACAAGATAAATATGAAACTTTGTATGGTTCAAATGTAAGATTAGGAATTATTTTAAAAATATACATTGAGTATAATTTTACTTTAGTATATTTTTTTTCTGTTGAGTAAAGCACTATTGATAGAACTTTTTGAAAGAGATGCGAGTTAATATAACACTAACTAAATGGTTATTATTTCTAACGTAAAGATATATTTTAAAACCGAAAAACGTAAGGCAGGCAAGAAATATATTGAATAAACTTTCAGTAGGTTTCCTGGGTTTTACTATTTCGTCTTTATATTTTATGGGGGGGGGGGGATATATTGCTTGGGATCTGGTTATTAAAGTATGTTTTTTTTTAATGTCTTCTTTAACTAGTTTTTTTATAAATAATTGTTTTAAAATTAATTTGGGTACTCCTAAAAATTTCGTCACTTTATATTTTCATGATCTACTTATTTTTCGTAACAACTTATCTCTACACATGTTTCTAAAAGAGAAAGAATATGTGCAAAAAAATAATTTTTGGATTAATTTTTCGTAGTTGCATATTATTGGAATAAAAAGAAGTAAGAAAGAAAAGCGGAAAACTTATTTGAAGTGTCTCTTTTTCATTTTCATATTCAATGGGACAGTAGAGGACAATTTATTAAAACCTGTCAGTTTTTACTTCTTGCTCACATGTAAAAAATAAATCATATATTTGTGTAAAATGCAAACTAAACCGCAGGAACAAGTGCAGGTAAACAATATTTTGCTGTTTGATACGAAGCATAAAACACATATTAGCAAAACCCTTCAAAACACAACTTTTAGCACACATCCAGTGCACAATAATATGCTTTAAACTCCGTGACTTTGACAAATCCATTCGCTTTTGTCAATGCAAATAACATGCTGCGTCCAGCTGTTGGCGGGCATTTGTTCTATCCAAAGTAGGTGGGGACGTGGAATGTAAATGATTTGATGGCATTGAAAGGGCTGGACCAGCATATCGTTATGACTATAGCAATTAATATTGCTAGAAATACTATACTGTAACGCTTAGAAATAAAGTACCTAGTTTTAATATTCCGCAATATTTTTTTTTCATTCTAAAACTTTAATTGATTACTCAGTTTATGTTTCCAACGAGTTTGTTTATTAAATCAAGGCTCGTACTTAGCATTTAGTTTTAAAATGTATCACCATCCATGCAACTTTCCTACTGATTTACGGAAAAAAATAACATAATGCGTTATATATATTTTGGATTTTTCTCATTAATGACTAAACATAACATTTAAAGTCGAATCGTTAATTATGAATAAACAAGTAAAAAAATATTAAAGTGACATTTTCGCAATTTTTTAAAGAAATAAAATTAATTACAATATTTGTAATTATTATTTTTGACTAAATAATTATTTCTCTGAGATGCTGAATTAACGATTAGTTCCTTACGTAAGAATAACGGTGCAGATACCAAATAAAGAATAACACACAAAAACCGTACTTAAATCGAAAAGATATAATTTTGCAACTCATCAAAAATACATGAGAATCTCTTGGAAATCATTTATCCGGAGCCTGACGGAAAATTAGTCTTTAATAAAGAAATTACAGGAAATAAAAATCAGATAACGCTCTGTAAAATAATTGCAACAAATAAGGTGCCATGGTAGTGGCGCCATCTGTGAGTTTTCAGAATTACTATTTTTGGAACACAAAGTCGAAAGTGAGTTCAACTGGCCCACACTTCTGTGATTCCGGTGGCTTAGGCCGCTCACGCCATTGATGCCTCCGGAAAGGCTGGCCGCCGAGAACTAGCAGGCTGCTCCTTGGAACTGAAGGTCAATTATACATCAACAATGCACGTTTGTCAATCAAATTGGCCAGTAGTCTCAGATCCCAAGCGTTTATTTATACATTTGTTTACAACTTTTAAACTGGTAGTCAGAGTTCTCAAGAGTTAAGTTTTACGCAACTTAATAAATCTTACTTCGCAATGTTACAGAGTACGAAAAAACAAGATTTTTTATTGAGAAACTGTTAACAAGAATTGATTATTTGATTTGAAACAAGTTCTTCGTAAAGTCACAGAAACACTCAGTTTGCCTTCTGTATATTTAGTTTTACTAGAAGTTTCTGTCCTTCATCCCTTCAGTGCGTTTGATAAAATGAGGGCCACGCATGCTTGGGAACTAAACACAGGGGGGTTCCACGGCAGGCCGACCACCTGACCGGTACGTCTACATCTACACCCTTGCGACCTCGGTCTCGCAAGCTGTGGTGGGCACAACAGGTCTTGGCCACCATGGGGCTGTCGCTCCCGCTGGTTTTGGTTAACCAGAAGTTGCCTACACTTTGTGGCAGGGTAGACATGAATCGATTGATCATGATGGATCAGTTTGTGTTACAAGCGGTTTTCCTACCTGCCCTGTTTCTCAACCTTTTTAATGTTGTGAACCCCCTAAAAGGCAATTTGTACACATGATTCCCACTTTTTCTGTCGGGTTGCAACCCCCCCCCCCCCTAACGATAAGCACGACCTAAAACTTTTAAATCATAGAGCTGTGAAACGACGTTTTAATGCATGTAACATAGTCCATGTTTACGTCGTACCAAGTGAAGCATCTAATTCGTCATTCTTCATTAATTGACAGCTCATATTTATTTAAGATTTTTTTTTGTTAGTCAGTTTATTATATTTCAATTACGAAATTTATAAACGGACACAATGAGTGATTTAGTGATAAACACTCAAAGCTTTCAAACACGGTATAACGTATGAGTACGTCGGGCTATAGCACGTTTGCAATTATCGAATTTTCTTGACAGTCTTAGAGCTTTCTCAGGAGACTACAACAGGTCATCCTGATGCATAAAGTTGCATTCTTATATGTAAACGACACGTAACAAACAATAATTTTCAATTGACAAAATTCCAGGCTTGCTCAAATTGCAAGCCGTTTATGTCCCTATTTTAGATTTAACTGCTTACCCGTACTGGGCCCAAAATACTACACATAAGCAAATCGGTTCTCAGTAAATAAGATTTACATCAATTTCTTGGAAATATCGATGAAGTACCTATTTTAACAAGCAAATGAATATTTGTTAAAGGGTATCTTATAAAAGCTTTAATTAGATCTGTGGCGATGTATTCGTCCGTATAAAATAAAGTGAAATAAATATTATATCGCTCTCAGTTGGTATTAATCTTCTCGCCAACAAATTATGCATTACATTTTCTATATACAGTACCTTAATTCGACACCAATTATTGCCAATTTTAACGGTATCTTAATTGAAAAGATAGTTAAGAGCGTGCATAAAACTTTTGTATTTCTCAGGAGAAAAGGATGATGATAACTGTAATCCGATACATATTTGCGCTGAAAATCAACTCTCACTGTATTCTCTGATGAATTTCCTTCTCTGGCAAATTCAAATAAATATCTCTGTATTTAGGATCATTCTTTGATGAATAGGCATATAAATCTGGTTCAGAAGTAGTTTTCGAGAACTGTTTGTGCAAGAGTTATTCATCGATTAAATTTGATTTATTCTAGAGCAACTTCGTTTGAAAGCACTTAAAGATATCGCATTGGAAATTAATGAAATTTTGGGAGTTTGATATTCGTACTCTGCTAAGTTGAAGACCAGACTACGGCGTGTAAAGAGGAATGGTTTTAAAGATTCAAGCTGATGCAGTTAATTATCAAGTTTATTTAAAAAGAGTTTGTATCAAAACTTAAAATATTTTAACAGTAAGAGTTCCTGAAAATTATACTCCTACGATCTCATACTTCTTACGCCATGCAGTCAATGTGCAATTCATATTGTTTCAAAGTTTACAATTATTATGCTGATTAGGTGTTATTTTTGAGCAACTAATTTCGTATAGGCTATGTACTATTTTAACCCTTTATCTACCGCATTATTAACTGCAGTAATTCTTTTTACAGAAATAGTTTGTCTAGGTATTTACACTGAAAATTAAGGGATTTACATAAATAAGATGCTCAGTCTATAAGTATTTATTTCTTTACAGCTAATAAGTGCCACAGAGTATTTACCCTGTGAAATTAATTACATACACTTTTAAATCAAAATATTTCGTCAAACAATTTTCTAAGCTCTTAACTAACACATTAAAAAAATCAGTGACTTGATTCTTTAATTTTACTACTTTTCTGGACCGAAACTCTAAGGGAGCAATCTGAACAAAATGGAAGTTCAAAGCACAGCATCGGTTTCAAGACTATCTATGTTCCTTTCCTTGTTAAAATACTCTTTATAGAACCCCTGTTGATATGTATCCTGAAAAGGGGGAATGTAAAGACTGTCCCGGCAAAGTACCATCAGATATTGGTAAAAATGGTTGCTGGGATGGGATATATAGAGAATGGTACTTATAAGTACCGTCGGTAGATAAAGGGTTAAAAGGAGTGGATATTTCGTTTTTATTTAATCAAAACATTTCCACAAATAAACTATTATTTTTCCTTCATCTTTCAGAATACAAAACTGCTCATTTCTGAAAAAGTGATAATTAAAAAAAAAGAAAAACAGAACCTAAATAGCGTAAGGGGCGGAGGACTTCTTCAAATGCCTTTCTCCGACAACCATTTGTTGCCGCAAGACGCCAGGGAAGCAACTTTAGAATAATGCTCTATGTCATGGAAATTTAATTGATTAATTTTGTACAACCGAAAATACGCCCTAAAAATATTGTCTATCGTGTATTCAACTGTGGATTTGAATTCTGGGTATTTCGTAACTTAATTCTGTGTTGCTGTGGTTTTTCTATATATTACTATTTTACAAAAGCATATTTATGAATTATATGTATGCAATTTTTTTAATAAATCTGTGCACGAGTTGACTTTTGTCGTAATGGAAGTAGCCAGTTAATTTAAGTAGAAGTAGAATTCATGAGCTACTATGACCCTGATAAGGACATTACGCCCAGGTTACACACAAATTAAGTCTCGAGCACACAATATTTAATTAGTCAAATATTACGATTTTTTCTCGTCAGAGTAAGAATGATGTAAACCTGCAGAATTTATTTCGCTCGGCTCTTGATGTGTCAATTGCGAAAATATTACTATTTCCAACCCCCTGTGTTTCTTTCCGGGCCCTTTAAGTTCTTAGCATTGACACAGTTCACGAGCCGAAATTCTGTAAGTAGGGAACAGTGATTATAAAAATGGTACGCGGTTAAACTTCATTCCTAACTTTATCTACCATGGATCCTCCATGAATCAACTGGTAGCTATTGAATACTAGTACATCATCTTCTTATAAAATAATGTAATTTCTCTGGTAAGCATATAAACTATATTCTTAATGTTTTAAAGATATAGATGGGAATGTATATTTCTAAAAAGTTCAGTTTTAAAGTTTTATTCGTGATTGATGCAGACAACCCGTCGTTTGTGTTTCAGACATTTATTTTCAATTCAAATTAATATATGCGTTTCTGAACCTAGACTTTAGCATTTACACTAAATATTGTAACTTTTGCTTTTACGTAGGAGTAAATTTTAAGTAATCCTCACATTAATCTATATAAATAAAACCGAAAGTTTGTGTGTGTGTGTGTGTCTGTCGATCGCCTCCTGGCGAGATGGAACGGGCCAGAAGTACGAAATTTTGGTTACAGGTACCTTGGGTCAGGTCCTCATGCACCTCGAAGCGTTTTTCCTAAAATTCGAATTTATTCTTTTTTTATTCCAATTTTAAGCAAAACTGTTTATTTTAAGAATATCTCATCGAAGAAACGTCCCACGTTTTAGATTTTTGCAGCATATTGATGCCCGTAAAAAACTGCACAAGATGATTTATTTTGCAGTTCGTAGGACAAATAGAACATGCGCAGTATTCATTTAAAGTGGTGTTCGAATTTTAAAACGAGGCTTAACTCTGAATTTATCTGCTCAATTTGCGTGTTTTCGCCAAAATAAATACTACTTTTGTCGCCAATTAGATGATTTTTTAGCCTACTTTCCCGTAAAAGTAAAAAAAAATAATAATAAAGCATGAAAGAAGGCTTAATGTATCGTGAAAATATCGTTAAAAATCAAGAAAAGTCAAAAATAAGTGAAGTACTTAAATAAAGATTGAAAAATAAAAAATTTGAAAGTAGGGTATTGAGATGGGGAAAAAGTGTGTCTGTCGGTCTGTCTGTCTGTCGGTCTGTTTCCCCCTAATAACTTTTGAACGAATTGTCCGATTGGAAAAATTCTTTTTGCATTCGAAAGATCTCGGCGAGGACATCTCATTTCTATATTTTATTTTTTGATTTGAACAATTTTTTGTTCAATTTTGAACAGTTCAAAAAATTTTAACATTAGGGCCTATGGACAAAATTGGAGCAAATTCTGTAAACTCTGGGCACAAGAGCCAAGTTCCTATTGCAAGCTTATTGAAAGTAGTTCTTGGCGTGAAATATTGATTTGAACAGTTTTTGTTCATTTTTGAACAGTTCAAAAAATTAACACAGAGCTTATGCGGAAATTTCAACCCTATATAAGTCCTGATCTAACGGACCGATTTGCTTGGAACAAACTTTATCGGAAAGCTCTTATAACGTAGAACATGTAGAAATAGAAAGTTTATCCAGAACTTACGAGCCTATTTTGCTATGAAATTTTTTGATCGGGATTTTCAAGGATATTTCTCAGTGACTCAATGAGTGAAATAATGAATGAATGAATAAATGAAAGAGTGAAAGAATAAATCAATGAATAAATGAATGAGGAAAATCATGAATGAATAAATTATTGAATAAATGAAAATATAAATAAATGAGTGAATAAATACATGAATGCGTAAATGAATGAATAAACACTTGAATGAGGTAACGAATGAATGAATAAATGCATGGCTGAATAAATGAAAGAATGAATGAGTGAGTGAATGAATATGTATTATCCGTTGAAAAAGGTATATTTTCAATAATTAGAACTAAAGATAAATAAGAAAGAGAGAGAAAGAGATTGCTAGATTATAAATTTGAATTTGGTGTATACGGGAAAGTAGGCTCGTATAGTTCTAGACGGAACTTCTTGTCTTAACGTAAGATTGAAAAAATGATGTTTTATCGTGTTATTCATGCCGTTTTATAAATGAAACAAATTCTTAAAATTTATTTAATTTTTTAGCATATTGCAGACGAGTTTTAATTATTTCTTGAGGTTGATCCTTCTTTTTTTTTGGCGATTTAGTATCATGGTACCAGTTCAACAATTTCATGAAACATATTATTTCTCATGGTAGATTGTCCGCTTTATCAGCGAAACAAATTCTAAAAATTCATTTCATTTTTATGCATATTTTGCGGATGATAAACTGCAGACGATTTTCAATTACTTTATCTTGAGGTTGATTTTCCTTTCCATAGGATTGGTTCAGTACTAAACATTGTAAATTAAATGTGCATTTACCTTTGGAGATAATGCTTTTCTTTCTTTCGTTTTTATCCGAATTTTATGAAAGTGCTATTTAATTGCATTTTCAGGAAATCTTTTGAAGGTTTTGCAAGCGGGATTTATAGGAACTGTTCTTATTTTGATGGGGAATTTAAGATGGATTGTTGGTAATTTTAGGAACAGTAGCTCTTGAAGGTCAGTATTCAAATGGGTATTTTTAGTCACTGACGTCTTTATTCTAATGGAGATTTTTTGAGACTAATGTCCGTATTCTCTTAGGGATTTTTAGGAGTAGTTGTCTTTATTGAAATAGGGGGATTTAATTATTTTTTTTTTATTGAAGCAGCAATATTCAGGGACAGTTGTTCTTCACCTGATGGACATTTTAAAACAGAATACAGCTCTTATTCTGATGGGAATTTTCAGATGTATTGTGGTAGATATTGTAATTACGATTTCTATGGACTCTTGATATCATTTTGGCACAATTTTTTCGCTGTATGTGGGCATTTTAGTTACTGTTGCAATTACTCTAATGGCAATTTTATGAACTGTTGTTGGCATTTTAATGTGGATTTTTATGGACTATTATTCTTGGTCTAAAAGGAATTTTTCTAGGCTGTTCGTTTTGATGCAATCGTGTTTTGTAATGATTTTTACCGTTTATAAATAAGGTTTTTAAGGCCTGTTGCCCATCTCCTGCTCTTGGATTTTTTAAGAAAATTTTTCCTTACATATTTACAACAGAATTTTGGAAATACGTCACTTAACCGGCGAATGATGCAATATTATCCCGCGCAAAGCCGGGCATGTCAGCTAGTCAGCAATAAATCTGAAAATTTCATGAATCTATCTAACTATTTTTATTAATTGACAGTAAGGAACTAAAGCGATCGATCAGCTACTTAAAACCAAGTGCAAATTTCATTAACCCACTATTAGCATAGTAGTTCACCTTGCTTAACGGACCTTAATGTGAGTTTACTCTATAGTAATAAGATTTCACTTACATTAACATTATAATTGCTTGCGTAATTGTATTATAAAATGAAAATACATTGTGAACCAAAATTTTCTCTTACAATTGAACAAATGTTTTCAATATAGTATAGTACCGCTAAAGATTAAAGGATGCATACTAACATTTAACCTTTCCGAACTCGCATCACGAGCAAAATAAAGAAAAAGTATATCTGGAATTCTGCTTAATAGGCGAAGATGTCTTGCAACCATCGTTTAATATTCCGATGTGTTTTGCTATCATGCAACTTTTGTTTGACGGTCGCGAGGGGTGTTTATTAGTGGGAAGAGTCAAGTGTGACTGTTTTTCTCACTGGGCCAGTTCTGGCGAAACCTTTTTTTTTTTAATGTGAATATTTTTACCATCAAGCAAGTGCTCGTGTGATTTACCGAAAACTATTGTTTTGATTTTGTTTCATGAAAAATTAAACCAGGTGTTTAAATAAATGGACTAAAATAAATGAAAAAAAACATAGTTATTGAATTATATACATGTGTTTTTGCACTGAGAAAATGTTTTAATTTCGAGTCACGAGGAAGGTTGTTGGTTCAAATGGCTCTGGATAAGAATTATTTTAGTAAAACTTATAAAATAGACATACATTGTTTACAAAAAAATCCTAACTTTTCATAAGGAATACTTTGTACCCACCAAAATTTCCCCTAAGTTGCTTGACATAATATTTCATGAAAACAGTGCACCTGTAAGATATGTTTTAAATAATAATATTTTGGGTAACATTTTATGTTTGGAATAATTAAAAATGCTTTTTAGCTCAAAATATTTTATTTACTATCATTTTTTCTAGGAAGATAGGTGGTGTCAGGTAAATTCTCACACGCGAGTTCTCAGGTTACTCAGCTTGACGCGAGTTCTGAAGACATAATCACTGACATGTCGCATATACTGTAACTGTAACATCAAAAACTGGAGAGAAGCATTAAAAAAAACTGATGTTTTTAAAAAACATTGATTACACATTACTTTACTTATTCATTTATTCAATCATTAAATCAGAAATCCAGAAGAAGAAATTTCATGATAAATTGGGTTCGTTTAACTCTGGATGAACTTCGTATCTGCACATGTTCTACATAATTAGATATTACCGATAATTCCAAGCAAATCCGTCTGTTAGATCAGGATTTATATAAGATTGAAATTTACCCGTAGGCGCAAATGTAAATATTTTTGAACTGTCAAAATTGAATACAAAATGCTGAAATTAAAAAAAAAAAAAAAAAAAAAAAATCATGTCGAGAGCTTCTTCGAATAAGCTTATTCAAGGGAACTTGGATCTTATGTACAGGGTTTATATAATTTGCTTTACATTTCCCCACTAGCGCTAATCCTTAGATTTTTTCAAAATTGAACAATGAAGTGTTTAACTCAAAATATTAAATATAGAAAGTTCATGCCATGGCCGAGATCTTTCGAATGCAAAAAAAAAAAAAAAGTTAACCGAACAATTTTCTAAAAGGTTTGTGGAGGAAAGGGGGAGGGGGGCGAATAGACCGACAGACCGAAATACACACATTTTCCCCATCTCAAATCCTATTTTCAAATTTTGATATCTCAATCTTTATTTAATCATTTCCTTATTTTTAACAATATTTTTTACAATACATTAAGCCTTCTTTAAAACTTTTTTTTTAACTTTAAACTTATGGGAAAGTAGGAAAAAGAATGAGACAATTAAATGCAGGTCACATAGCACAATTAAAATAAAAACCATGCTGCAATGTGAATTTTTAGAAATTATGATATACTATGTATCTTCAATGTTAATCTCAAAGTACTTCGTTATTATCTTACGACTTTTATTTTAAGAGTACGTTTCATTTCACATACTTATTTGTATTTGCAGAAAACGAAATTAGAAACGCGTATATTTGACAGCCTTCCTAGCTAGTATGCTTAATATTTTGTTGGTTAACTAATTAATGTATTCCATATCGAAACTGAAATTTCGAAGTTTCTTTTTACACGTCATCAAATTTATTACACCTGCTATATGTGTACCATAATAGAATAAAGAATCAATAGTAACCAATTATTAAATATTTGACACGGTATATTTTACAAGTACGAACATAACTCAGAATCCAATGTACTAAGTTTCTTTTTGGAATACATTGCTGTTACCTTGATTAAATAATACATGCAGTAGTAAGAAATTAAAAATTGCGAAGCTTCATGGAATGACGAAGTTTTATGGAATAAATTATGTACACCTATTTTACTCCTTTGCATGCTAACTTCATGGGTGGAGCTGATCCTGAGTTAATATTTTTATAAGGTAAAGATTTTGATAGAATATGTTGAATTTTAGTTTTAGGTTTAATGACTTGATGTAGAAACGCCTTTGCCTTTACAGGGTTTTGTGTAAAGTCTTTAAAGAGTGATGAGTGCTTTAATGTATTCTTAGACATTCGCTTCATGCATATTAACAGTTTTTATTTTCCTAAAACTGTACTCAGAAGAGTAAGCCTATTTAATTGGTATTCTGACTAACAGGCAAATAAATAAACAAATGAACAGTTTAAAGAGGTACTTCAAATTAAATTTTACGGCTAAAAATGAGCGTATTAATATTTCCTAAAAAAGAAAAAGAGACAGAGCGAAAAAAAAAGATATGAGGAGAAAAACAAATAAAAATTCTTTAAAAAGAGAAAAAAAAATCATGTGTCTTTAGTAACGAATGAAAAAACAAAATGATTTGTTCAAAAAATTGTTCATAGTCACGTTTCGTAATATCAAGCCAATGTCCAGCAATTATACCACAAAGCGTTATTTACAGATTTATTATTCCTTACATTTTGAGTATTTTGAATTATAATTTTTCACGAGTGAGTAGAGAAAACTATGGAAATAAGAAATAATATAAATGTTCGATAGTAAACGGAAGAAAAACAGGGGGTGTAGTGGATGAAAATAGGGTTCTATGCGATTGTTTTTCATGTAAGTAAGTTATCAATAAATTTAGACATAATGCACGTAACAGAAATTTTCCCAATGTCACTTATTTTTTTAATTATAATAAGCACATAAATTTACTAAATATAAATTCATAACATTTCTTTCATAGAATGTTCAAGCAGGCACGCGTTCTCTTTGTGCTTGTAACTATTAAAATCTTGCACTTTTTATGTTAGCAAAATGGCCGCAGCT
This sequence comes from Octonoba sinensis, assembly GCA_038502835.1. Classification (NCBI taxonomy): domain Eukaryota; kingdom Metazoa; phylum Arthropoda; class Arachnida; order Araneae; family Uloboridae; genus Octonoba; species Octonoba sinensis. Next base: position 130,510,568 of record CM076600.1, read on the forward strand.
GGGCCTCGCCATTAAATGTTGAAGAATAAATGCAATTTTACATGATAGAAGAAATAATTTTTAACATTTTGTTTTAAATTATATTTCGTAACTTTCACTTCACATATCAGGACATTTCCCTCAATTTTTATAGTAATTGGAACTTTTTGGGAAACTCTTTAACCTCAGTTTTTCTCAGCTTTGGAACTTTCAAACATAAATTTTGCACTCATTGACTTCTCTTTTCATTGTCTTCAAGTTCAGAAAAACAAAAAGGAATGACAAGGAGTCCACGAGCTAAACAAAATTGGGAATCTATGTTATAAACTAAGCTGAGAAATATTACTGTGAGCTTTTCCTGAAAGAAAGGTGCTTTTATCTTTAAGAGTGGGAGAAAAAATAATAAATGTGCATCGCGAGAAATATCTTCTCACCTGTTACCAGAATTTCAGTCTCGGCTGAGTCCGATCCAGCTGCGTTTTTCACTTTGCAGATATATTGCCCCGAATCTTCCACTTGGGCGTCTCTGAGAATCAGCGTCCCATCCAGTTGTAGAAGTCTATTTCCGATTTTGAGTGGGTTCAATCTGTCACGGGACTCTTTTCGGAACCATTGGTATGTGGGAATTGGAAAACCTTGAGATGCACACGGAGCTTCTAAGGTTTCACCTTCTTTAACCCTCATGAGTCTCTTACTGTCTGTAATGCGAGGCGCAACGTCGCGAAATGTTTCTGAAATGACAACAGTTTAATAACTTCTCATTTAAATTAGTAACGCTTAATAGTACACTCATTAAAAAAAATGCTTTAATTATAAACATTCTCTTCATGTTCTGATAATATATTCTACGAAGTTAGGAAATATGACAGTTGGTAAACGTTAAGCTCACACGTTTAACTTTCTTTTGCAAATTAATAAAAAAAATTTTTTAAATCAGAAATGATGGCAAAATAATGTTAATTATTTAACTTCTATAGCTTACATGCGAAACATTTTTCGTGAAAAATTATTAGAGGTGCTTTGTAGAAATGTCTTCTAAGAAATGGTACAGTTTGGGGGGGGGGGGGGTAGGAATGAACCACTCAAAATTACTCGGCCATGGTACACTCTAAAAACAACGATTGTTAATCGTCATCAATTAATGTCTTCTTTTAAAGCATTGAAGTAAAATTTTAATAAGGGGTCGCACTCATATTAGGAAGAATACTAATTCCTAAAACTTAAAGGCTATAGTTTTGACAACATAATTGAATTTTGCGTGCACAAATTAGCCTAAATACCAAATTTGAGTAAAATCCGACCATTAGAACCTGATATATTGAAAACGAGACCACCTCTAGTTTTAGTGTTCTAATTTATAGGTCGAGGTTCATGAAGCCATAAAAACAATCATTTATGTATTTTAAAGAGGTAATAACTACTTTTATTTTTTATAATATGTAAGTATTGGTAAATGCTTTTTTTGCTTATATTTCTTACTTTTGTCTCTAAAGCGCCTGCAAAATCCATTTTTATGCATAGCATGAAAACTACTGCATATTTTGAGCTAAGATCTTGGATGCCCATATAAAAGCTCAACTAAATTAAATTTTCATTAAATTATAATAAGGTTTCAGATTATAATTAAAAACAATGATTTCATAACTGCTGGAAAATAATTTCCAGTTTACTTGCACAAAGTTAAATTATTATTATAATGATTTCATAATTCAGAAAAAATATTACATTAATATTTTTGATCGTGAAAACCACTTTTTTATTGTTGGGTTAGCTAATATATTATTTTGTAAAAAAAAAACTTACTATGAAAATGGGGGGGTTGTAGTCAAGCTTTTGAATGTTGATACTCGTTTTAATATGAAGACGATCCTTTAACAAAATTCTATGAACAGATATTTTTAGAATACATTATTCCTGATAAAATGACATATTTTATGTGTGTCTAGTGCAAAAAGTATTCAAATACGAAGGAGTGTTTCGATTTTTCACCCCGACTGTACTTCCTAGTGCACATTAAAAAGAAGTTATAAGGTGAAGCAACTTATGTATAACTTTAAACACGCTAGCTAAGATTATCACTTTTCAGAGTAAAAAGCAAAATACAGTTTCTTATTAACTACGTAGTAAAGAGTATAATTTTATGAGGTAATTATTGATAAGTTCATGATAAAGGTTCGATTTCAGCGTATATTTGAAAAAAAAATTCGAATTCAAATATCATTATTCCTGAGATAATAAGTAAAGATTACACAAAAACAAACAGCACCACCACTTTAAAAAATATAAAATTAATTTAAAATGACAGACGATGCATCTTGTTTTATATTTAGAATAAAATACGTTTTGTACTTCAGATCATATTTAGTTTAGCTCTTTTCGGAAATACACCTGCATTTGTTTATCGGAATGAAAACTGAAAAAAATTATTTTGTTAAACATCAAATGAGATTTTTATTGCTTCAACGAACCCTAATACTTAAAATTTAAGAAACATTTTAAAGCGTAATTAGTTATTTTCTTTCATAAAAAATAATTTCCTAATAAAGGCTTTGTTTTTATTCGTCAGACTAATATTTTTTACTAAATTATTTTTTGAGCGTTTTTGAAAAACTCATTTAAGAAGTTATTTTAATGAGATGAAAGAAAAAATTTTTTAAACTTTTTTTAAAAGCCGAATTAGACACTTGAATTACATTATCTTCTTCATTTATTCAATTTCGAAGAAAGAACGGAAAAAGAACACATCTTAGTGATATTGTTTGTTTAAACATTTAAAATTTGCTCGAAAAAAAGCAGTTTCGTTTTTTTTTTTTACAAACCTTTTTTCAAATATTGTGTAGCAAATAAACGTATGATTCAGTTACGATACATATCACCAACTTAAATTTTTGGTTTCGATATACACTTCAGCTCGTATTTTTTTTCTGGCGCAATAGATCTTTCCAACGAAACAAAACGCAAAGTAAGTTTATGTTAAGGGACATCAGAATGCATATAATGTGTATGCAGATGTTTGAATTACCATGAAATGATGGACATTATGCATTTTCATAAGATTAGATTACAAACGTAACATGAATCATCATTCATACAATACTTTTTTTCATGTAGAGTTAGTTGTACGATGAGCCGGCAGGTTGGCGGAGGGGTACGGCGCAGGCCTCCTACGCCCAAGTTTGCAAGTGATCAGACTGGCCCAGTCGGTGGAGTTTCAAGACGCAGAAAATCGACAGTGTCCATGTCGTATGATTATGCGGCATGTTAAAGATCCCTTGAGCATCCATTTGACGTGAATCATCTCGGGTAAATTAAATCCCTAGTGCAGTTTGACTAATTAGAGCTCAGACTAGGAGGAAACTGAACATGAAATATTGTTGCAATGGTGCCACACTCATTGTGATGCTGCTGAAAGAGTTGGTACTAATCTCTAGGAACGCACTAGGTTTGCAATGGTTAAGAACCAATACTACGCAGCCCCTTAGAAAAAAAAAAGTTGTACGGTGAAAACAATATTTAAATATGACTTTGGGCTGCTGTAAAGGCGTTCGTTTTGCGTGCGGCAAGTACCTAACTGGTGTCGTGAAATTCCAGTCATATAGTAATTCGATTAATAATAAATATTGATGCCTGTGAAAACTCACTGTCTATACTCGAATTCAACATTCCTCGATCATCCTCGAAAAATTTTACGGACAGCCAGTGTTTGTTTTTAACGTCCATATTCTTCCACTTATTAAAGACATTACCAGCAGTTAGTTATACGCCTTATAATGCCACCGAATTGTCCCGACTAGATTTTGGCCAGTTATATAGCTGCAAAAAATAACTTGATCTGGCAAAATCAGTCATTCTTTTAAACAATATTGTGCGATATTCTAATGGCGTTAGCACAAAAATATTCTGAATTGACAACGACTGTTCACGTGCTGGTAAAAGCTTTGTCGAATTCTGTGTAATTACGCAAGTTTTCTGACGATTATTTCAGATAATTGTGCATATAATTGTATAAAACAAACATGACAAATACACATAAATGTTTTAACAAAATTTGAGCTTATATATTCGAGTAGGTATTATTATATAAAGTATATGTATATACGAAAATTATGTCGTAGTTTCTCTGCTTTAGTATGGAATTGACATTCTCCGAACTCGAGTTTAACGGGAATTTACTATGTAGGAATCAACTATGTACTCATATTAATTTCCAAAACAATTTATCAACGGTAGTCTTTATGCATGCATAAAAGTTTTACCATAGGCCCAAGTATTCAGTATATTACAACTGTGACGATAAACTAAGAAGAGTTATCCCCTTACATTTAATTAAAAAATCACATATATTTATTTCCAGTTAGTGGTATATTATTGAAGGATCCATGAAAGTAGATTTTCATTACGGCCTTGAAGCTTCGTTATATGCCTAACAATTTTGAATTGAAAAGCACTGAAAGTACAGAAAATGCACAATACTTGATTACAGGTTTTAGAACAAAAAATACAGATTTCCTTTAATTTATTTATTTATTATTATTTTTTAATTTCTATCTATTTATTTATTTGCGCAAAAAAGTTCCAGTAAAACGTTACAATAAAGTATACTTTATTGGAAAATTTTATAACGCTGAGGCGCTCTGAAATGTATTTTTGTGGTCCCACTTGTTACTTCTAAAATAAGATTTTAGTAAATTTTGAAATGGATGTACAACATGTAAAATCAATGCTTACAGGTAAACTAACGTGAGTGAAACAATTTGTTTTTTGTTCCTTTTTGTATCCTTCTTGATAGCGTTAGGTCACGGAGGCGCCTTGCATTTTGAAATATTGTAAATCCCCCACTGTTAGCAAATTAAAAAAGTCATTAGTTTTTGGAACAAAGATTCATTCTTGGTACTTCCTGGAAGGCAATTCTTCAGATCAAATCATGAACGAAGACTTTTTACTTTCTTGTACGAAGTAGAGGAAGTATTTCATTCGTTGAAAATTTCTCACTCTAATTTCAACTGAAATTTCTTATTTAATCACCCATTAATCAGCTTTGACTAGGAGAGTAATATTCAAAAGTAAAGGAGAAGAATCTTTAAAAAGAAAAAATCGTACATATGCTCTAAAATGGTTTCGTGGAAAGCTTTTAGCCTCTTTAGGAAAACTTTGTTTAAATGTAGATCATGCCATTTTGCTATTTCAGGTAGTAACTAAAAATAATAGGCAAGATGTAGAGCATGTTTTGCTGAAATAAAAATCTGCCACATATTGTGAAAGTGTTGCAAATGTGTAGAGTTTCAATAAAACGTACTCTTGTATTGATATTTAGATAATAGGTTTATTCCTCTTTTCCATTTTTAAGATATCCACATAGTTTAACAACTTTACGATGACTAATATTTGACGATTCTCAAACGTTTGAGAATCACGACCCCATAAAAAGCCAATGACATGCATAAAAAGCCTTGCAACCCCCTTGATGAAATATTTCTTTCATACAGCACTAAAATATGAATGCTTTAAGGTATTTTGTTTAATAAAGTAATTTTTTTATATTTTTTGGCAGATTACAACCCACCTTATACCTGAGCGCGAACCTCCTGGGAGTCGCGATCCCCAGGTACAGAAACGATGGTTTAAACCGACTATAAGCGAGTTTTTCGTAGACTATTTTAAGCTTATAATAGACAGACATCTTCTTTTTTCAAAAGCAACTTCAAGGAGGAAACACAAAATAAAAGTACCTGTTTATATGTATTATGCTAATTCGTTACCTGTAATTAGTAGTCTCCCTGCTGTAGCACTTAGAACAGTCTCCCCTGTGAGCCTATGCCTCGTTTCGCATCTGTACTTCTGCAAACCATCAGAATGATCAACCCTACGTATATGCAATTCACCCGTTTGGAAAATACTGAATCGATCCCCTGAAAAAAAAAAGAAATAAAAACAACATTGAAATAAATTTAAATTAATTGTTACACATGTAGTATAAATATAATTATGTTCAATGTATTCGGTGTCCCTCGTCTCCCCCGCGTACCCCTCCGAACCCCCCTTTCATGTTTGAAACCCTCAATTCTGCCCATATTTTTAAACGTACCATAGCTTCGAAATGCCTTGTAAGAATTTAATATAAATTTGGATTTTAAAGCATGCAAATAAATTAAATTTAAAAAATTAAATTTGACATGCAGGATAACCGAATATTTTTCACAGTTGTCAAATGGGAGTCCAAATTTTTAAATATCGATCGGATACCGGAAATTCGAGACCTTCTGAGGGGGGAAAGATTGTCCCGTCGGTACGCCCTTGTAAATACAACTTTAACAAAAGTTAATGCATTAGAAAAGAAGCAACGTAAACTAAACATAGAAATTATCAACTTGATGCATATCATTAACGATTATTTCTCATATTTAAATCAATGAGATATTATGAAAATTTACTTCAAGCAGCTGAAATTTCATTCATTATTATTTAAAGTAAAACTCACCAGCTAATGCTGTTGGTCGGATTACGAAAGAATCGTCCCGAATCCATGATGTAATCGACACATAGTCTTGCACCAGACCCGGTACGTGACACCTGAGAACAGCCGTGTTTCCTCGAATGACAAATTCATCATATACATCAACAGCGTAAGCCTGTTGCACAACTGAAAAGGGAAAATAAATGATATAAAATACGATGCATTGCATAGTGTCAATGTCATCAAAGTAAAAAAAAAAGTTGAACAAATGAACTGAGGTTTTGGCTGTGGATCAGCTGATAGTTAAGGAGTTTTATGATTGCTCGATATCACAGATAGCGCCACTGTAAGATCAGTTCCAGCTGTAGTCTTAAAAAATTCTTTGTCACACTGCGTACAAACAGTAGGCTGGGCCGAAAAAAACCTTTTTTTCGAAATCGCTATTCTAATAATGCGGAAAGGGTTCTCTCTAGGCTCAATAAATACGATGCAAAATATTTTTTTGATTGTATAATATCTTCTGCCCTCGCATCGCACGTGAATTTTGAAACTTTGTTTAAAAATTGACAATTTTTCCGCGGTGTAGGAATTATAATTTTTTTTCACTGTTTGTATCCTAATGATGCGGAAGAAGCTCATGCTAGGTTAAATAAGAAGTGTCAATAATATTTTTCCGATCAAATGATATCTTCTCTTTCAATTGCAATTGAAATTTTGCTGTTTTTGAAAAAAATTAAGTTTTTTAAAAATTTTATTTTATTTCTTTTTTTTAAAGAAAAAAATCAAATAGGAAACATAGATGAGTACTAACAATGTTTAATGCTACATTAAATTGTACAATCGATTATATTGCCTAAAAACTATTAAATAATAGCTGACACGTAATATAGTATTGCAATATTAGTGAAGTATATTTTAGTCACAGAATGTTATAATCAGCAAATACCAAACTCTTACTTACACATAATCAACAGGAAGTGGCTAAAATCAACATTATGGTCAAATTCAGGCATACTTGATCGGGAAACAAATATGGATCTAATAAACACGTTTCCATTATGAAGTTTGCCTTAAAGTGGGACGTATAATTAAGTGTAGAGTATCATCTTCCAATGTGAAGTTAATACGTCTAGTTCTCTGTAAAAAAATAATAAGTTTTGAAGCTGGAAATTATTCGGAAATCGCCTTTGTGTGAGACAGAAGAAATGCACTAATTTCCCTATTCTGGATTTTCGTATAATACAGTTAAATACAGCATCACGGAGGATTGGTGGAGAAGTAATCATAAATGATGGCCAGCCAATCATTTCGAAATTGAATTTTGGTGTTAGAAATATAAGTGTACTTGACTTCACATTAGAAGATTATTCCACAGTCTTAACTATATGTCGAGCAGCAAATTTTTTAATGTGTGGTCTTTCATCCTACAGCATATAGGCAATATATCTTGGATGAGCAAACAACAAATTTTGACAAAGCAACTACATTTTTGAGGTCAGGCAGAAATACCTGGATCTAGAAATAGTGTTCTACAAATGCTTAGGTGCATCTTTCATCTAGTTTTTATATTTCATATTAACCCAATTGTGGAATGTATTATGCTTCCATTACAAACAGTAAGTTTTTTCACTTTGAAAAGAGCGGGAGATTTGACTTACAGTCTTATAACTGTGTTCGCTATTGTCAGCCAACGTGATTATGATAAGGTTTGAGGACTATTTGTTGGCCCATCCAACGTTCCAAACAAATGCCTCATAGTTCATGAAAATGCAAGAGACCCACTGAAGAAGTTCACCAACTTGGAATTCCAAACACCGAATTAATCCGGAAGCGATATACCGTCACAGCCATTTGCCAGAAGATCGAATTGAGAAAGATCTCTTGTGAGCATTTCAAAATACTCGTTAATAGTCGCGAAAATATGTTTTCCGGTGCCAAATGATGGACTCAAATGAGTAACGTAATGGGAAAAAAGGTTCTTCCATAACAAAAAAATATTTTCTTATTTTGCTTTTCTCGTGTATATTTTAGCACCTACTCTATCTTTTCTCAATGTTAAATCTTTACGACCGTTTCAAGTGTTCTTCATGATGTCAGGTTCATAACTAAAAACAACTTCAAGTTGATGGTGAATTCAAACAAGATTTGAGGAGAAAAATCTAAAGTTATAAAGAATTTAATATTTCAAGCTTTAAGTAAAACTTAAGCTTTTCCGTTGAAGGAACTGCATTTCGATGATTGCAGCCACTGTCTGGTCCGAGACTTCAAACTTGTCGACAACCACAGTAGTTGAAGCGAGGCCAAGTCACGTTTGTGATGATTTAAATCCAAACGAAGTTAATTGTTTGAACTTAGAATCAGTAAGAGACATTAAAAGATTCCATGTCGATGGTTTGTAAACGTTCAGATTTAAATCTTCTTTAGCTATATTAGTGGAACATTTAGTTTCTTCGTAATCTGCACACCTTGCTTTAGGCATTGCTTGTGCGTGATTTATGTAAATATATATATTGGCTCTTTTGCCTGATAGCTTTGGATCATTTGCAGTATTCGAGTACGGTTCACAATAGGAATTGCAGTGCTTGCTTTCGCCCATATAGACTTAATTTTAGTCACATCATTTTTCGCAATGCTCGAGAAACTCGGTTCTTTGTTCCCAGTTTTGGATGACAGGTTTTACTTCCCAAAGAAGCAGACTTCCTGTCATATTGAAGCAGTAAAAAAAGGTACTTTTTTCAAAAACTGCACAACTTCAATTGCAATTCGGGAGCAAAAGATATTATTCTATTGGGAAAATGTTTTGCGCCTATCATATTGAACCCACCTTTTGGGCACCTTTTCTGCACTATTAGTTCAGCAGAATTAGGAAATAATTAGGTTTCCTAGTCAGAGTAAAAACTGGTAATTTTACCCAAATTTCCAAAACTCAAGTGCGATGCGGGGGCAGAAGATATTATACAATCAGAAAAATATTCTACACCGTGTTCATTGAACCCAGAGAGAACCCTTTCCGCCTTTCAACCGTTGTTAAACCGCTATAACAAATGTATTGAAACCGAAACAGCTTATTTTGAGTAAAAATATATTAAAAAATATAATTACTAGTTTTTATTTTATTTTATAAACCTTGTCTTAAAAATTCTTTGACACACTGTACTGTACTATACAAAAGCAGGGTGCAATAAATATTTATTTTATTACTTATTATTTTAAAAGAGATATAATCACTATACTTTAACCCTCTAGCTTTGCTACAGCTTTTAACAGCGACTACGACGATTTTTTTCCATTATTTTTCAGTTCTTTCTTTTTTTTTTTTTAATAATTTCTCAAGAAAATAAATAAATAAAAGAAATTAAATAAATAAATAAATATAAACAAAAATATAAATTAAAGAAAAATTAATTTATCATACAAAACTCCTAAAAATGTGCTCAGATTGCGCTTTCTTACTCAAACTGTTCAGAGAAATAAATTTTTTAAATTATTGTAATTTTATGATGAGTATAATTGAGCAATAATTATCTTTCAGGAAAAAAGTGCAACTGAAAGATCAGCATTAAGGGTAATGATAAGCATGAAATTAGATCGCGTTATTGATGTAATTCTTTCTTTAAAAAGCATGTGTATGTGCGAGTACGGGGAAGCATTAGCGTTTAACAAACCAAGTTATTTACAGAAGAATCTTATTTATGCAAAGTTGAACAGGTTGCGTACAGTTATTCAGTTAGTTTAAACAAGCAACATTTTTAAAATGTAAGTTATCATATTTTATGTAAGCTATTGTACAATTTCGTACAGTTACTACAAATATTATCGTTTTGAAACAACTTTAGATCGTACCCATGGAACGTCTTTTATTATTTTGCCTATGATGATTTTTGAAATCTAAATATCACTTAAATTTCTCAAACAACAGGTGGGCAATTTCATGAAAACAGGGACATCAACATAAAAATTTTTTCTTCTCGCAGATGTGCAGTTTTTCTCCCTCTAAGATAAAAATATGTGAATTTTTATAAAACTATGTTTAAAAAGTTCGCAGTACCTTTTTGTAACTTTTATAGGCAATGTTTGGCAATGTTACTTTTGTCACATGTGTTGTTGTCTTTAGAGAAGTTCGTAAAGTTCATCTTGTTTTCGTAAAGACATTAACAGTTATGTATAAATCTTATTTTTTTATTGAAATTTAGTCTGTATGTGAGGTTAGGCCAGTAAAGAATCTTTAAACTGTGATTATTGTATTAAAAATTATTTTTTATAAATTAGGCCTCATAGTGATGTAACATCAGTCACAAAAATTTATAAAAGTTTTTATTACTTAAAGAAAAATAGTGTTAAGAATATAAAAATCCATATTCCCTTCATTGATGATAATATCTTAAATATCAATTAGTTAAATAGTTAATAACAGATCACTTTATGAGTTGAAAACTTCTTTAAAACATGTAGCATCAGTCACATTGTAACATCAGTCACTTTTCTCTTTTCCAGTTAGATACTTAAACACTGCACAAATGGCATTGACTGCTGCAGAAAGGCAAAAAAGTAATCAAGATAAATTAAAGAAGAAAGGAAAATATGAAGATTATAAAAAGATAAGCAATGCAGAAGCTAAAAGGAGTAGAGATAAAAAGGAAATGACCTAGCTAAGTTATTTAAGTCAGCTCAAAAAGGGAAATCAAAGAAAATGTTAGAAAAATAGTAGAAAAATGTAGCACATTAAAGTGCAAAATTTCAATTATCAGTGACAAAACCCCTTTTCCAAAATAATAAAACCTTAGGAAAAGCTGTAACTCGTGCAAAGTGCGCCCTGCCTACATCTCCACGAAGGCAGAAGGATGTCATAAAAAAATGGTTTGCCAATGAAATTGGGGAAACAGGTGCTCCTAATTAAGCCCAAGTTAGCATATTTGCAGCAGCACTGTACCACTCGGGTAGAATGCATCCGTATGCGATAGCCTCAGATTAACTGTCTCATTCTAAAGAGATTGTGATTCCTCTCATAACAAGAATGCTGGAAAAGATTCCTCAAGTAACTGAAGTCTTACATATTTGGTCAGATGGCCCAATTCTAAAACAAGTTCATCGCAGCCACAAAACCCATATTACAGAAAAATATAAATTGTTCATTAAATCGAATTATTTTGCCTCTTCACATGGGAAGCCCAGTGGACAGCATTGGCGGCTCTGTAAAGAGGCAGATATGGGAAGCTATAGAAAAAAAAAAGAAAGCATTTCGTACACAGTGTAAAAGATTTTGTAAATGCCGCAGCTTCAAGCAGTGTGAAAATCTTTGAGATCTCATCATACGATTTACAGTTGCGTTATAAAGAGTTAAATGTGAATAAAATATTTTCTGATTCAGAAACTATAGCTGGTATCACGCAGCAACACATTTAGGATGTGGTAGACGAAATCACCAAAAGCTCAAAATTATCTAAAACATCATTTGCCTGTTCAAAACCAAGCGAACAAGTAGTAATGATTAAACTTTGTGCAAAGTAATAGAAATAAAATTTCACGTTAAATTAATGCTCATTTGTGCTTTAATTTAACGTGAAATTTTATTTCCAAGCGAACAAGCTCCATAATTGGTGGCCACAATTGGAGAGTGGGCTCTTGTGGAATATGATGGACAGCTCTATCCAGGTGAAGTTAGAGCCATTGAAAATTATGAATACTTGGCCAGTGTTATGATTCCAACAGGGAAGCATTGGAAATGGTCTGACAATGTGGATGAAATTTTTTATTCACAATAAAAAATAATAAGAAAACTTAGTACACCACATGTAGTAAATGCACGAGGACACTTTTTATTTCCTGAATTGCACTAAAAACATCACTTGTATAATTATATTCATTTACTATTGTTTATTTTTTATCAATTAAGTAGATTTGTGTACTTTTGAAAAAAAATTGCTAATTTGACTTTTAAGGAGAAATAAATTATAATTTAAACCGATTAATGTTGGTGTAACATCAGTCACAAAATGTTTGTAACATCAGTCACGGTCATTAAAAATTTCCCCCATTGTAAATTTTAAAGGTTTTAAAATGAAACGAAGTGTATTCATAAAGTTTGAAATCTCTACTTGACTGGAAAAAAAGAATTTTAATCTTCATGTTCTTAGTTTGAAGAGAATATCAATTAATATAAAAGTTGTTTTTCCTAATGTCTCTTCTGTGTAACATCAGTCACAATTTTTGATTTACCTTAATTAAACACAAAAAAGCTTTTTATATCTAAAAACAGGTATGGGTAGTATTATTGTACTCTATCACGGTGTTTTAGATCAATTTCAGAAAAATAAAGTTAAATTTCAAGACACTGTGGATTTTAAAAGTTTAAAAACTTAGTCAAATTGTAACGTCAGTCACCGTGGAATGACCCAGCTGTATTTTTAGAAACGAAAACAGTAACGACTCAAGACATACTGAAAAATTCAATATCTGATTTTTCAGGTAAAAAGCGACCATAATTTTCTTATCAAAGAAAATGCAATTTGTTCAATTGCATTGTAAGTATATTGATGCTTTAATTAAAAAAAAAACATTTGCAAGTTTTAAAAAATTTTCAAATTCTACCCGTGATGATGTTGTGAGTTGTTCGTATTCGTACAACCCATTAAAGTAGCTACGCATCAGGGATCCTTAGTAGAAAAAATTAATGTATGATTCATTGTGTTGAATGTTTGACCCTATCAATATGCAACAACAATTTTCTAATCAAAGAAAATACAACAATTTGTTGAGCTATTTACATTTTACTGTAATTCAAAGTGAAACTAAATGTTAATGCTTTAGACCATTTTAATATAACTTATGAAATAATAACCAATTCTGCAAAGGGGAGTTCATCGAGTCGTTGTTCTCTCAATGAGGAAGTAAATGGAAGATAAAATTCAAAATTGGAAAGCAGTGTATCAGCAAAATTATGGCGAACACAAATACATCAATTACGGTCATTGTTTATACACAGATGAATCACAAAAGGTAATAATAGGCTGTACTACTAAGCCTTCGCTGGTGAAAATTGTAACTATTTGCGGAATAACTATTTGGTAATATTGCTGCCAATTTTAAACAAGTAAAATTCTATAAAAGAAAAAAATAATTTGACACTACATTACTGCCTACCTCGGAATCATATTTTCGTTTGTAATATAATATATGTGTGAGTGTTTTTCCTCTATGAATGCACAATGGTTCTAGATTTAGAAAATTATACAATTCGTTAACAGCGGCATATTTGACAAAGATCGAATTTTCTAAACTTGCTCTGCATCGTATTCCTTTGAGATAAATGTGTTCGTAATACTCCCCCCCCCCTATTTTGCATAGCTATTTATTTCTTACAATATCTGAAAACTAAATGCAAATTTTTGAAAATGCAAATTTTAATTAAGACGCTGTTAACATATATTTTCAATAATAAAGCAAACTTACAAAATCTATACAAAAATATTTTGAATAACATGCAGCCTACAAGCTGCATATTTTTTATGACTACTGTACAGTAAAATGATGAAAAGTAATTTACCGTAACAGGCTATAAAAGCCGATTTGTTTTAAAACTTTATAACTTTTGGTTATTCTATTGAATTTTATGCCACTTTCATTAGGAGTAATAGTCAAATTTAAAAAAAAACAAAAACAAGAACACTTATGAAGCATCTTGCAGAAAAATTACTAACTTTAAAAGGAATGCCTTTTAAAACAAATAAAAACATACATATGAGTGCGATTATTGCATTTCCTACACTTCCTATGTCATTTATGTACTAATATATATATATATGTATAAATTTATATAGTTTATGATTGACGTTTTTTACAGATGAAACTCAGATTCAATTTTGAAACCCTAAATATTATCTACTTAAATAGTTAGTAGGTATAACACATGTGTGAAATGTTTGAGATAACCAATAAACATATAAAATTACAATGTTATCCAGAAATACGTAAATACGAATAATTGACAGCACAAATCTATCCTTAGAATTTAAGCACACAATAGAACCAAAAATCGTCAGTGTATAAGTACTAAAAATAAAACATTTTCGGAAAATAGTTTTCATACTACGATATTGAACATAAATTTTGTAACAAACGAATAAATGAGTGCTTCACTTCCATTATTATTAACGTACATTTTATGAATTCTTATCTGAAGATTTGAAGTTTCCTGCCAATCTATTTTTATTGTATCGCTGTTTATTATTTATCTGGTACTCTTACATGAGGCTTTCATTCAGGTTTGTCATATGTCTAGCTAACTCATTATTTCAATAAAGGAAACAAGTTCTATTTAATCTAAAACGAATATTCCTTTTACATTTACGTTACATGTCATTAAGTATGCTGTTTCCCTATCAATAAAGTTCTTTGTAATGCTACATATTCCATGTATCATTCTTACCTATTGTAAAAATATTTATTTATCCCACGCATTTAATATTATTTGAAATAAAATAACTTAAAAATAGTTTTGAAATTGATATTGCTATTTCTATTTTAATATGTTATGGAAAGCGTGAGTAAACATAGAGTATCAATAGTACCAAAGATTCCTATTCCGATTTTTAAATTAAGGTTTGAATTCATTGCATGAAGAAAACTTATTTTCTTAAGCAAGTTTTTAGAGCAAAACATAAATTTGACTGAAACTTTTGCGCGGAAATAACTTGCTACTGTCCCCATGTGTCATTCCACTTCTTATTTGAATCACATGACATCATTTCACACCGTATTCGTTTCTCCTTTAAAGTCATTCTTTGAAAACAGTTCAAAACATTACCTCAGTAACAATATATATTTCCATTTCGATGTTTAGCACAATCCAGGACTAGTCGAAGAGGTTAAGAATTTAATAATTATCTCACACGTGTCTTCTCATATAAGTGGAAATATATTCAATTTTTTGACACTATACAAACATAAGGAATTTTTAGCTTCCTTTTTAAAGAAGTAATACACGGGACGTTAATTTGACGAAAGCAAAAACATAAGGGTGATTTTCAAAAATATTGACAGTTTGATGTCCGCACTATAAAATATGAATATCATGTGGATAAAACTATTATTCTGACATTGTAAAAGCCTGTTGGAAAGCATAATTTTATACATAATTCAGTGCATTCATTACATTTTTTTCCAAATTGTGAAACAATAGTCTTCCTCTATTACTTTAGTTAGCAAGTAATGGAACTTTGCGTGTCAGGAAGAAAAAAATCACATAACCTGAGTCTTTTTTTTATCATTCTAAATATTTTTTTATTCAGTATTATTGAAAACATGAAGCAAAATATGTTTACTTAACAAAAGTTCAAGATATCTTACTAAAATGTTTATCTAATATTTTAAAATTTAAATAAAGCATTTGGCCCACCATGCAGTTTATCAGTGTTACCTCGAGAAAGTTGCATTTATTTAACATACAAAATATTTGAATATTTTAACTATTTTCTGCGGTAGGGAATGCCTTGTACCAACTTTTTGCCATGTATCTCCTAGAACGGGCTATTTTTATTCTTTAACTGTTGTACAGTAGGACATACAATTCAACATGGAGAGTAATTTTATTACTTCTCAGAAGTGTTACCCATATATTTCTGAATACTTTGGACGGTAGAAATAAGTAATTAGGCAAGAGTGTATTTCGTGTAGTGGACTCAATAGGACCAACTAAATTTTCAAGAACACAGTCTGAATTTATTCTAATGAAGAATTCTTAAATAAATCTCATGAGTGTTACCCACTCATGAGTGTTACTTGGTAATTGTAACTCATGAGAAAGCAGTAAAAATAATTATTTAAAACAACCAAATAATGAATGAATTGGCAGATATGGATATTTTATGAGCTTTAACTCACGCTGATATTAGTTTTTTTATTCAATGCAGCCACGTAAATTCGTATAAATAACTTCAAAAAAAAAAAAAAAACACAATCTTTAGTATTTTATCGTTTTCAAGAAGAAAAGAAAAATCCTTACATGTAAATTACTTAAGACTTGTTTTCAGACTGAAAACTTGAATCGAAAGTTTCAGAATAAAAATTTGCATTTCCATCGATTTCCTGCACCGTAGTTTCTTTTTCAGAGAATGAAAATTGCACATCGATCACATTCTCCTGGTGGTAAGTATCCAGTTCATGGAACATACAGGCCGCTATAAAATACGCCATATCCCCTTCGAAAACTATTTCGCACTTGTGGCAGAGATCGTTGCACAGCTGGGCTTGTCATTATGAGCTTTAACAAAAGTTATACGGGAGTTTTGAAAGCTTTTCGTTTAAAGCGTTCGTTTAGAATACGCAAACTTCTTGCTAATACAGCTTCATATTGCTAGTTTATGTAAACGGTTCAAAGAAGTAATGTTCAATACATAGCTCTATAATATTGTTTATATTTAAATATAAGTTTCCTAGAAATTGCCTGTAATGCTCAAATGCAAAGTATTTGCGTCTAGAAATGAATAAAGTAGCACAAAAATATGTTTAATGAAAATGCCACACTGAAATTTTAGAGGAAAATTGGAAAATTGCTTTTAAATACAGGTCTTTTGTTTCTTTTTGTTTCATTTTTTTTTGTTTTTTACGGGCTATGTAACTTAGCTTTATCCAATATAGACACATATACATATATACAAAATTTTATGTGTGTAAAAAATGCAACACCATGTAGGAATGACACGATAGAGCAAATGATCAATATTTCAGAGTCACCACGCATTCCTGAACTGAGAAGCGCCATCTGAACTCCTGCTGAAACCGTATAAATAAAGGGTTGTAGTGGGACGTTGCAAATAGTGAGAGGTAAAGTATCCTAAAGCTGACACCGAAAAAAAAATACATTTAAAGTATTACCTTAAATTACCAAAAGTAATTTAAAATGAGATTTTCTTTCTTTTTGAATGGTATTACCTCTTAAATCTCTTTAAATTCGTAATACTTTAAATGTTTTTTTTTTTAAAGGGTGTCAGCTTTAGGAACTGTTCTTTCTGTGTTAGCTTCAGGACACTTTACCTTATGCTTATCTGTTAGTGGTAAACTTTAAAGGTGAGACATAACTATTCTCTTAGACGAAAGAGGGAGACATTTCAACAACTTACGGAGTTTGAACGGGGAGACTCATAGGCCTTCAGAAAGGAGGATTTTCCTATCGTAGAATATCAGCACAGTGATGCGAGTTTGGAAGCAGTGGACAGACGAGATACGGAAAGGGTGGACGCCGAAAGGTGACGTCAACGCACGATGATAGACACCTGATCCGCATGCCGCTGACGGACCGTACAGCTCCTTCTAGAAAAGTTTGCAGCACTTTGGTCCACTGCTACAGGGGTATTACTTTCCACTTCGTCAATTTGCAGACGTCTGTTGCACTGTGGACGGAGTGCAAGAACTCCTTTATACAGGATCCCTCTCACGCAAAACCATCGACGCCTGTGGCTGCAATGGTCTCGTGAACATGAAATGGCATACAGATTGGAAAACAAATGGTTTTCCTTCCAGAGTGTATTATAGAACGTCATAGTGGACGAACACTCAGATTTACGATCGGGGGCGCGATTGCCTATTATAGACGGTCTCGGCTGCTACGAACAGCAGCAGTTACGTAAGTGAAGTGCTGGAGCCCGAAGTCGTTCCTTTTCTTCAAGGCATTCCTGGAGCTATCTTTAAACAGGATAATGTTCCCCCCAATGTTGCCAGGAATGTTCGAAGTTTTCTCTTCAGCAGAATACATACAGCTTCTTCTTTGACCTGATTATTTGCCTGATATGTCCCTAATGGAATATGTGTGATATTTCGTAGGTCGGCGCCTCTATCGTGACCGTCGTTCTCCAGCTTCAACAGATGAACTTTGGGATTTGGGTACGTATGCAAACAATATGGAATGCTATCCCACACGCCAATCTTCTTCTATGATTTTCGTAAGCTTGGCATAAATGTCTATAGTTAATTTTTTCCTTCCTTATTTTATTTTTTTTTTTTATGATGTGGTTTTGGATCTATGATTGTTGCAATTGATTTAATTTTTGTGTACCTTTTTTTTATTTTTCTTTTGAGTTGTCCTTCTTCATATGCGCATATGGTTGTGTATTTTATTTTATCTTTCAGTTTTTCTGCACTTATTTCCTTCTATCTAATTATTCGTAATTGTTGCCTTTATGTGTTATTTTTAATTATTTTCCCGTTTTTTCTGCTCCTTTTTGGTCATTCTTGCTTGTTCTGGTTCTTTTTGCATGAGTTGGATTTCCATTCTTTGATTCGTGTCCAACTAGGTAGGTTCGTTTTAGGTGTTACTTTATTGGTTCCTTTTTATCTTCCTTTATTCATTGGTCCCATGTTAATCCTATGGTTTTGCTAATTAAACTGTTTTAAATTTCTGCCGGTCTCTTTGCCTCAGTTGGATGTTTTTCATTTCGAAACTAAATCTTTTGCATTGAAAAGGGAATTCCTTGTAACCTCGAAATACGTGTCTGCAATTTTTGTAAAATTGTGTGCTTATTTTATTTTGTTGATTTTTAATTTTTACTTAGTAGAACAAATATGTACATTTTATTTCATTGTCAGTGCATTAATATATCGTCGTCCGTTCTCAAAATATCTCTTCTACTTAAAATGGATTGGAATCATTTATTTTTAAAAAGGCAAAAGTCTGACATTTTTGAAATTTTGCAGCAGATACACCAGGTAAGAAATGTGACTTTTTAAAACAAAATGCAGCGACAAAAATACGATATATTTTAATCAAAACATCAATTTGTACACACACACACACAAAGAAGTTTCTGTTCTAAAAGAAACAAACGATTCGTTTCGTCTTTTAATTGAAATACATGTGTTAAACACAAAAAAAACTTTTTATGAAAATAAATATTCAGGATCAGAAGACAAAAAAAAGTATATGCATCACTCTTTTTGTGAAAGTGATTTTAATAAAAACGAAAACTCGTATATTACGTAATGCTGCATATCTAAGTGGCAGGTCATCTTTCTAAATTTAATGCGCAAATATTTGCAATTTCCTTAAAGTCTCTTTTTTGTAAGAAAAAAAATTCTCCGCCTAAACTAAACATAACATCCCTTCAAAGGAATAATCCAACAGGCTAAAATCTCCTTTTTATGATTCCCATGTGTTCGAACCATGGTCCTAAAAGGTATTAGTCCCCTTTATTTTAACCATAAAACTCAGCTGCTGCGATCTAGCAGACGTGAAGTTCCCCGTTGATGACGCCGTTATCTATTCTCGGTCTTACTCCAGATGTAGTCTAATGGTAGAAATGCTTTAGTTCAAGTTAGGAATTTTTCTTCTAAAAATATTCATTTGACTGCAAAATAGAGCTTGTGATTTTTCAGTACTGTTTTTACTTTTTTCTAAATATTTCTTTTTTTCGAAATTTTAATTTATCTTGCTCGATTTGCTCAAAATGCTCTTTTTTTGGTTATTTTTGCAAGGTAACAATAAGGTACTGTAATAATATTTTCAAATATTTCAAGCAAGATTGGATCCGCTCTCTTGAAAACAAAATGCCCTGTAGTTCACTCTGTTCCTCTACAGCGATTAGTTTTTTTTTGCAGCAACATGTTTTACTTCCCATGCTCTATCTGCTCTGAAAGTTATAAAAGTATACAAGAAACAGATAGGTCCCGGGAAACCTTTCACAACAAAAAAATATAATAAATTGAGGTAAATAAAGATTAGGGTTGGCCAAAAATTAAAATGTTTCTCCATTCTCGATGATTGTTTTAATAAGCTTCATCGGTGCACAAAGTGCATTTAAATAATATAAAGTTTGTAGGACAATTTCTTGGCTTTTTCGCAAATGCGTAAAAATTTCGGCAAAATTGTTTTACAAATTTTTATCAATTTCTTTTCTTTTTTCGATGATTAGTAGAGTGCAAAATATGCTATTTAGAGTCACTATGTGAGCGTAAATTACGCATTTTTACCAAATGTTTAGAAATTTTGTTTTTACTTTACGTTAAAAAAAAAAAGACACTTTTTTTATTGAATATTTCTATCTAAAATTTCTTCGCTTTTGTGGCAAATCAAGAAATTGTCCTACAAACTTCAACTTTTTTTTGTGTACTTTGGCACCCAAATTGCACCCTTTTTTCGCAGCACCTATCATTAAAAAATAAATTTCTTTTTGTTTTGTCAGTCCACTCAACTAAGCTTAATATAACTATAAGAAAACATACGAAAAAGAAAAAAACCGAAAAGTACAAATACCTGTAAGGAAATCTTGCCGGTCGAAGGGTGCCTTAGTTTATAACAATTTAGTTATCTTTAGTTAAAATAAACTTAATTTTTTATTCTGAAACATAATATCAGCGACAAGATAAGAAAAAATAAATAAATAAATAAATAAATAGAAGAGGTAAATACATTATGCCTTTAAGTAAATACAAACTGTCGTCCCGCTTTTCTTTATCCCCCCCCCCCCTATTATTTCATCCTTATTTTAATTGTGGAAAGTTCTTATATATACAGGGTGGTTTTAATTAAACTTCCCCTATTCAGGGCATTCTGCAGCTAAAACCGTTCAACGGATTGCCACCAAACTTGGTATGGGGACTATACACGAGATACGCTCAAGGAATCATGAAGAAAAAAGTTCTAAAGAGGGCCGCTAGGGGCGCTTTTTAGCCTTATAACAGGGTTTTAAGGTAGGAAATGACCAGTAAGGAATGAAAAAAAAATAATATCAACAGTTATTGTACACTTTTTCGTCCATATCTATCATCTTGCCATTTAATCTCTTCAGATCCCAGAACTAAGCACAAACAATTTTGACGCAATTTTCTGATTCTCTAATTTAAAAAATGATTACAAAATAAGATAATTTTAATTAATAATAAGTTTAAATAATAATTAATGCCCAATTTCCACGTTTAAAACGAAGTAAACTATCTGTTGATTAATTTCAAAAACAATTGGGTGTTTTAGCTTTCAAATTGCACAAACAGTAGTTAATAAACAGTATTTTAAAATGTACCCAATTGGGTACACTTGGAATGAAGAGGTTAAAATGAAAGTAAAGAAAGCTATAAAAGTTCATCTGTGTGGCAAAAAAAAACAAGTTTAGGTTATCATGAAATGAATATTTTTCTCCTTTCATAAATACTGATATCATTATTTTAATGCCGTGATGGTCATTTCCTACGCTAAAACCCTGTTATAAGACTAAAAAGCGGCCCTAGCGGGCATTTTTTAGAACTTTTTTTTCGTGATTCCTTGAGCGCATCTCGTATATAGTCCACATACCAATTTTGGTGCCAATCCGTTGAACGATTTTTGCTGCAGGATGCCCATAATAGGGGAAGTTTAATTATAACCACCCGATATATTTTATATATATATATATGAGTAATATTGCTCTTATATATAGAAGACTAATTTATACAAGTAAAAATTGCATGTCTAAAAATATGCTTCTTTTCTTTCTTTTTTTCTTCTACTTGATGGCGATAATTGTGATTATAAATTTTGAAAAATTGTTTATGAGTCTTTTTAAATGACATTTTTAAATGATCGAAATGTACATGTTGAAAGACTTTTAATTTGTCATCCCTGTGAAAATTTGTTTAATCAAATGAAATTTATTTAGAATAATTTAAATAAGTCTCAAAATATAGTAAATCTCAAAACTGCTCAAAATACTTTCGAGTATAATTTGAGAAAAGCTTGCAAAATTCTTTCATTTATTTATCATTAACTACATTTCCTAATTAATATTTATCGACTATATATTTTTCGTCTTTGCATTAAGTTTTACTTTAGTTCATGTTTAGCAACAAATTAGCCTAATACACATCAAATTCGATTATCACATAATGAATGAGAAAAGCTTTTAGATCTTGCGAAACCTCATCAAGCTAAAAGATTCTTCCTTTTATTTTAAGGAGATTAAGATGATGTTGCTTGTAGCAATTTTAATCATTGTGTTAGATATTTCTTTCAATTTTCTTTAGGGTTTTGTCGTGCTTTGCAGTTGAAAAAGTTCCTATCCTCAGTTTTTATAGCTAATACTTATGAAGTTTAATCTTTTACGTTCCAGGCTTCCAGTGAAATTTATGTGTCATTGATTTAATATTTAAGACTTGAGAGCTTTTACTGATTTTGAAGAATATACGAATTAGTGATAACTCCTTTGTATTTCATTATTTTACCGTGAATATATATAAAACATTTTGCAAAGAATGAAATAAATGTTTTGAACTCGCGTTTATAGAACTAAGCAGAATTAGTTTGTATTTACTAAATTAGCCAAGTTATTGCGTTAGGAATTCAATAATATTAACGCGCACAGAGTCAATTGTTTGTAACACATCAGATACATTGCAGTGCAGTTATTTTTTTGCTAAGAAAATCAGAAATATCACTTTGGATACAAAATAATCGGTTGACAAGTATTGTAGACTATTTTGCGATAAAATAAGAACTAACCATGAATTTTTGCTAGAATTTAAATTTGGTTCATAGCACTCAACAATCTACCCGTAAGACAACTATCTCAATTTGAGACTTAATTACCCGTCATTATTTCCTTCACTAAGTAACTTTGAGAATATATTGAATTACTAAAATTGAGAATATATTGAATACTTAAATTGAGAATATATTGAATATTATTGAATTGCAGACCTTCTTCAGTGAATAAAAGATTGGATTTTGTTAAGAAAGGCTAAAGGATAAAGTAAATTGATCACATATGCTTTAGACCATCTGCATTGCTCTATATCCATAATTTTCAGAAAATACGAAATTCTCAATTTAGAAAATTAAAAATGTAAGGAGGCAACCAAGATAATCAGAACTTTACACTTTATAGCTTTTTATTTTGCTGTTTATCTACTTTTATGTTAAAAACTTTTACCTTGGGTTGTAAGCATAATTTCTTATAATGTATCTAGCTAACACATGCTGTTTAGTTCTTTATTTATTTGCGTTAACAATGCTGCGACTAGATGTATTGTTGATGTTATGTTGTTAAAAGCATAATTTCTTATAATATATCAAGCTAACTCATATGGTTTAGTTCTTTCTCGATTTAAAAGCCAGGGAGATCACAACAACTCTCTTTTTTGCTCTTGCTGAAAGACATGTAACAACAAGATGTTAGTCTATTCATACTTTTAACATAAAATATAAAGCATTAGTGTTTTCACTGAGATACGTGAATAAAGAAGTGGGCACTATAAAATGAAAAGTTGTCTTTTGACATTGAAATTATAGGTATAATTTAAAATAAAACTACATTTTAGAAATGATGCTTTGTGCATGTACTCGAGAAGTACGCTCATCGTTTAAGATACAACAAATTGAGAAAAATGTACGTTGAGGTTTGACGCTAGTAGTTATTGCAAACAGTTTTTGACATGCCACGAAAAAGATATTTCAGAATTCAATGAATTTTTTAAAATATAATAAATTGCTAACACTAGTGTAAAATATTAAAAGTGCTATTAAAAATGAAGATAATTAAAATTAAAAAAAAAAAAAAACACTATTCGATTCCTGTATCAGCGACAGTACCTTCTTGTATTTCACGAGAATAACCCATATATTTCACGTATAAATCTAGACAGGGTGACAGAAAGAAAAGGAATATGTCACATTAATTATATTAGACATCATAACAACGTCAGTTATCAAGCAAATTAAAATTTTGTATCAAACCTGACCGGGGGGAAGGGTATTCTGATTTTACTTCAGAATATCTTGGAAATGTGATGGATGGGAATAAGTTATTAGCATTAAGTTTCTTATTATTTACAAGTATTCAATTGATTTAACGTTCGCAGCAGAACGTTAGAATTGAGCAGAAATAATAAAATACAGTTTAAATGAAAATTCTTCTGAGCTAACACGAAAACGAAAACGCGGAAAATAATTAATGCTTTCCAATACTAAAACTCTAAATGTGTGGAGATTGTAGAAATCGCATTTTTCAACTGAGTTCATCGTATTCCTGGATATTTCATTAAAATTAACGCAAATTACTCTAGGCGAAAGACCATAAATTTTCATTAAATATAATAACTTCAGGAATCACTGTTGATTTATTCGTAATTAAAATTTCAAATGCTCTTTAACCCAAGAGATAATTCTGCAGAAATCTTCGTGTAAAGCATGACCTTGTTTTACATTAGGTTTGTTTTAAATTGAACATGTGCTTTTAAATGTGAAACATGTATTTCGTAGCTATCGTATGTATTGCTATATTTAACGTCCTTTGTCTCCCAAAGAATATTTTGTCGTCTCGCTGGTAGTGTACGCCGAAATACAGTAGAAATTGAAAAAAAAATATTTAAATATATATATATATATTGATGGTGATTCAATCACCATCAATCTTTAAAATTACAGTAAGATAACGTTTTTAAATAGAAACACAAAACTTCACGTGCTGAGATCATCATTAGTTTCAATCAATTAATTTGCCTTTTGTTTGCAATTACCTCTCATTGAAAAACTGTTACTTTTTTAAAACCACATCAGATGCGTTCTAGTACGTTTGACGCTATGTTGAGTCTTGTTATCACAATTACTTTATTTTTTATTTAATGAAAAAAGTTAAATTCATTCTTTGTCCTGTAACCCTCATCAAAAGTTGATTATAGGCTTATAGGCTTTGTTTAAAGTTGCCCGTAGTTATCCGGGTATGAAATAATTCTTCGAACAATCACATGTGTTTCGCGTTTCGATTTTCCTCAGTGCTCACTTTTGATTGAAAAAAAAAAAAAAAACAGAGACAAGAAACTGCAAAAAGACCGGTTTGAGCGAAACCATCCACTGATACTACTGATACTATATGGTCATTCATCGCCTGTGCACGAGCAGATGAAAAGTCGTTCGTTAGTATGAAATTTCTGAAGAGGCGAACAGATCTGTGACCTCAAGAAACAATTAAGATCTAGAACATTTTATCTTTTTCTAATATCAGTTCATGTTTACGCCATTCAGATAGTTTACTGAAGTAATTTTATCTACCAGAGGAAACCTATGGGTTGAAACTACGTCAGGAACCATCAGATCGGAGATTCATATGGTGCATGGGGATTAACAGCCTTATTCACCAACTGATATGAACCTCTGTCAAACATTCGAACCGCCGATTTGAGCGTTCTGATTGGTTGATGAATACTTTCACTTACAGTTCTAAGGCTCAAATCAGCTGGTAATAAGGCCTTTAGTGTAGAAGATCCTTTTCCAAAGTTTAGGTTGGACGTTACAGTCAAGATAAATTAGACGACGCAATAGGTTACTTTCGTGTTTTTAGTACAGAAGTATTCTGCATAATGGCAGGACCATTTAACGACTGAAAGGTCCATCTTTCAGGTATATGATCTTTCAACGTCGGTATTTCTTCCAAAATTAGTAAAACAAAAATAATTTAGTTTTACCATGATAGCGATAAAGACGCCACATACAGAATCGTCTTCTTTTTGGACCACAATCTCTGTTTTTAGCCTTTTTTCCCGTAAAAGCAAAAAAAAAAAAAAAAAAAAAAAAAAAGGATGAAAGAAGGCTTAATGTATCGTGAACATAAATATAAGACAAAAATAAGTAAAGAAATTAAATAAAGATTAAAAAATAAAAGGAGGTTTTTTTTTAAGGTTTTGAAATGAGGGGAATGTGTGTCTGGTCCTACTGTTTGTTGTTCTGTCTGTCTGCCCCCTCCTACCTAATAACTTTTCAGGGTATTATCCGATTCGAAGGATTTATTATTTTCCATTCGAAAGATATCGGAGAAGACAGTTCATTCCCATACCTTACTTTTGCATTGAACACTTTTTCGCTCAATTTGGAACAGTTTAAAAAATCTTAACATAAGGCACCTACTGAGAAAGTGGAAACAAACAATATAAGACCTAAACATAAGATCCAAGTTTCTTGGAGCAAACCTATTTGATGAACATAAAATATAATTTGATTTGTAAAAAAAAAAAAAAAAAAAAAAAAACTGCAATTGTAAACAGTTTAAAAAAATGTAACATTAGCGCCTACGGGGAAATTTGAATCCTAGAATCCTATTATATCTTGATCATACAGACGGATTTGGTTGGAACAAACTTTATTGGAAGAATTTTATGAATGATGAACATGTACAGATACGAATTTCCTCCGTAACTAAACGAGCCTATTTTCCCATGAAATTTTGTAATCTGGATGTTTAAGGATATTTCTGAATGAATGAATAAAAGTAATGAATGAGAGAATAAATGAGTAAATGAATGAGTGAAAGACTGAATGAAAAAATGAACGAATGAATGCATGAACGAGTAACTGAATAAATTCATTGAATGTGTATTAACCGTTGAAAAGGGTATACTTAAACTAGTTAAACTAAAAGAGCGATAGGCCAGACAGCTACATTATAAATTTGATGTTGGTAGTGTACGGGAAAGTAAACTCGCATAGTTCTAGACCAAGGGTCCCCAACTGTTTGCCCGAGGGCACCATGGCGCCCGTCGATCGGTCCAGGTGCGCCCGCTGCTTGCGCCCAACGATAAATATTTCAGTTTTCCATTTTAAACTAGAGATTATTTAGAGTCTAGAGTAATTGAATAAACTGCCATATAACTATGAATAATCTTAACCCTATAATGATAAATGACAATGAATATCACACAATCAAAATATAGATTACGACTGTTACAGATGAACACCTTGACGATTGTTTGCGAACAGGAATTTCATCATATTTTCCCAATTATGAAGCGCTGGCCAGTGAAACGCAGTGCCATATATCAAATTAACTGTATTATACATATTTTATAAATAATTTTTATACTTCGTATGTTTTGCAAGCAATTTAGAAATCATTTTTTTTACACAAAAATATTAATACTAATTATATTCATATATTAAATCGAGTGAAACGGAAGGTGCCCCTTTACTGCCTTAATTCCCAGTCGCTCCGCGAAGGAGAGTTTGGATATATAAGTGGCATTAGAAACAACAACATCTGTTTAATTAATTTTTAAAATTATATTTTTTGTGCATTATATGTAGTGTGTATTGTTAACTACGTCCACCAACTATTAATTTGTCTTGAAAAATTAAATTGTGCCCGCCATTCAACCGATATTCTGGTATGTGCTCTTAGGTTCTAGACGGAACTTCTTGTTATTCTTGCAACCATTTTGTACCTTGCCAAACAATACATAGCACACTATATTTTCATGAGTCGTGAGTGAGCCGTTTTTTATCGGACTCCATGCTTTTCCCTTTTTTTTTTCGGTAGCGGTGATACTGATATAATCTACATATATTTATTTTTAGAGGACTGCATCGCAACCGGTTTTTTAAAATTATTTAATAAAATGAAAATAAAACAGTGATGTCCAAAATTGATTTTTACCTCCAGAACATTTTAATTTTAGTAAAAAAAAGAAATTGTTTTTTAACTTTAAAGTTTTACAATAAAATATTTGATGAGAAAAAATATTCCTCATCATTCCATATTATTTTGTTTTTTTTCGTTTAATCTGATAAACCTTCTACGGCAAGAACATGTATTTTCTAAATAGGATGGTATTCATTTTTGTAACTATAAAATAATATTGAAATAAATATATAGCTACTTACACAAAAAAGAGAAAAATATATATCTGGAAAAATTCAATGCGTAGGAGAGGAGGTGGGTCGTAATATATTAGGTTTCTAAAAAAGTAAGTCGTCAGGTTAAGAAAAAATGGGAGTACCTGGTCTAGAAGATAACTCACAAAGGAGATGTTGTTATTTAGAAAATGATATTTGAACTTTGATTTTCTTTCCGTCTGAGATAACGGATATGCACTGTAAAGTAATATGCTTCTGCTTTCAGATTGGGAAATTGGATGGATAGCTTTAATCCTGTTCCATGTAGTGGTTTTAAACCTTTCGAAATTAATAACATATACTTGGAATCATTAAATAAATTATTTTGTATGTGTGTGTTTACTTTGCTCACATTTCAAGTATTTTGAACTTAAAAATTTTTATTTTTTAAACATATGGCAAATCGGATGTTGTAGATATCCACATAGCCACTGTAACGCATAGGTGAAAACTGGGAAATTTGGTTAGCCGCCAGTGGCCGGTAGACGCAGTTTCTTTGGTCGCAACTTTTTAAAATTGCTAATCAAAATTGAAAAATAACTCTAAAATCGTTTAGAAAATAAATAAATTATTGAAATAAAATAAGAAATATGCAGGATTGGATTAGCAGATGCTAAAGTTATTTCGAACGTTTAAAATGATTTAAACATATACAGGATGCTGAAAGATTGAAAGTTAAAATGCGACATGAATTTTTCGGCGAAGCACGTGTTCAACATTGGCATGTTTCCAAATAAAAGGTGATTTGCTTATAATAAGAAATTGAAAATAAAAATTCAATTTATCTTTCTAAGTTGGTTAAAATTATTCCAATTCTCAAATAAATAGAAAAAAATACATAAAACGTTAACAGAACGAAAATAAAGCAGTTAGTAAAGTAGCACGACGGAGGGAGAGGGGGGGTCAAAAATATAAACATTTTTCAGGTAGATATTTTGAATTCCGTATCGTTTTATTTCGTTTTCTGCTGACGAAAATCTAAAGTTCGAACTTGTGATGTCGGAGGGAAATTTAAAAGACAATAAACGGGAGGATGCGGGGGGGGGGGGCGTTAAAGGGAATTCCCAGGAATACGCCTCACCACATAAAATTCTAATTAAGCAAAAAATGAAGTTCTACGGTTTTGATAAGTAAAATAAGGTTTGATTTCAGCTTATTTAGAAATTTTGCAATTATTTAAAAAATAAAAGTAGACAAATATTTTTTAGAATCACAGAAGACCAAGAAAGTCTGTTTTTATGTATAAGTACGACGAAATTAAAATTTCCAAGAGCGGAACCGGCGGGGGAAGAAAAAAACAAAAATGCGATTCCAGTAGAATATGCTAAAAAGTGGCGATCTATGATGCATCTTTTAAATATCTACTTTTACTGCTTTAATCGCCACGTGGCGAGTGGCAACCGGTAATTTTCACCTATACTGTAACGTTATTCATATCATTTATATAACTAGTTCAATGCCATTTCTAACACTTGACTCTTTCCACTACGCTAATTCTTCCTACAACCTCTTTCGCTTTGCTCTTTCTAATTACCAGTAAAAATATCTTCGTATAGTATTATGTGTGTTGTCTGAAACCTAAAAGGTTTCGATCCTTATGCCTCCTTGCAATAATTATCGTTCTTTTTTGTGATTTTTTTTTCTTCAGAGAACGTTTTATTTTATCTTTATTGATTTCAAAGATTTTTTTTCTTTTTGTGAATAGATCAAACTTATTCATAAAACTTAAAAAGGTTATTCGTAAGCAACACAAACCTGATATTGCATGAATTAAATCGGTGTGATATTCGTTAAAAATGTTATACTTTACAGGGTTCACGCTAGGCCGCGCGATCGCGCGATTCCCGCAATATTTTTTGAAATCCCACTCAAAAAAAATTTTTTTTAGGCTTAAACTTTAAAAATCCCACTTAAAATTTTGGTCAAGGAGGAAAATCCCACCTTGCATTTTTCCCCAGTGTGAACCCTGCTTTAGTTCATATATGAAGGTAAGCAATCAATCAGATGAAAGTACAAAGTTAAATAAACTGATAAAAGTTTCTTCCTCTGAACTACATCAGCTTGCATTGCCATTTTTAAAAATGCATTTGCCCTGAGCCAAAATTGCGTAAATCAATGCTAATGTTCCTTCTAAACGTCATGATGTTTAGATAAATTGAAAAACGCTTTTTAAATCACCACGCAAGAGTCTACTATCATCTTTCATCAGAATCCAATTTTTGTTTTGTCTACTCCTGGATGATTACTCTAGCTATATTTTCTCCTACAATCATGCCTGGAAATTTTCCAGAAGGAAGAGGAGCAAAATAAGTCTCTCTAAAACAACATTTTAATGGTTTTTGGGTATTAGAATGCGCTTTCACTTTTCTCTTATTTATTGGATCGTTTAATGCTTATCATAGAAATAAATGACTGAGATGCTCACGAATATAAAATAAAAGGTTGTTTACGGCGAATGCGTTGTGCCATTTTTCTCCTTTGAATAAGGTGTTTTTTATCGCATTTGTACCAAATTGATTTATCAAAAGAAGTACAAAAGTTTCGTAGCTCTTTGAATCTATAAGGGAAAATAATTTCAAATGCTTTTTAAGCACTTAAATATCATGTACATTAGCGCAATAGTACGCAAACTGAGTGCTTTTAGATTCGTCTCACCAAAACAAAAGTGAGGGAGTGGGGATAATTTTTATTTCTTAATTATTTTTCTACGATATGCGTGAAATTGAATTCAAAGATCTGCTCAATAATGGATTGTTTACCGAATTTCTCGAAAGCGAGTGTTATGGTTGAAAGTACCAAATGCATAACACACTGAATTGTTAATATTCATACTATAGAACGAAGCGTCTAAATTAATAATTTATGTTTGTATTCTCAGATTTTATGAATCAGAGGAAAACTTTGGTGACATTTCATTGTTTTAATCTTCTCTTTATTAATTTCTCTTAATATCCACCCAAAATCGGCCCTAATTTAGATATAAGTTTTCGCAGCTTCTTGGCTAGGCTTTCCTTCCTCCTGTTTGCTTAAATTAACGCAGCAGCTAATTATCTTTTATCTTGAATGACAACACGTTGGTTACGCATTTCTTTTCCTTCTACCTTCTTTATTTTAACTGATGTTGTTAAAGGTCTTAAGTGTCAAGGTTTTTTTTTTCAGGACACCAAATTTCACACAAAATTTACAAAACAATTGCAAATTTCTTGGCCAAAAGCCCACACCAGAACTGTTAAAGTCGTTGTACCTTAATGATATACATTCTTCCATATGCATCTCTACTGAAAATAAAGCAGCAAGTATGTGTGTGTGTGTATCTGCCTTCCTGTGTCCAGCGTAGGGCCAAGGCTGTTCGGCGGATTTTTATGAAATTTGGAACGAAACGAAATTCGTTTGGAAAACGGGAAAGGGGGGGGGGGTGCACCTCGAAGAGTGCTTTCTGAAATTCGAATTTGGGCATTTTTTATTCCAATTTATAGCCGAAAATTGCATAAACTGGCCCTTTTCTATGGAAAGAAATTATCGAATCGTTAGAAAATAAGTTATAAGTAGTTTTTCGCTGTAGTTCAAAATTATTTTTTCACGTAATTAGCATAAATTTTATTTTCCCCAAACGATTAATTAAGCGTTTCAGTTTTACTTTATTTGGACCGTTGCCATTTGTTTACATGCATATTTGTTTTATAAAATTCTATTCCCAATGTTTTTATCATTTTGAATGGAACTGCTTGCTGTTCCGGAGGGGGTTGGCGAGCGATAGTTGAGCAGAATGCGCGCCCCCTAGTAAAAAACAAAAAATACTCAATAAAAATAAAATGTAACAATAAATAATATTTCATTTGTAAGCACCGAAATAAGAAGATCATTAAAAATTAAATGCAAAACGTAAAGAATTAAAACCTTTATGTATGCTTGCTAATAAAGTTGTCCTACTGAATTTTTTAAAGAGCAAGTAAAAACACCAAAAAATTGTTTTCATTAAATTTTTAATTATTATGTAATTTTACTTCGTCAAAGAATTTATTGGGAACACAAAAAGAAAAAAAAAAGCTTTCATTTCTGGTTAGGAGTTTCTGCTTTAAATTTAATAAAGTTTTTAAATTGATTTAAGGAGAATTTGTCAAAAGCAGTATTCAGGTATTTTAAAATGTTTTTCTTTAACTTTTATTTGCACTTGTTTTTTACTCAAAAGTGACAATGATATTTCTTTTAATTTTTTATTGTACGATTGCACTTCGTCGGTATAAGCGACAGCAAGATATTGCTTAATATATATGGAATCTACGTGTCTAGCACTTCTAGAATGATAGCGTGTGTGTTAGTACTTGCAATGGGAATCCTACTTTAAACTATGTCTCACTTTACTATTCATCTCACTTTAAACTATGCACTTTTCTTGCAAATAATTTGCACTGCTACTCTTCCAGGTAGTGTCAAAGTTTCGTTATGGCGTCGGGGTAGGTTTTGCAACTGCACACGGGTCCCATATTCCAACGTATGCCTTGTTGAAAAACGCGTCCTAACTTAAATAGGGGCTTATGTTATTGTATCCAAAAAACCTGTGAAAATTTACGACATACCTCATATTTTGGGTTAAAAGCGTAACACCAGTTAATATTATGATTTTATAGTTTTGCCACAGAATTCTGTCCCGCAGTGAACCAGTCAGTAGAAGCTCGGTTCCCGCAGAACACCGAAAGTGAAGCAACATTGACCCAGGTCAATGTTTGGGAGGGTGGCGAATTCTCGCGGCTGGTTGTTGGGGTCCTTGTACGCTAAAGGGAGCTGGTGCACGTTAAATGGGTCGTGACTCCAATGTCCTCCAAATGAAACGATACCTGTGGGAGTGCCAATCCCAGGAAACGGTCTGTCATCTGATAGCTGGTTCAAAAAATTAAGAGACCTTTCAAAGGGGCGGAAATCGGACTCCTGCCTACAAGGGCCCCGTTAAACTCAGGAGCTGCGTGCCAATCCTTCTTCGCCACGCGCGAATACACGACAGCAACAACCACTGAATTCTGACATATTCAATAATTTAAACAGGTACTGACGAAAACTGTATATAGTTTTTTGACAAATAATTGTATCAATTTGATTGTGAAAGTATTGGAAACAAAATGATCTTTCCCCGAAAGTAGGTAAAAGTAAATAAAATTATAAGCAGTTGGAAAACTGGTCCCAGTCTCCCTTATCTCATCAATGCACACGTCAGATAAAGAACATTTAACTGTTTACGTGTTACTTGTTTACTTTTAGGAAGTCAATATTAACCGAACTTCGTTGGTGGTCTCTTTATACTAACAAAGACGTGAAATATTTGGCTTAAAACTGTTCCTCTGCAGCTTTGTTACATAATTGATAACCATCCCATGATTAAAAAACGATCATACGCTTAAAATAAGCAAGATAACGAAGTAGTGTCAGTTTTAATCTTTTAGGAAATTCGTCATTTCTGGTTAGACACAGAAGACCTCATTATCTCTGAAAAAAATCGACATTTCAAAAAACGAGAATAAATTGTGGAGTGTGTAAGAATAATATATGAGAGGAAGTGAAATATCATTACGGACATTTTACGGAGAATAATAAATACATTTTTGAACATTAAAATGTCATTATCATTCTTTTGTTGATTTTGATAGGGATTCGAAATAGGAAAACGCATTATCTACCAAAAATACTTCGAGAAGCAGTTTTGGTTTTCTGGAATTAAGCTATTTTTTTTCATTTTATTAAGCAACTCGTTAAATATTCATTATGGGAAGCAAAGGATGCAAAATTTTATTGAATTAAAATTATAAGCCTTTTTTTAATAAATATTTTCCAGCAAATGTAATGTGATCTCTAAAGATCAATACAGGAGAGTTCAAGTTTAAAAATTAAAAGGTGAGCATATGGAAGAAAATTATTCATGTATTGTGTGCAATAAAAACATAGGATTGCTGTAGTTGTGATAAGCACTTTTATTGATGAATTGTTCACCATGTATTCATTAATTAAATATTTTTAGCTAATGAGAGAAATTGCATGAATCTGCCCTTCAAGTACAATGTATTAACAATTTGAAGTGGTGTCATTTTCAGAAAATGACTATCTACTTTAAGACAAACTAAATTGTTATTCAAGTTGAGAAAATTTCCTCCTTATCCGTAACAACTAGCCTCAACTAGCCCAAGCTCTTCATTTCATGCATTTAGACTTCTTTTTGTGTTGTGTGCATATTTTAACTTCATAAAATGCTTTAAAAGTCTTTGCATGCAAATAAGGTAGAAAATCATTGGAATTGACTTTAAAGTTACTTTATCAAAAACAATCATTCCAAAGACATCTATCGTTTATGTAAAGTACTTGAAAATAGGAAAATCATCGCTAAAATGCGAATGATTTTCGTTATCAAAAACTTTTTATACTGTTTTTGTGAGTCAAGCGCGGTTGATAAGGTGAGTGGAGTCCAGGAATAGCTAGCATAGAAAAGCTTATAGAAAGGCCCATAGCCACTCCAGTTCTAACTTTAAAACTTGGAGCAAACTTCATCTTGTGAAGTAAAAAAAAAATTGTTTTGAATGATGTATAACATATTAAGGTGTTATTCATTTTTCTCCGCGAATAAGCAGTTTGTACGAAAATTTACCTTACATCATGAATTTAAAAAATATGTTCGAAATTTAAAAAGAAATCGTTTCGCGGTGCAGACCTCGAGGCAGTTTTACCAAATGTCAGGAGTTTAGGTGCTATAGGGTCTTTTGAGCATCACATCATAGAAACATACAGACGAATAAAAATCGTCAGCTTTGTACATAGAGAAAATAGCGCATCTGCCTTTTTAAGATACAAGAATGAATTACTTATTATAACATTATCTGAGAAAACAATTCAACTATTAAACTTATTTTTATTAACTTCATGTGAAAACACTAGAAATTATTGTAACAGCAATTTATCTACACAGAATCGGCTAGATTATAAGAGTAACTTTACTTAAAAGCAATGGAATTAACTGCAACAGTAACTGTATCTAGTCTTGCTTAATGCATTTGGAATCCTAACTGTTTTATACAACAAAACGTAAATAAACTACACATATCATTTATTCCAAATAATGATTTCTCCCAGGGGTCAAATATAGTCATTCAATTGTTTAACTTACGCAATAAAACTTAACAATTTCGCAATCTGCTCTTTTCATTCACACGCAGCAAAATATACCAGCATTTAAGTAAATATTAAACGTATAACAAAAGATCCGTAATGAATACTGTATCTTAAGATGTTTTACAAAATTGTAATATGGCTAAGAAATTCTATTATTTTAGTTTTAACTTAATAAAAATCTAGTATTTACATTTATCACTTTACATATTGCACTCATGCAAGTTTTCTGGAAATACTGTGCATTTATTGTGGAATAACTTCAAAAGATTAAGAAAAAAAAATCAGCAATTTTTCAACTTAACTGCATTTTAAACGAACAGGTTTGATGCAGTATATCTGCAGCTTTTAAGAATGACTTTTTAAAGGATCTTTCTACAGCATGTATAGTTTTCAGCCATGTGAGTTAAAGATTTGGCGCTATTTTTAGTTTTTGTTTATAATCTATATATATTTACTTCATACTATGCGTTTACTTATTTTATTTGAGGTAGTACCATCTTCTTTTATTTCCTTATTTATTTAGTTCGAGACGCCTGCAGTAAAATTACTGGCAGCTGAAAAATTTTGTAAGTAACTTTTTGATACAATAATCAATTGTTCAAAATTAGGGCTACGTACGTTTTGTAACTTAAACTCATCAATATGCTTGACGTAGTTTTTTAAAAAATAATAATAATTTGATTTACATTTAGCTTTTTTCTTTTATTTGAAAGTCTATAGACTACATAAAAAATAATTGAATAATTCATTAAAAAATAAGTGTTTATGCTATTTTTTCTTTAGCGTTCTAAAGATCTGTGTTCAACACTTAACAATGTGCCTCATAGTTTAGACTGTACACAATACATGTGATGGTACACAGTCTACATGTACCCTGTGTATCATCGACCACATACCGTTCTATCATTGTTTTTTGTATTTTTCTTTACAAATATAAAGTGGTATATCTTTTTCAGCCAGGCGAGGTAAAGATTTGGCGTTTTTCTTTTTTTTCGTTTTTCAAATATTTTTTAAAAAATATATATATTTACTTTATTTTATTTATTTATTAATTTTATTTGAGATAGTGTCATCTTTTTTTATTTACTTGTTTATTTAGCTCGAGACAGCTCTAGTAAAATTACTGGCAAAAATATTGTAAGTAACTTTTTGATACAATAATCAATTGTTCAAAACTGAAGCTAGATACGTTTAGTAACTTAAACTCATCAATGTGCTTGACGTAGTTTTAAAAAGTTTAAAAAAAATAATAATAATAAGTTAATTTTCTTAAAGATTTTTACTTTACTCTTTTAGTTGAGAGTTTACAGACTACATTTAAAATAATTAATTAACTAAGTGATTAAAAATAGTTATGTTTATGCTTTTTTTCTTTAGCATTCTAACGATCTGTGTTTAACACTTAACAATGACTGAATAGACTGTACATGTGACGATACACAGTCTACATGTAACCTAAGTATCATCTGCCACATACCGCTCTATCGTTGTTTTTTGTAATTTTCTTTATAAATAAAACTTTGAAATTCTCAAATACGTGTATCCATTTATTTATACTTTTTCGCTATTACCTTAAAACCAAAAACTCAAATAAATCCGCGTTTCTGGGTAATTTAGAGGTCAAAAAAGAGTTTTCAAATCCATAAGTTCATCTGACTGTCTTTATGGGAAAAAAAAGATCATTTGTTTTTATGTACATTTAATCATTTAAGAATATTTTTACTTTTATTTGTACTAAAAAATGTTTTTTTTTTAGGATAGAATGGTATTATGTTTATGCACAATTAAATATAAACATGAAAGGAATGCAATAATTAAAGTAATTCAATCATTAATCTAAAATGTCACAGAAAATTTGATTAGGCACTTAAATTTTATCATTTATCGTTAGTTCCCAAAAGAGTTTTAATGCAAAAATATGAAAATCTATTCATACGGTATCGGTTAAAATTATATAGCATTTTCTTTTCCTTAAAATTTACGTTTTAGCCGCACATCTCGATTTCAATGTTAAAAGATTAATTATATACTTAAACAGAAAGTTCCGAAGAAAGATTACGGGAGCTTGAAAGGAATTTAATCTTGGCTTTAATGAAATAACTTGACTGAAAGGATTAGTTTGAAAAATTGTGAAGAGTTTAAGTTGCGGAGGCAAACTCTGGCGCCGTACAGTTAGAAAATTGTCTTTAAGTCTTTGAAATTTAAAGTAACCCAAGTTTAAAAACAGGAATTTTTCATAGCTTTTTTCGCGCACGTTTTGAATTTTTATTCTTAAAATGATTGATAACTGTTAAGCGTAGTTGAATGCGTGTAAAAATATAAGAAAATAAATGCCTACGTATTTAAAATACACCGCTTAAATTTTGATTTCTATGTATTGCTTAAGGTTTGCTGATTACTTAAAGGAAAAAAAAAGAGAAAGAGAAAAAATTAATTTGCCTTTTTTAAGTTGATATGCTTTATTAAATCTTGTTGTATATATACATATTAGATTTAGTTTTTTAATACATCAATACTTCGTTGGAATGATATGTTTAAATTAAACT
Source organism: Octonoba sinensis (assembly GCA_038502835.1). Classification (NCBI taxonomy): domain Eukaryota; kingdom Metazoa; phylum Arthropoda; class Arachnida; order Araneae; family Uloboridae; genus Octonoba; species Octonoba sinensis. The sequence goes on from CM076600.1 coordinate 130,548,315, forward strand.
GTAGCTTTCATAAACGTTAAGAGATTTATCGCAAGTCATAGCCAGATTTTGTAAAGAAAGTTTTTTTTTTAGTTATAAAAAAATTTTGTTCATTTGTAATCATGTGGTAATTTACACATCATATGTTTTTTCCATTGAAATCATTTTATCACACCATAAATAGTCCATTGCCTTCAAAAAAATCAATCCCTTCCTTAACTGTGAAAAAATTAATTGGGATTTTTATTCATGTTTTACTTATTTATTTTTTGGAGAAGTCAATGAAAAAAAAATACAATCAGAATCTCTTCGAATTCCGAATAAAACTGTTTTCAAAAATTGAAAAATAGAAAATTAACCAAAACCTTTTGAAATAAGGAATTAAATTTCCTTTTTAGTGCATATTTTATTTATTTATTTTTTATTTATCACACGGGTTTTTTTTTCGAAAAAAAAAATCACCTGTTAAAATGTAATTTATATAAAATTTAAATTTGACCATAGATTTTAAGACAATTTGTTTTTTTTCTAAAGTTCTCAAAAGTGAGCTAAAATTGTTGAAATCAAAAAATAAAGCATGGAAATTGCCGTTCTGCTTAAATTGCTTAAATGTGACTATTTCCGGGAACGTTATCACGGGCAGACTGTTCTCTATCATATAAACGTATTTTATCTTTTTTGTTTTAAAATAAGACATTTTATTCTTCAGATTTTTTCTGTGTTAGAGATGCTTTTACGAGATATTAAGCCATTTATTTTTGCTTATTAATTAATTAATTAATTAATAAATAATAATAATAACAATAGCAATAGTTATTAATATTAATATTATTATTATTATTATATTTAAACCTAGTTTTTATATTTTCTTTTATTTCTTTCTTTCCGTCTTTTTATATTTTTCCTTCTCTCTTCTCTTTGTATTCATTTTTAAAACAAAATAGGCTAAACAGCAGATAAAGCAACAAATAAACTTAAATGAATATATTTTGTAAGCATATCACATATTAAAATTACGAACACTTTTATTTAAAGAGGGAAATATTATTTATTGTTTACCTAAATACCAATGTAGTTGTAGAATATACATTAACTTTAAGTAATAGGACGCATCCGAATATACATTAAAATTTGTGCCGTATCTTATTCTATTCAAAAGATCTCATCAATCTTTTAAGTCAAGGAAAATTCAATATATTTTAAGATTAATGGGATCTTTGGGATAAAAATCGCTATTATATTCTAAGGAAAAGAACGATTGTCAAGCAGTTTATCTCCCCGACATTAAATGCTTTTCTAAAAAGAAGCGAGAACAATTACTTTAGAAGCAGGGGAAAAGTAAAGGGGTTGAGTGACACAAGACAATAGGAACTCCACCTTTGCTTTATTGGCGCGAACAAATCATGTTTCTCTTTCGCTTTAAGGCACCGATGAGAAGTTAGTGGAATCGCAGATTATTTTGAGGAATTTAAAACCCCTCTTATTACAACGGATAAATTGAGGGGCCAAAATTTATTTTTGATATAATTAGAATAAGCTTGTGATTAAATGTAAAACGAATCTTTTAATGGAAGTCTTCAAAACAAACAAATTACAATTTTTGCAATAAGGAATTGCAGTTACATTTCTGATTTGGAGTATTTCGTTTGTGTCCTTGGTTTTATGTAAATGTATTTAACGTAAATATTAATTAGCGAAAAAAATATCGACTTGAAGTACTTGTAAGTAAATTAATTAGTAAAGCATCTAAAAGGAATTGAAATATCTCCTCAGAATGTTACAAATACAAATACAAAAGTGGCGACTAACAACAGGCTCAGGGCCCAGCTAGGTTGATCCTAGTTGTTGATGAGAAAAATTTTAGTCAATACTATAACATGTTTCATTCCCTAAATTAAAGGTATAGTGCCAAAGGCATAAATGATGACATCACATAAATAATAAATAACGTTTTTGTTTCCATCTAATATGGGGAATATGATGCCCGGCGCAAATGTGTAGCTTATTAAAATAAATGGTGTGAACGTCATTAATTTTTTTTCAAGTACTTTACAAGGTACCACATGTACTTTTATTACGAGTACAAACTTTTTCCCGCCATGCTTGTTGAATATTCAGTGCCACGAATTCGACAAACTACTAAATACTCTGCTGACAACTTGTTATGCTTAAAACCACCTTACTTTTGCCAACACAACCTAAACATTTGGAAGGTCACTTCAGCAATCTTAAAGTTACATTAAGTAATAATGCAACATTTCCAATAGAATAACTTGTTTTTAAGATTATGAAGTAAGTTAAATAATCTATTTTAACTTTCTGCTCCACATCTGTTCAAACTTTTTTTTGTGCGTGTTACGAAATATTTTAAATCAACAAAATTAATTTTAATTTCGACGCGCAGTTCGTGTAATTAAGCCACAAATATCCGTCATTCTTCCACGTTGTCCTCTGAATTATATGAACCAACATACCAGATTTCCAAAGTTAATTGTTTTAAGGAAGATTTACAACATCCCGTCTCAACTTTAATTTAGCTCTGGTTTAATGAAATACTGTGACAAGGAGCAAATTGGGTTGAAAAATTGGATTCCTGCAAACTCACTTATTTAAGGCGTCCATTTAACAAGAGAAGTGTTTTGACAATTTTCGTTGCTCTAAAATGAAGCGAATAGACTCATAGTAGTTTAAATGTTAAATGAAGATAAATTTTAATAGAAACCTGAACTTTTACTACAATGTGTTTAAGGCTAGAATATATGGTTTATTGGACACCTATTGTAGAAATAAAAAGTATTGAAGTTAGAAAAGGTTCTAAAATATTTAAATCCCAGCTTTATATGAACAGTCGTCATGTTAAAATTAAAATTAGATCCTTTAAATCAACAGTTACCACATACATAACATACTTTTAAGGGTAACTGAAAAGCAGCATCCTGACTTTTCACAGGTCCTTTTGAATGGCCTGCCGTCACATTATAATATTCTTACATTTTGTAAAAGAAAGACGTTTGGTGCATTTAATTAAAAAAATTTAAGCACAGATAAAATGTAATATTTAATCATTGATTTAGTTTAAGAGTCTTATTTCGACAATGTTTTTACAATTGCCATGGTGTCACTTTAAATCTAACGTTAATTAAATAAATGAAAATGTATTTAAATGTTAAAATTAATGCAGGTTCTGGTAATTTGTATTTAAAATAAATCTAAATTTACAAAAAATATTTCAACTTAATATATTGTTGTTTAATGAAGAGAGAGTACAATGATGATAGACATATGTCAAATTTTTCAAAAACTTTTGAAATTAGTCCTTGCTATTATACATACGCATAATGGCCGATAGTACCTAATTTGGCCACACTATAAGAGAAAAATATTGCAAGTTCAAGATATCTATTAGTTTTTAATGTTCTTTCATAATCAAGAAACTTGCCATTGCAATTAGTCCTTGCTATTATAAACACGCATAATGTACACTACTGGTCATAAATATTGCCCGTTCGAGAAATCTATTAATTTTTAATGTTCTTCCATTATTTTTGGGGTTCTTCCACGATTTGTTTTATAAAAATGCGTAATGTACACTACTGGCTAAAAGTAATGCAAGTTTCAGAAGTCTATCAGTTTTTAATGTTCTTCCATAACCTAGAAAGTCGCCAAAAATAAATTCTATTGATAATTTGTGCTGCATAATTGGGAAGAAAGCGTCTCAAAAACATAAGAGCAAAACAAGGTCCTTAGAAAATAATATTTAAAGTCTGGCACCATGAAATAAGAAAGAAATATTGCAAAATCTCGTGGATTGCATGTCTAGAAGAGTGGTTGCTAGAGGCGACCCAATACTTAATCGCCTTTCTGTTCAATTGCACTTATATATAGCTATTTTTGCTCAGAAGAACTTGAAATTATTTATTTATTTCATTTTTTGCCAGGGGCCAATTTCTGATCCGGTACATTATTTCTATTTTTATTTAATTTAATTTTTCAATGCCATTTTTATGACATTGAAGTACAGTTTTGTTGAATAGCTCAATCATATATTTTCTTTTAACTAGCTTGAAATATTGACGTTAAAATTACCAAATGATCAGAAATGATCAATTTTTAAAACAGGGGAAAATAGTACACAGTGAGACAAATTTCGAAAAAAAAAATCAATTAACAGCTAAATGCAATCAACCAAAAAAAGCTAATGATGTTTGTTGTTGCTTATCGTTGATCTGGCATTAGTCAGATCAATTGCAAAAAGTTGTTGACAGTCAGATAATTGATGACAAAAAGGGGATCTGATGTTAAATCCGCCCGGGATAGTCCGACGCAATCTAGTATGTGTTTATATTATTATAGTATTTTACTCAGTTAGCTCTTCTTCTAATATGCAAAGGTTGTAAGTTCGTCTCGGACAGCTATATCCAGCTATGGGCAGCTATTACTGAGTCCAAGATTGATTCGATCGACACTCAGCTGTAGTCTTTCTAATTTCTGAAGATTTGTTTCAGAGGCGCAGGAATAGATCGGATAACCATATTCCAAAATAGGTCCTATAAACGAAATAATTGTGGTTCTGAGAGTATTTGCATCAGCACCCCAATATTTGACAGCTATACATTTGAGAATGTTAAGGCGTTTCCGATCTTTTCCTAATGATGCTTAAATAATACATTGGCAATATATTGTTCATACAATTTACTAATAAATAAATATGGAAACCAGACACACTTAACGTTAAAATAACATCAAAAACAGTCTCAAAGACGTTGGCAATTCTTTTGTTAAAAATGAATACCATAACAGTTTTAACGATAAGCACACAAGGCGTCATGCATTATTACATACAAAGTTCATGAAACATTCAGTTGTCAATTTTAAAATGGTCATCCAACATTTTAACACCAAAATCAACGTATGTAGAATCTCTTTTTTTTCTTTGTTTTAAGGAGGATTGGCTTGAGTAAGCTACAGTAATATTGTCGTTTTCTATATTCATGGCAACAAGACAATATTACTGTAACACATTCATTAATGAGTTCACTAAAAATGTATAAAAGTAAACATATGTAGTGGTGTTTACCACTCAGTACAAAGATGAAGACTAATTATGTACTTAAAACACTTAAATCTAAAGCATTGTAGCAGGCACACAATAAGCCAATATCACCTGAAATTGAAAAACGGTTTTTTTTTTTACAAAAAGAAAGAATAAGTAATAAATAAGTAATAATTGGGGTAATTGTAAACAAGCTTCATAACTACACTTGTGGTGGTTTTGAAAACTTAACTGCTTGTGAGTAAGAAACTGGCAGCATAGGGAAGACATTGAAACAGTTTCGCAAGTTTCGAAACAGCTGTGAAGGCGTCACTATTGCTTGAAAATGGCACAGTGAAAAAAGTTGTTTAACAAAATTTAGTGATCTTACATTTTCCTCTCCAGGTGTAAGCGGTTTCAACCATTTTTATTTGTCATATGGAATGCTGCTAAAAACATATAGTTATGAATTTGATTCTCCCTGTTATTTTTCTTGTGCAAGTTAGGTGCTTACAATTACCCCATATATTTCGTACTCTGGGGTAATTGTAAACACTAAAATTTATCCTATTTACAATATTTTGGCGGGACAATAAGTATTATATTTTGTTGTAAATTACACTTTTGTGTCTATTTTACATAACTGTTGTTGTTGTTGCTAATGACACATGGAAGTCCAAGCCCTCCTTGCAAGGCGACCATGAATTAAGGAAGCTCGTACTGATTATTAATGAGCTCCGCTAGAATGAAGTACATTTGGCTCAGAGGGGCTTAATGATTTTGAACCAGATCCCAGATGAGAGATCGTCACCTAGGATGGTCACTCAGCGGAAATTATTTCTAACTTGGTGGACATTTGAAGCGACGATATATTTTACGTGCACCGCTCCATTTAGCGCACTCGGTCTTAGAGTAATCAGTCGCGGGAGGTGGTCACGCTCGCACGTGTTGACCACAGCCAGTTGTGCTTCACTTTCGGTGCGCTGTGGGATCCAAGCTTAACCGACTGATCCACTGCGGGACAAACTTTACATAAATTTGTCACATCACTTGATTTTTTGCAAGATATTTCTCATTAAATGATCTCAGCAGACTCATAACATAACTCAGCGGACGACATGCGGCCTATTGGCCGCAGATTGAGGACCATTGCTCCGGAACTTCTTAAGAATTCATACAAACTGTGTATGAAACAATTTTACATTTGCATCAAACTTATTCAAAATTAAATCACTGTTTACAATTACCCCAGATGTCTGGGGTAATTGCAAACACACTGGGGTAATTGTAACCACGAGTTCATTCGCTAACAAATAGTCATAAAGTCAAAATTTTTGTGCACATTTACTCAGAAGAAGTACAGTAGTGATTACACTGCTCACAATTTTATCTCTGAATTCATTCAAGAGGTAGGGAAAGGGCAAAAGTTAAAACATTGAAAAAGCAGATAGTAATGATTAATTTTGCTTTGGCTAAAAAGCCTTCTTTTTCTGAACTTATTGCTCCGGTTGAAAAAGCTTTCAAATTTAGTGCCTTAACTTCCACTCAAAAAGAGTCAGTTCGGCATCTTATTGCTTCCAATGTTGATTTCAATTCAAAAGTTCCTAATATTGGTTTTACCCATTCTGTGAAACGCTGTGTCAATAATTTAGTTTCAAATTCTGATTTGGTCATTACCAAAGCTGACAAGGGTGGTCAGATTGTTGTTCTTAATAAATCATCTTATGTTGAAAAAACTGATGATTTAATTGCTTCTGGTCCTTATTCTGAAATTTATAAAGATCCTAGCGACAAGGAGTTAAAAGCTATTTCTTCTGCTGTTAAGTCTGTTCATTCTATTCCTTTGATTGCTAAACGGTCTGTGATTCCTTCTGTTGCTAATTGTGCGCGTTTCTATGCTTTACCGAAGGTACACAAGGCAGGTATTCCTTTCAGACCAATTGTTTCCAATATTGGCACTGCTTCATATAAACTTTCCAAGTATTTAGTTTCTGTGTTTTCTCCACTTAGGAGTCGGAATGTTTTCACTGTTAAAAATTCCACCGATTTTGTTAAGAAACTTCATAACTTCGTTCCGAATAATTCGGTTATGGCCTCTTTTGATGTTAATTCTTTGTTTACTAATGTTCCTGTTGATGGCGCTTTGACTTGCCTCAGGAAAAGGCTTTCTGAATTCCATTTTACTTCTGTGGAAATTGAGGAATTAGTTTTTCTTACTCGTGTGTGCTTGCAACAGAGCACTTTTGTATTTAATGGTAAATTCTATGCTATGGTAGATGGCCTGGCCATGGGAAGTCCTCTTAGTCCTATTTTAAGTGATTTCTATATGCATTATTTTGAGGAAAAACTATTCCAAAAATTGCAATTTCAATTTTATGTTCGTTATGTGGATGATTGTTTTGTCCTAACGGACAGTAACTTGTTAGGTATTGATGATGCTCTTTCGATTATGAACTCCATTGATTCTAATATCCAGTTTTCTTGTGAGAAAGAACTCAATAGTAGCCTCGCGTTTCTTGATGTTTTGATTTCTAGGAGTGAGTCTGGTTTCACAACTTCTGTCTATCGTAAACCTTTCGCTGTTTCTTTACCTCCTCACAGACTGTCGTCTCATCCTCTCAACCAAAAATATTCGGCTTTTAATGCTCTGGTCCATCGTGCTATTAATATTTGCTCTTCTCCTGAGCTTCTCAAGATTGAACTCAAATATCTGAAAGCTGTAGCTGTTGATAGAGGATTTTCTCACTCTTTAATTGATTCTATTCATAACAAACTTTCTAAAAAAACTTCTGGTCCCAATCATGTGGTTTCTAGAAAGAATTTGGTTGTGTTACCATTCTTTCATTCTGTAAGTTTTCGTATTGCTAAAATCCTAAAAAGGTTTCAATTTCAAGTTGTTTTTGCTCCTAGCAACAAACTTTCCTTCTCTTCTCTTAAAGATCCTGTTGATCAACTTAATACTTGGGGTATTTACCAAATTAGTTGCCGTTGCGGCCTTTCTTACATTGGACAGACAAAACGTGCTCTGAAAATTCGGTTAAATGAGCATAAAGGTTATGTACGAAAGCAAGAGCTGAATAAGTCTAGCATTGCTCAACATTGTTGGAATTCCAACCACTCTTTTGATTTCAATTCTGGGAAAATTATTCAAAAATGTTCTTCCCCTTTAGAACTTGACTTTTGGGAAGCTTATCATATTAACAGGAATAGTTCTAATTTGGTTAATGATTCTTCCTCAACTCCTTATTTTTGACAGGTCTGGCATAAGTTCCTTTAATTTGTTGTTCTTTCTTGGTTTTATTGTTAGTTTTCCTTTTTTGTGTCAATTTTTTTTCCCCTCTCCCCCCTCCCCCTCTTTTGCATGTGTACTTTGTTTTGCTTTTTGTTTTGGTATTTTCTGTACTTATTTTATTTCCATTTTATTCTTTGTATTTTATTTTATTTTTTTGCAATTTTCATGTATTTTCACATTTTTATGCACGCTGTAGTCTTTTTTGCTTTCTTATTATTGATATTCCTTTTTACTTTCTGTACTTCCAACTGCATTCGTTTGTTGCTCTCTTATTGGTGCCTTTCCTACTACTTCTACTTCCACTTCACACTGCCTTTATTCTCATTGGTTTACAGTTAATTCTTAGGCTATATAAGCTTTGTTTTTGTTGTTCTGTTTGCTTCATTTGGATGTTTTGCATCTAGAAGCTCCCTGTCGCATTGAAAAAGGGATTCCAAGCAATCCCGAAACATATGTCTGCGTTTTACTGCTCATTTGTGCTTTAATTTAACGTGAAATTTTATTTCCATTGAAAAAGCGTTTACAATTACCCCAACTGACCCTAATGTGGTCGTAAGAACGAGGCGCAAGGTGGCTAGGTACTGTTTAGGAGGGGCTCGGGTGTTAATAAGGTTGTGGAGAAAAAGGGAATGTTTAAGAAGGAAGATTCAGTTACTCTGTGGGTGGGGACTAACGACGTCGGTAACAGCACAAACGAGGAGTTTGTTAAAACCCATTAGGCGCCAATGTTCCCATTTTGGGAACATGCTATAACTTTTAGTCATTAATTTTTTTTTACAAAATCAAATGAAATATTTATAGATACCCTCTGTGCATTAGAAAAAAACAATTACTTATTAAAAAAAAATGTTGGAACATTTTTTTTAATAAGTAATTGTAGCTGCGTACAAATAAGTAGCGGCGTTTAATGGGTTAAGGCTTGGGAGAACCTGTTGGATAAAGCAAATAACTTTTCGACAGATGGCCAGGTAGTTGGTTTGCTTCCCATGTATGGGGGTTGGTTAAATCAGCGGCTTTATTATCAAAATTTGGGTACACATTTACTCACAAGAAGTACAGTAGTGGCTACAATGCTCACAATTTAATCTCTGAATTCATTCAAGAGGTAGGGAAAGATCAAAAGTAAAAACATTGAAAAAGCGTTTACAATTACCCCAACTGAACCTAAATAAAAAAGGTATCTTAATATATATGTATATTATTTATATAACACTCTTTATGTTGTTTAAATATTCAAAACCGAGAAAAAAGAAGACCGAAACATACATGACAAAGTCGTGCGAAACAAATATTATTTGATATAAAAAATAAACCAGCACTCGGTAAAATTCGAAGTTTTGAAAATAGATGGTTGAGAAAGCAATATTTAGAAGCTCCGGATATGGAAATATTTATTCCCAGCAGTCCTAACTGTAAAGGCTGGGACATTTTTCATCGTATAAGAACTAAGATATTTGTTTCACCTAAGTATTTTTTGGAGAAAACCTTTGCGTAGAAGCACATGAATTTGATTCACCTGTTACTCCAAGAATTTGAATTTTTGTATTTGCATTTGAAAAGGGGGAAAACTGCTAAAGTAAACAAATATTTTTTAGCTAGTTCTTTACTTCCGTCTTTGGAAGGAAATGGTTGGTTATTTACAAAGAATTATGTTTTTATTGTCGAAACAATAAAAATAATAATAATTCTAATAACAATAATTATAGTGTTAATAATGTAATAAATTGGCAAAGATAAATCAGTTAAGTACCATTTACAGATTTGTTATTCAACCGATTTTCTTACTTTTTAAAAATTTAGTAGCTATTGATGAGTTTTAGGGTTATCTAGAAAAAAAAAAAAAAAAGAAAATTTTGAAATTTTTTCCCCTCCTACTTTTGACGCAGATTCGAAGGCTTTTTTAAAAACTCTATTCGTCATTCAGTCCTTCATCATACTACTCCTTATATCGACAAACTACCTCATTTGTACAACACTTAAAACATTTTTTACTTTTTATAATTCAAAGAATATGAAATGTCCAGAACAAAACCAGAGAGGAATTATAATCTATTAAATGAATAGGAAAGCATAACAATACTAATTATAATAAATTTTATATCCATTTAAATTTAATATCCATTTTGCATCCTAATAAAATATTAATCCTTACAAACTTGAATTAAAAGCCCACAAAATACGTTGCAAATTTAAACAATATTTACAAACATGTTTCAAACAATGAGGAAAAATATTTTAAAGCGTTTAACGGCACTGTGTTCCTTGTTTTTAAAAAAATATTGTTGCTTGAAATTGTGGGGAAAATTTAACATGAAGGCATTTCAAGCTTTAAAAAAAAGCATTTAGTTACATTAAGCAGACTTACCATTTTTTAAAACTTGTATACGTAAAATTTTATCAAAGATGTGACCATTAAAAGTTTATTTCTTAAAGGCAAAAACAGTTGATGTAATAAATATTTCTCGTTAGTAATGCTCTTAATGTACAATTTTAAGCGAGAAAAAAATTTTCAAATCATAATCCGTCTTATTTTTTGTTTTTGCTTAGTTTTCTTGCAATATAAACAAATTTTCAAACGTTCTGATCGACGCAAGAATTTTACATTGGATATATACTACATAATTATAACGGTCTAAAAAGTGAAAAGTGCAAACAATGTTTTGATGCTATATCGGTAACTTTATGGCAAGCATCTAGCTTAACATCGAAATAAAAGAACTAATTCGTGGGAGCGCTTCCAGATGCGCTTTACCATACATCGAAATATAATGCGAAACATTTTTAGAAATAATCTCATGAAAGGGGTCGAATAATTTTGAATGTACGTGTATGTGACAAACTGAGAGACGAACAGATACACTTTTGAATTTATTATTTTTGAAACTGTAACCATATTTTTACTTTTCCCCAGTAATGCGTTATAATGATGAATAAGTATATAATAAGAAATTTCAATATTTCAAAATATAAATTCCATACGTTTTAGATATTGGCGCAATTTTTATATTTACTCAAGTTATTTTCTACTTCAAACTAAAATTATTTTGAATTTTATGAACACATTCTGCAGTTTAAATCTTATCAAGCAGAACAAATGCATTTTTGAGGATATTTATTTTATGACGAAGGAAATATCCGAAGTTTAACGAACAGAATCGAAGAAAGTTAAGGAAGCTCACCTGAAGACCACGACTTACGATTACTTGAAGAAAGCACATTAAGTGGGCTGTAAGTCCGTAGATAAATTTGTGAGGTTCTGAAATCTTTTTCCTAAGCCGATAAAAGGGGAAGGACTCATAAATTTTACTTAGAGTTTGAGGCAATAAATCTAATTCTGTCACTATTTTACCAAGAATTGAAAAGTTCGTGCACTTAGTTATATATATATATATATATACAAGTTGGCTTAAATTGCTAAAGATTTATGATTGAAATTTTAATTACTCTTACCATACATTCCTCTTCTGCATTGTAAACATTTTTAGTGTTACTGAACACATTTTTGGTAAAAATAATTTTGTGCAAGTAAACAATAATAAAAATATAATTACACGTTAATTTAAACAAGTTAATTTTGCATTTTATTGCTCATTTGTGCTTTAAATTAACGTGTAATTATATTTTTATTACCATTTTTGGTGTTCATTTGGTGTAAAGTTGAAAATTATGTTTTTTAAACGTATTTTAAATTTGTTTAAGTGTCTGTCTGTTTCAAAAAATATAGACAGTGTAACGTTTCTTAGCACATGAAATTTGTTAACTCCGTTACGTATCAAAATTTCCTTACGATTGCTCATTTATCTTATTTTCATAGAAATGAGCAATCGCAATGAAATTTCGATACGTGACGGAGTTAACAAATTTCATGTGCTAAGAAACGTTACAATGTCTATATTTTTTGAAACAGACAGACACTTAAACAAATTTAAAATACATCAGAAAATGAATAATTTTCACCTTTACACCAACTGAACACCCAACCTGTTCATTAGCACCAAAAAGGGTGGCAACTAAGCGCAAAAGTTTTACAGTAAGCATTTCTTCATTTAAAATTAATTACTGCTGATATACTGGTATGCTGAACTGTTGATTACTACTGATCTATCTTGTATTTAATTGTTGAACTGTTGATTACTACTGATCTATCTTGTATTTAATTGTTGAACTGTTGATTACTACTGATCTATGTTGTATTTAATTGTTGAACTGTTGATTACTACTGATCTATCTTGTATTTAATTGTTGAGCTGTTGATTACTACTGATCTATCTTGTACTTAATTGTTGAACTGTTGATTACTACTGATCTATGTTGTATTTAAATGTTGTACTGTTGATTACTACTGATCTATCTTGTATTTCATTGTTGAACTGTTGATTACTACTGATCTATGTTGTATTTAATTGTTGAACTGTTGATTACTACTGATCTATCTTGTATTTCATTGTTGAACGATTACTGCTGATCTATCTTGTATTTAACTGTTGAACTGTTAATCGATACTTTTTGGAGCATTAACCAAGCAGGATTTAAGCATTTCATTGTTTGAAACTTTTATGTATGCTAAAGAACCCCTGTTTATTCCGGAACATCAAATGAACATCAGTTCGTACGCAAAGAAATCAATAAGCAATATCCATGATTAAGTAATAAGTAAAATAAGAGCTGTAATTTTATTAAAGTTGTTGAATCGCATAATCCAGTTTTAAGAAAAGATAAACTAAATTCTGTCCTCACAAAGTTAGCAATAAATATTATCGGGACTGTCTTGAAAAAACAATACTACAAAGTGACGCAATAACATTTAATTTTCTTCAGAACGATCTTGTTAATAGCAATGCGTTTTGAGAGCACATCATATTCGGTACTTTGACATAAACCATTTCATTTTAACAATAACAAAATGACCGTTAAAGTTATTTATTTCTCTTTCTGATTAATTGATCTTGTACATCACAATTCTTGACTGAAAAGGCGTCATTCTTGTTTCGAGCAATTTCCAGAAGAGATTTAACGTGGTTAACGAAGTTTCAATTAGAGTCGCTAAATTTTGTAATTTAATCAGATTGAGATGCAAACAACTGTTTTCACGGAAATTTTTAAATATACGCTTATTTCAAAATGAAGCATAAATTGAATTAATTAGCAATTAGAGAAGTGAAGGAATTAAACTAATTATGTGAGCTCCCTTTTCTTTCCTCCTTCACGCTCTGGAATTATCAACTGCGTTGATGCGTGAAAGAAATAAATTACATCAGAAATTGTAATTTTAAAGTACTTTTATAGCATTCAGCGATTAAATGTATTATAAAAATTTGTAATCCGTACAATTAAATAAAGGACTGATTCTTTCAAGCTATTTATTTTTAGGCCTTTTTTCCCGTAAAAGCAAAAAAAAAAAAAAAAAAACTAATTAAATTAAAAAAACTAAATATTAAAGAAGGCTTAATGTCTCGTAAAAATATCATTAAAAATAAAAAAAAAACGTCAAAAATAAATGAAGGCTGAAAAATAAAAAAATTTAAAGTAGGATTTTAAGAAGGGGAAAATGTGTGTCTGTCAGTGTATCCGTCTTAACTTTTGAGGGAATTATAAGATTCGAATGATTCTGTTTTGCATTGGAAAGATCTCGGCGAGGACATATCTATATATTTCCATGTTTTACTTTTTTTGATTTGAACGGCTTTTCGTTCAATTTTGAGCAGTTTAAAAAATGTTAATGTGGTGAGCGTAATGGTTCTCACCTGACCACAGTTAACACTAGTAGTATTAGAGAAATATGAAGCACATTTCATAAACCTTGGAAGATATGAAGCCCATTTCATAAGCCTTGAGCTTTGAACCAAAGTTCCTTTGAACAAGCTTATTCAAAGCAGCTCTCTAAGTGAAAATTTTTTTTATTTAAACAATTTTTGATCTTTTTGAACATTAAAAAAATGTAAAAATCGCGCATGCAGGGGAAATTTAAATCCTATTTAAATCTTGATGTAACCGACGGATTTGCCTGAAACAAACTGTATCGGAAGGATCTATGCTGCAGAACATGTACAGGTTCGTTCAACCAGAACGAGACAAGCCCATTCTCCTATGAAAGTTTTAGATCAGGATTCTTAAGGCCATTTCTGAATGAAAGAATGAATGAATGAGTGAAAGAATGAACAAATAAGTGAATCAATGAATGAATTAAGGAACATGTATTAACCATTGAAAAAGGGGCATTTGAAATAATTTAAGAGCTAAAGCTAAATGAGAAAGAGAGAGAGAGAGAGAGAGATAGCTGGATTGTAAATTAGAAGCTGGTGTATACGGGGAAGTAGGCTGGTATAGTTCTAGTCTATAGTTCTTTTGAGTTTAATCGTGGTATTCTAAAAATTATGCGATTTATAAAGATGTTTCTTAATTTCATCTGATTTTGTGATTTAGTTCTTCTTGCTCTATAAAAGGATTTAAAGTTCAAAGATAATTTCTCATAGTTGAAGCCACCATAGTTGACCATTTTCCCCGTAAAAATACCCTGTCCTCTGTGTAAATACAGTTCAAAAGAATTTACTTTAAAAATCTTTTCGTTTCAGAGTTTTTTTTAGTTCTGAAATATAACTTTTAAGTGATCAAAAAATTAGTGTGTTAGCATAGAAGCAATAAATAAGCATAGGATATAGGGAGTTATTTTTGTTGTATGAAGTTAATTCAATATCTTATAGTAGTAATGTTGCTTGGAGAAAAATCTTTGTAAATAAAAATATTTTTTTTGCAGTATACAATTAAGTATAATGATTTGCAGACTACAAATATGGATTTAATTTAAAATTAGTAACATTGTCCTATTGACAACAGCTAATATTATGGGGACCGTGGACGTTGAAATAGGAGAAAATCAACTAAAAAGTCAGAATTGAACTTTTATTGTTTTACTATTACTTTAAATATTTCTCTACCTAGTGCAAAAACGGTCTATTTTTACGACTATTATTACCGAAGTTGCAGCTGTTTGAAATTTGTCAACAAACACATTTTCCCTCATGCCGCCAATTGAATTTTTCTCAGATCCAAATGTTATGTATTTTTACAAGTTTAAAATATTCGTCACGGCTTAATTTTTGATCGATCTTTGCGAAACTTGGCATTTAGGCTCGCAGTATGTATCTTCACAAAACTCGGCCAAAGATTGAAGCTTGTAATGATACTTAACACTGATTCCGAAGTTCAAAACAGTACAAATTTTAAGTATTCGTCAGTGTACAACTATTTTTTTTTTTTCCATGAATGAGTGATCCATATAAAAAATGCATTGCAAATTTCATCAGAATACATATGGGACTATAAAATAATTAATTGCAGAGAAACCCATTAAAAAATGTGACGTAAAATGATTTTTAAAAATGTAAAAATGATTTTTAAAAACTCATTACTTAACAAAATATAACTTTTAAATTGGTGTGAATTAAATTATTTTTCAAACAAATATTTTTACTATTTATGGTTAAACGGTTAGCCAAACACAGTTTGATGTCTGCGCTATAAAAAATAATTAAAATCAGTTTAAAACTGCATCGTCCCGTTAAACGAATAAACTTACTTTTAGAAAACAGAACTGATAACTGAAAGTTTTTCTCTCCGAGATAAGGCAGAATATCCAACACAATAAAGAGCGAAAATATATCGCTTCTAATTATTTGATGATAACCTATCCGCTGGTCTAGAAATCCCTAGATAAAGAGTAATAAATCTTAAATCATTTTTCCGCAACTATATGGAAGAAGTGACCTTATGAGTCAAGAGAATAAATTTGTTATCTCCGGTATCAAAACAAATGACTTAACTAAGACTGCTCTTCATTTTTATGAGCAATATAGAAGAAATAGTTCGTCACGAAAATTTTTAGTAATTACAATTATAATAATTTTAGTATCAAACAATTTTGCACTATGAAAAAAAAATTAAGAAAATACCTTATTTTCATTTGAATGACTTGGGAAATAGAAACTTTAATATAAAGGTGAATTATAAATAGCTTAAGCAAATAATATTTCAAATAGAAATTTAAACGAAAAAGACTATTCAACTTTAGTTATATTTTACGAGGTATGTACATTTACATGAAAAATTAGTAGTTTTGTATTGGTATAAATTTTAATTCGATTATTGAAAACTCGTTCAGATGTTAACTGGTGTTTAAATACTAACATGAATATTTTTTGAAAATGTGTTGCTTTTGAGGAGTAGTAATACATCAAAACAGTAGCAAAGAATCAGGAAAAAACACATTAAAGTTGTTTTCTGTAAAGTCATTACTATTACATTGAAATGTATTTAAAAATTACGGAATAACAAGAAGTTCCGTCTAGAACTATACGAGCCTACTTTCCCGTATACACCAAATTCAAATTTATAATCTAGCTATCTCTTTCTCTCTCTTTCTTATTTATCTTTAGTTCTAATTATTGAAAATATACCTTTTTCAACGGATAATACATATTCATTCACTCACTCATTCATTCTTTCATTTATTCAGCCATGCATTTATTCATTCATTCGTTACCTCATTCAAGTGTTTATTCATTCATTTACTCATTCATGTATTTATTCACTCATTTATTTATATTTTCATTTATTCAATAATTTATTCATTCATTCTTTTCCTCATTCATTTATTCATTGATTTATTCTTTCACTCTTTCATTTATTCATTCATTCGTTATTTCACTCATTGAGTCACTGAGAAAAATTCTTGAAAATCCCGATCAAAAAATTTCATAGCAAAATAGGCTCGTAAGTTCTGGATAAACTTTCTATTTCTACATGTTCTACGTTATAAGAGCTTTCCGATAAAGTTTGTTCCAAGCAAATCGGTCCGTTAGATCAGGATTTATATAGGGTTGAAATTTCCCCATAAGCTCTGTGTTAATTTTTTGAACTGTTCAAAAATGAACAAAAACTGTTCAAATCAATATTTAACGCCGAAAACTCCTTTCAATAAGCTTGCAATAGGAACTTGGCTCTTGTGCCCAGAGTTTACAGAATTTGCTTCAATTTTGTCCATAGGCGCTAATGTTAAAATTTTTTGAACTGTTCAAAATTGAACAGAAAATTGTTCAAATCGAAAAGTAAAATATAGAAATGAGATGTCCACGCCGAGATCTTTTGAATGCAAAAAGAATTTTTCCAATCGGACAATTCGTTCAAAAGTTATTAGGGGGGACAGACCGACAGACAGACAGACCGACAGACAGACAGACCGACAGACCGACAGACACACTTTTTCCCCATCTCAATGCCCTACTTTCAAATTTTTTATTTTTCAATCTTTATTTAATTACTTCACTTATTTTTGACTTTTCTTGATTTTTAACGATATTTTCACGATACATTAAGCCTTCTTTCATGCTTTATTATTATTTTTTTTTACTTTTACGGGAAAGTAGGCTAAAAAGCTTTGCAGTTATCAACACTAAAACTAAAAACAGTTAAAAACTTCATAAAATACAATCAGACAAACCCTATTTAGAACAAACCTTAATGAACATTTATCTGTTGCAAAACTGGGAGCAGCAAATTTTTACAGTGAAAAAGCAATAAAAAATACAGACTATACAGTCTTTTTCTATGCACTGTAACCCCTAAAAAACCGTCTCAATTTTGTGTTTTAAAATACTTCTTAAAAAACCAAACGCATATGATTGTTTTAATGATTGTCCAGTTGATTTCTTTTAGTACGTAACATTTTAAGTACTATAGTATCAAAGGTCCTTTTTGTCAGTTTTAGTGTTGCGTAATACATAAAATTAATTTGAAGCCAAAAGTATTCTGCCTTTCACCGTCAGGATGCGAACTTGGATTCTTTGCTCGTATTTTACTATGGACGCTTGCTTAGCACTACGGATGTTTGTTTAATATTCTTCGTAGCATAATATCACTGATTGTATTTTAAAAAATAAGAGAGTTATAAGACTGAATGCAAAATTAAATTTTAATCTGTTTGTTAGTTAGTCTAGTTAAGAGCTAAAACTAAAATAAAAACTTTAGTAAACCTAAAAGAAATTTGTAGCTAAAGATTTCTTCATATGAAAGCTTTGCAAAACAAACGTATAACTCTTATCGCGAGTACATTTCATTTTACTTCATCAAAAGTTTTGACTTATGTTTTATTTACACAATTTTTAACCTAAGATTAACAAATTAGCGATTTCGCATTAACAAAAAGTTTTAGTGTAATGTTTTTTTTTTCTTTCTAATGGGCTTCAGTATTGGTCCTCAATCATAGCAGACCGAGTGCGTTCCCAGAAATTGGTACCAACTCTTTCAGCGGCACCACAATGAGTGTGGTACCATTGTCGTAATATTTGACGCTCAGTTTCCCCTTAGAGGGCGGAACCTGAGCTCTCTTTGATGCAGATTGCACTAGGAATTTAATATAGCCGAGAGCATCCAATCCAGATGTCTACTAAAGGGATCTTTTACATGCCGCATAATCATGCCGCATAATCATAATGTCGTATGCCGCATAACCATACGACATGGGCGCAGACGATTGTCTGCATCTCGAAATTAGGGGTACGAGACCTGCGCCTTACCACTACGCCACCCTGTCGACGTAAAGGTAAATAAAAAATAAATATTTGTAATATGTGGTTTATGTATTTCTTCTTAATGAATTATGAATAAGCTGTTGAAATATGCAGTGGTTAAAGGAAAGCTCCCTGTAAAATCATATAATCCTGAAGAAAAGGGCAACTGTATTTCAGGAGAAGCAACAAGATGGTACTATCCTAATCCCTACTCAAAGCGGAAGTAAGGACACCAAATATTTATCAAGGAAAAAGGAAAATAAAGGATTTCCATCTCCCAGGAAACGAGGAAATATCTTAGATGCCCCTGGCGGAAACCACCACTCACGATTATTCGAAGATCCCACATTAGGTGGACTGGAAGACCATAGATAAGGCTTTGTGGGTTCTCAAAACCTTTCCCGAAACCTATAAAGAGAGAGAGAATCATAAATATATCTGAGGTCGGAGAAAAAAAACTGTTGATTTCAGTGCTCCCTTATGGGATTACAAGTGGTTGAAATGCGTTTTGAACTAATATTTGGTAGAGAATGTATTTTAACCGTAAAAGAAAAGCAAAATGTTTTTTAAGAGGATATTTTGAAATACGAATTATTGTGTGTATGTAAATAATTTAGCAGCATGAAATATCAACAGCAATAACAGTCCAAAGTTGTTGTTTTAGAAGTCAGCTGCCAAGAAAATATTTTTATGCGCATAGTTTTTTTTTTAGTTTGCCTTTATTCATTATATTTTTTTTCTGATTTTGTTTCTTATAAACTAGTGTACAATAATAGAAAAGGATACATAAGCAAGAAAGTATTATGACATGATGAATATCCAAAAATACAAGTAAAATGAATATTTATCGAGAATATAGATTTGCTGCAGAAGTTTTTTAAAAGCTGTGGAATAGGAGTATCTACAGGGTTATTAAAAAGTCTTCATTAAATCAATTTAACTACTAGAAAAATGTAAGATGAGCGCAATGCATTTGTTCAAAAGTGTGCCGGATGGCACGGCATAAATATGATCATTTGATACAGCTTTTCTATGGTAAAATAGAAGACCAATGAAGGAAATTGTTTCTCAATTATGTTCCATCCAATGTAGGCGTGGGTTCTCTGAAATAATGCATACAAACGTTGCAATGAGACAGCGTGGTTGAATATGCTTTGTTTTATAATTGTACATTTACACGAGGGTGTAAAATTTGCTGGTATTCAGTCAGCATTTAATTTTTGCTTTCCTCAGTTCAATTTGGGGGGTGGGGGATAAAAAGTTGTATCGGCAAGCCGAATTTCAGAAACATTCTGGAATGTAAACTATTGCTAAAAAACTAAGTTGTTAGCCTTTGGACATAGAATAAAAAATAAAATAACAACGTATATTACGCACAACTTTTCTGGAAGATGGTGGGCACGTGTTGCGATGTAGCAAGGAACCTTTTAAACTTTAGTTTGGTGTTTTTTTGTCTAGAATCTCAATTACTTTCAGTTGAAAAGGGAGTTAATTGTGACCTCGAAACACGTGTCAGCAATATTTTGCCAAATTTGTTCGCAATATAAGTTGTTATATTACTTTTTACTGCTGAAGACCTAGTATGAGCAAAAAGTCTCGCAGAAATCTTATCAATGCTTTCAGGAACTTTTATATTGGATTTGTTTTGTACTGTATTGTTAGTTAAAAACTCGCTTTTAAGAACTAATTTGAAGTGGAAAGAATATGGTTTAGTACTGGAAAAGGTTTATATCATGTAACATCATGTTGTCAGTTAGCTATTAAGTCATCAAGTTCGTAAAATATAAAATATAATTATTTAAATTGCGGTAAAATCGCAATAGAATAGCCGCTATAATTTTTGCTCTGTTGTTCTTCTCAATGTAACTAAATCTCAGTTTGTAATAGAATGAATATATTGAACATAATATCACATAAATTCATTCCTGAAAAGTTAAACTTTAGATAAAACTAAGATTAAAAGCTTGAATGATGTGACCCAAAAAGGCATCACACGAACTCAAAGCCATTACTTTAGTCTTATGGAAGTTGAATTGATCTTTCGCTTCCTTTGCATCACAAAAGAAAAAGTGCAGAATTCAAAGTTTATGCTGTTTGCAACCTTTTTGGCATTCATCCTAAATTTCAAAAAGGTTGAATAGGTATTTTTCAAAAGATTCATCCATATATAACATTAATGTTCGAAACATTTTAAACATTATGCAGAACTTTAGAGTTTTACATATGTTTGAATATCAAAAAACATTTTACTCTATCCTCGACAAAAAAATAGTTAAGCTTTTGACAATTTTTAGCGTTTCTTGTAGTATTTGAATCTCTGGACATTTGCTAGAGACATATCATACAACAAATTTATGTGCATATACATTAAATACACTGTTACTGTAAAAAATTTATATTTATATACTAGTACATAAAAAGTTTTATATTAATGTACTATTATAGCATTTTCCATTTCTAGAAACGGGTCAATTAGTTTCATAAGTTCAGTGGTTAAAATTTTATGTGTAACAAAAGTGTTATAGCATAGCAAGAAAAAACAATTCCTACCCTTTTGGTCAGAAACAAAAAGGTGGCTAGTTAATTGTTGTCTTAATATTGTTCACAAAGTTACAGAATGAGAAAAAATGCATTATCAAGCACATGTTTTATATAAACATTACGCATGGATGTTGTTTTATGCGAAATGTCTGGAAATGTTTCTTGATGTAATCTTTGAACTTTCGTTTTGAAGAAAACTTTTAAAATCTTTTAAATATGATATTTACTTCACAATATTTTTAGTTAATGTATCGAATAATTTATAAATGCACATTGTAATAACTAATCTTATAGAAAATCCTAAACAAGGAAATATGTTAACACTGCTAACAATTTCCCTCCGTATTAAGTTGAAAAATGCTTTGTACAATTCCTGTTTTTGATTTTAAGTTGACATTTTTTTTCATCCTTGACACGTTTTGTACTTCAGCTTCTACGCAGACGCCTTAATTTGTAAAGTAAGGTTCAGACACAAAGCTTCGTTATTAGTTGTTAGTAGATTCTCGCCGGCGTGTCAAACGACATTTGCCTCCTAAAGTAGCGCGAGAAAAACTACAAATTCGAGTTATTTTGTATTTTCTCAGCAACCAAAGCTTACTAGAAGAGTAGCATACAACGGAGTAATGATGTGAATGGTTCCAGTTTGCTGAAGAAACGTCAATTACAAACAAGCTTAAGTTTTCTTAAGGGTAAATAGAAATCAACAACCTTTCAGACTAATGATGGTATGAAATACTTTAACTAGAAAGCAAAGCTATATTCCGTACATATTTAACGTACTAACTGAACTTTTTATTCTCGTACAATCACTGACGGCCCCATAAGGTCCAGCATGCGTTGCATCTACAATTTTGTGCACAGAGATATTTGTAGAGCCCTTCTGTAAATATAGACTGATGCAGTGAAAAATAAAGGAATGTAAATGACAAAATTCTGAGAAAAGGGCAAGCAAAGCTCGGATTATATAGAAACCTTAATAAAAGGAAAAACCTGGTGAGATCGCGCAGTCGGACAGATTCTGCACTTGAATTTTGGAACGGAAGAGGAAGTAGTGAACGCACGTGACTTCAGGTAGTTGTACAGCAGTAACAATACAGTGTCTACTTGAATTCATTAGGTTATTATTCTGAACGTCTATGATATCGATTATTTCTTATATTTGTTTCTCCAATGTAAGTGCTTGAATTTTCATTACTGTTGCTGATATTTTCAGGGTGAAAGGAATATTGCAAGATACTTTCTAATTAAACGTTTTTTCAGTAAGTTGCTAACCTTGAGTAACTGTGCAAACACATACAATTCTTTGTAGAAACGAATGTGTTGAAAATGGGCTGCACAATCTCTTGTACCGAAATAAGAGAGTTGGCTCATGTGGTACGAAGGACAGATGGCGCATTATTTACATCACCTCCATCTGATTGATAATGTTGCCCGTTGCAAATCACATATTAAACATACAAATGGGTTAATTTTGAAATAATGTTAGAAGACACATGTAATGTCTTAAACTAAATATGCAACAAATTATTTTTTAACAGCGGATAAATGCTTTCAATAAGTTAATTTGCTAATACTTACTTAAATCAGTTTTAGCTAACTAAAAAGTTTGAATTTTACTACTTTGATTTTAAACATTTTATTGCTTCGGTGAATCTTTGTTTTACTCAATTAGCATCAAAATGACCTTCAAGTGCACCCTGGCTGTAGTTGGAACTGTGAGGAGTTGGAGCTCAGCAAAACAAATTGAGACTAGTTAACTTGCTTGCTGCGAAAAGCAATAAAGATGTTCACGTTGTCATAGGTGCTAACGACGGTACTATTTTAGCTATGAAGTTCCTGTCAATTTTCTGAATTTTTAAAGAAACTAAATCTGTTCTTGACAGCATCTATATCTGCTTACAAGAAATAAAAGAAAATGTAATTTAAGTTTATGTGTTATTGTTAGCAACTGAAAAGATACTATTTTGACAATTTATTTGTAGTTATTATTAATGTAATCTGCTGGTCATCTAAAACTATCTCTCCGACCCAAGTGCGTATATGCCATATAAACAGAGTAGCGAAAAATAGGTGCCTTAGTTTCACTCCATCTGTCGTTCTAAATTACAGCGTAACCACGAAATAGTGCGGAAAATTGATACACAAGAAATGTGCTCTATGATATTGACTAAAATTTCGGCAAAAAATTGACGTTTTTATTCTTTTTTATAATGTTTTCGAATTGTGCGCCAACTCTCCCGGTTATGCTTTAATTTTTTTCTCTCGACATCATTCTGAATAATAGTAGCAGATGTTACGGATTTTACTTGCCACAAAATATGATGATGTTTCTCTTACCATGATCACTAATTTTCACCAACTTTTCATTTTTGTTACTTACACTGTTTTGCCTCAAGTGCCTTTTACCTCTTTTCATTACAATTGGCTCTTAACATAAGTCAGTTAGGAAATCTTTTTGATTTTAATGGGATCTTTTACACAACTATTTTTAAAAGATTGACTAATTTTTAGACACATGTAAAATATATCTCAAACGTTTGTGTTAACAGTTTTAACAAAATGACTAAACTTTTAAAGTAGGAAATTTAAAATGCCGTTTTGTTCAAATGAAAAAAAAAACACGGTTGGTAATGATCATCAAAACTAACAAAATCGCAAAATAGAACTAAAAAATACTAAAAAATTACAGTAAATGAAATGCTCTGAAATATGTTTTTAAACATTTTCTATTCTACAAAACAACTTTCGAGTCGGACAATATTTTTAAAGCATAAAATATGTTCCAAAATGGAGAAAAAAAAGTCCTTTAATGCCCGCGGCAATGCAACAGGATAAATTTTATACATTTCTCTCTTTCTTTGAGATCCTTGTAAAATATTTATTAAAGAATCAAACAAAAAAGGGACCTCCATCATCGTAGAAACGAGGAAATATATTTGGATGCTTCGGGCTGAAACCACTACTCACGATAATTCAAGAAGCCCCATAAGGTGGACTGTATGGCCTTAGATAAGGCTGCGTGGCTCTCAAAATATTTTCCCCAAGCCTATAAATGGATGGAAACATAAATTTCTCCGAGGTGGAAGCGATAAATCTGCTACTTTCAGTACTTTTCTACCAGATTACAAGAGTTTGAAATATATTTTACGCAGCTTTGAGAGATTTTTATTTACCTGTTGGTTCAAGTTTTTTAAAGGTTGTATGTTTTACCATTAGTATCACTCGGAAAAAATGAGCAAATGGATAAGATGAAAAAAATAAATTTAGTCAATTCCGTTTTGTGTATTTGAAAAATATTTAGCCATACATATGTAAAAATTTCTTCAAGCTTAAATAGCTCTATTCCAACAATAGTTCATACACTAGAAGGGACCGTTCATAAATGATGTCACGCTTTTTTCCCATATATTTGACCCCCCTCCCCCCCTTCGCCATAATATGTCACACTTCAGCGGACCCCCTCCCCCCTTTGTCCCATATCACGCTATGTTGCATAATGCAGGATGTCACACTTCTTGTTACCCCCTCCCCTCCCCTTGTCACAATTTCAGGAACCCCCTCCCCCCCTCGAAGCATGACATCATTTATGAATGATCCCGAAGTATAGTAACAAAAATGGTTTTGAAAATTTAATTTATATTTCCGCTCACATACATATTGAGGAAGATGATACCACTTTTCAAAACAAAAAGTTTAACAGACAAAAAAAAAAAATAACTGACTGCTTTCTTTTGTAAAAATAAGAACTTAGTTCCATGCTTTACCAAGGATACTCGTGAAATGTAATAGTAAACATGGTTCTTACAATTTAATCAGTGTTAGTGTACATATTTTCTTCAAATAATATTTACAGATTTTTTACTATTTCTTTCATTATATTTTCGTAAAAAGCGTAATAAATAAATATTATTATATACATCTGAATCATCGAATGGGACACCTCGCGTTGGTTTCGTCTACAAATGCATAAATAAACGCTTGAGATCTGTGAGTACCAGTTTAAAAATTGTCAAAAATGCTATATATATAGTAGGCGTGCAATGTAACTTTAGCTTTCGTGAGCAGCTTGCAGCGTGGAAGTAACTTTACTCACCTTCGACTTTCTGTACCAGAAATGGTATTTCGGTACAGAACGGTTTCGGTTATATTCGGTTCGCAGATGGAGCCGCGACTACGGCACATAATCTGTTGCAACCAATTTACAGAACGTTATCTGTTTTTTATTCTCTGTAATTTCCTTTTTTTAAAGACTTAGTAGTTTCTTGTTTTAAGTTAATTTGACGTCAGTCCCCAGATAAATGATTACTAGGAGATTCTCATGAGTTCTGAAGGTTTTTTAAAACTGTGTATCCCAATTAAATTTAAATGAAATATTGTTATAACGAAGAAAGTTTGTTTTAGGTTAATTGAATCCAATAATTTTCCGACACAGTAAAGTTATACATAAAAAGCTGACTTCATAACATGAGAAGGTTTACAGGAAGATTAGGAGAAAACTTCTGGAAACGAAATAGTGGAAGGTTAATTTGGGATATCTAATGATTTTCTCTGTAAGTAGTAATTATACTTCACACAAATGTTAATCAATATTTCAGTAATTTTTAATGCATACATATTTTTGTATTTAACTCCTTTCGTTTCTCTATTTTGTCAGAATTTAAAGCAGAAAACATTTTCTGTTATTGATCTAATTTTTATGCTCTAAAATATCAGACGGGTAAATGAGTAGTCTTGCAGGTCTGCAAGTAAAAAACTAAAAGCTTTTCTTACCCAGAAGCGATTTTTCAAAAAGCGTACACTACAAGCCAGGAGGAATAGATAGTGTATGAAACAAAATATATTCAAATATGTGAGTTTCTTAAAACTTCAGCGTAAAAAAATTAATTTACAGTACACTGCTTCAAAAAAAATCCAAATATTTATACATTGAGAAAAGATGCCCGTTTCAACTTTTATTTTCGTTTAGAGTATTTCACTTTTTTTCTGAGGCTTGTATAAAGAAAAATATGAATTCAAGCCTGGGCGTTCTTTAGCTCCGGCAACCATGACACCTATATATTTATTTATTTATTTATTTATTTCGAATTTATAGAAATTCCACTAGCATTTCGTATTCTCATACTTATATGTTCAAATATATACTACTTTTTTTTTCTCTCATGTATTTCTATTTTAAATAAAAAAAAATGACCGTTAAAAAAAACTTGACTCTAAACCAGAAACAATGTTTGATATTTCGCATACACAGTGTGTAAAAGAATTTTCAAGACTAGGTTTATAGAGTAAAATAAAAACAAGTAGTTCTATTTTTTGAGCATTTTTATTAAAAATAAGCTCTTTCGTCTTCAAGGCATTTGTTACAGCGGTTTAACAACGATTCGAATGCCTTATCCAGCTGACATTGTGGGACTGCCTCCAAAGCTCGCATCGAAGCTGTTTGCACACTGTGTCAAAGAATTTTTAAGACTACAGCTGGAACTAAGCTTACTGTGGCGCTATGTGTGGTATCGATCATCAGCGAAACTCTTTAACTATCAGTTGACCCACTGCCAAAACCTCAGTTTATTTGTTTACCACATTTTTTGCTTTGTTTTGATGACATTAACAGCTTCGACGCGAGCTTTGGGGGAAGTACCACAATGGGAGCTGTAACAGGTATTCGAATCGTTGTTAAACCACTGTACTAAAGTGTTAATACAAATACAAAAGTGACGACCAGAAACAGGCACAGAGGCCACCTAGGCTTTTCCTAGTCAATTCAACAATCACCAATGAACAGCAAGAGCCTTCTTAAAAGTTTTTACCCCGCCGCTGTTAATAGTTGTCTCCGGTAAACTATTCCTACTGCCTATAATCCTATTGAAGTAGTAATGTTTCCGAATTTCAAGATTAGCCTGTGATTTTTTTCAAATCTCAGGCTAATCAAGAAATTCGGAAACAATGATCTCTGGTTCTACCTTCCACGCTTAACTGCAGCCCATCAATATTTCCTGTTTTAATGAAATTTAAACAAATCAATCATGTTCCCTCTACTTCTCCTTTGCTCTAGACCAGGGTTTCTCAACCTTTTTCGACTTGTGGCCCCCTTAGAAACACCAAATTGTTCCGTGGCTCCCCTTAGATACCTACATAGTCAGCAGTTTACTTACATAGTTTAGGATTTCTCTTTGAGGGGGGTGGGAGGGGAGTCGTGGTTAGGATGAGAGATGCATCGGATATTCAATGTCCCATGTCTGACGGGTCACATCGGATTTCCGCCTCTGATTTCTCTGAAACCCATAAATTTGATACATATTTATGTCTGCGGCTCTAGCATTTTAAAAAATTTACTGACTTAATTTGTTGAATATTTTACTGGATATAAGACCTTCTTTCAATATTCCTATTTATTTACATTTTTTCCTGTTAAAACAACTTTTACACGAAGGAATGCTAAAAGTGCAACACACCATACACTTTTGAAACTAAAAACATATATATTGCAGAAAAACTAAAGATTCATTATTAGGAAAAATATCGAGAAAAAGATGAAACTAATTGAAACTTGTTTTGCTATTTTTTGCTCATGAAAGCGAATTCATGCAAGAAGTTTCATGCTTTGCACTGTTTCATATTTAGCATTGAGACTTTTTTTTTTAATAATGGAAAACAATTTTGTGTCGTATACACACCTGAAAGATTTGGTAAAATAATGGTGTATTTTACTGTTATGGGTGAAACATTTTCGAATATTGAAATAAGTCATGCAGCCATGGCCCCTTCACAAGATTCATGGCTCCCCTATTTTCTTATTTTCTCCCGTGGCCCCCCCCAGATTTTTTCTGTGGCTCTCAAGGGGGCCATAGGGCTCTCATTGAGAAACCCTGCTCTAGACTATACATATTGAGCCTTTTAAGCCTAACCTCATTGTCGTGAAGCCCGACATAGTTTTTGCACTGCTCAATGTTCCATGCTCCCTTGCACTCCTGCAGTAGGTCACGTGACTCACAGTGAAGAAGAGCAACAGTAACTCGAACTTTCCAATTGTACGATATGGCAACTCAGGCGCAGCCGCTGAGTGGCTGGCGCGGACTTCTGCGGAAAACGTGGGAAAAGCGTTTTGAGGAAATCTTGAGTGAGCGGCTGTCCCCCCACGAACGGTTGCAAGGTTTTTGCCAGTACCGGACGATCGGTACGCCCTGGGTCCGCGATGAACGAAAACGACTATATATTTCTTCAAGTAGCGATGTTCGCCTGATTCATCTAGCAAACCAACCCCTGCCTGCGATCCAGTCAGTTTGATGCTTCACGAATGGATCTGATGTGACCAGTAATGTCGTGACCCAGGAGAGTCTGCCATTTTTGTGAACACGCCACGATCCGGAGCATGGACGACAGGAATGCAAACAAAAAGGGCACCAGGTACATAGAATAGCAGCCTCACCTCACCCCTAACGTCCGATTCCCCTTTTTAGGCTTCCAAAATAAATCCCATGTATGAAGCCTAATTCCAGGTACTCTTTTCTTGTTTTTATTATACACATGATCGACCACGTGTTATCCCACCAAAGATCTGTTAGGATCCTAACTTTATTGCACAGGAGCTTAGATGCTGGAAATGGATCTGAACTAGGGTTATTCTAAAACATTTAATGCAACACTAAGTTTACTTACGATCATTTTCGGCCTTCCACTTGAGATCACAAAAACTTAACCTAATTATCTCTCACCCCTCACCACACTCATAATCAAAGTCTGAGACTTACCAACCTAATAAACCTCCTTCGAACCCTTTCCAATAAGGTAATATCCTTCATTATGTAAGGAGACCAAAACTGAACAGCATACCCCAAATGAGGTCTTGCCAAACTTCTATATAACGACAAAACAACTTCCTCAGACCTGCTCGAAATATCCTTCTTGACATCCCAAGAATCTTGTTAGCTTTGTTACTTACTATGCTACACTGCTGACTAAACTAAGCCGAAGGACCTTATTTTGAATAAAAATACTTTAAAAAAACTGTAATTACTCGTTTTTATTTTATATTAAAAACCTAGTCTTAAAAATTCTTTGACACACTGTGTAAACCTCCTTCTGGTGTATATTTTTTTAACGTAATGTTGTTAAATATTAACCTCTTAACGGGCTATATTTTTACCACAAATGTTCCTGAAAAAGGAATTTTTTTTTCATTGCATATAATTAAAGTCCTAACTTAATGTACAAGGACATTGAAGATTTTTTTTTTTTTTTTAATTTCATAAATAATGAATTTAAACATTTTTTTTATTTTAAAACTTTGAAACGTAAATGCCCCTGAATGTGAGCTTTTTATGATCACAGAGTATATACAGTGAAAACTATAACAGATCTCACGATATTCTAATACTAAAGACTCTCCTTCAATCAATTAAAAATACATGCAAATCAAAACAAGAAGGCATAAATATCGATGCCCGTACGCTGTACAGGAAAACCACTTGGGGCCAACTTTGGGTAGCCCGTACGCTGTACGCGCAAACCAATTAAAGGGTTGATATGCGATACGTTCCGGCTCGAAAGGATAAGAGGTTAAACATTCACCGAAAGGCGTAATAACCTGACCATTTCCGTCAGCAAGAATTATAATGATAATAAATTGGGATTTAGTAATCAACAAACAATGGGGAACTAATATAAAAAATGTTCATTTTTAAGGTAATATTATAGCAATTCAATCGAAAGCATAAGAGGTGGTTCCTAATTCTAAGCTTAAGGGGGCACAATACCTTAAAATTGCTCAAATTATTGATTTTATTCATTACTTATATCTACCGATAAAACCCTTTTAAAGCCTCATACAACATTTCAAACCTGTGTGAGCAAAACCTTAGATAATATTCCAATTTTTGTAAATGATTTTAGCTGTTTTCATTCATGAACGCATTATTTGTCTCTGTTTTGCATTTCTGACCAATTACGAGTAGTAAAATTGCTAATGTTTTTTTTTTCGTTTAAAGATACAGCTTTGAAAATTTTTGTGTGCATTCCAGGGAGTACGTTTAACAGAAAGTAGCATGGGTTTGACTCTGAATTTTGTAGATTGTTTTTATTTAATTGTTGAAAATAAAATTTTAAAATTTTACGTTTTTTTCTGAGTTTTTAACCAAAAGAAATTAACGTTAAAATTCAACTAAGTTTTAGATAGTTAATTCCTGGCTAACTTTCACTCATGTTTGGGAAAGAAAAATTCTTTGAAAAAAGATATACTTGAGAAAGTTATAAGAAACTTTAAAAAGTGAAAATAAGTTTTTTTTTATATTTTAAATTATTGGTTGATCACAATAGACAATGGAAGTTCTACTTTCAAATATCACTTCTAATCATAATTGCAATAAAATTCCTGTACTATTTTTTATTTGACTGTTGAACAAAACAAATATTGAAAGTAGGTCGTGGAAATGACCTTTTCGTACTGAAGCTTACAGACCAGCCACTTGAACATCAACAAGACTGTACATATTTAATATAAGGATTTATTATAAGGATACAATTATAGATAATTATAATAACAGATATTCGTAGTGATATATGAAGCCGTTTTCTCAGCGTTGATTTTGTCTGTTTGCTATTTCTTGCCAGTTTTTATTGCAATATAATTTTCTCCGTCTGAAATAAAAGCCTCTCTACAAATTCGAAACTATGTAATAAATACGTTTATATGAATTTTGAATTTCGATTTTAAACCATACTAAAAAGGCGAAGCCCAATGCACCGAGAGACAAAATCTGTAACCGATTTAATTCTTAATAGAAACGGCGGGATGAATATAAACGATCCGCTATCATGCCAGAGCCCACTGAATATGCGATTCTGACAAGCTCATCACGCAGAAAGATTAAAGAGCTGCCGAGCTATTTGAAATAGGCTTTACTGATTCCAGAGTAATCGCACCTGCGTCTAGGAAGATTGGGTAGAATGTTTGGCGAAGAGAATGCAAGATTTTAGCTCTACGGTCCGTATTAGCAATAGCCATGGAATTACTTTTATTCATATGGCTGTAGAAATTACATATTATGTATGAATATATTTTTATATACGTACATATAAGAAAAAATATTAATTAAAAAATGAAAATGTATGAAGGCAAAAACTGAAGGGGATAAAAAAAATCAAGAGTAAAATAAAAATCACAGCGAAATGCCCAAATATGACAGTTTTGTGCCTGAGCCGCAAAAATCAAGTGCATATTGAGGTACAAAGTAAAATAAAAGACAAAAAATAAAATAAAACTAGTTGAAGATTTAAATTTATGTAAAGTTAAGTAATCGATGTTGTGATCCAGTTGAAATCTTTGCGTTATAATTCTAGGAAGTCGAACTATTCTCATCCGTTTTGCATATATATATATATATATATGTGTGTGTGTATAAAAGTCTAGCTTAAAAATACCCTTCATGTTGTTGTTGTTGTTTCTAGTGCCACTTGCGTGTCCAAGCTGCCCTTCTCAGAGTGACCAGGAATTAAGACAGTAAGGAGCGCCTTCCGTTTATGGAGGAGCACCACAACGGTGGAAGTACTACTTGGCTCATATTGTATTTGTATGACACACCAGATGACGTCACCACAAATACGCCACTTTCCTTTCTCACCCAAGAGTGAAGGCAAGAGAAATTATCCACCCTCTGGATACTCTCAGAACTGCCTCGTTACTTCAGGTTCCTCGGATTTTACATGCACGTACAATCAAGTGTACATAGTGGGTCTTCAGCGAAGCGGGTATCGAACATCCAATCTTCCGGTTGGAAATCCGACATTCTAACCACCAGGACTCTTGATATACCCCTATAATGCTTAATTTTATACCTACTGTTCTGAGAAGGTGTTCACCACAATGTAGTACGTTAAAAATAGGCAGGATTTATAATGTTTTATGTTTAGTGTACTGTGAGGCAGACGTTTCTGACTGTTGAAGAAAGAAATGTTTCGTGATAAAATTCCAAAGTCTCGTGTTTATTTTTACCTGCCTACAGGCAAGACAATCCATAGAGAAATGAATGTGATATCGATTACGTAGTTTCAACAAACGCTTCCTGATCCAACGATAAACATTTGGAAAATTCAATACATCGTTGTTGAACTGAAAACAACTATTTCATCACGTGTAAAGAAATAATATATATTTTTTTCCGTTGATACACACCAAATCAACCCAGTGGGACTCAGGATTACGAGATGGAATTGAATCCACTGAAAATGGATTTAGATTGAAAGTTCCGCATTCGGCTGATAAGGGAAAGAATTTTCACCCGCAATCTCCTCATCATAGAATGCAGCCTCAACTAAATTCGTTATGAATTGTTACACTCGAGTGGAATTGGAGAGGGTGGGAGGAAGAAAATGTAATTCTTTTCCCCAGAAAGGAATTCAAAAGAATGATTGGGATTTTTCTTGCTTGGAATGTGTTCTTGTTGATGAAATTATTTTGGGGCAAAACCTTTAGGAGACTTCCGTTCTTGTTTTATATACATTATTTTAAACGAAATGTATTTTTGTTAGGAATAACAATGTTTCTTCATAAAATGTTGGGTAAATTGAGAATACAAAGCTTGTAAATCCCACCTTCATAGCGTCAGGGAGAAATGAAAAGTTCCGTAATGCTAGTGCAATAAAAACGAACAAATATGCAGTGATGAATTATATATCATGTACTGTTAAAGAATACAGAATTAAAGTGCCTTGTACTACCTTTTGAAACCCGGTTAGGAGACTGAATAATTCCATTTCATCGATATTGATGTTGTCAATGTGAAAAAAAAAGTTATAATAAATATCTTCACATAATAGAATAACGTTATGCAATTAGGGGTACAGATGTTGTTTCTCACCAATATTTGCAACTTTCTGATCTTTCTGAAACTTTCTGGGATTATCATGATAGATAATCCCAGTTTTTGCTAGAATTTTCCGGATTATTCATGTCAAATGATCAGATATGTTATATAAGGAGCTCTGACCGAAGTTAGAAGCAGTTTAGTTCAGTTCAGTTGTTTTAGTCTTTTGGCGAGTGTATGTCAGTCTGGAGCCGCTGTGCTGTAAGCTTCGTGCTTAATTCCATTCGCATTTGGGAAGTAAATACTAAATTACCGTTGGTTTTACAGCCATGTGTGAATAATGTTAGATATTTTTGTGTGCTTAAACTCTGTACATAATGTAAAAACCTTTATCTGAATGTTCATGGAGTTAGTCATTGTTTAAAGTCCGACGAACCGGTAACAATACCTAATAAATCTTAAATGTATTACATATTGCAGTTAAGAAACACAGTAAGAAGGAAAAACCTCTCCTGGAAGGGAATGTCTTCCTCGACATGAAAAAAGTTAACTGTTTACATTAGACTGTAATAAATATTATCTTAGAAACATCTGACAATTTCAAACTCAGTTAAATTAATTCAACGCTCGTAAAAAAGCCTAACTATACATCATATTTTGTTGCGCTCCTGGCTACAAAAGAATAAAAAATTGGTACTTGATACTAGGTAACATCTGCTTGGAAATCAGTGATGTGCACCGTATTGTTACAGAAATAATGTCCTTTAAAATTTTAACTAGTAATATCCAATTTATTAGCGTAAATTAATTCGACGTATAACTAGATATCTGAGCTCTGGTCATTTATAAAAGAGAATATTTTTGAGATTTGTTTAAATATTAGTTATTACAGATTACTACGACTACAGCAAATAATAATAATAATAAAAAATTTAACATAAATAAAGGTGAATACTAGACGATGAAGCAAGTTTCTCAGACGATAAATTATTCGTTATAATATTTAAGCTTTGAGCAAATAGTTAGCAGCTAATTTTATGTAGAATCGTCAGTTCAACTTGCAATCTAACACTAAGGAAAATCTACAGTAACTGCAAAGTTGGAACTGAAATTAAATAAATATGTTGTGGGCAACAGGAAACTTTCTTCTATATCTTTCTTTATTATTGTTCTTTACAAAATTGTCAAAAGAGGCCCTTCCCTTAGAATGTAGTAGTAAAATGGAAGTAAAAATGTAATCTACACTTCATGAATTTATGGTGAAATCACGGTTTCTAACTCTCGGATCGTTTCTTTTCGTCGGGAGAAACGTAATTTGTCTTATTTGGGTGTAATATTTTGTTTGAATGCAAATGCTTACAAAGTGTACTTATTTTCACTTCAGTGAGAGCATATTTTTTTTTGTCTTATTTTAGTTTTATGAATAATATAAGGTCACATTTTACCTATAAATGCTTTGGCATAAAAACAGAAGTAAGGATAAAAGATTTAATTTCAATGATCCAATGTTTTACCTACTGCCCGCCCCCTCTTTTTTTTTTTTTTTTTTGGTATTGGTTTCATTGCAATACGACGTTTTTTTTTTTTTTGTTTGCTTTAACATGAGCACAGGTTGGATAAACCACAAAAGGTTTTTCAATGCAACCACAAATGTATCAGACCATCCGGAAAAGACGACAAAAGAAAATGGCGATTTTTAACTTCCTTTTGGCCTCTCACTCAATTTAATTGTTTGCAATTATTTATACATTTATGTAAATCTCGATTTTAATAATTCATTCGCACACTGCCAGAAAATTTGAACTTTATTCAGTTCTATATCTGGAGTTTTAAACACATCAACATCTGCCTACTTCAAAACACGGAATCTTATTTCGACTTCGTAAAAGTTAAAACTATAAACAAATAAATAAGTTTCGCTGCAGAAATTACCTCACGTAACCATGTACTTAAAATCGCAAACTTTATTCATAATATGTATTTAACAAAGATTTCATCTTCTACCTTTTCCCTTTTATCTTTTTATTCTGCTACACTTTTGCTAAATTTGTTCTTTTGTTACTCCTTCATACTACCTGTCAATCACAGCGAGTTGTTTGAAAGAACGTTTTGTTTCGTTTTTGAGAACATTCGGTTTTCGAGAAGATTTATTAAAAATCTATACAAAGTTTCTTTTTCAACCTTCAGTTTATTTCATAAGCATGACAGAGGAGGGGGGGGGGAGGTGATGAAGATTGTCAATATAAGTAAATCTCTTATTACTTTGAAAGAGCGCATATTTGAAAAATCTTTCAACTTATTGACTAAAAACCCTTTAAAAACATTAGTTTTAAAACTGCTGCCATTAATATTTTACACACTATTTTAAATTTGTCTTTAGCCTTTTTCTAATACATTTGTAACTGTAACATGTAAAAGGATGTAGAAAAGCTTTCAAAATGAAGATATAGAAGTACATTTCTTTGAGTAAAAATCGCATTTCAATAAATAAATACGAAATAATAAAATAAATGAATAAAAATTGAATAACAACGCACATTGACTTTCATTTCATCTTAGTCAAATAAAACATCATCAGCAATGTATTATAAAACATCATCAGCAATGCATTATAAAACATCGATACCTATATGCTATATCCACGAAAGGCATGCGGCTCACCGAGTTTTTTCGAGTGTGTCTAAAATAAAGGATTCAT
Organism: Octonoba sinensis; assembly: GCA_038502835.1. Taxonomy (NCBI): domain Eukaryota; kingdom Metazoa; phylum Arthropoda; class Arachnida; order Araneae; family Uloboridae; genus Octonoba; species Octonoba sinensis. The sequence goes on from CM076600.1 coordinate 130,584,217, forward strand.
TGGTTTGGAATTGCACTACTATTTTTTTTTTTCAATTCTTTTATTCAAACCATAAATTAATTTCATCATATTGCTTTTGTATTTTCTACGATGGAAGAAAGATTTCAAATATGTATGAATTCACCCTGAAAGTTCAAAATATTTCAAATCGTTTTCATATATACAAAGAAAAACGCGCGGAGAACAGAAAGTAATAAAAAAAAACGAATATTTTGACAAAATTCACTTTTTAGTCTAAACTTTCGAGCATGGTTAAAGGAAGCGTTTTGACAAGGATTGTTATTTTAAACGCATTTTTTCTTCGAGAAAATGAAAGCTACAACATGCACTTTTCGAAGCTTTAAAGTTTATGTTGTCAGTTTCATGAGTTTCGGAAAGAATGACATTTCAAAACTTCACGCTCTTTTGCATTTTTGGCAACATTCCGACGTTTAACAAATCATTGAATAGGTAACTTTTCAACATTTCTTAGCTGTCCATTTATAAGGTCCTTGGAATTCTTCCAACAATAAACTTTTTCTTTTGATATAAATCTTAGATTATTTGAAGCTTCTTCTCTAATGTTTCCAAAAGTTATTATAGACCCTAAATATAAAATGAACACTTTAAAATTAATGGATTATAGATAACTTTAACCACCTCATTAAAGCATTTAATCGTTGAAATACGTTTTTTATTTAATTTTTCGCAACTTTTTTCTCTCCTTTCTTATTCGTTTGTCAAATTTATTTAAAATTACTACGTGACAGATATATAACGATTAGGTGACAAAAGCTAATACGATGTTATTGTTTGAAAGTAGTGAAATTGTTATAAAAGCGATAATGCTTTGTCTCACTGGACTAAAAATTGTGGTTTGCGGAAACCATAGATTACCGTGAGTCTACACTAAAAAATAATATCAAAAACTTTAAACCGAAATATGCAGCACACTGAAATAAGGTTAGAAAATAATAATGATGATGATGATAAAAAAAATAATAATAATAATAATCATAATAATAATAATAATAATAATAAAACGTAACTTTTTTGCGTTATCTTGAATCACTGAAAAATCATTCTTTAAACATAATTTGTTTAAAGCATGAAATATACACTATCTTTCAATAAAATATGCTTTCTAACATTACTGGTTCTCCGGGCGTAGTGGTAAGGCGCAGGCCTCGTACACCAAAGTTAGCAATATTTATCCTGGTCCTTTTCAAGGTGCAGAAAATCAACAGCGCCCATGTCGTATGATTATGCGGCAAGTTGAAGATCCCTTGGATATCCATTTGGCTTGGATATTCTCGGATAAATTTAATTCCTATTGCAGTTTGCATCAATTAGAGCTCAGGTGCCGCCATCTAGGGGAAAAATGAGTATCAAAAATTGGTGCAATGGTACCACACTCATTGTGGTGCCCATGAAAGAGTTGGTACCAATCTCTGGGAACGCAGTAGGTCTGCCATGGTTACGAACCAATACTACGCAGCCCATTAGAAATAATAATAAAAAATTGCAGTACAAACAGTATCAAGGTATTCACAAGGATAAATTTATAGACAATTGGTTAGTCAAACCGTATCCTTATGGATTCATTTTCTATTATTTTCTTGACGTAAGACCGTTTTCACTGAGTTAAGCGGCATTTTTTGTTTAAATTTGTATTTTATTTGAAGGTACAATCACTATATTAACCCCTTAACGGTCGGGGAATTTTCAAGAAAACGGTCATAAAAGTGCTATTTTTTTATCTCTGAAAATTATATAAAAATATGCGTATGAACAGCATATATATTCATTTTTAATCTTTGGTGTGTTTTTATTTTGAAATTTTACCACTCCAGCCCGGCAATATCACGGGAGAGAGAAATAGAAGGCGAAACCTTAGCCCGTCATTTTCACGAGAGCGAGAGGGAATATGTTAAAAAAACTTTTATTGTTTACTGTCGTATAACGTCTATTTTGAAGCGTTAAAAGTTTCATTCCAATTATTTCTTTCCTCTGATTTCCTACTTATACAAAAAAAAAAAAAAAAAAAAAAACACCGTTGTTCAGAAATGTATGAGTTACCAAAACAATGCATAAGGATGGCCACAAAATGCTCCTCAAGATTGGTTTAATGAAATAGATATGCATTACCGTGATTAGGTCCCTATAACATAATAAAAAATTACTACTTCCGCCGTAAGGAAGTGCCATTTTATCTTCTTGCCTTTTTCCTGTAACATCCATTAATGATTAGGGAAGTTGCAAAAGTTTCTCTCGGCAGTCTTCTATCCCATCAATACACTGAAAATGCATTAGGTAAATATATATCACATTTTTCCGTTTCTTGAACGATTTTGTCCTATCTATATGGTGAAAAAAATCAAAATCAACTTTACTTAGGCCAATACATGCCATCCAAAATTTAATTTGCAGATATTCTAAGCTGCCAGAAGTACCATGGTATGTTTACTGCACTATCATTCTGGTAACTTTGAACCATGAGGGTTAAGTTTGAACCACGTCGTATTTTTCAGTAAAAATATTATTAGAAGGTCCAGTGCTGCACTCAGATGGATACGTTCAAAATCTGTTTTCTACACTTAATTTTACGAAATTAGTTTTGCAATACTGTACACTGATAATTATAATACAGCCATTCTGAGGCCACTGCTTGGAAGACATTTTTCAATGTCCTTACGTAGATGACTTGAAGTGTCTCTATGCACTATCATGAATTACAGAAATCCCCGTGCCGTTGATAACAGAAATGTTTAAAATATTTAGGCATTTAATTTTTCTGATTCGAAGTTGCACAACCATAATACAGGTCATAATGTCATATTTTCTGACGTGGTTAAAAGTTACCATAAATAGAAGCATCACTTTGAAACACGTTAATAATTTATTTTAAATGGTTTTTAATTATTATTTCTTAACCCTTAGTGACTATGAAATACTTTAATAGTTCTTTCTCAGTTTTGAGTCAGGAACTGCAATACCACTATTAAAATATGAATAGGGCAATTAAAATTAGAGAAATTGTCGATCAAAGTTACCCCGATTGACTGTAATACTAGTTAAGAAATGCAGTATAGTTTAATGTATCGAGTGATTATAGAAAATACTTTTTTATGCATTGATTTCTACACATACAAGAAGACGATTAGTCGTACACATTTTTTTCTTTACCTAACCATCACATATTGAGGATGACATATTTTTTGGATGGTCATAAATTAATCACTAGATAAGTATTTGATATACAGGCTGGGGCAAAAGTAATGACTCGGTTTTGAAGGGTTATAAAAAAAGCTACTACAAATTGAAACTTAAAACTTTTTTTTAAAATTTTGATCTGTATTTAATACCATTTTTTTTAACATTAAGAGCAGAATTTTCAAGGGCAAACGGCAATGCGGTGAATGAAAGGAACAATAAATGCATAAAAATGGTTACCGCAAAAGTCGATACGACAATCACTTCAGCAATATAGCGCTGCAGCGATACAATGATGCAGTCTATTTGTCCACGCAAAGAGAATAGACTGCATCGTTGTGTGCATTTCAATATCCCGATTAATGTTACGGTCCTTAACCTTTTTTTTTTTTGGGGTTATTTGAATCAAAGTTCCCTATACTTCAGAAGAGTTGAATTACAGAATAAGCGAGAAAATATCCGCCATACCCACCCCCTTGAAATGTGCAGAAACGTGTCCCAAAGCTTCAGAAATGAACTGCATCAGTATTTTGGTGCTAAAGGCCGCCATATTGTTGAAGTGGTATTCAAAACTTAATGTAAACAAATGGTATTAAATACAGATCAAAATCAAAAAAATTGTAAGTCTCAAACTGTATTAGTTTTTTTTATAGCCCTTCAAAACCGGGTCATTACTTTTGCCCCACCCTGTATAAAACAATTTTGAATAAGCTGTATGAATTCCGATTTTTTGCATACATCACATTTTTTTTGCTACACGTGAAATGCTTTTAGTGCATTCTCCGAGTGCCAATAGTTACGCGGGGAAAACACAGTCTGTTCACGATTTCCCTCCAAACTTTAGCAAGCATTCGCGGGCAGCAATGCTTGCACATTTAGCAAATTACTTGATTCTGCTGAGATACAAGTTCGTACAGTCCTACCATCAATCAAAACTATCTGGCTGGCAGAGAGTCAAGAAGAATCCGTTCACGTTCAACGGAGGAACTGCTGGTATAAATAACGTGCCGTTTTTTTTCTTGTTCTAGTTCGTTTAGCATACTTCATTCCCTCCGAACTGATGCTATATGCCAGTTAATTAATTTAGTTGCTTTCAACAAACAGCGCAGCAAACATTCTGATTGGCGTACTAAAGAAACGCACCTGTAAAACAAACTACCCTTAGGCCGGGTTAGTTATCCTTTTTTCCGTTGTTCCCGGCTTAAGACTCGAATAGATTCGTTCTTTTCTGCCATGCGCAGAAGCATCCAAATGTCAAAGTTCCGTGGTTGAACTGTAATTTATACTCGCAACTTGAAAGAACTAAAGCCTCACAAATACTAACGTGAAGTTACTTTCCAATGCGTGACGTCACTTTCCGAAAGCAAGGTAATTTGGAATCTTACTGATTATTTTTTGAGCATTCGCTGGCTGCATTACGTTTCGTGCGTTGAAATAGGATGCGCATGGATTGATACTGTCTTCGGTGCATTTATGTTTCAAGCTGTAATATACAACTTTGAAATCGAATCACTGCTAAAAGCGGTACTGTGACTCTACAACTGTTTGCCAACATCTGGATAGTAACGTGATGATTAAATATTCTCGGAATAACTTATGATACTCATTGGAAAAAGTCTAAAGTCATTTCATGCTGCAAACAGCGTTACGAAAAAAAATCTGATAAAAGTTACATATTCCTATTGTTTGTTTATCATAGCAAATCCTGAATTTAAAGACACATTGTATTTTGTTTATATGGATGAGTTTGACGAAAAATATTTATTTACTTTAACTATTTCAAGATTTGTGAAATAATCGCATGTCTACTACATAACTTTGGGATTATATCAAAAAAAGTAAAAATCTCAATATTCTTTAACAAATAAGAACATTTAAACACATAGCTGATATTTATTCAAGCGGAATACACTTTTTTATGATACTTTATATACTAACAAACTGCCTAAAAGGAAAAAAAAATGCTTTTTGAAAGTACAAACGATATTTCACATTTAAAGCACTGAAATAACCACTCCCCCTCCCCGATGTGTTCAGATAAGTCTTTAAACATATAAGAAATCCATATTGCCAAAACTTTCATGCCAAAATTTGTACATTTATTTGCACACAATCTGAAACTCTTCACGCAAACTGTTTCGCAGATTTAGAACGCATCATATTTCTGCGCCATTAACTAATGTAACGTACGATTTCTAAAGTTTATTAGAGATGAAGATTTAGATCAGTTATCGAGGTAAGATTAGTCACTGTAAACTGAGATGATACGTAAGGTATACAACTCGGATCATCAAAGATTATATGATTATGTCCCAGATCATTTGAAGGCTTTCGACCGTGAACTGTACACGGAAGTAAGTCTACGTATGCACATATATATTTATACTTATTGGTATCCATTTCTACGCACAAAATACACTTGGTAAAATAATTTGTACGCCATCTCGATTCAAATAGTTAAAATATAAATGAAAGCTATTTAAAGTATTCCGTTAAAAATAAAGTTGTTTTATGTATCATTCACTGAATTAAGTCACTCACAAATTACTTGCTTCTTTTCTGCTATATTTCGTAAACAAATATGTTTTAAAAATTATTTTCAAATACTTTAAAAGTACTGCAAATAATAAAATTGACATTCGTAAAATTGTCCTCTTAGTGCAAAGTACTAAGTTAGTTAGTATGTATATTGTGCGTAATAACTAAATAAAAGTTTAAAATTACATACATAAGTATTTAAACATGGTTTTGAATCTATTATTTGCCAATTTATGTCGTTTCCTCAGAAAACATCGGATATCTGGTATCCGAAGAATTTTTAAATATCGTGGATCTGATTTGGCTATAAGGTCACCGGATATCTGGTTATCCGGAATGTAAAGTTTGACTAATAAAACTTAATTAATTAGCAAGTTTTGATTATATACATAAATTACAAACTTAGCTTGTATTTGCAAGGTGTGGGTGTATAAAAATATGTATAGCGCTAACAGGTTTCAAACATCAGATCGAGGGTATCCGGTACAGTTTCGTCCGAAAAAACCATTGCGTCTTTGAACAAGCGGGGGATGGCTCCTACACAAACGCCGAGACTGCATTTGATGTAACGTTGCGAATCGCAGAGCAAAATAACAGCACCGCGACTTTAGCGGACACCATTTGCCTTAGAAGTGGTGGGATTTGACTTCAAGGATGTGGCTTAAAGGGTACTTTGTATTATTTTCTTCGTCAAAAAGTTAGGAATAGTTTACAAATTATTGTATTTAAATAAATAATCTTCAGTACATTACCTAACTTTGAAATGTCTTCTAATTTTCAGCAATATGTATCATCCTAATTAGTACGATTGAGGTTCGGAAACAACCTTTGTTAATTTTGATTCCATAAAATAAGTTTACATTTAATCATATTTTCTACTAAAATTACTAAAATTCTGATTAGCGAGGTGCCAGTGTAGTTCCTTTGTTTCATTTAAGAAAGCAAAATGGAATTTCTGGCAACCAAGTAAAATTTCAACACTGGAGAACGTGCTTTACTTTATACATAGTGTTGTAAGGTAACTATTGCACACGCAAGGCCAACTTTATGTATCTTGAATTAAAAACCAAACATTTACTTAACAATTTAGCAATTTAGGCCATAATAAAAATATGTCTTCGTATAAATTAACTTTTAAGTTTTTAGGTCATTGCTGTACACAATCAGCTTTTTTTGTGTTTTGTAGTTAATATAAAAATAGACTTTTTGCTTTTTAAGTTTACAATTTTTATGTTGTTATTTTGATTCTCTCGTTGAATCACTAATTTGGACGAATCTTGCCATAGCACTTAAAACAATAATAAACACAGGAAGTATAACGTGCGAAGTGCCACTTTTTCAGAAATGAAAATTTTGCTTTGATCGCATCATTATCTTCAAAAAATAACGCATTAACGTTAAAATTAAACGTAATCGAAGATTGCATATCCGCATTGGGTTATTGATTTTATGAATGAAAAAAACTAAACTTTTTTGTTTAATTAATTTTTATCTAAGCTAAACGAGATAATTTCAAAAACATTTTCATTAAATTACTTATAATAAATCTTTTTATTTGCAGCCGATAAAATACAAACTTAATGTAGTTTTTAATCGGATTAAATCTGTATTGTGATTAAGTTCTGATATGGTAACCTATGAAATTACATTTTGATGGAAATGGAATAACTTTCCATTTCATTATATCCCGTCAAATGGACAAAAAATACAAATATATCATTTAATGAAACATAGAAAGAGTCATTACATTTTCTATTTTTTCCTCATTATTATTCATCATAATAGAGCCAGATTCAGTCATTAAAACCGAAATGTATAAAGATTAATTTTAAAAGCTTTCAGTGGTACGGAATGATTTAGAGAAAAGATGGGATTTTTTTTGTGGAAATGGGAAAATCATTTATTCCTGATGAAATGAAGAGCAAAAAAGGCTTGTAGTTATCGCATCAATTCTCATAAATCTTCAAAAAAAAAAAAAAAAATAGGTGAGGGACAGATAACATGTAGGGGGGGGGGGACTAAAAAAAAAACATCATTTTCTATTGTCTGATTTTTTTTTCTATTCTATTATTCTCTTTGTATGAATGTACTTTTAAATTATGACACTAAAATGAAGAACATTTTCTCTTTAATCTGCATTTCCTTACAGAAATATTAAAAGCTTGAAATTTCGTAATTTTAATATAAAATATTTATTTGTGCTTAGCTGAGCAAATACCATAATATTATGTCTGCCTATACAATTTATTAAAAAACTGTTAGATGAAGTTCGATAATTTGATAAAACAAAAAAATTTAACAAGGCCGCATAATTGTTAATTTCTTCCTTCAGTTAAATTTTTGAACTTCTTCTACTGTCTCTTACTTTTGCATTTCAAGCAAACCTGTATTTTAAATCTGTATCTCAAATATTACTTTACTAAGGGGCCGTTCATAAATGATGTCACGCTTTTTTCCCATGTATTTGACCCCTTCCCTCCCTTTGTCACAATATGTCACACTTCAGCGGACCCCCCTCCCCCCTTTGTCACATGTCACGCTATGTTGTATAATGCATGATGTCACACTTCTTGTTACCCCTCCCCTCCCCTTGTCACACTTTGTCATAATTTCGCGAACCCTCCTCCCTCCTTGAAGCGTGACATCATTTATGAATGATCCCTAAGCTCAGTTAAAACGAAAACATAATGTTTGATCATCATTTTTAAACGAACATTGCGTGAATGCACTCCACAAAATCTAACGTTAATTACGAGTATTTATGAGCAGTTCAAAAGCGACTTTGAAGCGATAGAAAGAAAATCTTTACATCTATATATTCTCCTGATGAACTAATTTGAAATCAAATTGCCTTACCTCATCAGCAGTTAAGAAATCTCCCCCCCCCCTAGAGACTGAAGTTATTATTATTTAGCTGTTAAAATTGAGGAAGAATTTCCTCAAATAGTAATAGTTTAACCCCTTAACGCATTTGCCCGTGTCTGACACGAGCGAAAGTTATCGGCACATTTGCACGTGCCCGTGTCTCATACGGGCGATCTTGAATCTCGCGTTATTTTATTTCTAATGCCCGTCAGAGATCCGTTTGCACTTTGCTTGTATAACATTTTTTTATATAATGTTTACCCCACCCCTGCTCTCTAGTCACACTCTACAACTGAAATTGCCAAAAACAATTTATACTATCCCATACCTATTTATTCATTTTCTATAAAAATAAAAAAAGCGATAATTTTTTACCAGTTTTTCCGAAAAAAATTTGTGCCTCAAGGGGTTACAAATATACTCGTGCCTAAGAAGTGTGGAGTATAGATTATAAACAAAGATTTCCCTCAGCAGAAATATTCAAGTTTTTCATTATAATTTTGGCTCAATTATTTGATATTTGAATGGAATTCTAATTAACCAACAGGAGGAGAAAATAATATTTTTTTTTCAAAACACAGGAAATTAATTGTATTTAGTTTCATCTTTGTCATTGTTTTCCCTTCAAATCTGATCGTAATTAAAAATGAAAAAACACACTTATGGTATTGAGCTTTAATCATTCTTGTGTCGATATAGTTGAAAACATTGTGGGGGAAAATACTCTTCTTGGTGAAACGGATGTATGAGCTGTTCGAATCAACATCAGGCCGTAACCCTTGATGAATCACTTCCAACTGTAATTAGGATTTTAAGAAACCTTACGCGATTTCTTTTAATGTTAAGGCTTATGCGTGGTCAAGGTTATCTAATTTGTGCTACTGTAAAAATAACGCCAACTTTGCCTGAATAAAATCAAATAGGAGCTAAAATTTCAAGATTTTAGGAAATGTTTTTTTAACAAACAAAGCCCTTTTTTATTTAAAAAACGGTTTTAAAATCAATAGAAACATTAACTGTATCGAAGAATACTGACAATGACTATTTTTCTTTTCTTTTTAAAAATTTTTTTTCATACAAAAGCTTATGTAAAAGAAACTATTAAAGTACACATTTACCGAAAAACGTTATCGCAAAGGTAAACTTTCAAAAGCACACGAAATCCTTTTCATTCTAAAATACAGATAAGGTGGGAAGTAATTACGTGATTTGTATATTTTATTCATTACGCATGATTTATATTTCTTCTACAAAAGAAATTTAAAAGACAGAGAAATAACTATTTATGATTAATTACTTTTCTTGAAGTACTACTTACTATTTAGGAAAAATAGTGCACAACGGAAAAATTTTCAAGCTTGAAGTTTTAGCTTTAATTACTTTAAACCACTGAAGAATAAGTGCAAAATGTATCGCATTGCATGTCTTAAATAGGGGAAACAATCCTAAGTCGTTGTTTAACATATATGCTTGCTTCTTCTTCGATCACTATACAGAGGGCGGGAATACAAGAATTTGACTTAGAAAGTTATATTCATGTTTTCCAGCCCTATGTAAGTTAAGTTGTCAAAATATTTGATAGGTACATTTTAATTAAGTTCTTACATAACTTTAAATAAATACTCAGTTTTGTTTTTGTACTTTTGCAGAAATGGTTGACAGTGTAGGCTAGGAAGTCGAGGGCAGCCGGAAACCATAAGACTAAAAGAAGAATAGTAACATTTATCGTCCAGGCCAGGATTCAACTCTGGATCCACGGCACCAGAGCATCATTCTTTACCACCTATACCAGTGGGTGACTTTTAGTTAGGCATTCAAATATTAAAATCATTAAAATGACGTGAAAATAGTGCATTTGTTTCTTGCTCATTGCCAAATTCTTATATAAATTAAGTCTATTCTGAAATAATACAAGTAATATAACTTCTGTAGCTTAGTACTAGACCGACTTAAGTCCAAAAATAGCAATTTTCAGACATTATTTATTTATACGAATATTAACCAACAAGGGACAAAGCATACGTATCTTTTTTAATGTTGGAAATCATGTTTTGCAGTCTATTTCGTATATCTTTGTTAATAGGAAACAAAATCATTCTTTTTAGTTTTTACGCTCTTTTTTCAACGGAGTGATCACGTGACTTATGTTACTCTTGCCATTGAATACGAAATTATTGAATACCTTAAAATAAATTAACAATTATTTGAACTTAGGTCACTCTTTTAAAAACATTTAAAATTGCTTTAAAAGACAGATACATTTTAACAATCATGTTCAAAGAGAAAAAGTGATTTATCTTACTCAAACGAATGTGATGTTCCCTTTGTTTAAAGAAATATGCAATTTTTCTATCTCCGACATATTGTTAAAAAGGATTTACTAGTTCAACAATGCAGAAATCTATGCCGAAATATTTGAAGTTCAAGTTTACTTAGAAAAAGATTCCAGTTGACTTAAAGGAAGTCGACGCTCAAGCCATGTGCCTTCGAGTGAAATACTCGAATAAAATTTCACACTTCCTTTCTAGCCGATTCGTCATTTCTTGAAGAAAATAGAAACGAAAAAAACCTCTTCCGTGCACTCTTTTCACACGTCAATCATTGAATTTCTATGAAAAGAATCTTCTGTTTTGGCTTTAAAACCGTTTATTTTTTAACAAAGATAGCGCATTGAAAATCCATATTTCGAGATTCTTTTCAATTCACTTTCGATCTGAAGTAAAATGTTGATTGAAAAGTTCCTCCATACACTTTCTTTTTGCTTCTGTCGTTTCTTCTTTTCCGCCTCTTAAGGCAATGAGTTTTTCAAAGAGTTAAAAAAATGAACAAATTAATGAAGTGCATTGTATATATATATATATATATATATATATGTTTATACATATATATATATATATGTCATGAAAGGTCCCATATGAAACATTTAAGCTGCCCCCGCATAGCCTCTTAGAGTTAGGGCAGTCAAGAGAGCGTCTACCGTTTTTAATGAGCACCACAAAGGTAGAATTACGGCTTTGCACAAACAGAGTTTATCTTAAAGGACAACATCAGATAGCGCTTCCCCCCCCCCCAAATGCGCCATCTTTTTTTTATACCTAAGACTGAAGGGAAGAAAAATTCTCCAGCTAGAGCTCCCTTGGAACTGCCTCGGGACTTACGGATCCACGGACTTCATATGCACGTATCCTCAAGTGCCAAGTGTATAGGTCTTTAACGGATTGGATATCGAACCCGAATCCGCGGGAAAATGGAAAATCTTAATTTACTTTCAACGATGAGTTTTTTATTTAAATTAGCTAACTTAATTAATGTAGGAATTCTACCCATTCATCTGAAAAATCACAGTTTAACACAATATTGCAGTCATAGTTGAATTTCATTTCTTACTTCATATAAAAAAATCTTTAGATGTAAACTTTATAAAAGGAAATATGTACTGAAGTTATATGCAATGTATTCAGTGTGCAATTAGTGATGTTTTGTTTCCAATTGCGCTAGAAACTGAAAGCTTCAATACCGTAAAATTACAAAAACGAATAATAATAAACATTAAAACATTGCATACTTTCTTTCCCCTGAAATTTTATAGAATGCATTTAAGAAATTATGTATTCCCTATACTCTGAATTTAAAGTAAAACTAAAATAACTAAATTTCCCAAGTGTTCGAATTGAGAGTTACTTTAACAAAGAACCGAAATATTAAAGAAATATTTTGTCCCAATTAGCTTTGGTTTTCGGGATATGTTGTACTGATTAAAACTTAGCTACATTCATTAGTCAAATTTTTCTATGGCTATACTACTGAAATAAGTTCGATGGATTATTGCAATCACCGACAGAACCACTGGAACAATTCATGAAATTAGACTACGTTTGAAGATTGTTAATTAGATGGTATTTTGGAATATTATGATCTTTTCTAGCATGATAGAAGATAGGACGCCCATTCAATTTATTTAAATTGCATTTATTTCTCTATATAATTAAATTCTATTGAAAATGCGTAAATATAGCATATAGTAAAGAATTATTACTCTGTTTGGAATCAAAAAACTATTTCTTAGAATTTCGTTGTAGTAATGTTCTGAATACATAAAGTTAGGGGCACACTGACAGTAAGAGACCAATGAGACCGGTCCTCCCCAGAAAGTATTGGATATCCGGTATGCGACCGATTTTCTTAAATATCCGGAACCCGATCCAGCCACTAAACGAAAGATCTGGTTATCTGGTACATAAACTGTTTAAAATATGTATAGAAATTGCAATTTTAATCAATAGACCCGGATATCTGGCAGAGATAAATCACACTAAAGACACTGGTTATCCGGTTTCCGGGCAAAATGAATGTATGGGTTTTCCCAAATTCAGACCTCGCCTCCTCCCCCAAAGCAAAAACCTGGTTTCGCCGCTGCATAAAGTGAAAATCATTTGAAAGTATTTTTTTTATACTGCTTCAATTTTAAATTTTTAGTAGAATGTAACATCTGTGAGTTTTATTACATGTTATTCGAGCGCATAAACTGTGCAGAACCATATTCCTTGATTTAAAAAATACCCAAAGAACTATACCTCTGAGACGTATAGTTTTGTGAGAAAATAAGACCGAAAAGTAGAAGTGTGCAAGTGCTTTCAAAATGTCATTTTTCAGAATTGATTGCAGGAGATATTTTTACAGAAAACTCTCACAAAATTCGGCATAGTTCTGCTTAAGTTATAACTTTGCTTACTATATTCCTTTTAACGGCGGTTAGAAACGGAAACTGCATACTTGAGGTGCCATTGTTTTTTCGTAATGTATATATTACATAAACTTTATATCATTCGTTCCGTACTAGTAAATATAAAAACATTAAACGAGTAACTAACCAGATACTAAAGATTCGATTATTTTGTTAAATTATGTGCAGTTGTTTTTAATAAACTTTAGGTATTTAGCGTTAGTAAACCTAAAACAATTAAATGAAAAACTATGCAAACACTAGAGGTACCATAGTCTTGTTAATTTATGTGCAGATTTTTCTTACTTTATCCGGGTTGTAGATTAATAGTAGACATAATTGCTAGTCACTAATCTTCGGTTAGTTAATGCTTAATATTGTCCGCCAGTAAACATCTTTAAAAACCAAAAGGCTCCTTCATGCGATCAAGCTAGGAACGTCTAATAAGAAGGGTTTGAAGAGTTAAAGTAAAATAAGGTTGTAAATAAAGTTTCTTTAATGGTTTTTGTCAAGAAATTAATTTATGCCATAAGAAGAAGCAAAGGTTTCGAAGAAAGAAAACCACTTAAATAAAAAGTGCAATAATTTGACATTTTCTTACAATACACGAAAAATAGATAGTTTAATATTAATATTGATGGTGGAAAGTATAAGTTTTACTTTTCATCTATTCATATTATTAAATTATCCAACATCCAAGAAATTCATCACATCGTACGTGAACCAAAAACAGTATCCCACCATCTGGAAAAATCGCTGCTTAAATCCACGACCCAACACCTGCGTCACTCAAGATTATGAGATCAGGTTCAATCCACATCGAATGGTTTTAGATTGAATCCTCCAAATTCATTCAATGGCGGAATGAATTATCATTGGAAATCCCTTTTTGGAGAGCAATCTGAAGCTCTCGAAGCTCCTGAAGTGGAGAAAATTCCTAACGCTATGTTATCGTGTTCTATACGGTCCATTTATAAGAAGTGCTGAATAGGCCTCCCGCTATAAGATTCTTTTGTATATACACACTATTTCTTTAAGAAGAAAATACAATTTAGGCTCAGTAAAACAAGTTTAAAGTAGCTTTTCCATCTCAGCATTTTAGGGAAGTTATATTTTATAAACAACTGATCCTGCTTCCTTGTGATGGTTTCAACAACTTGATTTTATGTACTGCCGTGACGCGATAAAATGTTAAGACATAATAAATTCATGGGAACTCATGGGGGTCTGCAGCCCTAATTTAAAAGGAAGAGTTTAATATAATTAGATGTCTTGTGTATCCCCCCCCCCACTAAGCCCAGCCTTGCTTATACTTGTGGGTCGAACACTTCTTTTTTTTTTAAAGTTAAATAGATATGATTGCATCGGTATCAACTTTTGATAGAACAAAAATACTCAGAAATATACATCTATATTTTTCTTAAGTACCAAGATGTGGATGAGAAGTTTTCGAACTTTTCCTGTACTTAATGATGATTTATAAGTTCTAAAGAGAAAATATCGTAACATCAGCTTCATGGTATAATTCATTTATCACACCTGCGGAAGTGGCTCACATTGATGCAATCTCGATAATGTTCCACTCACCCAGCAAACCTATCGGCTATATTTTATCTTGAAATGTTTTCAAGACAAGATATACAATTCTTATTCTAGAAAATAACTTGCCTTCTTATTTTATTTCGTATAAAGTCTGTTCATCTATAAATTCGAATGCTTTTTTGGGGAGGAGGAGTGCGGATGTATTGTAATTAGAGAAGTATATGCAATTGTGTGGCTGAAAAAGATGGGACAAAATTAAGCCATAAATAAATGCAATTCAAGTTGAGTTTTTTTTATAATTCTTTTGTCTTTTTTAGCTAATCAGAGAGTTTTGACTCGCAGTCTTATTGAGAAGGCGTTAAGTTTGATACAACAATGTAAGGATTGAAATTGGACGAATAAAAATATTAAAGGCTCTAAATTCATAAAATGAGAAACAGTAAATGTAGTACTGTGCTACCGAATGTGTTTTCAAATAACAGTATCAAATGCGATCATTTTAACAGTTTTAAATGCACTATAACTATTATGCATCAGTGAAATTGTTTTCAACTTTGACTTTAAATTGTTTTTGTTTTTTTAAGAAAGAAAGAAACAAGATTTTATTCCTTTAAATGGCTAATTTCTGAAGGCTTTCGATAGTTCTTTTTTTCCTTCCAATGTGCTGCTGTTCCCTTCTTTCAGTTCCCTACCTAGTGTGTTTTTTTCCCGAGATTTCACTTCTCAGAAATATAACTCTCAGTTTCGAGGATTCTTCAACTGTCAAAAAATTTCGTCATTTACAACGATTCTTTCTTCACGCGATCACGTGACTTTAAAAATTTACTTCACCAATTTCGTCAATTTGACGAAAGGTTTACTCGGAGCATTTTTCACGAAGTCATTTCGTCAAATTCGACGAAAGCTTCGTGAGATTTGAGCATGCGGTATCGTCTTTTTCAGCGCACCACAATGAGTGTGGTACCATCGTCGCATGATAATTTTGACAACCAGTTTCTTCACTTAAAAAGGGAAAACACCCCGACTCTGTTGATGCGAAGTTGCACTAGGAAAATAATTTAGCCGGGAGTATCCAAAACAAATATAAACAAAAGGAATATTTTACAAGCCGAATAATCATACGACATGGGCGCAGACGATTTTCTTCATCTTGAAAAATCTAGCAACAATGCCAAGTTCGATCCTATGATCTGGGCCGCACGAGGCCCGTGCCTTACCACGATGCCGCTGTGCCGGCAGGTCTCGATAGTTATTTCAATTATTTTTGCTCAAAATAAAAAATATAATTTTTGGATGACAACTTTTAATCAACATCATTTGCTAAAGTATGAACTATATTCGTTACAAAACATCAGTTTAAAGTGAAATTATGACAGAAAATGCAGTAAAATTATCACAAGTTTAGAAAGAAATGTTTAAACGTATACGTTAGTATATGTTTTAACATTTCTTATATACCAGTAACATATACGAGTTTTAATAAAATCAAAACTCTTGGCACTAGTGAACTGACATTTTTCAAAAAATAACTATATTTTAAGTTTCACAGCCTTTTAAAATATATCCCGCACCTTTTTATTCTTCCCAACAGGATGAATATAAAATAATAGCACTCAAAATCAGTATGCTAGGGGTATATTATTGATCCACTTGCAGTTTTTTTTTTGCATTCGGAAGCATATTTATTCTTCATCTTACCTTTATAAAGCGCTAGTTATTGACGTATTGAACGACAATAAATTCCGTTTTCATATCGTGAATTGAAGGTACCCAAAACGGAATAAAATTTGCGTTCTCGGGAAATGGTTTATGATTCTTGGGGATAGTGCAATAACCTTTTGTTGAATTTTCTCCTTTATTCAGTTTCTTTTCGAAATATGAAAAGTTTTATTTGTACCAAAAATAATCGGGTACCACGAAAATATATCTTGTATTATTTACATCGTCGTTTAAGTGATTAAAGTGTGTGAGACAGCGGATCCTTACTTAAAGCTAGCGGGTTGTTTATTTTCAGAGTATCATCACTCTCTCACAGCAATTTCAATCTCATAATGTTTCATATATTATCTCTAGAATTATGATGCGAAAATTGATTCGGGCTATATAGTTATTTCTCTGAATTGTAATGAGATTGCTAGTACAGGAGTCTTATACAGGTTTACTCCAATGTATATATTGTTTTCCTTTGAGAAGTGTGACTATCAGGAATTGAGAATAAGAATATGGTTTTATCGGTTCGAAAAGAAGTAGAAATCTACATTTCCTCGTAAGGTTAACTCCAATATCTTTTCCCTTTGAGAAGTGTGGCTATTAAGAATTGAGAATAAGAATACAGTTTTATCGGTTTGAAAAGCGGAGAAATATACATTTACTTGTAAGTTTTTCTCCTTACCCAGGTTTACTCCAATATATTCTTTTTTCCTTTGCGAAGTGTGACTATTAGGCATTGAGAATAAGGATATGGTTTTATCGTTTTGAAAAGCAGAGAAATATACATTTACTCGTAAGGTTTACTCCTTACCTAGGTTAACCTAATATTTTGTTTCTTTTGAGAAGTGTGATTATTACGAATTGAGAATAAGATTATGGTTTTATCCGTTTGAAAAGCAGAGAAATATAGATAAAGCAGAGAAATATAGATATTATTTATCTTTACTCTTTCGAGAAAACTACAGTGAAAAAAAAAAGAATACGACTTAGCTAGGTAGAAATTTTGCATCCAAATGTACAGTTTATAACCACACGACTTTTTTCTAGTGTCAATTTGGCTTTCCATTTCTAATTAATTCTTATACTTCAAAGTGGAAATTTTTTCAAGGTTACACGGTAAATATCACTATGCTAAGCTGAGTGACTCATTTTAAAGGAAGTGTTTTTGGTTTGACAATGGCTTCATAACTCAAAGATGTCTTCCGTAAAAAAAGTATACCACATAATTACGATTTGAAGTCCTAAGAAATAGAAAAAAAACGGATTGTTAGTTTGTATTCTGAATTTTTGCGTGAGTTCAATGCGGTTTGAAATGAAGAAAAAAGAGAAGTACGAATTTTTAATTTCCAACAAGTTATATTTTATGCATATATTTTACCTGGTTTTTTTCCAAAATGGACAATCAATATTTATATGATCCCAAATCACATGATTCATTCTTTTTGTTTCTTTATTTATGCGCAATTTCCATATTAGTCAAAAGTAAATAAAATTAATTGATTTTGTAAATATTAATATACATACCGGCTCGAAGCTTAACTTCTCTGCTGAGAGTAGTACCCACAATGTTGGTTGCCGCACATTTGTAGACAGCATCATGGACATCTTGCCTATATTCTTCCGGTCGAAATGGCAGAAAAACTAAGGAACCATCAGGCCTGACATGGCGTAAGCCTGGAACATCTACAGCTGCTACATCGCCACCTGTTAACCATGTTACTTTTGGTGGGGGATTTCCATGGGCACTGCAGGTCAGGACAGTTCCAGTGCCATTGGAAAAATCTACCCTATGTCTTGGTGGTTCTTGTACAAACCGAGGTCCTTGCTGTTCTTCTACTTTAAGTGATAAAGCTGTAAAAAGCAATGAATAAATTACCAAGTTTATTTTTTAAAAAACATATAAACATACACACACACACACACACACACACATATATATATATATATAAAGTTTGAAGCGAAACTCTTCTCAAACAAGATGAATTTAATATGTCATGTTCTAGAACTATTTTTAAAAATGTATTAAATAACTCGATGGTTTTCAAGTGTATATGTAGATAAGTATAGCATATAAACAGCGTATATGTTCCTCCGGCTACATGCTAAGAAAAGAAAATGCTATGCATCGAGAATAGATGATATATTTTGCCTTTTTACATAGGTAAGGGTGACAGGTTAAATGAATGGGGTACAGAATGAACGGAACACCGAAAGCTCCCAGAAAAATACACGAAATCCCTTATTTTACTTATGCCCGGAGCTAGTTGTTTCCCCTCACAATGTCTAAGTTATGTCCACATGATGTTTACTCTAATGTTAATAGATGATTTTAAAATATGCTTGAAAAACAATTCTAGCTTTCGGATGCCCAGGTGGGAATTTAAAACATGAAACTACGTGGGGGAGGAACATCGGGTGATTCAGTGACCTCATCGTTAAAAAATATCGTTTTTTTTTTCCTTATCAAATAAAACCGAAGTCTTATCTTTGAAAATATTTTAATAACAAAGGAAAGAGTTTCACACATAGAAACAAACAGGAAAATACAATATCATGCCTACAAAATACTTACAAAAGACGGTTTTTGCGAAAAATCTAATTGCACCGGTACAAAATCATAAAGGAACTTTGTGTATAAGTAAACAATAAAAAAATAATTATAGCATGCTTATTTAAGCACAAATGAGCATTAAAATGCAGGCATATGTTTCGGGATTGCTTGGAATCCCTTTTTCAATGCAGTAGTGGAGCTTCTAGATATTCAAACTGCTCAAAGTATTAGCAACACAGTAATTTACACTTTCAAGATGAAGTTTATGTAAAGTCAGAAGAAAAGGAAGAAAAAAAAAGATGTAATGCTTACGAATTCAGCTGGGTTAAAAAAAATTGGTACTTTTTTGCGTGAGTCATTTTATACTTTTATCTACAACATTAAAATACTTTAAATGTTGCCACCTGCAAATCATACCAGCTAAACCTTATAAGTCTTTATGTCCTTTTACGACAGCATCAAAAGAAGGTACAAATGAATTAAACTTCTGCACCTCCATTGCGGTTGTGGAAACTCTCTAGTAAATTGGATAGTTCCAGAACTACAGAGTGATGATATTTACATTATATAGGCTTTTATCATAATCGGAAGTACTTTTGTACCAAGTTTGATGGAAATAGCGTCAGAGCTTTTCGAACCAGAGACAAATAATTGAACAAAAGAACACTGTGGTATTTACTATTTGTAAATAGTGTACATCAAAAGCTTCCTATATAATAATAACTAGCTGACCCGGCCACGCGTTGCTGTGGCTCAGTATGGTTCGATGGAAAAGCAAGAAAAAGCACATATATGTTTCATTTGACAATGCTTGTTGTTTCATTGTCTGAAAATATAGATTGTCTGGTTTACCCATTCTAGAACACGCAATTTTTAACTGTACACATGAGAAAATCTTAACTGCTCAATTTGATTGATTGGTTTTGAGCTTTATTTTTTTTTCCACAATGCTTGCAGGCAATTTTTTTTTTTTTTTTTGTTCCATTGTCAGCGAAGATTTTGATATTGTCTGGATCAGCACATTGAAAAATTCCAACATAAGCCTTATCCAAACAGAAGAAACACAAACACAAAAATTCTAAATTAAAAAATTGCCGTTCAAAATAAATAATCTGTGTTTTAAAGTTCCCTTAATCGTCAAGTTCAAAAATAATTAAAAAATACTTCAAAATTTTAACATCAGAATGAAAATAGCTAAATGAAACTGTTAACATTCAAAATAAGTAATCTTTGTTTTAAAGTTCCATTTAATCTTTGAGTGCAAAAATACTAACAAATGCTTCAATACAAACGGAAAAAACAATAAAATAATTTTTGGAGAAAATAGAACCGACTTCAAACTATAAATTGCGCTGAAAAGTAAAAAAAATAACATCATTCTTTAAACACCTTCGATACGACTTTTAAATATAATTTTTGAAGTCGGTGCAAAATTATGACTGTCTAATTATAATTACATCATTCGTTATTTTACACTGAAACTGTTGCAAACCCTACGCTATTTATATTTGTAATTGGTTCATAGTTACAAAAGGAATCATGCATCACAATCCATTATAATTTTGCACCGATTTCAAAAATTATATTTAAAAGTCGTATCAAAGTTGTTTAAAGAATAATGTTATTTTTTACTTTTCAGCGCAATTTATAGTTTGAAGTCGGTTCTATTTTTTCCAAAAATTATTTTATTTTATTATTTTTAGTGTAAATTCATTTTTATATAAATACTCTATTTTTAAGACATACATATCAAAGGGAAAACATTTGAGGGAATGACACTAAAAACTAACCGTTTGTAAGATAAATTTCGTTTTAAAACCGATTTTAAAGGGTCACTGGAGCAAGCAAACTGATTGGCTTTAATTTCATCTTCAGTCTATTTCTTGTTATAATTGCTTTTAATGTAACAATGAGTTTCATTTTTATTACTTTCCTAACAAAGACAAATCGAGCCTAGCCTTTCCAATTAAAATGAAAAACACAAGTTTTTCACCCACAACGTTTTTTCTAAAAAAAAAAACAGATGTAGTCAAACTGATGCGCGATATTTGAGTTAGATGACCCTCTATCGATCAAAGAAAAAATAATCAAAATCGGTTCATTTAGTCAAAAGTTATGGATGAAAAAGCAAAAAAATTACCACATTTCAGTCCCTTACTTTTTTTTCTAATTATCGAATCTGGTCAAACCAAGGTATGGGACCTATGGGAAACCACCCTCGATCGATTTTAAAAAAATTCATGAAAATCGGTTCATCCGGTAAGAAGTCATGAGTGGACAAAAAAAAAAAAAAAAAAAAAAACGACATACATACAATATGAGTGTATAACCTCCTTCCTTTGTGAAGTCTGTTAAAAAAATTTTAAATCAAAATGAAAACAGCTGAATTAAACTGTTGCTATTCAAAATAAGTAGTCTTTGCTTTAAAGTTCCCCTTAATCTTCGCGTGCAAAAATACTAACAAATACTTCAATACAAACAGAAAAAATTATTAAATTAAAATGAAAATAGCTGTACCCTGCCAATAGTTGCAGTGGCTCATTCTCCTTAATAAAACATTAAAAACCGAAATATTTAAATCAAAGTTGAAATAAATTAAAAGCGATATATTAAAACACATGTTCTGATTAAATTTCAAAGCAATCGGTGAAGTACTTACGGAGATTCGAGGTTAGGAACCAAGGCTGAACTTGATCGTAACCGTAAACTGGATCACGTTCAGCCTTGTATGAACAAACGAACACTTACATTTTTATTTACATAGCTTATGTTACCCGGTGTTGAGGAAACTGCTAATTATTATTTTTGGATCAAGGTAAACCTTAAGAAATCGAACTAAAAAGCTTATAACTGGCGTTCTTTTTGACTTAGAAACTACGAACGAATTCCATTTTATGCAGAAAAATCAGCGCTTTCGATCGATATATTATATTAATATGTGCAAGGTTTTCTTCACCCCCATAATGGGAAATTAATGTAGAAATGCTGCCTTAAATTGGAATAAAAAAGGAACTACCTGTCGGATTTTTTTCTAACGGGTCTATAAACCATCCGTTGAATCACTCTGTTAACTGGCAAAATTTCAAACCAATTTGTCAAGTACTTTCGGAGATTTGTGGCTTGCACAAACGAACACTTACATTTTTATTTATATAGATATATTAATATAATAATAATAAATTTTCATAAATGATGTCAAGCTTCAAGGGGGGTGGTGGGCTCGTGAAATTGTGACACAGTGTGACAACAGTGAGGGGAGGGGGCAACAAGAAGGGTGACATCATGCATTATGCAACATAGCGTGACATGTGGCAAAGGGGGGAGTGGGTCCTCTGAAGTGTGACTTATTGTGACAAAGGGGGGAGGGGGTCAAGTATATGGTAAAAAAGCGTGACATCATTTATGAACGGCCCCATATAAATTAATTTGTGACTAAGCTCTAGAATATACTGAAATGCGTTAAGAGACGTGAATATACATATTCCAGCTAATACTTAGAATTCATTTATTTTAAATTTGCTGCAATTACATTTTTTCTTTAAACTTTCAACAAATTATTGGATTTCTAGAAAACATCATAACTCAATTTCGCGTCATTCCACTAAGTTTTCATTTATATTAGGAAACATTAAATTTTTCTTACATCTATCTAGAATCATTAACGAAAATTAAAGTTTTAATCGAGAAATTACTCCTTCAGAGAAAAAAAAATCAAATTTATTGATTACTCGTATCTAGGAAGCTGCGCCTGTCCTAAGCTTCTTCATCTTTATTATCCTTCTGCCAATAGTCGATAAAAGCTAATTAACTCGAAGGATTTTAAGTTGATAAAAATTTACTAATTCTGGATTTAAAGTATAGGAAATATTTTCAGCTAATCAACTTCCTTTTGAAATGCAATCTGGAAGAAAATTCGACTTGGTGCATAGAAAAACTCAAGGCATGCCATTAAAACATTATCACTTTAAAACACATTTGCTGTGCAATTATGGATATAAATATAAAACGTCTATAAATTTACTCCATGTGAGGCTAATGTTTAAAAAAAAATGAAAATACGAAGATTGTTTCCAACACATTTACTGACTAACGATTGTTTTAGGATAAATATTTATTAAAAATTCTGCATACATTGCAAAAAGAAATGGTAAAGTTCCACCAAAAAAAAATGGTACCAGTTTGTTGGTGTTTAATTTTACTACAATTCAGTGCAACATCCGAAAATAAACAATAAATTTCAATAAAATTAAGCATCATCTTTCGCATAGACAACAAATTGGCATTTTTTAATCTTTCTGTTTGGGGGAAAATACCATTAAATTAGTTACAATATTGCCTAGTTCGAATGCAGGATCCAAGACCTTGAAGTCAAGTGCTCCATTTATTTCAGCTCAAGAAGACATCAGTTAAAGAAGTTAACGGTTTTAAAGGTGGCTCTCACTCCTAATGTTGGAACAACAGATTGCATGGTGGTTAACATTTTAAATTCTCTGCACCTTTTTAGGGTAAAAGCAACATGAACATTGACTTTCCATTATCTTCGAACAAGATATCGGCTATGCAATGCAGCAACGATGATGTTTGTTAATTAAAAGTTGCATAGCACTTTAGCTTTCAAAAATCACTTAGCGTTGCGGTATTAATGTGTACTACACGCTAATATTTGAGTGAACTTCGAACCGATATTTGGTGCAACAAGAATATTTGCAGCACTTTGTTGATTTTAAATTCCACAGGTAGCGTTCTGTTCGCATTATAACATGCCGCCATGAAAATACGAGAAATATCAATGGGACTCATTCAGAAAGCGGATAAAATAAAGCATTAAAATTTCACAATTATTTCAGGCTTAATACGTGAATTTGGATTTTGTAATGACTTGTCTTAACTGAACCGAAAATCAAAATATTTGCTTGAAAAGATAGTTTTAATCAGGATTCCGGAGCACCCCATTTTTCGAGTTATCCTCTCTGTGTTTTTAATACTTGCTATGGATCCCCTCCATGCTCCAAGTAATTTTAATAGATTATATTTTTTATCTCTCCTTTTTTTTTTAGTTTTTTTTATCTGATAAAAAAATCAGTGTAATGCAATTAACACTTATCCTGCAACCGACAAGTTAAATACGCTTTCAGGCAATTGCAAAAATCCTATAGGATTGGATTTTAAGCGAACGCAAAGTTGGATTTACAGATGTTCTTCCTACAGGTCAAACAGCCGCATAGGCTGTATTTCTTACTAATAAAAATAAGCTTAAAAATAAAGAGATACGGAAGTTGTACCTTTATTAGAATCATAAAGGAGAATCAGGAACTTTACGCGGATTATAAAATCTCATGTACTATAACATGTAGCCGTGCTATGAATGTTTAAATAAAAGAAACACCTTTTGTTTCGCTGACAATATTATATTTTTAGTATGAATTTATTCTATTCAAGTTGCCCCCTACGAAGATTTGTCGCGTAGGCGATAGCCAAGCTATCCCAGTCAGAAATCCGCGATTGGTCTTAGGCCATTATGAAATCATTCTTCATTGCGCTTGCTCCGGAACGACGTCTAGAGCATGCGCAAATGTGCATTTGACGTCAGGGCAGCTTACGCCGTTGAAAACTAGCGCCACATTCACTTAAAAATAAGCCCTTAAACAATGTAATTGCGGCATTTTCCACATATGTACTGTCGAAATTTAACAGAATAAATGTTTTTCTTCAGCTCAGCTTGCGGATTGTCTTTGTAGTTAAATTCTTTTAAACAAATGAAAATAGTTAAACTTACTTGTGAAGGTATTTTATGTAAAGAAATACTACAACCAAATGAATGTGTCATTAAGAAATGCGTGCTTTACTTTCAAATTGATCTATTTATAAATCGATAACTTAAGTGGGGTGTATTTTTTTCCTCTTCCTTAAAAATTGTATTTTAATTTCGTTACAAATATTCAAGGTTATAAATATATCAAAGAGCAAAAAAGGAATTTTTAATTGGTAGTAATTAAGACTTTTTTGCTTCGCGAAAGAACGGATACATGATTTTAGCATTTCAAAGAAACACAGTGAAATTAAATCAAGAAGAAAAACATAAAAAGCATTGTAATCGGTTTTCCCTACCTTTCAAAAAATTCCATTCTTAGAACAAAAGCAGTGTCAAGAAAACAAATGGTTAAAATAATTACACATGATGATTGCAATGAAAAGAACTTTTTGCCTTACATTAAAGAAATCATTACGTATTGTAATGTTCTCATGCAAACTTATAATTATTCCCAACGACAAAATAATGAGCACGCCAAAAATAAACCAGAAATCTTTCAGCACATTTAAGCGATTCGTTTCCCGATTCTTTGAAAAATTGCAATCACGCAGACTGCTAATACAAAGAGTCAATTTATGTTCTTTTAACGTTCCTGTTTCTTCATCGATTTTTCCTGATGAATAGAACATTTGCCTTACCTTTCATTATATTATATACTTCCAGTCCCATTTTATTTCGGAATAAAAATTCATTTGCAGAAGAGTGGTGTTTTAAGAAAGTCTATTCATACGCATTTCTTTTATGAAAGAAAAAGTCGTTAAAGTATATTACGATAGAAATCCTCTATTGAAGTACTGGGTTTGTAAATTTTTTTGTAACGTAGTAATATTATATATACTGTTTCTTGAATGTTTTTGTTGGTGCTAGATTTAAGCGTTTGAAAAAAAAAAAAAAACGATCCCCCACCCCTACAATTTAAACGTTTCTCCTATAATCATATACAGTCATCGTATCCTCAAAACATTGGTATTAAATAACACATGTATATTTATAAATTTGAATGTTTGTGCTTAATTTAACTTTTTAGAATTAAATTAAGCCACACCCTTTGACAGATGCATTGATTGTTTCGAAATTCATTCACCTTCCGAAAACAAATGTTTACAAGATTACTGTAGAAATTTCAAATTTTATTTATTTTGCACTCCGATTGGTTCGTTGTTTCCACGTCTCTATGGAAAACTAAGGAAAAAAGGGAATTCATTCAATATTAAGTTTTTGCAACAATTTAAAGCTTTGAGGGAAGAAAAAAACTGCTTAACTTGCAATTCATCGTACAACAGTTAGAATTCAGGAGTTGGAAATTAAAAATACGTTTTTAGCAATAAAAGTTGCAAGGTTCACGCAACTAGATATATACACAGCAGAAAGTTAAAAATTCCTGAAAACAATGCGAAAAATAAAGATGCATGAAGCTGAAAAAAATGAAGTTAAAAAGTTTAACTACTATAATATATGGGGCTAGGTACACACAGCACAATGGAAGACTGACGTGCCTTCATGATATATGATATAGAAGCATCACATTTTTTTCTTTAACTGAGTTTTAATTTAAAGTACGTAATAAGGTTAAAGTGCATCACAGCACGGCGTGAGGGAACGGGTAAGTATTACCTGCGCAGACCATCGAGCTAGTGTTGTTTCAGTAAAAAGCTGGCACAGTGTTCTTACAAAGATCAGCGCTACTATTTGTTGCGTCCTCAGATAAATGGCTTTTTTTTTTTTTTTTTGACGCACAGTGTCCATAACGTGATCAAAGAACAGTCGTAAAAAGCCTTACAAACAAACTGTAATCGTCTTAAAAGTATCTGTTACCTTAAGTAGCGTAACATAATTAATTCAGAAAAACAGTAATAGCAGACAGTAATAATATATTTTGGAGTTAATGCATGCTAGCAAATGAAATGTCTTCTGATGGATAAATATATAATATGAATAAATATGTTTAATAAGTGTATTTTAGCAAGGAGTTCTATCTAGGGTTGGTTATACCTATTTACGCTTAAAATGTACAAATAAAAGAAAGTTTCAAGATTAATAAGTAATGATAAAGATCAGTTATATTTTTACTTTTGCATTTTAACTGTATAACTTACAGTATTTACAATATTTTCTGTTCGAACTTAAAATATTTTTCTCTTTTGGTATTCCGTTAATCATTAATTTGGCTTAAGTTAAATCGTTCTGCAACATCTTTTTTCTGAAAGATATTTTCTCAAAGATTAAAAACTTTACAATACATAGGCTAACTTTCTGTGTCATTTTGTATCGATGCATTTCTTTAAATTTCTTATTAATATATTTAACTTTCGTTATATACAAAGGTTACAGTATTCTTGCATAGAGTAAGTGTTCATTTAACCATAAAAGTTTTCGCTCTTTTTTTTTCCTTTATCTGTGATTTTTTTTCCAAAGTTCAAAATGAAATGTCTGATAAAAATTGAATTGGAAAACTGTTTGCAACATGCTTCCGTCTCAACGAGCAATTTGATATTGCAAAGTTATATTTTGTTTTCCTAAAACTTTTCTTTCAAGAGTTCCATTTTAACGGTCAAAATAGCATTTCTATAGTGATATTTGAACGTAGTAACTTGAATCTTTTTTTAGCCAAAGCGAAAAAAAAACTAATTCAATGTTTAAATACTACGTCATTTTTTATAGTCTGAACAAATACGAAAAAAAAAAGCTCCGTTTGTATCTTACATATTTCACGCATACAATTTATCGATTTCTATGTTACCCGCCCCCTGATTGCTATCTCTCGCCAACCCCCGGAACTGCCAGCAGGTCCATTAGGATAGCTTCGCGACCAAGGCTCGTTGCGCTCGCTCACCAGATAATGCCACATTCTTGTAACCTAGCAGAATTTCCTTCAACGGTGTCCAATGACCACAATAAGCGCTATGAGTACGTTATGAGTACCTATGATGATGGGTACCTACTCCGACGCATGTGTACTTAGTCTCTACTCATAATTAAAAATGTACGTGAAGTTACGAAGTTGTATATCCACTAGGAAATCTACAGTAATGAAAATCGTAATCAAAGAACAAAACTCTAAATTCTAACAGCAATATACTTATAGTTTTCACATTCAACACGAAGAAATGTTTTAATATTTATCGATAAAAATATGTGATTGTTATTCACAATAATTACACTGGTCTAAAGTGGTGTGCTAACAGCAACCAAATTATAATTTTTGTCATTAATTCATATTATTATACAAAAAGTTCCGTCTAGAACTATACGAGCCTACTTTCCCGTATACACCAAATTCAAATTTATAATCTAGCTATCTCTTTCTCTCTCTTTCTTATTTATCTTTAGTTCTAATTATTGAAAATATACCTTTTTCAACGGATAATACATATTCATTCACTCACTCATTCATTCTTTCATTTATTCAGCCATGCATTTATTCATTCATTCGTTACCTCATTCAAGTGTTTATTCATTCATTTACGCATTCATGTATTTATTCACTCATTTATTTATATTTTCATTTATTCAATAATTTATTCATTCATTCTTTTCCTCATTCATTTATTCATTGATTTATTCTTTCACTCTTTCATTTATTCATTCATTCATTATTTCACTCATTGAGTCACTGAGAAATATCCTTGAAAATCCCGATCAAAAAATTTCATAGCAAAATAGGCTCGTACGTTCTGGATAAACTTTCTATTTCTACATGTTCTACGTTATAAGAGCTTTCCGATAAAGTTTGTTCCAAGCAAATCGGTCCGTTAGATCAGGATTTATATAGGGTTGAAATTTCCCCGTAAGCTCTGTGTTAATTTTTTGAACTGTTCAAAAATGAACAAAAACTGTTCAAATCAATATTTCACGCCGAGAACTCCTTTCAATAAGCTTTCAATAGGAACTTGGCTCTTGTGCCCAGAGTTTACAGAATTTGCTTCAATTTTGTCCATAGGCGCTAATGTTAAAATTTTTTGAACTGTTCAAAATTGAACAAAAAATTGTTCAAATCAAAAAGTAAAATATAGAAATGAGATGTCCTCGCCGAGATCTTTCGAATGCAAAAAGAATTTTTCCAATCGGACAATTCGTTCAAAAGTTATTAGGGGGGGACAGACCGACAGACCGACAGACAGACAGACCGACAGACCGACCGACAGACAGACCGACAGACAGACAGACCGACAGACCGACAGACCGACAGACACACTTTTTCCCCATCTCAATACCCTACTTTCAAATTTTTTATTTTTCAATCTTTATTTAATTACTTCACTTATTTTTGACTTTTCTTGATTTTTAACGATATTTTCACGATACATTAAGCCTTCTTTCATGCTTTATTATTATTTTTTTTTACTTTTACGGGAAAGTAGGCTAATAAATACCTGCAAGTAAAAAAGTTCCACCACGTCACAAAAAATGGAGATTTCTACTATTTTTTATGATTTTCGTACTACATGTGACAACCCTTTTCTTCTGGTACTCTACACTCTCGCCATATCTTGTTATTTCTGGCATATTTTATGTAAATATTACTTGTTGAATATAATTGCGTGTTTTTACATAACAGTTCACGTTGAAAATGGCAAATTTTGAGCGTAACGTTGCGAAACTGCACTAGGTAAGTTTTGTAATATTTGTAGACGGTTTATTTTAAAATCTCAAGGTAAACATTTAACACAAGAAGTTAATAATGCTTATTTCTTGTACTTCGGTTGCAAAGTTGGTGATTAGGATAAAGTTGGGCTCCTCACGTGTGTTGCTTAAGTTGCAATGTGGCTCTTGGACAGAAGATGAAAGGCAACGTAAGTTCTTTACCGTTTGCTATCCTAATGGTGTGGAGAAAACCTTGAAATAATTTTGATGAATATTACTTTTGTCTTACAAACACAGAATGATATTCCAAAAAATCAACATAAAATTGAATAACCGAATATCCAATCTAAACTTCGAGCGGTGTCTCATGGTGAAGACTTACAGGTACCAACTGCACCAATGAATTGGAAAGATAATAACACTCAAGAGATGAGTGACATTGAAGACACATCTGCTACAGGTGTTGCTGAAAATACTTGTGACTCAAATTTCAGACCTGAGACTTGGAGGGAACTCCATTTTATTCGTCAAAATGAACAAAATGATTTGGTGCGCGAACCAGTTGCCTATTTAGCTTCAATGACAGAAACGTATGCTAACATGTTGACTTTTCTAACCGCAATTTGGTATAAACAGTTCAATTGGAGAATTTGTGAAGACCCAAAGATCTCCACTACGTTAATAGGTCTTCAGAAGGATTAACTAAGCATTGGTGCTTTTTATGTTTGTGGAATATTCGAGCAACAGAACAGAATTTTGTAAAAAAATTAATGGCCACCAGTTTTTATTCAAATTTGGACTTTTCCCCAGAAAATCTTAGTGAAGTTATCAGCGAACGAGGGGAAAGATTTCACAAGGACATTAGGATTGTGGAAACCCGATATTAATGTCATTGGGAGCCAGCAAGGGTGGGTGACTATTGCTGTTTTCTAAAGAGAAAAGATTTAACGCCACATAAGAGAAAAAAAATTATAACATTTCATCGTATTTATAAAAGTTACATACGCTTATGCAAGCCAAACATATAAAAAATAACGAGTCTAATTTCCCGCATATACCAACATCAAATTTATAATCTACTAGATGAAGTACCCGGCGTTGCCCGACAAAACTGAAATAATAAAATAATTTTTGGAAAAAAATAGAACCGACTTCAGATTATAAATTGCGCTGAAAAGTGAATAAATTCTTTCAACAACATCGATGTGACTTTAAAACGTAGTTTTAGAAGTTGGTGCAAAATTAGGATAGATAAAATCTTTTGTAATCGTGAATCAATTACAAATATAAATGGCCCATAATTAGCAACAGTTCCAATTTGAAGTAGCACATGGTGTAATGGTAATTAGGCTCATAATTTTGCACCGACTTCTAAAACTGTTTAAAAGTCACATCGATGTTGTTTATTTTTCACTTTTCAGCGCAATTTATAATCTGAAGTCGGTTCTATTTTTTTCCAAAAATTATTTTATTTTATTATTTTTAGTGTACATACATTTTTTATATAAATACTCTATTTTTAAAAAATCCATATCAAAGGGAAAACCTTCTTTGAACGAATGACACTAAAAACTAATCATTTGTAAGAAAAATTCCGTTTTGAAGTCGATTTTAGCAAACAAACTGATTGGATTTAATTTTTGCCTCAGAGAAGCCTTCAGTCAAAATCTTACTGTAATTGCATTTATTATTATAACACAATGGCAACAAAAACTTTTTCAACAATGAGTTTTATATTTATTAATAGTTTTCCCAACAAAGAAAAATCAAGTCAAGACTTTCCAATTAAAATAAAAAATACTTATTTTTCACCCGTAATATGTTTTTTCTAAAAAACAAATGTAGTCAAATAGATGTGCAATATTTGAGTTAGACGACCCTCTATCTATTAAAGAAAACGTCATGAAAATCGGTTCATTTAGTCAAAAGTTATGGATGAAAAAGTAAAAAAAAATGACCCTATTTCTGCCTATAACTTTTGTTCTAATCATCGAATATGGTCAAACGAAGGTACGGAACCTATGGGAAACCACCCTCGCTCGATTAAAAGAAAATCATGAAAATCGGTTCATCCGGTGAGAAGTTATGAGTAGACAAGCAAAAAAACAAAAAACAAAAACAAAAAAAAAAAAAAAACGACATACATACAATATGAATGTATAACCTCCTTCCTTTGTGAAGTCGGTTAAAAAGCATTTAATTTAAAATTGTTTACTGAAGTTTTGGTTTACAAAAATTATGAAGTAGATCAAAAAACATATCCTCGTGCCCAGTGCTAACGTGGTCCAATGGCTTTTTCTTTAAATGTTAATCAGAGAGGTATACTTCCAATTGCAAAAATGCTTAAAATGAGGTAATGCCGTTTTAGGTGATCCTAAAAGTTGTTTCAGTAGATACACGCATTTGTGTAAAAGTTATGAAATTTAAATTTATTTAGTAAAAATACAGTGATGCAAAATCATGCTTCCTAAAACCCCCTTTAAGCAACACATTACATTTTTTTCAATATATATTTATGTAGTAACGGGAGATTCAAACATTAATAGTTCACTACTGGTAAATAAAAACTAAATAGTTAACAAAATACTTTTAATCCGTAATCTAGCAAAAAAATCCCGTTTGGCTATTCTATATAAATAAAACCGAAAGTTTGTGTGTGTGTGTCTGTCTGTCGATCGCCTACTGCCGAGATGGAACGGTCTAGAAGTACGAAATTTTGGTTACAGGTACCTTGGGTCAGGTCCTCGTGCACCTCGAAGAGTTTTTCCGAAAATTCGAATTTGTTATTCTTTTATTCCATTTTAAGAAAAACTGTTAATTTTATTAATATCTCATCGAAGAGACGTCACATCTTTTCGATTTTTGCAGCATATGGATGCCCGTAAAAAATTTCACAAGATGATCTCTTTCTGACGTTCGTAGAACAAATAGAACACGCGCAATAGTCATTTGAAGTAGTTTTCGAACTTTAAAGCAAGGCTTACCTCTGAATTTATCTGCTCAATTTGCGCGTTTTCGCCAAAATTAATAGTACTTTTGTCGCCAACTAGATGATTTCTGTTAACGTGAGATTGAAAAAATGCTGTTTTATCCTTATTCATGCCATTTTATGAGCGAAACAAATTCTAAAAATACATTTCATTTTTTTGCAGATTTTGTGGATTATTACCAGCAGACGATTTTTAATTACTTTATCTTCAGGATGATTTTCTTTCTTTTTGGCGATTTATATTTATTTCTTGGATAAAAACTAGGTTGGAATGTTTTCTGTATCGGGATTTATTTTTGATGAAATTTAAAATTTTGCCAAGTGTTGATTCTTTTTTTTCGCCCACCATCCAGTAAATTGTTCTCAGTATACTATTTTGTTATTTCCAAACCGCGCCAATAATCCTTATTAGTAATATTGTTCTCATTGAATTCAATACGTGATTTACACTATAGGATCATGGCGCATTTGCGTTAAGCTTCTATTACTGCAGTACAATCAATTTGGCGATCTTCTGCTTCATTTTAATTTTTTACGTAGCGGTTTTTATTGATTTCATATTTTACTCAAGTTATTTATTTTGTAACATTTATTTAATTTTTTTACTGTCTATTTGGCGTCATTTGGACATAATTTAGTTATTTCTTTCTATCAACCTTACTTTAACACGTCAGCATTGGTTCAGTACAAAATATTTTCTAATTTAAATGTACATTTGCCTTTGAAAATAATGCTTTTCTTTCTTCCGTTTTTATCCAAATTTTATAAAACTGCTATATTTATATTGAATTTTCAGGAAATGTTTTGACGATTTTGCAAGTGGGATTTTTAGGAACTGTTGTCCTTATTTTGATGGGGAATTTAAAGGGGTCGGTTGGTAGTTTTAGGAACAGCAGCTCTTAAAGATCTGTAGTTTAATGGGTACTTTTAGGCACTAAACGTCTTTATTCTCATGGGGATGTTTGGAGACTAATGTCCTTATTCTGTTAGCGATGTCTTGGAATAGTTGTCTTTATTCAAATGGGAGGCTTTAAGGAATGTTTTCTTTATTGTAGCAGAAATATTCAGGGTTCGTTGTATTTCATCTGATGGACTTTTTTTAAAGATAGTACTGCTCTTATTCTGATGGAAATTTTTAGATGTGATGCTGTCTATATTGCAACCGCGATTTCCACGGACTCTTGATATCATTTTTGCACAATCATCCCGCTGCATATATGCATTTTTGTTACTGTTGCCCTTACTCTAATAGCAATTTTTATGAACTGGCATTTTAATGTGGATTTTTATGAACTGTGTTTTTTGTTCTCAAAGGAACATTTCTATGATGTTCTTTTCAATGCAATAGTGATTTTTAATGACTTTTTCTTTTTAAATAGGATTCTTAAGGACTGTTGCAAATCTGCTACTTGGATATTTTTGCGAAAATTTTACCTTATATATTTTTAACAGCATTTTGGACATGCGTCACTTGGCCTGCGAATGATGCAATATTACCCGCGCAACGCCGGGCATTTCAGCTAGTCAGAAATAAAACTAACTCTAGTTAAAATATTACATCAGCCAGTACTTCTGCTGCTTACAGTCACCAAAATCTATTTTGGCGTAATAACATTGAAATTCGCTTCCCTTTTAGTATATGAATTGGATGCTTGATTGAAATTTTCATTTTGTCGAGGATCTTGGCGAAAAACTTGGCGGCTATTATTTTATTAATACTCTTTAAGCAATTTCATAAGCCCGAACACATTAGTATTTGGTGAAACATAAACATCTAACAGGTCGCATAAGGTTAGTAAATCCCATTTCCGAACTTTCGTTAAGGAAGACATTTTTCTTGTAATAAAATAAACCTATTTTTTTTATCAAGACAAAATAAAATCGCTACTCACATACCCTCTGCAATTCTCTGCCAATCCAAAGAACAATTTATTGAATTGTTTTAACATCGTATGATCATTTTTGAGCATGCAAGCGTGCACGTTCGCCTTTCTCATTAATTTGTCAAATATAAAACTCCCGTTATAAATAAACTGATAAATATTTCTTTCATAGATTTGGGTCAAGGTAATTCAAAATGGCAATAGTCGAAAAAGAAATGTGCAATGAAAATGGTTTGAAATATTACGTTTTTTAATTATATCTTCGTTATATTTCAACCAATTTACACAAGTTATCTACCTAAACCTTCCTCATGAATCACTCTATCTATTGGTGCAAACAGCTCTAAAATCACTTTAGTGAATCGGAAGTCTTCATGCTATTTAGAAACGTACAGTCGTATTATATATATAAAGATATATCCCACTCTCGCTCTCTGTCAGGTTAATCTTTTGTGCTTAAGTACTTCAAGTATACCTTTTAAACTTTTAATACATATTTATTCACTTAATCATTTATTCATTCATTCACTTACTTATTCATTCATTCACTCATTCATTCATTTACTCATTCATGCCTTTATTCCTAAATTCTTGCGCTCATTCATTTATTCATTCATTCATACAGAAATATCCTTAAAAATCCCGACCAAAAACTTTTCATAGGAAAATAGGCTCGTTTAGTTATGGTTGAACTAGGTATCTGTACATTTCTTTTGTCATTATTTTTATTTTTAATGATACATTAAGCCTTCTTATGTACTTTATTTTTTACTTTTACGGGAAAGTAGGCTAAAAATTCTACATTTTAGTATTACGTTGGTTAAAAAAATGTAATATTACATTAACTTTTTATTAAATAATAAGAAACCTTTCTAAAAATACTGTTAATAAGTTAAATTAAGGATTTTTAGTTTGTTAGTGTAGAATGTTTAACTTTATTTAGCAATAAAAATTTTAAATTAAAATCTGAAATTTCATAATTTTTAATGGTATTTAAAGATAAAATAACTAAAATAATAAAAACTGAGAAACTCGGAAAAAGAACTGCCTCTCATGGGATTTTATCGTATAACTTTCTGAACTTTCTTTTCATCAAAACGAGAAATAAGAAAAACTTCAACTATAACGCGTTATCTCTGTCCATAAATGCACGATCTCTTTTGTGACAAAAATATTCAGAATATTTCAGCTTGGATCAAGTTGTCAAAAGAAAGTCTCATTTGCAACGCATTTCTTTTAGGGATTACGGTCTAAGGAAATAAGCATTACACCAGTAAGTTATGAAACCTTTTCTTCCAGGCCTCGCAAATTGCTGAACTAAGCCAACGACCTCAAGTTAAATTGAAATTCCACTTCCAGAACCCAGCTGGGAACTTTCAATATTATTATCGAACATAAGATTGAAATATTATTCCTTGCTCCACGTTTTTTTTTTTTTTTTCAGCTGGTGATATTAAATTTAGCGATATTCTTCAAATACGTTTATTTTAAGGCTCTTATTTTTCAGACTGGTAAGAAAGAAGTATTGAGAAAAAGGGAAAATCTATTGAAATCTTTCTCTGGACGCTTAAGTGCGTAAATATCTAATTTCAGCATTTTTCTTCCTTTTGAAGTTAAATGAAAGGAAGTCATTCGTTTGAATATTGAACTTCATGCTTCGATGAATGAGAAAACTGAATCTTTTGGGAAAATGGTATCTTCGTTCTGCTGCATTATTCAGTGTTAGGATAATAGCTTTTCGATAAAATGGCCGCAGCTACAGCCAATTGCTGTAAGTGATGATTTATGATAATTGGTACTTATGGCGCATACATTACTTAAAATTTATTTTTGAACTTTTTTGAAATTTGTCCATACAATTAGATTGTAAGAATGATTAAAAATATATATGAGTGAAGAGACCGGTGCGCTTTCGTGCAAAATAAAGTAAACTGCAGCTTTTAGTCGACTTTTTATGTTGAAGAAAAACATTGTTAATTTGTGACGCACCTTTTCTTTAGAAACGTTGATGAGTTGCATAGAAGAAAGAAAGACGAAGAAATGTAGAATTTTGTATTGATCAGTTCTCGCATACTTCTGCTGTTCTTCTCAGTCTTACGAAACACGCTATAACGTTTAGAATACTTTCTACACGTGAAACAAAAACTGTGATTTCTGTTTTTTTAATTTGTGACGTACCTCATTTTTCAGCAACTTAGCAGCTGCCTCATTGATGAGTCGTATTTAATGAGAAATAAAAAAAAAAGTTACTCAAAAGACCAAAAAAAAAAAAGGAAGGAAAGAAAAAAAAAGCGAACTTTCTAATATTCTGGTCCAGCCCACTTTTACTGTTATTTCCAATGCTACAAAATTTGCATTTTCCGATAACTCTTTAACAGTTCGAGGTTCAAGAAGTGCAGAGTTCTGATTGGTCTCTTGAGCAGATTAATATGGTATATTAATCCGCTTCTGAAAACAGTATACCATTTCTTTTTTTAGGATGAAGAAAGAAAGCATTTGCTTTCGAAACAAGTCTCCATTTTCATTGTACTAATTTCATTGTACAGCAATAAATCCCATTACGTTTGCGTTTTATTTAGTCATTTAGCATACATTTTAAGCAGCTTGTTAACGACCGTCAACATGCTCTTTTCAATGTCTGCCTCAAGTTTTCAAACAGAAAGTGCATAAGGACTTCAGAATAACTTGGTATTTCCTTTTAATGTCCTTTACTAAATGACTCACAAAATTAGATTCATGTTTACAATCAATTCAAAACAGTAAAGAAATGAACTGAAATTAATATCCCAGGTTTAAAACGCTACACTGAAAGAAATTATTTTAAACATTTTAGCTCTTTAAAAATATGCATTAAAATTGAAAATAAATGTCACTTAAGTAAGAATTTAATTGATTTAATTTGTGGTAAAATGCGTTGAATCGCTTGTCTATGTGAGACTAACATTTTCATTAAAATTACTCATCGCTATCATCAACATTTACCGCTGTAATTGAAATGGACGTTTACAAAATTACGGGTTTATGATCAAAGCAATTTACATCGTAAATGCATTAATGGAAAGAGACGCCGTTTTAGCCAGAATTATTCGTGCTACAGATTTACTTAGTGATGTGTAATCTCATTTTGCTTGACATTTGTCGCCATTACGAATTCTGCTTTTTTTAATAAACTGATTTTGTGAGTAGAACATAATATATATGAGTTCCTAAAATATTACTGACACTTATTAGAAAACATAGTAATTGAGTACATATAATTTAATATTTATCACACAATCAATAATTTTCTACTGCACAACGAACAATAAAGCATTAATTGATATTTGTAACATATATATACACACATAATCATACGTTTTCTTATTATCTACTCTAGCTAAATGCTCTTCCTGTTGTTTCCAATGTGGAGGCACTTGCCTAGTCGGCATTCGCCTTTTTTCCACGGGACATGCTGGCCATTTGTGAAGGGTCACCTGATAGGTGACCAGCATTGACCCTAACACAATGTAGTCGGATGATACCAGATGGCGCCACCACAACCACGCCACCTTTTTTTTTTGACCTAAGGGTGAAGGGAAGGGAACATATCCAACCTCCGGTACCCTCGGAACTGCCTCGGGACTTCAGGGTCCACGGATTTTACACGTACGTTTCCCCAAGTGGTGGGTCTTCAGCGGCTCGGGTATCGAGCCCGAGATCCTCCGATCCGAAGCTCGACATCCTAACCGCTAGGGTACCACGGCCTCATGCTCTTTCTTTCTTTAGTGATATTACAGAACTAGGGAAAAGTGTTCAAATGAAGCCACAAGAAGAGAAATGCGAAAAATATGTCACTGTTTCACGTCAGTGCGTTGTTTATAGTATACATAACTACGATTGTCTTCGCTACAGCGTTAACCTCCTCCCTTTTTCCCGTTTCTTACTCCTTTTAACACGTTGTGTGCGGGACACGTCCTAGTACGTTTTCTGACGATTGATACTTGAGCGCGGGACACGTACTAGTACGGGTTAGTGTAACGGCATGGTTTCTTTGTATCGCTTCTAGAGAAAGAAGTAGTAGGCTGGTAAACACATGTGGTAAACACATTTTTTGCTATTCTTTGTACAAAATGAAATGAAAAGAGCATGTCAAAGCACCATTGCAGTGATATACAAAATCAGAGCAGACGGCCCATAGCGCTAATTAGTTTTATGATTGCTATTTTCACTTTTTTATAATGTAAGAATGATTGTAAATAATATAATTCGGAAAAATTAAAACTATATGTATTTCTATTTGATTTTTCATATTTACGATATTATTATAAATTTATCCACTAAAAATTTTATTTTTTGTTTACAATATTCATAATGTTATATATTTCAATATAAAATACGAAAATTTTAGTTTAAAAATTAAATAATTTTTTGATTTATTGAGATTTAACTGACTAGCTAAATTTGCGCGCAAAACCCCCGAGCCCGGCACAATCCCGCAGCAAAATGTACCCGGACGCGTGGTGTTAAGAAAAAAAAAGAAACTCAATCGAAATAAATTCTACGTTCTTATTTGATTTTTCCCCTTTAGTTACCCTGATTAACATCATAGAGCAGTATTTGCTTGTTGGTTTAAGTAATCCGTTGGCGTAGGAATCGAGCCGGTGGCTTGTGGGATCGATACCAGCATTTCGACCGGTATCTGACTTGGAGGGCCGTGGTAGCCTAGGGGTTAGAGCGTCGGACTTCCGTCTGGAAGGTCACAATTTCGATACCCGTTGAAGACCCCCATGTGCACTTGGGAAATGTGCATGTAAAATTCGTGGACCCCACTATCTCGCCCCGTGCGCAAGCAATCCTATGGCCTCGGCTAACAGGTAGGGGTCTGGTGGCGAAAAGGTGTCTAACATGGTCACAATGGGCTTGTTTCCATTACAAAGGACACGTTTGGAAGCACTGAAATAGGACTTGTAGGGCTCCTGCTCTGAATCAAAATATCGAAATGTTGATAGATGATGCTTCTATCCAGCGTGTATTATCTGATGTTAGTTATTTAGTTTCGTATTCATTATTATGTCATTCTCTATTTTTTAATCAATTAAACTTATTATTTCATCTTCAATTGCGAAATAGAAATAGGTTTAACAAACAGTAAATACTTAAACTAAACACAGTTTCAAATAGTGATTATTTTCAGTGTTACCGCTGCCGCAGTTCTTGGCGCAGTTGTAGCACCTTAAGAAGAAGGCTGGTATAATGGCTTACATATGAAATAAATGCTCATAATGTGCTATCAATCCATAAATTATAATCATAAGGTTTTCACCCAAAAATTGCCCAAAACCAGTCAAGTGCAGGCGTCTCACGAAAAACGTACCAGAATGGGCAACATGCATGATGAGTTGGGCTCACGCCAGCATGTCGCAAATGACAGTTATCGCAAATATGTCTGCAAGTTTCGCCAACGTCACATGCATTGACGAAACATTTGTCGACTGGAATATTTTATCAATCTGTTTGTAATTATACTACCTTAGAAACAAAGTATTTATGTAGTTTTTGCATAAATACATTGATATATATATATATATATATATATATATATATGAGAGAGAGAGAGAGAGAGAGACTATCAAATGCATAACCTGGGTTATCCTTTTTGCACCAATACATTTTTATTGCAGCGATGAGCAAAAAGAAATTATGTTTGAAGATAAAACGTAGTAGAAATAAAATTTCACGTTAAATTAAAGCACAAATGAGCATTAAAACGCAGACATATGTTTCGGGATTGCTTGGAATCCCTTTTTCAATGCGACAGGGAGCTTCTAGATGCAAAACATCCAAATGAAGCAGACAGAACAACAAAAACAAAGCTTATATAGCCTAAGAATTAACTGTAAACCAATGAGAATAAAGGCAGTGTGAAGTGGAAGTAGAAGTAGTAGGAAAGGCACCAATAAGAGAGCAACAAACGAATGCAGTTGGAAGTACAGGAAGTAAAAAGGAATATCAATAAAAACAAAGCAAAAAAGACAACAGCGTGCATAAAAATGTGAAAATACATGAAAATTGCAAAAAAATAAAATAAAATACAAAGAATAAAATGGAAATAAAATAATTACAGAAAATACCAAAACAAAGTACACATGCAAAAGAGGGGGAAGGGGGGGGGAGAGAGAGAAAAAAAAATGACACAAAAAAGGAAAACTAACAAGAAAACCAAGACAGAACAACAAATTAAAGGAACTTATGCCAGACCTGTGAAAAATAAGGAGTTGAGGAAGAATCATTAACCAAATTAGAACTATTCCTGTTAATATGATAAGCTTCCCAAAAGTCAAGCTCTAAGGGGAAAATATTTTTGAATAATTTTCCCAGAATTGAAATCAAAAGAGTGGTTGTAATTCCAACAATGTTGATCAATGCTAGACTTATTTAGCTTTTGCTTTCGTACACAACCTTTATGCTCATTTAACCGAATTTTCAGAGCACGTTTTGTCTGTCCAATGTAAGAAAGGCCGCAACGGCAACAAAGTTTGGTAAATACCCCAAGTATTAAGTTGATCGACAGGATCTTTAAGAAAAGAGAAGGAAAGTTTGTTGCTAGGAGCAAAAACAACTTGAAATTGAAACCATTTTAGGATTTTAGCAATACGAAAACTTACAGAATGAAAGAATGGTAACACAACCAAATTCTTTCTACAAACCACATGATTGGGACCAGAAGTTTTTTTAGAAAGTTTGTTATGATAGAATCAATTAAAGAGTGAGAAAATCAACTATCAACAGCTACAGCTTTCAGATAGTTGAGTTCAATCTTGAGAAGCTCAGGAGAAGAGCAAATATTAATAGCACGATGGACAAGAGCATTAAAAGCCGAATATTTTTGGTTGGGAGGATGAGACGATAGTCTGTGAGGAGGTAAAGAAACTGCGAAAGGTTTACGATAGACAGAAGTAGTGAAGCCAGACTCACACCTAGAAATCAAAATAGTAGCCTCGCGTTTCTTGATGTTAAGTTCTTTCTCACAAGAAAACTGGATATTAGAATCAATGGAGTTCATAACAAGTCTAGCATTGCTCAACATTGTTGGAATTCCAACCACTCTTTTGATTTCAATTCTGGGAAAATTATTCAAAAATGTTCTTCCCCTTTAGAACTTGACTTTTGGGAAGCTTATCATGTTAACAGGAATAGTTCTAATTTGGTTAATGATTCTTCCTCAACTCCTTATTTTTCACAGGTCTGGCATAAGTTCCTTTAATTTGTTGTTCTGTCTTGGTTTTCTTGTTAGTTTTCCCTTTTTTTTTTGTGTCAATTTTTTTTCTCTCTCCCCCCTCTTCCCCCTCTTTTGCATGTGTACTTTGTTTTGCTTTTTGTTTTGGTATTTTCTGTACTTATTTTATTTCCATTTTATTCTTTGTATTTTATTTTATTTTTTTGAAATTTTCATGTATCTTCACATTCTTATGCACGCTGTTGTCTTTTTTGCTTTGTTTTAATTGATATTCCTTTTTACTTCCTGTACTTCCAACTGCATTCGTTTGTTGCTCTCTTATTGGTGCCTTTCCTACTACTTCTACTTCCACTTCACACTGCCTTTATTCTCATTGGTTTACAGTTAATTCTTAGGCTATATAAGCTTTGTTTTTGTTGTTCTGTCTGCTTCATTTGGATGTTTTGCATCTAGAAGCTCCCTGTCGCATTAAAAAAGGGATTCCGAGCAATCCCGAAACATATGTCTGCGTTTTAAGGATCATTTGTGCTTTAATTTAACGTGAAATTTTATTTCTATTACTTTGCACAAAGTTAAATTATTACTATAAAACGTAGTGTTAAAAAATATTAAGGTATAATTATTTATATATTTATTTTATTTTATGAGTTATGTTTTGACTGCCCATGCTTAAATATATTTCAGAAATAAAATAAATGTTTCATATGGCAAAACATAAATAGCTGCACTGAATTTTAAACTCCAAAAACTATTTCGAATTTTACCTGTTAAAAACAATATAAAACAATCATGATACGTGGCTTCTGTATTTCCGAGTTGTTTCACGGATTGTACCGTTTTACAAAATTTCATTTCCGTGTCTCTCGAATTTAAACAAAATTCTTCGGTGCTGAACTACAGTTTTTGTTGCACTTCTTAAGGACTTACCATTTGCTTTCGAAACCACAATCCAACCGCAACCAATTCGAGCAGATGCAATTATTTCATTTCAAATGCAAACAGTATTAGCTTTAATCAGCTCTCTTTGATAATATCGTTGATTAAGTAATTTGTTTGAGTGCCCACGGTGGTTCTATCAGCAATCTAATTAATCAGACCATTGATAAATTAAACTTATCTTTCTGGGTTTCCGAAGTTGTTCACCTCATCAGCTTTATATCAGCAAAACTTGTGAATTGCTGATTGTTTATCTGATTTGTCACAGCTCATTCCTATTCATTACATTCATTTTGACTACTTTATTAAATTTTAATATCTTCGTCTCTGAGAAAATATGATTAATGTTGCATTATGTATGTCTCAATAATGAACAAAATATTTTTTCATTAGAGCATTGTCTAAATAGAATACATGAATTAGTAAGTTGGTAAGCACCTGTAATATGAAGTTACATCTACCTACAGAAATTAAAGAAAACAAAGCACATAGCAGTTTTACTGTAAGTAAATGCATGTACAGCAAAAAGAAAATCTGTATTCCCGACGTAACTTCATTGATTTTATATAAATAAAATTTCCTTCAACTACAAGGGAGTAAATATTAGCTAGTGAGTGAAAAAAAAAAAGAGATAAGTTAATTATCTTAGTAATTTGATAACCAAGCAGAAAAGGGATATTTCAGTCATATTCAAATTGCTAAGAATATAAAGAGGAACTGAAAAACTACTTTAGTCATTAGTTAAGAACGAATTTTTCGGATTTGAGTAAGTAAATTTTTTATTTTAAAATTGTCAAATGCTTTTCTTTAAAAATTTTTACAAATATCAAATTACCCGGGGGAGGGGGGGGGGGGTCCGGATCAAATCTCCCAGATCCGATCGATACGAGTCAAACCACTCTTAATAGACATTTCTTTAAAAACATTTTAAAATCGTCTTCAAATTAAAGGAAAATAATAATTTAAAAAACTGTACATAAGTACTTTTAGTACATTTATCTGAGCACACAAACAATCAAACTTACTTTTATGAACATTAATGATTGGTGAGCAAAGAAAAACTTAAGCGCCAAACTAAAAATCATAAGTGACCGTTCATAAATGATGTCACGCTTTATCCCATATGTTTGACCCCCTTCCCCCTCTACACTTCAACAAACCCGCTCCTACTTCACTTACCCGTGCGAGGGAGCAGGGCAGCCTTAAGGGATCGTGCTAACAGGATAAAGGGGTGAAATAGAGAACCCCCTCCCCCCTTATGCAACATGTAACGCTATGTTGCATAAGCATGATGTCATACTTCTACTTACCCCCTCCTCTCCCCTTGTCATAATTTCCCAATTTCCCCTCTCCCTCGAAACGTGAAATCATTTATGAATGATCCCTAAAAAAAAACTTAACAAAAAAACTGAAGCTCAAAAGCCATGTACAGCACTTGAGAAAAAAAATCGGCATTCGATTTCTAGCCGACAAAATTCTAACTCTTAAAATAAACACGTGTTTCTGCTTGATACAATGCTACAATGTCGTCCTCATCAGCTAAATAAATGTTTA
The DNA here is from genome assembly GCA_038502835.1 of Octonoba sinensis. Taxonomy (NCBI): domain Eukaryota; kingdom Metazoa; phylum Arthropoda; class Arachnida; order Araneae; family Uloboridae; genus Octonoba; species Octonoba sinensis. The sequence goes on from CM076600.1 coordinate 130,628,312, forward strand.
AACATTAAAAACATTAGGTTGGTCAATCCTCCTGTATAGTCAAACTTCCTTGCGGTGAAACCTCCCTAGTTGGTTCCGCTAACTAGGATCAGCAGTGAAAATTTTAACACTGACAAAAAATTGATCATTTCTTTTAAATAGTGCAACAAGAGCGATGCAAATATTTCAATCTGTTTAAAATAGTTTAAGATTTACAAAATTAAATAAAAAACTTATACTTTGGTCCGTTTCAAGCATTGTTTTTTTTCAGTGATTCCTTAAATTTTAGCTTGCCCATTTCAACTGAGTTTAAAGCTTGTTACAATTGGTACAGACACTAAACTGTTTTAACATTCCTCAAGGGGCCGGGGTGCGAAAATTCTTTAAAATTGAACAATTAACTGTTTACATTGAGTTAGTGTAGATAGTTTTTACTATATCATCTTATGTTACAAATATAGTGCGACATTGCACTAACTTGACAGTCCATGCTTTAAAAAAAAGAAAAAGAAAAAGAAAAATAGAGAAATAAAGAAAAAATGCGATTCATGTATTTTTAGTCTTGAAATATTAAATCTTACGATCCTATAACAACTAAAAGACTTTAATCTTTATAATCCGCGTTATTTTGCGAATTGGAAAATCAAGTTTACATAATTGATCTAAAACGGTTCATGTTTCTCTTTTCGTACAAATTACATTTATATTTCTAAATTTTCCTACTTCATATTTAGTACTCCTCCTGACAAAATTCGTCTGAAGCGACCAAATAAAAAATTCCCCTATAAAAAGGTTTTAAAAGCATTAAAATGTCACAAATTAGAGAGCGACAAATCAAGAGCTCCAATGTGCAACTAGAAATGCATTAGTTTCATTTCCCCGAGTCCCCATATTTCCCCTTTTATTCCCGTTTCTCTCGGGAGATTTAATCCATATATTACTTTAAGAGGATTACATTTTAAATTGCATTTTCTTCCATTAGTTGCTAGGCAATGACTCGAAAGATGAACTTTTTTCTCCCGTTTATCTCAAAGATTAACATCTAAATTGGTGTTTCAACATTAAGTTCAAATACTTTTTAAAAAATAACTTATTTTGACCGTTGCAGAAAATTGTGCTGAAAGCTTATATGTTTACAAATAAAGCACGAGTAAGCACGCTATGGCAATGATGGAAACATTTTTTCTAATAAAGTAGCTTCATTTGTTTGTCAGTAATACGATGTTTTTTGTTTTGTCTTTCCAATTGCTTAAAATATAAGCAATGCACTGCTAAAGTGTTTTTAATGGAGCTATTTCAAAGATTAATCAGTAACTCATGAAAAAGCAATATGAATACTTAGCAATTATCAACTATTTGATAAAAGTTATTTGAATACTTCAACACCATTAATAAGCATCACGGCATCATTACATTTTAATGTAGCAAAATAAATCGTGTTGGTATATGTTTAAACTTTGTAGAATTTTATTTAAAAGAAAGTTTGGATAATGTTTCGACTATCAAAGTCGACAGGTGTCCCAAAAGTCATAAAATGTGTTTTTTTACACAATGACGTAATCGATACAATGTTACATTCTTCAATTCATTGTCATAAGCCTCTAAATATGCTTTCCCAGCAACATTTCCATTCCCGGTGCATCGGTTGAAAGTCAATCGAGAGGAACCTCTTTCAAAGAAGTTGTTATCTGCCGCAAAGATAGCCAAAAGAGTTCAAAACGGCGTCCTTTGAGCGCAGCTTTGCTTCTCGGAAATGAATGAAGTCGGCTGGAGGAAATTCCGGAATGTAGTGTGCGCGCGTTACCACGTTGTGCTAGAAATGACCATATGCTTACGAACCTACAGAGGCATGTGTCTGCAATTGTTGTCATGATGCAGCCGTCAGGTAGTTGGTCCTTTCGCACGCGGGTGGTCCTATTTTCTTGACAGCCCAAAAGTTGTTTGTACGTATTGGCTGGCCATCGCGCGTTGGCACGTTGTAACGTGTTCACAAAACACAGGTACATTTGGTAAACGTTTATTACACCTCTATCGCGAAGACCATGCTCGCAGCTGTCCTCCACCCAGGATACAGGTGCTCTGTGAAGCAAAAGGTCCCTCCACCACTAAAGCAGCCCGAAAACTCGAAACGGGGGGAAAATGTAAGTATTGACAACTGGGACCCAACTTGTAGTAATAACAATAATATTTTTAAATATTTGACTTGCATACATTAGCTTTATTGAGTTTTATGTTTTTAATCAAAATTCCTTTTCTGTTACGTTATGTAAAAAGTCTAAAAATTTTAACATGTGACATTGTTCAATTTAATTACAAAGCAGTGGTCTGATTTATATGAGCCTTAAAATTAAATTCTTTTAAAATAATTTTATCTCACCACATATACGGAAGCAAGATTTTTTGTGAAAATGTTTTCCCTTTTTCTAGATCTGATGACATTAATACTTGTTAGAAAATTACGGCACAAACTGATTACAAAGATGTAAAAACCGCATAATTTAAACCGTCGCATCAGTCTTTAAATCCTTCCTATGTTCTGTTTGGGAAATTGTTACGATTTATTAGGATTTATCAAGGCTGAACTTGATCCAGTTAGTAAACTATTACTGATCCGTAACAGTTAACTAACTAGATCAAGTTCAGCCTTGGGATTTATAAACAAATCGCATATTGGTTATTAAGCTTGGGGAACCTTTCATTGTTGCGAAATATTCCCAAACAATCCTTAGCCTAAAACAGATTTGAAATAAATCATCATGCATTGGAATTAATGCTTTTAAAACTTATGTGAACACATGGAAATTCGACATAATTGCATCAAATTGCATAAATATGAAGCATCAGTTCACATTTAGTTAGAACACAACGTAAATATATTCCTCTTCGAAAATTTCCGAATTTGGAAATTGTAAAGACTTTATGAAAAGGGAAAAAGAAATATTTGCACAGAATCATCCACGGATAATGAATATATGTTCGAACACACACAATGTAAATTTTCCGTACCAGGAATTGCTTGGTTTATCGAAGGTTTGAATATATGTGTAAAGGTAAATGTCAGATTCTTACGGCGATAATTGTAGAAATGTTTCAATATTTTCTTTTACTTTTTAGACTTATCCCATTACTGAAGGGAGCTTTGTAGATCAATTTACAAAAAATATTCATTTAATGCGAATTGTCACGAATACGCCATTTTATTTCTGTTTCTTTCTAAGTTGCACGCAGATTTCGAAAGGTTCAAGGTATAGTATAAAAATTAATGAAAATTAACTTTCATTTATGCTACCCCTTCGTTAGGCGTTTTGTACCGCACTTTTTTTTTCCTATTCTTTACAAAACTTTTGTTTGATTTTGCATAAGTAATTATGCTATGATTTTTAGTCAAAAAATGTCATAAAATGTAATTATAATAGATTTACTTAACATTATTGCCATTATCAATAGTAAACGCAGCGCTCAATCGCTCAATGTTAGAAAAAAAACATGAAATTGTCGATAATGGGTTTCTTTGGTTTAAATAGCAATAACATTCACAATTTATTAAATGCACAGCTGATATGTTTTAATTTAACATAATAGTTATTAATTCAAAGAAAATATGTAGGTCCAGAATTGTCATTGATTCAAAACAGAATCATCAGAAAACCTTTTATTTGTGAGCCTTTTCTACATATTTAAAACTGAGACACACTAGAGATAATTAAAATCGATAAGCAAATTTAAAAGTCTTCATCGAGCATAAACTGGCATTTGTTCGCGACACTTTAATTCATTATACCATTAATATTCTTTTCACATTTCCCCTTTCCCCTCACAAATGGAAAAACGAAACCTAGTTCCATTCACAACAAATGCTGAAAATTGACAATAACACAGAGGTTAAAAGCATTTATATTCCTCTAACAACACGTCATTTTGAAAAGTTGGTTTCAACTAGCATAATTTTCAGAGTTACTCAGTGGGAAAACAGACTTATTTTTTCCGATTTAAACACAGCGCACTCCTTCGTTAAAGTAATGTTAATTTATTAGTTGAAAAGGAAATATATCGCTGACATTGTTTCTATGCATTGTTTCCATTGTCTTCTCAACTTGCTCATTAATGAAGTTTTTAAAGAACAAACATAAATTTCTTTAAAAATTTTAGTTGCTACAATAGCAAAAACTAATTAATGTGCATCTTAATAATGATAGATGTTACACTTTGACATAATATTCATTTTTGATTTTCCCATGTTCAGCATCCAACCATAAGGAAATATGTTTGGATGCTAGAATATGCTGAACACACCGAGACTATCCATGTGTAACACATTTCCCTAATTTCCAATTGATGAATTCATTAATTCCATCTGATCGAATATACGGTTGATAGTCCTCATTGCTCACAATTTTACGACTTCATGTTTAAATATATTTATGGCATCCGATGCAAAATAACGGCGTATATGTTCACGGTGTGGTTGATGCAATATGCAAAATAGCTTCTGAAGACCGTTTTTTCCACAAAACATTGCGGTAGTTTGCTACGAAGTAATGGCCTAGAGCTGTAAATTCCCATTTCAAAAGGGTCTTCTAAGATGAAATAACTACGTCACACTCGCATAAATGGAAATTAATCCTAGATTCACTACATAAACGAGCCAGCGCATCAGCAGTTTTGGAACCAGATTTTTTATTGTTGAAAATCTAGGGTTATGAGAGCAAAGTTTCAGGCATTATGTCCAATTATCATGTCTCGCCATATTGAGGATAGTTTGACTATCGGAATGAAATGCAGAATAAAACTGAAGAACGAAACATCGCCGAAAGGCCATATCTGAGGGAAAGGACAACCACGTAGATCACGTGAATCTGATATGCGTTCCAAAATGGTTGATGCATCATCCTGTCTGCATGGGAGCTCAACGGAACGCACTCATGTTGTTCGGGGAATACATTAGAATTATATCCAGTATCATCTAAAGATAAATAATTTTTCGGTTTTACAATGTTTTTGTAAACATTGCTTACAGTTTTTTGTTACCATACCGTATGAAATAACTTCGATAGGTAGCAATATGAAAAATGGCTCGGTGTTTTTCCTTCCTTTAAATACATTTGAAACAACGTATGCTTTCGAGATTTCCATTCAAAATAAAGTTGGTATTTGTCATGTGAATATTGTGCTCATGGTTTCTTGAAATTGGCGTTATTTCAGTTCTTGTTGAAAGAGTATTTGTAAATCAAATAGTCGACGCATGTTGTACAATATCAGTAAACATTTTAAACACTTCACCTTTTTTAAACAAATGGCCCTTCTTCTCACTGAAAAGTAAGTCCAATTTAACCTATATACGTCCAAAGAAAAAAAAAAGCAAAAGACAAAGAAAAAAAGTATATCGTACTTCCGTACATCTTGTTGTGTAAGTCAGTCTGGAGCAGGCCAGGAATTTTAGAATTACCAACGTTTGATTATTAGCACCCTGGTTCATCCCCAAATTTACATCAAATCTTGTTTCTTTTATTTTCATTTCCGGAAGTTATGCAGCGGATAAAATGAATAGAAACTGTTGGTTGGAGTGACTTTATAAATTTCAGATGTCGAAATGATTTTTCAAACCGTATAGTGAAAGCTGCAAAGAGCATATGTTTTCATCTTTCACTGATATACGCTCAAAGCAGCTCACTTTATCTAAAAAGCATTTTTAAAAAATGCAATTGAGCACAGAAACTGATTGCTTTGAATTTGGATCTAGGTTGCCCACGATATATGCGAGATGTCAAACCGCTATGTTTGTAAAGGACAAACTCTCAGAAATATAACTCTCACTTTTGAGGATTTTGCAATCGTCAAGCAAATTCCGTGATTTACAACGTCTCTTTCCTCGTGCCATCACGTGACTTAAAAAAGTTCCTACGCAAATTTCGTCAATTTGACGAAAGGTTTACTCGGAGCATTTTTCACGAAGCCATTTCGTCAAACACGACGAAAGTTTATTGAGATTTGAGCATGCGTTTCTGAGAGTGCTAATAATACTAGTTTTGCATTCGTTACAATTAATAGTTAATGTATTATTTTCAAAAATACTGAATCCGACAATTCAATATAGCATTACTTAAATCTTTGTTTCCATTATTTACAATTTCTACTTCTGCTTAAAATCTAACTTTATGATGCAGCATAATGCGTGCTAAAACTTCCGTTGCATCTCGAAATTAAACTTTCATGTTAATTAAACATTCATACAAATTAAGAATTCATAAAAAAAAATATGAAATTAAAAACTTATGTACTTTTAGAGCAAGTACATAAGTATACCAACCCTTTATCTTCTCCCCACCCAATAATTGATTTTTCCCCCCTTCCAGTTGCAAGCAACATTTTGAATTCATTAGTACATAATCGAAGACAATTGTAATTTTTACAACCTCTTCAACCTGTGAAACGTCATGCTAGATGATTTCATAGTTAACACATCAATTTGAACGCAATATATAAATTTTTCATGTAAACTGATTTCAAGCTCTAGGGGATGGGTTATTAAGGGGGAGGGGAGGGGTATATAACATCATAAATTACAGGCGATTAAGCAAACACATAATTAAGTAAGTACAAGTATCTCATTGCTTTAAAATAATTTGGCATATAGTTACAGCGATCTATAATATCTAGTCATAGTTTTATAAAAACATTCCTTGTACGGTCAACATAGTTGCCACTGTTTCAGCAATAACTCGATAAAAGTAATACAAAATACACACATACAAATAGAGATAAATAATCATTATTACCGCTATACAAAAAGTACAAAATGTATTTCATTGAAATTCATAAAAATTACAAATACCTTTTAAGAATTATTTGAATTTCCATTTCTGAAACTGAATCGACGGAAATTCAGCATAAATTGCTGATTTGAACATTGTTGCTCCAATTAATTTTATCCCCCGGAGCGTGAAGAGACGCATCTGATTAGAAGAAGTGAGAAAAAATAATCGTGGAAAAAGAGAAAGAAAGAATTAAAAGAAAGATCAACTGCATCCATTAATCATTTTCAATAATTATCATTTCATTTCCAAAGGAAATGATTTATAAGGAAAAAGAAAGAAGTATTTAAATGCATCTTCTAAATTGCTTTTCTGCTTTATAATGGAAAATTAAAGAGCGTGAATAATTGGTTATTTATAACGTTCACTGTACGGATTTTTTTACCCGACAAACAAAGCATTTCACTTTCGGTTAGAATAGTGACTACATTACTTCATCATCTTTTTCGCAACATTTTAGCAAAATAGCTCTTTTTTTTTTTTGTCTATGTTACGATTATTCTACAATTCAGCACTTTTCTTTGTATGTTAAGATTCAGAAGCGTTAATTTGTTTAATTATTAGTCTAAACTTTAAAAAAAAGGAGCAGACTTAAAATCTATTCCATGGATTAAAAGTTTACTTAAAATCATAATGTTCTGAATTCGAGATAACGTTAAGATTCAGAAGCGTAGAATTGTTTAATCATTAGCCTGAAATAAAATTAAAATTAAAAGCAAAATAAAGAAAGAAAATATTCATACATGTATGGCTCCCTTTTTCTCCTAATAATTGGGCCGAGAAGCAGCAAGTGAATTTTAACCATTTAATCAAGAAACGAACATATTTTACAGCTATGTACAGAAAATAATTTTAACATTGAGAGAGCACTGCTTAGCCATTCTCTCCGAAGAACAACTAACTCAATTCAACTCAACTGACTGGAACACAACTTGTAACGCCTTTTATGCCAGCTCCGTTGCCAATCGGCAAAAAACTATTTTAGTTCAGTAACGATTGTACTTCAGTTACAAATGTAAATCAGTTCAACTGTTCACCAATGGCTGTGTTGATCCCACATACATTAAAAGTTAACTTCAAATTACGACTAATTATTTAACTTGAAAAAAATATTTAAAAACAAAACCTTAAAAACATCATAGATTAAAAACTAACTCTTAAACAAAATTGTTAGTTTCTTGTAAATATTTTACTTTTTATATAGAGGAGAAGTTATATTCGCTTGCCCTTAACTGCAAAATGCGAGGAATAATAGATTGTTAATATTTATGTGAATATCTAAGAATCCAACACATATGCAATCAGTGAAAATATATTCGTTTGTGAAAAAATACATTTTTCAGTTCACTACAAAACATGTTTTGAAACTTATTCTCTTATATACTAATTCTTCTTTTTACTACATACGAAATAATTATTTTTCGAAAAGAAAAAAAATGACAAAAAGGCTTAACTAACATACGACATCTATTGCATTCAATTTTAAGGAATATTCCTTGAAAAATCCCATGTTCTTAAAAAATAAATTATAAGAAATCATTACAAGTAATATTAAGAAAGAGTTGATTTAATATATGTAAAGTTATGGCGAAGAAAAACATTAACCTTGCGCATTGCATAAAAAGATCTAGTCATACCACAACATACAAGACTCATTTTAAATACCAGTATCATTAGCTGGATTGAATGCCTTAATTTATAATTAAACATAATACATTACACACATGTCTAGTTAGATTTGACTAGTATTTTTGGACTCTTACATTTATGATTTAAAAGTTTGGAGAAAATGTATAGTGCCTTTCGTATAAACATCAGAGATAAGTAATAAAAATATACAACTAAATATACATACAACTAAAGAGTTTGAAATTGAAAAAATAGCACTTCTACAGTTTACACTATACAGAACTATCAAATATTTAATTCAGAAAATAATCACCACAGAAAAATTGCTAGCACTTTACAAAATATTAAGCATTTTTCACGAAGTGCAAACATCTGAAGATTGACGAATCACGACAATTTTTAACATACAAAGCGCTTGTCATATAGAAAGTATTATAAATAAGCAATTTCTAAACATAAATTTAAGCTTCTTCCTGACTGACCCATGTATCTATTAACAAAGGCTCGACCAATGGCATTGTGTGGTCGATGGGCCGATGTCGATTGTTAAGAGATCGGCCGATGTCCGATTGCAAAAAAAGTCGCTTTAAACCATTAAAACGTGTAGAGAACTTGTCAAAAATGTCATTTAAATCATTTATTTTTATGTTTATAAAAACATAAATGCATTATTCAAGCACCGTAAAACTGTTTAGGGGAAGAACAAAATTTTGATCAATAAACATTTATGAAAAATTGATTCCTATTTTTTATCAATATGTTCTATGTTGCAAACTAACAATGAAACAACAAGAAATATCCTAAACTGAAAGCGAGATTGCTGTACAGTAGCAGAAAAACTGTCAACTGTCTAACACGTGACATCAAAGAAGCCAAAAAAAAAAGCTCTTAAAAACGTAGTATACAAGGGGGGAAATTAAAATAATTATCGTATAAAAAAAGTTTAGATGTATTTTGAAAAAAATATGCATTGATCAATCTTTTAAAATAAAGAAATTTTAGCATTTTTATTAAGATGTTATTAAATCCTGTCGCGCGAACTCGCATTTTGAGCAATTTTTACAAATTACATTTCAACTCGCAATTTTTAAAAATTGCAAGTCAAACTTGGACACATAAAATTTCGATTAATAAACATTTATACTGGAAAATTGCTTCTTATTTCTGACCAATCTTTTCTATGTTGTAAGCTAAAAATTAAATAATCAGAATAACCGCACACTAAAAGCAGATGCAACGAGATTGCTGCACAATTGCAGACGTGGGATCGAAGAAGAAAAAAAAAAAAAAAAAAAACGCTAAAAGAAAAATGTTTACGCTGGTAAAAATTAAACTTATTATCGTACTTTGATTGAGTTGATTTTGTATTGTTTACAATTTCGGAATAATGAGAAACAGGAAATCTAAACGCAGATGGTATATATAATATTATTGCAAAGAAAAATATTTTAATAGTGAAGGTTTTCGCGCAGCAATCGCTTAAACTATTTTTCCGAATTTTTTACCAAATATTTTGTGGAATGACATTTTTTTTTTGTGCTTTTTCTAACTGATGTGCTACCTGTTATTGTATGAAAATAGAAATCTAGCTATGGAGAAAAAAGAAAGTTAAAGACAGAATGTTTTCTAGAAAGTTGTCCCTGCGAAAAACATCGGCCTTGCATCGGCATTTAGATGTTTTTCTTGGCCGATGGGCCGATGTTTTTCTAACGTTAACATCGGCGGGCGATGCCGATGGCCGATTTCAAATTTGCTGAACAATCGGCACCGATGCATCGGCGAGGCCGTTGCATCGGTCGAGTCTTACTATTAACAATAAGAAACACTTTGTTCTTTATTGAAATATAAAAGTATACTACCATTAACATTAGTATAAAAAGTATTTATCTGTTAAGCAAGAAAAGTTAGAAAAATTTCATAGCATACTTAAATACGAAAAATCAAAAGAGAGCTTAAATTCCAAAATCCCAAAAACTGATAAAAATAAATTAATTATTTTCTTATGTTTTCTCGTGCGTAAAAAACAAAATTAATATTCCATATAATAAACTTTTAAAGAAAAGTATTGAAAAAAGAGGGGAGGAGGAAATCAATTATAAGGCTTTATTGTTAACTCTACAACAAGAAACGTTTAAAAGTTTCGAACAATAGCAAGAAGCTGCTGTATAGCGGCTATGTGGTTCAAACAATGCATTTTATGAATTCAGGATTCTTCAAAAACTTCGCACTACCTTTCATAAATTCTACTTAATTCTGCGGCCGCGTGAAATTAAAAAAGTTAAATATCATTTCAGCGGAAGTTAGTTGAAACTCTCCTGAAAAGGAAGAAACGAGAGAATGAAACGTGAGTACATTAAAAAGCTTTTATTGACACTTTTTCTTTCATAAAAGTGCTGAATTTGTGAAAAATATAGTCTGCAGTAATTCTAGCTTAATATTTTTAAAAGGATTTCTTAAATTATTGTCATTCATCTTTTAAAATTTTTTTAAATCGCTTTGCTTAAAGTTTTTGTGTTTGAATAAGGGCATGGCTTAAGTTTGAGCTTCTAAATGTAATATATTACACACTTTTTGTAGCCGTAGTTTGTCTTTGCATATCCAGAAAGCCTGCATTTCCTTAGATATCAATAAATCATAATTTTTATACGGAAAAGGGGGGGGGGAGAAAGAAAGTGTTGACCCACTCCCACCCCAAGAAAAAAACCCAGTAAACATTTCTTTGATAAAGTATAAAAATGTGACTTAATCTCAAATCGTTTTCTTAATAAAATTCCCCATGATTTAAATGTAATATTATAACATAAGTATCTTATGCAAGTGGTACCCCATCCCCTGAAAAACCTTAACCTAAATCCGTAAAAAAAACCTCCTTTTATTTAATTTAGTAGCTGAGTCAATAAATTTTGCTCAATCTGCAATAACATGCAAATATGATACAACTTAATTTCTATATTTACATAGCTTTGAAACAGGCCACATTCCAAAAAGGACTGATAATCAGGGATCTGGAGCAGCGACTTTTTTTAGTTGCTTCGCTCTGTGTCCCGAGTAATTGTGTTAGATTATATTATTTATCTCTTTTATTGCAGTTTTGTTTTCTTTTTTGATTGATAAAAATAAATTTAAAAGCTTTTTTTTAAATCGGAGCAGTGGAGTACAACAAATATGTTTGCGTCAATTTCGAGCAAAATCTTGTTGATTCACTGCTTCACTCTCTGCTCCAATTCCCTGCTAATTAAGCATTAATAATAAGAAGAATAAGAAGAAGAACTAATGTTCCTGTATGACTAACATCTGCAAAAACGTTTTGTTATGACCCTCGCTAAGAGTTTCTGTCGGGATAGCTCGTAAAGGGGAGAGATGCTTGTATATATTTCTGATCGCATTTTTAGCCTTTCAAATCAAAGCATCTTTAAATACAAAATGCTTGATTATATATGGCATTTTCTTTAATGGTACTGGGAAGTTATACCTATTCTGTAGCATTTTTTCCGCATAAAAGCAGAAATTTGTAATTAAAAGCGATTTTCTTTTCTTTTTTTCTTTTTTTTAAAGTTTTAGCTCCTTGTTCAACATGTCATATACTGTACAGCATATTAACTAGTACGTTGTTTAGAGAGAAATTAACTTAATCAACAAAATATCTTTAAAAGAAGTGTCATTTACTTTCGATGTCATTTATCATTACTTTAAAGGTAGTTTTATAAAGTATTTTTTGTTAAAAATTTATTTTTAATGTTTTTTTAAAAGTAATTTAGATGAGCATGTTAAACGTAATCACTGTTAATACAACTACCTGTTACGTAAACAATACGCAATTAAACTTCTCAACTTACAAGATATGAACTTACGGTAATTTCTAAGTATCAATGCTTTTAATGAGAAAACTTTATAATTAAGCCAGTCTTTTAATGCGTAGGAAAACGTAGAATTGAGTCTAAACGTAAATTCCCCCTAGTATACGAGTATATCTTCACAACTGAAAATGTAAAACAAGTTAATAAAGAAACTTTCAAAGTATATGTACAATACTATTAAAAACTTTAAACGGATTAAATACTGCTTGCACTTCCTTTAAAACAAGTTTAATTCTTTAACGGTTGGTAAAAATGAATATAAAATATCTAATAATAACAATACTGAAAATTAAGAATGAAAATTTAATACTTACACCTCTTATCATTTCCATAAAAAAATCATTTGCAGGTTTTTTTTTTTTTGAAAAAAGAACGTTTGAATTTAACATCGGAATTTCCTAATCAAGCAATATCTTACCTTCGACTTTTTTCTTACCGAAGAATAAAAAAAATAATAGTACTAGTAATGATAATGAAACTGTAGAATTGAAATAAAAAGAACAAAATTGTTTTAATATTAATTATGTGAGCAACAAAATTGTTTTCGGCCGTTCCTTTCAAAACATTTTTAATGTCACTTCCCTTTTGATCCAGGCAATCAGTTTCTATTTTTTGTCAAGGTTACATTCAACTAAAAGTTATTTTGGTAGTTATCCATACGTTTTTATATACTAACCTTATATTCAGACTCTCTATAATTTTTTCTAAACCTTTTGGTGAAAAATAATCATTTTTCGTGCTACTTACTTTATAGATAAAAAGGTTTGAATGTATCCCATAGCTGATAATATGAAAACGTTTTGATTGTTATAAATATACCCTCTCAAATTAATCGAAGAAAAAAACATTTTTTTTTTGTAAATGTTCTATAGCATAATCTCTTTCCAATAAAGTTTGAAAGAAATTCGAGTGTTCGATCAGTATTTGTAAAAGTTTCAATTTATCGCCAGTGCTCTTAAATATGAATTTTCTTTTACTGTTCCAGTTTCGCATTAAACGTAAAATTGTCAAATAAAAAAAAACGAAAGAGAAAGACTTAAATGAGTGGTCTCGGTAAAAATGTTTGGGCAAAAACTCTGTTCGAGTTGAGCTAGTGAGTCCCTCAAATGTTTTCTCTTTTTTCCGATGTGGGGAGGCAGGGGGAAGGCAAACAGACGCTGACTGAAAAACGAACAGACCAGCAAATACATGTTTATGACCGTCCATAAATGATGTCACGGTTTTTTCCCTTGACCCCCTCCCCCCATTGTCACAAAATGTCACACATTAGCATACCCCTTCCCCCTTTGTCACATGCCGCGCTATGTTGCCTAGGAAGGATGTCACACTTCTTGTTACCCCCTAACCTCCCCTTGTCAAAGTTTGTCACAATTTCACGAACTCCCCTCCCTCCTCGAAGCGTGACGTCATTTATGAATGATCCCTTTCCTTATTTGAACCTTCCTCCCATTCCTTATTTTTTTCACTAGTTAACAAACTGTTTTACTTATTTATTTATTGTTTACATTTTAGTAAAATTTTAAACATGCATCACCTTTTTTTTTTATATTCCTTTTTTTTTTTTTTTTTAGTTTTATTTTTGAGAGAAAGTCGTCTAAAAAGGGATCACTGATGTTGCGTCCTGCATAATACAAATGACGAAATGCTGTTTAAAGTTTGCAGAATAACATAATAAAAAAAAATATTAAGAAAAAAAACCCTGTCCTAGATTTTATACCAAACGAGAAGGTGACTTTATAATTTGCATTTTTTTTCTTTTTATAAAATGAGTTATAACAATATTTAGTTTCATATGTTGCTCATAACACTAAACTTTAAAAGAACTCTGTTAAATTTTACTTTAATATTTTTATATTTCATGCTTTGTTTCATTTACACCTTTTAAATTGTTTCAGCTTCCATGATGGCGTTGCGTGAAATAATTAACAAGCGCTGATATGTTAAACTTTTAAGAAGAGGTCAAGGTTTGCTTCTCCATGTTATTGCGGCGAGCAATTTTCTCACTACTTTTGACTTCCTCCTTCGTTAAAGCTTCATTGCTATCGTTTGTACATAGAGGAACGAATCAAGAGTAAAGTAAATATTTAAAGCATATGAAGCGGATTGTAAAATAAAATAAGCTTCCAGATAATTTTTGAAGATTAAGGAACGGGCCACATAACGGTTAACTAACATTTCTATGCACGTTGTACGTTTTTACATAATGTAAATTATTATTTAATTATTTATTCGTTTACCTTTATTTATTTATTTATTTATCACCTGAGCTTTTAATATATTGGAAAGCACGTTGGTTAGTTTTTTGCTTTATTTTATTCATTTTATTGAAAAAAAAAAAAATTGAATGTTTTGCGTCATTTTTTTGACCGTTTTAGATAATTAGTTTAAAAATTTGACGATTTTACGTGTTTTTACTAGTAATGATGTCATTTTGCCTAATTGGGAAAATTATCTGTCCTTGTCTTTGTATGCCTGTCTGTATACTATAAGGGATAATTTAAAGCGTAATGCAACGAATAGATGAAATTTTGGAGAGCATATACATGAGCCCTAATGGAAGGCAGTGCTGATTAGTTTTTCTTCCCAATTCCTTCCAAAAGGAGGCGCATCTGAACGTTTTTCTCTTTAAGCATGACTTTTATGCTTCAAGAAGTAATGGAATAATTCAAAAACAAATAAACAAAAATAAACTCTATGGAAATAGACCTTAATTGTTATGCAATACACTAATCGTTTACCTCATGAAAGCTGTATTTCGGTATCGTTTGTATTTCTGTAGTGCGGCTAAATGATAATGCTTCTTCCTATTGGATTCATGCATCTTTCAAAACGTTGTGTTGAAGCAAAGTGAAAATAATGACTATAAACCACTATTTTATTTGTAACATAGTTATTGCCTTTATTGCATATTTTTCGCTGACCAAAATTGTGACATACTTACTGTGTATAATATAAGGCAAACAAAAATCATTGTTTTTAACATGGCTTCATTTGAGCAATGCTTCATTACCAGCTGGTGCTTTTCGGCTTTCCAGACTTACGAATTTACGATTTTTCTCTTAGTCTCAAAAGAGTCGTTAAATCGAGAAGCAACTGCAGTAGGGACAGTATTATCAAAGAAACCTAAGTTTGCAGTCTGTATTTGTTGAGTATTGTTTAAGGACACATAGTTTAGCTCATTTGCGGACAGTTTTTGCCTGCTAGACTACAGTAATGTAGTATCTGCTGAGGGAACGTAAACGAGCAAAGATTGCAACATAGCGAAGCGAATTGAATAGTGTTTTTGCTACTTCGAAAGGGGCGCATGAGAGCGAGCAGGGTGCGGCCAAACCTTAGTAACAAAATAACTTTCTCCTTGATATTTTGATTTTTGTTAATAAAAAAGTAGAAAATATTACAATTTCAGGAAGTTCCTCTGAAATAAATATCGCGTATTGTAGCAAAAAATTTTTTACATATGGGATCATTCATAAATGATGTCACGCTTTGAGGGGGGAGTGAAATTGTGACAAAGTGTGACAAAGGGATGGTAGGGGGTAACAAGAAGTGTGACATCATGCATTATGCAACATAGCGTGACGCGTGACAAAGGGGGGATAGGGGGTCCGCTGAAGTGTGACATTTTGTGACAAAGGGGGGGTCAAATATATGGGAAAAAAGCGTGACGTCATTTATGAACGGCCCCTATGTGTATATTTAATTTTAAATAATACAATTTTAAATACAATATGAAGCGTGGTTTTTTCTTGCTTGTTTTAATTATCTATTTATTTATTTTTTTACAATTCTTATGATAAACATAGGTTTCTTTTTTTTTCCTTACTCCTGAATTAGAATTAAAATTACTATATATACAATTATGGGATATAAATATACACAATAACTGTTGTTCATATTAACAAATAATTTAAAGTACATTGTAACTTTCAGATTTTTTTTATAAATCATTTCAAATCTAATAAATATCCAATCTCGACCACAAACTTATTTCAAGTTGAAAAAAGACAAGCTTAGGCACTTTTGTTTTGTTATATATTGTTTAAAAAAGAAAAAAGCGAAAAAAGAAAGACCAGAAAGATAGAAAGAAAAAAATAATTCATGCATCTTTTGAAAGCTTTATTTTTGAAACTTTTTATACGTCATTTCTTCAGTAATATACGTTATGAACAAAGTATCAGAAAATAAAACTTACCTTCATATGTACTGTAGATCAAGCAGAGAGCTATGTATCTAGACGCCATACTTGCTACTCACAAAATGTCTTGACCGTGTATCAAAGTGTCCTCATAAATATCATATTTTACGTCATTGAGCGCAGTTAAACACAACATTTGAATGATAATATTCATAAGTGTTTGGTACTGAGAGGAGCATAATTAGGCATCTCGCCCTTTATAACTAGTTGGATATGTTGCATTTGTCGATAGAATGCGCTTATAAAAACATTTAGAAATTTGTTTATGCCTTTTTTCTGAAGTTATTCACGTCTACTTATTCATTAAAAAAAAAGTATTTATTATTGTACCTTTTTCACTAGTAAATTATCATGCGGATAAAATCGAAAAATACAACTAGAGACACAATCATTATAAATTGAATGATAAAACGGCTATGATGTATGATATTAGGCTTCACAAATTATCCCACAAATACCGATTTAATGCAATCCGCTGCGATGAGCGATTGTTGCAGAATAAATGTTTGCTTTTTATCGCAGAACACGTGGTTTCAGAAGCGTGCAAACAGAAGCGGAGAAACGCGAAACGCGATCTTCTACTCCTTTCGGAGTTCAACGGAGATGCGGAGTGAATCTTTTACCCGAGAGGCATCGCGGATGGTGATGGGCTCCGTCGCCAAGTTACCAAGTAATCCAAACATTTTGGCACCGTTGGCGACTGTGCTGTTTGAAGACGGGGATAATGTTTAGTTTAACGTTTCTACATCAGAGCAAAGTAGAAGAGAATGTATTTTTCCATCAAAAGCATTAACATTTAGGTGAAATAAATTGGCATTTTAAATTTAAACGCTAGTGCTTGGTGCAGTGAATTATAACTCTGCTTTACTTGAAGACATTTATTTATGCCAAATTAACTTTATCTAGAAAATATTCACAGAAAATAGAGGGGAAATGTATTACATGGTTTCATTTTCAAAACACACATTGTTTTTAACCTGGAATAAATTGATTGACGTTGTTACGAAATATATATATACATATATATGTACATATATGTGTGTGTGTGTGTGACGGTGTGTGTGTGTGTGTAATATCACGGTTACATCATCACATTATGTTAGTTGAATGTCTGTCTATGAGACAATCGTATCAAGCAGTCGTGAACAAAATCTATCAATCAGTTGTTTATTTGCAGAGTCAACATGGTTAATACGCATCCTAAAAGAAGAAGAAGACGAACACAAACCATCACAGTATGTATACGGTATTTGCATGTCATGAATCTCCGCGAAATTCCTGCGAACTGCCTTTAAATAATCTTTGAGCTATCTGGTCATTTGAGAATGCAATTCTTTTTAGATTCGCCGATTTTGAAAAATCCAGCTGGAGCTTATATTGCGTAAATTCTTTCCCGCGGTGAGAAAAGGGATCGGCTTAAGGGAATGTATGTAAAGTGCCTACAATTGTCTATCTGTAGGTCACTTTAGTTTTTGTGTTGTAAAATCGAAACTGAATTTAAAAACGGGTTTAAAAGAGTTTTTTTTTTTAATGTTATATATATATATATATATTCTTGTTAATAGCTGCCAATTTACATACGCTTGTGTAATTAAATTTTTCACTCCTGACTTTGGAAGATAAAAATGTTAAATGAAGAATTAGTGCGTACGATGAGACGTGCAAATAATTACTATGCTAATTTATATGCATGTTTAACTTTTATTTCTTGTTTTTATTATTTGATTCCTTTGAAAGCACATTTTGGAATAAGTTTAATTTAAGTATTTAATTGAGTAATTATAGATTACGGAAATTAAAAGATTAATTGAATATATTGGTAGTTAACTTCTTAAACCTACAAATAAACTCAATTTCAAAAATCACTATATATACTGCGTTAACATTCATTCATTAAACGCTATTTATGAATAAACATAAAATGCTTTATATAGTGTCACGAAAAATATTCATTTAGTCTTAAGTTTCTTAATGCATTTTGTTCTTCGGTTCTACTTTATAGGTTCCAGCAAAATGATGTTTCTTTGTTTCTCCGAGCCCACTCCTGCTGCACGCTCCGCTCCGTCTCAATGAAGATAATACTATCTTGCGACATTTGGTTCTTCTTTGATTTCGAGTTTTGATAGCAGATTCTTATGCATT
The DNA here is from genome assembly GCA_038502835.1 of Octonoba sinensis. Lineage (NCBI taxonomy): Eukaryota > Metazoa > Arthropoda > Arachnida > Araneae > Uloboridae > Octonoba > Octonoba sinensis. The sequence continues at coordinate 130,646,926 of CM076600.1, forward strand.
TTTTTGTCGCTGAATAAACCTAAAATGACTTTCATTGTTCCTATCACGTCAAGATATTTTTTAGAAATAGGGAATTTCGAAACTTGCATTCATCGAAAAATAGCCTCTTTAACCTCTTCAGACCCCTACTAAGCACAACCAATTTTGACGCAATTTTTTGGTTCTCCGATTTAAAAGATGATTACAAATTAAAATAACTAAACAAAATTTTTTTTATTTTAATTAATAATTATTTTTAATAATAATTAATACCCAATTTCCATGTTTAAAACGAAGTAAACTATCTGTTGTTTAAATTTTTAAAAAAAAATTGGGTGTTTTAGCTTTCAAATTGCACAAACAGTAGTTAATAACCACTATTTTAAAGTGTACCCAATTGGGTAAACTTGGAATGAAGAGGTTAAAACAGTCTTAAAATGTGTTTTTCTTATAATTTATCAATTTTTCAACCTATACTATGAATTAACATGTCTAAACTGGTAAGGGGGGCAAAAAAGGGTAGATGATGTGGATAAGCTCCTTCAGCCTTTATTATTTATGGAAATTGTCATAAACTTACCCTAAATTCCCATTAGAGGGCATTTTAAAATAAGCTGATTTGCTATTTTTCAGATCCGCAGTGGACCAGTCTTTAGAAGTTGGTTCCTGCAGAACACCGAAAGTGAAGTAACATTGACTGAGGTCGGTGCTTGGGAGGGGGACAACCTCTCGCGGCTGATCCGTGTACGCTAAAAGGAAGTGGTGCACGTTAAATATGTCGTGGCTCCAATGTCCTCCAAGTGGAACGATACCTCTGGGGGTGCCAATCCCAGGTGACGGTCTCTCACCTAGGAGCTTGTTCAAAAAATTAAGAGACCTTTCAAAGGGGCGGAAATTGGACTCCTGCCTACAAGGGCCCAGTTCGACTCAGGAGCAGCGTGCACTCGCCACGCACGAGGAGACGACAACAACAACTATTTTTTCAGGTATGTCATGCTATCAGGAACCTCTCATGCGTCTTCACTCACTCACTTAACAGGGAAAAATTGATTAGTCAAACAGCAAATGAATTACAAAACAAGGCCCAGTAGCACGTTTACTGAAGCCCGAATTCGTAGTTTAGTTGGACAATACTTTCTAAAAGACATTTTTGCTGTCTTAGGTTTATTCGAAAGACAACGGAAAAGAGCTTTGGAAAAAAAAAAGTTTGCAGAAAAATATTTTTGTGTGCATTTGAATTTTTCTTGTAAATTTGAAGACGATTAATTTATCTAGAAATTTCTGGAAACGCTCTATGCGCTCCTACCAACCCCCGAATGCACAACGTTTGTAATTTTTGACCTTGCATTTTTTTTTTTTTTTTTGGAAATTTCTGGGGGTCAAGTTGAGAGGCTATTTTGTTCCTTTGCTAGTAAAGGTAAAAACATCAAAGTAAGAAAGCACATGTTTCAAAACAAATTTCGTACATAATTTTCTGTCTCACGATAAACCTCCATTTAGCTTCCAGAAAGCCAGCTATGTTTGTAATAATTCTTCATTTTATGGCAATGAGAACCGAACTATTTGCAGCTCTGAAACTCTTGCATTTTATTTATTTATGTTTTGCAAATCTAAAATGCTTTCTCAAACTCGACTTCTTTTTAATTTCCAAATTGCGCATATGTATATTTATGTATTTATTAATTTTCGTTTGATACGAATACGCTAATATTAGAAAAAAATCACTCATTAGTTGCTAATTTTGTGTTTAACAAATGTATTCATGCAAAACATGCATTATTTAAGCCTATTTTCAAAAATATGAACAAAAAATTAAAAAAAAGATAATGCTTTCTGGTGTTAAACAAAATCATGGAAAAAAGAAGAACATATTAAGTCTCGATACATTGTCTCGATTATCAATGTATATTTCCACGGAGATAAAATTCTCTAAGACAGGATAAAGAAAAATATATAACAAATACAACTATAAAATGAAAGCAAATTATTCAATTTAGAGGTTTTAACTTGCACAAGGGGGGGGAGGCATAAGAATAAATAAACTTACAGATTGAATATGATTTAATGTTTTCATTTTTGATTTAAACTGTTTGACGCAAAACTTGAGTTTTTGTATTTTTAAAATAGAAAAAATAAAATATAATGTTTCTTTCATGTTCTTTATTCAATTATTCTAAGAAATCTTGACGTGAAATTACTTCTAATGTATCTGGAAACAGCGTGATTTAAATTTGGCTTTAGAATTGCATCAATGTCTTAAGTGTTTCGAAAATTCTTTGCTTGTAATAAAATCTTCAGAGTCTTCGAAATGTTTTAAATGTCAAGTGATACTCTAAGAATTTGTAAAAAAGGTCTTATATTTTTATATTAGTAAATAAATAAACTTGAGTAAATTATTTGATATTAACTTTACAAAAGATGTCGGTTGTCTAGGGCAGCAAAAAAGAAAAGCATTTTATTCTCCTACATTTAGTCATGTTTGTTTTGGGTGCTTAAGTACCTATATTTTTAAATAATAGAACATTCGTTAACATTTAGTTCAATTTAGGAATTATTTTATGTAGAAAAAAAAAATCTTCACCACATGCAAGAGTTAAATATTGATCACTCACTATAATTTTCTCAATATATACAATTCGACATGCCCGGAAACATTTAGGACTGTTCCAATATGAGTTCTTGAGCAGGTACAGGCATATACAGTTCCTGTCCAAATTATTAGAAATAATACTGCTTACACAAGAATAACAACCTAATGTTTTTAATCTCAGATTATAACTACAATTTTCACACTCCTCCCTTGAAAAAGTATTCGGGGGTTTTGAGTAATGATCCTCTTGCACTACATCGATGCCCATTCAGCAACTACGAGGGAAAACCACAACTTCACAACTTCGAGCCACTGCGTTGACAATTATTGCATCCAACTACAGCAAACATAACGTGTATGCCTCCAATATGACTGTTTGTGAGTTCTTACATCTTCGCTTATTCATTCTCCGCGTTAAATGATTTCCGTGTACTTAAAAGTACCTCACTTACAACGCTCTGTATATTATCAGGTTTACGTTCATGTATTCCAACAGTTTTCTGGTTTATTTTTGTGAACCTTATACCATCTATTAACTTTGTAATCACATTTTTAAATTATCTTATTGATGCAGACTACCGATTTTTTTAAAGGAGCTTAGTATATATACACACACACATATATGTATACATACTCTTTGTGACACGCCGTTGTGTACAGAAGAAACTATTTAGCACAAATATTGATAATAAGAGTATACAAGTCAAAATACAAATACAGTTGGGCAGTAAACTATATTTTTGCAAAGTTAAAGCACGATACATTACAGATGGAATTATATCTCTAGATTTATTAGTCCCATGAAATACTGCTATTCTGTCTCTTTTTCCTTGATAATTTAAGTAATAGAGGGAATTTCTGACCGTAATTGTAAGTAATTAAGTTGATTTATTAAGCAAAAAGCTCAATACGTTTAAAGGATCGACTTTCCGCACTAAACAGAACACGTTCCCTCATATTCTTTAAGCGAAAGTAAAAGATACAAAACAAAAAAAGAGAAAAGAATCGAATGTAAATATTTCTTTTTTAAGCAAAAGAAAACGGAATAAGTGAACTGTTATTATTCTTTACCATGTCGTTTCTTTGATTAAGCAATATTGATAGCATTGCATCAATATAGAAGTAAACTCAAACTGAATGAAGCATACTCAAAGTGAATAAGGCATTTTTATTTCTTTTTTCATTACAAGTTAAATAAAGGATTCCATTTTTTTACATGAATATTACTTAATATTGGATGCATATTATCATAAATAATTTGATGCTTTATCTCAACTCAGGTGGTCTGTAAGTAACGAATACATTTGACACAATTCACTTATATTTTTATTATATTTCATAAACACTATGATAATTTCCTGTAGGCTATATCTGCTTACAACGCCCTGGCTATATCCCAGGTGGCATTATACCCAGATATTCTCAGTAAATTTAAGCATGTTTATTTCAAATGTTTTTCCATATTTCATTGTAAAATTTCAGCACTTGCTGATTTCCATTTATATTCATTAAATAACATTTCTTAATTTCATGGTTTAAATGTTTAATTTAATTTACATTAAATTTTGATAATTTCGTTTCATGAAAGTATTTGCATTGCATTATCTAAACTAAAACATAATAAAAAAGAGATTTCACGAAAAATGGGGTAATTTGTATTGATATTTACAACAACACTATACCCCGGGCAGGGGCAAAGTGGTTCACTGTGGGAATCCACACTATGTGTTTACTCATAAATGTTGTTGTAAAAAATTGAGCATAACCACAGAGCTTAGAAGAATAGTGTCTGCTTTCTTTTTAAAAGCCTTTAACTGTCAAGTTATTTTGATGATTTGGGTACATATATTGTCAATTTGTTTTATTGCAAAAATCAAATGTTTAGTACAAAATAAAATATACTTAGTAGCTAAAAACTGATATTTTGAATTACATGCATAAAAATTTTAATATTTTGTAGCCACTGCATATATAGCCGCTGCATAAGGTTTTATAGCCACTGCTTGAGGTGGCTGCCACTCATTTTGGAACACCAGTGCTGCTTTCTGTTAAAAAAATTAAAACTGTAAGTAGTTCATTATGCTCCATTTTTCCCTCTAAGAAGCGATTTTGTGGTTCATTATGACCTATCTTCCCACATACGATACGAACTTTGGCTAAGTTATTTGTCCAGTTCGGGGGTCGGAAAGGGGTGACTTTTTGGGTGTCTGACGGCGGCTCTTCTAAGTGCCGCAAAACGAGTAGGGCCTTCCAATTTTCCCTTTTTATCAGTTATTTATTTCATTTTCAAATTTCATTATGTATTTTGGACAACAACATCTTTTCCTTGTTGTTTAATACTTTTTGAATTAATGCTTTTTTTAAATGAAATATTTTAAACCTATGGTGATAAATTAGTTGAAGAGGCGTGATAAAAAACGCGGTGAAAGGACAGAAGGCTAAGCGACGTCTGTCGCCAAGGGGCTACAAGAATGGAATTTCAAATTTTCAGTCATAAACTAGTTTTTTCACTCAGGAGAATCGTAAGATGTCGACCTGAAGAACTTACCTCAATAAGTTTGACTACATTTTTAACAAATGCGAACATAGTAATAATAACCAGGGTTGTGAATTTTAAAAACTGCAAATACGGGGCAGCAGGGGCATACGAACGTAAGAGGAGGGGAGAAACGGGATAGTGGGCACTGAATATTCGGTGTCCCATCGATTTTTAAATATCTGGAATCTGATCTGGTCATGGCACGTGTTCTTATCTGTCCAATCTTATCTTCCTCTCCCTCTCAAAAAAAAAAAAAAAAAACTTTGTCTGCAAAGACTATTGATTGTATTGATACCTATTCGACCTGAAAAACTACTATCCTACCTGTTTTCCTACTTTCATTGCACCTACTTCCACTTGAACCTCCCCCACCCCACCCAACTCCTTACCAGTTTGGATAGATCCTTGAGTTTTTTTTTTAAACTGTTTTGCGGAAAGCTTCCCACCAAACGGTTGTTGGTGGGAAGTTTTTCATCAGTACTTCGCATCTCCATATTTGTGGAAAACGTTATTCTGAATTATGTATTTCGTTTAATTAATTTATAAATTCTTCTTAATTCCTGTAATTTTAATTGACTCAACTGAATTAAAAAACTATAAACAAATAGATTTATATTTTTGAACGCATTAAATTTTACAAAGAATTATCCTATTCAAATACGTGCTTATTTATTTACAAACACGCATGTTATAAGGTCACCACGCATATAAGGTCACTTTCGCGAACTAGCAAGGAGTAACCCTATATCGAAGTCAGACGGGTAAACATTCATTTGAAATGAATTTAATGTTTCAAAATATGTGTTGGATATGAGAGAATACTCCTTTAGTTGCACACGAACAAGGAGTAAGTCAGAAATATGTGGAAAAAGTCCAGATGCAAATCAATCAAGTTTTCTAGGGGCGAAAATAATTACTAAAATATATGCACTTTATTGTTTTTAATTCCATTTTTCTTCACTTATTTTATTTATTTATTTATATTTATATAAGTTTAGTAAATATTTCTGTTACAGTGCAGCATTGTCATAATACTTTTTTATGAGTTACGTTTGCTCAAAATCATGCCCATCAAATTAAAACAAATGCATGAAATAAATTTTATATTTTAAATTCCGCACACCTCCCCAATGTAGTGAAAGGCACAAACTGTCAAACACACAACTCGAAATATATGCAGTCATATTTAAGTGCTTTACCCTTCAGTCCAATTTTATTTTTATCGCAACATATCATTGTGAAATCGCATTCAGTCTCACACAGCTGTCGTCAGAAATCAATCGTCTATTTATGGAAATCTTATTTCTGTGAAACAATCAATTCTTAGACATTTATTTTGAATTATGGAAGCAACACGTCATTCAGAGAGTAAATACCGATACGCTATATAAATATAATTTAACAAAACGAAAAGTTTTCGCAAGCATTTTTTTGCACTTTATGTTTTTATTTTGCATATTTTTACTACTTTCATTTTCGTTGAACAATATCTTAATCGACTAATTCACTCTCAAATACTGAAACAAGACGAGGAAAGAAAGAGAGAAGGAAAGTCATTGCTATTTATGCTGAAGGGGAGGTTATTTTTAATCTAATTTTCCGTAACAGTAAAAAAAAATATAAATAAAAGAAGTCTTAGTATATTGTAAAAGTATCGTTAAATGAAAGAAAAGTCAAAAATAGGTGAAGTAATTAAATAAAGATTGAAAAATAGAGAATTTGAAAATAGGGTTTTGAGATGGGGATAGTGTGTCGGTCTGTCTATCTGTGGGTCTGTCTGTCTGCTCCCAATAACTTTTGAGGAAGTTGACCGATTCATTTATTTATTTATTTATTTATTTTTTTGCTGCATTCGAAAGATCTCGGCGTATTATCATCCCCTTTCCAAACTTTTTTTAAATTTGAAAATGTTGAAAAAAAATTAACATTAGCGCCCATGGGGAAATATGAAGCAAATTAATTACCTAAACCCAGGACATAAGATCTAAGTTCCTTTGAACACGCTTATTCTAAGGAATTCTCTCTCGAGAGGATTTTTTTTTTATTTGAACAAATTTCGTTCAATTTAGAAAAGTTAACAAACCTTTATCATTAGCGCCTACTAGGAAATTTCAATCCTATATAAATCCTGACCTAACTGACGGATTTGCTTGAAACGAACTTTATTGGAAGAATTTTATGATGTAGAACAGGTACAAATACCAAGTTCATTTAGAACTACTGGACCCTTTTTTCCCACGATTATTTTCAATCTGGATTTAATCACGTTTCTAAATGAAAGAATAAATGCGAGAATGAATGAATGTATACATAGGTGAATGAGTGACTGAATAAATATATGAATGAGTGAGTGAAGGAAGGAATTAATGAATGAGTGAGCGAATGGATAGATAAATGAATGAGTGAGCGAATAAATAAATAAATGAATGAGTGAATGAATGTGCAATTAACATTTTAAAAATCATATTTTCAGCAATTAAGAACTAAAGCAGAATAGGAAATAGAACCAATTTGATGTTGGCGTATTCTGGAAAGTAGGCTCGTTCTACGCGGAACTACTTGTTAGGAATGATAACTAAGGTTTTTTTCACCCACTGATAAAATAATTGATAAGCCCTAAACTTATGCTAATCTTATACTATAGTAGCGATTTTGAATCTGGTCGGTCGAAGGTTTGTGAGTAACCCAGCCATAGGGAGGTACAGGCAGTCAAGAAACGTAAAAAGTCATTAATGATTTAATTTTTGTGCTGGCTGTTTCAGTCTATAAAAGCACTCTTTTTGCAAGCATTAAGTTTGACCCTGAAATAGACCATTTGTTAAATGAAGTCAATTAACATTATTAAAGAAAGATTTTTTTAAACATATATTACTTTTCAATTATTCAGTGAGCCTGTGGGAAATAGTTTGTGTTATGTATGTGGTTCGAGAACAGGAAATATTAAGTACAAATACGACTGCTTTCCTCCCTACGGTGTTCCTGCCTTGACGGGGCGGCGAGGCTTGTGTGCACCAATGACCCGGAGGGCTATGCCGGCGGTAGCTTGCTACTGGTAGGGTCTCCCAAGTCGGACAGGCCGAAGGGTAGGTGCCAGACTAAAAAGAACACCACCAGGAGCCAAGACAGTCTTCTACCTCATGGTGCTATGGTCTTTGGACAACAGAAGCTGCATACCCCCCTCCTATGAATCGGTTGACAAATGAATCTGAAGCTGCATCGTACGTCGCGCAGATTAACCAGGTACGCGCTCAAGGCTTAGGCAGAGGACCTTGTCCGAAAAGTAAGTTACAGTCTCCCAACTCACTGAAGTCGTTGAAAATCTTACAGTGCAACATTAATGGCTTGTCCACTCCAGCCACCAGAATCAAACTGGATCAATTGTTAAATATTGCAGTAGTTAATAATGTTCAAGTTATAGCTATACAAGAAACTAAATTAAAAATGAAAACAATCTTGAAGTACAGGGGCTTTAATATCTATAGGAAAGATAGATCGTCCAATGGAGGAGGAGGCTTGGCCTTCTATATCCGTGGGCGCAGTTATCAAAGTATTGACACCCCTTCAGTTGGAAATTCCGATCTCGAAATCCAAGGTATAAAAATTAACTGGAGAGGTAAACCCTTACGCATTTTCAATGTCTATCATCCTCCCAATCAAAAATACTTGCCTGATTGTTTTCCCGTTTTTATGGACAAAAATACCATCATCCTCGGCGATCTTAACGCCAAACATACTTCTTGGGGATGTTCCATTGATAATGACAGAGGCTCTGACCTTCTTCAAATCACTGATGACAATGGCTTTTTACTACTCAACGATGGAACGCCCACTCACACCTCCTTCAGTTATAACACTTCTGAGGCTTTAGACATTGCCATAATAGCCCAGACTTATTTCCCCAATGCTCCTGGACTGTCCAGGACAATATAGGAAGCTACCATCTCCCAATTATCATCGAATTCAAGAAAAGACAAAAGACGTCAAACTCTAATGAGAAATTCTGGAATTTCAAGAAGGCAAATTGGGCCTGTTTCAGAGAATCTGTGGATGAAGAACTGGCCTCTTTGCAACTTATGGAAGATGTAGACCAGTGCTGGCAGAGTTTCAGAAGAATTATTCTAAAGTATGCTAAGGCCTTCATCCCTAGAGGGAATGTTAAAGGCTTTATGCCACATTTCACCCAATTTACTACCACCTTAGGTCCCCTTTTTGAAAAAAGAAAACACCTCTTAGAATCTGCCAGTTCGTTGGGAGTCAACTTGAGACCAGAGATCAGCAAAATCAATGCAGAAATCAAACTAGCTTACACCCAACTTAAAAGATCTAAATGGAACGAAACTTGCAGTAAAATTGACATTAGGACACCGAACCCAAAGCTATGGAAACTGCTTAAGGGTATTGGCAAAGAGCAAACACAATATGAGGAATGCAACACAATAAAAGACAACAACGGACAAATGTTTACAGATGACAAATCTGCTGCCAATGGCCTTGCTGCTCACTACCAACAAATCAGCAGGCTCAACTTCACAAACGAGGACAAGCCGGTAATGCGCAAGGCAAGAAATATCGTTCATGGTTGCCGAAGTACTGATTGCGGTTATCCTTCTATGGCTACTCAATTTAATATGCAATATTTTCTACTTGCAATGGCCTTTCTCGACCTTAGCAAATCCCCCGGTCCGGATGGAATTCATGGCTACATGCTCGAAAACCTTGGATCCTTTGGTAAACAAAAACTGCTTGACTTGTTTAACCTCTCTTGGAGAAAGGGGCACTTACCCCAAGAATGGAAAAAAGCCACCATCATACCAATCAAGAAACCAAATAAAGATTCCTGCTCACCTGGAGACTTCAGACCCATAGCTTTAACCTGTACTACGAGTAAAATAATGGAGAAAATGGTCTTAATCAGACTGCATTTCTTTCTTGACAAGAATAATTTTCTCCCTAGAGAGCAATTCGGCTTCCGAAGAGGCCACAGCACCATGGACCAAGTTCTTTTCTTCGCCCAAACTATCAGAGATGCGCAGAATCACAGGCCAACCCATCACAGCGTAGCGGCTTTATTGGACCTCACGAAAGCTTTTGACAGAGTATGGAAGGATAAACTCGTTATAAAACTTCACGATTCCTTCAACATTCGTGGCAATACTCTGGCTTGGATTTCAGACTATCTACATTACAGACTTATCAGGGTGAAGTTCAATGGAACCCTCTCAAATACGGTTCATCTCAGCCAGGGTGTCCCCCAGGGAACTGTCCTCAGTCCAACTCTTTTTGCTCTGTACTTGGCCGGAATTGAGAAAACTGTCTCTCTCGGGTCTCGCATCGGAATGTTTGCTGATGATATTGCTCTTTGGGGCAGCGGTGACGACGTTGTCGAGATTGAGTCGAGGCTCAACAACTCCTTAGAAGCCATATCCAAGTACGCAGATGAACTCAAATTGAATTTCAACCCAGCCAAATCGATAACCACCTTCTTCACTACCAATAAGCGACTTTATAAATATGAACCATCCTTGTTTCTCAAGCACCAGAAGCTCTCCTACGAGAAACATCCAAAATAATTGGGTTTCATTCTCGATCCCGAATTTACAAGTAACAAACATATTGAATTCATTGTTTCGAAAGCCAGGAAGCGCTTAAATTTTATTAAGTGTATCGCTGGTAGGGACTGGGGCGCAGATGCAACTACCCTTAGGACTTCCTATCAGGCACTTGTTAGACCAATTCTTGAATATGGCAATCCTGTCTACTGCTGTGCTTCTCAATCTAACTTAAACAAATTAGAAAGGGTTCAACTGAGCGCCGCTCGCATCATCACTGGATTGGAACGTAGCTGTCCTTCAGAGATCGTCCTTTACGAAGCAGATCTGCAACCTCTTTATATTCGAAGGCAAGCTAATTTAGTGAAATTTTTTAATAAACTTTCTAGTTTAGACCAAGGCAACTTAACTGCTACTTACCTAAATAATTGGACCTGCAATCAAAGGCTGAAGAAAAACAGTCCTTTTAGCCTTGCTAATTCACAGCAGTTAATCGCAGAAAATATAGAACCTCATTATCTTCATTACAATCTCAATTCTTGCTTGGATCTCTCCAATGTTAGTTTCCATGAAAGCCTCCCTACCACGCTTGATAAGAAAGATTGTTTACCTGACTTCCTTAAACAATTGTCCCTGGAAATCATCAATAAAATCCCTCCAAATGACATCAAAATATACACTGATGGCAGCAAAATGGATGAACGGACAGGCAGTGGAGTGTATATTGAAACACCTCGAGAGAACTACACTTTTCATCAACGCAACCCCGATTTTTGTTCCGTTTTTCGAAGCGAGCTAATTGCAATCGACAGGGGACTAGAGAAAATCATGAGTGAAAGGAACTTTGGAAATATTTGGATACTATCTGACAGCCGTAGTTCAATCCAACACCTCAAAAATTGGGCCCTCATTGGAGATAAAACCAGTTTATCGATCTTACAAAAAGTAAAGCTCATTTCCCAGCAGCATGAAGTCTACTTTCAATGGATCCCGTTCCATGTCGATATCCACGGAAATGAGTTGGCTGATACTCTTGCAAAGAAGGGACTAGACCATCCAGTCCCCTCTACCTCAGAGCTTATATACCTTGAACGTTTCGCAAGGCAAAAGGCCCAGAACAAACAAAAGTGGCTGCTGCCTCCTCCTCACTACTGGTATAGAGCGCAAAGACCAGGACTCTCTCTTTCTCTTCCTGGTGACAGGCAGACAAACACTTGCTTGTCTCGACTTGCCAATGGACACCTGAAAAGTCTCACTTTTTCTGATAACCATAAGATCTTCCCCCTTTACCCTAAATGCCAGCAAACCCAGGCATCACCTAAGCATATCTTGACCTGTTTAGGGCTGGACTGGGACGACATCCATTCCTCTCCCCTTTTGGTTTCGGACTTACTTTTTGTCAACGGATTTATTGATCTGGTCTGACTCCGTCAGACCATATGGGAATTAGCAACAACAACGACTTCTTTGCACATATATACAATTTTTACTCATATTTTTTCATATGTCTCGTAACAGAAATATTTACTCACAATTTCTGCTTTTTTTCTATTTTTTGCTATAGTAGCTAGATTTCTAGTGTTCCTCATTTTTCTGCACTGTAAAGAATTTTGGTCTATATTTTCAACTTGTTCAGTAACTGATATTCATGTTTGATATTTTAATGTTTTATGTGTTCGTGTAAAATAAAATGTAACGTTAACCCAGTTCATATCAAAACTTCATTACAATTACTCACTTTTCAATTTTATAGAAATGAGCAGACGTAATGCAATTTCGATACGCAATTGAGTCAACGAACTTCATATTCGCAAAAATAAAATACTGTCGAATTCTTTTTACAGCGGCAAAAAAAAAAAAAAAAAAAAACAGGAGGGGGGAAGGGAGAACCTTTACTAAAATGAATAAAAATTGGTAAGTGGTATCAGACTTTGATTATGAGGTCAGGCTTAAAAGGCTCAATAGGTATAGTCTAGAGCAGAGGAGAGTTAGGGGGGAGATGATTCAGTTGGTTTAAATTCATTAAAACGGGAAGTGTTCATTAGCTGCAGTTATGCACTGAAGGTAGAACCAGAGTTCATTGTTTTAAGCTTTTCAACTCTCAGGCTAATTTTTAAATTAGGAAAAAATGCTACTTCAATAGGGTTGTAGGCAGTTGGAATAGTTTACCGGAGGCGACTGTTACTTGCAGTGGGGTAAAAACTTTTAAGAAGGCACTTGATGTTCATTGGGGATTGCTAAATTGACTAGGACCAGTCTAGCTGGCTCCTGTACCTGTTGCTGATCGTCACTTTCGTATTTGTATTTATTTGTATTTGACTAATCTTCAATTTAGGTGTTATTGCACACCAAAAGGCGTGGCAAAAACCATTTTTTTAGTGTAGTAACTTGAACCATATGTGATTTTTCTTGAACTCTTAAAAATTAATTGTTCGAATCAAAAAGTGAAACATGGGAATGATGTGCCCGACGCAAAGATCTGTTGAACCAAAATGTTTTATGACAACAGGAATTTCAGAAGTTTTCTTTTTTTTTTTTGGGGGGGGGGGGGAGCAGGCAACATTTCAACCATCTCATACTATAAAAATAATTTAACTTTGTGCAAGTAAACAATAATAATAAAATTACACGTTAATTTAAAGCACAAATGAGCAATAAAATGCAGACATATGTTTCGGGATTGCTTGGAATCCCTTTTTCAATGCGACAGGGAGCTTCTAGATGCAAAACATCCAAATGAAGCAGACAGAACAACAAAAACAAAGCTTATATAGCCTAAGAATTATCTGTAAACCAATGAGAATAAAGGCAGCGTGAAGTGGAAGTAGAAGTAGCAGGAAGACACCAATAAGAGAGCAACAAACAAATCCAGTTGAAAGTACAGGAAGTAAAAAGGAATATCAATAAAAATAAAGCAAAAAAGACGACAGCATGCATAAAAATTGCAAAAATAATAAAATAAAATACAAAGAATAAAATTGAAATAAAAATAAGTACAGAAACTACCAAAACAAAATGCAAAACAAAGTACACATGTAAAGGAGGGGGAGGGGAGGGAGGGAGGAAGGAGAAAAATAGACACAAAAAAGGAAAACAACAAGAAAACATAGAAAGAACAACAAATTAAAGAAATTTATGCCAGACCTGTGAAAAATAAGGAGTTGAGGAAGAATCATTAACCAAATTAGAACTATTCCTGTTAATATGATAAGCTTCCCAAAAGTCAAGCTCTAAAGGGGAAGAACATTTTTGAATAATTTTACCAGAATTGAAATCAAAAGAGTGGTTGGAATTCCAACAAAACGTGCTCTGAAAATTCGCTTAAATGAGCATAAAGGTTATGTACGAAAGCAAGAGTTAAATAAGTCTAGCATTGCTCAACATTGTTGGAATTCCAACCACTCTTTTGATTTCAATTCTGGTAAAATTATTAAAAAATGTTCTTCCCCTTTAGAGCTTGACTTTTGGGAAGCTTATCATATTAACAGGAATAGTTCTAATTTGGTTAATGATTCTTCCTCAACTCCTTATTTTTCACAGGTCTGGCATAAATGTCTTTAATTTGTTGTTCTTTCTATGTTTTCTTGTTGTTTTCCTTTTTTGTGTCTATTTTTCTCCTTCCTCCCTCCCTCCCTCCCCTCCCCCTCCTTTACATGTGTACTTTGTTTTGCATTTTGTTTTGGTAGTTTCTGTACTTATTTTTATTTCAATTTTATTCTTTGTATTTTATTTTATTATTTTTGCAATTTTTATGCATGCTGTCGTCTTTTTTGCTTTATTTTTATTGATATTCCTTTTTACTTCCTGTACTTTCAACTGGATTTGTTTGTTGCTCTCTTATTGGTGTCTTCCTGCTACTTCTACTTCCACTTCAAGCTGCCTTTATTCTCATTGGTTTACAGATAATTCTTAGGCTATATAAGCTTTGTTTTTGTTGTTCTGTCTGCTTCATTTGGATGTTTTGCATCTAGAAGCTCCCTGTCGCATTGAAAAAGGGATTCCAAGCAATCCCGAAACATATGTCTGCATTTTATTGCTCATTTGTGCTTTAAATTAAAGTGTAATTTTATTATTATCATCTCATACTATTTTATTTTTCACTATTTATTGCATCAAATATAACATTAATTTTGACTTACACTTTTTTTCAATGATCCTTATACGTGATACTTTTCACTTATGCAGGGTTCCTTACATTTTAACGGGACAGTTGGTGAAAATTGGAATTAATTAATTTTATACCATGACTTGAAGGACATACTAAGATTTGTCTTAAAAAGGAAACTATCAAACATAAATTAAAACGCTAATAACACGTCCTTTTCATCTTTCCTCGTCTTAATCTGGGCGTGGCATTAAATAACACTGTTATCACATATAGAATGTGCTTAAAAATGATAAAATATGACTTATTTTTAATTTCTTTAAAGTAATTTTAACTTAAAATTGAGGAAGCTCCGTTTTCAGTTTTAAGTACAGATGTTTACTTAGCATTTTTAGTTACACAAAGAAAAATTATTATTTTATTTTAGCTGCAAAAAATTTAAATTTCATAGAGCAATTTTACGTTCATAATTAACACAGGACATTTTATAAAGGTTAATTCTTCAGAACAATAGTATTTGTATTAAAAGTAAGGAGTACCGTGCAAGAGGCCAGAGCAATTCAAAAATGTGTGTAGTATAGGTTCTTTAAAGTAGGAATACGTGATGAATAATTTGTCGGATTCGGATTGGACGCAGTAAAGCAGGAAAACAATACGAACAGGTGAATAATTAACGCTCTTCAGGATTGGTCTATGACGAAATTCCACAGAGAGCTTTAGCTCTCTCAGTTGGTGCTTTTGGAAGCTATCGGACCGCTCGATGCCCTCTGGCACAGCCTCTGGTAGCCTGTTTCCGGAAGAGCGTTCGCCTGGAAACAGGAAGGTCCGAGTTCGATTCCCTAGTGGTCCGCTATTCGTAGCGACGATGTACTCTTGCTTCGCACGTGTTGTGGTATTTCTGACAGTGTGTTACCTCACATATGAGGAGATTTTTTTTTCTTTAGTGTCTCAAGAATGAGCAATTGCCGTTTCAATTTTGAGAAAAGGGATAAGAGATTTTGGTAAATTGTTTACTTAAAAAATAATAACTAAGTTTTCAAATCTAAATTTTTTTGACTCGGAGCTGTTCCCAGAACGTGATGTTCTTGAAAATAAGACATTTTCTTTCAGTGTCAAAAATTCCGATTTAACTGTGAAATTTTTCTCATTTCTCCCTTTAGCGCGAATAAAATTCGGAAAAGGTAAAAATGTGAACACACTTAATGGTGCAAGTATGATAATACAGATGCATCTCTTTGCATTTAAGATATTTCTGTTCTCAATTTATTGTGTTTCCTTCTCAAGTATAAGAGTGAAAATACAATCTAATCAATGCACAACTGATTACATAATCAAGAGTAAGAACTTTTTATTTTACTCTATTCTATTTAGGTTGAAACGCGTACTACATATTTTTCATTTTAGTAATAACTAATTAAAGACTGAACGAAAACTAGCAATAAACAATCCGTAATTTCAATATCATTTACGAAATCTCTTGACAGGTAATTAAATTTCAACTATTAAAAAAATCCAACGTTCTATGTAAAAACGAAAATAAGTTTCCCTACGTGTTAATTTATAAAAGTAGGATGCGCTTTTTAAGCAAGCATAATTAAACGTGAATGCAAAAAATCTTACACTAATTGAGGCTGGTAGGGAAGGAGACAGTTAATTATAAATCAGATCATCGTCGCTAACTAATACTTAGATCTGCTAGCTATTTACTTGAGAATATATCATTATTTTTCATTGTTATCCGAAACAATTCTTGAAATTAATTGTAAAGTATTTTACTAAAAATAAATGGAAAACTTTTAAATAAACTTATATCTTGCTTATTTTCAGAAGGAAGAAAACTGATTCAAAAAAATAAATAAATACATAAATAAAACTAAACTACTTTGCCTCAGAAAGTTTTTCTTGTTGTATAGTTTATTATTTTAAGAAATTTAGGGAAAAACATTATTAATAATAATGAACTTTATGCACAAACTATGTTGATTAACTGTGATCAAGACATGTTCATTCATAATTAGCAGAATATTTTGAAAAAAAATAAAAGAAAAAAAATACAATTGAAAATATTGTTAATATGGTAGTGTAGGATATGGTTTCTACTTACTATAACTTACTAATTAGAAATTGAACTCATAATTTGTGACTACAGTTGTATTTCTATCATTTAGTGCATGGAATAATGTTTTGAACTATTGGGATGTCTTTACAATCATAACCCGTACAAGCCTTTAATGAGTCAATCAAATATGTAGAACAGCCACTTTTTTAAATCTGCTAATCTTAAATACCAATGTCGTGTTGTCCCCGTCTAGCGGGACATTTAAATACTTATACAAGCACCAGAAAACACTTAAACATTTGCGTTTATTTA
Organism: Octonoba sinensis; assembly: GCA_038502835.1. NCBI lineage: Eukaryota > Metazoa > Arthropoda > Arachnida > Araneae > Uloboridae > Octonoba > Octonoba sinensis. The sequence goes on from CM076600.1 coordinate 130,664,059, forward strand.
AAACGAAACGTTAGAGAACAATAATCAGTCTCCACACTTTCAAGCTGATATCTTCAAACCAGCAATAGGTAACTGATTACTGTCACATAACCAGTGCGTACCACGCCACGCTATAACCTCTATAACTACGAGCGTAACAATCAAGCTTATATATTTGATTGTCAAACAAATGCCCCTACATGTTTTAACGATTGTTAAAATTTTGTGCCATTTTTTAGTGGTTTTGTTTTGTGTTATAGTTCTTTTTGATTAATAACGCTTATACAAAAGTTAAAAAAATCATTCTTTAATTGTGTTCTGCATTTAGTTAATTATGCTACCTCCATAGTTCATTTCGGTATCATAAGGCTCTCGGTCAAAAATAATTCCAGAGGAAAATATTTTTTTTGTTCCCACATTTTTTTGCATTTTTCAAGGAAATTGCGTCGCTTTTCACGTGCCGTCTGTTTCATACGATCATCTGTCAAGGAGAGGAATTTAACTCTTTATTGCTCATCTACCCTCCACTGAGGATGACTTTGATGTGTTTTCTTCTACGTTTCATCTTTTCTAAATTGTCCTTCTTCGTAAAAAATGAAAGCAGGCAACAATAAGTAGAACACAGGAAATCCCAGAGGTCTTAAACAGTACATAGGTAATGAAGAAAATAATCATCGAACTCTAGTTTCACCACCTAGTATCCACAGAGCACGTGTCGTTTGTTTATATCCCTGACTACGACTAATTGCAGTAAAATGACAAAAATGCCATTGCTTACGCAGACTTGTTTAAGTGTTCATCATGGAAGTTGTAATCACATTGTGGCTACATCATCGATAAGTTAATACTAATATTAAAACTGTATATTTATTGTTACAAAATAAGAAATTAATAAGGAGGATAAGCTTTATAAGTAAATGTTTTTATGACGGTTTCTGTCCACTGCATTGAAATGATTGCGAACGAACTAAGAAATTACTATCTGGTTATGTTCTGTATGCAAATTAATTTCCCTTCCAACTTCTAGAAAGTATTTTGAATTAAAGCCTTTCAAAAGTTATAGTAATGGATATTAACAATTTTTTATGTTGTTCTGTGAATCATTTCGAAGACATATGTGGCGGCATAAACAATGACATTTTTTTATTTCTATAAAACTACATCGGTAGCATACAATAAAGAAATGAAGATAAAATTTTGAAAATAATGAAATTGGGAAACTAATGGCAATGACTGATTTTCTTTTTTTGAAACTAATTTAAAGTTAGCAAGGTGAAAGCAAAAAAAAAAAAAAAATCATGGGAAATCAAAGCGCAGGCCCGAACCCGTGATCTATCATTGCTTTTAATCATTCAAAAAATCAAAAGCACTCGAAAAGAGACATATTTATTTTTAACATAATATGTGATGTTGTTAACACAAAACAAAAATACAATGCAGGATGTTGATTATAATTTGTAGATAAGATGTAGTGATATTTTTTTAAATAAAAAGGAATATCAGGAGTTCAAATTAATTAGTTAATTAAACAAACACTTCTTTCTTGTCACATTCAATTAATTTTTTTTTAAATATACTCTTTGTTATTTGTATTTCCTCTAAGAAAATTGAATTACCTAGAATTCTTCGTTCCGGCCAAAGATAAAATAAATAGAAGCAAACCTATAGAAATAAAATAGTAAAGATAATATTCTTCTGAGAGTTCGAGAGTTTCATGAAAGGGTTCTCTTTCCTCATTGTGGAACCAATTGATGTTCTTCTTATTCTATTCACAAGGTGATAGATGTCGAATGAAAGGTAAATACGAAGCACTATAGAGGTTTCCAACTCTGTCTTAAGAAATACAAAAATACGCTCAATATCTCTGAATAAAATACTGTATGAAGTAAATATTAATACTTTTAGAAGAAATATTGTGCCATTCTTTTTATTTGAGAACATTTAATTAGATGTAGTTTTTAATTTAAATATTTTATGTACTTTTTCCAAAAATTCATTTTTACCGCAAGGGCAGTTTGTTATGTATACTGTAGATTGAAAATTGCTTAGTGTAAAATTTTAAAAAAGTTTTACTTCTCAAAACGATTTTAATTTGCATCTGCTATATTGTTTTTTATTTTTTTGAAGAAATATATAGCTTCTTATGCCGTTCACTGTTCAATCGCCGTGTACGCTAAAGGGAGCTGGTGCAAGTTAAATCCGTCGTGGCTACAATGTCCTCCAAGTGAAACGATAACTAAGAAAGAAGAAACATACCCCAATCAACAGAAGAACCGATAGAGACCAACCACCGAACATGACAAGCCACCGATTAAGTCTAATTACCAAACGTGATAGAAGAAGAAAATTGTATCATGCCAAACGGACCCGGGCCGTTGCTTGTTTATAGGATGTAAATATCCTATGTTTTCCCAAGGGCCGCCAGCATCACGGCTGGCAATGTTTTTGTAAATATTTTACTTTTATTATTTCACTCCATTAATCAAGACTGGTACACTCGTACCACATGTAAAAACAATGAAAATAAAACACGAGGAACACAGCCGGATCGTTGGTTGGTTTTTGAAAATGGTTGGAACAGAACCTCCCTAGCGTGCTAGTTCCCTGAGAAACCTTCGGGTAAAGCAGGGCATGGGAGGTTCATTGGGTACCTCTAGTATGGGGGGCAATCCTAGGTGACGGTCTCTTATCTGGGAGCTGGTTCAAAAATTATGAGACCACATAAATTGAGGTTTAGTCAGTCTTCAGCCCTGACTAAACGCCCAGAAATGCTTTGATGTTGAGAACCTAAGAGTAACTGCCCAGTCTTAATTAATCTTTGGTCTGTGTCACTGCCCGGTGCGTTAGCAAGAACCTCTGAGAACCAAATTTTGTTTGCTACCTCCGATGCCGGGTAAACTCCAGCTTGGATTTCTTCCCGTAGTCAATGGAAAGCTTTTCTATGAGGAGGGAGGCTAATCCAGATCCTTGCCTCTTCCAAAGCTGTGGAAGATGAGGAAGTCCTGCAGCCCCGTGCACTGGTCAGCCAGCTTCAGGTTCAGGACCAGGATGATAAGTTATTTGCCGATTGTGTAGTGGCACGGGCTTAGTTGTTGACCGCGTCTTCTTTGCCGGTGATCAGCTGCTCTGGATGGCAGAGCTGACGGTATGTGCCTGCTGGAAATATAAAAATGTGAGTTTAAAAAAAAGAGGAGATAAATAATAGCGGATAATATGTGAAAGCTTTGCTATTTTTTTTACATTTTGACTTATTTTATGATTACTTTTGTTCAAACTGTAATCAGGTACGGATTAAAATCCTTAGATGCACAAGGCAGTAAAATAATTTTGGTGCCCCCATACAATTGCATATTCAAAATGCAAACAATAAATCACTTTTTTTCTCTTTAAGTCGAAATCTAACATGAAGCAAAAATAACGTTTATTCTGCAAGCTTAGTTTTAATTAGAAGAAGATAGAAGTGCGAGTGTCCTGTATTGTTTAGAAATTATTGTATTGTCTATTTTAATGCTTAAAAACTGAACAGAATTGTACCAGGTTAGCTCCCTGCTCTCTTATACAAATGAAGCTCTCATTATAGTAGAATAACAATTTTACTTCTTTTCCTTGCTTTATTTTCTGACCAAATGCTCATGCACATCTGCATCTATGCATAATAGATATAAGGTTTCCAGCCTGCCTCGATACAAATGTGATCGAAGGGGATTTTAATGTATTTTGTTTGTTAAAATGAACGTAACAATTTGTGGCTATTAGTGTTAATAATTTAGAAAAGAAATGTTCCATATTTGGAAAGGCACGCACAGTAGCGTCTTGTATAATTATATCATAATTTAAGCTTTAAAATATTAGCATATATTATCTAAATTAATTATACTCATTTTTTAGATAACTTACTAGCTTTATAAATTAAGTTTAGCAAGATTAAGTCTTCTTTATATATTTTCTGTTTACTGAACTTTTGGCGAAGATATGAATGAAATTGACAAAGCTCATTTGCGAAATTTTCGTTTTGAGAAGGGGAGCTTAATCATTTCATCTTAAATTTTAAAAATGATTGTAAAGTTAATTAATTTTGTTATTTAAATGAATAATGAAACGTTTCTGAGGTGCTCTTCTTTTTTTTTTTTTTTTTTTTGTTGCCCTAAGCCTATGCTTTTATTTACTTATTTATTTTTTCACGGGCTAATCTCCTACTGACCCTTGGTGTTAAACGGTACATTTAAGACTCAAAACTTCAGTCGTTGCTGCAGTGTTACAATTTTTAAATGCTTGTTCAACTGGAAAACATAGTTCAATCATACGCTATGTGTAGATCTGTATGTTTTTTTTTTCTGTTATATTGTTTCGCACGAAATTTGTTTATTAGCTTAAATTTTATTTTTTCTTTAAAGTTTATAAGTACTCAAACTCCACAACATAAAATTTGTTTTCTTTTTCTTTTTTTGAAATAGAGTTGCATAATAAATGTCTTCGGAAGATACAATGGACGAATAAGTTGTATTCTCACCAAATTCAACCACAAAAGCGTATACCGTTAGAGGAAAGAAGTCAGCTCATATTTTAGAATTGTAGAATAATTCCCATATTTTTAGGCACCATAACAGAAACGCTAGGTATGTAGGCAACCACTACTTGTTGAGCTCTGCAATCTTTTCGTGCGAGGGTCACGTAATAAATAAATAAAATATAAAGGATCTACTATACGCCATGAGTAAAACATAAGTCAGGTAAAAATGAAAAATAAAAATTTTTAAGGGAACATTAGCGTTACAACAAAATACCTCGCGTAAAAAGCGAATGAAATATTTATTTTGATGTTAGTCTTTGTCTAACTGCCTTTCGCTTTAAGCCATAGTATGGATTAATTCTGCTCCTCATTATTCTTCATACTAAACCAAAAAATGTCGTGTAAAAAATTATGATTCAAAAAAGATAAGTAGTAGTAGGTGTAATGCAATTGAATATAGTATAAAACAAGGAAATAATAAATGAATTATTTGTAGTATGTGTACGCGTAACATTTCAGAAGATATTTTTTTTTCGGCTTGTTCTTCGCCTACAGCTACAGTAAAATTGAATAACAAAACCGTATTTGCATTCTCATCTATAGCATCGCTGATGAAAAGATGTGAACAAGAAGAAAAAAGGAAGATAAGAAGAAATAGTACACTTGAAGAGTATTCAGCTGTTCTTGAATAGGTTTCCCTCAAACATTGTGGAACCAATTGCGATTCCCTTCTATCCTTTTGGAATGATGATATCGAATAAATGGAAAACATATAACACAAAGAAGCACACCTTTGGGGCATCCTTTTAGATTCTTCCGAAAAACTGTTTGATGCTTAGGAGCTACTGAGTATTTTCAGTTCGTAATGGATTTTGTGAGAGTGAAATAAAGTGTGTTTCTCATTGCATACAACATATATATGTTTAGTTTTCTGTTCACACATGTGATTAAAACTAATACATGAAAAAGTGAACTGAAAAACCTAACTTTCTGCTAGTGCTGTGCCTTAAATTGAAATGAAATACACAATAAAATTATTATCTATACAGAGGTGTGAAAATTACTAGAATTAGCGCACATTTTTTTAAAATAAATTATCAGTTTTATTTAATGTTAAAACACACATGGATCATTAAATTGTAAAGTCCTTCGGTAGGACAAAAAAAACTTCTTTCCCGAGATTATCAACGAGAATTTGGCGATGGTACTGTACAAAAGCAAGGGAGATTGCTAACAATGCCTATAGTAAGAATTTGTGTATTTTCATTACAAGGCGGTTTTGTAGTGAAATTCTTATTTAGATGGAATATATTTGATAAAAGATTGAATAAAAACATTTTTATATTGATATTAAGACAAACAAACAACTATTTTTAGCACTATTTTCATATTAAAACATATAGTTGTGTATACATTTTCTTCTTTCTAGATTTTAAGGTGATGAAAAAAAAAACTACGGCTCTTGCACCTGTAAAGTTGCGATTACTAGGATATTGCCTGAAGAAAAAATATATTTTGTAATAATTAAAAAAAATAGTAATAATAAGAATTTCATTAAATCACTTAATTGGCTACATATTTTAAAGAATTTAGTTGAATAATTATGCGTTAAATGACATATCAACAAGCTTAAATTTAAACAAACAATTTTAAAAGGAAATTGCGTTGCCTTAAATAATGATGAAAACTTAATAAATATAATCACTTTTTAATGCTACAAAATCTAGCGGAAGACTTCAAGAATATGTGAAGCCTTGATTCACAACTAGTACGAACTATTTTGTGATGACTTCCTTTATCCTCTCTGGATTATTATAATCATATGCGCAATACAGTTATAGGATTGCAGCGTTGTACCATACTAGTACATGGAAGAAAATGTCTTTTCTTTCAGCACCGCAATCAGTACCTGGGTATTGTTGTAATCCCTAATTGTTAATAATGGCGTTTCTGGGTCAAACGCCATTATTAACAATTTCAGAAAAAAAACACAGTAAGTTGAAGTTAATACCTTAAAAATGAGTAAGTTATGTTTGTTATACAAAAAACAACAACAACAAAAAATAAAGAAGGAAAGCTTTAATGGTCTAATTCAGTCAATATAGGTTGATCCAGAAATGAAAACCCTACACTAAATAATTTTACTAAATGCTAATTGAAAACATGAAATTGACTGATATCTATTATATGTATACCAATAATAGCTTTTGTATAAATGATAATATGAAACACATTTAATTTGTGTAAAAGAGAGAGAAATCCATCACATTTTTAGATCAAAAATTTGTATATATTTATTGATGGATTTTTAAAAATTCTACATATTAGCTGAATCTAATTTAAATAAAACATTTCTAAACTATTCATGATTTTCGTTGAAAAATCAGCAGCTTGTTTTTGCTCACATTTGGACAGAAAAATTTACTTTGCTGTATAATTAAATTTTCATTATTTAATATTCATTTAACGAATGTATTTTTAAGGCTAAAAGGGGTACTATATTTTTCTTTACGTTAAGCAGATATTTGTTTCTCTACGTTTAATATTTTTAATTTACATAATTAGTTAGAAGTTTGAAAAACTGATTGCATGACAGGATCTAGATTTCATTTAACCTTTTGTTTATTTAGTTCAGAAAACTAAATTTAGTATTTTTTTTCAAGATACTTATGTCAACACACACAAAGATACAAATTTTTATAAGTTGGGTTTCCAGATATGTAATTTAACAGCAAGTTATTTGATACATTTGAATCACAGTAGATTTAATATTCAAATTATTGTTCTTAAACGATTTCAGAGCAACATTTCTCAAGTCAATAATAATATCATTCTACAGAGATAAATCCACATTAATTGATATAAAAGGTCCATTCTATTGCCACCGCACGCTCAGAAAAATGAATAAAATTATATTCGTTGATATCCAAAAGTCTTGCTTAAGAACAACAAGAATTTCCGTCTAGAACTATAAGAGCCTACTTTCCCGTATGCACCAAATTCAAATTTATAAGCTAGTTATCTCTTTCGCTCCCAGTTAATTACTTCAAATGTACCTTTTTCAACGGATAATACATATTCATCCACTCACTCATTCATTCTTTCACTTATTCAGTCATTCATTTATTCATTCATACACTTATTAATTCATTTACTCATTGATGTATTTATTCATTCATTTACTCATTCATGTATTTATTCACTCATTTATTTAATTTTTCATTCATTCCATCCTTTATGTAATTTATGATTTATTTACTCATTTATTCATTCATTCATTCATTATTTCACTCTTTCATTTATTTGTTAGGAGGTATCCTTAAAAATCCCAATCAAAACATTTCCTAGGAAAATAGACTCGTTCAGTTCTTCTGAACTTTGTATTTGTAACTGTTCTACATCGCAACGTCTTTCCGATAAAGTTTGTTGCAAGCAAATCCGACGGTTAGATAAGGCATTATATGGGATTGAAATTTCTTCGTATGCGCTAATGTTAATTTTTTAAAACTGTTCAAAAATGAACATAAATTGTTCAAATCAGTATTTCACGCCGAGAGCTTCTTCCAAAGAGCTTGCTCATAGGAACTTGGATCTTGTGCCCAGAGTTTACATAATTTGCTTCCTATTTGCTCGTAAGTGCTAATGTAAAATTTTTTTGAACTGTTCAAAATTGAACGAAAAAAATGTGCAAATGAAAAAGTTACATATGGAAAGTGAAATGTCCTCACCGAGATCTGTCGCTTGCAAAACGAATTTTTTGAATCGGACAATTCGTTCGAAAGTTATTAGGGGGGAGGTGCAGACAGACTGACCGACAGACACACATTTTCCCCCACCTCAAAACGCTACTTTCAAATTTTTATTTTTCAATCTGTATTACGTCACTTTTTTTCTTACTTTTCTTTATTTTTAACGATATTTTTACGATACCTACATTAAGACTTCTTTCATGCTTTATTATTATTATTTTTTACTTTTACGAAAAAGTAGGCTAAAAAGAAAGGTGAAACTTCCCGATATTCCCAGGTAAGATTAGTTTCTCAATGTACAAAGATATTTACACACATGTTGTGGTTTTGGGAACAGTGTAATTATTGAAAGTAATAAATATTTAAAGAATTAGCTACCCGGTACTCTCGTTTACAACACCTTAAGCATTAACTTTCTGCATCTGATCAACTGAGGCTGCTTCAACTTAAGCACATTACTAATATGTTGCCTTTTCGCACCGAAACAAACATATAAATGTAACTTCCCTTTTCGGTTTAGTTCTCAAAGTTTATAATTCCTTAAAAGGTACTCTTTACTCAATTACGAAAGAAAAAAAACTTAAAATGTTCAACTTTTATACCCACCTCATCTCGTTAATAAACAATACCGTGGAAATAATTTGCTTAACAAGTTCACAACTCCCAGTATTTCAGCGGCTGCAGTATATCCTTGGATGAGTAGCACATAATAACATTAAATATATATTCTTTACATGAGAAGATGGAATCCACCTAACCTCACTGCTCAGGAAATGAAACTCATCCATCAGAAATACTGTAATAAATGGATCTTTCGGAAGTCTTACAGCGTCTATATGAGAGAAAAGATATTCGGTTGATAAGAATCATTGAAATAAACGTGATATTTTTCACTTCATATTTAAATTTACAAATCCCTTAAGCGGGTAAGGGGCCTTTATTTATTTTTTCCAGTTGGCAACAATCAGTTTGTTTACTGTTTGAAAAAAAAAAACTAAATATAGGTAAAAGTTTTTTTTTAATGCTATAAACTAATATTATTCCATAAGTATTTTTGCAAGATCGTTTTCCTAAAAAAATGTTTTGAGTTGCAACGCGTAAATATAAGGAGGAGGGGTTTGGCCCCATGTCTGTGTTAGCGATATTATACCAAACATTTTGACGAAAAATGTATTTCAAAATGAGTAAAAACAACGTTAAATGGAGCAAGTCAAATTTTAAAAGGGCAGACCGGTGCCGTTTTTAGGATTTTGTAGGGATTTTGAAGATTTTCTATTTTCTAGGGATGAGGGTGTTATTCCATTTGAAAAAGATTAAAGGCAAATAATGCTTCAGGATCTGATAATGTTTACCCAAAAAGTTTAGTATAATGTGCAGATGATTTAGTGGATGTTATTTTAACTGTTTTCAAATCTTCATATAACTCGGGAACTGTGCCAGTGGATTGGAAGCTGGGAAGCAGAACGCCGCTCTTTAAGAAAGGGTCTGAAGCTGAGGCAGGAAATTAGAAGCCTGTGAGCCTTACTTCAGTCATTTAAAAATTATTGTAACTGAACAAAATCAAGATTGTGAATTACCTGGAGACAAATGGTGTGCTGACTAGTTTGCAGTTTGATGGAAGGTAAGTCTTGTACAACTGGTTTGTTACCTTTGTCGAAAATTGGGCTCCGAGTTGCATAACTACAAAAAAAACTACACCTGTATACCAAATTTCATCTTTCTAGAACTTGCAACAACACAAAAAAAAATAAATAATAAAAAAAAAAAAAAACGCACACACACACTCACACAAAAAAGCATCTTATTTTATTGTATGGGTAGGAGATTGATAGAAGAATATGCCTATTAAAAATTTAAATAAATTTGACATTGCTGAACAGATGAGTTAAACTTCATTTTTTTTCAAAATAGCTAAGCGTTTTCTTTTTCTATTAAGGAAGTTTATATTGCTTACAGATAATAGTTTTTGCCGTTAAAAATGCCAAACGTTTTTCAATAATTTGGTGCCTTACTGAAGTTAGAAAGAGAGAAAGAGAGAATGAAAAGCTAATGGTACACAATGTTGGTACACGGAAAAATATTTATATCATCATCTTATTTAAATGAGTGCGGGCTTCTCTATCTCTACTAATAACAAGAAGTTCCGTCTAGAATTATACGAGCCTACTTTCCCGTATACACCGAATTCAAATTTATAATCTAGCTATATCTCTCTCTGTCTTTCTCGTTTAGCTTTAATTCTTAATTGCTTCAAATATACCTTTTTCAACGGTTAATACATATTTTATTCAATCATTATTCATTAAGTCATTCATGTATTTATTCACTCATTTATTCATTCATTCTTTTGCTTATTCATTTAATCATTCATTAATTAAAAAATATTCTTGAAAATCAAGAACAAAAAATTTCATAGGAAAATAGGCTCGTTAGTTCTGGATTAACTTTCTATTTTTACGTGTTCTACGTCATAAGCGCTTTCCGATGAAGTTTGTTCCAAGCAAATCGGTCCGTTAGATCAGGAATTATATAGGATTGAAATTTCTCCGTAGGCGGTATGTTAATTTCATTTGAACTGTTCAAAAAGGAACAAAAATTGTTCAAATCAATATTTCACACCGAGAGCTTCTTCCAATAAGCTTGTTCATTGGAACTTGGATCTTGTACCCAGAGTTTACATTATTTGCTTCATTTTCGCCCATAGGCGCTAATGTTAAAATTTTTTGAACTGTTCAAAATTGAACAAAAAATTGTTCAAATCAAAAAGTAAAATATAGAAATGAGATGTCCTTGCCGAGATCTTTCCAATGCAAAAAGAATTTTTCCAATCGGACAATTCGTTCAAAAGTTATTAGGGGGGACAGACCGACAGACAGACAGACCGACAGACCGACCGACACACTTTTTCCCCATCTCAAAACCCTACTTTCAAATTTTTTATTTTTCAATCTTTATTTAATTACTTAACTTATTTTTGACTTTTCTTGATTTCTAACGATATTTCACGATACATTAAGCCTTCTTTCATACTTTATTATTATTTTTTTTTACTTTTACGGGAAAGTAGGCTAATAAAGCAGCAAGTATGTGTGTGTGTCTGTGTGTCTGTCTGTGTCCGACGTAGGGCCCAGACCGTCCAGTGGATTTTCATAAAATTTGGCATGAAATTAGTTTGGAACATGGGGGTGTGCACCTCGGTGAATTTTTTCTGAAATTCGAAATTGTTCTTCTTTTATTCCAATTTATAGCCGAAAGTTTCATAAAATATTCATTTTCTATAGGAAGGAATTATCGCATCGCTTCAAGCTTGATACCATTGAAAAGCGCGTAAAAAACTACCCCGGAAGGAGTTTCGCTCTAAGTGCGAAAATTTGAAGCCTCTAAATTACCTAGAAAAGAAGTTATAAGCATTTTTCTTTGCAGTTCGAAATTATTTTTTCACGGTAATTAACTTTAATTTTAATTGTTACCATGCCGACTGACTATTAATCCTTTTTAGCCTACTTTCCCGTAAAAGTAAAAAAAAAATAATAATAAAGCATGAAAGAAGGCTTAATGTATCGTGAAAATATCGTTAAAAATCAAGAAAAGTCAAAAATAAGTGAAGTAATTAAATAAAGATTGAAAAATAAAAAATTTGAAAGTAGGGTATTGAGATGGGGAAAAAGTGTGTCTGTCGGTCTGTCGGTCTGTCTGTCTGTCGGTCTGTCTGTCGGTCGGTCTGTCGGTCTGTCTGTCGGTCTGTCTGTCGGTCTGTCTGTCTGTCGGTCTGTCGGTCTGTCCCCCCCTAATAACTTTTGAACGAATTGTCCGATTGGAAAAATTCTTTTTTCATTCGAAAGATCTCGGCGAGGACATCTCATTTCTATATTTCACTTTTTGATTTTAACAATTTTTTGTTCAATTTTGAACAGTTCAAAAAATTTTAACATTAGCGCCTATGGACAAAATTGAAGCAAATTCTGTAAACTCTGGGCACAAGAGCCAAGTTCCTATTGAAAGCTTATTGAAAGGAGTTCTCGGCGTGAAATATTGATTTGAACAGTTTTTGTTCATTTTTGAACAGTTCAAAAAATTAACACAGAGCTTACGGGGAAATTTCAACCCTATATAAATCCTGATCTAACGGACCGATTTGCTTGGAACAAACTTTATCGGAAAGCTCTTATAACGTAGAACATGTAGAAATAGAAAGTTTATCCAGAACGTACGAGCCTATTTTGCTATGAAATTTTTTGATCGGGATTTTCAAGGATATTTCTCAGTGACTCAATGAGTGAAATAATGAATGAATGAATAAATGAAAGAGTGAAAGAATAAATCAATGAATAAATGAATGAGGAAAAGAATGAATGAATAAATTATTGAATAAATGAAAATATAAATAAATGAGTGAATAAATACATGAATGCGTAAATGAATGAATAAACACTTGAATGAGGTAACGAATGAATGAATAAATGCATGGCTGAATAAATGAAAGAATGAATGAGTGAGTGAATGAATATGTATTATCCGTTGAAAAAGGTATATTTTCAATAATTAGAACTAAAGATAAATAATAAAGAGAGAGAAAGAGATAGCTAGATTATAAATTTGAATTTGGTGTATACGGGAAAGTAGGCTCGTATAGTTCTAGACGGAACTTCTTGTTAACCTACTTTCCCGTAAAAGTTAAAAAAATAATAATAAAGCAGGAAAGAAATCTTAATGTATCGTGAAAATATCGTTAAAAATCAAGAAAAGTCAAAAATAAATTAAGTAATTTAATAAAGATTGAAAAATAAAATATTTGAAAGTAGGGTTTTGAGATGGGGAAAAAGTGTGTATGTCGGTCTGTCTGTCTGTCGGTCTGTCTGTCGGTCTGTCGGTCTCTCTGTCTGTCGGTCTGTCCCCCCCTAATAACTTTTGAACGAATTGTCCGATTCGAAAAATTCTTTTTGCATTCGAAAGATCTCGGCGGGGACATCTCCTTTCCATATTTTACTTTTTGATTTGAACAATTTTTTGTCCAATTTTGAACAGTTCAAAAAATTAACACAGAGCTTACGGGGAAATTTCAACCCTATATAAATCCTGATCTAACGGACCGATTTGCTTGGAACAAACTTTATCGAAAAGCTCTTATAACGTAGAACATGTAGAAATAGAAAGTTTATCCAGAACTTACGAGCCTATTTTGCTATGAAATTTTTTGATCGGGATTTTCAAGGATATTTCTCAGTGACTCAATGAGTGAAATAATGAATGAATGAATAAATGAAAGAGTGAAAGAATAAATCAATGAATAAATGAATGAGGAAAAGAATGAATGAATAAATTATTGAATAAATGAAAATATAAATAAATGAGTGAATAAATACATGAATGCGTAAATGAATGAATAAACACTTGAATGAGGTAACGAATGAATGAATAAATGCATGGCTGAATAAATGAAAGAATGAATGAGTGAGTGAATGAATATGTATTATCCGTTGAAAAAGGTATATTTTCAATAATTAGAACTAAAGATAAATAAGAAAGAGAGAGAAAGAGATAACTAGATTATAAATTTGAATTTGGTGTATACGGGAAAGTAGGCTCGTATAGTTCTAGACGGAACTTCTTGTTTCTTTTCACGAATTAAAATTTATTGCTTGCTGTTTTTAGCCTACTTTCACGCAAAAGTAAAAAAAATAATAATAAAAGATGAAAGAAGGCTTAATGTATCGTAAAAATATCGTTAAAAATACAGGAAAGTCAAAAAAAAGTGAAGTAATTAAATAAAGATTGAAAAATTAAAAATTTGAAAGTAGGGTTTTGAGATGGGGAAAATGTGTGTCTGTCGGTCTGTCGGTCTGTCGGTCTGTCCCCCCCTAATAACTTTTGAACGAATAGTCCAATTCGAAAAATTCTTTTTGCATTCGAAAGATCTCGGCGAGGACATCTCATTTCTATATTTTATATACTTTTCGATTTGAACAATTTTTCGTTCAATTTTGAACAGTTCAAAAAAATTTAACATTAGCGCCTATGGGCGAAAATGAAGCAAATTATGTAAACTCTGGGTACAAGATCCATATTCCAATGAACAAGCTTACTGGAAGAAGCGCTTGGCGTGAAATATCAATTTTAACAGATTTTGTTCATTTTTGAACAGTTCAAAAATTAACATAGCGCTTAAGGGGAAATTTCAATCCTATATAAATCCTGATCTGACTGACCGATTTGCTTGGAACAAATAGAAAGTTCTTCCAGAACTAACGAGCCTATTTTCCTATGAAATTTTTTAATCGGAATTTTTAAGGATATTTCTCAGTGAATAAATGAATGAGTGAAAGAATGAATCAATGAATAAATGAATGAGGAAAAGAATGAATAAATGAGGGAATAAATACATGAATGAATAAATGAATGATGAAACATTTTAATTAGTAAACGAATGAATGCATAAATGAATGGCTGAATAAAGGAAAAAATGAATGCGTGAACGAATATGTATTGTCTGTTGAAAAATGTATATTTGAAAAAATTAAGAACTAAAGCTAAATGAGAAAGAGAGAGAAAGATATAGCTAGATTATAAATTTGAATTTGGTATATACGGGAAAGTAGGCTAGACGGAACTTCTTGTTAGCATTTTGAGGAGCAGGCGATTTTTAATTTATTTATTTCTTTTTTTGGATTTTGATTATTATTTTTTTAAAGCGAATTGAAAGTTATTTCCTGCGGCTCACAGGCGGTTGATAGTTTTATTTTGATTTCCTTATTTTGACTTGTATTTTACGAGACCATTTTCCATACTGCACGGGCGTTTTTAAAAGAAATGTTATTCTTTATAGCGATTTTTGTTATTCCAGCTTATTATTACTATTTATACTTTCATTTATTTTATTTTATTTTCGCCTGTGAATTAGTACATGTGTTATTTTCCTATTTGAGCTCGGATGAAAGGTTTACTCCGCTTTCAAAGCTTTGCTTGCTGCTGTTTTTTTCTGCAAGCTACAAAATTTCGTCTTTGTTTTGAGCCGGGTGCAGACGCTACGTTTTGCACAACTTTTTGTCTCCGCAGTTATTAACTGGAAAAGAAAATATTAACTGCAAAAGAAGTTATAAGCGTTTTTCTCTGCAGTTCGAAATTATTTTTTCACGGTAATTTACCTTAATTTTGTTTGAATTGTTGCTATAACGATTGGCTTATGATCCTTTTTCTTAACGAGTTAAAATTTATTTCTTGAGGTTTTTAGCATTTTGAGTAGCAACCGATATTTAATTTATTTATTTATTTATTTATTCATTTTGGATTTTGATTATTCTTTTTCTTTAAAACGAATTAAAATTTATTTCTTTCAGCTCACAGGCGTTCGATAGCTGGTTTTTTTTTTTTTTTTTTTTTACTAATTTGACATGCATTTCACGGGGCCATTCTTCATAGTGTACAGGGGTTTTTAAATTAAATGTTATCCTTTATAGCGATTTTTGTTATTCCAGCTAATTATTACTATTTATATTTTTATTTATTTTATTATTTTCTCTCGAGTGAATTTGCCTATTTGAGCTCGGCTGAAAGGTTTTTCCTTTTTCAAAGCTTTGTTTGCTCTTGTTAGTTTCTGAGCGCTACAAAATTTCGCAGTTCTGTTTTATCGTCAATGAATAATAGCTAAAAACTCATTATGCTAAAAATTTATTAATTGAAACTATTATAATAGATTATAATAGTCCTTTCTGTGTGGTTACTTGAACTAAACACACAAAATGCGTTTTCTCTTGAATATTTTTTTTTTTTTCGTTTTGTTTCATTTCTTTCTTTTTTTTCCCTCTGTTTCCTGTATGTGTTTTGTAAAAAGAAATGCTTAAATGTGTAGGATCGTTGATTCTTATCCGTTTTCGGATATTTTTTAATTATGTGGAATGCTATATTTTTTAATAAAATAACATAATTTACACTTAAAAAGAGTTACCATTATAGACACAATGGCAAACCGACTGGTCTTTTCATTTTTAACAAGGGCATAGCCGTGCGGGTACCGCTAGTCTTATTATAAAAATATTTCTTTACCTGACATAAAATATACGTAATGGAAATTACTTGATGCGATGGAGGGTATGAGGAAAACATTGTATTTTTCCTTTAAAATCACTTTGTATTTCTAGGACGTACATTAAAATAACAATCCATCAATGCGTAAGCTTATCTGCACTAAAAGTGAAATTAATCAGTAAAATGAGTTGCATTGCTGTGTTTTTATTATTTATTTTATTTTATTTAGTTGTTTATATAATTCTAACGACTTCGTGAATTTCCAATACTTTTATGCCTTCCTTATCGGACAACTTGCAGCATTTTCTCTAATGTACATAGAGTTGATTGTTCCTACAACTCTAAATAGATTGCGTGGCTTCAACATATTTCCATCAGTGAGATGTGTAACGACTGAACGATAAGTGATAGAAGAAAAATATTAATGTTGTCTCATGAAAAACATGGATGTTAGGCTTAATCTCTATGATTTTGAATCATTTGTAGGTTTTATTTATAGCAGTAAAAGTTAATCGTACAATATGACGAATGTGCATTCTAAAGTGCATTGGAAGTGTTGAAGACAAAACTCTACTAGTAATGAATAGAAACTATTGGAATATTTTTAAAATTGCTATTATTGCTAAAAGGTTACATAAAAGATAAGCTATCCATCTAAATTTAGTTTAGGAAATGCACGTAATACTTAATACGTGCACGTAATACTTTGGTTAAGGTAATATTAAAATATTACCTTAACCAAAGAAAGGCACAACATTGCGATAATATAAAAGTTTTTACTTAGTTTTATGACTCATTTGTTTCATTTCTCCGGGCACTTGTTTTCTCTATAATGTGGAAATATGGATCAGAACTTTTGTAATTAATATTTCTGAATCTTCATGAAAATAAAAAATAATGAAAAGTAAATAAATGATACTTTAAGATGGAATGATAGTTATTCACTTTCAGCATTTGTATTTGTTTCGTAATCTGTAAACGTGGGACAACTGTAACTTATAAATACAAGTTAATTTAATTACTTACCAATATTTCTGTATCGAACAGTATTACTTAAAAAAGAAAGAAAGAGAGAGAGAAAAACACCTAAAAAGAGAGTACATAAAAAGGCTAACATTCACGTGAGTAAAAAGTTAAATGCCTTCTACTTGATGAACTTGAAAACCGCCTAAAGGCTTCAAGTTTTTGCAAGACATATTTAACATGTGTATTCTGTTACAGTAAAAATGGTCAATGCCGGTTCAATTGTTTCACTTGTTGGAAAAAAATTCAGTCACTAAACAAAATTCAAAATCTACGTTAAACACTCAGACGATTACTTTAGAAAAGGCTTTATAATCTCCGTGAAATTTCTACCTGAAAAATTCAAATAAAGTAACAAAAGGATCGCATCAGTAAAATACTGTTGGGGCGGGAAATGAGAAACAACAAACATTTGACATTAGTAGGATAATAAGAATAAGTACTTACGTATAAAAAATAGTATTTATTATTTGAGTTGCATTATTTGTATTATTAGACCAGAGATGTTAAGTGGGGGAAAGACTATTAAATAGCAATAAAAACGACCCGAGTTTCGGAGTCACAAGGAACTCCTTTTCAATTTTGCCTCTGCACCACGAACCCTGTTTTTTTTTTTTTCATAAATCACAATGGGCTTATCTTTCAATTTTTTCTTGAAATTCGGTAAACATCGAATTTTTGTGTCGGTTCAATCACCATTGCGCAGTTTGAATCTTTTGTAAAGGTATTTAACACAATATAGCCCGCTCAAAAACCTGCTATTTTAACTGAAGTGGTATGCTGATTCTCAATACTGTAATTTTCTGCTCTCTCTCTCTCTCTCCCTATATATATATATATATATATGTGCGTGTGTGTGCGTGCGCGCGCACTTTAAAATTGTATGTTATACGTACAAAGGTAAAGAAATATAAATGATCTGATTACAGAAAGGAAATTATTTTGAAAAAATAAAACTAAATGAGTGTAATGTACTGTTAACAGTTCGAAATAGTTTTAACAGATATTGTTTTCAGAGCATTATTTCAGAAATAATTTCATTCTTTTTTAAAGGCAAGCTCATTCAAGGGAGCGAAAGAGCTGCGAAAACATATTAGTTAAATACACCTCAAGTTTACTTGATAAAAATATTACTAATTAAGTTTTTAGAACTCATTTCAGCGCATAATTTTAAAAGTAAATATTTTTTGAAGTGGAATTGTAAAAAACGTCTTTCCCATAAGCGTCTTGTGAGCTGTTTTTTCTTTTAATATGGATAGAATGCGAGGGATTCTGTGAAAATTTTCACTAATTTAAGATTAGAAGAAACTTTTAAAAAACTGCGCAAACAGATTGTATTCAAACAAAATTAATTTATTCGCTGTGTGTCTGATAGAGAAAGAAATCCTTTTCAATACATATTCGTTTATAAAAGAATAACAAAACATTAAGAAAAATTAATGTTGAAAAGGAGAACAAAAAGAAGGTATCATAAACAACAATTCTTCTATATAATGAATCATAAAAAAACTTCTTTATAATGACTCACAAAAGTGTCATAAACAACGATATCTCCATAAGAACATTATTCATTGACACAGTAGAACCTCACTATTCGTACAGAATTCGTTTCAGGGGCAGTTCGAATGGCGATTTGTACAAATGGCGAATTATTTTTTAGCATAAGATACAGTGTCAATTGAATTAATCCGTTTCTGACACAAAGATGGTTGCTTATTTAAATCTATAAAAAAACAAATGTACAGTACTTTACATGAAATTATACATAAAGAAAAATTTAACTGCACTTTGCTTGTATTGGGGTGAGCTGATCGCATTAGTGGAATGTTGAGAGGAGGCAGAGAAATGGTTGGAATAGGAGTCCCCTTCTATAAAAGCATCAGGTAACATCCCTTCAAGAGTTTTCTACCTTTCTGCTGCTCTCTCTTTTTTCTGTATTTTTGCACTAGAAGAATCTTTGGTTTCTTTCTCTAAAAACCTGTCCAATGTTGTATGCCGTTGACGATTGTTCTGAATTTTCTAAATGGTCAATAACATTGTCGTTTAACACGTTAATGCTGTTGACCACAGCAGTGTTGGGATGCCATTTTTCCACCACTCTGTGTTTTCTCGCTGGAGTAACACAGCTGTTTAATTTATGCAAAGGAAATGCTTTCCTTACTACTTTCCTCCTCTGAAGAAGAAAGTTCTTCAACCATTTCCTCTTGCGGCCCCCTTAAAAAGTTAAAATTATCAGCAAAATCTCCAAAGTATTAAAAATTTAAAAAAAAATCCAAAGCGCCATACAAATTATTTCCAGACAAGTTCAAAATGAGCATAATGTCTCGATTTTTTTCTTAAAAAAAGCCAAACTGGCAACCCAGCTGGCCCCTGGCGCTGTCCGAATCACGGTACAAGTATGAATGGCGAGTTGAATTTTACTTGAACAAGTTAGACGAATAGCAGGGCGGACGAATGAATGTATTCCACTGTATTTTTTTTTTTATGAAGGAATACAAATTTGCGATGATTGTGATCTTCTTTCTGAAAACTGCTCTCACTACTTCTAAAACGTAATGGGTTACTCATGAACATACATTTTAAATATTTATATGAGAGAAAAATATTTGGGAGCTCGTTCTTACAAATATAATCACTTCTGTTGAATTGTTTCAAAAATAAGTGTTGGTTTAAATGGTATTCAACGGACTGATTGTTTTCACTTAGAAAATTAACTGTATTTGTCTAAAGTAGTTTCTATGCGATGCAAACAACTTGACTTCTTTAATTAAAAAAATGTTCGGATTGCAAATCGTGAGGTTGCTTGCTTAAGCATTTTAAATAGTTTTTTTTTTTTTTTTTTTACAATATGCGTTTTGAAGAATCACAATAGAGTTCATTAATATAAGTATTTCTCAAAATAGATGGTACACAAACTCAAACTTCCCTTAAAACGTTCAAGTCCCTTAGTTTTAGTATCACCTGGAGGCATAGGCATAACCAGGGGGGGGGGGTTGGGGGTTCAAACCCCCCCTATTGGGTATTTACTTATTTAGGCACATTTAGGCACACAAAAAAATTTCTGGCTACGGCCTTGCAAAGCACAATTTGTTTTCCCCTAAGAAAATTAAACACATATGCATATGATTTTTTTTCCTTTTTCTCTGAAGAGTTGTGATCATGACCAAAGTATGCAGCTCATAATAAAGAAGACTTTTCATCTGGTTATAAGGTTATAATCAAACCCCTTATCACCTTGGGGGGGGGGGGGGGTTAACAGCGAAAGGTGGCTTCAATCACCGTACCACACACAGACAAACAGAGATCCTTTTAACCACTCCAGAGGGTTTTCTTTCTTCTTGATGTCTTTTTTACCCAAAGGCAGCAATCTGGGAATACAATCGCACAAGTAATAAGTTTCCTGGAAAATATTCTCTACTGTGATGGAGTCCTAAAGTCCAATTGTCCTAATGGGTTAAACCCTCAAGCCAGGAAGGGATGCTCATCAAGAAACTTAAAGAGCAGTTTGTATTTATTTATGACTTCCTGTCCAAACACCCATTTTGGTAAAATCTTTTTTGTAGATGAGCCGATTGGAAAACTGATGAACCGTGTTTGCATTGCATTCTCATTTACAGAAGTTCTCTCATCTCTTATATTTTAAATGTTTTTTTTTCTTATTATGGTCCATCACTGATTGCATTACGACTCTGGAAATCAGACATTCAACGTTTCCAATCTCACTGCTACGGTTTAATGCTGCATTTTAATTTACAATCAAGTATTATTTATATTTTAGATAAATTTTTAATTATTTTCGATACATAATAATGTTTGCACTCCAGCGATGGACACGTTCGTCATCCAAAAAGAAAAGAAAATTTGATTCAGACGCTTCCACTTCTGAGGTATGTTTTGCTACAAATTTAACAAATTTTTTAGAAATTTATTGTGGGGATGAGCATTTTTGTAGGGGAATTTGGATTTTTTCTCTAAAATTCGACTATTTCCCAGTTTTAATAATATGAATGCTTGGACATAGAAGATTGCTTAGCGCTAAATTTTGAATTTTCTATTGCGTTTGAATTAAAAAATAAACCAATAGATCTAGTAAGGAATGTTTAATGTTTTTGTGAATCAAGGCCGTATCCAGAGAGGAAGGGGACCCACGGGCAGCCCCCCAGAAATCTTTTGCAATGTATCATATATTCCTCCCTGAAACTTTGCTTTACATAAGTGTGTCGAAGTCTGGGCCCCCCCGAAAAAAAATTCTGGATACTGCCTTGGCTCCGGAGCAGGGGGAGCATGTTAATAATTAGGAGGGCAGTGTATGCTTCAAAATCATACCCTTTATATATACATATTAGGGTGGCCCTTATTTTTCAACTTTCGAAAAGTTTAGCTCCCAACCCCCTATCTTGTTCCAATCAACAAAAAAATGATGTGTGCAAAATTTTAGCTTAATCGGACTTCATTCTGGCGGCCCTTTTCGACCAGGAGTTTTTGAAATTGTCATCTGTAAAGTTATTTTTCAAGATATTACTGTTATTTAATATTTGATGCATAAATTAATAATTTTCAATCCCAACATCTTCAGGCAAATAGCAAGCGTTGGTTGTTTACCGTGCAGTCGAGAAATGGAGTAAAACTAACAAAATTCAGGCACTTTGCTGTGATACTACAGCAAGCAACACAGGCCGAATAAATGGTGCCTGCATAAATCTAGAAAAGTTGTTCAATCGTGACCTGTTGTACCTCCCTTGTCGTCATCACATTTTTGAATCAGTTTTGAGAAGCTGTTTCGACTTGCTGATGGATGCGACTACTGGTCCAGACATGCCACTTTTCAAAAGATTTAGAGAAACATGGGTTAAAATTGACAAAAATGTTTACATAACTGATAAAAATGAAGTGCCTTATGATGTCCGCTCTACCATTATTCATTTTATTGAAGATCAGCTTGCTACTCATAAACAACTGCGGGATGATTATCGAGAATTGTTGGAGTTATCAATGATCTTTCTTGGAGGCATTCCAAAAATTGTCATATCTTTTCATATACCAGGAGCTGTAAGTCATGCTAGATGGATGTCAAAAGCAATCTATGCATTTAAAATACAGTCGAACCTCGTTAATTCAAACACCCTTAAAACGAATTACTGCTAAGACGAACTACATTTGCTATCCCCTTCCTAATGTATTAACAAATAATGCTAATTTCTTCGTTTAAGACGAACACGCCTAATTCGAACTATCGGATAAATCGAACTCTTATTTGTGGTCCCTACCCTTTCGAACTTCGATTCAATACGAGACACACGTTAAAGTCATTTTTTTACTTTACCAAACAGCGAAAAAAAAAAAAAAAAAAAGAATAATTCATCAGAATGTCTTAACAATTTAGATGTCAATGAAAACTTCTGGAGCAATTGTTCAGAAAAGAGTAGGAAACAATGTTATAGCTGAGTATTTTAAAAAACAATACGGAATTTTTGATACTATAATTTTGAAATATTTTCTCTTGGTATGTGATTTTAGTTAATAAACGTTTAAAGTTATTGAATTTTTACTTTTAAAACTTTTTATTTGAGAAGCAAAAATTGCTTTTTTTTCTTATGACAAATTCAAAATCTATAGCATTGATTTATATGTGCATTAGGGACTTAAATCGAGCATTGTATACTGGAAAATAGCGTGAAATTCCTCTCTTGCTATCTAAAAAAAGGATTTCATTGTTTTTCGGATAAGACAAACTACGGTTAAGACGAATTTATTTTAAAAGACCCTTCGGGTTCGTTTTAACGAGGTTCGACTGTATTCTTATTTCAAGATCAATTTAAATTATCTCATAGGGAGAAGAATTCCTTAAGAAGAATATGTATTTTTCTTGCTCGAGTGTATGTTCGAGCATGGTTCTTGTCACCAGATGCAATTAAAGCACCCTATCATGATTTTCTTTTCAAGTATCAGTTTGCTAAATTATCAGGCTATTGATCCAGCAATCAGTAAGGCTACTGCAAAAAATTTTCAAAACATCTCTGATACTTAGTTCCCGAAACTGTGGCTTTTTTCTTTTTTGATGACAATGTTCCAATAGATGTTAAGACAAGTATGGCTCAAGTTATGCTGGAGGTTGAAGGAAGTGAAGAACAGGAAGAAAAGACAAATCAATTTAAGCGATACATTCTTCACCCAAACGATTTTTCATCATTTTCAAAAATCAAGTTTCCGTCTTTTGTAACTTCTAGTACAAAAAATTTCTTCACGAGATTTTCTATCAGCTCCGATTTTCTGTACAAAGACCCTTCAACATGGAAAGATAATGTTGGTTATAAGAGTGGAATTGAAAAACTTCAGACCATCATTGTTGTGAATGACGTTGTAGAAAAAGGTATCAAACTCATTCAAGAATATAATAACATTCTTACAAAAGATGAAGCTGAGAAACAATTTATATTACAAATTGTTGCCGGAGAGCGTAAAAAAAGCCAACTGCTACTAAATCCTTACTTATGAAAAAATAATATTTATTGTTATTTCGCTTACATTATGTTGTAATCCTATCAAAAGTATTATAGAAAAAAATAAAAACGCTTTGCTCTTATCGAAGTTATGTGATTTATTTTTAAAAATCAAATGTGTCTTAATTTTTCATGCTGTTTTGAAATTTTTTTTTATAATTTTCTTTGGGGAAATTTGATTTGAAATGCTTTTAAACAACTGCTGGAAAGACCAGGCAACTCCACATACATTTCTCAAAGAAGTAACGGACAAGCTAGGAGCTAGGGAAGAATATACATGTTTGTAATGGAATTAATCAATATGCATTACTTCAATCTCTTTGAGGGTCGCCTAAATGTTAAATGATTAAGCTGAAATTTTGCATAGCCCTTTTTTTTCATCATTTGAACAGGATCAGGGGTTGGGTGCAGCAAAATTTTAATTTTCAAAAAATTACATATAGTTAAGGGCCACCCTAATACATATATATAGATATACATGATTAGAAATGATGTAAAAATGAATTTTTTTACATATATGATAGCTTTTTGATGTATATATAGTAGATGTATGTTTAGATCTTTGGCGAAGTTACTAGAGGAGTGGGTGTTTGGGGCTTCTGCAACTTAAATTTTTGTAACTGGTCTTACATCTATAATGCTTAGGATAACTCTGGAGGCAAAAGTTCGAGGGCTCTCCCCAGGAAACTTTTTGAAATCTTCCTAGCAATGCAATTTCGGGATACTTTGGTGATGTTAGAGGAAGCAGAAAGGAGTTTCGTTACTCTCCCCCCCCCCCCCGCAATTTTTTTCAAAATAAAATCTTATACCTTTTAAGTTACTTTTGGTGTCGCTCGTGATAGTGTTCAATGTCCTTTCCCTGAAAGTGTTTCTGAAAGTAAAGTGTCTTAAAAGCGTAATTTTTCTTTTTTTTTCTTTTTTTAAAACTTGTGATATGATTTTTTCTGCCGGGGGGGGGGGAAGGAGGAGTTGACTTGCTCCGAGGGGGGAGCTCCCCCCCCCCCGGGGGATGCCTGAGATAAACATGGAGTATATCTTTAGAGACAAGTATTTATGACTAGTAGATTTTCAACTCTTTTACACTTTTTATTGGTTGTTAGTCTGTACATTTTTAGGGTGACCCCCCCCCCCTTTTACCAACTATAGTTACGCCTATGCCTGGAGGCAAATGGAATGTTGACTGGTTTTCAGTATGGTTTTAGGAAGGGTAGGTCCTGTACAACTAATTTGTTGCATTTCTATGAAAAGGTTACCATGGAATTAGATGATAAAAAGTGCGTAGATGTTGTTTACATTTACTTTCAGAAAGCTTTCGATAAAGTACCGCATGATGCATATTGGTTTAAAAACGTAATTTGGGTAAAAAAATGGCTGACTGGGAGGAAACAGAGAGTAGTAGTGAAGGGCAATTATTCTCAGTGGATTGATGTTTTGAGTGGTGTTCCACAAGGTTCAGTTTTAAGGCCTACATTATTTATTATTTTTATTAATGATATTACTCAGAGTATTTCTGGGAACATCAATATTTTTGCTGACGATGTCAAAATCATGGGAATCGTGGACACGGAGGAACAAGTCAATCAGTTTCAAGAGGATTTAAATCAAATTTCTAGGTGGGCAATTAAGTGGGGTATGTCTTTTAATATTGGTAAATGTCAAGTGTTTCATTTTGGTCATGGTAATAAACATGCAACCTATTATTTACAAGGTTCCGTCATTAGAGAATGTTGTCCGGGAGTTGTTGATCCGGGAGTACTAATTAATCACGACTTCAAGTCCAGTCAGCAGCGTAGCATAGTAAGTAACAAAGCTAACAGGCTGTTTGGGTTTATCAATAAGGCTATTTCGAGCAGGTTTAAGGAAGTTGAATTGCCATTATACAGAAGTTTGGTAAGACCTGATTTAGAGTACGATGTTCAGTTTTGGTTTCCGTACCTAAAAAATGATATTACCTTAGTAGAAAGGGTTCAAAGGAAAGCTACTAATTTGGTAAGTGGTCTTTCAACTTAGATTATGAGGTTAGGCTTAAAAGGCTCAATGTGTATAGTCTTGAGTATAGGAGAGTTAGAGGGGACATGATTCAGTTGTTTAAAATCAATAAAATGGGAAATGTTGATGGGTTACAGCTATGTACTGAAAGTAGAACCAGAGGTTATTGTTTTAAGCTTTTCAAATCTCAGACTAATCTTGAAATTAGGAAAAATTACTACTTCAATAGGGTTGGAGGCAGTTGGAATAGTTTATCGGAAGTGACTCTTAATTGCAGTGGGGTAAAAACTTTTAAGAAAGCTCTTAATGTTCATTGGGGATTGCTAAATTAACTAGGACAAGCCTAGCTGGGCCCTGAGCCTGTTTCTGGTCGTCACTTTTGTCTTTGTATTTGTTTAACCATTGTATACATGATCAGCGGAAGCAGATGACAACGCAGCATTTGGTTCCACCAACTAGAAAGGTGACAACATTCTATACCAGTGGTTCCAAAACTGTGGTACGCGTACCACTAGTGGTACGCGAAGTCTCTTCAGGTGGTACGAAAGCCAGTGCAAACGAAAAAAAAAGTAAGCCCTAGACTGGACTGGAAGCATTGCGTTGCTTTCTCTTCTGATAATGCTCAGTCAATGACAGATAAACACTGGAGGATATTTCGCTTAAATAAAATCTTACAGGAAACTGCACTTTTGTTCATTGCAGCATTAATAAATTGCATTTGGCTGTAAAGGGTATGCCTGAGCCATTTAAATGTGTTTTACAGGAATGCGTTAAGGCGGTCAACTTCATTAAATCACGGACACCCAAAATTGAGGTTAAAACTAACTTCTACTGAATTAGATGTCACTTTGCTTGTATCTGCCATGCAACAGCAACCTGCTCATAAATTTCGTTTTTTAATTATGTTTTTACATGTATTCTCACTGTTAAAAATTTCCGTAAGAAAAGAGTAAAATAACCATTTATTTTATTGTTATTTTACCATATTTAATTACAATAGTTGAATAACCATTAAAAAGATTATTCTCAAACCGATGGTTGAAAAAAATCGTTTATTCTCTGTTTATTCTAAAGAACGTTTAACTAACCGTAATTTTTAAGCGCTCAATAAGAATCGAGCGTTCATCTTGGTTGCGAAACCTTACCGGTCGTACGTTGTTGTTAAAATATGAAAAAAGATTTATCAGCTCAAATTTGCAAGTGTATATAAAAAAAGGAGGGAAAAAAGTGGCTTACGCAGTGGTTACTAAATAGAAACACATACACACGTAAATCAAAAATTGGAGACATCGGATTCCCGAACTGTTTGCAGATGAGCGAACCCATAATTTGAGCTGCTGAAGCTTGTTCGTATTTTAATTTTTTGCAGCAAATAAAATGAATTTCGTCAATATACAGTAAATTTAGACCAAAAAGGACTTTGGATCCAATGAAAAACTGAAATCTCAATTTTAAGGCAGTTTGCCTGTTGGAAAAGAAGATTTATTGCTAAAAAAACGGTCGCTTTATGTAGGGTAGATGGCCGAATGACTAGAGCACAAGGTTGGTATACCACACACCCGGGTTCGATTCTCGCACGCTTCGTTTACGGTTTCTACGTCTCGACATGGTTCAAAAACGGTAAGAATTTTATTTTGAAACCATTTAAAGATAGAAAAATGTTCCAAACCGTAAATTTAACGTTGAATTAGATGGCAGACTGCTGCCGGTTATTTAACCGTAATTCCATGATGAAATTTCTAACAGTGTTGTACTTAAAGACGTATTTATGTTGTGTTTTGGAAGTACGTATTAATTTTTTTTTTTATACACTTCATATATTTTATTTTATATATGCAGCTTTATTTTAATAAATGCTTTCCTTAATAGCTTAGCCTTAATAGCTAGCAAAAATAGTATAATTTATATTACCTAGGCGTTCTAGTATTTGTCTATAATCTATTAGTATTCTATTCTATACAATAAAGTCATATTCGCAGTGGTACGCAAATGGTTTGCAAAAACAATGGTGGTAAAAAAAGATTGGGAACCGCTGTTCTATACATATCTAAGCATTTGCCATGACCCCAAATTGACGAGCAGTTCGTATCATCGTTACCTTTTTGAATTTCCCGGACCTTCCTATTTTGCTTGCTATACATGTTCTATAATTTACCTGCTTCTTTTAAGTAGATATTTACAAAGCTGTGGTAGCTAGCATTTTTTTTACAGTTAAATTTTGTTTTCTTACAGTGATCAGCATTTTTATCATATTTGTGGTGGGAAAAGTTTTGTTAATTTTTGTAAACGTTTTGTTAATTTGTAAGCACACAAGAAGTATAAGGGTAACAGTGTACATTACTTTAATTTAAAAGCTTACTGGTTATACTAATACTTCGAAAGTTTCAATTGAAACAAAAAAAGTTAACCAACGCAAAGCATTTTACGTTTTTAGAATATGCAACACTTTACTATCTGCAAAAGCGGTTATTTAGTGCGTTTTAAAAGACTGGGAACACTCTTTGTAAATGTTCTATATATTTTAATTATTACTGAGTTAATATATTCAATATGTTATAGGGGAAACAAAAAATAGCACTTAATGTAGATGTACCATTTCAAGCAACACTTGAAAAGCATTATTTTCCCTTCGCGTATAGTGTAAAAGTTAGTTTTTAAACAAAATTTCTGTAAGGTATCGTCTTTTTTTGTAAGGGATTTTCTTTTCTTTCTCCTTTCTATTTTTTTTCTTTTGTGTTTTTAGTCTATTTTTCTTTTCAAGTTACGAAAGAAAAAGTACTCGAACACACTTGGCATAAATGTTGAAAATAACAAGAAATATACAATTCAATCAGATCTTACAGAATTATGTTGCAGTTAATGCTGTAATGTATTAAAGTTATTAATAGCTTTGTTGATTTTGTTGTTATTTATTTATTTAATAATTAATTTGCATTTAAACCACTGCATTTGTTCGAATAAAATATGCTTAAGATGTATGTATTGTTAGTACAGTCATTTTCACGTTGCCGATTTTTAATCAACAAAAGATTGACGTAATAAAAAAATTCGATCATTTAATAATTTTAGCCTCACGTATGTTGCTAGAGTGATAACGTTTAATACTTTCTTTACGGTATATAAGCAACTGGGACCTGCTTCGGAGAATAAAAATGGCAGAAAACAAAGGAAGTAAATGAATTTGGCACTTCTCCATTGCAATTTTGTTCAGAAACAGCAAACTGAAACAAGTTCCAAATGTTCTCATTAGGAAGTTTTAGTTGTAACATCATTACATCACATAAATAAAACATTTTGTTTATTTTCATCAAGAAAAATCATTTGCTTTTACATGTACTTCATTCGAATTTATTTTCTGTATAATTCTCACATAATATATCACACTGACTCCTCCTCCTTGGATGTTGAATATCATGCAAGACGAGTACATGATTTACATTTACCTTGGAAAATAAGAAAATAAATCAAAAACATTAGGATGGAATAAAAAACTGAATTTCGCCAAATATATCGTCTTATCGACAAAAATGGGATTCATGAAACCGCTCAAAAAGCATGTATTGAAATATTTTTTATTTATGTCGAATCTATTTGGCCGTGCATCGGGGGTTCAAACCAGACATGAGGCACCCAGAAGCAAAAGGATGTAAGTGACAAAATTGGGAATTTATAGATACCTAGCGCAAATGATAGAGAAAGCATCATTCTATATTGTGGCATGAAATGTTAGTAATAGCTCTAACAGGTGTTCCGCCTTAACGTGATTTAGAAAAAAAAATAACATTAAGAGTTCCATAAGATTCAGACTTTGAACGCGTTTTTATCAGAATCGTTTTTTTTTTTTTTTTTTTTGGTCACTTACATCCTTTTGCTTCTCACTGCCACATATGTCGATGGATTTTCAAGATGCATAAAATCGTCTGCACCCATACGGTATGACTATGCGGCATGTTAAAGATCCCTCGAGTGTATATTTGGCTTGAATACTTTCGAAAGTGAAACTGCACTAGAAATTTACTCAGTGCAGTTTCACATCGCCAAAGGCCAGATTCTGTGGCATTAGGTATAATGCTAGACCCAATGGTCTGATGCCGAGTTGTGTGATTGTGGTGTTTACGACATTAACTGTAACTTTATGATGTATGTAAGACGATATTAATTTACGTTTGCAGTTTAGTTTCGTTTAGTTTCTATTAAAATGTCTTTTCTTAAGAACCATTTTTGCTAATTGAAGAATACATGTTACACCAGCTATAGCGCTCGGATGTACTATATTAAAAAGTGCGTAACTACAGAGATGCTTCCCCTTCCAGTGAACAAGCTAGGCGCCTATATTTCGCAAAACAAGGTTTAGAATTTGTAAAAATAATGAAAAATTGGAATAGAAATGTAAAATTGTTAGAAGAGAAAGCACATTAAGCGTCTAGAACTCTGAAAAAACTTGCCAAAAACACACATATAAAGTTTTAAATTTTGGAAAACCTTGCGAAAGAATATACTGAAATAAAATTATGGCTAAAAAGAAAACAAATGAAACAAAGCTAAAAAAAAACATTAAAACATGCACAAAATAAGACACAAAGATTTTGTTTTTAAACTGCACGGTTGTCGTTAACTCAGTCATGTATAATGTTAATAGTTACGGTGTTTTGCAACTCCATTATTTGGAATGAAGATGTGATAATATTTTAAACATCATAATTCTTATAAAATTGGAGAGTCAAAGAAATAAATTAATTAAAGTAAAACAAAATAGGATGAAAATGAACAAACCGAAAAATTAATAAAACATGATTTGAATACATTCTGACTACAGGTAGAAAGTAGAAAGTAAATGATTGTAGCAAGTATCATATTTTATCTCTCTATCTTTCAATAATTTCTTTTCGCCTTCGGCTGTCAATAAATCCGAAAAAGAAAGTAGCCTTACATCTTCTCCAATGCTATTGATAAAAGGAGCGTAACACAGAAATGAATAAAATACAATGTTTGAGGAAGCGCTCTTAAAAAGGTTTCCCTTTCAGTGCCTTTGTTATTACATTTTCTGTGGCTTCATGAAGCGTTCTTATCTTTCGTGGTAAAACCAATTCAGAATGTTTTTGCCATTTCCTCGGGATAATGATATAGTATGATCAAGGAACACGTAACATAAGAACCTAGACTTACCTGCAGGGCGTCTACTTAGAAGCAAAAAAGAGAAAGCAGAAAATATTGTTTTCTGCTTTGTCTATTTGGAAACCTCGTTTTTAAGTAGCTTTTTAACAAATACACATTCAAGAAAATGTCTTCCTTTCTACTGCGTTTTGAAGGCAGAATACCAAAGATTTATTAGTACAGTAAACCTACATGTTTAAGTCTGTCGAACTTTTTAACAATAATTGTTACAAAGTTGCTTTGCTGAAAGTAGTTAAAAAGTTTGCGTCTGTCATCACCTAATTTTCGTTAATGCAGTATATCTACTTTTTCAGACACCTTAGAAAACTACGAACGATTTTGGAATGATCAATATCAAATGGTGTATTTTTAGAGGTATAAAATAATTAAATGAAAAAAGACACTTAAAAATCAGAGTGAGAACCTTGTTACAGGTGTTATTTACAGACACTAAGACACTAAGACACACAGACAATTTTATGCCATTAGGGCTTATTTTAATTTCTGGTATATGGACGCCGAGATTCACTAGGATAAAGCGTAATCTTGATATCAAATTTTTGATCGGATATCCCCCGAGCATCCGTATACTGGCACCACATGCTGGCTAATTGCAAAGGGGATAGTCCTGAATCATGCGATCTTGGAGGTTAATTTGCAGGTTTCCTTCAACAATTTCAACTTCTGTATCGAGCGCTATGTTTTTATGTCGCCGTGCGTGTAAGAAATCATGTATGCATACTGATGGCAAAAAATATCTTTCAGATAAAAGCAATTACTTACTTTTATGTTTTTGAAATGAAACCACTTTTAAATCAATTGATTCCTCTTAAAAATAAAGGAAGTAGTTGAAGTAATGAAAAAACATGAACCAAAATATATTTGTTCCCCATACCGTTTGATTTTACAGTTTGTGCAAAACCAGTTTAAAACTGAGACATAATTACTCAGTATATAATTGCAATATTCCACTTTGTCATTTTAAGGGGACACAGTACCTCAAAACTGCTCAAATTATCGATTTTTTTATTACTCATATCGACAGATAAAACAGTTTTAAAGCCTCAGGCAAAATTTCAAATTTATGTGAGCAATACTTTAAAAGATATTTAAGTTTTGTAAATGACTTTAGCTGCTTTCATTATGCATTTAAAAACTTCAAACGCATTTTTCTCTGCTTTGTATTTGTGACCAATTACACGTGGTACCCTAAGGCTTTTTGTCAGTTGAAGATACAGCTTTGAAACTTTGTATGTGCATTCCACTGAGTACGTTTAACAAACATTAGCATGGGTTTGACCCTAAAGTTTGTAGTTTGCTTTTATTTAATTGTTGAACACGAATTTTGGATTTTTTGTTCTTTTTTCCGAGATTTTAACGAAAAAAATATTAAAATTCAACTTAGTTTCAGATAGTTAATTCCATCCGGACTTTTATTCTAGAATGTTTCCGAAGAATTATAAAGAAAAAACCTTCTGAAAAAAGATATAATTGAGAAAGTTGAAAGCAATTTAAAAAATTGAAAAAAGTTGATTCTTTAAAAATTTTAAACGAATGATTGATCACAAAGAGGTTCTACGTTCTAATTTCATTTATGATTATAATTAGAATTAAGTGCATGCATTATTTTTCATCTGATTGCTAAACGTAAGAAAATTTGAAAAGTTGTACTGTGCCCCCTTAATTAACCGAAGAATTATTAAAAAATATAACAAAATATAAACACATTCGAGTAAATGAAGACAGTCATTCCCTCGCTCACAAACGAGATTATTATAGGTAGAGTAAAAGTTCTCAAACCCGTTACTCACTGATCGCATAGTCATGAATACAATGCATAAAAGTTTATATTTTTATCCATCAAAGATTTACGAAATAATTTTAAGGCTGAATTTTAAACTATTGTTTCTTTAGAACTTTATACATATATGTATACATTTTTTTACAATAAAAATGGCATATGGATAATGTAAGTAACACATTCATAAGACATATACCTACTTTTCCGAAATATTTAGCGACATTTAAAGTATTTTGATCACGGTTGTTCGCTTTACCAGAGAAAGAAAAAATATGCCAGATAAATTGCTTAATGAGACGTCGCAAAAGTATTTTTGGAAATGGGTCAGTAAGAAATAATTTTCTCATCATTTAAACTTCTGCGAAAGTAATCTTTATTTAGAGGAAATATCCCTATGGCTCATCAATTTTGATGTTATCTTAAAGAGATAAATGTTTATCCCAAGTGATGGGGTTTAACGATTTGTTTTTCTAATGACGCAATGTATTTATATTTTTTCTTCATCATTTCATTAACGTAATTAAATGAATCCTTGTATAATCCTTGTTACGTAACACACAAAACGTTGTTAATGTCACTGGTTAACAAAATACTACATAAATTTATAACATATTAAACGAAGGACGTGCTACACTAAAAAAGTACATATGTTAGAGGAATATTTGCACACTTTCAATTATTTGTAACTAATGAATATCTGATCATATTTGAAATGAACAGACCGGAACAAAGAACAGAACAATAGTATTTCAATACTAACAATGAATGAAAAACTATTTAGACGCCAATGTTTTTGGTAGATTACGAGAAATATCAGAAAATGTTGCCTGAGTTACATATATATTAGGGTGGAGCGAAAATAAGACAATGCCATCTTTTCGGTACGCCGTGGTAGCCTAGCGGTTAAGGCATCGGACTTCCACCTGGAAGGTCGCGTGTTTGATACCCGCATGTAAAATTCGTGGACCTTGTTACCTCGCCCCGTGCGCAAGCAATCCTAAGGAGTCGGCTAACAGGCAGGGGTCTGGTCGAGAAAAGTAAGAAAATAATTTTAATTTTGGTTAAAGATTGAAAAGGGTTATATCCAAAAACGATCGTAACTAAGGAACATGTTGTTCCGACTTCAGGTCTAGAATCTATATATCTAGCTGATATCACTAACATAATTGGCAGTTTACAAAATACTATAACAGGCGTACTAACATATCTGGAGAAAATATTGTAAGTTTCCAGCTCTCAGTTATGATAGAGCAGCTCTTACTTTTTTTTTCTTTCTAAAGGGGCTGCGTATGGACACCAAATTTTGCAGACCTAGTTCCCCGGAAACCGGCATCCATTCTTTCAAGTAGCACCGGCGGATGTCATTACCACTTGAAAGTTTTGACGTTCAGTTTCCCCCTGGATGGCGACACCTAAGCTCTAAATAATGCGAAACTGACCGAGGAATTTAATTTAGCCGAGAGGTATCCTATACAGCTGTTACTGCATGATATGAAACTAGTATCCTATTCAAAATTTAGCGCAAGTTTGTAATATAGATGGTCCCTAAAAAAAACGCAATCAATATTCTAATGTCTTGGAATATGATTTCATCTTTAGTAATGTTCTTTAGAAAAGTAAGTTATAAACCTGTGAAAGGGGGTAACAGCACTTTTGTAAGAGATTATTTGTTGAGGAAAATCTCAATGGATGTTGAGTTGTTTTTAGAGAAATATTTTTTTCTGATTAAATTTAAATTTATACATTAAAATGTTCAAGTCAGCTATTATATCAGCAATAAACACATAATTAACTTTAAAGGGGGAAAAATTAATGATAAAATTAAAATTTCACGGAATATTGTTATTTAAATGGCCATGAATACTGCAAATTCAACTGCGTTGTGTGTTTTAATATGACTTTATTTTATTAGAAAAAATAATCATAAGCGTCTGAACATAAGCTGAATTTTCCATGAGATTATTGCCGGAGAATCTAATAAAACTAAATATTTTACAAATACTTAAAATTAAGTTTTATGTGTACAGTTAAATCCATGTTTGAATTTATGTCACTTTGCATCAGCAACCTATAAGTTAGTAAATATTAAACAATAACTGATAATTCTATCAACTGCGCCCAAACACACACACATGAAAGAAACAAACAAGGTATGATTTAGAATTTTCATTAACTAACGAAATTGTATCCAATATGGAGTTCAGAAAAAAGAAATAACCGTAACTGATGCTATAGAAGTATCATACTATCCCAATAAATGAAGCAAGTTTTATTCTCATAACAAAACTTCACCCTTTTGTTAATGAAGTTGCTAAATATTTACCGGTTCATAAATCTTAAAAGAAGAAAGAAAAGTCTGCTTTATTTAATAGAAATGATTACTGTACCAGAATAGTTAATGGAATAGTCCAGGAACGGTTTGTTTCATGCTCTTAAAATTGCTTTTATAAAAAACGTTTTTCTTATCTAAAGTGGCATTTGAAAAATTCATTGCATTAGAAGTTTTCTCATTCCCCCTTCCGTTATCGTTAGATGTAATAAAATCAAAGATATATCTTTCTCTACGTATGTTTGTATGTTTCTATTTTGAATAAAACGAAATCTATTTGATCGACTATTTGACATTTGAAACACAAGCAGTTCAATGCTTGAGGGTATGCATCTAGGCGAGATTTTCTAAAATCCGCTCTTTTGTTATTGCCAATTGAAATGCAACTCTTCAAAGAAGTGTACTACTTTAGGGGACATTTTCAAGAGCCAAAATCCGGGATGTTTTTACGAAGAAAACTTGACTTAAGGCAGCTGATTTCTGCGCAATTTACAAAGGAAATAACCGTTGTCAGCATATTATTTAGAGCAAGACTCACTTCTTTGTAAGCCAAAGCTTTACGAGGATAATTATCAAAGGTTTTAAGCAATGAATTTTGCTACTCATGTACTCCAAATATGATAGTGAAACATTCTTAGTTTGTTGACGTACTCAATAGGAACGCTTTTAACTGTCAGTTAGGTATAATAGTTTTCATGCTGTTTGAGGTTAAAATGATCGAATAAATGTCACTAGGGTCCCTCTCCTTCATTTACTTATGTTCTGACAAACCCTAAAGCTATGTATTCTTGAGACTATTTCCTTCATTTTTTTTGAGGGGGGGGGGGAAGCGAAAATCGCTTGTTTTTGTCCTTCTTGATATTTCACAGTCATTAAAATGTGTATTATTCTCAATTATTTTTCACCCTAATTTTTCTGTAGAAGCGTTCTGGTGTGAATATTTAATACCGTGACGTGTAATACCGTGAATTATAGTACCGCGCCACTAAGAAGCGATCAAAAAAAACCGATCCTGATAAATTCAATATCAACAGCACTCGTTGAAACTGGACGGTATTGAAAAATGAAACATTCGTACATGTGTGTGCTCCTAGAATTCCTGATAAAGTGGATAAGCTCCAATAAGACAGAAAAATAATAGAGTGCCCTCGTTTCTCGTGTAGTCAATTCCAAATATCAATAAAATTACTTATTGTTGGTAATGCGTAAGGGTTATAATTAAAATCGTAGTGTATCCTTATCTGCAAAATACTCAATATTTTACTTCGTATATTGTTACTATATGAAAGAGGTAGGAGGCAGTGAATATTATGATCAATGATTGAGCCGCGCGTTCTTGAAAATCAAGAAACACATTAAGTTTACTTTTATCTGATAACTAGAACAGAACATAACAAGTTCATCTACAAATCATTGAATTTACTGGTTTTCCGTTGAAAATTAGAAGTGAATTTATACTGATTTTCAAGAACTTAACGATTGTGCGAATACTTCGAAAACGTCTCATTACCTTTTAAATACATTATTTAATCGCTTCTAGCAATTGTGTTATTTCAATAAACACTAGGGGCACTTCAAGTGTTTTATTTCTCATCAATTCCGTGTATAAGTTAGCATGGTCGTAGAGAGTGGCTTTGTTCTGGTACATAGACAGGCACTAGGTAAAACAAAGTACTCTGTTTCACAATAAATTTATAACTAAACTATATTTTTACAATCCTCTAAACCGGTTTACAACAAATTACTAATAGGAGTGCTATACACCATGGATTTTCTTCTCAATATGACAAATCAACCATACGACAGTAATAACAATAATGTGTTCGTTGTTTATTCTGTATTTTCAGGAACTTTAACCTTAACCTCGGATGAAAGGTTTCTTTTCAAGCTCAAAAATTTTCTTGCTGCTGTTAGTTTCTGCAAGCAACAGATTGTCGTCTTCCTGTTTTCCTGTCGATGAGTGACAGTGAAAATTTAATTATACTAAGAAATCACGAATGTAAACAACTGTTCTAATGGCTTATAATAGCCTTTCTTGTGTGGGTACTTGAACTAAACAAACAAAAGCCGTTTTTTATATGAATGTTTTCTTTTTTGTTTTTTTTTCTTTCTTTATTTTTTTAATTGTGTGATTTGTAAAAAAAAAAGTTTTCTTACACTGTTAGAAATTTCATCATGATATTGCAAATATATAGCCGGTAGCAGTCTGTCCATCTAAGTCTCCGTTAAATTTGCGCTTTGGAAATTTTTTGTATCTTTACGAGACCCAAACCATTTCCAACCAGCTTGGTTAAAAAGCCGTAAATACAAAAGTTTACGATTTCATAACCATTTATAACTAGTATGGTTTAAAAACTGTAAATGTAAGTTTATACGGTTTTTGAACCATTTAGAGGAGAAGAAACCGTAAACGAAGCGCGCGGGAATCGAACCGCGAGTGTATAGCGTTCTAACCGTTCGGCCATCTTCACCACTGAAAACGGCCGTTTATTTATCAATAAATATTCTTTTCCCATAGGAAAACTCCCTTTAAAAATTGATATTTCAGTTTTTGATTGGATCCAAAATCAGTTTTGTTCTAAATTTACAGTATATTGACGAAAATTATTTTATTTACTGCAAAAATTAAAATACAACCAAGCTTCAGAAGCTCGAATTATGGTTTTGCTCATTCGCAAACAGTTCGGGAATCCGATGTCTCTAACTTTTGATTTACGTGTGTAAGTGTTTCTATTTAGTAACACTGTTTAAGAAATTTTTTTCCTTTTTAATATACACATGCATATTTTAGCTGATAAATCCTTGTTCATATTTTAACAATAACGTACGACGGTAAGGGTTCTTCGTTCCACAACCAAGATGGACGCCCGATTCTTATTGACTACGAGACTTAGGTGGCGCTTGTATTACGGTTAGTGCTATACGTATTAGGCGGAATGCTATACATATTAATAAAGTAAAATAATTTACACATAAAAAGTTCACAATGTATATGTAATGCCGAACCTACTGGTCCTTTTCCTTTTTAACAAGCGGATACCGCTAGTTATAAATAAAGAAATAATGATTTCTCTCCCAAAAGGTCAAAAAATATTCTGTGACATAAGCCATTTGTTCTGATACGTGCGTTTTATTTTTCAGCAAATTCTGCTTTAGGGTCTGGACAACACTAAAGAGGATAATAAATTGAAATTAATACAAATATAATAAATAATTTTATTTTTTGTATTATTATGAATCTTTTAACAGTGATATTTGTTTTAAAATCAGTTTAAAGAGTGGACATTGCTGAAAACGTGAATTAAAACGTGAATTGTGTCAAAATCCCCAAGGGTTAAAAAAAGCATACGTTCCAAAACATATATTTTCAAACTATATATATAACTAAAATAAAAAGTAATGCCTTTATTTCTCGAAAGTTTTAAGCGTTTGAAGGCCATTTGAATCTTGAATTTTTAAGAGTAGAAAATGCAATTAAAACTTATACATTGGTTGAAAGGCAATTCCGAGCATTACACATAGATAACTGGTACTATACATAATTTTTTTATCCAAATAAAAAAAATCCAAATAGGAGAAAAAAGTTATTTAAAGCGATATTCCTTTTAGAAATTTTAATCATTGAAAGGCATTTCGGACTCATTCAATCCTAAAGAGCTTTTCTGAAGCCATTAATAGATTGATAATGCATTAGATTTCTTTTAATATTGCATTTTCGTTTAATTTCTTTTGAAACAAAAATATTCCAAATCGGCTTTTAAAAGTTCTTGAGTAAATAGTCCCGATAGCAAATATTTTCTTAGAGTAAATTAGCAAAAATATTTTACACACTATTTGCGTTTCTTTTTTTTAATTTCAAATGAAACATTATTGGTTTACGCAGTGTCTGTTTGATTTTTTTTTATCTGTTGGATCTTTCTTTGGGATGCATTGCTAGGTTTGTTTTTTTAATGGCATAATGTGTATAAAAACAATTTTTAGAAACAGCAGAAAGAAGTTTAGTTTTTATGCGAATAGCAGAAATGGGAATAACTAGCTTTCAAATGCATGAAAAAAGGAATTGAACCATATTAAAATAAATGTATTAATGGGTAACAAAGATCAACGATGAAAACAATTTCGTAATATCAGTTGTGCATTTTTGGCACCATATTGATAGCGGTGCTGTTGAAAGATTTGGTTACCAATTCCTTCGGGATGCAGTAGGTCTGCAATTGTGGTCAATACGCAGAAAAAAAAATTATTTGGGCATTGTAAGTCTAAAATACTGTATACATAAAATGGTACTGTTACAAGAAATAATGTTATTACTTTTATGTAACAGTAATCCAACCCACATAAAATATTTGAGAAAAGTTGGATTTACAAGGAACATATTAATTTTATATTACGCACCACAAAACAATATATTAACGTCATGCACTTAAGAAAATGTTTTTTTTCCCCTATTATAGCTCTCAGCGTCCAATGCTACACTGACACTCGGCAGAAGCCATAAGCTTCATGATTATTCGCAAATTGTTTTGCACTCTTTGTTTACCTATCTTTAGATCTGCATATGCACAATACTATGAGGACTTACCCAGAATAAGTAATTTAAAATAAAGAAAAAAAATTATAATATTTTAAATTTAAAGCTACTCTTGGACAGAAAATTGTTTGTTGTTTAACTTAAGATATATACACTAAACATTTTTACGTTTATTTGCCACCATTTTTAGTGTTACTGAACAACCAATTTTGGTGTTCAGTTGGTGTAAAGTAGAAAGTTCTTCATTTTTTTATGTAATTTAATTTTTTTAAGAGTCTGTCTAAAAATATAGATAACAGAATATTTTCTTAGCATGTTGTTCGTTAACTCATCTACGTACCAAAAGTGCATTACGATTTCTCATGTATACTATTTTCATAGAAATGAGCAATCGTAAAGAAATTTCGATACGTCACGCAGTTAACAACTTTTATGTGCTAAGAAACATTATTCTGTCTATTTTTTTAGACAGAGACATAAAAAATTTAAAATACATTAAAAATGAATAATTTTCTACTTTACACCAACTGAACACCAAAAAACGTGTTCAGTAACACTAAAAATGGTGGTGACGATACGCAATTTTTTTAGTGTATGATACTTGTTTCCTGAGTTACGTTACGATGCACTCTGTCATCGCTTTGAAAATTACGCTTATTGTTCACGCCGTTACTAAAAACGTTTTGCTTATACTAATGACATGAGTCAACGTATCAAATTGTTTTTACATAATGCGTTATATCAATTAGATTATCGTCAACACTAGTCTCAGGCTTTTTGAACAATTAATTAGGTCCTCTCCTTCCTGTAACAGGAACGGACGTCGAGTAAGAGTATCGATTATCAGCTACCTTAAAGATATATAAAATATTTTCCACCCCTAATTTTAAGCAAAATATAAAAGAAACGGCAGTTTTTAATTGCGCGATCGGGAACAGTTTAAATGTTTTTGTTCACATCCACGGCATTCATTCCCCTTACATTTTCCGTCATATGCTTTCCTGATCTTTTATATCTTTTATAATGCTTCCCTTGTGTGCAAACAATAACGGTAAAAGTTTCTTTTTGATATTTACTTTCATATTCAATCTGCAAGCGTTTTAAAATCACGAGGAATACATTTCGACCTAATTCAAGAAAGACTAACCCTTGAATGTGTGGATTTTTTTAGCATGTTTAAAGCTCTAGAAAATATTAAAATAAGTTTTACATTTTATTTATTTAAAAATATAGAGGTGCCTATTAAAATAAATATCCACATATATGTTTAAGTACTCATCATAACAATGTTTGTTGTCGTTTTAACTTACATAGATAATGTTGTTGTGTCTTGAATAGTTTGTAAATTGCACAGAAATGCTTATAGTTTTATCTCTCCAGTATTTTTTTTAAATAATTCTACATGCGTTTATTTTCCGTAAATAGTGTACGAATCATTGTAGAAGAGCATGTTTTTTTTTCTCAAAAATTATAAACTATTTGTTTATATATCATGAAACAATGGCACTAATATTATTTTCAGACAGCTGTCCAAACGAAGTTGGACAGCTGTCATTTGTTGTTTTTTGACACAAATAAGCAATTGCATTGTAAAAGATTAACACAAAAGGAAATTAAATACCATCACCCATATGCTGCATGTGTATTAAATTTAATTTCTCTTCTAGGAATATTAATTTAAAGTAATTAAACAATCCTACTTTCGCAAATATTTAAACATTCGTTTCGGTATAATTTTGTAGTTTATGTGAAAAACAATCGTTTAAATGAAAGTTCCCTTAATCATTTTCATCAGTTTAGAGAAATAAATATGATGCTTTAAAAATATTTGCTACAATCTTTTTCTCGAAAATATTTGTAACTTGGAGCATTTTAAAAACACTTTGATTTCTTATCATTAATATATTTAATGAGAAAATTTTAACACATTTTACTCATGAATTAAAATGTTACATAATTATTCGTTTTTGAGTGCTAATATTATTCTAACTTTCTGCTGTATTCACCTTTTGGTATTATAATACTGCCTGAAATAAGAAAATTTAACTTTGACAAAGCAGACAGGTTGGGATAACAAAAATAATAAATATATAAATAGCACCAGGAAAAAAATGAATTAAAAAAAATTTAAATGAAACAAAATATTACTTTTTCACGCAAAAATATTCAAAAGTTATAAATTAAAGAAAATATATATGAAGATATGATTGTGCTTTCAGTTTTTTAAATGCTGTTAGAAATAATACATACTTCTTCTATTTTCATTTTTTTTGTCTTATAATGAGCCTTTTTTACATGAATAAATAGTGTGTTGGAATTGTATTTTTTTATGCATTATAGAATATTAAGAGTATAAAGTCTCTTACTCTTAACATTCATGACACGACTTAAGTAACAGTACTTAAATACAGTATTTGAATAATATAAATATATAGATAAACATATATACGTATATATATATATATATATATATATATATATATATATATATATATATGCCTATTTCTCACTTTATTTTCCTTAAAACAAAGACCTATTCGCCTGAAAGTGGACTAGATTAGACTCAAACAAAAGAAAAACCAATCGTACCTTTTATACCGAATCCAATTACGAAATTAGGGAAG
The DNA here is from genome assembly GCA_038502835.1 of Octonoba sinensis. NCBI lineage: Eukaryota > Metazoa > Arthropoda > Arachnida > Araneae > Uloboridae > Octonoba > Octonoba sinensis. Next base: position 130,706,270 of record CM076600.1, read on the forward strand.
TTGTCTGAAAGTACCCCTAATGGATTTTCCTGCGATACCAAGCCAAACACATTATGTGTTAGGCCATCGTTTCTAATCGATACAGCCTAACAAAATTTCTTATCCATAAGACATTACTGCATCTGGTAATGAGAATATCGCGCATTTTCCCATTACATAACAAGACAAAATATATTCTCCGAAAGGCTTACCTTGAATCCGTTGTTTTTCCACCCTAACTTATGTTTTTTGTTTCTCCTAGGTCTATAGATATGTGCTTACTATCAAGATTTGTAAATTAAAAAAAAAAAATAGTATTCTTATATACTTTTGCATTCATTTTTCACTTTGTATCTATCATAAAGTTTAAAACCCATTTATGTGGTTTCTCCACACAAAATAAGTTGATAGAACGTTGATATCATCTTATATACTTGTACTTGATAAATTGATAGATTGTGTATTAAGTACATCTTTAACGCTCCGTCGGTCGAGTTGTATCTTACAGATACAAAGCTTTGAAATTCCTTTCTTTTGAATTAAAGAAGGAATGTCAGAACCTTGACCAAAGCAATAGGTCACGAGGTCTACTGAAATGTTGTGGGAGTAGGTGTCAGGGGATTTTTTTAACCGCTTTTGGGGATTCATTTGCGGTTTGCATCTGTGGGATACACCGCGACCGACGAAGTTTGCCGTGTGTTATACTGATTTTATTAATTTTTGCGTTTATTTTGCTTTGAAACATGAGTAAAAAACGCTTTCCGGGTTGAAATAATCAGAAAGATTTTGAAACAGTTCATAAAATTTTATTTTTCGATAAAAATGAAGGTTTAGATGCAGAAATTTTAAATGAAAATGTTAAGAATCAAGAAGATTTCATGGAATGTCATTCTGGTTATGGAGTGTCACCCAACGAAAAACCTAGGTTAAGGCAATATAAGTGCCTAAAATGCAGCGAAAGTTTTTTGCTTAGAACATGCCGTGATGTTTTGTAGAAATGTGCAATTGATGAACCAAATGTATTAGAGTCGGATTAAGTTTTTCATTTGCTAAAATTATTAGAATGGTTAACATTTTAATTAAGAATATTTTCACTTAATATAGTTATATATAAACACTTATTGCACGCAGATATTTTATTACTTTACGTTTTTTTTTTACTTGTAAGCATCTGTGTTTCAAGTTAATATTTTTATTGCATTTAGTATTGAAATAAAAGAAATAACGGAGAGGTAAGGGGTCCAAGTGTAGGGGAGGGGGAGCCTGTTACGAAAAAGCAAAAATTAATTTTAAAAACGTTCATAATTAAATTTACGCATTGCTATTACGAGATGTAGCTGTGAGTTACAACGCGCCCGATAGTGCAAGATTTGGAGCGCGCCCGATAGGGTGTTAAGAAATGCATACTATTTATTATTGTAATCTTAGAAATTAAATTTAGTTTATTTTGAAGCATATGTGTTGAAACACTCTTCTACTTATGTCAATCGATCATTGATGACTTTCATGAATGATCCAGAAAGAAGACCATTGCTGTCTTTCTGGATATGACATCAGCTATCGTCGCACTTTAAAGGTAAAAAATTATCAAAATCGCTCTTAAGCATGGCATAAGAGGAAATGCCCTAATTTTGAATGCAGTCTTCCTGAAAAATAGAAAGATTAAAGTAAGATATAAAGGGGAGTACTCGAAAGACAGAAAAACATGGGTAGGAGTCTCACATGGCTCCGTCCTTAGCTGCTTTCTATTCCTTTTGTATGTAAACAACATCCAACAGCATTTGAAAAAGGGAACCGAGGTCACTTGCCCGAAGAAAAAAAAAAGCGGTATGGCATACAAGCACGGATGTAAAAAATTCTGAGACATCCTTATGCAGATCTCTTAGAAGAACTCTTATCTGGAAAAGGGCACTAAAATGGAAAATCAACTCTCTCAAACAAATTACAGTTTTTTCTGCAGATAGAATTTAATAATGTATTATAACAGCAGGCTGTGCAACTAAAATTTTTAGGGGGTGGGGGTCGTCTGCGTTATAAAAGCAGGCGCTGGCCTCTTACGCAATTTTGCGGGTTCTAAACCGATACAAATCGGTGAATTTTGAGATGTAGAAAATCAACATATGGATTTGTTTGTTTAATATATTCTTAGATAAATTATATTTCTAGCGTAATTTTGTATCACCAGAGCGCAAGTGTTTTCCGCTTGTGAAGAAACAGGGCGTTAAAATTATCATGTGCGAAGCCGTCCACCTATAGTGGTGCCAGGTCAAATAACGCCTACTAGTCCGTGGGGAACGTGCCAGGTTGGAAAATATAGTAAAGAACTGTAATAAGGTTTTATTACATTTCGTGATTAAACCTTTTTACATAACTTTCTTGATATATTCAATTCATAATTTTCTGGGGTTAACCAGTAGGCGAGACAGTTACTTTTTTCCGCTTTTTTAATTGTTTACGTGGTCAAACTCTTTATAACAGTCGTTTTTTAAAAGGGACATTTCTAATTATAATCTTGATTATTTATTTTACTCCGTATTTATATTTTGATAAGTTTTTGTATTGATACATTTTTGGTATTTTTTTCGTATTTGTTGGGTTTCACAAATTCAAATGAGAGCGTTATATTTGCTGGAGCTATTTAACGTTGCAGAGTTATTTACCACCTTTGCTTGTTTTCCGCTAGCTATATCACGGCTAAATCTAAAAATCCGTGATAGCGGAGTAGGGAACTGTATTGCTAGCTTGATGTAGGTTTTTCCAACGGCTCCCCAAAATGAGTGAATAGATGAAAAAAAAAAATAAATGAGAGAATTAATACATAAATGAGCAAATGAATGAATTTATGAGTAAGTGAATGAATGCGTATTAAACGTTAAAAAAGGTATATTTGAAATAATTAAGAACTGAAGCTAAATATAAAAGAGAGAGAAAAATATAGCTAGGTTATAAATTTCAAGTTGGGTGTAGGGCAGGAAATAGCCTCGTGGGCTGAACCTTCTTAATTTGAATCTAAAACTATATTAAATTCAGACGTTATAAATAACATATTTATTCGCAAAGTAAATATTTTCAACATGTTCTTCAATACTTTGTTTTGAAGAACATCTTTATTATCCAAATAAAATGCATTTTATGAAGTCAGTATGTTCAGAATGGAAAACATGTATTGGAGAAAGAAATCAAAGAACAAGTTACAAACTTGAAATATGCATGAACAAGGATAGATCAACAATGAAATCTTAAGAACAAATATTATGTTTCGAAGATACGTTGCAAAATTTTAAATTTGATAGCACTCTGGATACGTCAGGGAATTCTTTCACGTTTATATATATAAAAAAAGCTGTGAGACAGTAAAATAAATTTTTTGTTGCGTCTGCTGAAATACTTATAGTGTATTTACTATTCTGCAATTCTTTGTTTATATAAGATATTTTGTTGTTTTTGAAATGTAAAGTATGGCGTGTATATATAGTCTAACCCGTTCAATGGAACATCGGTTAAAAGGCTATCCCGCCTAATGTAATTAATTTTCAATGTACCAAATTATATAATATTGTTTCTGGGATCTCTGATAATGGAATATCCCGGCTATATATATATATTTACTTAAAAATTGTGAACGTCTGATGCTCTTTTATTTCGTATCATCATAAAATTCATTTTATTTAAACAAAATTATTAATTTATGAAAAAAGTTGTTTGATTCATTAAACATCACTGCTTCATAAATTCAAGGAATAAGTTTCACAACTATTGAATAAAATTAAAAGCTGTGAGTCTGAAGGTAATATTTTTGTCTTTTATTTAAAAAAATATCGAGTATTAGAAAACACTCTATGAATTAAACCTTTAAGCACGTAAACCTAAAACGCACGTAAACCTAAATGGCACGTAAGAATGTAGACATATTGATATTCAGAAAATTATCGAATAAGTCTCTAAACATATTTTTGTTTACTTTCAATGTTAATATGCCCACATGCTTAGCTAAAACACAAGAGCGAAACAGCTTCAAAATGTTGAAGAATACAGTCAGGACTGATCGAGCTTTATTTCATAGGCGCCATTAAAACTACGATACCGATTTCTTAGTTTAACAACTTTCATGAGGAAATAAGTAATTTTGTCGTTAGTCCGGAAGCATGTTAATAAGATAGCGCCAAGAGCGTTCTTATGAGACACAATAAGTACTTTTTCTTCTCCACTGATACAGAAGCACACACACATACAAACATATATATATGTATATGTATATAGCTCCGAGAAATCCATAAACCTTAAAAACACTAGCATCATGCGTAACAACTGAAGTTGGTTTCGTTCCAGCCAATAAATGGATAGAATATTTTTAAAATATAAGTAAATACCTATTTTTATAAGTAATAGCATTTTTTGGCTAAAAGTATAAGAAAAAACTTATATTTAAGAGAGAAAAATCGCAATTACAATGTCGAGTTTATTAATTTTCTTCTTGTTTTTTTACTGAAAACAAAAATTATATTCAACGTGTCCTAGAACGAATATAACCTAGCGTTGCTTATCACTCCTTCAATCCTCCCTTCAACTACTATTTCCTACTTACGCGAGCTTCCCCTCCGACCGTTTTTTTTTCTTTGCTAATTTGTTATTTCACAGAAAATCGTTAAATTAATCGATTAAAATATCTCTTTAGGGAATGAGATAAAACTAAACTGACTCTTTAGAAAAAGTATAAAAATAAATCATCTTGCACAATAATAAAAAAAACTGTCCAGATAAGAAGAGTAATTTATTGTTTCAGTTATCAGTTCTGTTCTTTTATATTTTAAGTACAACAACAGTTTTGAAAGAACAACACTAAAGGAAGCTAAAGATGCGTATTTTTATGCTAAGTAAAATAAAGTCTTTTTATATAAAGGTAAAACAATTAATTAAATGAATATAGACAAAAATCCTTTTAATCAAAAGTTTATTAACGCTCTATATAAAACATTTTGCAGATATTTGTTTTTTAAAACGAATCACCTAATAAATTTTGAAAATATGCTTTAACATTTGCAAAAAGGTTTCTTTTAATTAATTTTAGTTTTTTTTCTAACTTTGCAATTTATTCAGTTGTAAAATCTGTGTGTTAGTTTTTTGAAATGTCTTTTATTAATGTAAATGAATCTCTACAATATTCGCAAACTACAATCGTTTGCCAGACACTTAAAAGAAATACATGTTGGCAAGTTGTAACATTTTCTTTGTTTGTTTCACTTTTACAAGTACAGGACAGGTACTTTGCGAAAAAATAAATAAAATTGTCCTGTGTATTCTCATGTTTTATTGAATTATGTATGACACATAAATTTTTTGACAAAAGGTCAGTTTGAAATAAATGAGGAATCTACTGCAAAAAGAGAGACATTTTTAAGTGCTTTGTGTGCTCATAATTGACTATGAAAACAAGAATGAGCGGTTTAAGCTAATAAAATGTAAATTTAATGAAATTAAACTTAACGCAAAGCAAAATTGTTCCAGAAATTGATTTGTTTTACTTTTCCTTCTAACCGATGCGTTCTGCATTTTCTTATGAAGAAATAAATAATTTCTAGCTCATTGAGTAAAGATCATGATTCTTTTGGCATAGTGCCAAATAAGAGGTTACTGATTTTTGCACCCTGTTTTGTTTATGGAGCGTAAGTACACATTGTCAATGACCTACTTCAGATTTCTGAAGCTACCCATGAAGCCATTTTTGCAACCTTAACTAAATAATATGTTTCAGTTCTTAAATAATGTCATTTCTAGTAAAACGTTAAATGTTGAAGAATATTTAAGGAAAATTTAAGTATACACGTTGTTTGAATTTCATAAAAAGCATAAAACTAACATACCGTTGCAAAAAAACAATAAGTTTCGCATAAACAGCTGACTGATTTTTCACCAAATCTGATTTTGAAGACGCCATTTTTTTCCCATTTAAACATGGAATTTACTGTTTGTGAAAGCAATAAAACTTCTGTACTCTTAAACTGAAATGAGTTTTTCTTTAGCACATTGAAGAAGAATATGGTGTTACGTTAAACCAAAAATGGTGCCTTTTTTTCGCTGCAAATGATTGCGTTGAACTTTAATATATTTTGACCCACCGAACTATCATAAGGCTGGCATAAAAACTACTTATTTAATTGAATGACGTAAAATAGTGTTTTTCTGCTTCACAAGAGCTGCAAAGACCAAGTTTATTACTGTTAAAGGATGCGAGTTGAGAATGAAGTTTTTGTAAAAATTATACTTGGAAAGTGGCAATAGTTCACTGTTTTTGATACTGTTCGTATATTTCTTACTCTTTTTCACGCCATTGTACGACTGGTTAAATTCGAAATCAGTGCTATAACTTTTGGAGCTATAACTCTCAGTGCATATAACTTAGAAGATGGGAAAACTTAAATAACACCTGCGTAATGCCATTTGAGTACTTTTATATTAGCTAGAAAATATAGAGAAAAATATATCATTTTTGTAGCATTAGTGTTGCAAGCTAAAAATTATTGTGAGGAATTTTTTTCGACACATATGCTCCGTTTTTCACCTGCAATTTAAAAAAAAGTCTGTAAAACATTCGTTTTATGGACAATTAGTGTTTTCAATATCATTTATAACTTTCAGGTTGCGTCATTGACTGTAGGACTCGTTTGTCCTCATTAAAAATGTGATTGAAATATTTTTTATTCTTGGTAATTATAAATTTAAGGATAAGCTATTAGATACGAAAAGGAATGTTTGCATTTTTTAGGGTTTAAAATTCTTGAGATAAATCAATTTAAAATTAAAGGTTGTGAATTTTGCTTCAAATAAGTTACAAAAATAATATCATCTATCACTTTCTTCTTTCATACAGCTCATGGTTCATAAGTCATGATGTAATACTGAGGAAGAAAAATTGCATTTATAGTCCATGTTTTGATCATTAATCTTATGTTTAGTGGTAGAAGAAGCGTGAAACTAAGATACATGGCAAAAAATGCATTAAATCACTTTAGATCGCAGTTGAAAATAATATTTCATATTTTACACGGTTAAGAACAACTTAATGTGATATAATAGGACGTTTATTCCGTTTATACACTTTAAAATTGCCCTTTAATTTTTATACCAACGAAGCTGGCCAAACAGAAAAAAATGAACACAAACTACATTATGAAGTACTACTAATTTTAAAATACGCTCCATAATTTGAAATACCAATATTAATGTTTAATAAAACTGTCCTCTACTTAAAGTGATTTACTTATTTAAGATGGCTTTAAAATTTACTTTAATTACTTATTTTTTATTTATTTATTTGTGTAATAATGGCTGTCTTTTCGGCAAGAAGTTGGATTTCCATTATCTTCTGACATTAATGCAGTTTACCGCTGTTTTGTTCCACTGTTATGCATATTTAAAGAAATCGAAAATTACTGAATGAACATATTAACAAAGCAAAAAATGAGATCATCCCTTTCGTAATGAAGCATTTTAAGCTGGAATCAGAGCATAAAATTTCTATTCGATTTCTGCACGACGTAAAGATGAATAAGCACATATTACGGTCATAATACGATTAGCATGTCATTAATGCCATAAAAAAATATTTTTTTTTCTCAATATCCTGTACATTCATAGTTTTTTTTTTTTTTTTTTATTTTTACAAGAGACCGCATAAAAAAGTTATGTGTTACAAAAAAATAATTTTATATATACGCTTGAAATTTTACATAATGGTATAAATAATAAATAAATCAAATAAAAGAACAAAATAAATAAATCAATTTAAAAAGTAAATTAAAGTAACCTACAAAAGTAATTAGTGTTTCAGTTGCGGTTGCAATGTGAACACAAGAAATAGGTTAGACTAATCCCAACTCAGCATACAAAAATTTCAAAAAAACACCAACTTAAATAAATAAATAGATGCATGAAAAGATTTACTTTCTACTTTCGTTTGTTTCAAACACTACCACAAAATACCACGTACGTCCACGTACATTAAAAAAAAACTTAAATATTTTTTGCATTAAAATATTATGGAGAACACCTGTATAATATTTATCTACAAAAAAGTTCATCTTTTTATCTCATGAAATATTTTACTAATGTTTCAATATCCCCAGAAAATAATGAAATATATCTGCTGTCGTCAAGATATTTAGCAAAAGAAATCACATTATGAAAGCGTATCGAAAACAAGACACTTAATGACTAATTTCCAGAATGCTCCTACTTTGAGTACGTAAAAAAAACCTTAAAAAATCATGCATATCCATTAAAGAAGATGAGCTTATTACATGGATTTGAAAAATTATTAGACTGTGTTAATTATTATTTATTGCGTAGCTAATATAGGAAGTTAAATCTAAAGTCATTAATCACGAAGTGTTCAGAACTGTTTTCCATGGCCCTGTGTGTTTCAGTAAATATTCTTTTCTTCGTGTAGAAGGTAATTACGTGTCATATTAATAGTTGATCGTTCATCATTTTTAGTGGCATGAATAATTGCGGAGAGAGTGTTTGTTGTTAAAATCAAAAAGTGCAAATGAAATTGGGAAGTGGAAGCAGAAAAATACATCAGCTCAAACTAGTTGTTTTTTTTAGAATGCGTTCCACGTTTTAACAATTGTTCTGGTATCATGTTTTAGGTTTGTTTTAACTTATAGCAATTTCTTGAAACTTACCGACATTTTAATGAGAATTGATGTGACCAAAAAGAAAACACAATGTAAAGTTTTTAATGCCAAATTAGCTAATGAAAATGTTTTAAAAAATATTACAATTCGAGTTCATTTTTTATTATGGGTGAACAAGTTTATTAGAGGCAGACAGGTTTCTCGTTGGCACCAGGAAAACACATATTTTTACACACCAGAGTTTACATAATTTGCTTCACTTTTGCCCATAGACGCTAATGTTAAAATTTTTTGAACTGTTCAAAATTGAACGAAACATTGTTCAAATCGAAAAGTAAAATATGGAAATGAGATGTTCTCGCCTAGATCTTTCGAATGCAAAAATAATTTTTCGAATCGGACTATTCTTTCAAAAGTTATTGAGGGGGGAAGGGGCGGCAGACCGACAGACAGACATACACAGACCGACAGGCACACATTTTCCTCATCTCAAAACCCTACTTTCAATTTTTTTATTTTTCAATCTTTATTTAATTTCTCCACTTATTTTTGACTTCTCTTCATTTTTAACGATATTTTGTCGGTACATTAAACCTTCTTTCATGCTTCTATACTATTTTTTTTACTTTTACGGGAAAGTAGGCTAAAAATTAATAAATTGATAACTATAATAATAATAATTCGAAAAAAAGAGAAAGAAACCTATAAAAATAACGCTAAAAAGGAAAGAAATGAAAAAAAAAAATGAATGATTAAAATGAAACATATAAGCTATAAAATAAAAGATAATAAAAAATAATTAGTTTTTAGCCTACTTTCCCATAAAAGTAAAAAAAATATATATTAAAGCATGAAAGAAGGCTTAATGTACCGAAAAAATATTGTTAAAAATGATGAGAGGCCAAAAATAAGTGAAGTAATTAAATGAAATTTGAAAAATAAAACATTTGAAAGTAGGGTTTTGAGATGGGGAAAATGTGTGTCTGTCGGTCTGTCCCCTCTAATAACTTTTGAACGAATAGTCCGATTTGAACAATTTTTTGTTCAATTTTGAACAGTTCAAAAATTTTAACATTAGCGCCTTTGCGCAAAAGTGTAGCACATTATGTAAACTCTGGGCATAAGAGTCGAGTTCTTATGAACAAGATTATTGAAAGAAGTTCTCGAAGGAAAATACTTTTTGAGTTGAACAATTTTTGTTCTTTTTTGAACAGTTCAAAAAAATTAACGGTAATTTTCCCTTTATCCCGTCGCAGGCGATAAAGTCGCCAATAATGATGCAAACATCGCCAAACGGAATACCTCTGCTGGAAACCTTTTGCGTGCTTTCTTGCCTTGGCGAGATTTGCGCCAAGGGATAAAAGAATTAATTTTGGAACAGTTGAAAAAAAAATAGATTAACATTAGCGCCTGCGGGGAAATTTCAATCGTTTATTAATCACTAGCGGTACCCGCACGGCTATGCCCGTGTTAAAAAATGAAAAGACCAGTCGGTTCGCCATGGTGTCTATAATGGTAACTTTTTTATGTGTAAATTATGTGATTTTATTAAAAAATACAGCATTCCACATAGTTAAAAAACTATCCGCAAACGGCAATGAATCAGCGATCCTACACATTTAAGCATTTCTTCTTACAAAACACATACAATAAAAAGGGAAAAAAGAAAAGAAAGAAACAAAACGAAAAAAAAAAATATTCAAGAGAAAACGCATTTTGTTTGTTTAGTTCAAGCAACCGCACATAAAGGACTATTATAATCCATTAGAATAGTTTTAATACATAAATTTTTAGTATAATTAGTTTTTAGCTATTACTCATTGACAGTAAAACAGAACGATGACATTTTGTAGCTTTCAGAAACTAACAGCAGCAAACAAAGCTTTGAAAGCGGAAAAACCTTTCAGCCGAGCTCAAATAGGCAAATAATATGTGTGCTAATTCACTCGAGAAAAAACAAATTAAAAAAACATATATAAATAGTAATAATTAGTTGGAATAACAAAAATCGCTATAAAGGATAACATTGATTTAAAAACCGCAGTGCACTATGGAGAATGGTCCCGTAAAATGCATGTCAAAATAGTAAAAAAAAAAAAAAAACAGCTATCGAACGCCTATTACGAGCTGCAAGAAATAAGTTTTAATTCGTTTTAAAGAAAAAGAATACTATACTAGACTGCAACGTTTCTTGACAATGACGTCACAACGCGCGGCAGAAGATATGAGTAAACAGCGAAGCTGTTGGGTTACAGGAGGAGGGTCTAAAAGACGCCAAGCTACCTACTTGGCGGATAATAGGATTAAGCACTCTATTTGGCACATTGCATGTTTGAAAAATCATTTGTCTGTTTATCAGAAAAAAGTCAATGTAACAAATTTAAAAACTTATTTTTTTTTACGCAATCATACTTTATTTTATTGGATCAAATATATTTTCATCATAAATTATTCCTTTCGACAGAAAAAAAGAGAGAAATTATACTCTTAATACTTTTATGCAGATAGGTATTGTACAAACATCAAAAAACGTTTTTTTTTTCACAGCTACATTTTGAAATGCACTATGGTTCTAAAATGGTCTAATAATGCACAATGGTTTTAAAGAACACCACTGACATTATGACTTTCATACCTTTACAGGATGTGTAGGACACCAATATGGGTTACTCAGGGTATTTATCTCATTTTGGCCAAAAGTCGACTTATCTAGTTTTTCCCAAATGGTGGATTCCATTCTTGTAATTTGTAAAAATACATTCATGCGTATTGTCTTTTCAGAGGTTTTCAAAGCACTGCCTTTCTTGTGGGGTTGAAAGACGTAGTTAAATTTTGGAGTAGATTCCATTCTTATAATAACAACGATATTATCGAATATAATAATAAGAAGACGAACGATAGTAACAAAAAAATAATAATAATAAGGATATTAACGAATACAATAATAATAAAAAGAACGATATTAACAATAATAATAATAATAACTATATTAACGAATAGAATAATAAAAACTGTTTAGCTTTAAGCAAAGTCACAAGTCAGCGAGTCAGACATAAATATAAACAATTCCAAATCTCGCCAAAACGCTTAACGGAAAATCGCTAACTGCTCGCGAGCTCTTATTGGCTAGAGCGTTAGTTCTAAATGAAGGTATTAGTTCGCGTTACGCTTCTCGTAAAATTGAAAATAAATAACATTTTATGAAAATTACGACAAATAAACACTATACATGTGTAGGTTAACATACCTTATCATGTTTCTATACCGAAGTGTTTAGTTTAACTCCAAAATATGACACCGCGCGGAGAACTACTTTCTTCGCTTGCTCTCAGCATATTTCTCCATAGTCAAGAAACTTTGCAGTTGAGTATAATAAAAATTCAAAATGAATAAATAAATAAATTAATTAATTAAATACCGGCTGCTACTCAAAATGATAAAAACCGCAAGAAATAAATTTTAATTCGTTAAAAAAGAAAAGGATCATAAGCCAGTTGGCATGGTAACAATTCAAATAAAATTGAAGTTAATTACCGTGAAAAAATAATTTCGAACTACAGAGAAAAACGCTTATAACTTCTTTTCCCGTTAATTTAAAGGCTTCGAATTTTGGCACAAAGAACAAAACTCTTTTTGGGACAGTTTTTTACGCGCTTTTCAACGGTATGAAGCTCGAAAAGATGCGATAATTCCTTCCTATAGAAAACGACTATTTTATGAAACTTTCGTCTATAAATTGGAATAAAAAAGAACAAATTCGAATTTCAGAAAAAACTCTCCGAGGTGCACACCCCCATGTTCCAAACTAATTTCGTGCCAAATTTCATAAAAATCCACCGAACGGTCTTGGCCCTACGCCGGACACAGACAGACAAACACACACACACACACACACACACACACACACATACTTGCTGCTTTATTATTAGTAGAGGTGATCTAACAGACCGATTTGCTTCTAACAAAATTTATCGGAAAGATGTTTGACCGTAGAATATGTACAGAAATGAAGTTCAACCAGAACGGAACGAGCCTTTTTGAAATGTTTTGATGGGGATTTTTAAGGATATTTTCGAATGAATGAATAATTAAATGAATAAGTGAAGGAATAAATAAATAAATGAGTGAATAAATCAGTGAATAAAAAATAAAATAAATTAATGACTGTATGAAGTGAAAAATAAATAAATGAGTGAATAAACACATAAATGAGAAAAATGAATGAATAAAAAAACGAATGACTGAATAAATGAAAGAATGAGGGAGTGAATGAATATGTATTAACCGTTGAAAAAGGTATATTTGAAGTAATTAAGAACTAAAGTTAAATGAGGAAGAGAGAGAGAGAGAGAGTTAGCTAGATTATAAATTTCAAGTTGGTGAATACGGGAAAGTAGGCTCGTATAGTTCTAGACGGAACTTCTTGTTTATACTATTTCATAATTTCACTCTTACGTGTAAATTTTTCGGCATAGCATTATATTAAGTAACTAGCGGTACCCGCACGGCTATGCCCGTGTTAGAAAATGAAAAGGCCAGTCGGTTCGCCATTGTGTATATAGTGGTAACTTTCTTATATGTAAATTATGTTATTTTTTAAAAATGTATAGCATTCCACATAGTTAAAAATTATTCGCCCACGGAAATGAGCCAGCGATCCTATACATTAAAGCATCTTTTTTACAAAACACACACAATAAAAAAGGAAAAAAGAAGAGAAAGAAACGAAACAAAACGAAAAAGAAAATATTTAAGAGAAAACACATTTTGCTTGTTTAGTTCAAGTAACCACACAAAAAGACGATTATAATCCATTGGAATAGTTTTAATTAATAAATTTTTAGTATAATTTATTTTTATCTATTATTCATTGACATTAAAACAGAAAGACACAATTTTGTAGCTTTCAGAAACAAACAGCAGCAAGCAAAGCTTTGAAAGCGGAATAACCTTTCATCCGAGTTCAAATAGGAAAATAACATATGTGCTAATTCACTGGAGGAAAAAAATAAATGAAAATATAAATAGTAATAATAAGTTGGAATAACAAAAATCGCTATTAAGGATAACATTTCTTTTAAAAACCTTTGTGCAGTATGGAAAATGTTCCCGTAAAATGCATGTCAAAATAAAGCTATCGATCACCTGTGAGCCGCAGGAAATAAGTTTTAATTCGTTAAAAAAAATAATAATCAAAATACAAAAAAAGAAATAAATTAAAAATCGGCTGTTCCTCAAAATGCTAAAAGCTGCTAGCAATAAATTTTAATTCGTTAACAAGAAGTTCCGTCTAGAACTATACGAGCCTACTTTCCCGTATACACCAAATTCAAATTTATAATCTAACTATCTCTTTCTCTCTCTTTCTTATTTATCTTTAGTTCTAATTATTGAAAATATACCTTTTTCAACGGATAATACATATTCATTCACTCACTCATTCATTCTTTCATTTATTCAGCCATGCATTTATTCATTCATTCGTTACCTCATTCAAGTGTTTATTCATTCATTTACGCATTCATATATTTATTCACTCATTTATTTATATTTTCATTTATTCAATAATTTATTCATTCATTCTTTTCCTCATTCATTTATTCATTGATTTATTTTTTCACTCTTTCATTTATTCATTCATTCATTATTTCACTCATTGAGTCACTGAGAAATATCCTTGAAAATCCCGATCAAAAAATTTCATAGCAAAATAGGCTCGTAAGTTCTGGATAAACTTTCTATTTCTACATGTTCTACGTTATAAGAGCTTTCCGATAAAGTTTGTTCCAAGCAAATCGGTCCGTTAGATCAGGATTTATATAGGGTTGAAATTTCCCCGTAAGCTCTGTGTTAATTTTTTGAACTGTTCAAAAATGAACAAAAACTGTTCAAATCAATATTTCACGCCGAGAACTCCTTTCAATAAGCTTTCAATAGGAACTTGGCTCTTGTGCCCAGAGTTTACAGAATTTGCTTCAATTTTGTCCATAGGCGCTAATGTTAAAATTTTTTGAACTGTTCAAAATTGACCAAAAAATTGTTCAAATCAAAAAGTAAAATATAGAAATGAGATGTCCTCGCCGAGATCTTTCGAATGCAAGAAGAATTTTTCCAATCGGACAATTCGTTCAAAAGTTATTAGGGGGGGGGAGAAGGACAGACCGACACACTTTTTCCCCATCTCAATACCCTACTTTCAAATTTTTTATTTTTCAATCTTTATTTAATTACTTCACTTATTTTTGACTTTTCTTGATTTTTAACGATATTTTCACGATACATTAAGCCTTCTTTCATGCTTTATTATTATTTTTTTTTACTTTTACGGGAAAGTAGGCTAAAAAGGATCAAAAGCCAGTCGGCATGGTAACAATTAAAACTAAAGTTAATTACCGTGAAAAAAAAAATTTCGAACTGCAGAGAAAAACGCTTATAAATTCTTTGCTCGTTAATTTAGAGACTTCGAATTTTAGCACGTAGAGCGATACTCCTTCCTGGGTAGTTTCTTACGGGCTTTTCAATGGTAGTAAGCTCGAAACGATGCGATAATACCTTCGGATAGAAAACGACTATTTAATGAAATTTTCGGTTATGAATTGGAATAAAAACAGAAGAAATTCTAATTTCAGAAAAAACTCTCCGAGGTGCACACCCCCGTGTTCCAAACCAATTTTGTGCCAAATTTCATGAAAATCCGTCGAATGGTCTTGGCCCTACGCCGGACACAGACAGACACACATACTTGCTGCTTTATTAGCCTACTTTCCCGTAAAAGTAAAAAAAAAATAATAATAAAGCATGAAAGAAGGCTTAATGTATCGTGAAAATATCGTTAAAAATCAAGAAAAGTCAAAAATAAGTGAAGTAATTAAATAAAGATTGAAAAATAAAAAATTTGAAAGTAGGGTATTGAGATGGGGAAAAAGTGTGTCTGTCGGTCTGTCTGTCTGTCGGTCTATCGGTCTGTCCCCCCCTAATAACTTTTGAACGAATTGTCCGATTGGAAAAATTCTTTTTGCATTCGAAAGATCTCGGCGAGGACATCTCATTTCTATATTTTACTTTTTGATTTGAACAATTTTTTCTTCAATTTTGAACAATTCAAAAAATTTTAACATTAGCGCCTATGGACAAAATTGAAGCAAATTCTGTAAACTCTGGGCACAAGAGCCAAGTTCCTATTGAAAGCTTATTGAAAGGAGTTCTCGGCGTGAAATATTGATTTGAACAGTTTTTGTTCATTTTTGAACAGTTCAAAAAATTAACACAGAGCTTACGGGGAAATTTCAACCCTATATAAATCCTGATCTAACGGACCGATTTGCTTGGAACAAACTTTATCGGAAAGCTCTTATAACGTAGAACATGTAGAAATAGAAAGTTTATCCAGAACTTACGAGCCTATTTTGCTATGAAATTTTTTGATCGGGATTTTCAAGGATATTTCTCAGTGACTCAATGAGTGAAATAATGAATGAATGAATAAATGAAAGAGTGAAAGAATAAATCAATGAATAAATGAATGAGGAAAAGAATGAATGAATAAATTATTGAATAAATGAAAATATAAATAAATGAGTGAATAAATACATGAATGCGTAAATGAATGAATAAACACTTGAATGAGGTAACGAATGAATGAATAAATGCATGGCTGAATAAATGAAAGAATGAATGAGTGAGTGGATGAATATGTATTATTCGTTGAAAAAGGTATATTTTCAATAATTAGAACTAAAGATAAATAAGAAAGAGAGAGAAAGAGATTGCTAGATTATAAATTTGAATTTGGTGTATACGGGAAAGTAGGCTCGTATGGTTCTAGACGGAACTTCTTGTTATTAGTAGAGATAATGCATTTTACTTTTAGGCATTCACATGTAAGAACTTAATATATTTCATACATAAGAGATTAATAGATAGAGAGCAAAATGAGATACTGTTTCGATAGATGACAATCTCTATCTCTACTCTCTACTAATAATAAAGCAGCAAGTATGTGTGTGTGTCTGTCTGTGTCCGGCGTAGGGCCCAGACCGTCCAGCGGATTTTCATGAAATTTGGCACGAAATTAGTTTGAAACATGGGGATGTGCACCTTGGAGAGTTTTTTCTGAAATTCGAATTTGTTCTTCTTTTATTCCAATTTATAGCCGAAAGTTTCATAAAATAGTCATTTTCTATGGGTAGGAATTATCGCAGCGTTTCGAGCTTGATACCGTTGAAAAGCGCGTGAAAAACTACCCCGGGGAAAGTTTCGCTCCGCGTGCGAAAATTCGAATCCTCTAAATTAACTAGAAAAGAAGTTATAAGCATTTTTCTCTTCAGTTCGAAATTATTTTTTCACGGTAATTAACTTTAATTTTAATTGTTAGCATGCCAACTGACTATCGATCCTTTTTAGCCTACTTTCAAGTAAAAGTAAAAAAAAAATAATAATAATAAAGTATGAAAGAAGGCTTAATGTGTCGTAAAACTATCGTTAAAAATAAAGAAAAGTAAAAAAAAAGTGAAGAAATTAAATAAAGATTGAAAAATAAAAAATTTGAAAGTAGGGTATTGAGATGGGGGAAAATGTGTGTCTGTCGGTCTGTCGGTCCGTCGGTCTGTCGGTTTGTCGGTCTGTCCCCCCCCTAATAACTTTTGAACGAATAGTCCGATTCGAAAAATTCTTTTTGCATTCGAAAGATCTGGGCGAGGACATCTCATTTCCATATTTTACCTTTTCATTTGAACAATTTTTCGTTCAATTTTGAACAGTTCAAAAAAATTTAACATCAGCGCCTATGGACGAAAATGAAGCCAATTATGTAAACTCTGGGTACAAGATCCATGTTCCAATGAACAAGCTTACTGGAAGAAGCGCTTGGCGTGAAATATCAATTTGAACAGTTTTTGTTCATTTTTGAACAGTTCAAAAAATTAACATAGCGCTTAGGGGGAAATTTCCATCCTATATAAATCCTGATCTAACGGACCGATTTGCTTGGAACAAACTTTATCGGAAAGCTCTTATAACGTAGAACATGTACAAATAGAAAGTTCTTCCAGAACTAACGAGCCTATTTTCCTATGAAATTTTTTTATCGGAATTTTTAAGGATATTTCTCAATGAATAAATGAATGAGTGAAAGAATGAATCAATGAATAAATGAATGAGGAAAAGAATTTAATAAATGAGGGAATAAATACATGAATGAGTAAATGAATGAATAAACACATGAATGAGTAAAAGAATGAATGAATAAATGAATGGCTGAATAAAGGAAAGAATGAATGAGTGAATGAATATGTATTATCCGTTGAAAAAGGTATATTTGAAAAAATTAAGAACTAAAGCTAAAGGAGAAAGAGAGAGAAAGAGATAGCTAGATTATAAATTTGAATTTGGTGTATACGATAAAGTAGGCTCGTATAGTTCTAGACGGAACTTCTTGTTTCTTTTAACGAATTAAAATTTATTGCTTGCGGTTTTATCATTTTGAGGAACAGCCGATTTTTAATTTATTTATATCTTTTTTCGGATTTTGATTATTATTTTTCTAAAACGAATTAAAATTTATTCCCTGCGTCTCACAGGCGGTTGATAGCTTTATTTTGATTTCCTTATTTTGACATGTACTTTACGGAACCATTTTCCATACTGCACAGGGGTTTTTAAAAGAAATGTTATCCTTTATAGCGATTTTTGTTATTCCATCTTATTATTATTATTTATACTTTGATTTATTTAATTTTTTTTTCGCCAGTGAATTAGCACATATGTTATTTTCCTGTTTAAGCTCGGATGAAAGGTTTGTTCCGCTTTGAAAGCTTTGCTTGCTGCTGTTTGTTTCTGCAAGCTACAAAATTTCGTCTTTCTGTTTTAAACCGGGTCCAGACGCTACGTTTTGCACAACCTTTCGCCTGCGCAGTTCAACACGTTGCAGATAAAACGTTGCGTGTAGGTTGGAAAAGTGCGCAGTTTTGAGTCCGGTGCGATAACTGAGCTAGAAAGCATAGATGTTTTTGAACTGTGCAGACAAATCGGCACATGTAGACGGTAGTACATTTTTCCGATTCATTTTGTTTCTCAGTTTCAATTCGTCAGGCGACAATGGCTGATAGGGTGTCTCGATTTCTTCGTTTTAGACAAATTTTCGAAAGTTAAAATGCCTGACCCCTCAAAAGTTTTCTTTTGGGACCCTGATTATGGAACATTTTTTTTTCAATTTAAACAATTTAAAATATCCAACACTCGCTTCGAAATTTTCATTTTTTAAAATTTTCGACAGGAAAGTACATTCTGGTGTTCAAGTCAATTTTTCAAATGTGAAAATGCCTGACACCCGAAAAGATTGCATTTAGGTCACTGAATATTCTCATTTAAAGAATTTTTAAATATCCCACACACGCTTCGAAATTTTTAATTTTTGGATGAAAAACTAGGATTTATCGCTCAAGACAGTTTTTTGAATCTGAAAACGCCTGACCCTTCAAGGGTTAAATTTAGGACCCTAATAATGGAATAGAACAAATTTTCAATTTTGACAAGTTTTTAATGTTTCACACTCGATTTACATTATACATTTCATGATTACATTATAAATTTCTCGTTTACATTATAAATTTCATGTTTTTTTTACACGATAATCGGATTTAGTAGTAAAGTTTGTTACCTCATTTCTGGATTGAATTTTTTCTCTGATATGTCCATCTCTTTTTTTCCTTCCCGCACACTTTTGCTGAGGCTTCTGCTACCATTTTCACTACCCTTTCCACCGCCTGTGTGTGACAGGGAAACTTGGGAACGTGAAATACCAAATCTTCATCTTCTTCACATTTGGCAAGTCTTTCCAAGTTAGCGTCAGACAGCATGTGTGCAGTGATCGGTGGCTCTGTTACAACACAGTTACTCCAGTCCACAATGTCAATGTAATTCTCAGCTTTGAAATTCAAAGGAGGGATGGAGTAAGTACCGATATCACTTTCCTTGTTCGTTTCTTTTCTTGCGCGAAGGATTCTCTTGAAGGCTAGTGTTCTGATGTGTTTGCGATCATCATTCATCATACCCAGCAGTATGTTTTCTGGGTTGCCAAAATATCCATTACGTTGGATGACCGGGTCAACTATGATTCTTAGGTCTTCCGGCAAGTACTTGGAAGATTTCATCAAGTCCCACAAATTTTTGGCTCCATCGGTACAATGTGATCTTGTCTGAATCATGAACCACACAACGGAATACACTTTCATTATGTATTCGGCAAGAGCCCTCAGACTGTTGTACAGGGGATCATCTCGGTTTGTTGCAAAATATAATCTCAATACCCGATTGGCATTGGTTAGCCAACGTGAATGAGCCATTTTACCGGGACTTCTTCTAACTAAACTCGGTATACATTGCCCTTCGGCTACTGCCGAAGGGCAAATACAAAAATTTGTGTAGAAAAATACACAAATTTTCTTATCAAATGGATGGTATCTGCTAATATATGTGAAATATAAACGGTCCAGTTCCATGCTGAAAATATAAAAAATTCAAATTTTCGGAGCGAGTGCGGGATATTTAAAAGTTATCTAAATAGGGAATTTGTTTTTGTTCCATCTCCAGTGTCTTAAAACGAAACGTTTGAGGAGTCAGGCGTTTTTAGATTTGAAAAACTGTCTCGAACAACAAAATGTACTTTCTTGTCGAAAATTTAAAAAAATGAAAATTTCGAAGCAAGTGTGGGATATTTCAAAATTGTTCAAATTGAAAAAAAAAATTAGTTCCATAATCAGACTCATAAAAGGAAACTTTTGAGAGGTCAGGCATTTTCAGATTCGAAAATTTGTCTAAAACAAAGAAATCGAGATACCCTAATGGCCGACTTTCGGCAATGTTCTCGGAAGTTTCTCGCAGAATTTATTGCATTATGCGAAAGTTTCCCATGCATTTGGCATGTCAAATCCAAGGAGTATAGTGATCGGGATAAAAAGGGCGAGGCTTATGAGAGTTTAGTGGAAAAATTCAAAGAAATTGATGCAATCGGAAACAGAGAAACAGTTGTAAATAATTAATTCTTTGAGAAGTGTTTACCGTAAGGAATTGGCAAAAGTTAATAAATCGAGTTGATCTGGGGCTGGAGAAGAAATCTACAAGCCACCTCTCTGGTATTTTGATTTGTTACATTTCCTAAATGATCAGGAGACACCAAGACAGTCTAGGAATACCGTAGATGAAACTAAAGAGACTGCAGTTGTAGAAACACCAGAAAAGGCAACACAAAACTATCTATTTTATGCAATCATTTGACCACTTTGAAAGCCGGGTACTTCTGAGACGTTCCAGTCTTTTTTTTTAACATGACACCATGCCAAAATTGACCAGAGTAGTACCTCCTTCATAACGATATCGCACAAAACTGAGTGAAATATCCAGATATCTCTGCACCATGTAGACGCATAAAAAACTGCAACGTTTTCATTCAGTCTTAAGACTGCGCAGACGTTGTACAAAACGTAGCGTCTGGACCCGGTTTTAATGTCAATAAATAATAGATAAAAATTAATTATATTGAAAATTTATTAATTAAAACTATTCTAATTTATTATAATCGTCCTTTTTATGTGGGAACTTGAACTGAACAAAAAAAATGCGTTTTCTTCCAAATATTTTCTTTTTTGTTTTGTTTCGTTTCTTTCTTTCCTGTTTCCTTTTTTAATGTGTGTGTTTTGTAAAAAAAAAATGCTTAAATGTGTAGGATCTCTGGCTGATTGCCGTGGGCAGCTAATTTTTAATAATGCGGAATGCTGTACATTTTAATAAAATAACACAATTTACACCTAAAAAAGTTATCACTATATACACAATGGCAAACCGACTGGTCTTTTCATTTTTTAACACGGGCATAGCCGTGCGGGTATCGCTAGTAAAATATAAAAATATTGACTAGCACTCCGAATTATTGCAAACAATATTTTTTAAACATCACCTTTTTCGCAAAGAAGATAACATAAGAACTTGCTGAGGTCACGTGTTTGCGATTTTTCATAACATTTTATTGGAACAAAGGTTTTACTCGCCAACGTTTTGTAAGAAACTATACAATTTATCGCAGAAGCTTAATAAGTTAGAAAAAAGGATCTTTATGTTTTCATTTTCTCATTGATTTCAAATCGACTCTTATTTGTGAAAAAAAATAATGTCAATTCTTCAATTGACATGTAACAAGTCGCTGAATTTAAATATAAATGCCACTAACAGCTTAATATACTTTAAGGAGCAAGATTGCATTCATCAGTAGTTTTTTTCTCTTTAGTGTTTTTTTTTTATTCGAAAAGTGATTTCTTTTTTTATCATATGTAAACTTTTATGTTTCAATTACTTTCATTTTGATTTTTTTGTTTATTTTTATTTTTCAATTTATTTAAACACTAATGTTTGTATGACAAAGATTAGCTGATGAACCAGTATGTTCCCAGAAGCCTTCTAGTGTACTACATAGACTAAATTAACTGCTAGAATTTGGCATACAAAAGGGCATTCATAATTTTAGACAGCTGAGTTTACAACGCATTTCATATCTGTAGTTGTAAGATAAAAAGAAGCTCTTCAAATAATGCTTTTAGAGAGAACAAAAGAAAAGAAAAAGCAGAAAGAAAAGAAAAAACGCACGAATATGCGAATGATTTGCAATGAAAATCATTTACTTTATTTTTTTTTTTTAAATCAACTGCTGTTAGAATTGATTGCACTCTATACCTAACTCATTACACTTTTTGCTATTAATGAAAGCATATGGAACTCTGCCAGGCACAGTATTATTCTCTTTAGTTAACTCTGGTTGGAATATTGTGTCACAATAAATTGAAAAGCAATTTCTTACGAAATAAAAAAGAATACAGGCAGTCAATTTGTTTTATATGTCATAAATTATATCACATAAAAAAATGCAAAGTTGTTTAAATAAAAGTCGGTCCAAAAAAATGCATTTTAATGCTGTTAATAAAACCCATTTACGCGGGCAAAAAGTCCTTTTTTTCCATAGGTAAAACATTTTGAAAATATATGCTCTTTTAATATACGTTCGTTGAAATCATCATGAAAATGATAAGTATAATTGGATTACTATGGGCCCAGTGGAGAAGAAATTGAACAACAACAAAAAAAAAAAAGCAGAAAAAAGGAAACGAGTAAATATATATATATTTGCATCACATCTAAAACGAACTGCAAATTTGAATACTTTTTCCACAAATGAGGTATTTTTATTGAAACAGTCTGTTAATAAAAAGGGTTTTTACTTATTTCTTATGTCGTAAAAAAAGAAAGAAAACTGAGAAGACATTTCCGAATGTGTGTGTGTGTGTATGAGGAGAAAGAGAGAGAGAGTCTTGTCAACTTTGCATAAAATTACGAAGAGTAAAGTAAAAATAAAAAAAAAAAAATATCACAAGTTATCACTTTCATGCCAATCATTCTTATCCCAAGTGCAATCACTCATTTAATACTATCTTCATTTTATTTCATGCAAATAAATCGTTCACTTTCACTTTAAGTAATTCAAAAACGAATATATTTTTGTTACTTCACGCATCTACTGAAAGGAATCAACCAGATTAAATGGCATGGGGTGCGTTCGTTGCCGTACCTGCAGTAATCCCTCTGAGATTTGCCGCGACACATTACGGTCATCTACGAGATAATAATCGGTGCTGACTGTTGGAGCATTTCTTCTGCGGACGAAAATTTATCTTAATTACACAAAAGAAATGAACGGCACTGTGGAGATATCTACTTATCTGGGGGAGGTTTTTCTGTATACTATTGTGGAAAACTACTCAAGACGTAATATCTAATAGGGTGGGCAAAAAAAATCAATTATTTTTTTTCAAATATCTTAACCGTAGTACGGAAAAATTGAATTATCCTCATAAATTATTTTTAATTTTAAAAATATGAGTATAGAATGCCACTTCAATTATTCGAAAGTTTCAAATCATGCAAACAAGAATGCTTGAAGAATGGAAATTACAAAAAAAAAAAAATAAAATAAAATAAATAAATAAATAAAATTTTTTAAGATAGGTTTGCGGTAGTGCTTTTAAAAGTTAATATTGTTTTAATAGAAATAAACAGTAAACAATTTTGAATTGCCCATTAACATTTACTGCCTCCAAAACAAAACCGAATCTGGGAGGATCTGTGTTTGTAGCTTTTTCAATAATCGGTCTACTACTGCGTTTTAACTGAGGATAATTTTCCACTACAGTATAGTAAAGTATCAGAGCCTTGTTCCACGTATATGGAGCATATTAAATGTTCGTTTGTACTGGATCACTTAATGGTGTCATGAGCAAAGTTGATCTGAAACTTAGGCAACCAATCCAATTAACTATTTGCTCAGTTTCAATGCACAATCTGAATGGAAATTGACTTGCATTTTATTACAAATGTTGAAAATCCTGGAAATAGGGTCAGGATATTTTGAGATTATTGAAAATAATATGTAGTTAAAATGAATCTTAAATTTTAACGATAACAACTTCCAAAACAAAAGAACCCGAATGTCCTCGGTAACAAAATCAAATTTTTAATCTTGCTGTTATTTTCGCAGATTCGACGCATATGTACCGTTTGTGTCAATATGACCCGAAAAAGGAATACTCACTACAGAGGAACTATAGTTTTCATGGTTTTGGAATAATACCCCATATCTAGATAAATTATACATATTTAAACATAGTTCTCATAAACCACATTTTTAACCTTCACTGACCTTTGACCTCACGTGAAATTTGATTGCCGCCTTAACAATATTTAATCACTAATGAAGTGTTCTTATTACTTCCTGTAGAATCATTTTGAAATATAATTATTGAAAAAAAATGGCTAAATTGAATATAACCCGAACAGTACATTGAGACAAAATGTGAAAACACGAAGTAATTAATGAAATAATAAAAAAAAATCCCTTTTTTTTTTGACGAATGATAGAATACCTTGATTTACAAAGTCACTAAGTGTCAAGCCATTATCTCAACATAGTCATTTTTAATGGACAGTTGAAAAACGTTTCAGTCAAATAGACCCACATAGTACCCCCTAGCAGAATTATCATATTCAATCCATTTCTTTCCAATGGATTATGCTGCAAGTTATTAAAAATAAGCCTTTTAAAGAGTTAAAGTTTTTTGTCCATTTCCGTAATAAGTACTACAATTATTTTCTCAAAAAGTTGATTTAGATTTGTAAAACTGAATAAATTGATGTGAAAACAATTGTAGCACTTTTAATAGAAAAACAGAAAGAAATGAGTTTTTTTAGGTAACAGGAAAGCGATATTAAATAGAACATATATTTTTAACAAAACTTTAAAAGAGCATATAGTTTTAAACAGCTTACAGTAAAACGTTCAGCTTTTATTTTATAATAGAAATTGCAATTGCATGACAATTATTCTTACACTAATGTCAAATTTATGAAAACAAAATTTTCTCAATTTTTATTGCTAGTTTATATTTAATTAAATATAGACATTTATTAATCTATATTTCTTCAAACAAAAATCTAACATTATATTTGGAATCTCTGCTATTCCCTCTTTTTTGTTTTCTTTCTTTTTCTTATGCAAAGAAATTATTGTTATATGATTACTAATATAAATAAAATATCGCTTTAAAACTTCTAACATTCTTATAGTTGGCTTCAGTAAGCGGAATCTAGAAACAATCATATTATTTAGAATGCAATAAGAAAGATGAGCTTTCTTTTCCTAATAAATTTCATTGTAAGTAGAAAATTTCTTTGTTTTCCTATTAATTTATGCCTCATGAATTTTTGGGGAGGTACCCGTGCTAATAAAAGTGATAAATAGCACGCTTTTATTCTCTAACGGGTAATTACGTTTTGCAGAAAATAAAGAAGGTTTATTAGAATGCGGGCTGTGATAAAAACATTAACGACTTGGCATTGCAATTATGCTGCTGACCCTATTCATATTAATCAGGAACGAAAATTTAGTTGTCTGATTAAGAAAATTCCGAGTAACACTAAATTTTGTTCTGCTTTACTTAAAATATTCAGCGGTTTTTAAGGTCACGCATAGGTTTCTAAAGCCAAAATGCGTTGCCTCAATGTTAAATGATCGTGAATAGAACTTTTAAAGTTAATTAAAGACTGGATTCAAATATAGTCTTAGCCTGATTTCACTATTGCCAGCCTAAATATCCAAAACTTAATTATGGTATTTTTTTTTCAGTGCAGTTCGGTTTTTTCATATTTAATTTCGTGTGTATGCATTACAGAAAAAAATTTCGACAAAAATATCAACTTGTATCACTTGTAAGTAAATGACTTCGTAAAAACAAAACTAAAAGTTGTTAAAATCTCACCTCAGGATATTTATAGAAACAATTTGAGTACCAAAATTCCCAAGGTATAGTGTAAATAGGTATAAAGAATGACACCGAGCCACATTACTAAACATAACCAAATTTATTCTTTTGCTTTCTTATTCTTCTACTAGCTTTTCCAAAATATTTCTCGGAAAAGGAAAAACAAATTGAATATGTTTTTCGTTTTTATTTAAAAAAAATAACAATCAAAAGAAAGGAGTTTATTTGAACCTGAATTATTAAAAAAAAAAAAATGAAGAAAAAATTACTGCAGTTTGATTTTAAGTATTTAAAGTGTGAGATAGTTAACTTAAAGAAACGCTAGGTACTTTTATTCTTTAAAAACAAAGATACAATTGCTATCAAACCGATGCTTTTAGAAGGTAGCCAGGGTAACTACCATGTATATATAAATTCAAATAAAAATTCTTTGTTCATAAGTGCAACGGTTCGACTTAATGTTTACTTATTTTCTAGAAGGCTTAACTGTAGAGGATCAAAGAGGATTAATGACTCTGGCAACGTATGGCAGTAAATTAGAATTAAGAAAATATGAAAAGAAATGAATAAATAGAAAATCTTTGGAGCTTGCTACAAAGGAATAAAAACATTTTTAGCCAGCAAAAAAAGAAAGCAAAAAGAAGAGAAAAGAAAAGAAATTGGCAAGCCTTTTCGAAAGTGTTTTGAAATGTTTAAGGAATAGGTACCTCATGAGAAAGACTTAATTAAACTAAAAGTTGAGCGTAATTGCAGATATTTGTGTTCGATTTTTTAAAGAAAAGGCAAATAAACGTGAAAGTAACGTGTAACATTTTTGAAAGTATTTTGCATGGGCTGAAATTGTGGAAGATGTTTTAAGGCAGAAAAAAACTTAGAGGTAGAACACCAATCCTGTAAGGTAGAATAAAATTTAAAATGTAGTACTTGAGGTAGTAAAAAATAGTTCTCCACTTCATGATTTACTCATTGGTTTTGCACTATTGTTTTGCATATTTTTTTGTTTGTTTTAGCTTGTAGAAGGTATAAAATTTCTAAAAGTAGACAAAATATAGAAAATAGTATTCTTCAACCATGCTGAACATTTTGTTTTATTCTCCAAATGTAGTTAAAACTGTTACAGGAGTTAGTAACAACGTACACATGAGAAAGTATCACGAACCTGTTATTTTCTCGCTGACCACTTTCTCTGCGAGAACTCGAGCATGTTTTCTGGGGATACCTTTTATATGTTTTTTAATGCATTTATTTATTTATCATTACTTTATTGATGATTATTTAATTTTGATTATAATGATTACTATTATTATCATTAGTTTTGCTATTATTTTATAATTTCGCTTCGGGAAGTCATCGTTTAAAAAAATACAACTGTCAATTTGATGCCCTTATCGTAGAAAAAAATAAAAACTAACATTAAGGTTAAACATTTTTTCATAATTAGTATGAAACGATAGGTGGCTAAACGAATAGCCTAGTAAAAGAAGTATAGTAAACCGTGACTGAAATATGGAAGCTTAATATTTCGTATTTTTAGGCTCTCATCTATTTAAAATTAGAATAGTCGATGAATGTACAACGCACATTTTGAGTTTGAAGACAAATCCGGGGTAAAAGGTTAATTCAAAGTCATTGTGACTTTAAAAATAATAATAAAAAAAAAATTGTATATTTTTATTTTTCAGTGTAAAAATAAAAAACAAAAGCATTGTATTTTAATTGGAAAAGCAATATAAATATTTGCTTCGTTGGATCTCACAAAAATTTTCAATAAAATATGTGTAGCGAACCATAACGTGAATGAAAATTGAAACTAGCAAACATTTAGATAAATTTCCATTACAAATTTCAGTTAGTTTTTTTCAAGGGCAACTTACGATGTCCCTCATATAAAATATTTAGTTTTTTTTTTTTGTTGTTGTTTTTGCCATCATTGACTTAATTTATGGTCTCTTCTAAGTTTAAGAAATAGTTATCTCTGTTTTATTTTTAACAGGTTCAGCTTTTAATTTCTCAAAACAGTAATGATTTTTTACAAAATAGTTTTATTGTTTTTTTTTTTTGTTTTTGTTTTTAAAGTTAATCTTGAGATTTCGCTAAACATGACGAGCACGCTGTGCATCTGTATATCTCTTAGGGCGCTGAAGCATAGTATGGGATTCCAATCACAGTAACATGATCGCAAGTGCTATGCAGACCAACAACATCCTGCCCTTACCAAGATTCGCGCAATGACCGTCGACCATCGCAGTCTACACTATAAAAAGTTTCTGTGAAAGTACAGAAGAGAATCTGAGTGATTTACGAGGAGCTTGTTTCAAATCAAATAATTAAGTTTATTGAGATAACCGTTTCGCAATAAAATTCTTGTTTTTCCGCATTCTGTAAAACTACAGAGTGTAAGTTAAGTAATGCACACCTAAAACTAAACATTTGAGATTTATGACTGCTTATTTAAAAGTTGTAAACAAATGTATATATAGACGCTTGAGTTCTATGACTACCAGTTTGAAAATTTTCAAAAATGCAATATCTGTTTTTACGTTTTATCAAACTTCAGTTCTAACGAGAAGCCTGGGTGGTCCTCGGCGGCCAGCCTTTCTGACTCCGGAGGCGAGCATCAATCATAGCAGTGTGGGTCAACCAAAATCACCTTTAATTTTTTGTACCAGAAATAGTAATTCCCCGTACACACAGATGGCGCCACTACTGCGGAACTTTGTCTGCTGCAGTCAATGCACGGAATATTCTCTGTTTTTAATTCTATGTAATTTCCTTTTGTAAAGGCTTTGTAGTTTCTTGTTTTTATTTATCTCTTAAGTTAGAATTTGGATAAATGATTTCCAGGATGTTCTCATGTGTTTTCGGGCAAAATTTTTTTTAGTCTTCTGAGCTACCAACAGAGTAAGCCTCGAATTATCATCTTGGATTTGTAATGAAATATGACCACTCCTATTCACTTATCAGAAGCGTGTAAATTATTTTTTAAGACTTTTCAATATGGAAATTTATGTCAAATATTGCTAACATATATACCTTATTTTCCAACGCTTTTCAAGCAATGGATATTTTTAAATATCTTCTAGTTATGTGATAATGTATTTAAATTAAGTTCATGGCAAAATGATTTAGTCAGAAGCTAATATGACAAATAACGTTGTACGTAAAGGTATTTCTTTCAAACTGCGCTATAATTCCATTGAGTATACTTTTGCATTAAAGCGACACAAGAAAATTTAGCTTATGATTTCAGATTTTAAATATTTTTCCAAAGAGATTTTGAGCATATATTTTACGTATATATATATATACATATATATATATATGTATATATATATATATATATATGTATATATATATATATATATATTAAAATATATATATATATATATATATATATATATATATATAAATTGTAGTGCGATATTTCTAAAAAATATTAAATGTTTTTCGATTCGTCACATAATGTTCTGTTTTTAAATTAAGCATTAAATTTGGAGCAAAACTCGATTAAACTTACTAATCACAATAGCGAAAGATAAGCAACGTTAATGTAAACATATTCTAGATGACAAGAAAGTAATCAAGCAAGGGTGAACTCGGTATTGTAAAACAATTGGTTACACAAAAAACTATGTGTTCTGAAATTTAATCGTCTGAAGAAAGTTAAATACTTCAGTATTAGCACGATTATATTTTAACTAAAAACACATAAGAATATTTTTAAATATCCAGTTTTTTGTGAGAAAAGTGGTAGGTCCAACCAGAATTCCCTACACATACGTGCGAAACATTTTGTACTTACTAGACCAGTGGTTACCAAAGTTGACTGGGCTCTGACCCACCTCATAAAAATTTCCAATCTTGGGACCCACCTCTTAGCTGTCTTAGAGAAACGAGGGAATAAATATTCTTAGTGCACAGATCCCCTAGTGGCGAGTTGTGGAACTACTTAATGCTGTCTTATTTGTTCTAATTGAAATTTAAAAAAAATAGATATGAATGAAAGACTGTTGAAATAAGAAACACAACTTAAGTATTTTTTAAATTACTTAAATACCTACATCGGCGAGGTTTTTTTACACAGTTATTTCAATGGGGGAAGGATGTATTTGTTTCCTATTTCTCTTTATTAAAGTTTTAGCATCAACTTCAACTTTAGTTACTTTTATTCGCATGCTTCGTATTTTTTAAAATTCATGTGTACAGTGGCGAGGGCCCACTAAATATTCGCTCGCGACCCACCAGTGGGTAGCAACCTATACTTTGGGGAATACTGTACTAGACAATATAATAATCCTACCATTTTGCGCGAAAGATTTCCCTCTCACTACAGGTTATCTTTCATAATGTATTTTGTTTGTTCCACAAAATCTCGCAGAATATATCCATGAATTTTAGGTGAACAAAACACATTCATAAGTGGATTTTGTTTATCGGGAAAAAGTCATTTTACTATACTAAGGAGATTTTACCTTTTCCTAAAGATGGAGCTCAAAACAAGAGATTATATTAAAGTATAAAATATGTGCAGAAATCGCATTTTTTAAAAAAATTGTTCCAAACGTATTAGTCGTTCCCTTAACACTAGCGCAATCACTGTCTTTAAACGATTGTTGAGAACTTTGTTAGACTCATTAATTGGATAACCAATCAAAAACTAAATAGGACTTTGAGATAACACTATACGAAAGAAAATTAAGAATTAAAGTTTGAAGCGAAGAAGCTAATTATCTAAAAAATGTCGATCGGGGCATTAAATTCAATTTAAAGTCTCAATCATTAGCCTGTGACTACACTTAAATCTATAAATTTCACATAATGCAAAAAATACTAATTGCATCCAAGTCTCCAGAGCTTTACAAAAGATGTCATCTCCAATTAAGTATTTTTTATTGCAAGGAAGAAAACTTTAAGATATTTGTAACAATCTTTTTCAAAGAAAATTTATCCGTTAAGCGTCTTTTTTTTCTTTTCAGAAAAATACAAAAGCGGTATTAAATTTTGTTTTAAATATCAGATATCAGCTGGCGACGGTTCTTCAGATCGCTATTAAAAAAAAAAAAGAAGATAATTCCTAAAAAGTAGCTTGAGTTTTAAAATATGCTTCACTATTTGAGATTGTTATTGTTATGAAGTTTTTTTTTTTTTTTTGTTCAAAAGCAAAACATTTTTAAGTTGTTGTTATTTTTTTAAATTTTGTTTATTTATTTATTTATGCATTTATATTTTTTTTGTCTTGTGAAACACAAAGCTTAGCTCATTGTCTAGAAATGTGACCTAAATATAAAATTTAAAGCTGTACTATAGAAAATTATATGAAGTCTTTATTTTTTTCCTATATATAGATATTTAAAGACTTTCGGTTTTCGTCGAAACTAAAACATTGCACATAATATCGTTTGGTCTGTTCTGGATGAATTTAAAAGCATTTTACGGTTTTAAAAGCATTTTAATGCGATTGCTTTATGATGTCTGAAATTGATTTGCGCAATCAAATTCAGAACTAAAGCAGGTGCATTTAACTTTTCTTTATTTAAGATGCTACATAAAATTCTTCTTGTATCACAACTTAAACTTTTGCTAGATTAAATTTGCATTTAAAAGAATTGTGTTATTTGTAAGACAAAGCAAATGTATCTGTAGGTGTAAGGAAATCGT
The DNA here is from genome assembly GCA_038502835.1 of Octonoba sinensis. Taxonomy (NCBI): domain Eukaryota; kingdom Metazoa; phylum Arthropoda; class Arachnida; order Araneae; family Uloboridae; genus Octonoba; species Octonoba sinensis. The sequence goes on from CM076600.1 coordinate 130,737,900, forward strand.
AGCCTCTTATTTCAGATCTAGTTTCGAGATTTCCTGATGAAGTTTTAGGAGTAAAGATAGACTAGTCACCTGCAGAATTTATTTATGTTTTGGAATCATTAAGGCTATCAAGTAACGTACAATTGCGCGTAATCTCGTACGGGATTAGAGCCGGTATTGCAAAATGGTGCAAGAAGTGCAAAGACTATCTTAGAGGCTCTATCTGAGAACTAAGTTATATTTGGAGCGCTTATGCTCATTCATGCTGCCCAAGAAATTTATTTTGGCTCCCAGAAATCTGAAGAAATACGCCAAGTACTTTGGATTGAGGAGATCCAAACGGCTGCTTTCCATCCAGAATTTAAAGAACTAGTCAAATGATGTTGCTTAGGACACTACTTACTCCCACAAACATGTTCGTGTCACAGAAAGAAGATAATTGGTCTACACGCTAACCCCAATTCATGCTTATCATTGCAATGGCAAATAAAAAGGGTCAAACTTTACGACACATGGTCGTCATCATCGCTCATTAACCTTATAACCTGCCTGTAAAAAATTTCAGTTCAACATTTCACCAAAGAAAATAAAAATGGTAAAATTTAGCTGCAACTGGAACCATTCTAATGGTGTAGTTTCACTATGAATTTGAAACTAAGAACCATTATAAAGGTTTAGCTTTGGTACCAAACGTTGGTTGCAGTTAAATTTCACCATTTTGTCCATTTTTTTAGTAAAAGGTTGAACAAGAATTATTTACTGCGCTTTAAAAGTCAGATAGACAAATGTTAGCGACACAGAAATTAAAACAAAGGTTCGAATGAACTTATAAATGGAATCAAGAATACACAGAGCTCTAAAGTCAGGATATGACCAGATGTTTCATGTTTCCAAGAATTAAATTCAAGAAGTTGAAAATTTTTAATTGTATAAATAATAATCCCGTTGCAGCTTATCATATAAACTACAATGGAACTGCTCCCTCCTACCATACACGGTTCAGACATGGATGTACAAGTAGTGCACATTAAAATATACACATGATTCCATGACAATTAAATGCTAAATATAATTATTGTTCACATGAAGCATGGAGTCAGTAACAAATGGGAAATGTATCGACATCATGTAGATGAAAATAAAATGCTAAATATAATTGTAGTTCATCGGAAACATGGAGCAGGTAACAAACGGGACATGTATCGATGTCAGATTGATGACAATTAAATACTAAACTTAATTGTAGTTCATATAAAACATGGCGGTTAGTAACAAACGGGAAATGTATCCGCATGAGATTGATTTCTTCTCATTGACATTAAAATATAGCAGCAAAACTACTTTTAGTTATTCATTACTCGCAGTTTTCTGTAGAACTCCCTCCCAAGGTATTCGAAGCCGAAAAAAAACGTAATAATCAGATCAGTTAGGACTACACTGCAATTGTTTTTACAGCCCTGTGACAGAGCAAATTCGTTCGGAAGGGTTAATTGTAAGTGTGTGAGGAACAAACCCAAAATCATCAACAATAATTGGTGCATCAAAAAGGTTTCGTCTCTTCTTTTATGTGCTGCTAAAATTACAATATATTTAATTTTGTCAAAATTTTCAAATTTGTATCTTCATAAGCATTCAAATCTTCGTTTAAAAATTGTGTTTACTGCTAAAATCTTCAGGTGATCAAAATAAGGGGGTAGAAACAACATCAATAACATTTTTTAAATAAAGCATCATATCAGCAAAACATTTTATTTTTCGTCCCCATCGATATCAAATTGGATTTCTTATTCAATCTACTGCAGAAATACTCAAATTAAGTTCGTTGCAAAAGCTTACGTTCCTTTAAAAATGGCAAATAAATATGACGTAAAAAGTACTTTTATACATCACGATATTGATTTTTAGTAACACAATCCCCGTTACTCTTAAATTTATTGAATTTTCCTGGGAAGTGCCACTGTTCCTTTTAATAAATCAAAATTAAACAGGACGTAAGAGTTTTGTTCGTTGATTTATTTCTTATGAAATATGAGGAAGTAACCTTACCTATTTTTTGCTTTATTGTTTATTTCGGTGCTTGTTTTAAACTAGCAGCGACAAAACAAATATAAGGAAATTATAATGTTCATATTAAGTTTAAAGAAGTGGATTTGGGGATTTAATTTTTAATTAAAAAATAAATCTATCATCATTGTTTGTGAATTATTACCTTTAAAATCGACCATATATTTGAACCCTTTTTGCGTAGTAAGTAAAAAGATCTTATTGAAAGTTGCTCTTTTCGATGATAATGTCTTCACCATTTTTGCTCAGTATATTATCATTAACTTTATAAAAGTGATAATAAATAAAATAGTCTTTTAAAACGAATACACATTTAATTCGCGTAATTAAAGCTTGAAAAGAAGTTTCGTTTAGAAGTAAACGAGCCTACTTACTCCAAATATACATTTTTCAATGGTTTATACATATTCATTCCCGCATTCATTTGATCATTCACTCATTGCTAACTCATTTATTCAGTCATTCATTCGGAAATATCCTTAAAAATCAAGATCAAAAGGTTTCGCGGCAAAATAGGCTCGTTTAGTTCTGGATGTACTTCGTGTCTGTAGATGCTCTACGTCATAAAATCTTTCCGATAAAATTTGTTCCAAGAACATCCGTCTGTTAGATCAGGATTTAGATAGGATTATAATTTCCCGGAGGCGGTGATGCTAATTTTTTTAACTGTTCAAAGTGGAACAATATGTGTTCAAATAAAAAATTGGATCCGTTGAGAGCTGTATAAGCTTGTTTAAAGGAACTTGGATCTTATACACATAGTTTGCATATTTTACTTAATTTTTGCCCATAGGAGCTAATGTTAAGATTTTCTGAATTGTTTAAAATTGAAAGAAAAATTGTTCCAATCAAAAAATAAAATATGGAAATGAGATGTCCTTGCCAAGACCTTCCGAATACGAATATATATATATATTGAATCGTACAATTTCTTCAAACGTTGTTGGGGGGGGGGGGATGGACTGGCCGACAGACATACATTTTCTCCATCTCTCAAAACCCTGCTTTCTAACTGACGTGTTATTTATCAATATTTATTTAATTACTTAACGTAGTTTTCACTTTTTTTATTAACGATTTTTTGAGGATACATTACATCTTCATTCATACTTTTTTTTCCTTTTTTGAACTTTTACGATAAAATGTCCTAACTAGGTCCTAAACCATTTAAAGCAATTTTTAAACCATTTTTAAATATAGGACATCTTAGAAATATATTTTATCTAGTACACATTGCAGTATATACTGGAATTTATGGTAAATACTTGTTTCAAATGTCAACTATACAATTTCATATAAAAATTTCCCAAAATAGAAATATGTACAGAAACATAGTAAGAAGCATACGTTCCCACTTTAAATAAGTAATGCGTTGTGGCATTTATATTCGACATAGAAAAACCGCATAGTTTCCCATATACCTCCGAAAAATTCTCTTTTCAGGGAAAAATAGATTGTCATCTATAGAAAACTCGGAAATTCAAAATACACGTAGCACGGTATACAAAACCTCTATGAAATATCACAGTCACGTTTTTGATAGCGACTTCAATTTCGACGCCATAATGTTTTGAAGAAATTTTGTAAAAGGAATAAAATCCTTCTAGATCATATTTAAGGGAGAATATAGTTGGATAACAAAGATTCCCTTCCTTGGTTTCCATTATCAATGTATATGGTATGTGTAAAACTGTCTACCAAAAAACCAAGGAATCCGTGTCGTTTGGAAATAATTTTAACTAATATTATATGATGGACGAAATACTTAGATGACTCAAAAAGGTAGGACTTTCTTTTGAGTGTTTATTTATTTATTTATTTTTTATTTTTTTTGCTATACTGTTATATAAACATTTTTTTCGAATACATATGCAATTCATTTATATTTAAACAACTAATAGGATTGAAAGAATTTAAATCTTGGTAATATTTAATTTTAATTTATTTTTATTAGCATGATTTATTTGCCATTTTATAAGTTGACAAAATTACTGTTGTTAAAAAGATAGAATTAGTTAAGCATTATTTAGTTTCTGTCTTTCTATTCCTCACTTTCCTGCGAGAAGAATGAAAACTATTAAGCTATAGTTATTTTAATCAAAGAACTATTTTCAAGTAATTCTGATTTTTATGTTAAGTCGATTTTTACTTCTGGTTTGGCAAAATAAATAGATTTTAGGACTGATAATTTATTAAATATACATTTTCGGTAAAGTATTTCCTAATAACAGTCAACAGGGTGGCGTAGTGGTAAGACGCAGGTCTCGTACGCCCAAGATGGCAGGTTCGAACCTGGCCCAAGTCGGTGAATTTTCAAGATGCAGAAAATCGTCTGCGTCTATGTCGCATGATTGTGCGTCATGTTAAAGATCCCTTGAGTGTCCGTTTGGCTTGGATACTCTCGGCTAAATTAAATACCTAGTGCAATTCGCATCAAATAAGAGCTCAGGTGCCGCTATCTAGAGCAAACTGAGCGTCCAAATTCTCAGTGGCAATGGCATCCACCGACAGAGGTGCTACTTGAAGAAATGGATGCCGATTACCGGGGTACGCACTAGGTCTTCAAAGGTTAGTGACTATACGCAGCCCCATTAGAAAGAAAAAAAAATCTTATAAAAAAAAAGTATAAGTATGTAAATAAATAAACAAAATTAAATATGACAAAAAGAAGTAGATAAATAAATAAAATATGGGGAAAATTTCAATTAATTTCTAATAATTGAAACTTGCGGTGAAAAAACACATTGTTGCATTATTTAAACCGCATCAATACTGATTTCACTTTTATAATTTTTTGAAGTAAACGTCAAGTGATAAACGAAATAATTATGTGTATGCAGCAAAGGCATCGTACGTTAACAGTTTTTGATTGGACTTGAAGTTGGTTTTGAAGGACTTGTAGCGCAAACTCTGTTTCCATTTAAATTAACATTTGTTTTTTTATGAGCTCATGATTTTATGCGATTGTACATATAACGTACGTATGCACCGACTTCAAAAACTGTTTAGGAGAGCAAATTTAGCCAAACAAAGGTTTTTGGGTCATTCGTAACCCAGTAAAAAAATTCAAATAAATCGAGAAGCTACAAATGAAAAAGAAAACAAAAACGTGTTTTGAAGTTATAGCTTCCTCATCTTTTAAGTCCGTTAACAAAAATGCAGTAATGTACATTATATTGGATTTCATCATCTTCGGAAATAATACTCTAGCAATGATTAAAAATTCTTATTTAATAACATTAAAACGTTTACGAAATGTATCTTTGCTACATTGTGTCATATAACCAAATAAACTGCTCTGTAACATTAAAGTTGATTTATTGAAGTTGGTTCTTTGCCAAAATAATTGGATATTAATCCAAACGCCAAATTGCTTCCTTGTTTTCCTAATGGTAGGTGCGTCTCATAGTCTTCGTAAAGCACACACTCTACTTGTGTGTCCATTTGAGTTCAAATTGAAACGACTACCGCACTGAATTTAGATGATTACTTGCGTCATGTTTTCGTAAAGCTATGGTAACTGGGCTAGCATGATGACACACAGCTAATTTGCTTCGGAGTACTAATTTAAGTAAATCTCACTGTTATAAAATAGTGCTGTAATATACTAAATAAATGTACATAAATTTAATCATCTCATACAACTTCGTTTATTAATTTAGAAAGCACGTTATTTCAAGCTACAAACAATGCTTATGCCTTCAAAAAATCAATATAAAATCTCAATATTCCAAAAACATGTACATACTTGACGAAATGTGAGCCTTAACATATTCCATATAAATTTTCAGGAAATCTTGAAGCCTTTTTTAAAAATTATTTTTTATGTTATGTGTTTCTTTTTTCATGTCCCTGGCTTCTGCTTGGTCTTCTTCATCCCTTAATTCCTTGTTCTTGTTTCTATTGATTAAATTCTAAATCGACCCATTTAGAATGAATACCGGCTGTCTTTCTGGCTGGTGCCTGTTCACTCCCAACTTTCTTGTTTTGGGTTAAACACTTGTCTCTCTTGCACTAATGAAGATGCTTCATCGCAGCCTCGAAATAGCCGTTTGCATTATTGATTTGAAAATATGTGCTTTATTTCGGTTGTTTTTTCATTGTACGCACAAAAACAGACTGTTTTCTGACAAAAAAAGTACGTAACCCAGTAGCATTATATTGTGATCCGTACTTTTTTCATGCATAAATAGTCTGAATTTCGTCTAATATGAAAACATGTGTATGTAATTGAAAATATATACATTAATTGAGTTCCCATAAGCTCTCGTGTAAATGATGAGCAGATCATTGATCAATGGATGTAGTGGTCTTTACGAGATACTATAAAGGAACTTGGGAAACTTTTCGTGTCAGCAATAGCTTTCAATATGTTTCTTAACCACAAAAAATGCGTATACAATCTTTATTTTTCCTTTTGATCAAATGCCATTTCCCTTCATAAAGCTATGAAAAGTGAAGAATTGCTGCAATCATTACATGCCAAAAATAATTATTACCCTTGATAATACGTTTTTGTTATGGTTCTAAAGAAGCATTTTTGAGCTTTGGTTTTATTTTTTTTAATATGGGCTCTGCTGACATATAGCATGCAAGTTTTTTTCTTAAAATTTCTATCATAAAGCCATACACGTAAAAATACGATATAGAACAGGGACAGTATTACAGCAGCATTAACAAATAAAGGTCAGAAAAATGTCTTTATACTGGAGACGATCTTTCATGAACATGCTTCAATAATTTATTTTATGCTAGCGCGTTTTTGCGTTAACGAGACATTTGAGGATAAAGTCAAACTTTTTGCACTTACAACACCCATAAATGTGTTGCACAATAATTTATACCCTATCTTTAGCATCTTCAAGTTTAATGGCACAAGCTATGCAAGTATTTTTTTCGCTAAGCTTAACGAAGATAAATCACATAAAGGAGACTGCTTAGTATGGTAGGTAAAGGAAAACTAGCGTAAGTTAACCCCCGTATTAGCATATTTTTTCCAAGCACTAGTTTGCTTGTTTCGGGAGATCATTTATTACTCAAACTATCGTTAGTATTGTGTAAAACAGAGATTCTTACTTGGTGATTCCTGGATCTTCAGGACTCCTTGATGACTTTCCAGGTGAAATGCGAAGGTGTTATAATTTTCTTTTCTTTGAAATAAATCTTGTATGTTGTCAGCAAATATCAAGCCTCAGTTTCTTATGTTCTTTAACTGTTTTTATTGAAAGGATCGTACTTTAAAACTTTGAAAAAATAGTCCAAAAACATGACCGATATACCTATATATATATATATATATATATATACTCTTATTTGTAGAAATTGACGATTTTCTGAATGATTTATGTTATCTTGACACGGATTTGAGTTCTTCTATAGTGAATAAATTGAAATACCTTACATTTAAGACAGGGTCAGTTGGGGTAATTGTAAACAAGCTTCATAACTACATTTGTGGTGGTTGTGAAAACTTAAGTGCTTGTGAGTTATAAACTGGCAGCATAGGGAAGACATTAAAACAGTTTCGTAACTTTTGAAACAACGGCGGAGGCGTCACTAGTGTTTGAAAATGGCCCAGTGAAAAAAGTTTTTTGACAAAATTTCATGATCTTACATTTTCCTCTCCAGCTCATCTACAAAAGCAATGTAAGCGGTTTCAACCATTTTTATTTGTCATATGGAATGCTGCTAAAAACATTTAGTTATGAATTTATTCTTCCCTGTTATTTTTTATGTGCAAGTTAGGTGTTTACAATTACCCAATATATTTCGCACTCTGGGGTGATTGTAAACACTTAAATTTATTCTATTTCCAATAATTTGGGGAGTCAATAAGCATTATATTTTAATGTAAATTACGTTTTTGCGTCTATTTTACATAACTGTTGCTGTGGTTGCTAATGCTACTTGGAAATCCAAGCCCCCCTTGTAGGGCGACCATGAATTAAGGCAACTCCTACCGATTATTAATGAGCTCCTCTAGAATGAAGTGCACTTGGCTCAGAGAGGCTTAATGATTTTGAACCAGATCCCAGATGAGAGATCTTCACCTAGGTTGTTCCCTCAGCGGAAATTATTTCTTACTTGGTAGACATTTGAAGCAACGATGTATTTTACGTGCACAGCTCCTTTTAGCACACTCGGTCTCAGCGCAATCAGCCGCGGTAGGTGGTCACCCTCCCAAGCGTTGACCACGGGCAGTTGTGCTTCGCTTTCGGTGTACTGTGGGATCCAAGCTTAACCCACTGATCCACTGCGGGACAAATTTTATATAAATTTATCGCATTACTTGATTTTTTTGCAAGATATTTCTTGTTAAATGATCTCAACCCACTCATAACATAACTCAGCGGACCACATGCGGCCTGTTGGCCGCAGATTGAGAAACATTGCTTCTGAACTTCTTAAGCCTTCAAGCAGATTGTGTATGAAACAATTTTCCATTTGCATCAAGCTTATTCGAAAATAAATCACTGTTTACAATTACCCCAGATCTCTGGGGTAATTGTAAACAGACTGGGGTAATTGTAAGCACGAGCTCATTCACTAAAAGTAGTCATAAATTCAAAATTTTTGTACATATTTACTCACAAAAAGTACAATAGTGGCTACAATGCTCACAATTTTATCTCTGAATTCATTCAAGAGGTAGGGAAGGATCAAAAGTTAAAACATTGGAAAAGCGTTTACAATTACCCCAACTGACCCTACATTTAATTTCATAATGCTCTGTAATGTTTCTTAGCTTTGGATTCAGATGCTTAGAAACATGAAAAAAATGCAAAGACAAGTTAACACCATTCGTTTTGTAACAAGTAATAAACGAAGTGCCTGTCACAAAATTATAAAATAGCATAGTAGTTTTAGAGTAAATAAAGTTCGTTCATAAAATGTGTTATTGAGAAAACCAATGAATAAAGAGCTTTTTCATACGGATTTAGACAACACATTCTTTTTTCAAAGAATATTGTATATTTTAAAGATATAAATTGGATGATATTTTAAATAACAGTATACATATTTCAATATCATACAAAATTCCAACTAATTAGCATTCATGTTTTCTCTCTCAAAAGCCTATTGAGCTTTTAATAAATGTCTTTAGGTGGATCAGCAATAGGGCGAGAAAGAATTTAATAATTTAACAACTACAAAAAGCATTCTGTTTGATATTTAATGACATGAAATATAAATGTTTGAAGTGGATATTTTTCACAGCCGGGGAAAAGAGAGGTTAGAGTACCCTTCGTTTAATTAAATAAACTTATGTGTCAGTTCCAATCAAGTAGTATCTAAGTGCGTGCGGATCTTTCAATTCTCTTCCATCAAAGCAATTCATCAGAACTAATTTAACATTTGTTGCGATAAAAGCAACTACTGCAACATGTAACATTTCGTTATTCAATAGTCTTATTGAACGATGAATTAAATGATATTTATTTGGATGCAATTTCATTCTTGTTGTAACTAATTGAATAAATGTACACGATTATACCTTTTTTGAAGATGAAGTATATAGAGTATTGTGTCGTTTTGGGGAATGCTTTTGTTTACGTGTCGTTTTGGGGAATGCTTTTGTTTACGTGTCGTTTTTGAGAAACTACAGTGTTAGAAATTTCATCATGAAATTACGGTTAAATAACCGGCAGCAGTCTGTCCATCTAATTCACTGTTAAATTTACGGTTTGCAACATTCTTCTATCTTTACGGGACCTAAACCATTTCCAATCAGCTTAAATAAAAAGCCAAAAATACAAAAGTTAACGGTTTAATAACCACTTAAAAATGGTTTCAAAACAAAATTTTTACCGTTTCTGAACCATTTCGACCCGTAGAATCTTCGAGACATAGAAACCGTACACAAAGCGTGCGGGATTCGAACCCGGGTGTATTTATACCAACCTTGCGCTCTAGTCGTTCGGCCATCTACACCACTGAAAGCGGCCGTTTATTTATCAATAAATCTTCTTTTCCAACAGGCAAACTGCCTTAAAATTGAGATTTCAGTTTTTGATTGGATCCAAAGTCATTTTTGGTCAAATTTACTGTATATTGACGAAAATCATTTTATTTGCTGCAAAAACATAAAATTTAAACACGCTTCAGCAGCTCAAATTATGGGTTCGCTCATTCGCAAACAGTTCAGGAATCCGATGGCTCGAATTTTTCAGTTACGTGTCTATGTGTTTCTTTTTAGTAACCACTGCTTAAGGCATTTTTTTTTCTTCTTTTTTCATATACTCATGCAGATTTGAACTGATAAATCTTTACTCATGTTTTAACAACAACATACGACCAATAAGGTTTCGCAACCAAGATGGACGCCCGATTCTTATTAAGTGCTTGAAAATTACGGTTAGTTAAGGGTTCTTTAGGATAAACAGAGAATAAACGATTTTTTTTTCACAATCAGCGGTTTGAGTACCATCTTTTTAATGGTTATTCAACTGTTGTAATTAAATATGGTAAAATAACAATCAAGTAAATGGTTATTTTACTATTTTCTTACGGAAATTTTTAACAGTGTAATCAACGGAAAATTTTGATACTCTTTTTTTTGTTATAGAACAACGTCATTTTGACCCTTTTCATCGCAATTTTTATGCAAGGTCGTATTGGTATGAAGATTATCTGATTATATTTCTTTAATAACAATAAGGGTGTTTGTAATTAGTAATGTCTATATGTATTTTAAAACATTACTAATTGTTAGTAATATCTTTCTGTATTTATTCAAACATATTTTTCAATAGCAGACAACTTTTATTGAGAGAGAGAGAGAGTATTCAGAGTGCCTATTCACGCAATGTATTACTTATTAATTAACATACCTAGGCAAAACTTTTTTTTTTGCTGTCTTAAGCAAAGATATTTTTATTTTTATGTTAATAGTGTTTAAGGTGCGCAGTAGCTTTCTCCATTTCATTATTATTTTGATTATTATCATCGTCATCGTCATCATGTATTTATTTTTTATTTATTTATGTAGTTGTATTTGCTAATTTTTCGTTTGGTAATCACATCAAAATTTATTCATTTATCTAATTTCAATTACCATTAGATGCGAAATTTGAAAATAGTATCATATTTTAGTGAAGAGAAAGGTTTTAAAACACCCATAGAAATGAGTGGTACTTTTTGAGGTACAATGGTAGCGACAAACGTTGCAAGAATGTCACATCAATGCAATATAAACACCCGAGAGTGAGGTCTTTAAACACGCGTTACATCAGAAACAAAATTACAAAATGTAAAATAAATGTTTTATTACTAAGAAAAGTCACGGAAAGTGAAATAAAAGAACGAAAGAAACCATGAAAACAAAAGAAAAGAAAGTAACAGACGATAATAAAAAAATATATTTTGAATTTAAGATTGCAATATTTTCCCTCTGGCCGGCTTTTCTCAGGTTAGCTTTCCTATATAATAAAATAACTAAAATAACGTAATTTATCGACACTAAATAGAACCGAGCACTTTTGTTGCCAATTTCAAAACAGAAATAAAGAGTGAATGAGTGATAGTAGTATCGCTAGTAAAATGGGAGGTGCTGAGTAATTTCAGTACACGTGTACAGTTTACTTGAAACAAGTATTGCATTGAACTTAATAATTTTAGTTGCAGTAGTATGTTGGTGGCTTCGTGTTTGATTCTGTAACACAGAATGTTCACTATATTTTTTTTTCAATAAAAAATTAGAAGTTTGTTTTGACTGAGTTATATTTTAATTACGGTCTAAAAAATAAATATTTTGTGTTTCAACTAACCATTAAGAATAGAAAATATCAGTCATTTTTAAGATAAATATTATAGATCTATGAATTAAAATAAAAACAAAATCAAGTATTACATATGAGCGAAAAGTTTACTAAAAACAATATTTTTTAAGATTCAACACACACAACAGTCTTTTAAAATTTTTCACACAACCGTAAGTTTCAGGAAAAATCAAGTTTGAAAAGTTTGTTTAATAATATTTAGAAGTTCGCATGTTTACACAAATAATAAGATTTTTCAAAAAAAAAAAAAAAAAGTCTACAATCTATATGATGTGAAGAGATTGTTGATTGATTTTGTGAGTTTTAGATGAAAGTAGCACCGATGGAGGAGAAAATTAATTTCTTTTTTCCCTCTTATTTCTAAAAAAAATTGCTGACGCGTTTTAATATCTTGCGAAAATTATTATGTAGGCTGAATTTTTCTTTAACTCAGATGCAAATCTACTCATTTATGCAGTTGGAAATTTCAACATCCAGTTGTAGCTTCCAAACATTTCAAAAAAAAAAAAAAAAAAGCCGGAAACTTTAAATAACGGAAAAATAAATTGACTTTTAAATTAAAAATTTGCCTTTGCATTATACGGTGTAACATCTGACGAGTTTGTTCATAAAAGCACACTTGCAACTTCGAACTTAGACATGTATATAAGTAGGAGCGATTATTTTAACATCGACTGCAGCGCCATCCGGCGAGTAAGCAGAGCAAGTATCCAGATTGAGAGGACACGTTATGCGGTGTGTGTGCTAGTCTAGTTATTTTAATATCATCGGGACAGGAGCTTCCGACCGAAGTGTTATATAAATTGTTGAAAGTTACCTATAATAGACATTATAATTTTATTTTAAGTTTAGTTCTCACTATTGTATGTATTATTGATAAAAGTCGTTACGTTAATGATTATGGAAACCAACCTAGTTGTCCGACAAAAAATCCCATATATACATATATATATATATATGTAGACTGCGAGGAGACCTCGACTGCAGCGCCATCAGGCGGAAAGCAACGAAAGCGAGTAGTTCTGAGTAAGACTCCGTCCTGTGTGGAAGTGTAAGCGCTGCAGTGCTTGAATGGTGCTGATGTTCTTATTTGAAGTTTGTTCTGTAAATAGTTTTTGTAAATAGTTAAGCGTTAATATAGTCATTTTTTATATCTTTATGGTGAGTCGTTATTGAAGTAAGCCCTAGACGCCAACTATAGAGCCTCCATATATATGTATATATATATATATATACTAGCTGTACCCGGACACGCGTTGCTGTGGCTCAGTCTGGTTCGATGGAAAAGCAAGAGAAAGCACATATTCCTAATATGTTTCATTTGACAATGCTTGTTGTTTCATTGTCTGGTTTACCCATTCAAGAAAACGCAATATATAATTGTATACATGAGAAGTCCGAGTTGAAAAATTCCAACATCAGCCTTATCCAAACAGAGGAAACGCAAACACAAAAATTATAAATTAAAAAATTTCCGTTCAAAATAAATAATCTGTGTGTTTAAAGCTCCCCTTATGTGTTAAGTTCAAAAATACTAAAAATAAATACTTCAATACAATCAGAAAAAACACAAAATGTTTAAATCAGGATGAAGATAGCTAAATGAAACTGTTAACATTCAAAATAAGTAATCTTTGTTTTAAAGTTCCATTTAATCTTCGAGTGCAAAAATACTAATAAATACTTCAATACAAACAGAAAAAACACAAAATTTTTAGATCAAAATGAAAATAGCTAAATTAAACTGTTGCCATTAAAAATAAGTAATCTTTGTTTTAAAGTTCCCCTTAATCTTCGAGTGCAAAAATACCTCAATAAAAACAGAAAAAATTATTAAATCAAAATGAAAATAGCTGTACCCTGCCAATCGTTGCAATGGCTCATTCTCCTTAATAAAACATTAAAAAACGAAATAATTGAATCAAAGTTAAAATAAATTAAAAGTGGTATATAAAAGCACATACTCTGATAAAATTTCAAAGCATTCGGTGAAGTATTTTCGGAGATTTGAGGTTATAAACCAAGTCTGAACTTGATCGTAACCGTAAACTGGATCAAGTTCAGCCTTGTATGAACAAACGAACACTTACATTTTTATTTGTATAGCTTATATCAGAGCCCCCTATACAACAGTATAGGGGGTTCTGGCTTACATAGAGAAGCTAACACTGTTTACTCGGAGTTGAGAAAACTGCTAATTATTTTTGGATCAAGGTAAGCCTTAAGAAATCGAACTGAAAAGCTTATAACTGGCGTTCTTATTGACTTAGAAACTTCGAACAAATTTCATCCTGCGCAGAATAATTGATATCGATCTTTCGATCGATACATTATATTATGTGCAAGGTTTTTTCACCCCCATATTGGGGAATTTTTGTGGAAATTTGCTTAAAATTGTAATAAAAAAAAGGAACTACCTGTCGGATTTTTTTCTAACGGTGTCTGAGAATCTTCCTCTTGAATCACTCTGTCTGCTGGCACAAATTTCAAAGCAATCGGGGAAGTACTTTCGGAGATTTGCGGTTACGAACAAACGAACACTTACATTTTTATTTATATAGAAATACATAGAGAGAGAGAGAGAGAACTATTATAAAATAGGAAAAATATATAATTATGTTATTACATAACATGATAAGTTATTTAAAAATCAGAGCCATTCGTTTCGTAAATTACTTCCAAACACATTTCAAATTTTTCATTGATGTATTTTTGATCAAAGCAAACAAATTTAATATTGACAATTGGTCAAAGTTATCACTAACTGAAAGCAGACAGAATATAATTAAAAAAATATTTATTTAGTTGAAATTTTAGCTTCTTAAATTTCATGCATTTATTTACTGCAAAGAAACTAACAAAACCCGATGATTAGTTAAAACGAATGTGCATTTATTATGAGAAAGCTAGTTATATATAAAGTGCATTGCTTTAACAAGAGGACTTTCCTCGGAACTATACGAGCCTACTTTACCGCATACACCCAACATCAAATTTATAATCTAGCTATCTCTCTTTCTCTTTCTTTTTAAGTTTTAGTTCTTAATTACTTCATCAATACCATTTTCAATGGTTTTTACATATTCATTCACTCATTCATATATTTTCTTATTCATTCCTTTATTCTTTACTCACTCATTTATTCATCCATTCATTCATTTATTCATTCATCCATTCATTCATTTATTCATTCATCCATACATTCATTCATTTATTCATTCATCCATACATCATTCATTCACTTATTCATTCAGAAATATCATTAAAATACAGGTCAACAAATTACGTGGGAAAATAGACTCGTTCAGTTTTGTATGAACTTCGTATCTGTACATGGTCTACGTCATAAGATCTTCCCGATAAGGTTTGTTTTAAGTAAAGTCTTTTGTTTGATCAGGATTAGGATTAAAGTTCCGCATTTTTTCAACTGTTCAAAAGTAACCAAAAATTATTTAAATCAAAAATTATTTTTGATTTGCTGTTTCTAATAAGCTTGTCTGAAGGAACGTGGATCTCAAGTTCAGGGTTTATATACTTTGCTTCATATTCCGCCATAGGCGCTAGTGTTAAACTTTTTTAAACTGTTAAAATTTAACCAAAAAATGTTTAAATTTAAAAAAATAAAAAATGGAAATGAGGTGTACTCGCCGATATCTTCCGAATGCAAACAAAGAAAAGAAAAAATAAATAAAGAAATGTATACATCTTTAGAATCGGACTATTCCCACAAAAGTTTATAAAAGGGGACAGATAAACAGACTGACAGACACACATTTTCCCTATTTCAAAACACCCATGTCATTTTTTAAAGAAATTCTTTATTTAATTACTTCACTTTTTTTTAAACTTTTATTTACTTTTGGGGATTTTTTACATTACATTAAGCCTTCTTTCATATTTTTAAAAAAAACTTTTACGGGAAAGTAGGCTAAAAAGTAGTGAATAGAAATGTAGAACTTTATATTTTTATACAACCGGGCGAAGCTAATGTCCGTGCAGTATTAGCATTGAGAAAAAGCAGAAAAACGAAGGCTAACAAATACCAGAAACCTACCTCGAGTAACGCAACATTGGATGCCTGAATTAGTGACCTGGAAACATCTTACGATCAAGCTTCGTTAACTATGTTTCCTTTTCCAAGAAACCTATGCTTTTATTCTGCCTTACAGTGCTTCATTTACTTCCCAAATGAGAATTGCTTTCCAAAAAAAATGGGATCAAAATATGAATATAATGCAGATTCCAGATGTTTCAAATGTGTACCCTGTCATCTCATATACTGTCCAAATGTCTCTCTATATTAAAAAAGTATCTTTCCTAAAGTTTTATTTTTGCCTTAAAAATGAAAAACTTTTGTTTTTGTGTCACACCAAAACTCTTTACAATGTAGCACGAAACTCCGTGAAATGAAACAAAAATATGCTTATACAAATATAGTAGAAAAAATACCACACCTATGTATTTATGCATACTATATAAAATAAAGTTAATGAATATTGTCGCAAAAAAGCCTGTTTAAGATTTATAAATGTATATGGGTGGGTGTGATTAAACACATTTTATTAGAAAATCAATTCTTACAAATTAGTAGCTCCGAGAGTTTCTTAACTGAAATCAATAACTAATACAATTGAAATATATTTTTTAAAAATCTAAATAAAACTTCAGCACTATACCGTTGCAACGTAAAGACTGCGAATTATCCGAAAAAATGTACACAAGATTAAAATAAAAGCAGCTGTCTCATTATCGTTTGCGTGGATTTAGGCGGCTTTGTTCAAACAAAATAAAAATAGAAGAAACATTTCTCAGACTGTTGGAGAATAACGCAGTATATGAACAATTTCTCAAGAGAATACACATTCTATTTTTAACAGCGGTTCCCAATGTTTTTTCTTCGCGTACCACCATTTTTCTCGCAAACCATTTGCGTACCACTGCTGTCAATACAAAATAAAATATACAAAATACCTATCACGTAAAAAAAATGAAAAAAAAAAAACAATAAAAATGAGAAGGTTTCTGCTGTATGGCAGTTACAAGCGAGGTGATCTCTGGTTCAGTAGAAGTTAGTTTTGATTTCAAATTTGGGCCCACATTTAGTTTGCTTCTATATTTATTTTTAATAAATACCGCATTGGAAAAAGCAGTTTCACGAAGATAAATGACTGTGAACGGAATGAAAAACAGCAATGCCTTTCTTGACAATAACGGGAATTCCTTTTCAACTTTGAACCAAAATTTTCCGAACAGAATGGGGTGCCTCTGAACAGAACTGAAAAACTGATAATACAGAATATTTTTTTATGACTTAATCTTTTTTAATCTCTCTTTTTTTTGTCTGCACGTGTACCACCTGAAAAGGCTTCGCGTACCAATAGTGGTACTCTTACCACAGTTTGGGAACTGCTGCTTTATAACATTTTTTTCGTAACGTGCATTGCGGCAATTGCAGTGTTCTCCAAGTAAGAATGACATTGTAAAACTCTTATTCTTCTATATAAATAGAACCGAGAGTTTGTGTATCTGTTTGTGTGTATCGGTCGCCTTCTGGAGAGCTGGAAGGGTCTAGAAGTACGAAATTTTGGTTACAGGTACCTTGGGTCAGGTCCTCGCGCACCTCGAAGCGCTTTTCCAAAAATTCGAATTTCTTCTTTATTTATTCCAATTTTAATGAAAACGGTTAATTTTGGGATTATCTCATCGAAGAAACGTCCCACGTTGTAGATTTTGGCAGCATATGAATGCCCGTGAAAAACTGCACAAGATGATTTTTTTTTTTTTTTTTGCGAGTTCGCCATACAAATAGAACATGTGCAATATTCTTTTCAAGTAGTTTTCGAATTTTAAAACAAGGCTTACCTCTGAATTTATCTGCTCAATTTGCGTGTTTTCCCCAAAGTAAAGAGTACTTTTATCGCCAAATAAATGATTTCTGCTAAAGTAAAAATTATGAAAGTCCTTTTCGGATTAAATGGCAAAAATATACTTTTCTCGCTAAGAAGAGAAAACTTTCTTTCGTGTAGTTACTATTTTTTTTAATGTTTTATTTTACGTTTCGAAATTTTTCTGCATAAGATGCATAACTATAATTTTTCTGCTGCACAAGATGATATCTTTCTGAAATTCGTAGAAGAATTAGAACCCGTGCAATATTCATTTTAAGTAGTTTTTGAATTTTAAAACGAAGCTCAAATTACCTCTGAATTTATTCGCTCAATTTGAGTATTTTCGACAAAACGAAGAGTACTTTTGTCGCCAAATAAATTATTTCGTTTAATGTAAAACGAATGAAAATTATTTTTTGATTAAAGCAGCCTTTACACACACGTTCTTAACCGCGGTCCGGACGGCGAGCCATTCAGATCCGCGGTCAAGAGCGTGCGTATAAATGCAATTTTAGGACGCTCAAGAACGCGGTTAAGAATGACATTCAGATGCGCGCTCATGATCGCGCTCCAAGAAATGATGCATTTTACATACACGTTCTTCACCGCGCATCAAAGTGGGAGGATTGGACAATTCCTGCAGGCTGGGACTTCTGTAATAAAAAATGCCTTTTCCTCGGTTTTGTGTCTGAAATAAAGTGATGCATGTAGTATTATGTATATATTATTGTGATACATTTGTAAATTATTTTTCTTTTATGTATTACATTTTATTGTGTTTAGAATGTTACTATACAAAGAATTAAAATTATCTAACCATTGAAAAGAAAATGTGTATACATTACTTTTAAAAACTGTAAATGAAAAAAAAGAAAAAGTTGATGAAAGCATTCCTTGCTTCCTAGCATTTTCGCTTCAAATATATGAATTTTTAGCCTACTTTCCCGTAAAAGTAAAAAAAAAAAAAAATAAAGCATGAAAGAAGGCTTAATGTATCGTGAAAATATCGTTAAAAATAAATAAAAGTAAAAAAAAAGTGAAGTAATTAAATAAAGATTTAAAAATAAAAAAATTGAAAGTAGGGTTTTGAGATGGGGAAAATGTGTGTCTGTCGGTCTGTCTGTCGGTCTGTCGGTCTGTCCCCCCCTAATAAGTTTTGAACGAATTGTCCGATTGGAAAAATTCTTTTTGCATTCGAAAGATCTCGGCGAGAACATCTCATTTCCATATTTTACTTTTTGATTTGAACAATTTTTTGTTCAATTTTGAACAGTTCAAAAAATTTTAACATTATCGCCTATGGACAAAATTGAAGCAAATTATGTAAACTATGGGCACAAGACCCAAGTTCCTATTGCAAGCTTATTGAAAGGAGTTCTCTTCGTGAAATATTGATTTGAACAGTTTTTGTACATTTTTGAACAGTTCAAAAAAAAAAAAAAAGCGCCATTTTTCCATTATTCCGGCGCAGGCGATAAAGTCGCCAATAATGATGCAACTAACGCCAAACGGAATATCGTCGTTGTTATCCTTTTGCGTGTTCCGTCGCCAAAAATTTTGCTCGGCGAGATTTGCGCCTTGATAATGAAAAGTTACCAAATTAACATTAGCGCATATGATAAATTTCAATCCCATACGAATCCTGATCTAAACGACGGATTGGCTCGCAGCAAACTTTATCAGAAAGATATTACGCTGTAAAACATGTACTGATACGAAGTTCAACAAGAACTGAACAAGCCTGTTTACCTATGAAATTTTTGATCGGGATTTTTAAGGGCATTTCTCAATAAATAAATAAATGAATGAATGAATGAGTGAAAGAATGAATGATTGAATCTATGAAAGAGTGAAAGAACGAATGAATGAATAAATGAGTGAATACATGATAAAGTAATTAAATGAGTGAATGAATGAAAAAATAAATAAACGAGTGATTACTACATGAATGAGTAAATGAATGACTGAATAAATGAAAGAATGAATGACTGAGTGAATGAATATGTATTATCCGTTGAAAAAAGTATATTTGAAGTAATTAAGAACTAAAGCTAAATATGAAAGAGAGAGAAAGTGATAGCTATGTTATAAATTTGAAGTTGGGTGTTTACGGGAAAGTACGCTCGTATAGTTCTAGACGGAACTTCTTGTTATACTATGAAGTGTTGTAGATTAATACAGTCAATGCAAAATTTGTTTCTTTGCAAATTCGAAGCAACTTACGTTATATGCATTTCTAGTGCAGCAGACGACAAACTTATGTATGAAATTATCGTTGCTAGACTGTTTTTTTGATTAAAATTATATTTTCTTTCCAGAAGCAGACGATAAATTTATATATGAAATTATCGTTGCTAGATTTTTTAGACTAAAATTGTTTTGTCCTTTCAAAGCAGACGATTCAACTAGATAAAAACAATTATTCTTTTTGGTTAACTTTATTTTATAGCATTTCGAGTTAAATTGATCAACGAATAAATTAGGTATGGCGGATTTTTGATGATCAGAAAATTTTTATGCTAGTTCTTAGCTCTATATAAGGAATTCCCTTTGGAAGATAAAATGCAAGGAATATAGCAACAAATAAAAAATGTGACTTACTACTAACTAGTATCTTCCTGCAAAACGGTTCTCTCGGAAGCGTATCGCGAGTTCGTAGTTAAAGAAATTCAAAGTATGCATAGTGCTTTTAGGAAATAATTAAAAAATATATTTGAGAGTAAATGCAGTGTGCTCTTTACAAAAGACCAAGAAACTCAATGTGAAAGCATCAGTAATTTAACAACCGATGATCTGCCGAAGTGAAAGTCGGTATGTATGAAAACTAAATGCCAAGAAAGTACGACTACTAACGAATATATTCATTCTTGTACACCGATTGAAGGGGAACATCAAGAACAAGTAAGAATACTTTATTTGATGCACTATTTACAATATTTACGCGTTTATGCAGCAAAGATATGCGATAATATTTTTCACCGAAATACGTCGTTTCGGTTTCTTTTCACTTAAAGTAATTGCTGCAATACATAATGCCGCAGCAATAGTACGATTTGAAAAACTGACTTTTCTGGAGAACATTGATCATTATTTTTTTTTCATAAATCATAGCTTGAAACGAGGAACGTTGTTAGTTCCGAAATTCCGCACGCCACTCTGTATTGAACTTCAATGAACGCCCCGCATTTGAACGCGATCTTGCGCGCGGTTAAGAATGTGGTGCATTTTTCGACACATTCTTGAACGCCACGGTTTTACTCGCGTTCTTGAGCGTGGTTGGATGCGCCACGATCTGTCGCGCGGTTAAGAAGGTATGTGTAAAGGGCGCTTAAGTCGCATACTTTTACTAGGTTTTCGATATCTCTGATTTTTGATGAAATTTAAAATTTCGCCATGAGGTGATAACTGTTTCCACCCCTGCAGTCAATTGTCCTCAATTTCTTATTTTACACTTCGTAATTTTTTCAAACCGCGCCAAAAATCCTTATTTGTAACGTTGTTCTCATTCAATTCAATACGTGATTTACACTGTAGGATCTTGGCGCATTTGCGTTATGCCTCCATTACTGTAGTGAAGTTGGATCTTCTACTTTATTTTTACTTTTGTACATAGAGGGTTTGATATATTCCATATTTTACTCAAGTAATGTATTTTATAACATTTATTTATTTTTTGTACCACCTATTTCGTGCCATTTGGACAGAATTTAATCTCTTTCTATGAACTTACAATAGATATTTTTTTGGGACTCATGTAATTATTCTATTAGGCATGTTTAGGAATAGTTTTTGTACGCAGATGGTGAGCTTTAAGGAATGTTTTCTTTTTTATTCTAGCTGAGATATTCCGGGGCCGTTGCTCTTCTAAGTAGGCTTACTACAGAGATTTTCAGAATCATGGAATGCGTAACATATAAATTAAATTTAATGAAATACTTGAATACAAATGACATACACAAAGATAAATTGACAATTATCCTATGTTAACTTCATTGTCTTTATTACACAACTATAAACAAACATACCTCGACTAAAAACATTTCATTTCGGCAGCAACTTTAATAAAATTCTATTGCAGCGACTTTAATAAAATGGCGAAGGAAACGGAATCAAATGTTTGTTCATAAATAATCTATCATTGCCACTACATACATTTTGAAACGTACACCAAACTTGGTATTTTCACGAGTAAAAATAATTCACGAATGGTGGCAATGTGGTGCAAAAATTCACCAGTATTGCTGTTTTAATGCAAACTACACCTTTTTAAATGTTCATAAACGCTTGCTTTGATGTTAACTTGAAATAAAGTGTTTGTTCACACAGTTTTTAAGGTTTTCCAATTTCTACATTCACACTTTAATTGAATTGTGCCCTTTTCTATTAATTTCTATGTTAGACTAATTTAAGAAGTGCATGTGGACCATTAGAGGGACATAGATTATCCTCATTTGGACTTTTTTACATTTCACCACACATGCCTCTTGTTCTCGGAGTGTACAATATAGACGGTATTCTGCAACAAATTTCGCTGAATTCGCAGAACAAATGGAAGCCCTGCTCAAAGAAATGTTTCAGGATGAAATTAAAATTTATTTGGTTCGATAAAAAAAAACTCACAGTTGTCATCGTCATTCGTGTGTAACTGAAAAACCAACAGAGATTGAATTACACAAAATGAAAAAACGAGGCAAAATAATTTATTGGTATTTATTTTTCATGCAAGTTCTAATTGGGCTTTATTTGGATGTTTTTGCATCTAGAAGCTCCACTATTGTTTTGAGAAAGGGATTCCATGCAATTCCTAAACACATGTATTAGGATTTTAAGGTTCATTTGTGTTTTAATTACGTGCAAATATTCTTTACAGTTTAAGTTATAATTTATTTTTCATATTAGTCATGATTTATTTCTAGGTTCTGCCCATGGTCTTGTAGCACGTACTCGTCTAGAAATTCGCCATTTGGCAGTACATAAACATGATTTCACACATCAATGAGCCGATTAGCAAACTAAAAATTTTTTTACAGATGCAATATTTTGTTAGAATGTGTTTTAAAGATTTCTTTCCGAATTATACTTTATGTTGCTTCGCGATATGTTTTCCAACCGACTTATCACAAAAATCAACGATTCTTGCGTAAAATCTTGGTTAGGAGATCCATTGTCTGCCTTTTGTGCTCGGATGAGCGAACTGAGAGCTGAGCTTCCTTTGGAGGAACTTCTGTCTTCTTTAATGGGACTTGCGTAAAAGAATCCAAAGAATGTAAGAACGTTGTTCTCCCAAGAAAGATCATTTTAGTATTTTGTGGGAAATGCTGACGTTATTTGAGTTTATTTTGCTTCAAATTATAAAAATGATTTGATAAACTTATGTTTATGATTTTCTAATAAAGAAGTTTCTGCAAACATTTTACTTTTGATCTTGTTGAAAGGATAATATGTTTTGCTTGTGAAAGAAACAAAACTTGGAAATGGTAAAATATTAAAATATATTCAAGAACAATAACTGGAGTAGCAACCTTTAAAGAAGATCACAAAATGTAGAGTACTGAAGTTTGTAAGGCATAAAAAGGATTGGTAAACAAAGATACCGTTTTAAAACTCAACTAGTACATAATCTCTCTTGCCAGATTTATCTGTATTGTTTAATGATTAAGGGTCATTCATAAATGATGTCAAGCTTCAAAGGGGGGAGGGCGGGTTCGTGAAATTGTGACACAGTGTGACAAGCGGAGGGGAGGGGGTAACAAGAAGTGTGACATCAGGCTTTTACAACATAGCGTGACATGAGACAATGAGGGTAGGGAGCTCCGTTGAAATGTGAAATTTTGTGACAAATGGGGGGAGAGGGGTCAAATATATCTGAAAAAAGCGTGACATCATTTATGAACGTTCCCTTATGTGTAATTTTTATCTTTTTTTTTACTAATAATTTAAAACTTTCTTTTTACCCTTTACGCTAGCAGCAGCAAATATTTTTGTGTGTGAAAAATTTCATAAATAATTTCTTTTGTCATGATTTATTAAATACACAAAAAAAAAATCTGTTAACTATTAATGGATACTGTGTACGACGTTCAAAAGTATATATAGTTCATCTAGCGTTAGATCTTGTTCTTGACTTTATTGAAAATGTATCTCGCTATTTTTATTCCACTTTTGAAGTTTTTAATAACTTATAAGACCAGTTAAAAATTAAAGGTAGAATCTTGCTCATTATTACTCATTCGTCCGAAAAACAAAATTGTAAAATAAAATTTTTTTTTAAGAAACTCCTGTAAAAATCAGTTTCTACTCCCTCGTTAATTGAAGTTGTGTTGAAGTTTTTTGTAGTTTATTTTTTTTTAATTTTATTATTTATAAAAAAATAATCCTTTCTGGAAGTACAGTAGCCATAACAGTAGCTTAGAAATATATAAATTATTTTATTTACTTTTGAATTATTCTAGATTTATTTTTAAAGTAAAAAAAATGATTGGCATTTTGCAGTGATATACACCACCAAGAAAAGGCGATTTTATTGCAAGAAAAAAAATCGTCAAGCCGTATTTTAGCTGATGAAAACGATTTATAACAATGTGATATGATGACATTGCGCTTAAAACCGTAACACAAGTCTTTTATTTATTTCATTATATGCAATAAGCATGTAATCATCTAGTATATGTAAGTTTAAAAATTAAAAGCGTTTGCTGAGGGGGGGAGGAAGGAAAATAAAACTACTTGAAGAATTTCTCGCAAAACATGCAGCTTCCAAGAACACGCAAAATATCTTTTTAAAAAGTCGTATTTTACATTCCACATTTTCTTTACGTAAAAATACTTTAGGAATTTCAGCACGTATTTGAGAAATATTCTATTTTGGGTGCGATAATGTCTTGCCGAAACCTTACTTGGAACAATAGATGTTTTGCTATATACATTTTATGGAACTAAACTGGTTTTTCAAGAAGGATTTCTCATGTATACTTAGGTAATATTTGGACAAGAAAAGAAAAGGTTTAGTTTTAGATAAGTTGTGCTCTGACCCTGTATCAATAAAAACTTTCTACGTTCTTTTTCTTTATTTAAAATTCCGTGTGTTTTCAAAAGAGTTGTAAACACTTTTAATAAATTACTTATAATACTCAAAGTTTTTTTAGCCTACTTTACCGTAAAAGTAAAAACAATAAATTATAAAGCATGAAAGAAGGCTTAATGTATCGCGAAAATATCATTAGAAATCAAGAAAACTCCAAAATAAGCTGAATAATTAAATAAAGATTGAAAAATTAAAAAAATGAAAGTAGGGTTTTGAGATGGCAAAAAAGGGTGTCGGTCGGCTGTCGGTCTGTCTGTCAGTCAGTCTGCCTGTCCCCCCTTAAAACTTTTGAACAAATTGTCAGATTTGAAAAATTCTTTTTGCATTCGAAAGATCTCGGCGAGGACATCTCATTTCCATATTTTACTTGATTTGCACATTATTTCGTTCAATTTTGAACAGTTCAAAAAAAATTTACATTAGCGCTTATGGGCAAAAATGAAGCTGGGCACAAGATCCAAGTTCTTATGAGCAAGCTGATTGGAAGAAGCTCTCGACGTGAAATACCGATTTGAACAATTTATGTTCATTTTTGAACAATTTAAAAAAATTAGCATTAGCGCATACGAAGAAATTTCAATCCCATATAATTCCCGATCTAACCGACGGATTTGCTTGCAACAAAATTTATCGGAAAGACGTAGCGATGAAGAACATGAACTAATACGAAGTTCATCCAGAACTAACGAGCCTATTTTCCTATGAAATTTTTGATCATGATTTTCAAGAACATTTTTGAATTAATGAATGGTCAAATAAATAGGTGAAAGAATGAATGCACAAAAGAGTAAATAAATTTTTGCAAAAAATAAATGAGTGAATAAATGAGCGAATGAATGAAAAATAAGTGAAGGACTGAATGAACAAATGAGTGAATAAATGATAAAAAAATGACTGAATAAATGAGTGAATAAATATGTATTAACCGTTGAAAACGTATATTTGAAGCAATTAAGAACTAAAGTTAAACGAGAGAGAGAGATAGCTAGATTATAAATTTGAAGTTGGTGCATATCGGAAAGTAAGCTCGTATAGTTCTAGACGGAACTTCTTGTTCAAACCGGAGATTCAATTTCCTTTTTTTTTTTTCCTTCTTTTTTAAATTTTAATTTCGTTGTATTTATGTTTGCCGTATGCCTGGTTTGACTCCAAATCTAGCACAAGCGCAAAATTCCAAGCGAAAATCTTTGATATTAAAACTTTTAAAGCGAAAAAGGAACCGAAAGAAAGATTCATTTCCACCAGAATTTGAGTTTGGATGGTTTTAAGAAATTTTGAAACATTTTCTATTGATTAAGCCTTAACATTTACCAGACAATTCGCAGTTTTTAAGCATTGCCATCTTTTAAAATGTTGTTAGGCTTTAAGCTCACGAACTTGTTGGCGAGCATTAGTTGTTGACAAGTACCAGTCTGAAATTTCTGTTAAAAAGTTCCTACTAGCAAATACGTACACTCGATGGTGTGTAAAACTATCTTGCTCTTTGTCTCTTTACTTCAGTGGCACAACTTATCTTACGATTATGAGCTACGGTCTTCAACAACACCACAAGTAAAAAGGCGAATAAGAGAACTCACATTACCATCATATATAATAAAAATCTTTGATATACTTCTTTGGAAATGCCACTCTATCATTCTGTTTTGTGATTATTGAAAGTGGGATTTCGAAACCAGAAAATGATGATTTCTCCATTTTTTACAGCATTGAGTATAAAATATCTTTTTTTTTAAATCAAAAAAATGAATAATTTTTTCACTTTTTTTTTGGAAGGTTACCCTTCGTTATAACCAGTACCTGTAGTTAAATCATTCAATTCTGAAAGCGGTTAACGAAGTGAAAATATGAAATGGGTTCTAATTTTAATACTAGAGAATTCACGTGGAAATAGAAACGGATTAGTTTGCATTCACGTCTAACACATATTTAGAGAATATATTTCCTTTTTCTTTCAACTTTTTCCTGTAAATACAGTTTCCCATTTACTGCCAAATACAGTTTGAAAAATAAACTGAAGAAAAAAAATATAATTTCTAAAAAATTCTATTTTTCTCTTCTGCAAAACATAACATTTGAATTTACGATTCTACACATTACGAAGGCTTATATTTACTTTAAAAGCCGGCACGGTGGCGGACGCGGAACTCGTACACCCCAGTTCAGCGGATCGAGACTGGAAGTATCTGTAGATTTTCAAGATACAGAAAATTGCTGCGCCCATGTTGAATGGATATGCGGCACTGAAAAGATTTCTTGAGTAGACATTTCGTTTGGATACTCTCGGCTAAAGGAAATTCCTAGTGCAATTTCGTTTCATATGAGTCCAGGTGGTCATTCTTTCAGTAGAGGAAACATGACGTCAAAATTCTCATGTGACGATGGTACCACACAGATTGTGGGGCCGCTGAAAGAGATCTCTGGGTAAAGCACCAGGTATGAAAATGGATGAAACCAACAGCACCCCATTAGGAAAGAAAATAATTTAACATATGTTTAAAAACGGGAAAAGGATTTTTTAAAGTAAAAAGTACTTTTAAAACCTCGTGGATGATTCTTCGCTATTGCAATTTTCACTTGTATTTATCAAATGTTATTTTGATTCTCATTTATTATCTATTCAATTTTTGTTAGTAAAATATAAACAAGAAAAAACTTTATTTTTAACAAAAAAAAAAATACGTTCTAATCTTGTACTATTTATTATGACTTTGTCGTAGCCTTTGTTTCAAATATAGGTATGGCAGAAAAATAACTTAATGGGGGGGGGGGGGATCAAATCCCTAACATAAACTTACTTGGAATTGTTTTACTTGTTATCAAGAACGATCAAGATATGTTACGAGGATTAAATGCTTGAGAAAATACCGCCTATAAAACCTTTCGAGTCGTAAAATGTCGAAGAAGTGCAAAGAGGGAAATACTCCTATCAAATGCGTTACTAAGGAAAATTAATGACTTCGAGCAGGTATGGTTTATAGTCATCATTGAAAATGGTTTACTTTTACCTTCACATAATAGATTCTATTTTAAAAGCTTCAAAAACTTTTATGATTGTTTTGGTTGCAAAGTTTATCTATTATACTAAAATCGCTGCCTTTTAAAGGGAAAACGTATTCATTCTTTTTAGGATCAACCATACAACGCATGCCACATATTTTACACATAATGTAAGAAACAGTTTTGTGCTCTAGTTTTAAAATATATTAGTATTTTTATCGATAAAAAGGAAGTTAAAGGCCCTATGAAATAACTTAATACAGTAACCCCTCGTTATTTCGCGCCTCGTTACATCGCTCATTCAGATATATAGCGCTTTTTCTATGTCTCCGAAATTTTTAAGTTTGATCTCTCGAAAGTAAAAATATTGCATTCAAATTATACATTCCCCGTAACCCAAAGGAGAGTGATAGGTTGAGGAATTTTCTGGAAATAAAATGGTTACCCTTATCTTTAACATCGTTTTCACACCATGCTCAGGTGACATGCGCAGGGCCACTCAATTTACTTGTACTTGACTTGTTTGAGTTATTTCTAACAGCATCGGTTATATCGTGCATTCGGATACATCGCACTTTTTTGCTGTCCTCCGACAAGCGCGATATAACGTGGTGCTACTGCAGTTGCAATACAGTCGAACCCGTTTAATTTTAGGACCTAAGCCATTTGTTTAGCTCATGTTTTGCAAGTAAAACTGATAACAAATAAAAATTTCATATAAATCTGTACCTCAGCGCCAGACTAACGAAAGCGACATTATCAAGAAGCTCCGTCTAAAACTACAGAAGCATGCGTTTCTTTTATACCCAACTCCAAGTTAATAATCTAGCTATCTATCTCTGTTTTTCATTTAGGATTAGTTCTTTATTACTTCAACTACACCATTTTCAACGATTATTACACATTCGTTCAGTCATTCATTCATTCATTCTTTCATTATTTTATTCTTCCAGTTATTCACTCATTAATTCTTTTACTTATGTATTTATTCATGCATTCATTCACAGATATGCTTAAAAATCGATATCAAAACGTTTCGTAGGAAACTAGGCTCGTTTAGTTCTGTATGAAATTCGCATGCATGTTCTACGTTATAACATCTTTCCCATAAAGTTTCTTCCAATCAAAACCGGCTAATGGATCAGGATTTATATACACTGATAGACATTTCATCATGAAATTACGATTAAATAGCCGGCAGCAGTCTGTCCATATAATTCACAGCTAAATTTACGGTTTGGAACATTTTTCTATCTTTACGGGACCTAAACCATTTCCAATCAGCTTGATTAAAAAGCCGGTAAATACAAAATTTTATGGTTTTATAAATATTTAAAAATGGATTAAAAACTAAATTTTTACGGTTTTTGAACCGTTTCGAGGCGTAGAAACCGTAAACGAAGGGTGCGGGAATCGAACCCCTGGTGTTTGGTGCACCAACCTCGCGCTCTAATCATTCGGCCATCTACACCACTCAAAGCGCCCGTTTATTTAGTAATGAATCTTCTTTTCCAACTGGCAAACTGCATTAAAATTGAGATTTCAGTTTTTGATTTGATCTAGAGTAATTTCTGGTCTCAATTTACTGTATATTGACGAAAATCAGTTTATTTGCTGCAAAAATGAAAACAAACAAGCTTCAGCAGCTCAAATTATGGGTTCGCTCATTCGTAAACAGTTTGGGAACCGATGTCTCCAATTTTTGATTTACGTGTGTATGTGTTTTTATTTAGTAACAACTGCTTAAGCCATTTTTTTTCTTCTCTTTATATATACATGCAGATTTGAGCTGATAAATCTTTATTCATATTTTAACAACAACGTACGACGGTAAGGTTCCAAAGCCAAGATAGACGACCGATTCTTTTTGACTACGAGACCTTGTGGCGCTTGTAAATTATGGTTAGTTAAACGTTCTTCACGAGAAACAGAATAAACGATTTTTTTCACAATCAGCGGTTTGAGTACCATCTTTTTAATGGTTATTCAACTGCTGTAATTAAATATGGTAAAATAACAATCAAAAGAATGTTTATATTACTATTTTCTTACGGAAATTTTTAACAGTGTGGGATTGAAATTTTCCAGTAAGCGCTATGTTAATGTTTGTTAAACCGCTGAAGAATGAATAAAAATCGTTCAAATCGAGGGATATTTCAAGCCGAGAGCTTTTTCCAAAGAGCTTTTTCAAAGGAACTTGGATCTTATGCCCAGAGTTTAAAAAATTTGCTTCATTTTTCACCATAGACCCTAATGTTAAACTGTATTGACTGCTCAAAATTAAACGAAAAATTCTTCAAATAAAAAAATAAAATATTTAACTGAGTTTGGTGATGTACTATCCGAGATCTTTCGACTACAAAGAAAAAAAAAATCTTTCGAATCGGACATCTTTTTAAAAAGTTTTTGGGGGGGGGGGGGGAGGCACACCGACAGACAAACATTTCCCCCATCTCAAAACACTATTTTCAAACTTTATATTTTTCACTTTTTCTTTAATTAATTACTTATTTTTTATTTATTGCCTTTTTTTAGATATTTTCACGATGCATTAAGTTTTCTTTCACACTTTTTTTAAAAAACTTTTACGGGACAATAGGCTAAAAACTGAGCAATCTGAAAAGATTGACTTCGTTGCCTAGTAACAAAGCTGTTACATGAATTTGGCTACAAAACATGATTGTTAACATTAACAAGATGTTCGGTTTAGAACTATACGAGCCTACTTTCCCGTGTACGCCCAAATTCAAATTTATAATCTAGCTATCTCTCTCTTTCTCGTTCAGCTTTAGTTCTTAACACTCCGTCGGGCGCGCTCCAAATTTTGCACCATAGGGCGCGCTGCATCTCACAGATACATTTCGTAATAGCAACGCGTAAATTTAATTATGAAAGTTTTTTTTTTATGTTTTTTTGTTTTTGGTACCGGGCTTCGCCTCCCTTACACTCGGACCCTTATCTCTCCATTATTTTCTTTATTTCAATACAAAATACAATGAAAATATTAAATTACAACGCAAATACTTACTATCAAGAAGAAATGTAAATTAATAAAATATATGCGTACAATAGGTGTTTATATATAATTATATTAAGTGAAAATATTCTTAATAGAAATATTAACTATTCAAATAATTTCGGGAAATGAAAAAGTAATTTGACTCCGATAGATTTGGTTCATCAATTGCACTTTTTATTTAAAAAACATCACGGTATGTTCTAAGCAAAAACCTTCGCTGCATTTTAGGTACTTATATTGCATTTAGGGGAAAGTGGGGCTGAAAGGGGACAGGGGCTGAAAGGGACATCATATATTTCTTAAAACCTGATATAAATAAAAGTTTTCATTTATTGCCAACAGAGGAAGTCAGATGTTTATAGTTTGTAGACTAAGCCAATATGTCAACATAACAATTATTTTTATCTGCAAATACTGAAGTTAATTTTCATCATAAAAAAGTAAGTTATACTTCTATTTATATTTTGTTTCAGAACTAAAGTGTATTTAGTTATAGAAATAATCTTTGTGTGTAAATTAAAAGTACATTAAATACCTAAAAATCTGTGATAAGCAATTTTCACATGACAGAAATTTAGGCTTAGCAGCCATGTGGTGCATGTAATATATGAATCTGGGGTTGAAAGGGACACTATCATTGGGGCTGAAAGGGACATGTCCCTTTCAACCCCAGAAAAATTATGCTTATGTTTAAAATTTTAAGCAATTGCTACAACATTTAAATATATATTTTTTTATAAAAATATGTTAGAGGAATATGAATATAATGCGAAAATTATATTATTAAAACATATATTTCCATATTAATATATATAAAATAATATGATTTTTTCATTTATTTTTAAATGTAGGCTTCCGTACGTTGCCTATTGCCCTGTGTTATTATTACTGAAAATAATTGCTGCAGTATGTAATATATTTTATGCAATAATAGCATAGAGCAGTAATATGTTGCAGGTTAGCTGAAATTTAAAAATATATAAATTAAGAAGATATTAAATTTTCAACTTAAAAAATGTTAATCTCAAATGTATATTTTGTCTTAAATTAGGGTTATTCAGTTTCGTTTTTTTTAATAATTTCAATAATTAATTAATTGCATTAAAATTTTAATAAAAAATTATGAAAAAATGCTTTATTAATGTATAATTTGAATAACTTTAAACTGTAGTTATATTTAATAAAATCAAATTAAAAAATACAAATTTTGCAACTTTTTTTTCAGTTGCAAATATGGTACGTAACTACAAAAGGAAGACAGATAGAGTCAGAAAAACTGGAGCTGAGACGGAAGCAGGTGTAAATGAAGTTCTAGTTCAAGGACAATAAATTAGATCATTTTCTAAACAATATGAAATTGCTAAATCATATTTAGCACGAAAAATAAAAATGTATAAAGAGAATAGAGAAGTTAAAGAATTTACTCACAAGCCAAACATTGGCAATAGAAGAGTGTTTACTTCTGAACAAGAAACTGAATTAGCTTCTTATTTAGTTAAAGCTGCAAAAATTAGTCATGGATTAACTGCTGTGCAAACCAGGAAACTTGCTTATGAATATGCTTTGCTCATAGAATAGCACAGATTCCAGATGTTTGGAAAAGAACAAAGCAAGCAGGCTATGACTGGCTGAAGGGATTTATGAAACGAAGTTCATTTAGTGTTAAATAATTTTCATATTTGTACATTAGAAATTAGAAATTTGTTAATTAAATAATTTGCATATTTGTTCTTTTATATGACATTGAATATGCTGTTGTTTAGGAAAGTATTTTCACACAAATAAAATTGTGCTGCAACATTAAGTAGTGTTATTTGTTGTGTCCCTTTCATCCCCATCATATGTCCCTTTCAACCCCGATGATGGGGCAGAAAGGGACAGCGGATTACCCTTCCGTAATTCATTTTACTGAACAAATTACTGGCGTTTCGTCTTTGTTACTATATTCTTATAATAGACAATGAAATGCTTTATAAACTGTTTTAGAAACAATAATTTCAATTGTGAAAGTTTTATAGAAAATAAAAGAAAACCTGAATTTGTCCCCTCCAGCCCCAGCCTCCCCTACTTAGTCTTTTTGTTGAATGACATTCCATAACCAGAATGACATTCCATGAAATCTCCTTTGTCCTTATCACTTTCATCGAAAATTTCTACATCCAAATCTTAATTTTCATCAAAAAAAAAAAAAAAATCAATGTTTCAAGATCTCTCTGATCGTTTAAATCTAGAAAGCGTTTTTTATTCATTTTCAAAGCAAAATAAATGCAAAAGTTAATAAAATTAGTATAACAAACAGAAAACGTCATCGGTCGCGCTGTATCCCACAGATACAAACAGCAAATGAACCCCCAAAAGCGGGGGAAAAAATCCCCCGACACCTACTCCCACAACATTCTAGGACACCTAGTGAACGGAAGGGCAGATATTCCTCTGGTCAAGGTCGTGACATTCCTCCTTCAATTTAAAAGAAAGTAATTTCAAAGCTTTGTATCTGTGAGATACAGCGTGACCGACGGAGTATTAATTACTTAATTCAAATATATATTTCCAATGGTTAATACATATTCATTCATTCATTTACTTTCTTCATGTATTTTACACTTTTTTAATTATTTTTAAATTTATTCTCTCATTTATTCATTCATTCCTTCACGTATTTATTAATTCCTTCACTCATGTATTCATTCTTTCACTCACTCATTCATTTATTCATACAGTCATTCAGAAATATCCCTAAAATTCCGCACAAAAAATTGCATAGGAAAATAGGCTCTTTTAGTTCTGGTTGAACTTCGTGTCTGTGCATGTTCTACGTCATAACATCTTTCCGATAAAGTTTATTCCAAGCAAATCCGTCTGTTAGATCAGGATTTATTTTATCGTAGACGCTAATGTTAGGATTTTTTAAACTGTTGAAAATTGAACAAAAAATTGTTCAACTCAAAAAGTAAGATATGGAAAAATATGTCCTCGTCGATATCTTTCAAATGCAAAAAAAACAAAAAAAAACCTTCTAATAAGACAATTCCCTCAAAAGTTATCAGTGAAAGATAGACAGACACACATTTTCCCCATCTCAAAGCCATGCATTTTTTTTTATTTTTCAACCTTGTTTTAATTACTTCATTTATTTTTAACGATATTTTGACGATGCATTAAGCCTTCTTTCATGCTTTATTTATTTATTTTTTACTTTTACGGGAAAGTATACTAAAAAAACATGTATGCTGTATCCCTTGTTGGATAATTTCCGTACAATTAACAGTATCTGAAAATCGCTAATTTTGGACTTTCGTTAGTCTGGGCCTAATTAGAAGTGTAATTTAGATACTATGGCTGAACATTTGATTTCAAGTTCAATAGCATTTTAAAAAAAAAAATATATATATATATATATATATTTAGATATAAAAAATATATATATTATATACTTATTTATTTTTTATTTTGTAACATTTGTAGAGAACATTTAACGTAGATAAGATTGAGAAAAATTAAACATGCAGAAGATTAAAAATTGCATCAAAAACACACTTTTATTTAGAAGCACAAAACTCAATAAATCGATATAAAAAGGGATGAAAGAAAACAAGAGAAGGAGAAACCTAAACCACATTAGAGACTGTGGGTATTAAAAATTTAAATTGCGCAGAAATGTGATCTTAAACAAATATTTAAAGTTAATTAAAATCTGTGAGCTCAGGGATTTTAGTATTAAAAGATTACTTTCCCGAAGAAAATTCCAAACCAACTTCATAAAAATTTTAAAGTTTTAACTTATGCAAACAAATATATAATAACTGTTTGAGATAGTATCCAACAGCTGGAAAGTATGGAATTTATTATTATTTTTTATTTTTTGTAAATTTTGGAAAGAAATTAATTTTGTTCTCACGGAGAATATTTCCTTTTTTGAAAGAGAAAAATCAAAGCAAAAGAAAAACGATAGATTTTGCTTCATAATTTGTTTCCTAGCAAATGCTTATTTAAAATTTTTCTGCAGTATTTAGTTAGAACAAAACGCTCATTTTTCAAACTGATTGCTACCATTGCAGATTAAGATTTACGAAATAAAGATTTAGGAAAATGACGAGACCGATAAATGCAAGTCACATTCTTAGACTTTCCAGAATCAAATTTTGCCCTTAAAAGTACTTACTGATATATATATATATATGTGTGTGTGTGTGTGCACTGCATATCATATACATATATATTCCTAATGGACCTGCACATGGTCACTAATCTTTGAAGCATAGTACATTCCCCGGAAATCGACATCCATTCTTTCACGTAGCAACACTATCGGCCGATGCCATTACCGCTTTGAGAACTTTGATGCTCCGTTTCCCCCTAGATGGCGGCACCTGAGCTCTAAATGATGCAAAACTGCCCTAGGAACTTAATTTAGCCGATAGTATCCAAGCCAAACGGATACTCAGGGGATCTTTTACATGAGGCATAATCATACCGTCAAGTGCGCCAACTTTGTGCCACAACGTCTTTTTAGACACTAGGACTACCAACTGGATGCCGAAGTGTAAATAGAACTTCGAAACTTTTTTTACAACTCTTAAAATTTTTCGAAGCTCCAGTTACACCTCAACAGCCGTTAGGCAGTCCTAGTGTCTAAAAGGACGTTGTAGCACAAAGTTGGCGCACTTGACGTTACGACAAGGGCGCTGACGATTTCCTGCATCTTGAAAGTCCACCGACTTGGGCGAGGTTTGATCCTGAGAACTTTAGCGTACGAGGCCAGTGCCTTACCACTACGCCACCCTGCTGGCATATATAAATATAGTATATATTCATGGTTGTTCCCTGCAGTCACAAAGTAACTACCTTTCAGAAATGCTGAACGTCAGGAAAACTTCATCACGGCTGTGGTCTTACAGCAACTTACTGAATCCACCCCCCTCCCTCTTCCATGAGTATACAATGCTTCAACTGTGCTAAAATCGTAAATATGCTTAGATACAAGTATAAACACGATATTTCACTCTAGACATTTTGCCATTTGGGCCTCTCACCCCCTTAAATCTGAATACTGGAAAATCGCATAAAACGGCTTTGAGCAAGGCATTCGCAGTTTGCTTGTAAAAATTCAATTTTCTCACTACCTTTTCCTTAAGAGTTTGTTGTAGAATAAAATAAGTTTCCCTTAGCTGCTGCCCCGAAAATGCAACTTAAACAACGTTGTTGAAACACGAGCATCTATTTTGGAAATCGTGACTGGATTTTGGTAAAATCAATTTGTAACGTGCGGGAAATCCATTTTTCAATGTATGCTCTGTAGAAATTTTGTCTGCCAGAATTTCTATTTTTCTTTACATTTGTAATTAAATTCGAATAAAGTATGAACTAATTCTTCTTACTTTAATCAAGAAAAATGGATAGATAAAATTCGACAAAATGTTATGTATATTTATAATTATTTTTTTTTAAATTTGCTCTAAAAATCAAATAATTGCTTATACAATGAGTTTAATTGATTTGCTTTAATTTCGTACCAGGTGCTATTTATATGATGTTTATGGCTCAGTAATATCTAGGTGAATTAAATTATTGATTAAAACTGATATTTGATTTTCATTATACAAGATTACCATTTACGTCGACAAACTTGATATTTTTTTCAGAATGGGTAAATTAGTCCTTGAAGGGGAGAAAAGCTCATAATAGTTATTTCTTGGATTTCTTATCGGAATAGCTCATCTAATAAAGTGACAAACATAGTTGCTAAAAATATTCATCTTAGCATCGCTATTATTATTTAGAAGTAGCTCTGTCTAGAATATCAATCTTGTTACATAAAAGAAGGACATTACGACATAGATTTCTTTTTTATGATCTTGGACATTTTGTTATAAAACCTGAAAGTCCCAATGTTATAATTCCTAATTCCTAAGTACATAATATGAATGAAAACTTTTTTTTTTAAATTAGTTATTTAGAACGTGTCTAATTATGTTACATAACTTCCTTCTACAAGTAATCTAAAACAGCATAGCCCTTTTAAAAAACATTGTAAAATGTTTCGTGTTTCTATAAGTTAAAACTACAATGGAGTCATCACCTTTACGCAGCTACAAAAGGAACATTTTGTCGTTTTTCGATTATTCATATCTCCTATCATTTTTACTTCATAAGAATATATTTTTGCCTGATAGTTCTACAAATGTAGCTATTTTCCTCTTCAAAATTTTTTTCTTCTTACAATCATAAAACTGATTAGGTATTAGACTCACCTAATCAGTTTTATGATTGTAAGAACAAAAAAAAATTATAAATATCAGTTTGAATGAGCTTTATAAAATTTTCACATACACGTTGATACACTGCGTGAAGACCTATAACAACAAATATATATCTACAGAATTTGTTTTTCCATTTTCGTGATTAGAAAAAAGTCCTTAACATTTTACACCTATTTAAAATTTTATGTATCAGAAAATACTTGTTTGTTGACAATAATAACATGAAAAATAGTAATTTGAGGCAAAAAAGAAATCATATTAACTGCACTTGAGAAGCTAAAAATAAATTTTAAGACAAGAAAATAGGTGCATTTTTTAAGTAATATAACAATATACCTTACTTAAAAATTTCAAATCAATGACTGGTAAAGTTTATTTATTTTTTTTATTTTTTTTTATTACCAGTGCGCGCAAGGGTCAAAATCACTATTCTGCGTAAAACGCTTTTAAAGTTGAAAGCTCAAAATTTTAGAGCATAGTGTCTTTTATATGGCACGAAAGTCACTTAAAAATCTCCAGTTGAATACACAACTCCCTACTCTTCTTCTGTTTTCTTACATTTTTGTGATTAGAAAAAAAACACTTAACATTTTACAACTATTTAAAACTTTATGTGTTAGAAAATATTTGTTTATTGACAATAATATCCTGAAAAATAGTAAGTTAAAGCCCGGGATGATCGAATTTTGCTTTCGAGCAACTTCCTTTATTGAACAGTTTTCGAGGTTTTATTTTGAATATTTTGTTGCGGTTTATTTTAAATGATTCAAAAATGTTTGTAGTATCTAAAAATGCCAATAAAAAAACACGATTTTTTCATGTTGAAAAGGTGATTACACCCCTTAACATCTCATTCCTCAATGAAAAGGAATTAGGGTCAGTTGGGGTAATTGTAAATGCTTTTTCGATGTTTTAACTTTTGATCTTTCCCTACCTCTTGAATGAATTGAGGGATAAAACTGTGAGCAGCATTAGAGCCAATGCTGTATTTTTTGTGAATAACGTACAAAAATTATTACTTTATGACTATTTGTTAGCGGATGAGCTCGTGTTTACATTTACCCCAGAGCATTTGAGGTAAACGTAAACAGTGATTTATTTTCAAATTAGGAGGATACAAATAGACAGTTGTTTCATACTCAGTCTGCTTAGAATCTTGAGATCGTCCCGAGCGTAGCTCTGAATATGCGGCAAACGATCAGCATGTGTTCCGCTGAGTTATTTTTTAAGTCGGTTAAGATTGGATCCCACATAACGCCAAGAGTGAAGCACAACTGGCATGGTAAATGCTTGGGAGGGTGACCACCTATCGCGACTGATTACTCTGAGACCGAGTACGCTAATGGGGGCTGTACTCGTAAAATCCGTCCTGGCTTCACATGTCCACCAAGTTAGAAATAATATCCGCTGGGGGACCAATCTAGGTGACGATCTCTCATCTGGGAGCTGGTTTAAAATCATGAGACTCCCTCTGAGCTAAGTGTATTTCATTCTAGAGGAGCTCATTAACAATTGGTAAGATCTTCCTTAATTCCTGGTTGACCTGCAAGGGCTACTTGGATTTCCAAATGACATTAGCAACAACAATAACAGTTATGTAAAATAGACACAAAAGTTTTACTTACATCAAAATATAATACTTATTGTCGTCCCAAAATATTGGAAATTAAATAAATTTAGGTGTTCACAATTCCCCCAAATTACGAAATATTTGAGGTAATTGTAAACATGTAACTTAAAAAATAACAGGGACGATGAAATACATAACTAAACGTTTTTCGCAATATTCCATATGACAAATAAAAATGGTTGAAAACGCTTACATCGCTTTTTTAGATGAGCTGGAGAGGAAAATGTAAGATCACTAAATTCTGTTAAAAAACTTTTTTCACTGCATCATTTTCAAACAACTCATATGTGAATGCCACATAGTTCCGTAAAATACAAAACACCTTACACATTAACAATAATAATTGCATGTGCAAACACAATTCTGTAAACTTGGATATATTTTGATTAGATTATGATTCATTATTATTATTTTTGCTTTTGAAATCAATAATTGTTGACGTAAATCACTTCTATAGACAAAAATAAGAAAATTCAGTCTTGTTCGGACGTAGTTACTATTACAGTACTACTTTTACCGGGAACACAGTACTAAAATCACTTACTAAGCTCTTTCATTATGCACCAATAACTTTACCACTTTGTGGTGAAAAATATATTCCGGCTCAATGTGTGCAGAGAATTTTTGGTACCAAATAAACATTATGCAAATGCCTTGTTTTGATTCTGAACTTATAAAACTCGGATTACAGCTTTAATCAGCGATCCAGTTAACGTTTCATGGGAAAAGCTTAAAACATAAAGGATTTTCTAATCTCAGATTAACGCAATTTGCATTTGTCGACTTGACAACTTGTTAGGTGCAACGAAGGGGAACGTGTAAGACCCCGCAAGTAAAACAGCGAAATGAATAACATTTTCACCGAGACAATGTTATGCTTAGTTGTTACGTTTCCCCTAATTTTCAAAATAGATCTGCATGATTAGTTTATAACTACCAATATAATTCACATTATGAGTTTATTAAAAAAAATATTTTTACATCATATGAAATTAATGAAACTTTAATATATTCTCTAATAAAATTTCCAAAGTAGAAAAAAGGTATATCATACATTTCGCACGTTCTTCGGTTTAAAAAAAAAATCCGTTGCCCTCTCATGCTAAAATGTGTTACATAATCTGATATTTAATATTTCAAAAGTACAATTCAAAAAATTCAAGTGGATTATTTTCGAGATTTTTGAATTTCAAACCTCCAAGTTATTGTAAAATAATCAAATTTCTTTTATTATGCAAAAGTTTCGCACACAATTGTATTAACAAAAATAAATAAATAAATAGATAAGCATATAACATAAAAATAATTGAAATAATAATAATACATACATACATAGATACATTAAATTTGTTTCAAATGTGAAACCCTAAGATGTCAAAATTTTGAGCAAAGACTTGGCAACTTGTTTTAACTAGTTTGACGCATATTATTAACTCAAGCTACAATTTTCGTTCCACCCAAAAGTAGATTGTTTGAATCTCCAGATCTGATAAAAGACCATGAAAGTCAATGTGTTTCTACCTCATGTTTCACACTTGCTCTGCCTATCTGCATAAGTACCACGGATATTGTGCGCAAATTGCTATCCTAGAAGAAAACATTCAATTATTATGTCGACATAGGACCGATTTGTGTAAGAGATTTAATACAAAACGTGCATTACTCTATAAATGAAATCGTCCTTTGATTGACACTGGAAAACTTTCATAGATGTAATGAAATGAATCCGTATTGTTCATAAACTTTTAGCGAGAAAAGGCTGATATGATACAAAATAATATAAATAAGCGTTTTTCAAACAACAGCTATTAAGTTATGATATAAATACCAGGTGGTGAATTATGAATGAGTCAGAACCTCTCATTACGATACCTAGCCTAAATGGAATGAAACGAAATAACTGGAACAACAAAGACAATCTTTCGCGATTCTTAAGTTTACATTCCACTACTCGTGAGTGAGTGGGAGTCATATTTCCAACCTTCATACGTAAAATTTGGGATGATTAAATGCTTGGGGGGAGGGGGAGGGATAAATTTGGGATGTAAGAAAATAGTAATATAACCATTTATTTGATTGTTTTTTTACCATA
Organism: Octonoba sinensis; assembly: GCA_038502835.1. Lineage (NCBI taxonomy): Eukaryota > Metazoa > Arthropoda > Arachnida > Araneae > Uloboridae > Octonoba > Octonoba sinensis. Next base: position 130,778,692 of record CM076600.1, read on the forward strand.
TTTAATTACAACAGTTGAATAACCATTCAAAAGATGGTATTTAAACCGCTGATTGTAAAAAAAATCGTTTATTCTCTGTTAATCCTAATGAACGTATAACTAACCGTAATTTACAAGCGCCACTAGGTCTCGAAGTCAATAAGAATCGGGCGTCCATCTTGGTTGTGGAACCTTACCGGTCGTACGTTGTTGTTAAAATATGAATAAAGATTTATTAGTTTAAATCTGCATGTGTATATAAAAAAGGAAAAAAAAAACAGCTTAAGCAGTAGTTACTAAAAAGAAAAAAATACACACGTAAATCAAAAATTGGTGACATCGGATTCCCGAACTGCTTGCGAATGAGCGAACACATAATTTGAGCTGCTGAAGCTTGTTTGTATTTTAATTTTTGCAGCAAATAAAATGATTTTCCTCAATATACAGTAAATTTAGACCAAAAATTACTTTGGATCCAATACAAATTCAAATACAAAAGTGACGACCAGCCACAGGCTCAGGGCCCAGCTAGGCTGGTCCTAGTCAATTTAGGAGTCCCCAATGAACATCAAGAGGTTTCTTAAACGTTTTTACCCCGCTGCAATTAACAGTCGCTTCTGGTAAACTATTCCAATTGCCTCTAACCCTATTGAAGTAGTAATTTGTCCTAATTTCAAGATTATCCTGAGATTTGAAAAGCTTAAAACAATGACCTCTGGTTCTACTATCAGCACATAGCTGCAGTCCATCAACATTTCCCATTTTAATGAATTTAAACAACTGAATCATGTCCCCTCTAACTCTCCTTTGCTCAAGACTATACATATTGAGCCTTTTAAGCCTAACCTCATAATCAAAGTCTGAAAGACTACTTACCAATCTAGTAGCCCTGCTTTGAACCCTTTCTAATAAGGTAATATCTCTTTTTAGGTACGGAGACCAAAACTGAACAGTATATTCCAAATGAGGTCTTACCAAACTTCTGTATAGTGGCAATACAACTTCCTTAGACCTGTTCGAAATAGCCTTATTGATAAACCCAAGCATCCTGTTAGCTTTGTTACTTACTATGCTACACTGCTGGCTGGACTTGAAGTCGAGACTAATCAATACTCCTAGATCAACAACTGCTTCTGCTTCCCTAATGATGGAACCTTGTAAATAATAGGTTGCATGTTTATTCCCATGACCAAAATGAAGCACTTGACATTTCCCAATATTAAAAGACATACCCCACTTAATTGCCCACCTAGATTTTTTGATTTAAATCCTCTTGAAACTGATTGACTTGTTCCTCCGTGTCCACGATTCCCATGATTTTGACATCGTCAGCAAAAATATTGATGTTCCCAAAAATACTCTGAGTAATATCATTAATAAAAATAATAAATAATATAGGCCCTAAAACTGAACCTTTGGAACACCACTCAAGACATCAATCCACTGAGAATAATTGCCCTTCACTACTACTCTCTGTTTCCATCCCAGTCAGCCAATTTTTAACCCAAATTAAAGTTTTTCCACCAATACCAATATAAGCAAGTTTGCTAAGAAGAGCTTCATGCGGTACTTTATCAAACAAATCAAAAACTGAAATCTCAGTTTTAATGCAGTTTGCCTGTTGGAAAAGAAGATTTATTGATTAATAAACGGCCGCTTTGAGTGGTGTAGATGGTCGAATGGTTAGAGGGCAAGGTTGGTACACCACACACCCGGGGTTCGATTCCCGCACGCTTTATTTACGGTTTCTACGCCTCGAAATGGTTCAAAAACCGTAAAAACTTTCATTTAAAGTTATGAAACCGTAAACTTTTGTATTTAACTGTAATTTCCTGATGAAATTTGTAACATTGTGGCATGTCTGTAATGGTGGGGCCCTCGCGTGCTATCGACTAGGTAACGCAAAATCTCCGCATATCCGCTTCCGGCGTATGTTAGGCTCTGATGCGGCACTGGGAGGGTAAAGCGGGTATGCAAAGCTCGCCGGTCCGGTCCATATGGCCGGTTCTGGTTGTTAAGCGTATGGTAGCTTTTGGAAGGTTTGAAGAGAAGAGCGTTGCGTCCGTGCCCTTCGGGATAATATATGAAGGCCTGAGATGCTATATACAGTAGGACGTAGTTAGCAATAATTACCCTAGCATGGCAAGCTAGTATTGATAAACCAGGGGCATAACATTGCACTCAAACTAGATTATGCACTTTGAGTTTGAGAATAGAAGGCCGTTAAGTCTGATTGAATAAATTAGTGCAAGGCTAAATGTCATGCCATGTCGAAATCCATCTATTTATTTAGTCTCTTACAATAGAAATTTAGTAGCAAGGAAAGGGATGGATAACTTCTTACAAACAAACAACCATAACTTCTCGCTTGCGAAAGAGATAAAGAGATAGAATGAAAAAAGACTAACATTATTCTCAAGAATCTGAAAAAAAAAATAACAGGTGGTAAAAACTTGCATCGATATAGGTAGGGCGTCCCATAGTTAAACGTCCCATAGCGCTTCTAGATAGGACGGAAACCCTGAGGATCCGTGATAACATCATGCTCGATCGTTGTTAATGTGAAAGAAGATGTATAAAATATTCCTCCTCACTTGAGAATAATAACTTTACATTAGAACTATCACAGTTTGTCAGCAAATAAATTTTATTCTGTTTAAAAAAAAATCTGGGAGGATAACACAACGCGGAGAACACTCGATTTTGAAATTTTCATTTGATTGATTCAAATGGCAAAACCCGGCAAATCCAAATTATTTTAGACAACGAGATAGTTCTCTACTCCATCCCCCTCCCCTGTTAACACGTGGCCTTAGGGTTGCCCCCCCCCCCGGGCACGAGGAAGTGAAGGCCGACGAATGCTCATTACCGCTCCGAGATTGGCTTTGCTGGGCACCTGCCCAGCCTAACTAACTTTTGCTGTGTCAACCTGGCCCTCCTTGGTACCCATATGCTTAAAGAGTATCATTTAGAGGGTTGTGGTTCCCAGATATAGAGGTTATTGGTGAATGTCCACTTGACTGCAGGTAGTTTCGAAATGAAAACATCTAATAAAAACTATTATAACTATGCGAAAATATGCGGTAAAACAATTGCCCATTTTCAAAACTTGTAAACACTTTGCGGTCAAGGACGCAAAACTAGTTTAAACTGTCAGAACGCATTTTTAGTGTTACAAGCTTTAAACCGTAAATCTTTTAAATGCTTTCCTGACAGAAGAAGAAAAAGAGTCAATTTCCCATCTCAACTGTTGTACCAGCACTACTCTAGTTTATATATATATATATATATATATATTAATAAATCTGGTTATTTTTCAAAAGCGTAAACAGCATGAGCTTTCTCTAATTTTGATGCAAAGGTTGAACAAAAATGAGCTTCCATGCAGATGCAAAAGCTATTATAAAAATCGAAGCCTATTAAATCCAAGCTGTTTAATTAACTACTTAAATTCATAAAATACTGTAATTATAGAGTTTTTGACAGACCAAATTTACAATTTTATTTGCATTTTAAAAAACTTGTTTCCAAACTTTCTAGTGCAATTTAAAGTTTTAAAACTTTTCTCGATTTTCTAGAAATTTTGAATTTTAAAAACGAGTTTTGCCATTTCTATATTCATATGGCATACACAAAAGAAAAAAGAAATGACAACCACAACAAAGATCTTAGTTGATAATTTACTGTAAAAGTCTCAGAACCGAAAGTTTTCTGAAAGGGCTTTGAATCATTTCAGCTAATGTATTTTAAAATGCGCTCTTTTAAAAACAGCTTTAAATACATAGTGAAAATAATGAACAGTACTTCTTTTTCACAATAGTCTCCTTAATATTGAATGCTTTTAATAACTTCTCAACACTGGCTCTAAAAATAAAGAACAGCTGTAGCTGACAGGCTGGCGAACAAAAACTTTTTATCAAAGAAAAGTGTACGGTTTTCTATAGCTTAAACAAAAAGGTGGCTTTTTTTTATTGATTACTATTCAACTATCGAGCTTTTAGAGCGTTGTATAAAGTGTTCCTACCGACCCTTTGATATGTTTGGCAATCTTGTTATTGCATATTATATATTTTTCCATTAAAAGCTAAAAGTACTTGAATTTCTTCTTTTAATACGTTCAGGACTTTTCGATGTAGACTTTTTTTTAAATATTGTATATCTTGTATTATTATTACGTAACACTTCACAATGTGTCTATCAAACATTAAGTACAATTAAAAAAAAAATAATTAAGAGAAAAACGTATCGCTTTCTAAAACTTATGTGTACTACATCGGAGTTCTCCCCTTGTTACAAATAAATGATATTTGTAATAATTATATGTTTTATGCTATATCCTCCCAATTTTCTTCTAATCATATATAATTTGCAGCTGAGAGAAAAAAAGGTAAATAATTTGTTTTAATTTTATTTTTTTATGAAACAGTTAAACCGAAAACAATTATCCAATGTAAAAAAAAATCGCTAAATATACAGAAAGGAAAATGAGTCGTTCTGCAATGTTGCCTGAAAACTTGCGTAAAACCAAACGTTCGAGATTCTAGGTAACAGTTTTCTTGATAACACTTATGTCCCCCAGCACTTTATTCAATTACAGAGAAAGATCTGTAAAGTTATGTAAGTACTCGTTAAAAACCCACGAGTCAAATTTCTCAGGAATTTCTGCATAAAAATTTACACTTGAGACTTGTGGCTACAAGTTTAAAGTTGTTGTTGTTTCTACTGCCATTTGTATGTCTAAGCTCCCCTTCGCGGGGAGACTGGGAATTAAGGCAGTAAGGAGCACCTTCCGTTTCAAGCTGAGCACCAATGACGGAAATACGATTTGGTTCAGAATATACCTGGATGACACCAGATGACGCCAACACAAATACGCCACCTTCCTTTTTAGACCTATGGGTGAAGGGAAGGGAAAATCTCCACCCACCGGAACTGCCTCGGGACTTCAGGGTCCACGGACCTTACATGCACGTATACCCAATTGTACATGGTGGGTCTTCAGCGGCTCGAGATCCTCCGCTCCGAAGCTCGACATCCTAACCGCTGGGCTACCACCGCGAAGTTTAAAATTTTTAAACATATGCATCATATATTGTTGACGTACTGTTTATTTTCAAACCTGGTGAGTAACCCAGCCATCGGCAGTCAGTCCACCAAACCCCGGAGGTATTCCCAGCCGAGAGGTCTAAGACATAGGAATCACATCAGGGCATGCTCAGTATCTGAATTCACTTTCGACTTTGTATACCAGATGCAGTAATTCAGTGAACTCATAGATGGCACCGCTACTGCGACACAATATCTGTTGCTGTGTTCTATGTTCTTTAGTCTACTTTCCCGTAAAATTAAAAAAAAATAATAATAAAGCATGAAAGAAGGCTTAATGTATCGTGAAAATATCGTTAGAAATCAAGAAAAGTCAAAAATGAGTTAAGTAATTAAATAAAGATTGAAAAATAAAAATTTGAAAGTAGGGTTTTGAGATGGGGAAAAAGTGTATCGGCCGGTCTGTCGGTCTGTCTGTCTGTCGGTCTGTCGGTCTGTCGGTCTGTCGGTCTGTCTGTCTGTCGGTCTGTCTGTCGGTCTGTCTGTCGGTCTGTCTGTCTGTCGGTCTGTCCCCCCCTAATAACTTTTGAACGAATTGTCCGATTGGAAAAATTCTTTTTTCATTCGAAAGATCTCGGCGAGGACATCTCATTTCCATATTTTACTTTTTGATTTGAACAATTTTTGTTCAATTTTGAACAGTTCAAAAAATTTTAACACTAGTGCCTATGGGGGAAAATAAAGCAAATTATGTAAACTCTGGGTACAAGATATAAGTTCCCATGAACAAGCTCACTGGAAGAAGTTCCTGGCGTGAAATATTGATTTGAACAATTTTTGTTCATTTTTGAACAGTTCAAAAAAAATTAACATACCGCCTACGGGGAAATTTCAATCCTATATAATTTCTGATTTCAATTAATGATTGATTAAATGAATAAGCAAAAGAATGAATGAATAAATGAGTGAATAAATACATGAATGACTTAATAAATAATGATTGAATAAATATGTATTAACCGTTGAAAAAGGTATGTTTGAAGCAATTAAAGCTAAACGAGAAAGACAGAGAGAGAGATATAGCTAGATTATAAATTTGAATTCGGTGTATACGGGAAAGTAGGCTCGTATAGTTCTAGACGGAACTTCTTGTTATTCTCTGTAATTTTCTTCTTTTAAGACTTTGTAGTTTCATGTTTTTAATATTCTGCAATTTTGTATAGAATATATAATATATATGTTTTTAGTGAACGGTGAATCCGGAAGAGATTACGCGGTCGAAGAGATTATGCACTTGAAGGTTAAAACTGGAAGGAAAGTGAGGGAAGCAGCGACTTCAGATATTTGTACAAACACAATAGGATAGTTTCTATTTGAATTCATATAGGTTGTATCTCAAGTAAACAGTACCTACTGAACGAATGTAATCAACTTCGTTTTTCTTCTTTTTCCCAAGGTACGCGTTTGATTTTCATTAATCCTCCTCTGAACTTCATGTACAAAGTATTTTTAATTAAGGGGACTTGGCACCTTTTGACAATTTTTTTTAAATTTAAGAACTTTTACCTATTTCATTTGTATGTTATGATGTGCTATTGTTCAACAAAATGATTTTCACATGAAAAATCAAAATTCAACTAACAGAAAATTTAAAAATTAATTTTTTTAAAAATTATTTAACAGTTTTAAATTTCCTTCTTCTTTTTCATTTCTTGACTTTTTTTTACCAAATTTTTAAAAATTCATTATTATAGTATGGTTTACAATTTTAGGGATGGGGCTTGCTATTAATTAATTAGTTTTTGAGAAAAAGGTTTTTAAAGTTACATCGATGGTAGAACACAGAAAAAAAAGCGACTTTTGTTACATTTCATTTTTAAAACTTTTTTTTTTGAAAATATATAGCAAATTCCATCCCTAATTTTATCAAGTACATCATATCGAACACACACAAAAAATTTCAAGTTGCTACATGAATATATGTAGAAGTTTTAGCATTTTAAGTACTACAATATGGCGAAAACACACAAACCGAGAAAACGCAGTTTAAAGAATACAAAATCCTACTAAAACATCAGAAATATTTGAGTTCTCTTACTTCTTAACTACATTTATATTGGTTGTATCGCTTCAAAACTTCGCTCAGATATACTAGGAGAGTCAAACCATATTTTAAGCAAAAAATTGAAAAATCGTTATTTTCAGCTATTTTCTACATTTGAAAGGTGCCAAGTCCCCTTAAACGTTTTTCAGCAAGTTACTTACCTGTAGAAAGTACAGGGTGGGCCATCTAACGTTTGGAATTTGGACTTCAGTTATTTTGACTTTGAAAGGTTATAATGAATGTTATAAGTTGGCAGAAATTTAGTTTCGTTTCTGACATTTACGAAATGGGACGGTTTACGCTTGAATAAAGTTGAGAAATATTGAAAATTTACCTCCAAAGTGGTGAGTCTTCTACCCAAACGGTAAGAACTTTACCATGAAGCTCACTTCCATCTCGGAGGCTATGTCAATATGCAAATTTGTCGCATTTGGGGTTTACAGAATCCACACTTGACTATTGAGCAGCCAATGCATCCACAACGAGTAACTGTTTGGTGTAGTTTTTGGTCCGGTGGCATCATTGGGCCATTTTTCTTTGAAAATGAGCAAGGAACCGCCATTAGCGTCAATAGCGAACGTTACTGTGCCATGCTAAACGAATTTTTGTTTCCAAAAATTTAAGAGGATGACATGAGTGACATTTGGTTTCAACAAGGCCGAGGCCACTTGCCACACAGCCAGCGAATCCTCGATCTTTTGCGCACTGTTTTTTGGAATCGAATAATTAGCCGAAATGCTGATGTGAATAGGCCGCCTCTGAGCTTTGATTTGACAGCGTTGGATTTTTTTTTTTGTGGGGAACCCTTAAGGATAAATGTTACGCTAACCACCCAGAGACGATTGATGCCTTGAAACACGAATTCGATATTGTCATTCGTGCGATTGGAGCCCAAACAATCGAAAATGTACTAAAAAATTGGGTTGATCGGATGGGGTACTGTCAAGCCAGCCGTGGTAGTCATTTGAATGATGATGTGTTTTATTCATAAATGAAAATGTTCAATCTTTCTAATAAAGTCATAATTTTGAAAAAATATTAATTAGTTGTTATTTTATAGCCGATTCAAATTCCAAAATTAAATGGCCCACCTTGTATTTCCTTTGCAATAATTAATAGGTTCATATTACATTTAAAATTGCGCAAGAATACAGGTGAATGAATATTCAAAATTATTTTTAAATTTTGAACCTGAAAATGTCTGAATTATTCAGAAACTTTGAAACCTAAACATTAAAAATCGAAAGTAATGACAACGCCATAAATGATGCTGGGCATCAGATATTTTTCTCATCTAACTAAGAATAAATTGGCAAAAAAGAAAAATGTTATCAGCATTTCAGAAAGGAAAATAAATAAAATTAAATCAAATGAAAATGAATCCTTCGTTATCTCCCGTAATTTCGATTCCTTCATAAATCCACCCTCATAAAAACAGGAATCATTCATTCACCACTGAATACAATAATCTGGTACACAAATCAGTAAAAAGGACATTAAAATAAATGGATTCATTAACTTTTGCTGATGTGATGAGTGTTTCTCGGAATTTCCACCATTTGAACCGCCCTTCCAGATATACCTCAATGACATTCTGAATTCGGAGGACTTTAAATGCAAAACAAGTTTATCTATGCACCTTGATTGCGTTTTTCAGAGATAATGCAATAGCAAATGATGCTTTGAAATGACCAAAATAACTTCAAGGGAAATAGAAACATTCATATTTTTTCTTTCTTTTGTCGATACTTGCACGTTTTATTTAACTTTCTTATATGTGCTGTTTCAATACGCAACGTTTCATCTTTATTCTGTTTCATTACATACACAAATTCGACAGAATTTGACATTAATCAACAACATTGTATTTCTGAGAGGTTAATGACAAAGGTCACATACGTTTTAATAAATTCAGTTCTCAGTATAAAGTAAAGATCGAAGGGTTATAGTTAGCCATCTTACTTGTTCCTATCTGCTCCTACCTTCGACACTGAATTGTTTATTATTGCGTGTGTTTCATTTCATTCATTTTAAGTTACACTTGTAAATACAATGGTATCTACATTGGATCACTAGCTAATTCGAACAGACACTTTTTCAAACACATTTCATTTGGATATATTCGTGTGTGGGTGTGAGAGAGCGTATAAAGTTAAACAACTAATGCCTAAAGCGAATCAAGTTTGAAATATTTGTAAAATATTTTTTGACAACTGTGTATCTAGGAATCTTTCTCCAGTGTATTTAATTTCTCTGGAAAAATCCATATGTACATAATACATAAAGAAGCATGCATAAATGAAGCTTCTTTTAGTTTATACAGTCATGAGTTACTTAAGATCTCTTTAAAATTTTCAAAAAAAATCGAACCAACTTCAATTAAAAATTGCTCTAAAAAGAAAAAAAATCATTCTTTAACCCTCTAATGCCCAAGTTTTTCTTTAACTCTCTAATGCCCCATCGTTGTCCGCCTTGAGACGGAGTTGGGAATTCGAGGGTTAATCCCCTACGCCCGCACCTTCCATTCATGGTGACAGGTATGGGCGAGACCACGTATTGGCGAAACCTGTGGAAAACCTAATTGGCTTTTAATAACTCACTAACTCCGACTTCGTATTGACGGATTGGCGGTTTCTACTGCGTCAGTAAGAGTGCCAATCAGTCGACACGAGGATGGGTTAACTCTGTAATGCCCAATTTTTTTTTTATCGTCGTTCGCCTTGAGGCGGAGTTAGGAATTAGAGGGTTAAAACATATCGATGAGACTAGTTTAGAAATCGGCGCAAGATTATGACTGCCTAATAACCAACGCATTATATGTTACTCAATTTATGTAGGAACTGTTCAAAATTCTGGGCTCTTTATATTTGTAATTGAATCATGATTACAAAGGAATTTCTCTCTCATACTTTTGCACCGATTTCAAAAATTCTGTTAAAAGGCGCATCGATCTTGTTTAAAGAAATAATTTACTTTTTACATTTTAGCGCAATATTTAATTTAAAGTCGGTTTGATTTTTTCCCCAAAATTATTTTTTATTATCCTTTTTTATGTAAATGCATTTCTCTTACGAATACTCTATTGAGAAAAAAAAAACATATCAAATGGTACGCCCACTTTGAGTGACTGGCACTAAAAGCTAATCATTTGTATGATAAATTCCGTTTTGAAGCGGATTTTGAAACGTCTTTAGAGCAATTAAACTCCATACACAAACTAACCACCCTCAAAACTCTTCTTATAATTGTTTTTGAGATTACTGCTTAGTGTAAACAAATCCGTTTTTTCTAATACATTTTACATTTATTAATAATATACTCAGCAAAGAAATATGAAGCCAAGCCTATCCCATTGAAAACAAAAATACTTATTTTATGCCTATAACGTTCGTTATAAAGAAAAATTTTAGTCGTATTGACATACGCTATTTAAGTCAGACGATCATCTATCGATTAAAAAAAAAATCACTAAAATCGGTCTATTTGTTCAAAAGTTATGTATGAACCACTAGAAAATAACATATTGCCGCCCATCTCTTAATTTTTAATTATCGAATATGGTCAAACAAATAAACGGGATCTATGATAGTATAGTCTTGCACGATTAAAAAAGAATCATCAAAATTGGTTCATCCAGTGAGAAGTAATCGATGGACAAGCAAAAAACAGAAAAAACTGCACACGGTATGAATTGATAACCTCCTTTTTTGGGAAGGTGGTTAATAACGTGGAAAAATATACAAAATCCTGAACACTTTTCAGGAAAATGTAACGATGTTCTTATCTCTCTATTCAAATAACATTGGATAACTAAGGAAAAAAGAAAAGAATGAACGAAAAATCAGAAATGAAATTTAAAAAAAAAACAAAAGTTAAACAAACAATAACAAAATTTCTTTAAAATTCCATTTAAATACATGCAAGCAGAAATTGAAACACTTTTTAATTGCGAAAAGAGCAATCTTATAAAAAATAAAAGTGCGAAAAAGGGGCGATTTTGTACCGAGCAAGAACCAAGAACTGACATACATTTTAACTAAAATCACGTTTCTGGGCTATTAAGTTGTTGTAAGAGGATATAATTTAATTTTCCTTTTCTTTTTATGGGATTACGTCTTTTTTATATACAATCCTGAGTTCGAAAGAAAACTTTAAAGGATAATCTATATGAATTGGCTATGATGAATTTATGAAATTATTTTTAAAGACTGACGTCTTGTTATACATTTTTTTGAAAAATGATTCTGCATGTGCTAATTTTAAAAAACAAATGTTTATTATTTAAATCGTTTTTTTTTTAATTTTAGAATTAAGATATTTTGAAAATTAAAAGTCTGAAATAACTCGTAAAAATATACCATAAATGCATCTCATTTAAGACTTTCAGTTTTTAAAAGAGTCTCTTTTTGTCATTTTAAAAAAATAATAATATTTAAAACCTGAGCTTGAGTTTGATCGTGTAAAATCATCAACAGAATAAATTAACCTAAGTTGATTAACGAAGAAAAAACGTCAAACGTGAACATTTGTTTATAATCGTCACCTTTTATACACACAATCCGTATAATTTGTATTTTTGCCCGTCTTTAGAAACTTCTGTCTACTAAATCAAATAAAGTTTTACTATTTCCTAAATGATTCCTGTAAAATATATTTCACTGTCATGAAAATCTTTGCTGCGCAGTAGGAAGAATTAGAAGGGAAAAAAGTCCTGAATAAAAAAAAATGCGACTTTTAATATTAATTTTTGCTACATTTGACTAAACTAAAATAAGAAATGACAATTTTTCAATTGAAAAAAGATTCAAAACTTTATTTTCTCTGTACCTACGTCCATTTAATGTAAAATTTCGATTGTTTGTTTAAATTAACTTATTCTATAACAAAAACAGATTTCGATTTTGCTATCGTATTGTGATAATTTGTCTGCTAAAATGTGAGTTAAGCACCATCAAAATATTAAATTTAAGAAGACTCTATGTAAGAAGCTTACAATAACTGAAGAATGAAATTCTCAGTTTTCTATTGTTAAGAGGCTTAAAATCGTAAACTAATCTAATATTGCATTAAAAGACTAAACATATATTAATCTGCATTATTATGTCTTTGAAGATTACATAAAATTGAAGAGGAAAAAAGCTATGCGACACATTTGTAATCTTTGAATGAATACGTTCAAAGCTACAACGTATGGATTTTTCATTATGTATAAATGGTTGGAAAATAAAACCCACAATACTAAAGTAAATACATAAATAATGTAGATAAATGAAATATAGGAAATTAGCATTTGAATAGATACAATTATTCTCAATTTCTTTGATTAAAATTTTAAGTTAACCAGCTAAAGTAAGCCATTTCTGAAAGTGAACGCGTGGTTCATTAGTTACCACTGTAGTCGCTATGATTCTGACTCTGAACATGCAAACGTGCACGTCCTGAGCTGTGCAAGTGTCGTATATATTTTTTTTTCCCGAAGAAGTTTGAAATTTGTTGTAATTTCTCAGTGAAACTAAAAGCGATCTTTGCTGGTTGTGGATGAGGGTGGATTTTCCATTTCCTTAACGTGTATGATAGTATCCAATAATGTTCAACTCCGGGTGGAGTTTAACTTGCAATACTTATCTCCCGAATTTCACCACGTTTTACATTTACAATGGGGTTTCTTGTGACCCCAAAACACCTGTATGAAAGCTTCATTTCGTATCTGTGCTTTGAAATTGTGTTTGCTAATAATTTCATTCTGCTGAAAGTACTTTCTAAATAGTTTACATACGCTAAATAGTTTATATACGTATTACATGGAAAAAAAGAGAGGGGAAAACATATATTTAATCATGGTTAGGTTAAGGCAATTTATTCAGACTTGGGTTCAGACTGAAGCTAAGCACTATTTTTTTCTCACTTTATCTTGGTAGTTTAAAGAAGTACTCAAAAAAGTTTAAATGTCTTTGTAACTCTCCATTAAGGTTAAAAACAAACAATAAATAACTATTGCTTAGGCATTATATTATTCGAACATTCTTCAAGATATTGTTTCATATTTCATGCATAATAGTCATTTTACTTTAACAATGCGTAGTTATGTACTAATTATATTAATATAAAATTGATATTATGCTTACACAGAATAAATTATAATTTATTATCCCATTTACTCCATTCAAAGGAAATATAGGCGAGCATTTAGTTGTTCTTTAGCCCCTTAACGGTCGCATGAATTTCACAAAAACAAAAACAAATCGCCAATTTGTTTTCCAGAAAAACATTTTAAAAATGTTTATTCTCTAATTATACTATAAATAGTTTGATACTATCATCTAGTATGTAAGAGAATAAATAAATAAGTTTTGGGATTAAGGAGAGGATTTTTTTAAACTGTTTTGGTACGTTACTTTGGAAAATTGCAGCCCGTGAATTTGACGGGAGCGAGAGGTAAGGGGTTAATTGCTTTTACGCAATTGCGAATTTCTTTTGCACAAATTTTAGTGCAATTCTAATATGCCCCATACTTAAACTTCATTGAAACAGCATTAATTCGTCTATAGAGCGCTTTTAAATCATTCTTTATACTGAAACTGAATCACCTCCCCTCCCCCCCCCCCGAAAAAAATCACCTGAACATCCAACTTAAAGCGAAAGAAGTGTCGAAACTTAGCGGACAAGAAGTACTTTCTTCCATTTCGAGGAATAGTTGCATAAGAATGTTTAGAGTTAAAAGGAACATTCTTATACTAGAAACGTTTCCATTCTTCGTAGAAGAATAATTTTTTTTGCGGATACATGTACTTTTAATTTATTGGGAAATGTTAAATGTTCCAAGAAAAACTTATTAGAACGACATAATTAAATAATAACAGATAGTTTTAAAAACTGTTTTGTGCCTGTATATATTTGTTATTTGTGTGTAACACATTTTGGTAGCATGATAGAAAAAATATTTGTCGCAACAACGTATGTGCTTAACTATTTAATTTTAGACTAGCATGATAAAGTTCGAAATGAACTTATAGAAAACTAGGAAAAGCGACTTATTATAAAACACATAAGAAAAAGATACGAAAAGAAAAGGCAAAGAAAACGTAAGTACCGATTATGTACTGAATGGAATACGACAATGAATATGTAGAATGGAATATAAGATTTCGTAGACTTATTAATGTCAATGTAAATAAAGCATACTCGTTAGAATTTCTACTGCAGAAACGTTATTTCTTGGCCAACAGCTTTCTGCATAAAAAGCTATGAATTTTCCCTGTAGATACTACGATACATTTTAAAGGAAAATAAGATAACCTTAAAATTACCAATTAAAGTGTTCATGTGTATTTAAATTTCATTAACATGTCATGTTCAAAAAAAAGTTCCCTTGAGCAAATCTGCTTGTCAGGTAACTGAGAAATGAGTCAATGTTGATATTTTAACAACGGTTCAATAGTGAACAAACATACGCACATCCAATTAATGTATTGTAAAAGAGTTTCTAATCAAAAGGTTTTAAATGCCAGAGAAGCACATTGAAGGGACAAAAGTGCAAAATACCATGACATCAAGTATGCAATAAAAATTCGACTGAAACACGCATGCCTACACTATTTTGAATACGTGTCGCAAACTCACATTATTATCTGCGTACATTCAAGCGCATAATGCTGGGCTAAATCAGCAGAGTGTAGGTGCTATGCAGAAGTAAGACAGCTTAGTAAAGTAAAATAATCCTTTAATATGTTTGCAGCTCCACATTGTCCTGAGCTCTGGTCGCAACGCTCGCGCACCATGCAAGGTGGCGTTGCAGTCGATTGTTGCATAAGCTATAATGAGGGGAATAGCAAGACCTTGATTTATATAGAAATCATTCATAGCTCAACACATACTACATAGAACTTTCATTTGAATCTGAAATTTTTCTCAAAAGTTGCTAAGAAGACGACAAATGTGCACTGACGACGACCCGACAGACAAACCTTACGTAATTTGTTTTAAAAAAGTATTGTTCAGTGTTTATTGAGTTCTTATTATTTATTTGTTTTTATTTTGAGTATATATATGTATATTTTTATGAATGAAACATGTATCCGTCTAGCAAGATTATTTTTATATGTAATTTTAATACGCAACAATGACCCATTACACAATTAATTGCTTCTTTTGTTTTTTACCGATATTCGTATCAGATTTTAGGTCTTTTCATGGGCTTTTAGTTGAAAATGCAATTCTCAGCTTCCATTTTTTAGGAAAAGCCACGATCTTTTTTTTTTAAATCAAATTTAGGACAAATACAGAAGAATTTCTTAAATGTTTTATGAATTTTAATAAATCTCTTATTGTTGGAACCACAAGTGCCAACATTTTGTCTCTATCTATATTGTTCTGGGAAACAATAATAAAAGATAACAATGCTTCATTTTATATTAATAATACTTTTAATCCGAAATGTTTCAACCATTGAAAGAAAAAACTATGTTATACATAGTTTTTAGCAAATTATTAAACAGGTACACAAAATCCTTGCATTTTGTAAGCTTACTCTTAAAGCATAATGAAAAAATAAATAAAAACCATAATTAGAATGTTTCTTCTTAGCAAGAATAAAATATTTAAAATGTGTTTTACATTATTTAAAAGACGCATTTGCTTCCAGAATATTTTAATTAAAACCATAATTTGATTTCATGCTTGCAAAGTTTTTTGAAAATACAAAGCTGACCTTTGAATAGAAAAGAAAAGGACAAGATTACGCTCTCGTCATCTCGCTCTTAATACAACGTTTTGCTTTCTCAGTATTCCCGCTACCTTTCTGTATTTTTCAGCTCTACGTTCTATGCGCATGTCCTGTACTTGAGATTTTATCATTGCAAACGCAATGTCTTTTGCTTTGCTTAAAATTATAATAACTTTACTTTTCAGCTGCCGAAGAATGCTTCACATTTTAATGTTGCTTTGGATTCAGGAAAATAATGCACTAGCATATAAAAACAAATGCTTTTTCCAAAATGTTACTTTAGAACTCTCTCTTGACTCTCTTAAAGAAAATATTATTAAAAATTATTTATTTACTTACTGTCTTCTATATATGTTGCATAAAGAAAGCCTTTTTAAATTATTTTTTTTTCAGGTGCAAATGAAATTTAAAGTGGCTTACTATCTGATGTCTTTTAATTCTTACCATTTTAAAATCAATAATTTCGACTTTTTGTTTTCCTTGACATTTTTAGATAATATTATTTTCCCGCTGCGTGCATACCAAAAAGTGTTTTGAAAACATGTTTTTTTTTCTTTTTGTATTTTTTGCTCGTGAGGACACAATCAGAACACCAAGACTGATTTCCGAGCGCGATGCGTGGATGAATAAATTTGTGTGCTGAAAGGCTCATTAAATACTGTGTGGAAAACATGACTAAATGTTTTCTGTCGTGTCGTATATGTGTCAAACTGTCAAAAAAAGGTAGAGTGAAGCACCAAAAAAAAAAAAGATGCTTTCTATGTTAGATACAAAGTATCTTACTCAGATTTACTATATTTTGGTGCAACTTATGCAAGTAAGCACTGTTCTGTTGCTAGCAATTGTGTTTTTTCTTAGATGGGGAATTGTAACATTTTATCAAATTCTTCAGTGTTCCCGGGTTCGAAAGAGGGACCAAAGAGACGGGAGCATACTGCTGTGCCGCCCATGCCACTGGGCACATGCATATTAGCTGACGAAGACATGATTTAAAGAAGATAGAGGTATCACATTAAAAGTGTTGGAGGAACTAGTTGCCTCATACCTAGAATTTGTAGCATTTAGCAATAGCATTATCCAAAAGTCTTGCACATTTTTACAAAGCATTCCATTCATTTTTGCTAAGAATCTAAATTAAGACTGACCGTGACCTGAAACAAACCACAGTTAAAAGCTTCTTTTTGACTGTTACATCTAGGACCAGGACCTATGCTCGTGAAAATACAACTTTTGTTTCATTATCAAGTCTGACAATGTATGTGTGTGGCTTATATTTAGTTTCTATGTCATTGCATACTTTAACCACGGTAACTACCATATTTTTACATATGATTGCACTCCCTCTAAACAATATTTAGTCTCTCTGGTGTTCCGTTCAATTTTTCTTTTCTCTCTCTCTTTTTTTTTTTCTTTATTGTATGATTTTTATTTTATATATTTTTTTGAGACCATATATATATAAACTAAACTCCGTGGCGCGCCAGCCCTTTTGGGGGCCCTGGCTGACTGTGCCCATACCAGTTTTCTAAACCGAGGGCCCCGGGGTGCAGAAGCAGAAGTTCCGGTCAAGTCGTCGGTCTGACGCACGCCCTCATTTTATCGATACCACTGAAGGGATGAAAGGCTGAGTCCACCCTGCCCAGCCCGGAAATCGAACCCCGGACCTGTGGCATGGTAGCACGGAAGGCTACCACTATATATATATACATATATATATATATGTATATATATGTATATAAATATATATATATATATGTATATATATATATCTATATATATGTATATATATATATATATGTATATACATATATATCTATGTATATAAATATATGTATATGTATATATATATACGTGTATGTGTGTGTACATACAAACTGGTTTCTTCATTTTCTTCATTTTTACGAGATAGATTAAACTTTTAATGTTTTAAATAATTTAATATGATACTATATTTTGGCATGTGATATTTTTTAAGTCGGATAGGTTCTGAAATTATTAGTATATCACGGAAGCCTGTTTTGAGGTATGTCAAAATTGATAAAATAATAAATTTTAACTCCTGTTTCTCATTTTAAAGACATTAAAACTAATTTTATGCACCCTGTCAATGTGAAAGAATGTATGAATACCTCTTGTTATTATTTAGAATTATATCTTCTCACAGCATTAGGCAAGCTGCTTACAATATGAACATAAATTTCAAGCTGTTTTATAACCACCAGTTTATAGTCTACACAAAACAAGATGATATTACGAAGGTACGGAACATTCTTCGTTGACTACATCTTTCTTATAATGACATTTAGAAATACAGCAACCAGTGGCGGCGAAGGAAACTAAACTTTATTTCGTAAAACATATTAAATGCACCCTGTCGGTTATTGCAACACTTATCTAAGCGCAGAGGGTTATATACAACGTCAGATTTTATGAAAGGTCCGGAATATTACGCAGTTGTAGTTTATAGTGCTTATTAAGAAAAGCTAAAGAAAACGAAACGACTTTTTTTTCTTTCAGAGATGCTTCGTAACTTCCACGTTTTTTCTTTATTAACACCTCGGCTGTTGTCTACATTTTATCTTGAAGTAAAATCAATAATATTTTGCTAGAGAATCCTAT
This sequence comes from Octonoba sinensis, assembly GCA_038502835.1. Lineage (NCBI taxonomy): Eukaryota > Metazoa > Arthropoda > Arachnida > Araneae > Uloboridae > Octonoba > Octonoba sinensis. Next base: position 130,797,162 of record CM076600.1, read on the forward strand.
TAGTTTTGTTTTAATAAAGAAAGATTGTCTTCAACTAACATGTTCTTAAATCACATTGATTTAAAATCATTGTGTTTTTAATTTGTATATTTAAATTAAAAATGTTTCTAATATATATTTACAACTTGAAACAAGAACTACTGCTGCCCTAGTGTCTAAAAAATGATGTGGAACAAAACTGACATTTTCCGGCGCATATATATATATATATATATATATTCTTCTGTTTTTCTGTACCTTTATTTTTTTGTTTATTGATTTTACTCTCATATATAATTTATATAAAAACATATATTTTTAGGAGTAGAGGAAGAAAATGCTGTTAAATGGCGCAAATGACATTTATCGGCAATATTAGAAGAAATAAGAAATAAATTCCCAAAATGAGATATATATATATATATTATAGTTACCACTTAAATTTCCGAAGAAAGTTTTCAGCATCTATGAACGTTAGGTTCTTACCATTTAAAGGCCTAATCTTCTGGTTGTTTGTGCAAGTGATATTCCTTCACATATGTTTAAGTTAATATTACATTTAAAAGAATAGAACATTGAAATGTGTCCCAGGGAACACTCTGTAACTAGCTTTAGGGCCTCGACCCAAAAATTGAGAATGATTTCACCTGAAATATATTTAATACTACTGTTTTTCTGTCAAAATATTAAAATATCAAGCAATTATGACCAAATGCGTAATAGAATATTTATATTATTGTTGAAAAAACTCTACAAAAGAATAATAACTTAAAAGCGGCATCCAAAAATTAAAATGATTTTTAAAAAAATACAACTGAAATATAAATACGATGCAGCAAATTTAACATCACGAAATGCCGGAAGCAAGTAACGAGCCATACCCGACAAGAGGAAACAGATATCCTATTGATAAATTGGAAGAGGGAAGATGACTTCCATGATATTCTTATTGATCACATTCTCTTCATCCCTTGTCGTTCCGTAGAAAGGAAAAGCTTCATTGTAAGAGAAAAAAACATGCTCATCGCAAAGGTGGAATTCATTAAGGATGGTCTGTAGTAAATACAAAAACTAATGTTCTGCCTGTTTTTTCTTTCTTTTGGCCAAGAAAGGTTTTTATATGTTTTATTCAATAAAACATTTACTTCTATCGTGCTGGTGGCAATTCATTTTTGCAGATATGCGTCGGAATTTCTAATTATATGAGTTGGAACAACATTAAGGTTTCTGTATTACATTCTCTTACTCTTTTCAATATTAAAATAGTAAAGTTTAGTTCAAAGGATTCTTAATCCTAACAACTGCTATTATTACTGGTCCGTTTATTGTGTTGTAAAAATCCTTGCTTCCCTGTGTCATAGTTCTATCAAGGCTGAACTTGATCGTAACCGTTACTGTTAAACAGTAAACTGGATCAAGTTCAGCCTTGGTTAAACCAACGAAGTTTTCAACAGTTGTTTCCCCTTATATACTTATGTGTACTGTAATTAACATTTGCATTTTACGCGAAAATATAAAATAATTATTGGGCTCAAATAAGGCGGAGATCTATTTGAATGAAGCAAAATCCCTCATGATTTTATCAGTATGATATACGGAATCGTTATTAATCATCTTTGTCTCCTATTTTCGCCTGTAGGCAACGGATTAGGACAAGTATGACTTATTACATCGAGGAGAATTCATCATTTCTCACGCATTAGGTGCAACGCTTCTTCATGGTCAGTATTTCTTTTAATCTGTAGTCAGGCAAGTAAAATAAAATGGGTATTTACCGCAAATACACAGCCAAACGTTTCGATTCCTTTGTTCACAGCATATATATTTGTTGATATAGCAGTACCATATGTTAAATTCAATAAATCGCTCTAAATTCCTTTATATCAATTATTTTATTGATTTTTCGCATTAGTTACGGCAACTATTCTGCTCATTTTATTTCATTCGTTCCTTGTCTCATTAGTTAAAGTAATATGTGAGTTAAAAGCAATTATGGCAATGTATGATTTAAGTACTTTGTTTTGCACATTAAAACAACTTATGAGTGCAAAATGTAGCTATCAGTAGATGTGTAAACACCATAAAATTCATTGTCTCATTTTGTTAGGTAACTAAACCTCAAAAAAGTATTCTAATTATTAAATATATGATTACAAATATTGAATATTCGGGCACTATCTTCATACGCATGTATATTTAAAAAACTTCATATATAACTGATTCATAAGAAACAAGAAGTTCCGTCTAAAACTATACGAGCCTTCTTTCCAGTACACACCAATTTCAAATTTAAACTTTAGCTATCTGTCTCTCTCTTTCTCATTTAGGCTTAGTTGTTAATCACTTCAAAAGTACCTTTTCAATGTTTTATACAAATCCATTCAATCATTCATCTATTCATTCACTTATTCATTTATTCATGCATTCATTCGGAAATATCCTCAAAAGATCATAAGGTTTCGTGGGAAAAGAGGCTCATTTAGTTCAAGATGAGCTTCGTATCTGTACACGTTCCAAATCATGACATCTTTTCGATTAAGTTTGTTCCAAGCGCATCCGTCTGTTAGAACATTATTTGTGTAGAGGATTAAAATTTCCCTGTACACGCGAATGTTTTTTTTTCTTTCTTGAACTGTTCAAAATTGATGAAAAATTGTTAGAATTAAAAACTGTTTCACGTTGAGAGGTCCATCAAATAGTTTAAAGAAACTTCTTCAAAGGAACTTGGTTTTTATGTCCAGGGTTTATAAATTGTGCTTCATATTTCCCCAATACCGCTAATGTTAAGATATTTTGAACTACTTTAACGAAAAATTGTTCAAATCAAACGATAAAATCAAAATAGAAATTTTATGTCCTTGCCAAGATCTTTTGAAAAAAAAAAATCAAATCGGACGATTCCATCAAAAGATATTGAAGAAGGGGAGGGGGGAGCGGTCAGACAGACAGACAGAACGACAGACACAATTTCCACATCTCAAAACCCTGCTTTCAATGTTTTTTATTTTTCAATATTTATTAAATAACTTATCTTTGACTTTTTTTTTATTTTTAAGGACATTTTTACGATACATTGAGTCTTCTTTCATTAAATTTTTTTTTTACTTTTACGGGAAAGGAGACCGAGAAGGAAGTCTGTGCAGAAATTATATCGATCAAATGAATAAGCGATATTGTAAGCATTTGAGCAGACATGTTGAGAACTGAGATTGAAACAGAGACAGGAGAACCCTGAAAGTTAAATGTGTGTTTAATGTATTTATAGGATCTACTGCGTTGAAAGCTTTTAAGGTTACATTTATCCTTTGCAAGTTATTTTTAATTTCGTCTGTCTATTTTATTTACTTTTCTCATTGTAACAGATTCAAAAAATAATCTGTGCTTGAGTTGTTAATATTTTGGTGCATTTTATTTTAATAAAGTTATCCTAGTATTATTAAATACAATAATTTTTAAAAATTATGCTTTATTTGCAGTAGTTTTGCTATTTGCTTTTATCAATATGAGAACTAATTTTCTCTTAAGCGTTCAAAAAGGAAATAGGAGATCAGTTTGAAGAACTCCAATTAAGAACAATCACAATATGATTAAATGCACCTTGAACTGAAATGAATTGGGACGATACATTTTACTTTTGCTTGTTTAAGAGGATTCCAGCTCAAGAATCACTAGTTTTATGTGGAATTTAGTGCGTTCCATAAGTAGACGCATTTTAAAATCTTGTACAATTTTGAAACTCGATCGAATGATACTATTTTCAAACACACTATTACTTATAATACTGTAGGACAACTGCAATGAGGAAAAATAACGAACGATCAAGACTCTCGAATATCTTGTTAAGATATTTCATTCTTATTGCTTTGATATATTTGTATGATGTTATTTGTCGTTTTACATTACGAAAAACATCTTTTTTAAAAATTGTAATGCATAATTTGATTCAGTTGGATTCTAATTGGTTTGAATTAAGCTTCTACGTTATATTTTATTAATTTATTTTTTCCGTTAAAAGTTGCTATGTTTCTTGATGTTATTTATTGTGTTTTAGTTATTCATGCATTATGCTTTATTTCAATTAATAATTATCGATAAAGGAAGAAACAAAGTATGACTCGAATTAAGTATATTATACCGGCTTACAACACAAACATAAAAGGGCAAACAAACATTCTTAATTCCTCAACATATATAATTGAGACAAACATAGCTCTAATTACGTATCGGTAGATAGTTTAATTATAGCAAAAAAGTTACTGTGCGATACGTTTCTGATAAACGTATCTATACTGTAGCAACATATGATATATTGCCTGTACATATAGGAATGATTCATTTTAATAGACATAATCGACAAATAAAGATATCTGTGTTTTTAAATTGATCCATTATACTTCATTGATCAGTTTGTAACTGACTCTATGGTAATTAGTGGTTCTCGACCGTAGCACCGATGACTGCTCGAAATCAGGTGCTTGACTGTAACACCTAAAAGTTGTAGGGTCCTTGGACAGTTTACAAAAATGAATGATTTCAAAAGACAAAAAAGGAAAAAAGAAACACTACGAACACCATAAGCGGTCAAAACAATGGAGAAACGCACCTCACATGTTCTTCTAGAACTGAAGTCTCGTTCGAAAAGTTCCTCCACAATCGCTAACTTGTAAAAATGTTCTTGAAAATCTTCGTGAAGAATTCTTCTCATTGATGTATGGGCTACATTGAAGCGATTCCGTAAGGCACAATGCGTTACAATAACTAAACGCCCGTTCAGAAAGTAGCACCGATGTCACACGCACGGACCGTTCCAAGGCATGATAGTGACTAAACAGGCTGGGGAACAAAACTTTAGAACCAAGCCTCTCAAATGAGACCAGTCCCACCCCGCAACGACATCAACAGCCTGAAAGAATAGCATTTCAAAAAAGGAAGTTATGTTGCCGCACCCTATAATAAAAAAACAATATTAAAAATCTCGTAACATTATTAAGGTTCGCCGCAGCGGTTTATTTGCCAACCTGTTACACTGCGAAGTTCTAGGACTTTGACTCTTCAAATTCTTTTTCCCAATTTTTCCATTTTTTATGGGGTCTTCTGCGCATATGTGCAATGTGCAAGAAGGAGGACTTCAGAAGCAAAGACGATTCGGAAGCAGCGCTGTCTTCAAAAGTTAATTAAAAATTTTATAAACTTTTTTCCCCAGAAAACGTCTTAGAGGTGCCGCGTCAGATATTTTAAACTACCTGCGTACAAAGTTTCAAGTATGTTAAGTGCGAAAAATTCGTCTGCGAGTCACATACAACAGACACACAGAGACAACTATATTCTTTTCTATATAAGTAAAGGTTATTTAATCAAACAAAATTATGAACATGAAATAAATACAGATCTGCAGCACTCCTATTTATGACAAATAGCCTTGACAAATATGCCTTCAAGATTTATTCCTGAGGCTTAGGAACACTTTTCCTTGGCCACCCTGACTCATAAAATTAATAAATATTGTGTTGCTACGCTACGTTATTGGAAGAACACTTCCTTTTACCCTTTCAACGAGAGGGAATCTTCTTTGCCTCACCTGCTACACTTACATTTTATTGCCTTCGCCTTTTATGGTCCATATTTTAGCTTCCTTAATCTACGCAACGTAACAGATGGATCTTATTTAGATATAATGAAAATGAAGATGGAAGCAATTTTCGGAATCTTGGTTTAGGGAAGTGTGTGCTTCAGATAAAAGTGCTGCAATTGATGTTAGCTACCAAGAAAAAATTTTCGTATTTCGAAAGAGTGATTTTGGTTTTAATTATATGATCTATTAACAACACAGTTCAGAAGAATCTCCTCTAGATGCCTTACACTATTTTTTATCTATACATTAAGAACTTTTAGACCCTAACATAGAAAATATTTTATCAATTGTAAATGTTTTTGCAAATGGGTTTAATTCAAATTTTTTCAACGTTTTTATCATATTTTGATACTATTTCATAACATTGAAATCCTTTATTTAATTGAGCTATTTACATTTTGTATATTTTTGTTGAGAAAAAGAACACGCATGTTAATATGTCCTAAATTTAAAGTTTCATACATTATTATTAGTCTTTTTATTCTTTTTTTATTTGCCTACTTTCCCGTAAAAGTAAAAAAAAAAAACAAACAATAAAGCATGAAAGAAGGCTTAATGTATCGTGAAAATATCGTTATAAATCAAGAAAAGTCAAAAATAAGTTAAGTAATTAAATAAAGATTAAAAAATAAAAAAAACTGAAAGTAGGGTTTTGAGATGGGGGGAAAAGTGTGTCGGTCGGCGGTCGGTCTGTCTGTCTGTCGTCCCCCCCCCCTTATAACTTTTAAGCGAATTGTCCGATTCGAAAAATTCGATTTGCATTCGCATGGTCTCGGCGAGGACATCTTATTTCTATATTTCACTTTTTGATTTGAAGAATTTTTTGTTCAATTTTGAACAGTTAAAAAATTTTTAACATTAGTGTCTGTGGGTGAAAATGAAGCAAATTATGTAAACTCTAGGGACAAGATCCAAGTTCCCATGAACAAGTTCACTGGAAGAAGTTCTTGGCGTGAAATATTGATTTCAACAATTTTTGTTCATTTTTGAACAGTTCAAAAAAAATTAACATACCGCCTACGGGGAAATTTAAATCCTATATAATTCCTGAATTAGCGGACCGATTTGCTTGGAACAAACTTTATCGGAAAGCTCTTATGACGTAGAACATGTACAAATAGAAAGTTCATCCAGAACTAACGAGCCTATTTTCCTATGAAATTTTTGATCGGGATTTTCAAGAATATTTTTGAGTTAATGAACGATTATTTGAATAAGCAAAAGAATGAATGAATAAATGAGTTAATAAATACATGAATGACTTAATAAATGAATGATTGAATGAATATCTATTAACCGTTGAAAAATGTATATTTGAAGCAATTAAGAACTAAAGCTAAACGAGAAAGACAGAGAGAGAGATAGCTAGATTATAAATTTGAATACTGTGTATACGGGAAAGTAGGCTCGTATAGTTCTAGACGGAACTTCTTGTTTTTAATGCGTTGGGGTATCTACCCTGATTTCAAAATGTCTTAATGATTATGTCTTCTTTTGGTATATTCCTACAATTATAATAAGTAATTTATTCTAAATAACCGTATGATATACTTTTAATGTTTTTAAGTGCGGTCTTTTTTTTTTGAAGCTGAAAGAGTCAATATATGAAAATTTGAAAATGAATAACACCTTAAGTTAAATTAGAAGCAATTGAAAATAGGAAAACATTCTACAAGGAAAAAATAAAAATTAAATATGTGAAGAATTTCTTCAAATAGGAGTGAATAGAACAAGCGTAAAATATCAAAAAGTAATTTGTCTTCTTATACTTTAACTATAGTTAAATACATAAAAGGTATAAAAATATCATATTGTGTTTCACAGAAATGAGAAAATTTCAATTTCATCTTTTAGCGATTTCATCATCGAGTTGATAAGCGAAAAGAAGAGCATTTTTGAATGAGCGCATGAATTACAAATTTTAGAAAAATAGGGATTTTTAACTATGAAAGTTAAGGGGTCAATAAGCACTAGTGGAAATTCTTCAAATTAAAACTAAAGTATATCTCCTACCGAGCAAATGTATTTGCTACGTAACGCATATATTTAGTGAAATATGATAAGATTTCAAGTTAGGAGGGATCTGAAAAATAAGCTAATAGATGCTGATTGACAAAACATTCTTAATTTTTTTCCGGAGAAAAAGTTGAAATAATTTTGACACGAACGTAACGTTTTTGTAAGTGCATGATGAATACTAAGTTTATACCTCATTAAATTGAAATTAGCTATTATTTTTAGCTACATTTTATTTTGCCCGATGCAGGATCCTTTTGCATTTCATTCTCCTTTAACCCGTAAGTGGTCATATCTCTCCAATTCACACTCAAAGTAATATCCGTCTATGAGACTAAGGTTTTTTTATTACATGATTACTACTTATTTTTACTTACTTACTTATTTACTTTTACTTATACTTATTTAATTACTCACTTAACTATTTACCTACTTTTTTCATTACTGCTTATTATTTCGATTCTTATTAGGAGTAAAACTAAACCATATCCGTCTCACAGATGTATATTACCCTTTACGGGTTAAGTTGATGTGGGTTGCTTCTGTAACACTGCTAAGTCAAAAATTAACAAAGGGAGTAGAATTTAGTTTAGGCAGATTTTCTCAAAAGTATTTAACTGAATTTTTTGTTAACTTTCGAATTAACAAAAATACATGCCATATTTTCTCTACGAAACATTCCCAAATCCTAGTTGTCATTAAAATTGAAAGTTGAATAACGTATGTGTGCTCTTAAAACGATTAAAATATATTTAATCTTTAACGAAGAGGGGAAAAAAGAAAGTATTTCATATTTTACAAATTAAAAAAATAAATATACATGCGATGATGAAATAAAAGTAATTAAGGACGGAAGTAATTATAGGATTTAATTAATTCCTTTACGATCTTGATGATAGAGATAAAAATTTTCCTTGAAAATATCCATAAACAATTTATATGAAGTATGTGAGAAGTAATTAAACAACAGTTAGTAAATTCTCTACCTTCTAATTACAGATATATTTTTTCGAAGAAAAATGTGTATCATTTTTTTATCAATAATTTTCAGACATTTTTATCAATTAGAAAAATATGTTCAAAATGTTACACGCTTTTTAAATATTAATTACAACAAGTAAAAACAAAATACGTTTTGCAGTTACACCATGTTTTAACATAAAAAAACTTATTCAACTGAATAATTATTTTGACAATATGAAATAATAATTAAGTAATTGTTGTGTTGAAAGCTGCTTTGTAGCAAAACATTACAAGAAAAATCAATTATTGAAGCAAAAGTAATATTTTATACAGCATTTATTAATTATTTGATGCTGGAAAACAATTACAGCGAAATATTTTAAAATGAATATTTTAGCATTGAATTTTAATTGTTCGACATTATGTACTTAATATACCATTTTACCATTCTTCCGCAACTTTTGGTTTCATGAAAACGTAATCAATTGATAGAACTTGAGTAGGGGAATAATAGGTGTTCTGCGCTAAGAGGCGGTGGCGGTGGAAGGGGGCGTGGCCCCACCGCCTCCCAATGCCCCCAGGTGTGCCCTCACGCGTTAGTCGAGTGGAGTTGAGTTGTATGCCCTCAGGCATTTTCGAGTGGAGTTGAGTTGTTTTTGCCCCAGGCGTTTTTTGAGTGGAGTTGAGTTGTATGCCCTCAGGCGTTTTTAAAGTAGAGTTGAGTTGTTTTTCAAAAGTTTATGGTTTTGGAATGGCAACACTGTTTAATTTAGGTTTTAACCCTATTATTCCGCCTCCTAGCGGCAAATAGTGGAACTACTATAGCACTGTTTCAATACTGCGAAAACCGTTAAAAAGTTTATAGTTTTGGAATGGCAACACTTTTTAGTCTCAGTTTAAGACTTAATGTAAAACCGATTGTGACGCCATCTACGAGAAGAAAATGGAACTATTATTGAACTTAGAATAATTTTCAATGTTTTAGAATTCGAGCATTAAATATTAACAAAAAAATTAATTATAATGTATAATGAATTAGATTTAATATCGTTATTTATATCCTGATACAGCTTTATTTATGTTTTCGACTTAGAAAGATAGTACCAACCAAGTATCACCTATTATATACTTTCTTTCTATATAAAATTGCTTTCAAAATTACTTTCAATAGGTGGGATTCGAACTCCAAACTTTCTAACACAAAAAAACATCCATGATCTTAATTAGCAGCGCGCTTTGCTGATTAACCCATGAATGTTTTCAACTTTACACGTTAGAATTTGTTTCTAACAGAATGCAAACATCTTTAAAATTGAATGTTTGGAAGTTAAACTTAAAAGACTATCAAGTGTATCGTATAAAACTGTTTCGCACAAGCATGCAATGTAAAAAAAAAAAAATACCGTAAAGAGACATATTTTCAAATCATCATATTTATTTCTTCATAATTTTACATTTCAAATTTATACATAAATAGTAAAATAAATTATATGTTTACATAATAGAAGTATAAAACGAGTATGGATCGTCCTTGATATACATATTTTTCATGGATTTGTAAAGGCTTTTAGAATCTAAACTTTCAAAAAATTCGAATACTTTTACAAGATACCAAAAATAGTCAAACTTAACATTATCATTTACAATTTTTTCAGCGACTTCAACCCAGTTGATATCATACAATGCTAATTCATAATAATTGTCCCATTTGTCCGTATGATCCATTTGAGTACACATATGAGCATACCTACATTCTAAATCTGACATGCACCCAAAACAATCAATGTGTTTTTTCATATGTTTACTGATAAAGTCTTTTAAAATTGTACTCACAGACAAAGTTAGCTCTTCGAGACCTTCAGGATTATCAGGGTCTCCACAATATTCCGACATTTTCACAGATGGAAAGTCTTTAAGCTTTTGAAGCACATAATATTCAAGCGTATGACATAACAAAGTATCGCGTAAAGCTTCAGAAATAGCATTCATATAGTTGCACAGCTTTCTGATTTGAAAATGTTCCAAACTTACACACTGTGGAACGAATTGATAGGTTAAGTCCTTTTTCCGAAACATTCGTTGAAAGTTTACACGTAGTCTCCCATCAGCTTTCTCCTTCGAAACAAACAAGTCTTTCAAAATAACTAACACAATATCGTTATCAGCGAAAGTTATATATGTGTTCAATTGTCGCTGTAATGATTCCCACACGGATGGAGATAGAGAAACACCGTCTTTTGTTGGTAATATATTTCCATCAGCAGCAGGAAGATATCGTCTAATATGAACTCTTGTGTGTCCTAAAAAGCATGAGACAACTGCAAACACGTCTCCCCCGAGATGATAGTGATTCTTCGGGATACAATCCATTCTGAATTCGCTATGATGTTGAGCATATCTCCCAGTCACATCATTTCCTTTTGCTGCTTCATCAAATCTTAATTTTTTCGCTGGGTTAGAATTTTCCATTCTAAAACGTATTTTCTTTGAACTCAAGAAATAAAGCAAACTTGAATTCAACACCAACGGATGAAGTAAAATCCAAGATATATAGAGTAAAAATATTCGACGTCTATCCAGACAGAGAACTAGATTGAAAATGATTCTCTGAACACCTTGTATAACCCAAAGCATACTTGCTTTAACCAATAAGAAAATGAATAAGCATTTACATCATTAAAAATTTGAATTAATATACACCTACTGGTAGCTTCTACACCAATAACAAAAGGTTGTTAATATAAGAAAACACGATCAAACATGTTTTCTTGCGATTAAAAATCATGTCTCATTAACGTATTTTTGTTTTCATTGATATTCACCACCACCAAGTAATGTATCTATTATCAGCAGTTAAAAATTAAGTATAATGGAGATGCTTTGTATGTGGAAAGGAAAGTGATCTTTGTCAATCGCTTCATTCAATGTAGAAAGAGAAAGGATGCCTACAGGGGTGAAGAGGGGAACTTTTCTTTTCCATCCGATCGTCACAAAGGACCTAAAGCCATAAAAAACACCTGCACTATGATTTCAATCTTTTAGCGCAGTACAAGTTTGTTCATGTCTTGTAGAGCTGCAGGAGATATAGCTTTCGGCAAATGTACCCTGAATGGATACATCCTCTTCAACTGTGACGTATACTGTATTCTAATTGGTTAACTTTTAGCTTCTCTATTTCTTGAGAGAAAAATGCTGCAAGGACTGAAAAGTGAAAATTCACTTCGCTTTCTACGTTTGCTTAGTAAAGACGAATTTTTGCTCTGTTCTTTTTAAAAGCGCCACTCAGTTCCTTATACGCTCGACCAAGAATCAATTCTCAATCTACTGAATCTCCTGCTAGAGTAAGTTGAATATACCTTTTATCATTACTAATTTTTAATATCATTCAAATGTATTACTTTAATAATTCCCTTTGGATTTAAAGTAATCCCCTCTGAAGCATTCACTTTTAACGGTAACATTATTAGTTTTCAGCAAACTTTTTAAAACTTGCTTGATATTTCACTTAGACCTTCTTTGATATTGTATGTTAATACTAAAGCTTTAGCGATAGAATTCCCTCTCATGTTAGAAATAAAAGTTTTGTATCTAATGCATTTTCCTTGCATCTTTAAAGTGAATCTTTTTTTTTGCTATTGTAAATATATCTTTAAATTTTCGAAGATACTGTCTTGCAATCTAAGTAGTTTTCATACACTATGACTATGAATGTTTGACTCTATCTTAAATGTCTTAATTTTAAACATTTAATATCGCACATTTTAAACAAAAATATACTGTTGTTTTATATGTTTACTCTAAGACGTTAATGTATGTTTAAATTTCAATATGTTATACACACAATGTGTCTTAGCTAAAGCAGCTTTACTTTATTCAAGTTCATGGATCACTTTTCATTTAAGATTTTTAACAGCATATTTCTTAATGGTCTATAATAAAACTTTATTTTTCATATGTTAAAATTTGCAGTATATTATATCGGATGTGTCTTAGCTAAAGTAGCTTTATTTTATTCAAGTTCATGGATCACTTTTCATTTAAGATTTTTAACAGCATATTTCTTAATGTTCTATAATAAAACTTTGTTTTTCCTATGTTAAAATTTGCAGTATACACGATTGGTTTTTTAAATTCTTTTCAGTCTCTGGAATTTGGAATTCCTAGGGATGAATTCCGAAAATTAGTCGGCGGTAATGCGTCGGCACAAGTGCCTGAAACCTCGGATATGGTAACCACCGACCTGTCTGGCTTTACCGGAGATAGATCCCCATCTACCGCACCCAGAGCCTTGTCTATAGTTCTCGGAGGTCAACCTGCACCCAGTGGATCTAATACTCTAACGAAAAAGCCTGATAGTACTCATGTAAGTGCTGTTTTCTATTTTTTGTATTTACATCCATGTAATGTATACTTAATTTTTTTCTAACCTATCAAAGCTTATAAAATAGAAAAAGCAATGATGAAAATGATACTTAAATTTAGAAAAAAAAAAAAATATGCTGAATAAGACTAGGAAAAAATAGTTTGAATTGGAAAAGTTTTTTTCAAAATTGTCTGACTCATAAATGCATTTGACATTTTCTTAGATATAAAAATTTAAGTTTTTTAACGGAGACAACGTATTTAGGACTATAAACATTTGAGCTATATAACTTAGAAGCAATGAAATATAGTAAAACCTAAAGAGAAATCCTTAGAAATAAAAATTGAAGGAAATTTTATACATTAGTAAACTTTCTCGAATAAACTTTAACTTAGATCTTGAATGTGTTATATTGTATATAAAGAAAACGATTTTAGTGTATAAAAATTCTAAAAGATATTTTTTCCCCATAGGCATGCACTACATGTGGAAAAAGTTTTTCACGCAAAGATGCTCTGAAGAGACATGAGAAAATTCATTCGAATGACAAATCCTTCCCTTGTGATGTCTGCAGTACAGGATTTTCTAGAAAAGATGATTTAAATCGACACATGAAAGTGCACAATCCAGCTGCAGTGGAGTGTCCTGAGTGCAACATGCAGTTCACTCGGGAGGATAACTTGAAACGCCATATGGAGACCCATAGAAGAACCTTCACTTGCAAAGACTGTGATAGTATGTTTCTACAAAAGTCGAATTTATTGCAGCATATTCGAGTGACACATAATGCTCTACCTAAGAGAAAAGCTACTGATCAGGGTCCCATCGCCTCGAAACGCCCAAGGCCTACTCGTCAAAGTGCATTGAATGTGTTCTCATCAGAATTTGTAACTCCTAGTCCACAAAATGCAAAAGACTTTAAAATGTGTTTCGATGAGCTAAAACCTCAAATCCGTCAACTTTTGCAAGAGGAAATGAGGGAGAAGCGCGCCATTAAATGGCGCATTGTGATGAAAGCACAGCTTTCACGTATTGCTGCTAATGGGGAAACCGAAGTGATTTCCTCTTATTTTAGTAGTAAATGTGAGAAATAACTTTTAGATGAGACACTAGATGAACATTTAGAAGAGGCCATCTCCAAATTGGAGAAATGTCTGGAAGAGTTTCTTCAACTGGGTTCAGGTTGGACCCTCGACCATATTATTCATGTGGAACTACTCACGGCCAAGTATACACCACTAGCGGGTCGTAGCTAGGTCCCATTATCAAAAAAGATACAATCTAAAAGGGCAGTGCTCAATATTCAAAATCAGGACAATAAATGTTTAGTGTGGTGCCTTCTTGCGCATAAACTGAACATTTCGAGAGAAAATCATCCTCATCGGGTTGCACATTATCTACCCCATGAACATGAACTTCAAATGGATATTGTAGAATTCCCTGTGCCAGTCTCCAAAATTCCTATGATCGAAAAGCTAAACAATTTAAGAATTAATGTTTTCGGATGTGAGGAAACCGAAGTATTTCCACTTCATATTTCAAAACGAGAAGATTCTGACTGTGTCAATCTACTTCTCATTAGTGATGATAATACGCATCATTACTGTCTTATTCGAGATATGTCCCGACTGGTTGGAGACTTGTCAAAACACAAACCCAAGTGTTTTATTTGTTATCGCTGCCTACACAGATGTGACTAGTGATGTTCTTCAACTAGCAGATGTTTTCGAAAACTTCCGAAAATTGTGTCGCAAATATTATCAAATAGACCCTACACATATGTTTACTGCACCTGGACTAGCATGGCAAGCTTGCCTGAAAATGACTCAACAACCTCTCGAACTGTTCATTAATATAGACATGCATCTGTTTATTGAACGTGGCATTCGAGGGGGTATTTCAGTTATTACGAAAAGGCATTCCATTGCTAACAACAAATACTTGCCAAATTTTGATCCTACAAAGCCATCTAAGTACATTATGTATTTAGATGCAAACAATCTTTATGGATGGGCAATGTCTCAGCCGCTTCCTTGTGGAGATTTTAAATGGATTGATGCAAGCCAGGTGGATGAACATTGGATTAAATCCATTCCTTCTGACAGTGACAGAGGATATGTGTTAGAGGTTGATTTAGAATACGGCCCTCATTTGCATAAAAGTCACAATTTATATCCATTAGCAGTTGAAAAATTAAAAATTTCAGACCGTATGTTGTCACCTGCTGCAAAAGACATTTTAAATCAACTGCATGGGCAGAAATTCAAAGAGTGTGAGAAACTGGTGCCTAATCTGTGTGATAAAGAAAACTATATAGTTTACCACCGAAATCTTCAGTTGTACTTATCCTTAGGATTAAAACTGAAAAAAATGCACAAAGTTCTAAGTTTCGAACAAAAACCATGGTTGAAACCGTATATAGAATTCAACACTGAAAAAAGGAAACATGCAGCAAATTCCTTTGAAAAGGACTTTTTTAAACTGTTAAATAATTCTGTATCCGGAAAAACTATGGAGAACTTGCGGAATCGAGTGGACATACAACTTGTGCACAAAGAAATGCGTGGAAAAAAATTAGTTGCTGCACCAAGTTTCCGCAGTTTTAAAATTTTTTCAGAGGACTTAGTAGGAGTGGAAAGAGTGAAAACCAACATCATGCTCAACAGCCCATTGTATGTCGGTTTTGTTATTCTTGAACTTAGTAAAGTGTTGATGTATGATTTTCACTATAATCATATATTACAAGTCTACGGGGAGAGAGCAGAGCTTTTATTCACAGATACTGATTCTTTTACCTATGAAATTCAAACAGAGGAAGTATACGAGGACATGAAGAAACATCTTTATTTATATGATACTTCCGAATATCCTACTGATCATCCTCTATACAGCAATCAAAATAAAAAGAAAATCGGTTACTTTAAAGACGAACTCAATGGTGAAATCGTTGAAGAGTTCATTGGACTTAGAGCCAAAATGTACTCCATAAAATCATTACATCACGAGAAAAAAACTGCGAAAGGTGTTTCTCGACAAGTTGTGCAGCAAAAAATTAAACATGCTGATTACAAAAACTGCTTAGAGAATGTTAAAGCAACTCGTGAAAAAATGATGAAAGTAGGAAGTGATTGTCATCAATTATACACACAAAAATTACACAAAACAGCTCTTTCTCCCTTTGATGACAAAAGATTCATTTTAGATGACCATATTAATGCCTTAGCATATGGTCACCATCTAATTAATACATGAATCTTGTAAATTGAAAATTATTGTAAATATTTATTCCTTGTTACATTTTGTGTCTATTATTTAATGTATGTCTTATATTCAGAATTTTTATTTAATAGAATAGTTATTTATATGTGATATATATTGAAGTGCAATACAATTTACATCCAATGCATATGTATAAAAAATAGATTGAGAAAAATTAGCCTGAAAATATATTTTTAAAAATATTTACTTATTTTGAATAAATGAATTGTTTATTATCATATGCCTCTTTACTGTGTGAATGTTTTTTTTTTTTCTTTTTTTTTTCTTTTTTTTTTTTTTTTTTTTATCTTTTTTGCATGCTTCTGTGAAATAGCTTTATAAGATTCACTTGATATTTTTGAAGGGAAAGTTGTAAAAAGTAAACATTTAAAATAGTTTAAGTAAAAGTCAATTTCGCTATTCGGTTTAGGATTTTAATTTCATAGAAATGTGATTGGCGAATCTATCTGGAGAGAGAAATCAATTTATTTATAAGTTTAAGCATTATGTTTTATTATAAATTATTTTTTTTTGTAACGAATGCCATTTTTGAAAATGAGTTCGAGAGAGGAGGTTGTGTGGATGGTTTTCCTCTATATAAGCATCTGTATTGTTATGAGTTTAATATACATATTTACTGGAAAAGCAGATTTTGCAGTTGATTTCGTTCTTTTTCCGAATGATACTTCTAATTCAATTGTTTCATTTCGGGGTTGATAAATTTTAATATTACAAATAATCAATTTTCCTGCTGCAATGAAGAGGGCGTATCAGGATCCGAGTCGCGAAGCAAGTTTTGGTGGTGTCGATGCATTATTTTATGCTTGCTGCACGAGGAAAAGTTTCGAAGAAAGAAATCAAGAGATGGTTGCAAGGAGTCGACGCGTATACGTTACACAAATCGATTCGAAGGAAGTTTCCGACAAATCGGGTCATTGTACATTCAATCGATCATCAGTGGCAGGCAGACTTAGTAGATGTTTCAAATTTACAAAAGTATAATGATGGATATCGTTACATATTAACATGCATTGATATTTTATCAAAGTATGCATGGGCAATACCTTTGAAAACGAAACATGGTCAAGATATAGTTGATGTTTTTAAGAAAATCTTTTCTGTGAGAAAACCAAAGCTTTTACAGACGGATCAAGGAACTGAATTTAAAAATAAAAAGTTTCAAACATTTCTCAGAGAGAATCATGTCAAGTTTTTCACGACATTTAATTCAACAAAAGCATCTGTGGTGGAAAGATTTAATCGTACGCTGAAGACAAAAATGTGGAAATATTTTACAAGTCAAAACACGTATAATTTTGTTAATGTTCTAAACGACTTAGTGAGCAGCTACAACAACACTTATCATTCTAAAATTAAGAGAAAACCAGTAGAAGTGAATACCGAGAATGAAAGAGATGTATGGTTTACAGGTATGAAAATACAGTAGATGTTGAAAAAAAGCCTTGTGTTTTCGACATCGGAGATGTTGTTCGCATTTCTAAGCAAAAACTTACTTTTGAGAAAGGATATGAAACCAACTGGACTGAGGAACTGTTTATTGTAACAGAGTGTGTGAAGAAAGATATTCCTGTATATAGAGTTAAAGATTTGTTAGGTGAGTCTATTCAAGGAACCTTTTACTCACAAGAATTGCAGAAAGTGAAACTTAAAGAAGATTATACTATTGAAAAAATATTGAAGAAACGAGTGAAGAAAAATAAAACGGAATATTATGTAAAGTTTCGAGGTTATCCAGCGAAATTTAACCAATGGATTCCGACTTCTAATTTTTCAATCTTAAAACAATGCTTAAACATATCCACTTACTTTCATTGCACATCATGAGTTTCTACGTGACACTACCGAGTGATAGCTCTATGAATTATTTTTCCGATAACAAGATTTCGCATTTTATTACGAGATTGCCAACACCAATTGAACTAACAGGTGAATGGGAAGTAGGTTTAGTTGAATTCATTTATCCACATACTTGGTATAATGTAAATAGTAAAAACAACCTTATTGCTTTTGATTTAGGAGATGGAAAAGAATTGGGTAGGAATATACCGCCAGGTTGTTATGAAAGCGTCCCAGATATTTTAAAAGCTATATGTATAGCCGATCATGAAAATAAAATTTCTTTTAACTATAATCATGTTACCAAACGCGTTCGCGTAAAAGTAAAAAACAATGCTAGAGTTATTTTTCACAGTGGTTTATGTCAACTGTTAGGGTTTGAACCTACTGTGATTGAAAGAGAAAGTGAAACGCATAGGGAACAAACAACGTTTAGTCCTCTCGTAGCGGATCCAAATGCACATTTTAAAGTTTTGATGATATATACAGACATTATTGAACCACAGATTGTAGGTGATGTTTTTGCACCTTTATTACGAACTGTAAAAGTGAGTGGTAGCGACGGAGAAGTTGTAAGTGTAGAGTACGAAAGGCCGCACTATTTACCTGTTAGTCGGAAGATTATTGATACTGTCGAAATAATTATAAGAACAAACATGGGAGCATTGGTGCCATTTGAACGTGGACGTTCATACGTGAAACTTCACTTCCGACAAAAGTATCTCTCATAATGCTTGTACCTTACCAATGCTGTCAAAAGTCCTTTGAGGATTATTACATTAATCAAACAGGGAGTGGACTTAATTTTTTTTCAAGGAGCTTCCTATCAAAGAGGATATGGAATCGGGGGTCTCTTTAAATCATTTTTTAGAGCCGCTGTTCCACTTTTCAAATCAGGAGCCAAAGCAGTTGGTAAGCAAATACTAAGCAGTGGTGTTGATGTATTCAACGATGTGTCAAGTGGTGAAAATTTGAAAGTTGCTACAAAGCGTCGATTGAAAGAAGCTAGTAAAAATTTAACTGATAAAGCAGCAAACAAAATTAAGACAATGATTGGATCTGGAAAAATAAATAAAAAGCGTAAACTTTCCAAGAAGCGTGTCAGTTTTCGTAGAGTGAAGAAGGTGAAAGCACACGACATTTTCTCTTAAGAAGAAGATGAGTTCTCTTATTCATAAAGATTCTCCAGTATGCGTGAAATCAGAATTGGATCTGTTTTCTGTACCTCCAACACAAGCTGCGATTGAAAAAGGTCAATTCATCGAATATCATCCCATTGCTAACATACGTGATGGAGGTCCCGTGGAATTCAACATCTCTGGAAGTGGTGAAGAATATACAGACTTGAGTACTTCCTATATTTATGTGAAAGCTAAAATTGTTAAGTCTGACGGATCATCACTAGCTGAAAATGAACCTGTGGTACCAGTCAATTTATTCCTGCATTCTCTATTCTCACAAGTTGATATTTGTTTGAATGAAAGAAATATTTCTTCTGCAAGCAACACATATCCATACATAGCCTACATTGAGACAGTTTTGAATTACGGAGAAGATGCAAAGAAAAGTTTACTGAGCAGCGAACTCTTTTACAAAGATACTCATCCTGAAAAAATCAATCCATTAGCTGGGGATGCAGAACTTGGATTGAAAACAAGATATGAACTTAGTCAAGAGAGCAAAACTATTGACATGATTGGTCAATTACACTCTGACATTTTTCAACAAAATCGACTCTTATTGAATTTGGTTGACATAAAAATTAAAATGGTGCGAAGTAGCCCCGCATTCTGTCTCATATCAACAAAACAAGATGGAGATTATAGAGTAATATTGGAACATGCATCATTATTTATCAGAAAAGTTAAAGTCAGTCCTGGAGTTTCTTTGGGCCACGCAAAGGCTTTAGAAAAAAGTTCAGAAAAATATCCAATTGATAGAGTGTTGTGTAAAACATACTCTGTATCCAAAGGGAGTTTTTCCTTTATGCAAGATAATGTATTTTTAGGAACTATGACTAAAAAAGTGATTGTCACTTGTATTGAAAATGCAGCTGTGAATGGACAGTATGCCAAGAATCCTTTTCTGTTTTCTCATCACGATGTAAATTTTGTAGGTATTTATGTGGATGGCCAACCTGTACCTTCCAAACCCTTAGAGTTAGATTTTAAAAATAATAACTATATACGTGCCTACCATACTTTATTCTCTGGATTTAATACTGATAAAGGCATATATTTAACTCGTGATGAGTATTCCAGAGGGAATGTACTATATGTTTTCGATTTATCTGCAGACTTGTGTAATGTACCACATTTAAATCTGCAACATCAAGGAAATTTGAGAGTAGAAATTAAATTTGCTACTGCTATTTCAGAGACTCTTTCTGTGCTCATTTACGCCGAATTTCAGAACGTGATTGAAATTACGAAATCTCGTCACGTTTTGTGTGACTTTGCTAATTAGAATAAAAATGAATTCTGAACAAATACGGCGCATCTTGATTCAAGATAAATTTACCAAAAAATATTTCATAGATGTAACACCAAATGATTATTTACCAATCGAAATTTCGAAATTTCCTGCCTGTTTTATTGTCAATGTTGATTCATTATCAGAATCTGGAAGTCATTGGTTAGCTTTCTATATACAATCAATGAATCAATTGGAATTTTTTGATTCTTATGGAAACAAACCATCATTTTGTGAAGGATCTATAAGTGATTTTGTATCAACTTTTTCCAATGTAACATACAATCCTATAATATTGCAAAGTAATTCCACTGCTGTTTGTGGACAATATTGGATTTATTATTTGTATTCAAGATGTCGTGGACAATCGCTAAAGACTTTGCTTTCAACTTTTGTAACCAATCATATTTGTAATGATAAACGTGTGTATAATTTTGTAGCTAAGTTTTTTAATGTACATCCAAATTTGTATCAATAAAAGTATTTATCTTTTACATTTTCTGCTTCTGTTTCATTTGTCATGGATCTTCCAAAGCTACAACACAGTTTCACAATGGTTGCTTCGGGTCCTACTGGGAGTGGGAAAACCGTATTTTTTGCAAATATGTTGAACTATAGACGTGAAATGTTTTCCATAGTACCCGATAAAGTGGTATGGTTTTATGGGATACATCAACCTCTGTATAATGAGATAACGGATGTCACATTTATAGAAGGATTTCTCTCCAACTATGAAGAGTATTTAGGAAAAAACACTTTATTTATCATAGACGATTTAATGTCTGAATGTGGTAAAAGTGACTCTATAACAAAACTTTTTACGCGTGGAAGTCATCATCTAAACATTTCAGTTATTTTTATTACTCAAAACTTCTTTCATAAAGGAAAAGAAATGCGTGAAATAACTTTGAATGCTCATTATATTATTTTGTTTAAGAATCGAAGAGATATGTCGCAAATTTCGCATTTAGGAAAACAAATATTTCCTAGACACTTAAAATTTTTCCAAGAAGTTTATGAAGATGCAACGAAGAAGAAGTTTTCTTATCTACTGATTGATTTAAAAAGTGATACTCCTGAAGAAATGCGGCTGCGCACACATATTTTACCCAATGAAACTCAATATATATATCAAAGAAGATTTTAATAAAATGAAATGATATAAGTAAATGTAGTCATTTCTGAAAATGGCAGTCACTAAGCAACAAGTGAGAGAGCTGCATCTCCTACAAATTTGTCCTCCTAAATTGCAAAAAGAATTACTCAAAAAAATTAATATACAGTGCATAAAAGCCATTTGCGAATGTTGTCATAATACTCTTAAAGGAAATATACCTTTATCAAAGTATCAGAAGAGGACACTCGCTAAGCATAAAGAAACTTTACGTAATTTAGTAAAGCGAAAAACATCTCTCGCAAAGAAACGTAAATTGATTGTGCAAAAAGGCGGTTTCTTGAATGTCCTCATCCCCGCAGCATTAAGTGTTTTAACAGGTCTTATCAATGGAGTACGCTAAAAAGTATGCACTCATTCCTGAAGAAATGGTGACAAAGCATGTAGTTTCAAACAAACAGTTATCTGAATTGGATAAAACTATGATACAAAATTTAAACAGTTCTTTAGAAGAGCATGAGAAGATATTAAGATACAATGAAGTTTTGCAAAAGAAATTGCAGTTGACTGAATTCAACTCTCCATGGAAAAAAATACAAGAGGATGAGGAAGCTAGTAAAAGTACGAAAGAGAATCCTGTCACAGAACAAAATAACTATGAATCGATAATTTTGAACTCTGTGAATAAAAAGTCGCAAAAAGAGGCCAGGAATCTTGTCGATATTATGAAAAGACATTCAAACATTCTTTCGTGGAATGAAAAAGGAGAAGTGTTTTATCATCAGCAGAAAATTGAAGATTCTAACATTGCCGATTTACTAAACCTCATTTTTAGCAATAAGAAAGACACCAATGTACAGTCTAAAGATGTATTTCTCGCTGCCTTAAACGAGATGAATGCTCCAAAACATTTTATAAAAAACAAGAATTTATATGATGTTAAACCAGCAAATGTATCACATCCTGTAACTACATCAACTATTGTACCGAAAACAGGAAAACGTAACACTGTATCTAAATTGAATCAAGCTGTAATTCCAAAATGGGAGAAATTGTATAAATAAATTTGGTGATTTTAGTTTTTGATTCGTTATTGATTTTAATGTTTCAGTATTATAAGTCTTTTTTCCTCCTTCATTCATTTATAAAATTCTCTATGGCAACATTTAGCAGTATACAAGGGTATCTTTCTAAGTCGAAAACATAAATAAAGCTGTATCAGGATATAAATAACGATATTAAATCTAATTCATTATACATTATAATTAATTTTTTTGTTAATATTTAATGCTCGAATTCTAAAACATTGAAAATTATTCTAAGTTCAATAATAGTTCCATTTTCTTCTCGTAGATAGCGTCACAATCGGTTTTACATTAAGTCTTAAACTGAGACTAAAAAGTGTTGCCATTCCAAAACTATAAACTTTTTAACGGTTTTCGCAGTATTGAAACAGTGCTATAGTAGTTCCACTATTTGCCGCTAGGAGGCGGAATAATAGGGTTAAAACCTAAATTAAACAGTGTTGCCATTCCAAAACTATAAACTTTTGAAAAACAACTCAACTCTACTTTAAAAACGCCTGAGGGCATACAACTCAACTCCATTCAAAAAACGCCTGGGGCAAAAACAACTCAACTCCACTCGAAAAATGACTGAGGGCATACAACTCAACTCCACTCGACTAACGCCTGAGGGCACACCTGGGGGCATTGGGAGGCGGTGGGGCCACGCCCCCTTCCACCGCCACCGCCTCTTGGCGCAGAACACCCATTATTCCCCTACTAACTTGTTTTTAAAATAGACGAAAATATTTCCCCTTAAACGAGAATTAAATGAAAAATATTTTGGTTCTAAACTACATCAGCACATTTTCTTAAAATTATTTTTTTACGAATTTATTTGCTTATTTTAATTAATTTATTAGCCTACTTTCCCGTAAAAGTAAAAACATAATAATAATAAAGCATGAAAGAAGGCTTGATTTATCGTGAAAATATCGTTAGAAATCAAGAAAAGTCAAAAATAAGTTAAATGAACTTAATAAAGAATGAAAAATAAAAAATTTGAAAGTAGGGTTTTGAGATGGGGGAAAAGTGTCTGTCGGTCCCCCCCCCCCCCTTATAACTTTTAAACGAATTGTCCGATTCGAGAAATTCTCTTTGCATTCGCAAGGTCTCGGCGATGACATCTTATTTCTATATTTTACTTTTTGATTTGAACAATTTTTTGTTCAATTTTGAACAGTTCAAAAATTTTAACATTAGCGCCTAAGGGCAAAAATGAAGCAAATTATGTAAACTCTTGGCACATCATCCAAATTCCTATGAGCAAGCTTACGCAAAGAAGCTTTAGGCTTAAAAATATTGATTTGAACAATTTTTGTTCATTTTTGAACAGTTCAAAAAAAATAATGGCGTCATTTTTCCATTATCTCGGTGCAGGCGATAAATTCGTCACTAATGATGAAGCCAACGCCAAACGGAATATCTCCGCTGGTTGTCTTTCTCGTGTGTGGTCGCCAAATGTGTGTGAACCATTCATGTTATTGTCAACCAAGCTATAACAAGCTTTGAGCACGTGATTGACACAAGTAAATGCGATTGTGTAAATTTTGCGATAAAATAAAGTTTTTTGTTTGTAGTTTGTTTTTTGAGTCTCATGTGCTTCTTTCTCACTCGGTGGTAAAAATTTTGTTTTTTTTTTTTTTTTTTTAACGCAGATTACTTTTTACCATGGTTTCTATAACGTATGTATCAAGTTTCAGTGATATGTCTATTAAAACGTGCTCTTCTTCGGTATAAGCATGTTCACTTTTTTTTTTGCGTACTTTTGTGTAAGAAATATTTCCAAGGAGAAGTATCTCATAACTTCACGACAAGTCAATAACATTATCTACGAATAACAATTCTCATATTTTGTGATGCAATAGTATATCCTAATACATACAATACTATTACTTCACCTTATAAGAAATTGAATCTCATTTTCTTCTACTGCATTTCCTACTTCATTCGAGAAAAGCAAATGATACTTAGATGAAAGGAAACAAAATAGAAGAGTTCTCAGGAAAAAGAAGAAATGGTTAATGAAGCTTGATTGTGGGTTGTTTCTGGGTCACTAATTCAGACATCGAATCTTTTATTACTTGAGGTAAGCGCCTGGTATTTCTCAGCTTTAACATTGGTCAGTTATTTTCCCTAATTCTAGTACATGGTGGTAATTTGAAGAATCTCACTTATATTACTCAGATAGAAAATTTAGTTGCATGAAAATTATTCTTCTTTGTTAGGATATTTTTAGTAGCTAATATGTCCTTTCAAGCGTAAAACAAGTGTTCATTCGAAAAACATTTCCACTCAAACTTCAGCGTAAATTTCTATTTTACCCAAGAAACAATGTTGATCGTTATATTCATTCTGACCATCCCCAAGTCCGTTTTCAAACTTGCCGAGTTGTCTGTACGTATGTATGTATTCATCTCACATAGCTCAAAAACTGTCACTCACAGAAGGTTGAAATGTTACATGCAGCTTGTGTACATCTAGTGGTGCATTAGAGTTCCTCGTTAGGCATTTTTTTTATTTTCAAAGCTAACTATAACACCCGATAAAAGCGGCTAACGAACATGACCATCATAGATATATATTTTTAATAAAATTATATCTTATTCGAGAAGTGTTGCCGTGCGATTACGAAATTTCGAAACACCAAAATTGTCACTAAATTTAGTGATGTTAAGAGGGTTAAACGTTTGGGATGGAAATTGTCACTTATGTGAAAAATATTACTTTCAAGCCTCAAAATGCTACTTAAATCTCCTTGTGGGTACACTGATGCCTCCTGTAGAGATCAAATAAGGTAAACATTTAGGCAAATACTTTTTTTCGTTCACTTGGCCAAAGATGCTTGCCAAGCAACTCTTCCACCAGCTCTACCGAACAAACCAACTACATGCAGCACTAGCTTAACTGATCTGAATTATTATTTCCTAACTTATACACTGTTAAATCATAATGCTTATTATTGCGATAGAATAGCTTGTTTCCAAGAACATCATGTCTTAGAATAGCTCGTGTTAAAATGGCTTACATTTCAAACACTAAACTTTGACTTTTTAAGTAAACCTGCTCAAAAAAATGTTTCTTTACGATAGCATTTTTGAGACACCATTATTAAAAAAATAAGAAATAGATGCGCCCTCATATTTGAAGTAAAACTACCAGAAATAACACAACATGTGCGAAGTAAGAGGACAACGTAGTTGGGGACGAAGGACCACCGTCGACGCTGGGGAGTCGAATTCGTATCTTCCTGCTCGTATTCATATCGAATTCTCTTCTACTGAGCCAGGAGGACATCTACCAGTCAGCGAGAATGTTAAACTATATAGCTTGCAAACATACAAGCTGCGGTTTCTTAAGTACTTCCCTGTCCAATTTCTGAATAGCTGAATAAAAAAGAGCGTTAATTATCCACGCATCAATTCTGTTATCTAGTTTTACTGCGTCCAATCCGAGTCCGACGGATTATTCATCTGGTATTCCTAGTCTTAAGCCTGCTCTTCAGTCAGAAAAAATTCTCACATTTCTACTCTTAACATTTTGGCATCTCGCGCAGTAAATATTTTCTTAATTTTGGCACAAATGATTTAGTTTTGAAGGTGTAATAGTTAAAAAAAAACCCTGTATTAATTATTAACGTAATGTTTCTTTATAAATTTTTAATTTATTGACAATAATATAAATTAATGCTTGCCCTTTCTGTCATTATAATGTCTAGGTAAGTATAGGTACTTAAAACTGAGAACATAGCGTTCTCATTTTAAAGTCAAAATTACTTAAAAAATAAACAAGCATGTTTTCTCATTTTTAAGCACATCATTTTTAACAGAGTATAACAGTTTAATTTGTCTTAAATTCTCAAAAAAATTGGAAGTTTTTTCAGAGCTTGCGTGAATCTAAAATCGATCATATTATGCTATTTCTAGTGTTACAGTCGTCTACTATTACTTTGAAGCTTGCTTTTGGAATCAGTCTAACATTTGCGACCATGTGGTATAGAAAGGTAGCGACAGCGAGGACAAGTAGTATAGCGCGAAGCAGGCGCCAAAGGCGCCACTTGTTATTAAAAGAAAAATGGCGTAAACAGGGAAATGCGTACGTCTAACCGGAATAGCTAATAAAATTAAAAATCATACGTTGAATTAAAATCCACTATTACGCTGAACTCACCTGGTAGTTATTATATATATACTTTTAAATCGCTTTCTTGAAACTAATTTTTAATAAAAAATTCATTAGGCAAGATCAAAGCTGTGCAAATACAAAACAGTTGTTTTTAAATTACTCCTTACATGTTATGAACTAGATTTATATGCTTGCACTTTTCATGGTCAGTAAAATTAAGCGTAATAATGACATTAACGCATTAATATTTCTTGGTATATACATTTTATGTTATACACATGTAAAAATAAAATTGATTTTTAAGTACGCATTAGTATGTACAAAAATTAATAAAAAAATTGACATTTATATGTGCCTAAAGATAATATATGATTTTTAGCATATTTTTTAAATAGGAGTTTTTTCAAAATGTCTTTCAGATTATTAGGTTCTGATAAACTAAAAACTACGTAAACTACGATACAGCATTTTTTTTTCATTACGTATGTTTCATACATAGCTATAAAAACGAATAAAAAACCCTCCTAAATTAACTTGATGCGCGACGAAGCACATATCCTTAATTAATTTTCGACTAATTAATGTTCCATGAGGCATCAAGCCGTGCCGCGCAAACACCGATGAGTAATAAAATTGCTTTTTTTCGATTTGACTTGCTTCCTTCATTTTCTAGATACTAGATTTAAGTTTCAATTATTAAGTATACTATTTAATTTTATTTACACGACTTTTTTTTTATTTACACGACTTACTTCCTACACATTAGATTTTTTTAACTAAATTATGTATTTTGAGGGCTATAATTTGAACGACGATATTGTTAGTTTTGGGAAAGAGGGAAAATAATCATTTGAACGTAATTTGTGCAAATATTCGGTTATTAATTCCTCATTTCATCTTTCAAATTAATTTAACTGTATGTGTATATTCTAGTGTAAGTTTTTATAAATAACTTACACTAATTAATCGCAAATATATCGATAATTATTTTAAACTATACCATATACAAACCAATATGAAGTTTATTATGAATAAATATCCTTTCAGTCAGTTATTTTAAACTTCTGTCAGACGGCTTCGAGAAGCAGGTCTCAGAGGTTGTAAAGTCAAGCAGAAGCCATGGTTCTTCAACAAGAATAAAAAAATGCCCAAGTTTCACCGAAGATGACAGGTCAACTATCGGGAAGTCGGACAAGTCAAACTTTGAGGTAAATTTGTCAGCTAGATGTTTTATCAACTTAACCCTGTAAGGGGGGGGGGGTAACTTCTTTTTAGCATTTCCCCCTTTACCTCTTTTATAACATCGGTATATGAAAATATTTTTCGGATTTTCATTGATTTTAAAGAAGAAATTCAGATATTACATTAAACAAGATTAACATGATTTTTCCTCCCCTCCCTTTGAAGGGGGGGCGGGGCGTAGTTCTAAAATGTGATTATTGATGCATGTGGTGGTAAATATGCTTCACAAAGTCTTTTCAATATTCTACCAATCAGAAAGGGTAAAATTGCTTATTAAGTCATTGCCATCTATGACTTAATGGATTTGGTGGGTAGCACACTTCCCACCGCCTTAGATTGGGTTAAACAAGTTGATTAAAAAATAAAATTTATTAGCTAAAATGGGAAAAAATCGAATTCTCAACAATATTATTTACATTTCAGAATATTTCTGTACCGGGCGCGACCTACGACCGTCGCCAAACAGACGAGAAATTTAAACCGGACAGCCTAGTACCGATCACACACAGCAGAGTTCGTTTTATGATCTCCGGCTGTATGATTGTTTCTGAAGCCATACAAATGTTTGTGTGTAGAAACTGTATAGACTCTATAAAATACATGGACGTCCTAGAATTTGCATTATTGCCCTCTTTTACACCAGTTTTTAGCAATACAAACATGGGCGGCGTTGAGCTCCAACGGGATACTGCGCCCTGAAACAAACATCTGCGCAAAATGGCTTGGTTTTCGTAAAATGATATTGAGCTCCTGGGCTATCCAACCTAATCAGCGGAACTGAAGCCCATAGACATTTATTGGGTTTATTAACCCTTTAACTACGGGCAACGTCAATAGACGATTTGGCGAAACTTTTCTGTGGTACGGGTAACGTCAATAAGCGATTTGATGAATTTTTGCTGAAAATGTAGGTTTCAGAATAAAAAGTTGATTAAAGGGAAATGTATTCGTTCTTTACATTATAAGTAATAATTTATTCAATTGAAAATGGCAAAATTAGAGGTGCAATAGGGGGTATTGACCATCCCCTTTTGATACAGCGTGCCGTCGATTTGCAAGCAAAAAAATCTACATCTCATAGGAATTTTGATTTTAAACAAAAAATTTCCAATTAACATTAGCCAAACAAAATATAACAAAACAAAATATAACCAAACCAAATATAACAAAACCAAGCCAATAACAAAATTTGCTGGGGCGAAAGAGTTTTTCTCTCCAAAAATCGCCATAGATTGAAAATGGGACGTTTACGACTAATGTTGATTGGAACTCTCGAGTTTTGCCTTTTTCATGTAAGAAACTCATGACAAATACATAAGAAATAGATGTATCGACATTTATGCAATTTTTGGATACTTTTTTTTTTTGGCGTTCAGACGAACAGATTTGTGAATATATTCCCGTAGTTAAAGGGTTAAAGAGCAAAGTAAGGTATCACAATAATTTCTTAAAAAAAAAAAAAAGTGTTAAAGGATAATTTGCGTCTAGAGTGGAACGCTATAAGTCCCGAAGACTGAAAAGCTTGTTGGCTCTCTATTTAACAGAATTTATACTGTAATGAAGGTGGACTCACTAAACGTCGTTTTTTTGTGAATAACAAATATTAAATATCTACACAATTTGTTTCAATTTATTTTAATTTGATGTTCGTCAGAGAACTCGAAGTTTATCTGAATGCTTAATATTTATAGCTAAGGCTGTACGTAAAACCTAATTTATGATCTGGAAAAATAATTTAAATTTTCAAATATCGATCGTTTTTATTTATGTATTTATTTATATTTTTTATAAATTAAAATATGCATGCTAATTATCGTAAAATGTTCCAGAAAAATCTTATAATTCATGTTTGAATCTATACCCAGAGGTACAGTCCAACTTACATGAAGCTAAAAGTCCGGTAATTTTCTCTCCCGTTTTTCTCCTGGAATGTTACATGCAAATAATAATGTTTCTAATTAGCAATTTTTTTTCAAAAATCAAATACAAAACAAAGACCGTATTATATCGAATCATTCTTTAACTCAAATCTGACTGAATCGGAATGTTAGACACAAAAAATAACTAAATTGATGAGAATGCCGTATAATATTATAGGTCATTATATTGTTTTATGCATATGTTTGAAAAGTCTTCATTAAACTTGCTCATTACTATGTTAAAAATAGAACCATAAAAAGCTGATAGCGCAAAAAAGTGAGATGTTTACCAGACTGAATAATATTTGCCTCATATTTTATGGCACGAAGATGCAATTCCCAGATATTTCCTCCCAGAACACAAGCTTATCTCTACCTAGGAAAGTATATTAAGCACATGACGCAGGTAATGCCTACTTCCTGTTGATCTTTATTAGATTTTGGCATGTGTTTAATAAATCAAACGCCACAGTCTCCACTGAGATTACTTTCCTCCTTTAATATCATCGCTTCTGATACTTGTATCAACATTATGGGCCTAAAGAACGCGGCGAAGAAGATTAAGTTCTTTATTTTGCTCAAGATTGGATGCTGTGCCATTATGATATTTTCATGTAAAATAAATTAAAAATGGTGTACAATAAATAGCAGTGGGCTTCATAAGTAATGTAGATGCAATATACATTTCGTAAATATTGTGAAATAATATGATTAAAGAAGTACATTATTTAATAGCAATACAAGCATGATGTTTGCAACTTTTATGGTCTTAATGTTTTCGTTGGCAACAAAGTAGAAGAAGAAAGACATAAAAAACAGGGATCTGGAGCGGAGCGTCGAACATGAGCAAGGAGCAGTGGAGCAATGATCTCAATTGCAATTGCAGCGAAGCCAAAGCAGAGAAATTTCTTCTGCTCCACTACTCAGATTTGTTTCTACTTTTTATTTTTTTCTCATATAAAATACTAATTTAACTTAAAAAAGAGACATATCAATAATATAATTTATTAAAATTATTCGAAGCATGGAGCGGATCAACACAAAAACGCGGCTGCTCCAGATCTCTGTAAAAAACAAATGTAGTGATTGAAATGAATTGTTCCTATTATTAACAGACATCCTGTACTTTTAATAATGCTTTTTTAATGAAAAATGTGTGTTTAAATAAATAATATTTTCAAACATATGCTGATGGAGAAATGAACAAAATACAAGATAGGTGAAATTGTCTGACAAAACATAGCAATTAAGTTTATAACTTGCTATTGAATATCAATGATTTTCTTAGAAAAAAAAATGGGGTTTAAGCTAGAGAATAAAACAAAAGATATTCCTTTTTCCATACAATAATAGATTAAAATCACTCATAAAATTGTATCTTAGCGATTATAACAGAAAATATTCCTAAAAATAAAAAAATGAAATATTTCTCACCCCCCCTACCCCGAAATATGTTTCTATCATCCTTAAATACTACCTAGTAAATACCCCTCCTACACAACCCAGATTATCATAAGACATATAATTTAGTTCGTTGCAAGAAACTGTCACTTGCTTGAAGTAAAATATCGAAATGATAATACATGCAATTTTAAGTAAAACAAGAATTTTTTTAATCTTCTTTGGTACGATGGTACTATTAGAAGAAATGACATTTAAAGAGAAAACGGACTTGTTGTAAAATGGTGTACTAAATACATAGCAAAATCTAATAAAGATCCAGTAGGAATTACTCGCTGTATGTACTTAACAAGCTACATCTCCCAGTAGTAATGTGAAATGACAGTTTCACAGCATAATATACTAGATAAAAATTAGGTTAAAGCACTAAAACTAAATATTCAGGGGATTTAGTACCCTTCATTTTTAACCAAAAATAATGAAAATATATAGTCTTTGGAATTGTTTGCTGCAAATATACTGTATCTGGAATTGTTTGCTGCAAAATATAATTTGGAATATAAAGCATAAAACCGTTTCAACTGCTTTCATACTACCAGATATCCCTTTAAATGACGCCCACACGCAAACCGAGGATTACATTATATTTGCACAATTAAAATCCCCATTTTTCAACAAAGATACCTAGCACAAAAGAAAGAATTTAAACCGGACTGAGTATTTGCTGCGTTTGTATGCATCATCAATAAGGTTAACGTTTATATTTGGATTGTTCATGAAATTGATGTAACTTATTTGAAGTGACTTAGAAATCGAGGACAAAATCCATAAATATAAACTTTTTTTTAGTTTGTCTTTACGTTTTTTAAATACTGCCTATGAGACATTAGTAAGCTAAATGCTACAAAGTAATAAATAACATGGTGAACTGAAAAATATTAAATTCAAGCAATTTGGAGATATTTTATGTATTCATATAAAAGCAAAGAAGGTACTTTCAACCATGTACTAAAAGAAAGTTTTATTGAAAAAACAACATTAAAATTATATTATGATCCGAAATTAAATGGGACATTGGATATGCCAAATTTTTGTCTTCTTTTTCGATAATGGTTAATGCGGAAAATATGGCATTGGTAGTACATTTAGTCCAGAAAACTGTTTACAAACATAAAAGAACTGTGCGCCTGCCATTCCCGCTTTACCTCAAAACGCATTACCTATATTTCCTTTAAAAAAGGTTCCTTCCACTTCAATTCTCTGTTCAAGTCACGTTGGCATCAACGTGACTTGCAACACAATAGCATCAAGATAGTAATAAATAATAATAATGATAATAATAATAATAATAATAATAATAATAATATTAATAATAAAACAGCAATTTAAAGTGTTACACACAAATTTTCAAAATTTTATTCGCATACATCACTGCTAAAGAAAAACAAAACCTTTAGTTGTCAGTTTTGAAGAACTAAACTTCACGAAAAAACTTAGGTAGCATTATACGCCTGTCTGGTTATTGACATTGAAACGGAAAAAAAGTGCTAATTACTAATTGGAGTTTAGTAAAGTCTTACAAAATACTTCACGAAAAACAAAGATAACATTATATTTAATTTTGGCTATTCACAAACAGTTGAGAAAACGCACTAAAAATGATTTGGATTAAAAAAGCGTTGAACAATTGGACTAAAAATCTTAAAACTTCTGTTCAAGTTAGGTTAGAAGCTTCAAACAAAGTCCATCTGATGCAGAAAAATCCGCGCTTTCGATTTATATGTAATATTTATATGTGGAAGTATATTTAAGTCTGATATTTTTATATGTATGGGGAATTTTTGCTGAAAATCCCCCCACAAAAATGTCTACCTTTTGGACTATCGAAGGGTAGTTTCAAAGCTTTTTGGAGACTAAACTCAAACTGACAAAATGTATACATATTTACAATTTCTTAGCTTAGGATGTTGGTCACCTCCTTACATTATATTTAATCTTAATCAAAACTATTAAATTAATTTTAACTAGAAAAGACTGCGATAGTGAACAAATTTTATTTGGAAAGAACGATTTTGGTTCCGCCAAATGCTCATTATAGCCCTCCTTTTTATTGCTTTTGCAACATTTTTTTTTTACTAAACAAAGAAATCTGCGAGCATCCGATCTTCGGTAGAAATTACAGGAAAATATAATTCGATTATTTACTTGAATAATATGTGGTATCCTTTTAACTGTAACATTTCTTATATTAATGCGAACATATTTAG